>CM057450.1:986810526-989460526 GCA_016271365.2 Neoceratodus forsteri
GTATTTACAGAAGAATAAGGAGGTCTTACCAGGTTGTTGGAAGGGGCTGTTGTACTTTCTCCTTGGTTCCTCCCTCTTGTAGGTCGAGCGGCCAGGAAGTCCTCAGCCAATGCGATGGTTTTCTCTGCACCTTCCGGTTTATGCTCACGCACCCATAGTTGTACATCTTGAGGCAGAACCTTTATAAACTGCTCACTGGTTATTGCCTCCATGATTTGGTGCACAGTCTTGCTACTGGGTTGTAGCCACTTGTCACTTAGATCTTTAAGACGGGCATAGACATCTCTGGGGGCATCCGAGGCTTGCATTTTCAGGTACCGAAATCGCTGTCTGTAAGTCTCAGGGCTGATGTCATATCTCCTCAGGATCTCCTGCTTCACATGATCGTAGTCGTTGGCCAGTTGAATATCCAGTCTGCTGTAAACAACTTGGCCTCATCCAGTCAGTTGGGGGGCAAGCCGCACCACCCATTGGTCTTTGGGCCAACAACATGTCTGTGCTACCCTTTCAAAAGTGGTAAGGCAGGCTTCGATGTCATCAGAGTCCTGTAATCTGGCCAACTTAATGTCTCTCGGGCTTTGTGGACGTTCCGCATGCTCTGTCCATATAGCTTGGAGCACCCTCATTGTATCTGCCCACTTAGCATCTTCACGTCTGCGGTCAATCTCCCTCTCACGGTCTAGCTGTACCTGTCGTACACATAGCCACTTCAATAGTTCTCCCACATCTTCCATGGGAGTTTGTTCCAAGTAGGAGGCGTCCACTTCTTTTTCTGGACCCTCAGTCTCCAGGGGCTGTTCTAGGGGTATCCCTTCTCCATGCTCACTGGGATCCCTTCAGAAGACCTCTCAGAAGGCGTCCGTTTCACTTTTGACGACATCCGTAAACCGGATAGTAGCTGAGCCCTGTTTGTGCTGCCATATTTCTGGTGAGATGCCTTGCTTGAGCCACCCTCCGCCATATCTACCTCGCACACCAGGAAGTACCCACTGTAACACCTCCCTTCCCTGGCAAGGCGTTACAGGCAGTAGAATCCCACTTCTGACACCAAAATGTTATAGGGTGGGTCTACAGGCAGACAAATAACGTACACAGAAGCAGTTACTTCATAAACAATTTACAGCACCAATAAGTAAACATAAATACAA
This sequence comes from Neoceratodus forsteri, assembly GCA_016271365.2. Classification (NCBI taxonomy): domain Eukaryota; kingdom Metazoa; phylum Chordata; order Ceratodontiformes; family Ceratodontidae; genus Neoceratodus; species Neoceratodus forsteri. The sequence goes on from CM057450.1 coordinate 986,811,675, forward strand.
AAAACAAAAGAAACAAAATAATAAACAATCAATGGTAATTCCACAGACTTCTCTTCACTCACAGACTGAACCTTCCCTCCAGCTAGGTCAGGAAGAACTGACCCTATCTACTTTGTCACCTGGAGAGGTAGGGTTTATAAACCCGCCTCCTTGGTCAGGTGACCCAGTATTCTTTTGGAACAAGGTAAAATCAATGAATAACCTTTAAAATAGTGTTCATTAGCATAACCTTGTTTTATACATCAATACAAACTTTCATTTGAACTTTTTACACAATAAAAACTCTGTATAAAGGATTTGATACAAACAACAGTCACCTAACATTTGATTGACAGTTTGCCCTCTTTAAATATAGACCACTAGGGGCCGCTCACTCCCTATAGTTCTGCTGTAGAACTGCTAGCAAGCAGGCCTCCTCTTAGCTTCCAAGGAGCAGCTCAGCAACAGCATTCTGGTAACTTCCTTGTTTGTTTAAGTGTTTCAGTTCTTTATAGGTTTGCAGTAACAAAACCTTCTTTGGTTTACCAGGACACAGAAATGTTTAAAACACAGTAAACCTGTAACCATTTCTTCCTTTTCAGGTGTTTTGCAGCACAGGAGTTAGTTTGGCTTCAACTGTGGTTTGAAATCGCCAAACATATTTTTAGGGACAAAACAACTGGCTGCAGATCTGCTCTGTGTTTCCTTAAACAGAAACAGCTTTTTAAAACAGAAGCTAAGCAAACTATTTTAGCTATTCCCTCTTCTTTACAAAAAGGAGCCTAAGTGGTGGTTGTTTTTAAAAGTACAGAGACTTTTAAGCAGGAGCACTGCTGGGGGGGGGGTAGCTACTAATAAAGGCTTTTCTTCATCCTAGCTTTATAATACAACTACCTGCAGTTTATAAATGCCTTTTAAATAACGTGCTGCTAGTGTAATAGAGTTTCTTTTACTTAGGAACTCAGGGTAACATGAATAGACAAGGGACCAGGAAATGAAGAGAAAATTTAAACAGCAGGGATAAGAAAGGGGAGAGGGGAGTTTTGTAAGGAGGTGGCCTGCCTCCATACAGAAAAATAGGGACAGCGTAAAGAGAAACAGGAAAGTGGTTGCAACCAGAGGTTTAAGAAGGGGAAAAGGTCACAAGTCTCTGTGGCAGGGACAGACCCTGTCACACTCCCCTATTCTGTTTCCTACCAGCAGTTGTTCTGGGTGCTGGGAGTACTTCCGAGAAGGCCACTGAGCTCCCTGTTTCCTCACACAACCTACCCAGCTCCAAGAAACTCTCCTGTACCCCCTTGACTCTGTTTCCCTCCAAGTCATTTGTGCCCAAGTGCACCACAATATGAGGTTTCTACCTTCTTCTCTTTGCATACTTGAGAATACACTGTCCCATCCTACCTGCTGTCATTCCTGGCATGCACTTCACCCATGTGTGACTATGCCATTCCCCTTTACTTCCCCATCTCACCCCTTTTAGTACTGAATCTTCCAGAACTAAGACCTTCCCCCTTTTCATGTTTTGCCCCATCCTGTTCCCATTTTCCTGACCCAAGTTATAAACCTTTACCCTATCTTGCATATTCCTGATGCCCCCTGCCCCACCTGCCTCCTCCCCAGCCACTTCCCCCATCCGGTCTCCCCCCAACTGTGTCCCTTAGCTGACCCGCCTGCCACTTCCCCTAATGCACTCCCTGCTTCAGCACCATCATTCCCATCACCACTTAACCCTTGCTTCCCTCCCCCCTCCTTAGCTTTAGTCCCCCACCCACCTTCCTAGCCATTTCCCTCTTCCCATTATCCATCATATTCCTGTGCCCTCCAACTGCCATACTGTTGCCCTCTGGGTTGTCAGTACCCCCTTTCTTCCTGCCCCATCCACGAGTTCCTTTCCCGCCTTATCCTCCACTGTAGCCAGCACTGAGAACCTATTGCATGTCAATTGTACGCTGCCCTGAGCATCCCCTGGCAAACTGTTACAAGACTTCCATTTGCTGCCTGCCTTGGGCCATTACTACCTCTATTCCCGATCCTCTTCCAGGTCACTGGTTCTGTACTCCTTGGTTCCTGAGGAAGTGGCAATATTGGTCAATTTACCACCATCCCTTCTCCTCCCCCCTGGGTCTGGGATGTCTGCCAACATCTGGAGCACTCCTATGTGCCCCAGGTCCAGGATGGTTCCTCCACACTGCCCCCATCCCTTTCCCTAGCTCTGTCCATAACCAACTAATCTCATCCCTAAACTGCTCAAGCTATCTGCACACTAAGCACCCCCCACTCTCCATGCTGCCCCCAAAATGATAGCTGCCCCACAGCTATTGCAACCCACCACCTTCCCTATTTCTCTACCAGCCATTCAGATCACCCCTGCACCCACAGCGGATGGCTGCCTGCCCCATCCCCTAGTCCTTTCCCACCTTCTAAGTATATCCATGGTATTGTGCAACCTCACCCTCTTCCTTCCTGAACCAGGCACATCGAGTTGCCTTTTAGGCCTCATAGTAGTAGTAGTAGAAAGCAGTAGTAGATTTTATTGAATATGGTGCCTTCTCCAAAGACTCAGGGCACCATATAATAAATAATCCAATACAAAGACAAAATCAACAGCATAAAACACAACACTTAGCTGACAACAAATACAGCAGTAAATATATTTACTGGGACATCCTTCATGTGACATCAAAAGCTTCATGAAAGAGGCTGAATTTGAGGCCACTTTTAAAGGTCTCCATTGATGGGGTTTCTCTGAGGGCTCTCAGGACTGCATTCGAAAGCACCATGCTGCCTCTGCACATATCCGGTCTCCTGAACATTTCAAGCAAACCTGCAGCACCTTCAAGAGACCTATGTCTATGAAGCAGAGAGAACAGCAGGTACAGTACGGAGATAGCAGCTCGGTCAGGTAGCCCCGGGCCATACTATGTAGAGCTTTATAGTTTAGCAAACCAACCCTGAAAATTATACACCACCTCGCTGGCAGCCAGTTCAGTTTGTTCAGTACAAGGGTCACATGACAAGACCTAGGAAGGCCTGTCATTAACCGAGCTGCAGTATTCTGTACAGTCTGCAGGTAATGCTGCAAATCTCCATTTGCTTTGAGACACAGAGCGTTGCAAGTATCAGGTCTGGATGTCATGAAAGCATGCACAAGTATGCCAGGTCTTCAGAGAGAATTAAGGATTTAATCCAGCTGGTGTTCCTTAAATGGTATAAACCACTCCAGACAACTGCTGACACTTGAGCGGTCCTTATCTGCTGTCAAATTCTATGTTTCTATGAGCCTCAAATATCTGTTAGCAGTCCAGAATGACCCCCAGATTTGTCACCTTTACAGAGGCCTCAAGGACCTGAGCCTCCGCCTCATAACTTCTTTCACCACCTCCACTTCCCTCCTCCACCCTGAGTCGATCACCAGTACCTCCTTCTTTTCCAGGGCAGGTCTCAGTCAGCTCAAAACCATACATAGGTGGGATTCTGCCTTGTATTAAAAGGGACTGTACTCTACGCCTCCTAGTTGTATCAATGATGCTAATTGTTTTTTCATGTGGAGTGAACTCTGAATTTTCTGGATCTTACCTAATTGTTATTACGTTACTATTATGTTCTACCTGTAGTGTGTAATCTGTATAATCCAAGTCGTTCAAGAAAAGAGGCATTTATTGCCTAGTGTACTTAACTCATTACTAAAAGCCAAAGAACGTATAATACATGATTTACTGTACTGGTCAGAGGCAAGTTCATTTTTAATGTTTTGTGGTGCTCAAAGTCCATCTCTGCTGCTGTAGCAGCCCTTTAGTGAAAACAACAGCCAAACAATAGTTTCCTTTGTTTGGATAATGGTTTTCGAATGGTGCTGTGCTGAAATGTGCTGCAGTCTGCTCTTCTGTGGCAGACAGCAGAGCCGAGCATGCTGCTGATCGGGACTGCAGCATGCATATCCTGGACAACAAGATGCTGGAGAGGTAAGAGGTTGGTAAGAAGGAGAAAGGAAGGTTAAAAAGCAGCTTTAGCAGATTTTTATGTTATGCATAGCTGTTGCATTTCTAGCTTCCAGTTTCTCATTTTTCTGTTTACCAAAAATTGTTTATGGATCATGTTTTTCTTAAAGCTCATGTTACAGCTTGGTCAAGAAGTGCATCAGAACCTAAAAAAAGTATTACACAGTTTAATTTTGTTTTAAATATTTATGCCCCCTTCTTCTCCAGCTCTGCCCCCTTCATCCACTGACAACTTAAAAGCACTGACATTGTATTTATCTGTCACTCCTTTGAACCCCAATGTGTTCCCCCACTGTAGCACTGTCTTTGGGCTCAGAATCACCTTCTCAGTCCCATTTGGTTGAGGGCACAATTAGTGGCACAGAGTTTAGAGTACCTGCTTTGCAGCAGATTTTAACCTCCACCTAGGACATCGATGTCATAGGTACGTAGTGCACACAGTGTCCTACCCATGCCTCAAAGTCTGCATCCTGCTAGATGCCTCCAGCTGCACCACCACCTGTGGCCACCCAGGCTGTGGCAGTGCAGCAGAGGGAGCAACCTACTAGAGGAGGAGTGTGTTTTCTAGGATATCCCCCCTCCGATGATCCAGGCATGGGCCATGGCCCCAAATCACTGATTCTCTCCTACTTCTCCTATTCTTTCCTACCTCCTCACTCTCCTCCCCCCCCCTGCTCTGTCTCCTCTCATCTCTCCCTCCCCTATCCTCTCTTCCCCCTATATTTCCCTTCCATATCTGCTGTCCTAGTCCCCACCTGCACCCTGTCCTTAGCCTTATCCCCTCCTACTAGTTCCCGGCATTTAGTTTCTACTTCAGTTCCCATGTATAATACCTGCACTTTACCTGCCTTCTACCTGTTCAGAATTGGGCTTCAGTTTTTCGGCTCCAGCTACCCATAAGTAAGACACAATACCTGCATTTGATTGTGCTTCTGCTCCTTAAAATCCTACAGCATTATAATCAATTGTGTATCTGCCTCATCTGCTTTTCAGCTGCACTGTTACCGGTACTCCTCCTTCAGTTATTTGTAAATACTGTATACACCAATATTACAACCTGGATACTCTGTCTCACTATGTTGTACGTTTATATTTTGTATATACCATCATTATAACTTGAGTATTCTGCCTCTCTATGTTGTACATACCAATATATTTTGTTTTCTTGCATCAAACCCCTCTCCCCTTCCCCCCAGGACACATCTGGAAACAAACTGTTTAGATCAGTAGGTCTTTCCTGGTGAAATGCTTTAATGAATAAATAAAAATGTCATGCACAGGCTGCAATGCTGCCACTAAACCGACAAGCCAGAAAGTTAAACAGTTCCTTTTTTCAAATCCTGTGTTTATTCTCCTACTACCAGGCAGCCCCCCCAACCCCACTGACCACAGTCCTACCCAGCCCCGTCATAAAGGTACTTATTTTAGCCTCCATTGCTGGGGGTGCAGGGCCTGAATACAGTAGGTGACCATCCTACCAACTGGTGGGCTTCCACCATTTTCTGTGTGAGGCTTGCATGTGAGTGCACTGGGGCGCAAGCACATACTGACATCTAGCAGCAGCCCCATAATCCTGTGGCAGCCTCTGCTTGCGCTACCACTTAGCCTCTGCTGTGCCAGTCAAACAGTGAAGAACAGAATCCCCACCTACCTGAAGGAGGAGAGTTGTTTAGTGGGATGCTCACTGTTCCTTGCCCAGCAGGCCCCCTGCAACCAAGTCCATTCCTGAACCCGAGAGGCCAGAGTAACAAGTGGAAGCCCTACTGCTGTGCTATCTGGCAGGCAAGAAAGTTAAACTGTTTTTCAAAGGGTTATGCACCTCTTTTCGCTCCAACAAAAAACTAAATGGAGACCACACCAAGCAATGATATAGAGTAAGCTAGTGCTTAATTGCATAAAGACAAAGACTATGCTTTTTTCCAACCTGAAGAGGAGAAACAAGACTGCCCCACTCATCATGTATGTTAATATCTCCCCCCGGAGCCACTCTTTGCTGTATAAGAGTAGTTTCACGCGCATTTGGCTTGAGCGAGAACAGTGAAGTGAAGCTGAGCTGTTCTGGTTCAAGCAGAAGGCAAGTGAAACCACTCTGATACAGCAAAGAGTGGTGGCAGGGGACATATTACTAGATTACTGATCGAGTGCGAACAATAATATAATTTAAAAAGAAACAATGTTCCCTGAACGTACCCATTTCTAGGGCACCTGCGCATGAGATGCTCTTCACAAAATTAGACTGTCCCACGCACGAAGAAAAGAAGAGCTCCGACTGGTTGGGAGCGGGTCCTCGATCTATAATTCTCAACTCGAATGGTGGTGCCTTAGATCAGGTCGAGACTTTTAAACACCTAGGTGTCACAACTGACCAGTCACTTACCTTTGCTCCCTATGTTGATCATCTACAGTAGTTTGCAAAATCAACCAAAAACTGGGGGCTCTCTTCAGGCTGAAGCATAACTTCACCACTGCGGCCAAAAGAGTGACAGTCACCAGCTCCATCCTCACCATGATCAACTACAGTATCACGGTCTATGGGGCAGCCACAGAAACAGTGCAAAACAGGGTCAGGCTGGTTCTAAATAAAGCCTGTCGTTTTGTCACTGGGGCAGATGGAACTACCCATTCTTGCACTCTGTATGACCTCACAAATTGGCTCCCCCTTCACAACAGAATTAAATTTCATACCTGCATACTGGGAGCAAACGCACTATTAGGCCTCACCTCCCCTGGGGTTCAGACACTCCTATTCCCTGTACATAGTCCGTATGCTACAAGTAGCTCGACCCATGGCTACCTATCAGTTCCCTACTGCAGAACTAGTCTGGCCAAGTGCTCATTTGTGGCCAGAACCCTGCAGTGGCTACAAGGATTGGGTGTGTCACTACCAGAACCCTCCACAATTGATCACTTCAAAAGGGAACTCCAGGCGGCTCTCCCTCCTGGCACCTTCTGTAACTGCCCCAGGCTATCTCCCCCAATCGTCCCTGACAGGCACACCACTCTTACGTCACTTGAACCTACCTAATTAACCTAAATCACTGAAACAGGTTGGATGGTCTCTAGTTCTAACAATGTTACTCTCCCCTCACTGGATCTATGTTCGTACCGACTAGGATTTCCTAATGTTCTGACAATGCCTTTAAAAGGTTGCAAAGTTGGTATTTGTTCATTGACCTACTCCTGTGTCATATTCAGGCTACAATTCCCTAATGTTCTGACAATGTCTCTGAATGGCTGCTAAATTTGTATTAGTTCATTGCCCTACCCTTGTGTTGTATCCTGGCTGCTCTGATAATGCATACCCTGGCTGCCACCTATGGAATAAGTGTTACCTACTGTAATCTACCTTATTTTTTGTACCACAGGCTTATGTAAAGATTTAGATTATGACAAGGAATCTTTGCAAATGAGCAGGTATGCTCAAAGGTATGCATCCGATTGCTTAAAATAAAATAAAAATCTTCTGCAAGTCAACTGTTGTATTATTATTACCACAAGACTAACAAACATTACAACGCCTTACCCTGCAGCCAGCCCGGTGGCACTGAGGGTTGAGGCGTTGGACGCCACACCTCGCGTCACACCGACGACCCGGGTTTGGGAACAGACCCGGGGCGCCAGGGGTCGGCCGGGAGGAGAAGGAGGAGGATTGAGCGTCCTATAAACTGCTCTCCTCCTTTGGGGAGGGAGGGATGGGACGATCGGTGGGATACTGACCCCTGGTGATGGCTGGGGGCAGGTGTAGCTCGGCAATAAAACTGTGGGCTGGCGCGGGCAGGCATCGGGCATACTGTGGATGATAAGAGTGCACAGAAGTGTCCTTGAGACCACTGCACACTCGCGCCTTGGGGAGATAAAGGGATCAAAAGCAATCCTCCGGCGTGATGACGGACGACTCCATTGGCGCCGCAGCAGTCTCACTCAAGCTAGCTCCCCCCCAGCCTCCAGGTTTCCGCAGTATGCGAGATAAATTCCCGTTGCGAAGCAACCTGGGATGGCAGGGCAGAGGGGTCTGAGCTCTGACTGGGCCCGGGCCCGGGGCCGGGGCAGCAACCGAGACAAAGAAGCCTGAATAGTGGGATCCAAAGGAACACCCCCCAGCCAAAGAGGTACAAAGTATAAGGTAGAAAAACAACACCTTACCCTGGGGTTCGTGTTCTTTCAATGGAACGGTCTGCACATAAATGTAGGATTTCAGTTTCTCTTGTTGAACTGCCTGAGTATCAAGTGTCACTGACTGCCTCAGAGACAGAATCTCGTATGTAACAAACACACAGCCTCTAGAAGAACAAGAAAGGAACATGTCAAAAAGCAAACCATTAACAATATAATGCACTTGTAACAGCCATACTTGTTAACTGGCAACTTCAATAACATACTGCGCTTTCTAAAAGCCATATTTGTTAGTTGGCAATGTCAACAATATACAGTACTCTGCCATAAAGGTAGCATTTGTTAGTCGGCAACTTCTAACAACATACTCTGCTTACCACAGCTGTATTTGTTAGCCACCAAAACATTCCAGCATATAGCTGTTATTAATAATAATGTATACAACATCTCTAAGTTCATCATCAATGTGTTTTTAATCCAACCAGATATTTTTAAAACAGCTTTTATCACTAGTTTTGTAACTAATCACTCAAGTTAATAAATATGCCCCCCCCCCCAGCATTTTTTAAACATCTTTTGCACTGAGGCTATGTTCTGACTGTACAAACTAGATTCACACTGTTGAGGTGGTAGGGTGGTACTAGCTCATGTTTTGGATAGTAAACAACATACTGTAGCACAACACCAAAGACGTTTAATTGTTCCATGGTGGTGGTGGGAGAACAGCAGTAACATTTATAAACTTCAAAATCACATTCCATATATCGGTTCAGAAAGGAAATAAAATGAAAAGAAAAATACACAGATGTTTTTGTCAGGAATACAGCACTATACAGAAACAATATGGTGATGACATTTTCTGCTGAATCCTGTTTTAATGTAACATTCCTTAACACTTCTCTCCATCTCCCTTCTCATGAGGTACTGACTTTTAAAATCATCTTATGACCACGGCGTAACAAAAATCCATTCACTCTGAATATGCAGACCTGGTGAAGGATAAATAAAGATCTTCATATGATTGTGTTTATTTTACGTGGCTTGACAGCAGGAGGTAGTCATCTTTTCTTCACTGGAGGCTGTCTCCTGTCTCTGTGTGATAGTGAGTCCAACACAGCACCTCTTAATAATATAAGAGTGGTTACATGTTTATTCTTTGGGCAAGAGGTTCACTTCGCTGTGCTGAGACACAAAGCATGCAAGAGAAAATGCTACACTACTACTAGAAGTAGCTCTGTGGGCTGTATTAATGCATTATTAATCCTCTTCATTTTTCCTCAGTCAGTTGTACCTGTGACAGGAAGCTCCTGCCACTCTTGAGGATCAACCTTTTCTTAAATCTGCTGTAACAGTTCTCCTATTTCTTAGCCTAATCTATCCTTTACAATTTCTAGTTCATAAGGTTGGCCACCTATAGGCACCCCCCTTCTTGGCTATGCTATAGTGTCCTCTTTAATATTCCTTTTCCCTTTCAGGTCCTTGTACAGTGAGGTTATTGTGGTGACCTCCAAGAGTATGTAAAACAACAGGTTCTGTTTATCATTGTTGGATTTAGTATGTAATAGCACTACTGTCATAAAATATCTTGATGTATTGTATATACCTTATGTTTATGAAACCTGAAATGTTGAAAATACCATGGCACTAGCTGTTTTTGATAAAAGGTAAAAAGTACTAGATGACTGTATTATAAAAATTTAAGTTAGCTGAGCTATTTAAAATGCCTGTAAATTGCTGTAAACTGAGACAATCTGAAATAGCATGGTAATTTGCATATATCCCATGATGCTGTGCATTGTGGAATAATGTATGATGATGTGTTTCTTTGAAACGTGTCTTATTGTCCATGCCCTCTGGGGTAATCTTTGTTTCAGTGCTTCTACACTGAGGTTCTTTGTCTTTAGCTTGTTTTTTTTTTTGAGCCCCCCCCCCCCAAAAGCAAACATGGCCCGCATAGGGGAGACTGAATCTCAACTGCAAACTTAGCTCAGAGATCAGTGAGTCAGTAGGTGCTGGCTAAGTGTAGAGTAAAGACTTGCATTGTCTGTTGCTACAAACAGATGTACTCACGAAGGGATGTGCCATTGCTGAAGGTTATCTGTTGCATTTTGAATAAACATCACACAGAGATTGTGTGTTGAACTTGAAGTTCAGTATGTGGTCCATCTGTTATCTCTCAACCCCCCCCACAGACTTGGTGTCAGCAGTGGGATAACTTGCTGGAAGCATCTGGACTGGCCAAAGACGGATGTTCTCTGGTGGATATCGCCCAGAAATCCCAGGTGGACCGATGCACCAGGAATTGCCAGAGGAGAACCTGGAGAAGAAAGTTCATGGAGTTCTGACCAGAACCTTGGCTGACAGACTGGAAGAGAAGCTGCTGCCTGGACTGGGCCTGGGAGCTCGGAAAATGGCCTAGCCTGAAGACAACAAAGAGGTGCAAACGAAACAAGGAACTACTGTGGGATCGAGGAAGACCGGAGGTGTGAGACAACACCCAGGAGGTGGAGACCCTGATGAGGATGATCCACTGGATGAGTGGGCAATGGCTGGAGGCAGACTGACTATGCAGAGAGGTGGAACTCCAGTGTCAGGTGCTTGAGAGGTCCCCGCAGGACAGTTTGGATAAAGAATCGAAGGAGGATTTTTCGTGGGCTCAGCTGGAGGACCCCCTGACTGAGTACGATATTCCTTTGTTGCCTGTGTTCCCAGGATATTACCTGTTGGAGGTCAGAGATGCGAGTATGGAACTTGAATCTGAGACCCCAGGTAAGACTGTGCCTAGTGATAGTGTGCTGGGGTTGAAGACTCCAAGCAAGTTAGAAGACACCTAGGAGGCCGAATGGACTTTTTCTTGTATTGATACAGCTAAATCTATTAACAGTACTGACTAGGGTATACTGCAGGCTAAAGATGCTAATGTTGCCAAACTGTTACAGTATGTTAAGGTCAAGGAGGGTATGCAGATTAATGGTGGTGTGGGGGCCAAACAATGTTGGTGGTACGAACTAAAGAAGGGTGTTCTGTACCACATGAGGCCCAACCCCCATACAAAAAGTGTGGATGCCCAGGTAGTGGTGCCTGAGGCCTACAGACAACAGGTTATGGAGGCTGTTCACTCCAGTCCCTGTGGGCATCTGAGCCACAGCAGTGTCTTGGCTCGGCTAACTCCTTCTTATTACTGGCCTGGTATGTACAGACGGGTATCGGCCTATATTAGGACATGCCCAGTGTGCAACCAGATAGAGGTACCTGCTGGGGACAGCAGAGGAATTAGTACCTAGTGTGTGGAGTGTCCCAAAGGGTAGAGGTCATTACAGAAAAAAAATGGCAAGGGAAAACTCTCACACAGGTCACAAGGTACTAGATGGTAACAGATGGCTGAAAATAGCACAATGATTAAAAGGATGTTTATTAAGACACCCCAGAATTAAAAGATTTAGGAACCTGCTGTTTAACATTGCAGGGTATTCAGCATGGGAGGTTCCTTGGCTTCGTGTAGGTTTCTGTAGAGACCTGCCTGGGGATAAGATCACCAAGGATTTGGGGTCATAGGTTACAAAAGGATGAAATAGGAGAGTAGAAACTACTACTGCTCCTTCCGTATTCCCACAGACACTTTGTATAAGACAGAGGGGTCAAGTTGGTTGCAGGCACAAGGCTTGATCTGGCTCTGCAATGGTTCCTTTCTGTAGGCCAAAGTGTAGTATGTTTGGTCAGGGGCAGGCCTGATGTCAAAGAAAGAGGTACCCCAAGGGCAGACGAGGAGTCTGAGGTGGTACGTGTGTTCTAGTCTTTTTTGAGGGAAAACCTACCAAGGAGGAGGTGGGTGAAAAATGGATTGGAACCTGTGTTGGGGTAACACCAAAAGAGTGTCTACCCTTAGGTGTCTTTATCAGTAGCAAGTGAAATGAATGGCTCAAAAGACATAGACATAGAAACACACACTTTGATGACAGATGAGGATCGCTTGGCCCACCCAGTCTGCCCATTTCCCTACCTACTGGATAAGCTGCAGATTCTAGTTAACCTACAGCCTACTTCCTCCCATAGTGGGTTTATATAGAAGGGTTGAACCTAGGACAGGGCCCCTGCTTAAAACAGACATGTCTGGTGGGGTTAGAGCAGGTAATTACTCTCTCCAAGAATAATTCTTTCTATGGTACTGTACTTTCCAGCCATCCAGATTTTCGGTCAATAAAATATGATGAACTTTCCCTAAAATGAGATGAGAAGGTAGCGTTAGTCTCTGTTAAGAAATGTGTTACAGCCTCAGGGTAAAAAATGATGATATCCACTAGGTTTACAATGGAATGTTTTTCGTTAATAGCAACCCTGAGATGGAGCTTCTGAAGATGGATGGATGGGTGGAAGCTCCATCCCTTCCTGGGACAGGAAGGTGGTAAGTAGTCTGCAATAACTGCTTCCCTCCTAAGGTAGGGAATATGTGACAGGAAGCTCCTGCCACTCTTGAGGACCAACCTTTTCTTAAATCTGTTGCAACAGTTCTTCTGTTTCTTAGCCTAATCTATCCATTACAATTTCTAGTCCATAAGGTTGGCCACCCCCCTCCCTTTTCTTGACTATGTTATAATGTCCTCTTTAATATTCCTTTTCCCTCTCAGGTCCTCGTACAAGGAGATTATTGTGGTGACCTCCAAGTGTATGTAAAACAACAGGTTGGGTTTATCGTTATTGGATTTAGTATGTAGTAGTCCTACTATGTCATAAAATACCTTGATGTATTGTATATACGTTATGTTTATGAAACCTGTAAATGTTGACAATACCATGGCACTAGGTGTTTTTGATCAAGGTAAAAAGTACTGGTTGACTGTATTATAAAAATAAAGTTAGTTGTGCTATTTAAAATGCATGTAAATTGCTGTAAACAAACTATCTGAAATGTCATGGTGATCTGCATATATCCCATGATGCTTTGCATTAGGGAAGCATGTGTGATGATGTGTTTCTTTGAAACGTGGCTTGTTGTCCATGCCCTTTGGTGTAACACTTATTTCAGTGCTTCTGCACTGATGTTCTTTGTCTTTAGCTTGTTTTGTTTTTATTTGAGCCCCCACCACCCAAGCAAACAAGGCCTGCATAGAGGAGCCTGAATCTCAACTGCAAAGTTAGATTAAAGATCAGTGAGTCAGTAGGTGCCAGCTAAGTGTAGAGGAAAGACTTGCATAGTCTTTTGCTACAAACTGATGTACTGAAGAAGGGATCTGCCACTGCTTAGGGTTATTCTCCTGCATTTTGAATAAACATCACATGGAGATTATGCGTTAAACTTGAAGTTCGGTGTCTGGTCCATCTGTCATCCCACAACCCCTCAACAGTACCCTAGTCCTTTGTAATTTCAAAGTTCTGTGTGAATGCAGCATGAACGTTTAATGTTCATGCTGCTGCTGTGCGCTTGAGTGGTCACCACGATGACAGTACACTCAATGCAACAGACACTATCAGCTGCATAACAACAGTGTCTCTAACGTGGAATGCATAGTGATTTGGACTGGCTAATCTTGAAACATGATACTAATGCTTAGGATTTATGATGACATATTACCTGCTATGTCACAAGTAACTGAGTACTTGATCTGTACATTCAGTGTTACCACAGTAACACAGTGATTTATGGTCAGAAAGGAAGCTAGGTCCATCATGTCTCTCCCCAACTTCACAAGCAGGAATGAAATATGTACACTACATAAAGTCATACATGTATGTCGGAACAATAGGCTATAATATAAGTTGTTTATTGTGACCACTTTGCTCGGCCTCAAGCCTTATCTTTACAGAGCATGCAAAACAGTGGAAAGTTGGCTCAGGTTTTCCTTCTAAACCTAATGCATATATATAGATTACCATAATTGATAAATGAACATGACATGTGGCAACCTCAGAGTGATATAAAAATAGTTTATTATTTCTGTACAATATAACCTAATAAAAAATATTGCATTTATTTGATAAATATTGCACAAGGCAAAATAAACACAAAGTAAACAAAGCAAAAAAACTTTCAAAAATAAATAAAAAGTAATCAGACATAATATGCAGTCTTAGTAAACTGAAAATAGTAACACTCTTGCGCATAAAATGTTTGAATCTTTCTTTGCATATACAATTTTGAAATATTTCTTTGCATACCCATATCTAATATAAATTGAAAGATTTCCCTTTATGTAACCATCCTTTCCTAAGCTACACTAAAAATATTAAAGTGATACTTAAGCACTTGGAGTTTATGTAAAATGTGGGTTTTTCTTCATGATGCAAAAAATAAGAGAGAATTCATTCTCTCTGCTGTGGATCATCACTCTGGTTGCTGGTTTTTGGCTGTGGCAGCTTCTCTACACACACCGACACAGGAAACCTCTTCTTGTACACGTGCAGAAAGACAGGGAGACATCTTCTGGTACACATGCAGGAAGACAGGCTTGGCTCAGGCGGGAAAGCTTATCAGCTATAAGACAACAGTCTCAACCAACATGGACTTGCACAGCATCTGGTCTGAAGAAGTTCTGAGGGATTCTAAAATGTTTGGATTTTATAAGTCAGTCACATTATGACATCGTTATGATATTACATATTCTAATTCACGAGTTCTGATTGGATCTTGCAAATAAGAATGGAAGAGCAAATTCCAGTCCTTATACACATCTCTCTCTTTCATATAGTGCTGACTTTTAAAAGAATTTAAAATACAAGTTATTTTCATCCCTGCATCTGAATGCCATCAGATGTATGTCTCAATACACACATCTTTAAATCCAGTGCATTATTTGGCACATTTTGATGTTTGTTCCATGTCTATAAAGTCCATAGTTTACAAGATACTCCATAAATGCTGTTGCCAAGTAAATATCTTGATAAAAATTATACTTACTTCACCCTCACCTCCTGTGCTCTAAGATAACGTATTTTCACTTCAAATGAACTCCAAAGAAGTAGGTTAAAAGACCCAAAGTCTCTTCTGAGTAAGATTTTTTTTTGCCTGAAATCCTTGGAGCCATAGCAGGTCATAAATCCTAGCTGTCAGAAGACTTTTAAAAGAGCCATAGTAGGAGGGGGTGAAACTCCTGAGACGGGGTAATCCCCTCACGCCCACTGTCATTTTTTTGGGGGGGGGTTCAGGTGCATGCTTTATGGCCCCAGGACCCTCCTTAATGCCCTTTTAGTAGAGACCACTGAATAGTACAACTAACCAGAAAATATTATCTGTGTAACAGCAGGGGTGATAGTAGCATTAAGATAAGGAATGTTTTCTTAGTATGAAATACGGACAGTCTGTATATACTGTAGTTTATGGTTCTTTTCATGGTATGTACTTGGCTTTTTTTATTTAACTCGGTAAGCTTTTATTTGTATTTGCAAACATAACAAATATGCCATTTGATGCATTCTTTAGTTTCCATACATGTGTTCACAATTTGCCAACATTTGATTTTTAATGTAGAACATTTTGGAATATGCACAATGCTCTGTTTCAAACAGTTCTTTTGTTGCACTGCTCAGAGTCTGTGACTTTTTAAAAGTTGGTTACAGTTTTCTGCAGTGGCTTAGTAGGTTCAGCAATTTGATCAAAAGGGAATTCAATAAGAAAAAATAAAAGAAAAACATACAAATTTGCTTAAATAAATGGCACATCTCCTCTTTCTCCTCCCCCCAACACCAATGTTTTGAGCTAATTATAAACTTTTCAATAGATCTTTACTTCCTACTGACTTACAGTCAAGGATAGTTTTGTGTCTCTTCTTCCTCTCCGCTACCCCTTCTCATTCTTACTCTCCTGATTCCCCAAACTGGCGTGCCATGAGCGCCATATATCTAGAAATTCCTCCTGTTCTAACTGGAGTATATATGTGATTCTTTCCATTCATTCCAGCTCAACTCTGGGTGTCCACTAGGTCAGTGGTCATCAACCTTTTTTGGTCTAGGGACCCCCTGGCAAACTATCAACAATGTCGGGGACCCCCTACCAAAAATGTGTATATAGAGTGACTCATTTAGAACTGCGTTAGCGTTAGTTTTGCACCCAACAGCCTTTATACAGCATAGTCTTAATTAAACTAAATAATAACTGAAAAATAATAGCAGAAAAACAAAATTATAAAACACTGCTTTATTTAAATAAAAATATAAAAAACATATCATAATTAGCAAACTGGACAAGTACACTTAAATGTCCATACAAAAAGTAGCAACACACTGAACAGCAGAGCAACTGAGCAATAAAAAAAATTATCAATGGGGAGGGGGTATGTAACTGAGCACCACAGTACATTATTAAGCCACTGAATAACTAAACATACTGAGCTGCTGAATAACCTGAATTATATTGCACAAAAGTAGCAACATACTGAGCAACAGAGAAAATGAGAAAAAAAATAAAACAATTAACACTCAATGGGGGGGGGGGTCCTAATTGAGCACAACAACCCATTATTATGCCACTAAATAACATGATATACTGACCTATTGAGCAAAAACTACAGAACTGAACTGAGCAACTTAGTAGAAAGTAGGGAGGCAGTACAGTGCAGTGGTTTAAGGCTCTGAGCTGCAAATCTGGAGACCTGGGTTTGAATCCCACAGCTCCCACTTGCATACTATGTGACCCTGAACAAGTCACTTAACTTCCCTGTGCTCCCAGGTTGCACCTGTAAACAAGCTTTCAGCTTAGTGTGTCTCACCTGGTTAAATAATTGGAAAAAGAAAAAAAGAAAAAAAAAAAGTCTCTCCCCATTACTGCCAACCTGCATGAGTCTAGAACACTTTCCTTCAAAACTTTCTCTAAAAAAGATAGTCTAGGTGCCTCTTCATTAAGTGCATAAAGATTGACTAAAACACAGCTGTGACCGCTATATGTCCCTTGGATCAAGATAACTCTGCCCTATGGGTCCTCCTTTACCTTTGAGAGTACTAGTGGGGCATTACGTTGCACCACTATGGCCACCCCCTCAGCGGTGAGGACTTGCCTCATAATGAGAGGCATAGACTTCCCCTTCCCATGATCTTCTCAGCTTAAGGTGTTCATCAGCTGTTAAGTGGCTCTCGAAGGAAAGCCACAGTGGCTTTCTGGCGTTGCAATTCATGTAGGATCCTCACCCTTGTAACTGGGTTATTAACACCCCTCACATTAAATGTGACAATCTTAAGATCAGTCATCTTTAAAGGAGATAAGCCAGAGGATACTCTGACATGAGAGGAGTGCGTTCATAGCAACTGCATATACATGTTGATGAACTAAACATGTTTAACACAGGACATCTGCATAAAACAAAACACAACCAGATAAATAACCTTTGAAATATGATAGTGAAACCTTGAAGGTGGATTCGCCCTTTACCACAGCCGCCTCAGAACTAACCCCTGGGGTGTGGAGGAGGACCAACTATTGGCTGGATCCTATGCCTGGCGTAGGCCCTAGGTACTCCTTATTACCAGATTGTCAGAAGGGCACTTAACAGCTTGTGCAC
The DNA here is from genome assembly GCA_016271365.2 of Neoceratodus forsteri. Taxonomy (NCBI): domain Eukaryota; kingdom Metazoa; phylum Chordata; order Ceratodontiformes; family Ceratodontidae; genus Neoceratodus; species Neoceratodus forsteri. Next base: position 986,829,250 of record CM057450.1, read on the forward strand.
CACGCCTTTGTTGTTGAACAGTGACACGTTCTGACCTGAGCTGTCAGTATATCCAGTCCTGCCACTACATAGTTATCATTCTTTTCTCTTTTCTGTCTCCTCAAGACAAAAAAAGAAATGAAGGAGAACACATTAAGCAACTCTGAGAGAAGTGAAAACTTACCCCTCAGTAGAGTGTCAGAGAATCCCTATCTCACCCTGCCCTGACCATACATTTGGTGCAGGAGTGCAGACCCTGGAACCCCCACTTCCCAGCATACCCACGGCAGGCCCTGCAAGAGATCTCCCAGGCAAAGAGCAAAAAGTTTTTTTTTTTGTTTGTTTTCGTCTGTTAAAAGCTTTGGTGGCTCATCCAGAGTAACCACAACCGCGAGCCGGCTCAGAGGTTGTCAGGACGAAATCAAGAAACTTAAGAGGGCTACCAACTTTTTCCAGCTCCACTGACTCCCTGGTGTCTATACACATTTAGCCTAAGTGGCCCTTCACCAGTGGCCTCGTCTCACAGACGCGCCAATCTAGTTTCCAGAGCCCTTCAGCTTTATTTTTACTTAAGTAGGAATTTTTTTCCTTGCTGGGTTCAAACACCAGTGCTGGCTAGTTGTAGCCAGCACTCTAGCCACCAGAGCCCAAGTGTTATATCACTGAACATAAAGAGTCAATAATAGGAGCCATTGCCTGAATAATTCCCCTGAACCAACTGTCCCTCCGAAGCCACCCTCTTAAATATGATCACCCCTTGAGAGCTCCACCACTTTGCCCAATTGAGACCCGCAGGACTGCCCCAGGGATGCCGCCAGGCAGCAAGGTGACCGGCCAGTCCGCATCCCGCCCACCCTCTGACAAGTGAGGCCACCACATCCCCCGATCACTCTAGCATATAGTTTCCTCGTTTAACAATTGATACCAGATAGAAATATGTCATTTAGCACCCCTGCCCCCACAAGTAACATCTGAGGGAAGAAGTTCACATAACAATCCACCAGTAAAGTTAGTCCACTCCCTACCAGATTTCCATGTGTAAATACCCAACTGTAAATTAGAGGTCCTCAGGGTGGAGCCGTGACCCTATTGTTTTCGGTCCTCTGTGAGGTCCCAGCATCTGATGTAGTCGTGGAGTCTTCCATCTGGGCCGATAGTGCTGAATCTTTGTGCACACATACGGAGTCTCACAGACCAAAAATGTCCAGGCAGTCTTCACTCCCTCATTTTTTGGTTCCTACCATCTGCCAGGTTCTGCTTGCTAATCAATCTCTTTGCCTTTGGATAGAAGTTTAGGGCACAGACAATTCCACCGAGGTGAGAAAATGCTCAGCAGCTGCCAGGTCAGGGTATTCCTGAGGGCCTTTTTCAGTGAATACCTTAAGGTTGGCAGGATATTCAACAAATGCTTTGTAGCCTTTCTGTTGGAGTGCAAGGACTACCACCAGAACTTGTCTTCATTGGGACAGTAACTGTTAAGTGTAGTCATGGTCGAAGAATAATCCGACATCCCCGAAGATGACTTCTTTTTTAGCCCAGGCCAGTCTGAGTATGTCCTTCTTGACTTGAAAGTCAAAAAAGCTGTAACTATTGAGTGAGGGCATGCTTTAGGGTCCTTGGGTTAGGGAACCAAGGAGCAATGAACTCTAATTATATTCATAGGTTTTTCCTCTGGCTAACTTAAAATTTCCGATATGAAGAACTCCATAAAGGCGAGCATGTTACCCAACTCTGTCCCTTCTGGTAAGACATGAATGCGAATATTATTTCACCTGTTGCAATTTTCTAGGTCCTCTAATCTAAATTCCAGTAGTCATTTCCATTTGTGTAGATCCAAGACAGCTGAATTGTGGATGCCTATAGTTGTGTAATCGTTAAGGCTTTTTTTCTGTGCTGCCTGTTTTCTTTGATAATAACTCAATTTTGCAGCGATCTTGTGTAGCCCGTGCCTCTAGACACTCCAATGTGGTCTGCATTTTTTGCAGGGTAGCGCAAAGCTGTTTCGATGTAATAGTGCAATCTGCCTCATCCGAGGGTTCTAAATCTGGAGTCGAGGACTGCGAGGCCACTGATGAGCAGGCCATGGTGACCTGAAGGTCATCCAACAAGGTTTTTGTTTGTTTTGTTGGCTGTACTTGCGATTTGTCCCGGATTTTGTGCCTAGAAGACATTTTAAGGATGGGAGGCATTATGGTGCGATTAATCCGTTAATGACGGTGGACTGTTAAAGCAGTCATCTGGAGCTCACAGCTCAAGCTGCCATTAGGGTGGTGCTCTCACCGGAAGACCTCTGTTTATGTTTTTTATTCAGCTGAAAAATTAATAAGAAGAATATATTAAAAAAAAAAAAAAACAGCCATGGCAGACTTTGAATTAATATAACTTGCTTGTGCAACCACTCAAACACATTAAAGTCACATATTTGAATGTTGCATAATGCGGGCATTAAAGAGAGTCCAAACATAAGTCCTTAAGCTTTTAAACTGTTAGCACAGGACATATTTGCAAATAAAGTACAGTTACGTAAGAACTTACCGTAACAGAAGATCTTCAAGAACAGCTCATGCAGCAGGTTACACCATTAGGACTGAAGCCGGCAGGCAGCAGGACACCACAGAAAACTTCTAGCTAGCTAGCTACATACAGCGGGGGACTGCCCCCGATGTCCCATACATCATAAAAGGGGCAGTCCCCCAGCATCTCTCAGTTCTCTCGCCGGAGACTCTGGCACAGCGATGTTCATTCTGAAGCAAGACCAAGGATTCGCTTTGAACGGAAGACCAATAAATGATGTCAATACGAGTGCAGATGACCTCCTGAGGTGAAGGTGGGTGGGAAAGTACCTGCTGCAAGAGCTTCTCTCGAACATATTGCAGTTACGCAAGAACTTACCGTAACAGTAGATCTTGAGAGTTCCTGCAGTAGGTCTTCACATATAGAACTGTGCCCTGAGTCAGGGTCAGACGGCAGAAACTTGTAGTAGCAATCATCAGTGGGGACCGCCTCCGGCGTCAGGCAACATGAGCGTCAGCCTGACTATAAAAGGGCGGTCTCAGACCCGCCTTCCAGCTCTTTCCGCTGGAGACCTAAAGAAAGTTGTAGTAAAAGCTAGGAGTAAAGAAACTCTAGGACCCTGCTTCCTCTCTAGACCAAAGGACTAGTTAGGATGGAAAATAAAGGAAAAAACATCCAGGAGCTAGGGGAAGGTGGGAGGGAAATTAGACCTACTGCAGGAACCTCTCTCGAAGATCTACTGTTATGGTAGGTTCTTACGTAACTGCAATATCTTACTTCGAGAGGGTTCCTGCAGTAGGTCTTCACATATAGGACTGAATACCAAGCAGTCCCCAAAATAACTCATGCTGAGGTGCATCTGGGAGGAGGAGAAGTCACCATAGGGAATCATGACAGAATGTCTTGCAAAACTGCAAGACCAAAGCCTGTTCTGCGCCTAGAGGCAATGTTCAGACTGTAATGCTTAGTGAAAGTGTGAAGAGATGACCACATGGCCGCTGCACAGATCTCTGTAGTGGACACATTCCTAAAAAAGGCAGTAGCAGTAGCCACGCTGCAGGTGGAGTGGCCTTTAACTGCCCCCGGAAGGGACATCCCATATTTCGTGTAAGAAAAATGGATGCAGTTGGCTAACCATCTAAAGATGGTTTGTTTGGAGATAGCCTTGCCCTGGCACTGAGGAGCAAAGGCTACAAAGAGTTGGTTGGATTTGCGAACCTCTTTAGTCAGTTCATGTAGTACCTCAGATCAGTGCATCTAGAGTGCGCAGAGGGTATTCCCCCTGTTGGAATGCTGGGGATAGTATACTGGTAATTCCACGCTCTGATTCAGAGTGGTTTCTGAGACCACTTTGGGAAGAAAGCAAGGTTAGTCCGAGGACTACTGTGTCTCTATGAAAAATTAAATAGGGTTCTTTACAAACAAAAGCCTGGAGCTCAGAGACCCTTCTGACGGAAGTCACTGTGACTAAAAATAAAAAGTCTTCCAGGAGAGGAAGCGTAAGTCGCAAGTAGAAACTGGTTCAAATGGGGAGGTGAAGTCAGCTTCTCGAGCATGAAATTCAGGTCCTGGGGGGGGGGACATGGATTCCGGATCGGAGGTTTCAAGTGAAGGATGCCTTTTAAAAAGGTTTTGGCAACCTCCAACTGAGCCAAACCTTTGCCCTCCACTGGGAGGTGGTAGGCCGACACCGCAGAGAGATGGACCTTAATGGAGGAGTAGCTAAGGCTCGTCTCAGATAAATGTGCCAGGTACTCTAACACCTGGGCCGCCGAGCACCAAAAGGGATCCCAGCTCCTTGCTAGGGCCCAGATCAAAAATCTTTTCCACTTCATGGAGTAAGTGGATCTAGTAGAGGGTTTTCTGGCTTCTACTAAGATATGTGCAACCTGCGAGGAGACACCATAGCGGGAAATCACTATGTCCACAGGTGCCACGCATGAAGGTGGAGAGACTGAAGGCTTGAGTGCACCATGGTGCCCTGCTCCTGTGTCAGAAGGTCGTGGGAAAATGGCAGAGGGACCGGAGATTCCAGTGCCAGTTGCTGCAAAAGAGGATACCAAATCTGGCGTGGCCAGAGAGGAGCGATAAGAATCATATGAGCTCCCTCTTGCTGAAGTTTCACCAGAACCTTCTGAATGAGAGGAAAGGGAGGAAATACATAGAGAAACCTCCCTGTCCAAGAGAGAGACAGTGCATCCTGCCAAAAAGCACCATGCCTGGGAATGAGCGAGCAAAAGCTGGATAGTTTTGCGTTGAATGGGGAGGCAAACAGATCTAAGTCTGGACAACCCCATCAAAGAAAGAGTTCTTCAACCACCCCAGACTTTAGCTCCCACTTGTTGGCCCTTGCCACTGATCGACTGAGACTGTCCACCAGGATGTTGCTTATGCCTGGTACATGGACTACTGCCAAGAAAAGGCTGTGCTGGATCGCCCAGTACCAGACCCTCATTTCTTCTCTGCAGAGAGGGTACGACTGGGTTCTTCCTGGTTTGTTGATGTACCAGACTGTGGACATATTGTCCATCTGGCCCAGAAGTGATCCCGGTACCAGAAGGGACTGGAACGCCTGGATAACATGAAGAACCGCCCTGGTCTCCAGAACGCTGATGTGGAGCATAAGCTCCTGGTCGGACCAAGACCCCTGTGTCTTGTGTGCCTGCAGATGGGCTTCCCAGCCCAAGTCTGAGGCATCCGTAGTGAGAATTTGGGTTGGAACGGGGGAATGAAAAGGTGTTCCCCTCGAAAGGTTGGAGAGATCCTGCCACCACGAAGATCTCTCTGAAGGTTGCTGGAGATCATGACTTTTTGGTTCATGTCGTCCATCCTCTGATCCCACTGGACTCCGAGAGACCACTGGGTGACCCTCATGTGAAGTCTGGCCAGGGGTACTGTAGAAATAGCCACTGCCATCAGTCCCAAGAGACGGAGCACAGCGTGTGCTGGGATCTATCAAGCCTGGGCCACAAGAGTAGCCTGAGTCACTAAAGTCTCGGCTCGATCCGATGGCAGAAAAGCCCTGCTCTGAACTGTATCTAGTACAGCTCCAATGAATTGTAGTCATTGAGATGGTACTAGCTGGGACTTGGGGATGTTGACCGTGATCTCCAGAAGTGAAAACAAGTTCAGAGTGAAAGAGAGGTACTCTTTCAGGCTGGTAGGAGAGGGTGCTGCGAGGAGCCAGTCGTCCAGGTATGGGAAGACATAGATGCCCTGGCGGCGTAAGAACACCGCCGCCACCACTAGACATTTCGTGAACACCCGGGGGGCCGAGAAAAGGCCAAATGGGAGAGCCCGAAACTGGAAGTGATCCTCCATAAAAGCAAAATGGAGGAAGCGGTGGTGAGCTGGGAGGATGGGGATGTGTAGGTAGGCATCCTGCATATCCAGGGAGCACAGCCAGGAGTTGGGATGGAGCAGGGGGAGAAGCCCCTGAAGGGTCAACATATGAAATTTCTTGTACTCGACAAAGATGTTTAGTGTGCTGAGGTCCAGGATCAGTCTCAGGTCGCCCATTTTCTTTGCGACTAGGAAGAAGTGGGAGTAAAATTCCCTTCCTATCTGGTTTGGAGGGATGGGTTCTATGGCCTCGTTTAGCAGAAGCGCCTGGATCTCTTGAGAGACAAGGGGGACCTGATCCCGTGGATAGAAAGACCGTCTTGGTGGTAGAGGGGCTGGAATCTTGAGGAACTCGATTGAGTGACCCCGCTGGATGAGCTGAAGCATCCAAGACTCTGCGGTGACGAACCTCCAACCTTCCAGGTGGAGGCCGAACCTCCCTCCGACCGGTTCCTCCTGATTTAAGAGAGCGAGTGGAAGGAGGGGAAAGGAGTCAGGATGCTGAGGGGAGGGGAAGGGAGCTTTAGCCCCCAAGGCTGGTTTGAAGAACTTAGCCTGTGGGGTTTGGGCTCTTGAGCCGGTGGCGTGTCTTTTTCCCTTCCTGGTTCTTGTTCCACCTTCTTTGGCGGCGAAAGGGCTGCTTTTTCTGACCCCATCTTGTACATAGAGTGTATGTCTCTTAAGGAGCGTCCACTCTCTTGTAGCCCTGTTATTATATCTTTGGCATCACCGCCAAAATGGATGGAACTCCTGAAAGGGGCATCCAAAAGGGAAGACTGTACATCCTGTGCCAGGCCAGCTATCCAAAGCCAGGAGAGCCGGCAGAGACAGATCCCCGTGGCCTCCGCTCTAGCCACTGAATCCACCAAGTCATACGTTGCTCGGAGTGTGTGACGACATGAGGACGTTCCCATCCTGACCTTGTCCAGGAGCTTCTTCCTAAGGTTTTCATCCTGAACATCAAGGAGGTCCCTTCTCAGCTCTGAAAGAGTAGCTTTTTGGAAAGCAACCATGTGCGAGACATAGTTGAGAGATCTAATGCCACAGGAAGAAGAAGAATAGATCTTGCGCCTGAACTGGTCTAACTGACGAGAGTCCTTGTCTGGCGGCGAGGAACGAAGGCGTTTTAGTTGGGCTGACTGGTCACGAGCGGCAGTGATTACCATGGAGTCAGCCTTTGGATGGGAGTTAAGATGCAGAATCCCTTCTGGGTGATAATAAGTCCAGTCTGCCTTCCTGGAGACCGCTGGTATGGAGGACGGTTGTTGCCTTATTGGGTTCACCAAGTCCTCATGGGATCCCATCCATGGGGGGATGGGGCTAGGATCAGATATGGCAAGATCCAGGTGCTCCTCTAGTCTTTTTCGATGCGGATCCACCTCTTTCATGGGCCAGCCTCCAGCTGCCTGTATGGAGCACAAGAGGTCTCCGAAAGATGGGTCCTCTGGGGGAGACTTGGGTGACTCCTTGGGAGGAACCTCAACTGGAGATCCGGGGTCCAAAGGCTCGGAGTCAGACTCCGTATCGGAGGGCTCAGAGCCGCTGGGAATGGGGGTTTTATTACAGCAGCTCCCACAGAAAGAGAACCCAAGTCTCTGCCAGAAGGAGGCAGTGGAGGGGGGCCCCTAGGCTGGGGAGCATCCCCCACCGACTGCCTAAGCTCCGACAGCAGCTGAGTTCTAGCCTCCTGCTACCATTGGGGGGCCGTCTCTGGCGCCAGTGGTGGCAGAGGCTGGAAGGTAGGATAGCCTAGGTACTGAGGCCAAGAAGGGTAGTGATAACCCGTTTGTGGATAGTAAGAGTACCCAGGGTATCCCGGCGTTGGGGTATCCCAGTGCCGGAGGCACATGGCCTGGCATCGGGTACTGTGGAGTTGACAGTGGGCCACCCGGAGGTGGGACAAAGGATTCTGAACCTGGAAACCTGCCCGGAGGATCTGGTCCTGCCGGGGGAAGTGCCATGGCACCTCTGGGAGGCACAGGATCTGTAAGGGCCCCCGAAGGTCCTGAGGGAGGAAGCTCCATGAAGAGAGCCCTAGTCGGTGGCGGACTAATGTCCGGGGACGGCGGTAGGCCTGGCGAGGGGGGAAGGTCCAGAAGGAGCCCCAACAGCAGGTCTGAAGATGATCCTGCTGGCAGGAAAATCAGCGGATCGGGTGGCGAGTCCCTGGGATGTAAAACCCTGGTGGACGAAGGGTTGCTCTGCCGCTCACTCTGTCCGGTGTCAGGGGCCTAGCTGGAGCCCGACGGGAGAGTGGAAAGATCTGGGCAGGCGACGGAGGAGCCGTCGTCCAACTGAACGGACCGCGCTGGGCTAGTGAAAGTCCGGGGACCACCGCTAGGCTGATCGGCAGGGGCCACGCACCCTTTGACGAGGTCGAGGGGTGTCTTATCGGCTAGGCAAGGTGACCTGACAGAGACCTTCCGAGAGGCTACCCCCGGCTGCCCGCTCACCTCGGCAAGAGAGGGAGAAGGTGCCCGGCCTAAAGAAGTAGACGGGGCACTGGTTGAAGTACTCACAGTTTCGGAGGGCCTCCCGTGTGGCGACAGACTCCGGTCCCGGCGCTTCTCCTTGCTTTTCTTCTTTTTAAGGGCCAGCGACGATGACCTATCCCACAGTTCCTGGAGCTCCTTTTCCATCTATACCAGTCATCGGGTCAGGAGATGAGCCTTGAGGGTCCGTTTGTGCCTGGTTCGAGTTGCCTGGTTGAAGGCCTGGCAGATGGAGCACCCCTGGTTGTTGTGCTTGCAACCAAGGCAGAGGAGGCAGCGGGAATGGTCGTCCCCGTGCGGGATTTGAGTGCCGCACTTCTAGCACTTCTTCTTCTGTCTAGAAGACATCAAATATGAGAGAAACGTTTAGAGAAAAATTATTCCTGAGGCGAATAAAACTTCGACAAAATGGCGGACATTTGATCACTGTTCTATTGCATGCCGAACGTACTGAGGAGATGGCGGGAAAGAACTGAGAGTGGGCACAGGACCTTTTTTATAGTCAGGCTGACGTCATGTCACCTGACGCCGGTGCGTCCTCGCTGATGATTGCTATCTCACAGTTTGACGCTCGGACCTGACGCCAGGGGGTGCACTCCTATACGTGAAGACCTACTGCAGGAACCCTCTCGAAGTAAGATCTACTGTTACAGTAAGTTCTTACGTAACTGTACTCTCTTACTTCGAGATACAGCTCTTGCAGCAGGTTACACCATTAGGACCGGGTCCCAAGCAGTGTTTGGTAGCCCCTAAAAATGGGAGGAGGACAGAAGAAGGGTGAAAGGGAAGCCCTCATGAAAGAAGCCCCTGCAGGATGGCAAGGCCAAAGCCAGCTCTGTGTCTGGAGGCAATATCCAGACTGTAGTGTCTGATGAATGTGTGCACAGTACTCCAAGTAGCTGCTGCACAGATGTCTGAAGCCGAAACGTTCCTCAGGGAGGCAAAAGAGGCAGACATTCCTCTGGTGGAATGTCTTTTTACCAGTCCCAGTAAGGGCTTATTCTGCTTCTGATAACAGAAAACAATACAGTTTACTAACCATTTTGAAAGTGTCTGTTTTGACACCGGTGCCCCCATCATCCTGGGGCAAATGAAACAACAACTGATCTGACTTTTGGTGCAGTTTGGTTCTAGTCAGATAGTATCAGAGTATCCTGTGCACATCCAAGGTGTGCAGGAGAGCTTCTCCTTTCATTGGAATACGTCAGGTAATAAACAGGAAGGGGACTCTCTTGGTTGAGAGTAAGCTCTGACACTACCTTAGGTAAAAACTTAGGATGGGTTCTTAAGGACACCCTATGCTTATGGAAAATCAAATGTGGCTCTTTGCACAAGTGCCTGGAGCTCTGAAATTCTTCCGGCAGAGGTAACTGCAACTAAAAATAATGCCTTCCAAGAGAGAAGGCGCAACCCACAATCTGCGGCTGTTTCAAAAGGTGGTAGTGTGAGCTGTTTCAAAATGAAGAGAAGGCCCTAAGGAGGGACCAGATCCCTAATGGGCAGGTTCAAATAGAGGATGCCACACAGAAAGGTGCATGAGAGATCCAGTTGGGCCAAGGATTTGTCCCCACAAGGTGCATGGTATGCAGATAACGCAGAAAGATGTACCTTTATTGAAGAGTAACTCAGCCCCGCATCTGATAAGGAAAGGAGGTACTCTACTACAGAGTTCAGCGGGTAAGTTAAGGGGTCCAGGTCACGAGCCAAGGACCAGAGGCAAAACCTGCACCACTTCATGGCATATGTGGCTCTAGTAGAGGGTTTCCTGGCTGTTACTGATACTTCAGCCACTCTGTCTGAGACTCCATGGAGAGAGATTGTTAAGTCTTCAGGAGTCAGGCGTGCAGGTGTAGGGATCACAAGTTCGGGTGGACCAGGGATCCATTGTCTTGCGACAGTAAATGCGAGCTGAGAGGAAGAGGAAAAGGGGGACTGCTCGCTAGCTGTTGGAGTAAGGAAAATCATATTTGTCTGGGCCAATATTGGGCCACCAGAATCATGTCTTCTCCTTCCTCCTGCAGCTTGGTCAGAACTCTCTGAATCAGTGGGAAGGGAGGAAAGGCATAAAGGAATTTGCCTGTCCAGGACAGGGACAACACATCTTGCCAGAAAACACCAGGCCTTGGATCTAGTGAGCAGAAATTACACAGTTTTGAGTTGCATGGGGAGGCGAAGAGATCTACTTCTGGCATTTCCCATTTTCAAAGAGAGTTTCTGCCATGTGTTACAGAAGCTCCCATTCGTGTGCACTGGACCTTGATGGGCTGAGCAGATCCACGAGCGTGTTCTGTAACCCCGGAACATGAACTGCAAACAGTGTGATATTGTATTCTATTGCCCAGTACCATACTCTCATCACCTCTTGACAGAGCTGGTATGAATGGGTGCCTCCTTGCTTGTTGATGTAGAACACTACTGGCATGTTGTCTGTTTGAATCAGTAGATGTCCCGGAAGTATGTCTGTCTGCAAAGCCTGCAATGCGTAAAGGACCTCCCTCATCTCTAGGACATTTATGTGAAGGGATCCTTCTGTTCCAGACCATAGCCCCTGTGTCTTTTTGTTGTCAAGATGGGCACCCCAATCCGATCCTGACGTATCTGTAGTCAGGATCTGTGAAGGAGTGGCTGACAGGAAGGGGACACCTACAGCGAGTTGTTCCGAAACTATCCACCATTGTAGGATTCACTGAATAGAAGCGGGGACCAAGACCAGCTGATCGAGGTCATCCTGGCATTGGTCTCACTGGATGCTGATTGTCCACTGAATGGTTCTCATGTGCAAACATGACAGGGGAACCGTGGCTATTGCGGCCACCATGTGGCCTAGAAGATGCAGCATGGTCCATGCTGAGATCCATTTCTGCCCCAGGATATGTCTGATTAGACCTCTTAGGTATTTTGCCCTATCATTTGGCAAGAAGGCCCTTCCTTTGGCTGTATCCAATACTGTGCCAATGAACTGCAGCCCTTGGCATGGCATGAGAAGAGACTTTGGCAGGTTTTTAGTGACACCTAGAGCGTCGGATATCTAAAAGGTGCTTGCAGTGCCTGATTTAATCCTGTCCTGGATGAGGAAGTGAGAAGCCAGTCGTTCAGATGAGAAAAAATGTAATGGCCCATCCTCCTGAGGGCCGCAGCTACTACTGCAAGACATTTGGTGAAGACACTTGGAGCCGATGACAGACCGAAAGGCCGCACCCAGAATTTGAACCACAGAAACCTCCTGTGGTGCTCTGTGACTGGAATGTGGAGATACGCATCTTGCATGTTCAACGATGTGAGCCAAGCATTCGGACATAGCATCAGGATCAATCCTGGCAAGGTGACCATCCTGAAGCATTTGTATGCCACAAAGGTGTTGAGATCATTGAGGCTGAGGATGGGGCATAAGTTCCCTGTCTTTTTGGGTGCTAGGAAAAAATAGGAATAGTACCTTTCTCTCTTAGAGCCCATGGGACCCGCTCTATGGCCTCTTTCACTAGAAGGGCCTGGATCTCTTCTTGCATCAATGTGGCATGTTGTTTGGAATTCTGTGAAAGAAGGGGTGGCCTGGACAGTGGTTGCCCAGTGAAATCGACAGAGTGGCCTCTTTGAATCAGCTGAAGAACCCACTGGTCAGAGGTAATTTGCTGCCATCCTTCTAGATGTTTTGAAAAGCGACCCTCGACTGCCTCTTCCCCTGGGCCGGAGGGAGAGGAGGGCTCCGCTACGAGTCAGGCTATGGAGGGGAGGTTTGGCATTCCTCGCTCATGCACCTCCTGTTGCTCGAGAGGGGTCTTTGTGGTGGAAACCACCTCTCTGCTGCTGTCCAAACCTAGACTGCTGCCCGTTTCTCACGAAAACAGCACCGCTGTCTCCAAAATGGTTTCAGTTTGTACACTGCTTGCACAGAGCGGGCTGCCTTGCCGGCATCTTGTAGTTTTGTCATAATCCTTTCAGAATCCTCTCCGAAAAGGACTGAGCCCTTGAAAGGGACGTCTAGGATACCCGTCTGGATGTCTGGTGTGAAACCGCAGACCCTCAACCACGAGTGTCTTCTAAGACATACACCTGTTGCCGCACTTCTGGTGGTGGAATCCACAGAATCGTAGGCTGCTCTGAGTATCTGTGTGCCCACATCAGAGCATGTCTGCAAGAGTTTGGTTAGCTCCTCTCTTTGGTCTCCATCAGGTAGGTTTTTGACCAAGTCCAACCCTTGTTCCCACAGGGCATTCTGGAATTGAACCATGTGGGTTAAAAAGTTTAGTGAGTAGATGGAACATGTAGCTGACGCATACATATTTCTTCCCAAGGAATCAAGCTGTTTTGATTATCGGTCCAGAGGCTGAGTGCTCAAGTGCTTTGGCCTTTGGGACCTGTCATGTGTGGTGGTGATGACCACTGAATCTGCCACTGGTTGTTCTCCCAGATTAGAGTCTTCTAGTGGGGCCCGATATAGGTAATCAGCCTTTTTGGAGACCACAGAAGAAGTGTAGGGATGCTTCCAAGCAGCCTCAGTCACGTCCTGGAAAGTATCAACCAGTGGGGGGACCACCACTGGCTTTGAATCCTTTTGGTGCAGACATTTTGTTAGGCAGTGCCATTCTGGATCCAAGTCCTCTGTGTCCCACCATATATTATCTTGAATATGACGCATTATATCCATCAAAGTAGGGTCATCCAGAGGGGACCTTGGCAAATTCTTTGGATCCGAAGAAGAAATGCTAAAAGGTGAGTCAGATCTAGAGGAAGAGCTTGAAGAGGAATAGGAGTCATCTGAGGAAGAGGAGTCTGACCTCCTACGGTGCTTCTTATTCTTGTGCACACTTGGTGAGCAAGAGGGGTCTTAGAAGGAGACCTTGGCTGCTTCTCGTCTTTTGAATGCCCTCTAAGTGCAGGCCTTTTGTCCTTAGGGGGAGGTCTGACAAGACTTTTTTCCTTTGGTGGAGGGCTAGGAGCCCATGGCAGAGGTTGGTCCTCCAGAGGTGCCTTGTTGGTGACTACATCCTTCCGGATTGTTTCCCACTAGTAAGAGAATAGTTCCTTCACTTTTGAAATCCTCAGACCAGAGTTCTGGCCTGTCATCTGTTTGTGACGTCTGACCTGAAGCCTGGTCTGTCTCCAGCGGAGACATCTGATCGTCTCCCGTATCTATTGATCTGTAGTCCAATGCACCCATTGTTTGGCCTTTGGATGGTGTCAGCTCCTGCAAAGGTTTGCATCCTCTTGACCAGCCATCTGCTTCCTCTTTATATGTCTGTCAGGACGAGACGATCTCCGGTATGGTGGAGGTGTCGTTGTCCCTTATTTGGGTGTGGACCTCCGTCGGAGGCCGTCGGTCTTTGGACCGGTTAGCGGACATCTGGTCTGAAGTCCATGTAGGGTCCAAGGTCCGTTTCACAGACATTTGTTCTGTGGTCCATTTAGAGGATGTCCCCAAGGACATGAGGCTTCTGAAGGGCTGAGAGGCTGACCTTGGGTGGTCAGAGCCCTGGCACCGGCCCAGGGAGTCGGAGCCTGTAACAGAGACCTTGAGATTTGGAGGGCGTTTTGACTGGGCGGTCTGTAAAAGAAGACCGGCCTACTGAGCCAGAAGACCGACTGGTAGAGTGAACCTGAGGCCAGAGCGGTGGTTTCTGAGTCTTAGGCCAAGACAGAGATCTGCTGGAGCAGCAGGCCAAGTCCGAGCTCCCTCGGAGTCAGATGTCTGCGACTTGGATGGGGAGCGCTCTTTCTCCCTTTCCCTCCTTTTTTCCTTATGTTTCCCTGATCTGTGGGAGAATCCTTCCTTAGAGGAGGTACTCTTTTGCATTGCTGCTAATTTCTGTTCTAGTATTTATTTATTTAGTTTTTGTTTACCGGGGGCAAGTGTGCTAGCCATGGAAATGACTATTTTCAGACATAACCCAGGAGGTTACAAACACAACAGTACAGTACAAAGTAAGGGCAATATTACACTAGTAAGGTGTGGCTTTTGACAGCATGGTACAGTTCACGGAAATACAATGGCAATGAAAAACAGTCTGAAATACAACAGCACGATACAGCCTTTCGGTGACATACAGTGGAACCCACTTATAACGGACACACTTATAGCAGACACTCGCTTATAATGGTCAGATCTGCCTTGTCAAAAGCCATGCCAGTAATGTTAAAAATCCCATTTATACCATACTCTGCAACCCCTTTATATTAGCCACTCTGAGATCCTCTGTACCCGTTACATGCTGCAAACTGCCTGCTAATTTTCACCTGATTATTTAGCTGTTTTTTCTGGCACTTTAAAGACATCACTCACCTCACTTGATGCCTGATGTCTGACACCTTAATCCATAGGATTACTCTTTTACCCTCCTGATACACTAATCAGCACAGGTTCTGTACAGCTAAATCTTACTAATCATATTTGCTGCTCAGCCCCCTGATTCCAATAAGCACAGGTACTATACAGCAAAATTTTTCCAGTCTTGTTTACTGCTCAGTTCCCAATCAGCTACAAATACGCTACAGAAATGCAGCAGGCACTAGGGGAACAGAAGATCTATGGATCACAATAGAGTCCGGAAGCTCGAAACCCATTCAGTTAGGAATAATCTACAGACCCCCAAATCAGGAGGAAGCCAGGGATTAGGAAATCCTGGAAACCACCCTCCAGATGTCAGGCAAAGAGGATATGGTGCTGGTGGGGGATTTCAATTTGCCGGACATAGACTGGAATACCCACACAGCAGCATCAGAGAAGAGCAGGGAATTCCTAGTCACACTACAGAAAGGAGGCCTAAATCAACTAGTGATATCACCCACAAGGGGTAACACGTTTCTAGATTTGATATTCACAAATAGCGATAGGGTTATGGGTGTCAAAGTAGGGAACCACCTGGGCAACAGTGATCATAACACGGTACGGTTCTGGCTAAAAAAGACTGTAGACTCCACACACTCCAAACTGAAGGTCCTTAACTTCAGTAGGGCAGACTTCACAAACATAAAGGCCTGCCCATAACTTCAGGAGGGCAGACTTCACAAACATGAAGGCCTGCCCAAGAGACAACCTTAGTAACTCAACAGAAGGTAGCGTTGAGGAATACTGGACAAGGCTGAAGGATGCAATAACCATGCTCACATCACAGTGGGCCCATCAGGTTAGTAAGAACAAAAGGAGGAAAAACTCAGTAAGGTTTTCTCAGGAGGTGGCAACATGGTGAGAGAAACACGCATAGCCTTCTGAAAGTACAAGGAGTCGGGGAACGAGGCAGATAAAACAGAATATAAACAGAAACTAAAAGAGACAGGGAAAGTGATAAGAAATGCAAAGGTTCAAGCAGAGGTTAGGACAGCTTAGGAAGTAAAAAAGGGTAACAAAACCTTCTACAGGTACATAAGTGAAAAAAGGAAGACCAAAAGGGAGCATTGTTAGAATCACAAAAAAAGATGGAAAAACCACACAGCAAGATGGGGAGAAGGCAGAGGCACTCATTGAGTACTTCTGCTCAGTCTTCACAAAGGAAGCAGATGGTAACAGACCAACAATAGGCATAAAGAAGTGTCTGACTAAAGGAGCAGACATGGGTCCCTTCACAGAGGAAAGGGTCCTGGAGGAAACAGACAAGTTAAAGGTAGATAAAGCTATGGAGCCAGATGGGATACACCCAAGAATACTGAAAGAACTAGGGAAGGAACTGGCAGCCCCCTTAGCAGTACTCTTCAACAAATCATTAAGGAGCGGGAAGGTGCCGGAGGATTGGAAGAGTGCAACAGTAATACCACTCCACAAGAGTGGAAGCAAGGAACAACCAGGTAACTACCATCCAGTTAGTCTTTTTTTTTTTCTACTTACTGTTTATAATCCCCCTACCCCGCAGCACTCCACTCTTTGGGAGACACCACAAGACATATGTCTCACTCCTACCTGGAGCCTGGTGCAGTCAAACCCCCATGGAGCCGTGGCTATATCCCACAGGCGGGCACAGGGTGTGGGCGTCCCCCGAAGTCCTTCTTGGTCTCGTCGGGATGCTGGTGCCAGGTCAGGTAGGGACACTGGAGATCGGGGCCTGGTGCTCTGTCTACCTGGCGTGCTGCAGGGTCTTTTTCCCCATTGTTTCTAGGGGAGTGGCCTACACCCCGCTGTCAAGGCATCACCATTGACGTCCGCCACTCCCAACCATCTCTGTATGCTCAGGTGCCTGCTATGCCTCCGGCCCGCCAGAGGCTAGTCAGGCGCTGAGCAGGTGCCCCCCTCCCTCCCGGGAGAGGAGAGCTGTCCTCGGATGCTCAATCCTCTCCCACCCTTGCCGACCCCCGACAGCCCGGGCTCGTTCCCGAACCCGGGTCGCCAGCATGGAGTGAGGTGTGGTGTCCAGCGCCTCAACCCTCAATGCCACCGGGACAGCTTCGTCCGGTTAGTCTACCATCAGTCTTGGGAAAACTGATGGAGTCCATGCTGAAGGAAAGAATCATAGCTTTTTTTGCAGCAAACTGGTCAGCTCGACAAAAATCAGTGGTTTCATGGCAGGGAGGTCCTGCCAGACAAACCTGGTTGATTTTTTCAATTAGGTCACCAAAGCAGTTGATCAGGGTGGGGCAGTGGATGTGGCTTACCTGAACTTCAGCACAGCTTTTGACTCCATTGCGCACAGGAGACTAGTAGAAACACTGGAGAACATGGGAATTGGGCCCAAGGTTACAAACTGGGTCAGAAATTGGTTACATGGGAGAACTCAGAGAGTATTAGTAAATGGCACTCTGTCTGTGGAGGGGAGGGTAACTAGCAGGGTCCCACAGGGCTCAGTTCTGGGGCTGATCCTATTCAACATATTCATCAGCAACACTGCGGATGAATGGGAGGGAAAGGTGTGCCTGTTTGCAGATGACACCATAATCGGCAACAGGGTAGAAATTTTGGCACTTAGGACAGGCCTTAGTGCCATGCTCTGGGCCCAGGCACTGCACACAGGCAGTGTTGCTGTCCTTAAAAGGGATCTGTTTGCCACAGGCTCACTTAGATGAGTGCCATTCTATGGATGACGTCGTGGAAGACAACATACAGAAGGAGAAAAAATAACGAATTTTTCGAAAATAAAATAAAAATACTTAAGTGATGGCGTTGTTCGATAGCTGAAAGCGTCCGTGGAGCCAATGCTTTCGAGTTGACAGCAAGAAAAGAACTGGGGGATGCTGGGGGACCGCCCCTTTTATGATGTAGGGGACATTGGGGCAGGGCCAACGTTGGGGGCGGTCCCCTGCTGTATGTAGCTAGCTAGAAGTTTTCCGTGAGGTCCTACGGCCTGCCGGCTTCAGTCCTAATGGTGTAACCTGTATCTCAAAGTAAGATCTCCAGTTTCATGAAGAAGTTTCATGTGAGCATTGAGTCTTCACAGATAGAAACATCAGATGTTATTTTATGCTTGTAGTACTTCAATTCTCAGAGAAATAAACAAAAATTCATGTCCAGTATTAAAGACATTGTCTTTTTTTTTTTTTTTCCTCCAGTCTGTCCACAGTTCGAAAAAGCTGAGATGACCTGTTCTTCCCTGCAGCAATCTCCCTGGACAGGAAGTCTGCCTTCTTATGGGTGATTGCCCCTTCATACTCATAATAATGAGCATGCAAGACCATTTTGTCCTCCTCCGACTGAGTCCTCCGCCAGCAATGCTCCAACTTCCAACCCCTGATCTTCATCACCTTGAGATCCCCATCAAAGCAAGGGGATCTCAAGGGAGAGGATCTGGGACATATACGGACTGGTACGATAGCATAGAGTGACTCGGATCCAGCCTTATTATAGGTGGCTACTGCCTCACCTGTGGCAACCGCACATGCAGCATTTACACTAGATGCAGTAAATCAGCTACTGCCAACAGTCCCTCTGGGGAAAATCCCTGTAAAGGGCGATAGCTAATAATCTCACCAGGGGAGGGAATTTCAGGGGGGCCCCAAACAGGAACGTTACCATGCAGTGATCAGACCATATGACCTGATCAGTCTTGAGATTCAACACCTCAAGCCCCAGTGAGAAAACCAGGTCCAACATGTGGACATAGTGATGGGCCACAGAAGTAACTACTTGTGTCAGACCCAGTGATGACATCAACTGAATAAGGTCATGACCAAATTGCGAGGAGTTGTCATTGACCCAGGCATTGAAGTCCCCCAGAATCAACCATCCGGGGGACTCCAACACCCTGTCAATGACAAAGTCACTACATCCTGCAGGAAATCTTCTCTCGACCTGGAGGGCAGTAAATGAGAATCCTGCGGCCTGCACCCAGACCTCCATGCACCGCCACACACTTAAAGGACCTGGCCGACCCCACTGGGTGCACAGTGAAGTCCAAGCTGAGTCTAAAACAGATGGCCACCCCCCTGCCCCTGCGTTTCCTCCTTGGGCAGTACACCATGGAGTAAACAGAGGGGATTACAGACTCCAAAACTAGCCTGGCATCGTGACCCAGCGAGGGTCTGTGATGCAAGCCAGATCGACGGAAAAAATCAAGTCTGCCATAACTGCAGTCTTGTTGCTCATTGATCTGGCACTGCACAGCACAGCCCAAAGGTGACTAGTGGATGCTGTAGACTCCAAGGCTACCTGCCCACTCGGTCTGGTGGGAACCCTGGGGATGGAGACCAAACACATCTGGCCTCTCTCTAGGCTCTGTCTAATCCCAGGGCATCTCCCACTCCTAAACACTCCAATACCCTTTACCAAGCCCGCTGCACCCCACCGCCACCAACCTACATGCTTTCTAGTGGTTCTGACCTCCCTGCAGCACCTAGCTGCAGTAGCTGAAATAGGGAAATCAGCAAAGTGGCACAGGTCACGCAGCTGGGATACAGCATAAGCTATGCGCAAGGGTCCAAGGCTCCGGCTCATCCCAATACTAACCAGCACGCCTTAAAGTACCGCTGTCTTAAAACACCCAGCTATACCAATATTTTTTTTAATTCTTTCTTTTTTCTGTAGAGCTGGCAGGCAGCTCCAGCCCCTCCCATGGAGGGGTTCATCTCTCCGGTTCCGGTGTGGAGGCAGCCGGGCCATCATGGAGCCTGCCAGTCCCGTTTTTTCTGATGTCTTCTCCCGGGCCCACAATCATGCAATGGGCGGAGCAACTGGGCTCTGCCTCCACGGAGGCAGCCTTATGCCCTGAACATGGGCCCTCCCCATTCTGACAGCATACCTGTGCTGACACCCCTGATCCAGCCACTGCTGGGCGTCAGTCAACAGCACGCTACGCTAACTCCCCTCCCTCACGGAAGGAGAGATGTCTGTGGACACTTGATCCTTCCCCACCCCTGCCGACCCCCAGGCAACCCGAGTCCATTCCGGGTCGCCGGTGTGATGCGAGGTGTGGCGTCAGCTATCCCAGCATCAGCTACCCTAATTTAGTATAATAATTATTTAAGGATAAAGTTTAAGCTGGTACCTATGTACCCAACAAGGCAATCCTGAAAATGGAATTCTACCCCCCAAAAATCACATCCATTTTAAAGATAATAAATTTGATTTTGTTTTTTTGGTTTTTGCTTACTTTTTTTCTCCCCTTGGCCCCCTTGTCGGATCCTTCTTCCTGGCATCCTATTCTTCCGGCTACCATCCGTCCCACACTTATTTCCAATTTGGGCCACCACCTTGCTACCCCCATGGCTTATGCCTCATGGCGGGGTGGTGGGGAGCCCCCTAACTCACCCACCAGGACCGGATCTAGTACAGGTGGTGCCCTCCAGAGACAATGCTTTGCGCTGGATGGCCATCAAGCCACTTGACCCAGGCTGCCATTTTCCATGTTTTCTTTTTTTTCTCGGCAGCGAAGAGTGCAGTGCCGACAGTGGGTGTGCCACACACGTGTGCACACGCAGCACATCTGCCAGCTGTTCTACCTCCGTGTCCCACTGTACTGGGCCAGGCATGCCAACACCCAGCCTCCACTAGGTGTCAGACAATCACTGGCCTCTGTTCCCCAACCCCCGGGAGAGGAGAGCTGTCCTCCGGATGCTCTATCCTCTCCCACCCCAGCCAGCCCCCGATGACCCGCTCGCATCTTGAACACGGGTCGCCAGCATGGCAGGAGGTAAGGCATCACTGCCTCAACCCTCCACCCCACCGGGCCGGCTCATAAATTAGATTTTTGATTTAAAGTGTTACTGTTGCCTTAGGGAAGGCTTTTATATTAAAGTAGCCATATTTGTGAGTCGGCAAAATATTCATTATATAGTATTTAGTAAAAAATGTATTTCTGACATCCTAAGATTCATGCTCAGTGTATTTTTAGTTCTCTCAGATATTGCTGACAATGCATTTACAACTAGTTTTGTAATTAAGGACTCTGGCCACCACTCTTGTGGTTACCTGTTGAATGTACATGCTACATTTATACTGTGGATGGATTAGGATGGTACTACTACATTTTATTACAAGTTTTTCTCCTGGGGTCAGTGTGGGCAGGCTCTCATCCCTGTTCTCTTCTCCTGTCAACCAGCACCCACTGCACTGGACTGCCATACCTGAAATCCCCCATGGGTTTCCCCCCATGGACAGGCAGGCCACAAAGGGGAGGACTGTCCTCCCCTCACCCAGTGACACACATCCAGATGGGGTAGATGATCAGCCGTCGGTGCAGGGCAGAGGTACGCAGGCAGGGCTTCATCTCGCCCACACCGACCATTTTACTCTGTTCTCCCTTGTCCCCTTGCTACAGCGACATGTAGGCATGCACATGGAGGTACACGTATCCATGGAGCTGTGGCCCCTACTTTCATGTCGCTCGGGCTGCCAGCGCTACTCCCACATCTCCACCTGGGGGCAGTCAAGACCAGAGAGAGTGAGCCACCCCTCCCAGGACAGAAGAGCTGTCCTTCAGCAATCAATTATCTCCCTCCCTCCCTGGCTGACCCTCAGCAACCCAAGCTTGTTCCCGAACCCGGGTCGTCAACATGAGATGAGGCAAGACACAGTGTGCCTCAGCCCTCATCAGCACCGGGCCAAGGCTACCACATGTTTCTGATGATAAACAGCACTGTACTGTCCCAAAATATGTCACTTTTCTCGTGGTGAGCATGGCACAAGAGTGGGAACTTCTAAACACTTTAAGAATCCCATATCTTGGTTCAGGAATGAAATAAAATTCCCTACCTATCCCCTGCTCCTCTATGATCCCACCCCCAGCTCCCCCTAGCCGTAGACTTAAACTCTACCGCCGTGCCCTGGCCAGAACTATTGTCCTCCTACTACTCTTATCTGGCAATATCCACCCTAACCCCAGACCCACCAGGACCGCCTCAGCAGGAGGGCGTCCCGGGCTGCTGATTGCCTCCATGAATATATGCAGCGTCCTGAAAAAATTCGACTCCCTCCAATGTTGGGTCACACAGCACAAACCTGACATCATTGCACTGGTGGAAACATGGCTATCTAATTCCTCCTCTGACTCCCTTGTTACCCTCCCTGGCTACACCCTATATCGCGAGGATCGGGTAACCAAACGTGGGGGAGGCTGCGCTATCTACACCAGGAGCTCCCTCACTGGTATCGCCTTCCTGCACCAGTCCTTGTAAACAGGGCCCAAGCCCTCACCATTAAGCTTACCCCTGACCCCACCAGATCCCCCTTTTACCTCACCACTGCCTACATTCCGCCCAAGCTCAAAAACCCGGCGCTATTATCCCTCACTGACTACCTTGCCACCCTTCCCCACAATGCTGACAAAATCATAGTTGGGGACCTCAATGTGAACTGGCTTTGTCCCTCATCCTCCCCCACTCGGGACTCCTTCACAGCTCTGGATCTAACCCAACTAGTCTCCCAACCCCACACGTAGAACCCCAAGAGAGGTACAAGCACCCTCCTTGATGTCATCATCACAAACCGCCCCCCTAAAGTCCTGGACATCCAAGTCCTCCGGACACACTCAGTGACCACTCCCCTGTGCTCTTCCGCTGGTTGGCCACCCTACCCCGACCTACTGCTCAGCGCGTTCCACTGGCGTTTCAGACCTTATGGACTGAAAACCTAAAACAATATCTCGAACTCCAAGACTGGTCCCCATTCTCCATGCCCCAGATATAGATACCGCTTTCTTCTTTACCTCCACCTTTAATAAAGCCTGCATCTCTTTGCTCCCTCTGCCGTCCTGCTCCAAAAGACCTAACCTGCCCTGGATTACCCTGCACTCTCTATGTTGCTCAGGCACAGGGACAACCTTTAGTGTCGTGCCAGCGAAACTAGGCGCCCAGCGACAGACAGGCCTACAGTGCTGCGGAATAAGTGCACATGGGCCATCAGGAAAGCCAAAGCCGACCACTATCAGGCCACCCTCACTGCCTCCTGGGAGTGCCGTACCTTCTGGGATAAGGTCAAACAACTGAATGGGAACACCCCCCCCCCTCCCCATCCCAGATTACCACCAACAACACCACCATCACAGACCCCGCCGACATTGCAAACCTCCTCAAACCGCCTTTACAGACCTTAGCCCCATCCTCCCCAGTAACTTCTTTGATCAGCCACCCTCCATCCTACCCCAGCCCCCCATCGCCCTTGCTTCCACCTTCATAGGGTTACTACCCAGGAAGCCAGACTGCACCTGACCCTTGCACTAAAAGGCAACAGTACCAGTGACATCTCCCTTGATCACAAAATCCTCCGGTTAGTCCTGGATCAAGTCCTCACCCCACTCACCTGCCTTCTTAACAAATCACTCTGCCTGGGTCAATTCCCCTCCTCGTGGAAAACCGCAACGGTCACTCCTATCCATAAAGGGGGTGACAGGTCCTTAGCTGGAAACTATCGACCGATCTCCATTCTCCCTTCCCTTTCCAAGGCACTGGAAAAACTAGTGGCCGCACAAATATCTGAATACCTGACCAAATACAACATCCTCTGCCGGAACAGCACGGCTTCGCGCAGGACACAGTACTAGCACTGCCATGACAGATTCGCTCCTTCCTTCACTCCTCATTGGATACTGGCTCACGAGAGCTGTGTTCCTTGACCTATCAAAGGCCTTTGACACTGTCTCCACCCCCTACTTCTGGGAGCCCTTTGTCACGCTGGGTTTGCCTCTGGACCACTGGCCTGGTGCTCCAGCTACCTTTCCGCCCGCTCCCAACGAGTCAAAATTGGTGGGACTCTTTCTGACCCTCGCCCGATCCACTCTGGGGTTCCACAGGGCTCCATCCTGGGGCCCCTTCTCTTCTCGCTTTACCTTAACACCCTGCCCAGTGCTTGCCCCGGGAATATTCTGCTGTACGCAGACGATACCGTCCTCTTTGCCACTGACCGTAACCCCACTTCCCTCCAGGCTTTCCTACAAAGGGCCTATGATGGCGCTGAAGCCTGGCTTAAAGAGCATAGATTGGTCATAAATCTTAAAAAATCTAAAACCATGCTCTTCGCCCATCCTCAAAATAAATCTTCGAACACCCCTCTCCGTATCCTTTCCGGCTCTAAACTACAACTGGAACAAGTCCAATCCTATAAGTACTTAGGGATCCAATTTGACTCAGCCCTCTCCTACCATACCCACATCGATGCACTCGCTTCTGCTACCAATATCCGACTTGGTATCCTGTACCGCCACAAAAACTGTCTCCCCCCCGACGCGCTCCGGCTGGCAGTTACTTCCTCCATACTCTCCCTGGTGGACTATGGGCTACCTGTCTATGGGACTGCCAACATGACAGCCCTCAACAAAATCCGCCTCCTCCTAAATAAGGCTTGCAGGCTAATCACTGGGGCCCCTAAGCTCACTCATACCTGCAACTCTATGATCTCGCTGGCAATGCTTGACCTCGATGAGCGCCTGTTATACCAAACATGCCTCATTTCAAAAAAAACCTTACTAGGACTTTCTCCCCCCGGGCTGACTTCCGCCCTCCTCCCAGCACAGCCCCTTGTCAGCACCCGGACCTCCAGCAAAGTCACCTTCCTGGTCCCTCGTGCCAGGACTTCACTTGGACAGAGATCTTTCTGCCATAGAGCGCCCGCTTGGTACAACTCTCTTCCTCGGTCCATCACTGATGCCACCACCATCTCCACCTTCAAAAATGCCCTCAAAAGCGAGCTATTCAGCAGGCTGCTGCTCCTGTGCCCTAACGGATGCTCTAACCCCCACTCCTCTCTGACAATGCCCCTGGGTTGCTCCGTCCCCTCGCTTCTTTATTTCCTATCAACTTCTCTATTCCCATGACTCCATCTACCTACTGTATCATAACTGACTGGAACAAACCACGTTTCACTCCTTTGCTCCTCACTCTTAGCTTAGTTCTACCCAGCCCTTTTCGGTGCACTCACCCGTCTTTTGTACTACTTCTGTTCCAGGCACTACACTTTGTGTAATCAGATATCATGTCACCTGTGTGACTGCTCTATCGAGTTACCTGTACTGCGACTGTCTCATGCAGTACGTTCCTTGTAATCTGGCACAGTAGACCTGTTTGGTTGTATTCACACCCACATGACATGCCGTTATGCTGCTAAACACCATTTTTATTCGTCAATTGTCAATCATACCATATTTTGCTCTGTATCACACTACCAATGTTGCTGTGACCTTGTGCCATTAATGCGTGTCTGTTTTTATCATGCGCTGCCTTGTATGTACCCTCTTTCTGTATTATCTGTATTTTCTGTTATATCTGTATTTCCTACCATTGTTGACGAGGTACCTTTGGAAATGAGCCTCTGGCTCAAAGGTTGTAAACTGATGGCATTATAAATAAAAAAAATAAAAAAAAAATGAAAACAACAAAGTGGTTCCTAACAAATGCTGCTGCTTAAGATCGTTCTTCACAGAGGCCACCCAAATGGCCCAAGGGCAATGTAATGTGTTGCTGTGCAGACAACCTAAGTTCGGAAGCCAGCTTGGAAAGTTGTGTCGGGAGGCAGACCAGACTACTGCTCGGCATCATGCTTGTGTTTAATATATGTTCTGCTTTTGCTTTCCCTTCATTCTTTACTATGAAGGGTTTCACTTGTTTCAGCTTCTCTTACAAGTGCTGTTACATCATTCCATAACAAAAAACTGCACTGTCAGACAAGATTAGGATTTTGAATGCACACAAGCAGCAAGCTTTGTACCTTTCCAAACAGTCAAAAGCACCTCACATAACAAACAGGGAAAACCATAAGCCCCACATAACAAATGGAAAAAAATAAGGGTTATTACATAACCAAAAATATTGGGGCGGGGGAGAGGGTTTCAAACCAGTAAATGTCCATATCAGTCGTAAAAACTGTACTGGTTGCTCACTGTAATTCAGCTGCGTTCTGCATCTCCCATTTCAGTTACCCCACAGACCCTACTGAGGTTTCCACTCTCCACTCCCCACCCATATCTTTGCTCCACACCACAATCAACAGAACAACCACCCAGTCCCTAGCCCTGATTGCACACTGTTTCACCCCTATCCGCCAACTTTCACATCCTATGTACTCTATACCATGATGAAAACAATTATGTCTCAGGCAATGTTTTTCCTGTATTTAGATTTTTGGAAAATGCTAAATTTGTTAATGCAATACAGATAACCTGGCCAAATGTTCTGGTCCTATGACTGGGCAGTAGGGGACAGTATATTTTCTTTCACCTAGGAGATTTAAGCCTGGTCATTTATTTTAGGCATTTTTTTCAGCTTTTTTTTTACTAACTAATTAGATCTATAATAAATGACCCAGATGTGTGAACATCTTCATTTTCAAACTTAACCAACTGAGCGTCTTACTTATATCCGGTTTTCAAAGGTTGATAATACCACATAACTTACCCTAGGATAATTGATCCTGTGAGTTTTACAATTTTTCCTAAAGACAAAGAGAACAAGAGTTATTTTTGCACAGCATGTACTGTAGCAAGCAAATTAAAGCAGCAGTACTTGTTAGTAACCATATAGTTTTTTTTTTATTCAGTAATGTTTTTGTCTGGCAAAAATATCAAGATATACATTCTTCTTTTTGCCGTCTTCCATTCCTGAAACAAGCTAAGGGATTTTTTTTCTCCGATTGTTTAACCAGGTGAGACACACTAAGCTGAAAGCTTGTTTACAGGTGCAACCTGGGAGCACAGGTAAGTTAAGTAACTTGCTCAGGGTCACACAGTATGCAAGTGAGGGCTGTGAGATTCAAACCCAGGTCTCCAGATTTGCAGCTCAGAGCCTTAAACCACTGCCATATACTGCCTCCCTTTTGAAGTTTTAAAAAGTTCACACTCCTGTGCCATGCCCACCATGAAAAAATTAAATACCCTGGTGTGGTGTTGTGTTGTTTACCACCAGAAACATCAGGCAGCACAATCCTAATACGAACATACAAAAATGCCAGCAGATAAAAGCCATAACGATCTATCAAGTCTGCTTGAGTGTGTAGCTCACAGTCAAATCTACTTCAACCACAGCGCGAATCTAGCAAGCACATTCCCCAGATAACCTCGGCGCAAGAGAGTTTAAACATTGTGAATGGTGGCCATCTTTAATGACGTAAGTAATTTGTTACAAAACTAGCTGTAAAAGCTGTTTTAACAATATCCGAGAAAACGAAAAATACACTGAGCATGAATCTTAGAATTACAGAAATACATTTTTGCAATAAAACTATATGACAACTTTTTTTTTGCTAACAAATACTGCTGCTTTACAATATGCAGAACAAAACTTTGTTTTTTTGTGGTTAAAAATCAATATGTTTTCTACACATGGAATCAGAACCCTGAATAGTAAACAGTAAAAGAGCACTTTTACAGTTCCCAGGAACTGTGCAGGAATCGAGAGAAAAACACACACAATAAAACTGCAACAGTAATGTTGATAATATTTATTTAAAGCAGCAGTGCAAGGAAATCTGGCAAAATATTTTGAGCCTCAAAGCAAAAGCGTGGATAATTCAACCAGCGAACAATGTAGTTTATAGTACGCTTCCAAATTTTTTTATTTTTAGGCTGTGACGAGCACAGCAATATCCCAATGTTTGACAAATTCTGTTTCTGGAATCTTTCATAAGAATGCTGGGAGAATGTGACCACAGTGTAGAGAGTCTGAACTTTAACATTCGAAAATTTTGCCTCCAGGGCAACAACTCACTACTAAGATGATGCAATTTGTATGACACCACTAATAAACTCTCACTGCTAGAAGACCCAGCTGAGCCCTCATCAGGACTGATAGATTGTCCCCAAAAGTTGCCAGGCAATACCCTGCTCTATCCTATTTTCAAACACTACATGATATGCAGAGCAACTCCAGTGCTTGATATGCTATCAGCTGAAACACCCTCAAACTGAAAATCTGGCACAGAAGAGGCTGGTGCCGATGCAATGTTGGTATCATCATAGTCACAGAAATTGCGCTGTGGCGTGGACATGCAGACTGACACAAATAGCACCAGATGCCTTTAGACAAAAAAAACAAAACAAAAAACTGTTGTGAAGAAAAAAACGTGACAATGGTCATAGTGATGGGGCCGACCCATTGCTCAGATGAAAATAATGAAAAATGACAGCAAACTACCAAGAGCCACGAATACAAGTAATAAATAGAAAAGAACTAGAGGGGGACTGGGTCGGTTGGGGCAGAAGCTGCTACCTATCATGAGTGTAACACCATAAAAAGGTACTGTGTGCAAGCAGCATGCACCGGATGTGGGATGCCCCAAAGGTTCTGGTTCCCACAGGGTCCTAGTACCTCCAGCTCTCTGACCACAGACCAGTGCTCTATGGAGGAGACTGACTCATAAAATATAGCCAAGAAGCCAACTAAGGGCAAAGAACTGGAAAAGTGAGAAGCACTGAGAGACAAAAAAAGTCAGATCTACTTTCAAATGTCAAATGTAACCTGTAGTCAGGGAGGACAAAAAGGGCACTGATGCTGTAAGCAGTACACAGTGTATACAGAGTCAGCTAATTTCCTTTTTTTTTCTTTTTATATTTTTCTTTTCTTCCCCGGAGGCTCACCCTGCCCACCCCCCATATCAATGACTGCTGTCACCATGTTTGCCCCTTTCCTCCAACTAGGAGGGCATGCGCAAACATTTGGCAGTCCGTACCCTCCATGGAAGTGGAGCGCCTCACTGCTGTGACATGATCAGCCTCCTGCCAGCCTCTGCACTATATTTCTATGCCCACAAAAGAAACCAAGTCTCTCAGGGTAGAGGCATTCATTGCCTCTACACCACTGATCCAGTCAGAATCGTGCCATTTTCTGACTCAACAATTTTAGTGCATGCATCACATAGTGAAAAGTATAGATAGGTGCTATTTCTTGACACAAACCCACAGCACCACTGGTGAGAAAACCAGTTTTCTTCCAGTCCCTAAATGAAAGAGTCAGTGGGGCAGAAAGCCTTTGCATTTTCAGCACCACCAGTTGGAACAGGCTATGAACTGATGGCCACAATAGTACAAACCAAAAATCAGTTTCAATCTGCAGTATTCAGGGTCCGGAACATGTGATGCTCCTGAAGCAAAACATAAACTACAATCAGCTTGAACTTTGCCTTCCTTCACCTTGGACCACACAACATAAATTCTTGTAATGTGCAACAGACTAAAATATAATACAGGAAGGGGAATTTCCTCTGGTGTCTTTGCCAAATTTCTAAATCGGTTCACATATGAGCATAGAAAACAGAAAACTATTACAGTGTATAGCTAGGGCTTGTTCTGCATGGAAATCCCTCACTGCTATGCAGATGATACCGAGCTATACATGTCATTTGCCCCAGGAACAAATGGTGCCGTTGAAGTGCTGAATAAATGCCTTCCCGAAATCCAGGACTGGGATGTCCTCTAACTGACTGAGACTAAACCCCGACAAGACGGCGGTCCTGGTAACTCAGCCTGGCCGTGGGCGTGCTGAGGGTGCTTCCAGGGTGGTAACAGGACTTGTTCTGGGATATACCCCATTGATGGCATCTTCCAGGGTGAAAAATCTGAGCATCATCCTTGACGACAGATTGACACCTGATGCTCAAGTGTCCTCTGTCGTCCAAAGTGGTTTCTACCACTTAAGGCACATTGCCCGGATTAAACCCCAGATTCCATCTAAGGACCTGCTGGAACTGGTACACGCCTTTGTGATATCCAGGCTAGACTACCATAATGCTCTTTACTACGGGGTCAATGGAGGGAACCTTTGCTGACTGCAGCTGATGCAGAACGCAGCGACCTGATTGCTGCCAGGCCTGCAAGGTCTTGCCACGTGACCTTGGTCCTGCGTGATCTCCACTTGCTGCTTGTCAGGTGGAGGATCCTCTTCAAAGTGGGTTTACTCACCTAAAATGCCCTATACAACTCGGGGCCCTGGCTACCTGTCAGACCTCCTTACACCTGCCATCCTGGTGCGCTCCCTCCACTTCTCCACTGAGGGCCTCCCAGTGGTACTGAGGACCAGGCTGAAAATCTCAGGTGATCATTCATTCAGGGTGGCTGGCCCAGTCCTCTGGAACTCATTTCCAAAATCTTTGAGGGAGGCACCATCAGTGGAGGCATTCAAAAGGGGCCTGAAGACCCATCTTTTTTAAGAAAGCCTAGCCTGAATATTTATGCTGATTTTATTAATGACTCATTTATGTAGCAATTTATTGTGTAACTTATATGTTCCTAAGTTGTCTGTCTAACCCTGCTTTTAATATCTGTAAGGCACCCAGAGCCTCCGGGATTGGGCACCATATAAATAAAAATGTACTTACTTACTAATGAAATGTTGTTGTACCACAGTTCAGAGATCATGGAACATCACTGTACTCTTCTGTAGTACATTTCCAGCTAATTGAAAATCATTGTGCCACCTGTCATTTTTCACAGCACTGCTGCAGGCATAACAACCAGCACAACTTCTAAAATGAAAAGATGGTCACTGGCCCACCAGTGCGGTGGTAGCGCTACCACTTGCGATGCCACTGACCTGGAGAATGGCCTGGGGAGAGATGGACTGAGCACCCGAGGGGCTGCTCTTCTTCTCTGGGGTGGGTGGGATGCAAGGTCCCTGTTGCTATACCGCCACCTGGGTGACCACAGGTGGCAGTGCAAGTTGGGTACAGCAGAACGTAGGGAGGGCTAGATATTGGCTGAGGTCCGGAGCGGCAGCATGTCTCCGCGTGCCCTCAGCTCATTGGACCTCCCAGTGTGCCATCGTCTAAGGGGGAGGAACCAGAACAAGGAAAAAAACTCCCAGAGTCTGCGCCAGGAGATGGGAGATGGGCCCTGGTACCTAGCAGGCATAAATGGACCACCCAACACACCGGACGTTGGCTGGAGGGAATCGGAAGCCTCCCTCCTACCCCGGCCGGGGGGTTATCAGAGGCTGGGGTGGGTCCACCGTAGCACCACAGTGTCGTGTTGGGAGCCCTGAGGAAAGGGGGGCAGACCAGGGAAGGAAGGGGGCAAAAATAACAAGTTAAAAAAAAATTTAAATGAAAAGATGGCTGCAGCGTATACACACAAACACACACACACGAAGCAGAGACCAAACAGATCACAACCCAGCAAGAGGATGTATGTGAAGTAAGTAAAAATGACAGGGTGTGCAAATAGACAGTTCTAATGCACAGCTAGGGGGTGCAGTGAGGTGGCCGAGTGCATCCAGCCCCCTAGCAGTGCATTAGAACTGTTTAACACACACCCTGGAGTGACTTACTGTGCTTATGAAATGGCCATCTAAATTTTAGATGCCTGTCAAAATTAAAATTATTAGGACTTAATAGTAAAATAGTTATGTTTATGTCTTAATTTTAAATAAAATAGTTTCTCCAGGTTTAGTTTATTGTGTTTTCCCCCCCCTCTCTTAAGGACTTTTTTCCTAGTAAGGCTTCCACGGTTACACTTTTTTTCCCAAGTTGTTGTCATGGCAGTAATACCTCCCAAAGTCGTTTCAGTTCAATTTGGAGATAGTAGTAAATATACTGACTGTTTTATTTATTTGTATTTTTATTTGGGTATGTTATGGAAGCGGGCAGCACCTGGCAGGAGATACCAGTAATGTTTTGATGATGTGGGTGAAGGAAGTTCAGGAGTACAGCATGGAATGGCATAGCATTGTCTTTGGTAAGAGTGATGGGCAGTTTGTCTGAACAAAAATATAAAAATGAGCGGACCAGAAGAACTAAGGGAGGAAAGGAAAGTAGTGAGCAGCCAATAGACTGGCCGTTGAGGAAGCGAGCAAGCTGGAAGGTGGGGGAGGAGTCGGAGATAGTGGCTGGCATGGGGGGCTTGTCTTTCTGTTGCTTGCCTTTTTTTTTTTTTTTTTATAAGCTGCATCCAAGTTATGTACTTCGTCTCAAAATAAGAAGGATGTGAGAAGTACCAGCAAGGGAGGAAACTATCCAGCAGCTGGCAGATCGGCCGTTGAGGACAGCGAGTGAGGGGTGCCAGCTGTGCAAGGAGTGATACTAGACACAGGCTGGTGAGGGCACCTTTGTGGGACTAGTTGTAGCCATGCGTTAGACACTTCTAACGCACGGCTACTGACCAATCATACTTCTTTTAGAATCCTGGCCATTTCATAAAACACAGCAAGCAATACACAATACGTGAACTATAGTTTTTGTAAGTTTGAATTTCATCCATAGTTTTATGGGCTTACTTTAAATGGCTGACATTGTTAAGGTCTGCTGCTTACTGACAGGATTTTGCTGCTGCTGCTGCTGCTGCGGAGGTTACCAGCCACTGCTTATCAAGACCACATTCACTTTCAACTAAATATATAAAAAATGCCTTAAAACCAAAAAACTCATACACCCTCAGTGGCAACACAGGCCTGTTGTGCCAATGGTTGCCCAGCCAAAGCTCTCTAAGTGTGGATTGGAGTGCCCATACAGAAGGTGTTGTGTTCCATTCTGCAGGCAGCTGCACTTCAGTGACTATTCAGGCTCGAGTTATATGTCGATTGCATACTTCATTTATTACTGTTAGAATTCTGTATCACTTTACCCATGTGTTTATTTAATTATGTGCAATCCTGTATGCGGCATGTTTGTATCCCCCTTACATTGTGATGCTTCCACAAGTCACACCTAGAAACTGGCTTTACGCTCTGTGTGCACTGCTGCTCAAAACGTGTAACTAAATAAAATTATAAAATTGGGTATAAAAACTGATCACATCAAACAACTTCATTAGTTAAAACATAGCACCTGACCACTGATTATTTACCTAGAAACTGCACACTATGTAACTATCCGGCCCTAATTTACCCAGCAACAACTTAACTAAATGAAAATAAAACCTTTCTCCATTAAAATATATTTTCCCACTTTTTAAACACTAAAAACAACAGGGCATAAGTTTCTTCAAAATAAATACGGTTCCCCGGGTCATTCAAAGGCATACAGCCTTTGTAACCAACGTTACCTGTTATACCTAGCAACAGCCTAACTGAAAGAAAATAAAACATTTTTCCATTAATAAAAAAATATTTCTGTTTTACAAGTGCAATAACCCACTCCAGGGCATGGGTTACATAAGCATTAATTTACTTCCTGGGTGCACTGAAAGTCACTCAACCATTGGCCTTGTGCCTTCCAGTTCACCCAGGGCATGCATTAATTTTGTAGAAAAATGATGCCCTGTAGTAGGTTATTGCTTATGTAAACCCTAGGTGGCACTATCCCAAGGGCTACTACCCCTGCCTGCTTGGCTAGTAGCAGGTTAAGGGGCCTGGGTAATGAAACTGGTGTCTCCACCCGGAAGTCAGGGTTGTTTATGGTCAAGCTAACCTGGGCACAGCCCTCCGGGACACTGTAGCTCTCCTCTTTCCCTTCTAGTGGCCTGAACAATATACAATAATTACTTTCACGATTACTCTTATTCACCAGACAATTACCCACACTGTTTGCACTTACCACAAGGGCTGGTTCCTCTAGCTTGACTATAGGGACCCCCTGTAAAACAAGATTAAGCACAGCAAATAGCAACAGTACAATACTGTTCGCACAAACTGGAACCACAGTCAGTTTAAATGCAAACAAAGTTAAATCTGATTTATTCAGGGGACTTGAACAAGGGAGGGACTTAATCAGGTTGATTTGCTTAAAAGATATATTAATCAGACAGTTATGCATGCAGTTCAGAGTCCCTACACAGTCATGCACTCTGGGTACCCACGTCGGAAAATGGTGGGCTAGCCAGGAATGTTGCAGCTGGTTGGGGCCCTGTGATGGAAGAAAGCAACATGCACAACACACACTATTTGTAACCCAGAGCCGGAGGGCTCAGTTCGTGAAAGAAAAGCCAACAAGACAATCAGATGACAACACTTTTAGATTTAGCTGTTGTTGCAGGGAGCTACCCTGATGTTTACTCACAATACCCAATACTAGACACAGGCAGGACAAAATCGAGACTACAGGCTATTGAGCTGGAGTGCCTGGAGAAGCAGGACCGACACGAATCACCAAGGCGTCGTTCCTGTTCAAGGCATTGAGCAGGGGGCTGATCCCCGGGCCAGTCTCTCATCGATGACTTCCTCTGCGTAGCAGATATTCTGGCTGGGCCAGTGTAGCAGGGTCCAGACAAATGAAAATGGATGCGGAGTCAGTCCATGGAGCTGGATACAGCCTCCAGCAAGCAAAACACAGTTCAGACACACAGTGGGGAACCAAATCACGACCCACTATAAGCAGACAGCACATTCACATGTAAGGAAATTCCACTGTACCAGGAAAATGGCTCTCCGGTCGCAATTACAGAGTCTCTGCACAATCCAAGAGTTCAGAGGTAGCTGGAAGTCCTGACAGACTCATCGCATTCAGCAAATCTTTGGTCTTCTTCAGGTTAAAGCCTGGTCACAATTCAGTCGCTTAATTCGCTCTCCAAATTCGGATTCAGTCCGAACAAAAAGCACAAGTTCCCTCTCAGGAACAGCAGGCAGGCATGTAGGCCAAACTCAGGCCTTTCCACAGTTCTCCTGCGTGAATCCACTATGGATTGTTGCTCGAACTATCTCGAGCTGTTACTTCTTCACTTCCCAACTCAGATCTAACTGAAACTGTAAGCAGTGTGGGACTTTCCCCAAGATCCAAAAGGTTTGGTTTGCTGATCTGTCAGTCACAACAAGGGCTCCCCCTCCAGGTTATTTTAGATGCCAAAAACCCAAAACTACAATTCCTACAAGTTTTGGCCCCACCAAGCCCCTTTAGGCAGGCTCCATTTTAGAGTCCCAAATGTACTGACTGGCCCATTCTGACAGTCCAGGACCAAGATGGAAACAAACAGAACTGTCCATGCTGCAAAAAAGGCAGGTTAAAACAAACTGCAATATTATTACTACTCTAACAAATGATCAGTGAAAAATAACATCTTCTAACAGAGATCCCTCTTAGATTAATTATGACTGCAATCCAGGCAGCTCTTAAAGAGACAGTACACAGAGGCTATACAGGCACTCTCTGGCAATACATTTAAACTGCTCAAACGCAGGACACCAGCCTGGCAGTGAGCATTTAAGCAAGCTCAAGGAAGAATTTTCGGGAACCCCCATTTGTAGGGGGGTTACACCTACATATTGTTTTTATAGTTAACTGTATGACTTTCTGTAAACTGTGTATCTAGAATACGTCAAACCTGTAAGCATGGACCCCAATACTGCCGATGTCCAAATTCTCTGGAACTCTCTTGGACAGCAGCTGTTGCAACCAAAAGAGGCCATTTCAGGGCGAACAATTTTTAAAAACATGCTTTTCGCTCCTTCCTTATAGCTATCTGATCAGTGCCTCCATCAATGTTAGCCAGATGCCTCCTATCTGACACCACTGTCCCCCCAGGCCCATGCTCCCAGTGACCTCAGGTTAGGCCCTGCCTTTCAGTACTGCTGTAAAGGGCAGTCCTGAATCTGCCCAGCAGCCGTAAAGCGGAGGTGCCCTTGTGGAATTTGAGAGGCAGGGATCAAGGTCTACAATACTTGTGGGTGGGGGGCAGATGTCATCCGAACAATTCGACTGCCCTTTTCAGTTTTTGCCAATGCCATAAGAGTGTGCAAAGCAAAGTCATCGGGTGCCAGAAATACAAAGACATCTGCACACTCTCCTGCCCACTATATTCATCCCAGTTACACTGCTATCTCTGGTCACCCAGGTGGTGGTAGAGCAGTGGGAAGCAAAGCCTACCCTCCCTGGAGGAAGCACATCCAATGGGACCATTCTTCCACCTCCTACCAGCACTCTGGTGAACCAAGCTTAGAGCACACATGGGTCGCGGAGTCATGAGCGGACATGCTCACGTTGCATCAACAGGCCAGTCTTAGGCAAACATTTCTTTTTTCATAAAGCTTTTTATCCTCCGGGTTCATCTGTCCAGATCTCAAGTTAGGCTTACTCCTGGCAACCTCCCAGCTCTGCCCCCCCCCCCGGAGTAGGAGATCTCTACAGTGTAGGCTCAAGAGTACCGTCAACTACCAACCTGTTGCCCCGTGGTTAATTCCCTTCTGCCCGCCACCCTCCTGAATGACCACCACAGCTACTGGTAGCCTAGGATGCCACAGCAGAACCTCTGGGGGAGCAAGCTCCCTGGTCTAAGGGGCGACATCCCATCCCTGAGCAGAGAAGCACTACCAGCAGCAGCTTATTTCCCAGACCCGCCACCTACACCACAAGAATAACATATATGCCATTTTTATGAACTACACAAAACAGCCTGTTATGTATTGATTGCTCCCTTTTTTACAGAAAAAAGACAAGCTGCCTATATGTATCAGGATACAACCAATTACAACAAATATGTAATCCTGCCTGGGAAAGGTTTAGACACTGGCAGAAATCTTATTCCTTTATCTGAGAATATTTATAAAGTCCAAGACGCATTGTTTTTAACTATGTATGTATGTATGTATGCACTGTCACTTTAAACTGCACCATATAAAAGTTTACCATCAATGGCAGCAGACATCCTTGGCAAATGCATAAGCTATGCGCAAAACACTGGGGCATTAGCTGGTCAGCACGAGTGTTTGTCTGCACTGCTGGTGAAGCTGATAAAATATTTGTGCAGTATCCTTAACCTTTAGGCTGCCAACAGAATTAGAACGTATAGGAATTCTGGACTGATATATATCAGTCCATAGCACAGCAAGAGTTAAGCCAGGAGGTGCCATTCTTGCTGGTGGAATAGATGTAAGTGCCTGGTTATTCTATGAACTTCCCTAAGACAGAAGGCCTTGCAAAACAGCGAGGCCAAAGCTGGCACATAAGAAAGAACAATGTCAAAACTATAATGTTTAGTGAACACGTGACCAGTACTCCCAAGCAGCTGCAGAGCAGAGATCAGCAGCTGACACAATGTGAAAACAGGCAACAGAAGTAGTTACGCCATGAGTGGAGTGGCCACATACACTACTCAGAAGCTCCTTACTATGCCTCTGGCAACAGACAACATATCATGCCAACTATGTGGAAATGTATTGCTGAAAAACAGGGGAGTCCACCATCCAGAGGACAAAAGACACCAAAGGTTCTGAGGATTTTCTACAATCATTGGTCTGATTTATGTAGAGACGTAATGTCTTACGGATGTCTAGGGAATGCAAGAAACATTCCCCTCCATTAGATGGGGAAGAAAAATACACAAGACACTAAATAGTCTGAGTCTATGTGACATCAAAGACAACCTTTGTGAGAAAACGAAGACTGGCCCTTAGAGTGACACAACTGTTGTGAAAAATATAAGAAGGCTCCGCAACCAGAGCTTGCAATTCGCACACTCTTCATGCTGAAGTAATGGGCACCAAAACCAGCACCTTCCATGACAGGAAGTGCATTTCACAGGTAGCAGCAAGTTCAAAAAGAGGTGCCATAAGCATCTCCAGAACCATGTTAAGGTCTTACACAAGAACCGTCCTACAGATCAGGGAATGAATATGCAGGATTCCTTTCATGAACCTGCAGGAAACCTCAGTTTGGGCAACCAGCAGCCATGAGGGCATCGAAAGTTGAGACAGCAGCTGAATGCACCTTAACAGAGAAGTACTCGAGGTACAATTCCGAAGGGGATAAGAGGTACTATAATCAAAAACATGAGTCACTATCCACATATCAAATCATGAAATGTTTCCATTTCTGGGAATAGGCAGTGCCTAGTGGATGAGAGACCCTGAAGTGACAGCGTTCTACGTTTTCAGGAGCCAGGCATAGAGGTGCAGGAATCTAAGATTCAGGTGTACCACAGAGCCCTGATCCTGTGACAGAAGACCTGCTTTAAGTGGAAGCACAACAGATGGTTCCGCTGCTAACTGCCATAACTGAGGGAACCATATTTGTCTGGGTCAGAACCAGGCCACCAGAATCAGTGAGGCAGGTTCTGCCCGAAGCTTGACCAGAACTCTCTGGATCATAGGGAATGGACAAAACGAGCAAAAGAATCTTTCCTTCCAGGATAGAGACAAATGATTCTCACCAAATAAACTCCAGTCTATGGACTGAGGAAGTAAAAATGTTGCAGTTTTGCATTGTGTGGGGATGCGAGGCTCTGGACGACCCCATCTGTTGAAAAGGCAGTCGACAGAATCTGGAAATTCCCACTCATGTCACGAAGCCTGGGACTGACTTGAGACAATCTGCCAGGATGTTGAGGGAGCCAGGCAGAAACATGGCCAAGCGAAACATGTCATGTTCCACA
This sequence comes from Neoceratodus forsteri, assembly GCA_016271365.2. Lineage (NCBI taxonomy): Eukaryota > Metazoa > Chordata > Ceratodontiformes > Ceratodontidae > Neoceratodus > Neoceratodus forsteri. The sequence goes on from CM057450.1 coordinate 986,867,141, forward strand.
GCCCAGTGATAGACCCTCATTGCTTCCCTGCAGAGGGGCTAGGAGCGAACTCCTTGTTTGCTGATGCACTGCATAACTGAAACATTGTCCATCCATACTAAACGCAAACCTGCGTGGCAGCAGATGTAATAGGGCAGCACTAGCATAAGCAACCTTGGATAAAAATAGCTTACCGCCACTTCATTCAATACAAGCTTTATTTCGCCTAGTATCCGTAAGTGTGTAACAGTCAGTGAGGGAACTACAGCACACAAGGCTAAAGTACACTCATGTTGCCACTGCGGTACCACGACTGCCAGAAAATGTAGCTGTGCAGCCAATAACAAATTTGATTTAAAAACAAAAGTCAAAACTTTAAGATTGCAGACCATCACTACCAAGCCCCACACTGCCAGAGGGTTACATGATAATGTTTCAATGTCATTATGTCTTCTTCAGAGTGGCATGTCATCCCCAGAGAATGGCTTAAATACTACAAGCTCTTAAAGTGTCCATTCTCCCAATATCCCAACAGACAATGGTGTAAATGTGCAAGTGCAAAACTATGCATAAAAACACATAAACGTGCAAGACTGAATAACTATCTAATAAACTACAATACTAGTATTTAACAGTTATAGAAACACAGCATGAGAAGAATACAGAATGTAGAAAAATACTCAGAAGCAGCACTGATCACAGTATAGCGAGTTTATAAGGTGCAAAGTTCATAAATAGCTGCCCAAATAAAAATCTTCACTAAGGCCATGCACAGCCGTAGTTCCTAAGGTAGCAATGCAAAATGCCTCATGTTGCATTAAGTTTTTGCACAACATCGCCACCTTTTTCACCAACATCAATTTTCTCAACGCCCACAAACTTGAGACAGGCAGTAGCAGCGTGTCCCACTGCAGCAAAATGGTTAGCCATGGCAAAATGTTCGTTTTTTGTACTAAAGGCAGTTTTGTGCTTGCCTGTGATTTGGCCTATCTGGACTTCAGTAAGGTCTTCGACACTGTCCCTCACAAGTTGCTAATAAACAAGCTGGGCAGCTTAGGGGTAGGGAGGAAATTAATTGGATGGAAATCTGGCTAGAAGACAGAACTCAAAGGGTGGTTGTCAATGGTGTTCACTCCAGGGAGGAAAAGTGACAAGCAGGGTGCCCCAGGGGGTCAGCATTGGGCCCAATACTGTTTAACATCTATACTGGGGATATAATGGAGGGTCTGCAGGGAAAGATGTGTGTGTGTGTGTGTGTGTGTGTGTGTGTGTGTGTGTGTGTGTGTGCAGACGACACAAAGATCTGTAATAGGGTGGATACACCAGGGAGGGTAGAAAAAATAAGGGTGTATCTAGGCAAGCTGGAAGAGTGGTCAGGGATGTGGCAATTGTGATTTAATGCAAAGAAGTGCAAGATTATGCATATAGGGTGCAAAAATCCAAAGGTAAACTACAGGTTGGGGGGAGAAGAAACAAACAACAAAGCAGGAAAGAGATCTGGGGATCATCAATTCTGATAACTAAAAGGTGGCAAGTCAGTGTGACAAGGCATGGGGGACGCAAACGGAATACTGGCTTGCATAGGGAGGGGTATCGCAAGTAGGAGGAGGGAGGTGATCATGCCACTGTAGAGGCCCATGGTTAGGTCACACCTGGAGTATGGAGTACAGTTCTGGAGACCGCAGGGGGGCAAAGATAGAGTGGAGCGGGTCCAGAGATGGGCTACCAAAATGGTGCAGGGCTTGCACAAGAGATTATATGAGGAACAGCTTGAGAAGCTTGGCCTGTACACTCTGGAAACAAGGAGGGAGAGGGAGGCCATGATAGAAATGTTTAAATATTTTAAGGGAATGAACAGGGTGAGGGAAGAGAGCATTTTCAAATGAGTGATAACACGTCCAACAGGACACAGCTTAAAACTGGAAGGGGGCAGTTTCAGATGAAATATGAGGGGACAATACTTTACCGAGAGGGTGTTGGGTCCCTGGAATAGGCTACCAGAGTGGATGGTGGAAGTGAAATTGAGAGGGGAATTCAAGAGGGCATGGTATACCAATATGAGATTGAACATGAGAGACAAGGGTATGAAAGAAAGAAGGGAATAAGGACAATATGGCAAAGGAGCCATGGGGAGGGAAAGGGGCAGACTAGATGGGCCAGTGGTCCTTTTCTGCCGACAGATTTCTATGCTTTCTATACAGTTTCACAGTTCTTTATTGTTTTGCCCAACACAGATCACAGGGGCAAGACAAGAAAGAAATAACCCCGTATACTACAATAACTGAATTTCTTTCCAGTCTTAGGATGATAAAATGAAGCAGTACACATACTGGAGCACTGGCTACCATGGCCATATCTTTTGACAGCCAATTTCCATTATTTTCCAGTGGCTTCAAAACTGTACAGATAACAGTGTCCTAGACAGTTTTCCCCCTTCTGAATGTAACCTGAGGTGGTACTTGTGCTACTTCTTGCAAGCACACCCCCAGTGTGTCATTACTGATTCTCCAATCTTTTGCGTCTCAGAGCTGTAATGTGTTACAAAATGTAAGGGGGAAGGCCACACATTATTTGTAATCTGTCTCCCTTGTATAAGTCTGCCCTGATCCACCTCCTTTGCATGGTCATAAGCCACTGTTATCTGATTCTTAGCACGATTCCAGCATTCAGATCTATTTGCCATATCTTTGTTGAAGAGTTCTTTATGTTCTGTGCATGTTCTCCTTAGTCGCAAAAATTGACCTTTTGGAAGGTTTCTAATTAATGAAACCGGGTGACAGCTGTCCACACTAAGAACAGTATTTTCTGAAGTGAGCTTCCAATAGATTTTAGTGTGTAGGACATTTTTCTGTTTACAAATGGTCAAATCCAAGAAGTTAACTTTCTTCAGATCTATGTCAGAAGTAAATTTCAAGTGTCAACTTGTACATATGTACATACAAAGTTGCCAGCAAATTAGACGAAAAGGTCTATCTTGTCTGCCAGAAATGCAGCTCCTAATTAAATTGCACCCTGTTCCCTCCCAGCTGTATCTTGCCCATGTACCTGTCCCATCCCACCTCGAATCCCTCCACTGTTTCTCTTGCCAACAATTCCCCTGGTAGAGCGTTCCAAGGTGCCACCACCCTCTCCATGAAATAGTGTCTCCTCACTTCCCCTCCTGTACCTCCCCCCACCTAGTTTAAGGTTATGCCCCCTTGTATTTCCCTCCCCCTTCAATGTAAAGAGAACCCCTCCTTGTCCACCTGATTGATCCCTTTCATATATTTGAAGACCTCCATCATATCCCCCTGTCTCTTCTGTCCTCCAGGAGTATATATTCAGTTCTGCCAGTCTTTCCTCATAGGACGAATTATCCCCCCCCCCCCGACCGTGGATCATCCTAGTGGCTCGCCTCTGAACTCCCTCCAAAAGGGTAACATCCCTCTTCAAGTAAGGTCTCCAGAATTGTACACAGTACTCCAAGTGAGGCCTCACTAAGGGAATTGTACAGGGGCAGAATGACCTCTTCTCCTTGATGTTATCAAAGGGCATGGGACAGGGAACAGGGAGAGTGAGGGTGGGGGAGGTGGGGGTGGCAGTGGGATGACAAAGTGGAGGGGGGTGGGGCAGCTGCAAACTATGGGTGTTGGCTGCACACTCAAGCAGACTTAGATAGACCGGGTGGTCTGTTTCCACTGGCACATTCGCATGTTCGTACCCCCTTAGAGATACACCCCAGCAATTTATCTGCCTTAGCGGCTGCTCTCCGGCACTGTTCTGAATTGTTAATTTTGACATCTGTCAACAGCTAGTCGTAACCCCCAAAATGATAGTTTTGCCCAGGGTTCCTGTATCCCAGGTGTAGCACACTGCACTTTCTAGCGTTAAACCCCAACTACCAGGTGTGTGCCCACTTTTCCAAGTGCTCCTGAAGTGTCTTCCTACCCTCATCACTGTCTACCACTGCCCCCAATTTGGAAAAGTCCGCGAACAGGCTCATCCTGCTCCTAACACCTTCCCCAATGCCTGCAATGAAAGCACTGAATAGGATTGGATCCAATACTGAACCCTGGGTCCATTAGGACCAGGTCCAGGATGCTATCTTCCCTAGTCGGCTCCCCCATCAGTTGTGTTAAAAAATTCATCCTGACAGGCGTCTAGTAACCTTTGCTCTTTTGCAGATCCTGACGCCACAGTACTCCAGTCTGCCCCTGGCAAGTTAAAATTCCCCAGCAACACTGTCTTTCCTCTACCCCGCTACAATATTTGCTAATACTGGACACCAATTTGTTATCTATGTCCTCCAATTGCATTGGTGGCCTATATACCACCCCCAAATTGACTCTCCTTCCCCTACTGTCTTGCATGTCTTGTAGTGTTCAAATATGCAAGAACAAGTTTAAATCATGCATGCTTCTTGACCACACCATGAAAATATCACCCAAATATCATCTCCAAGCTTTAATGAGCCCTGTAAATGCATTTCTTTTGGGATCATATATGCAGCATTCTTTCCATTCTCCCACAAAAAGGTTTACCAGATTTGGGGCAAACATAATCCCCACAAAGGTTCCCTTTACTAGTGCATAATGTTTGCCATTAAAAAGATGAAGAAGTTGGAGTCTCACAAAAACCTGGCTACCGCAAAGTTGAAATAGGAAGTACCACTCTGTTAGGCCTCTTTGATAATGCTCTCTCAACAGCAGACAGACCCACTTCATGCAGTATATTTGTGTATAGATTCTCAACATCTATACACAGAGGCACATCCAATTCATTCACAGTAATATTTTGTAGGCATCTCACCATATGATTACATAGAAACATAGAATATGATGGCAGATAAGGGCCACTAGGCCCAACAAGTTTGCCCGTTTTCTTTTCCTTTCCTTTTTTAACCTACATTATTTTGCTGCAGACCCTACTTGGTCTACAGTGCAATCTCTTCCTCCCCTTCCTTGCCCTTACGATTCCCTTGAGCCTTTCTCAGGCATTTTTGAACTCCACCACTGTTTTCTCCCCAATTACCTCCCCTGGAAGGCTGTTCCAGGTCTCCACCACCCTTTCTGTGAAGAAGTACTTCCTCACATCCCTCCTGAATTTACCCCCACCCCCAGCTTCACACCATGCCCCCTTGTTCTAGAGCACTTGTCTCTCTGAAGACTACCCCTTCCTGTATCTTATTTACCCTAATGAGATATTTAAAGGTACCTATCATATCCCCACTCTCCCTCCTTCCCTCCAGCATATACCTATTTAAGCTCCTTTACCCTCCCCTCATAGGGCATGTGATGCATACCCTGCTCCATTTTGGTAGCCCTCCACTGGACTGCCCCCACTCTATGTCCTTCATGAGATGTGGTCTCCAGAACTGGACACGGTATTCATCGTGGGGTCTTGCCAGCGATCCATATAAAGGCAGTATCACCTCCCAACTTCTGTTGGCAATACCCCTTACTATGCACCCCAGCATCCCACTAGCCATTCCTACTGTCTTGTCACAGTGCTTGGACACCTTCAGGTCATCTGATAGGATTACTTCTAGGTCTCTTACCCGCCTGGTCTTTGTCAGTATTACTCCACCCATTCTATACTCTGCTCCTGGGTTTCTATACGAATACGAACATATGAAATTTGCCAGCAGATAAAGGCCTAGAGGTCTATCAAGTCTGCTCGAATGTGCAGCTAGCACCCTTTATTCTGCAGCTGCCCCTCCCTTCCACCCTTCCCCTTCATTTACCCTCCCCCTTGTCCTGTCCCATCCCCTTTTGAAGCAGTCCACTGTTCTACTGGATACCACTTCTGCAGGTACGCATTCCACCCAGCCACCACCCTCTGTAAAAAGTGTCTCCTCATCTCCCTCCTGAACCTTCCTCCTCCAGTCTCATATCATGGCCCTGGTGGCCTCCCTCCCTTACTTTGAACAGCCCCTCTGTACCAGTCTTGTTTATTCCTTTCATGTATTTAAAGGTTTCAATCATGTCACCCCTGTCCTCCTCTCCTCCAGTGAGTACATGTTCAACTCCTTCAACCTCCTCTCGTATGATAAGTCCCCCAGCCCCTTGATCATCTTTGTCGACTTGCTGCACCCCCTCCAGTAACTTAATGTCCCTCTTCAGATATGGGCACCAGTACTGCACTCAGTACTCCAGGTGTGGTCTAACTAATGACCTATACAGTGGCAGAATCACCTCCTCCTTCCTCGAGGATATACCCCTTGCAATACAACCCAGCATTTTGTTGGCCTTTGCAGCTGCCTTCCTACATTGTGCCGAGTTGTTCATTGACCCTGTAATGAGCACACCCAGATCCTTCTCCTCCTCTGTCTGGGCTAGCTGCACTCCCCCAGCTGGTAACTCTTCCTTGGGTTCTTTATCTCAGAATGCAGCACCTTGCACTTTTTGGCATTAAACCCCAGTTGCCAGGTGTTTGACCAGGTTTCAAGCTTTGCCAGATCATCCTGCAACCCCTGCCATCCCCCTAGGTCATCCACCACTGCGCCTACCTTGGTATCATCAGCAAACAGACTGATCTTGCTCTCGATGTCGCATGATATGTCTGCAATGAATATCCCAAACAACACTGGTCCCAACACCGAGCCCTGTGAAACACCGCTCGTCACTGCCCTTGGGTGTGAGAGCTCCCCACCCACCACCACCCTCTGTTGCCTTCCCTGAAGCCAGTTTTCTACCCATCTCACCAGCTTTTCACCCGCCCCTGTGCCTACTAACTTCCTTCCCAGCCTTCCATGCGGTACCGAGTTGAATGCCTTACTGAAGTCCAGATACAGGACATCCACTGCATGGCCCCTGTCCAGTTGCCTAGTTACCCAGTCATAGAACTCCACCAGGTTGGTTTGGCAGGATCTGCCATGTATGAAGCCATGCTGTCTGCTGTCCTGTAGTCCTTTGGCCTCTAGGAGGGCCACCAGCCTCTCCTTCAGGATAGTCTCCATTAGCTTACCCACGCTTACCTATAAGTGTACTATTTTGCACTTCTTTGCATTACAACCCAGCTAGCACACCCTTGACCACTCTTCCAGTCTTTTCAGATCCCTGCCCATCCTTTCCAACCCCCCCCCCCCCAAGAGTGTACTCTGCTGCAGATCTTGTTGTCATCTGCAAAGAGGCATACCTTCCTTTTCAGTTCCTCTGCTAGGTCGCTTATAAAGACACTGAGAAGGATCCATCCCAGCACTGATTTCTGAGGTAGCCCGCTGGTCACCCTCCCTTCCTTGGAGCGAACTCATTAGTATCGTTCACATTTAATTTTAGGTTTGGGACAAATTCTTTTGTACATTCACCTATATACTTGGACATGAGTTCAGTTATTGACTCAATGAATAATACGATTAATCTCTCAGAAACACAAGCCCTATTGTTATGCAATTTAGGGAGTCAATAAAAATGCAGGTTTCCTCGGACACTCTATATGCATGTGACAGGGCTAAATAAGCCCCTGTCCCACTTGTTATGCAGAAAGAGTTAAATGCAAGTATCTGTTCTATCCTCTCCTTTTCTGTCTCTTCTCTGTCTGGTTGCACAACCAAATGTTCTTGTGAGACCTAGGAACTGATCACACCGATGGTTTGGCAATTCTCCACCTCTCTCTATCTCACTGCCTTCCCTTGCTATTTCTGTCTTTTCTTCTCCCTTGCATATCTGCAGTTATAAAAAATATATGTGAATCTCTGTGTAAAACTGTAAGTGATACTAGGATCCCGTTGTTTGAAACTGTATCCCTTTGTTTAAAACTGTATATAGTTACACTGTTGAAATGATTGCAAAGCTATTTGGAACTCAAGGGGTTAACCTGAGAATGCTGGATGCAAATTTTCTGCAAAGGTGGTTACAAGAAGCCAGTTCTGGGCCATTATGGTCTTTTTGCTGCACCTGCAAGAACACTGGAAACTTACAAGAACAGTGTGTGAGAAGCATGCTATTTTCTTAATGAGTTTCCCAGGCACAGACTTATAAAAAGAGCAGCAATGCTTTTGCTAGAGAGACGAGTGAGAGACTGAGACACACACTTGGAATTAAGAGATACCCACAGAAGAAGGATTTCATTTTCTCCGTTTGTACTGTCTTTGTAAATAGTAATACTGAACTATTTTTATTTTTTTATTTTACTATTATTGATAATAAAACACTCACTGCGAATTTTCAAACTGCTTCTGGTTTTCCTATGCTTCCTGAGCTGTGCCTCAATGACGATGTAGAAATTCAGCTTCCTTATATGTAATCCAGCCATCTTTATCGGCCACTCTGATAAGGTGCTTTGCCCTTTGTTGTACCTGTTCAAAGGGGTCTATGAAATATTTCTTGGTAGAGGTTTTTATCTGCAAACCTCCCCCCTCCAGTTTAAGACTGTACCCCCTCGTGTTATGGTTGCCACTCAGCTCGAGACCCTCCTTATCCACCTTATTTATCCCTTTCAAGTAGTTGAAGGTCCCAATCATGTCCCCCGGGAGTATATGTTCAGTGCCCTCAATCTCTCCTTGTATGCCTTACCCTGCTGACCTGCTATGATCTTTGTAGCCCTTCTCTGGACCTTCTCCGGCAGGTTAATGTCCTTTTTGAGGAGAGGGCATCAGTACTGAACTCCATACTCTAGATGTGGCCTCACCAGTGACCTGTACAAGGGCAATATAACCTCCTCTCTCCTACTACTGATCCCCCTAGCTATGCAACCCAGCATCTTGTTTGCCCTTACTGCTGTTTTCTTGCACCGTGTGGAGTGCTTCAGATCACTAGTGATCATCACTCCCAGGTCCTTTGCCTCCTCTGATGTGGATGCCTAGACTCCACCCAGGTAGTACTCCATCCTGGGATTCATGGCTCCAATGTGCCTAACTTTGTATTTCTTGGCACTGAAGCCAAACTGTCAGATCCCAGACCACCTCCCCAGCTTTTCCAGATCATCCTGTAGGCCCTGTATACCTTCAGCTGTGTCCACTCTCCTGCAGAGATTGGAGTAATCTGTGAATAGGCACACTGTAGCCTTAATGCCATCCCCAATGTCACTGATGAAGACATTGAACAACACTGGCTCCATCACCGGGCTTTTTGGGAACCCACTGGTGACCTCTCTGGTGACAGACAACTCTCCTCCTACAAACCCCTCTGGGTTTTGTCCCTCAGCCAGTTTTCCACCTATCTGGCCATCTTATCCCCAACCCAGAGATCAGCCAACTTCCTGATAAACCTTTTGTGGGGCACAGAGTCAAAGGCCTTGATGAAATCCAGATAGAGGATGTCTACCGCTTGGCCCCTATCTACTGTCCTAGTGACCTAGTCAACCATGTCTACTGTCTTAATGACTCAGTCAAAGAAGTAAATAAGATTCATCTGACACGACCTCCCCCCATGAACCCAAGCTGCCTCGCATCCTGGAGACCATACTCCTCTAGATAGTCTACCAACCTTTCCTTAAGTATGGTCTCTATGAGCTTGCCCACAATGGAGGTCAGACTGGCTGGTCTGTAATTCCCTGGGTCATCCTTGGGACCGCTTTTGTGGAGGGGCACTACATGTGCTGTTCTCCAGTCCTGCGGTACCAAGTCTGACTCCAGTGAACTATTAAATAGGCCTGCCCGTGGCCCTGCCGGCTCCTCAGCCATTTCTCTTTGTACCCTTGGATGTACTCTGTCTGGGCCTTATGATCTGTCCACCTTCAATACCAGCAGCTCCTCGCTAACTCTATCCTCCTCTATCACTACATCTGTGTTCCCCTCCCCCTGCTCCTCTTCTCCCTCCTGAAGGCACTGGTCCATCCTTCTCCCTGGTGAAACCTACTTGTTCCAGTACTGTGACACCCCATCTGATACTAGCAACATTAGGAGGCAACAGTTCGGTAAGGTTACTTTTATCAGAAAAGTGTTCTTTTAATTGCATTTTGCCAAAAGAACTGGAAAAGGTCAACCTGAATATTAAAGATAGAGGGCTTGTTTGTGGGAACAAAACTGAGGACCTTACTAAGAACATCCAGGTGCACTTTAATTAAGATTTTTTCTGTGAGATTTACGACCTCAAATTTGGGTTCCTGATGTGGTGGGACTGTATCACTTGGCCCCATGGCCTTCATTTGTCCATAATTCCCCTGACTTCTGCCTCCTCTGTTCCCTCTGCCTCCTCCTCCTACATCCTCTACCCTTCGAGTCCTGCTTCCTGGCCCTTGACTGCCTCTGCTGGTTTCCTCCCCATTGTCTAAAACATTATTTGGCCCGCCTTCTGTCTGCCTGTTCATTATCAGATATGTTCACTGGTTTAACTTTCTGGTCCTGAAGAGTTATCATCATTCTCCATATCCTGGTCTCATCTACATTATTTTTGTTTTGAAACATTTTTTTCAGTCCAGGCCAGGTACGTATGGCTCCTGCAATATAATCACCTGCATCCTTTTCATATTTACTTTGTCTGTATGCTTTCAGTTCATTTTTAAATTTGGTGATTTTTATGTCCATTTTTTTCTCTCAGACTTTTAAGCAGGTCAGTTGTATGTAGTTCATCAACTTTGACTTTTGCCTCAATTATTGTCCATCCATATCAGCAGTGATTGACCCTGCAAAAGGACAGCAAAGGCTAGTAAGACCATGCAGGACAGCCCTCATCTCCAGAGTGTTGCTTTGGAGAGAGCAATCGCTAGAGGACCAAAGACTTTGCATCTGAAAGGTTCCTAAATAAACACCCCAACCAGAGCAGGAGGCATCCATCATCAGGACCATCAGGTGCATGGGGCAGAGTAAAGGAGACTTTTGTTCAAGGCTGAAGTGATCCAACCAATAGAGGAGGGCACGATGATGAGGAGATGTCTCCAGAATGAGACACTCCAGGTCAACAAACCGCTGAGCCCACTGCACTTGTAGGAACCACTGATAAACCCTCATGTGCAGGCATGCCAGCTGGACAGTAATCATAGCCATATCAGTCTGAGAAGGCTTCCTGCCACGAAGTAAGCACTGGAGGACACCAGCTGTGCCTAGACAATGAGAGCAGTGAGAGTCCTCAGAAAGGAAGGCCTGACCAGCAAATGTGAACAGGACAGCACCAATGCACCGAAGGCACTGAGAGGGTCGGAACTGATTTTGGTTCACTGACCAAGGATGCCCAGCTGATCACAGCTAGTGACTCTGAAATAATTCAGCAAAACTGAATAAAGTCAACCAAAAGGTAGCAGACCTTGTTGCTGTTGTTTATTTAGGTATAACCATTGAGCTTACGCTCATTCACAATGGTGACCTTATTACACAAATACAAATACATAAAAACAATATTACAAAAATGTTTCAAACAATTATTTGTTTCCATACAAGCCTCAAATATACAATAAAACAGAATAATAAAATTATCACAATCAATTAAAACATTTGCATGGTTGAATATTGGAAAGCAGGTGATTCTTTAAAGCAGAGACTGGCAGAGGTTTAGAATAAGGATCCTCAAAATGAGAAGGGAGTTTATTCCAGAGTTTTGGGACCATATTACTGAAGCTATGTGAAGGCCTTTTAGTATAAAACATAGGTACTACTAACTGGGAAAAATGAGTTTTTCTTAGGGAAGAATCAATTTTCCTGAAAGTCAGTCTATCCCCCAAATATTTTGGAATTAATTCTAGACCGGACTTATATGCAAACAAACTTATATGTATATTTGTCCTAGAGGCTAGGGAAACCCAGCCTAAGGAACAGTATAGATGGCAATGATGTATAGTTATAGGGCAATTCAAAATCAATCTGGCCAGTTTGTTATAAAGACTATCTAGTTTATGTAATCTATCTAAAGAAGCATTACCATATAGTGTGTCGCCATAATCAACTTACGGTAAAATCGGGACTGGAATTGTATTTTTGATAATATCAGAAACAAGACAATTTCTGTTTCTATATAAACAGCCCACTCTCCTACCCACCTGTCCAATCAGTCAACATGTTCATTCCCCGTACCTAGCTGATCCAGCCAATAGCCTAAATATTTATATGTTTAACGGATTCCAAAAACATGTACCAGATAGATCAAAAATCTCCAACCTTGACACGCACCACTCTGAACTGGACTCCCGGGCGGATCGCTTAGAACGTCTGGTGCTGCACGTTTTGGATGAACAAAAGGGCCTAGCAGACAAATGTGAAGACCTGGAAAACAGGTCAAGGAGGTGCAACATGAGAATCCACGGCATTCCCGAAGAAGAGGAAGGGAGGGACATTACTTGGTATTACTTGGTATTGTGGGGCATAAGAAGGCAGATCGCCCATTGAGAATGCTCCCCACAGTGTTGTGGATTATTGTTTGATGTTAGTATTCAACCAGAGATCTAAGTTAGTTTTAAATATTTCAAAATTAGGACTATTAACAAGGCTGCCTGGTAACTTGTTCCATGACCTTGGAGTCCTTACAGATAAAAAAATGTAGTCTCTTATTGGTGTTTGCCTTCGGGATAGCAAGTTGTTTAGAATGTAGTCTAGGTACAAGTATTCTGTTAGTATAGTTAATCCCACATTGTTGCATTAAGATAGGATCGTCTAATATTTTGTAAAGGAACAGGAGATCTCCCCTGTGCCGCCCTGTTTCCAGAGAGTGAAGTTTTTTTTTTTTTTAACCTGTCAGTGTATGATAACTGTGCCAAATGAGGCACCATCCGTGTTGCTCTCCTCTGAATGCCTTCAACTGTCGCTATATCCTTACTCAGATGTGGGCTCCAAAAGGGTGACCCATAATTTGAGAATGGTCTAACATATGTCCTGTAAAGGCGAATGATGCAATGTTCTAGTTTAGTTACAAAAGTGCGATCTATTCTTCTAAGTAGTCCATTGGAATGTTTAGCCAATTTGTTACAATGGTCTCCTGAGGGCAGTATATTGTTGATAATAATCCCGAGGTCCTTTTCACTACTTGCTGCCTTAAGTGTAATATTGTTGAATTTGTGAGAATGAAGTGGATTACTGTTGCCCAGATGAAATACACTACATTTACTGATATTAAACTCCATACCATTTATATTTGCCCAGTCCTCGATTTTGGATAAGTCCTTAAGTAATTGATTTCTGTTGTCCAGTGAATCCACATTCAATCCCAATTTGGTGTCATCGGCAAATTTCGATAAGAGAGTATTTGAACTAGTCTGCATCGAAATGAATATATTGAACAGGATAGGTCCAAGAACGGAGCCCTGTGGAACTCCACTTGTCACTTCACCGAGGTTAGACAAAAATCCGTTAATTTTTACCTGTTGTGTCCTATTTGTTACCCAATGGTCCACCCATTTTATTAAGTTAGTGGAAATCCCTAGGTGTGTAAATCTGTAAATTTTACGTGTGATACTAACATACTAAAATGCCAGCAGAATAGGCTTAACAGTCTTTCATGTCTACTCGTTTAGTCAGCCCCCACCCTGGGAGCTGACCTTGCTACCCCCCTCTCCCTCTCTGGCTTCTCCCCTCCCAGTCCTGGATATTCTCGCTGCATTGGATTTTGCTTCCAGAACCCTTCCCCTATACCTATCCCAACCCCTCTTGAACCCTTTCACCATGTCTGCCTCCACTAGCCCCCTGGGCAGCGCATTCCACGGCTCCACCACCCTCTCAGTGAAGTAGCACCTCCTCCTTTCTCCCCTGAATCTCACCCCCTCCAGCTTCCACCCATGCCCTCTAGTTGCCCCCCTTCCTTCGGAGCACCCTGACTGCTCCTCCCCTATTTACCCCCCTTCATGTACCTGAAGACCTCCAACATGTCCCCCCGGGTCCCTTCTCTCTGCCAATGTGTACATATTTAGCTCTTCGAGCCTCTCCCCATAGGTCCTGTCCCCCAAGCCCCAAATCATTTTGGTTACCCTCCTCTGGACCCTCTCCAGGAGTTCAGTGTCCCTCTTTAAATGTGGCCTCCAAAACTGCACGCAGTACTCGAGGTGCTGCCTTACCAAGCAGTTATACAGTGGGAGTATCACTTCCCTCCTTCTGGAGGTGATCCCCCTAATGATGCATCCCAGCATCCTGTTGGCCTTTGCCGCTGCCCTCCTACAAATTTCCGAGTTGTTCATCTTGACATCCACCACCACCCCCAGGTCCCTCTCAGCCATTGAGACTTGTAGCATCCTCCCCCCCCCCAGGGTGTATACTTGGCCCGGGTTTCTGGCTCCCAGGTGCAGTACCTGCATTTCCTGCATTGAACCTCAACTTCCACTTTCTAGACCACCTTTCCAGAACCTCCAGGTCCCCTGTAGGGCCACCCTCCCTCCTCCCCCCATCCACCACCGCCCCCAGTTTGAGTTATCCAAAGAGACTCATCTCACTCCTGATACTCTTCCTTATGTCAGAGACGTAGGCGTTGAACAGGAGGGGCCCAAGGACCGATCCCTGAGGGACCCCGCTAATGACCCTCCTTGGGGATGAGACTATCCCGCCAACCATGACCCTCTGGGTCCGGCCCTGCAGCCAGTTTCTCTATCCATCTGATCATCTGGTTCACCACCCCCATTTCTCCCAGCTTATCCAACAGGTCCCCGTGTGAGGAACAGAGTCAAACGTCTTGCTGAAGTCAAGAAAGAGGACGTCCACTGGTCTACCCGGGTCCAAGGCACTCGTCACCCAGTCATAGAACGCCACAAGGTTTGTCTGACACAATTTCCCCAGGACGAATCCATGCTGTCTATCGTCCAGGCACCCCAACTTTTCCAGGTCCCCCCCCAGTCTCTCCTTGACAATGCCCTCCATCACCTTGCCCACCAATGATGTCAGGCTGGTGGGCCTGTAGTTCCCTGCCACCTTCCTTGCTCCCCCCTCGTGGACAGGCACTATATGCACCACCTTCCAGTCCTGGGGCACCCACCCTGTCCTCAGAGAGAGATGCTGAAGAGCTCTGCCAGGGGCTTTGCCAGGACATCCCCCAGTTCCTTCAGCACTCTGGAATGCAATTTATCTGGCCCCGGTGCTTTCTCCATCTTAAGGGACCCAAGGGCTTCCCTCACTCTCTCTGTGATTTCTACCTCCGCTACCTCGTACCCCTACTTTGTCTTCCCCCCACCTGCCAGTGATGCCCCCCCTCTTCCTAGACCTGCCGATAGGTAAGGGTCCCCTCCTCCTCAGTTTTGCCGTCTCCTCCCATGTATGATGAAGCCCCTCTATTTTCCGTGGTGAAAATTGAGGAGAAGTACTCATTTAGTACCTCAGCCTGCTCCCCTGGGTCTTGTGCCCATCCCTCCCCTGTTTTAATCCTGCTAATCTGCCCCTTCACCCTTCGTTTTTCCCCAATGTATCTAAAGAACCCTTTGTTCCCTCTCCTAATTTACCTGGCCAGGTTCTGCTCTTTCCTTGTCTTAGTCACCCTCACCACCCTAGTGGCCCTTCTGGTAGAGCTTAAAACCTGGTATGTGTTGTCCACTCAGAATCAGTGTCCCACCAAGTTTCGGTTATTGAAATAATATCAATGTTAAGAGTGTTGATTTTGGATTCAAGTTCAGCCATTTTAAGAGTATTAAATGATCTTGCATTTAAAGATAATACATTACATAGTGTATGACTGTTCAGTTTGTTATTTAGAGATGTGGAAGTGGATCCATTCTCCCCCTTTATTTTTAGTTTAAAGTACTGTGAATAAATGAGGCGATTCCCCCCCCCCCAGGATGGAACTTCCTCTCCTACTTAAATGTAGACAGTTCCAACAGTAGAGGAGGTCTATCATACAAATCTTCCCAGTA
The DNA here is from genome assembly GCA_016271365.2 of Neoceratodus forsteri. NCBI lineage: Eukaryota > Metazoa > Chordata > Ceratodontiformes > Ceratodontidae > Neoceratodus > Neoceratodus forsteri. The sequence continues at coordinate 986,882,789 of CM057450.1, forward strand.
GGTTAAACATGGTGAATATTTAAAGAGTTGAGCCATGCGCCCGTAGGGGTTCGCCTGCGCAGAGTCAATCGCCATTCTGCGATATTTGTCAGGAGGCAGTTGTGCCTCCGGAAATCATGCTGAGCAACAAGCGCGGTGATAATGAAGGCATGTGCAACCTAAGGGAGGAACCATGCATAAACTGCACAACCCGATATTAGCGGCGGTGCAGAGTTATGCAAGCGCCTTCTCCCTGCTACACAAAGTTGAGCGAAAAAAAGGAACAAATCGAGGGCCACCCACAGGTGAGCTGCCGCGTGCAGGCGCAACACAGCAGCTGCCACCTGTGGAGCCCTCGACCTGTTCCGCGCCTGGCGGGTGCCCCCAAGCCCCGATCGCGGGCAGAGTGTCCCCTCCCGAGTAGCCCGATCGTGAGCATAACTCCCCCAGTAGCCCGATCACAGGCATAGCGGTAGTCTACACCCCTCAGCAGCCCGATCGCGGGCATAAATGAAACGCCCCACCTCGAGTAGCCAATCGCGGGCATCAGACCTCCCCACAAAGTCCAATATCCTGGTGGTCCAGTGGACGAGGAGTAGCCCGATCACGCGGCATCCTACCCCCAAGTATGATATCCCTGGTGATCTAGTGACCCCCACCCCATGGAGCCCCCACCCTGCTCCCCGTCAGCGGCAGCACCCCACCGCCTGCCGCCCTCGCCCACCGACTGACAGCCGGTAGGGCTGCACGCCCACTGGTTCACAGCATGAGCCAATGGGCGTGCAGCCTCCACCGCAAAGGCAGTCAGGGTGAGCAGTGGTGGGGCTCCGTCAGGCGGGTGGGGTGAGAGACCACTAGATCACCAGGGATGTCATGCAGGGGAAATGAGATGCCGCCCGCGATGGGCTACTCTCGATCACTGAACCCACCAGACTGACAGACTTTGAGGATCTGACCAGCGATCGAGCTTCCGAGGGTGAGGCGTTCCATTATGCCGATGATGAGCTAATAGGGTAGGAGACCGTTATGCCCGCGATCGGGCTGCTGGGGTTGACTCCGCTATGCCCGCGATCGGGCTGCGAGCGTCAGTCCCGACGGCTGCTGCCTGGCAGGCGCCAGGCGCAGAGTACGTGGGGATCAGCGCACCTGCATGCTAATGGCATGCAAATGGAGCTCATAATCAGATGCAAATGGCCCCATGTGCCTTGCATAAATTATGGCCCCATTTGCATGTCACCTTTGAATATCGCAGTGCTGTGCATGTGCCCAATGGAACTTGCGCCACCGCATCTCAATGCTCCACTCTGACCACTTGCACTGGCGCGGTTCCACTGCGCAGCGCAATGTGGTGTGGCCAGGGCGCAATATTCAAAGACGTTGCGCCACAGCGCAACTCCGTTGAATATTGCCCTGGCCACACCCCTGCGCAACTATTTTGAGCGGCACAGGGGCTTGCGCCACAGAATGGCGCAGTTTGAATATCTGGGCCGTGATGTTTTGTTTAAGGCACCACTTCCTGAGCCACTTATTTAGAGCCTTAATCTTATTTGTGATGTCTATGGTGGCTCTAGGTACTGGGAGGATTTCTGAGAAACACATCACATCCTCGATCAACCAGTACATTATTCAAGGCTATGAAGTCCTTTTTAAGTTCAGTTAATGTAGTCCTATTGATGTCATTCATTCCAGCATGGACTATCACTAATGACCTTTTTGATTGATCTTTGAGTATAGATTTGGTCATTTTGGTAATTTCAGATATTCTTGCCCCTCTGAAACTAGAGCAAGTACGGTTGATGTTATCTGGATTACATATTAATCTGTGTGCTTAATAATGGAGTCACCCAGAACAAAAATCTATTTAGGGCTGTGGGCAGTTTTGGAAGATTTCAAACTATCCTGACTATTAGTCCGTGGAATTTGTGATGAAATGTGTTCCCTGGACATTGTGTCCGATAGGTTGGTGGGGCTGGTTGTATGTGATAATGAGTGGAGGGGGTCAGGATGGTCTGGTTCTATTTCCTGGATTGAAAGGTTGTGACCTGTTCCTAGTAATTCAAATCTGTTGCTTAAAGGTAGGAGTGGGGTACTGGCATGTACTTGGCCTCCTCTCCTTTTGGTTTTACATCTATTTGTTGGCACCAAGGCCCATGTGTCATCTGTTGTTAATTTTAGTGTATTACCCTCCGTTAAAATGACACTGTTCACGTTAATTTCTGGGTTTGTAATTTTAAGGTTGGTTACCATAGAATCAATGTAATTTTCCAAAAGAGTTATGTCGGATTTTACTTCCATCCTGGCCTGCAGTTTTCCTATTTCGTCATAGAGTGTGGCAATAAGTATACAGTTTTTGCAAGTGTATCCCCATATTTGTTCCCCCAAACTGTGCATTTTGCATTTTTGACAACAATTCTCAGGGGTATTCATGATTAGTACTTTACCAGATCTATTTAAACAAACTATAATGAAGTACTGTAAATATTTTATCCTATGCAGTCTGTAATCCCTGATCTGGTCGTTTATTCAATTGCAGACTAGGTTGTCTGACTGTTCTGCCCTCAAATATACTGCAGCCCCTGGTCCCTGGCTTCCACAGATGACATGGTAAATACACTCTGACATGCGTGTCTCAGGGCGCGTCTCTGCGCCACTTGACCCCGCGCATGCTTGCCCGCTTCGCTGCTGTCAGGGTCCGAATATGAACCAGAAGTGCCAGTTCTGCTTCTAACTTCCGCTTTTGTGCTAGCCCTGAGTAGGTAAAAGCCTTTTATTATGCACAAAACAGAGTCCCCTGTTCAGCAAAATGATATTAGCAAGGTCCCCAATGCTGTATATGTGAGCGGTTAGCTCTGGGGGAGTACCACTGGGACGATGGTTTAATCAGTTAGGTCCACCAGTGTCACACAACACTCTGCATATACACCAAGGAGAAATGGCTCTGTAAGACAGAAGCCATACAATCTGTTATCAGTTAAAACACACACAATATTTGTATATCAGGTATATATTGGTCTCAGAGTGTTCAGGAAAAAATACCACCTCTCTCCAGAGGCACGCTACTCCAGCACTGAGGGTCTTTGTATCTGGGCCCCGCTCACTGGCAGGGTCCTGAAATACCGTGAAACCGGAAGCCAGTTCTGCTTCTAACTTCTGGTTTCGTGCTAGCACCAAGTAGGCAAAAAGCCTTTTATTAGGCACAAAACAGAGTCCCCTGTTCAGCAAAGCAATCTTAGCAAGGTCCCCAATGCTGTATATGTGAGCTGTTAGCTCTGGGGGAGTACCACTGGGACGATGGTTTAAATCAGTTAGGTCCACCAGTGTCCCACAACTCCCTGCGTTTACACCAATGAGAAATGGCTCTATAAGACAGAAGCCACACAATCTGTTATCAGTTAAAACACACACATGCGTATTTCTCGACCAACTCCTAATGGAAGTGCTACAATTAGAACCTTCTTACCCTCTTGATATTGAGCATGCACATTGGGCCCTCACACCAAAGCCGCAGCAACCGGACCACAGACTGCGATCCATCGTTTTGAAATTTCTAAACTTCGTGGTGAAACAACAGATCCTGACTCGCGCATGGAAGAAGTCAAATGTAAAGGCAAACAGATATATTTTGATAACGATTACTCACCAGCAGTGTCAGCAAAATGGAGAGAATATGCACCAATATTGAGAATCCTCAAACAGCAGCAGCAGCTGAGGTTCTTCACCCCATACCCAGCTCAACTCAGCATCATGTTTGCAGAAGGGCCCCCACCCCAACATTTCGAGACTCCAGAGGCAGCAATCAAAGCCCTGAATAGCAGGGGCATCGCCATGTCCCTACCTAGAGGGCCAGAGCCCCGAATTGAGACGTGAGAGACCAGAGAAACTGTATGGAACCCGGTGCTAAATAAGCAAAATCGCAGGCAGCAAGGCTAGGCAATGCTACAAGAACTTCCGCAGAAATTCAGATGAGAATCCAAACACCTGATCCACTACAACAAGATGGCTTACACTTGTGCATTTAACTTGGAGGACTCAGGTGAACTGTTGGGACTAATTTTGGGGAAGGTGGGGAAGGGATAAAGAACACACATGATATTTATTTACCAATCAAAGGAACTTAAAGACACATTATTATGGGTGCTTGAAGACACTCTTATCTAACCAATGTGTTCCTGAAGGAGAGAGGGGAGAGGTAAAACAATATAAACACAGTTTAAAGGCATAATGCAAATGGCTCTAGTTCCAGAAGGGATGAGGAAAGACTGATGTAAGGCATTAGAGGTTTGGTTACACTGAGCAGTCTTTTATGTCCCCTTAAATAAGAGGAGTCAAAACATAGTACTGAGACCTCCCAACTCCAGACAATTCATTACTCCTCCCCGTTGAGGGAGACTTATATGACCCTTTACCACCTTCTCCCCAACTGACCACCCAAGGTCAACTATCCTCCATAGCAGCCGGGCCTGGTGTGTTGTGAGACAAGAGAGACTCATGTCTAGTTGCTCATAATGACTGCTGCATCCGCTGTGAAAGGACGCGTTACCAACACGACGGCTCGTGGGATAGAGAGCTGCAGGAGCCCCACCAGGGGTTTCCTTACAGTGGCCCTCTCACTACTGCTGGCGTGCCTCACTATCGCTCATGTTTTGAGCAGTGGTGTAGGGGACCCACACCAAGATCGTGGAATTAAGCCCTGGGGAGCCAATTTGTGTCCCCATATAGGAGGAACATACAGTACCTCCTGACCTAGAAAGTCTCCTACTGCTTGTTACAGTGTACCTATTGGATGCTTTCCTACTGGGATTGCATGTGGTCGGTTTACATGGTTGAAATGACTGTTTTTATGCATTTGCATACTCCATTGCCCTGTTGGCAAAGGGGTAGAGTCTACCAAAGGTGACAGCTACTTTGTCTTATCAGTTTATTGTCCACTGTTAGATACAGTGGTTTAGAGTTATATCTGTTGTATGGCAAGTGTTTTTTAGATCTTGCTCAAGTTATAAAGTTGTTTTACTTTTTTACAGATTTTATACAAAATTTTATGCACTGCAGTTTTAAGCAGTGTGACTAAGGACCTGAATGAATATACTCAGGAATACAGTGCTAGAGGGAACTATGCAAATATAAAGGTTAAACGCTTTCAGAAACTTGAGAGATTTTGGTTAGTGTGAGCTGAATACAGACATATTTTGGGTTTTGGTGGCAGAGAGGGATATCCATGAACGTAGTAATTTGTCACTAACTTCAATATGGATAAGCTATCATTACTTATGTCCCTTAACATTAATGGGATCATAGTCCCATTAAACAGTCAAGACTGCTCCAGTTTATTAGAAGAGACAAATCAGATATCATTCTCCTCCAGGAAACCCATATGCCTATGAAGGAGTACAATAAGCTAAAAAATGTTAGTTTCCCGGTGGTTGTGGCCTCTTCACATAAATCAGGCAGGAGAAGGGGGGCAGCTATCCTTATTCCAAGGGGGTTCCCTCTGAACTACAGAATCATGTTGTAGACCCTGAGGGCAGATATGCCATAGCACTGGGTAGGTTATAAGCCAACCCAATCACATTGGCTTCAGTTTACTTCCCTCCGGGCTCTTCTAAAATAGTGGCACAGACATTTTTCTCACAGTTAATGTAGATCATGCCGAGTCAACTAATTATGGGAGGCGACCTAAATATTACCCTCAACCCCACACTAGATGCTTCTGTTTTTATGTCACACAGGGTTAACCCCCTTCAGAAGTACCTTAAGCAAACCACTTCCTCACTGGGATTCATAGACACATGGCATCACTACTTTCCAACAGTCAGGGGTTATACTCATCTGACACCCAGTTCCAGGGTGGCATCTCACCTAGACTACATATTCACTACAGCAGAACACTTGGAGAGTCTGCAGGATGTGTAGCATGGCCTCATGTTCCTATCTGACCACGTCCCGGTATGTGCCAGGTTTGGACTGGGAAAGAGTCGAGGAGCAGCATTCTGGCGGCTGAACCTGGTGCACATGAGGGATGCAGAATTTAAACATATGGTGCAAGATGTGGTGCTGCAGATCATAGCGGAAAACTCGGGCCCAGAAACCTCACACACTGTACTCTGGGATACCCTGAAAGCGGTCCTTAAATGCAAGATCATAGCCTATTCATCCCGAAAGAAAAAAGAAAGAGAGGCCCGTTTTACAGAACTCCAACATGAGCTACAGACATTGCAGTCTTTTTTACGCTCAGGGGGACAAGATGGTACAGGCTCAAATAAGGCAGGCAAAACAGAGGCTGCAGAAATTGGTAGACCAAAAAACAAAACAGCAGCTGTTCTATTTAAAACACACATACACACACCATGAAGGGGGATCTAAAGGGGCCAGGAATTTAGCATGTAGACTCAGAATGCGCAAAGCTACGACCTGTGTGACCAGTAATTGACCCGGAGACAGGGAACCTCATAGTACACCCACAAAAAAAAAAAATCAGATAAATAATGACCAAATACTACCGAACTTTATATGCAGCTGACCCCTCTTTAGATAATAACCATATAAAATCTTACTTACAGGGGCCGGCATTGCCCAAATTGACCTCAGACCAGGCAAAGTCACTCCTGGCACCAATATCCAGAAATTAACTAGATATGGTTCTTAAGAAGGCCAAAACATTGAAGGACCCAGGTCCTGACAGATTTCTGTCTCAGTTTTATAAACAATTCAGGGAGCAGCTAACTCCCACTTTACTCGAAATATACTATGAATTGCAGGAGAGTGAACCTCCTCCCTCCTGGAAATATTAAATACTGACAGCCATACCAAAACCCCAAAAGGATCCTAAACACCCGGCATCTTACAGACCGATATCTATGCTAAATTACGACTATAAAATTTACACAAGTGTTTTAGCCCATAGGTCAGAAAACCTACTACTGCTATTGGTTGACCCAGACCGAGTTGGTTTCATCAAGCAACGCCAGGCATATGATGCTGTCAGATGCACATATCTGATAGTAGACTATGCCCACCAGAGACAAATCCCACTGACCCTTGGGACTCGATGCAGAAAAAGCATTTGACAGGGTCTCCTGGTCATTCCTATGGGAGAAACTAGCACATTTTGGAATATGAGAAGAATTAATATCACAAATCCCAAGTATATATGACAGCCCCCAGGCTTACCTAAAGATAGATGGCTTCATCTCTGACCCCTTCATATTAGGCCAGGGAACAAGACAAGGATGTCCATTGTCACCCCTGCTGTTCGCACTGTACGTTGAACCCCTTGCACAGGCAATTAGGAAACACACAGATACAGAAGGTATCTCCATGGGAGGTAAATCATACAAAATGTCTCTATTTGTGGAAGACATCCTCTTAACCATGACCCACCCAGAACTATCTATTCCAAAGGTATGGGAACAACTAGAAATCTTTGATTCAATGGCAGGGTACAAGATGACTGGGCAAAACACGTAAGTCTTATTATATAACTATACTCCCCCAATCTCTGAAACTGAGATTCCCCTTTAAATGGCACACAATGGCCATGCGAACTACCTAGGGATAAAACTAAGAAATCAATACATCAATACATGCCAAGCTACTTAATTATGAACCCATCACTCAGTAGCTGGGGAAGGACATTGCCAAGAGGACACAGATCCCCTTAAGTTTTTTGGCTCAAACTGAAACGGTTCGGACTTCCGGTGACGTCAGCAAAGCAATGGCAGCTTGATTTCTCGGCTCCGTCTCCCTCCGGAATTAAATACATCCAAATCAAATACATTGAGAAATGTCTTCTCCACTAAAAGGGAAGAGAAGCGGAGCGGGGAAGCCCCCGCCAACCCCGACACAAAAGCTGAAAGAAATGATGCAGAGCGAGCCGCAGAGAGATCAAACAGAGACACGATGGAAGGCCTGCAACTCGTGGAGACTTCTGCTGAAGCACTACCGCCAATCTCACGGCGGTTATAATGCAAACAGCACATACAGTGGCAAAATAGATCAGACTTTGACTGAACTTAAAGCAGACCTAGCGAAGGTTGATCACAAAAACAGAGCAGCTGGAAACGTGCATGAATCAAGTGAGTGGAGCAAACTGATCGGCACGACAGACTCTTGCTGTATCTGCTAGCAAGGGAACGTGAGCTTACCCACAAGTTGGACGACCTGGAGGCTAGAGGCAGACGACGAAACATCAGAGTGTACGGTATTCCCGTGGGCTCGGAGGCCAAACACCACAGTGTAATATTATTCTTGCAGAAAGTTCTCAGGCAAATCTTACAACTGCCGCAGGATTTGGACCTCACGATGGACCGGGCTCACAGGTCGTTAGCTCCCCGGCCCACAAACCCAGACGCGAGACCTCGCTCCATAGTGGCAAGATTCATTAGTTACCAAGCAAAGGAAGAAATAATTAAAGCCGCATGGAAAAAGGGGACCCTAGTCTACGAGGGACATCGAATTAGTATAGATAATGACCACACAACAGCTGTTCAGGATGCCAGAAAGTCATTGTGGCCGATTGCGAGACAGCTTCGTGCTCGGGACATCAAAGCACAAATTTTATATCCTGCGCGACTTAAGATAACCACAGATAAAGGCTCCAAAATATTTCAAGATTTGTTGGCTGCAGCCCCTTTCCTAGAATCCCTTGGAATACTGGTACCATCCCTGGCAAAGGAAAAACTGGAAAAGGATTTACTTTCTTCTGCTTGGAACATAGCACAAAAGGGAGCACCACAAAAAAAACAAGGAAACACATCTACAAACCTGCGAGCGGACATATCTTTCCTTATCAGACAACTTGGAGACTCGACCAGCATGAACAGAAATGCAGCCCATCTCCAGACGGAAAGACAGGTTCCCTTTTCAAACGAGTCTACTGCGGATACCTGAACTATGCAGGCACAAAGAGCGTTCTTTCATTTCTTCTTTGGCCTTCCTTGTCTGCGATCTCCGAGATCTACTAGCACACCCTGACTTGCAAGCAATGGGATAATTATTTCTGAACACTGTTCGCCCCCCCACCCCCAAAACTCCATCGAAGAGCACTTGCCTCACAGAAATCCTCCACGGGTGTAATTCAGATCACCGCCTTGCTGGTGGAGAAGAACAGAGACGATGACTGTTTTGTGGAGTTCCTGTTGCTCAGTGTAACGTCCCACGGGTCCTGAATCGCACGGAGGTCCTGGGGCATACTTTTCAGAGGTACCCTTCCGAATAACCTTGACCATGAGGAATCGACACAGACCACGGATACATATCATTACTAACTGAAGGGAAACCTGCTTAACTGAGTTGGAGGGAAGGGTGGCTTATTCAGATCGGATAAATGTTTAAACCATAAACCTGTACTTTATTTGATGAGATAATGCTCGTTTGATGCTCTGTTTCTCACAGACAGAATTAAAGACCCGGGAATCTAACCCTGATGTGACCTTTTAATAAGACCTGAACCAACATGGTTCTATTACCCCAATTTAATCATAATTAATCGACTTATTCACATCAGGGGAAATAATAATTCCCAGACATCACCAACAGAAATTTCCTAAAAGGGAAAAAAAAAAAAAGGGAAAAAAAACTTAAAGGATGACATAATAGACTTTACTCCAGACTCGTGGAGTTCTTTATTGATATAGGAGAGGAGGGAGCCAAGATGAGATCATGTGTCCTGCTGATCTTAGGGCGTTCCCAATAGGGGATTTCCCCCTGGAACAGGAAGATAGCACGCTTCCACCTCGGTGCTCCTTCCGACTCTTAACGCTTGTTGCGGCCCTGTGGCTGGGATCTTGTTACCAGCCCCCCCTTGGAAGTCAAGTTACTGCTAATAGGGGAAGGGAAGCCTTAAACGGACTCCCAGCTCCTCTCATTTTTGAGCTCAGGCCCTCACTTGAGGAATGCCCTGAGCACGTAAACCAGACTTCCGGTTTACTGTTTAAAGGTTCTAAAAGGTTGAAGTTTATGCTGTTGATTGAGTTAGTTGGGTACTTAAATGTTATAAAAAACATTATCCTGTCAGGCAAAATGGTTCAAGATGGAATCCCTCACATTAGTAAGAAGAACTTTTACGAAAAACAAAAATGACTAGTCATAAGGTAAAGGTGCTCTCCTATAATATTAATGGATGCTCCAGTCCGGGGAAGAGGAAACAAATACAGAAATATATCATGAAAAAAAACTGTGAGATAAACTTCTTGCAGGAGACTCATTTGACACCTGTGGAGACCCTAAAACTGAGGACTAAGAACTATCCACACTTGTACTCCTCTTCTCTGAATACAGGCCGCAAAAGAGAGGTGGCTATTTTACTAGCGGCATCCTTCCCATTTGAGCATGAGGAAACGGTGATGGACCTGGGTGCCAGATACATTATGGTGGTGGGTAGGGTACAGGATGCACCAGTGACTCTGCTCAGTGTGTATGCCCCACCTGGTACTTCCACACCATTCTTTACTTCCCTTGCTCAACTGGTAGCCGAAAAATCTAGGGGTTTGTTAATTATGGGGGGGGGGACTGGAATTTAATCTGGGACAGGAATTTGGACACCACTTCAGGCGTCCAGAACCCAGATCATCGAAGAGTAAAGGCAGTAAAACAAATTTTAAACCAAGTGGGATTAGTAGACGTGTGGAGGGAGAGATACCCCAAGGCTAGGGAATACACGTTACTCCCCTCAGTTTAGGGTCTACTCCAGACTTGATACATTTTTTACTTTTAAAGACAATATATCTACTCTCCCCTCCATGTGGGTGGGCACATCTCCTATATCAGACCATAGCCCAATATTCCTGGAGGTTGCATTACTGATCCCTAAGAAAACAACTCACTGGAGACTAAACACATCCCTACTTGGGGACAAAGAGGTATTAAGTAAAATTAAGCAACATATCAAGAAAACAATAATGGAAAATTCGACCCCAGGGATAACCCCGCAAATCATATGGGACACATTGAAGGCTACAATTAGAGGACAGTTTATAAGTATATCTGCTCAAAAAAAGAAGGAACGTATGTCACGACAGCAAGCCCTCCTAGCAAAACTAGAGTCCCTACAAAAAAACAAGTGGGAAAGAGAGAGGGACCTGGAGCTTACAGCCCTAAGGACCCAAATCCAAAAAATACAAAAGGAAGAAATAGAGAAAAATCTCTTCTTTCCTAAACAAAAATACTATGAAGGGGGCCCCAGAGGCACTAGACTCCTTGCGGTACGCCTCCGGCAATTTAAAGCCAGAGCTACAATAACTAAAATCACTTGCCCTAATACTGGTTGCTTAACCAAAAAAACGAAACAAATTACAGAGGCTTTTGTCTCTTACTATGCTAAGCTCTATACCCCTCAGGAACCAATGCCCTCCCAGGCTAGCAGGGAGTATCTCGGGAACCTATCTCTCCCCATGCTCACCCAAGAAAAAAGTCAGGTCCTAATTAAACCAATAACACAAATAGAAATTAAGAAGGTCATAAAAGGCCTGAAGGGGGGAAAATGCCCCGGCCCAGATGGTTTTGGAGCGGAGTTTTATAAGACCTTTGCTCCAGAAATTACTCCCCTGTTGGCTGAGGTTTTTTCTAGAGTCTGGCGAGAATCGAACCCAGTTCCCCCCTCCTGGCAATATGCTACAATTTCAATCATACCAAAAGAAAATAAGGATCCTACCCGCTGTGAATCATACAGACCAATCTCCCTGCTAAACTCCGACTACAAGATTTTTACTGCCATTTTAGCAGCTAGACTGAATTCTATACTCCCAGACCTTATTAATCCAGACCAGTCAGGCTTCATCCCTGGTCGACAGGCACCAGATGCTGTCAGGTCAGCAAATCAATACAATTGACGTTATTCACCGCACCAGACTTCCTGCCTGCCTTATGAGTTTAGATGCTGAAAAGACCTTTGATAAGGTCTCGTGGCCATTTCTGTTCCTAGTACTGGAGCAGATGGGGTTCCCCCAACCCTTCATAGACAGTGTTAAGGCCCTTTACATGGGCCCGCAAGCATACGTCAGAGTTAATGGCGGAATCTCTAGGAGATTCACCTTGGGTAGAGGCACCAGACAAGGCTGTCCCTTGTCCCCCTTATTATTCGCCCTATACATAGAACCACTAGCTGAAGCAATACGCTCCTCTCAGATGGTACAGGGGATAGAGGTAGGAGGTCAACAATGGAAAATATCTCCTATCGCAGATGACGTCTTGTATATGTCACAACCAGAGACCTCAATTCCATAGTATAGTCAATCCTGTCAGAATTTGCCAGACATTCAGGGTATACCCTCAATAGGACCAAAACAGGTACTATCCTCTTACTATACTCCTTCCCAAGGAACTGTAGAACTCCTCCCACTTAAATGGACAGCGGACAAAATAAGATACTTAGGCGCAGCTAACCAGACATACTACCCATCTATTTAAAGCCAACTATGTTCCACTCTTGACCAGGTAAAGAAAGACCTGGATAGATGGACCCTAATAAACCTTCCATTATACTCAAGAATACCACACTATCAATATGAATATACTTCCAAGGTATTTATACCTATTTCAATGTGTACCAACATTTATACCCAAAAAATGTTTTCAGAACTGGCAAAAGACAATTGCAAAATTTATTTGGAACAACAAGAGACCCAGAATAAATGCCCACGCCCTATATCTGAGTAAGACTAGAGGGGGTAGAGCCCTCCCCGATCTTGAAGATTATCTTGCCACACAAATTAAAAGAGCATTGCAATGGTCCACTCCTACTTATGTGGCCAATTGGAAGGAAATGGAGAGGTTGGAGGAAGAAGAACGGGGCCCACTACTGAGTGTTCGCGTTATCCAAACTGATATTAATAAGGACTACCCCCCCCCCCCACCTTATTACAGTGAGGATACCATAAGGGCAACCGAAAAGCCTGGCAAAATATAAAATAAGGCTTTCACTATGGCCACTGTATAGGCCCTCCTGATACAACCTTGCCCCATCCCTATTAAATCACACTTTCAGGGCCTGGGACAAAAAGGGTCTGACCCACATTAGGCATTATATGGTAGGGAATGAAGTACTGGACTTCGCCACCCTTAGGCGTGACTATGATCTTCGGAACACAGACTATTATCGTTATCTACAGGTCAAAGACTACATACATCAATGCTCCAGGAGACACCCTCAACCTGAGAGGGCGGCCCCTTTTGTAGAAAACCTTTACGCAATTCTAACGGCTCAGAAAACTTCTGGGCTTATTTCTATACTTTATAAATCCCTTTCGGCCTTGAAGGGGGATCACCTCAACAAAGTTAAATGCAGATGGAGAGAGGAGGCGGGAGGCGAACTGCGACAAATTAATTGGGACTCCGTATTCAAGATAACAGTCAGCACTACCTGCTCTCCCCTTTGGCAGGAGTTTAGCTGTAAAGTGAGAATACGATATTTCTTTTCCCCCCTCTCACTGAGCAAAAGAGACCCTGAAAGGGATCCCTCATGTTGGCGAATATGTGGGAAACTAGGGCAAATTACCTTCACATTTTTTGGTCGTGCCCCCGACTTAGGCCGTTCTGGGGAGACATCTCAGGGGCACTTGCTAAAGTGTTTGCCTTGGATGCTCCTCTGGACTGGCCCAGCCTTATACTTGGGGAGCTTCCTCTAGAACTGACTGGTTCAGACAATGTATACCTTTGGGCCATCCTCCTTGTGGCGGCACACAAAAACATTACCAGGTTGTGGCTGAAGGATGCTTGTCCTACGGTGGCCACATGGGTACAGTTGGTTCAAGAAATTGCAGAAATGGAAGAAATAACATATAAGATAAACCATAAAACAACAATATTTGTTCGGAGGTGGACAAAATGGGAGATCTGGCGACAAACGTCTGCTGCCTTGGAATTAGGACCAACTCCCTAAAGTCTCTCCTCCAGCAAAGATATAATATAACTTTAGTACACCTGACTCACTGACTCTAGCGGAGTGATGCCACAGAACCAGGGGTATGGACCAACTGGTCAAAGAAAGAATACAACACGCCAGACTGAATATTAAATGTTGTTAATGTCATGGATCTTGGAATGCACTGCCTACTTACTATCTTAGACTACTGTAAAAGAGGGTCCTCAGCATTTGACAACTATGATATATTTCATTCATGTAAAATGAGAACCTGTACTGCCTGTCATTCATGCTATAATTGTACCCGAAGGCTGTCAATAAACTTAAATTTAAAAAAAAAAAAAAAAACTGAAACGGTTCAACAAAACATTTTCCCATGTATATTATTTTTTCTACAAACGCTTCCCATTATGCCCAATAAAACTTACTTCCGAGAATGGCATCATATGATATCCTGGTTCATTTGAAAAGGACGCACCTGAGGGTCCGTTTTTCTCTCCTGCAACTCCCTCGGGGCTAAACCTACCCAATCTACAGATGTACGTGATGGCAGCACACCTCCACACAGTGCTCTGTTGGTTGAACCCTCAGTATGAGGCCTGATGGAAACATTTTGGGTTTCAGTGGAATGGTCTGCAAGATTTACCTGCATATTTGTTTGGACACCCTCCAAGTTGTCATCCACTCACCAAATTTTCCCACCATACTGCTGGCTTATTCAGGCAGTGGATAATATTGATAAACAAGTACCTGACTCCAGCTGAACTTCTATATATGAGAGCCTTTGCAGCAGACACCCACTTCCCACCCAATAAATTAGATAGGGCCACACCACAATGGAGTCGATATGAACTACGATATGTCCACCAGCTGGTGGGTCCTGTGGGTCTTCATTCTTTTGTACATTTACAGGCGACATATCATATGCCACAGGCACATTTTTCATTGATATATCCAACTAAAATCCAATTTGCAACCCTTTGAAGAGGCCTTATCAACTGTAGTGGAGAAACCTCCTCTTGTGGTTTCACTACTCCAATCTCATATTAAGGGTACCCCACCTGACCATATGATTAGACATTTACACAAAGCACTAACTGCATACAAAGGAGATTCAAATTTAAAAAATAAGGGAGGCTTGGTCCAAGGAATTAATGACAGCTGTCCAAACACAGAACTGGAATACCTCTTCTGTTCCAGCACTTAAAGCTTCCAGTTCCCCTTACTGGTGGGAATTCGTATGGAAACTCTGTAGCAGATTTTTCCATACTCTGGTTATAGTAGCCACATTTTCAGAAGATGCTCGAGCGGGATGCTGTAGGGAGTGTGGGTGTGATAGAGCAGACTAGGCCCATATTATGTGGAAATGCAAATTATTAACCGCTTACTGGATGGAGGTAACACAAGATATTATAGATATCTATGGGTGTTCAGAACTCCTTACTCCCACCTACATCTTGACCGCGACCCCACCATTGGGGATAGGGGTACATAGGGGTATGGATAGACAAGTTATATTGTTGCTTTTGGTGGCCAAAAAGGCTATCACTAGACTGTGGCACACACAGACAATACCCACAAAGGGAGCTTGGATAGCCCAAGTGAGGGGGAGATATATGCCTTGAAACACCTCTCAGCCAGACTGAAAGACAGAGTAGAAACCTTTCATCTGAGATGGCGCAGATGGGTTATGCACCATATCACCCACTACCCAGAGTTTGTACCCTGAAAAGCAGAATTAAATGGATATAACCCTCCCACCTATTATTAATTTGGTTATATTATTTGAGATAGATTGTAATATGTTTACATATGTATAGCTTAAAGGGAATGTGCATCACGCAGGCTTACATTGTAAATATGTGAGCCTTACATGGTTATCTGTTAACACATGTTAAAAACTAGAGGTGCTAGAGCCCCTAAATATAGGTTTTACAACCATGAACACCCCCAAAGCACAGCACTACACCACACAGCACCACTTTCATTTGATTCGGGCATTCTGTGCAGCAAACGTGGCTCTCCCGATGACGTCCATGCCTCACCACCTAGTGAGAGCACGGACGTCTCCATGACGCGCGCTCATGTACTGAGATAAACAATTGTTATATTGCGAATTCCAGCGCTTGGTTTAACAGGAGACACCATTATAGAGGCTCATATAGTTGTCCTGCACCACAATTCATATTAATAACGTACTGTTTAAATTGTTTCGAATCTGCTCCATTATAAAGCATACAGCAGGCATAGACATGCACGCTGACTGACGAGCATGCTGGGGCCGGCGCATCACTGGAAGAAGCTGCGTATATCAATGGAGATGCGAGGCTCTGCACACAAAACGAATTTACAAGCACAGAGGGACCTTTTCTCGCCCGTTTCCCACATGAGCTAATACAGGACCAGGGGCACTAGCATCGGGGTATGTACACTGTTACTGGGGACTAGAGTAAAGAGCTCAATGTGCACTTCAGTGTAATGGGACTGCCACATAGATATCCGTGCGCTCACAAGGTGGTGAGGCATGGACGTCATCATGGGAGCCACGTTTGCTGCACAGATGCCTGAACCGAGTTAAAATGGTGCTGTGCTGCGAAGGATGTTAATTGTTGTAAAACATATTTTGTGGGGCACTAACATAACTGCTCTTCACCATGTGTTAAGAGCTGAACGTGCAAGGCTCACATATTTACAATGTGAGGCTGCATGGTAGAGATTACCTTTAAATGAAGTACTTCAGATGTATTTGTAACTCTATTTTTACTGCTGGAAATATATGTGTATCCTTGAACATGTATTTTAAACCAGTCAAAATTATAAATATAAAAAAAGAACTCAATTAGTCAGTCTCCAGATAAAGTACTGCTCTTCATATTGCACCTGGTACTATCAGGTAGAAAACCTAATGAGCAGATCAATCACTCAATCAAGACTTTATTTATATAGCACCTTTCAAAATCAAGGCGCTGTACACACTATAAAGCCACAGACTGGTTAAAAACAAACCTTATAAATTATTTAATAACAATCTGAGTGGGCCAATGAAAATAAATATGTTTTTAACATGGATTTAAAACTATTGACGGTCAGGCATTCTCTTAACTGACGAGGTAGAGAATTCCACAGGATTGGTGCTGCAAATGAAAAAGCACGAGCTCCAGAAGTTTTTAAACAAACCCTGGGAATCTCTAGCAATCCCTTGTTGGTGGCACGGAGAGGACGATTGGGGGAGTAGGAAGTCAGGAGATCTTTCAGGTAGTCGGGTCCCAGTTCATGTAGGGCTTTAAAGGTAAGCAAGCCTACCTCATAGGTGATCCGCCACTGAACCGGCAGCCAGTGCAGTTCACTTAGCACAGGCATAACGGGACTGGCCCTGTGCGTACCAGTCAACAGCCTGACCACAGCATTCTGCACTAGCTGCAAGCAGTGGACATCAACCACAGGCAGCCCTAGGTAGAGGGCATTGCAGTAGTCAGACGGGTGATGATGAAGGCATGGACCAGTGTTGGAGGATCACCCAAAGGAACCAGGCGTTTCACCCAAGCGATATTCCTCAGATGGTAAAATGAGGATTTAACCACGGCTGGAACCACAGATGGAAAAAGTTGGGGAGGCAGTATAAAATGGGAGGCAGTATAGCGCAATGGGTTAAGGCTCTGAGCTACAAATCTGGTGACATCCAGCAGATCAGACCTGTGTGATCCTGAGCAAGTCACTTAACTTCCCTGTGCTCCCAGGTCGCACCTGTAAAAAAGCTTTCAGCTTAGTGTGCTACTCCTGGTTAAACAACTAAAAAAAAATACTTCAGAAATAAAAAGCAACAACTGACTACATGCAACAATTAATAACATTTTCTATGTGCTGTTTTGGGTGCCACTAGCTCCTTAAGGCAAGTGTAAATATACATACACACACTCACCAATATGTTTCCAGCGTTTATCAATTTCTGCCGCAGGTCCAGTGGTGCCAATTTTCCTGTAGCACACCATACAGTATGCAGCCAAAGACATTCTCAGCATCTGCAAAACATAAAGTGAATAATTACTTTACTGCATATACCTAGGTCTAACTGGCTATATAATGCAATGGAACAGAAATTGGTTGCAGAACAGACAAAAACGGGTTATAATAAATGGTAGTTTATCTAGAGGGAAATTAGTCTGGTCCTACAGGTCTAATCAGCAGCCAGTGTAAGGAAGCCTTACCTACAATTCAAAGGCCTCCCTAAACAGGTGTGTGCCTTAAGGCTCCTCTTAAAGGCCTCCCTCAAGGATTCACTAAAAATACCACCAACAGCTTAATCTTATTCAAGGTCACTTGGCATTCATCTGCATCCCCCTTCCCCGGGTCGTGCCTGAAAAGAGGCAGGATTTGTCTAGTACACTTACCCGGTCAACAAAAACTAAATAAATAAAAATAAATCTTGGAAGCAAATTCCACAGGGCCAGTCCAGCCACTTCAAATTCTCGATCAGCAGATAATTTGAGCTACACCCTAGGAACAACTAGCAAGCCCACCTTGGAGGAGTGGAGAGAGTGCTGGGTATGGCAGGGAGTCAGGAGGTTACTCGGGTAGCTAATGCCAAGTCCGTATAGGGATTTACAGGTCAATAAACCAACCCTGAAGGTGATTCTCCACTTCACCGGGAGCCAATGCAGGTCACGCAGGACCCGGATTACGTGACAGGACCTTGGAAGGCCCGTCAGTAACCTGGCCACTGTGTTCTGCACTAGCTGCAAGCAACGCAGAACCCCTCCCTTACCACTGAGGTAAAGAGTGATTGGGGAATACTACAGCAAAGAGCAGAAAAAGTGTGGTCACAACAAAACTAGGAGTGTGTGTAATAAAGCCGATGTTGACAAATTCTGTGGTGGTTTCATTATGAATGCTCATTTGCACATGATCTTGTAGTTTCCACAGTATTAATACAGAAACATAGACAATGTCGGCAGAAAAAGACCACTGCTCCCTCCAGTCTGCATTCAGTCCATACTGCCTAGATTGTAAAGGTTTAATAATTAATTAATCCACAAGCTTGGAATTGTATGTCCTAGAACAAGGAAGAAGCACAATGTTAATTCCACAGAAATGTGCATGCATAAATGATTTCAAGTTGGACATTTGAGGGTATAGACATGTAAGGATTCAGACCCACACAATGAAGTTTTAAACAGATGCCGATGGCTACATGGTAATACTTCCAGCAAGAATTTTGTGATTTTTTTGTGTTTGTTTCTATTCTTTTTTTAGTATATGTGTCAGTTGTCAGGAACACATACTGCCATTTTTCTGACAAAATGGCAGGGCCACAAAACACTGGTCACACACATTATACAGTACTTGCCCGAAACGGGGTGCCGGGTGGCTTACATGGGCTGTATGCACTGACGTTCACCGACTAGCCTGTTCCCACCTCTCCTCCCCGCTGAGCACATTCAACATCCCGCATCTGTAATGCTACGCCAGAGGTAGCAAATAAAATGAGGGTCCCTCTCATTAAAGAAGATAATTACATGATTTCACGATTAACTGGTCTCCCATCTCAGCTGACGTGCTGCAACATCAGCTGGCTCAAATCTGGATTCCCCATGAAATTACTGAACATCATCCGGGAGTGAAGTAAAAGTAGAGCCAATGATTTTTCGTTTTCAAAACTGGTCAGTTCTGTTTGGCAAAATCTTAAGACACGTTTTTTCCATTCTTCTCCTCAAGCTGAGGGCAAGTCAGCATGTTTTGTACAGAAATGTGGCTTAAAATGGAGGGGTTTGCCAAAAAAAAACTGGTGGAAAGTGGTGTTTTCATGAAAATGTAACTCTCCGAGTGCTGGACTAAAAATGACAAATTTCATTTTTTACTAATGTTTTTCAATGAAAACAGAAAATCATTTACCATATAAATAACCACATTTTAAAGAGAGACCCTCACTTTTTTTTTTTTGTTTCAGATTCAGCGTGACACAGTAAATGCAGTAAACCAGAATCCCAGAGGTTAGCCATGGGAGAAGCACTGAGGCAGCTCCTGGCTGATTCCATCTTTGGTTCAGTCTCACTACTGAGGGAGTTGTGGGAGAGAAATGAGACAGAGATACTTCTTTTCTAAATATTCACAGCTATAGCATGCATGCAGCAAGAAACACAAGCTACTACAATGGAGTAAGTCAAGTTTCCATTAGTCTTGATTATTTCTGAGCTACCACGTGGGTTTTTCTCTCTCTCTCAATTGTGTGTGGATTATTCATCTCTTAATTGAATGGCAGGCTTCTGTGGCATTTGGACACACATCAGTTATACGTCTGAGGTGCATCTGTTTCCTGCGTAGTCTCTAAGAAGCAGATTGCTTTATCTTCTGTCTGCAGTATCAGATATACAGGATATTGCACCAGGGGAAGGTAATGTTTTTATGTTTGAATACAATTTGTTTACCTAGGAGAGACCAACCGAGATGTAAGAGCTTGTTTTAAATAGCTATAGCTTTTGTTACAGTACTAGGTATAGAAATAGGCAGGCCATATGTAAATTACATAGCTTGTGCAGAATACTGTGTTGTAATGTTGTCTATAATATACAACTGACTTCATGCTTAGTGTACATACATCAGTACTAGCGGCTCAGTAGGTAACACACATGCCTCTGGGGTCAGAAAATCAGAAGGCTGTGGATTCCAGCCCACACCAAGCATGTAATACTCACAACTGACACTGCAGTGCATGCAATATGAAGGGGTGCTGCACAACTGAAGTGCCACCCTTCAGATGAGACATTAAACAGAGGTCCCTCTTGCCTATCTCTGGTCATCGTCCAGGCAGAAGTTAAAGACCAAGTGGCAGTCAGAGTTCTAGGAGTCGTACCTGGGGTTAGCAGTGCAGCAGAAGTTAAAGATCCCATGGCACTTATCGAAGAGGGAGTTTCCATGGTGTCATGGCCAACATTCCCTTGTCAGTAAGTATGCAATGAGACATGGCTGGGTGTTGGTAGTACTGAGATACCCGCACACCCAGAGGCATAGTTAGGCACAAGACCACAGGTCGAGCCTTTTCTAGCCTCTGGGGTGCAGGTATCTCAGTACTACCAACACCCAGCCATGTCTTATTGCTTATATAAAATGGGCTCATAGGCAACTTTGAAAAAAGAACATTCTAAAAGTATTCAAAGTCACAAAAAAATATACTACAATATTGCTAAACAATGTAAAATAGTCCTTCCACAGATGTTTTTTGCCTGTCAATCATCTGTCTTTCTTCACACTCAATACTTTGTGCAATTGTTTACCATGGAATAGAAGAATTCAAAGCTCTGCATTATTTCAGTTGTAGAATGCCCCCCCCCCCCACACACACACACAGAATGGTAACTCGGAATACATGAATTCAACATTTTTCAGAGCTCAACTGGCATACAAACAAAGACACACATACACACACGCAGGACTGAAATGGAGCCAGAACCTCAGTTTTATCTGTTGCCAGGGAAGGAGCAGGGAGTTCTCTGGGAAAGTGGTAGAGATAGGTGGGGGATTTTTCATGGTTATCAAAGAAATACCAGCAATGGAAACTCTGAATAGTACTTGATTTTTTTAATTTGTGTGTGTGTATGGGGGCTCATGAGTGCAAATAACATTAAATTATTTACTTACCTTACGTAATTTAATGGACTTTTATTTTTATGGCCTAGTTGACGTTTTTTATATACGAGTAATGGCTGTAGCCATGTTTGTGATGGAAACTAGGAAATAGGTGGCTTATGAATTCTTTGAGTTGCCCTGGTTGGCAGGGACTTGTTTTAGCCAATGGTGGCACTCTCTTACTGCAATGGCTAGAACCAAGTCTCAGCCAATCACGACACAGGGATTTCTTTGCCCATTTTATATAGGTCTAGCAACCTCCAAGACGTATCTGGAAATAACAGCCCAGGGGGCCTTTCCTGGTCAAAACATTACACATAGAATAAATGCTAGGCAACTGTGGTATACAAGGATATATGCCTATTGAGGGGGCTAATTGGGGCTTTATTGTCCGAATTAGCCCCCAAGACAGGTATGTAGTCTTGTATTCCAAAGTTGCCTAGCATTTATTTTATATAATACGTGGGGATGGTACCTTTTTTTGTACCTGAAGACTGTGTTTTTGTCAGAAGGCTTATTAGGTAAGGCTGTGTTTTTGTCAGGAAGCTTATTAGATAAGGCTATGTTTTTGTCAGGGGGCTTATCAGGTGTGCTAATTAGCATAGCAATTTAACTGGTTCAGCTGATGTGTTTATTGACGTGTTTGATTTAATTGGTCATTAAGTTTGTTTTGTTGGTCATAATGTTGATCTATGGGTGTTTTTTCCCCCAAAGTATACAGGTTTCGATGCAGAGATATGCAGCTTTAATTGGGAGGTATGCAGTTTTAATTGTCTGGAATGTAGGTTTAATTGGTGAGGTATACAGGGAAATACACGATAATGGGCTCCTATGGGAAAAAGGTTCCATACATGTATTATACATAAATAATAAAAAACATACAAACAATGACGGCAGAAAAAGACCATTAGTCCATCCACTCTGCCCGTAGTTCCCTAAGACATGGGGACCTACTGTACATACAGCGTACTAGTCCTCACTATCCTCCCGCTGTTCCCCTCTCTACTGCTTCCACACTGAGTAACCATTATACCTTTCACACTGTCCTAGCCATGCTTGAAACCATTTATGGTTTTGGCACCCACCCCCTTGGCTGAGAGACTGTTCTATGGTTCCACCACTCCTTCTGTAAAATAAAACTTTTTCACATCCCTCCTGAATTTCCCTCCTGTTAGTTTCACTCGTGCCCCATCACCTTGAACTGTTACTCATACTAAATAGCACCTCGCAGTTCACCTTGTTTATTCCTTTCAAGAACTTAAAGATCTCCATCATATCAACCCTCTCTCATCTAGTCTCCACTGAGTACATGTTCAGTGCCTTAAGCTGATGCCCATTAGTACTGCCCTGCTGGCCATGAATCATCCTGGTCACCCTTCATTGCACGGTCTCTATCCTGTCCTTATCTTTACTGAGAGGAGGACTCCAGAACTGGCTACACTACTCCAGGTGCAGTCTCACCAATGATCTATAAAGAGGTAGTATTACCTCTTTTTTTCTACTATCAATATCCCTTCTGATACATCCCTGCATCCTGTTTCCCTTACTATAGGCCTTTATGCATTGGCTTGATTATTTAAGGGTGTCGCTAATGATGATTTTAAGGGTGTCACTAATGATGATTCCGAGGTACCTTTCCTCAGTCGTAGTGCTCAGCTTTAACCCTCCTATGCAGTACTCTGTCCTGGGGTTCTTGTTCCCTAGGCATATCATCTTGCACTATTTGTTGTTGAATTTCAACTGACAAACCTCAGACCATCTCTCTAGCCTTTGCAGGTCACTCCGTATCTCCCCAATTCCCTTGTCGTCATCTACCCTCCAACAGAGTTTAGTGTCACCTGCGAAGAGACATAACGTGCCCCAGATTCCTTGGCCAGTGTCGCTGATGATCATATTTGAAGAGAACAGGACCCGGGATAATCCCTGTGGCACCCCACTCGTGACCTTACACTCTTCTGATTTGACACCATTAATCACAACCCTCTGCTGGCTCTCCATCAACCAATTTTCTACCCATTTTACTATGCCCCTTGCTGCACCCAGATCCTCCAGCTTATTCAACAATCTTCTGTGAGGCACGGAGCAGAAAGCCTTGCTGAAGTGGAAGTACAGTAAATCCGCATTGTGCCCCCTATCCAATACCCTTGTTACGCAGTCAAAGAAAACTATCAGGTTAGTCTAACAAGACCTCCCAGCCACAAACCCACGCTGTTTACTATTCTGGAGTCCACAGCTCTCTAGATAGTCCACAAGGTCCTCTCTGACTAGTGATTCCATCATTCTACCCACAGCACAGGTAGGACTTGAAGGTCTGCAGTTCTCTGCTTGCTCCTTGTTTCCCCCACCCCTTATGGATCAGAAATACTTCTACTACCTTCAATCCTTTCAGAACTATACCCGTCTGTAATGAGCTACTGAATAGTCCTACCAAGGGTTCAGCCAGTTCTGCTGCCAGTTGCTCGAGTACCCTTGGATGCATCCCATCAGGCCCCAGACCCTTGTCTATCTTTAGGGGTGTTAGCCCTTTCTGGACCCTTCTTTAGTAAATACTCAATGCCTCATCTCTGGAACCTCCTTTATGGACGTCTTGATGCCACTCTCTGGCAGGGTCCTGCTGTCTTTCCTTCTGAAGACAGAACAAAAATAATCATTAAGGATGGCTGGTTTTATTTGGTTTACTTGGTTGTTTAGACAGAAGTAGGCTGTTTTCCCATTTAGTCCAGTCTCCCATTCCTAGTGGTTTTAAGTTGCCCTGTTACTTGTTTTTATCAAATGTTTATCCAGTTCTGTCTTGAACATAAGTAAAGGGAGATAGCTCTCCTAGCTTTTTCAGTAGTGCGTTCCATTTCTTTACTGTCCTTATCATAAAGAACTCGTCCCAATTATTCTTCCTTGCTCTTTCCAGGCTTAATTGTCTATTACAGGATCTTAGTGTTATTTCTCTTAAGACATACGCTAACCTAAAGTCCACCATAAGTTCCTTGCTCCCAAGTAAGCTGTGTAACTTTAATTGGTCTCCCCTATGTCTTCCCTCCTCCAAAGTAAACATGTTTAATTACCTCATTCTCTCATTGTATGAAACACAGAAATAGAATCTGTCGACAGAAAAGGACCTCTGGGCCCACCTAGTCTGCCCTAAGTCCCTGTCTACTGTGCCACCGTAGACGTTAAGTGATCTACGGCATAATCCCCCCCCCCAACCTTGTTACTAAGGTCCTCCTGTGCCCATCCCATGCACATTTGAATCCCGCTACCATTTCAGTACCCACCACCTCTGCTGGGAGTCTGTTCCATGGCATCCACTACCCTTTCCGTAAAGAAATATTTCCCTACATCCCCTTTAAGTCTCCCCCTTCCAGCTTCATATCATGCCCCCTTGTTCTTGAACATCTCTTTCTGTGCAATATGCCACCCTCCTGCACCTTACTGATACCTTTGAGGTATTTGAATGTTCTATCATAGCTCCCCTTTCTCTCCTCTCCTCTCCTCCAGTGAGTACATATTTAATTCCCAGAGTCTTTTTTCATATGGCTTCCAATGCAGGCCATGCACCATCTTGGTTGTTATTCTCTGCACCACCTCCACCTGCTTTATGTCCTTCTTGAGATAGGGCCTTCAGAACTGGACACAGTACTCCAGGTGGGGTCTCACCACAGAGCTATACAGGGATAAAACTACTTCCATTTTTCTGCTGGTAATACCCCTCCCTATGCATCCCAGCATTCTACTAGCCTTACCCACTGCCCTATCATACTGCTTTGCTACCTTCAGGTCATCAGAAATGATGACCCCCAGATCCCTTTCCTGATTTGTGATTGTTAACACTCTCCCCCCGCCAACTGATACAATGCCCTTGGGTTTTTGTGCCCGATGTGCATAATTTTACACTTCTAGGCATTGAATCCCAGTTGCTAAACCCTTGACCAGTCTTCCAGGCCTTTTTAAATCTTTCTTCATTCTCTCCAACCCCCAACCCCCAAGAGTGTCCACTCTGTTGCAGATTTTTGTGTCATCCGCAAACAGGCTTACCTTTCCCTCCAGCCCCTCTGCAATGTCACTAATAAAAGACACTGAAGAGGATCGGACCCAATACTGACCACTGTGGCACTCCACTGGTCACCTTACCTTCTTCCAAGTGAATACCATTTACCACCACCCTCCGAGTTCTGTTACTTAGCCAACTTCGTACCCTTTTTACTATCTTTGGACCCACTCCCAGGCTGCCCAGCTTGTTTACCAGTCTTCTGTATGGAACAGTGTTGAATGCCTTACTGAAAATCTAGGGAGACACCATTCACCGCTCCTCCCTGATCCACCTCCCTGGTAACATGTTCCTTATCTGGGTAATCAATTTGGTTCTCTTCCTCTGTATGCTTTCTAGCAGTTTCATAGTTTTATATCTTTTTTTAGGTGAGGACTCCAAAACTGTGTACCATTATCCAAATATGGTCTTATGTGGGTGTTATATAATGGTAGCATACAACATTTTGTCACTGATACAAATGCTTTTTTTAATACAACCAATGAGTCTGTTAGCAGAGTCACTTTCTTAAAATGATTTTCATGATTCACAAGTTACTCACTGTTTCTACTTGAAGTAGGTGGGTGTTATTTAAATCAACAGTTATTCCTCGGACTGTCACGACCCAGATAAATCACTGCTTATTTTTCAGTGTTGAAAAACATCTTATATTGTTGTTTGCCAAAATTACTCTCGCTTTAAATCTTTCACCAGTGAGTTGTGTTTATCAACAGTGCCCACTTCACTGTCTCTTTTGTGCCATCTACAAATGTTATATTATTTGTTATTCTTCAGTGTAAGCCCCATATGTGAAGTCCAAAAAGTGTTGGTCCCATAACAGACCCTTGGGGTACACAGCTGGACACCCCTTCCTCGTCTTAATGTATTCCCTTTATTGTAACATGTTGGGTTCTATCTGCCAACCATAATATCCATATTCCTCATTTGTGTGATTAGTTCAGGACGTGGTACTTATCAAAGGCCTCTGCGAAATCCGTAAATATAACATCAATTGGAATGTTACTGCACAAAACTAATAACTTATTTTATTGTAAAATGATATGAGATTTGGGATACATGATCTGCCTACTAATATGCAGTTGTGTTGTGATTTGACCAGTAACTGTCTGTCTGCTATTTCTTTGTCCAACCTTTCCTTCAACAGCCCCTCCATCAACTTCCCTAGAATAGCCATTAGGCTGACAGGTCAATAACTCCCCAGAGATTGTTTGATCCCTTTTTATAAATCGAAATAACAATGGCCCTTTTCCAATTTGAAGGAACCTCCCCATAGTTATATGATTTATTAAACAGATATGTTAATGTGCCTACCAGAAATGTGGAAATCTCTTTAATGAGTCTAAGATGTAACCCATCTGGACCTAGCAGGGCTCTGGAGATGTGCATCGTTTAGCCCCGAGAATCCCAGAGATACTCAGCAGTACAGGCCCAGGAGTCTTGAGTGGGCCACTGTACTGCGCATGTGCGAAATGCACAACCCTGTTTTTTTCGCCCCTTTCCTCTCTGTCACCTAGTGGTTTCGATGCCATTGAGACCAGCGCACACCACCAGTGAACTGGGGAGAGGGGGAACCACAGAAAACACCCAGAGAAGAAAGACAATTCAGTGGGGGGAAGGGGGTCAGATCGTTTTCCCCTAAGGCAGCAGTGTCAGTGGTTTGTCCCAAGAGGACAACTGGGGAGAGGAGAGCGTAGCCATTTTGTAGGCGACAATGGCTGGAGAGAAAGCAGGGTTGCAAAAGTTAAGAAAAAAAAACAAAACAATTATTTACATTAAAAAGTAAAAAACAAACAAACAAAAAAAACAAAACAAAAAAAAACACAAGTTGAACAGTCCGCTCCGCTTGACCCTGGAAAAGACAGAGGCATACTGTGCAGCCACATCACTGGAGGTGCCAGTTACTTTTTTGTGGAGAGAGAGATATATTTTACAATTGTAACTATAATAATAATAATAAAACTTTCAGAATTTCAAAGCGCTGTACAGCAAGAATACAAAACAAACATATATTCAAATACATAAGATATAAAATCAAGATAAAACGAAATGCCTTTGCCCATAAAAAAGTCTTTAGTGCCTGCTTAAAACACCCCACCGTCCTGCACTCCCGGAGCTGGGGGGCAGAGAATTCCAGAGGGTAGGTGCCGCAAATCCAAAAGCACGAGCACCAGATGACTTCAAGTTTACCCTTGGAATCTCCAGCAACCCCTCATCAGCCGATCGGAGCTGTCGCAGAGGGGTGTAAGGTACCAGGAGCTCTTTCAAATAATCGGGACCCAGACCGTGTAGGGCTTTGTAGGTCAGAAGGCCTACCTTAAAGGTGATCCACCACTGTACTGGCAGCTAGTGCAGAGCGTGCAGCACTGGGGTGATGCGAGATCTTCTTGATGCCCCAGTCAACAAACGTGCTGCCGCATTCTGCACTAGCTGCAAGCGGCGGATATCAACCCCAGGAAGTCCTAGGTAAAGAGAGTTACAGTAATCAAGGCACAATGTCACAAAGGCGTGGACTAAAACAGGCAGATCACTGGGTGGAACAAGGTGCCTAATCCTGGCAATGTTCCTAAGATGGAAGAAGGCCAGCTTGACGACTACCGACACCTGATGTCGAACAGTCAAGCCGACGTCAAGCTCCACTCCCAGGTTACGCACCCATTCGGAGGACAGAATCTGGTCCTCCGCCAGGACTAAACCGGAAGGAAGCCCAGTCCTCAATCCCTCTACCCTATGACCTGGGTCCACAACCAGAACCTCAGTCTTACCTGGGTTCAACTTTAGACCGCTGGAATTCATCCAGTCTTGGATTTCTGTGAGGCAGTTGTTCAGTACCGAGATAGCATCAACCTGGTCAGGTGCAAAAGACAGGTAGAGCTGGGTATCATCAGCGTAGCAGTGAAACCTCAGCTTATACCATCTAACAGTGTCTCCGAGGGGTAGCATATATACTGCAAATAACATGGGGGACAGCACCAAGCCCTGAGGTACCCCGCATGGCAGAGAGAAGGCCCCAGATGAAAACAAACCCAAGACCACTCTCTGCGTTCTCTCTGCAAGGAAAGATGAAAACCATCTGAGGAATGTACCGGACAGTCTGCAGTTGGACCTCAGGCGTTCGAGCAGAACCCCATGATCCACAGTATCAAAAGCTGATGATAGATCTAGGAGAACCAAGATGGAGCAGTGTCTCCAATCTGTCGCCATCAGGAGATCATTGAGCATCCGAACCAGAGCAGTCTCAGTACTATGCCTCTTACGAAAACCAGATTGGAGAGGTTCATATAAACTATGGATGGTTAAATGGTTATTCAATTGAGCAGCCACAACTTTCTCAATAACCTTCCCCACAAAAGGGAGGTTAGAGATAGGCCTGTAGTTTGCTAGGTTCTTTGGGTCTAAAGAAGCTTTTTTCAGAAGGGGGATCACCACCCCCTCCTTCAAGGAGCTAGGAAATACTCCTGTATCTAAAGAGCACCGGATAATCTGAGCTAAGACCGGGCCAATGATCTCACTACAACCCAAAATCAGAGAAGTAGGGCCTGGGTCTAAACTACAACACGTGGGACGCATCTCTTGGACAATCCTCATAGTGTCTATGAAATCCGGCAGTCCAAAGGTACTCCAGGAAGCTCTGGGTTTTGCGACAGGGCACCGATCAATGGCAACTCCCTTAGAGTGAAATTGATGGCACTCCCTCCTGATGTCTTCAACCTTATTCGCAAAGAAGCGAGCGATCTCATCACAATCAGTTTGTGTAAAAACTCGCGGAGCTGCTGACAGACTGGGTTGCATAGTCTGTCAACAGTTCTGAAGAGTTGAGTCGGTCAATTCCGTGCGACAGAAATTTCCCTGGACAGGAATACTGCCTTTTTATGGGAAATTGCTGTCTGGTAGAGTTCATAATGCTCTAGCGAAATACGGTGGTCGGCATCAGTGGCAGTCTTCCTCCAACGACGCTCTAACCTACGCCCCAACCTCCGCAACTCCCTTAGGGCCCCATCAAACCACGGGGTTCCAGGGCGACGTGGAAGGGGGCGAACACGGACAGGTGCAGTCTGATCGAGGGCTGTCCTTATGGCCCCATTATAGGCCACTACCAACTGCTCAGGATCAGTGCAAAACTAATCCAACAACGAGAGGTCAATAACCGCCATCAGGTCGTCAGGGACCATGTAACGCAAAGGGCGATACCCGACCAACTCCACAGGGGCCGACCTCCCCAGAGGGGCCTCAAAACTGAACCCAACAGATCAGTGATTGGACCAACCGACTGGTTCCACCACCAGATCGGAGGCCTCGATCCCCAGGAGGAAGACCAGGTCAAGAGAGTGGCCTCCCTTATGTGTAGCTGAGGAAACAACCTGTGTAAAGCCCAAAGATGTCATCACCTAGAGGAAATGTTGTCCAAAAAGCAAAGATTCGTCGTCGACCCAGGTATTGAAGTCGCCCAGAACCATAAGTCTGGGCAACTTCAAGGCCATGTCGGCAGCGAAATCTGCTATTTCCTGCAGGAAAAGCTTCTCATCACCTGGTGGATGGTAGATGAGGCAATCTCCATCCTACCAACTGCTACCGTGCACTCAAATTACCTGGCCTCCTCAGCTGGTGCACCAGTTAGGCCCAGTCGATCTTGAAACAGACCGTACCCCCCCAATGAAATCAATGTCAGGCGTGATATAACCCGAGTACCGGTGGAACAGCTGCCTCTAAAAGGGACAGCATTCCCATCCAACCAGGTCTCGGTAATGCAAGCCAGATCTGCCTTCGCAACAAAGTCTGACAACAAACATTTTAGGCACTTTAGGGCATTGTGTGACTATTTGGCTGATGGTTTTAGTGAGCTTAGGGTTTACAGTGCGTTTTTTTTTTTTTTTGCCTTGTGTTTTTAGGGCTCAAGCTATGGGTGCAGCAGGCGTGCAGCAGCAAATTGCAGCCAGGACTTGAAGAGCTCAGTGGGGGAAAGTCAAGACTGCCTCATGAATGGCACACAGCAATGTCTCAACAGAGCCTTACCGATTATTTTGCTGGAGGAGAATCTTCAGCAGCAAACAACAAGGGAACATCATCTTATGAGTGTGACTTAAACACATCTCAGCAGAATGAGATTGTGAATGTTGAAACTGAAAACAATGAGCAATCTGAACAGACTGCATCGCTAAAAGTAGCAAGAAATTAAGGATGTGGAGGGACAGCTGGACAAAGTTATTTCTATGGCTTGTAAAGGAGGAAGTAGAACTTGGAAATATTATTGGGAAGTGCAGTTGGTGTAAAAAAGGTGGCAAAAGCAATCCATTTGCCACAACTGGCACAACCAATCTGTAAGCGTCTGCTTTCTACAGACGTGAAAGAAACAGAGAACATTTGTAGGTGCACACAGGAAGGAAAACAGCAGAAACATTGTCTCTGCCAGTGGCATTTGAGAAGCAGATCTCAGGTCCTGAGGCAAAGGATGACAGTAAAGTTACTAGGTTAAAGAGCCACTGACGCCACAGGTGCTACACTACAGAATCCAAATAAGCATATTCCCAGTAAATCTCATACCAAAAACTAGATACTTACGTTATTTCGTTTTAAAGTTATTATTAGCCATTTTGTAACTTTGATTGCACTACCTCTGCAATAAAAGCAACTGTCAGTAAAGAGCTGCTGATTATGTCATGTGGGGACCTCAAAGTCTAGTAATACCTGTCAGCAAGCTTATAGGACCCATTTCTCCAAAGTTGTAAAGATCATGTGCAATGGTTTTCACAAGTAAAACAGGCAGCACCAGTCAGTAAACTCTCCTATAAAAACAATATATGTTTCAGGTTTTGTAACAAAGTTGATAAAATTGTATTATTTAATACTGTTTTTGTGTAGTCCATTTCTCCAGGGTTGCTGGATGCTAAGTCAGCATGCCTTCAGGCTGCTGAAGCCATTTGGAGTGCTACTTTAATGTGCCTGTTAGGAAATTCTATTTGCTGCTAGTATTGTAATCAGGGGTTGAAATAATCACCTGTCTGCCCGTCTCAGACACCCAGTTTTCTCCAGGGACAGCTGGTTTAATTTATCTGCCTGTCCCTGGGACAGGCACCAAGTGAAAAGGCATTAGCGGGTACTAGGACCCAGGAGATGTTGCCACCTGTAAGGTTGGGCTATGGATATCCCAAGATCCCGGTGTCACATGTTGAGAGAGATCCATTCAACCCCAACATCCAATGATAGGCTCTTCTGTGTGGTCAGAAGTTTGGTCAAGTAGCAGAAATGAAACCAGTGCTGTACTAGGGATAGGCTGTGCATGTGCTCAGTGTTATCATGCATATGCAGTTGCCTGCTTTTCTTTTGCTTTCTGTGCTGCATACCTCATTTCTCTGTGTGCTGCACTTGCAGTACCAAACAGGACAAATTGTTTGTTCACAGGCAGCAGAGTTTTGGGGACGCAAGTTAAAAACCCTTTTCATGACTGTCTACTAACTAAGGGGAGCCCAGGTTTGGGTAACTAAAGGCCTTTGTACGGGCTAGAAAAACATTTAAAAACCCTTTACAGGACAGACCATCACACCAGAAAGGGGGAGGCTCTGTACTGAGAGGTTAGAAGAACTCAAAGGACCGAGACAGCCATGTAAAACACCCTGTCAGAGCAGGAATGGCGCCACAGACAGAGAAGTGGAGGCTGGTTAAAAGCCCTGTCTGGGTTACTAAGTAGAGAGACGTTTAGTGTCTGCGTTATACGTAGGAGCAGAGGAAGAGCTGATCTGTTGGTCAGGGCAGAAAGGAGTTAAGGCCCCTTGGCCCCCATCTGGGACATGAACTGGGGGCACACTTAAGTCCTTTTCAGCACCATGTAGCAGCCAGTGGCACATTACTAGTCCTTTTAGGCAGCTTACAATGGGCAACTATTAGTAATTAAGCCCTTTTCAGGGCACTGAACCAGCCTGGGGCACACTAGTTATCATTAGCTTGTGTTCAGAAACAGAAATGTAAACTTAGTGAACAAAAATTAACAGGACAGGTACAAATTATGTGGGACAGTCAAAATGAATATTGCACCTGTCCCTTGGACAGTCATCCCCCCAAAATTATTTCTTGCCCTGATTGTAATGTTGATACAGTAATTTCAGTGCTGTCTTATCCTTGTCTGCTTTACAAAATGTTTTAATAGTGGCCTTATATATGTTAATTTCCTACTATGGGTGGAAGTGTTAGCTCTGGTAAAATGATCATTGTAATTTATAGTAGAACATACAGTAGATGAGTCCGCACATCCCACTGACAAGGAGATGGGATAATTGTTTTAAACTGCCATTCTTAGAAGTTGCCTCAATTGACTGATAGGTGTGAATGAGCTCAGCCTTTCACCACATCAGAAATTTATTCAGTCTGCAAACCTCTCAACAGTCTGCTATGATGACCCAGCATTCACAAACCCAGGAAAAAGGACCTTAATAAAAAGGCACCAAGACAAAATATTGTCAGATTAGTTATAAAAGCCTGAAACACAAAAGTTTTTAATGCAATGTTTACTAACTCATGCTGCCTGTTTTACGTATGAAAACCACTGCACATGATCTATACAACTTTAGAGAAACCGGCCCTATAAGCTTGCTGACAGGAAATACTAGACTGTAAGGTCCCTAGGTGACATCAGCAGCAGCTCTTCACTGAAACAGACTGAAAGACTTCTTTTGAACAGGTAGTGAAATCAGGGTACAAAATGGCTAATAACTTTAAAATGAAGTAACACAGAAATCTACGTTTTGGTATGCGGTTTACTGGGGATATGTTTATTCTAATTCTGCAATGTAGCACTTCTGGCCAGATGGTGTCAGCAGTTCTTTAATGACAATGCACTACCTTACCAAACAAGGGCAATCACTGAACCAGTTTGAAACACATATCTGTACAGGTGAGAAATGGAATATTTTGGGCCGGGACACTCAGGCTGGGCTGCTGCTTGTGGAATGACATGGATGGTAGTGTTTTACATCCACAGAAATGAAATGGCTGTCCAGCTTTGCAAGACAGTGGTGCAGTCTACTCTGGTTGGGATGTAAGATGCTGGACATGCTGGACTGCATAAACAAAGTCCTACAGGAAGAAATCAAAGCTCACTTAGCAGGTTCTCGGTTTCTGGGGCAACAGTGGATGAAACCACCGATGTAACCATTCATAAAAAGCTAAACATATATATGAAGTGCATACACAATGCACAGGCTGAAATTAATTTCACTGACTGTACTGCAATACCTGATGGGAGGACAGAGACAACTGTGGCAGAACTGCTAAGTGTGTGTTCTGCTAATGCAGCTGACCCCATCAAGATCACCACCCTAGCAGGTGACGGTGCAGCGTCACGACTGGAATGCACAATGGGGTGGGTGCAACGTTAAGGCAGCAAGTAAACCCAAGGCTGATTCAGATCCATTGTGTTGCCCACAGACTGACAATGGCAGCAGGACAAGCATGTTGGGACAACCCTGTATTCAATGAATATCAAGTAACCATCAAAAATGTGTACAGATACTAAAGCAACTCTGCAGTACAGTACAATGCCTTGCGTTTCATCCAGGAAACACTCAATGATGAAAATATCAGATATCTGTCCCTAAAAGAACCTGCAAGTTTTCGGTGGCTGTCACTGCATACTGCAGTTCAAGCAAGTCATAGATCATACCCTGCACTTTTACAAGCCCTAGAACATGATGCTGCAAAAGGTGCCCATGAAGCAAAGGGCCTTCACACAAAACTGAAATCAGTCTGCTTTATCTTACGCACTTTTTTTTTCCATGGATGTCTTGGACGTGGTGAATGAACTGTCTCTAGTCATGCAGCAGGACTGTGTTGACATTTCGGTGGCAGCAGCATGATAGAAGCCACAGTTACCAGACTGCAACAGTTTAAAGAGCAGAATAGGGTAGAGCTAC
This sequence comes from Neoceratodus forsteri, assembly GCA_016271365.2. Taxonomy (NCBI): domain Eukaryota; kingdom Metazoa; phylum Chordata; order Ceratodontiformes; family Ceratodontidae; genus Neoceratodus; species Neoceratodus forsteri. Next base: position 986,917,185 of record CM057450.1, read on the forward strand.
AGAAGACATTTCAGGAACTTGACCGAGAGGTTTATTAAAGCATCCCACACAGAGGGCAACCATTAAATTCGATTATGTCACATTTCGCCCACTCTATCCTGGCACGTGGCAGGATCAAAAAGTGAATGACAAGCCAGCACTGCGTATGCAATTCCAGACGGCATCTCAGAAATACCTGATGCAACTCATTGAAAACATTCACACAAGATTTAAGTCAACTTCAATGGAGCTTGTTGCATAACTTAAATTTTCTTCTAAATCCTAAGTGTCTCCCTGATGACTCCAAGATAATGGACCATGGACTGCAGGGACTCAAGGATGTTTGCACTTATTTCCAAGACACAACCTTCAAATAAGAAACACCGCCAGCACTTACAGACCAAGACAGGCTGAGGATGATTACTGACAATTCAAACTTGTTCTGAAATCTAAAAAAGGACGGACTTTGCTCAGCAGTGTCTGCCAAGACTTAACTGAGAACTGTTCAGATTTATTCTCAGATTCTGTCACAATGGCCAATATTTTACTCGTGTCACTTGTTACATCAGTGGCATGTGAAAGAGGGGTTTCTGTACAAAACAAAATAAAAACAAAAGGTAGCTGTTCCCTAAAGGCTGACACTGTGAGCAAACTCATGCAGATAGCCCAAGAAGGAGCTGAACTTTAAGACTATGACCCTCTTTCAGCACTTAAGAAATTTAAGGTCATTAGACTGTGCAGAAAATTAATTATGTTTTACAACAGTCTTAAGTTGTGATTGTTTTTTAGTTTCAGACCCAGCAGACTGGTGTGGCCCAGAGACAGATGACTGGGTGGCAACTTGGGCACAGGAGAGAAGATAAGTATTAAAGAGCACCTTTCCCAGTCCTTTTGATTTTCATGCATCAATTACCCCTTCTTGCATTGACTCTGGAATTGTATTTCATTACTGTTCTCTGCAGTTAGTTTTTGCATTCTGAGCTGCTAAAAACTGCAGGGTGTACCAGAGCTTCTATAGCAAGCCTGGTGTTGCTGTGGACCCAGGGCTGTACTGCTAACATCACTGTATGGCAGAGGAGTGACTCACACTGCAGTACAGTGAAGTTGCAGCAGTTTTGCAAGGGAAAACTACATTACTAGGTGTACATACTGTTGTCCCTCTTCACCAAGACACCCTGTTAGCAATGCATTATGCCAAAATCCAAATGCCTTGTCAGTATGTTTTTGTAAAACAGACTTACTTCTTCTGCCTCTGTAACAAAGTATGGGAAGTTAGAGAAGATAGAGTTGCTGTCAGCCAAGACAGCTGTCAGTTTATGCATCGGTGTGATTAGTGTCTATACATTGATCATTTGAAAGCAGTAATACCTTCTTATCCATGCCATACTGGTGCCATCCATGTCTTTCTGTAGTAAAGGGCCTGGCAGTCACCCGATTGAAAATCGCCTGCTCCTCTGTCCTGCACCTCCCAGACATCAGCACGGTACTACGTACCATATAATACAATGTGTTTAGATGTGCTATATGCACTGTAGAGGTAGTTTTAAAAACCGAGGGCTATTTCCAGAGAAATTCTTGTTTGAAAAGTGAAACCAGGATTCCACGCATGCGCGGACTGGCAGTATTATATGGTACCCGAATTAGTCTTCAACGTTCCGTGGTGCCATGTCGATGTTGAGGAGGCACAGGACAAAGGAGCAGTAAGTGATTTTTGATCACAGTGACTGCCAGGCGCTTTACTACAGGAAGACATGGAAGGCACCAGTATGGCATGGGTAAGGAGGCATTACTGCTTTCAAATGATCGAGGTATAGACACCAATCACACTGATGCATAAACTGACAGTTAGGTGTCTCGGCTGACAGCAACTCTATCTTCTTTCACTCCCCATGCTTTGTTACAAAGGGAGAAGTCAGTTTTACCACAAAAAACAAACAAAAAAAAAACAACATACTGACAAGGTATTTGGATTTTGACATAATGCATTGCTAACAGTGTATCTTGGTGAACAGGGACCACACACAGTATGTACATCTAGTAATGTAGTTTTCCCATGCAAAACTGCTGCAACTTCACTGTACTGCAGTGTGAATCATTCCTCTGCCATATAGTGATGTCAGCAATACAGCCCTGGGTCCACAGTAACACCAGGCTTGCTACAGAAGCTCTGGTATACCATGCAGGTTTTTACCAGCTCAGAATGCAAAAACTAACTGCAGAGGACAGTAATGAGATACAATTCCATAATCAATGCAAGAAGGGGTAATTTATGCATGAAAGTCAAAAGGACTGAGAAAGGTGCTGACAGCAACTTGATCTCTCAACCCCTAGGATTTGTTACAGAGACAGAAGTCAGTCAGTTTTACAGAAAAACATACTGACAAGGCATATGGATTTTTGGCATAATGCATTGCTAACAGGGTGTCTTGGGGAAGGGGGGAACACAGTATGTACACCTAGTACTGGTAGTTTTCCCTTGCAAAACTGCTGTAACTGTACTGCATAGTGCGAGTCAGTCCTCTGCCATATAGTGATGTCAGTAGGAGCCAGCAGCCTAGCAGCTGAACAGCAAAGGCAAGTGCAGCAGGGCTAAAGTAGGGTTCAAAAATAAATGCAAAATATGGAAGGAAGAGTAAACCTTGGCCAAAAAATAATAAATGCACACACTCCTTCAGGTCCAGTACTGCATATGACGACTACAAGCTGTAACTTTTTGGACCATCGTGAAAGGTGCTCTTTAAAATACAGTGTGTTCCAATTAAAAAGGGGGGTGGTTGGGGGGCCAAAGTAATTTATTTAAGCCCCAAGCCAATTCTGCTCTGTTGGGTGGGGGGAATTTGGGGAGGATCACGATTCAGTATTCATGGTAAACAAACCAGGTGGTTGCATAAAGACCTCATTGCATCCCTCAAGGATAAGGACAAATGCTGGAGAAAGTACAAAACGTCCGGGTCTCAAAGCTAACTTTAACATCTATAGGGAACAGCGATCTAAGTGGAAAACACTAATAAGGCATGCAAAAAGCCAATACTGCAAAGGCCTACTAGTAGATGCGGCTGGTGACCCTAAGAAATTTTGGTCACATATAAAAACTTTCCTCGGCTCAAAGCAAACACACACCAACAGTGACACGATACTGAAAGGAGTTCACTGTAAAGACTCATGCACAATTGGCAATGCGTTCAATACTCACTTCTCCGACCTCTCCAGATATACCACTGCCTTTTCTCCTGAGAACGTAATCTCTGGATCCCCCACCCCAAGGATCATGACAATGATGCCACCATTCTACTTTAAAGCTATTTTTTTTTTTTTTTATTATGCTTTTTTCCCCCTGGCAGGACCACCAGTACACTTTCCGCCCTGGTCACGGCCCCGAAGACCTCCACCACCCGCCAATTGCTGCTGAGGACCCTCGGTCACCCCGGCTTGCCCCCAGAGGGGGCGGGGCCCCTGAGCCACCTGCCGTGACCCGGAACTGTAACTGGTTGGGGTCCTGCAGCGGCCGGTGGCAATGCGAGGCTCTCCAGAGAGGGCTTCATCTATCGATGGTCCTGCCCGCCATCTTTTCCTCCTTTTTCTCCCAGAGGAGGCGGGGGCGTACAATGGCGTCGCGTCCGCCTCCTTCCCCTATGTCTAACCTCGGCTGTCACGAGTACTCGGCCTCCGCCAGGAAGTCTCTAGCGTGCCAAGGTGCAGCCCACCCTCCCGGGGTGGAGAGCTGCCCAACAGGCGCTCAATCCTACTCCCCCCGTCCGGCCCTTCCGACGACCCGGGTCCGCTCCAACCCGGGTCGCCGACGTCGCAAGCGGAAATCCAACCGCTGTGCCGATGGGCCGGCCAGCTATTTTGAAAAAGGATGTCCTCAAACATCTCAATACTATATCAGACAGTACTGCTGTTGGGTATGACCATCTTGAACCAAAACTCTTAATGCTTTGGCCCTGTTCATTGCAGGACCACTGTTTAGAATACTCAGCATGTCCCTGGGTGAAGGAGTCGTGCACAATATATGGAAACTGGCCAGAGTCACGCCGGTTTTTAAAAAAGCAGACAAAAAAGACATAGCTAACTACAGGCCAATAGCTACACTGTCAGTATTAAATAAAGTCCTTGAGGAGCTCGTCACAGCACAGATTTCAGAACACCTCTCCAAATACAATCTCCTCTACACAAACCAATATGGTTTCAGAAAAGGCCACAGTACTCAAACTGCCTTATTACAGCTAACAAATGATACACTTCATGCCATGGATCAGGGCCATCTAACCAGTGCAGTATTTATTGATCTGATGAAGGCTTTTGATCTTGTTAACCACGCTCTTCTGCTAGTTAATCTCCAAGCCCTGGGTTTCTTGTCCAGAGTTGTAACCTGGTTTCGTAGCTATCTGTCTAACAGGACTCAAGTTATAAAATTCAACTCGGCCACCTCGGAAAAAGCAGTTATTGATGTTGGTGTACCGCAAGGATCTATCCTTGGACCTCTTCTCGATCTTTATTAACAACATAGCACAAAACACATCCCCTTGTTCATCGTTGCTATACACCTAGGACCTCGTTCTGTACACTAGCTCAGATTATGTGCATTCTATTAACCAAAAGCTCTCTATGGACCTACTAAATATTCAGTCCTGGATCACCAGAAATAGGCTCATTCTCAGTGCCGGCAAGACCTAGGCTATGCTCTTTGGTTCATCTGCTAAACTAAAACATAGCCAGGATCTTTTCAGAGTCTCCTGAGCTAATAGTTCCCCACTGGAGGTGGTAACTTCCTTTAAATATCTGGGTGTCTTGCTTGATGAATCACTCACTTATGACACCCATATAACCTCCATGTGTAAGGCTGTCAATGCTAAACTGGGTTTAGCCTACAAAACAAGCCATATTCTAACCCCTTCTGCAAGGTTGGCCATTGCTAGAGGAATCCTTCTCCCGTCACTCTCATACGGATCTGTAATCTATAGTAATGCATCTAAGGCTTCTCTACAAAGGTGGGACACAACTTATAACAATATATGCTGATACGCCTCTGCATCCTCCAGGTTAAGACATCACTGCCTACTATATACAGACCTAAATTGGCCCTCTCCTATGGTCCACCAGCTTCTCTCTCTCTTGGTAACCTTCTGGACAGTATACTGCGGTCCAACCTGCCTACCTACCTTGCCTCTGTGCTAAACCCTCAGCCCATCTCCTATGGCCTCCGATCTGCTGACCTTTCCTTGCTAAGCATTCCCAGATGTAGAACAACAAAAGGTAAATCAGGATTCTCTCACGTAGCTCCCAGTTACTGGAACTCGCTGCCCCTAGATGTACGCCTGGCCCCTAGTCATGCCACTTTTAAGAAGAGGCACCGCTCCTTCCTTGCTGTATGTGCCCGATGCACCTGCTTCAACCCACCGTAGGTCATGGCTCCTTCTGCTATTGCTGCCTCATAGTTCCCTCCTGTTTTCTGTGGTGTGAGCTGGCACCTTGCTTCTACGGCTTCCCCCACTTAATCTACCCTAGCCCCTCTTTCCCCATCCCTTTCTCTCTCTCTCTCTCTCCCCCCCTCTCCCTCTCCCTCGCTATGCTATACTTCTGCATTTCCTATCTCCCTACCTTCTGCTGAAACTGATATTCAGCCAGTTGACTGTATGACTTACTTATACTGAAATTATACTCGTTGGCATTTCCGCACTTTAAATGTGATATTACTATAACTGTATTTGCAGGCACTTACCTTATATTTGTATAATGCACTTTGTGTGCCCTGGCACTACAACTGTCTTGAACTTGTTCACTCCCGATATGTGATGTGTTGTACATTTCTGACACCGTATGCTTTGTACCTGTATCTCTCTCTATGTTGTGACCTCCCGGGTTGTGCCTGAAAATAGTCACATTTGTGTCTAGTGCACCTACCTGGTTATCAAAAAATAAATAAAATAAAAAAATAAATATTATTTAACAATTACACTACCCCAAGGGGTGAGGGTGGGTGGCTGGCCATATTAACATTAATAAAATAACCCATTCTGCCTATAATTACTGCATGGGTTTGTTTTGGTGGGGGAGGATTATAGTCTAACAAGTTCAGTACCCCACGGGGGTGGGGGGTGGCGTAAAACAAGTTAACAGCCCCATTGTGTCTTTTTATCTGGTTAGGGTGGGAGGACTGGTTAAATTGTCTAATGTAACCCTAACCCTCTGCTCTTTCCATAGTCTGTCTGCAACAGTGGCTTCAGGATGGTGTTTAGAAGAAGTTATGGGCAGGAGGGTGTTTAGGAGAAGATTACTGCCACAGAATGCCATGCCATGAAAAATGAAGTACAAAGAAAAGCAAGACATGTAGAGTTCCATGCCACCACCCACCAGATATAGACTGTGCCACTATCTTAAATCTGACAGATTTTGGAGAGCCTGAGGGTGTAGGTGGGTAGGGGGTCTTTTAGCCACTACCCCACTGTGCTCTTTCCAGTCTCTGGAACACTGGCAAGTTCTTTAGCTGCCACACAAACAATTTAAGAAATGTGCAGGAGAGTAGGCCAGGCAGGAGACGTTATGGGCAGGAGGGTGTTTTAGGAGAAGTTATGGGCAGGAGGGTGTAAGAGACTGGATTATGCCAGGTCAGTCGTAACATGAAAAAAAAGACAACCTAGCAATTGTCACTAAGCCACAGCACCAACCCAACTGTACTGATTGTGCCACTGGAGGGTGTTAGGAGAAGTTAATATGAACATACGAAAATTCCAGCAGATTACGCCTTGAGGTCTGCTCGAGATGCAGCTCACAGTTTAATTACTACTGCTGCCTTCTCCCTCCCTTCCATCCCTCCCCCGATTTCCATTCAGAGTCCCCCTGGTCTCTACTCGGCCTATCTGTACCCTGCCCATGTATCTACCCATCCCTTCTTAAAACCTCCCACTGATTCCCTTGATTCCAACTCCTCAGGTACTGCATTCCAAGACATTTATTTTATTTAGTTTTTGTTGACCGGGTAAGTGCACTAGACAAATTCTGCCTATTTCCGGGCACAACCGGTGGGAGGGGGATACAGATGAATGCCAACTGACCTTGAACCAGATTAAGCTGTTGGTGATATTTTTAAGGAATGGGAGAAAATTTGGCCAGGGCACCAGGGAAATTCCCCTACTCGTCAGTAGGGGGAACCCTTGGCCATCTATGCTGAATGGCCAGTCCTGCTGAGACTTCAGAGAGGATGGAAGTCGAAATGGCAGGAGAGAATGCCTCTTCCCCTACAAAACTTTCACAGGAGGCTACTGATTTGGATCTTGAGGACTTAATAGTAGAATTTAGCAAGAAAGAGGTTGTACCAGATCAGATATGTGTGGAATTAGCAGTGGATACAAGTGGAGGTATGGTAATAGAAAAAAACAAGGTACAGGAGACAGAAAATGTGCAGGCCCTGGAAATTAAACAAAAGGACAGATTACAGTTACTTCGTTTTGAGAAAGAAAAAATAAAACAGAGCGGCTGAGTTAGACAAGGAGCTAGAGACACTAGCTAAAATGCCTGCCAAACTTAAGCCTAGCGATGTAAACAATGTAAGGATGAGTCATTCATCTTCTGACTCACAGCAGAGTCAAAATGGCAGGGCCATTGCATCTGTCAACAAGACACTGGACCAGAATGAAACGACGCAAGCGGCTGGCAGTACAAACGGGTTAGAATCCATGTGCCAAAAGCTGCAAGGAAAGGAAGCTGACGGCGCAGACTCCACAAAACAAGGCAAGACAAGGCTTGGTATGGGAAGGCAGTCGCGTTTAATGGAGACACTGCCAGCACATACAGGAGTTATAGATAAGATGTTCTCCTTCGAGGACAGGAGAAGGGAGAGGGACATAGGAGAAAGGACTGCTGTGTCACGTGACTAAACTTCTCTACTGGGACTAAAGAAGTAGAACTCTTGTACTTGGACCTTTAATTTAGGGTAAAAAAAAAAACTACCAAACAAAACAAAAAAAAGTGTGTGTTTGTCTGAGTTAACTGAACTGAATGGTTATCTGAACAGTTATCTAGGTGTAAATCTCAGGTGATTGAAAGGACTTGATAGCTGTGAGGTTTAAATTACTTGTAGAAAGATCTAGTAAGTAGTGGGAGTAGCTTAGCTAGAAGGAAGCTACATTTAAAGACTGCCTTAGAAAGATTCTACTAGTAGCTTGGCAGAAGACACCAGAAGAAAGGACTGCTGTGTGACTAAACTTCTCTACTGGGGCTATATTGCCTCCCCTCCCACCCAAAGCTAGTTCTACTTTTATAGGCACAGGATTTGACTGACAACAGGAACTTCCTGTTTGGGAGCAGGAAGTGAGTGATCACAGAGCCACCAAAGACCCACCATCCTAGAAGGGCAAGAGTAGCTCTCCGGCCCCCTCTATCTGCTGGAGGTCTGCCTCTGAGCAAGTAAGGGGTCTGCTGAGAAATTTAAGATATTCTTGTCTCAGAACAGGACAATCAGGAGCTTAAAGGGCATATAGGCAGAAAGTAAGGAGAGAGAGAAAAAAAAAACAGAGGAAAGAGTAAGGATTGCAAACAGTTAAGGGGTCAGAATTAAGACATGATGGGAGTGGTGCAGTGCAGTGGCTGTGGAGCAGCAGTCTTCCGGGAGATGTTCTGGAGGATGCGGTGTTGTCCCATCTGCAGGCACCTCTCTGGGCTGAGGGAGGAGGTTGCTCATCTCCAGGCTGAGTTGGCCAGGATTTGTGGGACCTCCTCTTCCATCCAGGGACCACCAGTGCCACTGTCGTTGCCTCAGAGGTTGCCAAGAAAGAGGAGCGGTTGGACCACAGTGGGCTCAGGGAGGGTGAGGGTGGTGGAACAGAGGCACATCCCTCCAGTTGTACCTCTCACAATTCCTATACCATTCTGGCAAGTGTGGTTCTCTCTGGAGGCACCTGCAGTGAAGACCAAGGAGGATACTGGGAACCTCCACAAAGGAGACCCACAGGAGGGTGGCAGGGGACCCTGCAGGAAGAAACAACTCCTGGTGGGGGCTCCATTGTTAGGAAAGGTAGAACTGGGGAGGAAGGGGAGGAGGTAAGGTGCCTGCCTGGCGCCATGGCTTGGAGGGACAGGGGCGAATCCTCAGGATTGCCAGGAGCAGCTGCACAGGGGAGGAGCTGGATGTCATTGTCCACCTAGGGACAAATGATCTCAGCTAAGAAAGGGATTAGAGAAGTGCAGGAAGAGTTTGTGGAATTGGGGAGGGGCCTTAGACAAGTAGCACGCATGGTAACCTTCTCGGAGGTGCTGCCCATCTATGGCGTAGGAGAGGCTAGGGTGTTCAGCACCATGGAATTCAATCAGTGGTTGAAAAACTGGTGTGGAGCTCAGGGATTTGGCTTCATTGGTGACTGGGGGTCCACCTGGAGTGATGCAAGCCTATACTGGCATGATAGGCTGCATCTGTCCAGGAGGGGAACCAGGATCCTAGGTGATAGGTTTAAATGCTTCATTGGCAAGCATTTAAACTAGCCAAGGGAGGAGGCACTGGAAAGGAGCAGGAAATCCTAACCCCCAAAAATCACGGTAGTAAGTGCAGTAAACACCAACATAGAGGTGTCGATAGGGAGAAGGGCAGGGGTAAATGGAGAAAGTGACAAAGGCAAGAAGGACAGTGATGGGGCAAAAAGGAGCAACTCCATCAGGAAATGGAGGGTAATGAGTACCAATGCCCGTAGTCTGGGCAATAAGCTCCCTGAGCTGGTGGCCGTGATGGAAGAGGGATGCCTGGATATCGTAGCAATCACAGAAACATGGCACACAGAGAACCATGACTGGGATGTTAACATACCAGGGTACATAACCTACAGGAGAGATAGGCAGGGGAAAAGAGGGGGTAGAGTAGCTCTCTATGTAAAGGAAGGGATAAAAGCAACTGAACAAAAGAGTAAACAGGGAGGAGAGGAGGCACTGTGGGTCACTTGGAGACTGGAAAGGGCACCACAATCCGCACAGGGGTTGTGTACAGACCCCATGTCAGGGGAGGAATGGACAAGGATATGATAGAAGGCATTCTTAGAATGGCAGAAAGGGAGATACTGTTGATGGGAGACCTGAATATGCCAGATGTTAACTGGAGCACATTTGCTGCAGCCACATCCAAGAGCAGGGCCATTTTTGATGCCCTACAGGTGGCAGGCCTCAGACAGCTAGTTTCGGAACCCACTCGTGAGGGAGCAATCTTAGACCTCGTACTCTCAAACGGGGGAAGTGAGAGGATCTCAAATCTAGAAGTGGGTTGCCATCTGGGAACAAGTGACCATCAAACAGTGTGGTTCACGTTAAAGTCAGCTACAGAGTCAAGCCATACAAAAGTGAGGGTAGTGGACTTTAGGAGGGCTGACTTTGGCAAGATGGGAGAGTGCATCAGAAAAGCACTAGCAAACAGGCTAGAAGGAGGTGTGGAGCAACAATGGAGAATCATCAAAACTGCCATCACAGAGGCAACAAGCCTTTGTGTGAAGCAAATAAACAAATCAAAATGAAAGAAAAAGCCACTATGGTTCTCAAAAGAGGTGGCTGTGAAAGTCAGGAAGAAAAAGATAGCATTCCGGAAGTATAAGGAAACACAGAAGGAGCAGGACAGAGAGCTGTACCAGTTAAGGCAGAAGGAAGCAGGGAGGAAGTCAGAATAGCAAAGGCCCAAACTGAGGAAAAGATAGCCAACTCAGTTAAGAAGGGGATAAAACCTTTATAGGTACATCAGCGATAGAAAGACAAAGGGAGGGATAGTGAGGCTGAATAGAATGAACAGTGGGTGGGCAGAGGGGACAGTGAAAAGTGAGGATACGAACGAATATTTCTGCTCAGTATTCACAAAGAGGAGGGGAAGTGCCTAATCCAATTAACAGAAGCACTCTTGATAGGAGGTCGATCCCAGTACTTTCTACAGAAGAAAGGGTTCTGCAAGAACTCCTAAAACTGAAGGTGGACAAAGCAATGGGCCTGAAGGAATTCACCCAGAATTCTAAAGAATTAAGGGGAAACTAGTGAAACCACTGACTACTCTTTTAATAAATCATGGGAGGATGGTGTGGTACCCGAGGACTGGAGGAAGGCGGATGTGATTCCCCTTCACAAAAGTGGGACCAAGACAGAGGCAGGAAACTACAGACCTGTCAGTCTGACCTCTGTGGTAGGGAAGGTGATGGAGTCACTTCTGAAGGAAAGAATAGTTGAGTACCTAGAGGTCAGTGGGCACAGGACCCAAGGCAGCATGGGTTCACAGGGAAGGTCATGTCAGGCAGAATCTAATAGATTTCTTTGACTGGGTGACCAAAGTAGTAGACCAGGGAGGGGCTGTGGACATGGCCTACCTAGACTTTAGCAAGGCATTTGACACAGTCCCACACAAAAGACTAATAGTCAAATTAACCAGCCTGGGAGTGGGTCCCAGGGTGGTAGCCTGGTAAAACATTGGCTGGACAACAGGACACAGAAGGTAATTGTAAATGGAGTCCACTCTGAAGAAAGAGGGTTACTAGTGGGTACCGCAGGGTTCAGTATTGGGTCCAGTCCTTTTTAATGTCTTCATAAGTGACATTGCAGAGGGACTGGAAGGAAAAGTATGCCTCTTTGCAGATGACACAAAGATCTGCAACAGGGTTGATACACAAGGAGGCGTGGAAAGGATGAGAAGGGACTTGGCAAGGTTGGAGGAATGGTCAGAAGTATGGCAGCTAGGATTCAATGCAAAGAAGTGCAAAATAATGCACCTGGGAAACAAGAACCAGGGAAGAATACACAATGGGGGGAGGTAGTAACAACAACAAAAAAGGAAAGGGACCTGGGGTAATCATATCAGATGACCTAAGGTTAGCAAGCAATGTGAGAAGGCAGTAGGGAGGGCTGGGGGTATACTGGGATGCACAGGGAGAGGCATCAGCAGCAGAAAACAGGAAGTTGTTATCCTCTGTACAGACAGTTGGTGAGACCCCATCTGGAGTACTGCGTCCAGTTCTGGAGACCCCATCTCCGCAAGGACATAGACAGGATAGAGGCAGTCCAGAGGAGGGCAACTAAAATGGTGCAGGGTCTGCAAGAGAAGCCATATGAGGAGAGACTAAAGGAGCTTAATATGTATACCCTTGAGAAAAGAAGGGAGGGGGACATGATAGAAACTTTTAAGTACCTCAGTGGAATCAACAAAGTCCAAGAGGGTAGCATCTTTCAGAAAAAGAGACGTGCAAGAACAAGGGGACACAATTTAAAGATAATGGGGAGTGTCAGGGGCAATGTGAGGAAGTATTATTTCACAGAGAGGGTAGTGGATGCATGGAACAGCCTTCCTGAGGAGGTTGTGGGGTCTAAAATTGTGGGGAATTTAAGAATGCATGGGACAGACATAAGGCAATTCTTGTCGGGGGTAGGAAGAAATAGGCTGTTGGTTAACTAGGATCTGCGGCCTATCCTGTAGGTAGGGAAATGGGCAGACTAGATGGGCCAAGCGGTCCTTATCTGCCGTCAAAGTCTATGTTTCTATGTTTCTATGAGAGAGATTGGAGCTACAGAGCTCCTGATTTTTGTGAGGACTTCTCAGTAAATCATTCGATAAACCAAGTCCTTGAAAACGCAGGATGGAAGCAAGGGCAGCAAGGAACCTGGGTTCCCGACTCAGAGGACTCCTCGTATCGGAGGATGGTAGATTCTATCCCTACTGCTGTGGCCACCAACAATGGACATGATGGGAGCTCCAACGAACCCCGGGGTGTAACGTTTTAAATTCTATTTGTACTGGTACCAGTGTTGTTAATGCATCTGATGGGGAAAACTTGAGTAAAGGACAGGAGAGTGAATCTGTTATGGAAGGGGCAGTGTCTGATGTGGGACACGAGACAGAAATACCATTACATATGGGTCCCAATTATAATGTTTTACATGGGCCTGAAGACAGGCCATCTTTAGAGCCCATGTTCAAGTTATCAGATCTGTTTTCAAACAAAGGGGAGCCCACTCCCAGATGAAATGCCATCAGGTTAGTATACAAGGGAGGGGGCTTCCGGTGACATCATGCACTGAGCAACAGCTTGGGTCGCGAGGCTCCCACGGAAACTGGTTAATACCTCAATTTGTAAAGCTTAATAACAAAACAGAAGCCACTAATAGTAAACCAGAGGTAGCAGAATGCCCAGGAAAAGAGGTGACTCCGTTCCTGGATCCCCAAAGCGCATAGATGGAGAGAGATCCCAGGAAGAAGATTCGGAGAGCGGGGACTCTCGGGCCTCATCGACCTCCCGCCACGGTAAAACCCAGGCCGACCGGGTCCCGCTTTCCATTTTACAGAGGCAAATGTCCCAAATGTTAACAGAAATAAGGGACTTTCGAAAGAAATGCGGGCAACGGTCACTGCACTACGTACAGATATGGGCAAGCTCGAGAAAAAGCAGGAGGAACACGAAGAGCAACTGACTGCCACGGACAAGAGAGTCGGGGAGGCGGAATGTGCGATCGTCCAGCTACATGCACAATTAAGAAGCCTCCAGGATCGTGCGGAGGATGCAGAGAGTAGGAGCCGCAGAAATAATATCCGGCTGTCGGGGCTTCCAGAGGGGACGGAAGGCACTGAAATTATTACTTTCATCCAGAAAATGCTGAGAGAAATCCTAAAATTACCGGAGGAGTTATCACTAGAAATGGAGAGGGTACACCGCACCCTCGGCCCTAGGCCAGCAGCAGGCGCCTGGCCCCGCACACTACTAATAAAATTTCTAAGACACCAAGAAAAAGAAACAGTGCTACATACTGCTTGGAGACAGGGAACAGTCTGTTATGGATCGCACAGGTTATTCTTCGGAAATGACTTTGCTCCCGAAGTAATGGTGCGCCGGAAGGCCTACATTCCGGTCATGAGGGCACTTAAAGTGGCAGGAGTACGTTTTAAGACACTTTACCCATCGAGGATTGTGATCCACTTTAAGGAGGGGTCCCACACATTTGATAATGCGGCTGAGGCAATTGCTGAACTTAAATCAAGAAAAATCGAGATCGCGCAGCAGCAAAGGGGAATTGCAGCTACCTCTGCCTCTAAGTTGGCCCAGAAACTGTGGAATGCTGGCCAACGGGACTCCAGACGCCGCCAGGGTATAGAAGCCATACAATCGATCGTTAACTCCCTGAAATCCAGACCCAGTGTCCTGACTGAGAAAGTTATCCCAGCGCCTAGCACCTGAAGCGGTCGCAAGTATTTGAATGGACTTTGCTCATTAAATGTGGTCAGGACAGATAGATCCAGCTATAATTAAGACTAAATCTGAACGTTATCCTTTTTGCCATGTTCCGGGAAGGGCGTGGAGGGGGTGGTGTAAGTATGGGAGCCCATGGGGTAATATGGACAGGGCTCAACTTGGGGTAGGGGGGGTAACGGAGAACTGTAGAGGTTATGGAAACGAAGATAATCCTGAAGAGGGTGGCCGTCGGGTTCTCCAGGGGAGGTAGTGGAATCACGGGGTATCAGTCGTTATGCCTACAACGGCGCGTATTTTTGAGTAGCCACGTGTTGCAATGGAGATTCCTGGGGATGAATTCCGGCTGGGCCTGTACATTAAATGGAGCTATTACACTGCAAGCTTCGAGGGGGTGGAAGTGGGGACTAGCCTGGTGGATGGGGGGCCTCAGGGGAAGGGCCTCCTTGTCCTTCTGTGAGCTGGGCTCTGAACATTGTCGGTTCTGAGTCCCAATGGAAGAGACAACTGACTCCGTGGAGGTGCTGAGAGGGAAGGCCTTAGAGCCTGGGCGGGTGGCACTTGACATGGTGGCTGCTGGGTGAAGCTGGGCGGGGGCTACCGCTGGACCACTGTGGCAGTGACTGCACTTCTTGCGGCCATACAGGGAATGGGCTCGGGAAGCCACGCAGCACTGGGTTAGAATGCAAGGGGAGGGTAGGGGAGATGCTTGTTCGGGATCGGGACTGGCGTGGTTAAATCACAGCGTCTAACGGGACAGGTGTGGTCGTAGAGGCGAGACAGGGACACTGAATGATGAGGTGGTCCATGTGCGCATCCACACCCGTCCCTGGGGTTCCTTCGTTGCATTAGACTCCATTGCCAGCTGAGATGACATCGCAAATATGGACTCCTAACTTTCATACCTGGGGAGGAGAGCCCTGCATGTGCAATCGAGGGGAATGGAGGGGTGACTTAGGGAGACGGGGTTACAAGCTACTCACCCCAGGTATAGTGGACCGTATAACCTGCAAGAGTCACTGGCTGCGAGATAAGGGGGGTGGGAGGGAAACTAATTAGATGGAGGGTGTTGGATAGACAGATGAGAACGGAGGAACCCACGAATGGAAGATTATATATATAGGATATGGGCAAGAAGGTCACAGCGGACACGTGTAAAGGATCAACTGAAATAGGATGCGCAGGATTATTAAAGGGGGGGAAGGTGGGGGGGAACTGTGGACAGACTAAGGTTGGATTAAACAAACAACTCACACCAGTTGGGTCCTAATGGGGGTGGACTTCGGTCCTAGCCCATGGACCACGGACGAGGCGCTCCTTCTCCTAGAGGTGCTGGACCTAGGCTGAGGGAGCCCTTCTCCAGGAGACCATGACGGAGGGATGGGAGGTTAGTTCCTGGGAGGGTGGAATAGGGGATTTCCCCCTGCTCCGGGACTAGCAACCTCTACGGAGGGAGCCATAGTGGGGACGCTGGGCTGCGACTCACGGAGTTCCGTGAGAACGGAGGAGGCGGGAGATCAGGGACAAGTACTCTCATGGATGGAGACTTTCCCGACTCAGGGGAGCTCCGTGACGGGCTGGTAAAGGCCGAGTTACAAGCTGGGACATACCTGGCTGGATGATGGAAGGACGGTCGCTGCCAGTACGCACAACGGAAGTCCCTCTAGGTTCATTATAGCTTCCGGGGGAGCCTACGGCCCTGACGTGGCTGTCACTTATCCCTATTACCTTTCCCTTACAGGTACCTTAAGCCCTGAATAAATAAGGGCTGCTCAGGTTGGGTCATACACCCACCTTCGGATCGGGGCTTAGCCCAGATCGGTGGAAGTGCCAGTAGTTGTTAGTTGGCCAGGTTGGTCATTAAGGGGTATATTATGTACCTGTTTCTTGTTGATCTATGTTACCTGTTTTGTTGGTATTGTTTTGTTTGTCTAGGAGTCACTGGATTCATGCAGTACAGAATACAGTCACAAGCTATGTCCGACCCCGGTGGGGGGCCCTGCGGGTGATTAGGGAAGCCGGGCGTTAAATACCACAATTATTGCAGACAATGCAAGCCCAGGCATTGAAGTTATTATCCCTTAATGTCAAGGGGCTGGCCTCGCCCATTAAGAGATCCAGGGTACTGGCTTATATTAGGAAGTCAAAGGCAGATATTGCCTTCCTCCAGGAAACGCATATGAACCCCGCTGAACATAACAAGTTAGCTAAACTAAGTAGGGGGCAAGTGTTCCATTCATCTTGTAAAGATGGTAGAAGGCGAAGGGTGGCTATTATTGTAACTTCGCACACCCCACTTCGGGTAGAGACCGTTTGGTCCGACCCAGAAGGTCGACTAATAATCGCTCAAGGGAAATTAACGACACAGAGGTGACGCTAGCAAATGCTTACTTACCATCAGGCATTACGGTCTCAAGACTGAGACCCCTGTTGGATAAGATAATTCAGAAGACCAAGGGAATCCTCATGTTGGCAGGGGACTTTAACCTAATTATGGACCCCGGGACGACTCCACCAGCCAGAGACCTCAAAAGCAAATGTCTACCCAAAGGTTTTTTAGTAAATTCATATCGGAGGTAGGCTGGTGTGACGTGTGGCGGAAACTACACCCGAATACGAAAAATTACTCCTATTATTCCCCGGTGCACCATACTTATTCCCGAATTGATCATGCATACACCCAAACAGAAAATCTAAGCACCGTGCAGGATGCCCAATTGGGAGATATATCCATCTCAGACCATGCACCCCTGACCACCCACTGGGACGTGGGCCTTCAACGAGAAACACGCAGTGGCGAATGAACCCATTCCACCTGCGTTCAAAAAAATTCCAGGAATTCCTCTCAGATAAAATTGCAGAAATCATAGCGGATAACCCGCCACATGACTCCACGGCCTCGGTACACTGGGACACAATTAAAGCAGTCCTTAGAGGACATATAATTAAATATACAGCGGAATTAAGGAGGCAGCAAAAAGAATACAGGAGTAAATTGGAGAACACTCTTCACTTTCTCCAAACGGTGCACCAACAGGGGGATGAGTCGGTCCTACCCCAACTACAACAAACCAGGCAGGAGCTGGACTTGCTGATTCAGCAACAAACCGAAATTGCCTTAACCTTCCTGAGACAAAGATTTTATGAGGTAGGCCCGCGGGCTACACGTTTGCTCGCATACCAAGCGCGTAAACAAAAGAAGGGGGCAACTATTGCATCCATTAGGCACCCTAGAGGGGGCCAACTGCTATCCCGGCTACATGACATAGTGGATGCCTTTGCAACATTTTATAAAGCCCTTTACACACTGGAGACTACACCTCCTGTTAAGCAAATGATGGGGCACCTGGACTCGGTATCCCTTCCCTCTCTTACGGAGGCACATAGGGAGGACCTGATGAAACCCATCACGGAACTGGAGGTAGCTCAGGCGGTGGCCAAGGCTAAATCCATGAAAGCCCCCGGGACCGGATGGCTACGGCCCAGAGTTCTATAAGGCGGTTAAAACCCAGACTGCCCCCCTACTTCTTCGGGTCTTTAACTCGGTTCTGAAGGGGGAACCTCCGCCCCAATCGTGGTCCTACGCCACAATTTCAGTAATACCTAAGCCAGGTAAGAACCCCCAAGAATGTGCCTCTTATAGGCCGATATCCGCACTTAACCAAGACTATAAAATATTTATGAACATACTGGCGCACCGTTTAGACAGGGTGCTACCCCTACTAGTACACAAAGACCAGATGGGGTTTGTTAGATCCCGCACTACCACGGATAGCTTTCAAGCGATCCTTATATATAGTGCAACAGATGCAAGAGAACAGAGATCCGGCAGTTCTAATAAGCCTTGATGCAGAAAAGGCCTTCGATAGGGTCGCGTGGCCTTACCTGTACCAAACCTTAAACAAATTTGGATTTCCCCCCTTATTTGTCCAAACCCTACAGAGTATATATTCTGCTCCCAGAGCATGTGTTAAAGTGAATGGGCACCACTCGGGTTATTTCCAGCTTCAAAGAGGCACCTGTCAGGGATGCCCTCTATCACCCCTGTTTGACATAGTCATCGAACCTTTGGCACAACATATCCAGGAATTCCCAACGAATCCGGGGGATCAGAATAGATGATACTGAACACTGTGTGGCTTTATACGTGGATGATATACTTTTGTACCTTCGGGACCCCGACCTCACGATCCCAGCTGTGAGACAGATACTAGATGCATATGGGGCGGTATCAGGATATAAACTTAACTTTGCTAAAACAGAAATCCTTACCTTTAACTATTCCCCCATGCAGGGTACCCGAGACTCTTTACCAGGCAGATGGGACTTGCAGAAATTGAAATACCTTGGTATATACATTCCAAAAGATCACACGAAATACTATAAACAAAACTATACACCATTTATCTTACAATTAAAACAAGACTTGCAAGGTTGGGCCACCCTGCCCCTTGGCCTATCAAGGAGAGTGGACCTAATCAGAATGACAATTCTACCAAGAGCCCTATATCTATTTCAAAACATTCCCCTATACATTCCATTAAAAACTTTTAAGGAAATAAACCGCCTCATACGGAAATTCATATGGGGCCTCCCAAAACCCAATACGGCTGGGGATACTCTCCTCTCACGCCAAGATGAGGGTATAGCTATGCCGGACTGAGGCTTTATCAACAGGCAACTACCTCACACATATAATGACACCTCGACAGAGCGGGCCTGTGCGCCGCACTGGCTTGAGATAGAAAGGACCCTTATTAGCGATCAGGCATACCTTAGGACCCATATCGACAGGACCCAGGGGTAGAGCCCAACAGAGCCCCAATCTCTGGCTGGGCGCAGTTTAAAACTGGTGCACATTTAAAAAAACACAATGCTTGGCACCCTATCAGGCACTCATCTGCCCGATCTCAAGCCTAACAGACTTCACCCCTAACAGCATGGACAATGGTTTCATCCATTGGGAAAGACAGGGGTTAAAATACTTGTTACAAATAATAACACAGGGTAATATCTAGTCGTACGCTGAAATCCAGAGGAAATTTCACCTGCCACACAGCTCCAGCTGCGACACTATATAGAGGGCCTCCCACGAATGTTATGGAACCCGGAGGGATACCCGGCGTTGATTCAATGCCAGATACAGCTAAATGGCACAAGGACACGAGAGCACTTGATCTCGCGGTATTATCAGGCACTTAACACACAAAGAAGTGCCCTCACTGAGGGCATTCGTTCACAATGGTCACAGGAGACGGGACATCAGCTTTCCCTAGAGGAATGGAGACAGGCTTGTAGTCTGTCAGGCCGAATCACTAGCTCACATCTGTGGCGAGAATTTGCCTGGAAAGTTCTAGTCAGATATTTTCGCTCCCCGGTGGTTACACGGCATTATGCCTCAAATAACACAGCAGAATGCTGGAGGCAATGTGGGAGCTGCAGGCCAATTTGTCCATGTTCTGTGGCTGTGTCCGGCTCTCCGAGGTTTCCCTGCATAGCTTGAGGCTCAGCTGCGATAACTAATTGACCCACAACCCCGACTGTCCCTGGAGAAGTTTTATTTCTAGATCTCCTAAAGCCTTTAGAGGCCCCAACACCAGGTACTTGCTTACTCTGCTCCTAACGGCTGCCAAAAGCAATCATTAGGCAGTGGTTAACAACAAAACTCCTTCAGTCCAAGACTGGTGGGACATCAGAAAGCAAATTTATAACATGGAGAAAATAACACATAGCCTAAATGAACAGGAAGAGAATTCAAGGCCAGATGGACACATTGGCAGATATACTATATGTTAAAAGACCCTACCTTTACACCCTAGGGAGTCTTGATGTGGGAGCCGGTTGGGACTAGTGGGTGGAGAGGGTGGTGGATTGCATCCTGCTGCCCCTAGCCTGGCTTCCCTGTTCCCCCACGGGGCAGCGATCCATAAATAAAGGTGATGCACTGAGGATGGCCTAGGTAAGGAATGGCCATTGAATGAATGAAGTAGTGGCAAGAGAACCAAAGGAACGATCAAAGGATCGGTATAGTTAGAATGTAACCCGAAACGGGAGATAAGACAAACCAAGGCCATGTATTGATACCCCAGCCCCTTTCTCTGATGCAGAAGGGACTATCTGGGGGTTGACCTGGAGTGCCATGGCATTAGGGTGGAGCAGCTTAACGTAACGGTGAACCTGTGCCCTCTGGGGGTGGATACCCATAGGCTTGATGTCATCTATAGAGGGGCGGGTTGGAGAGCAACCTCTAGCCCTCAAGCCAGGGGTGAGACTCCCCTACAAATATTAACTGCTCGGATCCTGAAAGTGAGGGTACGGCCCGGTTGTATTGCTATAATGAACTAAGCATATAAATGTAAATTAGACAATGAGCTGCACAGGGGATGAATTTCATGGAATTTCACAACATCACTATTGTCTGACTGTATATTATGAATTTTATGAAGATTTTATAACTGTCTGAATACCGGTGACTTATATGTATATATGTTGGAAACTTAATAAAAAGAAGAATTACAAAAAGAAAAAGGATACAAGGGAGGCTTAGAGACCTCCGATAGGTTACATACAGCCAAACATCTGTTAAAAGATTTGATGACATTTTTTCTTCAGAGATTTTCACCTCGATAGGGTTAGGAATGGAAACTAGGACATCAGCTTTAAGAATGTTTCGAGCCTGGACAGATTCTGAGCCCAGTACCAGGTTTTGAAAAACAACCCCCTTTGGATCCCTTTTTTAGTAGTCCCTCTGACCAAACCCCTAGTTAAATTAGTTTTTTGTTTTTTTTTAAGAACGAAGAGGTAAACATTGAGGACATCCTCTTTTGGCTAAGACAAAGGTGTGAAATTCTGAGTAAACCCACCCCACACCTGGACAGTAAGCAGATATGGGATGGGAGTTGTAGGGTAAGAGTTAAGCTGTTTTCCACAAACTCAGGTGCTGATCACCTTCCCAGTTCCCTTTTTTTTTTTTTTTTTTTAAGGAAAGACCAGGGATCAATATTTTACAGTGGCCAACCCAGGTCCTGTTTCAAGTGTGGGTCAAGGGCTCATCTAAGTTCAGCCTGTGATTCAACTAGATGTAGCCATTGTTTGGAGTTTGTCCACACTTCAGCTAATTGTTTAAACTTGTTCTGATGTAACCTTTGTGAAAGGACAGGCCACGCATTTGGTAAGTGTCCGTAGGCATCCCACAATAGGGATGACTGCACCTCGCACAAGGGTCTGATTAATATGGCCCAACAGCAACACGGAAGAAGGATATCTACATTACCAGAAAATTCAGGGACATCAGACCAGAATGTATTGGCAGATCCCCCTGCACCTACAGATTCCCCTAGGCAGAATTCTGAGGAAACACTGGCCTCAGAAGAAATAATGATAGTAGAAGGCAATGAGAAAGGGAAGGAGGCCAGGGAAATAATGGAGAAACAGGGGAAGCAGAGCCTGATACCCCAGGTGATAAGGATCTATCCTTTAGAATTGTATCTCACAAAAAAAGGAATAGAAAAGGGAAAGCAGTATCTCAAGTGAATAAAAGGGCTAATACCAAAGAGTCAGATTCAGTACAGGTTGTAAATAAATATGCTTTACTGGGTTCTGAAGGTACTGATGATGAGTTGGAAGAGAAGGGATGGATGGTTCAGCAGTAACCTCCATCACAGATTCGGGGGGGGGGATTTCAATAGCAAAGCGGACAAGACAACGCAGATTATCTAAGACTTAATGAATTAGCATCTTGTTATTCAGTCTCTCACTCTTAAAGGATGGGGACATTAACAATAGCTACTCTCAACATCAATAGCATCAAAAACAACAGGAAGAGGGTGGGGGCTCTGTTCACCCTCCATAATCTGCACAGTGATATTATATGTATTCAGGATACTCATTTAAAGACAAATGCTGAACTTCAATCTGCATCTAGGAGCTTGGACAGCAGGGGCTTCCTTTTGGTCCACAGGGACTGAATCCTGTGATGGGACTGGCGTCCTATTAACTAACCCCCTCCTGAAAGTATCTAGACTAGTGGATATACATCCAGGTAGGGCCCTGCTGTTAGATATCTCCTACAGTACAGAGAGATTTTGTGTAATAGTGGTTTATGCTCCTCAAACTAAAGCTCAGAGAGTAGCCCTGTTTAAGGAGGTCCAGCCCTATCTCCACACCTCTAGACTTTTGCTCTGGTTAGGTGACTTTAATTGCAGCCTTTCTGTATCTGACAGAGGCCTCAGGACCTTCAAACTCTTTTGTGATGCTACGACATTAATACAGATTGTAAAGACAGCTGGGCTAATAGACACATACAGAAAGAAGCATCAAGAGGGGGATTTTACATATTTTAGGGCCACTTTAAGGACACGGATAGATTTTATCTTCGCATCCCAAGTACTGGAAATCTTGTCCGCCTCCACACTCTCGAATTAATTTTCAGACCATGTGGCTGTTAAGATTCAGGTGTCATGGAATGGAACCCCACGTAGTAGGAAAAAAAAAAGGTTAAATAAAACACTTTTGGAGGATCCAAAAATGAAGAAAATGTGAGCATGGGATTGGTCAGCCACACTCTCGGTGGCCAAAATGTATGATAATATCACAGAATGGTGGGAGGACACCAAAAAGAATTGGCAAAGACTCTTTCAGGGGAAGGCTCTGTATATAGCTAACAGGGAATATATGCAATATTTACACTTAAGACAGCACTTACATGGCCAGCCCAGTGGCGCTGAGGGTTGAGGCACTGGATGCCACACCTCGCGCTATGCTGGTGACCTGGGTTCGGGAACGAGCCAGGGCCGCCAGGCGTCAGCAGGGGAGGGAAGAGATCGAGCATCCAGAGGACTGCTCTCTCTCTTCCAGGGGTGGAAATGCGAAGTGCAGCTCGCTCTTGGTGCGACCTCTGGCGGTGGCTGGAGGATCGCTGATTGCGGCACGGCGTAAAGCCATGGTGGCGGAGCCACGGCAATTGCTGCCTTGCTGGCCGGACTCCGCAGGGAGAGGGGGAACCAAAGTAGAAAATCCTGGCTCGCGAGGGAGATGATTAGGTCCCAGGGCTCTCTCTCTCTCTCATCCCTACTGGCCAGGCCACACCGCGATCCATGGCTAACCCTCCCAGAGGATGGACCCTCTAATTTCAGAAAGTGCCGCCGAGGGCAGTGCCAGGGGGTGATCAGGAGTGCTGGGAAGTTCCTCGGGGGGGGGTGAACCGGTGATGGCTGGCCACAGCAGGGAGTAGAACGGGCAGGATTGAGTTGGGCACCTCTGAAGGATGCCACGGAGAGTACCGGTGCATAAAAATAGTTAACAAAAAAAAAGATAGCATTTACAACATTTAATTTCCCAGGCTGTGCTGTCTAAATATGAGTATGGTAAAATCATTAATAACACCAAGAAAAAAAATTTCTGAGATCCAGTATAATAGGGCTAAGTCCCTGAACCAGAAACTGAGATTTGGGACCCAAGTTAGACGAGGATCATTAGACCCATTAAAGAGTGCAATAAGAGGGTTGGAAACAGATTTAAATCAGAATTAATGACATCATCAGGACAGTTAGTGCATTCACCACAAGGGATCTTATAGGTAGTAGAAGATTATGTGGCAGGTTTATTTGAGGTTACTACACAGGATCACGATCCCTCTGAATTGCTAACTTCATTAGGGCTGCCACAAGTATCTGACACAGAGGTTCTAGATCTGATTAAAGAAATATCCGTAGAAGAAGTGATTTCAGCCATCTCACAGTTGGCTTCACACTCAGCCCCAGGTTTGGATGGATTAGGGTCAGGGTTTTATAAAACCTTTTGTAAAGAGTTAGCTCTGGTACTGGTGATGTTGTATAATTATGTTTTATCATCTTCAAATTACAACCCTTCAATGCAGGAGGCAGTGCTAGTACTACTCCATAAGAAAGGCCCAAGACAGATGATAGGCAATTGGCACCCACTAAGTCTGTTACATACGGACCTGAAAATTCTGAGTAAGATCCTACAGGTTAGGCTATTGAGAGCTGTCCCAAATCTGAGTTGTCCCTTACAGTCCTGTGCAATACCAGGCAGGAAACGACAGGACAACCGTATGATTCTAAGGGAATTATTCTTCAGAGGGCAAGTAGAGCAAGCACAAGGATTTATTTTAAGTACCGACCAGGAAAAAGCCTTTGACAGGGTATCTCATAGGTTCCTGTTTAAAACTCTTATGGCATTTGGGATCCCGGAGGTATCTGTAAAATGGATTCAACAGATGTATCTAGGAGCTACTATTATCCCAGCATAAATGGTTGAGAGGGAAGAAGGATTAAGGTGAAAAGATGAGTTAGGCAGGGCTGCCCTTTGAGTCCCCTACTATATACTTTTGGGATTGACATTCTAATTAGAATGTTGTTAAATA
This sequence comes from Neoceratodus forsteri, assembly GCA_016271365.2. NCBI lineage: Eukaryota > Metazoa > Chordata > Ceratodontiformes > Ceratodontidae > Neoceratodus > Neoceratodus forsteri. The sequence continues at coordinate 986,941,734 of CM057450.1, forward strand.
AACAGGAAATTACATGAATAGTAGCCATCCTGGACCTTCCCCCAGTAAAGGTACTCACATATGCAGATGATTTGGTTATAACAATATCTCCTTCTAGCTCTGTAGATGCCTTAATTACGATATTCCAGCAATACTCTAAGTTTTCAGGTTCCAAAATCAATCTGGAAAAAAGTAAAGGGGTCACATTAGGTGGTACTCAGGTACCTCTGTCAGGGCATATGGGGGGATCAAAGTATCAAAGCAGCCTATTTCTATATTAGGCATAGAGCTGGGTCGAGGAGATATGGCTGTTTTGAACTGGAAGAATTAGGCTGAGAAGGCCACAGGATTAGTTAAGAGCTGGAAAGGACAACAGCTGTCAAAAAAGAAAAGGGTAGTGCTAATAAAAACTCTGTTAGTTCCTATATTCTTGTACTTAAGTTATATATATCCTCCTCCAGTAAGTATGTTTACAGTAATATACAGTATTTTTTTCAGGCTTTCTGAGGATTCAGATTAAATCCAATTAAGAGGGAATATACAGTACATATCATCATATTAGTGAAGCAGGGGTGGCAATGGTTCACCCGCTTGCCTTTTTCTTTAGTATTTTTTTGTCAGGAAATATGAGCCTGGCCATGAGACCGGGGGGGACACCATGGAAGCAAATGGTAAGTGCATGGCTAGAACCATGTAAAAGGGCATGGGAGAACGAGAACTCTAGATGGATAGATTAGTATTGGTCCCACAATATGGAGTTGAAAGCATAAAGACGTTGATTAAATGGGACATTAAGGTAGAAAATATATTAACATCTAATAGAAAAAAGATTTATGGTTTGATTCTAGAAGCAGAGCGTAGGACTGATATAGTGTTCCCAGAATGTCCTGACACCCAGAAAGAGACAGTGCTTCAGCAATTGGAAAACCCCAGACTTCCCCATTTTGTATGGGATTGTGTTTGGCTATGTAATTTTGGGAGGTTGGGAGTGAGGGGAAACAACAAGCACAAACAGCGGGAAAGATATTGTCCAAGAATGGCATGTGGGCAAATGGTAGAGACCCAAAATCTATTTTTAGAATGTTCATATATAAAACCATTTTGGACGTATCTTGCTGAAGCATGGAAAGAGCCCTTGTTTGGGAATTTGAACTATCAGACTATGCTATATGGCCCAGTAGGAGGGGTATTTGGAAAATATCATGCGGATACCATGTACGTAGTTGTGGCAATAATAAAATATTTTATTTGGCAGGCTAGGTGCATGTGGGTTTTGCAACAGAGGAATGCATCTCACCTGGAACTCATACAGAATATTGGGAAGACATTAAATAAAACTATGAAGTTTGACATGTTGCGTTATACACCTGAAAGATCAAAACATTTATGGTTAAATTGTAAAGAATGGGGAAATAGTGATTAATGTATTATTTGTATGCAACAGTTAAAGTATAGTATGTAATGACACACTGAGTTGCACGATGGTATGAATGTTTTCCTTTTCTGCCTGTAATATTCATTGTTTATGAAGTACTATAATGTGTATGTGATGTAATGAAATCCAATTTTTCAATAAAATTCCCCTATGCTTTTCAATAAGTGCCATGGGATCTTTAACATCCACCTGAACTACCACCAGAACAGGCAGATGGGACCTCAGTTTAACGTCTCATCCGAAGGATGGCACCTCAGGAGTGCAGCACCCCCCTCATGCTGCACTAGAGTGTCAATACTGGGATATTAACCCAAGTGCCTGGTGTGGGGTTAGAATCCACAGCCTTCTGATCTCCTGGCCTCAGAGATGAGTGTGCTACCTGCTGAGCCACTGACACCCTTTCCATGAAGTAATGCTTTCTCAGGTCTCGCCTATGCTTCCCACCAACCAGTTTCAGGCTATAACCCCTTGTGGTCCCTTCCCCTTCAGTCTGAACACCCTCTCTGTGTTTACTCTATTAATACCTTTCAAGTATTTGAAGGTCTCTATCATGTCCTGCCTGTCTTCCAAGGAGTGCATGTTTAGCTCCCAAAGTCTATCTGCATAGGGCTTATCCCCCATTTCGATGATCATCTTAGATACCCTCCTCGGACCCTCCCCAGGAGCATAATGTGCTTCTTAAAGTAAGGGCACCAGAACTGCACATAGTACTCCAAGAGCAGCCTCACCAAGGATTTGTATAGTGGCAGAATTATCTCCTTCCTTCTTGAAGTGAGCCCCCTAGCATTGCACCCCAGCATTCAGTTTGCTGCTTTCCTACATTGTCCTGAGTGATTCATTTTATCAGTGATCACTACTCCCAGATCTTTTTCTGCCTCCAAGACTGTTAACGATACCCCCTCTCCAATTTGTAGCTGTACCCTGAATTCCTAACTCCCAAGTGAAGTACACTGCACTTCCTAATGTTAAACCTCAGCTGCCATGTGACTGACCACTGTTCTAGTCTTTCTAGGTCTTTCTGGAGTTTCCCCCTTCCCTCCTCACTGTCCAACTCTGCACCTAAAACAGTTCCGAAGGGTACCTCTGCGCACTAGAAACACCCAGGGGTGCAATCAGAGGGACGGCCAGTCCCAAATACATCAGATAAATCCAAACAGGTGGCACTCCAGAAGAACAGATAATAGACGCAAATTTAATGCAAAATCAAAATGTCTTTATTTGGCTAATGCCATGCGGCTGCTAACCAGTCGCCTCAGGTGAACAAGTTGTACCTCCACCCTGAGGGACCCCACTAATGATCCTTCTCGGTGTTAATAGCTCCCCCTACCACCACCCGCTGTTTGTTGCTTAGCCAGTTCCCAATCCACCTCACCAACTTTTCCCCCACCCCAAGTCAATCAGCTTACCCAGCAGTCTCCCATGTGGCACGGAGTCAAATGCCTTACTGAAGTCTACATATAAAACATCAGCCGGCCTACCACCATCCAGAGATCTTGTCACCCAATCAAAAATTCAACCAGGTTAGTCTGACAAGATCTCCCCTTGGCAAAACCATGTTACCCAACATCCTGAAGTCCACTTATCTCCAAGAACTTCACCAGTCTTTCCTTCAAATACTCTCCAACAGTTTCCCTACTGTGAATGTCAGGCTGACCGGTCTATAGTTTCCCGGCTCATCTCTTGACTCACTCATATGGAGGGGCACCATGTGTGCCATTCTCCAGTTCAACGGGTACACTTCCCGTTTGGAGGGAGGCATTGAATAACTGTCAGCGGTGCTGCCAGGACATTCGCCAACTCTTTTAGGACTCTGGTGTGGATCCCATCCGGACCTGGGGCCTTGTCTGTCCTTAATGACCTAAGAACCTCCCACACTGTTTCTGCTGGTATCTCAACACGTTAGTGATCCCCCTTCCCACTCTTTTCCTTAACACCCCCCTGTGGAATTGGACCATCCAGTTCCCTTGTAAAGACAGAGCACCCTCCTTTTTGAACCTGGTGATCTGCGCCCTACACTTCCTCTTCTCCCCGATATATCTAAACAATTCCTTCTCCCCTCCCTGATCCCCTGTGCCAACCTTAGCTTTTTGGTTGCTTTGGCTGCCCTTACCACCCTACTCGACACCTCCGATTTCATATAGTACTCTTCCCCGTCCTTCTCCTTACGGGGTTTCTTGTACTTTCGGTAGGCTAGCCTTTTCTCCCTTATCCGCAGTCCACCAGCAGGGTTTTCTTGGCCCCGCTTTCGTGTATTGGGACTTAGTGTAGCTTTTAGTGGCTTCCTCCCACCAGGTCTTCGTTAATGCAGATATATCAATATGATTCATCATCATGATAATGTCTGGCTCTCCCTTCCTCAATATATTTAAACTCCAAGAATTTGCTAGCAACAGCTTATAGCTTGCATTATTGTATTTTCCTCGAATTTTTGTTTCAGAAAACTTACTGCTGGGTTCATCATATAATTCCTGAGCCCCTCCTTATTTAGTTTTTTAGTTTACAAGCATTTGTTATGATTTTTTCAATTAGTTTTCCTAGTACTACACTCCCCTTTCTGCTCAGGTGCAAACTGTCCCAACTATAGAGGCCATAATTGTTTTCAAAAAGTTCACATTTAGTTATACATATATTGCCCTTGTTTAATATCCATGTTCTTAACCATTCACTTTTTTCTTTAATGGTGCTATGCTTCCTCTATCCGGCTCGTGGGACTGGAAGAATTTCTGAGAAAAAGATCTCATATCCCCTACTTTCTAGTGTGTAACCAAGTTGGATAAAGTTGTTTTCAATTTCCTCTATGTCATATTTCCTCACCTTAGTTGTACTAACATGTGCCACTACCAGTGGCTTATCCCCACCACACCCAGGCATCCTTCCAGGGTGTACTCTAGACGACAGTCTCTACTCCCTGCCTGAACCCCGCTATGGACCGGAGAGACTCCCCTGACCACCCAGGCAGACCTAGCCCCCCAGATCACCCCCAGGCGGGCCCAATCCTCCAGCAGCCTTTCTGTAACTAGAAATATCTTACCTGGGTGGCAGGTCAACCATGGAATCTTCCGATCGCAGGGCTGCCATTGGGATGTGGGCTGAGCCCCTGGAACCCCCATCATCTCCGCGAGCGTGGAGGGAGATTTTTCTTGAGTTTTTTTCTGTCCCCTGCAGAGCACGGGCAGCAAGGCAATGTGGTGCCGTAGCTCAGCCCCCCAGGCATACGCCACATTGCTACGTTTGGTGACCCCCAGCCGCCATCAGAGGTCGCTCAATGAGCAGACGCTCCCCTAAGACTTCCCTGGGAAGAAAGAGCAGTCCACTGGATGCTCGAGCTCTTCCCTCCCCTGCCGACCCCCGGCCACCCAGGCTTGCTTCCGAACCCGGGTCGCTGGCATGGCACAAGGTGTGGTGTCCAGCGCCTCAACCCTCAGCGCCACCGGGCTGGCCTGATCCCCTGAATTTTTAAGTATTTTAGGTGGCATTCTATCAATATCCAATATTTTTGCTCCCAAAAAGCTACTACAGGTCCTATTTTGTTTGCTGGTATTGGAAATGTATTGGTCAGTAAACTTGAGGATGGCGTCATCCAAAATCACAGTCTGACACATATATGTAGGTTTATTTCCCGAAGTTGCTCCTGGTTGAATACTATCTGCTTTGGGATCATCTATTGTTTCATCACAATCGAGTTGCTGTGGTGGATCAAACCTGTTAGATGGTCGTGCTTCCAAACGACACTGCCCTTCTCCCTTTTCTATTTTTCAATTAATATCCACTACAGTCCAATCATTATCTCTTCCCCCTCCTCCCTCTACCTCTTTCTATTATTTTGACCTGCCTGATCTTCTTCCACCACATCTTCAGGTGTGGATGTATTTGTGCTGTTAGTAATATTACTTGCAGCCGCCTCTGTGACTGCTTGTATCAGGTTTAAACTTTTGAGTTTCGCCAACTCCATTTCCAACTCAATAATTTTTTGTTTTAATTCTTTATTCTCCTTGCATGGGCTGCATATAAAAGCCTCGAAATCTGGGGCTGACATGAGACTAAATTTGTTACGTGCAATAAATAAACACCAGCTTCACCACTTGCCAGTGTAAAAACCCCAATATCCTTATCCATTATGAGTTGCTTTAAAGGTCCCACCTCTGTTAAATTGCATCGTTCCTAGCCCCCGGCTATTCCTGGCAGACACGCCAGCCTCTGCCAGCATATCACCTCTGCTTAGCGCATACCACTCAGCCTGGCATCCCTTGATAGTGTTCGGACCAGAAGTGGCTGTAGCGAATTCCAGTTCAGCAAGAATGTTGTTTGCCCTTAAAATGTCAAAAGGCTAGAGTTAGTCTGGTGGCCCTCTTATATTCTTAGAACAAGTATTCTGCTGCTGCACATCCTCCCCTATTACCCAACCTCCTGCAGACAAAGTTACCCCTCCTTTCCTTCTTGTTTCCCTAATGTATCTGGATAACTGCTTTTCCCTGCCCTTGACCAGCTCCGTAGTATGGAGCTCAGGGTCTGCTTTTGCCTCTGTAACAACTCTCTCCGCTTTCTTATTTCTCAATTGGTTTTCTTCTCCCTGTTCTTATTCCCCTGCAGTTCCTTGTGTCTGGTGAAGGCTTTCTTCTGGGGCCTTCACTGCTTCCCAGACCATTTCAGGAGAACCACATTGGTCTCTTGTCCCTTGTGCCCATTTCTGCTGGTTACTATTCTTACACGGAACTTAGATGCCTCAAGAATTGCCCCCTTAAGTGCCCCCATCATTCTTCCACTCTTCCGAAGCAGTCTACCCCAACTAAACTGTCCCGGACCAACTCATCCATCCTCTTGAAGTCTGCCGTTCTGAAATCGAGATCCTCATCCCTCAATAACGAGATGTTATAAGCAAGCATTTGTCAATGTCGAATGTTTGCTTGCAGTGTAAGTCAACTATTTCCGGTGTTTTCTGTTCATTACTGACATACTGTTAACATATCTGATGCTAACATATTTAGAACAAATGAAAATAAAATGGACTTACTCCACATATCAAGTAGTTTTACTCCTCTTCATTTATTTCATGTCGCATAGCCATACGTTAAAGTGATATTTTGCAGCCTCTGCCCCTTTAGTCAGACCCCAATTTCTGTGGCCACCTTATCAAACATTTCATTTATTAAAACCAAATCTTATGGACAAAATTGCCCATTTTCATAGGCAACCGTGGTCAAGTTGTACAAACAGGATTAAATAAAAGACAACAACATATACTACGTACAAACAATAAAGAAATTACAGTCAGACCTGGTTTATCCGTGCCTCATTAGTCCGTATGTCTGGTTTCCTGAATGAGACACAATGCAAATGGATTTTTTCTCATGTTAATTACCTCTTTAATACGTAAAACTGAGAATCTGAATCAGTTTGCATTTGTTTCTAACTAAGCTAATTAATACCTATTGACCCTGACCTCCTCAATCCGTCTTTTTATTGTACTCAGGTGGAGGTGCTAACAGAGTGTTAATCGCAAGCACTCTTAATCCTTTCTGGCGTGTTAAATCAACGGATCCACTGAGCTAAAATAGAGCTAAAGTTCTGTCTGTTCCCCAGTTAACTACCTTCCTCACTTCGTGAGTGTTGTTCTGCTACAAAAAATATGTGTAATCATTTTGCTCTCCCCGAGTTTGAGTGTTTTATGTTTATCCCCTGTTTTCTTGTCCCAGCCTTCCCAGTCCATGGTTAATCCCCGATTTGCTGTCTGTCCCCATCCACGCTACGATAAATCCGGTAGTTGTCCCCGAGTTAGCTAGCAGTATGCCTCCACGCTAAAGTATGCCACAGGAGTGAAGATCTGTCATGTATAAAATCCACGCTCCCCCACCCCCCCGGTAAATCCAGTATGCCACCATTTCGCAGATGTTGTTCTGCTAATCCCTGATTTGCTGTCTGTCAGTAAACCCGGTAATGTCCCCCAGTTTAAAAAATAATAATAATAAATCATTCTGCTTCTGAGTAAAACCACAGTTCTGTGGCACCTGGTTGTTTCACATAGAGGCCTGGATATTCAAACTGCGCCAGGCTGTGGCGCAAGCCTGGGCGCAGCTCAACTTTGTTGCGCAGGGGTGTGGCCTGGGCGATATCCAACGGAGCTGCGCTATGGTGCAGCAGTTTTGAATACCGCACCCTGGCCACCCCCACTGTGCATGGTGCAGTGGCACTGCGCCAGCGCAAGTGGCCAGAGTGGAGCATGGAGATGCGCTAGCGCAAGTGCCATTGCGCCATGCACGGCACCTGCGATATTCAAAAGGGAACATGTAAATGGGGCCATAATTTATGCAAGGCGCACATGGGGCCATTTGCATGTCATTATGGTCCCATTTGCATCCCATTAGCATGCAGGTGCGCCGATCCCCGACGACTTGCCCCTGGCGCCCTGCCAGGTAGCAGCCTTCGGGGACTGACGCCCCTGCAGCCCGATCACGGGCATTTGTCTAAATGAAAACCCCCCTCTAATATCCCTGGTGGTCCAGTGGACCGCTATGTGCCCGATCGCGGGCATCTGTTCAAATCACACTGGTCCCCTGCAGCCCGATCGCGGGCATTTGTCTAAATGAACCCCCATCATCCTGGTGGTCCAGTGGACGCGACTGTGCCCGATCGCGGGTATCTGTAAGTCATAAAATAGTCCTATTACCCTGGTCTAGGTTCTCCCTCACAGCTCACTGAGCCTCACCGCTCGCTCCCGGGTCAGCCGCGGGTGGCAGCACCCACCGCCTGCCGCCTCGCCGACTGACAGCTCGGTAGGGTTGCATGCCCATTGGTTCACAGCGTGAACCAACAGGCGCAGCCCATACTGTCACAATTCCAGATATGTGAATGATTCATTCACATATCTGGAATGTGTAGAAATCATTCATATCTGAATGTAGATGAGAGGAGTGCGTACGCCATTGTTCACGCCAGAACCATCGGGCGGCAGCCCTACTGTCGGGCGGGCGGGCGCAGGCGGTCAGTTATGCCGCCCGCCGCTGACCGGGGAGCGGGACGGTGGGCCTCAGTGGGGGTGGGGAGGGGGGTACACTAGACTACCAGGGTAATAGGACTATTTTATGATTTACAGATACCCACGATTGGGCAGAGTGCTGTCCACTGGACCACCAGAGATATTGGACGGGGGTTATACCGATGCCCGCAATCGGGCACATAGCAGTCCACTGGCCCACCAGGGATATTGGGGAAGGGGTTCATTTAGACAAATGCCTGCGATCGGGCTGCAGTGGACCAGTGTGATTTAAACAGATGCCCGCGATTGGGCACATAGCGGTCCACTGGACCACCAGGGATATTGGAGGGGGGGTTTAGTTACACGGATGCCCGCGATGGGGCATGAGGGGCGCGCTTGTAAGCGGCAGGAATAGATACCCACAGGTGGCAGCTGCCGGTTGCGCCTGTAATGCGGCAGCTCACCTGTGGTGGCCATCATTTGTCTTTTTTTTTGGCTTAACTTTGTGCTGGCGCATAGGGTCACGATGCATGACTCTGCACATCCTGAGCTGAATATCAGGCTGCGAGGTTATGCAAGGGCACGCTTCTCACCTGTGCCTGCATACATTACTGATGCGCTCTGGTGCATCGGGATTTGTGCGGCGCACTTTTCCCTTTTGAATACTGCGCTGGGGCGCATCAGTGGGTTGTGCATGGCGCAACACTTTTGAATATCTGGGCCAGAGAGTAGATCTGCCTGAAAAAGCTGCTCTCTGTCCCAGTCATTATGTCCCCCAATTGATCTCATAGAAATTGACTTACCTCATGGCTCTGCTACCCGGCTACCTGTCAAGCTATGGGCCCCTCATTCAGCTAGTGAGTAACTGTTCATTTTTTTAAATTCGTCCTATGCTGCACTCGATGGTTTTTTTCCAAAATATTGATGCTAACTATATTTTTATGCTCATGATGCTTTGTGCTTTTAACAGGAGTTGTTTTTTATATGCCATTCTGCACCGGTTAGCACACGCTCCCTGCCATGGTAAACCCGGTAAATGTCCTCTAGTTAGCTAGCAGTGTGCCTCTTCCCGATTGTAGTTCTGCTTTTAAAAAAAATAAAATAAAAAATAAGCATTCTACTTCAGACTAAAACCACAGTTCTGTGGCAGTTTCTGGTACAGTATATCTGGTTGTTTTACATAGAGAGTAGGTCTGCCTGAAAAAGGTGCTCTCTGTCCCAGTCATTATGTCCCTGTTCTGCTACCCGGCTACCTGTCATACTGCATCATACTGCCTTATTTTTATGCTTTTTAAATGCCAAAGACTAAATCAGATGCATACTGTATTATACTGCATCATAACGTTTCTAGTGATTTTTTGGGGGAAAAAAAATCAATGTCTGGTTACTACGTAGATTGTTATTAAGTAGAAAACTTGGCTAACACAAATGCTTATGGATTAACCATATCTGACTGTATTTAATCATAACATTTGCAAATATTAATGGCACTAATGACTCCTTAGAGAAACAGCAAAAGATCTGTATTTCATCACAGTCCTAATGCTTTGAGTTAAATTAAAAAAACCTACAAATTCGATAATAAAAAGATGCTTGTCCAACCTTTTTATGGCATTTTTTTAAACTCTGTTTCTAGCTCCAATGGACCACGGCATCTCTCAGGTGTACATGGCATCTTGGTAATTTAAAAACATACAATCATCCATTTACCTGTTTTTTGTATTTGACAAAGATGGTTTTGTCACCATAAGTTTTAATTTAGTTGGCACATGTCCATATGCCGTTGTCAATACCCAACAACCCAACTGCTGACTGATTCTTTGTTGTAATGATTGCTAATTCAAAACACTATACAAAGGGCAACTCTCATCACTGATGGAATAATCCCGTAAGAGATACTAGTCTTACTAGACCAGGTGAGGGCATTCTGTTTGTTTAGCTGGAGGGATGATCACTTCCCTCCATTAGTGCTGGGCAGTGAAGCCTGCCACCACCTCCTGCAATCAAAGGGAGTAACCCCCCATCACTAACAACAACCGCCCTACTCTCTGCTAATTCTCCAAATCCCAGTAAAAATACCACCACCACCACCTCCTGCAATCAAAGGGAGTAACCCCCCATCACTAACAACAACCGCCCTACTCACTGCTAATTCTCCAAATCCCAGTAAAAACACCACCACCACCTCCTGCAATCAAAGGGAGTAACCCCCATCACTAACAACAACCGCCCGACTCACTGCTAATTCCCCAAATCCCAGTAAAAATACCACCGCCGCCACCCCAGGCTGGCAGCAGCTGGGAGAAGCCAGCTTCGAGGTACTCTCCCTGCGGGCTGCATGCAGGTAGGAGCAGGCATTGAGATATTCAAACTGAAAACATCACTGCAGGCTGTGGGAGGAGCTAGTCTTCAGTCTGGGAGGAGCCAGCCAGCCTTCAGATACCTGTGAACACCACTGCAGGATGGAGGTGTGATGAGCAAGCTTCAGTTTATTCTCCTTGTAAACACCACTGTGGGATGTGGGAGAAGCAGGCCTCGAGATTCTCTCCCTGGGAACCCCACTACATGCTGAAAAGAGGTGAGAGGAGCAAGCCCTGTGATATTCTCTCCAGAAAGACATCCACAGGCTTTTGAATGAGCAAGAGTTGGATACTCTCATTGAGAATGCCACATCATTCTGTCAGGAGGTAGAATTTTCACTATATTCTCCAGGTAGAAACCACCATGGGTTGTGGGACTGTAAGAACTTGAGATACTCTCACCTAGAAAACAACCACAGTCTGACAGCAGGTGAGAAGAGCAGACCTCAAGATAGTGTCCCTGTGAACATCCAGTACTATAAGTAACATTTAAAAAGTTGACATTTTTACATCTACAATCTGCTCACACTTTCTCTAAAAATGAGGCTTCAACAGCAATACAGCACCCTCTGGTGGCACCTGAATCTCTGAAGAACTATCTTAACAAACATTTTCTTTTTAATCATTTTTATTTATCTATCATTTTTAAAACTTATATATATATTTATCAAATATACATACATATACTTACACACATTATTTCACCCCCCGGGTCCCAGGTCGGCAACCATCCTAGCCACCTGTCCAGCCCCGTACCCAGACATCAGGTTGCAACCCCTCTTCCCCCATGGCTTACCCCCCCCCATGGTGGGGCGGCGAGGAGCCCTCCAAGCTCTACTCACTTCTACCAGGATCCAGTTCAGGGAGCGCCATTCGGGGTCAGGGCCTGTGGCGGGTGGCTGAATCATCTAGCTGACCGGGGATCATTTTCTTGTTTTCCTCCCTTGAGAGTGGGGCGTGCAATGACATCAGTGGAGGGAGCGTGCACATGTCCACACGCGTTCCTCCCATGCCTGCCCCACTCAGTTCCTTTCTTGCAGCATCGGTACTCTGTTCCCCAGCCACCACCAGGGATCAGCAGCACACCGCCCACTGAAATTCCCCTTCCCCAGAGAGGGAGAACAGTCCTTCGGATGCTCCATCCCTCTCCACCCCTGCTGACCCCTGGCGGCCCATGCTCATTCCCGAATATGGGTCGCCAGTGTACTGCGAGGTAAGGCAACCAGCGCCTCAGCCCTCAGCGCCAACCGGCCAGCTATTTTAAAGGTGTTTGAAATAATAATTTGAATTAGGAAGTCAAGACATTTTCTTATTGCACTAAAATCTTTCAGGTTTCGGGGTATTTTTAAATACCAGCACTCCCAGGGGCTATAAGGCACTCCGCCTGTGGCATCAAGACTTACTACCTCTCAGGACATGCTCTGGTATCCACAAATACCACACACCCTGTTGGGCCCTAATGCTCACTTATGGGCAATAAACTGAATTGTGAGGGTGTGTAACAGGAAACCATAAACCTATACCCAATGTGTTTGATGATATGGGGGTAGAACAGAACCACTGTTACATACTTTCATGGGATGAGGTATAAGAAAGGTTCTTCTTTTAACAAGGTGAACCACGCTGGTCCGCCGGCACAGCAGTTGGATTTCTGCTTGAGACGCAGATGACCCAGGTTCGGGAACAGACCTCAGAGTTGGAGGGTCGGCTAGGGGGAGAAGGATTGAGCATCTTGGGGACTGCTCTTCTTCTCCGGGAGTGTCCCACGCTTTATGGACCCCTGGCAGAGGCTGAGGGTCCAGTGCGGCCAGAACCATCACCTTAGGGGGCGGATGTGGAACATCATTGCATGTTCCCACCCCAAGGGATCCAGCAAGCATTGAAAAAGCCAGCCCCCCCCCCCCGGCATGATGATCTGCTCTGCCATCATCCCCACTGCCTTCAACATCCACTGGGGGGGTCCCGCTCTCCTTGGCCCCGACCTGAGGGGTAAGCCGGGGCTTGCCTACAGTGTCCGTTGGGAGGGGGGAGCCCCCCAGTGGCCCCACCCGGGGGGTAAGATTGGGCATGGGGGGGGGGTCCGAATGGAGGATTGGGGGACCTGTGACCAAAAAAAAAAAAAAAAATCAAATAAACAAACAAAAAAAAACACAACGTGAACTATTACTATAAGTTTATTGGTGCACTGCAGTTGGAGGTCCTCTTATGGGTGTAAGTTTCACATTGTGCATTCTTAGGAAGTGAGAACCTCCAACTGTACCAATAAACTTTTTATACATCATACAGTGTGTTTTCTTGCTTTAAAATTACTTTTTCCCCCTGAATGCAACCAGCACGAGCAGTCAGAAAGACACCTATTACAGCGGCTCCACACATAAGATACTCTTATGGCAATACTCCACTGAAGGAAGTGCTGTGATTGGTCAGGAGCACTCCCACAATCTATAAAACAGAATTAGATGAGGAAGGATGAACATTTGGACACCATTAACTGTCTTTGCTAGCAATGCAAAAAAGAATTTAAGGAAGTAAGATTTTTCATTTCATTTTCATTCCAATGTTAACCCCACTGATACAAGGCTCATTTGCAATGTGGACCCACTGTGCTTGTACAGGACAAGTTACACAAGCATCATACAAGAAGTATTCAAGACATAACAATAGACAACATAAAAATACAGTCAAACAAAGCAAGTATATTAAATGCATCAATTCTCAACATAAATATTTCATATGTATACATGCATGCAGAACACTGTATCAGGGGGCTGTCCAATGGCCCAATGAGTAGCGTACTGCGCTCCTATACAGGTGACCCAAGTTCACGAGTGAGCTCAGGGAGTTGATGGGGGAGCCTGGGGGCTGTGGAGATGCTGCCCCTCAGAGGGATGGCACTGGGTTCCACCGCACTGGCAACACCTGTAGTGGGTCAGAGAGCTTGCTCCTTTGCAGGGGACGCCAGTGATATGTCAAGGCCTGCAGAGGCTCCGCCCTACGTCAGGAAGGTGGGAGGGAGAAAACGGAAACAGCAGTGGTGCAGGCTTAATGATGCCCCACCTACTTGTCTTCAGCCCACACCATGACCTGGACCCCTGCTATCAGTGTGTGTACTCTGGGGGCGGGGAAGGATGGCCCTCCCCCTCCGGGCCCCACCACAAAGAGCAATCCATGGGAGAGTGTGGTAGGTAGGTCTGGGAGAGATGGATGGCCAGTACGTGGACAGCAGGGATGGGGCCGATAGCCACCTGCACTGCTAGGAGTCGAAAAGCTTGTTTGGGGGGGGGGGATTACACTGTAATTGATACAACAAGGAAAATAAAGAAGCAAGCAAACAGACATTTTAAAATGGTGACAGAGAAGTATCAGTAGCTAAACTAACATACTAAAATGCCAGCAGAATAGGCCTAATGGTCTTTCGCATCTGCTCGTTTGGTCAGCCCCCAACCTGAGAGCTGACCTTGCTGCCCCCCTCGCCTTCTCTGGCTTCTCCCTTCCCAGTTCCGGATATTCTCGCTGCATTGGATTTTGCTTCCAGAATTCTTCCCCTATACCTGTCCCACCCCCTCTTGAACCCCTCCACCATCTCTGCCTCCACCAGCCCCCTAGGCAGCGCATTCCATGGCTCCACCACCCTCTCAGTGAAGCAGCACCTCCTCCTTTCTCCCCGGAATCTTCCCTCCAGCTTCCACCCATGCCTCTAGTGGCCCCTCCTCCTTCCTTCAAGCACCCTGACTGCTCCTCCCCTATTTACCCCTTCATGTACCTGAAGACCCTATCATGTGCCCGGTCCCTTCTCTCTTCTAATGTGTATATTTAGCTCTTCGTCTCCTCATAGGTCCTGTCCTCAAGCCCCAAATAATTTTGGTTGCCCTCCTCTGACCCTCTCCAGGAGTTTAATGTCCCTCTTAAGTGTGGCTCCAAAACTGCACGCAGTACTGAGGTGCGCCTCACCAAGCAGTTATACAGAGGAGTATCACTCCTCCTTCTGAGGTGATCCTCAGCGATGCATCCAGCATCCTGTTGGCCTTGGCTGCTGCCCTCCTACAAGTCTCTGAGTTGTTCATCTTGACATCCGCCACCACCCCCAGGTCCCTCTCAGCCATAGAGACTTGTAGCATCCCCCAGGGTGTACACTTGGCCCGGGTTTCTGGCCCCCAGGTGCAGTACCTTGCATTTCCCTGCATTGAACCTCAGCTTCCATTTTCTAGACCATCTTTCCAGAGCCTCCAGGTCCCCCTGTAGGGCCACCTACAGGAAACTGTTCCTCAGTTCACTGGCAAACTGGTGGAATGTGTTGCTTCACCATATTTGATACTTTTGTAGATGTTGGGTGTTACAATCCTCAAAATGCACTAGAAATTAAAAGAATATTAATTTGAAGTTTCTTCCAAACAAATCATCACTGCTTCTTAACCATATGTATCATAAAATACTAATCCATATGAAAAATGTTGTTCAAGATCCTACCTACAAAAATGAGGTGTTGGACATATGTGTTTGATAAAAGTGGACAGTTCTACCCCATTTAAGCAATAATGCCATTCATTTCCTGGGTATTAACGACCGGTGGGGGGTTGCCCAATGCACAGCCGAGGCCAATCCCCACTGTTTGGTCATTATTGCGATTGTAAGTCTAATCGCAATAATGAGACTTTTCCTAATTTAAACTCTTTTTGGACTTCACCTTAGTACTGATTTACATAAGCAATCTGGTTGCGGTAGCAACTCATACTAAAATCAGACTGTACGCAGATGATACAGTGCTCTTGGCTAGCAGGAATACTGTCGAAGAAATAGAAATAAGGCTACATGTATATTTCTCTAAATTAGATACGTGGATTACAAAGTCTAGATTAGTTCTGAACAGTAAAAACAACCAAGACTATGGTTTTTAAACCGGCAACTAAGACAAATGCAAATAACAAACAAGAGATTAAACTAAAAAGGAAACATTGGTACAGGTTAAGGAATACAAATACCTGGGTGTCTGGATAGATGAGGGCCTGAAATTTGACCATCACGTTGAAGACATGTTGGGAAGGGTCAACAGAAGATTAGGTGCATTCAGACGATCAGGTTATTGTAAAGACAGAAATATGACAACTACTACTGTAAACCAATTGCTGGTGCATGTTCTTGATTACGGAAGTCATGTGTATGGTTTAGCGAGCAAAGACATTACTGAAAAGGGTAAATGTGGCATATACTGTAATAGAGTAGCTAGGTTTATTATGAGATGCAACATTCAAACTCATCATTGTGGTATGTACAGTGCACTAAGATGGGTGACTCTTGAAAATAAAATAATAATTTGGGCTAACCAAATATATAAAACTTTATACTTTAACCTACCAAAGTATCTGGTAGAAAAGATGAAAAAGACTGAATATAAACACAAGCATATAAGAAGCACTCACATGAGAAGTTTCAAATTCCAAAATCTAAAAATAAATACGGAGACATGACATTTTCAGTAATCTCCATACCCTTATGGAATTCAACAGAGAACTCCGTTAAGGGTCTAAATGTAAATCCAAAACTTTTTGTAGGAACTCTGAAATATGAACAAAAAACTCGTATGTGCAATGGATAAAGTAAGTTTGAATGTGCAACACTCTTAATATACCCAGTCTAGTTATCTAATATGCATATAATAGCTAAGTATCTGACTTTAGACATTTTCATTTGTAAACTTACATGTTTGTACTTTTACGGTGGAACCTAAATGATTATGTATAAATTTTTATATAAACAGGACCATCTTGAAAACAAGCCCTTCGGGACCTTAGGATATATGTAAGATCTTACCCTGTGTTAAAACAAAGAATTTTACTACTTCAATATCTTACAGCAGCATTAGCCAACTGCTGCCAAATCTACAATTTGTAACTTTATCCTTTTAAAGAGGGAAGCAGTGGCTTTCATTTCCCTCTAAGATTGCTTAAAGTTGTGCAAAAAGCCACTGGAAATAAAGTATTAAATGTATTTATCCATTTGAATTTTGGTAACTGGGTAGGCCCACTGAGACCATGCAGCCCCTTTTTCAGAGGTGACCCGGGGGAGGGAACACAGGACAAAATAGTATACAACAAACATAGAGGTACTGGACTACACAAAATCAAAATTAACACAGAAACTAATGTCTCAAGGTTATGCAATAAGCAAGGCTGAGATACATTTAGAGTCACAGTACAACAAGTTATCTAAGGCAGTGTCCCCACTGCAACTGAATTACAGCACAATGATTGTGGTGGCTAAAGGAAAACACTCATTATCGTAACCCTCCCACCCATAAAAGCTCTAGCCTCCCCCGATTCAGCTTTTTGCATAGAGAAACATTTTTTGCTGCAGTTTACTTACTTTATTTTTATTTAATTTTGTAAACTCCATGATCGCCAAACATGGCGGATGTTGCGCGGTTCCATGTCATGTAACAGTGCGGCACCGCACCACTCGCTCCCTATGTTAAAAGGACTAGGGGAGGTATTTGGGCAGACTGGATGGGCCAGAGGGTCCTTTTCTGACAGCAAATTTCTATGTTGCTTATAATCAATAAGGATTTGTTTGACAGAAACTAAAAATTATTTTTTTCATTTGCTGTCCATTTTCAAGATTGCAAAACACACTGTATAACACCTTCACCATATTCCAAAATACAGAATACAGTGACACAACAGAACACACAGCCCTCAGTTAGCCAGGAAAAAGAAGAACAATTCTGATGCTGATACTTCTTCTTAATAGAATGTTTGTGGAAATTTACATTCTCAGAACACCAATGGCAACCAAAAGGATACTCTCCAGACTCCTGTCTGAAACTTAAGGGAATCACTACAAGTGACAACACACACACACACACACACACACACACACACAGCCAGAGACTGTGAGCTGTGATGTTAACCTTTAAGTAAGCAATAACCCATGACACGGTGTGCGTTTATAGGCATTTAATGAACGCCTGGGGTGCCTTGTCAGGCATGAGGCCACAGGCCAAGTGTCCTCACAGTACCCCAGTCGTGTATTAAATGCCTATAAACGCACACCCTGGAGTGAGTTATTGCACTTATAACATGGGTAACAGGACACTTTCAAAAATTAGCACAGAAATAGGTTTTAACTGTGCAGAAACAGAGGAAAAGCCAATGTGTCCAGCCGCGTAGCAAAGTAGTTCCTCAAAGACAACAAAACTGGATGCTTGCTGTCCATAAGAAAATCTCACAGATAAAGTACTGACATGATGTGGCACACTGGTTCTGTGACAAACACTGCTTTGCTGTGGGAAGTAGCTCTGATTCAGATGTGCGGCACCCCCCTTCCACCCTACACAGACAGGTACGGAGCTCTGCTGAACGCGCATAGTATACACTTGGTCTGGCATGTACTGCTGATACAAGTTGCAGAAGGAGTTGTGTGTGAAGTTTGGATTCTAAAGGCATGTTGATGTCACTGTGGATCGAGGTCTATACACGTCTGCCACTTGTGAGCATGTAGTCGTCGGTTGTGACTCATGTGTCTGTGAGGACCGCATGGCTATCGGGCTGCTCTGGAATGTTCCACATGCTGTCAGTGTGTCCACTTCCTGTGGCGAGCACTGTTAGCACCCCGTTGCCAGCTCTGACTGATGTATGTTTTACTGCCTGCTCACTACTACATTCCTGTGTTCCTTACTGTTACTGTCTGCAGTCCGTGAGCCGATTGCTCTTTGCACAGTGTCAGTATCTCACGCCTCCCCCATGAAAGCAGAGACACACATTGCCACATGTCACGGACACTGCAGCACCATAACGGATGTGAGTGAGAGGTGTCCAGGAGGGGGGAAACAGAGGAACAGATTGAGTGACAGTAAGAATGCAGTCTGCACAGTGTATTGCTCAGGTTAGGAGATCTGCGGGGCAGATGTGTAAGGGGACACTGCAGCACTTTACAGAGACACAAACAGACTCAGGCATCCACAGATACACAGTGCCGCAGGTCTCTGACACAGTTACAGCTCCCTCTCGGCGGCACTTCTTTGCTACTCTAACAGGTCACTCTCCTACCGCACTACTCCCGATGGCTGCAGACACTAGAGTGCTACATCAGAGGTAACTGAGAAATATTCTTGGGGTTGGCCAGGGGAACAGACTGAGGGAGAGTAACAATGCACTCTGTACAGTGCATCGCTCGGGGCCAGAGGTCCATGGGGCAGGTGGGGAGACACTGCACCATTTCTCCAGAGGTTACAGAGACAGAGTTGGGCGTGCAAAGACACACACACACACACACACACACACACACACACACACATATGTGCCGCAGGTCTCTGCCACTGTTACAGCTCACTGTCGCTAAAGCACTTGGCAAGATGGCTGACTTTCAGATTATAATTCTGGTCACTATAACAAGTATCGAACAGACTAGCTGAGGGAGCATCCCAGGGACCGTGCATGTACAGGCATTTAATGTACGGTCACCTGATGATGTTTCAACAATCCCATTGGGTCTAGCTCATGTCCTATGTTATAAAATCTGATAATGCAGTCTGTTAGCAGGACAATGAACAGAAATCCTGTGTGTCTGGTTGGGCTGCATCCTTTTGGAGTACACAACATCCACACCCATCAGCCACACTTTCCCACGGATTGCCCCTTGTGGTGGGGCCAAGAAGGGGAAGGAGGACCCACGATCCTCTGCACTGCCCAAATACCATCAATATTTTCGCATTTTGCACACATGCGAGCAAACATAAAAATCACAAACTCTAAAATGTACAGAAATACATCTCACACCCCCGTTGATCTTTAATTGACAACAATCTGTGGTGAGTAATGAGGTCTTATGGGGAGTTTCAATATATTTTTTCTTTTAATTTTGCTTTTTATAGGAAACATTATAGGAAGCAACATTAATTACTTCCTCGTCTCTGTTTAATGCACAAACTACTATCACTTAAGAAACTGAAAAATAAATTGATACCAAGAAATGAGTGTATCAGGTATCATTTTTATTGTCAATGAATTGTTGTTTGTGAGTCCCAAGAAGTACAATAGGCATTTCCCAAAGTGCATCACCACCTATAAACAGATGTGGTTAAGTGCGACAGAAAGGTTTAGGGAATCTACAGGGGGCACAGGTAAAAAGAGCATGGCAGTAAAGCATCAGAAGGTAAAGATTTGTCAAGGTTACTTTAACATATACTGCTTGTACTAGCATACATCATAAGTAAGCAATATTATAAATTACACTAAAAAAACTAATCTTTTGAAACTGCTGCTTTCTTCGTTACTTGCTATATCCATGAATGTGCATGTTTCATTTTATTTAAAATATCCTATTTGCATGAGAGAAAGTAAATAAGCAAAATGGACCAATTTAGTGGTCCTTTTATTAGTAGAATGTGGACCCGGTGGTGCAGTTAGGACCCAAGGCAAACGGAACGGCATGAGCACCCTACTTGTCCTTTTTATGGGTGCACAATATAGTTATGCATGACTTAATGTGTTCAAGAGGGAAATGAGAAGGCAGAAGTGATGCATAATATACTTCGTAACCACAGTAGAACTGGATCACTTACTTAGTATGCACTGGATCACTCCTCTGTTTCATTTTTTTTGTTACTGGCTACACCTCTATCTGTTCCTTCTCGGCCCCCCTCTACATTCAAAAAATTCCCCTCAAATGCCATACATTCTGCCCACCTCTCAATCTCTCCCCTGTAGCTGTGTGCAAAATGATTAAATTTTGCTTTGTGTAGTGCTATGCAAAGTGCCATACTTTACACGGCCCTTTATCTAACGCTATGCATAACGGAGTGCCAACTTCACTGGTGAAGACTCTGTGAAGCGACATTTTACTCACAAAGTCACTTTGCAGAGCTGGCAAAGGGTGTAACACCCCCCCAAAAAATATTCCCACCCCCTGTAGCACCCAAACCTCACCCTACTAAGCCAGCCTGGTGGCCCAGGGTAGTGTTACGCCTCCCATGCCCACGACCTGGGTTCAGAAGCAAACAAGTTGCTGGGGGTCAGCCAGGAGGGAAAGAATCGAAAATCTGGAGGACTGCTCTTATCTCACAGAGAAGGTAGTTTGCACCCCCCCCCCACACACACACACACACAGTGTGCCTGACACCCAGCACAGACTGGGTGTCAATGCGGTCAGGAAGTCACCAAAGGGTGGGGACGTCAGCATGACACACAGCATCACTGCATGCCAATGTCCACATGGCAGAAAAAAATGGAGGAAAAGTCACACTGTACAAGATGATTCAAAGCCCTCCCACAAGCCTGGTACGGTACACCATCAATTAGGCACCCACACACCAGATCCTGCCTTGGGGACAGACAGAGGCAAGAGCAAATCCCACCTGACAGCACCATGAGGGGCTGCCTGGTTATTATGGCATTCTGACTCAAACTCTCGCACAGCTGTGTGCGCACCTGCCACAAGCACTGTCTCAAGAAGCCTTTTTCAACACTTGCAGTTGTCGTCTGTCGACAAACCGCAAACCCTCAAGTCGGGCACCATTCTTCAGTTCGTTTCAAGCAGCAAAAGTAGTTTTGCGAAAACTATGCTAGTAACAGAATTTTCAGATGCTCCCCATTTT
This sequence comes from Neoceratodus forsteri, assembly GCA_016271365.2. Lineage (NCBI taxonomy): Eukaryota > Metazoa > Chordata > Ceratodontiformes > Ceratodontidae > Neoceratodus > Neoceratodus forsteri. The sequence continues at coordinate 986,963,069 of CM057450.1, forward strand.
TCAGATCGCAGACAACCTCCGGAAACTGTTACCTGACCCCGAAGTGGCACCACAAGAAGAAGAATCACCACAAATACCCAGAAACGGACTTTCAATCAAAAAAATCAGTAGTTTGTCAACATAAATAGTTTAGCTTCAAAACTTTCAACCTGTTAAACGCATTTAATGCTGCAGTTACAGCTTGTCTTTGTTGCAATTCAAACAAAAAAAAGAAGGTGTCACCAGCAATTATAAAAAAATAAAGGTTATACAACAGATGTGATTGGAATTTTTTTTTTAAACACACCCTCGGGGTGTGATGACCTCATAAACCTCTGGCGCTTACGGCTCTCCAAAGTTTATGGGTCATCACACGCACAAATCGAAAAAAATCCAGAACACACAGTTGCATAACCATTATTCTCTATTGTAACATGGCAAAAAAAGAGAAGTGTGAAATAAGGGAATGGCATTGGACAAAACGCACCACATGATCAAAGTTGGAGCAGGGATTAATCACTGGTAATGCCAGCTCCAACTATTAATCATGGGGTCACCAGGTCAAGCTGTAGAACCAGTAGCTATCACAGCAAAAAACGCTGTATATCCCACAATGCAGCAGACCACAGAAAACACAGCGTGGAGAAGACCCAGGATCTGACCGCGCCGATACAAAACCGAACAGTTCCAGTGAACAGAAGTGCAAAAAACAGAACAGGAACAACAATAACACAAGTATGGTCATATTACAAGCACATTAATGCCCTCCAGAGTCGGCTTCTACTGGGGAATTAATGCAAGGCTGGGTGGTTGTAGGCACTCAGCCTTCGGCCTCGGCCACAACTCACCCACCCCCATGCATTAATTCCCCAGTAGAAGCCTCCTTCGTCAGGTATTAATGCTTATTTGTAACCAGGTAAGACCCACAAGGTCTCTCTTCAGAGGCAACCCGAGAGATTAAGGACTTGCAGAGTAACACAGTATGCAAGTGGAGGTTGTGTAAATCAAAGCAAGGTCTGCTGGATGCATCAAGTTCATTCACAGCTAGTTATTCTAATCTCTAGGCTATACTACCAGCCCCTTCAGGTAAGGGCTCCAGTTCTGCATGCCAAACTCCAGATGTGGTCTCGCTAAGGATGTGTACAGCAGCTTTATAACCTCCTCCATTCTGCTCCTACTGTTATATAAACTGAAAGCCTTCAGTGGAAAGGATCAGTCACCTACAATAATATATTACAGATTCTCATTTTAATAAATACTAAATATAGTCACTTTCAAGAACATTATATCAATACTTATTAGAAGCCACCCTGGCCCATATTTTCTCAGTTCTCCAATTTTAGGTTTTGCTTGCTTGTTCCCTTTCTCTAGAAACATGATCTGCCATCTGCAATGCTGGTGTCGGCAGCCGTTGTAAACTACATATGTTATCCTAACAAACTAATTTAAATATGGTAACGTAATTTGGCAGCAGTAGCAAAAAATCACTAAGTTATGCTACAGCACCCATCGTAAGTCAGCTCTGCATCCCCGGTTAAAACAAACTATAGAAATCGTTTTTCCAACGTACAGTGCAGTGCGTTCCAGCAAAATGGGTAGCTGATTTTGCAAGTGTTTTAAGAACATACATTCACGTTACATTTGCATTACAGGGAAGCGTGTACATAACATTCACTTTGAGGGTACTTACTCCGGACAGCAGCAGTGGATGAGATTTACTAAACTGTGCTCATGACAGCGCTGCTCAGTAGCTCGACGGCGACGACCAATGACGATCGAACGCTAGCAGTGTATCCCAGAGTGTAATGAAAATTCCAGCAACTGAACTCCGCCCTTCCTACCAGGTTTGGTTTGCGGGGAGGGGGAGGTGCCATCTGGGCGGGGGCAAAAGCAATCGTGTCAGAACCCTGCACAGACAGGCAGCAACCACCAGAGGCAGTACGTTCGCGCTACCGAAATGATGGCGCCCGCTGTACTGCCTCAGGAGGGGGCGTTACAATTCTAGTCTTTCTTCCCAGGTCTGCGCTTACAACTGACAGCAAATCCTGTCTTGTGGGTGGTCTTTGCGCGTCATTCTCTGTCGCCGTCTCAGCTCGTCGTGAACACAATTTAGTAAATACCAGTGCTTGTTGATGTGCGGAGTAAGTATTTTCACAACTGAATGTTCTGTACACCTTTCTCATACGCAAGAGTACAGTGAATTCGCGCATAGCTTCGTAGTTAGCTGGGATGTATGGCACTTTGGTAGAACGGTTTCTGTAGCTTGTTCTGGGAGAGAGAGGCTGCTGCACTGATGGGGGTCGTTGTACTACTGTGTGTATCAATTGGTGTAGTCGCTGCTGTCAACGTTAGCAGGGTAACTTTGCAAAATGCATGTACTGAGACCAGGGCCGTTGCCAGGATTTTTACAAGGGGGCTCTTTTTTGGAATCTGTGATTTTGTTTTAAAAAAGCCGGGGGTGCCCCAGAAACCTAGGGGTTCTAGATGCTCTCTGGTGCATTTTCTAGTTATTTTGAAGCTAATAAGCTCATATTGTAGCTCTCCTCCACCTCCTTGCTCTAAAATGATGACATGTCTGGCTGCAGGATGAATACATACTAGCATTCTGTACATGAGATTAGCAAAATGCTGATATTGTAGTACAAGTGATACTTATATATGTTTATAACACAGTGAAAAAAAACTGAGCAATTTGATTGGCTGTGTGAGAGAAGTACAGGAGTATAATTATGAAAGCATAATTACACTCCGGTGCTTCTTTCATAGCCAAAAGCCTAAGCACAAGCAACAGCAGAAAATCCATACACTGCACTCTACTTCCGAACCTGACAGTAGCTGTTAACGCTGGAAAGAAAATGTAGGAAATGACTGAATACTTCGTCTATTCACAGTTAGCAGCTCCAGTCAGCAACTTAGCAAACCCTCCCGCTGTGAGCGCCACTGCAGAAATAGCCGAGATCACGCCTGACAACGAAATCCAGCATCCGAAGAGCAGCACAACTGTGCAGAACTGTACCTTCACTAGTGATGTTGTCTTCCACTTTTATTGCCTCTGTTGCACAGTGTAAGGGCTTGGTTGTACTCTTCACTAAGTCCCTACCTACTTGTAGTGGCTCCGTTGAACTCCGTTTACAGGGACTATTTAATCATAAGTGACTTCTGCTTCTTTTCATCTCTAAATTTGTTTTCAACTTGTTTGTTGACCAGAATGACTCGTTTTTTTCTCACTGTGTTATAAGTGCCATAAGACACTTTAGGGATGTGTAAATATACTTTCATAATTGCACTTAGCTCTCGGGTGTTTAACGGCACTCGGCGCAAGTGCCTCGTGCCGAACAACACCCTCGAGCCGTGCAATTATGAAAGCATATTTACACACCCTGGCGTGTCTTATTGCATACGTAACCCCTCTGCAAATGGGGGTTCCCAAAAGTCTTCCAGGAGCTTGCCTGAGTGCTCCAGGTCTGAGTAGTGTTCGGCGCAAAGGCCGTTTAAGTGTGGGTGTAGTGAGTGCTTTGTAGCCTCCGTGTACTGTCTCTTTAAGAGCTGTCTGCTTGCAGACATAATGAGTTTGTATGGGGGGACTGTGTGTTTCCCTGCTCGAGTCCCACTCGAGCTGCTGACAAATTGCTCCATTTCTGCAGTCGCTAAGAGCGCAGAGGGAGCCTAAATGAAAGATGTAACTGTTTGCCTGAAACCAGTTAGAGTCTTGGTGAAAATGCAGTTTGTCTAACCTGCCTTTCTTGCAGTTGGGACTCTCTGTGTTTTGCCCCTCCGGTTTGGACCTGAACTGCAGAATTGGTCCAGTCAGTGTGGGGGGACCCTTAAAATGGAGTCTGCTTGGGCGAACCAGAACTTGGACTCTCACCTGGAGCCTGCCATAAAGGGGGCTGTATGGCAGGTGCTTCTGGGAAGTGTAGTTTGGACCCTGGCGCCTTTTTGCACCAATAGAGGGAGCCTGCTGTGACTGACAGAAGGAATCAGCCAACCAGAACCGTTTTGGATCAAGGGAAAATGGTCTGAACTGTTGCTGGCAAGCCAGATGCGAGTTGACTGAGTAAGAAGAAGGAACTCTGTGCTGCTGCGGCATGTAGTTCGCGCGGGAAGCACGTGAAAGGCCTTGAAGTCGGCCTGCGGCCGTTAGCGAGTGGGAGTCAGACTGAATCCGAGTTTGGAGGAAGGAGACGGATGTCAAAAGTCTGGAAACCAGGCTTAACGTGAAGAAGACCGAAGATTGTGCTGAAGAGCGATCGGCCTGTCAGGGACTGCTGGTGCTGCATGTGCTCCCGGGTTTTGCAGTGTTGCGATCGGGACTGAGAAGCAGCTGCCTGGTATAGTAATTTCCAGTACATACAAATGTGTTTAGTGCTTGTGGGGACCACAATCCCATTTCCCCTCTGCTGTGAGTTGTGTGCTGAATGCTGGCAACCCAGCAACAACACCTTCTAGCTTGAAATCCGTATGGGGTATTGTGAGTACAATTTAGGGCAACCCCCTGCAACAGCTTATAGGTCAAAATTGTGCCATCTGATTTTATTGTGTTTCTTTCTACAAACTGAGCCATCCGGCTCCGAATTACAAGTTTGTGTTGTGCATATATTTTCTTCCTACAGGGCCCCATCGAGCTGCACCTGCCAGCCAATGGACCTGGCTAGCCCCCAATCCTGGGTACCCAGAGTGTGACTTTTTGGACCCTATATGTATGCACAGTACTGTGATTTGAACCTTGCCAAACCAAATCAACCTGATTGCCCCCCTCCTGTGTTACTGTCCCCTAAATAAATCACATATGTTGTTATTGAACTATATATGGTCTCTGTTGTCAGTACCTATAGAACCAGCATTGCATTGTGTTGTGTATGTTGCTTAACCTTGTTTTAAAGGGGGTCCTCAGAGACGTGCTGCAGAATCCGTCTCAAGGGTGAGTGGTATCTATATGTGTAGAACGTGCTCATATGTGGGGTATTGGGAAGGTAACTCCTGTGTACTGTGTGGGCCACTAGTGGGAACAGAGGGGGGTCACAGTGTCCCTGAGGGCTGTGCCCAAGTTAGTTTAGCCACTATCAACCCTGACCTCTGGGCGGAGGCACCCGTCATAGAACCTAGGCCCCTCAACCTGTCAGTAGCCAAGCAGGCAGGGGTGGTAGCCCTTGGGATAGTGCCTGTAAGAGGCTATGGGATACAGATGGACTCAGACACAGGTGATGTTCTCAAGTCGAATCTCAGCAGCTGCTTTATTGAAGAATTCCGAAATAAAAAGTAATATATAACAAAATAAAAAAGGTGGACTGTTTCGTCAAAATTAAACATAAAGCACGTTTAACAGGCGTAGCTTACATCATAGGTTCCTTTATACATCAAGCAGAATAGGTCAAGCGAGTCTTCTGTTGAATAATAACTAGAGAACACTAGTTAAGGGTGTATAGGCTCCAACACCCTCAGCCACATCTGACTCTGGAGAAGCTAGCTATATATAGGCTAGAGAACAATCTCTGATTGGCTGGAATTCCTATCACTCAGTTAAAACAAATAAACTTTTTTACAAAATAATCATTTGTGTTATACAAAGCTTATAAACCAGTCATTTCAGTAACCTTATGATCATATAGCATCTATAAAATCATTAATATTATTTTTAAGCTTCTAAACTTAGAGTTTGTAGAACAAGCCCCTCCCTTTTGTATCTCTTTTGTATAAAATGAACAACAATATGGCCGGCTCCTAGGGAGAGGATTCACTAGGGAGGACTCTTATACTATCCCCATATATTTCTTATTATGCCAGGTAAATAAATATCCCTTTAGTTCCTTGTCTTTCTCTCACTCTCTTGAATGTTATGCTGTGTTTTGCAACCACAGGGCTGACTGAGTATTAAAACAAAAGGGAAACAAAACACTGTGGTGTTTGCTGGGCTGTGGCTGGCAGGAACACAGCTCAGCCACAGTCAGGAGAAAGGTAATTTGCACAAAGTGCAGGCAGGAAGCGTTTTAGCGCTTTACAGCAAGGGTATTTTCAGCATGAAGGAATACCATTTTGAGGATTTGCGGCGTTTACGAGCTCATTTAGAACGTCGCGAAGGAGCGTTTTAAAGAAACGCTTGGTCTACAGCTACATTTAGCGTGTCCAACACTGTTTTGGATAAGGGGGTTTACTTTTAAAGCCCTTTAGGGGCGAAAGGAGCATTTTAAACAGTTCCTAATACTCTAGCCATTTTAAAGGGGCCACGACTACATTTGGGCTTGACTCGTAAATACAATATGTTCCCATTCACATTCTAGCAGGTTCTACTTGTTGTATATTAATTCTTGGCTTGCCAATATGGGGTAAACAAAGACAAAAAGTAACCAACAGACAATATAATAAAATAAAAAATTGCATAGGTGGCCAGTCTATGCACATAAAGACATTACAATGACAAAGACATACAAATAGGGATGGACACATTGGGGGGGGGCAAGTCATGGCACAACAGTAGTAACCTGATAGATACATAACAGGGCTGGCCTGGCATTGTACCACCAGACCTATTGACAGCGCCACCTAGGGGTTACATATGCATACGTATATTTATTGTCTGCAGCAATAACCTGCTGGCTTGATATAGGCTAGGCCATGAATGTCAGCATTTTTCTAACCTCATGTTCTGAATAGAAGTATGCATTCACCCTGCAGATAGCCACATAATAGTGGTCTGGGTGCTGTTAGGCCTTCAACAGATTTTTTTTTTTTTTTTTTTCAAAGTGTGTTCCTTTTTTATAGACTGTTTAAAAAAGCACGGGGCAGCCCCCAGAAGCCCAGGGGTTCTAGATGCTCTGTGGTGCATTTTCTGGCTTATTTTGAAGCTAAATAACTCGTCTGTGAACTCTCCTCCACCCCTTGCTCTAAAATTATGATGTGTCTGGCTGCAGGGTGAATACATATTGTATTCTGTACATGATGTTAGCAAAATGCTGATTTTTGTAGTATAAGTGATACATACATTGACTGCAGCTGTCACTTGCTGGCTTGACTTAGGCCAGGCTAATGTCATGTACAGAACTGAACTATGAATTTACCCAGCAACCAGCCAGATATTAGGGGTCTGGGGGCTGCTAAACCCATAGAAGCCCTGGGTTACTGTAGGCTCTGTGGTTCATTTTGTGATTAATTTTAAAGCTCAAGAAATCATCTATCATCTCCCCTCCACTCCTGGATGTCAGGACAATTACTGTCTGTGTCACATAGTATTTGGTTCTGGATGTTGACTTATCCCTGCCTGGTTCACAAGCTGGTGTGCTTTACAAAAAACAATACCACACTGTGCCTATCTGCTTAATCAAACCGTGACCCACTGTAGCTAGGTCACAGGGATGGACACATAGTCAAAGGAAAAACTGTAGGAGGATATAGTACTGTTATAATTTCACTTAAACGTTGCATAAAAATACCTACACATAATATTACAGGTCAGTAATTCAAGCACCAATTTTGACCCGGAAGTTGCAGAAATTTTAAAATGTAGAAAACACGATTATCTGCACACAACAATACTGACCTTCAGAAATAAAATCACAGCACCACAGAGCAAAATTCAGGCAGCCAAAGGATGATAAGCCTGGGTTCTTGATAGCTCAACATACTCAGATTTACTCAGGCAAACTGTGGAGGAGTTCAGTCTTTTTTTTTCTGTCACTCTTGCAACTGGACCCGTAATTTGCTGCAGTGGTGAGAATGAATGAGCTACAACATTATTCAGGCAGAGCCACCCTAGAATGCTGAGCTCTCTGAGAGTGAGATTAACAGCTAATCATTATTTTATTCTTTCTATATTGAGAGAGGAATCTTTCAATTTCTTGTTTATTCTGAATTTCTCTCTTGTTGCTTAGCCCCAGTGAACTGCTTCTGCCTGACCCTATCCTCAGTGTCGCACAATAGAAAAATTGATCTGGGTGGATCCAAGCAGTTACCTGACTGTGCCACTGACTGGTGTCTGGTAAAATAGTTCACAGTTACAGGACATCAGCCGTCTTTCCTCCATCCAGCAACTTAGTCTCCCAGTCAAACAATTCAACCAGGTTTGTTTGGCAGGACCTCCCATTGACGAATCTGTGGTGTCGTTCATCCTCCAGCCTGTGTTCTTGCATGAATTCCACCAACCTTTCCTTTAGGACGATTTCCATCAATTTCCCCACTAAGGATGTGAGACTGACTGGCCTGTAATTTTCAGGCTCGTCCCTGCTGCCACTCTTATGTATAGGTACCACGCGTGCCATTCTCCAGTCAAGTGGCACACATCCTGTCTGAAGAGAGGTGTTGAGTACATCCATTATGCAGTTGAATGTTTTGAAAGTAATGTTCTTCTGGCACGGTATAATAAAAACAGAGGACTATCGGATACATGTGATTGCCCTATAGGTGGAAAAGAGAATTTATCCCGTGTGCATTGGGTATGCCCATGGTATGTTAAAGAAATAAATTACCATCTGGGTTCCTTTATTAACACTAGGTATGATGTAGAGCAAAGCTGTTTGACCTCCATCCTTATGCATACATCAGATCTGTGGTCTCTTGAGCGACTTGCAAAAATATTTCCTGACAATTTCTAAAATTAGGCAGAAATTAAAGGTGGTATAATACTATTAGGTGACATCCTGGAATTAGATTGTTGTAATTGAGTCAAAATCATCTAAATGGATATAAATGTATTTAGTATCTCATGTATATGTATTTGTATGTGCACTGTAAGAATCTTGCACTGTATATTGTTTTTAAAAATTGGGGTACTGATGTTGTTTGATATTGTAATGGCTATATAACCGATCAATAAATTGCTTGATTGATAAAAAACAAAACAAAAAAAAAATAACATCCATTATGGGTGCTGCCAGCACTTCTGCTAGTTCCATCAGCACTCTCGGATGTATCCCAATCCGGACGTGGAACCTTGTCCTCCCTAAGAGATCTTAGGCCATCCAACACCATCTTCTCTGGAATCTCAATATCTGTTATCCCCTCCCCCTCTGACTGTTCCTCCATCCCCGGAGGGATGGACACGTCCTTCTCCCTTGTGAATACCGAGCAGAAGTAATCATTTAGTACCTCTGCCTGGTATGCTCCCTTTACTAACCATCCTCCATTGTTGTTCTTAATTCTGGCAATCTGTTCCTTACGTTTCCTTTTTTCTTTAACATATCTAAAACATTCTTGGTTTTCACTTCCTCCTCTTCCTCCCTGCTGACCACTAAGCCCTCCCTTATGAATAGAGTGCCCCACCCCTACCACACCTTCTATCCCTTCTATACAGGCTGTACCCCAAGATTGTTCAATCCCAGTCCTGGTTATGGTTGGCCCATGTCTCTGTGATGGCAACTATGTCTATTTTCCCTTCTGCTATCAGTGCTTGGAGCACTGGTATTTTATTCCCGCGAAGCTCCTAGCATTGAGGTACAGTGCTCTCCAGCCATACCCCGCTCCCTGCTTGCTCCCCTCTTGGCCCCTAGCCTTTCCTTTGGTTTAACTAGTCACAGCACAGCAAGGTCCTTCCTCCCTGGAATTAGGGCTGCAATGGCACTCAGAACTGCAGAACGCTCAGTTTTGCAACACTGTTTGCCAGGATTCTGCATCACTGATCCATTGCTGAAGGTCAGAAGACTGCCAGAAAGTGTTTGCATATGCTCACTGTATTGTACAGTAGCTGTATCATGCCTGCTGAACAGCCAAAGAGAAGACAGCAATATTGGGCTGAGTGGAAACCGCTGTAGTTTGGCGGTTCACCAAATGCCCCTTCGGCTTGTCACTCACTCTTACTGAGCAACCCTGTCACTCCTGAACCAGAGTCGCCGGCGTGGAGGGCAGAAAAGCAACTGCCTCCCCACTGGTACAGCTCTATCTTGTTGCTATTATAACACAAATGGACTACTACAAAATGTTAAGATGATGTACTGTATATTCCCATAGTTTTACTTCTAATCACATAAGCAGTTTATGTTTATAGCAAGTTGCGTTGATATGCTTTCGAGGGACAATGCTGTGATCATATATTCAATCCACAACCACCTTGCTCTGTCAATGCACATCATTATGGAAAGTTTATATATTTATTCTTTTTGTTCACCATGTAAGGTACTCTCTGTAGAATGCTGTCTATATTTAGGCACCAAGCCTCTGTCTTATTGTAAGTCCTTGAGCAGCTGACTTGAACCCCCTGTGCTTCGAACCTTTCAGATGTAAAGCTGGGAAGTAGTGGGAATGCCACTGTAATTGCATGTTTCAGCTCAACAATTGGGGCAGTATGAGTGGCAGAACTATAAAATGAAGCTTGCAGGAAAAGAAGCAAGCAGGCTGTCAGGCTGTATGTATGAGGTTCCGGGTTATTTATCATCTGCCCAGCAATCTGTGGTTTACCATCTGCCCAGCAATCAAAAATATGAGTGTGTGTGTGTGTGTGTGTGTGTGTGTGTATACACACACACACACACACACACAATATATATATATATGTATGTGTGTGTGTGTGTGTGTGTGTATGTATATATATATACGTATTATAAATCATTTTTTTATTTTTTTTTAAGATAGATGAATCCATGTCAATCTGAAACCCCTCTGTTTTCTCAGGCGGCACTCACTTCTGGAAGGTTTTCTGCAAATGTAATCTCGGTAACACTGGTTTTCTCACTTAACAGTGACAGATGTTATCTTTCTGATGAAATAAAGGAAGGCTTGACACTTTCAGACACTACTGTTTTCTCATCCCATACTTGTTTCAAGAAAGTAATTTGCCATAAGTGTGATAGCCACGATAGAAAAACTGATCCGGGTGGATCCAATCAATTACCTGACTGTGCCACTGACTGGTCCCTGCTAAAATGGTCCACAATAAGCCCAAATGATCATCGCTGTGCCCACATTGGTTTTCTTTAGCGGTGGCCGAATCCTGAACAATCGCCTCGACACATCCACACTCTGTTGCAGTAGTTTCTGCTCGGCTTCTGGTGCAGTGTGAAATTCGTGGTAGGAATCCAGTTGCATCATGGGCACTCTTGCGTGCTTAGTGCACTACTGATTGGCCAAGATGGTCACTGGGGGATGTAGCAGCACGAACCATGGGGCAGGTCAACTGTAGCAAGGGACGAGAGCTGAATGGCAGATCGGGAGGCTCATCAATGGAGACACGCTTGTCACTGGAGGACTACCATTGTATGATTGACGGTGAGTGGAGCTGACGGGAAGGGGGGATGAGGCGCATGTCTCAGATGTGAGTTGGGCACAGTCTTAAAGTAGCAGCCGCCATAAAATTAGGTTCAAAACGGGGTTGGGAGGTTCATTCGAACCACACGAACCCCAGCTGGCAATGGGCTGCAAATGGAACTGCTAGTGATTCCAGCCTTACATGTGGCAGATTATGCTGCTGAAGCTGCGTTACAGGTAGAACGCCACAGTACTCTGCCTTTTGTAATAGAATGTGGGACTCGGGACCTGGCCCTCAAAAGGGTTGTGCACTGAAATGGGCGACATATCCTGAAACATAGAGGGATGAGCTTTTAGCACACTGGAAACAATGTTTTTATTACTGTCCAGTTTAATTTTGAGTTTATATCATCGTATATTTTTATGAATGGCTGTCAGTACCTTCTGTGTGTAGGACAAAACTCACTACATGTGGGATGGAATTATTCTAAGTGGTGAGCTGAGGAGTCCCTCTGTCCTTTGTGGGATGAATAACAAGAGATTCCTGCTAGTGTTGCTGTTACAGCTGTTGTGACTGCAGAAGCAGTGTTGTGCTGGAAGGGAATGGCTCCTATTACCCAAAGTTATCGTCTGTGTCTTATTTTACTGGTGTCTCAGAGGACAGTTGTTGTTTTTTTTTCTGTCTACCTCTTAGCCTTACTTGTCTGAGACTGCATATACAACAAGGGGCCCCATCAGCCCAGCTGGAAGCCTCTGTGCGTTTTCCACTTGGACCCTTTAAGCATTAAGTGCCCTTTCAAAATGAAGCACACCATTATATGCTCCAGGTACCCTTTCAAACATCAACCCCCTTACTTTTTGCAGCATTCTAACACCATTACCTCTGGAGTCTGTGTTGAAGCGGGAGTGAGCAGTAAGATCCTGACAGAAAATGTTACTCTCTGGGTGTGGAACATGGGGAAGGGAAGATGCCCATATATGCAGGGCCACTGCTTTTCAGAATACAGTATGAGAAAAAGATTAAATATGAAATGCATCAACAGATTGTAGGGATGGAAGCTCATTATTTTGTGGAAAAAAGACATAAATTGTGTTATTCTTTATAAGGGGAACAATCAGGAATGTTTATGAGGGACTTCTAATCTCTAGATTTGTGTCATCTGTAGGAGTTGGTACTCTCCTACTTCATTTAATGGAAAAAGGTGTCAGAGGAGCAGGAACTCTCATATAATTTTGTAAGAGGGGGGAACTAAGTTCTTGTGGGTTCTTAGCCAGTGCAGCACCTCTTCTTTATGTTATCTGTTTTTCATCCCAGATACAGTGCCTTCAGAAAGTATTCACCCCCCTTGGATTTTGTCACATTTTGTTGTGTTACTACCAGAATTTTTAATGCATTGAAATTATTTTTTTCCCCCTTGATTCACACAGCATACTCAACAATTTAAAGGGGCCAAAATAGTTTTATTGTGTAACAAAAATTTATGAAACATTAAAAACTGAAATATCTTGTTTACTTAAGTATTCACCCCGAGTCAATACTTTGTAGAAGCGCCTTTAGCAGCAATTACAGCTTTGAGTCTTCTTGGGTATGTCTGTAAAGAAAGTTTCACACATCCATATGGCGGTGGATGCTGAAAGCCCCCCGCCCAGAAGCATCACACTCTGAAAGACTGTACGGAGCTGCTAGCCACCCCAGCTAGGGAGCCCAGTCTTTGAGCACAAACCAGAGTCATCAGTGGCAAGTGGATTTTTTTTAATTTGTAAAGGGGAACTGGCTGCACTAAGAGCGCTGCACCCAAGTGTGGAGCTGGTCCCAATTTGCACTTCGTGCAAAAAAAAAAAAGTATTTGTTTACTGTAGTATCCAGTACTTGATCATATCCGGCTGATCCTGCTGACTCAAGCTGACACTTGCTGTAACCAGAACCCCCTGCGTCTGATGTCAGAGCTGGTATGCAGCTGTATAAGATTCAGTACATCTTGGAGCTTTTATAATCTCCCATCAGCTTTTTTCTGGTCTTGCTGTTCTCCTAGGGCTATGTACTGCCCTCTGTGACTGTACTTCGCCCTGGGAGGACTGCGGGCCCAGCAAACAGAAGATCATGGCTTAAAAAAAACTCTTAAACATCCTGTTGACCCAGGGGGAAGGGGGATGTCATATGTGAAGGAACAAGTGGTCCCTTTGGGGTGCTCTTATGTCAGCACGTACCCAGTTGCCTGGCGAGTGACACGGAGGCAACACATGCCCAGAGTGGGGCCGGCAGGGGATTACTGAAGTAAGGGTGGCACTCTCCTGCCCTTCTAATGGTCCTGTTAGGCATTTCACTGAGGTCACCTTTCAGGACCACATCCTTGGGTGGGATAAGGGGAGGGCTTAGGGGAAAAAATACCCCCCCAGCAGTGATGGGCAGATGAAACCACGCCCACGCCACAGCAGGGTCTCTTCTACTCCACCCGCGCCTCGTTGGTTCCTCCTCATGGGTCCCGACCTTCAAATTAAGTATTCTCCTCCTGGCTTGGGGACACTGGGGGATCCCACCCACAGGGGATAAGCTGTGGGTTATGGTCAGGGTATCTGGGGTGGTTGTCAAGCAAATGTGGGTGGCAGGCTGGACCACTGAAGGATTCCTGCAGTGGGTAGAAGGGCTTGGGTAGGTGAAAGGAGGTCCCAGTACCTGCTGAGGTGAAAATGGGGGACAAAAACAGAAAGTTGTTTTTTTTTTACTTTCTCTAACATGTACTTCAGGCTGTTGAATCTTCCACAGCTGGAGCTCAGCTTTGGTGTCAGCTGCTGAGGATTCTGGGATTTCTTGTTACAGCAAATGTCAGGTTGAGCATGAGCAATATTAGCCAGATACAATCTACGATACTGCAGTAAACGGTAATTAACTAAAAAAAAAAACATTTGGAGGGGGAAAGGGTTGCCCACAAATTGGGACCAGCACTACGCTTGGGTGTGGGGTTCTTAGGGCTGACTGTTCCCCCTTAAATTCATGGTTTTATCCCACCAGCTCTCACCGGCACGCCCTCTCTCTCTCTCAGTCTGGCTGCTTTTCCTCAGCATGCATGGTGTGCTTTTCCTACTAGGCCAGACCCTCAGCATTCTGTTCCTTGAAGTCCCTCAAGGTTTACCCCCTTGTGGTGGGGTTCAGGCTGGCCTTGTTTCTCCAGGCCAGAATGAAACGTCTCGGTCTCAAGTTTTCTCACAGACGACTTTAGGGATTTGCAGTTTGCTGTGTTTTTATTGCCGTAAATGCAGCCCTAACATACAATTCAGATCCTTTTTCAGCACACATGAACTTCTTTAAGTGGTGAAATAGTGCATCATGCCACATTTGGTAATGCAGTTCCAAAACTGCCAGGGTAGTGGCTACTTGCCCCAGCACTTTGCTCCACCACCGGAGCCTCATCGGGGGCGTGGCAGGGTGACAAGGATGTTCTGCTGCACCTGGTTTATATACGTAACCAGTGACCTCAACACTGGCTTTACCGCTGACGTCAGGTACGTCATTGCTGTTCTGGCTGGTATAGTGCAGGTGTCATGTTCTATGAGCTTCTGCTAATTAAGTACAAACATTTCTTAAATTTATCTAAGACTAAATACAAACATATCAAAGGTACACTCTTACAAACATTAAAAATGTGAGAGCTGTATACTCATTCTCTTACTGTCCTGTAGCCTTCATGTATCTGTATTAGGATCCATTCTGCCAATACAAGTAGTGCATAGTTTTATGGCTAATTCCTATATTAGATATACGCTCCTGATACATGGTTCTTCATTATGTGTAATCATACATACATGTTACATTAACATTTCTTTTAGTTCACAATGCTGTTACTGAATGCTCTGGATAGATACAGAGAAAGGGAGCAAGGGAAATGGGTAGAGAAGGGGTTAAAGATCCAAGATAGTGAAGAGGGTTACATGCAGTGATTCGAGCAGTTTGCTACCTCAGAGACGTTATCTCATTTCCTGAGGGATCCAAGCTGCTATTGCATGAAGTAGATGTGAATTAGGGGAAAAGGTCACGTCTGGCACTCCTACAAGGAACCCTAGAGAAAGAAAAGATGTCAGTTTGGGCATCTTTACAACGAGCTACATAGCAACAAATTCAGTTATTCAGTGGAAAGGTCTGAAGTTCAATTTGTCATTCAGTTGTATGGTTTCATGCTTCTCAGCCTAAAGATCCATTGACTGTAATAGTTTGAGTCTAACCCCACTCCTTGGTGGTGGGATCCACATTAGACCCATGAATTATGGGGCAGCAGGGTCAGAATTATACATTTCCTTGAAATGCATTCCCGGTGGGGCCATCCTTTTTCTTACTGACAATTACATGTTCTTGTTCCTTTGTTTTTAGATTTCTGATAGTTCTACCCATGTACACCTGTCCACAGGGGCACCAAAGTACAGTACAGTATGTATACCGTAAAGAATGTCTGTCACACGTGATATGAACTCCCTGACTTCTGCTTTCAGTGGCATTGTTAGGTGGACAGACTCATTCCCTTAACTTACAAATTTACAGACATTACAGCTGCCACATCAAAAAAATAACTGAGGTCATTTAGGAAGTCACGTTAGGGTATGGATGGTATCTTTACTAACCTGGTTGCACACCAGCCTGTCCTTCCCTCTTATATGTGATGCATGGTTTAGGTCCTACTGCTTGTGCTTCTGTCTCATCCCTCATTAGGACTGGTTTTCTGTTCGGATGGTTTCTCACACACATGCTGTACTCCTCTGACCTTTATGGAAGAGCTCCATAATATTAAACATTTTATTATTTATTATTTGGAGAAAAAATATGAACTGTTCTGTATAACCACAGCATGTTTGTTCCTGTTTCAGCTGAAATCTGACAAGGAAGATTCTGAATTCAGTTTCATAAGTGAATTGTCCAGTTTCCTTTTATTTTGAAGATGGTAAATGTTCTGAAAGGAGTTCTTATTGAATGGTAAGTAATTGCTCCCCCGTAAGTGTGATCTTTTTTTTCTTTTTTCAATAACATTTTTTATTATTAGATCAAAATCGAATACATTGAACACATTCGGCAAAAGCATGTATGGGAATATTAAAAAATACAATATTAATATAAATATATTGAATTCATAACTCTATGTATCATATATCAGATTATCAACAAAAAACAGTTAAAAAGCTATTCATACAAATCAATCTTGCTGTGTAGTAACTATCAATCAAATGGTGAAATAATAGAATATTAAACACATAATATTTTATTTTTTTATGTCTTTATGTCTTGAAGAAATTATTCATCAATCAGAATTTAAAAAAAATATTTTGTAACAATAATGTATCTAAGTTGTGCTGATACT
Organism: Neoceratodus forsteri; assembly: GCA_016271365.2. Lineage (NCBI taxonomy): Eukaryota > Metazoa > Chordata > Ceratodontiformes > Ceratodontidae > Neoceratodus > Neoceratodus forsteri. Next base: position 986,979,559 of record CM057450.1, read on the forward strand.
ATAAAAGGCTGGTCTAACTAGCAATAGTTCTCCTCTTACACATGTTAAAAAAAAAAAAAATTAGTCTCTTAAATTTATAGCAAAGAGGGGAAAGGATGGGAAGCTGTCTACCTCACAAAACCCTTTAGCCTTTTCTGGGATCTGTGTTAAAGAAAATAGACTTGCACGTCGGCTGTTCAAAAATGCATCCAAGTTACATTGAAGAGCTGCTTATCTTTGTTAAAAACGTGTAAGATGTAGGGCCTGTGGGTAGACTGGATGGGCCTAGTGGTCCTTATCTGCCAACAATTTTTATGTTTCTATGTTTCACATAAGTGTGACATTTCAAAAAATTAAACTTGGCATGCTTGGCTGGTGTCTTTAGTACAACCTGTGATTTCTTTTAGGATTTCAGGTGTCAGCGTGGCTCGGTTAATAGCACATCCGCCTGTGGACGAGAAGGTCGTGGGTTCTTGTCCCACACAGGGATTGGACTTGCACCTAAAAATCGCTAGCATCCGAGTGCAGTATTGGGGGGTGCTGTACTGCTGGATTGTGCTGTCCTTCGGATGAGACGTTAAACCGAGGTCCCTTCTGCCCATCCTGGTGTTGTCCTGGTGGGTGTCCAGGTGGAAGTAAAAGAACCCAGGGCACTCTTCGCAAAGAGCAGGGAGCATTCCCGGTGTGCCGGCCAACATTCCCCTTCCCATAATCTGGTTCATGCAATTATCCAGGCTGTGTGTGGGTGATGATGTGCAATATGGCCGCCACCACACATTCAGTCACTTCACTACCAGTCTAGCATTGCTTGTAAAACGCTTTGGGATACTGTGTATGAAAAGCACTATATAAATGCTGATTATTCTTCTTCTTTTAATCTCCACTAAGGGGGCGACCCCTCTTCCCCAGGTAACTACAGTCCTGTTACTCTCCTATCTGCCTTTGTAAAAGTGGAGGAAAAACTTGTCCTTCCCAGCTTTTTCTTTCTTGACTCCATTTCCTTCCTCTCTTCTTTCCAGTCTGGCTTCCATAAACCAATTTCCACAGTCTCTTCCCTCTTGTGGCTCGCTGACTCTATGCTGGAGGGGATGGGCCAAGGCTGTTTACAGCTGCTGTCGTTATTAACCTTTCACACTGTTCCCCATCCCCTTCTACTTGACCAACTTGCAGAGACAGGCCTATCTGACCTGGCGGTAAAGCAATAAATACATCAGTGCAGTCAGCCATCGTGAATATTCTTCCCAGCACAGTAACTGTTGACTCCCTGGTAACAGTACTGGGAAACATGCATGAGCATGACCAGGAGTCTTCAGAACAAAGTGCTTTGCTACCGAAGGTGCCCCTTAATTTAGCATGTCTTGGTGCAAAGAACACTGGCTGCTCTCAAGCAGTTTATGAGGTTCAGTCAGGTACTCGATATGTCAAGGGAAGAATTTTCTTCTTGAGTATGTTCACAGTGATGGGACAACTAGTGGTAACTCTGCACCACATCCTGACCAGAGTGTAACACAAGTCCAGACTAGAAGCCAGACCAAGACATGTGCCCATTCTTGCAGATACAGTTGCAATTCTTCACACTAGGGCTGATATTGTGACCCAACCATATGCTTCTAACAGGGCACCAGACTATGAGACAAGTAGTGTCTGCTCCTGCTCCAAGGGATACATCTGTCACTACTTTTTTGCTGTCCCAAGGGAATGACATCACTACCCTCGTGAGGAACCTGAAGTTCTGTCGGACCTGGGGAAGGGGGAATCGGGATCCTGGGGAAAGTCCCTCATCCTGAGGCAGTCAGCATCATGGACAATTCCACATGTCTGACCTGTACAGTGCAGAAATGTAGTGAGACTAAAGTATAAAGGTGAGCTGCAGGGACCCCCCAACAAAGTTTATGTAATTAAAAATCTATTGAAGAATGCTGTGGGGTTCCTTACAGCTGACTTATATGCATTCATCCATGTTTCTGGTAAACCTATATATGATATTAGTTTTAAAATTGTTAATGCACTATAATAATTTTGGTTAAGATATGAACAGCAGAAAAATTCTCCATTATGGTCACCATTCATTGTCATTCCCCTGACCAAACCCACGACAAAAACAATTTCAATATTATTTCACACTGAAGGGGTTAACATTAATGATGTACTGTACTGGTTATGTCAGCTCTGTGAGGTCCAGGACCAACCTGTCCCCATCTTGGACAGTGAATTGGTGTTTTTTGAGGGGTGGAAAGTCAAGGTGAAACTGCACCAGTCCAATACAGGATTGCACCCTATGCCAGGCAGTTTTTACATTGGTAGAGATAGAGGTCTCTGCTTTTACCCAGGCCAACCCCAGACATGCCGCAAGTGTGGGTCCAGGACACACTTGAGCATAGTATACCAATGGCCCAGGTGTAACTTGTGCATGGAGTATGGACATGTGAATCTACAATGCCTGTATCCATTCAACTACAGTTTGCAACAGGAGATTGGGCACTCATACTGGCAGTGCCCTTAGGCAGCCCATAATAAATTGGGGGAGGCCTATTGTGATCAGGAACAAATTATTACTTCCCACTGGGCAAAGGCTTGGGATGGGTACACAGATCAGTCTTTGTGGCCTGCAGCCCCTGCATCCTCTTGTACCCTGGATCCTACAGCACCTGCTTCATCTAAACAAGCCTACCCTGTTTGTAACCCGATCATAGCTGAAAAAGACATTACCCCTAAACAGGAAACTGTGCAGGAACCTCCTGTGCAAGGTGTTTCTCGCTCCCATCCACATTCTTCTCCAGAGCATCCAGAGGGTGTCCATCAGCCCAGTGTATTGGTCTCTGATACAGTAGACCAAGGGGACTGGAGCATGATGACAGGGTGCCTAGAGGATTCTCAAATAGATACAGTATGTCCCCCCTCCCAGTCCATGAGGAGATGACTTTGGTTAGTAGTCAGAGACATGGCAGGGTACGTAAACGGAAACAAGTCTAACAAGTCTCAGGTGTTCACTAGAAACAGGTTTACACTTTTATGTAGGAAAAAATTAGGGAGACACAGAGTATGATGAAGACTATTCCAAAGCTTCCTCAGTTGCCTCATTCCTGAAGGATTACTCCTCTGAGCGGGAGCAATCTCAGGGAAATCCATTGCCAAGCATCCAAAGGCAAAAAGACAAGGTCCCCGACACATATGTCATTAGACCCCCCCCCCAGCCTGTCTCTATGTGTTTTAGCACATCAGTAAACATGGTAAATCTCAGTGGCATCAAGAGTCAGCATAAACATTTAGCCACCTCCCCCTACTTGATTTACTGCATCATAATATCTTCATCCAAAATACCAGAATTAAACCATGCATGAATTACCACGGGTAAAGTACTCATGGCCTGCAGGTGCAGCCTTCTGGTCACAGGGAGTGGAAACGTGATGGGATTTGTATTTTATTAAGGGGGGGGGGTGAATTCTGTGTTGGGAGACTGATTGACATTAATCCAGGTAGAGTGATGCTCCTTGATGTAACCTTCCTAGACAAACCATATCGCCTGATAAACCTTTATGCACCACAGACCATTTTGTATCTGGTTGCATTATTTAAACTAATTCAACCTTATTTGTACACCATAAAATTAATTATGTTTGGAGGTAACTTCAATTATGGTCTGTCTTGGGAGGATGGGGAAGCTACCACTAAATTGTATAGTGATGCAAGCGTTTTTTTTGTTGTTTATTTTTACAAAATATGGTTACCTACTGCAGGTCTCCTGGATTGTTACAAAGTGGTTCATCCCAAAGGAGGTAAAACATATATACGAGGTGTCCTGTCGACGAGGATGGACTTTCTGTTTCTGTCCATTCATAGAGGTGTGACGACAGCAGTCAAGGCTTCAGATTGTTTGAACCTAAGTCGCCATTGTTCCCCATAGCCCCATTTAAAGCATCTGTCTGACTCACCATGGAGGTTGGATTCCACTTTGTTGGAAAATGAAAACATCCTGAATAGCTGGAAAAGTCTGGATGTGGCCAGACTTTCAATACAGTGTGCATATGATATAATCACAGAATGGTGGGAAGCATAAAAAATTGACCTTCCTAAAAAGGGACAAGTATTTCAAATATATTTCATCACCAGTTACGAAATGTAATTTCTAGGTTGTTTGAAAAAACATGCAATGTAACAGAATAGATTAAGCGCTTGAAAAATTAAATGTAACAAATTTAGTGTGACGGGGCCTTTTCTCTAAAACAAGAAGCACAGCAGTTTGGTACCCTGGGCACTAAACAGCACTTAGACATGTTTAAAACATATGCAGACAGCGTATCAGAGCACACACTTGTAGGAATAAAGCTGGGCAAGCCTTGATTTTTTTTTTTTTTTGAAGAAGAGCCAAGCCAAGGCCCTGCCTTGGCTCTTAGAGCCAATCACAAGCCGAGCCGAAGGTTATCAGAGATTCAAAAACCGGTCATTTTTTTTATACAGTTTTATACTGCAATAAATTCTGACAAGGTATTTTGCATACTGTGGAAAATGCTTCTAACTGTGTGCCGTAATGGAAACTGTACTGGATTAACCTGATTTAACACGCTTAAGAAGCATTTAAGGATATCCATAATAGATGTTTAATATAGAAACAAAAAAATGATAAATTTTGTTACCTAACAAATACCCATCTATGGTTTCCATTAATTCATTCCTGCCCACACCCCACATCATAGAGTTTTACTGAGTCACAAGTTGTGCTTGTTATAATGGATGCAGTGCCATTATAGTATTACATCAACACAAGCGGAGTCTGATCACCAACCTTTGACTGTCATCAGCTCCCCCCACTGCAGTTACATACACAAAATGTACACTTCATTTGTATACACAGATGTTCCCGCGGATGATGAAAAAAACCCTTGATGTGAGAGAGGCAAGAGCAAGCAGCAGAGTAAGGCAAGTAAAAGGCAGCACAGCAAAAAGCAGCAATTACAGGGGAAGAGTCGCACGTGGCAGAGTAGGCACTGCAGCTTGGCAGACAGAGGGGTTCGGTAAATGTAGACCAACATGGGGTACACCTGGACAGCACTAAAGTACGGAGCAAGGACTCTGAGTGTATCTCAAGTTGTTGCTGCTAGCGATACTGGTCAAAGCAGCAGATGCAGCAGTTAACAGAAGAGTCCAACCGTCACCCATTCACTCTTATGCAGCCAGTGCGTAAAGGTGCTGCTCAGACAGAGAATGTGCTGTAAATTCAGACTTCAAAGTAGAAATTCATAATATACTATTATAAGTCAAAATGAAATTTGTGCAAATATGCACAAAACTTTTTAGTGTTCTGAGCTTGTATCTCCAAGTTTGAGGATGTGTCCCTCAGACATTATGAGGGACACTGTTTCTCATTGTCCCTTGCTTTGTGTTCCTGTCCCTCATTTCAGTGACAAAAGGGTGAAAGATTCTGTATGCACCTCACCTCCAGCCAGGAACAGGTTGACTCCTCATCTTTTTTCTCTAACTGTAACACTGTTCCCCTTCCCAACTTAGCCACCTGCCCACCAGTCACCTCACCTCCAGCCAGGATGACACCTCATTCTCCCCCCCCCCAACTGTTCTCTCTTGTTCCCATTCCCCCCCCCAGTTAGCCACCAGCTACCACAGTCACCTCAGTATACCTCTCATCTGTCCCTAATTATGAAGCGCATACCTCACTTTACCCTTCAAAACTGCTTTGTCTCACCCATCCCTCATGGAAGAGGTGGTGCTTGGACAGACAATGTGCTGTAAATTCAGACTTTAAAGCAGGGATTCATAATATGCTACTGCAAGATGCCAAGTAAAAGCCAGCCCGGTGGCGCTGAGGGTTGAGGTGCTGGACGCCACACCTCACACCATGCCGGTGACCCTGGTTCGGGGACAGACTCGGGCTGCCAGGGGTCGGCAGGGGAGAAAAGGATCGAGTGTCCGGAGGGCTGCTCTCCTTTCTTGGGAGGGAGGGCGGGAGGACATGTTCCCGCCATCTGTCAACCCCCAGTGGAGTCTGGAAATTCTGCAGCAGTCGAGATCCAGGTAATGGGGTATTGGCTGTGGCGGCTCTCCTGCAGGCATGCGTGAGTGCCACGTGCCGCACTGGACTGCATTGCACTGCCAGGCCAGTAGGAGGGAGAACAACAAGGGAAAAACCCTCCATGCCTGATAGGCGACGACTCCCCACAGTGCCTGATGCCACATATCCAACACCGGGCCACTGTCTCTGTCCCCTCTGCCTCTCCATCGTCCTGTCCAGCAGTCTGGATTCTAGATAGAGTGGTGAGCATGGAATGATGGCCCTGCCCCAGGGGGCTCAGAGCTGGGGGGATAAAGCTGGACAGGGAACGACGGAGGACAGCATACCTCTGAGGAGGGGGACCATGGTGAACAGTAGAGTGATCCGGTGAGTTGGGGCAGCCTGAGAGAGTTCAGGTGTCAGGGTGTTAAATAAAGTATACAACAAAAAAAAAGATGGCAAGTAAAAAAAAAAAAAACTTTGTACAAGTAAGCACAATGGTTTTCATAGTGTTTTGAACTTGAATCTCCATGTCTGATGATCAGGATGTGTGCCTCACTCCCTCACTGTCTCTCATTGTTCCTCATTTTAAGTGTTCCTGTCCCTTATTTCAGTGACAGAAGGTTTAGAGGTAAGCAGCTCACTTCCAGCCAGGGTGACACCAACTCCTCATTTTTTTTTTCCCCCAGCTGTTGAACTTCTCTTGATCTTTCTTGTTCCCCCCTTCCCTTAGTTACCAGACCACACCACAGTCACTGCACCTATAGCCAAGGTAACATCTCACTCCTCATCCCCCCCCCCCAAACTGTGTAATGTTACATTTTTTCCCCTTCCCCTTTCAAAACTCACCACATAGTTTTTCAAACACTGATGGGGAACATCATTCTGAAACAACAGAAGGCATAGTTTACATTTCTTCTGCCCCAAACCTAGCAGAGAATCGTAGAAATCTGATGGCAGAGAAGGACCCTTTGGTTCATCCAGTCTGCCCTTTTATCCCCTCCCTCATAGCCTAAACTGATAAACACTAAAAACACGACAGCGCTGTCCAGTGCAGTCAAGCTCAATAATGGTGGGAAAGGGGAAGGAGAAAATTGTTTAACCAGGAAAGGCTCACTAATCTGGAGCTTGTTTCCAGGTGCAACCTGGGAGCACAAGGAAGTGACTTGCTCAGGGTCACACAGTACACAGGTGGGGGCTGATGGGATTCAAACCCTGGTCTTCAAGGTTTGCAGCTTAGTGCTGTTAACCACTACATTATGCTGCTTTCTAATAGAGTTAGTTGTAGAAGTCCAGGAATTAATTTTTATTTTTTTATTTTTTTTTTAAGTGGGGCTTATTTGGTAACCCTAAAATATGGGTAACCCTTGCCTCAGTGTTTGCGCACAGAGGTTCTTTGTCTTTTAAATAGTTTTTTATTTTAATGGGTTCACCACAATATATCCAAGGCACACTGCCTTGGGGGTGGCTGGTCCGTTCCACTGGGGTGTCAAGCAGACGGGGCATACTGGTGAGTCCTGGTGGGACGAAACACGTGTCTATGTCTTCTGTTAGCGCCCTTTGCAGGCTGTGTGAGAGGCCTTTCGGCACCATGCAATTCTGCTTAAAGTTGGACCAGCATAACATTCTGTGGTGATTTGCATATGCAGCCCATGATGCTTTGCATTGTGGGGGCATGTGTGATTCTTGTAGTTTCTTGAAACTTGGCTTCCCAGCCAAATGCCCTTTGGGGTAACCCTTGCCTCAGTGTTTGCGCACAGAGATTCTTTGTCTTATTTTATTAACACTAGAAACAAAAACAAAGTGTGACACAAAAAGCCAAAATGTAATGCACCAAGCAAGGTAGGCTGCTAATCAGGATAAATAATAACTTCCAAAATGCCACCTTTAATTTTTAGTACATATTTTGTAAGCTGTAACTGCATATATCAAATTGTAAATAAGACAAGATCAGCTTTCATTCATCCCTCAGCTCGGCTCGTGGCTCGCAATTCAACGACAGTGGTGAGCCGAGTCGAGCCAGGTCTCTGACACTACCGAACTCCATGTCCCAGGCAATTTTAGTCTAATTACATAAAAAAAGGTGACAGAAAAGAACTGATCTGAACAATTGGAGGCTTCTGAAATACGGATCAAAAGATTATGTTCTGAAGACTAGTCAAAGCAGCCACTGCTGTTATAACTCCATTACAGACGTGTGGCATCTCTAATAGGTTATTGTTTAATAATCTAATTATCATAAAAGAAGTACTACAAAAGGGAAGAAAGGACAACTATCTGGGTTCCTTCTCTCTTTCAATCTGGTGAAAGTCTGTGATCGAAGGGTACACTGCTATTTCTTTCAGGTCTTGTCCAAATGAGGTATCTTTAATCTCCTCTTAAATGGGTAGCTTGGTAAGGGCATACATGCCAAAAGGGGTGTCAGACAGGGCTGTCCCCTCGGCCCACTGCTTTATGTCTTTAGAGCAACCCCTTGTTAAGGAAAATAGAGGTGGCAGAAAGTGTTAAAAGGCTGAATATTCCCATACACTTTCCACTAAAATCACTAGCATATGCTGATGGTTTATGTGTCTTTGTCCAAGATAAAGAATCGACAGCAAAAAATGAGGGTAATTGATTTCAACTTTTTTGGATAGGACCGGTGCTAAACTAAACTACAATAAGAGAATAGCAGTTGTTTTGGGCACTGCCCTCTGCACCAACAAAGAGGTGGGAGACATCCCTGTGGCAGGTACACCCTCTAAAATTTTGAGCATTTTGGACATCACATGCCGGCACAGCAGTAGCGCTGTCACTCGTGATGTCAGATTAGTGAGCCTGAGTTGTCGGGGGACCAGCTGGCGTGAGGAGGATCGAGCGTTCCAGAGGATGCTTGATCCTCTTCTAGGGAGGCTGGGCAACATGCTTCACTGCAACACTTGCCACCTAGGTGACCATAGGTGGTGGTGCAAGCAGAGCGACTAAGGGGTGGGAGGATGCTCCCTAGGGAAGACGTCAGCACGCCCTCCATGTATCATCATACTGCCGACTCCACAAAGCACCCTGACGGCGGGGGGGGGAGGAGAGAGAGAGAGAATCCCACCAGCTGTGGCAGGATGAAACCGACTGCCCTCCATAAACTCCACATCGCCTACTGGACTAAGGGCGGCTCAACCTAGCGAGGCTTCCAGTGGGGGAACTGGAGTACCTCTTCCAGCCCCCACCACAGGGGGAAAGTTGTGGGGATTTGTGCCGAGGCCGGAGGTAAATCCCAGAGATGATGGGTGATGGGGTTAGGGAGGCTGAGGGCAGAGTGAGGGCCAGCCAGTGTGTGGGGAGAAAAAGAAAGTAAAAAACAAAGTGGGGGCATCACATGGGGAGCCCCAGACCCCAACAGTAAATTATTGGTCTAATGCTATTCACATGGCATAAAAAAAGATGGTCATATGAAAAAACAGGATTCCTTAAAAAAAAAAAAATATATAAATATGTATTTTACCCAATTAAAACCCAGCTACTACCTGTAGTTCTACAACTTAACCATGCCCCCCTCCCACATTGACAGAGACGAAGTTGTACAGTGTGTTTCCAGCCACTGCCTTCCACTGCCCAGGAGTCAGCAGGCTCACTCGCATGTTGGGCCTGGTGCTGCTGCTCCTGTACCCACGGAAGGGCTCCCCCTATGCCCCCCTCGCCGGGCCAGGACCAAGCCCGCAGTGTGATTCCACAACATGTCCCCCGGAAGGCGTTAAGTGCAGCCATCAAGCTGCACAGTCCCCATTGCATTTTTCCTCCTGGTAGATGCCCCTTGGAGTGTGGACATGCAATGACATCAGAGGCACAACGTGCCAACATCCGCCACACTCCAGCCCCAAGTACACCACTCTGTGCAGTGCACCCGATTTCCTATCCCAGGGATAGTAGAGCAGTCCTCTGGATGCTCGATTCTATCCCTCCCCTGCTGACCCTCTGACGGCTTGGGCACGTTCCCGAACCCGGGTCGCCAGCGTGATGTGAGGTGTGGCATCCAGCACCTCAACCCTCAGCGCCACTGGGCCAGCCTTTGTTTTTGTTTTTTATTAAGGCCTATGGGGATTTGCCTCAACCCTATCAAAAGAAAAAACTACCTACCATGATTATGCCAAAGGAGGAATAAGGATGATGACTCATATTGTTTACCTTTGCACTTTTGCACACTAATTTTTGTCAATATTTACATACTACAAACAATATATGGACATCAGTGGTGTTAGAATAGAAAAATAGAGGTGTTGGAAACAGTTTAGTGTAGTGGTTAAGGGCACTGAGCTGTAAACCTGGAGTCTTGGGTTTGAATCCTATCAGCCCCCACTTGCATACTGTGTGTCCCTGAGCAAATAACTTAACTTCCTTGTGCTCCCAGGTTGCACCTAGAAATAAGCTCCGGCTTAGTGTGCCTTTCCTGGTTAAACAATTTCCCCTTTCCCCAGAATGGATCTCCCCAGTTCTGGAGAACTGACAGAATAGGTTGTGCATTCCAGGTCCCTAAAGTAATAAACCTGTTCCTACATTTGTAAAACCCTCCTTAACTAAAATGAGACAGTGGAAAATGTTACCTGAACTGCTCCTATTGCATTCTCGGAAACAATTATACAGTAGTCATCAACTTATGTTTTTTACAGGCAGAATGTATTCTTCAATGCCTGCCTAGCAGGGGGGGAAAAAATACTTGTCATAGTAATATTGTTTCTTCCAAGGGATCCCTCACTATGCTTACTGTTGCAATTGGCTTGAAAGTCTGAGCTGCCCCAGAGAGTGGAATTTTATGTATATTATGGAACTCTGGTATGCAAATGCAAATCTCTGCTGCATAGTGGCATTCTACTCTGCCCTCCCAACGTCCAATTTATTTCAACAGCCAGGGGGTGGTGACCGCTAAGCTTGCTAAACTAACCCTAAAGAGGAAAATATATATAAAGATTGGTCCCACAGGGCAAACTGTGGCAGGCTAAGGTTGTGTAAGTAAGCAATAATACCTTCCAGGGTGGGCGGTATTGGGAAATACCAGACCACCCAGGGGCATAATGAGGCCTGACACTGCAGGCGGAGGACTTTATATCCCCTGGAATGTGCGGTATTTCCCAATACCACCCACCCTAGAGGGTATCATTGCACTTAGAAAATGGGCTACATGTGGCACTTTCTATGTAATAAATGAAGAGTCAAAAAAAAAAAAGTTAAAATTGTAGAATGATATGCAAAGCAGTCCCCCCCCCCCCCATAAAATAGTTCCTCCAGTGGTATGTCAGTAGAGGGCACTGCAGCCATTTATAGTTTCTCTTGTGAGATGCCCCCCCCCAATCACAGTTGGTTTGCTTGCTAAAATTCAGGGTCCCCTGCACCATGTGTTTATTTTTTTTTTTTAATATATATTTTATTTAGTGACATGCCCCCTCCCCCAATTTGTATGTGATGATGGCCTGTCTGAAAGGGATTATACCAGAGTGGGAAAGGCAGCAGTAGAGAAGAGGTATCTTTTTTTAAACATTGAACCTGCATTTTCTTTTTTTTTTTTTTTTAATTATTTCTGTTTTTTTTTTTTGTCTGCAGGGGAAAGGGAGAGCTCAAAAGCGGCAGTAGTGCAAGAGGGTAGCAGAGAGGAATGGGCCGCTATGTTATGCCACTTTTGTAGAAAGTAGCGAGTAGCAGAGAGGAATGGGCCGATATGTTATGCCACTTTTGTAGAAAGTAGCGAGCAGCAGAGGGGAATGGGCCGCTATGTTATGCCACATTTGTAGAAAGTAGCGAGCAGCAGAGGGGAATGGGCCGCTATGTTATGCCACTTTTGTAGAAAGTAGCGAGCAGCAGAGGGGAATGGGCTGCTATGTTATGCCACTTTTGTAGAAAGTAGCGAGTAGCAGAGGGGAATGGGCCAATGTTATGCCACTTTTGTAGAAAGTAGCGAGTAGCAGAGGGGAATGGGCCACTATGTTATGCCACTTTTGTAGAAAGTAGCGAGTAGCAGACGGGAATGGGCTGCTATGTTATGCCACTTTTGTAGAAAGTAGCGAGTAGCAGACGGGAATGGGCTGCTGCATTCTGCCGGTTTTGAATAGAACCCTGAGTAGCAGAGAGGAGAACTGGAAGGAATGACCATGTTCTGGTGGGGTTTTTAAAAGAAAATAAAATAAATGGATATGTCAGCTTTTTTACTTTTTATTTACATGTTTTGTTTATGGGGTAGTAACGGTTACAGTCACACAGGTGAATGTGACGGCTCATCAGGCGTACGCTGTCCTGCCCACTGGCTGTTCTGTGAAGCTGATCAGATTGCCGGCTTTTATTCCCTTTGTGACTGATGTTTTTTTTTTTTTCCTTGTAACTAAGGAGGGGGTTGGGGTTTTGCCAGCCACCATCCTGCCCGCTAAGCTTGAGGGGTTGGCCAGTCGCTAACTCTCTCTGGAAGTCTCTTGCTTAGCAAGAGAAAAAACAATGGTGGCTAGCTGCTTTGAACATTTGGGGGGCCCAAAGATGCCTCAAGTAATGCGGCACCCCGAATGGGAACTTGTTCTTAGCGGGTTCTGTCGAAAAATACCCGCCCACTAATGTTGCTGTCCTAGCCAATCAGAATGGTAGGATTTACTAGCCCATTTTCTAACAGATAACAAGAGCTGACTGTAGACAATGCAAGACATAATAATCAAGCCAAAATTAAGAACAATAACTGATTTTTTTTAGAACCTTTCCCAGGTGCTGGAAGGGGAGGTAGGGTGGGAATGTTAAGCATAGTGAGGGATCCATTGGAAGAAACAATATTACTATGGTAAGTAATTTTTTTTTCTTCAAATCCCAGGACTCCTTCACTATACTTACTGTTGCAACTAAAAGGGTTTTTCTCTGGTCGCTAGGAACCACTAGGAAACTGGAGAAAGATGCTAAAATGAAATAGAAACTCATAAACTGCAATACACTAAAACGGTAGAGATCTGAAAGAATAAATAAATTACTTGGGGGGGGGGATAAAAGTATTCACTTGAAACAGGACGGAGACGGCTCTTCGCGGGGCGACTACTTTCTCAGACAGAGAAATCTGACATTTGAAGGGCAGGGTAGAATACCACCATGTGGCAGAGATTTGAATTTGCATTCCAGAGTTCTATAATTTACATAAAATTTCACTCTCCAGGGCTGGTCAGACCTACAGGCTGATTCCAACAGTAAGCATAGTGAGGAATTCCTGGGGTTTGTAGATGAAGTATTTATTTATTTAGGAAATCAGAATTACAACCCTTTCGACTGCTAGCAAACCCCAGGATTCGTACAACAGTGTAGGACAATGTATGGCTTTGCATACATGCAAAACAAGGTGTTAAAAATAGTTTAAAGCATAAAAAGCTAGAGGAAGGGTGTGCCCCATATATAACGCCCACAAACACTAGAAACCGTAGAACACTTTCTTATACATTGCCTCTTTGCAGAGGAATTTTGGAATGTGCTGGCTAGAGAATGGAAGGTGTCAACCTTTGCTACAGTGTCTTATGCTATTCACAGTATTTAGGTTTTATGGGCTACTGTTTCGACAAATGCAGGCAGAAACATTTAAATGTGATATTTACCGTATTCAGATTTTTTTTGCAACAAGCTATATGTGCTTGCACCCTTTAGAAAAAAATGTATACAACCTGAAGTAGTTGTTCCAGCAGATCACTGATTTTGTCTGTAACATGCGCTACAAACAACAAAAAAATGTTGCTCAAGCAAAAGTTTCATAATTTTTGGTCATTTTGTGTCTGTATCACATAATCATTATATAAAGTTCTGTTTAAAGAACAAATGCAGCTGTATTAAACATTGTGAAAACCTATTTAGAGACAGGGTTCATGTTGTATGCACAGGACACCTCATAGCTAGGAACAGAGGTGTAAATAAGAGTATGATATGAGGATGGGGAGCTTTTCCTGTTTAAAAAAAAAAAGGGGGTGTATAGCCCCATTTTACTTTCTTTTTGCTTATGATTTTCTAAGTGTACCTTAATGGAATAGGAAGTGGACTTATGTTACATATGTATTGCTGTCTTTTTGTAATTATTGTCTGTTGTGTCTTTGAAATAAATAAAAAAAAAAAAAAAAAGAAACCCCCCTACTTTTTTCGAGAAGTGCCATGGGATCCTTAACATCCACCTAAATAACCGGCAGAACAGGCAGACGGGACCTCAGTTTAACATCTCATCCAAAAGACAGCTGTCATAGTGGCATAGCTCAGAAAGCGTAGGCAGTCCAGGAGAAGTTACAGAATTTGCAAGTAGTGTTTTATTATTATCAATAACAGTAAAATAGAAAAAACTGTACAGAATAGCTCTTCATAAAGGCAGTACGAACAAAAATCCCCCATCTGGGTCTCCCCCTGCAAAAAGCATTGCTCTGATTTTATAAGACATTTTTGCATTCCAGTTCAAACTCTGCATCCTGTTGTAAGTTACATCTCCTGTTTTTCACAAAATGTGTCAAAACGTTTTCATTTTCTTTCCTGAGGCTAGCCTGAAGAGCACATCTAGTCTTAACAGGTGCAACAAAAGAATACATTTTGTCCAGAGGTGGTTTCCTGTTGACAGTTCTGTAATCAAGCTTGTGGCGGTTCAAATGCATCTTAAGGTCAACCCCCCTCCCCATGTTCCAGATATTTATCTTTTCTAATAGAATATACATTTGCAAACCAAGGGATCCCAGTTTCACATAAAGATTCGCATATATTTTTTTAACCACAGAGAAGCAAGGAGAGAAAGAAAGAATATAAACAGCAAGTAAAGGAAAAGAGAAAACGGAGGGAAACTGTGGGACCGTCAGAATGGCCAATTCCTAGGTGCCACAAGAAAAATTTGGCCGCACAGTCCGGCAGGCAAGAGACTGACAAGTGGCAAAGTTGGAGAAGATAACCTAGATCCTTGCTTTTTGACTCTCTGCACAACAAATGGGACCGGGTCTTACCCAGGCCTGTCACAACACCACCTCAGGAGAGCAGCACCCCCTCATGCTGCACTGCGGTGTCAGTACTGTGATTTCATCCCAGGTTCCTGGTACTGGGCTGGAATCCACAACCTTTCTGATCTTCCTGCCTTAAAGGCGAATGTCCAACCTGCCAAGCCATTGACACCGATATTTAATATTGGTTAGCCGGGTGAAACCACATGGGCATGATATGCCCATGTTCAACTTTTCAGTTTTCAAGATATTCCTCTGGATCCTCAATCCCTGGGCTGGAACTTAGTTTTAAGCATGATTTTGGCAACATTCAGTATTGGCTTTGCGTAAATCAGCTATCTCTTAATGCTAAAAAGGCAGTCTTTGAAATTTTGGCAGCAAAAAGTGTCTTTCTAGGCTCCACACCATCCCTGTCTTTAGGACTCTGATGTCACTCCCCCCTTGAAGAAGTTCCTCATTTCAAGTACATTATGTTGTGGCTAGATCGAAGCATCCACTCTTCCTACTACATTGGTGCCATTCTTGAGAAACTCCACTCCAGTTTGGTGTACTGTACTGCAGTAAATCCTGATCATCTTTGAGGCAATCTCTTGCAGCAGGTCATAACACATGGGATTACAGCCGCAGGCGTCATTTTCCTCTGGATGACTTCTCAGCAGTTGATCCTGGGACCTCCCCTTAACACTTCCACGTGATGTCTGGCTGGCAGGTATAAAAGGGTGAGGTCCCAGCTACTCCTCAGTTCTTTTCAACCGCGACCTGTATGCAACAAGTCCTCCTTCGGAGCTCTGCTTTCTGTCATCGAAAAAGAGTTCTACTGATGAAAATTTACTACAAACAAGTTTATATGCTAATGTCTTCAGATCTCTTATTCTGAAGGTGTTCCTGTGGTCACAGAATCACTAAAGAAGACTCCATGAAGTCTGTGTTCATTGCCTTGGTCCTGAACACGACTCCAGGGAGTGTCTTCTGCAACAGATTCAGCAAGGCCACAAAACATTGCGTCTTCAGCAGCTCTGTGAGCTCCTCATGGAGCAAAAGATTGCTTTCCTGGAGCAGCAGCACCGCTCCACCACCAGAGAATCTTTGACATCCTCCTTGGGGATCTCACCACTCCATGGGTGACCTCTTCATGTTGATGGCTCAGGGTCCTGGTAAGAAACATGCATCCAAGATGTAGCATATTTCTACCACTCCCCTCATCGTCAACAAAGGCTTCTTCACAAAAAGTAAGTATGGAGAAGGCAGCCCCTCTTACATCGTCCTCTATGCCGTCGATTGTGGGCTCCTCTCTTCCCTCGTCAGCAGCTCCTTCATCAATGGTGGGTTCTGGAGTCATGATACAGTTTCCAAAACGCCACCCCCCCTTCAGTGCTGTCTAGCCGTAGTCTGTCGACGATGGCTTCAGGCCTGTCAGGATACTGTCTTCATCGACACTGGCTTACAGCCCTTCGGCAAGCCTGTCATCGAAGATAGCTTGCAGTCTGTCGACGGCAGGAGCTTCAGGCCCAATCATTGACAACCGTCCTTACCTCACAGGGCTTAATGTTGGCGCCCTCGTCGATGATCCTGGGGTCATACACACACACACCCCTCGGCGGCTCCACATTTGGTTCCACTGCCTGCATCTATTTCGTCAGTGGTCCCAATACACTCTGTCCAGTCTGTTCCAGCTACTTCCACTGGACAGATGGCCATAATTGATGTCTAGGCTCTAGTGAATACGATCCTAGACCTGACTCGGATCCCGTGCCCCCCTATAGAGGGGTCTGCTCTGGTCTCTGCTCCCTCTCAGCCTGGTTCAGCCCAGCAGATGGCCAGCTCTTCCCTTGTCTCCCCAGGTGTTTACACTCAGGACATAGACATGGAGGAACCTTTCCTGCAGGACTGGGATCTAGCTGACCTGGAGGATGAGGATGGCATGGACCACGAGAATTCCCCTCAGTCCTCCTCAGCTGCCTCCTCTGTTCAGGAGGAACCTACCCCTGAGCTCCCTTGTACTCCGCCAGATGATCCAGCGTTTTCAGACATTATGATCCACCTCCAGAAAACGTTTGGATTCCAGGGCACTGAGCAGGATGCTTCCAGAAAGAAACTGGCTCAGTACTTATGTGTGCCGGAATGCCCCACTCTGGTCGTCCCCCCTTTGGTGGACACTTTTTGAAGAGGCTATCTTGGCTGCATGGAAGCAACTTTTCAAGATTCCCACCAATCCTCGTAAGGCTGATGGGATTCATCAGGCTCCAGTAGATCACCCCTGTTTTGTGTCCCCGCCTCAAGCAGTCTCCATGGTGATCAGTGCCACGCATGATAGGTCCTTTAGGCCTCCGCACATGAGTGCTCAACATTCAGATAAGGAGTCTAAGAAATTGGATGTTGTGGGGAAAAGGGTTTTTGCCTCGGCCACCTTGTCTCTATGTATACTTAATTACACAGGACACCTCCTGAAATATCAGGAGGAAATCCTAAAGGCCTCTCAAGCAACAGTCCAGTCCCTCCCAGTGGGTTCTGTCCAGGAGGAGCTGATGGTCAAAATGTCTGCTGCAGCAGCTGTATGCCACCACCTGCTAAGGGCCACTTTTGATGCTGTTGACACTATGGCTCATACATCCTCTGCAGGAAGTGTCTCAGAAGACACGCCTGGCTCAGTGTGTCAGGATTTTTACAAGATGTACAGCAATCTATCTTGAATGCTCCTTTTAAAGGGGCTCAGCTGTTCGGTCCACAGACCCAAGACACACTGAAAGACTTACAAGATTCAGGTCCTACCCTACAAACCCTTTACTGTCCTAAGCCTAAACAGCCTTCAGGGGCTAATCCCACAGCTCAAAGACCACCTGCCAATAAGAGAGAACCTCAATTACAATTGCCAGGTCCTAGAAATGCTCAGAAAACCCGTTACGTCTCTCCTGCTCCCAGCAGGGCCAGCCTGAAGGTCTTCCTCTGGTCTTGGGACTGGAGACCTTACCCATGGCCATCAAGGGCAGGTTTTCCCTGCACCTGCAAGCATGACAAGCTAGCTACTCAGACCAGTGGCTCCTGCAATTGATCATGACAGGGCACACACTGGAGTTCACAGAGATGCCTCTTCCTTTGCCACCCAGGGTCTCTCACTACCCCCCCAGACCAAGTACTGGTCTTATGGGCCAAAATCGATGCTTTGCTCTCAAAAAAGACCATCGAACCAGTTCCTCTTCCTCAGAAGGGTGCGGGGTTTTACTCCCACTTTTTCCTGGGTTCCCAGGTGAATGGGGGATTTACGCCCCATTTTGGATCTGAGGTGCCTCAACCTCTACATCACTTGCCAAAAAGTTCCAAATGGTGCCTCTTCCAACCTTCTCCCTTTGCTGAACACGGGAGATTGGCTTGCTCTCTGGATATGAAGGATGCATATCTCCATATCCTGATGCACCCAACCCACAGATGTTTTTCCGTTTCATGTTTCAGGGTCACTAGTACCAGTTCAGAGCCCTCCCTTTCAGCCTTTCCTCAGCCCCGAGGATATTTACAAAATGCCTAGTGGTGGTCGCAGTGGCCCTCCACAGGGATGTCTTTCCCTATCTGGACGACTGGCTCCGGAAAGTGTCCTCCAGCCAAAAGCTGTTACTCACGCTTTCTCGAACCCTGCAGTTGTTCGCCCAGGTAAGGATAGTGAGAAACTACCCGAAGTCCAAACTGGACCCTACACAACACTTCCAATATATCTGAGCTGGTTAGACACCTCCGTGGGGAAGGCATATCTGCCCACAGCTCGATCGGACACCCTGATTGCTTTGGCACACAGATTCCGGTCCAGCAGATTGGTCTCAGCACTAGACTGCCTCCGCCTCCTGGGACATTTGGTGGCCGCGATAACGACAGTCCCCAGTGCCATCAGTTTCCCTACCACGGAGGTAAAGCTGATAGGTCTGTAGTTTCCTGGCTGCTCCTTGTCCCCTCCCTTTGCAGCAGAACCACATCTGCCATCCTCCAGTCCCAGGTAACCACCCCTTGCTGCACAGAGCTATTGAATAGCCCCACCAGGGGTTCTGAAAACATCATTGCCAGTTCCCTTAGCACCCTCAGATGCATCCCATCTGGCTCCAGGGCCTTGTTTACTTTCAGGGCTGCTAGTTTCTTTTTAGCACTTTTGCCAGTACATTTTTTCATTTTCAGGACCCCTCTATCAGCTGCCTTTATGCTGCTCTCTGGCAAGTGCCGCTATTCTCCCTAGTGAATACTGAGTAGTAGTAGTCATTTAGCACAGTGCTTTCTGCCAGTCGTCCTATATTACCCTGTCTCTTTCTTAGCCTAACAGTTCCCCCTCCAGTCTTTCTTTTTTCTTTTTTCCCCCTCCCTTGACCACTCTCTACAGTACGCAGCTCTGTGTCTATCTTTGCAATCCTGACTGCTCTTTTGGCCTGTCTAGTTTTCTCCTGATAGTTATCTCATTCTTTGTACCTTATAAAGGCCATTTTTTATTCATCACTGCCTCCCTGACCCTTTCAGAGAACCATATTGGCCTGTAATACTTGTTTCTCTTTGACTGTTCTCCTGCATGTTTTTGTTGCCTCAAGAACAGCCCCTTTTACAATCCCCATCTTTCCTCCACTCCCCTGATGCTCTCTACTCCAGCTAACCTGTCTGGCACAATTTCCCTTATACGGTTGAAATCTGCCCTCCTGAAGTCTAGCATGTCAGCCTTAGATGAAGGCTTATAGGTGCCCAGAGCTACATCTTACTGTATAGTATTGTGGTCACTTGGACCCTAGTGGTTCCCCAACCCATACTCTGCCTACTCTTTCCCAGTTGCTGAGTGCCAAATCTAGAATGTCTGACTATCTAGTAGATTACCTGACCTGCTGTGTCAACATGCAGTCCTACAAGACACCAGGCAGGGCCTGGCTTCTGGTGTTCCTTGCCACTGGGATGTTCCCAGTCAATGTCTGGCAAGTTGAGATCTCCCATTACTACTACTACATCTCCCTTTGCCACCCCACTCCGTACTTTAGCACCCAGTTACTTATATGTCTCTCTTCTCCCTGCGCTGGTGGCTTGTGAACCACCCCTATGCAGGCCTTCCTATCTGACAATTCTGTGAGCCAAACCCACAGTGATTCTTCATCCCTGTCTCCCCAATGGTAGCATTCTTTGCTGTCTCGATCCCTTCTTTGATGTAGATGGCCACCCCTTCACCTATACCCATTCCTCTGTCATGCCTGTATAAGGTATAGCCTGGGATTGCTATGTCTCAGTCATTCATAGTGACCCAAGTTTCTGTAATGGCTGTAAGATCCCAGCCCAGAGTCTGCCACCAAAGCCTGGAGCTCACTAATCTTATTACCAAGACTCCTGGCAGTGAGGCATACCACCTTTCAGCAACTTGGAGTTTTCAAGCTAGTAGAAGACAAATGTCCATTTGCCACTATCTCAAAATTAGTTAAAATATTTAGCTGACCTCATCCATAAATGTTTCTAATCTGTTTTAAAAGAGTTAAATATTACTGTTAGAACTGACTTCACCTGGTAATGAGTTCCATGTTCGTGTGAATTTTGTTTTGTGTGTGTATATAAAACATCTTCCTATTATTTGTTTTGAAGTTGGTATTTTGAATTTGCTTCATATGACTTCTGGTATTATGTGTCACAGTTCTGAAGGTTATGTTTAAGTCCCTTAATAAATCATCATCCTTATGTAAGTTTTTTTAAAAAAAAAGGCAATCCCCACTAATTCTCCTCCAGTGTAAACTGTGTAGTGACAGCCTTTTTAGTCCATCATCATATGCCATGTTCACATACCTCCCATCATTTTAATTGCCATGCACTGTATCCACTCTAGTTTTGCTTTGTCACCTTGGTTTAACCCCCCCCCCCCACAAAGTGAGACTAGTAGTCAGTAATGGGTCATATATATAATAAATTGCAAAAATCTTTGTTAATGCATCAGTTATGGTTGCAGCGACAAAAGTAGGGGAAAGTGACAATAGGGTTTCCAACCCTAACACCACACCCCCACCCTGCACACACCAACAGGCGTGGGGGGGTGCCTGGGGTCGTTGGCCCTAACGCTCACCCCATTCCATAAGTAAATAAGCTGAGATGGATACAGTATAGGAGAATGGGGTGAGCATTAGGGCTGACCCTAACATCACATTTGTCGCTGCAGTCCTAATTGAATCCCCCAGTGAAATACATTGAACCACATTTACCTTAGTTTCTCATATTGCAGTCACCAGTTCCAGCAGCAAGACACGCCTTCGATCGGAGAGTGGATCTTGAACTTGGGACCTGTTCAGGTGAGTGAGGGTGTGTACTGGGGGGGTGTGGGGTGTGGGGTGGTGGGTGTTGAGTGGGAAGTGGGGGTGAGGGACTGATTGTCGAGGGAATGTTTTTTCTTTTACAGGTTTTTTTACAAACAAAAGTCATCAAGGGACTGTTTACTTCACTTCACTTCATTTCAGGATTGTACCTGAAATGGGAGAGTGGAGGGTGCCACTAGACGCCAGGGAACAAAAACTGAAGTAACAGGGATGGCAGTCAGAGGGTGGGGGGGTGCCACTACACACCAGAGAATAACATTAAAATTAAAGGGGATGGCGATAGGTGGGTGGAGGTGCCCCTAGACACCAGGAACATTTTACCCCACTCTTGGAGAAGCTAGTACTTTTGCCTTTTTTTTTTTTTTATTTGTTACTATTCTGGTTGTTTACACTATCCTATGCTGAATCAGGGGTGAAGAAAAACTTCACTGTGTAAAAAGAAATAGCTGGCTGAAATAAAATTTTTGATGCCCTGGAAAATGGTTTCATTAATGCAGACATTTGTTTCAGCGGTTTAACTCCTAAACTCAGTGTAGCTAGCATCTATTCCTCAGCTTATTGATTTGCTGTTGTATATTTGCACTTCTATATATTTAACTGTTTGTTTGTTGTATCTCATTTTTACTATATTGGTATCTGAATCCCTCCCCGGACAAATGTCTGAAAACGTTTTTTCCTTTATCTCTGCATATTTCTCCTGGAGGAAAAACAACTTCATAAATAAAACAAATAAACCAAACGATGTTACTTTTACCTGAAAAATGAGTTTCTACAGACAATGCAGGGACAGCATTCCCCTCGCTAAGCTGAGCACCCCAGATTTAAGAGTGCCCAGAAAAGGTATTTCTTGGCATCATTTTAAAAAACAAACATCAGAATATAGCTAAACGGGTCAATTTAACCAGGTTCTGATGTTTGATTTTTGAAATCCATTCATTTTTACGCATTTTCTTTCTCACCAACTGAAAAAAAAAATGGCATCAGCTCCAAAAGGGATTTCCTATCTGCGGCACAGGATGACACGTCTGCCAAAAAGGTTTACGTGCCTGTGACAAATTTTTTTTTTTTTTTGTGCTGAACATCTATAATTTGTCATTGAAAATAATGGGAACTTCAAAATTTGATAACTTTGGAACCGATTAATATTTTTTTCCCCAAACCAGCAAAAGGCACATTAGTAAGGCAAAGCCTTTCTACCCTGAAAATTTCACAACACAATATTAAAACACTCTTTGAGATACAAGTGGACAAAAAAAGGCAAAAAAAAGTACATTTATGTATTATTCACACTCTGTATCTCAGGAACTACACAAGTGATTCAAACAAAATTTGACACATGAAGAGAAATACCCCCCACGAGATTATACATGCAAAATTTTGGGCAAATCCATTGAACCATTGCAGAGTTGTTAAGGTGCAAGAATTGGGCTTTAACATTAAACTGAGCACTCAACCCTAACTATAGTGGTACTACCCCACCACTATAATTTATAAGTAGGAAGTACTGCTGCTTCTTTGATTTATGCCTGAAGTGCCTTGTTTTAAATTCCACCCCCCAGAAGTGAGACCAGTAGTCGGTAATGGGTCATATATATGATTCATAAATAAGGAGTGATACTTCTCTGATTTATGGCTGAAGTGCCTTCTGATATTATTCAAAAGATAGTTAACTTTTAAGCATATCATTTATACGCACCTTAGGTTTTAGGTGTGCTGATACTTTCAAACCCAGATAACCCACATTTTTTGTGATGTTACAGGTCTGAGTTTTATGCCTTTCATATAGTAACTCCAGTGAAGGTTATTTTTTCCAGGTGCCTGACTATGCATTTACCCTAATTAAACCACATCCCCAAGCATTAACCCAGTTTTACATTGGGGTTAGGTCACTTTTATAAGTTGCAGTGTTAATGTTGACTATTTACCACTTCACCCAGTTTTGTGTCATCTGCAAACTTGTTGCACCAATTTGCACATTGGTTTCTAGGTCTGTGTCATCGAGGCATGGGGCAGGAAGCATAGGAAAACCAGGAGCAGTTTCAAAATTCACAAATAGCGTTTTATTTTTCTCAATAACAGCAAAATAAAAAATGTATTCAGTATAACTGTTTACAAAGGCAGCACAAACAGAGACAACAGTCTTTTTTCTGAGGGTATCTCTTAATTGCAAGTTTGTCTTTCAGTCTCACTCTCCTTGTCTCTTTAGCAAAAGCATTGCTGCTCTTTTTATAAGTCTTTGTCTGAGAACTTGTTAAGAAAACCTGCTTCTCACAGAATGTTCTTGTAAGTTTTGTTCCATGCAGGTGCAGCAAAACAGTACATGGTGTCCCAGAACTGACCTCACCTCTTGTTGACGACTCCGCAAAAGGCTTAAAAACTGCACCTCAGGTTAACCCCTTGAGTTCCAAATAGCTTTGCTATCATTTCAATAGTATAATTATATATATTTTCAAACAAAAGAATCCCAGTTTCACATACAGTTACACAAAGATTCACATATATTTTTGTAACCACAGATATGCAAGGGGGAAGAAAAGACAGAAATGGCCAGTGATGGCAGAGAGATAGCGAGAGGCGGAAAATTGTAAAACCGTCAGAGTGATCAGTTTTTAGGTCGCACAAGAACATTTGATTACGCAACCAGACAGACAAAAGTCAGAAAAGGAGAGGAAAGAACAGACCCTTGCATTTAAACTCTTTCTGTATGACAAATGGGGCAGGGCCTTATTCAAAACTCTGACCTGCTGCATGAATGGCTATTACACTTTGTTGCCCTTTGTCATATTTTGCTTTCCTCAGGGATCCCACCTAACCAGGCTTACATTTTCCCATTAGGGCTATAGAACCTGCACCGCACACTGTGCCTGCAGCACATAGGGCTCCCTATCTTCTGCCCCTCTGATAACTACTTCACCCCCGCCCCCCCAATACCGCTGCTTCCTTATCAGACCTAGTCCACTCGTGCCTATTTTTCACCTTCTAGGGATCAAATACCCTATCAGCTCGTGGCGCCTGCAGCTCTGAGAACCCCGCCCATCCCGCGCTCAATCCTAAAATGATCAGTACCCTGCTTCTCGCACTTTTTTACTTGCTAGTGGCTGCTGGCCCTAAGGAATATCTAAGAGCTCCATGCCTACCTTTCCCCCACTCCACCAGTCTCTGAGCAGGTGACCTGCTGAAGGCAACAAAGGTAACCTCCTTGCTGGGAATTTATCCCGTAGCTCCATTGCCATTAAATCTAATGATTGTATTGACACACGCTGCTAACAAAGAACCTAGTACACAACACTACTCGCTGCCGCACCCCCCCCTCACAGATATAAGCTGCCCCATCCTGGCAAGCTTAAACTCTGCAAAGGGAAGTTCTCTATTACAGTCTTATTCACTATGAGGAAAGATGTACTTATGCTGCTCCTACTATCCGGCAAAGTACACCCAAACCCTGGATCACCGAATCCTACTGGATCTGGCAACTGCAGTTTAAGGGGCCTTAAACTTGTGGCTATGAACATCTGCAGCCTTCTCGCCAAATTCAAACAATTCCAGGCCTAGGTGGCTCTGTACAACCTGGACATCATCTGTCTCACTGAGACCTGGTTAACCAACAAAGTTAGGAATGCTGAGATTGCACTGCCCCTCCGATAACTACTTCACCCCCCACCCCCACCCCAATCTTTTTGGAATGACAGGAACAGCAAGAGAGGTGGCAGCTGCCTCATATACATTAGAAACTCACTCAAGGGCTCAGTGTTCCCTGTAACTGGTAGAGCAGATGACCACAAATTACTTGCAGTCAAAATCCTGCTTGGACAACGGAGTAAATCTCTAGTAGTCACCTGTGTATACCTTCTACCCAAGAAAGCCGGTGAGGGCTTTCCCAAAGCTCTGAATGCTCTGGATATCATAAATAAGGACAGCAAACTCATCATCACTGGAGATTTTAACATAAACTGACTTAGTAAGGTGTCAAGCCCCCAGAAGGATGCCATGACTAACCTGTATCTCACGCAATTAGTTACTGAACCCACCAGGATAAACTACAAGTCTGGGAGCAACACCCCCTCATCGATTGGGTACTCACTCTCTAACTCTCCCTCCAGGATTACAGAAGTTACTGTGCAGCCTGATGCCCCTAGTGATCACTCTCCAATCACTCTGAGGTGGTCTAACAAACATAAAAATCTGCCTCCGGTCACAGTTGAAAGCAGGATCCTCAATAGAGGACAGCTGGGTTCCATCAGAGATGCCCTGTCATACCACGACTGGTCACAGATTGATGAGCTGTCTGATCTGGATCGGGCTTTAAAATTCTTTATCGACAGCTTCAACATGATCTGTGACAAATTTGCACCAGTCAGGAAAAGGAAAGCATGGGGTTACAATAATGGGTGGATCACTGGTGAGCTTCTCTTTACCTTATGAGGGAAAGGGACAACCTCTGGGATAAGGGTAGGGCCTCTGGAGATAACGGAGACCTTGAGAATTACAGGACTCGTAGGAACAGATGTAGTCACCTCATCAGGCAAGCCAAAGCAAACTTCTGTAAGGAACAACTGCATAGGAGCTGGGGAGATGGAAAGAGGTTCTGGGAAAATATAAAAAACCTCGGGAAGGAGGAGGAGGAGAAGAATCGCCCCCAGATGCTCAACACTAAAGGATCTACTACCTCGGACCTCTCTCTATAGCCGAGTCATTTAATGCCTCCTTCTCAGATCTTCGCTCAGTGCTCCCACCAGACTACCTAAAGCCATCAGAATTACTCCCCTGCAGCAACCCTAACACGTTCAAACGTCCAACCTTCTACTTCAAGCGGGTCACTACCAAGGAAGCAATGCATTATGTAAAAAGAGTTCTAGGTAAAACAAGGAAGGGTAGCAGTGGCGTAAACATGAGACTGGTTGCCCGAGTCTTTGACGTGATTATAGTACCTATTTCCAAACTATTCAACAAATTTCTCACCCTTGCCAAATTCTCCTCAGTTTGGAAATTAACACTGGTGCCCCCAGATTTCAAGAATGGGGACAGGTCCAATATTGCCAACTATAGACCCATCTCAGTCCTCTTTCCGCCCCATACAGAGCCCTGGAAAAATGGTGGGTCCAAATCACTGAGTATCTACACTAGTACCAACTGCTGTGCCCACAACAGCATGGTTTTAGAAAGAACCATAGTACCACCACAGCCCTTGTTGAATACACTGACTTTGTGCATAGGGCGCTGGATGAAGGCAAACTGGTAGGGTCCGTCTTTATAGACTTAACAAAGGCCTTCAGTACAGTCAATCACCCCCTCCTCCTGGCACAGCTACAGACCCTGGGGGTGGCCCCCAATGCTGTTCAATGGTTTCATGACTACCTATCACACAGAATGCAGAAAGTTAAAATTGGCCGTGTTGTCTCAGAAGCTAAAGTAGTGTCTCTGGGCATGCCACAAGGATCCATCCTGGGGCCTCTGCTTTTCAATCTCTTTCTCAGTTCTCTTCCAAATGCCTGTGACAGCAAAATCATCCTTTATGTTGATGATGCTGTTTACTCAGCAGCAGCACCCAAATTGTATCATTGCAGCAGGAACTATAGTCCTCCTTCCACCAGCTGGAAAATTGGTTCAGCACACACAAGCTTCTTAATTAATCAATCAATGCTTTATTTATTAAGTGCCTTTCAAAATCAAGGCACTGTACACTCATACGCCACAGTATATAAAAACATCGACAGTATAAGATATTTAAAATCAATCTGGATAAGCCTGAGAAAATAAGTTTTTAACATAGTTTTAAAACTACTGACGGCCAGGCATTCTCTTAACCGACAAGGCAGAGAGTCCACAGGGTGGTGCTGCAAATGAAAAAGCGCGAGCCCCAGAAGTTTTCAAACGAACCCTGGGAACCTCTAGCAATCCCTTGTCGGCGGATCGGAGAGGTCAGTTGGGGGGTAGGGAGTAGAGAGATCGTTCAGGT
The DNA here is from genome assembly GCA_016271365.2 of Neoceratodus forsteri. Classification (NCBI taxonomy): domain Eukaryota; kingdom Metazoa; phylum Chordata; order Ceratodontiformes; family Ceratodontidae; genus Neoceratodus; species Neoceratodus forsteri. The sequence continues at coordinate 987,006,733 of CM057450.1, forward strand.
AGTCTGGTCCCTTTTCATGTAGGGCCTTAAAGGTAAGCAAGCCTACCTTATAGGTGATCCGCCACTGAACTGGCAGCCAGTGCAGCTCGCGCAGCACAGGCATAATATGACTGGTTCTAGAAGTGCCAGTCAGCAGCCTGGCCACAGCATTCTGCACTAGCTGCAAGCAGCAGATATCAATCCCAGATAGCCCTAGGTAGAGGGCATTGCAGTAATCAAGATGGGTAGTAATGAAGGCATGGACCAATGTTGGAAGGTCACCCAGAGGAACCAGGTGTTTCACCCCGGGCGATATTCCTCAGATGGTAAAATAAGGATTTAACCACAGCCGACACCTGAGATTTCAGGGTCAGACCATCATCAAAAATAACACCCAGGTTATGCACCTGATCTGAGGTAGTGAGCTAGACACCATCGGGCCATAGGCACAACATGTGCCCAACCCCAAAACCCACCCCTGGGTGACCCAGGTCCACAACCAACACCTCAGTTTTATCCGGATTCAGTCTCAGCCAGCTCGCGTTCATCCAGTCTTTGATCTCGGAGATGCAACTATTTAGCATAGAGACTGCATCAACCTGTCCAGGCACAAAGGACATATACAGCTGAGTATCATCTGCATAGCAGTGAAAAGTCAAGCCATATTGTCTGATGATCTCTCCCAATGGTAGCATATACACCGCTAATATGGAGCCCTGCGACACCCCGCAGGACAGGGGGAAGGCGTCAGAGAAATAAATTCCAGTGTCCACCCTCTGAGACCTGCCTACGAGGAAAGATCGAAACCATTCGAGGATTGTACCCGACAGTCCGCAAAGGAACTGCAGGGTCTCCAAAAGCACCCTATGGTCCACAGTGTCAAAGGCTGCTGAGAGATCAAGAAGGACCAAGTTGGTATGAGCCTTTCGATCTTTCGCCATTAGGAGGTCATTAAGTACCCAAACAAGGGCTGTCTCTGTGCTGTGCCTCTTCCTAAAACCAGACTGGAGAGCTTCATAGACATTGTGAGTTAAAGGTGATCTTATTGCAGATTGCTGCAATAAAAGCACCTTACTTACTGCCTTCTCCTCTGTCCCCTACCTTGTAGCCGGCACAGCCCTCGAGATCCAGTGAGCGGAGGGGCTCCGAGCCGCCAGCAGGCCGGCGACGCACTGGCCAGTCGATCGAGGGATCCAGGAGGCTGAGAAGCAGGCAGAAAGGTACGGGCAAAGCCGCAAATTTTTGCCCGGCCTCTCGGTTGATTCTTTTTATACACTTTCTCCCGCCATTCTCTAATCCACTCCACAGCTATTTCCTTCCTCTATTAACCCTTACCTAACCTCCACAATGCTACTTTGCTTCCTTTTGCTCCTGAGCCTCTCGTCTTCCCCAGTCCCATATGATAATCATGATATACCCCTTTCCATGGTGCATAAGGTAGTGAATATGGTCTGCCCACCCCTGCCATCCCCAATGGACACCCATCTATTCCTTATTTATATCCAGCCATCTTTGCACTGCAACCCCTGGGGTATCCCACATAAAGTCTCTCTAACCCTACAACATTCCTCAAGTACCTTACATTCATCCTGGCTTTATATTAACCCACTATGCCTGTCCATCAGATTATTATGTTGCGATAAACTTCATACCTATATAACAGGACCCTCACCCATTATACAGTGGTCCCCAAGAAGAGGAGGAAATGCTCTGACCACTCCCTATCCCTTTCACTTGGTGCCCTCCTCAAACTAATCTTCTTCCTTCTGATCTGTATTGGTACTATTGAAATAAATCCTGGCCCCATTGAAAGTTTCTTATCCCCTGCTGATCTAACCTCCATAAATGGCCTAAGTTTCCTTCACTTCAATGCTTGCAGCCTTCTAAAAAAGTTCTCCTTAATACAGGCCTGGGTTGCACATACTGTACCTGACTTCCTGGTTATCTCTGAAACTTGGCTCAGACCTACAACAAAAGACAGTGATATAAACCTTCCCAACTATCAGCTCTTCAGATCAGATCGACCTTCCAGGGGTGGTGGGGTGGCCATCTACTTTAAGGACACCATCTCTGCATCCTGCCTCATCAATACATCCGAACCAAAGGAATTTGAGTGTTTGTCAATTAAAATATCCCTTCCAAACTTGTCTTCATTTAAATTGATTGGCTGCTATAGGCCCCCCCCTCTGCAGGCCTCAAACTCCTATCCCACCTAGGATCAATACTCAAGTCTAGGCCCTGAAGATACCATCATCCTTGGTGATTTGAATTTAAACTGGCTATCTAATGTATCTGCACCACTAGTAACCTTCTGTGACACCTATGGATTCATACAATTAATCAAAGATCCAACCAGGATTAACCTAAAAAAATTCTATCAACAGCTCGCTCCTGGATATTATGTTGGTAAACAAGCCTCACTTATATTCACATGCAGGAGTACTACCCAGTGATGTAAGTGATCATTGTCCTATAGCTGGCATAAGATCTACATTCACACCATCCAATCCTGCAAAATTTGTCCTCAAAAGGTCAAAGAAGAAATTCAACATCTCAGGATATCTCCATGATTTGTGCAATACAACATATTGGCAAGACTTTTACCTTACAACCTCAGTTGAAACAGCTCTCCAGATCTTAAAGGACATCATCACTAATGCTCTCAATATTCATGCACCAATCACCAGTATCAGAACTAAAGTAAGATCTTGTCCTTGGTTCACTACTGACCTTAAATCAGCTTTTTTAGCCAGAGACAAACTCTGGAAAAAGGCAAGAAAACAAAGGATACCAGAGACTGGCTTCAATTCAGAAAAGCAAGAAATTCATGTACAAAACAAATAAGAATGCACAAGCTGCCTATTATAGAGCTGAATTAGATGCTTCCTACATAACCCATCCAGACTTTGGGGTACTATAAAGGGAATCCTGGGCCAAAACTCTACCCTGCATTAACCTCCAAACTGCTACTAAATGACACAGAAATCACGGGCAAGCAAGAAATCCTAAATACCTTCAATGACCACTTCACCACAGCTGGCCTAGCATTTGACTCACCTGCAAGTTTCTTGAGATCATCTTTAAACCTTCAATCCACTGTGGGACAAAGCTACTTCAACATTCTCCTTCAATCCAATATCCTTGAAAGAAGTAGAAGACCTCCTATCTAATTTAGATACTTCTAAGAGTGCAGGTACAGACTCCTGGATCCCTACTTTCTTAAAATAGCATCACCGCCTTATCTGCCCCCTCACTCATCTTCAATCTTTCCTAGCTACTGGATCCATTCCTCCACTTGAAAACAGCTCAAGTAGTTCCACTACTTAAATCTGGTGATCCCATGGACCTTAACAATTACAGGCCCATTTCCATCCTACCGGTACTATCCAAGATGCTTGAAAAATTAGTAAATTCACAATTAAGGGCCTATCTGGATAAAACAACCTCCTAAATCCAAGCAATCGGATTTAGATCAAGGCATACACCATTTCTGCCCTAGCCAAAGTAACTAACGATTGGCAGTGCCTTGGATAAGAAGAATAGTACCTGTGCTGTGTTCCTGGATTTGAGTAAAGCATTTGATACAGTGGATCATGAATCATTACTCACCTCCTTAGCTCTCTAGGCCTGGATTCTCTGTCACTCAACTGGTTTAAGTGCTATCTATCTGATAGGTCACAATTGGTAAAAATGAAAATTACCTATCCACCTCTAAACCACTGCTAAGAGGTGTACCTGGAAGCTCTATTCTTGGCCCCATCCTCTTGCCATTTATATTAATAATATCGATGCCAACCTCTCTCAATCTAACATTCATCTGTTTGCTGATGATACTGTATTATATGTCAGCAATCCCTCATTATCTAAAGCCTGTGAGCTGTTACAGTCAGAATTCTCCATCCTACAACACAATCTATTGGAAAAAATTACTTCTAAATGCCAAAAAACAAAACTATGTTCTTTGCCACAAAGAGTTGCTCTGCCATTACTCATCACCCATCACCCTACAATTATCCACCTTACTTGGAGAAGCTGGAATTTGTGGACAAATTCAAATATCTTGGAGTCTGGATTGATAATAAGCTTGACTACTCTGTCCATATTGAAGAGCTACTAAAAAGTTGAGACAAAGGCTTGGCCTATTTTACAGAATAAAACACTACCTTACCAGAGACTCCAAACAAAGATTAATCCAGGCATCATTCCTATCCCTCATTGATTATGCTGACTTTCTCTATGGCCATTGCTCACTCTCCTCTTAAATAAGCTGGACACCCTGTATCATAGATCCATCAGATTTATTACTGACCTTCCCTCCAGCACCCATCATTGCTCTCTTTACATGGCAGTAAATTGGACATCACTACAACACAGAAGAAATAGGAATGCTGCAGTCTGGATCTTCAAAGCTTTATCAGGCAAACTCCCCTCCTATATCACAGACTGTTTTACCCGAATTACTTCTAGGCCATACACCTTAAGGATCAGTAAACTTATCATGTTAAAGGTTCCCAATGCCTGCACCGGTTTGGGAGGGCTGCTATCAGCTACTCCTAGCAGTTACTTGGAACTCACTCCAAAATCTATGAATCTAAATACCCTCTTACCCTTATCATCCTTCAAAGATTATTCTCCACCCTATTTCCAGAGTTCTGCAATTGCTTATAAGGCCTAATCTCCCATCAACCTACACCCCCTTCCGTATTCCATTCTGTTTAGTTCTCCTTCTATTATCCAGTCAGCTGCTATATTCTTATAAAGCCTTCAAAGGCCCTATTATTTGTACACTATGCCTGCTATATCTATTCTCTCCTTTTTTTTACAGGTTAAGTGATTTTTACTGTGCCTTGTATATATGTAAATTTTTGTATACTCTCATTTTATGTCATTGTACTATTGTTTATGTTATTTTCTTGTCCATGTAAAAATACTTGTACTCTTATTTGTATGACCACTCAGGTCCATCTTGTAAATGAGCTACGCTCAATGATGTTCGCCTGACTAAATAAAGATTTTGATTGATTGATTGATTGATTGATTGATACAGCTGCAACGCAACCACCTTCTCAATAACCTTCCCCACAAAAGGAAGGTTAGAGACAGGTCGGTAGTGAGCTGGATCGTCTGGATCCAAGGAGGGTTTTTTAAGAAGTGGTCGAATGACCGCCTTCTTTAGGGGGTCTGGAAAGACTCCCATCTTCAAGGATCACCATACAGTTTCAGCTAGGATTGGGCAGATAGCATCTGCACAACCCACTAATAGGTGAGTAGGGCCCGGATCCAAACTACAACAGGTTGGGCGCAAAGTCTGGACGATCTTCACAACGTCCATGAATTCCGGTCGGCTGAAATCAGTCCAGACAGACCAGACCATGTGCTCACTACCTCCCATCGACCTCCGCAACCCCTCATGGAGGGAGCCGGGCCAATTCCGGCCATGATGCTGGCAACCTTATCTGCGAAGAACCGAGCTAGCTCATCACACTTGTTTTATGAAAATGCTGTTCTGGACTGAAGATCGATTGGATTGCACAATCTGTCGACGGTTCGAAAGAGTTGAGCCAGTTGATTTTGCACAGCAGAAATCTCCCTGGACAGGAACTCTGCCTTCTTATGGGTGATTTCTGATTGATAGCCCTCATAGTGTTCCATCAGTCTAAGCCTGTCAGCATCAAGGCTGGATTTTCGCAATGCTCTCTGCAGCCTTCGACCAACTCGCCTCAACTCCTTCAAGGACCCATCATACCAAGGGGTCCTTGGGCGAAGAATGAGTGGTCGAATGCGAACAGGAGCAGTCCAATCCAAGGCATCTCCTGCTGCCTTATAGGCTAGTAGTAGATCCCCTGGACTTGTGCTTTGACTCAGCAATCCCGATAGGTCAAGAACAGGCAGTACCGGACTAACTCCAAAGGAGTAGGTCTATTTGGGGGGCCCCAAAACTGAACCCTATGGTATGATGGTCAGACCAACTGACTGGTTCCACCCCCAAGTCAGAGATCTCCATCCCCAGGAGGAACAGTAGATCCGATGAGTGACCTCCTATATGAGTAGAGGAGGTAACAACCTGTGTAAGGCCCAGCATTGTCATTAGCCAGAGAAGATTTTGAATTACAAAAAAACAAAGTCCATGCTCCTGTTTAGTGCACAGCTAAAGTGGAGATTCCCAGTCCTTGACATCACTAACAATGGTAAGGCTCCGTTGGAACAGGTTCACAGCTTTACGTATCTGGGTGTTACCATCGACGATACGCTATCCTTCATGCAACACATTGATTTGGTGGTTAAGACTATCAAGACTGTCAATGCCAAGCTTAGTGTACTATATAGACATAGAAAAATACTCACACCAGCAGCACTCCATCTATCGGTCACAAGCCCAGACTTGTCGACTATAGACTATAGGCTGGTTGTATATGGAGCGGCTACAGACACGGCACTTAAACGGGTGGTGACCACCCTAAACAAGGCATGCAGATTCGCCACTGGTGCAGATCGACTTACTTACACCTGCTCTCTATATACCCAAGCAAACTTGCTATCCCTTTGTCTCCTCGGTAAGAAGGCATTACTGGGCAGGACCCCCCACTGCATCTCTGATCTATTCTCCTCGACCAGTTCTAAGCATGAGACTAGATGCAGTACTCAAGGAGCGCTCTCTGAACCATTCCGGAGAACAGCTCTTGGACAAAGATCCTTCTCCTACAGTGCCCCCCTCTGGCTCAATGAGATCATGGAGGTCTTGTACAATACACCAAGTCTACCAGCCTTCACATCTGAACTCACAGCACCTCCTCACCAGGAACACCTGTGAATGTTGGGTGCGCACATGAAGCTCCCCCCACAGCACCCCCCCATCCTTTCAACTCTCCCCCTTACTTGACTTGATCTTACTTCATTACCCTTAGTCTCACTGCCTCCCTTGGCCATCTTCACCTTCCCTGACTGCCATACCACTCCCCACCACCACCCTCCCTGAACCCTCCCTCTCCACTTCCCTCACCCTCCTTTCTACAAGCCCCGTCTCCTAGCCCCCATTTCCCCATCCCACTTGTAAACCCCATCCTACCCTCCTAACCCGGCAACAAGTTCCCACTTTGGGGCTGATTTTCTCCCTTTTCTGTCCCCCATTCACCCCCATCCAACCTTCCTAATCTGACAACAAGACCTCACCTTGAGGTGGATATCTTTCTCGCTTCTCCCCTCCCTACCTGACAGGCTTCTCCCTTGAGTTTAGCGGCCTACATTGTCCCTTGAAAAAGGTTTTGTGGTAACTGTAGCTAAGTGTATGTAACCTTATCTAAGTGTATCTGTGATTTTGAAGTTTGTATCCTGTCTTATATAGTTTGACGTGGAACCTTTGTAACAGAGCTTCTGCTCAAAGGTTGTTTCCAAATGAATAAAAAATACATATCCCCCTCTTTAAGAGGGAACCTGTTTTACAAAAACAGGTTTCCAAAACTTTCTTTTAATTAGCTTATAACTTTACAGTTCAATGCATATGCAGCATATTAAACAGAAGTTTCATCTCGCATTTTTTTCAACCTTCAGAATTCACAGTTCCTGATCCATATCTTGACAGAAAATCAGCATTGACATTTTCTTTCCCAGATTTGTGCATCACTTTAAATTTAAGTGGCTGTAGGACCAGGTACCACCGTGTGAGTCTAGAATTTTTATCCTTCATTTGGTTAAGCCAACAGAGAGGATTGTGATCTGTTACAAGTACAAAGTTGGCTCCTAGTAAGTAAAACTTAAGGGATCCCATGGCCCACTTTGCCACAAGTCATTCCTTTTCAGTGATGGATTATCTTTTCTCTCTGTCATGCAATTTCCTACTGACATATCGATTGGGATGGTCCTTCCCATCTATATGTTGACTCAAGACTGCACCTAGGCCTACCTCTGATGCATCAGTCTGTAACAGAAATTGTTTCTCAAAGTATGGGCTTCTTAAAATGGTCTGAACATAATGCAGCCCTAATGGCCGAAAAGCCTCATCACACTCTGGGGTCCATTTCACATTATTCGGGAACAGTTTCTTTGTGAACTCACTGAGGGAAGTAGCTAACTCTGCAAAGCTGGGAACAAATCTCTGATAATAACCAGCCAGCCCTAAAAATTATCTGACATGTTTCTTGGTTTTGGGGACCGATCTGTTAGCTACAGCTTCTATCTTGTAAACCTCTGGCTCGACTTCTCCATTTCCCAAAACATAGGCCAAATATCTGGTTTCCTGCATGACCAGTGCACACGTGGTAGGATTAATTGTCAGACCTGCCTTTTTGATCGATTGGATAACTGCTCATAGGTATTCCAGGTGGCATTTCAAGTCTGGACTGTACACCACGACATCATCCAGGTACACAGCACAATAGCCAGTGTGAGGGGATAAATCACATTCATGTACTGCTGGAATGTAGCGGGTGCACCATGTAAACCAAACAGCATGGTGGTGAACTGATAGAATCCTATAGGAGTGGCAAATGCAGTTTTGTCTCTGGATTCTTTAGCAGGGGGGATTTGCCAGTAACCCTTGGTGAGATCGAGGGTACTGATATATTTGGCACTCCCCAGTCTGTCCACCAAATCATCTATTCTGGGCATAGGGTAACTGTCAAATTCTGACTCTTGATTAAGTTTCCTAAAATCAAGGCATATTCTTACGCCCCCTTCTTTTTTGTTTACAATCACCATTGGTGATGACCAAGCACTTCTTGACTATTCTGTGATACCCAGTTCTTCCATTTTTTTGTATTTCCTTAACCACGTCAGTTCTTAACCGCTCTGGTAATCTGTATGTCTTTTGTCTAATAGGGTGAGCATTCCTTGTCACTATTATGTGCTCAGCCTGGTACTGTGGTGAAAGTACTGTTAAATGTCTTTAGCAAGTTACAGATTTCTGCAGTTTGTTTGGAGGTTAAGGAAACATTCACCTTTACAGCATTAGCAGTTGCAGTTTGTTCCAGTCTGTCATAAACTACATCAATATTTTCTTTATCAGTTTCTGGTTATACCAGGAAAACAGCTTTTGGTATGTTTTTCAATCCATTTCTTGAGGCGGTTAGCATGGTATATCTTAGTAGGATTTTTTCTATTGGGGGTCTCAATCTCATAATAGTTAACTGTGCCAGTACGTCTAAGCACGTTATAAGGCCCTTGCCATTTCATTAACTGTTTATTTTCTGTAGTGGGTAACAGTAGCAAGCCCTTTTCACCTGGCTCAAAAACATTTTCTTTAACCCCATGGTCATAATACACATTCTGCTGGTTTTGGGCCTCTTCCTGATTACTATGGGCGATTTCAACATACTTTCCAGCTTCTTTCTCAGGGCACACATATAAGATATAATAGATTGTTTCTGATGGGGGTTATCTTCCCATGTTTCTTTTATTACATCTAGTGGCCCTCTAGGTTGTCTACCATACAGCATTTCAAATGGTGAAAAACCTGTTGATGCCTGTGGCACTTCTCTGTAAGCAAAAAGCAGGTAAAGTAAGTATTGGTCCCAGTCTTTCCCTTCCCCTTTTATAAACCTTTTTAACATACGTTTTAGGGTTTGATTAAAATGCTCAACAAGACAGTCTGTCTGAGTGTGATAAGGGGAGGTTCTTATGGCAGTGATACCTAGTACCTGGTACAACTACTTCAGTAATGCAGCACCAAAATTACTACCCTGATCAGTAGTAATCTCTTTAGGTATGCCCACCCTGCTGAAAATTTTGGCAAGCTCTGCTGTCACTTTTGGGGCTGTGACAGTACACATTGGAGCTGCCTCTGGGTATCTAGAAGCATAGTCACATGCTACCAGAATGAATCGGTTACCCTTTTTACTTTTGTCTAAGGGGCCAACCACATCCATTGCAATTCTTTCAAAAGGCACACCTATCAAGGGTAGGGGCACCGGGGACACCTTGTCTTTTTTTAGTCACTGGAGCTACTTTCTGACACTCAGCACAAGAACTGCAATAGGTAGCAACATCTTCATGAATTCCAGGCCAGTACAATCTGTATAGCAGTCTGGCAAGGGTGCGATCCCTCCCCGAGTGGCCAGCCATAGGACTGTCATGTGCTGTCTGTAACAACTAGATCTATACTTTTGTGGTATAACTAATTGTTCTGTCTGGTCCTGTGTCTGAGGTTTAACCCAAACTCTGTACAGTAGCCCATTACATTATTTAAATATAGGTTCACCCTGTTTTTGTTTCACCCCCAGCTGCTTAAAATAGCCCTGGAGAGAAACATTGTTAGCTTGTTCTGAAATAAAATCACAATCGGTGATCAGTTTAGTTTCAGCATTTTCATATGTTAACCCTTATGTCAATCAGTCTTTTGTTGCCACAGTTTCTTCAGGTGGCGTATTTCTTTCCTGGACTTCCAGATCTTGGAGCTGTGCTCAAACAAGTCTGAGTCAAAATCCGTAAAAGGAAAAGGGTCCCCACCATCTGAAATTTTTTTTGCCTGAAACATCAGAATTTAGTCCCTCTTTGATTAACTCAGTAAATCCTGGAAAGTCATTTCCAATAATCACGGGTACAGGCAACTTAGGTACTACCCCAACTTTCATTTGGTGCAACACTTCATTAATAGTCAGAGTCACTTGGCTGGTGGGATAGTATCAAGTGTCCTGTGGATGCAGATGACACCAGTACCTGGCCCTTTTGCACACTATTTTCCCAGCACTTCAATATGCATTAGGATCTGTCTGCTTCTCGCATCTATAAGTCCTTTCATAGTCTTATCTCCCACCTTGACATTTGTTAAGTACTTGCCCCAGTTTGCTAAGGATAAATCTGCTCCAGTATCACTCTTTTTACTACAGCAGTTTCTTGCAGTATGACCTGGCATATTGCAATTATAGCAAATAAAGTCTTTGGGTACAGATTTGTTACCCCCACCAGAGTTCTTATCAGACTTGGAGTTTAAATGGGAAAAGAGTGTCTTACCGGTGCTTGGCTGTTACCTCACTGCTGTAGCATCTGTCTGGCCATTTGGTACTGTTCAGCCAAAGAAACAGCATTTTCCCCACTTTCTGGTCGGTGTTTTTTTTACCCAAAACTTTACGTCTGTGGGTAGGATGTTGATGAACTGCTCCATTACAAGTGTTTCGATGATCTGTGGGAGTGTTTTGCTCTCTGGTTGGAGCCATTTCATAAGGAGTTCTCCGAGTCGGGTGAAGACTTCTCGAGGATTATCGACTGAGTTGTACCTCAGGAACCAGAATCTTTGCCTGTATGTTTCTCCTGAAATGTCAGGATTTCGCTTTGCACCACTTCATATTTTATTTTATTTTTTTTCTATGTAGATTTTTTTCGGTGTTTTACCCCGTTTTTGTTTCTCCCGAACCCGGGACTCTGGCAAACATGTACGTATGTGTGCGTGGAGGCACATGCCAGGCACTTGCTCGGCCTCTTCCATTCCATCCCTTGCTGTTGCTGCTGCCACCACCCGCCTACACTTCCCACTGGACCTCCACCCGGTGGGAGCGAAACTAGGGGGGTGCGAGCAATCACCCCTGGGAGGGGAGTGCTGCCTTGCAATTGCTCGATCCTGCTCCATCCGTCCCTCCCCCCCCCACGCTGTCTCCCCGACAACCTGCGGTCATTCCTGAACCCAGGTCGCCAGCGTAGCACGAGGTAAGGCGTCCAGCGTCTTAGCCCTCAGCACCACCGGGCCAGCTACCAGGTCATAGTTTTCTGACTGTGCAGTGTCCATATTGCTGTAAGCAAATCGGGCTTTCCCTATCAGGTAAGGTACCAGTCTGATTGCCCATTGCTGCTTTGGCCACTGGCAAGCTGCGGCAGCCCCTTCAAAAGTTATCAGGTATGCTTCAATATCATCCCCGGGACACAACTTTGTAAGTTTAATGTATTTTAAGTTGTTTGTGTCTTGTTGCTCTGCTGGACCAGTGCCAGCTTTGATAACTTGCAAGGCATCCATCGCTGCATCTCTTCTTTGCTGCTCCTGTCACTGTATCTCTTCTCTTCTTTGCTGCTCCTGTTTATTTATTTTATTTATTTAGTTTTTTTTTAACGGGTAAGGTGTCATAGCCACAGAATATGACTATTTTGAGACACGACCCAGGAGGTTATAATACAAAATTGGCAGACAAAATAAATAACAGGTATAGTTCAGAGGTAATCAACCATACAAGGAAAAATCTACATGATGTTTTGTGATGTAAACAGTATTGCTAATATGATAGAGACAATGGCAGGAAAACACAACAGTACAATTGCTGCATCTCCTCTTTTCTCTACTTCTCAAGGTGTTGCATTTGTTTCTTTTCTCTGTGCCACTAAACATTAAATCTCTTTTTCTCTCTGCTGTATCTCCTCTCTTCTCTGTTTCTCCGTCTCTGTTTGCTGTATAGCCCACTATTTGAAAACAGGCAGTTAGGCTTTCAGGTTCTGTCACTGCCTGTTCTTTTTTTTTCTATCACTGGTGCTGGCTGTACAGTCTCAGCTTGGACTTCTGTCTCTGCTAGTTTGGCTGCCATTCTTTTGGTAATCACTCCTGGACTTGCTGCTGCAGAATCCATACCTTTCTTCTATGCTTCCCTGGTACCAGGTCTAGTACCCATGCACAAAACTCCTAGCTTAGTGTATGCATGGTGTAAGTTCCACTTAGGCTGACACTATCTGTCATTGAGGCACAGATCAGGAAGCATAGGAAAACCAGGAGCAGTTTCAACATTCGCAAATAGCGTTTTATTTTTCTCAATAACAGCAAAATAAAAATTATTCTGTGTAACTATTTCCAAAGGCAGTACAAATGGAGAAAACTAAGTCCTTCTTCTGAGGGTATCTCTTAATTCCAAGTTTGTCTCTCACTTTCCTTGTCTCGTTAACAAAAGCAGCTGCTCTTTTTATAAGTCTTTGAGAACTCATTAAGAGAGCCTGCTTCTCACAGAATGTTCTTGTAAGTTTCATTCCTTGCAGGTGCAGCAAAACAGTACATGGTGTCCCAGAACTCTCCTCTTGTTGACAACGCTGCAAAAGGCTTGAAAACTGCATCTCAGATTAACCCCTCGAGTTCCAAATTGCTTTGCAATCATTTCAACAGTATAAATATATATATTTCAAACAAAAGGATCCCAATTTCACATACAGTTTTACACAAAGATTCACATATATTTTTATAACCTCAGATATGCAAGGGGGAGAAAAGACAGAAGCAGCCAGCAAAGGCAGAAAGATAGTGAGAATTGGAGAATTTTGAAACTGTCAGAGTGATCAGTTCCTAGGTCTCACAAGAACATTTGTTGCGCAGACAGACAAAAGACAGAAAAGGAGAGGAAAGAACAGACCTTTGCATTTTAAGCTCTTTCTGCATAACAAATGGGGCAGGGCCTTGTTCAGCCCTGTCACAGTCTGCAATAAACTAGCCAAAAATCACAGGCCCCATTACAGACCCCTTTGGAACCCCATCCATGACACCTTTCTCTCCAGAGAAGAAACCTTGCCCTCTGCATTCTCCCAGACAGCCAACTCTCAACCCAGCTCATAATGGCTCTATTAATGTTAGCGTGTTGTGTTATAATTTTTGAGATAAGCTTTGATGGGGGACCACATCAAATGCTTTACATAGATCTAAGAATATTACATCCAGTATGTTTCCTTCATCTGAGGCTTTATCAACGGGTTCATAAAAACAAATTAAATTTGTATTGCATGACCTCCCTTTTCTGAACCCATGTTGCAATTTGTGATACCTAGTAAGTTGCTGTCTGCTTAGATTGTATCCTTTATAATTGTTTCCATTTTCCTGCTACTGAGGTGCTACTGATGGGTATATAGTTTTGGGAGTCGTTTATACTGCCTTTTTTATGGAGTGGCACCATCTCTGCCTTCCTCCAATCATGTGGTACTTCCCCTGAGTTGAACGATTTATTAAAGATGAAGGTTTGGGAAACAGCAATACTACTGGCAAGTTCTTTGAGAACATAAGGTGAGAGCTCATCTGGTTCTGCAGACTTATCAGTTTTTAATTTTTGAGGGGTATAAGTACATCAGATTGTATTATTAGATCATTTCTTCCTACAGTGGCTATTGTTTTGTCTGATGTTTGTTTCTGAGAAAAAGTACTGATCTAATTTCTCTGCTAAGTCTTCTTCCCGGGTAATCAATTCTCCATCTAATTTTAATGGCCCCACCTGAGCTTTGTTTTTTCTTTTTGAGTTACAAAGCCTTTGTGTTTTGCCCTTCTAATACTTTGCTTCAGGTGTCGCAACATTTTTTTTTTTTGTTTTGTTTTGTTGTAGTTTAATGTATTACCTTTATAGGGATAACGCCTCATCCTTTTGTAAGCCTTTTTTTCTGTGTTGACAGTTTAGCCACTTTTTTCTTCTATGTTTGTTTCTCCGCTTGCGTACCCGGTCCTGGCGGCGTCCCCCCACCCATGTCACTGGATTATGTAAGTTTCATCAACTCTCTATCCACCGCCTACTATTTTGCTGTATCTGATTTGCCGAATTCTGAATGACCGCCTCGTTTAATTGCACGACACTCAAAACACCGACTCATTTGCGATGTGCTAGTTGCTATTTTAACAATTACCTTTATTTGAGTTGCATTTCACTATTTGCTATTTGCGATGTGCCAGCTGTTATTTGCACAATTACCTTTAGTTGAGTTGCATTTCACTATTTGCTATTTACGATGTGCCAGCTGTTATTTGCACAATTACCTTTATTTGAGTTGCATTTCACTATTTGCTATTTGCGATGTGCCAGCTGTTATTTGCGCAATTACCTTTATTTGAGTTGCATTTCACTATTTGCGATGTGCCAGCTGTTATTTGCACAATTACCTTTAGTTGAGTTGCGTTTTGCGAATTGCAATGTGCCAGTTGCGTTTTGCGATTTGAGATGTGCTAGTTGCCAGTTGCACAATTACCTGTTCGGTATGTTAGTAAGGCGAAGCTCCGAGCTAGGAAAACAGTCGTGTTCACCACGAGCGCGTGATGAAAGTGTATCATTCACACATCAGCCTCTTGCTGGTGCTGCCAAATCACATCAAGGAGAGAAATTTTTCGAGGTAAGTTTGTCCTAAATTCTCTGCCTTGCGAGAAAAGTTTGCTTTTTGCTACTCGCGAATTGTTTCATGAATTCACTAACTTGACTCAAGTCACAGTTGCGACTTGCTTCTTGCTACTTGCTACTTACGAATTGTTTTGATGTTTTGATTGGCAGTAAATAGGAATTTGGTGAATTGACAGATTCGATTAGACGGAGTTGGTGATTGATGTGTCGGTGAGTCGAGAGTCGAACAGTAGTACTGATCCCCTGTCATCGACCTATCTCGTGGACTTGCAGGTTAACCATCACTTACACAGAGCCATATCGGCAGGTGGCGAGCCACGTACGATCGTGCAGCACCTGCGGGGAATGCCAAGCAAGCCATGATATCATCCTCCGTTTTCTCTCAGGGACATCTGCCAGTGACACATGCACATGCACTTGCATTGATGTACATGTGTGCTGCATCAACGCGCATCTCCCCACATTTGCTGGTCCTGCCACCCAGCTTCTTCAGGGTTTTAAATAAGCTGAAAAAACGGATTAGCAGTTTGACACATGAAAGTGCCAATCAGTTTTGATAATGCATAGCACTTGGCACAGATAGATCAGCAAAATTAGAAAAAATGTATATAGTTTTATTAATGTGTACTGTGTCATGGATTCAGTCAAACAATGGTTAGCAGTCTACTGCTAAGCATTTCTGAAAATGGTTCGCATTACCCCGTATTTTGCTTAGCGTTTTGCTATGCTATACCAGCTGTTTAAAACCCTGCTCTTCCAGGTGCCAGACAAGCCATGGGACTCTGAGTCCCGCCCTCGCCGAGGGAGGAGAGCTGTCCCTGGAATGCTCAATCCTCCCTCACCCGGCCTTCCACTGAGCGACCCTGGTCCATTCCTGAACCTGGGTCCCCTGCATGGCTGGAGTTCCCCCACCCCCGAGAGAGGAGAGCTGTCCCTGTGACACTCAGTCCTCCCTCACCGGCCTGTCCATGGAGCGACCCTGATCCATTCCCGAACCCGGGTTGCTGGCATGACTGGAGGTAAGGTGCCACCACCTCAGCCCTCCATGCCACTGGGCTTGCTTTTTGCCAGTTTTTTAGTGTACCATGGGGGGGATTTGCCTCTGTTGTTATAAAATGGTTTGTGCAGTACAAATGTTGTTTCCTTGGCTCACATATTTTCCTTTGAATAGATTCCAGCAGTCATTAGTATTTTTTACTATCCATCTCTATATTCCAGTCCCACTTACCAAATTCCTCTGTTATCTTTCTGTAGTCTGCTAATTTGCAGTTGTAATATATTGATTTTCCACTGTTATGATAAATGTCCCTTCTGATTTTTAAAAACCATCACTGCATGATCACTAGATTCTAGAGGAATCAATGCCTCCATAAGTATGGATACCAATGCTGTTTGTTAATGGCAAGTCCAGCATGTTTTCACATCAGGTTTTGTCCTTACTAAGTTGTTTTAAACTGCTTTCCCTGGTTATAGCTAAGAATGTAGTCCCCTGTGAACTACCTGATACCAAGTTCCTTACTCTTGACTGGCTTTTGACCACCCCTTACCTCTCCCACGCCACTAACCTTATAGTTCTGGCAACCTTGTCGAAGTTTATCAACCTGTTTTGATTCCTACTTTCAGCATCAGCTCAGCATCCCGGCACTGTGCAGTTTGAGTTTGCCCAATTCGTACAGACAATTTGTATGCTAATTAATTTGTCCTCCACAAGCAGTGTTTTGCCATTTTGTCTGTACCGCACTCAACTTGTGCCCTTTATGTCACTTTCATTGTAACCACATCACCTGAATGACTGTATTTTGTTTGTAACTGTGCTTTTTCCCTTCCCTTTCCCTTTGGTCGCACCTGGAAATGAGCCTCAGCTCAGTGTGCCGTTACCAATTCTGAATAAATAAATAGGATAGTCCGGTCTATATCCAGCTAATTAAAATTTCCCAGAATAAGTACATCCCTCTGGCCACTAAAATGTGACAACTCTTTCATATAATGATCACAGATTTCTTTATCTGTACCTAGGGGGAGGTAAACAGTCCCAGTGTGCAGTTTTTGCAGCTTTATGTTGCTAGTAGACACCTATCCTGACTCCGAGGGAGAGCTGTTTCCCCATAACTCTGTACTCTATGGCCCAGATATTCAAAAGGGTTGCGCATGGCGCAACACTGTTGCACCAGCGCAACTCACTGATGCGGCCACGATATTCAAAGGGAAAAGTCGCGCAAATCGAATCTTGAACACGTAAGTAATATAAGGCACAGGTAGGGGCGTGCCCATGCATAAACTGCACAGCCGATATTCAGCCCGGATGTGCAGAGCCATGCATATGCTAAATCCCCTACCTGTGCCAGCACAAAGCTATGCCCCCAAAAGGGAATAACTGATGGCCACCATTGCGGTGAGCTGCCACATTGCAGGCTTAACATGGCAGTTGCCACCTGTGGTGGCTACCGAAGTTCCAGCTGCACCTGGCGGCACTCCACCATGCCCAATCGCGGGCATTTGTAAAAATAATTCGTCCAATATCCCTGGTGGTCCAGTGGACCTCTATCTGCCCGATCGCGGGCATTTGTAAAAATAATTCGTTCAATATCCCTGGTGGTCCAGTGGACCTCTGTCTGCCCGATTGTGGGCATTTGTAAAAATTATTTGTCCAATATCCCTGGTGGTCCAGTGGACCACTATCTGCCGATCGCGGGCATCTGCGTAAAAAATCAATATCCTGGTGGTCTGAGTGGTGCCCCTCACCACCCGCCCACTGAGCCCCACGCCGCCTCGGTGCTGGCGGGCGGCAGCAACCACCCACCTGCCGCCCTTGCCGACTGACTAGTCAGTAGCTGCATGCCCATTGGTTCACAGCGTGAGCCAATGGGCATGCAGCCCATACCGCATTTCACACATTCCAGATATGTGAATGATTCATGGAGCAGCTCCTTTGAATATCGCTAGTCCACACCTCACATTGTGCCAAATTGAGCTGGCGCCAAGCTTGCGCCACACCCGGGCTTAGTTTGAATATTTCACCTTTGAGTTGATCATTTATGTGTAATGCTAACCCATCCCCTTCTTTCCTTCCTATTTTTTTAAAATAGGACAAAACCCTTCAATTTCCTTGTCCCAAACATCCTTGTGTCTCACCACGTTTCTGTAATGGCAATAATGGCAGGGTTTTTTTTCCAGCATTAGAAATTTTAAGATAGTCAAATGTGTTTATTAGACTTCTTGCATTTAAGAATAAAATAATGCTGTCATTATTTTATGCTTCCTCTACATTACCCTGTCCTTGTAAGTGCCCCCTGAAATTAGATTAAATACTTCTGTAGCATATTAGTGTATCTTTCACCTATAATGTTTGCCTCTTGAGTACTTAGATGCAGGCCATCCTTACTGAAAATGTTTTTTTGCAAGGAATAAATCCCAAAGCTTCGTCAGATAGAAGTTCTTTTTAAATGTCCAGTCGTCTGGCCATACATTTATGTTTATGATTTCTGTCGCTCACCTGTCAGAAGCCCTCAGTACCAGAAATATTTTAGAAAAAATCAGTGTACAACCCATCCTTTTTAATTTTCCAGTTTCATATATTCTTTTTACATATCCGCTTCTGACTTTTTCCCTATGTTGTTTATGCCAGCGTGAACAATAACCTTAGGGTTTTCCCCGACAGTGTTCAAGATTCCTTTTAGGTTGGCTGTAACGTCTTTTTATTTTGCACCAGTTAAATGAGTTGCCATATTTAGCTCTTTGTTCTCATTGCATACCACTATCAGTATATCGGACAGTGCGCTTGCCTATAACCACAGTTTGGTTCGGTGATCCAGCTCAAGATTCCATATTATTTTCACTCTCCTCACAAGCTGCAGCTAGTGTCTCAAACCTTTTCTTAAAGGGAAGCAGTTATCATCAGACTCCCCCCCCCAAGCTTCCCCCCACAATTACATGTTTTTTTAGGTGTTTTATCTTACTTTATTTTAGAAAAGTCCAAGATTCCGTAAAATGGCGGCTGCTGTGTGGTTCCATTTCATCTGAAAGTGCAGTGCCGCACCGCTCGCTTCCAGTACACTTGCATTGAAGCGAGTGGTGCGGTGCCACACTTAAACTTGAAATGGAACCGTGCAGCATCTGCCATTTTGCAGAATCCCGGACTTTTCAACAATAAAATAAAGTAAGTTAAAACACCTGAGAAAAGGTATTTCATTGCAAACACTAATTGGGAGGTAAGGCTTTGGGGAGGGGAGAGTCTGATGATTACTGCTTTCCTTTTAACCAATATTGTGACTGTCATTACCAGATCCAAATTTATCTGCTGTCCTGCCTCTTTTTGCCATTTTGTTAGAGTTTTCCATGGTCCAGTCATCATTCAGTTCATCCTCCTCCTCCCCCCCTCTTTTTTTTACAGTAGTTAATGCCAGTATTTGCTCCCACAAGCATCCTATTTGCTGCTGGATTAGGTTGCATGTCCCATATCATACCGTCTACAGAAGATTCCAAATTCCTGTTGTGTTTTTTAGGTTATTTATTTCTTTTGTTAAAGCTTTGGATTGCCATTAGTTTAATTCTAAGGCATTTCTTACATTGAAAAAAATAATCCCTGCTAATCTCAGGATTTTCCACAAGTTTAATAAGGTTGCATAAGGAACATTTAACCCCCTTCTACTGTTTATGAACATTTTTACTAGTACAGTATTTACATAAACATGCACCTGCACCTCTGTTGGTTCTCATTTGCCTTCCCCCATCACCCTTCTATAATAACCTCAGTGTTTTGTGTTTTCCCTTTTTTTCATGTTTGCTATGTCTACCCTGCCCTGTGTCCTGGGCTTGTTCCTCCCATCTGTTATTCCCTTAATACCTTACCCCCATCAGCTGGGGAGTCCTGTCTATGATCCCCACTGTTCCTCCATCCACAGTGGAATCCCCAGCCCTAGCCTACCCCACAGCCAGTTTAACCATCTGCCAAAGTTGACATCAAAGTTCTACCCTAATGCACTAGTCCCCTATTGTCAGGTGAAGGTCAGCACCTTTGAAGAGCCTTTAGTCCTAGAAGCCCCCTCTGTCCCCTATATAGTGGTGCCCCCCATTCCTGACACCATCCCTTCAACCACCCATTTTACTCTTTGATCTCTACCTCCCTTATTCTATTCTTATCATTCTTCCCACCCCAGACCAGAAGGGACCTCAAAGGAAGCTGAGTGGTTCAATCTGTCCACCAGCCTGTAGAAGCCCCTCTTCAGCATCATAGGCTGATCTATACCAGCACTCTCTACTACCCCCCAAAACTGCTATCCTATCCTATCCCAGTCTTAGATGGCTGATGCTTCAAGCAGGCATCTGACCACTACTCTCACCTTATAGACCCTTACCTACCACCCTCTCCACCCATTTAACAATAGAGTCTTCTATCATTAGAATCTTCCTTGCTAACTTCCTGCCCTGCCCTTAACCGTAGTTGTCACTACATTTCCCTTCCCGTTAGCACCAACTGACCCATGGTCACCCCTGCCCGAGTCAGGCACCTGTGCCACTTCTGGGGGTGCAAAGCGCTTTGCCATTTGTACCTCATGGGAAGAGCTAACTGTTGTGTGACCATCCCTGCCACCTAATCTCCTTCTCACCACGCACACCTCCCTTGCCAGTGGGCTTCAGAACTGAGGGTGCAGGAAGTGGACACGAGCTTAGTTGGAGTCGTAGCTGGAATATTTCCTCCCAAGATGCTGCCAGCTGACCTTGGAGCTCCCTAAAGGTCATTAGGCTCTATACATGTTTATTGAATTCCAAGCTTTCATTAAAAAAAAAAGAAGTTTCTGTGATTAACAGTTCAAATGTTACAACTTTTAAAACATAATTTCAAGCATTATGAAATATAAAAGATTATTTTTGGAAATGGCAGGAAGATATTAGTGCTTGTTCTTTCTGAGAATAAACACATTATTTTCTAGTTTCCTCCCTCTCCCCCACTCTGTTTCTTTTTCATCTGTCTTGCATCCGGTAGATGGAATGCTTACTATGGATGGAATACAAGAACTTACATTTCTGCTCAATTTTGCTGGCACAGTGTTCACCTCCATAATCACACAACAGAAGGCCTCATGTGGAGCCAGGACTTTTTATATATTTTTATATATATATATATATGTGTGTGTGTGTCTGTGTGTGTGTGTGTATGTATATGTATATGTATATGTATATGTATCTGTTACAGGTTAAGCAGTAGAGGTTTCCCTGGTAAGCAGTTAAGGCTTGGAGGGTGATTTTCATGGTGAACAAAGAAACACCAAAAATTGAAGCTGTAAATACTGTAGTACTTTATAGTGAGGGAGGTGTATTGGTGTGTGTGTGTGTGTGTGTGTGTGTGTGTGTGTGTGTGTATATAAAGGATGATGAGGGCAAATAACTTTTTTTTTTTTTGATTGTCAGGGCCTAGTTGAGTGTTTTTAGTGAGTAATGGTGGTGGCCAAGTTTGTGATGTCAGAAAGGGATTTTTTTTTCCTTATAATTAATTTTATTGTGAAGTGATTGCCGGATCTTCACCTGGTTCTGTTGTGTTCAGATAACAGCACTGGTTAAAAATGACCCCCATCCCAGTACCGTAGGAAGGGTGGGGCGGGTGGTGCTTCCGCCCCGGGCGCAAGCCTCCAAGGGGCGCATTTTTCCACTGAAGCTCATGTTCTAATTCACTTGCGCTGCCGCTTTAAATCTTTTTTTTTTAAATTTTGGTTCTGTAATTACAAATGACTGTCAGCAGGGGTGCATCTGCAGACCAAGGACCAGCAAGTAGTGGTGGTGGGGGGGGGTCACATGGTTGCACAGTCTGCTGCAGAAAATAATAATGTTGTGCTGAGAAAGAGGAACTGTGAGTGGGCCAGCGTGCCACCCATTAGTATAAAAGGTACAGGCGGAGCATTTGGCACTGAGTGAGAGGCGGTTTGTGTTGGAGACAGGGAGAGTGTGGAGCAAGTTGTTGAGTGTACTAGCGTAGAGTAGTAGACGGTCACAGAGACTAAAAAAAGTGAGAGAGTCAGAGAGGAGAGATGAGTCACGAGAGACAGAGAAGACAGAAGAGATCCTTGTCTTATATTTTTTTTCATCACTTGTGTAATGTAAGCATAAGCAGAATGCACAACACACTAAGTACTCTGTCTCTTGTTGTCTATGTAGACAAGACAGGTAATTGTCACTCGTCAGTGACAGAGTGTCTGTAGTAAAAAGTGATGGCAGTGCAGACAAGCTGAAGAGCAGACCCGGCTAAGCGATGAATAGTTCCAAATTAATTTCTGAATCCAAATTGAGAGATGATGAGATGGGATCTATGTGGTGAGAGCACAGTGGGGGGGGGGGATTGATAGTCTCACTCAGGAAGTCGAGAGACAAAGATCTGCTTTCCTTGCCGTTGAATTATTGGGCCTGGGCGGGCCTGTCTTGGAGTCGGCTCTGCTGGCGAGTGGGCAGGTGGGCAGCGACTGTGTAGTTCACTCGAACTTCATGCACTGGACTGGGAACTGGGATGGGAGTGAAGATTTTGAAGCAGTTGCCTCAGCCTTGGCCTGACTGCCATGGCGTGGGCCACGGCACACCATCCCTTCTGTCCACCACGTTGTTACATTTTCTTTTCTTTCCTCTTGACCCACGTCCCTCCTGCACTCCCAGTCCACTGCCTTTTTTTTTTTTTGTGCGTCCTCTCCTTCTGATTCCCCCTAGCAGAGTCCTTGTTCCATTCTCACCCCGCCACCCACACCTGTCTTGCTTAGAAAATGAGGCCTTGCCTGCTAGTGCCTTGCCTAGTTGTCTTGGATGCCATGTGAGGGGATCTGTACAGTTTAGATCATAACATATTAACAGTTACATGTATCTGGATTGGCTTGGGCTGTGGAGGGGAACTGATGGGAATTAGGGGATTTGGAGTGGGGCTCCTTCTGGCTGCAGGGATGCTGACTGGAGCAGTTGGGCTGGCTCAGCTGTACTGGGGGGGTGCTGTGCAGGTGTTATTTACTGGGCAGAGGAGAGGGGCTGCACTGCTAAGGCATACTGAAAACTGGTGCAGGCTAGGCAGAATGTTTTTTCCCTAATGACACTTCTCATTGCACCATGGGGCCCCTACACTGTCTCTCACCAGGGCTAACTAAATGGGCCCTTGGGGGGGATCCTCAAGCACCCTATCATGCCCTGTCGAGCCTTTTTTTTTTTTTTTTTACAGGCCCGCGCCATACACTACAACTTGGGGACACTACTACATAATGTATCCCATCCCCATCCCACAGCAGGACCCCCGCCAGACAAGCTACCCCTGCAACTGCCCCCCACAGGTCAGGAGAGGGCCAGGAAGCAGAAGATCCACAGCAGAGAACTGCTGCACAGTGCTGTCCAGGGTCCCACAGTAAAACTTCTGGCAGAAAAGGAAAGCTCCCCGACTCACTAGGTCTGCTTGGCTTGCATCCATGAACATGACAGTTTTATTAATAATTTATAACACTGCGTAGACTGAGCATGTCACCTAAATCATGGATGTCAGTTGACCGCTTCTGGATCTTGACGTCTGACAGTTTCTGCAGCGCTTATAAATTACATATAAAAATATCTGCCATGTTCGTGGTTGCCAATAGAGTATATGAGTCTGAGCTGGGGAAAGAGAGAGGGTGGGAGTGGACCAGAGGAGCAGCGTATTTTTTTGTATGCCAGAAGTTATACTGTGGGACCCTGGACAGCACCATAGCAGCAGTTCTATGATGTGAATCTTATGCTTGGCCCTCTACCAACTGGGGGTAGGGTAGAGGCAGATGCAGGGGTGCTTTTCTATGGGGGGTTCTTGCGGTGGGGGATTGGATACAGTCAGAATATTGTTTGGTGGGGGGATGCCACTGCAGAAAGAGTGGTCCTCAGGAGGAATGCTAGACTTGGGGCTGTATACCTCTCAACCTCTTGCCTCATGAATCAAGGACAAGACTTAATAATCAGGGACAAAGACCCAAAATCTTGGACACATGTTATAAATTGACACTATACACTCAGAAAGCTGATAGAAAAAGGGGATTTGTGTTCATCTGCATTTTCTGAAGAAGAATAAGTCTGTAACTTTAATGTTTTACATTATTTATGATTTTAACCCCCACCCCACTGTTCTCTATCATAAAAACAAACTTTATGATGGACAAATGCAAATTTTGTTGCAAAATCAAAGACAGTTTAGAGGTATGTGCGGTTGGTCTAGTTGCAGGGATTGTTCGGGTGCATGGGCGCTTGTCTTGGTGTAGGGTGGTGGTTCAGCTATAGGGATGGTAGGGAGCTAAGGTGAGTGTGGTGTTGTGGAGATGTTCAGGCCACTGTAGGATGGTTGGAGGGTGGAGTCTGGTTATGGTCTAGAAGGGTGGTCAAGCAGCATTGAGTGCTGGAGATAGTCTAGCTGAAGAAAGGATGGTCGGGGGGTGGAGGCTTTTCCTTCTGTTAGGTGGTGGTGATTCCACTACAGGGGTAATGGAGCCTGCCGTCAGGGCTGAGTGAGTGGGCTCATGGGGCTACATCCCCCTATGTGAGGATGGGTGGTTGCAGGTGGGGCATCTCAGAGGTACATGTGTCCAGCACTCGAGAACTGCATCTATGCCACTGAGGTGCCTATATATGCCACCGTGAGCCACTCTTGATGGAACTGTTGGTCAGACAGTTGTCCACAACAATTGCAGCTACACTGCACACTCTGATGGGAGCCAGCCAGCATCTTCAACTCCCACACCTCAGATTCTATGGGGGCAAAGTTTTCCCTGAAATCAGGGGTAGGGAACTTATAACAAAAGTGTGTTTTTCCTTCAAGAAAAGCCCCAAAACTCACTACAAAGCATGTAAACAACCTAGAGCTTCTGGGGGCCACAACTGGCTGTTTTCTGGTGGGGGGCGCAAAATGAGTCTCCTGCCCAGGGCACCGAAATGCCTTCCTACGGCTCTGCCCCATCCAATCAGGTTTCATGATTTTTGAAACCCATTTTATAATTAAGGAATGATACACAACAGGGTGTGGAATATGGTTGGATATCTCCACACCTCAGGTGCATAGTAGGGCATGAGTCCCTCGGCCGAGTGCCTTTCACACCCAAGAAGTAGTGATATCCCAATTTATACAATAGGGGTGGGAGCTTTTCCAGTGTGATAAACTCTGTTATTTTCACTGCAGTGAGATAAATGCAGCTGACGTCAGCACAGTGATAATGAATGATATTTATACACACTGTGCTGATGTCAGCTTCTTTTATTTCCACTGTACCCAGTAGTGTCCTTTCAGCTCCATTTATCTTCATTGCCTGCTGTACTTTCAGATTCACCATTTACATCAGTAATTGTATTCTGCTGAGACACAGCTCATGAGTCTAAAAACCATCTCCTTTCTCATGCGATTCCCCCAGACTACTGCCAGAAACGCTGAGAGAAGCACCGCGGCTGCAACCTGTTTTGATGACAAAAATACAAATATGCAGAAAGAACAAAACTCATCTTTCTGCACAGCTCAGCAATAAACCACTATCCGAGCAACCAAATTTAAATCTGTACACAGTTTGAAAACAACACTGAACCGCTTCTGGACTCCTGCACTGAAAACCATTTTAGTATTCCTGAAACTAATGTTAATCAAAAAAATACTTTGTTAAACATGTGAAGTGCTTGTATCATGCTGTATTAAGCATACTCAGTCTCACATAAAGCACATGTAAAACTGAAAATTTGTTCTACAAGTGAAACTGACCTGTAGCCCGCAATGGTGACAGAAAACGAAGCGGACATTGTAACAATAAACTTGCAGTGCCCTAACCAGAAAAATAAGCCCTGCAAAACATAAACAAAAAAGCCAAA
Organism: Neoceratodus forsteri; assembly: GCA_016271365.2. NCBI lineage: Eukaryota > Metazoa > Chordata > Ceratodontiformes > Ceratodontidae > Neoceratodus > Neoceratodus forsteri. The sequence goes on from CM057450.1 coordinate 987,032,577, forward strand.
GCATCCCAAACACATGAGAAAATATAACAAAAAAGGAGTAAAAACACACCTTCTCACAAACTACAGTCAATCACGCACCAGAGGAATACAACCACCAAGCAATCACCATTCACACGCAGGCAAAACCACCAATCACAGACATCAACCACAGCCCATTTATACCCACTCATGCACATTCACAGCATGAACCAAAACAGAAGAAAGCACTCATAAATAACATACAAGATATATCAAAAGCTCCCACCCCTATTGTATAAATCGCACACATGATGTGCAGTCGTGTGATATGGAAAATATTTTCATGCTCGCAGAGTGACCTCAGGATACTATCATTCATGGCTCTGCCTCTCGTGAGTATCCAGAGGTCACTCTGCAGGCATGAAAATATTTTCCATATCACACTCCTGCCCATCATGTATCCCCTATATATCCCACACCCAAGAGTATATTATTTGTATTATGCACTATGTTGTCTAGTAATTTAAAAAAAGAAAAGGGGGGGTGAAATTTATTTTTAATGTTTTTAGTATGAGTAGGTGTATGTTTAACAAAAAAAGTTCTGCTGTTCTTATGTTGGCCAGTAGGTGGTGCTGTGGGGAACATTTTCACTGTAGACTGATTAACGATTGTGACTATTTCTCCCTGGCAAGTGATGAGGATTTTGGTGAAAAGGACGTGAAGCTGCCTTTTAATACTGGAAGGAAGGGAAATGTTAAATATTGTAAGTTCTGCCCTGCTTCCTCCCTACCGCCGTGTTCTAATCAGTTTAGGGATGGTTTCAGGGTGGGCAGTAATGGTACAGCAAGCAGGGGAAGATGGCTCAGACTCCTGTAGAACAGAACTCAGTTAAAACAATCAAATGGCCTGCAGTAAGGCACTCGGCTGCATGAACCAAAAACTCTACAAAGAAATCCCCAAAACTTGAGTGATTAATAAACTGCATTAGCTAAGAACAGTAACACCAGAGTAGTACCTTATGCAGTCGTCAACGTTTCACATCACACTAAAACATCTTGAAAAAGCATCAGTGTGACATGAAATGTCGACGACTGCAGGGGTGCTGCTCAGTGTTACTGTCTTTAGCTTATAAAGCTTACCACTCCAAGATTTTGGGATTTCAGTTTTTGGTTCATGCAACCAAGTGCCTTGCTGTAGGCAGTAATAGTATTTGTGTGTGGCACGTGATCAAACTGAGGCTTTGTTTATGCCACATGGTGGTGTGTGTTTTGCATGTGGCAGCCTGGTGGGGATGGAAGTGAAGTTTTGTTTTGTCTGTGTAGGGTTCTGGACATTAGCCACATGGCAGCTTTCAGCTGAGGCTGTGTGACACATGTGAAGTGTGAGCAAGAGTTTGGTATTTTGTCTGCAAAGTGTGCTGTGGCAGGAAGACTCAGTGCGCTGTTTTGTTGTGAGTGCTGGCTGTGGCAGGTGAGAACATGTGTAGTGATGTCCAGTGTGTTAATGGCTGTAAACAGACTCTGACTGGAAGGACTGGTTCTTACCAGTGCGTTTTGGTATGATAACACCACTGGTAAAGAATATTGACTGCCAATCAGGTCTTTTTTTTTAGTCCTATGACCTAGTAAAAATTCGTCTTTCCTTGTCCATTGTAATTCTGGGACTGTGTATTTTATTATTGTGTTCTGATTTGTATGATGTACGATATTTGTTGCTTTCCCATCGTGTTAGTTTTTATTGACTCTGTGATTGATGTTTAAGGTTTTGTTGCCCCCGGTCACCACTGCACCTTAGCTGACAGGGCAGTCTATGCCAAAGGTGTGTGACTACACCCTTACAAAATAAAATTTTTCTCAGACCAACAGTTCCATCTGCAAATACCAGTTTTGTACTGAAATTGACAAGTTATTTTCAAAAGGAGGACAAATCAATAATATTTAGAATTAATAGTTTGTCTCAGAAAAGCTGTAGCACTTCCACATCAGAATGTTATATTTTGTAGGAGGGCAGTGAAACCCAGTGTGCAAGCTGTTACCAGCCAAATTGCATTTTACCACACCGGATCAGGACCTTTTGGGGCCATTGGTGACTGTGCATCACCATGTGTGGTATTGCGCTGCTGGCCCCAACCATCTCATCTCATTTTTTTTTTTTTTTTTACCAAGGAGGATGTCTATCTAACAACTAGTAATGAATTAAGAACTAGGGACACAAGACAGTCAATTGGTTCATGGAGGAAGGAGCAATAACAGTAACAAGTGTCTTCACACCCCATACCTATGTGAGGGGGGGACAATATAAATGACAGGAAAGTGAGTCCGTGGGATGGGATGGATGGTAGGAGAGCATTACTCTCTAGAGAAGATGTATATGTTTTTAATTTTTTTTTTATTTTTCAAATAGAAGCTGCACAATGACAACAAACAGTGCTGCATTATTACAGGGATACAATAAAAGTTTGGACAATTTCTTGTCATTTAAGTTAGCATAACTATAAATTATACTTGATGTTATAAGATTTATGTGATTTATAGTCATGGGACAAAGTCGTTCTGCTTCAGTTCATACATGACCCATCTCCATAGTGTCTCAAATTTTGAAAGGTTTTGAGTTATCTGAGCAGTTAATCTTTCCATATTATAGATGTATCTCATTACTCCATCCCATATTTCTACAGTTAATGGTTCATTAGTTAACCATTTTTTTCTAATAGTCTTTTTGGCTGCAAGTATACATATTAACATTTTCCTTATTTCTATTGCTCTGAATTCTTCTGGCATATCGAAAAACAGAATGGTTCTTTCTGTGAGATTCAAAGTGGGTGAAAAGATATCCCTCCATTCCTGCTGCATGTCTTTCCAGAAATGTTGTGCCCTAGGGCATAGCCAAAAGATACGAGCGTGGCTGGCTCTGGGTTCTCCACATCCTCTCCAGCATTTAGGGGCTATCTTAGTATCATATTTATTTTGTTATATTGGAGTTTTAAAAAAATTGAATTATATTATTCCAAGAAAACTCCTTCCATATGTGTGAGGATGTTGATTTATGGACATATCTTTTATAGTTATTCCATTGGGTCAGTGTGATTTCTAGTCCCAGGTCTTACTGCCATTGTAATCCGACATATTCCTTAGAATGTCTTCCTATTTCTGTTAAGGACATTCCCTGGTGTTTCAAATTCCCATTTTTCTAATGCAACCGGAAATGCTTCCAAGGTTGTTTACTGGCACATGTACATTCTTAAATATATGGAAGCATTATTAGAATAATGAGTGATCGTATTATGCCAAGCCCAGCTAAGAATATATACAGAATGGCAGTAAATATATTAGCTCTCCCAATAGCAGCTGTCTGCATCATTCAAGGTGCTTTATGTACATGTCTGTCAGTCTTTGGTTACTCTGTTTCTTGTACTTTAAAGTCCTTGTCATTCTGCATGTACTTTTGAATTGATTTGAATAGCTTTCTGTCAAGTTTTATTTTTTATTGAGATGTTTCAACTACTTTTGTCCTGAGCCAACCACCTCAGAAACTGCAACTTTGAAAGTAGATACAACCAAAAGAAGCATGGCAACCCCTATATTTCTTTCATTTGCTATATTCACAACCATATGTTACATCTATTAAAAAAGTTTTATGAAACTGACATGGGATTAAAATGGTTATGTACATAAAAACATACAAATATTTCTCATATTTTTGGGAATAGGAGTTCAAGAGGGTGTGATAGTATTGGTAATGCACTCTTTATTTTTGCATTTGTGAAAAAAAAGAAGCAAGCATCATGAGAAATCATGTGTCGTTTCAAATTTTCTTTCACCCTCATGTTGACACCTAAAACACTGATGTTATAACTACATAAAACAATTTGATACCTTATGTACAGTATTTGTTCCATAAAGTGGGGTTAAGTCTCACTATGTAATTTAAAGCAAGCCTGGCAGCCCATGGGTTTTTGTTGTGGATCGTAAATGTTTAGATGACTTTCATTTATTGGGCAAAAAAATGTGATTTTTGACATGGGGTTGCTAAAAGACCAGGGAACTCCCTTAATCCTTGGCATATCCTGGATATCAATGAATTCATTGGATCGCCTGTCATTATTGACTGTATTAATATTATAATATTTGGAATAGGTTGGTCTTGAGCGCAGCTCTTCTCCGCTTTCTGTATATGTGCCTTTACTTGCGTATATCTGTAACTGTTGGTTTCAGATCAAATTTAGCTGCCATTGTAGGGAAGTCTATAAATTCTAGCCTTTGCTTAAACTGGCAAGGCAATAGGAGTCTCAATCTTTCCCACTGTCTATATATGTATGATCTAATCTAGATGGTAAAAAATTGTTATAGGCCACTGGTGTTATTAGACACCTGTAAGTTTTAGATGTGGGTAGTTTTAGTAGTTTATTCCAGCGAGCTCTAGAGTTATGGTAAGTAATTTTGTCTTTCCTAGAGATTTTCCTCCCTGGCCATGTCAGTCAGGGATATACCCTGTTCGCAAGAACATACTCTGGCCTGTTGACCCCCTTCACCCTCCTGGCTAGTCCCACTGGCATCAGGGACCCCCAAAGGGAGAGAACGTTACACACGCATGCACGCACACACCCTGACAGTGCACTGTGTGGACTAGTATCCAGCTTCAGCAGGCACCAGGCCATCATATAGATGGACATGTTTTTGTACTGTTGACTCCCTCAGGTGTCTCTCTGCTTCCCTGGTATGGGTGTAGTTCACCAAGTGGCCTCAGCTGCATGTAGCAATGTCCTGCAGAGGGAGCAAACTCCCTTGGCCCACCACAGGGGGATACTGTTGCACCAGAGCCCGTTGTCATCCCTCCCTACTGCAGTGCACTTCTGAGCAGCAGCTGCTGTGGTCTGGCCTGCTTCCTGAAGCGGCATCCCAAGTTCACACCCAGACTCGGGTCGCCTGCTGCTAGGTCATCAGGGTAGCCTGGCACTAACTTTTTTTTCTTTGAAGGATCAGTCTTTTCCCTAGAATACCATTCTCTGATCTCAGCTAGGAAGCTTTAGGAAAAAGTCCCTCTGATTGGGGAGACTAGAGACCTAGGGCTCACAATGAGAGCAGGCTTTATAATTCCATCAGTCTGAAACCTGCCTGTTTCCATGAGTGGATTTCAAGGGTGCAGTGTTTCATAAACGTATTAACACTACTTCAGGTAGTAGCCCTGAGTATTTCTGAACTAGGGAAGAAATGGAGCAAAAGTCACATGAGGTAGCCATAGCTCGGGTGGAATTAGGCTTTGAGGGAGTCCTTCAGTTGCTGTCCTGTCCAGTGCATAGTAGTGATGAACACAACTGCCAGTCCAGTTCAACAAGCACTGATTGGAAACGGGAAATTCTTTTTGATTAGGGTCACAAAAGAAACATAGAATTTGATTGCAGAAAAAGACTGTTTAGCCCACCAAGTCTACTCCGATGTTCCTTACCTATTCTGTCTCCGCAGACCCTATCTGGTCTCCATCGACCCTCCTGCTTCCCTGCATCCTATCTAATATGGTCCTGTGTCTTTTTTTTTTTTTTTTTTAATTTACTATGCTTAATTCTCCCTGGCCAGCCTGTATTGGCCCAACCTCTACCCCCAGCCCTGTCCCCCGTCCCCTGGGACTTACCTTCCCCAGTTTTCCTCCCTGGCTTATCCCCCCCAAGGACATGGCCTTTTGGGGGGGCCATCGTTCCCCTGTCGGAACCTGAGGCTTGGTGTCTGGGGAGTGCCACGGGATGATGGTGCGAGGCCAGCAGGCGAGGTGAGCGGCATACCACATGGCCCTATTTTAAGCGTTCTGGTTGGAAGGTGTGGCGTACATTGTCATGAATGGCAAGCAACAATGTCTGTCCTGCCCCCCCCCAACAAGCTCTGGCGGTTAGTTCCCCTGGCCTCTTCCAGGGATCCATCAAGTGCCAGCAACTAACCCTCTCTTCTGGAGTAGGAAAGCAGTCCCTGGGATGCTCAGTCCTCCCCCTAGCTGGCAGTCCAACTCCCGGGTCTGTTCCCAAACCTGGGTCATCGGCATCAATAGTGGTAGCCCTACCACTGTGCTGGCAGGTCGGCCCGTATACCTCTGTATCTTTCCCATGCATGCTTGAAGCTCCCCACTATTCTAGCCTCCACCACTTCCACTGGCAGTCCATTCCAGACATCCACTCCCCTTTCAGTGAAGAAATATTTCCTCACCTCATTCTTGAATTCCACCCCAACCCCTCATCAAACTTCCCTGTATGTCCTCTGGCCCTGGGGCTTGTTGTCATTTGCAAGAGACCGCCCACCTGTACCCCACTCACCCCTATGAGGTAATTTTAAGTCTCTGTCATATCCTCTCTCCCCCGGCCCAACTTCTTCCATGGTGTACATGTTGAGATCCCGCAACCTCTCTTCGTAGGGCTTTTTGTGCAAACCATGCATCATTTCAGTTGCCCTCCTCTGGACTGCCTCTTTGTCTGTGTCCTTTCTGAGTTGCGGTCTCCAAAATTGAACATAGTACTCTAGGTGTGGCTACACCAATGAGCAATATAATGGCAACACCACCTTTTGCAAGAAGCTGCAAGAAACAAAAATCTAAGAGGCTTGTCTTTAGTCCTTAGTGCAATCCAGGTAGAAGCTGAGAATTCTTCTAAAATCAAGAGAATGCAGTATAACTTTCCCTGGGTCTCCAGCCTGGGGAAGAGGGTTAGAACTACTAAAAATTGTTTGAGGTGGAATTCCAACACCACTTTTGGCACAGAATTATATGTGTCAAGTACTACCCTATCCCTGTGGAAAACCATGTACAGTGGATCCATAATTAAGGCCTGTTATTCAAAGAGTTTTCTTTGCAGAGGTAGTGGCCACTAGAAACACCATTTTCCAGATCAGAGGCTTCATGTTACACATAGCCGTGGACTCTAAAGGCTTATGGGTAAGCATACTTGAGTCCAGATTAAGATCCCAGTTGGTGACAGGTTTCTTTGTGGGAGGTCTGATATTCAGGATCACCCTCAGAAATCCTCTAAAGACAGGGAGTAGCATGTTATACGCCAAGATGGCCAACAAGTAGACTGAGGAATATTGGTGGCCAGACTTCAGGTTCAAGTTTATTGCAGGAAAAAAACTCCATCGAGCAAACTCATTCACAAGGAGGTCCTAGTATACATGTACAACAAAGCTAACAGAAAACATACGATAAATGTGTACAACAGAAATTAAAGTGCTGGCATGATACATAAGAGACAAGTGTACAAGCGTTGTTCAGTGCATTCTAACAAATCATATCGATTGGGTCATCATACTCAAGCAAAAGAGTGCAGCTTCAATCCATCGTCGAAGACATATACAGTCATAGGGGAAGACAGTTTTACTGACAGTTACAGACATCTTTTTATTTTTTCAGAAATTAACTTTTTAAAGAGACTAACAGAGACTAGCTTAGCCAGTTTCAGAGAGGATTGGAGCCTGTTCCAGATGACTGGGAAGGCAGTGGAGATAGCACGTTTACCAAAGATGTTGTGGGTTTTGGGGACGTCCAGGAAGATGAAATCTGATTTTCTGAGTGCATAGGTACTACAGCAGCTATGGAAGATCGAGGTTAGATAGTTCCGTATCTTGTTAAGTAGAAGCTTTAGAGTCCCGATGCTGACATGGAGAATGCGTCTAGTTGTAAGGGACGTCCAACCTACAGCAGAGGAGAGGTCGCAGTGATGTGTCCTATATGGGGAGTTCGTAATGAAGCGCAGTGCACGATGGTAGAGAATGTCCAGATTATTAAGTTTTGAGGTGGTAGCAGAGTTGTAGATAATGTCCCCGTAGTCTAATAGTGGTGGGAATGTGGCTTGGACAAGCCTAGTCCTGATCGCGGGTGGGAATAGGGACCTGTTGCGGTAAAGGAAGCCTAACCTGATTTTTAGTCTTTTACATAGGTCGTCAAGGTGTTCAGAGAAGGTGAGCCTGCTGTCTAGCCAGAAACCAAGGTATTTAAAATTATCGGTGACTTCCAAGGCTCGCCTAAGGAGGTAACTATAAAGTCTTTCTGCAGGGTGGCAAGAATGGGGGGCAGAGAACTAGGGGGGAGGATCATAGCTTTAGTTTTCTTAGCATTTAAGAGGAGTTTGACGTTAATGAGATTGGATTCGAGTAGAGCAAAGTCAGCTTGGAGGATGTTCCTAACCTTACTCAGTGAGGTGTTGGATGTGTAGAGGACTGTGTCGTCAGCAAAGAAGTGCAATTTGGAGTTAGATATATGACTGTCGAGGTTATTAATGTTTAGAGAGAAGAGGATGGGGCCTAAGATGGAGCCTTGTGGGTCTCCTCTGCTAATTGATGGGGGGGGGGGAGAACAGGCCACCTGCTTTGATTTTTTGCAGCCTTCCCGAGAGGTAGCTCCTAAACCACTGAATGGTTGGCAGGGTGGCACCTACAATATTTTAGCAAGGCTGGTTTCGATTAGGCTGTGGTCTATGGTATCAAAAGCTTTGCTGAGGTCTAAGAAGACCGCTCCCGTGAACTTCTTGGAGTCCATAGCAGTGATCCAATCGTTGGTTACTTTAGCCAAGACAGTGACAGTACTGTGATTGGAACGGAAGCCAGATTGGGCTGGGTTCGGAAGTGAATAGGTTTCTAAATGGTGCTTTAGTTGAGTGTAAACCAGCTTTTCAAAGACCTTGGATAGGATGGGCAAGATAGAAATGGGTCTATAATTATTTAAATCGCAAGGATCCCCAGACTTAAATAGAGGTAGAATATGAGCTGATTTCCATCATGAAGGTACTGTAGAGGACGCGATAGAGAGGTTGAAGATGTGTAAGATTGGGGCTGTAAGGTAGGTGAACCCAAGTTTTAGGAAAAACGGTTCAATTCTGTCATCCCCTGCACTTTTCTTGGTATCCAAGTTCATAAGAGAATCTTCCACTTCTTTGAAGTTAAGGGGGAGCAGCTGAAAGGGATGGCTCGTTTCCGGATCGATGGAATTTGTACCGTCCGGGCTATTAACATGCGCAGCATATGGGGATGAATCAAACGCTAGGCCGGCAGTAACAAAGTGAGAGTTGAATTCTTCAAGGATATGGGTACTGTTTTCCACGGCTGTACCTTTTTATGACTATCTTAGTTGGCAGGGGAGGGGCCACTGGCCGCCCTTCGATAGACTTAAGGGTCTTCCAGATTTTTAGGGGGTTACCTTTGGCCCGCTCTAAAGAGGAGATGTAATAGTTGGCTTTGGCTGATCGAATACGTTTAACGCAGGCATTCCTGGCTGCTCTAAACACTTGCCAATCCGTCGGGCTTTTAGTGTGTTTAGCCTTAGCCCATAGCTTATCACGGTTAGAGAGGGCGGTCTTTAGATCAGCAGAGAACCAGGGGTGAGATGTATTTCTCATCCTAAACTTGATGAATGGAGTGTGCTTGTTTGCTAAGATGATAAGGTTGTTGTTCAGGACCGTGACCGCTTCATCAGGCGTTTTAGAAAGGTAAAGGTTTTGCCATCTAACCTGGCTAAGGTCTTTCAGGAAGTTCGACTCATTGAACTTGCGGAATGAGAGTTTGGTAATTAACTTGAGCTGATGGTGATTCTTAGTTAGTAGTCTTGTACAGACTACAATGTTATGGTCGCTCATGTCAATATGAAATACGGTCGAATGGAGTATTTTATGTGGATGAGTTGATAGAGTAAGATCAAGAAGTGAACTGTTAGCTAAGTTTGTCTTATTGACCCTGGTGGGTTCAGACACTAGTTGGGTAAGACCAAGTTCATCACAGAGAGACTTTAGCCTGTGTGATTTATGTGTTAACCAGTCCATGTTGAAATCCCCAAAGATTATAACTTCGGAGTTAGCAGCGGCTATTAGCGTTTTTAGGATATCAAGGAGATCAGTTCCACCACTAGGGGGTCTGTAGCAACCTATTATTGTAATGTGTTCCGTGGAGGGGAGATGTAACTTTAGGGAAACAATTTCATATTCCTTATGTTTTGAGCTGCAAAGGATGTCACTAACTGAGAACTTGGCTTTAGTGTAAATAGCTACTCCCCCCCCGGGCCCCCATCTGCCCTATATAACTTATAGCCCATGAGCATGATTTGTTGGTCCATATTAGATTTTCTTAGCCAGGATTCTGTGGTAATAATGAGATCAGGCTCAGTATATAGAGCCCATACTTGAAGTTGGTTGATTTTCTTGGGCAAGCTTAGGATATTAACTAACATTAACTTAAGGCCTGAAGCTGATGCGAATTCAGTAGGTGAGGTGAAAAAGGTGGGTGGGCCAGAGTTCAACTCTACATTTCCTGAGCATAGGAGGAGTAAGAATAACAGTTGTTTAAGAGCCCTCAGGAGAGACCTGAGTGTTTTATTCCTTTTGTCACATTTAATTGTAGTTACTAAGGGCAACCTATTTCTGCTGGAGTGTGCCAACAAGGCATGGTATTTTGAATGAAGAATAAGGAGCGCTCTAAGAGACATAGGAGAAGGGACCTTCAAAAGGTCCGGGACATAGTCGAGAACTCTCTCTGGTGGGCAGTGGAAAGAATCTTTGAATCCTTAGAACACCAAATGAAAAATGCTTCCAGTTCGCAACATAAGCTTTCCTGGCGGAAGGCTTTTGTGATGTCAAAAGGACTTGTGAGACCCATTGGGACACCTTAAACCTGTCCACTTCTATCTCTTCAGAAGCTAAGCCTGGGGATGCAGGGATCAGAGGTGGAACCGGGTCAGAAGAAGCATCAGTGATAAAGTCTGCAGCTGCTGAAATGCTAGTTGGCATTGCAGTGGGTACTGTATTTGCCTTGACCAGCACACAGTTACCAGAATCATTTTGCCCCTGTGGACCTCTGCCTTGAGGAGTACCCATTGGATGAGGGAAAGTGGCAGGAAGGCGTATAGAAAATGGCCTCTCCACTGCAACCTGAATGCATCTTGACAAAGCACCATGCTCTTGATACCCGGAGCAGAAGCATGGCAGTTTTGCATTGTGGTGGGATGCAAAAAGGTCCAATTCCAGCATGCCCTACTTGTTGAACAGGGCCTTGTCATCCTCGAGGACAATTCATAAGGATCTGCCACTGTCAACTGAGATAGTCTACTGGGATATTTTCTACCCCTGGTAGGTGGGTTGTCTAGAAAAGGATCTTGTGCCCAAAGCACTACTCCCAGACACTTATTGCCCCCCTATGCAGAGGGTAGGAGTGAGTCCCTCCTTGCTTGTTGAGGTAGAAAATGATACACTTGTCTGTCTGAAGCTGAACTACCTTGTGGCAAACCGGGTCTGACAGGGCCTGCAGCCTTTAGCAGTTTTACATGGTGATGGCATTCCGAGTCCGACTAAGTCCTTTGGTCCAGAAGACCTTGGCAGTGTGCACCCCACCCCCAGTACAGAATGTCTGTGGTGATAGTCAGATGAGGATCTGGGGAGGGGGGGTTAGGAAGAGCTTTGGAGGAGGTTTTCCTTTTGAGGACCACTCCAGGAGGGAGCATGCCAAAGACTTCATTACCCATATTGGGTGGTTCAGCAGGTGAGATGCTTGTGACCTTGTGTACTGAGCTTTCACTGAGAGGTTCTCATATGCAGCCTTGCGAGGGTTACAGTGAAGACCGTGGCTGCCATGAGTCCCAGCATTCTCTGCACTGAGTGCACCGTCACCTGAGAGTATTGTCTGACACAGCAGGCCATGCACACTGTTTATTCCACTTTGTCCTCTGGCAGGAAGGACGTTGCTTGTGTGGATCGAGGACTGTACTTATGATCTGCAGCTTTTAAGAGGGAATCAGCTGTGTTTTCTGGAACTTTAGTACAACTCCCATGGACATCAGAAATTGGCATGATGACGTCACTGCCATCTCTGATGTTTCGATGGGCTTTTTATGAGCCATTCATCCAGGTAAGGGAATATTTGAATTCACTTCTTTCTGAGGTGCTCTACTAGGACTGCAAATCACTTGGTGAAAACATGTGGCACCAGTGTAAGTCCAAAGAGCAGGAGATGTACGAGACCTGCAAAAAATTAGAGGTATTTGCAGTGACCAGTCCTGACGTGAATTTGGTGGTATACATCCTGCATACCCCAATCCTTAGGGTCTTAGATACAGAGTAAGAGATCCCAGTGATGCCATCCTGATTCAGTGATACCGTTCTGAATTTCTGGTACCTTGTATTGCTATTTAGTGGCCTGAGGTCTAAGATCAGGCACATGCCACCAGTCTTTTTATGAATAAGGACATAGCCGTACATGGGATAGAAACCCTTGTCCTGGCCCAACTCCACTATTTTTCTCTACTGCCTACTCTGAAGGAGTCCTACTACCTGCTGGGAGAGGAGGTTTGCCATCGGGCATGTGCGCTGATGCAGTTTCCCTAGGGGGCTGGTCCACAGGTTGCTCTATGACTTCTAAAGAGTAATTGTCTTGAGTAATCTGCAAGACCCATTTCTCAAGGTAATGTCCCATTACTGAGAGCAGAGCTAACCGTCTGGAGTGAACATGGGACTAGCATCCTGTCAGAGGGTAGTGCTGGGAGACTTCACAATTTGCGCCTTCTTTGCTGCTTTTTCTGGAAGAGCTTAGGCTTGAACAGTTGGTGGAAACCTTGTGGAGTGGGCTTACCACCGAATGGCCGGTGCTGGCCAAAGAAACCACATGCACTACCTCTCTGAGAAAGGGTGTGGATGTTCTTCATATCATTAAGAGTCTTTTTACTCTCATTCACAGCCAGGAATACCTCTAGACACAAATCCCAAGAGTGGCTGCAGGGACGCTCTATCAGAGACATCCAGAGCAGCCCTCACTTGGTGGTTATTAGATTCAAACTGTTGTTGGCCAACCTGCCAGCACAGCAGTAGCACTCCACTTATAACGCCAACGACCTGGGTTTGGGAAGGAGCCTGCGTCATTGGGAGGGGACGGCCAGGGGATGAGGTGAAGTATTCCAAATTATGCTCTCTGTGTGGGTGGAACCACAGACTCTACTGTACTACTGTCACCTGAGTGACCACGGGTGCCGGTGCAGACTGGAGGTAGTAATTAAGGTAGCAAGGACATCAGTCAGCACAAATGTGTGTGGTCACAACGTCCAGTATCAGTGTTTTAGGGGGCAAGTAGAAAAGTCGGAAAAAAAAAGCAAGATGTGCAGAGTGAAGCCACCTCCAAACAGCAGGCCTTGTGCTGTTGACCGTGACACCCACCACCAACCATGCTAAGCTCTGTCTGAGGAAACCAGTGCCACCTCTGTCTTGGCAGCCCAGCCCTTGGTAGAAAGCCAGGTGGGACATGGCAGTGGAAGGTAAGTCTTGGAGATGGTGGGTTGACGAGGCTGGGTGTTGATGTCGGGCTGAGATAAGCTGGCTGGGTGAAATGGGGAGAGTACAGTAAATTTCCTAAAATGGTGCAGCCCTGAAGGAGGTGGCACTGATAAGGTGTGGAGAAGCCCCTGCTTTATTAGAGCTGTCCATCGACAAAACTGCTCATTCAAAACATCCCTTGTTGGTAGGAAGGGTGTCAGAGATGGAGGAGTGTAAGCCCAGAGGATGTGAAAAGATCCAATCTATCATCCTTCATTAATGGCAACAGAGGAGAGAACACTGAAATTTCCCGCACCCAGGGAAGAGGGTTGCCTGGGGGCAGAATGATGAGATCTTGACCTGTGCTGTCACTTCTTTTTTAATTTTATTTTTTCTTTCTGTGCAAGGACAAGGTAAAAGTCGAACAGTATCTGTACCCCGATGCTGAGCATATGCGGGGCCAGGACTATTACTGTTTACAGCTATGGGAGGACTGCTTGTCCTCCCAGTTAAGAGATTGTCTGGTACCAGAACACTCACCCAGAGTGGAGTGGTGGTCGGAAACCACCTCCTCGTTGGAGTAGCTAGCCTCATCAGGTGTCCTACCTGCCTTAACTGTTTTTGAATATTGTGAATTTGTTGGGGCTTGGTTAATAAGGTGATAGAAATATGACTAACTAGACCAGAAATCTGTTTGCACCAAACTGGTGCTATGGTCCTAAAAGAAGAGAGCACTGCGCTTGAGCAGGGGGGAAGGGACTGAGGTGGTTGAAGTCTCTATGAACCCTGTGGGCACATGGACAATGGTATGAATCGATGCTAGGCACTGGCCCTGCCAAACCCAACAGTTCTAGTTCTCGCCAGGTTCTGTTATTTCCATGTGTAGAGCAAAAAGTGAAACAATGTAGAAAAGATTAACTCTTGGAAGATGTAACAATTAGTTTTTTTTTTCTTTTCTAAAAAGTGAAGGATAATGTTTCCACTTGAAAATCAGTACTGCAAAATGCCATTACACCATCTTAAAGCCAGTTAGGATTCTTTATCTGTAAGCATTCCAGTCACTGTTATGTACAGTCGTGGCCAAAAATATTGACGCCCTTGCAGTTTCTTCTAATAATGCACCATTCCTTCCAGAAAATTGTTGAAATGAAAAAATATTTTGGTATCCACATATGTATTTCTTTGGTTTGCAGTGGAATAAAACACAAAAAGCAGAAAAATTTACTAAGTCTTAGCTTATTCCGCACAGAAATCCTTAAATGGCCCGGACAAAATTATTGGCACCTTTTATAAGTAGTTAGAAATAATTAGATTTCAAGCAGGTGATTCTCCTTCACTTTGGAATTGAACTCACCTGTGGTGAGTTGCAGGTGCCTGCAATATAAAAATCACTCATTCAACCAGTTTGAATAGAGAAAAGGACTCATTCTCCTGTTTTGTGTCACTGTGTGTACCGCAGTGACCATGGAGAAAAGAAAGACAGCCAGAGAATTGTCTGAGGAGGTCAGACAGAAGATTGTAGCCAAGCATGGACAATCTCAAGGCTACAAATCAATCTCCAGAGACCTTGATGTTCTGTTTCCACCATACGAATGTTATCAGGATGTTTAAGGCCCATGGCACTGTAGCCAACCTCCCTGACGTGGCCGCAAGAGAAAACTTGATCGAAGATTGCAGCACAGGATTGTTCAATGGTGGAGAAAGCACCTCGATCAACTGTCAAACAGATTCAGCTGACCTTCAGACACAAGGTATGACAGTTTCAGCTCGCACCATCCGTGCATGCAACTCAATGAAAGGGAAGAGGTGGTAGGAGGCCCAGGAGGACCCCACTGCTGAGAGAGAGAGAGAGACATAAGAAAGCCCAACTGGGGTTTGCCAAAACACACCTGAACAAGTCAAAATCCTTCTGGGAGAATGTCCTGTGGACAGATGAGACCAAATTAGAGTTTTTTGGTAAAGCACATCATCTCTATGTTTACAGAAAACAAAATGAAGCCTTCAAAGAAAAGAACACCTTCCCTACAGTCAAACATGGAGGAAGTTCAGTGATGTTTTGGGGTTGCTGTGCTGCCTCTGGCACTGGGTGCCTTGAACATGTGCATGGCATCATGAAATCTGGAGATTACCAGGCCATTTTGGAGTGCAATGTTGAACCCAGTGTCAGAAAGCTGGGTCTCCGTCAATGGTCATGGGTCTTCCAGCAGGACAGTGACCCCAAACACACTTCAAAAAGCATCCAGGAATGGTTCAAGACAAGATGCTGGACTGTTCTGAAGTGGCCAGCAATGAGTTCAGATCTAAATCCCATTGAAAACCTGTGGAGAGATCTGAAAACAGCAGTTGGGAGAAGGCACCTTCAAATCTGGGAGAACTGGAGCAGTTTGCACAAGAAGAGTGGGCCAAACTGCCAGTAGAGAGGTGCAGGAAGCTCATCCATGGCTATAGGAAGCGGTTGATTGCAGTTATTTTGACCGAAGGCTGTGCTACCAAATATTAAGTCTAGGGTGTCAATAATTTTGTCAATGCCATTTCTTTTCATTTTCTGATTTTAAAAGAATATATTAAATTCTGAATCAAAAACAAAGGGTTTGTAATATTAACAGAGAAATAAAGAATTGTGGAGACCAAATACTGTACTGTTGTTAATTTCAACTTATGTTTAGAGGAATTGTGAGTTACTTGAAAAAGTGCAAGGGCGCCAATATTTTTGGCCACGACTGTATAGTATGTTAATACAGCCAGGAAGATCACTCTTATGGTTGTAAGAGTGAGCTCATGGGCATTCTTAGGGTGTGAGTACCATAAGAATGAATGCGAGACCACTCTTAGAACTGTAATGGGTTTCTCCAGCAGTATTACAATATTACAGATCATGGTCATTCAATAATACATAAAAAATTAAAAAACCTCCCTCAAACATGGCTGTTTCAAGGGCAGTTGTGTGTGAAATACTCTTCATAACAAGTATGAGTTTCTCACGCACAGGGGAGAGGAGTACTCCGATTGGTCGATCTATAACAACCAGAAGAGGGTCTCTCATTTGAACAGTTCATAAATTCTGAGGTTCTAAGTTCAGATGGCATAGTCCATTTCCTACAAAAGAGGCCTCACTCATTGTCTACAATGTAAAACATTTTTATTTTAAATTCAGGTTCCATCCTTTAAAACAGAAGCCTGAGCAGGCCCATTGACACAGCTGTAATGCTACTGCCAATGAACTAGCTTCAAGAATGAGCCTGGCTCTTCAGGGGCCTGGCAGAGTAAGGACGCTGTCTCCCTTCAGGAGGAAAGATTGATACCTCTATCAATTACAACACGTGACAGTGGGTGGCAGTGTGGTGGAGGTATAGTCAGAGGGGGGACATCCGCTGGGTTCCACTGTAGTATGTGCTGGCATGGAGCTCCTGGTGCGCCAGTGTTCCAGAAGGTGGGGAGCAACAAAAAAGGAAGGAAAAGGTCTGGCTCGACTAGTAGGATGATCTTGGGCATGCTTGAGCACGGCCTTCCACTGTCGTCTTAAACATGATTTGTGTAAGCAATAAGACACAACAGGGTGTGTGTTAGACACTTTAACACACGGCTAGGAGGCGTAGTGAGGCACGAGGCCACCAGCCGAGTGCGTCCAGCCTCCTAGCCGTGTGGTAAAGTGTCTAACACACAGCCCCTGAAGTGGCTTATTGCACTTATGAAATGGCTATCAAAAATACAGATGTATGTGATAGCTAAAATGTATAGTATTTAAAAGTGAAAAAGTTTAATGTTTGTCTTGGTTTTTAATAAAATAGTTCCTCCGCCTACTGTTTTTTTTTTTGTTTTGTTTTTTTTTGACTTAAGGGAATTTTTGTCCTACAAAGGCTTCTGTAATTACATCTGGTTGTCTTGACAGTATTCACCCCCACCTTCCCTTGTCATGGAGTCCATCACACTTTTGCAGTCAGTTGCACAATGTTGTTATTCCACTATATGGTGCTGTTTTGTTATTTAAAGAAAGCGCGAGATAGAGAGAGAGACATGCCACAGTCACAGAAACATGGTACACAAAGAACCATGACTGGGATGTCAACATACCAGGATACACAATCTACAGGAGGGACAGGGAGGGTAAAAGAGGAGGAGGAGTAGCTCTCTATATAAAGGAAGGGATCAAAGCAACAGAACTAAAGAGTAAACAGGGAGCAGATGAGGCACTCTGGGTCACCCTGGAGACAGGAAATGGCACCACAATCCGCATGGGGTTAGTAACAGACCCCATCTCAGGGGAGGGAATGGACAAGGAAATGATAGAAGGCTTCTAAAATGGCAGAAAAAGGAGATATTGTTGATGGGGACCTGAATATGCCAGATGTTAACTGGAGCACCTTTGCTGCAGGCACATCCACAGAGCTCATTCTTGATGCCCTACAGGGCATGCCTCAGACAGCTAGTATTGGAACCCACTCGGAGGGAGCAATCTTAGACCTGGTACTCTCAAATGAGGACAGAGAAAGAATCTCAGATTAAGAGGTGGGTAGCCATCTGGAAACAAGTGACCACCAAACAGTGTGGTTCACGATAAACGCAGCCATACAGTCAAGCCATACAAAAGCAAGAGTATTGGACTTTAGGAGGGCTGACTTTGGGAAAATGAGAGAGTGCCTTAGAAAAGCACTAGCAAACAGGCAAGAAGGAGGGGTGGAGGAACAATGGGGAGTAATCAAAACAGCCATCACAGAGGCAACAAGCCTTTGTGTAAAGCAAATCAATAAAACACAACAAAGGAAAAAAACGCTATGGTTCTCAAAAGAGGTGGCAGGGAAGGTTAAGGAGAAAAGGATAGCATTCAGGAAATATAAGGAAACACAGAAGGAGCAGGACAGAGAACTTTATCAGTTAAAGCAGAAAGAGGCTGGGAAGGCAGTCAGAATAGCAAAGGCCCAAACCGAGGAAAGGATAGCCAATTTGTTAAGAAGGGGATAAGACCTTTATAGGTACATTAGGGAGCCAAGAAAGACCAAAGGAGGGATACTGAGGCTTAATAAAGGAGGGGAATGTGGGTAGAGGGTGACAGTGAAAAAGCAGGGATACTGAATGAATATTTCTGCTCAGTATTCACAAAGGAAGAGGAGGGGGAGGTACCTAAACCAAACAAGAGAAACACTCTGAAGATGGGGGGCGATACCAGTCCATTTACAGAAGAAAGGGTTCTGAAAGAACTAATAAAATTGAAGGTGGACAAAGCAATGGGGCCTGATGGGATTCACCCAAGAATTCTAAAAGAACTAAGGGTAGAACTAGTGACACCACTGACTACTCTCTTTAACAAACCATGGGAGGATGGGGTGATACCTGAGGACTGGAGGAGGGCAGATGTGATTCCTCTTCACAAAAGTGGGAGCAGGTCAGAGGCAGAAAACTACAGACCAGTTAGTTTGACCTCAGTGGTAGGGAAAATGATGGAATCACTTCTGAAGGCAAGAATTGTTGAGTACCTAGAGGCCAGTGGGGCACAGGACCCAAGGCAGCATGGATTCACGATGGGAAGGTCATGTCAGACTTAATCGATAGATTTCTTTGATTGGGTGACCAAAGTAGTAGACCAGGAGGGCTGTGGACATGGCCTACCTAGATTTTAGCAAGGCATTTGATACAGTCTCACACAGAAGATTAATACACAGTTAGCCAGCTTGAAGTGGGCCCCAAGGTGGTAGCGCCTGATAAAAAATTGACAGACAACAGGACGCAGCGTAGTAGTAAATGGAGGCACAGTGAAGAAAGGAGGGTTACTAGCTGGGTACCGCAGGGTTCAGTACTGGGACCGGTCCTTTTTAATGTCTTTACAAGTGACATTGCAGAGGAACTGGAAGGAAAAGTATGTCTCTTTGCAGACGACACAAAGATCTGCAACAGGGTTGATACACAAGATGGAGTGGAAAGGATGAGAAGGGACTTGGCAAGGTTGGAGGAATGGTCAAATGTATGGCAGCTCAGATTCAATGCAAAGAAGTGCAAGGTAATGCACATGGGAAACCAAAACCCAGGGGAAGAGTACACAATGGGGGGCGAGATACTGACAACAGTAAAAATGGAAAGGGACCTGGGGGTAATTATATCAGATGACCTAAAGGTGGGCAAGTAATGTGAGAAGGCAGTAAGGAAGGCTGGGGGGATACTGGGATGCACAGGACGAGGCATCAATAGTAGAAAACAGGAAGTTGTTATCCCTCTGTACAGACAGTTGGTGAGAGTCCATCTGGAGTACTGTGTGCAGTTCTGGAGACCCCATCTCTGCAAAGACATAGACAGAGTGGAGGCTGTCCAGAGGAGGGCAACCAAAATGGTGCAGGGTCTGCACCAGAAGACATATGAAGAAAGACTAAAGGAGCTTAATATGTATACCCTTGAGGAAAGGAGGGAGAGAGGGGACATGATAGAAACTTTCAAGTACCTCAAGGGAATCAACAAAGTCCAAGAGGGTGGCATCTTTCAGAACAAGAAATGTGCAAGAACAAGAGGGCACAATTTGAAGATAATGGGGGGACCGCTCAGAGGTAATGTGAGGAAGTATTTTTTCACAGAGAGGGTTGTGGATGCATGGAACAGCCTCCCTGAGGAGGTCGTGGAGTCAAAAACAGTGGGGGAATTCAAG
Source organism: Neoceratodus forsteri (assembly GCA_016271365.2). Classification (NCBI taxonomy): domain Eukaryota; kingdom Metazoa; phylum Chordata; order Ceratodontiformes; family Ceratodontidae; genus Neoceratodus; species Neoceratodus forsteri. Next base: position 987,052,415 of record CM057450.1, read on the forward strand.
AATGCATGGGACAGACATAAGGCAGTCCTAGTGGGGGGGTAGGAGGAAGTAAGCTGTTGGTTAACTAGGATCTGCAGCTTATCTGTTAGGTAGGAAAATGGGCAGACTAGGTGGGCCAAGCGGTCCTTATCTGCCGTCACATTCTATGTTTCTATGTGACCGTTTTTAGATTGAGAGTCTAATCGCATCAGCAAGGTGAAAAATAGGGCATGCGATTACAAGAGAGAGAGAGAGAGAGCGCACACCATGTGGCCATTTTCTGAGTAAGTAGCCATGATGTAAGAGACAGTGCACTACTGAGCATGAGGGAGCACTTTTCGATTCAGATGGACAGCGAGCGAGCGAGCATGGGCTGTAATCTGCAATCGGAGCGAGCGGGCTGGGAGAGGGAGCACTTTTCGATTCAGATGGAGAGCGAGCGGGCTGGGACACAGATCGTGGCACTTTGGGTTTTTTTTTTCCGCTTGTATACATGCTGCTTGTATAACAGAAACCCTCAAAGACCAAGGTCAACGGAACAAGAGGTCAAATTTATTCATTTTTTATTTATAGTTAGGCTGGCACCACTTATGCCAGAAACAAGATGGCTCCGTTTTCATTTCTGAAGGTTCTGAGTGGGCAGCATCACCCATATCAATGCCCGCTTGGCACAGCCTGATCCTTTTCCCATGGTGTTAGACAGATTAGCACACTCCTAGCAGCTAATCAGAATGCTGCTTTTCTAACATCCATTTCATAAATACAGAATAGTGTATGGGTAGCTGTGTGTTATGTGTTTTTTCTTTTCACACCTGATGTGTGTGATGCTAGATAGACCATCAGAGCAAAGAGCCATGGTCCCCAAAAAGTATTTTTGCCAGGAACCAATCCCACACAAGCTGATGATTTCTGTAAGAGGAAAAGAGTGGATGAGGGTGACTTGAAACGGTGCGTGCACAAAAAATCAGCAGAAAATGATGCAGACTGCTAAACTGTGTCAAATAATAATGACACAGATGATGCAAATGGCACCAAAATAAGCCCAGAACTGCTGCAATGAATTTGTGCACAGTTTTGTGTTAACAAAAAATTCACTACTTTGATAAAAATTGACACATGTGACGCCAGCCAAGGCAGTTCATGCTAGGATTTCATTCTAGGAAGACTGCAAGCTGAGAAGGCTGTGAGCCCATTGCTAGCTTCATTGCGTAACTGTAGCTTGTAATTGGATTACTATCTATTAGGTATTCATCTAGCTTCTTTTTAAACTCATCTTTACTTTTGCTTTTAAATACATTTTCAGGAAGTAGATTCCATAGTTCTACCACTCTCTGTGTGAAGAATGATTTTCTGACTGCCGTTTGGAAGAGTATACCCTGTAGCTGTAGGGGTGGCCTCTTGTGTTTATGATACGTTGTTTAAAATAAGAGTTTATCTCAGTCACATGATATGGATCTTGCAGTATGTCATATCGTAACAGGAGGTCTCCCCATAGATGCCTGATATGTAATGGCATTAATTTAAGCTTATTTAAACTGTCGACATACTAGTGATTTTTTTTTTTTTAATCCACTAATGGTTTTGGTTGCCGTCCATTGAATGTGTTTCAGCTTATTGCTGTATTTACTAGTGTAGGGGTTTCATACCTGACTTGCATAGAACAGATGAAGTCGTAGGTACGATCTATAGATGTTCGGAAAATCTTGGGTTCTCAGCTTTTGTTTTTTGATTGACCATAATATTTTTAGCTTTGGAAATAACTGATGTACCTTGGCTATTAAATGACCCTGAAATCATAATTCCCAGGTCTCTTTCTTCAATTACTGATTTTGGGCTGCGTTAGTTAAAAACAGTGTGAAAATAACACTCATACTCACAGACTGCTCCAATAGCGGCAAACAAACAAAATTCTAAAAATAGAAAAATATGCAAAATACAGTTACCCCCACACACGGAAGTCAAATTAGATACTCAGATATGAGACCAAATATAGCAACTGAGGATTAATACTTATCTGACATTAAAATATTTATTTTGGCCTAATTGCCCCCACACAGACCTTCACTAATAAAGGCAATTGTGTGAAAAAATAGTAGGCTTTCAAATTTTGATTTAAAACCACACAATAGAGTTTAGAGAGTACTACCTATAGAGACAGACTGTATTTTTCTAATAAAGTTACTTATTTTGAGAAAACATACTGTATATTGCAAAGATTTACTCGAAATGCATGCGTTACTGTAAAGTGCTGCTGTCCTTCTCACACTGGCACAGAAGACTGATCAGTTAGAGGCAGTGGAACTCTCATGTCACCAGCATTCTATGCTGATGTCAAGCTCTGTGCTGTGCCAGTATCCCTAGTAAAAATGCATATAACATAGAGGATAATGTATGGTCTTTGGTTAATAACCATGCTGTAAACACTTCGAGAGGTTGATATGACATCATTGTAAACCTTGAGAGCGCAGCTCGAGAGGTTTTCAGATGTCATGGCAACTTTGAGAAGTGTTTTCAGCGCGGTTGTTAACCAAAGAACATACATTATATTTTATAGTGTATGGGTACCAAGATTGTGTAATCTCAGACTGAATGACTTTACTGAATTACTTTACAGAACGTTGATTGTTGTGAACATTCCCTTTTGTTATACCACTGTTATGACATACTCAAGAAGGGTTAACAGAGTGATGTCATAGCAATGACATAACATAGAGGATAATGGCTGGGGATCAGGTGATAACCACACTGTAATCACCTCAAGTGGTTGCTAGGGCAACATGGTAAACCTCGAGAGCGCAGCTCGAGAGGTTTACTGTAGCCCTAGCAACCACGAGAGGTGATTTCAGTGTGGTTGTCACCTGATCAGCCATCATCTTTTATAGTGTATGGTCAAAAAAACACTGTTTGCATTCTATGTGTGAGAATTATGGAACTCTGGTGCATTCTTTTTTGTTTTGCCATTGTTTGGAAGTTCTGAAATGTGGTGAACAACTTCTAAAATTCTAAACAGTGCATAACAAAGCTGTGTAGCTGCTGATTATGGTGGTTAATAGGCACTTACCATACATTATAAGGTTGTAATCTGCTTGATTTCAGTTGATAATAAATGCTCCCCAAGCATTACTCATTTGTTATGACTTCCCAGTAACATCATGGAGCACTGCAGAAATCAACATGGGTTCTCGAGAGATGGGAGTTTTCAGTGACACAGATGGTGGATAGTGGGTTGGCAATCAACATCTTTTATTTATTTTATTTATTGAATTTTGGTAACCGGGTGGGCCCACTGAGACAATAGTCACTTTTTCAGGGGCGACCTGGAAGTGCAGTACATTGGGGGGAGAAAGGTCTTTAACTGAACTTCAAGTAAGGCCTTCGATGTGGTGCCATACATGAGGCAAGTAAGAAGGGTAGGGGACTTGGGACTAGAGGAAGGGCCGAGTAGGTGGATTGGGGTTAACTAGGTGGATTGGGAACCGGTTGACTGATGGGACTCGGAGAGTAGGCCTAACTGGAAAGTTTTATGATGTCGGGATCACTAGTGGGGTGCCGCAGGGGGTTGAGACCAATGCGTTTTAATATGTGTGTTAGTGACATTTATATAGAGTCGCATGTGACAGCAAGTCTGTTCTTGGACAACACACAACTCTGTTGGAGGATGCATAGAAAGTATGGAAAGGGATGCGGAGATGCTGGAGTAGTGGTCCTGATCTGGCAATTGAAATTCAGTGCCAAGCAGTATAAAGTGATGCACACTAGTAACAAAAATCCACAGGCAGACTATTGCATCAGTGGGGCAAGGTGAAACACTAAAGGGAGAAGAAAGACCTGAGGGAGATAACTGGCCATCAGTTAAAAACCTTTTGCAAATGCATTGAATCATATGGGTATGCAAACAGGATACCGGGATGCATCGGGCAGGGTTTCACTAGTCACAAGAGGGAGTTGTACTGCCGTTGTATTTTGCATTGTTTTGGCGCACACATGTAAGGAAGAACAGAGAGAGTGACAGAGAGAGGGAGAGGTTGAGAGAGGGAGAGGTAGAGGCTGGAAAGTCTCATCATCTACTGTGTGGAGGACAGAAGGGAAAGGGGGGACTTGCTAGAAACATATAAATACCTGATAGCGCAGTGGTAGCACTACCACTGACCAAGGTTTGGGAACAGACCTAGGTCACTTGAGGGTCCGACTGGGTGACAGAGGATTGATCAACCGAAGGAATACTGTCCTCCCTCAGGGAGGGGGAATACTGCGCCCCACTACTTAACTATTGCTGCGTGACTGCCACTTGGTAGAGACCAGGTGCAGCACAACAGGAGCACCTGGACAGGGGGAGGGGCAGCCAACAGATGCTAAGCACGCATAGAAACATAGACAAGGCTGGCAGAAAAAGACCAGAGAACCATCCAGTCTGCCCAAGTTCCCTATAATCCCTGCAACCTACTGCTCTTCATGGATATCTGTCATCAGGTCACACCGTAGGAACTTCACATTCAGTGAAGCAGGATCCACACGAAAGATTTTCAGCAGTACAACTGGGGCTGCCGACGCAGTCGATGTCACCTACCCTGTAAAGGCCTGACCGGCCCCACTCCCTCCTCAATTCTTTCCCACCGTCAGCTCGATCGCATGGGTCTCCATGGAAGCTTCGACGTAGTCTTGCGCCATTTTTTTCACCTACAGATATTTTCTCTACAAATTTCAGAATCTCTTTTATTAAAGAAATTCCTTCTTTTTGTTTGTCTAGAGTTAATCCTTCGACTTCTCTTTTCCATCGCTGCCACTGTGGAAAGAAGATTGCCTCCACAGATGAACATTCCCTCTGTGTCTGCTGTCTTGGGCCTGACCACGAAGTTGCTGACTGTGAGCTCTGAAAAAGTTTAACTAAACTACCCTCAGGTGACGCAAAAAGGCACTTAAAATTTTTCTGAAGCCCCTCAGGTGGGTCATTGATCCCTGTACTGTCGACACCCTCCCCCGGACGCAACCTTCAATGAAATTCTAACTGAATTCACTCCGGTGATTGCACAGCAGTTGTGCGCATATAGGCCCACATCGCTGACGCTGTTGATGGTGGCTTCATCGTCAACACCTACTCGTCGGCCGTGGGAGGCTCCCCGCAGGCTGTCATTGGCACAACCAACATCAGACCTGGATTTGGAAGAGGTCGACGTTGAAGAGGAGTACCACCCAGACCTCATTCTTCCTGATGATGAGGAGGAAGAAGAGGAAGAGATCCTGGTCTCTGACAGGTCCACAGATTCCTCTTTCAGTGAGGATTCTGTTAAGCATTCTCCTAGGTCTTCTCCTAAGGACCCCACATTTTTCAGTGTGATGAAGCAGTTGTCCTCAGCCAGTGTAGACTGCCACACTGAGGAAGAGGACGTCACCAGTAAAGAGCTGGTGGACTTTCTAGAGTTCCCAGAGTCATCCCCCCTCCGGTGTTGCCTGCTTTGAGGATTGTGGCCACAGCAGCCTGGCATAGGCCAGACATGGTGCCAGCTATGCCCCACAGGATGGATAAACTTTACCATGCCCCCCAGGGTTTCCTCTGCCCAGCCTGAAACAGACTCAGTGGTCATTAAGGCATCCCACAACAGAATTTATGCCTTCTTCACCCTTGGGTTGAGGATTGCAAACTACCTGTCTCATATGGTTAAGTACCAGAATTCTAACTGGAGGAAGGGAGAGACTGCTGCCCAGGCACTCCCAGATGGTACACAGAAGCAGGAACTTCTTAAGTGCCTGCAGATGGCTGAGGACGTTAGCAAGCAACTCCACAGGGCTCTCTCTGATATGGCTGACACTATTGCCAGGACTGCTGCCATGGGCATGTGCCTACGTAGGCGTTCCTGGTTGAGGGTCTGAGGTTTTGCTGCTGATGTCCAGCAGAAGATGCTTAATGCCCCTGTCAATGGCACTAAGCAGTGTGGTCCCAGCATCTAGGATATCATCAGTGATCTGCAGGCCTCGAGCAGGGCTATCAAGTCTGTCCACTCTTTCTACCATATTCAGCTGAGAGGAAGACAGTACTGCCCCTTTCACAGGGCAACCAGTTGACCCGGTGCAGCTGCTCGCCCCCAAAGGAAGTGCAGAGCCCCCGCTGCCTTGCCCAGCTCCTCCAATGCTGGAGCTGCAGTCAAGCATCCCAGAAGTGAGGGACCAGCCCCCATGGCTGCATCTGTCTCTGCTTGATTCCTTGCCAGACCCACCCTCTTCAGGTCCCCAAGAGGTGTTGGTTGGAGGTTGGTTCTCCCTCCATCTAAATCAGTGGAGAACCATAATTTCGGATGCTTGGATTTTGAAGATTATAGAAAGGGGTCACACCCCAGAGCTTATCGAGCAACCTCTAGACACCTCTCCCCACCCTCCAGTTACCCCCACCCTGGCCCACTTGTCTGTTCTCTGGGAGGAGGTGCAGTCCCTTCTGCACAAGCAGGCCATCGAGACAGTACCTAGGCACTAGAGGAACGAGGGGTTTTATTCCAGGTTTTTCCTGGTACCAAAAAAGACCGGAGATTTGAGGCCCCTATATGGCCAGTACAAAAACATTTCAGATGGTAACTTTGTCAGGCCTGATGCCTCTCCTCAAGACACGTAACTGGCTATGTTCGCTGGACATGCAGGACGCTCACCTGCACATAGCAGTCTTTCCTCTTCACAGAAGGCTTCTCCGCTTTGTGTTCCAGGGCGGGCATTATCGGTTCAAAATGCTGCCCTTTGGCTTGTCCTCCACACCGTGGGTCTTTACCAAGAGCTTCGCAGCAGTAGCGGCAGCTGTCAGAAGGGAGGGATTGTACGTCTTCCCCTATGTGGACAATTTGCTCCTAAATGCCCCGTCTAGGGAACAGCTCCTGCTGACTCTGGAGAGAACTCTCCAGCTTTTTCTCTCCCTGGGCATTACTATCTGTCTGCCCAAGTCGGTTCTAGTGCTGTCCAAAAGGCTGTAGTATATAGGAGTGGTTCTAGACTCAGCGCAGGGGAAGGCTTTCTTAGCCGAGAACAGGGCAGAGCGTCTTATAGCCTAAGCTCAGGAAGTCACCCAAAGTTGCTGTGTTCCTACCAGGGTGTACCTGAGAATGCTGGGCCTGATGATGGCTGCCATACCCACAGTTCCACTGACAAAGCTTCATATGCGCATCCTCCAGTGGACCCTCTGTACAGTTGGACCAGCGCAGGGATGAGTTAGACCATCTAGTCCTGGTCTCTTCCCCAGTCTGCAAGGTGCTGCAGTTGTGGATGGACCCCTTAAATCTTCTCTAAGGTGTGCCATTTCAAATCTCCACTCCTTAGCAGATCCTCACCACGGATGCCTCCGGTCTGGGGGGGGGCTCACCTGGGGCCCTTCCCAACCCAAGGATCTTGGTCCCAGATAGAAACCTCCCTGCATATCGCTGGCCTGCTGGCACAGCGGTAGAGCTGCCGCTCGCTACGCCAGTGACCCGGGTTGGAGCAGGCGAGGGGAGCTGGAGCCAGCCCAGGGAGGGGAAGCTTGAACGTCCAATGGACGGCTCATTTCCCCTGGGAGGGAGGGGGGAACGACTAACCCGGTACTGCTCTTACCTCTGGTGGAGGTCAGAGGTGCAGCAGCTTGATGCCACACAGAAGGGGAGGAGTATGGCAGGAAGTCGGCGTAAGTGCCTTGACGCTATGTTGCAACTACGGCTACAGGGGAAAAAATCGGGACCTGGTGGAGCTCACCAGCAGAGGATGGCGCCCCTCACCACTCTACCTGTGAGGCTACAGTGGGGGGCCCAACAAAACAAGAAGGATTTGGGGGTTCCCTATACCCCAACCCCGCATGGGGGGGTATAACCAAGGCTACATGGGGGTGCCTGACCGGTGGATAATGGATTGAGGTGGGTTGGTGGAGCTCTGCTGGGTACTAGGGGTAAACAGCAAGTTTAAAAAAAAAAAAAAAAAGGAACCTCTCTGCATATCAGTGTCCTAGAGATGACAGCGGTGCTCTATGCCATGTAGGCCTTTCCGAGGCATCTTGCTCCAGATCAGCTGTTGGTGCAGTCAGACAGCGTGAGTGTAGTGTACTACATCAACAGATGGGGGGACTCATTCATACCCCTATGCAGGGGGGCCCTGAGAGTGCGGTACTGGGTGTTAGACCATGGTCTCATACCCTCCGCAGTTCATGTCCCAGGCATGCTAAACACTCTGGTGGACAGCCTCAGCTCAGTATGCATGAGTGGGAGCTTCTCTCATCCGTTGCAGATGAGCTTTTTCGACAGATGGGGTCGTCCAAATTTGGACTTTTTGTGCGTCCCCACTTAATGCAAAACTGCCCAGTTTTTGCTCACTAGATCCAGAACCTGGAGTTTTCTGGCAAGAAGCTTTGTCCCTCTCCTGGAGCGGGAGGTTCCTTTATGCCTTCCCTCCATTTCCTCTAATTCAGAGGATGTTGATCAAGCTGCAGATGGAGGGGGCCAGCATGATTCTGATAGCTCCATTCTGGCCTCTGCAGATATGGTTTCCCTTACTTCAGCAGCTGGCGGACTAACCTCCAGTTCCTCTTCCCCTCTGCAGGAACCTGCTGACCCTGGCTTAGGGGACCCTGGTCCATCCCAACCTCAGGTCTCTCCATCTGCATGCTTGGCTCCTGAGGACATAGCCATTGCCAGGTTTGGGGTCTCCAACAAAGTGGTGGACATCCAGGTGGCCACCTGGCAGTCTTCCACTTGAGCCACATATGCCATGAAGTGGAAGCGGTTTTCAATATGGGCTGCTAAACATAATCTGTACCCTTTTACCTGTCCGGTGATCCAGATCCTGGACTACCTGATCTCTCTGTCTGACTTGGGTCTCCAGTACTCCTCCGTCAAGGTGCATCTTTTGGCTGTTTCTGCCTTTCATGAGCCTGTGGGTGATCACTTGATTGCTCAGCTGGATGTCTCCCGTATCTTTTTAAGGGGCATCCTGTATCTGATACCCCCAGTCAGTTCTCACGTCCCGGCTTGGGACTTGAATTTTGTTTTAGAGAAATTGACCGTCTCCTTTTGAGCCAGTTGTCATTTGCGAGCTTCGCTTTCTCTCTTGGAAAGCGTTATTTTTAGTTGCCATTACTTCTGCTCGAAGAATTTCAGAGCTTCAGGCCCTCTGGTGCGGGGAGTCTAATTTGATTTTTCACAAGACAGGGTGTCTTTGTGCACAAATATTAAGTTTCTTCCTAAGTTGGTCTCCGAGTTTACACTCAACCACTCTATCCACCTTCCTGTTTATTTTCCTGAGCGTGCTAATCCAGGGGAAGCACTGCTGCATACATTAGATGTGCGCAGAACTTTACTACCTGCTTTGCACCAAGGAATGTAGAAAGTCAGAAGAAGTTGTTTCCTTCACCCCAGGTAAACAGGGCACTTCAGTTTCTAAGCAATGTTTATCCAAATGGTTGGCAAATTGCATTGTGTTCTGCTACAAGTACAGCAAAGAATTGTCTGGAGCAGTTAAAGTTCATTCCACAAGAGGCATGGCTACCTCTGTGGCTTGTTTCCGAGGTGGTTTCAGCTGCTGACATCTGAGCGGCTGCCACCTAGAGTACCGTCCATATTTTTACCAAGCACTAACAGTCTGGACATTGCCTCAAGAGCCTGTTCAGGTTTTGGCAGGGCTGTGCTGTAGAGCCTCTTGTCTTTAGTTTATGGTTGGCCTTCCTCCCAGACTCTCTGTTTACACCTGTAACTACTTGGGACTCATTCCTACAGTGTGACCTGATGACTGAGATACCCCCCGAAGAAGACAGAACAGTTTCATAAGAACTTACCATAACAGTAGATCTTCGAGGGGATCTCGGTAATCAGGTCTGCTTTCCCTCCCACCATCCCCCTTCTTGGGGCTCTTGTACCAGAACTGGCTGTCTAGTGTATCCAGCCTTTCATATAGACCTGGGCACACCCCTCTCTCTCTTTTTCTCCTCAGTCCCCCATGGATGGAGGTATGCTCCCTGTGTCTCGGGAGGGGGGAGAACTGAGGAGAGAGCGGAGCCGCTCACACCTTTATAGGGTGGGTGATGTTGACAATGTGGTCAGCTACAGTTGCACTGCTGAAAATCTTCCATGTGGATTCTGGTTCGCCGATGGTGAAGCTCCTATGGTGTGACCGGATGACTGAGATCCCCGTGAAGATCTACTGTTACAGTAAGTTCTTGGGTATCTGTTCATTCCTCCAGGGTACTAACCCCTCCATGTCATCTCTCTATTTTCCTCCCTGGTCCTGTCACTCCTGGTAACCACCATTCCCTTCATTATGTCCCAACCCTGCTTAAATCCCCTGTTTTCACACCCGCCACCACAGCCGACAGGCTGTTCCAAGGTTCCACCACCCTTTCCGTAAAGTAGTACTTCCTCACATCCCTCCTGAACCTACCTCCTGTTAATTTCCATTCGTGTCCACATGACCTTAGTTTGATATTCAGGCTAAATAGTTCCTCGCAAGTCACTTTAATTCCTTTAAGGAACTTGAAGGTCTCTATTATACCTCCCCTCTCCCTTCTGGTCTCCAGTGAGTACATATTTAGTGCCTTGAGACGCTTCTCTTAGGATTTGCCCGGCAGGCCCGGAATCATTTTTGTTGCTCTGCACTGCACTGTCTTCAGCCTATCCTTATCCTTTCTGAAGTGGGGACTCCAGAACTGGGTGCAGTACTGTAGGTGAGGCCTCACCAGGGATTTGTAGAGGGGAAATATTACCTCTTCTTCTGCTTTCAGTAACCCTCCTGCTACAGTAACATCCCAGCATCCTGTTAGCCATGCTATAGGCCTTGTTGCACTGACTCAATTGCTTAAATGAATTGCTAATGATAACTCCCAGATCCCGTTCCTCATCTGTAGTGTTAAGTCTCTCTACTTCCATCCAGTACTCTCTCTTGCATGCATGCATGCAAGACAGCAACCTCAGAGAAAAAAACAGAAGCAGGAGAAAAAGGAATCACAGAGACTGCACGCTGATGAGTGACTGGGTCAGTGCTGCTGCAAAACAGTGAGAGAAACACTGAAGCAGTGTACTACCATTTATTTGCAGTTTTGTTTTCGTTTTTTATTTTGCCACTCTGTGCATGGGCTCTGTGTTTCTTTTGCTGGGCATAAAAGCCTTGGTCTGCTGTTGCGCCAGCATCCCCCACAGGCCCACGCAAGATCAACATGGCAGGCCACCCACCACTATCAAGGTCCTGGGCAAAGGGTGGATGACCAGTAAGTCCATAAGAAGGTTAGTGACAGGACTGGGTGGTGCCGTCAGGCAAGCTAGGGATGAGAAAACACTTAATTAAAAAAAGAGACCTATAAATACGTGCTGGAATGTAATAGGGTGAGCTGCACCAAGTTGTTCATGTTGTAGAACAATAAAACCACCAGGGGGCCAAAAAATCAAGCTGGAACTATTGTTTCACAGAGAGGATGGTGGACAGGTGGAACATTATACCCAGCAATACGATCAGTGCTGAGACTATCGGGGTTCAGAACACAATGGGGAGGTTAGGAACAAAAGGGAGGTGGGGGCGCAAGGAGTGATCCGGATGAGGAAAGTAATTTCAGTGTAGGATATTCCAGCAGTCTCGATGGACTCGTAGTCTATTTGTGTCTTGCATCATCAATGTTTCTATTTAAAGTTAATATTTTTTGGCAGTTTAAGATAGGCAACCTTGGTTTAAAAGATTGGCATACAGGACATTCGATAATGCATTAGTGGTCAACAAATAAGGCCACTCCAATGACTTGGTGGTTAAGGTATAAACTTTCCACTCGGGGGACTGTGATCTCATGCTCTGCATCCACAATCCCAGCCGGGAGCGGTAGGAGAGGGAGAGGCATTCCCATGGAGGTACTCTCCTCTTTGAGGAGGGTCTCCTGCCTTCCTCATAGAACGACTTCCCCCTATTTTCACCGGTGTAATGGGGGCCTTCCACAAGGAACCTCCCCAGTCTTACCTGCAGCTCCCCACCATGGTCCATTGGTGGGAGGGTGCAGAGGTGGCAACACCAGACCCTGCACCCCATTTGTGAGAAAAGTTGGTGTTCACTTGGGATCTCCCAGCTGTGGCAGGATCTGGACAGGGCTAAAAAGAAATATCAATAAATACAGTGAAAAACCAAAAAGTAGTGTAACATGGAGAGCCACCGTGTATAAATTATGATATCGTCAGCAATAATTAATTGGTTTTAGTAAGACAAATTGGCATGACATGTACAGGACTACAGCCTAAACAATATAAAGTCCATTTAGGATCATTATAGTATGATTATTTTATTTAAGCATGACCTTTAATTCAAAAGCTCAAAAAAAACCTCACTGGGCTGATCCAGAGGCATGGCTGCAGCACATCCCATTGCCAGGGAGACTGGGATTCGCATGTGAGCCCCGGCATCCCACACTTCAGCAAACCTTGGTTGAATATGCCACAAAGATGAACCGCTCATTTTCCTGGGAGGAAGCGAAGGGAGGGAGGAGGGTGTGGCTGCCCAGCACTTGTACACCCCAGCTGGTTGATCACAGTGCAGCACTGGCGTGGACTAGGAAGGTAGTTACTGTCTGGGCCAGAGGAAAGGTATAGCTGAGGCAGCCCCAGTTGTAGGTGTGAGGGATGGAACTAAAGGGAGGAAAAAACTGGGAGAAACAAAATAAAAAGTTTACATTGCTTGGCCAGACTAAATTCTGTTTAGCATTTTATTATGCAGTTTAAAAAATATTAAGTCAATTACTTACTTAACATCCGTGTTTCTTCCAGAAAAAATGTGAAAGTACAGTATGGAGTATAATCACCAGGCACTGCTTCCTGATTCTTGCCTCCTTTTTTTTTCCTCTGAACTTTTATTTCCTTCCTTCCCACTCTCCCAAAATCTTGGGGAAACACCAGTGCACAAATGCCGTAATACGGTCCCTGAGTATATTTCACAAGTACTGCAAGGACCATGTCATTTCCTTGATCCTAGGCTCAGACAGCATCCATCTGTGCATAACACATTGTAATACACGTGCTGAGCAACAGTATGTATAAAATGTATGACTTCTGTTTGTCTCCATAGTGACCCGGCAATGAAGCAGTTCCTGCTGTACTTGGATGAGACAAATGCACTGGGGAAAAAGTTTATCATACAGGACCTAGACGAAACGCACATTTTTGTGGTAGCTGAAGTGGTTCAGACCCTCCAGGACAAAGTAGGGGAGTTAATGGACCAGAACTCTTTCCCTATCACACAGAAATAATGGAGCAGGATGACATCAGTGGAACAGATTTCTCTGGACACAGGGACCGCACAAAACTACGCACTGTTTGTGAATGACGGAGTGACCTTTTTTGTGCAACAGACCTCATGATGGAGGGAACATTTTTATTTACTGCTACTGTCTTACACCGTGCTTTAAAACTGAAACTGTAACAGGAAGACTGTGGCATATAATTTGTTATAAGAAGTTTTATTTTCATTGGGAAAGCTATTAAAGTTGAAGTTCTGAGAAATGTATTTAAAAAAACACTTGACAGTTTTGTAAAATCCATTTTTTTTAATTTAGGGTTTGGGAACAACAGGAATTTCATGCCTGTAGAACAGATACATTCTTTTTTTTTTATTATATTTGTGTTTCTCTGAGCCTGACACCTCTATCACTTCTTGTTCGTTGGGTGACACACCTCCCATCTTCCCCACCAACATGCTAGTGGGCTCCTGGCAAATTCCAGTCCAGATCTTCCTCTGTTACTCAGTGACTTGCCCCTTCACAACAGGCCCTGTTCACCCCTTTGCATTCCACCATCAACCGTAGAACAACCTAAGGTGGAGAGGGCGGTGAGGAGGGCTGTTGAGCTGTCAGTAGCTATGAGGTTGGTGGGCTGAGGCACAGTCATACATCTTTGGCAATATTTTAACCCTCTGTGGTCACTTCCACCACCTGGGCATTCACTGTAGGCACCTGTGGCACCATCCTGTGGGCAGGGGGTGGTCACCCCTGATGTCACTACTGCCATAAGAGGTACTCCAGAAGTGGCCAGACTAGCTCCCCCCCTTCCCCGTGTCAATGTATGATGCCTCTGACTTGATCTCAGATCTCCCACATGGCAGTGCAGTGCGTCACCACAGATAATTTGATATTTCAATGACCGGGACATCAGGTGGCCTCCCACAGTGACTGACTCCACTCCACAGAAGGGGATGCTCTCCCCAATCCAAGAACACCGGCCTGGGAGTTGGAGTCAAGATTACTACACAAGCCCAGGTCTCTCATACCCCCATTGCCACTGGATGGAGCTAAATGAACATTTTTATTTACTAAAAATTGTGGTGTATTGGCCTGTTAAAAGAGCACACTTGGAAACCCATGTTTTTAAACATCCTGGCTGGTTGGTGAAGCATGAGTTGAATGGTACTATTCATATTTCTGTTGTAGTGCTCTTCTGGAATTCAACAAGGCTAGGAAAACCTCTGTGTATCAGAGCTTCTAAATCATGTTGTAAACAGCCAACCAGTGGTTTACAGTGCAAACAGTGTACATTTAAAGTAGCGGAAAAGAGCTGGCATTTTTGTGGCAGAAACAGTTTTCACAGTAGTGTGAGGCCAGTTAAAGTGTACTATACAAAGAAACTAGGAAAGAACTTTGGTTTTACGTAGCTTGTTGCTTACAGACTGAATCCTCAAACCCTTTATCATCTAAGAGAGTTAGGGAGAAAGTGTTGCTGCTGTTAAAATGCCCAGGGGGTTTTAAACAGCACAGAGATAGATTATCGAGAGAGTAAGCACGTTTATATGTGCCTCACTGGTGCACTGTAGTCTGCAGCACTTGTCTACAGCTCCAACTACAACATTCAGGGCCATATCATTGCAGGAAGGCTTCCTGTGTTCTAGCAGCATTTCCATTAGGATTGTGTGTGTGGTGGGGTTAACAGCAAGTGAAGCAGGTGTGCAAGTCCCCCCAAAAAATCTGTGGGAGAACACTGTAAAAAGCACAGAGGACGGCATATTCAGAGCTCCGCAACAGTGATTTCAAGCTGACAGGTATTCTTTTTGTTTTCCGTGCTGTGGGGGTGCACTGGTGCAGGTAGAGCAGCGTGTTTACACACTTGCAAAAAAATGCCTGCACTGCTACACGATTCCACCAAACCAGGTATCACGGTTCGCTGCAACAGAGCAACCTGCAATGCTCCGCTGGTCATTTGCCTGACCTGATCTGTGCCGGTGCAACTCATCTGCACCGCTTGTAATGTATGAACAAGCCTAGTGTTGACAGAGAGATAGAGTGGTGGTTGTGGGATTCAAACCTGATCTCCAAGTTCACTGCTCTGCGCTCTTAACTACTGCCTTTCTATTGATGTATAGTTGAGGTTCCCCCTCCATACACAAATACATATTCAAACTCCCCCCTCCCCCCCAAAGATGGCTCTCCTTCAGAGGCATGCCCCTTCCCCATCACCCACATGTACGCAGGGACTTAACCTTTCCAGCCATCTTTCCCCCTGGGCTTGTCTCCCCCCCCCACCAGCAAGATGTTCGAGGTTCCCAGTTCAGTGCTGGGATGCCCAGCTTGTCAGATGCAGAGTCTGCAGGCACTCCTCCTCATCCTGTTGCCGGGCTTTTCCAGTTTTCCCTGTCAGGAGACAGCGTGCACTGATATCATGGTGCGTGCAATGTCTGCTCCGCCTCCCAACCTTCTAACTCGAGCTGCCTTCCCCCAGCTTCCACCAGGGACCAGGCAGGCATCTGGCTCCACCCACCCTCCCCAGAGGAGGAGAGCAGTCCTATGGATGCTCGATCCGAGTTCGTCAGCTTTAGTGCTACCACTGCACTGGTGGTCCAGCTGTAGTTATGTTTTTTGATATGAATTACGCTTGGGTCTTTTTAGAAGCTAAAATATCCAAGAGAGAGGGGATGAGGATTCCTAATCCAGATGGCGATACTCATTTGCATGCCAGTTCTGTTTCATATTTTTTGGATTCACTCTGATAGTGAGTAGTTTTTTTTTTTCTAATTTATAAAAGGGCTATCACTGGCTGAATCAAAGGACACATTGGCATGAAAAATTATGGAGCATGCAAGAAAATTATTTCATTTCCTAACTCTGAGACAATCCAACCATAAATTTAGTGAGTGTTATAATTTAGAGGACGATGAGGTTTCTAGACTCAAATTTACACTTGACTACATTCATTGTTAACATGAAATGTGATATCCCCTGTGAGTGATCCTATGTAACCAAAGTGCAGATCTGGTAATATTTGTTGGAGCTTGTAGCACTTCTTGCTGCTTAGTGCCGATTTAAAAACCCTTGGAACAGAAAAAATGATTCCCCGTAATAATGATGTTTCTTCTGGAGGATGTATTAGTGATTTATACAATCTCTTTTTCTTGCTTTATTATACTTCATTGAAGATTTCATGGTATTATTATAGCCAACATTATATTACATTACAAAACATAACATTTAGATATACACAACCTGTGATTTATACAGTCTTGCATTATCTCAGCCCTGAGTTGTCCTGGAGACAGAATTTTAGAATATTAAAGTTCAGAGTCTTTGAAGTACTTCACAGGGCAATCTGTATCCTTCCCAACCCCCCATCCTCCCCTGTGAGGCACATCTTGCCCACTCTACTACTCTTAACCTTGCTACTTCCATTCTCTGGTGATGTTGAGCTGAACTCTGACCCTATCCCCATCCACTCTTCCCCTTCTCTCACTAAAGGCCTTAAAATGTTTCACATTAATGCTAGGAGCCTCCTTCCTGATGTTGATCTTCATATGTTGTGTTTCTTCTAGCAGCTTCTGGAGATCCCTCTGTGTCACTAAATCTTGCTCAACTACTAAAATCTCTGTCAATGATGTCACTATTGCCAGTTACAACTTCCACAGACAGGACTGTGGCAAGCATGATGGTGGGGTTCCATTCTGTGTCCCGCAGGGACTCACCTGTGTCGTAGTCACCAGCAGCGTGGTGCCCACTGCTTACAAATTTCTTCTGGCTAGACTCTCCTTCACCTTTTCCATTCTTTTTTTGTTTAACTTTATTTTTATTGTTTTTTATGAGTGAGACAAATTTGATCCACAGTACGAGAGCATTAAAGACATATTCATAATACATTACTGTAGGAAGTGTGACTCATTGTGCCCAAATCGTTACTTCAGAAGGGGCATATAGATATTTATGCATCTGCCCAGTGGGATCTAGATACCAAAGAAACATATAGCGAAACTACCATCAAGCGAGGACCTGTATAATAAATCTTGGAGTCCAAGATAAGAGTTAATGAGCTCTACAGCTATTAAAGGTCCTGAAACAACAGGAAGTAAAATCTTAGTTTAAATTGCTGTGCCTTATTTAGCTCCTGCTGTACTGTGTAATAATAGGAAAGAACGGTGCTTAACCGTTAACATGGAACATACAGCAGCACATTTGGTTCAACTTAATAGTCCATTATGATGAAGTCCCGGCCCGTTAGGAGAGAAAGAACTGCCAAACAATTTTAACTTGTACACAATCATAAATGGAAGGTGTCTAGGGAAGGGGATTATTTCCCACCTCACAGTATCTAGTCAGAAAAGATCCAAAGGTGGGGGGTAGACTCTTAACAGCCATGAGGTCAGTGCTATCTTGAAAATAAAAGTTAATTTTAGAATACTTTAGTACCTGTCAAATTAACCTGTTTCAGCATTAGAGTACACTGTTAAAGCTAAGGTGCCTTTTCCATTGTCCCCCTACCTCAGGCCAGCCTCCTCCCTCCAAGCCCGGTACCTGTTAAAGCATAGTACTAATACTGTGAAAGTCCCCATTCTCAGTTGTCCACCTCTGTAACCTCTGGCTGGGGAGCAAAGTCCTTCTTAAGTTTTCCAAGTAAAGCTCCTGCCTCTTTAGGGTTGCTGACAATGTAGACCTGCGAACAAGTGACTTTTAGTTTAGCAGGAAATTGTAAACTGGGGGATATCCTGAGCTCCTGTAGGTTCACTCTGATGGCATCAAAGGCTTTGCATCTTGTCCATGTAGCAAAACATAGGTCTGGGAAGAGAGAGACTTTCAGTCCATCATCCGATGTCACTGGTCCTGTTCTTCTAGAGGCTTCCAGGATTCAGTCCCGATCTGTAGAGTGATAGAAAATCACCAGTAGGGTCCTCGCTCCTTCCAACTGGGTCATGGCTCTACGAGGAGTGATTCAATAAGCTTTCAAAACTGCTAGAGGAGGAGCAAACTGGAAGTGATCAGTGAGTCAAGTCTGGATAAAGCTCCAAGGATCTCCTTTAGTCGTTTCAGGCAAACCAGCTACCCTGAGGTTATTGGCCCAAAGCTGGTTTTCAACATTTTCAAGTCGGTATCTCAATACATTATTTTCTTTAACCAGGCCAGATGTTGCTGCCATCGACTTCCCAGCTTTGTCGACTGCCTCCTTAGCATTTGAGGCTGCTTGAGTCACCTGTAGCTCACAGGTCTGCAGTTTAGAATGGATGTCCACCACTCTCTGATCTAATACTGTTAATTTGAAGTCCATTACCTTGATTGCCTGCAGCACATCGTAAAGGGTTAGGTCTGCATCTGCAGATTCGGCGCCTTTACTACTGCTTACTGAGGGCCCGGCCTGCTAGCCATGCTTGCCTTCACTCTCTCTGGCTTGCCCATCATAATCTGCAGATAAATAGAATTTCAGTCAGTCTAGAGGGAACCTCTGTCCTAAGTGCAGGTCTTCCAAATGGGAAAAAAAAAGAAATGAGGCTGTTTTGAAGGTACTTTATGTTCTTTCTTAGTGGAGCTCAAGTTATGCATGTCTAGTCGCGCTGGTAGCTAGCCATGCCCCCCTCCCTCCATATCAGTGGTGTCTGTGCTGCCCCTAAAGCCTCTGTTTCTGTACTGTTGTAAGGTATTACTTCACTGGCCTCTCATTCCTCTCCTGGGAAACTAATTCTATTACGGCATCTTTTTTAATCTGTTTTTCCACCTCTCCCTGCCCTTCCAGCCCACCACTCCGGGCTGTGCAGTGTTAACCTCCCTATGCCCGCTGGGTCATCTCCGTCGTCATCCATTCCCTCCTCCCTTAGTTCACATCCTCAATAGACCCAGGATAACCCTTCTAGGGCAGCCCCCCCAAGGAGATGCAGAGGAGGGGAGATATTTCCTGCTACTTAGACCGAGGAGTGGGGCTAGGAGGATCGGAGGGATGCTACATGACTCAGGGAATGAGCTGGCCATCATCCAGCAGCGGGGCAGATGATTTTCGCTTTTCTGGTTCCTCCCACATTCGTGAGTCTGCAACAGCGTCCTGGGGCGGGGATGTTCAGCAACATGTGGTGGTCCATGCCACCTAAAATACCTCCTCTGGCCACCGCCAGGAAGCTGCTAGCAGGCGGTGCAGCACTGCCCGCCACCCTCCCTGGGAGGGAAACGTCCATAGGATGCTCTGATTCCCTCCTGTCAGTCCCACTCCCTGATGTCCTGGCTTGGGGCGCAAACCCGGGTCACCTGCATGCCAAGCTATTCCACTCTGCTCCATGGAGCTGGCAGGGCACTTTAATATTAATTGGCCCACCCTATGCTCATAACTCAACCAACTCAGTCTTCATTTGCACTCCACCAACCATTCCTTTATCGATTGGGTTGTCTCCTCCCAGTCCCACATTATCACTGCTAGCACATTATCTGATGCCTTCAGTGACCACAGCATGAGCTGTGTCAGGAAGATTCAGTTCCCTTTCTCTGTTCCCCAGTTTATCTCATTAAGGTCATTCAGGTCTCTCAATCTAGACTCCCTCCTCATTGACCTTTCCTCCACTGTCTGGTCCTTGCTACATACTGCCACTGCTGAGACCCTGTCCTTGTTCCACTCAAAATTCATTAGTGTTTGGGACAAACCTAAGTAAAAGAGTTTTTTCTCTCCTGGGTCTCTGCTGACTTCATTGATTTATGCAGGGTGCGTGGTGCTGCCTGGACTCGCTTTAAATTAAGACAGTCCCCTGTGGACCTCCTAAGCTAGAAAATAGAAATTCCTGCATCAAGGCTGTCAGGGCAGCTAATTATTTTAAAATAGTATTGTCACATTTTATATAGCTACTGTACTAGCTGTATGTATTAATGTTATGCGCACCATATATGATAATCTTCAGCAAACTTAAGTTTTAAAAAAAAAATAGTGATTTTGCCTCCTACTTTCAGAAAAATATTAAGTCTCCTGCTAAATTCTAGAAGGTAATCCACTCCCTCTAGAGGGCAGTTACTCTAACTCTGACCCTTCCCAGGTTGTCTCCTACTTTAACAAACATGGCAGAATCGTTATCTCTCCCTCATGCTGGCACTATTTTCTTTTTGCTCTGTTTCCAGCTATATCTAATGCAGCTCTGCATCAGCCTTTCACGTCTCCTCCTTCTCTCTTACACCTCTGCTTCCAGCTGTATCCACTGCAGCCCTTCATCAGCCTTTGCCTTAACCAGGGAAAGCTCCAGCTGTAGCCTCTGTACCTGCATAGGTGCCCCAGCTCCTGGCTTTGGTTTACTTTTACGCTATCCAGTCTCTGTCTCACAACTTCGGCTAGCAGTGACCACTGTAGTACTGCTTCCCTGGTCACTTTTCTTGAATATGTTTGAGTTCTGCACTTGATTGGCTTTTCTGATCACACACCCCTCTCCTGTTGCACAACTCTTGTAAGTTTAGCAAAGTGCACTTTTCTTATGGTTCAGACATGGCGTCTTCTCTCTACTCTTGCTTAAAAATAACAGTGCTGGTGTACATTGTGTTTCCTTGTGTAATATCCTGTTCTATGACTGGATAGTTAAACTAGGTTATTGACAATGCTTTTCAAATCCACACCGTTGGCACCAGTTTATCACAACCTGTCCACACCTAGGTCTCAGTCTGCAACAGGTTGCCAAGTTTCTCAACCCTCAGCACCTGTAAGGGTACCTCAGTAGCTGCCACCATTCAGAAGTGATTCTTTTACCTGGGGACTTTCTTGGTCCAAATCTCACCAGAGCCACTGCACACACAGTACAGTGCTCCTTTGGCTAAGGGCAAACAGCCTTCCCCCTTCACTCACTCCTGAGAAACCCTTTACTTCTTTGGATATAGTAACTGTAGCCTTCTCTCGTGGAGACAGATTGTGGATTTGTCAGTACCATGTATCTGTTTCCCTAAAGGATTCAGTCACAGAGACAGGAAGTATCTAAAAATAATATTTACTACTTCACAATATTTACACATCTTCAGGATATCACACAGACATGCAAGACTATGGGAATTACAGAGCTATTACAGAAATGGAAAATAAATTGTTTGCACACTGTAGAATAAACAAGTGGGAAAACCTACCTATAATTTCTTTAATCTAATGGAGAAGATAGATTTGTACCACAAAGGACATCTTTAGTGAGCCGTAACAGATTCCAACTTGTAGGTGGTGCAGGTATGAAGCCCCAACACAGACTGACTTGCTGGGACCCAGCATATACCTCAGAAGTCTTCAGCTGCTAGCCCTCCATGCTGCGTCATCAAATATGTCACTCTGACATCATGGATTTGACACTTTCTTTTTCTCCTGGGGGTACCATCTCTCTAGAAAGCTGGCATAAACCAGAACCTTGGATTTTGTGGACTCAGGACACCTCTCATTGTTCTAAGTCAGGGTTTTTTAAATGGCGAGGCCATCCTCTCTGGGAAGTCCCCGACCTGTTCCAGGGGATTCTCAAGCAAGTCTGAAAAAGTACTGTATTTAAATTTTGAGTTTAAAATATTTTGTGTGAAGAGATGAGGCAAACTGAAAGAGGATAACAGTAGGTGAATTTATGTACCTATTTACAAATTGGTGACCAGGAAAGGCACACTAAGCCAAGGTTCATTTCAGGTATACCTTGGGAAGGGTAGGGAGTGAATGCAGTTCAAATGAAATGAACAATCTCCAGAGCTCCAAATGTCATACTGAATTTTCCTCCGCCCAGAAGATTAAAGGATTCAAGCATCTTGATCGCCAGTTTGCTCAGTTCAATGACTACAATTTTGTGTTTACTAGTTTTACAAAGAATCGGCAGCAGAGTTGAGTAATAAAAATGAAAAAGAAGAAACAAAAAAAAAAAACATGCAAAGAAGATGGTGGTGGCTACCTTGATAAATGTGTAGAGGGCTAAAACAACCAGAGCTGCCACTTTTTAGATTCAGTAGGCACTAGGTGTTACTATGACATTTGTATGATATCCCGTTTGAATTTTATGCATCATAGTATGATGGAGTTAGATATCTTGCATGAATGCTCCTTTCTCTGTTTATCTATGCTAGGCCACTCTTGCAGTGAAACTGAAGTGCATGTAGGAAAAATAAATTTTTACTGTATGTGGTTCTACAACAGTTGTAAAAGTAAGATCATACCAAATATAACAATTCTCCAAGTGTCGCCAAAAATTCCCCACAGACAAGGCTTTCGTGCTCACTAGTTGTACACCCTGGCATGTTTAGCTGGACTTGCTGGTTGGACATACTATGCAACTTACTAACTTTCCAAACGTGTTTGTAATTAAAGCTTCCACCCTGGGCCAAAAATGGGATCTTGGCATACGTAATTTCTTGTTGCACACCCCTCCCCCCAACTGAATTTGTCAGGAAAGCAATAGGTCATCAAAGCATCAGTAAATCTATAAGGTCAGTTGGCATTCATCTGTATTCCCCTCCCCCGGGTCATGCCTGAAAATAGGCAGAATTTGTCTAGTGCACTTACCCGGTCAACAAAAACTAAATAAACAATAGTGCAAATAAATAGAATGAATAAATTATGAAAGGTAGCTACTAGCAATTGACCAATGTGACTGGTACCAGAACAGCCCAAATACAAGGCTTGAGCAGAGAGGTACTAGGAGCAGAGCAGGAGGGAGCAAAAGGATCCCTGTGAAGTTGTTTAAAAGCAGGGTAACTGGGGAGAGGCAGAGTGGGTAGGAAGGCTATTCCAAATAGAGGAGAAACAGAACTGAGCCATAAAGGTATTACATCAGGGGGTAGCAATTGTTCAAGTCTCAAAGTAACGGAGCAAGTAGACTGGTCTGGGGAGGAGGGTACAAAGTGGAGTGGGGTTACAATAAGCTGAATAAAATGGGAGCCAACTACTCAAAGGAGTTTCACTTTATTCCTGATGTGCTGTGCTAGGGTATATTATTTTTCCATGGGAAGGCCCAAGTTTATTTCAGTATTTGAGGGAAGCTCAAGATCCTTTCCATGGCTTGAAGAAGGCTTACTGTAACAGAGTCTGAGAACTAACGTTCCAAGCCATATCTGTCTCTGCAAGGGGTGGGAGCATGGCCAGGACAGTTGCCTGACATGAAAAACATTGAGTTCTTTAAGCCTCCCTCATCAACTGCCCAAGGGGTCCTGTCATTTACAGGACAGTGGGACTGAAATTACCCTGAGACAGCTGGTCTGCCTTCTGATAAAAATCTTTTATATTTCAGGAAGCCCACATTGTCCCTTTAACTGATCAGATTTCTAACTGATATAATTGCAGGTAGAATTAATAAAAAAAAAAAAAGTATAAAATGATTGTTACGTTAGCTGACAGATTCAAGTATTTATTCTTCTTTAATACTTCTGCTTAAAGGTACAGTGTGTGCTGGGAGGAGATGTCTAACTTTTAATGTAATACAACAGGCACACACTATAGCCTAACATTTCTGATTGTCTGCCAAAAGATAAACTAGTGTTATCCCCAGAGGGGCCACGGTAATGTCCCACCTTGTCTGAACCACCTGCTGATTCATTACTAAGGGTGACAGGACCAGGGTATTTTGGGACATGTACACCTATGTCACATCACTCAGGTAATAGTTATTGGGATAAATTTGATGTTCTTTGTTCTGTGGTTTGAATATCTTTGACTTGTTCCAGCTGTTTTTTTTTTTTTTTGGGAGGGGGGAGGATTTGTTTAACCATAACAGGAATTTATCTCGTATGGATATGCATGGGCATGAGACGGGGACTTGGCACTGCAAAGCATGTACTATTATAATGAGTTATGTCAGTGAATTAGTAAAACATATATTTTACCAGGAAGTCAAAGGGGCATGGTCTAAGAATAAGCGCTACCATATTCTCAAACATTTAAAGCATATCGGCGTGCAGATTGCATTGTTGCAAGAAACTCATTTATGTGAAAAAGAATGTAATCTGTTCTAGAGAGAGAATGGGTAGGGCAAGCTTATGGGGCAGGGAACAGCTCCACTCAAAAGAGAGTTGGCGACCTTGTTTGTCAGGAGGACCAGGTTTCAGCTAACTACCAGCAATACAGACCCCGAGGGTCAGTTTTTGTTTATGATTGGGGTTCTTGCTCATACAGAGATGGTTATTGGTAATATTTATGAGCCTAATCAAGATAATCCTACTTTCTTCAGGAACATTTTGAGTTTGTTTGCCGATGTTCGCACCTACCGATTTTGTTGGTGGGTGACTGGAACCTCCTCTTTAATAACAAGCTTGACAGATCTGGAAACAGAAGACAGTGTCTAATCCCAATCTGGGCATTAAGGGACTTATTAGTTGATATCTTGGGCTGTCTAGACCCCTGGCACATGCAGGAATTGACAGCCAGAGACTATACCTTCTATTCTACCCCACAGGGGACCTTCTCCCATCTAGATTATTATCTAATCAGTAAGACCTTTCTGCATGGGACGCATAGATGTCAGATTATGCCCTGGGTTATATCATACCATTCATCCGTATTGCTCTAGCATGCCTTTTTGCATGGCACTAATTGAAATAACTACCTTCTTAAGGATAAATTGGTGCTTAGAAAAACCAAGCAGGCCATTACCACCTTCATAGAAACAAATTTAGGGTCCATAGACGGGGAGGACTTATGTTGGAAGGCCTTTAAATTACATATTAGGGGAGAAATCATTAGGTTTGCATCTACCCACAAAAGGGTTAGAACTCAGAAAGCCCAGGACCTCCTAGGTCGCATTAGGCAAATCAGGAAAAACCTAGGACCTAACACCCAGGAGGACCACTGACTCGAGCTTCATTGGTTGATAGCTCAATATAGCACAGGGTTGGAATAGAGTCAAGGGCAGGGTTAATACACACAAAGGGGTGGGGAAGGACCAAAAAAGAGGAGGAAGAGAGGAGTTTGGGTGGGGGGGGGCAGCTGTAGTGATATGAAACAAAGAGCTGCACAATTGGGCAGACTTGATAGACCTGTGGGCCTTTTTCTGCTGGCAAGTTTGTATGTTCATAATATGAGGAGCTTTAGAAAGAACAAGCAGAACATGCCATGTTTCGCATGCATACTAAGTATATGGACCAAGGAGAAAAGGCTGGGAGACTGATGGCTCTCCAATTGTGAAACAGGAGGCCTCTTGGGTAGTCAAAGCTATCCGTCTTGAACAAGGGAGGAGGGCTTGTACTTCACCAAGGGGCATTGTCGATTGGTACCATGCTTACTATCAGGTGTTCTATGCAGAGGCTACTCCACCCCCCCCCCGGAGTCCAATATCCATGACTTTCTGCTGAATGTTCAGCTTCCTACACTTCTTCCACAACAATCTTCCATTTTAGAAGCCCCTCTTACCGAAGCCGAAATTCAATCAGCGGTAACATTGCTTGCCTTGGACAAAGCACCAGAGCCACATGGCTTTTCGGCTAACTTTTATAAAATTTTTGCCCCTGAGTTGGCTCCCTTGCTTGCCAAAACTTTTGCCTATATGCATGAAAACTGTATATCTGGCCCTAATCTGACAGAGGCCATGACTGCTCTAATCTTAAAGCCGAGGAAAGATCCTGAAAGCATTACTAGCAGTTGATCGCTTAAGATATGAAAAATTTAACCAAAGCACTCCCCTGTTACCCCAGAAAGGTTATATTTTAGGTTTGGTACCCAATAGGAGCTGGCTCAGTCCAGTAAATCAAGGAAAATCTGTTTATTTGTTGCAGTAATACTAACAAAATATAACAATATGGCACTTACACGTACTAAACCAATAGCAGGCGTTATAAAAGACAAACTGTATAATTGGAGAAAAGCATGCCTACAGTGATATGGAAGTTCAGGGAGAACAAAGACATCTGATTATCCTCTTGGGTCTGCTTGGCTCTGCTCTATCCTGTCTTGTTCTTAAAAGGCTACTAGCTTTCCCTCTTATGTAGCCTGCTTATTATTTTAGTGAGAGAGAAAAGGAAAAGTAGTTCCTCACACCGTAAATTCCTCTGTCAACCTGTGACTATTTTCACAGGCCCAAGAAGTCTTATCTTGGGAAGGAAAAGGGAGCAGTGTTCTCTCTGAGCTTTCCTATTACTGTATTGTATTTGTGAAACAGTTAATCACTAGAACGTGTCCTTCTAATGTCATATGAAATAACAAGTTAGAATAGAATGGTCTGTTCATAAGACTTGGGACACAAGACAAAATGGAAGGCCCAAACAAAATGGAATTCTGTAGCAGCCATATTGGTTTGTCAAGTACAATGAAATAAGCTTAGTAAAGAGATTGATTACAGTTCTAGCAGCATAATAATGCCCTATGTAGATACCATGTTAATTCTGCAACAGTCTCTCCCCCCGCCTAAAGAATTTGTAGGGCAACATATAATAGAAGGAGGCATGGTGGGTTGAATTGTAATCATCTGTAACAAAACAGGCTAGAACATTACTGGAATAGCAATAGATAACTACTGCATATTATATCAAAATCAGTCAGAAATTATATAGAGAATATTGCATATAAACAACTGAAAACTCTGGCACCCTCCACCTCTCAAATAAATAAAAGAGCGAACACTCGGCTAGAACAATACAAAACTTTAATAGGAAACAATATTGCTTCCTATTAATGTTTTTTATTGTTATAGCCGAGCGTTCGCTCTTCTATTTATTTGAGAGGTGGAGGGTGTCAGAGTTTTCTGTTTGTTTGCTGCTTCACTCTGGGCACCTTCTTCCATGTGCTACCTCTTTAGTTGTTTTTGTGTAGAATATTTCATATGTAATTGTGTGTTATGAGTTTGTTTTTTCCTTTACACTCCCGAGGTTTATATAGGCATCACACACCAAGGGAGTGTAAAAAAAAAAAAAAAAAAACACAAACACACAGTTATATTTGTTTTAATTTTATAATAACTGGTGCTTGGTGTTTCAAGGAAAAATATGTTACCCCTCCATGACCACCCGATGCTCTCTCCCTGAAGTTGGGAATTTGTATATTTAAAAAATTTTCCAATATTCCCTTCATGCAGGAAACAGTGAAATTATTTTTATTTTTGAACTGGGGAGTTGACAGCTGGCAGTGGTTAGTGGCTGCAAACTGTCTAATTTTAAAATGCGATCAGGCATTGTGCTAGCCACCTATGCCACTCTGGAAGGACCCCTGCCTTTTGGCAATTTCTGTGGGGTATCCAAAGCTGTCTTTATTCAGGAATACAGATATCTGTACTCTGCTTATGTACTGCTGTAATCGAAGGGATATAGGTTAGTGAAAATACTTTTTTTTTTTTTTTTTAAAAGGATTTCCCTAAGCTTTGCTTAAGCATGAGTCCGTGTGTGTGCACGAGTCAATGTGTCAGCAAAAGCCATAATAACTCGGTGTGATGTTACACTGGGTTACTACAGCTTTTGAAAAATTTCTACAAGTTCATATAGGGGGTCACCAATTATTATTAGTCAAATAATTTAACCCTAGCAATCAATAATTGACTAATATATCATGATCATTAATTTAAATCATTAATCATAAAACAATACATCAAAGCCCTGGAACATGTCCATATATAACCATCAAAGCAATTGTAGATATTGGTGAGCAGATATTGCTTTTAACTGAGAATGGTGTTGCTTAAAGAGCTAGTGGAACTAAAATAGGCAGGAAAATAACATTTTAAGAAGTAGTCAGTTGTAACTTTATTTCTATAGTAGTTTTTATGTTTCCTTTTGCTCATTAAAACATTTTCTGTGTGATAATATTTTGGTGGATGTGTGGAACAGCTCTCAGCCTGGTAGCTGTCATATCTACCTCTAATCCCCCCACTACATCACCAGCATTGTGATTTCACTGACAGTGACATCACAGAATGACCTGGCAGCTGCTGAGTGGCTGTTCCTAAACAGCAATGATCTCACAATCAGTGAAGTCACAATGCATAATGTGTAGTGGGGAGAGCAGGGCTAGACATGTCAGCTACCTGGCACAATGCTGTTCTACACATCACGCCTACTGACATCAGGTAAGCAATCTTCTAATTAACCAAAGGGAAAAGAAAAAGTATCACAGATATGAAAGGCAATAGTTAACTACTTTAAAAACTAATATTAGATTTAAGCAGTATGCTAGCTCTTTAAGCAGAGTACGAAGGCAACATAACATACTGAAAATAACAGGAACTAAAACAATCTGAAGAACAATTAAGACCTTGAAAGTTATTTCTATCCAGGTATTGGAGATAAGCAATTCAAAATCACCATCATGAAAAAGCTCATCTAAAGCATCTTCTGTTTTGAGCATTTCACTGATAATCTGAATGAGATGAGTATCCTTATGCTCTGTGTCTTACCTGTTGTTTATGGCAACCAATTCATTTATTTTTGCCTGAGTCTCATTGAACAGTTTAGCAATGTCATGCATATTATAGACACTGTATTTTTCTTCAGTGACAAGACCATGAAGCACTGGCTTGTGTATAGTATCAGCTTCTTGATGCATAAAATAACTGACATGCTGCTTAATATCCTCTAAGTCCATCCTATTCCAGATTGACATACCTGATCCAAATAGATCTGATATGGAGCCGACAATTCCATCCAAACCATGCAAGAGTCTAGAATGGAATATGCCAGTCTGTGGAATAGTCTTTTGCCCAGCTACAGGGTCTTGGGCTTGCTCCTGATGACCTGCTATAACAGATACTAAAGAAGCATAAAACAGTGATACATTAACACAGTGTCCGACTCGGCCATGTTCCAGTGAGAAATATTAAAACAGGTACATGTATACTGTACATTATTTATCAAAGTTCCCAGGATAGAAGTGGCAGTCAAACCACTGAGTGGGCCTGGTCCCACTTCAGGGTACAGTTCAGTCTCAAGAATCTCTGATGCAGATGAGTACATAATGTTAGGAGCAAGTAGTGGTAGTTTAAGGAACCTCAATATGGTATGTGTCACCATTTCATGTCCTGCATTTTTGGTTGTCCCTGGCTCTTTAACAGTCACTTATATAAATGCCTGCATCAGATTGGTCAGCAAACAAAAATTGTATTCATTTATTTTTATTTACATTATTGAATTCTAGGATTACAACCTTTGAGCTACAAGCTCATTTACAAAGGTTCCATATCAGGAAGGAAATGTGAACGTACAATTAGTAAAACACTGGGTTACAATGAACATTAAACAAATGTCAGTGGTAATATGACTGACGGAGTTCATGGGATTAGGATTGTGCCTTAACAAACAGGCAAAGTCAGAGCTGCAGCAGTAATTAGCACGAGAGTGGGGGGAGGAGGGGGAAGATTCAAGGGTGAAAAGAAAGGGGGAATTGGGAGGTGTTAGCTTATGGGAACCACTGGCTAGGGCGCTTGTCAGGAAGGGTGGGGAGTGGAAGGAGGGGGTTAGGAAAATAGGTAGGGGCATGGACCCCCTGGGGAAAATAGGGGGAGGTGGGACTGGGGCTGAGGTCGGGGAGGAGAAAGGGGTTGGTGGAGGAGGGTAGGAGTGGGAAGTAGCATACAGATGTATGTGCTCTTGGTAGCGTGTTAGTGTAGAGCTGGTGTCTCCTAAGTATGAGCTGGCAAGGCACTCATAAAATGTTTATGATTGTCCGACATCTGCTGCCGCCATATCAAGCATGCCATGGTGGATATAGGTGACAGGTAGCAGAACAGAATCATGGGTGTAGCCAGGCATACTCCAAGTACTCCATGGTGTGCAATTTTATTTAAGGGGGGTAGCAAATAGGCTCTGAACTGCTTCCTTTTTCCATGAAAACTAACAAAATGCTGAACCTTTCTGTAATTTTATTCATAGGAGTCAAAACTAGAAGGACTGGTCACTAATACTGTCTTTGCATCCCAAGGACAATACAACTTTATAGGCTATGGGCTGGTATGTGGGTGCCTTAAGGAACAATGCATGGCATTTGTATTTACCCATGCATGGCAACAACCATTGTCATGAGATACAAAAGTTGTATTATTGTGCCAAATGAGGCAACAAACACGGTCCTGGTGTACATTTGTATATTGTCTGGCTGCACCCGGGGGTAGCAGTGAGTCCACTTGGTGTGCAGATCTGAAATCCCTGGCTACAGCCCTGAACAGAATCTCCTTTGTGCACTCACATGACTTTCACATGAAGTCCTGTGGCTGCCTGCCACATATTGCTTAATTTCTGAAAGACAAAACAAAGTGGAGGGCTTCAGACCCTCCTTCATTGGTAGGTTAGTTCTGATCTTTAAACAGTTTCAACTGATTTACATGAAATCACTTGTCAGTGGCTACTCTGAACACATGCAATGTAATTTTCACAGTATCTGTGTGTGTCTCTCTATATTCATTGCAAAAAATGACGTTGATGCAAACATTAGGGTTGAAGAACGCAAATCGCACAAAGAAGGGAAATGAAAAACATTAGGGATTTGTGTGTCTGGATTATTGGCGAATCAGTGGTTGGGAACCCTAATGTCTACCCGACGCAATGTTCAATAAATTTCCCTTCTTTTTGTCGTAGTGGAACTGTATCATTATTTGCATAGGTCCCAAAGGGACCTGCGCAAAGTGAAATAAATACAATACTGCAGACAATCCTGACCCAGTGCATGGGCCCAGCACGCCTTAGGACACATGTCAGTACCTTGTGAGGAAGGCTCCCTGACCCAACACACAGTGTTGTGTCTGTGCCGAAATATTGCTCTGTCCCTACCCAGGCTGGGGCTGCTGCTGCTTGCTACAGCATCTGCCTTGTCCCATTAAACTGGCTCATTGAGTTCACACATGAACTCGGATCACTGACACGGTAAGGCAACGTGGTTAGCAAGTGGTGCAACAAGACATCCCTGCAAACAACATTACTTAATAAATTGTTTTTTAGTATTTTGACCCCAAACTTTCAACATAGTCTTCTTGTGACCCCACCTCATAAACTCGTTAGGTTAAAATGTTCAAATCCCTACCAAAACACATTTTGGCCAGGATGTGAAAAATGACAGCTATACTGAAATATTGAAAATTACCAAAGTTATGTGCGTACATAGAAAATTTTCAACAAATGCTTGTAAATTGGCCATTTTTAGGAATTTGTTCACCAAAATTTTAACATGGCCTTTTTGGGGCACCACCTCATGAACACTGGTGGTGAAATTTCATTATTCAGTCCCAAAAGGTGATTTCGCACTGCGACCACAAAATCCCCTTCCAGGATTGTTTAACAAAATGTCACTGATCAGGTTCATGAGGTAGGGTCCCAGAAAGGGCATGCTGAAAATTTGGTGGAAAAATTCAAAAAAATGACCAAGTTATGAACATTTATTTATTTTTTATTTAAGTTTTTGTTGACTGGGAAGGTATACTAGACAAATTTTTGCCCATTTTCAGCCTTGTCCCAGGGGAAGGGGATACAGATGGATGCCAACTGAAATTGAACCAGATTTTTAAGCTGTTGGTGGTTTTTTAATTTTTATTTTAGTGAATGGGGGAAATTTGGCTAGGACACTGGGGAAATTCCCCTACTCTCCACTGGGGAATTTGCTGGCCATCTTGCTGAGATGGCCACTTCGACGGGCTGTGTGGAGAGAGTGGATGCTGCTGGGATGGGAACTCTGGCCTCTGCTCCTGTCCTTTCGACACAGGAGGCCATTGATCTGGCTATGGCTGTTGCACATTTCTCACAAGATACAGCAGCTGACGAGGATATGGAAGTCGTGTCCGTTTCCACGGACCTACCTGATTTGAAGATTGATGCTGTCTCCAGTGATGGCTCTATTTCGACTGGGCTTACTCCCCGTCAGGCTCTCCTACTCCGAAAGCAGGAATGGCTCAAAACTGGTGAGGAACTGGAAGCGGAACTCACCGCTCTGCCAAATTAATCCCCTGGGGTCAGTATTACGGAGGACCGGATAGAACGCGTACTCCGGTCGGACACTACTTTGAATGCAGAGGTTCCTCCTTGTCCTCTGGTGGATACTGAAGTCGGTACGGCTGGCAGTGAAGACGGAGTTTCTACCATGTGCCCTAAGCTGTCTGAAGCTCCCACGGTTCCTGATAGTTTAGACACTGGCAAGCCAAAAAAAACAAGACTGGGAATGCATCGGAAGGTCCCGGAGGCACCTGCTTGTTCATCTATTCCACCGGTGCCTTCGAACTCTACTTTTGCATTTTTGGATCGACAAAAGGCTACGAAGTGGGGTGATTTAGCCCCTGCACCTCCTCCCGTTGCTCTTCCACTCCAGGACACTTCTTGGTCCCCTGAAAAAGCTCTTTCTGTGGCAGGATGGATCCCTGGGGCTTCGGGTCATTGGACTCCTGACCCTACTGACCCAACATATCAGCGGATGTCTTCTTCGACCTCTTCTGTGGCCACCAATGCCGGATCTTCAGTGAGCTCCATCACACCCCAGGGTAATTCTTCAATTTTATTGCCTACTATTACTGTTGCTGGTTCTTCTGGTGTAGGTACCACACCAGAAGCCACTGTTGCTACTTCTTTGCCTGCTGAGGTTAGGATGGGGCCTAGTTCGGAGGCCTTGGCTGAGCACCAGAAAAGTCTTCTCGGGCCCCCTTGTTTAGACTGGCTGACTTATTTCACCCCACTGGGGAGCCTGCTCCTAGGAGGAATGCAGTCCGGTTATTATACAAGGGGGGCTTAGAACATGCTCCTGATAGATTATTTGTGGCAAGGAATCTTTTAAAAAAATCTATGAAGTTTTTCTCCTCTGAAATATTTGTCTTGATTTCTCTAGGGAATGGTAACTATGACGCTAGATTTAAAAATGTGTCTAACCTAGACAGATTTTGGGCTCAATATAATTCACTTAAATATGACCCTTTATGGGTTCCTTTCCAGGCAATTCCCCTTACCAAGCCTTTAATTAAAACCATAACTGTTTTATTTAAGAATGAAGGGGTTAACATTGAAGACATTCTTTTTTGGTTGAGACAACGCTGTGAGATTTTGGGGAGGCCTACACCCACTATGGATAGTGAACAAATTTGGGATGGGGGTTGGAAGGTGAAGGTAAAGCTTTTTTCCACTAATTCAGGTCCTGTACACCTACCTAGTGTGTTTTTTTTTGGGAAGGGATAGGGGGTCTATTTTCTATATTGGCCAACCTAGATCTTGTTTCAAGTGTGGGTCTCGTTCACATCTTAGTTCGGCCTGTGATACTGCTAGATGTAGTCACTGTTTAGAGTATTGGCATTTGGCTTCGGCCTGCCTTAATCTATGTAAATGTAATCTGTGCGAGCAAACAGGTCATGCCTACGGACGCTGTCCCTGGACCTCTCACAATCAAGTTGATTGTCCCTCTCATGAGGGACTTATCAATCAGGCCCAGCATGCTTTAGCTAAGAAGGTAGCCACTGCTACACTTAATACCCACAGACACTGTTCAGGTTCCAGCCGCTGTTGCTGCACCTATGGTTGCCCCTCTTGTGACCACAGTTGTTGACTCTTCTCCCATATACCCTGAGGTAGGATTAAATCCTACCGGCATTGATGTTACTGTTGTCACTACTGTAGAAGGTCCAGAGGAACATATGCCCTCCCCACCCCCTGAAGTTCCCTTTAAGGTTGTTCAACCTAGAAAAGGAATAGACGTGGTAAAACCATGTCTGAGCCCAAATCCCTCTCGAAAACTATGCCTCAGAGGGATCCTGTGAAGGTAGGGAATGTGTTTGCCCCTTTGGAGGAGGATACTGGTCAGGACTCTGGGGATGATACTGATAACTCTTCTATTATTTCCACAATGGACACTGAAAGTTGGTCAGAGGATTCCATAGCCAAAAGGACTAGACGTAAACAAGTGTGTAAACACCCTTGAGGTTACTAAGGCTTAGGACTATGTCCTCCTTAACAATTTCCACATTAAATGTTAATGGGATTAAGAGTGAGAGGAAGCGTATTGTTTTTTGTTTATTTTCACTTCTTAAAACTTTTAAATCAGATATTATTTGCTTACAGGATATCCGTCTGAAGTCACATCAGGACCTCCAGCATGCATCTCACTGCTGGTCTTTGGGTTCTTCATTTTGGTCTGTGGGGGAGGACACTTGTGATGGGTTGGGTATTCTTTTTTCTAGTTCCACTTTTTCAGTTTCTAGCTTAGTTGATATACACCTTGGGATCCATGTGTTTAGATGTCTTTTTTTGTTCAGAGCGCTTTCGGGTTGTTACAGTCTATGCTCCACAAACTAAAGCACAACGGATAGCTCTTTTTAAGGAAGTGCAACCTTTTTTGCATACCTCCTGGATGGTCATTTGGTTAGGTGACTTTAATTGTGGATTATCTACAGAGGACAGAGGACTTCACACTGATCAGCTATTTTGTGACTCTATTGCTTTAAAAAATATTGTTTCTACAACACACGTTAGATGCCTACAGGGTATTATATCCCACAGGGGGTTATACTTATTTCCGGGGGGGCCTTCAGACAAAGATAGATTTTGTTTTTTTATCGGCAGTTTTACAGGTTGTGCAGGCTTTTACTAGGCCTATAGAATTTTCTGACCATACAGTCCTTACGGTTACTGTTTCTTGGGCTGGAGCCCCTCGATGTAAAAAAAATAGCTGGAGATTGAATGAGTCATTATTAGAGGATCCTCTTATTAAATAGTTGTGGTTGAGAGACTGGGCGACTAGGTTTTCAGTTTTAGAATGTTATGACTCCATTTTGGACTGGTGGGATGATTCCAAATTGAGTTGGAAGAAATTTTTTCAATGTCAGGCGCATGTTAAATCCAATAAAGAATATATGGGATATCTGAAGTTGAGATATCAGTTACAACACCTTATTTCTCTGACTGAAACCACTACGTAGGACTATAGTAAGATTATTACCACTGTTAAGAAACAAATGGTAGCTTTGCAATATAATCGGGGTAGGTCTTTAGACCAGGAATTACGGTTCGGAACACATATGTCCAAACAATCTTTGGACCCCTTTAGGGAAAGTAAGAAAAGGATAGACTCTAGACTCATTTCCACCCTGACTGATGTACATGGTCACACTGTGAGTGATCCACACCAGCATTTGGATATTGTGGAAACCTATATGACTGCAAGCCTGGCTCCTGACCCTATTCTGGAAGATGGTGTTATTAATCAGACCTTGGAGGATTTACGGTTGCCTACTTTATCTGCGACACAAAAGCATGCTCTGGCAGCTTTAGCTGAAGTCACTACCGCTGTTCATAAGTTAGCCTCTCAGTCCGCCCCGGGTACAGAAGGTCTTAGTGCAGGTTTTTATAAAACCTTCATACAGACTCTTGGACCTGTTTGGTGGTTTTCCTGAATTATATTTTGCATTCTGGGAATTATGCTCCCTCTATGACTGAGGCCATCTTACTTCTAATCTACAAAAAAGGTGAAAAAACTGATCTGAGAAATTGGCGTCCTCTTAGTCTCCTGAATTCCGACCTAAAAATACTTAGTAAAATTCTACTGGCTAGGCTTTCTGCGGTTACCCCACAGCTTCTTCTTCCGGCACAGACCTGTGCTGTTCAGGGACAAAAACAGCAGGATAATCTTATTTACTTAAGAGAGGTTTTTTTCCTAGGGGGGACGTTGGACAGTTACAGGGTTTTGTTTTTGGTTTAGATCAAGAGAAGGCCTTTGATCGGGTCGCTCATAAATTTTTATTTTTGCTATTAAAAGCCTTTGGGTTCCCTGATGTGTTTATTTCTTGGCTATCGGCAATGTATAAGGGGGCTGTTATTATCCCTAATGTAAATGGATGGTTAGGAAAGAAATTGGCTATTACTAAAGGGGTACGACAGGGATGCCCACTGAGTCCTGCTCTTTATGCCTTTACAAATGATATATTTATTAGACTATTACATTCTAACACTGCTCTGATGTCCCCCCCCCCGCCTCAACAAAAGGTGCTTGCCTATGCAGATGATTTGGTGTTGCTTTTACCCCTTCACTTTTCTGTTTCTGCCCTGCAAGAATCTATTCACCTTTTTTTGAGCATTTCTGGTTCTAAGATTAACTATAGTAAAAGTACTGGGGTTGTTATTGGATCCACCCCTTTGCCAGCTAATGGGGTTATAGCAGGGATCCCTGTTTCTAAAGAACCTATTAAAATTTTAGGGGTACTATTTGGACCTGGTGATATGGCAAGGTGTAACTGGGATATGGCTTTGTCTAGGGGATCTCAGTTAGTGGGGGATTGGAAAGGACAGCAGCTCTCTAACAAAAAAAGGGTACTGTTGATTAAAACTATCCTTACCCCCATATTTTTATATATTAGTTATATTTTTCTACCTCCTTCTCGTGTTTGGACACAGCTCTTTAGTGTTTTTTTTTTCAGACGTTTTTGGGGTCTCGTCTGAACCCTCTTAAGAGGGAATTAACCTATCTTCCAATCACTGAAGGAGGAGTTTCTATGCTCCATCCTATTGCTTTCTTTTATAGTATATTTGTTATGTATAATTTAGGGAAGGTTTTAAAACCTGGGTCTGTTATTTGGAGACCTTTTGTGGACCACTGGTTAAATTTATGTAGGCCCAATTGGCAAGATCAGAAACCTAGACTATTGTCTAGACTTCCTGATTTACCTTTTTACATGCAGGAATGTATAAAGCAACTTATTAAGTGGAATATTACCCCACATCATCTTCTGACTTATGATAGGAAAAAAGTGTATAGGCACATTTTATTAACAGAACACACTACTGAGGTTGTTTTCCCTGATTGCCCACAGGAGAGGCAGGTGGTTATTTTAAAATATCTTATGAATAAACGTATTCCATCTTATGCCTGGGATTGTTTATGGCTTTGTAATTATGGAAAATTAGGGGTTAAGGGGAATAGTAAACACAAGCAATTGTCTGAAAGGTATTGTCCTCGGTCTACTTGTGTTCAATTGTTGGAAACCCAATGTCATTTATTTTTAGAGTGTTCCTATATAAAGCCATTTTGGAGTTTATTGACTGACCATTGGAAGGAGCCTGGGTTCAGGGATATTGATTACCCTACTATTTTGTTTGGTCCTTTTCCAAATACTTTCGTAAACTACACAGTGATACTCTTTATGTTATTTTTTGCATTTTACGTTTTTATATTTGGCAATCTAGGTGTCTTTGGATCCTGCAACAGAAGCATGTTTCACATGAAGAATTGTTTGCCAATGTTGGTAAAGCATTAAAAGGACTAATGGACTATGACCTTACTCATGTCTCCTTGGAACAATCTACTAGTTATTGGATTAATTGCATGACATGGACTGAGTGATTGTTCTGATTATTTTTCTTTTCTCCTTGTTTTTGTGATGTTTATTCCTGATATATGTTTGATTCTTCTTGTTTTCTTTTCTGTATTGAAGTCCATTTCTCAATAAAATTCCACTACTCTTTTTGAGAAGTGCCATGGGATCTTTAACATCCACCAGAACGTCTCATCCAAAAGACTGCAACTCAGGAGTGCAGCACCCCCTTCATGCTGCACTACAGTGTCAATATTAGGATTTAATCCAAGTGCCTGGAGTGGAGATAGAATCCACAGCCTTCTGACCTTCCAACCTCAGAGGCGAGTGTGCAACCTGCTGAACCAATAACACTAAGTTTAAAACACCATTGAAATACATTATACAGCACTTACCTGTATTTCTCAGTTCACGGTTAGGCTTTGAAGGGTGAAGACATGTCTCGGTCAAAAGAGGATGCAGGCTTCAACCTCAGTTGGTAAGTATAGAGTAAAGGGGTGCGTTTGGGATGGTGGGTGTTCAGTGGGAGGGTCGGAATGGAGGCAGGGGGATGGCGGCAAAGATGGAGGACCGTTTTCTTAATTTTAGGTAAACAAAAAGACGTGGGACAATTGTCTTTATTTCAGAAACACTGGTAGACAATGGAGGGCGGGGGTGTCACTAGACACCAGGGAAAAATGGGAAAACAACGTGGACAGTGATCAGAGGGCGGGGGGATGCCAGCAGACACCAGGGAAAATGATGCAGATAGTGATCAGAGGGTTAAGGGGTGCCACTAGACTCCAGGGGAAAAGGGGGAAACAATGCGGACAATGATCAGAGGGTGGGAAGGATGCCAGTACACACCAGGGAAAACATTAAAAAAAAAAAAAAAAGTGTGTCATATATGCTGTGGTGTTGTGCTACACAAAATACCGCACAGTATATAATACTTCACACATAATGAAATACTAGAACAGGACATAACGGGGGATGCCCGGGTGGGGGAAGGGACCACTGGACACCAGGGAAAGCATTAATATATATGGGAGGGTGATTGGGTGGGGAGAGGGATCACAAGCCACCAGGGAAAAGGTTCTTGCATCTCAGGGTTACTTTTTCCTGTTATATGTGTTGTATCATATACTGTGGTGTTGTGCTATATGACACATAACAGTATGTGATATGACACACATAAAATATGACAACAGGACTTCAGGCTTTCACAAAAATTCAACCATCTTTAGAACGCTGATTTTTTTAAAACTGCACATGCTCACAAACATAACTTTTTTCTTACATAATTTAAAAACTACTTAACTGAGAGGTAAAAGCACGTACATTGGGCCAAACTATCAAACCTGGGTTTCAAATCCTTATATTGTTTCAGTTATTGGAGAGCAAAAAAGAGATCCTGGCACAAAGGCTGTGCTTTCCAGATTTCATGTAAATTAGTTGAGAGGGGGGCAAAGTTATTAAGGTGCAAAAATTGAGGTTTAACATTAAAGTGCCTACTCAAACCTAATATACCGGCAGTATTGTGCCTGTGTAATATATATAAATTGCAAAACACTTTGCTATTGCTCCAGTTAGGGTCAAAGCAACAAAAGTTGGGAAATGTGGCATTAGGGTTTCCAACCCTAACACCCCACCCCCACACACACCTCCAAAGCAGGCAGGACAGCAGATGTGGGGTGTGCCTTGGACTTCTCAAGCCTAACACTCACTCCATTCCATTTGTAAATAAGCTCAGATGTGCAGACTTTATGAGAATGGGGTGAACATTAGGCTTGAGAAGCCCAAGGCACACCCCACACCTGCTCTCCTGCCTACTTTGCGGGGGGGGGGTCACAACCTTTGTCACTTTTACCCTAACTGGAGCATTAACAAAGTTTTTTGCAATTTATTTCCTTACTCCCATGCACTTTTGTTCTGCACTCCAGTACCCTCCACTCTATCATTGTACTACATGAATACTTGAAATTATATCCCTCATTGGTGGTAAATGGGTACCCCCCACCCTGCCATGTAGCTATTGTATATCCCTGGTGTCTAGTGACACTGTCCACCCTCTGATCCCCATATTTATCATATTGTAAATCCCCATTGGTGTTCAGTGGTACCCCCACCCTCCCATGTCTGTAGTGTGCATCATTGGTGTCTAGTAGCACCCCCCCACCCTTCGATTCACATATTTACTAGGGTTTACTAGGTTTAATGGGGTTTTCAACCTTAACACTCACCCCATACAATGTGTACATAAGTGGAGATGGGTACAGTATAAGAGAATGGGGTGAGTGTTATGGTTTGATAACCCCAAGGCACACTCCACACCTGTTGCTGCCTGTAGGGTAGGGGTGGGGTAGAAGGGTTGAAAACCCTAATGCCACATTTCCGTACTTTTGTTGCTTTGACCCTAACTGGTGCATTAACAAAGTTTTTTTCTAATGAATTTCCTTATTTTTTGAGATGGTATAATCGCATCCTCATTTGACTGTGAGAGCTCAATGCCCTCCAGGCCCTGTGCTCCCATCCATTGATACTTTTTGAGATAGTGTAATCATGTCCTTCATTGCCCGTGGGAACACAGGGCCCTCTGCACCCTGCACTCCCATCCCTCCATAGATGCATATACGTACGTTGCTGTAGAAGTGCAAGGCCCTGTGCTTCCAGTTTTAGCAAGACTGCAACCAAATTGCCACCTCACACTTTATTACCCCACCTCATGAATTTGGTACTAAAAATTTCCAAATCTCAACCAAAATGTGATTCTGCACCACCGCAGCATCATTCCACACCACAAGTGTGAAAATACAGGATTTGAAAAATTACAGCTGTCACATTCATGAGGTGATGTAAAAATATGTATATGTTGAAAATGTGGTGTCAAAATATTGAAAATTACCAGAGTTACAAGCAAGCATAGCAAAATGTCAATGCATGCTCATAACTTTGCCATTTTTACATATTTTGACCCCAAATTTTCAACATAGCCTTCTTATTACCCCATATCATAAACAAGGGTGGTGATATTTTTGAAATCCTGCCCAAAAGGTGATTTTGACAAGCGACTGCAAAATTGCATTTCAGACCAGATTTGTGGAATTCCACTGACATTGTTCATTAGGTGGTGTCCCAGAAAGGCCATGTTGAAAATTTAGTATCAAAATATACAAATATGCCCAAGTTATGAATCGGTGTTAAAAACCCCATTGAAATACACTGAACCACATTTATCTTAGTTTCTCATATTGCAGTCGGCGGTTCCAGCAGAAAGATGCGTCTTCGATCAGAGAGTGGATCTTCAGCCAGTGAGCGGTTCAGGTGAGTGAGGGTGTGTGGGGTGGTGGTTGCTCAGTGGGTGGTCAGGGTTGGGGGGCTTGAGATCAGCAAGGGACCGTTTTAATTTTTACAGGTTAAAAAAAAAAAACATCATTTTCTTTATTACGGGTCTAACAAGAGAGGGGCTATCAGAGAGCGGGGGAGTACCACTGGACAGCAATGAGAAAAGCAAACATTACAGGGATGGCGATCGGAGTGTGGGGGTGCCACTAGACACAGGGGACCATAAAGAAACATATTGCAGGGGTGAGGATGGCAGGTTGGGGGTGCCACTTTGACACGAAGGAAATTAATAGTTATGGGGGCAGTGATGGGAGGGTTGGGGTGCCACTAGACACCATGGAAATATAGTGGCATTATGGGGATGCCGTTTGGAGGGTGGGGAGGTGCCACTAGACACAAGGGAGCAGATGCCAACAAAAGAAAAATGTTTTCCTCATGAAAAAGGATCTTTTTTCGTAACTTGAGAAAAGGAAAAAAAATCCTTTTTCGTATCACGAGTCATAAAAAAGATTTATAATCTTAAAAAACATGTCAGAAGTATTTCTCCTACAGTTAAGTGCAGAATCCAGCTTAGGGGCTCCAGATAATCAAGCTATATGTGTTGGTCGCTCTGCAGAATGCAATTTTTGTGGTTTTTCAAAATAGGATTTTTAGGGGAAAACAAGATGGCCAAAAATAAAATCATATGAGAAAGGGTTCCCATACGAAAACTTCATACAGCTATTTTGAAGTGCTGATTGAGCATGCTCAGAACCCAAATTTTTAAAATTTAATAACTGGAATAGAATGGATTAATATTTTTTCACCAAACCAGTGAAAGGCACATCTGTGGGCCAAGCCCTTTCTACCCTGAAGATTTCAGACTAAAATTCCAAACTGTCTGGGCGCAAGGTGATGATGAAAAAATGGCAAAAAAACAGCATTTTGTTATTTATTATTACATTTTTTTGCTATCCGCATCTCGGAATCTGCACATCCAACTGGAACGAAACTTGGCACATCAAGAGATCTACCCCATGAGACTGCATGTGCACAATTTTGTGCAAATCCATTGAACAGTTACAAATATATTAAAAGTGCAAAATGTGAGGTTTAACATAGAAACTACTGCTCAACCCTATCTATAGAGGCGCTACTGCGCCACTATAATTAATAGCGTCATCCCCATTTAAGGGAATTGCACTACATTTTGCATGCACAGTCTGGGGGGCAAGGTGTCTTGATTTGCCAAGTTTTGTTCCAGTCAGATGTGAGGATTCCAAGATCCGGATAGTGCATTTTTAGGAAAATTTGGGGGGTTGTTTGCCTTTTTTTTTTTTTTTTGTCATCACCTACAGTCCAGATGGTTTGGAATTTTGGTCTGAAATTTTCAGGTTAGAAAGGCTATGCCACATAATGGTGCCTTTCATTGGTTTGGTAAACAAATGTCAATCTGTTCCCAAGTTATAAGCATTTGAAATTTTGCTTCTGAGCATGCTCAGTAGGTTATCAAATATCTCTCCAAGACTCTACTGAGCATGCTCAGAACCAACATTTCAAAACCTCATAATTTGGTAACGGATTAACATTTCTTCACCAAACCAGTGAAAGCACATCTGTTGGCCAAGCTCTTTCTACCAGAAAATGTCGACCAAATTCAAACCTTCTAAGTGCTGAGATGAAAAAAAAAAAGCAAAAAATTGGTGATTTAAAAAAAAACTTTTAGCTATCCGGATCTCAGAATCCTGACGTGTGGTGAGATGGAAACTTGGCTGTCAAGATATCTACCCTCTGAGACTGTGCATGTAACATTTTGTGCAAATCCATTGAGCAGTTGCAAAGACATTAAAGTGCAAAGATGGTGTCTCACGAAAAAGGATTTTTTTCCCACAAAAAAGGATTGGCCTCTCACAACAAAGAATCCTTTTTCGTGAGACCAAATTCTTTTGCTGTTCAAGGAAGCTGTCTAAAAGACTGAAATGAGCATGCTCAGAATTCAAAAGTTTAAAATTAAATAACTTTGGAAAAGATTAATACTTTTTAACCAAACCAGCAAAAGGCACTGCTGTGAGGCAAGCCCTTTCTACCCAGAAAATGTCAGACCAAAATTCCAAATCATCTCGGCACAGCGAGATGACAAAGAAAATGTGTAAAAAAAAAAAAAACAGCAATTTTTTACGTTTTAGCATTATGCGCAGCTCGGGATCCACAAATCTGACCAAAACAAGACTTGGCACGTCAAGAGATCTACCACGTAAGACTGTGCATGCAACACTTTGTGCAAATCTGTTAAACGGTTGCAAAGTTATTAAAGTGCAAAGTCTGTGGTTTAGTGGCACTACTGTGCCATTATAGGATGTGTGTGTGTGTGTGTATAGATAGATATAGATATAAATATTCGGTGTTAGGGTTGAAAGGGAAAATTACGTACCTACCGTAATTCTTGATCTTCTCTGTATCTTTACCATTCATTGCTTACTGGGTGTAAGCGGGCGGCAGCACCAAATCACGAGAGCTTTTTTTTTTTAAAAAGTTGCCTAACGGCCCGCTCGAGAGCGCGTCATGCGTCATGTGAGGGCGGCCACAGTAGCGACTCCCTCCTCCTCCAACTCAGTTCTGTGAGCGAGAGGCAAAATGAAAGCAGAAAATATAGATAGCGAGGCAAGATAGCCGAGGATAGCAAAGCAAGGAAGAATGAACTGAAAAAGGAATAAGCCGATGGAGGAAGGACAGAGGAGATAAGAACATCCCTAGCCTAGGGAGTGCAGGGCCTCCTTACCTGGGCGACTCTAGGAGGAGAGATGAGTAAGGAAATGAGAAAATAGAAGAAGAAGAAGAAAGAGAAGAGAGAGATGGGATGTTGAAGGGACCAGAATGCCGAACGAGCATAGTTAGCTTGTAGCTGAAGGCTCGACTAAAGGGGAAGCAAGAATCCCCGGAGATAGAGCTGAAGAGAAGGTTCACCGAACCCGCTAGACAGACTCAGGAGGGCATAGTCCTCATCTTCAACATGCCATTGTTCGACACCCACCTCGGGCCCTGGCCGCGAAGGCCTTTAACTGGAGGACAGCCGAGGAGGGAAGAATAAAACCCTAGCAGCATGAGAGCGCTGCTCAGGGTTTAGAAATGGAAAATGTAAGCCTTTCAGGTGTTCCAAGATAGGAAGGGACTCAGACTGACTGGCTAAGGCCGCCAAGGCTTAGGCTGGCTAAGATTGGATATGGTCAGCAGAGCTCTACTGTAAAATTGTCCAGGAGGACACTTAAAGGAGAAACCACTTAGCAAAACAGCGAGAAGGATAGCCTACCTTCTCATTTGCCTTCTTGTTTGATTTTCCTTTCCTTTTTTTTTTACAGATAAAACCAAAAATTTTTAACTAGATGCATGACCCAGATACCAAGATGCCTATAGCAGTCGAGAGAGTCCCTCAGCATTTTTTTTTTTTTTTTTATAAGAGAAAGGAACAGACGTACTTCGCTCCTCTGCTCTGCAAGGCAAGAATAGAGGGCGGATTAGATTCAGGCAACTATCTGAACACGGGATTGCAGGATCAAAACTGAATAGCCTGAGCCAGGCCAAAAACCCCAGAGGTATCTTGCCATAAGAATAGCAAGA
Source organism: Neoceratodus forsteri (assembly GCA_016271365.2). Taxonomy (NCBI): domain Eukaryota; kingdom Metazoa; phylum Chordata; order Ceratodontiformes; family Ceratodontidae; genus Neoceratodus; species Neoceratodus forsteri. The sequence goes on from CM057450.1 coordinate 987,096,650, forward strand.
AATAGTTGTGCAGTCTGATCGCCAATGCAATCCGCAGATGGCCCATGAATCTTAGAGTAAATAATTTTCTGGATTTTAAACCCCCCAAACAATAATTTTTTTTTTTTTTTTTTACTTTTGTTTTTTTTTTTTTTTTTGGAAAATGGAGCAATTTTCCTATATTTTATATAAATGCAGAGAGAGGAAGGAGACGGGAGGTGGAGAAGCCACAGGAAGAGGCCACTGAGGGATGGTGGGCGGGTGTAAGTAATGAATGGTGAAGATACAAGAAGATCAAGAATTACGGTGGTACGTAATTTTCTATCTTCCTTGTCAATCTTCACCATTCATTACTCCTGGGTGAGTATAGCTCCTCTTCCCTGGAGGGGAAGAGGCCATACCTGAGGGAACAAGACCCCCAGCCTTCTGTTGGTGAGAAACAGAAGGAGAAGACCCTGGCTTATTCAGAAAGCCTAAGTGGAGAAGAGCTAGGAGGTGCCTCCCGAGGACGAGGAGACGGAGGGAGCCCCTGTAAAGTCTCCTAGCTCTGAAGAGAAAGACGGGTCCCCGGAAGGCGGAGCGAATCACCCCACGCCGGGCCAGGGGTGACAACCTGAAAGACGGCCATGCCGTCCGCCTGATGCAGATCGCTGTCCCCGCAAGCCTGGAAGCCACCTCATTGGCGCCATAAGATGCCCTTGCTTGTGTCTTGCCAGCTCCAGGCCTACCGCGAGAGGGCAACGGCTGTCTGGTTTGTCCGTATCAGGCATAGATGCCAGCAGCTGGGACATCATCGACCACAGATGTTGTAGGCAGCGCAGTGAGCCTGATGTGATGCAATACGCACTGCACGAGAAGAAGAGAACACTCTTCGCCCCCAACGGTCGAACTGGAGAGAGTCCGAACCGTGGGCGGTCGGGCGCCAGGCAACGGCGCCAGAAGGAGTATCCAGGTATACCAAACCTGAGGACGGGTTGGGAAGGGAACCCAGAGACAGAGGGGCACAATACCACGCTGGCAGTCCGCCGGGCTGGAAGAAGCGGCAGGGGACTGCCAGGACCGGATAGACGCCCCGGAAGGGGATAGGCCAGGAAGGTACCACCAGATGCTGGGCACTGAATTCACCAAGGAATTCACGCTGCTCCTGCTCGGGTATTGTCTCTTCGAACGTAGGAAACTGGAGATCCCTCACCATCCTCGAGGAAACGCTGATATTCTGTGAAATCAGCATCGGAGGACAGATGAGCAGGGGTTCTCTCCTCAGAGGAGGGAGACGAGGATGATGGGGAACTGGAATGTCCAGAGGATTCCTGCGGCGGTGGGGAGAGTCGAAGACCCGCCATGCATGTATCTAACATATGAGGGAAGGCCACAGAGAACTCCTGAACTGCTCCCAGGATAACGGACCCGAGGGACCGACATGGCCTGGGAGCGGGGTGGGAAGGCAGAGATGGGAGAGGGCACCCCGATGAGGCAACTGCCTTCGAGGGCTCTGAATCCGGGAAAGGAGCCCTGAAGAGGGATCCCGGATATCAGACCAGGCCGCAGAACGGAACTCTGGGGAAGCGGAGCCTGAAGAGCCCTGGGGAGAACCTCCTGTGACGACGCCTGACTGTATGGATCCAGAAGGGCAGTCCGCACAAACGCCGCCGGAGGACACCCTAGAACCCTGGGAGGGGCAAGGCTCTGCACTGCTCCTGGCCACCCCTGGAGTGGCTAAAGAAGACCGAGCAGCAGACCCTGCCCTCAACCCTCGGACTCAGAGGGCCTCCTCCTCGACCACAGCGCCCCTGTCCCAGAGAGGGCAACAGCACCCCGGTAGCTGTCACTGGCCTCCAGAGAGGGAGCCTCCCCCCGCCACCCCCACGCTGCCCCCGGCTCCCGGCCACCCCCAGCCGGGGAACCCTCAGGAGACGACGGAAGGGGGGACAGAGGGAGGGGCCCGCTGCGCCGCCTGGCACCTCTAGCCACCGGGGACCCAGACTCCGAAGAGTGGGGGTGCCAGGATGGGTCCACGTCTGAATCATCGCCCTCCGAGGAGGACGAGATCAGCAGGACCTCAATGCTGGCCACCCCAGGGGTCCTTGAGGCCACGGGGCCGCGAACGCCCCGGGTACTAAGCGGGAGGCGCCGCCGCTTCCTTCACGCCGGATGCAGCCAGGCTCTAGCCCACATTTCCAACGGCGCTGCAAGGCCGGCACCGCCTGGAGGAAGGACAAGGCCCACGCACCGGGCGCTGCCGGAAGCGAGGCGGCACTCGCCGATGGCGCCGCTTGTTCATCGACGCCGCTAACGGGCGCTGTTTCAAAGCGGCACTGCTTAACGGGCGCCGCTGATTGCCGGGCGCCGCTAACGGGCGCTGATCCTGCGACGCTGTTTGATCACTGGCGCCGCGAACGGCGCCGACTCAAAACGGTGAGCTGAAACGGGCGCCAAGATCGATCACCGGCACCGCTAACGGTGCCAGGATCCAAACGGCGCCGGAAGGCGGCGGCGGGTCCACCCGAGCCGGGCCCAAAAGTCGAGGGCCCGCCACGGGGCCTGCACTCGACAGAGGTGACTGCCCGAGGCGGTGTCGGCGCCAGCGCCCCGGGAGGGACTCACGACGCCCTCAGACACCGCTGGAAGGGGCCTCCTCGGCAAGAAAAGACAGGAGATCCCTCCTCAGACTCGGATAGGCCCGGAGGGGACCCGGGAAGGACCTAGAGACCTTACCTGAGAATCCTTTGAGCGACGCCGCCTCAAGGTCGGCGGGCTTTTGCTGAGCTTGAACGCTGACTTCGAGGACACGGGCGTGTCCATGGAGAAACAGGCCGCATCTAATCCATGTCATGGTTGGGTCCCAGGCAACGCGACAAACGCATGCCGGTCCGAGGACGGAGAAATGCCGCCACAGTAACACCGACGCGATAGGCGCGCCTCTTCAAACACGCTTAGCTCGGAACCGGACATAACGCGAAATCAACAAGAAAAAACAGTAGGAAAGCACACCCGCACCGCTTTAGAAATAAAAAGAACGGGTTCACCGCTACGCCGAAAAGGAAAGAGGAGTCGCTGACGTAGTCAAAATATGGACGCCCGAACAGGTGCTGCCTCGACGGCGGGAGAAACAGAACTGAGTTGAGGAGGAGTCGGTTGCTATTAACGGCCGCCGCGCATGACGCCGCCTCTCGAGGGCGGGCCGTTAGGCAACTTTAAAAAAAGCTCCGTGACGGGTGCGCGCCTCCAGCTTACACCCAGGAAGTAATGAATGGTGAAGATTGACAAGGGAAGATACCCTAACTGAGCATTCCCCACCCCACCCCCACACACACATACACATACATGCAAGTAGGGGAAAGACCAAGGCAATGCAACCAATCACACACAACCAGCAGGAGGTGTATATCTGTGTTACCACAGCAAGTAGGCAAGAAATGTAACTTAAGCTGGCAGTAGCACAAATGGTGTACCTCACTTCGTTTTCGAGGTATAGGTGGCGAAAAGCATCATTGGTGTCGCAATGTTAGTCTATGGAAAATTGCTCAGTTTTGGAACAGTGTAAGTTCGTCATACTGAAGTATTTTAGCATCAAAGCAGGAAAAGGCAGATCTGTGGGACTAGGGCTTGCCACCCTGCAAATTTCAGCCCAAAGGACCCAACCGTTTGCTTGCAGGATGATGGCAAAGACGTGCAGTCATCAGGAGCATACTGTCACAAAATACTTCCACAAACATGAAAGTGTAACAAACAGAAGAGATGAAAGTGTTGGTGTTGCCAACGGAAGACCAACAGTGTCGCATTTGCAAAAGCATGGAAAATAGCATCAGAAAATACTGTCGCAAAGACGTAAGTGTTGCAAATGCATATCACAACACTGACATTAGCAAAAATGATTTTCTAAAGTATATCAGAGAATGTGCAAAATCCTGTTTTGGATCTTGTGAACCACAAAATACCATATGTATTGTGTGTGTTATGTGTTGGTGGCAGCATGTGGCCCAAGATGCCCAGTTGTGTGAAGTGATATGTGTTTTGTGGTGCGTGGAATGTCCGGGATCAGAGTCAGCAGTGACAACCTCATGCCAGAGCCCGATGGGAGCATGGGTGTGTGGTTTTGTGGTTTATATAGTTGTATGTTAGTTCTGTGACCTACTGCTGGTTGTGTTGCCTTGGTCCTTCCCCTACTTGCATGTATATGTGTGTGTGTGTGTGTGTGTGTGTGTGGGGGGAATGCTCAGTTAGGGTTTTCAACCCTAACACCGAATTTCTTCGCTTTTGTTGCTGTGGAACAACCCTAACTGATGCATTAAACAGAGTTTTTTGCCTCTAATATATAACTGATGCATTAAACTGAGTTTTTGGCCATGAATTTCCCTTCTTTTTGAGAATGTGCACTATAAATAGCGAATGGAAAGTAGTAACGGTAACGCAAACACAAGCGCAAATGGTGACGTAAATGATAACGTGAACAGTAAGAAACGCAAGCGCAAATGTTAGTGAAAACAGAAATGGTAACGCAAATGCTAACAGCAACAGAAACGCAAACAGTAACGAAAAGAGTAACTCAGACACTAACGCCAATGGAAATGCAAACAGTAATGAAAATGCAAACGGTAAGAGAACCGCAAACAGAAATGCAAACGGCAAAGGTAATGGCGATGCAGAAGGAAACAGTAAAGTGACAATGGAAATGCTACAGAAAATGCAAATGCTAAGGCCAACAGAAACAAAAATGGTGACGAACACGCAAATAGTAATGGTAACGCAATTGGAAACGCAAATGGTAATGGTAACAGCAACGATGACGCCAAAGAAAAGAGTAACAGAAACACAAATGGAAGCACATACGCAAATGCTAATGGAAATGCACACAATTACGGTAATGCAATTGGAAATGCAAACGCTTATGGTAACACCAATGATGATGCCAAAGGAAAGGGAAACGAAAACGGAAGCACGTACGCAAACGCAAATGGTAATGCACATGGTGACGCAAAAGGAAATGCAAATGCAAACAAAACCAGTAATAGAAACTCAAATAGCAACAGTAATGCAAGCGGAAATGCAAACACAAAGGGTAACGCACACAGCGACGTAAACAGAAACGCTAACGCAAACGCTCACAGAAACGCAAGCGGAAACAGTAACTGTAACACTAATGCAAACACACCCACTGTTTTTCCCCAAAAAGTGCATTCAGAAGCACAGTGACTACAAAGAATGCATTTATAATAATGGCCCTCTGAGCAGAAAATGAGCACTTGAAATACTAAATTGCTTATATCTCAGGAACCATACGATGTAGAAAACATGTAAATCTCCTATTACTTATGACTTTCCTGGCTAGTTTTGCACTTAGCCCCCTACTAGGGGGCTATAAAATTTTCCAACGAAAAGTCTGTATCTCAAAGCGTTTTCGAGATACGGGCCCCGAAAGGCGTGGCAACACCATAATGTTAGCCTATGGGAAAAACAGTCAACTTTGGAGTGCTGTAACTGTGCAGCCCTCTAATATTTTCTCACCAAACTACCAAAAGGCACATCTGTGGCATCTTGGCTTTCTTCCTTCCAAATTTCAGCCCAAAAGACCAAACTGTTCTTTTGCAGCACGGATTCAAAGATTTCATGTTGTTTTTGGCATAGTGTCACAAAGTAGTGTCATGATTTGCGACATAGTCGCAAAAAACATCACGACAGTGTCGCAAGTGTGACACTACTTTGCGACACTACAGTTTACAAAAATGTTAAAAACATATTTTTGGGGTGTTTAACCCCCCCAAAAAAGACATTGCTAGCATTTCTGTGACCACCAACTGAAAACAAAATGGCAGATTTGCGACACTATAAGGGTCATCTGCAACACTAAAAACTGCATTTGCGACATTGTCGAATTTTTTGTTAACTTTTCCTATTGACTATAATGAGAAACTTGTTTTTTGTATAAGTTTTGAACCGTTTAATATTTTTTTATGAAATCTTCAAAAGGCATACCGGGGACCCTGGCTGCATGTTCCCTGAAGGTTTTGGACTGGTCACACAGACTGTGTGACCTGTAGGCACGAGCAAAGAATTCACAAAAAAGCGTAAATACAACATTCTATGGCGCTATGAAGCTCCGCAACCGTATATCCGACTGTTACAAAACTTGACAGATCCAGAGATCTATGGTACCGCTCTGTGCCTACCAAATTTCAGGCAAATCTGTCACATGGTGGCAAAGTTATTAAGCTGCCAAATTTCAGATTTTAACCTTAAATGGGGTACTCAACCCTAACTAAAGTGGCACTACCGTGCCACTATAATATATAGATACAGATAGCTATAGATATATATATATAGATATATATATATATATTATGGTAGCACAGTAGTGCTACCATAGTTAGGGTTGAGTAGCACTTTTAAGGTGAAAGGGTGAAATTATGCACCTTAATAACTTTGCCATTGTTCAACAGATTTGCCTGAAATTTGGCAGGTATGGTAGATCTTGGGATCTGCCAACTTTCATACTGGTCGGATATACTGCTGCATAGTTATTAAGTGACAACCGAAAGCGCAATTATGCTTTTTTGCGAATTCTTTGCTTTCGCCTACAGGTCGCACGGTTTGCGCGACCAGTCCGAAAACTTCAGGGAACGTCTGACCGGGGTCCCCGATGTGCTTTTTGAAGATTTTGTGAAAAAATATTGAACGGTTCAAAAGTTATTCAAAAAACAATTTCCCATTATAAGTCAATCGGAAAAGTAAAAAAGTTCAGCACTTTCGCAAATGCACTTTTTAGTGTCGCAAATGGCCCTAGTAGTGTTGCAAATCCGCCATTTTTTTTCAGTTACTGATCAGAAAATGCTTGGCATTTAAAATTGTGACCCTCTAGGAACACAATTATTTTTGTGTTCACCTAGTCGGACCCTCAGGATGCTAGCCATGTCTTTATTTGGGGGTTAAACACCCTAGAAATATGTTTTTCAAGTTTCTGGAAAAAGTAGTGTCATAAAGTAGTGTCGCACTCATAACACTTTTGCGGCTTTCGCAAATTGCTACACTTTTCCAGGCTATGGCCAAAATGACAGGAGTTCTTTGCCACCCTGCTGCAAAAGAACGATTTGGTCTTTTGGGCTCAAATTTGGAAGGAAGGCAGCCAACATCTCACAGATGTGCATTTTGGTGGATTGGTGAAAAAATATTGTATGGATGGCAAGTTATGGTACTCCAAATTTAAAAAAATTTTCCCATAGACTAACATGGCGGCGTACTCCGCGCCTTTCCGGGCTCGTATGTCAAAAATGATGCGAGATACGGAATTTTCGTCAAATTGAGCGAAAACATTGCCAGGAAAATCATGAATCATGTGAATTTTCTTTTTTGTACGTCGTACGGTTACTGAGATATAAGCAATTTAGTATTCCAACACCTCATTTTCGGCTCCGAGGCCCATTACGATGCATACATTCTTTGTACACACTGTGTTTCTCTATGCAGCTGTTGGGGAAAAACAGGGTATGCGCTTCTGTTAATGTTACAGTTACTGTTTCCACTTGCGTTTACGTACCCATTTGCATTATCGTTCCTGTGTACGTCACCGTGTGCATTACGCTTTGCGTTCTTGTTTGCGTTACTGTTACCATTTGCGTTTCCACTACTGTTTGTGTTTGCATTTTGGTTTGCATCACCGTGTGCATTGGCATTAGCGTTTATGGCAGCCCTTTCCTTTGCGTTTGTCTTTCATTTTGCATTTTCGTTGCTGTTACTGTTACCATTTGCATTTCCTATTGCGTTACTGTGCCCTTGTGCATTACGGTTTTCGTTTCCATATGTGCTTGCGTTTCCTTTTGTGATTCTGTTTCCTTTGGCATTATTGTTGCTGTTACCATTACCATTTGCGTTTACAATTGCGGTAACGTGACCATGCGCGTTACAGTTTGCGTTTACGTACGCGTTTGCGTTCGTGTTTACGTTTCTGTTTCCTTTGGCGTTATTGTTCATGTTAACTTTACCATTTGCATTTACAATTGTGGTACTGTGCCTGTGCATGTTACGGTTTATGCTCATACGCGCAGCTTCCATTCACGCTGCTTCTGTTCCTTTAGTGCTCTTGTTGCTGGAACATCAACATTTGCATTTACAATACCGTGCCATCATTTGCGCATTACCAGCTGTGTTTCGACACGCTTGCATATCCGTTTGCGTCACTGTTCGCTTTGACGTCATTTACGCTTGCATTTCTATTAACATTTGCTTTACCATTTACATTTGCTTTACCATGTGAGTAACCGTTGCCGCTTGTGTTTGCTTTGCAGTTCCTCTTACTATGTAACAAGAGATCACATGGTGGGAGCGCTGGCTGCCACCACATTCCATTCACTATTTATCATCCTCATTCTCAAAATGAAGGGAATTAGTAAAAATCTATTTAATCATCAGTTAGTTAATTTAATGGCTGTGATAGGCCTGTGCCAGGTTGAGCTTTCAGCTCACCCTCTGGGATCGTTGCTGAGTCGCCGGTCCCAACTCACCCCATTCTCCCATACCTCTACTTGTTTACACATGTGATGGGGTGAGAGTTAGGCCGATGACCTCAACGAGCACCCCGATGCTGGTTGGGGGTGGGCTGGGGTCCAAGGGGGTTTTCAACCCTAACACTGAATTTCCTTGCTTTTGTCGCTGTGGAACAACCTCAACTGATGCATTAAATGGAGTTTTTTGCCTCTAATATATATATATATTATACTATATATATATATATATATATTATGGCAGCACGGTAGTGCTACCATAGTTAGGTTGAGGAGCCATTTCTATGTTAAACCCCAAAAGTTTGCACCTTAATAACTTTGCAACCTTTGACAGATTTCCTGAAATTTGGAATACACGATCAAGAACCATAGGCCTTGGGATCTGCCAAGTTTCGTTACCAGTTGGATATACGGCTGCAGAGTTATTAAGCATGATCTGTGAGCGGCGTTTCACGCTTTCTGGAATTCCGATTGGCGTCTACAGGAATTGACGGTTTGCGCTGGATCGACCAAAATCTTCAGGGAACATGCGGCTGGGTCCCTGATGTGCCTTTTGAAGATTTTGTAGAAAATATTAAACAGTTCAAAAGTTATTCAAAAACAGTTTCCCATTATAAGTCAATGGGAAAAGTTAACAAAGTTCAACACTTTCGAAATGCATTTTTACTTTCGCAAATGGGCCTGTTACTTTTGCAAATCGCCATTTTGTTTTCAGTTGGTGATCAGAAAATGGTTGGCATTTAAATTTGGGACCCTCTAGCAACCTAATTCTTTTGTATTCACCTAGTCAGACCTCAGGATGCTTGCCATGTCTTTATTTTGTGGTAAAAGACCCCAGAAATATGTTTTCAAATTTCTGGAAAAGTACTTTCAATTACTTTCTGCTATCAAGAAGTGTCGAACTTTTTTATAAAGCTTTAAATTGCGACAGTAGTTTTCCATCTGTGGAAAGTAACAGCAATTTTGGCACTGCGCTGCAAAAAGAACTGTTGGAGTTTTGGGCTGAAATTTGAGGAACGGAGCCGACATCTCACAGATGTGCCTTTCAGTGTTGTATTGAAAAAATATTACATGGCGGCAAAGTTACGGCACTCCAAAGTTGACGTTTTTCCCATAGGATAACATTACGGCACCCGACGCATTACAGAAATCCTTTGGATCCCTGCTGCAAAATAACGGTTTGGTCTTTTTTCCTGAAATTTGGAGGGAAGACAGCAAACAGCCCACAGATGTGCCTTTCAGTGGTTTGGTGAAAAAAAATTACAGGGAGGGAAAGTTATAGCGCTCAGAACTTTTCTTTTTTTCCCATAGGATAACATTACGGCGTTTGCCGCGTTTTTCAGGGCCCGTGAACTCGAAACGGTGCAGATACGGACTTTTGTCGGAAACTTTAGCCCCTAGTGGGGGCTAAGTACCAAATTAGCTGGTGACAGTTGTAAATAATATGACTTTAAATTTTTTTCACGTTGTACGGTTCCTGAGATATAACGTATTTAGTATTCCAAGTTCTCATTTTCTGCGCCAATACTCATTATTATGCATACATTATTTGTACTCACTGTCTTTCTCTATGCAGGTTTTGGGGAAAACCAGCCTGTACGCTTACATTACTGTTACTGTTGCCCTTTCCGCTTGCGGTTTCGTACCTGTTTCACTTACCGTTGACGTCTGCGCCACCATGTGCGTTATCCTTTGCGTTTTCATTTGCGCTTGCATTTATCTTTTGCCATTTCTGTCTACAGTACTGTTTATCTTTCTGTTTCAGTTTACATCACCATGCCCATTGACATTTCTGTTTGCAGGCACCATGTTACTATGTGACAACACATCACGTGGCAGACCGTTCCCATCTACGCCACCATGTGCGTTCTCCTTTCTGTTCTCATTCAAGGCTTTGTGTTACCATGTGTGCCACTGTTAGCATTTCTGTTTGGCGTTGTTGCTCCTGTTACTATGCCACAAGACATCAGGTGCGGAGCGGGCCCAAACCACCAAGATTACATTCACTATTTCTCGTTATTCTCAAAAAGAAGGAAATTAGAGGCAAAAATCTCTGTTTAATGCATTAGTTAGGGTCGCTCCACAGCGACAAAAGTGAGGAAATTTGCTGTTAGGGTTGAAAACCCTAACTCTGAATTCACCCCCAGCACCACACACACACACACACACAGACACACACACACATGCAAGTATGGGGGAGGACCAAGTCAACACAACCAATGACAGACATCCAGCAGCAGGTGACAGAAATAACAAACAATTGTCTAAATGTACTACGAGACATCCCCACCCACCTGACCAGGTACTGCATGCTCAGTGGAGATCAACAGCAAAACTGAGGCCATGTACACCAAACATACACATCCCTGACTGCAGCTGCACACAACGTACCACACTTAGTAGTTGCATGGCCTTACCTACCGATGCCCCACACCAGACCACACCACATGTGGTGGGCCACCTGAGCAATAGAGTTCAGCAAAACCAAGGAGTTGTACAGGTATAATATCTCTGATTATAACAAGGGTTTGAGAAATGCAACTTTCTAATTGACTGTAAACATTGTAACAGCCTTATGTTTAGTTTTTATTAACATACATGTAGAGCCTAACCATATGATGAACATGGTTTAATGTTGTTTAAAAACAGTTTTTATGATAGCAATAAGCCACTCCAGGTATTACGTTAATGGTCAGTTTATCACTGTCTAGCGACGTAGCACTCGGCTATGCCTCATTCAACATTAAACCCCTACAGGGTGATTAACAGACCATTTAACATAACTGTTGGTCATGCCTTATTGCTTAATTGTCTTTATGAGTAGATACTCTCCCTCTGCTAGGCACTGCAGCAGCTTTGCAACACAGTGTCCCACCCAGTTACACCATACACTGTCTAGTTACTGGAGAATGGCTGTGAATATGAACTCATGAAGATGAACAGTGTAACTTGATCATTACAGCCATCGAAACCCTAGTGTGATTATAACTGACAGAGTCAGTGATAGAGGATAACCCCTGCTGTCCTAGTACACTTACCCCATTGTGAGTTAAATCAATACTAAAAGACATTCTGTTTATATCTACACCATACCTACTTGATTCCTGTTGTACCACAATTTACATAGTCATCACTTTGATAGCATCAGTGACAGAAGTGTGGCAAACCCAAACACTAGGCATACAGCCTGAGTATGAAACAACTGTTAAAAAATTACACTGTGTCCATAAGTGGCATAGATCACTCATTGCAACAATAGTAAACGTATATTATTTGAATAAGTTAGTCATCACAGATGCAATGAGATTGTCTTTATCAGGTGCAACATACTCAGTAAGTGCCTACAGGAAAATCTATCTTATATACATCTCGATACAGGTACATCATTGTTGGCTCAGTAGTGCTATGATATTTGTAGTTGCTTGGCCTGATCCATGCAATTACAATGTTTCTTACAAAGAATACTTACTGCATCTTTAGTATTGAAACACACTGAAGGTCTATGTATGTACATCAGCAGTACACGTCATCAGTAAGAATGCATGTGATACTGGCAGTAATAATTTCACAGCGTTAACAGGCAATGCTTTTCCATACGTTTACATCAGCCTCTCTATGTTGAGTAAACCATTGCAGTAAATGTACTATTATGTAAATCACCTACTAAATGTATCACTACTTTTATCTTGAGCATGCTAATGTCTTGTAGTTAATTTATGTGCTTCTCTTAATTAATGTATACTCACTAGTGTTAAAACCTTTCTACAACTGTCATCCTGCACCTTCAGCATTTATATTGAATAACGGCACAGTACCAGTTGTGGTGTGGTGTGGGGCATCGGTAGGTAAGGCCATGCAACTACTAAGTGTGGTACGTTGTGTGCAGCTGCAATCAGGGATGTGTACGTTTGGTGTACATGGCCTCAGTTTTGCTGTTGATCTCCACTGAGCATGCAGTACCTGGTCAGGTGGGTAGGGATGTCTCAGAGTACATTTAGACAATTGTTTGTTATTTCTGTCACCTGCTGCTGGATGTCTGTCATTGGTTGTGTTGACTTGGTCCTCCCCATACTTGAATGTGTGTGTGTGTGTCTGTGTGTGTGGTGCTGGGGTGAATTCCGAGTTAGGGTTTTCAACCCTAACAGCGAATTTCCTCACTTTTGTCGCTGTGGAACAACCCTAATGCATTAAATGGAGATTTTTGCCTCTAATATATATATATATATATATATATATATATATATATAAAATATTATAGGTTTGTACCATCACTTAATGTTAAATTCCAAGTTTTACACCTTAATAACTTTGGTATTATTTGATGAAATAGCTCAACATTGGCATGCACAGTCATTCTGTCAGTGTCTCAAAACATGGAAAGTTTTGCAACTGCATCTTGTATGGATTTTGAGATATGGGATGGTAAAAAAATCATAAAACTGCCACATTTTTACCCTATACTTAACATGGGATTTTTTTGCTCTCATCTACAGTCCAAACAAAATTAATTTTTTTTCTGAAATTTTCAGGGGTGATGGGGTTTGTGCCAAGGGCATGCCTTTGGATAGTTCGGTGAGAAGATATCTCACCATTTTTAAATGTTAAAGGTTTTTGTGATAGCAGCTAGACAGGCAGGTTATTGAAAACCATTCGAACTGTTAATTGTGAAGGTCTGCCCTGAGAAATACTGTTCGTGCTGCCCGCCATCTTGTTTTTTTTTTTCCAATTTTAAAACTGCCTTTCCACATAAGTACTGTCTGGCAATTAATGAACAAGACCTGCATTTAGGTCTTCATTACACACTTCGTTCATTTTTTGTCTTATTATTTTGAAATGTACAGGGTAAATGTTTGTTTTTGTGGGGAGAATCATTTCACCTGTCACTTGCTAATCTAAGGATAGTTCAAATAGTAAATAACCATTCAAACATTTTAACAGTTTGAACTTTACTATTCAATCTGAAAAGACTTTGAACAGTAAAGTTCAGTAATAATTCAAAATGATCCCCCCCCAAAAAAACACACGTTTGTTTATTAAAGGAGTAGTCCACCCAAAAAACATGTTGCAATGCGAACTGTCCGAACACCACAGCGTACCATTTTAAGCATGTTTTGTTCATTTCTCATCACCTTTTTTCCCCCCAGAGTTGTTGGGATGTTGTACAAGTATCCAGATGTTGTTGCCCTAGAGCTGAATTACTGGCTTGTGTGCACAGTGCTACTGGGTACCTACACCCCCCCCTTTCCATGTTGAATATTAGCCTGGGACTCCTGACCAATCTTTGTTGTCCTCTGCAAAATCATCTATTTTACCTGTGTACTTTCCTCTTGGGGTACACTGTCCATCACACACAGAGCCAATGCCAGTGCCCTACGTGAAAATCCCAGTCTCAACAGTGCCGACTACATTGGTCTCCCGATCTCATGTGTTTGTATTTGGTGTGCACCCTCACCTCCTGTTTTTGGGGTCTTCTCTTTCAAATTCTTATTTTTTAACATTGTCCTTCCAGGCGGAACAGCAACAGAACTTGAGCTGAAATGTGTTCTCTTCAGAAAATCATGGTCCCCATTTCAGAGCCCTGGTCATGAGGGCGGATTGAACTTCGGCCACAGAATGACATGTGTCATGTGGCAATCCCTGCCTTGATTCCTGTCCATTATCTACTTTATTTCCCTGGTGTCTAGTGGCACCCCCCCCCCTCCCCAATCCCTGTCCCTGTTATGTTCGATATTTCCCTGGTGTCTAGTGGCACCTATCCCCGATCTCTCATACCTGGAAAAAAAAGAAAACTGTCCTTGATGGGTTTTTTTTGGGGGGGTTAGTTAAATTTGAAATGGTCTCTCACTAATCTGACCCCCACCTCCCATTCAGTACCCACCACCCCATGCCCCCACACACCCTTACTCACCTGAAGAGGTCCCAAGTTCAAGATCCACTCTCTGATCGAAGACACATCTTGCTGCTGGAACCGGCAACTGCAATATGAGAAACTAAGGTAAATGTGGTTCAGTGTATTTCTTTTTCCATAAAGATTTTTATTGGTATTTTTGGTACAATACAAGTACAATATAAGTCATCTGCAAGGTAACACTTTCAATTGAAGTAATCCATTCTAACAAACATTTTAAGATAATTTATACATGCACAGGGCCCTAACTTGTATGTGATCCTAATTCATAACAATCTCTCAACCCAAAGAGAGAGATCTTCTGTAGTGGCTTAGAGTAGTACTGTTATGAGCAAAGGCTAGCTTAAAGCAACATATTGCTTTCTAGTTTTTATTGGTCCCTCTCTGTTGAAGACTGTATTAACGAACCCATATCAACTTTATTACATATTTAATTTGCTGTTAATACTGTACTGGACCTCATGCATAACATACAGTGGTATGGTTTAATGCTACGCAGTCATTCAACTTTAAAGCGATTTACCAAGTTTTGATATATGAACGCATCTACTGCAAGGTGACTGCATATAGAACTGATTCGCAATGTATTTTGATAAGATGCATAGCCTATTTTAGCAAATTAAATTAGGTTTTCACCCTCACAAACCAGGAAGTGTCATTTTGTGTATTGGAGCCTGTATTTGGTGACCTTTGACACTCATTACCTTTGCAATGCCACCACAGGGAGATCTGTGCTCTGCAATTAAAATTAGTTCTTGGTCACAGCAATTCTGTCTTGATAACTGAGCTCTTGGTCGCAGCATGCAGCACAACAATACCAATGTCAAACAGTTCATTTTCAGGGTCCGATGATGAAAGCATTATGCTGTCCTGCACTAACAGTGATCTTTCGGACACTGACATAGTGCCACAATTTGACAGCCACTGCATAGTAGATCCCCATAGGGATGACCATATGACAGCAGCGAGAATGATGTGGGCAGTAGCTCAGGCAGTCACAGCAGTAGTCCCGATCCATTCCAGTACAGTAGTGAGAGCAGACTTAGCAGCACGGACTGTTAATATTATATTTTGCTACTTAGTACTACGGTTTGGTTCCCGTCATTGCTGTCATTTTACTGTGCAAAATCGAAGTATGGTGTGTGTTCTGTTATTTCCAGCATCGATGTGCCCACACAAATGCTAGAGATAGTACCCTGAGTTTTTATCTTTCTTTTTTTTTGGAGGGGGGGATTGCTTTCCCTATGCTAACGAGATGTTGGCCACTCCAGCTTGACACTGAGAGCACGGCTCGATCTGGTGGCATTGCTTGAGCAGGATAAATGGCTCACAATTTGTCCAAATCCAATTTGTCCAAATTACTCACCTAGAACTAGTTAGTAGTGACCTCCCGCCAACTGATTTATCAGTCACTCACTCTGAGGGAGCACAGGGTGGAAATTACAAGCAGGCACCTTGTACCCCAACCACTCCAAACCCCCCCCAGCTGCACACATACACTTAGAAAAATGCTGCAGTATAGAGCTTTTATCTGTAAATTATTTATACTGTTTGGGTCTGTCTTTGCCTTACTGCCAACTGGTCTACCCTATAGCTTTCTTCTCTGTTTACGTGTGTGTTTGGGGGTGGGGGGGCCTGCTTGTACTTTCCCCTTTAGAGGTATCAGTGATTGAGTAACGTGTTGAAGTCACCGGTTCCCCTGATTATGGAATGTTATAAATTTAAAACTACAAATTATTGCACCAGTTTGTGTTACCTCTAAGCGCTCAGGAACTACACAGACTGCAGCTGTCATTAGTGTCTGCATAAGCATCTGTAATACCATCCTGGCATTGGCTTATTGCCATGACATGTGTGCCTCCAGGTGCATTATGAATTGAGCAAAAAATGCACAGTACAGTCGGTGATGGTCTCCCACCCCCAAGGTTAAAAATGACACTACCAATACCTTTCTCATGGAGAAAGAGACCGCATTTATGTTTAGATAGCCTAAGTACCGTTTGATTGGTCCACTACAAAAAGGGACATATCCTTGCAGTATGTACGCAAGTGTTAAGACTGTATTTGAACCACCCTTCCTCACTTATGTCACCATACTTCATTACAACTTCGGTCTGTGTCAAGCCATTTGTGTCTTCCCATTTTTTCCATTACAGTGGATCTCTGATGCACATGCGTATAGTGTACAGCAAATACAACAGATGCTGCACTATATTGTCTCCCATGCCTTACCGATGTCATGGTGCATTGTGTAGATTCCCTGCATTCATTGCTGTGTAGCTCATATTTTGTTTCCGATATTATTCCCTAAGTATGCCGAACTGACTAGCACACTTTGCAATATAACACCATAGAAGCCGTACATTAGTACCACAGTGTTGGGTGAGGATGGCAACTGCAGTCTCTTCTTTTACTGATTCTCCGGAGCACATACAATGATGCTATAATCCTAATTATAAATAAAGACTGTATGTTAAAATGTTAAAAAACTGTTTTTAATTTTGAGATACAGTATAACTATGTACAGTATATAACTGATTTTATTGCATTCATTTATAAACTTAGCGAGGAGCTGGCAAGCTGGAGAAACAATTCAGTGCACCATGTCCCATTATTCATGCACATCTAAGCATACTTTGGTGATCAGTGTTATGGTGCTTGCATGAGAACACCAAATTAGCCCAAGAAAACACAGGAGCACAAGAAAAAATATAAACTGTCTATAATGATGGTGACAATCATAAATGCAATAGCAAAGGCAGTTTACTGAAGCAATCACACTGGAAGCAGCACTTGCCAAAAATACACAGTTTATTGCACTGTTCTCCTGGATTGGACTGTGCAGCTCAGTGCTTATACTCTTGCTGCACATTACAATTTGAACTGTTGAAAAAGTCATCCATTTAACACAGACCTCTATGTACCAATACTGAAAAGCTTACTTCAATTTATAGATCTGCCCAGTTCAAAAGTTGTCCTTTTGTGTCCCAATACGCTACAGATTACAGCTCCACTCAGTTAAAAAAAATTATTTTTTATACAGACTTGTTATAATTATGTACTTGCAGCACTTATTAAAACTGTAACACTGTACTCAAGCAATGTAGATTGTGATGTTCCTAGAACCGATGGACCTAGGACACAGAGCTTAGTCTGATGAGTAAAATTGAAAATCAGGAGAAATCACCACTTCTGCAATCCCAAAAGCAAGTATAACAGCTGCCAATATAACTAAACAGTTTAAGTCATCAGTGCTGTAATTTTTGCCAGTTCAGTTTTGGATCTGCACTCACTGAGGCTGTGTCCAGGAAAGATGAATGAACGAGCAGTAAAAAAGGTGCAGTGGGAACACCTTCCCTGTGCTGATGTCACTCATGCATGTGGATGCACTGCTCATGTGCGAACTTCATACAAAGAAAAAAACATGCAGAGACAACTATGGCACAAAAATGTTAAAAAACTATGCATCTGAATATATTTAATACTTCACTTCAGGGCAGCTGAGCTTTGCATCACTCAGAGAAGGGAAGGTGATCTGCAAACATGACATTGGGGGAAGTTGGTAAATCACTTTAAGTAGGTGGAAAACAATCACCGAAGAAGACTACGTCATGGGACCCCTAGGGTCAATACGAGATAATCAAATAACATAACAGAATGTCTAGCAGACATTTAATTTGCTCTCCAACCTCTTGTATTGAGAGATGGATAAATCTGATTGTCTAGATCCTGAGCCTGGTCCCCTCTTCAACAGGAAGAAGGGGAGCCTGGGTAGTTCCGTACTTGGTGGTTAATCATTTATAACAGGTGCTTTATTTAAAAGGAAACTGACACAAGCTTAGTCACTGGACTGTACTATGAACATAGCTATACAATTGTGGGTTTCACTATAGGAGTTCCAACCAACTGTGGGCTTAGGTGTTGATAGGCATTAGACATAAACAACGTATTTAACAATCATCCTAGGAAGGTTGATCATTGAGGGGTAGAGTTATATCATGAGGGGAGGGGAGGGGTATTAGAGATACACCCATACACAGTAAGGGGAGTTGTACTTCAGGCTGAAAGCTGAAAAAAGTTAGCTGGCTCTGTGACATTGTCTCTGTTATAACTTATAGCTCACCTATGTGGGTATAAGGGCGATATCTGTCTTGCCTTATTATCTAGGTAGGGTCCCCATATCTGGAAGTAGGTAGGGAGGCACCCAATAGCTGAATGTGCTGTGCGCTCATATCTATTAGTGGTGTTCAGAAGTGCCTCCCACTCTTGGCATGTTATGGGGTTGCTCTTCCCTTCAGTGCCGTAGAATGATTCTCTTAGCTGCTGCCAAAGCACAGTTCAGCCAGAGCAGCTGCCCAGGAGTGTAGGGGTGAGATTACTGTGGAAGCCCTAGTAGTCCTAAGGAGGGGTCCCTTCCTGAGAGTAGTGGCACTATGTATGAACACTGGCACCACACTTGGTCCCAGTAATGGTCCAACATGGGGCATGTCCACAGAATGTGAGTCAATGTGGTCTGGGGTGAGAAACACCTCCAGCAGTCACTGTGGTCCATTAGTCCCATCTGGTAAAGAGCTTGGGGAGTACGGTATGCCCTACGCAATATCTTAAACTGTAGGGTCTTGGCCTCGAGCTCCCTGTTGGCCTTGTATGCACATGTCCACACTGTGTTCCGGTCTTCCTGCAAGGTGTGAATTCCAAGATCATCTTCCCATTTCTCTCTGGTATATGACAGATTATGGTTGGATCATCAAGAGTTCTTGAGTTTCATTAGTGTACTTGCCAAGTGTTGAAGGGTGGTCAGGGTTCCCAGCCGCTGGTCCAGTGGGGAGCACAAAGTTGGGTGTTAGGCTTTTCTTTAATAGATCCCATATCTGGAATATTGCCAGAAGAGTATCCTTCCTCGCCCCCAAAAAAACTCTCACTCTTTGTTTTGAGAGTGTCAAATGAAACAAGGACTCCTGTAGTTGAGTCATAGAAGTCACCTACATTGTGGATGCCTGCTTTCTGCCAGGTTTTCCATGAGACAGTACAATTGTCTATCCGGAAGGAGTGGTTGTCCCAAATTGGATGAACTTTAGATAATTTGGTGGATCAAGACATTAGTTTAAGGAACTTATTCCATTCAGTTTTGGTGTGTTTAGTACAGGGTGAGGCCTGCTTGTGCATTTGCCAATCTGACAATACCAGGGCTTTCAGGGTGGTACAGTGGTTCTGGTGAAGTTCCACAGGGCTCCACCTAGGTAGAGGGGAGACTAGTGCTGATATGCAACATAGTATAGCCTGCTAGAGGACCACATGAGTGGAAAAACTGCATGTCTGGGAGATCGAACCCTCCCTGAGACCAGTGCTGTTGCAGCTTAGACAGAATTATTTTGGGCTTGGTACCTGCCCAAATAAAATTTGAGATTTTTGAGTTTAGTGATCAGCAAAAGGATCCCAGGAGAGATACCACCAGGTTGGATAAAATATATTGGAGTTTGGGGAGGGTGATCATCTTAAACACATTTACTGTACCCCATAGGGAGAGAATATGATTTTGCCACTTTTGAAGATCCCCATCGAATTTATCCAGCATCAGTTTCACATTTGCCTTTAGGGTATTTTTCACTGTGTCCAAGACTTTGACTCCTAGACATAGCACCCCTCTGGCTACCACTGATACGGGTAGGACTGCATGAGGTCTGGGGTGCAGGACTGGTTTAATGGAAGAATATGCGACTTAGTTGCATTAAGCTTGTAGCCTGCTAGCCTCGAATATTCCTCTAGGAGGCATTGAAGGATTTTGAGGGATTCCAGTGTACTAGTTAGGAACAGGGTAACACTGTCGGCAAAGAGGACAAGTTTACGAGTCCCCCCCAAAAACTGAGATTCCCCTGTGAATTCCTGTGTGGCTCGGACTCTCTGGGCCAATGGCTCTACTGCTAAGAGGAAGAGATAAGGGGGTACGGGGCAGCCCTGCCTTGTACCTCGGTTAAAATGAAAAGTCTAAGACTGTGGAATTTGTGAGTATTCTGGCTGTGGGAGTCTGGTATAGTAGACAAACCATATTTATAAATTGGTTAGGAAAACCAAAGCGGCCCATTGCATCAAATAAGTATGCCCACTCCACCCTGTCAAATGCTTTTTCAGCATCTAGAGACAGAGTGGCAGTGGGTTCATCAGAATGTTGGGCTTCCCACAGTTAGTCCAGGATATGTCTAGTATTATCAGCTCCCAGTCTATTAGGGACAAATCCCACTTGGTCTGGATGTATTACAAGTCCCATCACTTCTCCATCCTAGCTACCAACAGTTTAGCAAAGATTTTCTCATCAGTGTTTAGGAGGGAGATAGGCCTAAATTGCAAGCATAAAATATTATCCTTCCCCTTTTTTGGAATCAAAGTAGTCAGTGCTTCATGGAAAGAGTGAAGGAGATGGTTTACCTCAATCACCTTGTTAAACACCAAGGCCATCCTAATCACCAGTAGGGCCTGAAAGGCTTGGTAGAAGTCCAAGAGGTACCCATCTGGACCTGGAGATTTACACCAGGTCATAAAGGAGATGGCATCAGCTACCTCCTAGGTGGTGCAAGGTGCAGATAGAGTCCCGCAGCAGAAATCTGGGACTTGGGGCAAGGTGATGGTAGTGTAAAAAGCATCAAACTGCTCTTGGGTCGGCAACACTTCTGAGGCATATAGAGTTTGATAGTATTCGAGAAATGTTTCACTGATGTCACAGGGGGAGATAACTACTGTATCTCTGCCTGGTTCTTATGAATTAGGGGATGTATTTGTCTGATTCCTGCTCCCGAACTCTGCAAGTTAACAAGCAATCAGGTTGCTCCCCTGCCTCCCAGTATGTCTGGTACAACCGATACTTGTCGTACTCTGCGCCGGTGCATTGAACCTTTGATTTTTCCTCTAAGCTGCTGAATTTGGGGTCATAAAAGTGATTCCTGTTCTGGAGACTGTGCGGCCTTCCATTTCAATTGTTTAAGCCTTCCCTCCATTTCCCTAGAGTCAATGTCTCTCTGTTTACACACTGTGGAGGCATAAGCAGTGAGTTTGCCTCTGAGCACCATTTTTAAAACATCCCACTGGACCCCATGTGAAATATCTGGGTGTCATTATGACTGTAATAGTGTTTGACTTCTTCCTGTACCCATGCAACAAAGCTCTCATCCTGCAAAAAAAGAGTAATTGAACCTCCATTTATTCCTTGGGCCAGGGTCTCCTCCCCAGGACATTGAAAGGATAACAGGAGCACAGTCAGAGATCAAAATGTTGCCTAAGATCGAGTTCCCAAGTGTGGGGCACCAACGGATGGGATACAAAAATAACATCAATCCTACTATAAGATGAGTGGGTGGCAGAGAAGAAGGTAAAGTCCAGCTCCCATGGGTGTAACAGTCTCCAGATATCCTGCAGGCTGGTTTGCCTACACAGGTTGGACACTTGATTGGCTAAAACTATTTCGGACCTCTTACCAGGGCCTGTCCTCTCTATTTGGGGTGAGAGGACCAAATTAAGATCTCCCCGCAGTATAATGTGCGAATGAGCATGTGTAAGTTGGCCCATTACTGTATTTAAAAAAAACTCTGACCAGGGGAGTCTGGTGCATAAAATGTTCCTAACTACAGGGCTTCCCCTTGGTAGGTTCCATCCACTAGGACATACCGACCCTCAGGATCTGCAGTAACTGTCTGTGCTCTGAACTGAAGCCCCTTCATCATTAATATGGCCACCCCTTTTGTTTTTGTGGCTGTGCAACTGTAATGAGCTTCCCCCACCCACATACATTTCAGTTTAGTTGCCTCAGCTGGTCCTAGATGGGTCTCATGGAGGAAGGCAATGTCACAACCCATATCTTTAAATTTAAATAAAATCTTGCATTTTTTTATAAGATTAGACAGGCCGTTCATGTTCCAGGAAATTGCTTTAAGCAGGTCTAATGGGGCCATGGTGTGTCCACCAGTCCCCTGCCTCTGTAGCAGATTTCCTGTTCTTCTCTGGTACTCTTTCCACTGCCCCCCAACCCCCAGAGATACGATCACCAACACCCACAAACACAATACTATATCCATTTTTAAACACTCTTCTAGCATTTATATACATAATAGAATAACTTCCATGCGCTTCAAACTGTGGCACACAGTAGTCAGTAGTTTGCAACACTTAAAATACTAATATGATAATAAAATAAATGTGAAGTTTAACAGAAAACAAAGGTATTCCTGAGTATCCCTGACTGGCTGGGGCAAATCAGATGATCACTCTAGCAGCAATACAAGGGAAGCCGGTTAGACTAGACACTCGCACGGAAACTGAGTGGCAGCTGGGTTGTTCCCGCCGACACTACCCCCCACCCACCCCCCTTCCTTAACAGAGGAACACCAGCTTGGGCTATATGGTACAGCATATATCTGATCCATCCTCAGGGGTGAATTTTGGTGACGAGCAGGAAAGTTGTAGTAGCAGCTCCTCACTATACAGTTCTGCCTTAGGCCCACCTTGCTGCACCGGAGCATCTTTATTTAGTCAGACTGGGTTGTAACTTACTCCTATCAGCCTACATGATCACGAGGTGTTACTCTCTCCTAAACCTTAGTGTAGTGCCCCAAAGTTGGGGGCACAACAGAAAAGCAAAAAGTTGCCCCAGAAATGCTCAGGTGCCCCATAGAAACCTTTAAGGTGCCCTAAACTGCGGACCCAAAATAATGTAAATAGCCAGAAATGCCAAGTTTAGCATCTCATGCCCAGTGCGTGGCATCTGTATTCATTGCAACTTCAGATGGAATGCCATACTGGGGAGCACATGCCTTGCATTCCAGAACCAGAACCAGAGTTTGCTGTTTGAAAAATAAGCTGTTTAGAGAGAATCATGGTGACTGTGGAGGAGAGAGGACACCGAAAGTGAGGAGGGGCAAGACGTGCTTGCCAAGAGGGCTAAAGCTGTCCCTGAGGGCTTTCTTGTGTGCCTCTGCTGCCTCCAGTCACTGAAGACTGCATACCTGATGTGTCGCATGGTCCGTGGAGCCTTTGGACACCCAAAAAGTCATCCCGCTTGGAGCAAAAGGGCTTGGTGCCACGTTTATTTTTATTTTTATAAAGCTCTGTACTGGTCCCCCGGAGGCAGCGTTGGCAGTGCCACATCATCCCGAAGCAGTTTGGGACCTCGCAAGGTCACTGGTCATCTGTTTTGCTGCCTGAAAACCCCTTCCTCGGCAGCACTCCTCCCACCTCCCGATTCCACTTTCTTCACTTCAGGCCAAGGCGGTGAGTTGGTGACAGCACACCTGCAAGGTGCTGGCCGCCAATACTTAAAAAGTTTTTTCCTTTTTTAACAGGCGCTAGGCACGAAGATTGAAGAAACAGCAGAGAGCTTTGGGAGGGCCCAAGGGCTGATTTAGCATACATTAATATTCATTTGGGACTTAACGCCCAGGGGAGGAGGCCAGATAGAGAGGCTCTGTAAAATGAATATAAATATTTAAAGGGGAGGACCCAGAGGTGGAATTAAGCCGGGCGAGGGTAGGAAAGGCCCAAGAGTGTGTTTAAAGGGGCAACCAGGCCTGAGAGACATTTAAAAGGGCAACCAGGTCCAAGAGTGTATTCATAGTAGGCCCTTAGCTTAAAGGGACAACCAGGTCCTGTGTCGTTTGAAGGGACCCATCCAGCTAGTGTACCCCACAGAGTTAGATGGGCCATCCAGCTTTTAGTAGCTAGTTACCCATAGTTACCCCAGCATAGGGAAGCCCAGTCTAGTAAAAAGGGGCCCCATTTCAGTTAAGCAACCACCCAGATGAATTGTTAAAGGTTTGCTCATTGTCATGGTCTGGACATTCAGAGACTGTACATTTGACCATAACTGTTCAAACTGTGACATTTAATTGAACTGCTATAATTTTTCTCTGAATGAAATAATTGCTTTCGAACTACAGTTGTATTACATTGTGCCAGCATCTTGTGCTAGTGTATTTTCGAATCAGTCTTCCTTCTAAGGGCATTCAACAAGTGTACTCCTGAATCAGTCTTCAGCAACCTGCTAAGAGTATTCTACGAGTGCACCCCAGAATCAGTCTGCAGCAGTACTCCTGAAGATCCGTGTCCACAGCCGTACCTTTGCAACATCATATTTATTGTTTTCCTCTAACAGTCCCAGTGTGCAGCCTGGCTCAGTGCAGATTCTGCTCTCCATTTTCTTGTTTTGCCATCTGCATCATAGTGCCTACCAGATCTTCTGTTCCAGTTACCCAAATCAACATCCTGTTTATTGTTTTTACTGTCAGTCCTTGACTTGTCTGACCTTGGCATCCAGAACTCTGTCATCCTTTCAATGCCTGAAGACTTCTTTATTCCGGTTCCTAATTTTTGTGGCGTCCTTCCATCATCTTCTGCATCTTTCATACAAGGTCGTCCACCAGCATGCTGTGGCAGGGGTTCTTCTGCATCTTCCATACCCAGCAGTCCATCAGCGGGCTGTGGCAGGGGTATTCTGCATTTTATGTACCCAGCAGTCCATAAGTTGGCTGCGGCAGGGTAGGTGCTGCATTCGTTGTCTCATCCTGACTGTCCACCAGCAGGCTATACCCGGATCCTTTGTGCTTCAATTCTGTTGGCCCTCAGTGGGTTCTTAGCCGAGAGAATCTTCGTGCTTGTTCTTATTTCCAGCAACCCAGGAGAGGTGGGTGTGGCTGATGGACTCATGGTCTGTTTAGAAAACCTCTCTGTATCCCTCTAATCCCACAATCAGTCTTCAGAGTCACGCTGGCCAGCCAGCCTACTTGTTCCCCTTTGCACAAAATTCCCTTTGTCTTGTCCTCCTTTGTGCAACAGAACAACCCCACGATGATAGAGAAAGTAAAAACCATGCATGAACTGACGATAATAACAGTTAGAGTTTTGCTATAGCATGCTGCAGAAGTTCTTAGGTTTGGTGTACTCCGGGGTATTAGTTACTTGGTAAGAGGTGCACCTCAGCGGCAAAGTGAAATAATTCTTACAGTAATTGTCAGATCTTGATTGTGTGGAAATACTCTTAAAGCGTAACTGTTACAGCCAGTTCTATCATAGAGACACATGAATGCCCCCCCCGGTTAAGGCTACGGAAGGCAATTCTAAGATTGTACCTAAATGGATGACAAAACCGGTACGGCATCTGATTAAAAAGAAAAATAAGGCTTATCATAGGGCAAAAAGATCTGATAGTAGTATATGCTGAGATATTTATAAATATCTCTTAAAACAGTCAAAAAAATGTATTTATCATGCCAAAAAAAGTATGAGTTGAGTTTGGCTGTCAAGGTCCAAAATAATTATAAATCCTCCTATGCATATATTAATGATAAGAAGGGTGCCTGTCGTGCTATAGGCCCACTATCTGCAACTGATGGTAGTATGGTCACTAACCAATTCCACTTAGCCCAAATGTACAATACATTTTTTATATCAGTTTTTAACAATAAAACCTCTCCAACTTTACCCCATTTAGCAGGTAATCTTGACACTAACTATTTGTGTATTAGAGAGGAAATTATTAAAAGACTACGAAAAATAAACCCTAACAAATCTCAAGGCCCGGATGGAATACATCCCAGAATAGTTAAGGAAATGGCAGACTTTCTGGCAGGTCCGACGGCTGTGATCTTTCAAAGATCACTGGACAAGGGGTATGTCATGAAAGCATGGAGACAAGCTACGGTGTTGCCTATATACAAAAAGGGGAGTAGACAAGAAGTGTAAAATTATAGGCCAATTAGTTTGACACCCGTGCTGGGTAAAATCTTTGAGGGTATCCTTAAGGATTATATTATTGAGTACCTTCAAATTACTGATAAGATGGATCCAGTACAGCATAGTTTCACTAGTGGAAGATCATGCCAGACTAATTTACTCGAATTTTATGGACAGGTCAGCAAAGCCATGGAGGAGGGGCAGTCTGTGGATGCGGTGTACTTGGATTTCTCGAAGGCATTTGGTAAGGTGCCTCACGGAGAACTCATAGATGCATTAATCATGCATGACCTGGATGGTAAAATAACTAGATGGTTGGATTCTAGGACACAATCCATTAGTGTCAATGGTACACATTCCGCATGGGAGGATGTGACTAGTGGGGTACCCCAGGGATCTGTATTGGGGCCCTGTCTATTTAACATATATATTGCATCAATGTGTGTTAATAATGAAGTTTGGGTATCTAGGTTTGCTGACGACACCAGGGTAGGGTACACAGTGAACAACCAAGCAGATGCTATTCGACTTCAGAAAGCTCTGAATGAACTAGAAGAAAAAATTACTCACCTTAGTAATTGCTTTTCTTCTCATGGAGTCTTGCTATATTATAACAATAGCAGTCAGCCACTGCAGCTGAACTGCCCCGGAGAGGAAGGAGTTAACTCCAGAAGATCTGGAGTTCTACAGCGCGAGGGCGCTGTGCCCGAAGCTCTATCTGGCAGTTTCAAATGAAACTGTCAGATCTTTTAAGCCAACATCAAAGGACGGAAAAGTCTGTGTGGAAAAACTACACTAGCCTATGGCTACCTACTAGTAGTAATAACAACAATATAAACAACAAAGAAACACCCAGAACCATAATAACAAAGATTGATGGTATTATGGTTCGTTTTACCACCCTTGACAAGCACATATGAACCCCCCTTCCCCCCAAGACTCAAGTCCAACAAGGGGGCAATAAAAAAATAACCTAAATGAACAATCTAGATCCCTAACCCAAAGGAAAACAGGGTTAGGGGAAAACTAAAATGGCATGACACAGTGCTTGCACCAATTTGCCACCTCTACCCAAGTAGGAGTTCTGAGAGGGGCAGGAGGGAGGGTGGTTATAATATAGCAAGACTCCATGAGAAGAAAAGCAATTACTAAGGTGAGTAATTTTTTCTTCAAACACCATGAAGTCTTGCTATATTATAACAATAGCAGATTACACAGCAGTACCTCCATGGAGGAGGTCAGAACCTACTTAGGAAATAGGCTCTGAAGCACAGCTGTGCCAAACCGAGCATCTCTCCTGGACTGGACATCCAGGGAATAATGTGACTAAAGGTGTGAACTGTCTTCCAGGTAGCAACTTGACAAATCTCCAGAATAGGAATGTTCTAGCAGCCGCTAGAGACGCAGCTGTACTCCTGGTGGAGGGCCTCAATCCTGAGGGGGTACTCTACCCAGTTTCTGATAACAAAATTGGATACAAGAGACAATCCACCTTGCAATTGTTCTCTTAGTGGCAGGTTTCCCTTGCCAACCTCGCCATAGGTAAGAAACAGTTGGAGGGATTCAACCTATGACCCTGGTGCGTCTAGATAGTAACTTAATGCCCTTGACATCCAAGCTGTGCAGTCTCCTCTCACCTGAGGAAGAATGCTCAGTGAAAATACTGGGAGGAGATAGATTGATTCAGGTGGAAATCAGAAACCACCTTAGGCAAAACTTTCTATTAGTCCTAAGGATCACCTTATGTCTGTGGAAAGAGATAAAATCTTCTTCCACTGACAGGGCCTGTAACTCACTTGTGCGTCTGGCAGAGGTGATAGCTACTAGAAAAACGGTTTTCAAGTTAAATACTTGAGTTCTGCTGAAGACAGAGGCTCAAGGGGTTGGTTGCATTAACTGAGCAATGCAAATATTCAGGTCCCAGGCGGGAGCTGGTTCCTAAAAGGAGGGTTAGTATGAAGTAACCCTTAAAACTTGGAGAACACAGGGTGAGAAGAAAGGAGGCAGGCTTCCTGTTGACACAAAAGCAGAGACAGCTGCCAGATGAACCTTCAGGTAGCTGGTCTAAGGCCTAGGGAATTCAGATGGACCAAATATTCCAGAAGAATGGGAAGATCAGCAGATTCTGGGATAATCTGCTCTCAGAGCACCAGATGGAAAACCTCTTCCACTTAGAATTATAAGTGGCTTCTAGTGGAAGGCTTCCTAGAAGCCTTTAAATATCCATGACACCTTGAGAAAGGTGTAAGTCAGCAATTCTAGCTCCTCAAGAGCCAAGCCTTGAGGTGGAGGGACTTGAGGTCCGGATACCACACTCTCCCTGTGCACAGGCCAGTAAGTCGTGAACTCTGGGCAGGCTCAGGGCAGGGTGGACTGCCAGGGACAGGAGCAGAGGGTACCAGGGCTGTCTGGCCCAATCTGGGCAATCAGAATCACTCTGCAAGGTTGAGATCTGATTTTCACTAGTACCCCTAAAAGGAGAGGAAAGGGGGAAGGCATACAGAACTTCCCTTCCAATCCAACAGAAAGGCATCCAGAGGGACTGAGCCCAGTACTGGAGGCCTGCAGCAAAAAGAGGAAGTTGGTGGTTGTCTGGGGTCCGAAAAGATCTATCTGAGGAGTGCCCCATCTGGCAAAGACAGACCCCAGTACTTGTGGATTCAGAGCCCATTCGTGATGGCCCTGAGAAATTCTGCTGAGGGCGCCCCACAGCACATTGTCCTTCCCTGGGAGATGAACCGCTATCAGGGAGGTGTTCAGGGAATAAGCCAGAGACCACAACTTCATTGCTTCGGTGCACAAGGCTGAAGACCGAGTGCCCCCTTGCTTGTTGATGTACCACATTGTGGTGGTATTGTCTGTCCTGACTTGAACCACTTTGTTCTGGACAGAATCTGAAAAGACCCGAAGAGCTAAAAAGACAGCTCTGAGTTCCAGAAGATTGATGTGGAGCAGAGATTCCTGAGGAGACCACACTCCCTGAGTGGTAAGGTCGCCCAGGTGAGCCCCCCACCCTAACAGGGAGGCATCCGTGGTGAGGGTGAGGGAGGAGAAATGGGAATGAAGGAACCCCTTGTTTCAGATTGCTTTGATCCTGCCACCAGTGTAAGGCCAGGATCAGGGTTTGAGTAACTGGGACCAATTTGGTAAGGGGTCCTTCCTCTGAGACCAATAGGCCCTCAAATGGAACTGAATGTCCCTCATCTGGAATCTTGCTCCCTGCACAACAGCTGTGGAAGCAGCCATGTGCCCGAGGAGTTGCAGAAAATGCCTTTCTGGTCGAGAGACCCGCAGGGTAAAGAGGAGGATGCCAGGCGATGAGTCTGTCCACCCTTTCCGAGGGAAGAAAGGCCCTGGCTAACCTCGTGTTCAATTCTGCGCCTATGAAAGTTAGGGCCTGAACTGGTTCCAGAACTGACTTTGGTAAGTTTAGCAGGAATCCCAGAGAAGTGAGAAGCTGCTGGGTGACTTGCAAGTGGGTTTCACCTGACCTGGAGACTGACCCACAATGAGACAGTCGTCCAGGTAGGGAAACACAGCAACCCTTGCTTTCTTAAATGAGCCACTACTACAGCGAGACATTTTGTGAATACCCTTGCGCAGAGGTAAGGCCGAGGGCATTGCCCTGAACTGGTAGTGGCCTGAGGGCAGTTCGAACCTGAGGTACTTTCGGTGGGAAGGCCTGATCAGAACATGAAAATAGGCATCCTTGAGGTCCAGGGAAGCTAGCCAGTCCCCTGGCCTTAGGGAAGGCAATATCATTGCCAGAGTCAACATTTTGAACTTTGTTTCAACAGATGCTTGTTCAGTATCTTAAATCCAGAATGGGCCGCCATTCTCCTGTCTTTTTTGGGGTAAGAAAGTATCTTGAATAAAGCCCCTTGCCCTGATGGCAAGGAGGAACCCTTTCCACTGCTTTGCAGACCAGAAGAGAAGAAACCTCTGCTTCCAAAGCAAGGGCTTCTGAAGGATTTGCAGGTGGGAAATGCCTGGCTCTCATCTTTGGAAAATATTTGAAGCTGAGGACCAGACCCTGGCCTATTACCTCCAGAACCCATCTGTCCGAAGTTAGGGACAGCCAGCTCTGGCTGAAATAGGCCAACCTGCCCCCCACTGGTACAGGAGAATCGGCCCTGGGCACCCCATCCCAAGTGCCTGCTAGTGCAGCCTTAGGCTGAGGGAGGGAGACGTCTACTTGCGCCACGCTCTACCCCTGCCTCTGAAGAAACCCTCTGCAGACAGCAGAGGAGGCTTGAAATTGGTAAAAAGGCCTGGAAAAGGGTCTGCCCCTCACCTCTGGGAGCATGCCTTTGTGGCATGGCATGCTTCTCCTTAGCCTGGGCACTTTTGTAGGTAGTTCTGTATTCATCCATCTTTTCATATAATTTTCTGTTTGCTCCCAAACAGAGAATTTCCACTACAGGAAAATCCATAGCCTTTGACTGAGAATCTTGGGACAGATTAGTGCATCTGAGCCATGCCAACCTCAGGAAAGCTACAGAAGTGGCCATGACCCTGGAGGAAACATCATTAACATCAACAGCAGTATGAAATTGAACTTTAGAGGCTTCAATGCCATCAGCAGCCACCTGTTCCAACTCACTAGCCAGCTGGCCATGGGCCTGCTTGGCTAACTGCAATACTGTGTCCCACCTAGATTTCTGATATCTAGCCACATAAGCCATATAATTTGCCTGCCTGAGTCCCAAAGAGCTGCCATATACTGTTTCTTAGCCATGGCATCAATCTTCCTAGAATCCTTGTCAGGAGGATGTAGGCCAGAGGAATATTAGCTTGTCACAGGCTGCAGCTTGTACCACACCTACATGACTACACTGCTCCAATAAGGAAGTCTGTATCCGAGCTCGACAAAGTATACCTTCTGTCCATTTTTTATCTACAGGAGGGACAGAATGAGGATTTTTAAAATCTTTGTTGTTTGCTTCCTAAATGACTTATGCAAGGAATAGACAACCTCCTAGACTCTGGAATATCCATCATTTCCACATAATCAGGCTCCTCTTGCTCATCCACAGCCTCCTCTAAAGGAAGCTGGAGGTTTCTGCAACCTTTTGTAAAAATAAAGAAAGAAGGGACTCAGACAGAATAGGGGAGATTCTAAGGTCTGTCTGGAGAAATGCCCAGTTCAATGGGCACGTCCAGACCCTCCAGCCACACATATATTGATCAAATTCCTCCTCCCTCCTGTGGTTCATAAAATCCTCAACTTCAAAATCCTGAACCACTGGGACTGAAACGAACCAACCTTTACCAACTGTTGGTGGTTCTACAGATCCCTGAGACAGTGACTGGACAATCTGAATGGCTTTAGCTATCTCTGCAGCAGTTGGAGACACAATTCTGGACTCAAACCTCCTGATTTCTTTGTCTTTTACTTGGGACTGGTTCCTCTGAACCAGTCTTCCTTTGCCGAGAAGTCTCGCCTGGTCAGAGGGCACTCCTCTGGTCCAGTGGGTACTGAA
Organism: Neoceratodus forsteri; assembly: GCA_016271365.2. Lineage (NCBI taxonomy): Eukaryota > Metazoa > Chordata > Ceratodontiformes > Ceratodontidae > Neoceratodus > Neoceratodus forsteri. Next base: position 987,128,227 of record CM057450.1, read on the forward strand.
CCGGGCTGGCCATCCGGGTCAGCGGACTTTTGGCCTCCTGCCCTGAGCCGCCCAATCTCTTCTCCAGGGTGGCTGCAGGAAATTTTACACACTGGCAGTCTGACAGGAGGTGGTCAGCCCCAGACAATAGACACAAGTGGTGTGTGGGTCAGCCTTGTGCAAGCGTCCCCACAGACATCACAGTGTTGAAACCCAGTGGCCCGGTTTTCTTTGGTTTCTCAGACATAATGCCAGCCCAACCAAAAACTTGCCCTTTTGATGGCAGTGCCAGGCAAGACACCCTTATCGGTTCCTAACCGTGTCACGGGTATTTGAAAAAACCGTAATAATTTCGTTTTTAGAACCGATAAGAACCGGGAACCGCACTCTAAAACCCACAGTACAGTTTTAAAAGGCAGAAAAAACCAAGCGATCGGTTCAAAACCGAACCGATAATTAATTTTCCACACAGACTTGAATTTTTGTACTTACGGTTACCAGATAGAGCTTTAGAACCGAAATGCGGTAAAAATAATGACTTTTGCCGGTTCAAATGAACCGAAAACTACTCTCTTGAACCGAGAATGAACCGAGCTGAAGGAGCTGATCTCCGGAGCGACTGTTCAGTGAAGCGGAGTAAAGAATCTGACAGTTTCATTTGAAACTGCCAGATAGAGCTTTGGGCACAGCGCCCTCGCGCTGTAGAACTCCAGATCTTCTGGAGTTAACTCCTTCCTCTCCGGGGCAGTTCAGCTGCAGTGGCTGACTGCTATTGTTATAATATAGCAAGACTTCATGGTGTTTGAAATCTGGGCTCTAGATAAAAAATTAACTTATAATGTTGACAAATGCTGTGTTATGCATTTTGGGAGACTGAATAGACACTGGGCATATACACTTGGTGGGCAGATACTGAGTACAGTAGAGCAACAGAGTGACTTGGGCATTATGATCACAAATGATTTAACATTTAAAACACGTAATTTGGTTATCAAGAAGTCTAGTGGTATACTGTATTGTATTAATAAACATATAACATGTAAAATAGAGAAGTACTGTTGCCATTGTACACATCTTTGGTTAGGCCACATTTGGACTACTGTGCACAGTGTTGGTCACCAGGTGGAAGGGCAGAGATAGCAGCATTAGAGAGAGTCCAGCAGATGGCAACCCGTAACATACTGGAAGCTAAAGAGCATAATTACCAAACAAGGCTAAACATTTTGGACCTGTACTCCTTGGAGTTCAGGCAATTACGGGGGGACATGTGTATGATTTATAAATCACTCACTGACTCAGGTCTGTGGGAACTTCTGGGTTTGGAATTTAGGGATTCACCATACACTACTAGGGCCCATTCTCTACAATTGATAGTGGACTGTCCTAGAACTAATCAAAGGAAATCCTGTCTCATCTTAAGGGTGACTAATATCTGGAATAAGTTACCTTTGAAGATTGTAACCAGTGCTAACATGAACATCTTTAAGAATGAGTTGGACAGTTACCTTATTAAGCACAGGATTTTGGGATATTTATCAATTGGTGAGCAAAACGACTATTGTCTATATAGCTCTGTATTACCTATGATAAACATGACCCCTGGGTGTTCCTTATTGCTATTATAATAAAAAAAATTAACAGTTTTAAACCTTGTTCAATATATTATTATGTGCTACATGTATGGTAATAAAAGATTAACATAAGGCTGATAAAAGGTCTACAGTCAATCAGAAAGCTCTGTTTCTCAGACCCTTTTTAAAATACCCCTATACTCTGCTGAAGAGTTTTGTAATACTGCATCATAATTGCCTTTCTAAATTTTCATTTGCAGTTTCATTAAGAGTGATCCATTAGATTCTTCAGTGGAAGGAGTATCATTTGATACTCCTTAAGTGACCTATGAAGAGGAGATGGATCAGAGTCCAACAGATCAAAGCAATTTCATACACGATGAATTAATGAGAGACCGCAATCAACTGACTTATCTGTTTTGAAGAGTGCTTGCTAGATCTTGTTAAGACTGCTTTTAGAACGTGCAAGCACAAAAACTGTGTAGAACATGTTACTATAGACTGCACTTATGTTGCAACATCACGGCATGTGACCATGAGATGTGCATTCAGACATAAGTGGGTATGGAAGTCACAACCACTGGTGAGGAAGATGTCCCTTGGGAATCTCTTGCTAGCAGCTAACATTGTCCTTTCGGGAAATAATTATGGAACAATCGCTTTATTGCTTAAATATATGAAGATGAAACCTGCTGCTAAATCAACCTTCTATGCAGTCCAGAGGAAATATGTTTGCCCAGCAGTTAATGTTTACTGGGAACAAATTAGAAATCAGACTCTGCAATTACTGAAGGGGCCACTCATTGTTATTGCAGATGGATGCAATGATAGCCCAGGACATTCTGCAAAATATTTAACTTACACAATCATGGAAAATAGCACAAAGAGAACAATAGTTACAAAAACAGTTGATGTAAGACAGGCACAGGGGAAGTCACCAAACATGGAATTGTTGGGCTTTAAACAGTGTACGGACAGTCTGCTGAATGAAGGGGTGTCAGTGGAAGAAGTCATTAGAGATGTTCATTCACAGATAATTTCTGTTATAAGTTAGTATGCAGGAATCATATCATTAAGTGCCATAATTGTTTCTTTTGATATACAGAAAAAAAGTCACTGCATAATAAAGTATATGCAAACTACTGATTGTTATGCATCTGTTTATATTTTTTAAACAGAACAGAACCACCCAGGAATGAAGCATCAGACTGACTTGTGGCATGCTAGTAAAGCTGTCAGCAAATGGTTACATAATGTGTGTTCACTGTTGTGTGACTTAATATGTATTTGTTTGCACTGAGTCGTTATTAAAAATAACAATATGGACGGCGTGTGATGTGTGGGCGGCATCACTGGTTCTGTGCATCCAGATGGGGTGTATGTTTGGTGGATATGATGGGGGTTGTGTATTGTAGGATCAGCTCACAGATGCCTGTAAATGCTAGATGATAAATTGATGCTGTGTTGATATATTTATGGATCGCAATATCTGAAATATGTTTATTATACTACATTTCATAATAGCATGCAAGATTAACATCAAACAAAGCACTACGGCCATGGGTGAGAGACATTGTCAACCACTTTTGGTACTCAGCAGTTAATTGCGGGCGAAATGTCATGCTATTTGAGGTATGCATATAAATTATTAAAATGTTGCCATATATTCTAGCATATCATATGGATATTTGTTTGTAGTTATGTATTTGGAATTTGTAGTTTCACATGGATTTTGTATGTTGTTTTCAATCCTTCTTAAGAGCATGTGGTGTGGTGTGGTGTTTTACACCATACAGCCAACTCTCATGAGTGGAAAATACTGAATAGTGGCGACATTAACAAATGTGCACATGAGCCAATACTTGACACCAACAAGGAGTGGTTGATTCCAGACAGTCCAACTCACAAAGCCTTATCTGATGTGGTGTTTAATCAGTGGTTGAGCAGCAAAATGTCTTATTTTGTGAATGCCTGGTCAGTAATAATATGAGTATATTTTGAACATATTATGAAGTCCATATATCATGCCAAAAAACATGTTTTTACATTATTTATGGTGTAAAATACGCACTCTCAGTGTATACTGTCATTGCTACTGAAATATATGTTTCTGTTTGTCCACATAGTTTGCCAACAAAAGTAAGAAGGTATGTTTTAAATATAATACTTATATTAACAAATTTCAAAGAAAGCTGTTACTGAATACATATGAATCATGTATACTGTTCAAATGTTTGTTCTCACCTCATGCTGCGTCATGAAATACTCTTTAATGTTGACTCTGGTCTCCCCTGTCTGTACTCTCCCGGGTCGTGCCTGAATATAGGCAACATTGTTGTCTAGTGTACTTACCCGGTAAACAAAAACCAAATAAATAAAATGTTAGTAATGCAGCACTGTTATCAGATAATTGTTTTTAGCAGAAAGAGTAAGTCAAACATTATGTATTCCTTAATTATTGAATATGAAACATGAGGTGACTGAACGCCATGTGGTCTGCACAATTGATTTGCCCGTATTTATTATAGTATATTTTGCATCACTAACAAAACAGTAAGAAATAAACCATTAACCTTTCTGTATTAAAATACCTGTTTATTAATAATCAGTTTTACAGCTTACTCAATCAGCTCAACTAGTGAACTGGAAACGTTTCACAATCACATACTGATGTATGCAGCAAAACGATTTGCATATATGTGAGTACACGTTTAATTTAAGAGCAGTATGACAAGAATACAGTTTGCAGTTGAGTGCCATATTGTCCCTAGGGGTGATTAACAATGTTTATTTAACTGCTGGGAGTTACTTATAATAGTTATTTTTTGTCATCCTAGAAATGAGATGTACGAGGCACAAGTTCAGGTTGCCACCATTGATTACAATTCACATCTTGACTTGACCAATCAACATAAATGTCTGGCTGGTCTTGGCTGTCCCCGGGTGAAAGAATCTGCCACTGAAAGGAAACTCTGAATTCTTTCCTGCGGGAGGAAAGCATATCCCTCCTGAGTGTCCAACTGGGCCCCTATGAAGGTGAGCAGCTGGGTGGGTTCCGGGTGAGATTTCTTTACATTTACCAGGAAACCCAGAGACTCCAGAGTGTGTTCTGTGAAGGAAAGAGATTCCTTGACCTGGTAAGGAGACTTTGCTACTATGAGTCAGTTATCCAGATAGGTGTAAAGAGCGACACCCAGTCTCCTGAGATGTGCTGCTACCACCGTGAGACACTTGGTAAAGACTCTTGGGGCCGAGGACAGCCCGAAGGGCATTGCAGTGAACTGATAGCGACCCGAAGGAAGTCTGAATCTGAGAAGCTTCCTGTGAGATCTCCTTATGGGTATGTGGAAGTAGGCATCCTTTAAGTCTATGGAGGCTAGCCAGTCTCCCTGCTGTAAGGACTGTATGACCAGTGACAGAGTGACCATTATGAATTTGTTTTTTTTCAGATGTTTGTTTAAATATCTGAGATCTAATATAGGTCGCTACTCCCCAGTTTTCTTTTGTGTCAGAAAATACCTGGAGTAGAGGCCCTTGCCCTTATCGTGGGTTGGGACCCTCTCCACTGCTAATAAAGCCAGAAGGTTTTGTACCTCCATTTCCAACAGCGGTATCTGTGTTGGGGACAGAGGTCTTGACACCTGGGTATGCTTAAGATCTGGCAGCTGCTTGAACTGTAATGACAGACCCTTCTCCACTATCTCCAGCACCCACTTGTCTGACATGATGAGGGACCAGTGCTGAAGATAGTGGGAGAGTCTGCCTCTAACTGGAAATGGGGAGGTGACCTGGACACTCACATCAGGACTTAGACTGAGAGGCAGATGGCTGGGTAGAGGTGGCTCTTCTTTGGCCCCTTCTGCCCCTGCCTCTGAAAGACTCCCTGTACTGGCTGAAGTCAGATTGGGGATAGGAATTGTAAGGCCTGGGAACAAAACTTCTGCGTCTACCGCTCCTGGGACGGAATCTCTGTGGGGTGACGGACTTAGGCTTGGGTGAGTGGCTCTGCCAGGAGGCCTTGAACTCATCGACTTTTTTCATGCAGTCAGTGGTTCTGTAATCAAACAACATATTTTGATCACAGGAAAAATCCATGGTCTTGTTCTGAGTGTCTGTGGTCAGACTGGTTGTTCTAAGCCAGGTGAAGCATCTCAGAGATGGCATGGGCCATCGCCCTAGAGGCTGCTTCATTGTTGTCATCTGCCATATGGAACTGGTACATAGTAGCGTCCAGGGCAGTTTTTGATGTATCCACCAGCTCCTGCACCATAGAATCTGATACGTTGTGGGCGATAGCCTGGATAGATTTCCAAAGGGCTTTCTGATATTTGGCTGTGAATGCCATGTAAGAAGAAAGCCTGAGAAGCAGGGAAGCTGTGGCATACATTTTCATTGCTATAAAGTCAATTTTCTTGGAATCCTTGTCAGGGGAAGAGGGGGACAAGGAGACTCCAGCTTTCTCACAAGCTGCTTGCTGCACTATACTCTCGTTGCTAGGGTGTACAGATAGAAACTCGATACCATTTTTAGACTGTTTATATTTTCTCTCAAGCCACTTATCAACCCCTGATACTGAAGTGGGGTGTTGAAACACCTTCATGGTATTTTTTCTAAATGCATTATAGCTAGGGATGACCAGGGTCTTTGAGGATGAAAGACCCTTCATCTCCCTGTAATCTTCATCGACATCCTGGTTGGGCTCCTGCGTAGGGAGGTCCAGGGTGTCCAGCATATTTTGTATAAATATAAACATAGAGGAAGGATCCTTGTGATCACCCAGGGGATCCCCAAAATGAGGGTCCGGGGACTCCTGGGACTCAAGGCCCTCAAAATCCATGTCAGGGGCATCATAAAACTTATCATCTGCATCAGCGTGGCTCAGTTGGTAGCACATCCGCCTCTGGACCAGAAGGTCGTGGGTTCTCGTCCCACACCAGGATTGGACTTGCACCTAAAAATCACTGGCATCTGAGTGCGGTATTGGGAGGTGCTGTACTGCTGGGGTGTGCCGTCCTTCGGATGAGACGTTAAACCGAGGTCCCTTCTGCCCATCCTGGTGTTGTCTTGGTGGGTGTCCAGGTGGAAGTAAAAGAACCTAGGGCACTCTTTGCAAAGAGAAGGGAACATTCCCAGTGTCCTGGCCAACATTCCCCTTCCCATAAAACCGGTTCATGCAATTATCCAGGCTGTGTGTGGGTGATGACATGCGATATGGCCGCCACCACACATTCAGTCACTTCACTACCAGTCTAGCATTGCTTGTAAAGTGCTTTGGGATACTGTGTATGAAAAGCGCTCTATAAATGCTGATTCTTCTTCTTCTTCATCACCTTCACAGTCTGCAGAAGAAAGCACTGGGGAAGAGTGCTTGCCAGCCCCAGTAAATTGAGGACCCATCTTTTGAAGGTTCTGAAACAGTTGCCATGCTTTTTTCATATCTTGCACTGATGGAAGAACCTGTGCATTTTGTAAGTGTTTTGTTTTTTCTGTATGGTTTAAGCTGCCTGTTGTCTCGCTATTGACTTTCCCAGGAGCAACAGGAGCATATCTGTCTTGACAGAGTTTCTTTTTGGCCACTTCATCAGAGGCTTGATCAGGCTTCCTTTTTTCATCACTCTTATTATTTTTCAATTTGTGAAGAACTTCATCTTTGGAAGCTTTATTTTTTGGCTGGGATCTGGAGGGCTCCTCAGCATCTCTGCTTTTGGTATTAGTACTTTTGAATGGCCCCTCGCCAGAAGTCTTTGATTTATCCTCAGCCATAATAATCAAAGGTTTGTCTGCTATGTTTGCCAGTTTAAGCAAAGCAAATCAGTCCTGGACCTATGAACTGAGTGCAGGTTTCTGCAAAAATGCCACCGGCCAGTCCTGCCCCAGCTAATAAACTCAGTCTATTACTAGTGCCTTTTTTTTTTGGTTGTAGAACTGGGATCTATACCAGTGCCAATCTTAACAGAAACCCAGTAATACTCAACTGCACAGAAGTGCCTGCTGGACCCTTACAGACTGTCCTGACACAGATGATACCAAGGTCCAGTAATATAACAAAAAAGGTTTCCTCGTAATTGCCAATCTAGAGAGAAAACCTACAGGCACTGTTTAAATTTGAAATCCACTGCAGGTGCCTCGCGGTAAACCCTGCGAGGTCTAAGGTAAAAAACAAGGCAACTGTCCGTAATTCGACAGTTCCCACAAGAATTTGCCCAAAAATGAAGGAAACCATCGAAAATAAGCACCCGAGATAAAATTAGGCTTTAAACTAAATAGTCGCAGTAAAACTAAAGTCAAAATAGTGTGATTGCGCTAAAAATAAAAAATCTGTGCGGCACTACAGAAAAAGTAAAACTTTCACTCAGCACACTAAAGGAAATAATTTATGAGGAAAACTTTACCCAGATAAACGCTAGGAGGCTGTCAATAAGGAAAGCTGGGAGACACCTCAGAGGCAATATTGCTCAGTCCAGTGGAGAAAAAATTCTGAAGCCTTCAACAGATCTCACTCAGCTCACACCCCCTCCTGTCTTTTGACTGGCTTGGCCCTAAGCTCATTTAAATATCTCTTAAAGGCACACCTCCGGGACAGTTGCACCTAGCCAGCTAAGTGCAAAAAAGTTACTGATGCTAAAGGACTCCTGGGGTAAGAAAAGCAACTGCCCACTGGTGGGAGAAGAATTAACAAAAAGGTCAGAACCCACTTTTTCCTACCCCTAGGTTCTGTTGGGAAGGCTGGGTGGGAGGTCAGAATATAGCAAGACTCCATTAGAAGAAAAAATATTACTATGGTAAGTATTTTTTTCTTCAAACAACATGAAGTCTTGCTGTATTCTGACAAATGCAGACTATCAAGCTGTGCCCCTAGGAGGTGGGCATAGAACCTACTTGGGAAATAGGCTTTGCAACACTGCTGTGCCAAACCTGGCATCATTTCTAGCCTGAGTATCCAGGCAGTAGTGCTTAGTGAATGTGTGAACAGTCTTCCAGGTGGCTGCTTTACATATATCCAGCACGGGGATATCGCTGGCTGCTGCTACTGAGGCAGCAGTACCTCTAGTGGAATGGGCCCTAAGACCCAAAGGAGGGTCCTTCCCTAGTTTGCCATAACAGAACTGAATGCAAGCCACAATCCATCTGGCTCTGATCTTTTTTGTGGCTGGCTTGCCCTTACCTACCTCCCCATAGGTAAGGAACAGCTGGGAACAACCCTGTCTGTGCTCCTTAGTCCTATCCATGTAATAGCTGATGGCCCTCTTTACATCCAGACTGTGTAGCCTGCATTCACCTGAGCTGGAATGGTCTGTGAAGAACATAGGTAGAGTGATAGATTGATTAAGGTGAAAATCAGAGACCACCGCGGGAAGAAACTTCCTATTAGTCCAAAGGACAATCTTGTCCCTATGAGGAGTAATGTAGTTGGGTTCCACTGACAGGGCTTGGAGCTCACTGATTCTCCTGGCAGACATGATAGCCACCAAAAATAGTGTCTTCCAGGTCAGAAACTTAAGTTCTGCTAAAGACATGGGCTCAAAGGGAGGCTACATAAACTGTCCTATGCAAATATTGAGATCCCAAGCTGGAGTGGGCTGTCTGTGAGGGGGGATGGAGATGTAACAGTCCCTTAAAGAACTTCTTGAAGATGGGATGTGCAGCTAGGGCATGGCCCTTCCCTGCAGACAGGTATGCCGAGACAGCTGCCAAATGTACCTTTAGGGTAGAAGGCTGCAAATGAAGGGACTGCAGGTGTACCAGATAGTCCAGCAGCACTGGAAGCCCAGCCTGCTGAGGGTCCAGGCTCCTCTGGGAACACCAGATGGAGAACCTCTTCCATTTAGAGGAATAAGCTTTCCTAGTGAAAGTCTTTCTGGACCCCTTTAGAATGTCCAGAACACTCTCCGAGAGATGCAGGCCTGCATACTCTAGGTCTTCAACAGCCAAGTCCTGAAGCGGAGAGACTGGAGATTGGGGTAGAGGATCCTCCCCTGAACTGATGTCAGCAGGTTGTGTCTCCTGGGGAGATGAATGGTACTGGCCACCGACAGGGACAGCAGCATAGGATACCAAGGTTGACTGGCCCAGTCTGGGGTTATGAGGATCATGGTCGCAGGCTGAGACCTGAGCTTGACTAAGACCCTGAGGATCAGTGGAAAAGGAGGAAAAGCATACAGAAACTTGTTTGTCCAATCCAGAAGCAGAGCCTCCAGGGGCACGGAGCCCTGAACAAGAGGCCTGCAACAGTACAGAGGCAACCGATGACTGGGGCTGCAAAGAGATCTATCTCTGGAACCCCCCACCTCCTGAAAACTGACAGGAGGACTTGCTTGTTCGGGAACCACTCATGATGGCCGACTGATCCTACTGACAGCATCTGCTAGGATACTGTCCTTCCCTGGTAAGTGGAATGCTGACAGGGAGATGTCCAAGGAGTAGGCCAGGCTCCAAATTTTCATGGACTCTGTGCAGAGAAAAGAGGACCTTGTTCCCCCCTGCTTGTTGATGTAGTACATTGTAGTGGTGTTGTCTGTTCTGACTTGAACCACCTTCCCCTGCAAGTGGCTGGCAAATGCTGGAACTGCTAGGAACACTGCCCTGAGCTCCAGGAGGCTGATGTGCAACAAAGACTCCTGAGGTAGCCAATTCCCAGGAGCTGTGTGCTCCCCCAGGTGTGCACCCCAGCCGAGCAGGGAAGAAAAAATTACTCACCTTAGTAATTGCTTTTCTTCTCATGGAGTCTTGCTATATTATAACATTAGCAGTCAGCCACTGCAGCTGAACTGCCCCGGAGAGGAAGGAGTTAACTCCAGAGGATCTGGAGTTCTACAGCGAGGGCGCTTGTGCCTAAAGTTTCATCTGGCAGTTTCAAATGAAACTGTCAGATCTTTACAAAGCTAACATCAAAGAACAGAAAGTCTGTGTGAAAACTACACTAGCCCATGGCTACCTACTAGTAGTAGTAACAATATAAACAACAAAGAAACACCCAGAACCATAATAACAAAAATTGATGGTATTATGGTTGTTTTACCCCTTGACAAGCACATTATGAATCCTCCCTTCCCCAAGACTCAAGTCCAGGAAGGGGCAATATAAATAACCTAAATGAAAGCAACCAGATCCTAACTTAAGGAAAGAGGGTAAAGGGAGACAACTACAATGCATGACACAGTGCTTGCCAATTCGCCACCTACCCAAGTAGAGGTTCTGAGGAGGGACAGGAGGGAGGGTGGTTATAATATGCAAGACTCCATGAGAAGAAAAGCAATTACTAAGGTGAGTAATTTTTCTTCAAACACCATGAAGTCTTGCTATATTATAACATTAGCAGATTACACAGCAGTACCTCCATGGAGGAGGTCAGAACCTACTTAGGAAATAGGCTCTGAAGCACAGCTGTGCAAACCGAGCATCTCTCCTGGACTGGACATCCAGGAATAATGCTTGGTAAAGGTGTGAATCGTCTTCCAGGTAGCAGCTTGACAAATCTCCAGAATGGAATGTCCCTAGCAGCCGCTAGAGACGCAGCTGTACCCCTGGTGGAGTGGGCCCTCAATCCCTGAGGGGTACTTACCTAGTTTCTGATAACAGAATTGACACAAGAAACAATCCACCTTGCAATTGTTCTCTTAGTGGCAGGTTTTCCTTTGCCAACCTCGCCATAGGTAAGAAACAGTTGGAGGGATTCGAACCTATGACCTCTGGTGCGCTCTAAATAGTAGCTTAAGGCTCTTTTGACATCCAAGCTGTGCAGTCTCCTCTCACCTGAGGAAGAATGCTCAGTGAAAAATACTGGGAGAGAGATAGATTGATTCAGGTGGAAATCAGAAACCACCTTAGGCAAAAACTTTCCATTAGTCCTAAGGACTACCTTATCTCTGTGGAAAGAGATAAAATCTTCTTCCACTGACAGGGTCTGTAACTCACTTATGCATCTAGCAGAGGTGATAGCTACTAGGAAAACGGTTTTCCAAGTTAAATACTTGAGCTCTGCTGAAGACAGAGGCTCAAAGGGGGGTTGCATTAACTGAGCAATGCAAATATTCAGGTCCCAGGCGGGAGCTGGTTCCCGAAAAGGAGGGTTAGTATGAAGTAACCCTTTAAAAAACTTGGAGAACACAGGGTGAGAAGAAAGGGAGGCAGGCTTCCCTGCTGACACAAAAGCAGAGACAGCTGCCAGATGAACCTTCAGGGTAGCTGGTCTAAGGCCTAGGGAATTCAGATGGACCAAATATTCCAGAAGAATGGGAAGATCAGCAGATTCTGGGATAATCTGCCTCTCAGAGCACCAGATGGAAAACCTCTTCCACTTAGAATTATAAGTGGCTTCTAGTGGAAGGCTTCCTAGAAGCCTTTAAAATATCCATGACACCTTGAGAAAGGTGTAAGTCAGCAAATTCTAGCTCCTCAAGAGCCAAGCCTTGAGGTGGAGGGATTTGAGGTCCGATACCACACTCTCCCTGTGCACAGGCCAGTAAGTCGTGGACTCTGGGTAGGCTCAGGGCAGGGTGGACTGCCAAGGACAGAAGCAGAGGGTACCAGGGCTGTCTGGCCCAATCTGGGGCAATCAGAATCACTCTGCAAGGTTGAGATCTGATTTTTACTAGTACCCTGAAAAGAAGAGGAAAGGGAGGAAAGGCATACAGGAACTTCCCTTTCCAGTCCAACAGAAAGGCGTCCAGAGGGACTGAGCCCAGTACTGGAGGCCTGCAACAGAAAAGAGGAAGTTGATGGTTGTCTGGGGCTGCGAAAAGATCTATCTGAGGAGTGCCCCATCTGGCAAAGACGGACCCCAGCACTTGTGGATTCAGAGCCCATTCGTGATGGCCCTGAGAAATTCTGCTGAGGGCGTCTGCCAGGACATTGTCCTTCCCTGGGAGGTGAACCGCTATCAGGGAGGTGTTCAGGAGTAGGCCAGAGACCACAACTTATTGCTTCGTGCACAAGGCTGAAGACCGAGTGCCCCTTGCTTGTTGATGTACCACATTGTGGTGGTATTGTCTGTCCTGACTTGAACCACTTTGTTCTGGACAGAATCTGAAAACACCCAAGAGCTAAAAAGACAGCTCTGAGTTCCAACAGATTGATGTGGAGCAGAGATTCCTGAGGAGACCACACCCCTGGGTGGCAAGATCGCCTAGGTGAGCCCCCACCCTAACAGGAGGCATCCGTGGTGAGGGTGAGGGAGTGAGAAATGGGAATGAAGGAACCCCTGTCTTAAATTGCTCTGGACCTGCCACCAGTGGAGGGCTAGGATCAGAGTTTGAGTAACTGGAACCAACTTGGTAAGGGGTCCTTCCTTTGAGACCAATAGGCCCTCAAATGGAACTGAATGTCCCTCATCTGGAATCTTGCTCCCTGCACGACAGCTGTGGAAGCAGCCATGTGCCCAAGGAGTTGCAGAAAATGCCTTGCTGGTCGAGAGACCCGCAGAGGTAAAGGAGGATGCCAGGCGATGAGTCTGTCCACCCTTTCCGAGGGAAGAAAAGCCCTGGCTAACCTTGTGTTCAATTCTGCGCCTATGAAAGTTAGGACCTGAACTGTTCCAGAACTGACTTTGGTAAGTTTAGCAGGAATCCCAGGGAAGTGAGAAGCTGCTGGGTGACTTGCAAATGGGTTTTCACCTGACCTGGAGACTGACCCACAATGAGCCAGTCGTCCAGGTAGGGAAACACAGCAACCCCTTGTCTTCTTAAGTGAGCCACTACTACAGCGAGACATTTTGTGAATACCCTTCGCAGAGGTCAGGCCGAAGGGCATTGCCCTGAACTGGTAGTGGCCTGAGGGCAGTTCGAACCTGAGGTACTTTCGGTGAGAAGGCCTGATCAGAACATGAAAATAGGCATCCTTGAGGTCCAGGGAAGCTAGCCAGTCCCTGGCTTTAGGGAAGGCAATATCATTGCCAGAGTCAACATTTTGAACTTTGGTTTCAAAAGATGCTTGTTCAGGTACCTTAAATCTAGAATGGGCCTCCATTCTCCTGTCTTTTGGGGTAAGAAAGTATCTTGAATAAAGCCCTTGCCCTGATGGCAAGGAGGAACCCTTTCACTGCTTTGCAGTCCAGAAGAGAAGAAACCTCTGCTTCCAAAGCAAGGGCTTGAAGGATTTGTAGGAAAATGTCTGGCTCTCATCTTTGGAAAGTGTTTGAAGCTGAGAACTAGACCCTGGCTTTATTACCTCCAGAACCCATCTGTCCGTAGTTAGGGACAGCCAGTTCGGATGAAATAGGCCAACCTGCCCCCACTGGTACAGGAGAATGGCCCTGGGCACCCCATCAGGGTGCCTGCTTAGCAGCAGCCTTAGGCTGAGGGGAGGGGACGGTCACTTGTGCCTCGCCCTACCCTGCCTCTCTGAAGAAACCTCTGCGAGACAGCAGAGGAGGCTTGAATTGGTAAAAGGCCTGAAAAGGCCTGCCCCTACCTCTGGGAGCATGCCTTTGTGGCATGGCATGCTCCTCCTTAGCCTGGGCACTTTTGTAGGTAGTTCTGTATTCATCCATCTTTTTCATATAGTTTTCTGTTTGCTCCCAAACAGAGAATTTCCACTACAGGAAAATCCATAGCCTTTGACTGGGTATCTTGGGACAGATTAGTCATCTGAGCCATGCCAACTCACGGAAAGCTACAGAAGTGGCCATGACCCTAGAGGAAACATCATTAACATCAACAGCAGTATGAAATTGAACTTTAGAGGCTTCAATGCCATCAGCAGCCACCTGTTCCAACTCACTAGCCAGCTGGCCATGGGCCTGCTTGGCTAACTGCAATACTGTGTCCCACCTAGATTTCTGATATCTAGCCACATAAGCCATATAATTTGTCTGCCTGAGTCCCAAAGAAGCTGCCATATACTGTTTCTTCACCATGGCATCAATCTTCCTGGAATCCTTATCAGGAGGATGTGAGGCCAGAGGAATATTAGCCTTGTCACAGGCTGCAGCTTGTACCACACCTACATGACTACACTGTTCAGTAAGGAAGTCTGTATCCGAGCCTGACAAAGTATACCTTCTGTCCATTTTTTATCTACAGGAGGGACAGAATGAGGATTTTTAAAATCTTTGTTGTTTGCTTCCTAAATGACTTATGCAAAGGAATAGACAACCTCCTAGACTCTGGAATATCCATCATTTCCACATAATCAGGCTCCTCTTGCTCATCCATAGCCTCCTCTAAAGGAAGCTGGAGGGTTTCTGCAACCTTTTGTAAAAATAAAGAAAGAAGGGACTCAGACAGAATAGGAGGAGATTCTAAAGGTCTGTCTGGAGAAATGTCCGATTCAATGGGCACATCCAGACCCCCCAGCCACATATATTGATCAAATTCCTCCTCCTGTGGTTCATAAAATCTCTCAACTTCAAAATCCTGAACCACTGGGACTGAACGAACCAACCTTTACCAACTGTTGGTGGTTCTACAGATCCCTGAGACAGTGACTGGACAATCTGAATGGCTTTAGCTATCTCTGCAGCAGTTGGAGACACAATTTGGACCCCAAACCTACTGATTTCTTGTCTTTTACTCGGACTGGTTCCTCTGAACCAGCCTTCCTTTGCCCGAGGAAGTCTCCCTGGTCAGAGGGCACTCCTCTGGTCCAGTGGGTACTGGACCGGCTGGCCATCCGGTCAGCGGACTTTTTGCCTCTCGCACCCTGAGCCGCCCAATCTCTTTTCCAGGGTGGCTGCAGGGAAATTTTTACACACCTGGCAGTCTGACAGGAGGTGGTCAGCCCCAGACAATAAACACAGTGTGTGGGTCAGCTTGGCAAAGGCCTCCCACAGACATCACAGTGTTGAAACCCAGTGGGCCCGGTTTTCTTTGGGTTTCTCAGACATAATGCCAGCCTAACCAAACTTGCCCTTTTGATGGCAGTGCCAGGCAAGACACCCTTATCGGTTCCTAACCGTATCACGGTATTGAAAACCGTTATAATTCTGGTTTTTAGAACCGATAAGAACCGGGAACCGCACTCTAAAACCCACTGTACACTTTTAAAATGTAGAAATAACAAACCGATCGGTTCAAAACCGAACCGATAATTAATTTTCCACACAGACTTAAAATTTAGTACTTACGGTTACCAGATAGAGCTTTAAAACCGAAATGCGGTAAAAAATAATGACTTTTGCTGGTTCAAATGAACCGAAAAATACTCGCTTGAACCGAGAATGAACTGAGCTGAAGGAGCTGATCTCCGGAGCGACTGTTCAGTGAAGCGGAGTAAAGAATCTGACAGTTTCATTTGAAACTGCCAGATAGAGCTTTGGGCACAGCGCCCTCGCGCTGTAGAACTCCAGATCCTCTGGAGTTAACTCCTTCCTCTCCGGGGCAGTTCAGCTGCAGTGGCTGACTGCTAATGTTATAATATAGCAAGACTTCATGGTGTTTGAAGCATCTGTTGTGAACACCAGAGAGGGAACCTGCTGAAGAAAGGGTACTCCCACTCTGAGATTGTCCATGTCCTACCACCAATGGAGGGGCTTGCAGGAGGGTGGCGGATACAGGGATAAGTTCTGACAGAGAATCCTTCCTTTGGGACCAAAAGAACCTCAAGTGGAACTGAATGTCCCTCATCTGAAACCTTGCTCCTGGGACCACAGCTGTGGTAGAGGCCATGTGACCCAGGAGTTGCAGGAAATGCCTTGCTGGGCGAGGAACTCGAAGGTGGAAGGAACCTAATGGCTGAATGAGAGCCTGGGCCTTTGCCTGGATAGTGTCCAGTTCTGCCCCATGAAGTCTAGGACCTGGACAGGAGTCAGTACTGACTTTTTGAGGTTTATTAAGAAACCCTGGGATTGGAGTGTTAGCTGTGTGAATTCCAGAAACTGTCCCACTTGCTGGGAGGACTGGCCTACTAGTAGCCAGTCGTCCAGGTAAGGGTAAACAGAAACCCCTCACTTTCTGAGAAATGCCACTACCACTGTTAGGCACTTTGTGAATATCCTTGGTGCCGAGGTCACCCCAAAGGGCAAAACCCTGAACTGGTAGTGTCCTGAAGGTAGCCAAAATCTAAGGTACTTTCTGTGGGACTGCCTGACTGTTATGTGAAATTAGGCATCCCTGAGGACCAGGGATGCCAGCCAGTCCCCTTGTCATAGGATGGGTAGGATTGTAGCCAAAGTTGTCATCCTGAACTTTGGCTTTGAAAGATGCCTGTTCAGGTATCTGAGAGCTAGGATGGGCCGCCACTCCCCATTTTTCCTTCAGGCAAGGAAGTACCTGGAATACAACCCCTTTCCCCTTGTGCTGAGGTGGCACAGGCTCCACTGCTCTTGAAAGAAGGAGGGTGGAAACCTCTGCCTCCAGTAGAGCTGTTTCTGAAGGGTTGGGAGGCTTGAAGGATCTCACCCCCTGCTTGGGGAAGAACTTGAAGCTGAGGGCAAGGCCCTGACCTACTATCTCCAGACCCACTTGTCTGAAGTGATGGCTTGCCAGGCCTGGAGATAGCAGGCCAGTCTGCCCCCTACTGGGATAGGGGAGGTGGCCCGAGCAGACCCTTCAGGGTGTCTGCTTAGCAGGAGTAGAGGAGTGTGGGGTGGAAGCAGCCCAGCCTGCACCCCTCCTTTCTTGACCCCTGAAGAACCCCCTGGATTGCCAAAAGGAAGGGAAAGCTTGGGCCCAATGGAAGGGCCTAGGGTAAGGTCTGCCCCTGCCCACTCTGGCCTGTTGCCTCGGGGGGGGGGGGGGGCAGGCTTCTCCTTTGCAGAGGCACTCTTGTATGCCACCCTGTAATCATTCATCTTTTTCATGTATGCTTCTGTCTGTTCCCCAGTGAATTCTGTGTTAGAGGAAAATCCAGATCATTATTCTGGGTATCCTGGGAGAGGTTGATACATCTCAAGCAGGTAAACAACCTTAGGGAAATGGCAGATGTCATAGCCCTAGAGGCTGCATCACTGGAGTCCACAGCCATATGAAACTGGGACTTGGATGCTTGAATTCCCTTGCTGGCCAGCTCCTGAACCGGACTTTCTGGACTTTTTGGCCAGTGTGGTATCCGGGGTTGAGTTCGACCATCTTTTAGAGGATGAAGACTCGACCTGATCAGTAGAATTGGTAACTGAACCGGCCGGTTCGGTTGAACTGGACCCGACATCCTGGGAAGATTTCTCCATTTTTTCCCAAAGCTTACCAAGTCTTCTATCAAGGGTAGATTGGGGAAAGTTGTTGCAGATTTCACAGTCTGCTTGCAAGTGGTCGAAACCCAAGCAGTACAGACAAACAAGAGCGGGTCAGCTTTAGCAAATTGCTCACTGCATTCAGTGCAACGCTGAAACCCAGTGGGACTGGTTTTTCTCTTGGGTTTCTGTGACATAACCTCTGAAATTTAGTGCTCAACCCAATGGCTTAGTTAGGCCGCTTAAGCGGTACCCAAACAAAAATGTTTTATCTGAATTGGCTTAGTTAGGCCCAGATAAATAAAATAAAATAAATTACCCCTGGTGGCTTAGTTAGGCCAGGTAAGAGGGAAGACGAAGCCTGACGACCGGTGGTTCAGCACTAGTTGAAAAATCAAGAAAAAACTTGGTTAGTCAGGACTTCGCACCAGTGCCCAAGCTAAAGGAAAATTAGAAACAGACTACTTGAAAGAAGGAAAATAATGGTTTGGTTCTCTCACGGTCAGCGGGAACCCAATGGAAACCAAACTACTTATCCAGCCAGGAAACTCTGCTATACCAAGGACAGCAGTTTGAAAAAGCACTGAAAACAAACTAGAAAAAATAAACGGATGGGTAAAGAACCGACACTTTATACTCTTGAACCGAGAAGAAGAGGAGCAATCTCTGAGGCGTCTTCACTGGCAGGTGGAGTAAGGAATCTGATCAGTTACTAGAACGTACTGAGGATGGTGGTTTGAAAACCGAGCTCGAGCTCAACGTTCTATGCATTTGCACAGAGTTTAACTCTGTTCTCTGGGGCATCTGAACCAGTCGGTCATACTGCATTTGTCAGAATACAGCAAGACTTTATGTTGTTTGAGACAATCTGCTCATCAATTGCTCCTGTATTTCCCCCCACCTGTTGCTCAGTTGGCTGCAGAGCATAAGACCAGATTTAAGAAGAAAGAATAACATTTCAGATTGACTTACGGAGTATGACTGCATAGAAAACCATAGTAATAAAGTACTACTCTAGCTAGATGGGCAGGATGACAAAATATATGACCATCGTCAGTCTGTCCAGATTTATATGACTGGCAATGGATCTACGACCGTTCATCGACTGTCTACCATGTTTTCTTTGGTGTGCTTTGCCTCCGAACACTCCAAGTGGGGGGGCTGTTCCTCCTGCACCCCCCATTAATATAATCAACTCAGAGCTGGAGCTGATTAGGGGAGGGGGTGCAAGATCCACAGATAACAGTTCCGGGGTCCAGCACTGACACTACAGCAACATGATGCTGTTGTCACTATAGTGTCGGTCGGCGTCGACATGTCAATGTCA
The DNA here is from genome assembly GCA_016271365.2 of Neoceratodus forsteri. Taxonomy (NCBI): domain Eukaryota; kingdom Metazoa; phylum Chordata; order Ceratodontiformes; family Ceratodontidae; genus Neoceratodus; species Neoceratodus forsteri. Next base: position 987,147,209 of record CM057450.1, read on the forward strand.
GGGTGGTATACCACTGGCAGTAGGGTTGCCAATAGGAACAGGGGCAAGTCCAAAAGAGGGGCAACGGAATATTAGCATATGTAATAGATTGTCTCTTATTTTTCAATAACAGTATTTTTAGACTGTATGACATTACCTGTTATTTATGTTGTATGTTCTTCCATATATGTTATGCATAGCCTTAGAATTTCATTTATGGGGCCGGATGGTGGCGCTGAGGGCTGAGGAGCTGGATGCCTTACCTCGTGCTACACCAGCGACCCATGTTCAAGAACGAGCACGGGCCGCCAGGGGTTGGTAGGGTTGGAGAAGGATTGAGTGTCTGATGGACTGCTCTCCTTCTCTAGGGAGGGGGACAACAGTGGTTGGTGCATGACTGGCCCCTGGTGGAGACTGGGGGGCAGTGTACCGATGCTGCAGAAGAGGGGCAGGGTTGGGGCAGATGCCTGGAGGGGCACATATGGACGTGTGTGCGCTCCCTCCACTGGGATCATTGAATGCCCCTCCCAGCAGGGGAGAAATGTCAAAATACTCCTCGGCAGCATAAAGGCTTCCCTGATGGCGCTTCCATGATTGCGTCCAAGTTAGCTCCCTCACGGGCCCATCCTCCAGGTCTCCACGGTGGTGGGGTATGTACCCATAGCGATGCGACCTGGGGTGGCTGTGGTAGGGAGGTATGAGCTCTGGCTGAGATCGGGGAGGCAGCTGTGAAGGTGGGCTGGAAAAGTGGGGGAACCAAATGCACAACCTCCCAGCCAAAGGATACAAATAAATAAAGCAAAAAGCAAAAAAAAAATTAATTTATGTTTACCAACTAGAAATGCTAATTGATATTTAAAGTATGGAATCATGGACCATGGGGATGGTATAAAAAACACATGGGAGCAAGGGGAAATTGGATTCTCTCAGTTGATATCTGTCCATACAGAGGTAGGATCTCATCACTCTCTTGGCTCAAGGAGTGGTAGAGTAAAACAGAATGTAGAAGATATTCATGGTGTTCAACGGGGGCTGAAGCTAGGCCATAATAGGATGAAGAATAGTAAAATAATTTTATGTTGTATTGTGGTTTTTGCCTATTTTTATTGAGAGACAATAAAATGATAAATGCTTTCTGGAATTTTTTATGCATCCAATTAATGTCTGCCTGTTTATGTAATTATGAGATCCCACACTGTACTACAATAATTACAATGAAATGTGCATGCATATGCAGAGGCAGATTCCCACTGCTCATAGACAGTCATGAAGTTTATAATAGCATTTTTGAGCATAACTTCCCTGTAATTAAGCTCCCTCTAACTGTATTGAACCCCTTCACATATTTGAACGTGTCTATCATGTACCCACTCTCCCTTCTGATCTCCAGTGGGTACAAATCCAACATCTTCAACTTCTCATTGCATGGCTTCCCACCAAATCCATGCATCTTATTAGTTGCCTTTCTCTGTCATCTTTCTATGCACAGCAAGGATTTTAATGCACTTCACACGGGTATAAGGACACTCTACTTATGGCCTTGTGACTCTGCATACATGTGGGGCGTGCATTAAAATCCTTGAAATACACTCCCAGTCCTGACTTATTACTTCCATAATATACTGTAACATACTATTACGTTAATATTACTTTACAAAAAAAAAAAAAAAAGAAATTTCTATTGTTAAATATGAAAAACAATCTTTTTTAATTGATCAGTACAACAGTTAGGTATGGTAGATACTGTAAAAATAAACATACTGTACATGCAATAAAACAATACATTAACACAAATGTAAATGATGACAGTAAACATATATATGCTACTTCACATTTAATAAGTCATCTGATAAATTAACGAAACTAGACATCATGGAAAAGAATTATAATATCATCATTGAACAGTACCTCCATGAATATTTCATACGTATGCACAGGAATACTCATGTTTATGACTGGTTTTTATTACCTGGAACAGATTTACTATTTAAACAAGTTGAAATAGATAAACAGAAAATAAACTTTCTTCAATATTTGTATAGCCACATTAAATATGGCTTCTGATATAGAGTACTGCTGCTTTAAAGAAGGTGAGTGGCATTCACATAAGCATAATCAAATGAGAAATTATATTTATGGGTAATTAAATGAAATCATGAAGTGAGTATCAAGTAAGTGCTAAACAGATCACAGTGAAATAACTGTTGAAAAATAGCAGTTGTTATTTTTTTGCAATGCAGCTGTAATTATTATGTCTCGCCTGCAAAACTTAAATCACACTATAATTAAGAAAGGCAATGAGGTAATAAACTGACATACTGTCCGAATGGGTCTGGGTACTCATTCCTAATTGCCCACACACAACAAGAAGGTATCACTTTTCTGTTACCCATACCAAAGCAACCATACTGCAATGAAATAAACTGCAGCTATGCTGCTAATCAAAGTTATTTGTTGTTGTCCTCGTATACGTGATGAGCCGTACCTAAAATATCATTCCTATCATCTCTAGCAATAGATAATACAGTCTCATTTAAAGAAATCAGCCGACATGCATGTGTTGTACTGAGATACATATCCATGTCCATGCCACAGCATACTAGCTCCTGCTGAGTTGGCATTTCTCTACACACACCACATGTGCCTCAGGAAGGATTGTTGCTTGCAGCTGTTACGTCGGTACTCCTAACACGGATTATATCAAAAATCACACCAGGCTGTCTAACAATCATCTGATGAGTGTTCGCCGAGTCTCGATCCATTTGTTTGACTAAATCCTATTTTGGATAAAGAATGAGCAATTGTACATCATAATTTTGGTGCAGTCCAATTAATGTTTCAGTAATCAGATACAATACAACATTGACAGGGAATAAGATTTCTGACTTTTATTCACAATTTATAATTGTTATGCAACACCACATATGTGTGTACTAAATTAAGCTAGAAGGCATAACTAGGGGTTAGAAGAAAAAATTACTCACCTTAGTAATGTTGTTTCTTCTGATGGAGTCTTGCTATATTATGACAGTAGCAGTTTGTCCCACCACTAGAACTGCTCTGGAGGTGAAATGGTTAATACCATTCCAAAATAGAACTTTGAGCACGAGCTCCAAGAAGCAGCTCTATCTGTGTAATTTCAAACCTGAACTGTCAGATCTTTATGAGCAAAAACTCACTAAGGTCTGTGTGGAAGCTGTAACTACACTAGCCAAATGGCTACCTAAATATTAACAACCATTGCTGGTCCCAACACCCAAGACTCAAGTCAGGGGACCAGAACTACTAACACAATTCTAACAACATGAGAATAAAACAACAGTATAATAAACACACACCCCAAACTCCCAAAGGGAGAAACGCTAAAAGGACATAAAATAGTGCCCACACTAAGTTGCCCGCACCCACCCAAGTAGAAGTTCTGAGAGGGCAGGCTGGGGGAGGTCATAATAGCAAGACTCCATTAGAAGAAACAACATTACTAAGGTGAGTAATTTTTCTTCAAACAACATGAAGTCTTGCTATATTATGACAGTAACAGACTACACAGCAGTACCTCCTCCATGGAGGAGGGCAGAACCTACTTAGGGAATAGGCTCTGAAGAACAGCTGTACCAAACCAAGCATCTCTCCTGGCCTGGACATCTAGGGAGTAATGCTTGGTAAAAGTGTGTACCGATTTCCAAGTAGCAGCCTGGCATATCTCTAATATAGGGATGTCTCTGGCAGCAGCTAGAGACGCAGCTGTACCCCTGGTAGAATGAGCCCTCAAGCCAGAGGGGGGAATCTCTGCCCAGTTTCTGATAACAAAATTGGATACAAGAGACAATCCACCTGGCAACTGATCTCTTAGTGGCAGGTCTGCTCTTCCCAGCTTCACCATAGGTAAGGAAAAGTTGGAGGATTCAACTGTGACCTTTAGTACGCTCTATATAGTAACTAAGAGCTCTCTTAACATCCAGGCTGTGCAACCTCTCACCAGAAGAGGAGTGATCAGTGAAAAATACTGGAAGGGAGATAGATTGGTTAAGATGGAAATCTGAAACCACCTTAGGTAAAACTTCCTATTAGTCCTAAGGACTACCTTATCCCTGTGGAAAGAAATAAAGTCAGTTTCCACTGACAAGGCTTGCAACTCACTTATGCGTCTAGCAGAAGTGATAGCCACCAGAAAAACAGTTTTCCAAGTTAGATTCTTAAGCTCTGCAGAAAACAGAGGTTCAAAAGGGGGTTGCATTAACTGGGCAATACAAACATTAAGGTTCCAGGCAGGGGCCGGTTCCCAAAAGGGTGGATTAGTATGGAGTAATCCCTTAAAAAACTTGGAAAACACAGGGTGAGTGGAAAGAGGGGATGACTTTCCTGCTGACACAAAAGCAGATAAAGCTGCCAAATGGACTCTCAGGGTAGCTGGTCTGAGACCCAAGGAATTAAGATGGACCATGTAATCTAATACAATGGGCAAATCAGCAGATTCTGGGGAAATATTTTTCCCAGCACACCAAATGGAAAACCTTTTCCATTTAGAACTATAAGTAGCCTAGTGGAAGGCTTTCTGGAAGCCTTTAGGATTTCAAGAACACCTTGAGAGATGTAAATCAGCAAACTCTAACTCCTCAAGAGCCAGGCCTTGAGGTTGAGGGATGAGGTCCGGAAACCAAACCTTCCCTGGGCACAAGTTAACAGGTTGTGAATCCTGGGGAGGCAAAGGGAAGATGGATTGTCAGTGACAGAAGGAGTGGGTACCAGGCTGCCTGGCCCAATCCGGGGCAATCAGAATCACCCTGCAAGGCTGAGATCTGATTTTGACTAATACTCTGAATAGGAGAGGGAAGGGAGAGAAAGCATAAAGAAACTTCCCCTCCCAATCCAGCAGAAGGGCATCCAGGGGGACTGAGCGAAACACTGGAGGCCTGCAACAGAACAGAGGAAGTTTGTGATTGTCTGGGGCTGCAAAAAGATCTATCTGAGGGGTGCCCCATCTGGCAAAGATTATCCCCAGCACTTGAAGATCCAGGGACCATTCGTGATGGCCCTGGGAAATCCTGCTGAGAGCATCCGCTAGGACATTGTCCTTCCCTGGAAGATGAACTGCTATGAGGGAAGTGTTCGGGAATAGGCCAGAGACCACAACTTCATTGCCTCAGTGCACAAGGTCAAGACCGAGTGCCCCCTGTTTGTTGATGTACCACATTGTTGTGGTGTTGTCTGTTCTGACTTGTATCACCTTGTTGTGGACAGATGCAGAAAATGCTTGAAGAGCTAAAAGACAGCTCTGAGTTCCAGCAAATTGATGTGGAGCAGAGATTCCGGGGGACCACACTCCTGAGTGGAAAGGTCGCCATGTGGGCTCCCAACCCAGAAGGGAAGCATCTGTAGTGAGAGTCAAATTGTGAGCAGGGGAATGAAGGGGACCCCAATCTAAATTGCTCTGATCCTGCCACCACTGGAGGGCCTGGATCAAGGTTCGAGTCACTGGGACCAACTTGGAAAGGGGTCTCTTCTCTGAGACCAATAGGTTCTCAAGTGAAACTGAATGTCTCTCATCTGAAATCTTGCTCCCTGCACAACAGCTGTGGATGCAGCCATGTGTCCCAGGAGCTGCAGAAAGTGTCTTGCTGGTCGAGAGACCTGCAGGGTGAAGAAGGAGGCCAGAGTCACTAAATTCATCACCCTTTCTAAGGGAAGAAAAGCTCTGGCTAGCTTTGTGTCCAACTCTGCCCCTACAAAGGTGAGTAGCTGGACTGGTTCCAGAATCGACTTTGGTAGATTTAGCAGAAAGCCCAGGGAGGTGAGAAGCTGCTGGGTAACTTGCAGGTGAGATTTTACCTGTTCTGGGGACTAGCCTACAATGAGCCAATCATCTAGATAGGGAAAAACAGCAATCCTTTGCCTCCTTAAGTGAGCCACTGCCACTGCTAGACACTTTGTGAATACCCTTGGGGCAGAGGTAAGCCGAAGGCATTGCTCTGAACTGGTAATGACCTGAAGGCAGTTCGAATCTGAGGTACTTTGATGGGAGCTTCTGATTAGGACGTGAAATAGGCATCCTTGAGGTCCAGGAGGCTAACCAGTCCCTGGCCTTAGGGAGGGTAAAATCATTGCCAGAGTTACCATTTTGAACTTTGGTTTCAAAAGATGCTTGTTCAGATATCTGAGGTCTAATATGGGCCGCCATTCTCCTGTCTTTTTTGGGGTAAGGAAGCATGTGGAATACAGACCCCTGCCCTGGTGCAGGGGAGGAACCCTTTCCACTGCTCTGAGAGCCAACAGGGTTGAGACCTCTGCTTCCAGAGCACAGGTCTCTGAAGCACTTGCAGGTAGAAAAAGTCTGGTTCTCAACTTGGGAAACTTTTTGAAGCTGAGAACCAGACCCTGGCTTACTACTTCCAGAACCCACTTGTCTGAGGTTAAAGAAGCCCAGTTCTGACTGAAGTAAGCCAGCCTGCCACCTACCGGTTAAGGAGAATCAGCCCTGGGCACCCCATCAGGGTGCCTGCTTAGCAGGAGCTTTAGGCTGAGGGGTGGGAGCAGGCCTGCCCACCCCTCGTCTGCCTCTGAAGAAGCCCCTCTGAGCATAGGCAGAGGAGGCCTGAGTCTGGTAAAAGGCCTGTGAAAAGGCTCACCCTACCCCTGGGGTATGCCCTGAGGAGTGGCTTGCCGCTCCTTAGCTTGGGCACTTTGTAAGTAGTCCTATATTCATCCATCTTTTCATGTAATTCTCTGTCTGCTCCCAAACAGAGAATTTCCCACCACAGGAAATCCATAGCCTTAGTCTGGGTATCCTGTGACAGACTAGTACACCTGAGCCAGGCCAACCTACGAAAAGCTACAAATGTGGCCATGACCCTAGAGGAAACATCATTAACATCCACAGCAGCATGAAACTGTACCTTAGAAGCCTCAATGCCATCAGCAGTCACCTGTTCTAGTTCGCTAGCCAGCTGGCCATGGGCTTGCTTGGCTAATTCCATAACAGTATCCCATCTAGATTTCTGATACCTAGCTACATAAGCCATATAATTTGCTTGCCTGAGTCCCAGAGAGGCTGCCATATACTGTTTTTTCGCCATGGCATCAATCTTCCTGGAATCCTTGTCAGGAGGATGTGAAGCCAGGGGGATATTAGCTTTATCACAGGCTGCAGCCTGAACTACCGCAACATGACTGCATTGCTGAGAAAGGAATTCTGTATCAGGACCTGACAATGTGTACCTTCTGTCCATCTTTTTATCTACAGGAGGTACAGAATTAGGAGCTTTTAAAATTTTTATTGTTTGCTTCCTAAAAGACTTATGCAAAGGAATAGACAATCTCCTAGACTCTGGAACATCCATCATTTCTACAAAATCAGGCTCCTCTTGCTCATCCACAGCTTCTTCCAAGGGAAGCTGGAGGGTTTCAGCAACTTTTTTGTAAAACATAAATGAGATGGGGACTCAGATAGCATAGGGGAGATTCTATAGGTCTGTCTGGGAAATGTCCGGTTCAATGGGCACACCCAGACCTTCCCAGCCACATTCATACTGTTCATAATCATCCTCCTCCTCTGGTTCATAAAATTCCTCAACATCATATTCCTGAACCACTGGAACCGGACGAATCAATCTTTGCCAGGATAGTGGCGTTCGGACGGAACCTGAGACAGTGACTGGACAATTTGTATGGCTTTTGCTATCTCTGCAGCAGTTGGAGAAGGGTTTTGGACCCAAACCTGCTGACTTTCTTGTTTTCTTTACTGGAATTGGTCCTCAGAACCAGCTTTTCTTTGCCCGAGGAAGTCTCGCCCCTGGTCAGAGAGCACTTCCTCCGGTTCGGCTGGCACCGAACCGGGCTGGCCATCCGGGTCAGCGGACTTTTTGGCCTCTCGTTCCCTGAGCCTGCCCAATCTCTTTTCCAGGGTGGCTGCAGGGAAATTCTTACATATCTGGCAGTCTGACTGGAGGTGGTCAAACCCCAGACAATAGACACATGTGGTGTGTGGGTCAGCCTTGGCAAAGACTTCCCTACAGACATCACAGTGTTGAAACCCAGTGGGCCCGGTTTTTCTTTTGGGTTTCTCAGACATAATGCCAGCCTAACCAGAAAAACTTGCCCTTTAAACGGCAGTGCCAGGCAAGACACCCTTATCGGTTCCTAACCGTGTCACGGGTATTGGAAAAAAACGTAATAAAATCCGTTTTTTTTAGAACCGATAAGAACCGGGAACCGCACTCTAAAATGTTAAACTTTAAAGTAAATAAGTTTTAAACCCAGCTGATCGGTTCAAAACCGAACTGATAAACTTACAAGTTCCACACAGACAAAACCTTAATTTACTTACGATTACCACAGACAGAGCTTGAACCGAACGGTTTTGCGGTTAAAATAAAACTATTCTCGTTGAATCGAACCGAGAAAACACTGTTTAAACCGAGAAATGAACCGAGCAGTAGGAGAAATCTCCGAAGCGACTGTTCACTGAGGCGGAGTAAAGAATCTGACAGTTCAGGTTTGAAATTACACAGATAGAGCTGCTTCTTAGAGCTCATGCTCAAAGTTCTATTTTGGAATGGTATTAACCATTTCACCTCCGGAGCAGTTCTAGTAGTGGGACAAACTGCTACTGTCATAATATAGCAAGACTTCATGTTGTTTGAATAAGTAAGTAATAAGCCACTTCATGGAGTGTATTTCAAGGATCTGAATGCATGCCTCAGGTGTGTAGTAATGCATGAGGATGAAGGCCAACTGTCCTTACGCCCCTGGGACGTGCATTAAAATCCTGGAAACACCATGGAGTGGCTTATCATACTTATAAAATGGGCCATCATAAAAGATTTAGTGTTAGTCACTCTGATAGGGACTAAAACTTCTTTACTATTTTCAAACAAGTGTACACTATTTTACCCATGAAACTGATTAAAAACTCCTGGCATCCCCAGTATGTTCACTGCGCGGCACAAGTCCATTAATTTCCCCCCAGGGACACCGTGCAGTTTCATATTTTATGCCCCGGCTGGCAGAGGGCCTTATAGCATCTGGGAGGTCCGGTCTAGCCCATACCGCCCACCCTGTCGGGTATTTTTGCACTTAGGAAATGGGTATGCATAGTTTTTTTTTTTTTTTTTTATAAATAAAATGTTTTAAGAGGTTAAAAAAATATTCAGAAAATCATTTATACTGCTAGGTTGTACTGAAAAACAGTCCCTCTACTGGTCAGTAGAGGGCATTAATGTTTTTGAGAGCCGTTTGTTTTATGCTTGTTTCCCACTACCCCAAAGTAGGCACACTTTTTTTTGTATACTAGTGACTGCACGTGTATAGTGAAAAATGTTTTTTAGGGGGGGGGTGCTTTTTTTAAAAAGTTGATGTTGCAGGACCTGACGGCAGGAGGGGCCAGAGACAAGACAGTTCATGTACGTGGCTATGCAGACTTCCCTTTCCCTTCCTGTTAACTGTAAATTAGAAGCATTTTCCTCATAAATACTAACTCTGACAGCATTTTTTGTACCTGCCAATGCCATTTGAAGTTACAATCAGATTCCAGCAGCAGGCATGAATACCTATTGGCAGGCACTCAAAGCATCAGGTAAGCAGCTGCTACAGAAACAGCTCACTGGGATTTAAAGGGAGAAGGGCAGGGGTAAATGGAGAATAAGTCAAAGGCAGTAAGGACAGGGATGGGGCTAAAAGGGTTAAGGCCATCAAAAAATGGAGGGCAATGAGTACCAACGTCTGTAGTCTAGGTAACAAGCTCCCTGAACTGGTGGCCTTGATGGAAGATGGACACCTGGATAGCGTGGCAGTCACAGAAACATGGTACACAGAGAACCATGACTGGATGTTAACATACCAGAGTACACAATCTACAGGAGGGACAGGGAGAACAGAAGAGGAGGAGTAGCTCTCCAAGTAAGGGAAGGGATCAAAGCAATGGAACTAAAGGGTAAACAGTGAGGAGAGGAGGCACTGTGGGTCGCCCTGGAGACTGGAAATGGCACCACTATCCATATGGGGGTTGTATACAGACCTCCATCTCAGGGGGAGGAAATGGACAAGGAAATGATAAAAGACATCCTTAGGATGGCAGAAAAAGGGAAGATATTGCTGATGAAGGACCTGAATATGCCAGATGTTAACTGGAGCCACTTTGCTGCAGCCACATCCAAGAGCAGGGTCATTCTCGATGCCCTACAGGGGGAATGCCTCAGACAGCTAGTGCTGGAATCCACTTGGGAGAGAGCAATCTTAGACTTGGTACTCTCAAACACGGATGGATAGAGGATCTCAGATCTAGAAGTGGGTAGCCATCTGGGAACAAGCGACCACCATACAGTGTGGTTCACGATGAACACAGTCGCAGAGTCAAGCCATACAAAAGTGAGGATACTGGACTTTAAGAGAGCTGACTTTGTCAAAATGGGAGACTGCCTCAGAAAAGCACTAGCAAACAGGCAGGAAGGATGGGTGCTTGAACAATGGGCAAAATCAAAACTGCCATCACTGAGGCAACAAGCCTTTGTGTGAAACAAATAAAAGTAAACAAAGGAAAAAAACACTATGGTACTCAAAAGAGGTGGCGGGGAAGCTTAGGGAGAAAAAAATAGCATTCAGAAAGTATAAGAAATCACAGATGGAGCAGGAAAGAGAACTCTACAACTTAAAGCAGAAGGAAGCAGGGAAGGCAGTTAGAATAGCAAAGGCCCAAACCGAGGAAAAGATAGCCAACTCAGTTAAGAAGGGGATAAAACCTTTTATAGGTACATTAGTGAGTGAAGAAAGAGGGAGGGATAGTGAGGCTTAATAAAGGGGAAGGGGGTGTGGTCACAGGGTGACAGTGAAAAGGCAGAGATACTGAACGAATACATTTGTTCGGTATTCACAAATGAAGAGGAGGGGGAGGTACCTAATCCAATCAATAGAAACACTCAGGATAGGGGGGTCGATACCAGTCCTTTCACAGAAGAAAGGGTTCTGAAAGAACTCCTAAAACTGAAGGTGGACAAAGCAATGGGGCCTGATGGGATTCACCCCAGAATTCTAAAAGAATTAAGGGGAGAACTAGTGATACCACTGACTGCCCTTTGTAACAAATCATGGGAGGATGGTGTGGTACCTAAAGACTGGAGGAGGGCAGATGTGATTCCCCCTCACAAAAGTGGGAACAAAGCAGAGGCAGGAAACTACAGACCTGTTAGCTTGACCTCAGTGGTAGGAAAAATTATGGAATCACTTCTGAAAGAAAGAATTATTGAGTACCTAGAGGCCAACAGGACACAGGTCCCAAGGCAGCATGGACTCACAGTGGAAAGGTCATGTCAGATGAATCTAATAGATTTCTTTGACTGGGTGACCAAAGAAGTAGACCAGGGAGGGGCTGTGGACATGGCCTACCTAGACTTTAGCAAGGCATTTGACACAGTCCCACACTAAATATTAATAAATAAATTAGCCAGCCTGGGAGTGGGTCCCAGGGTGGTAGCCTGGGTAAAAAAAACTGGCTGGACAACAGGATACAGAGGGTAATGGTAAACGGAGTTCACTCCGAAGAAAGGGGGGTTATTAGTGGGGTACTGCAGGGTTCAGTACTAGGTCCGGTACTTTTTTAATGTCTTTATAAGTGACATTGTGGAAGGACTGGAAGGAAAAGTATGCCTCTTTGCAGATGACACAAAGATCTGCAACAGAGTTGATGCACAAGGTGGGTGGAAAGTAAGAGAAGCGACTTGGCAAGGTTGGAGGAATGGTCAAAGACATGGCAAAGAAGCGCTAAGTAATGCACCTGGGAAACAAAAACCCAGGGGAAGAGTACACAGTTTGGGGGGAGGTATTAACAACAAAAATGAAAAGGGACCTGGGGGTAGTGATATCAGATGACCTAAAGGTAAGCAAGCAATGTGAGAAGGCAGTAAAGCGGGCTGGGGGGATACTGGGATGTATAGGGGAGGCATCACCAGTAGAAAACAGGAAGTTGTTATCCTTCTGCACAGACAGTTGATGAGACCCCATCTGGAGTACTGCATGCAGTTCTGGAGACCACATCTCTGCAAGGACACAGACAGGATGGAGGCAGTCTAGAGGACGGCAACTAAAATGGCGCAGAGTCTGCACCAGAAGCCATACGAAGAAAGACTAAATGAAAGAAAAAATTACTCACCTTAGTAATGTTGTTTCTTCTAATGGAGTCTTGCTATATTATGACAATTGCAGTATGACCGCTAGTTAGAACTGCTCCGGAGGTGAAATAGTTAACTTTTCCATGCAGGCATGGAACTTAGAGCGTAAGCTCGGTTGAAAACTCTGTCTGTTGTGCTCAAACGCAAACGGTCAGATCTTTACGAGCTAAAACTCACTAAGGTTCTGTGTGGAAGCTGTAAACCTACACTAGCCAACTGGCTACTAACATAAACACTCATTTTTGGCCTAAAACAAAGACTCAAGTCAGGAGACCCAAAAATGCAAAACACAACACCAATTCACCCAAAAGGTAGGTGAAAACAACAAGGTGGGCATCAAAAAGTGCTACTCCTGTACTGCCCACCCACATCCCAAAACAGAGGTTCTGAGAGGGGCAGGAGGAGGATCATAATAGCAAGACTCCATTAGAAGAAACAACATTACTAAGGTGAGTACTTTTTCTTCAAACAACATGAAGTATTGCTATATTATGACAATTGCAGACTACACAGCAGTACCCCCATGGAGGAGGGACAGAACCTACTCAGGAAATAGGCTCTGAAGCATGGCTGTGCCAAACCGAGCATCACTCCTAGCCTGGATGTCCAGGGAGTAATGCTTGGTAAAAGTGTGAACTGTTTTCCAGGTAGCTGCTTGACATATTTCTAGAATAGGAATGTCTCTGGCAGCAGCCAGAGAAGCAGCTGTACCTCTGGTGGAGTGAGCCCTCAGGCCTGAGGGGGAAACTTACCCAACTTCGTAGCAGAATTGGATACAAGAGACAATCCACCTGGCAATGGATCTTTTAGTGGCTGGCTTCCTTTACCAACCGCCATAGGTGAGGAACAGTTGGAGGAGTAAAACCTATGACCCTTGGTATGCTCTAATGTAGTAACTAAGGGCTGTCTTCATCCCTAGGCTGTGCAGCCTCCTCTCCCCAGAGGAGGAGTGGTCAGTAAAGTACACTGGAAGAAATAGATTGATTAAGGTGGAAATCTGAAACCACCTTAGGCAGGAACTTTCTGTTAGTCCGAAGGACCACCTTATCTCTGTGAAAAGAGATAAACTCCTGCTCCACTGACAACGCTTTGTAATTCACTTATGCATCTGGCAGAGGTGATGGCTACCAGAAACACAGTTTCCAAGTCAAGTACTTGAGCTCAGCTGAAGACAAGGGCTCAAGGGGTTGCATAAGCTGAGCAATGCAAACATTAAGATCCCAGGCCGGGGCAGGATCCCTGAATGGAGGGTTGGTGTGAAACAACCCCTTAAAAAACTTGGAAAATACAGGATGAGCTAAAAGAGAAGAGGATTTACCTGCTGAAATAAAAGCAGACACAGCAGCCAAGTGCACCTTCAGGGTAGCTGTTCTCAGCCCCAAAGAATTCAGGTGGACCATATAATCCAGGACTGTGGGTAAATCAGCAGAGACTGGGGAAATATGCTTTTCCAAGCACCATATGGAAAACCTTTTCCATTTGGAATTGTAAGTAGCCCTGGTGGAAGGCTTCCTTGAGGCCTTCAATATATCCATTACACCTTGGGAAAGGTGTAAATCAGCAAACTCTAACTCTTCAAGAACCAAGCCTTGAGATTGAGAGATTTGATATTCGGGTACCAGACCCTTCCCTGGGCACAGGTTAACACAGTGTGATTCCTGGGAAGGCACGGGGAGGATGGACTGCTAAGGACAGCAGGAGTGGATACCAGGGCTGTCTGGCCCAATCCGGAGCTATCAGAATGACTTTGCAGGATTGGGATCTGATTTTTACTAGCACTCTGAACAGGAGAGGAAAGGGAGGGAAGGCATAGAGAAACTTCCCCTCCCAACTGAGGGCTAAGGCATCCAGGGGGAGTGAGCCCAACACTGGGGGCCTGCAGCAAAAAAGAGGAAGTTGGTGATTGTCTGGGGCTGCAAAATGATCTATCTGCGGGGTGCCCCACCTGGCAAATACTACTCCCAAGACCAGAGGATCCAGTGACCAATCGTGGTGGCCCTGGGAAATCCTGCTGAGAGTATCTGCCAGGACATTGTCCTTGCCTGGGAGGTGAACTGCCGTAAGGGAGGTGTTCAGGGAGTAAGCTAGAGACCACAACTTCATCGCTTCGGTGCACAAGGCCATAGACCGAGTGCCCCCTTGCTTGTTGATGTACCACATTGTAGTGGTGTTGTCTGTTCTGACTCAAATACTCTTGTTCTGAACAGATTTGGAAAAAGCTTGAAGTGCTAGAAAAACTGCCCTGAGCTCCAACAGGTTGATGTGGAGCAGAGATTCCTGGGGAGACCACAAACCCTGGGTGGTGAGGTTGCCCATGTGAGCGCCCCAGCCCAAGAGGGACGCTTCTGTAGTAAGGATCAGAGAATGAGACTGAGTGACAAAAGGAACCCCTTGTCTCAGGTTGCTCTGATTCTGCCACCACTGTAGGGCTTGGATCAGGGTTCGAGTTACTGGGATCAACTTGGTAAGAGGATCCTTTCTTTGAGACCAAAAAGCTCTCAAATGGAACTGGATGTCTCTCATCTGAAATCTTGCTCCCTGCACAACTGCTGTGGAAGCAGTCATGTGTCCTAGGAGCTGCAGAAAATGCCTTGCTGGCCGGGAGACCTGCAGGGTAAATGAGGAGGCCAGGGAGACTAGGGTCTTTGCCCTGTCCAGGGGAAGGAAGGCCCTGGCTTCCTGTGTGTTCAGTTATGTGCCTATGAAGGTAAGAAGCTGGACAGGCTCTAGAACTGACTTTGAGAGATTCAGAAGGAAACCTAGAGAGGTAAGCAGTTGCTGTGTTATCTGAAGATGTAAATTGACCTGGTCTGGGGACTGGCCTACTATGAGCCAATCGTCCAGGTAAGGAAAGATGGCAATCTTTTGCCTTCTTAGGTAGGCAACTGCTACTGCCAGGCATTTGGTGAATACCCTTAGGGCAGAAGTGAGGCCGAAGGGCATTGCTCTGAATTGGTAGTGGCCTGAGGGCAGCTCAAACCTGAGGTACTTTCGGTGGGGAGCTTCTGATGGGAATATGGAAGTAGGCATCCTTGAGGTCCAGGGAAGCTAGCCAGTCCCCTGGCCTTAGAGAGGGTAGGATAATTCCAAGTCACCATTTTGAACTTTGGCTTTAAAAGTGCTTGTTTAAATATCTGAGATCCAGGATGGGCCGCCATTCTCCTGTCTTTTTTGGGGTAAGGAAGTACCTGGAGTACAAACCTTTGCCCTGGTGTAGGGGAGGAACCCTTTCCACAGCTCTGACAGCCAGGAGGGTAGAGACCTCTGCCTCTAGGGCGAGTGCCTCTGATGGAGTTGCAGGTGGAAAAGATCTGGTTCTCAGCTTTGGAAATATTTTGAAGCTGAGAACCAGTCCCTGGCTTACTACTTCCAGGACCCACTTGTCTGATGTTAAAGACTTCCAGTCCTGGACAGTAAGCCAGCCTGCCCCTACAGGTAGAGGAGAATCGGCCCTGGCAATCCCATCAGGGTGCCTGTTTGGCAGGGGCTTTGGGCTGAGGGTGGAAGCAGACCTGCTTGTACCAGTCTGCCTCTCCTCTAAAGAACCCCTCTGAGCATAGGCGGAGGAAGCTTGGGCTTGGTAAAGGCCTATGAAAAGGCCTGCCCCTGCCTCTAGGAAGCTGCTTTGAGGAGTGGCCTGCCTTTCCTTGGCCTGTGCACTCCTATAGGTGGTCCTATATTCATCCATTTTCTTCATGTAATTTTCTGTTTGCTCCCAAACAGAGAATTTCCCACAACAGGAAAATCCATGGCCTTGGACTGGGTATCCTGAGACAGGGTAGTACATCTGAGCCAAGCCATCCTGCGAAGTGCCACAGATGTAGCCATGACTCTTGATGAAACATCATTAGAGTCCACTGCAGCATGAAATTGCACCTTGGATGCCTCAATACCATCCATAGCCACCTGTTACAGCTCCCTGGCAAGCTGGTCAGGGACTTGTTTTGCTAGGGCCAGCACAGTATCCCATCTGGATTTCTGGTACCTAGCAGCATAAGCCATATAATTTGCTTGTCTGAGTCCCAAAGATGCTGCCATGTACTGTTTTTGCCATAGCATCAATCTTCCTGGAGTCCTTCTCAGTGGGGTGAAGCTAGGGAATATTAGCCTTGTCACAGGCTGCAGCCTGCACTACCCCACATGGCTGCATTGTTGAGGAGGAAATCAGTGTCAGAGCCTGATAAGGTATACCTCTTGTCCATCCTTTTATCCACAGGAGGTATAGTGTGAGGAGTTTTAAAACTTTTACAGTCTGTTTCCGAAAGATTTATGCAAAGGAATAGACAGTCTCCTAGACTCTGGAATATCCATCATTTCTACATAGTCTGGCTCCTCCTGGTCATCAACAGCTTCCTCAACAGGAGCTGTAGAGTTTCAGCAACTTTTATAAAACATGAAATGAGAAGGGGACTCAAAGTCTTGGAGGAGAAACCCCTAGGGGTCTATCTGGAGAGATGTCCGAATCAACGGGCACATCCAGATCTTCAAAACCATATTCACTCTCCTCATATTCCTCTTCCCCCTTCCCCGGTTCATAAAAATCCTCAAAATCATAATCCTGAACCGGTGGAACTGGCCGAACAGAACGCTTACCAGAAGGTGTCGGTTCGGTCGGAACCGGAGAGAGAGACTGGACAATTTTAATTGCTTTAGCTATTTCCTCAGCAGTTGGGGAGAGAACTTTTGGCTCTACTCTAGCTGACTTTCTAGTCCTTTTTGCTGGAACCGGCTCCTCAGAACCGGCTCTTCGTTTGCCCGAGGAAGTATCGCCCTGGTCAGAGGGCACTCCCTCCGGTTCGGTTGGTACCGAACAGGCTGGCCATCCGGGTCAGCGGACTTTTTGGCCTCCCTTTCCCTGAGCCTACCAACTCTCTTATCTATGGTGGCAGCAGGGAAATTGTGACAAATCTGGCAGTCTGAATTGAGGTGGTCAAACCCCAGACAATAGACACATGTGGTGTGTGGGTCAGCCTTAGCAAAAGCTTCCCCACAAACACTACAGTGTTGAAACCAGTGGGTCCGTTTTTCTTTTGGCGTCTCAGACATAATGCCAGCCTCAACCAACTTGCCCGCTTATGGCAATCCACCAGCAAGACACCCTTATCGTTCCCAACCGTGTCACGGGTCGTGGAAAAAACCGTAATGAAAATCCGTTTTTTTAGACCCGATAAGGACCGGGAACCACACTCTAAGAAAGGGCTAGTAGATTTAAATACAACCCGATCGGTTCAAACCAAACCGATAACAAATTACAAGTTCCACACAGAAAAACTAAATGTAAAACCTATCTATTACTTACATTACCACATACAGAGCTTGAACCGACCAGTTGCGGTTTAATTTCGTCTAAAAACCGAAAAATAATACTTTTAAACCGACAAAATGAACCGAGCAGAAGGAGAAATCTCTGGAGCGACTGTTCAGTGAGGCGGAGTAAAGAATCTGACAGTTTGCGTTTGAAGCACAACAGATAGAGTTTTCAACCGAGCTTGTGCTCTAAGTTCCATGCCTGCATGGAAAAGTTAACTATTTCACCTCCGGAGCAGTTCTAACCAGCAGTCATACTGCAATTGTCATAATATAGCAAGACTTCATGTTGTTTGAACATAGAAGCTGACGGCAGATAAGGACCGCAAGGCCCATCCAGTCTGAGCTGAATATGTATACCCTCGAGGAAAGAAGGACGAGGGGGGACATGATAGAAACTTTCAAGTACCTCAAGGGAATCAACAAAGTCCAAGAGGGTAGCATCTTTCAGAAAAAGATGTGCAAGAACAAGGGGACGCAACTTGAAGATAGAGGGGGGACGGCTCAGGGGCAATGTGAGGAAGTATTTTTTTCTCAGAGAAGGTGGTGGACGCATGGAATGGCCTTCCTGAGGAGGTCGTGGGGACAAAAACAGTGGGGGAATTCAAGAATGCATGGGACAGACATAAGGCAATTCTGGTGGGAGGTAGGAAGAAGTAGGCTGTTAGTTGACTAGGATCTGCAGCTTATCCGATAGGTAGGGAAATAGGCAGACTAGGTGGGACAAGCGGTCAGTGTCTGTTTTTCTATGTTAAATAAGTCTGCTTCAGCACACATTTTAAATCCCACTAACAAACCTGCCAGTACCACAAGCAAGCACGAAGCAAAAAAAAACAGGCCACTTCTTTTCATCGCTCTAATTTTAAACTGCTTCTGTGAATGAGCAGGGAAAAACACACGCCATAGTCATAATGTCCATGCTGTCGTTACTATTTAAATGCAGTAGAGTAGCGGGTACTGGGTGTGTGTGTGTGTGTGTGGGGGGGGGGCGGGTGGAGCGGAACTGGAGGACAGCCGTAATGGGCAGCCAGGAGCGTGACAGACATATTAAACTAAAAGTGAGTTTTTTTTATCTTATTTAAACTGCAAGGGGGGTAGTGAGGATAGGTAAAGGGTGGGGGTAGGGGTTTAATCAGTGTTGAATGTTGACAGTTTGGGACAGGTTATCTCGCCCTTCACTAAGCGAGAAAGACAATATGGCAGCATTTGCCTTTCTAACGTTCTACTCGCCCAGTACTCCTTAGAATGATATGAGGCAACAGACACTGGGGCTAGTTATTTCTCAGTCTCTAGTGTCTCATACCGGACCAGCAGATTGTCGCTTGCAGTCAATCAGCATCGAAGATACTCTTTGCCCATTTTCTAATGCTTAAAATAACACCGGCCCCAGCACTGACCCCTGTGGGGCCCCGCTCGATACTGCCATTGGGGATGATAAATCTCCAACCACCAACCTCTGCTGCGGTCTCTGCAGCCAGTTCTCCACACATCTCACCAAATTTGCCCCCATCACTGTGCCCCTTAGCTTATATGCTAGTCTCCCATGTAGAACTGATTCGCATGCCAGGTACAGGACACCCACTGCATGCCCTAAGATCCCACGCCTATCTCCATTGTCACCCCTCCCATGGCCATAATGCCACTCGTCCAGACTGTTATTTCAGTATTTATTCATGATGGGTTGAGCATTCCATTCAGACAAAGTGCTCGCAAAACACTTGTCTGCACGCAGCACACAAATTGCCTTCTACATCTGCATGCCCAACTGTACAGGATCTGGTGTGTCAACACATATTTGTCCACTAGGTGTCAGACAAGCACTGGTCTATATTCCCATACAAATCAAGGTAGAGATGAGAGCTGTCCTCCAAATGCTAGATCCTCTCACCTCCAAACTGGCCACAGACAAACTGCTAACACCACGTACAGCTTTGGCAAATCACGCCCCGACCCGGATACCTAGAAACATATTCTAGTCTAGTAGTCTCACCTACTACTGCATCCCTTGATTACTCATTAACCATACCCATATTCCAGTATAGTCCACGGAAAATGAAAATTACATACCTACCGTAATTCTTGATCTTCTCTTGTATCTTCACCATTCATTACTTACTGGGTGTAAGCCGGAGGCGCGCACCCGTCACGGGAGCTTTTTTTTTTTTTTTAAAACTTTGGCTAACGGCACCGCCCTCGAGAGTGACGTCATGTGTCATGCGCGAGGGGCGGCCGTTAGTAGCGACCGACTCCTCCTCCAACTCAGTTCTGTGAGCCGGAGAGGCAAAAGCGAAAAGCAGAGAATAGAGATAGCGAGGCAAGATAGCCAAGGGATAGCAAAGCAAGGAAGAATGAACTGAAAAAGGAATAAGCCGATGGAGGAAGGACAGAGGAGATAAGAGTATCCCTAACCTAGGGACTGCAGGGCCTCCTTACCTGGGTGACTCTAGGAGGAGAGAAAAGGAAGGAAATGAGAAAGATGAAGAAGAAGAAAAGAGAGAGATGGGATGTTGAAGGGACCAGAATGCCCAACGAGCATAGTTAGCTTATAGCTGAAGGCTCGACTAATAGGGAAGCAAGAATCCCCGGAGATAGAGCTGAAGAGAAGGTTCACTAAACCCGCTAGACAGACTCGGGAGGGCATAGTCCTCATCTTCAACATGCCATTGTTGTTGATACCCCCTTCGGGGTCCTGGCCGCGAAGGCCTTTAACCGGAGGACACCCCGAGGAGGGAAGAATAAACCCCAGGCAGCAAGAGAGCGCTGCTCAGGGGTTTAGAAATGGAAAATGTAAGCCTTTCAGGCAGTAGCATAGAAGTGGGACTCAGGCGGACTCGCCAAGGCAGGCCAGAGGCTTAGGCTGGCTGGGATTGGTTATGGTCAGCACTGCTCTTCTGTAAAATTGTCCAGGAGGACACTTGAAAGGAAAAACCAATCATCAAAATCTCACGAGAAGGGTTGCCTGCCCTCTCATCTCCCTTGTTTGTTTTTTTTTTTTTTTTTAACAGATAATCACTTGCAGGCTAGGAGCATGACCCCAATACCAAGAATGCCTATAGCAGTCCTAAGAGAGTTCCCTCAGCATTTTTCCTTTTTTTTAGAAAAAAGAAAAACAGACGTGCCCGTTCCTCCGCTCTGCAAGGCAAGAATTAGAGAAGGGGGAGGGGTTTTTGATTCTAGGGCGCAACAGCTGGAGCACGGGATTGCAGGATCAAAACTGAATAGCCCGAGCCAGGCTAAAACCCCAGAGGTATCTCACCCGAGGGATGGCAAGATATAGTTGTGCAGTTTGATCGCCAATGCAAACCCATGAGATGGCCCAAGAATCTTAGAGTAAATAATTTTTCTGGAGAAATAAGAACCCTCCCCCCCAAGAAATAGATTTTTTTTTTTTTTTTTTTGGAAAAGTTGAGCAACTCTTCCTATCTTTTGTAGTTTTTTTTTTTTTTTTTTTATATGCAGAGAGAGGAAGGAGACGGGAGGTGGAGAAGCCACAGGAAGAGGCCACTGAGGGGATGGTGGGCGGGTGTAAGTAATGAATGGTGAAGATACAAGAGAAGATCAAGAATTACGGTAGGTACGTAATTTTCATATCTTCCCTTGTCAATCTTCACCATTCATTACTTCCTGGGTGAGTACCAAGCTCCTCTTCCGGGGAAGAGAGGCCATACCCTGAGGGAACAAGACCCCCAGCCTTCTGCTGGTGAGAAACAGAAGGAGAAGACCCTGGCTTATTCAGAAAGCCTAAGTGGGGAAGAGCTAGGAGGTGCCTCCCGAGGACGAGGAGACGGAGGGAGCCCTGTAAAGTCTCCTAGCTCTAGGGAGAAAAGACGGGTCCCCGGAAGGCGGAGCGAATCACCCCACCGCCGGCCAGGGTGACAACCTGGAAAGAAAGCCATGCCGTCCGCCTGATGCAGATCGCTGTCCTCGCTTAGCCTGGAAGCCACCTCATTGCGCCATAAGATGCCCTGCTTCTGCGTCTTGCCAGCTCCAGGCCTACCGCCGGAGAGCGGCTTGTCTGGTTTGCTCCGTGTCAGGCATTGATGCCAACAGCTGGGACATCATTGACCACAAATGCGGTTGTGAGGCAGCGTGGTGCGCCTGATGAGATGCAATACAGGCACTCGCCGCGAGAAGAAGAAGAACACTCTTCGCCCCCAACAATCCGAACTGGAAGAGTCCGCATCCGGTGGGTGGTGATGCGCCAGGCAGCGGCGCCAGAAGGGTATCTAGGTAAACCAAACCAGATGGCGGGTTGGGAAGGAACCTAGAGACTCTGAGGGGCACAATACCTACGCTGACAGTCAGCCGGGGCTGGAGAAGAAGCGGCTGGGGACTGCCAGGACTGGATAGACGCCTCCTGGAAGGGGATAGGCCAAGAAGGTACCACCAAATGCTGGGCACTGAATTCACCAAGGAATTCTCGCGTCTCCCGTTGGGTATTGTCTCTCCGAACATAGGAAATCCGAAGATCCTTCACCATCCTCGAGAGGAAACGCTGATATTCCATGAAATCAGCATCGGAGGAAAGATGAACAGGGGGTTCCTCTCCCTCAGAGGAAGGAGACGAGGATGATGGGGAGCTGGAATGTCCAGAGGATTCCTGCGGCGGTGGGGAGAGTCGAAAGACCCGCTCATGCATGTATCTAACATATGAGGGGAAGGCCGCCGCAGAACCCCTGAACTGCTCCCAGGATAACGGACCCGTAGGACCGACATGGCCTGGGAGCGGGGGTGGTGAAGGCAGAGAGATGGGAGAGGGGCACCTCCGAGGAGGCAACTGCTCTCTGCGAGGGCTCTGGAATCCGGGGAAAGGAGCCCTAGTAGGAGGGATCCCGGATATCAGACCAGGCAGAGGAACGAACTCTGGGAAGCGGAGCCTGGAAGAGCCCTGGGGAGAACCTCCTGTGACGCGCGGGACTGCATGGATCCAGAAGGGCAGTCCGCACAAATGCCGCGGAGGACACCTAGAACCCTGGAGGGAGGCAGGCTCTGCACTCACGGCTCCTGGCCACCCCGAGGTGGCCAAAGAAGACCAGTGGCAGACCCCTGCCCTCAACCCCTCGACTCCAGAGGGCCCTCCTCCTCGACCACAGCGTCCCCTGTCCCTAGGGGCAACAGCACCCCAGGGGTAGCTGTCACCGGCCTCCAGAGAGGGCCTCCCCTCCGCCACCCCGCCTGCCCCTGGGCTCCGGCCACCCCAGCCGGGAACCCTCAGGAGGACAGCGGTAGGGGGACAGAGGAGGCCCTGCGCCGCCTGGCACCTCTAGCCACCGGGGACCCAGACCCCGAAGAGTGGGGGTGCCAGGATGGGTCCACGTCCGAGTCATCGCCCTCTGAGGAGGACAAGACCAGCTGGACCTCGATGCTGGCCACCCCAGGGGTCCCCGAGGCCACGAACGACCCGGTACCAAGGATGGCGCCGTCGCCCCACGCGGTAGCAGCCAGGCCTAATTCAGACCCCCAGCGGCGCCCGGCAAACCGGCACCGCCGGAGGAAGGACAGGCCCCCAGGCGCTGCAGCGTCGGGAGGCGGCGGCACCGCCGCGCCATGTCGCATCGGCGCCCGAGGCCCAAAGCGGCACCGCCTCAATCACCGGCGCGTAACGCCGCCCGGAGATCAAAGCGGGCGCCGCCAACGGGCGCTACTCTGATCACCAGCGCCGCGATCCAAAACGGCGCCGGAGCAGGCGCCACCCGATCACCGGCACACTGAACGGCGCCGGATCCAAACGGCCAGCGGCGGGAGGGTCCACCAATGCCAGGCCCAAAAGTCGAGGGCCTCGACACCGGGGATCCCCACCAAGAGGTGACTGCCGAGCGCGTGTCCGCGCGGCCCCGGAGGGACTACCACGCCCCCAACACCGCAGAAGAGGCCTCTCCTCGCAAGAATAGACGAGGAGACCCTCCTCCTCGGACCATAGGGCCCGGAGGACCCGGAGGAAGGGCCTAACGACCTGCCCGAGAATCCCGAGATATCACTGCCCCCTAAGGTCGGCGGGCCTTGCCGAGCTTAAACGCTACGGATTTAGAGGACGGGCGGTCCATCGAGAAACAAGCGCCACCTAATCCATATCATGGTTGGGTCCCAGGCAACGGCGCAAACGCCATGCCGGTCCGAGACGGAGAAATGCCGCCACAGGAGCACCGACGCATAGGGGTGCGCCTGTCTTGAAAAGCGCTTTAGCTCCCCAACCGACATAACGCTAAATTAACAAGACTAAAACACAGTAGGAAACACACCCGCGCCAGATAGAAAAAGGAACAGTCTTACCGGGTCAGGCCGAAAAGCAGGAAAAACCAGGAGTCGGTACACTACCACGCAGTTACGCTTCACACGCGAGCAGGTGCTGCCTCGACGGCGGGAGAAACAGAACTGAGTTGGAGGAGGAGTCGGTCGCTACTAACGGCCGCCCCTCGCGCATGACACATGACGTCACTCTCGAGGGCGGTGCCGTTAGCCAAAGTTTAAAAAAAAGCTTCCGTGACGGGTGCGCGCCTCCGGCTTACACCCAGGAAGTAATGAATGGTGAAGATTGACAAGGGAAGATCAGTACTCTACAGCTTCATATCACCTAAAGCTCATAGAATCGATCCTTAATTTAAATAACCTTAAACATAATAAATCAATTTATATGTAACCAGGGGGTGCAAATCCCATCAACCCTGTCACTGGGCAAGTACATTTCCTTGAATGACAAGTACAAAAAGAGAGCTAATTTCATGTAAATGAATAGGGGCAAGTGAAACATCAGCTACAGTGATGGGTGGGCAAGTTCTTAAAGTTTTGATTTGAACAGCCCTGATATGTAGCATGCATACTATTTTTATTTTAAAATGAAATGTTCTTAAAATTAGATATATTTACTTGGATTTCTGCTGCCTGATGCTGCACAATATTAGCTCTTTCTGAGTCTATCACTCTTGCTCTGAAAACATGATGTCACACCCCTTTAGTTCTTACAGAACGTCCTGTTATTCCTCTCACCCGAACTCTGCCACGTCTGGTCATGCCAAGAGATTGTTGGTGATGTGTCGCAGCAAAATGAGGTGTGGTCTCATTAGCCGTTGCAAAAGAAGAATCACTAGTAGAAGTCGTGCTGTGCTCATAAAAAATAATAGAACATAAGTTAGAAAGTATTTTAATATGAAGCATTGTCAAATATGCTAATATTAAATTTAATGTCAAGCCAGTATATTCAATTAAAATAGGAATCTTTTATTATGGAATAAAAATAATTAACAGGGAAAACATTAGAACAATGATAACATCCACATTGCCATTGGATTCTCATGCTCCTTGCCACCTCCAATGTTCCCTACTGACAGTCTGTGGCAATTTTTAAATCCATCCACTGTGCTCAATCCTACCACCTCCTGTGACAGATTATTCCATGTGTACACCACACTCTATGTAAAGATCAATTTCCTTGCATTATCTATTAACCTACCACCTTCCAATTTCATATCATGTTCCTTTCATTATTGTACCCCTCCTATGATGGAAGATGTCTTCCCCAAGCACACTGTTAATTTCCTTTAGATATTTAAGCAATATACCCAGACAGGGTATTGGTTATGCTAGCATTTACACCACAGGCTAAGTGAGCAAAACACACTAGGCCATGTAAATCCTAGCATCACCCAAACACCGGAGTGGTATATTGCGATTTTACAGTGTTATTCTTTACCAGTGTTTTATACAGTGGCATCACAAGTTCCTGGCTCCTGCTATTGATTCCTCTGCATATGCATCACAACACGACAGTAGCCATCTATGCAGGTTTTGTACTCTACTTGGCTCCAATTACAGATGACAAAGGAGAGGGAGATATCTGGCACAAGGGTACTTGATTTTATGAAAGTCAACTTTAAAAAGATAAGGGAAGAGGTACATGTGTTCATGGACAAAATCAAAGGTGTGCACTTATACAACACGGGTTAGTTGAGGCAACAACTGCATACAGCAAGGCTGTGAGAAAGAAAACTAGGGCGAGGAAATCAAACTGGATAAGAAAAGGGGTGTAAGACAGGGTGAGAATGAAAAGAGGTGCAAATAAGAAATACAGAAAAACAGGGAGGGATGAATTTAGAGAGGTGTAATGGAAAGAAGTGAAGGACGTGACAAGAGATGTAACAGCAGCTAAGGCATCAAGGAAACTCAACCTGATGCAAGGCATAAAAAAATAAGAGAGAAAGATTACATTAGGTACAGCAGGGGAAAAAATAATATGTAAGGACCAAATTGGGATGGGTTAAGAGGAATGGGGGGATAAGTGGAAAGGAGTCTTTATTAAGGGGGGGGGTAACCCATAATTGGAGGAAGAATAAAAACAGAGGTGGATGGAGAATGGGGTGACAGAAAGAGAAATCACAGTAAGGAGAGTGCTGGCAGGTTTTAGAGCGTTGATGATGGACAAGGCACCCGGGACCTGATGGAATGCATCTAAGTGAACTGAAGGAGCTTGTGGACGTCATGGCAGGCCCTTTGGCAGACTTACTTAATGCAACTCTAGTCGTAGTTTGTGTACAGCATGATTGGAGACTGACTTATGTGGTTACCATCCATAAGAATGGACCAAAGGATGAACCAGGGAACTACAAGTCAGTGTTCGTAACATCCATAGTGTGAAAGCTAAAGGAGACCATCATAAAGGAGAGAGTGGTGTCCCGGAAGGAGGGCAACAGGGCGCAAGACAAGAAGCAGTGTAGATTCGCCAAAGGCAGATCATGCCATACCCATATAGTGGAATACTATGAATGGGTGACTCGGCAAATTGACAGGGGCCATGCGGTGGATGGCCTGTACCTGGACTTCAGTAAAGCCTAGAATTCGGTGCCACATGGGAGACTTGGTAGTAAACTACGGGACACGGGTGGGAGCAAATCTGGTAGGGTGGGTGGAGAACTGGCTGCAGAGTAGGCAACAGATGGTAGTGGTGGAAGGGGAATTCTTATCCACTAATCCTGTGACAAGTGAGATTCAACAGGGGTGAGTGTTAGAGGTCGGTGCCATTTGGAATAATTATTGCAGACATCTCAGAGGGCATCAGCAGAAAGAGCAATCTAATAATCAGTGCTGGGACCGGTCCTATTCAATATCTTCATCAGTGACATGCGCAGGACCTAGAAGGCAGAATTTCACTGTTCGCTGATGACACAAAGCTCTGTAACAGAGTAGACACACCAGAGGGTGTAGACAGAATGAGAAGGGACCTGCAGAAACTTGAAGAATGGTCACGGGTTTGGCAGTTGAAATTCAATGCAAGGAAGTGCAAGATAATGCATATGGGGCACAAAAACCCTGGCACAATATATCAGTTGGGGGGTGAGGATATAGCATGCACCAAGCAGGAAAGAGATCTTGGGGTTATCATCTCTGATGACCTCAAGGCAGGGAAACAGTGTGACAAGGCAGCAGGTAAAGCAAATAGGATGCTGGGATGCATAGGCAGGGGCATCACCAGCAGGAAAAGGGAGGTCATAATTCCACTATACAAGACACTAGTGAGGCCCCACCTGGAGTACACTGCACAGTTCTGGAGACCTTACCTACATAAGGACATAGACAGAGTAGAGAAGGTTCAGAGGAGGGCAACAAAGATGGTGCATGGATTGCATCACAAGTCCTATGAGGACAGGTTGAAGGAACTGAACATGTACTCCCTGGAGGAGAGAAGGGAGAGAGGGGATATGATAGAGACATACAAGTATCTTACAGGGAGGAACAGGGTGCAGGAATACACTATTTCTAAGCGAAAAAGATGTTCCAGGACTAGAGGGCATGGGATGAAGTTGGAGGGAGGACGATTCGGAGGAAACGTGAGGAAGAATTTCTTCACAGAATGGGTAGTGGACAAATGGAACACCCTGCCAGAGGAAGTGATGGGGGCTGAAACAATCACGGGATTTAAGAATGCATGGGATAGACATAAAGGAATTCTGGAGGTCAGGGGTAAGGGGCAACAGACTTCTTGGAAAACATAAACTGAACTTACAAGCTCAAATGGGCAGACTGGGTGGGCCATAGGCCCTTATCTGCCGACACTGTCTATGTATCTATGTATTTGCAGGTAACACCAAGATGTGGTCAGTGGTGTATGACCAGTGGGGAAGGCAGTGGTTACAGGAGGACTGGACAAGGCTTAAGGCATAGTCTGACACCTGGCAACTCTGGTTCAATGCCATAAAATGCAAGGTGATGCACCTCAGATCAAATACTCCAAGGAGAAGCTACCATATGGGTGGTGTGCAGCTAGCATTAACAGTAAGAGAAGAATCTAGTGTTGCTCATTATGGGAGCAATGAACAACTCTACGCAGAGAAGTAAAGCAGCAGCATTTGCCAACAAAATGCTGGGCTACTCAGCTGTACTCTACTACATCACAGTATAATACATCTGTTTACTTCTTGTGTGTAAAAAAAAAAAAAAGTAAAGGAGAGAAAAAAGTTGGGCAGCAACAGCCAGGCCAGAAAGACAGTGTGTGTGTTGTTGGGGGCACTGTGCTGCCCCAGAGAGCGCAAAGCACTCCACTGTCTGATTCTGCACTGACACCACACTACTGTCCGTCTCTGTGTGTGTGTACTAAGTAGAAGACCACCTCCATTGCCCTTGCCAGCCAATTTTGTTTTTCTGATTAAACAGAGTGAGAGAGCACTGTGTGCATGGGTGTAGGCAAGCATACTCCATGGTGTAAAATTTTATTTAAGGGGGGCAACAAGTAGGCTCTGAACTGTTTCCTTTGTCCATGAAAACAAAACACAGAACCAGCAGAACCGTTCTGTAATTTTATTCATAGTCAAAACTAGAAGGATTGGTCACTGATACTGTCTTTGCACCCCAATAACTATACAGCCTTACAGGCTGTGGGCTGGTATGTTGGTGTCTTAAGAAGCAATGTATGGCATCTGCATTTACCCCTGCATGGGGGTGGGCAGCAACCAATGTCATGAGTACAAAAGTTGTATTTATTGTGCCAAACAGGGCAACAAACACGGTCCTGGTGTACATGTTTATATTGTCTTACTATACCCCGTCTGTGTGTGTACTAAGTAGACCAAGCCCTCTTGCCTTGCCATAATTTTTTCTGATAAACAGAGTGAGAGAGCACTATCTGTGACTGCACTGTCTGTGTGTGTGTACTAAGTAGACCACTGAGCCCTTGCCAGATTTTTTCTGATTAAACGGAGTGTAATAAGTATAAGCACTATCTGTGCTGTGTGTGTACTAAGTAGACCACCAAGCCCATGTCAGATTTTTTTCTGATTAAACTGAGAGATCAGAGTACTACCTGCACTGTGACTTTCTGTGTGTGTGTACCAAGCAGACCACCAAGCCCTTGCCAGATGTTTTTCTGATTAAACGGAGTGTAATAAGTGTGAGCACTATCTGCGCTGTCTGTGTGTATACTAAGTAGACCACCAAGCCCTCTTGCCTTGCCAGATTTTTTTGATTAAACTGAGAGAACAGAGCACTATCTGCACTGCGACTTTCTGTGTGTACTAAGTACACCACCAAGCCCTTGCCAGACTTTTTCTGATTAAACTGTGATCAGAGCACTATCTGCACTGTGACTGTGTGTGTACTAAGTAGACTACCGAGCCCAGCCTTTGCCAGATTTTTTCTAATTAAACAAAGATCAGAGCACTATCTGCACTGTGACTGTGTGTGTACTAAGTAGACCACCAAGCCTTTGCCAGATTTTTCCTGATTAAACGGAGTGTAATAAGTGTGAGCACTATCTGTGTGTGTACTAAGTAGACCACAAGCCCTTGCCATATTTTTTCTGATTAAACAGAGAGATCAGAGCACTACCTACACTGCTACTGTGTGTGTACTAAGTAGACCACCAAGTCCTTGCCAGATTTGTTCTGATTAAACCGAAAGATCAAAGCACTATCTGCACGCAACTGTCTGTGTATGTAGAGAGACTTCAGAGAGGGAGAGAGATAGTAGCAGTCAGAGTAGAGATGTAGAGACAGAGAGAGTGAGAGGGAACTTCAGGGATGAGAGACCTGTCTGGAATGAAAAATAAAGAGTCCGCAGACAAGACAGTAGACACATTACCATTTTTCACAAAAAAAAAGTTTAATAAAGAGAGAAGTTATATAATTCTTCAAACTTGTTAACTTTAGTGTACTCAACTGTTAAATCTTGATTATTAGCTCCGTCCAGCGTCCACATTGCCCTAAATTTGTATCCAATCCCAATCCCAAATATATGCATTCCCTTCCTTTCCCTCCCAAGCTTTTAAAAACTCTGGTAGTGTTGCTGATTTCTGGTTGGTCGACTCGTCTCACGCTGCTGGCTGGCACCTTGTTATGTGGCCTTACCATCTGATCTGTGCCTGCCCTCTTCTGTATCTGGTTCCTGTTCTTTGAAAGTTTTCTGGTATGTGTGTATATATAGATATATATATAGATAAAAAAAAAGAAATAGTTACAAATATTCAAGTAAGAAAAACATACAATTCTCTCTGGTTCCACACTTGAGTTTATATTATTTTAGCACTGTCACTAGTCTGACTGGCATGTGTCACAGCTGGTACACACTGTACAGAACAGGACGGACTAATCTAGTATAGTAGTGTCCATCCAGCAGTGTTGGGTAAGTTACTTTTTCTATTACTTTTGGAAACTTATTCCTGGAAGCTCTGTGCAGTCATTAGTAAGGATGAAGGAGTACAAGAAAAAGTAATACACCTCACTATTATAGTTACTTATTTCTTTTTATACAAAAATAACAAATAACTATAACAGATTAAATATTTTGAAAGTAATAGGTTAGTTACTAGTTACTTTCAAATAAATGTAATCAGTTAAGGTTACGTATTTCTTTTGTATAAAAAGACATAAGTAATTTTGATTACAAGTTTCCTGCAAGTGGGAAAAGAAATCTTTGTTTCCAACACCACTGGTTTTCGCAGTACAACTGGCTTGCATATTCATCTATGACAGGCGGTGCTTACTGTAAGATATGTGTTGCTTTCTGCAATGACAAAGTCGGTAAAGGAAGTCATCAGCGTCTCGGACAGCTTGTCTGTGAGCCTTTAAGAAACTGGAAAAAAAGCTAAAGAGTTTTTTGACTTACATTCTCGTACAGAGTATCATAAAAACAGTTTACTGAAAGCTGAGAATTTTTGTCGCATCTCAAGAGGTAAATCAATAGCAATTACAGAACAAATAGACTCCCATCGAAGAACTCTAGCAATAGAGAATCATAATAAGATACTTGTGGTGATAGATACAATAATTTTATGTGGTTGCCAGGAGATTGCACTCTGTGGAAATGAAGATTCAGGGCCACTGACTCTTGAAGACGGGATAAAAAATGATGGAAATTTCATAACTCTATTCTGGTATAGAGCAAATCACAGAGATGAAGCACTCCGAAAATCATTACAAAGTATTTCCAGTAACGCCACGTATCTTAGCCCTAAAATTCAGAATGAAATCATTAAAATTTTTAGAGATCTAATGGTTGAGAAAATAGTCACAAGAGTAAAACACTGCAGTCCCTTTGCCATTTTAGCTGATGAAACGACAGGTGTTAGCAAAAGAGAACAGCTGTGTATCTGTGTGCGATATGTTGACACTGAAGGGTCAAAGCCACAAATCAGGGAAGACTTCCTCACTTTCCTGATGGTTACAAACTTGACTGGTGAAAGTCTGGCCAATACCACGTCAACCTTAATAGACAGGACTAAATCTTAGTGATCTCAGGGGGCAGGGCTATGTTGGAGCTGCTGCATTTAATGGGAGGCTAAATGGTGCACAAGCTAAAATTGCTGCTGAGTATCCAACAGCTATGCATGTTCACTGTGCAAACCACTCACTGAATCTGGTGTCTTCAAAAATCTGTTCAGTGAACTCCCATCAGAAAATGTTTTACAACAATATCTGACTGCTGCACATTTTTAAAGAGTTCTGCTAAACGTAGCAAAGTTCTTAGGAACAAAATATCAAGCCTATTAACCGACTGAGAAAAAGAAAAAGCTTGTCAGTCTTTGTGAAACATGATGGGTAGAACATCACAAAGCAGTGTTCACCTTCATAGATCTGTTCCCTGCAGTAGTTGCAGCTCTTGACGAGATATCTAATACTTGGAGAGATTATGCTTCATCTAAGGCTGAGCAGCTCCAGTACACAACTGAGAAAGGATGTTTTCTAGTTGCTTTTGTTGTTTCGGAAAAACTCCTCTCGGTTACATACATAGTATCAATAAATCTGCAGAAGGTTTCAGACAGATCTCTCCATGTGTGTTCAGATGGCTGATGATGCTTTGAAACAGATTTGTACCATGCGTCATGACGCAGAAACAAAGTTTTCAGAACTTTTTGCAAAAACAAAGCATTAGCTCAAGAACTTAATTTAAATTTTTTTATTATTATTTATTTATCCCCCACCAACCTTCAATGGCCCCCATTACTGCAGGCGTCATACCCGTATTGCCTTTCCTGGTTTTGAGGCACCAGCTTACCTGGTGCGGTGGGGAGCAAGCTTCATCCTGCCAGTCAGCTTCTTTTCTCCTCCTGGTTTTGTCCCATTGCCCCCGGTAGGCGGAGCCAGGCGTGCAATGGCGCTAATGGCAGGTCGCACACACTTCACATGGCATACCGAAACATCAAGCTCAGCCCGCCCTTGTGTGGTTCCATTGCGCCGCCCCTAGCCACCGCTTAGCCAGTCATGCAGCGGACTCCATCCCGACCCCTCCCCAGGAGAGGAGATCCTCTTCCTCTCCCTCCCCGGCTGACCCCCCGCAACCCGCTCGCACTGAGAACACGGGTCGCCGGCATGGCAGGAGGTAAGGTGTCGCTGCATTAGCCCTCCACGCCACTGGACCAGCTCTCAAGAGCTTAATTTTGAAAATTACAGTCCCAAGAAATTCATGAACAGGACAGAGTTTGCAAGAAATAGAACAATACTACAGAACAGTGTTCATTCCATCCCAGATTTATTCGAACAGCAAATGACAGGTTTCTCACACAAATAAAAATCCTGACTTCCCTTGAGTTATCCCTGATCGCTCCTTGAATACTGTGGAGGTGGAATTTCTGTCAGAACTGAAAAATTTCTACAGTGATGTTCTCCTTGAGAATATTCTCGTTGTACAGAGTGAGTTCCGTCGTTGGCAAGACAGGTGGATTGATGCAAAAGACAAGAAAGAATCCCTTCTGATTACAGCTACTGATGGTTTGTCTAGCTGTGATCAAAACTTTAATCCAAACATTCACAATTTATTACTATAAACTACTGGTGTGTTACAGTTTCAGACAGAAACCCATCTTCTTGAAGTTGGAACAGGGTGTGCTTTGAAACAACTGACAGCTGCATGGGAGATACTATATTGGACTAGAAATCTGCAACATATCTCACTCCTGCTCAAATCTGAGGGAGGTGTACCTTACTTTACATTCTTACATTGGTATTGCTTTGTGTTTATTTTAGTTTTTAAATCAAGAAAGGGGGTTGAAAAACTGCTTATTTTGTGAATAACTTCAGAAGGACTGACATACTGCATATTTGGTTTTCCCTTGTGGGAAACTGGTCTGTCTAGTAGTATTCTGTGACAGTTTGCATCAAACTATTTTTAAATAATTTACTGTTGGTGGCTGATTAGTTGTCATAGCAAAGGCTGCAGTTTGTGTATTTGAATCCAGACAGAGCCACAGGTGGGGGAGATTGCCTTCTTGATTGCGTTTTAGAAAACACAACATCAGGTTGTATAGGGTTAGGGAGGCTTAACTGTGTTGGGCTGAACTGCTTGATTTTTCTCTGTTCATTCCTTTGCTGGGCATTTTCTCTTAACTCATTGTGCAGGTTGTCTTGCTGAAAGGAAGGTCAACACTCATCATAGTGGTGGGTCACAGCTTGTAGTTGATTGTATCTGGAGGGCACTGCTTAGGCCCCACCCCCCTTGGTGTCACTTCCTTTATACCAGCAGTTCTGACATCATTTCCTTTAGGGGCATACAACTGTCAAATCCCTACCAGCACAGCACACTGCATTGACAGTAAAAGCGCACACACTATTTAAAAAAAAAAAAAAAAAAAGGGTAAACTGGAAAGAAGACAGACATGTGGGGAGTAGTGCAATGCACTGGCTGTGGGGCAGCAGTCTTCCGGGAGACTTTCTGCAGGCCGAGATGCTGCCCTATTTGTAGGCAACTCTCTGCTCTGAGGGAGGAGGTTACCCATCACCACGCCAAATGGGACAGGAGTACAGGAACCCCCCCCCCCACGCAGGGAACACCAGGGCCACCACCTCTGCCTTAGAGGTTGCCAAGAAGGAGCAGCGGTTGGACCACAGTAGGCTCAGGGAGGGTGAGGGTGGTGGAACACAGGCGCAATCCCTTCAGACGTACCACTCCACAATCCATATGCTATTCTGGTGGAGCATAGTTCCTCTATGGAGGCACACACAGTGGAGACTGAGGAGGTTGCTGGCAACCGTCACAAGAGGGGCCCACAGGAAGGTGGCACAGAACATCACAGGGAAAGGAAGCAGCTCCTGGTGAGGGACTGTTATCAGGAGGATAGAAATGGGGGGGCAAGGGAAAGTGAAGTAAGGTACCTGCATGGCACCATGGCTTGGAGGGACAGGAAGCGGATTCTGAGGAGCACGACAGCAGCTGCACAGGAGACAGTGCTGGATGTCATTGTCCATCTAGGGACAAATGACTTGGCCACGCATGGGATTAGAGCAGTGCAGGAGGAGTTTGTGGAGTTGGGGAGGGGCCTTAGACAAGTAGCTCATACAGTATCCTTCTCAGAGGTGCTGCCTGTCTATGGCATGGGTGAGGCGAGGGTACGCCGCACCATGCAGTTCAATGAATGGTTGAAAAACTGGTGTGGAGCACAGGGTTTTGGCTTCACTGGGGACTGGGGTTCCACCTGGAGGGACACCCACCTATACTGGCACGATGGTCTGCATCTATCTGGGAAGGGAACCAGTCTCCTGAGTGATCGGTTTAAATGCTTCATTGGCAAGCTTTTAAACTAGCCAAGGGGGGAGACACTGATAAGCAGCAGGGAATTCCCAGCCTCCCCCTACAAAACAGGGTACTAAATGAGGTAAAGACCAAGGTAGAAATGTCAGTAGGGAGCAGGATTGGGGTTAATGGAGAAGGCAAAGTCAGTAAGAGCAGGGATGGGGCTACAAGAGGTAAAGCCATCAAAACATGGAGAGTAATGAGTACCAATGCCTGTAGTCTGGGTAACAAGCTTCCTGAACTAGTGGCCTTGATGGAAGAGGAATATCTGGATAGCGTGGCAGTCACAGAAACATGGAATATACAGAACCATGACTGGGATGTAAACATACCAGTGTACACTATCTACAGGAGGGACAGGGAGGGTAAAAGAGGAGGAGTAGTAGCTCTTTACAAAAGGGAAGGAATCAAAGCAACAGAACAAAAGGTAAACGGGTAGGAGAGGAAGCACTGTGGGTCAACTTGGAGACAGGCAATGGCACCACAACCCGCACAGGGGTTGTATACAGACCCCCCTCTCAGGGGGAGTAAATGGACAAGAAAATGATAGAAGGTATCCTTAGAATGGCAAAAAAATGGGGAGATATTGTTGATGAGGGATCTGAGTATGCCAGATGTTAACTGGAGTGCATCTGTTGCAGCCACATCCAAGAGCGGGGTCATTCTAGATGCCCTGCAGGGGGCATGCCTTAGACAACTAGTACTGGAACCCACTCGGGAGGGAGCAATCTTAGACCTGGTACTCTCAAATGGAGATGGAGAAAGGATTACAGATTTAGAAGTGGGTAACTATCTGGAAACTAGCGTCCATTGAACAGTATGGTTCACGATAAACACAACAGTAGAGTCAAGCCATACAAAGGCAAAGATCCTGGACTTTAGGAGGGCTGACTTTGCCAAAATGGGTGAGTGCCTAAGGAATGCACTAGCAAATGAGCAGGAAGGAGGGGTGGAAGAACAATGGGGAATAATCAAAACTGCCATCACTGAGGCAACCAGCCTTTGTGTGACGCAAATAAACAAAATGATGTAAAAAAACAAACAAACAAACAAAAAAAAACACTGGTTCTCAAAGGAAGTGGCAGGGAAGGTTAGGGACAAAAAGATAGCATTCAGGAAGTACAAGGAATCACAGAAAGAGCAGGACAGACAACTGTATCGGTTAAAGCAGAAGGAAGTGGGGAAGGCAGTCAGAACAGCAAAAGCCCAAACCGAGGAAAAAAGACAGCCAACTCAGTTAAGAAGAGAGATAAAACATTTTATAGGTACATCAGGGAGCAAAGGAAGACCAAGGGAGGGATAGTGAGGCTTAATAAAGGGGAGGAGGGGGCAGAGGGTGACTGTGAAAAGGCAGAGATACTAAACAAACATTTTTGCTCAGTATTCACAAATGAAGGAGGAGAGGTACCTAAACCAAACAACAGAAACACTCTGGATAGGGGGGTTGATACCAGCCCATTCACAGAAGAAAGAGTTATGAAAGAACTCTTAAAACTGAAGGTGGACAAAGCATTGGGGCCTGATGGGATTCATCCCAGAATTCTAAAAGAACTAAGGGTAGAACTAGTGACACCACTGACTACCTTCTTTAACAAATCATGGGAGGATGGGGTGGTATCTGAGGACTGGAGGAGGGCAGATGTAATTCCACTTCACAAAAGTAGGAGAAGGGCAGAGGCAGGAAACTACAGACCTGTTAGTTTGACCTCAGTGATAGGGAGATTGATGGAATCACTTCGGAAGGAAATAACTGTTGAGTACCTAGAGGCCAGAGGGGCACAGGACCCAAGGCAGCATGGATTCACAGCGGGAAGGTCATGTCAGACGAACCTAATAGACTTCTTTGATTGGGTGACCAAAGTAGTAGATCAGGGAGGGGCTGTGGACATGGCCTACCTAGACCTAAGCAAGGCATTTGACACAGTCCCACACAAAACATTAATATACAAGTTAGCCAGCCTTGGAGTGGGTCCCAAGATGGTAGCTAGGGTAAAAAAAAAAAAAAAAAAATTCAGCTGGAGAACAGGACACCGAGTGTAATAGTAAACGGAGTCCACTCTGAAGAAAGGGGGGTTACTAGTGGGGTACCGTAGGGTTCAGTTCTAGGACCGGTCCTCTTCAATGTCTTTATAAGTGATATTGCAGAGGGACTGGAAGGAAAAGTAGGTCTCTTTGCAGATGACACAAAGATCTGCAACAGGGTTGATACACAAGGTGGGGTGAAAAGATGAGAAGGGACTTGGCAAGGTTGGAGGAATGGTCAAATATATGGCAGCTTAGATTCAATGCTAAGAAGTGCAAAGTAATGCACATGGGAAACAAAAACCCAGGGGAAGAGTACACAATGGGGGAAAACATACTAACAACAACAAAAATGGAAAGGGACCTAGGGGTAGTCATATCAGATGACCTAAAGGTGGGCAAGGAATGTGAGAGGGCAGAAAGGAGGGCTACTGGGATGCATAGGGAGAGGCATCACCAGTAGCAAACAGGAAGCTGTTATCCCTCTGTACAGGCAACTGATGAGACCCCATCTGGAGTACTGCGTGCAGTTCTGGAAACCCAGTCTCCACAAGGACATAGACAGGAAGGAGAGTCCAGAGCAGGGTAACTAAAAGGGTGCAGGGTCTGCACCAGAAGACATATGAAGACAGACTTAAGGAGCTTAATATGTATATGTATGTCGAGGAAAGGAGGGACATGACAGAAACTTTCAATTACCTCAAGGGAATCAACAAAGTCCAAGAGGGTAGCATCTTTCAGAAAAAGAGGCGTGCAAGAACAAGGAGGCACAATCTGAAGACAGGAGGAGGACAGATCAGAGGTTATGTGAGGAAGTATTTTTTCACAGAGAGGGTTGTGGATGCATGGAACAACCTTCCCGAGAAGGTTGTGAAGTCAAAAACAATGGGGGAATTCAAGAATGCATGGGACAAACATAAGGCAATTCTAGGGGGTTGGGGTAGGAGGAAGTAGGCTGTTGGTTAGCTAGGATCTGTAGCTTATCCATTAGGTAGGGAAATGGGCAGACTGGATAGGCCAAGCAGTCCTTATCTGCCGTCAAATTCTATTAAAAATCCTTGTGACACTCCCAGTCGCTACTTCAGAAGCTGAACATACCTTTTCTATGCTTGATCGCATTAAGACCAAGAGGAGAAATCGCACTGGAGAAGATAAGACTGAATGGCCTGGCTTTACTGGCTGATCATCGCGATGTCCCTTTATCAGCAGATGAAGTCCCGGAGAGATTCACTGTGAAAAGTAGATGCCTTGATGTTATCTTTTAAGTTCTGCCAGCAGTGCAGGTGCTGGTTAGTTTAGGTTATCTTGATTTTATGTACACTTCTGCCTGGCATGGCTGCCTTCAGATTCATTGCTTTGTCTGTCTTGACCATTCCGGTTCTACCCTGCTATGCAAATAAGTCATGTGACTGACTAATTTACATATAGTGAGTGGACACCCCCCCCCCAAATGACAGTCTTGGTATGTCCTTGACTGTAAGCAAGTATGTCACCCCTCCCAGTTTGTCTGTGTGTGGCATTGGGTGGGCATCAGATTTCATGACGGCGTTAAGCCCATGATAATCTACGCAGAACCGTGTAGTCCCATCCGGTTTTGGTACAAGGACTACAGGTGAAGTCCAGGGACTGTGGAACTTCTGGATCACCCCTAGATTCAGCATCTCCCCCACCTCCTTCCTAATGTCATTGAGGACTGTCTCCAACACCCGGAAAGCTGTCCTACGTATGGGTGCTTGGGTCCCCCGAGTCTACATCGTGCACCTCTAGCAGTGTCCGTCCAGGCTGTGCCATAAATAAAGGGGCAAAGTCTTGTAAAATGGTCAATTCTTGGGCTTGTCCAGGTGTCGACTGGGGTGACAGCGTGATGGTCTCCACAGATGACACCTGCTTGCTCTCTGCTAACAAGTTGAGAAGGGGGTCTTCCCCACCTAGTTTCCTCTCCAGGACTGCAAACCGCAAGTACCATGTCTGCCCTATTGAAATAGGACTTCATGTTCACATGATACATCCTGGGAGTATATTTTCGGTCAGTTAACTCTACAATGTAATTAACATTGTTTACCTGCTGGACTGCCTTGTATGGCCCTGCCCACTCAGCTTGTCTTTTGGGACTGGGATCAGAACCATTACCTCCAGTCCTACCCTGTATGAGTGAGCGTTGGGCTCCCGATTATACTAGGTTTTTTGTTTTTGCTGGGCAGCTGCCAGGTTGCTCTGGGCCATGCCCGTAAGCTCCTTCAGCAGCTCCCTGAATTTTAACATGTACTCCACTATGGGAGTCCCTTGGGTGGCATGCTTACCTTCTCAGTCCTCTCATATTAAATCTAGGGGTCTCCCTCACCTGGCGTCCATACAAGAGCTTGAAGGGTGAAAACCCAGTTGACTCTTGTGGCATTTCCCCTGAAGGTAAGTAAACAGCAGGTGGGGCAGGTATTTCTCCCAGTCCTGGCCATGCTGTTCTGCAAATGCCATAAGCATACCTTTTAGGATCCCATTAAATCTCTCTACGAGACCATTGGCTTGTGGGTGGTAAGGCATCGTGTGCCTCTGTACAACACACTTCTCCCACGAACACTTCATTAGGTCTGACATAAAGTTACCCCCTCAATCAGAGATAACCTCCTGTGGAAACCCAACACAGGAGAAAATCCCCAGCAAAGCATCTGCCACCTTAGTGGAGGACAGCGCAATGGCTTCGGGATAGTGGGTAGCATAATCAACAACTGTCAATATATACTTCTTCCCAGAGGAACTTGGGGTATTCAAAGGGCCTACAATATCCATTCCAACCTTCTGGAATGGCTCCTCCACAAATGGTAAAGGAATCAGGGCAGCCTTGGCTTTGCTTCCGGCGCCCCATTTCCTGACACTGGTGACAAGATTTGCAGTATTCCTTCACCTGCTTAGTAATATTGGGCCAACAGAAATGTTGGGCTAAGCGCTGTGAAGCGTGAGCAATGCCCAAATGTCGGACATGGGAATATCATGAGCTACCTTGAGCAATAACCCAAGATACTCCTGGGGAACAACAAGCTGCCTGCCCATCACCCCTCCCTCTGTTCTGTGTGTATAACAGTCCATTGTCCCAATACACCCTATACTTTCCCTCACCTCCGTGTCCCAGCAGACTCTGCACAGGCCCTCAGTTTCTCTAAGCTAGGGTCTGTCTGTTGTACTGCTGCTAAGTCTTCTCACTTATCCAGAGCATGGGGCATGGACCCATCAGTTCCCAGGCTGAGGTCCATAGCTGTGGCAGTAGGGGATTCAGTATCACAACCTTCCCCCTCCCGGGCTATGTCACCCCTCCCTCCTGAGAGGACCCTTCAGTAGCAGTTGGGCTAACTGCCACTAGAAGAAGTTCCAGCCCCCTGTTGTTATCCTCTTTTACAAGAGCTACAGGTTGCCTGGCCTGTCTCCCAACCTCTCCTGTCTGAATTTCTGTGGGGTCCCAAAGATCACAGGAACCTCTATTCTTTTGGCTCCTGGTCACAGCACAAACCACTCCGTGTGGAACATCATTCCCCACAATAACATCAGAGTTTTTCAGCTACAGTCACCTTCCTTACCCCTTCACCTGCATCTCCTCAATCCAGGGTAACAGTGGTTAATGGGTAAGTTTTCCTTTCTCCTGTGTAATCCCTTCACAGAGACAAACTGATCTGGCAGTATTTGTTCAGCCCCCACCAAATCCCCTTTCACCAGTGTAAGAGATGCTCCTGTATCCCTTAGCCCTCTAGTGTGTACTCCATTCGGCATGACTGGGTGAATGTGCCCCCTCATATTGTCAGGGAGGGCCTCAGCGATACAGCGGGCCATTGTCTCCAACTGCATAGGCCCTTTTACCTTCTGGGTTTTCTTAGGACACTGCCTAGACAGATGGCCCATCTGGTGACAATACCAGCATTCATCATGTTTCTTGTCCCCAACCTCCCTTTTGGGCACCAAGGGATTCCCTTCTGTTTGCAGGGGCCCTGTGGTTTTTGGTTGTCCCAAATGCCCAGTTTTTCCTGTCATCCCTGAATTTCCCTTGGGAGCAGCCCTGTTCATGCATAGCAATTCGCCAGCTCTGCAGCCTCTTTGGCAGTCTTAGGATCTCAGTTCTCTAGCCAAAGCTTTAAGTCAGGTGAGCAAATCCAATAAAACTGTTCAAGCAATACCACCCCTTCAATAGCTTCACCTGAATCTGCTTTCACCCCCTCCCACCGTTTTAAATATTGATGCTGTTTTATTGCTACCTCCTAAAAGCTCATTTCCGTCCCCTTTCGGAGTTTCCAGAACTTTGCTCTGGACTTCCGGTGACGTCACTGGGATGACTGCAAGCTAAACCTCGCAGCTCCTCTCCCGCCGATTGATGAAATAAAATTCTCGCTAAAATTAAGACTTCGAAATAACTGGCTATCAACTCCCTAAGCTGTTGGAGATGGCAGGAAAACATCAACGCAACAAAAACTCCAAAACGCTAAACAGTACAATGAAATTTAAGCAGCTAGTGCTCGATGAAGACATGGAAGGGTTTGCTGCCCAGACATCCCACAGACGTACAACATCAGAATCCTCAGGAGAGACTGACACGATAGAAACAACGGATCCTGAGATTATGCACAAAACCCTTCAGCAGATCCTCGCAAGTCACTAGAATCGACTCATCTTTGGCAGACTTTAAAAAAGAGGTACAAACGTTAAATAAAAAAGTAATACTAAACGCTGCGAATCTTACCACAGTCTCAGAGGCCCAGGAACGGCTAGACAGACTAGTACTGCTTCTACTTCAGAGAGACAGAGAGACCCAGCATCGGTTAGAAGATCTAGAGAATAGATCTAGAAGAAACAATTTTAGAATCCATGGAGTGTCGGAAGATGCTGAAGAGGGATTCCCCTCGACTGCCGACTTCGTGCAGCATGTACTGCGATCGGTGCTTTCCCTTCCCTCAGACATTAAACTTGACATTGATCGGGCGCACAGATCTCTCGTAGCAAAGCCACAAGATCCAAAAGCTAAACCACGCTCTCTTATAGTCCACATGGTGTTTTTCCAGAGCAAGGACTGGATTTTGCAAGAGGCCTGGAGGCATAAAGACCTCAAATACGAAGAGGCGCCTATTTTCTTTGATCAAGATTTCTCAGCAGCCTTGCAGTCAGAGAGGCAAATAGTTAAAGGGGTTATCAGAGATTTAAAACAAAAAAAAGGGATCAAGGCCCAATTATTGTTCCCAGCCAGGATCAAAGTTTACCTAGATACAGGCACGAAAATTCTCTCTAACCTGGTGGAGGCAATACAAGTTCTTCAAAATCTGGAAATACCCCTCCCCGATCTGGAGATGCAAAAGTTAGAAAACAGCCTTAAATCGGAGAAATGGTCCAAAGTACCTAATTTTAGAGGCAGGAAAAGGGCAGTCCCAGGCTCTTACCCACAGGAGACCTCTTCGGATATTCGAGACCTGATTACGAAAGCCAAAATGAGACTACAGGATAGCGGATGACTGGACCAGCTGACTGAGGGATGAAATTATTGGAGGAGTAGAGGAAAGGCCCAAAGCACCGGCCATGACGGATCCAGCAGCCGAAGGAATGGATGGAATTGAAGAATCCTTATGTGGGGAATAAAAGGGGAATGGGAAAGATCTGAATATGCGAAGAACAGTTGGCATACCGACGGACATAGACATCTAAGGGCAGACATTAAACTATGACGGATATATGTTCCAGGGAAAAGGGGGATGCGTAATGAATAAGAGTGACAGTTGAATAGGACCGCATAATTAAGGTCGGAGATGCATCCTTGAGCGAAATATGAAGACTCTTTAAGGTAAGATGGGCTATGTAGCTGAAGGGGGGGGGGATACACCTCAGGGGATATGTATACTCTCACGAAGAAGTCACATTTTAACGCGCGAGCTGTAGTGAAAGATGAGTCAGAAAGTTTATAAGGGAGAGGGTCAAGGGGGCATAATATCAAGAGCCTTGGATCCCCTCAATATGTATTTAGTTAGAAATTTTTGGAGGATGGAGATGGAGGGGAGGAGAGGAAAGGCAATAGCAGAGTGGCCCAAGAAGGGAAGGGAAAGTAAGAAACAAGGGCAAAGTAGATAAGATAAGGAACCAACTCTGAAAATATTAGAATATAAAGCAGAAATTAAAAAGGATGGGAAAAGAGAGATAAGAAAAGGGAACTTAAGAGGAAAGTGTACCCTCCTAGAATAATTATTTGATCCAGAGTAAGAGAGGTAAGAGAGACATACTCCCGACTTCGGGATACATGGCAATCATCGAGACTGATGACGGCACCCTAA
Organism: Neoceratodus forsteri; assembly: GCA_016271365.2. Taxonomy (NCBI): domain Eukaryota; kingdom Metazoa; phylum Chordata; order Ceratodontiformes; family Ceratodontidae; genus Neoceratodus; species Neoceratodus forsteri. Next base: position 987,189,951 of record CM057450.1, read on the forward strand.
GCGGCTAGGTGGGGTCTTGAGGGGGGAGTGGGAGAGGGGGAGAGACGCAGGGACACAGGAAAGGGCAGATAAATCAGAAGGGTATAGAATTAAAACCGTCCCCCGGGCCCTCTTTACTTTTCCCCCTTGAGAAATATACACGTAGAAAGGGTAGGCATATTAAAGCAGAGACATTAGATGTTGATGGAGGGAATACAATGGGAAAAGAACGTGCCGATATATAAGACGGCAGGAGACAGGAGGAAGTCCTTCATAAAGACCGTAGTGCAACCCTTAGAGAGTGCTCTAGGTAAAGGTACGGAAGAGAAAAGAACAGAGAGATGCGAAAACACTCCTGAGAATAGATAACTTGAGGTCCCAACTCATTAATCCCTCTCAACCATGAGAGACATCTTAAGGACAAGATCCTGCAGAAAACGAAAACGTTATAGCAGAGCTCATAAGGGGTTGAAATAAATTATTGACTATATCAGGGCAAAAAGAATAAGAAAAGTTATAATATGACAAAGAGATGGAAACATAGTAAAAGGGTAGAAAGGGGCGAAGGGGGGAAATTGAGGAGTACTTGGCATTGAATTTTTAGCTTCGGTTTGATCCTGAAGTGGCGGGTTAAAAGGGGGAATAGGGGTCTCCCAGTGGGGAGTCCATCTACACCTCTTGCCCCAACTATAAGGGGCACTAATTGGGTCAAGTTGACCCCCCACAGTATTTCTGTGGGCTTCGCATGGAAGTCATGGAAAACGAAACTCACAATGTTATGTACATAGTTTTAGAGCTTGTTGTTAAGATAGTACCAAAAATAGGTACTAAGTTGATAGTTAATTTTTAAATTGTAATGTCTTAATAAGTTTAAGTTTTAATTTGAGGGTCTTGCAGGCTGGAAGGAAAACAACAGGGAAAAGTAAGTTGGAACAAGGGTTCCTAGCAGAAACATTTTCAGGTAAAATATGGCCCCCCTGAATGTTATTTCATATAATGTGAAAGGGATTAATTCCCCCAATTAAACAGACTAGGCTACTGACCGAACTCCAACACCTAAGATGTAGTATAGCCTTCCTACAAGAGATGCACCTTTCACAGGCAGAACACTCCAAACTTAGGAGAAGATGGGTGGACCAGGTGGTATCATTGTCACACCCCACCAACAAAAAGGCAGAAGCAGCAATACTTTTTAAGCGTAATAGCCCTCTAAAGATACAATCTACGGAAGAGGGGTTTCAGGGTAGATTTATCAGAGCAACCTGCACAATGCGCAATAAAACATTACATCTAGTCAATATATACGCCCCTAATGTGGGCACAGAAAAGTTTTTGAGAGAGGTTTTTAATAAATTAGCAGACCTGCCCCAGGGCCAGATACTAATTGGAGGGGACTTTAATACGACACCCTTCCCTCAGCTAGACCGTTCATCAGGCAATTCAAACACTAATAAGGCAGCAAGTAAAAAGCTCAGGGCTTTAATGTCTGAATTTGGTATGGTAGATATATGGAGAGCACTAAATGAGGGAGAAAGGGTCTACACCTTTTTTCAGGGCCACAAAGTTCTTACTCACGCATTGATCTTTTTCTCACACCTAAAACGGATCTGCATTTATTTGAGCAGGCAAAAATACATTCAATCACCCTGTCTGATCATAGCCCAGTCTCGGTTAACCTTAATACAGGCTGGGAAAATAAAACACCATTTTGGAGACTTAACGTCTCCTTGTTAAATGAAGAGCCTTTTACAACGCTTATGTTAACAAGACAATTAAAAACTTAGAGAAAGACTCCCCTAAGGAGAGTTGTTCCCCAATGCTATGGTGGGACACTCTAAAAGCTGTGGTAAGAGGGTAAATAATTAGTTATGCCTCGGCTAAGAAAAAACTCTCAGAGACAAACTATCAGACCTAGAGGCAATGCTTAAGAAAGGCACAGGATCAAAACAAACGCTTAAAGATCTAAGTCGAGTCCGATCTGAATTGCATGAACTAGGGAATAAAAAAGCAGAGGGTCTTCTTAGGTTCACTAGTCAAAAGTATCGTGAAACAGGGGGAAAAGCCCTGAGACTTCTCGCCTTTCGTTTTCGAAAGAGGCAGGCCGATAGGAACATTTCTGTAATCAGAGATATGTCAAACCCTGGAAAGTGCTGGGTCAAACCAGTAGAGATTGCCTCCCAGTTCAGGACATTTTACAAGAAACTATATACGGAAAGCAGAACAGAAGGGGGAGTTAGATCAGAAACTTTAAGCTTTCTAAAATCTATTAAGCTGCCAACTCTGCCCATAACGGCACAGGAGGCGCTCTCTGCTCCAATCACAGAACAGGAGGTTTTGAGAGCCATCAAAGATCTCCCGACTAGGAAAACACCAGGCACGGATGGGCTGCCAGCTGAGTGGTACAAAAAACTAAGCAAAACTCTAATACCCCAATTAGTACATATTTATAATGCGAGCCTTGAGGAAGGTACGTTCCCTAAGTCATGGCAGGAGGCATTGGTTACTGTCATCCCTAAACCCGGAAAACCTAGATCTCTGTGCTCATCCTTTAGATCCAACTCGCTACTTAACCAGGATCTAAAAATTTTAACCCACATACTCGCATCAAGGTTACAACAGTATATAGAGCTCCTAATTCACCCTGATCAAACAGGCTTTATACCACACAGACACCTCCAAGACAATGTCAGGAAACTCCTGAACATTGTCACACATAAACACCCATTCAAAACAAACCCAATGGCAATATTCCTAGACACTGAAAAAGCGTTCGACTGGGTGTATATGGGAGAAGTAATGTCTAGGGTGGGGGTGGGGGGCAATTTCCTTAAATGGGTAAATCTGTGCTATCAAAATCCAACAGCCAGAGTCAGAATGAATGGTATAAATTTGGAACCCTTCACAATAAACAGGGGAACAAGACAGGGGGTGCCCGCTGTCCCCACTACTGTTTGCTCTAACCATGGAGCCGCTGGCATAGGCCATTCGTGAAAATCCAAACATAAAGGGGATAACAATAAATAATACTGAAAGTAAAATTTCACTATACGCAGACGACATAGTACTGTATATAACAGAACCAGAAACTTCAGTTCCTGAATTGCTCCAACTACTAGATAGATTTGGCCAGATTTCGGGTTTTAAAGTGAATATTGAAAAAACAGAAACTCTGAGTCTAGACAGACCCCCAAATGGAAATTTGTGAAGTCTTCTCCCTTTCACATGGGTTAAGGATAAAATTAAATATTTAGGAGTATCAATACCAATAGACCTAACCAAATTATACCTTTATAAATTATCAAGTATTAAAAGAAAAAGTCTATGAAGACTTAGGGAGATGGCAAAATGTACCTATTAGTTTTATAAACAGAGTGGAGGCTATCAAGATGAACATTTTGCCCAGGTTCCTATTCCTATTTTCAACTTTACCTATACTTATAAATGGAAAAGAATGGAGAGAATTAAGAAGAAGACTATCTACATTTATATGGGCAGGGCGCCGTCCACGTAAGAAATGGGGCATCCTAGCTGAGGCTAAAAATAAGGGAGGGCTAGGGGTTCCCAACCTTCTAAAATACTATTTGGCAGCACAGACAACTCCAATTTTAAAAATGTTAAAACCTGAACAAAAGGGAGGTTGGTACATGCTAGAGGAGAAAGCTCACCCCTGGATTCCTCTGCAGTTTTTACCCTGGACAGTCAGGCCCTCGGACCTGAAAATATTAAGTAAACCTGGACAACACACACCCTTAGGATTTGGCTCAGGGTCAGACAATGGTGGGAGGTCTTCTCCCCTACCTAGAAATACATCCCTCTGAAATATTTACCACAGTTTCCGGCAACACAGAGATTTATGCTGGAGCAGATGGTCAGACAAGGGGCTCAAATATTTACATCAAATGGTTAACAATGAAGGGGTCAAATCATTTGCGCTCCTTCAAGAAGAATTTGGGCTGTCTCACAAATAATTTTTTAGATATCTTCAATGTAGACACTTTATAATTAGCACAGTTGGGACTGGTTCCATACAAAGTGATCCAGCTCCACCACTGAGATATATGTACCAAAAAAGTCGGATGGAGGACACTAGGAATCTCATCACATACATACAACAAACCCTGCAAGAAGGTTCAGGCATTTTACACATTCAAGTGGTTGAAAATAAATGGCAAGCTGAATATGAAGGCCAAATATCAGACAAGAAATGGTCTCTTATCTGGCAGGGAATACATAAAACAACTAACTCCCTAGTATGGAGGGAGTTCAGGTGGAAAATTTCAACAAGATAGTTTATTACCCCAGATATCTCATCAAAATATGGAACCTCCCAAACTAATAAGTGCTGGAGGGGCTGCTCAAATATAGGCTCCCAGTTTCATATATTTTGGAGTTGCTCAAAACTCAGGGACTTTTGGGCAGAGATAACCAATGTGATGAATGAAATTTTACAACTGGAAACTTCCCAGAGTTCCCACATATGATACTTGGCCCCCCCTTCCCCCGTGTTAGAACAAAGGCCCAAAGGTAGTTATTTTACATATTAATAGCAGCAGCTTCTAAGGCTATTACACAAAATTGGCTCTCCTCAGACAGGATCTCTTACTCCGGGTGGTGGACAAATGTAATCAATATCAAAAACATGGAGGCCCTTACAGCCATACTCAGACTCCGAACAGACCAATTTAATTCAAGGTGGCTCCCATTCTATGAATATGTAGAAACTAAAAAGGGCACTCCTGTATTAGATCAATTTCTATTAAAATAGGGCCGAGGGGTTGATGGGCCGGATTGGATAAAGGATAAATGTGGAAATCCCTGTCCCCAGCCTGCTGGACCCTATTTTATCTTAGACATCCTAGTTAACTTAGTTATTTTAGCATGTTTAATTTTTATCTTGATCTTCAGATATAAACTAGTCGAATAACATTAAACTTACAGTAATTCCCCAATTTTTGGGACAGGTGGGAATCTGCTACCCCCTCCAATCCCCCCCCCCCCCCCCCCCTTTTTTTTGTATGTTGTTAAAAAATGATTAGATCAGTTCAAGCATAGATGATATGGATTATATATTTAGAAAGACAGGATTGGAATTAGGAAAGACACAAGACATTAAGTTTGGGGTTTGTTTTTAGTCATACATTAGTTCACTGGGTAAACACTGGTTTAAAGATTGTTAAGAGTAGTTGGGCAGGAGGAATGAGATACAGAATAGGAATATCTCCCAGTGATGAAGATAGGAAAAGGTTGCTGGGTAAATGCTCTACTGAATCAGAATCTGCTATACTGTCCAGCCTGCAAAAACAAAAAACAAACCATAAACAATATATCAAGTGACAAAAAGTTAGGACTATAAACAGTAACAATGATGGTATTTATAATAATCTGGATTAATAAGAAGTCTGGTCAACATAGTATCAATTTTGACACAGAAGAATGTATTTCCTATACATTGGTGTAATGAAGTTTATTGTAAATTATAGTGGAATATGGAAAATTAATAAAAACTAAGTTAAAAAAAAAGAACTTTGCTCTGTATGCATCAGTGTTCATATATTTTTTAAATAAAGCAGTTTTTAACTTGTCAAAATCTTTACTTTCAACATTGTGAAAGTAAGATTTTGTTTAAATCTGGGCTGGGCCTTATGGATGTGCCATTGGGAAACACCAGTTCCTTTGAATATATCCTGGGAGAGGGTGTAGGCTGTGGGATTCTCCTAGTCTACCGTCCACCAGGTGACGGTGGAGAATTCCTGCAGGAGGTAGCAGACTTCATCGTCGACCTGATGCTGAGGTTTCCCAGACTGATAGTTCTGGGGGACTTTAATGCCTGGGTCAACGATGAACTCTCTCATTTCGGTCAATATCTCCTCCAGCTGATGAATATGCTGGGCCTGACATAGGTTGTTACCTCCTCTACCCATATAGGGGGTCTTTCACTGGATCGGGTCTTTCTCTTTGGTATGGAGATCGCTGATTTGGGGGTGGAACCTGTCAGTTGGTCTGACCATTACACCATAAGGTTCAGTTTCAGGGCCCCCTCTAATAGGTCTGCCCCAACGGAGATGGTTCAGTACCGATCTTTAAGGGGTGTTAACCCCAATGACCTAATGGAGGTACTGGATCTATCGAGTTTGTCGGGTGAATGCATGAGTCCAGATGATCTTGTATTAGCCTATAATAAGGCTGTGGGAGATGCTCTAGACAAAATTGCTCCTGTTCGGCCTCTCACCCTCCGTCCAAGGAGCCTGTGGTTTGATGGCTCCTTGAAGGAGTTAAGGCGAGTTGGCCGAAGGCTGGAGAGAGCCTGGCGGAAGTCAGGCCTTGATGCCGACAGGCTTAGATTGATGGCACATTATGATAGCTATCAATCAGAAATCACTCGTAAGAAGGCAGAATTCCTGTCCGGAGAGATTTCTGCTGCACAAAATCGACCGGCTCAGCTTTTCCAGACTGTGGACAGATTGTGCAATCCAGTCTGTCTTCAGCCCAGAGAAGCTTTCTCTCAGCTAAGATGCGAGGAGTTTGCTTGTTTTTTTGTGGATAAGGTTGCCGGCATCAGGTCCGGCATCGGTCCGACCCCTCCTATGGGAGATTGCGGCGGTCGACTAGAAGTTGATTGTCCTCGGTCTGTCTGGTTAGATTTTCACCGGCCGGAATTCGGGGACATTGTGAAGATCATCCAAACAATGCGACCATCTAGTTGTAGTTTGGATCCGGGTCCTACACCTCTTTTAGTAGGTTGTATAGAAGTTATCTACCCAATCCTTGCAGACACTGTCTGGAAGTCTTTGGAGAGGGGGATCTTTCCCGACCCCCTTAAGGAGGCGGTAGTTCGACCACTCCTTAAAAAATCCTCCTTGGATCCAGATTGTCTAGCTAACTACAGGCCTATCTCTAACCTGCCATTTGTTGGTAAGGTTATTGAAAAGGCAGTTAGCTGCAATTGGATGATCATCTTATATCTCACAATGTCTATGATACTCTCAGTCTGGTTTCAGGAAAAGGCATAGTACAGAGACTGCCCTGTCCGGTATTGAGCGACCTCCTCTATGGCTAGAGATCGAAAAGGCCGTACCATTCTGGTCCTTCTCGATCTCTCTGCTGCATTTGACACTGTAGACCATGGAGTGCTACTGGAGCGCCTGAGGGTCTTTTGTGGGCTGTCTGGTACAGTCCTCAAATGGTTTCGTTCTTACCTCACGGACAGGTCTCAGAGAGCTGTCACCGGAATTTATTCCTCTGGCGCTCCTCCCTGCCTTGGGGAATCACCAGGGCTCCATTTAGCTCCCATGCTGTTTGCAGTGTATATGCTGCCATTGGGAGAAATCATCAGGCGATACAGTCTGGGTTTTCACTGCTATGCAGATGATACTCAGCAGATTCTGTCCTTTCTCCCGGTCAGGGTGATGCACCTCTGTACTTAATAACTGCCTTGCTGAGATCAGACTTTGGATGAGTTTGAGCTGGTTGAGACTCAATCCGGATAAGACTGAGGTATTGGTTGTGGATCCAGGTCGTCCGGGGGTGGGTATGGGAGCTGGACAACCATCAGGTTTATTACTTGGTGGTGTACCGCTCTCTACTTCTGAACAGGTGCAAAATCTGGGCGTTATTTTTGATGATGGTCTGACCCTGAAACCTCAGGTGTCAGCTGTTGTCAAATCCTCTTTTTACCATTTGAGGAATATCGCCCGGGTGAAACATCTGATTCCCCCGGGGGATCTTCCAACATTGGTCCACGACTTTGTCACTACTCGTCTGGACTACTGCAATTCCCTCTACCTAGGGCTACCAGGGGTTGATATCCACCACCTACAGCTGGTGCAGAACACGGCAGCCAGGCTTTTGACTGGGACTTCTAGAACCAGTCATATTATGCCTGTGCTCCGCGAACTGCACTGGCTGCCTGTTTGGTGGCGGATCACCTTTAAGGTTGGTTTACTAACCTTTAAAGCTCTACATGATCAGGGACCCGGTTACCTGAAAGATCTCCCGATTCCCTATTGCCCCCTCCGTCCTCTCCGTCCCGCCAACGAGGGATTGTTGGAGATTCTCAGGGTCTCGTTAAAGTCATCAGGATCTCGTGCCTTTGCTTTTTCAGCACCAACCCTGTGGAATTCTCTACCTCGTTGGTTGAGAGAATGTCCAACCGTCGATAATTTTAAGGTTGTCTTAAAAACATATCTTTTTGATTTAGCATACTCGTTAGTTGTGGCTGACTTTTAAATGTTTGGATTTTATTAATTTTAATGTTTCTGTACAGCGCCTTGGTTTTGAAAGGTGCTATATAAATAAAATTGAATTGAAAAATTGTCCATCTGCCCCAGTGCTTCCCTCCCCTTGCCAATAAGTAGTGGAGACAGGTGAAAGCTCCAGGTCTCTTTGGGCAGACTGGCCTGGATACAGACCTTTTCAAATGAATTTAAAAACATGTCCATAGCCTCTCTTTCTTTAAACTCAGCCATTCATTTTGAATTTAACTTGTACCCCAGTCCTGGAGATTCAAACCCAACCCCACCACTTACCTACTCAGGGGTTGATGTTGGTTAGAGTCTCAGTTTGTTCAGCTCATGTTCCATCTGGTGCTGCCATTCCTCCACCTGGCACTGCCGTTCTTTGGCCTCTCTCTGTTGCCGTTGTCCCTCTGCCTCTCTCTGTTGCCGTCGGTCCTCCATTTCCATCTCGAACCTTCTTTGCTCATTTTCAATCTTTCTTAGCTAATTCTCAATCTGTTTCTCCTGCATCCACAGCCTTCACAGCTCCAGCTCTTCGTCTGTAGATAGCTCCTTCTCCTCTGGGCTCTGGACCTCTGAAGTCACTACCTCTGGCACTAAGTGGGGTGGCACTTCCTCCGTCTCAGGTGCCAGAAGGGCCTCCACAAGTTGCCTTTTATTTTTGTTTTCACTAGGAATGCCCTTCTCCCCACAGATCTCCCTCAGTTGTTCCAGGTTCATATTGCTGTACTGGATCGACATTCTTCTATCTACACTACTCTGTTAAAAAATACAAAAAAAAATTCAAACAGGATAGGGTCTACTGTTTGCAACCAAATTTATTTTTCCCTTTTCCAAATTCTGCCCTTGATTGTGTGAGGGTTTTGCAAGATCATTCAAAAACCCCAGTAGCTGGCACCAAATCTGTCATGAGCCCCTGGCCCCCAAAACTTCAGGCAGCCTGGTAGAACCTCCTTTTTGCAGAGAGGATCCTCCTTTTTCAGAACTCGTGAGCAGTTGTAAGGGTTCCGAAAGACTTCTCCACCTTCCTTTTCCCAATGGGAGGGTGGAAACTGTAGTTTCGAGTCCCCTTGACTCTGTACTACTTTCAGTATTTGAATCCCACCACGGCCACTGGCTACGTCTTGCCTAAGTAGTTTGGTATGACAGCCAAGCAGTACTATCTTTCAAGGCACACAGTCTTTTCAAAACCCTTCTGTTAAAATATTAGATCACACAATCAGACCCCCAGGCTTATTTGATAAGAAAATCATAAAAGTTTACTTGAAATAAAAGCAATACATAAAAGTCTACAGTTTGGAAAAACTTTAAAATGCAGACAATATCAAAAGGTAAAACTGGATGGTTTACAGAAAACACTAGATACTGTTATTCTAAACCATACCTTGTTTTGATGTTAGAGTCCAGACAAGATTTTAAATGTCCACATAGAAATGAGTCATTAAGCAACAGTTTGTAGTAAGTTTGTATCCCAAGTCAGTTCCTCTGAATGTCCTTTTAAAAAGGCTTCAGGTGCTTCCTTGATGAAAAAGTCTTTTTTTCCCCAAAAAAATTTTGACTTAAAATCAGAATTTTCAGTTCGGCGTGTGACAAGTCAAACTTTCCACACACTCAGGTCTGGTTTTAGAGATTTTTCCAGGCCTGCACATATACTTCTGGTCTTCAGTATATACCAGCTGGACAGGCTATCTGACCCCCAGCTAAACTGTTTTTCAACTGCCCTGAGTTCAAAATGTGTGTCATACATACAGGCTGGTCATCTTCAAGCCACACCCACAGTGTGATGGGGTACAACAGTTTACCTTTCCCTGTAGGTGTCAGTGTGGTTCCATGTCAACCCCAGTGACATCTGGTCCATGCATTTGGCTTAACCCCTGACCCCTAGGTCATTACATTACCTTTTTTGTCATGAAAGCTACAGTGGGATATTTTATGTCTTCCTGGGCTATATACCATTCTCCCTTATCTGGAAACATACCATCCACTTTAGCCATTAAAACAATTAAGGCTATTTTTGTAGTTTCATTCCTAAAAACCTTTTAAAGAGACAGCGTCTTAATTCTAAAGTACATTACAGCATATACAGTATGAACCCACATAAATGGATACAGGCCTATCATGTGACACCATGTATGCCAGGAATAACAGCGCTGGATGTAAATCCACCACATACCCTAATGGGGGATGGAACAGGACAGGGAGAAGCACCTAGTTTTCCATCTGGGAAACAACGATCTGGAGGGGAACACTGTCTCTTTAAAAGGCTTTTAGGAATGAAACTACAAAAATAACCTTAATTGTTTTAATGGCTAAAGTGGATGGTATGTTTCCAGATAAGGGAGAACGGTATATAGCCCAGGAAGGCATAAAATATCCCACTGTAGCTTTCATGACAAAAAAGGTAATGTAATGACCTAGGGGGCAGGGATTAAGCCAAATGCATGGACCAGATGTCACTGGGGTTGACATGGAACCACAGTGACACCTACAGGGAAACAATTTAAGGTTAGAGGGGGGACGGCTCAGGGGTAATGTGAGGAAATTCTTTTTCATGGAGAGAGTGGTGGACGCATGGAACCGCCTTCCTGGAGAGGTTGTGGGGTCTAAAACAGTGGGGGAATTCAAACATTCATGGGACAGACATAAGGCAATAATAGTGGGGGGTTGCGGGAAGTAGGCTGTTGGTTAACTAGAATCGGCAGCTTATCCAATAGGTAGGAAAATGGGCAGACTGGGTGGGCCAAGTGGTCCTTATCTGCCGTCAAAGTCTATGTTTCTATGGAGGTCTGGGCAAGATTTAAGGCCTTGGCTAGGTTTTGTGAAAGTCATAGCTTCACATCCCTGACCTTCTCTGAGGTGCTACCAGTGCCCAGAACTAGTACAGAGAGAAAACAAAGAATTAATTCTTCAACAGCTTGCTAGCAAGTTAGTGTAGGGAGATGGGATGGTAGGGGGTTGGGAAGTGACATGGAACAATGTGAACCTCTTTGCCTCTGACAGATTCCACCTCAATAAAGAGGGTGCAGCTGTACTGAAGTGCAGGTTGGGGAAAAACTTAGAAAGTGCGTTCCATTCAACTAGAAAAGGAGGGGGGAGAGTGGACTTCAAAAAAAAAAAAAAAAAAAAAAAAAAAAAAAAATCAGACTTATAACACAGAGGCTGAAAAGGGGGACCCAAGGTCACCACCCCAGGATGTAAAAGTGGTTTGTGTTCCAGGCATACACTTGGGGAAATATGGTGTGGGTGAGTGTTGGTGGAGGGGGTTGGTGGTGAATGCCAGTAGTCTGACAAACAAAATGGATAAGCTGATGGCTATCACAGAGTATGACAGCCTAGACATAATTGCGGTCACGGAGACACAGTGGACACATCACTAGCTAGATTCCGAATTTTTAGGAAGAACAGGAGAAATAGGATGAGGGAAGGGAACTGCGTTATATGTTGGGGGTGGACATAAAGGCCACAGAGAAGATGGAGGGAGACAGGACAATTAACTCCTCTGGGTCACACTAGGTAGAAGGACAGGAGAATCAGTAAGACTTGGGTTTCTGTACAAGCAGGAGAAAGAAGTCCCAACACCACTGTACCGAGCCTTAGTGAGGCCACACTTCGAGTATGGTGTCCTTACCTCCAGAAGGACACAGAGTTGATGGAAAGAGTTTGAAGAAGAGAGACCAATATTTATTTATTTAGTTTTTGTTTACCGGGTAGGTGCACTAGCCATGGTCATGATTATTTTCAGGCACGAGCCGGGAGGTAACAGTACAAAAAACAATAAGGTATGACAATGATTACAGATACATTTTAGGGAAAAATATCTAACAGAACAATGGTGCTGGGGATGGATGACAAGCCCTATGAACAGATGTAGGGAATTGGGGCTCTACACATTGAAGACTAGAAGGGAGAGGAGTGACATGATAGAGACCTTTAAGTATATCAAATGGATCCATAAAGTGGAGGCGGGGTATTTATTTCACATGAAGGTATGCTCCATAATGGGAGGGCACAGCCTGTGACTACATGGAGGGAACTTTAGGGGTAATGTACAGGGACGATTCTTTACTGAGAGAGTGGTGGAATCCTGGAATAGGCTGCCAGAGGAGGCGGTGGGGGCAGAAACTGTGTCTGGCTTCAAGAGAACATGATACAAGCACTTGGGGTTATTGAGAGTAGCTCAAAGAGGGCGGACTGGGGGAGTGAGGGTCAGATTTGATGGGTCGGAGGGTCGTTTTTCTACCACAAATTTCTATGATTCTACTATATGATGATTCTACCTAATGATCAGAAAGACAGGTCTATGAAAAAAGCTGTATTGCCTGCAGCATGATGCAGCTAGTGAAGGGATATTATGGCATGCACCAGTAAGGAGTTGGCTTATGCTTGTGTGCCAGGGAACTGTATTTTACAGCAGGATATGGCATGCAAATGAGATGTGACAACACCAAACTGCACTGTAAACAGGAATAAACCTCATTTTTACTGAAGTTCTCTTTTCTTTTATTATTAAACATATTAAAAAAAATGTGCTAGCAGCCATACCACCCCCCCACCACAAATCAACACAAATACATTTCAATGAAATCTGTACATTAAAAAAACAAAACAAAAAAATTACAACAAAGGAGTATTATAACACACTGTACAGCTAATATAAATTAATCACCCTGACAATGTTGTGACAGTTACTGGAACTGGTGCTCATTCTGTTAGTATAGTTTATTTCTTGTCCTTCAACTTCCCGCGGTCTTGACTGTATCACTGACAGCACTCAACAGCTGACAGAAAAGACTACAATGAACAGAGCACACAGCACGCACACTAACTCACACGGATACTAGCATGCACTACTCTCCTTCCATGGGATGGTATGCAAGCAGACTGGAGAGTCAGCATCACCAGACAATGCGCATGTGTGGCTATCGCCTGCACCAGCGAATTTAAAGATGGTGGTCCTGACGGAGGTTAGTTAGCTCCTCCATGCAAAACGGATACCCGATATGAACAAAAGAAAACAAATTCGGGAACTAAAGGTAAATTCTGACATTTTACTAGGCAGGAGATAATGCAGTGGTAAAAAATGCGAGTATCGATCAGGAAACGCTAGCCTTGCGAGAATTCAACCAGCCTCTCCAACCAACCCTTCACACAGTAACTTTATTGTTGGCCAAAAAGCACCGAACACACAGTCAACCTTAAAAAATAACCTCAAGCTCGGGTATGGTGGGGATAAGGAAAACTGACGTCAGACACGACTGACCCCTCAGAGCACCTACTCTCCCCAAACAAAAATAAATGTGTACCTACCTAAGGCACCTTTGCCTTTTTTTTTAACTGAAAGTACCAGGATGCCACACAAAACACCCTAACTATGGCTTTCAGTTCACAAGGGAGTGAGAAATAAAATTTGGCAGGTTGGTCCATTTCAAGCTGCAGTTTAATGGGCATGATTTTAGAATTTAGGAGTGCTCCCTGTAACCAGGCAGCACCAACCTGCAGAGCAGAATTGCAGCCCCAAACTGAAGTCTTCACAACTGTCCTGATCAGCGAAGTAGCTCTCTCCACTTCCGATAGCATAGTAAAACTGGGGAACTGCCATTAGGGTATGGAATCCTCAGGTGCCCAACACTTGAAAGCTTGGACTGTGCCATTCCCCTGGTAGAGGTGCACTATACCCATTATATCCTTAGTTCCCGCAGCTACAGAAGGGCATTCCCTGCCCTGGGGACTACTGAATTAGACGCCAAGGCACCCATCCTAAACGTAATCGGCCAGACTCAAAGCAACGCTCTTGACGCACTCTGAATTCCATTGTCTGCTGTTCAAATCTTGGCGCCCTTTTACTTGAACGATAACCTGGGCTCTAACTGCCTTTTGTATGAAATGGCTCACCTTGTGATCATTTTAGCCTAAAGGGTGACCAATAGTCGGGGATTTATAGTGCATTTTTCTGTAACTGCAGGGCTAAAATTCTCTATGGTAGAGCGTCCTGCTGTGTAGCAGGAATCTGGAGCCATTTTTAAAAATAAATTGAATAGCTCTCACAAGCTGCGTTTAGGGCAATGAATCTCTACGCGCTGGAGTTGGCTCCCATACTGGGTCACTAAGTTAACATTAAGAAATAAATGCCAATAGCTAGCAGCTTGCTGCGTTACGCAGTGATCCGGTGAAAATATCTACAGCTAAATTTAAGATATTAATCCTAGTAGCCTGCAGTGATCCGGTGCCTTTTAAAAGCTAAATTCCACAAAGCAGGCATTACTTTATTACTTGGTGCTAGAGAACACCTAGGAGCTCATTTCTAGCCTCAGAGTTCAATTCCAGTACAGCATACAGAACAGAGAAAGGCTCAGCACTGTACTCAGTGCCCAAACTGCAGCTGTTAGCTCCTTATCACAGCCTGGGTTTCTAGCCTCCCGATTCTAGTTCGGTTGGCTCAGCGCTCTTTCCCACAGCTGCTTCATGACTGCTCCCCACCTTCCCCCACCACTCCCACCCTTGGGTGGCATTTGTTATATAGTGTTTGGCCACATTAGGACATGCCCTCTGTGTGAGGAAGTTCAACCATCTCCTTTCTCATTTGCAGCCTATACACACTCACCACTAGAGGGAGTCTGGATATCTGTCAAAACCTTCCTGCCTTCTTTACCTTTTAGCTTGCAAACCAACCCTGAATTGTTATTACCCCTGCCCTAAACCATCATCCTATACTGAGACTACAGCGGCTATACACCTACTTACACAAATGGCCACTGCAACAACTAATTATACAACCTCTAATTTATGTGCTCTCTTAATACTTATCTCTATTCTTGCTCTCATTTGGCTAGCTGTTACCCTGTCCCCCTTCCAGGGACCCTCACTACCTACATCCTAAGGACATTATCCTCTCCAATAGGACTACAAATCACCAGTTGCCCCTAGCCACATCACCACTTCTTGTTACCCACAGGTTCATCTACCACGTAGCTTTTACTATATATAAATCCCCACTCCAGTACCCTACTCTGCAATCACCTTTCATTCATCGTAAACTATGGTACATGCTCCTATTAGTACGAATGCTAGCTGGGGATATTGAACAAAATCCAGGGCCAGTAGGAGACATTTCCCACACTGAAGCAACCTGGAAGGACACTAAAGGCATTCGCACTGCTCACCTGAATATTAGGAGCCTCATGTGCAGTTTAACAGAACTTGAGGCTTGGGTCATTCTGTATAACCCAGACATGCTCTGCTTATCAGAAACATGGCTAAAATTGGCCACCCCTGATCCCCAATGCTCACTACCTAACTACAAACTAATATGCCAAGATAGGACCTCAACAAAGTGGGGGGGGGGGGGTCGCTATCTTCTACAAATCTCACTTACTACTGTCACGCAATGTCTCATCCACCCTCTCTCACTGTGAATCGATTCATGCAATCTTACAACTTGGCTCTAAGAAGCTACACATAGTATGTGTCTACAACCCTCCTGTTGGTGGTATCACTGGTCTTGAGGAACTCCTCTCCCAGGTGGACACTACCATCAGATGTAATGAGGTCCTTATACTGGGGGACCTTACCCTAAACTGGACCGGCAAAGCTAATCAGCCCATCCATACTATGATACAAGGCCATAACCTCCACTAACTAATCACCCCCCTCTAGCACACTAATTGACTGGGTCCTCATAACGTCCACCAACTAATCACCCCGCTCTAGCACACTAATTGACTGGGTCCTCACAAACCATCCTGACAGTATAGTCTCTGCAGGTACCCTTCCAGATGCTATAAGTGATCACTCCCCAATTTACTGTATCTGGCGCTCCATTAGTTGGCCATCTCGTCCTCTGAAACTCATCACCTTCCGCAACCTAGCTAATTTTAACCAGGCACAGTTCTTGCAGGACATCGCTATGATCAACTGGTCACCCATCTTCACTACCTCAAATGCCCAGGATGCCCTAGACTACTTCATAACCAGATCTGGATCTGTACAGGACATCCATGCTCCCCGTGTCACTCGCCGTATACGAGGAACACAAACTAAGTGGCTAACTAAAGACCTTCTCATGCAAATAAGGTCTAGGGATAAACACTGGCGAAGTTTTAAAGCCTCTGGGCTTTGGTCCAACTATAATACCTACAGGTCACAGAGAAATTTCTGAAAAAGGAATATTCACCTAGCTAAGAGCTCCTTCTGTAAAGACCTAATAATAAAAGCTGCAGGTGACTAAGAGATTCTGGTCAGGCATAAAAACCCTCCTTGGAGCTAATCATGCGGCCACTACAAATGACATGCTGCTAAATGGCACTCACTGTATCAACCCTGCAACTATTGCTAATGCTTTCAACCTCCATTTCTCTGACCTATCGAATTACATGGCCTCCTTCCCCCCGATCACACCACTTCCATCCCCAAGGACTCTGAACCTCCACTCACCCATCTCCGTTTCCAGTTCCAGACCACTACAAGAACCGATGTCCTAAAGTTGTTACTCAACATTCCCGATAGCAATACCTCTGGGTCTGATGGTCTGGAACCCAAACTCCTGAAGGTCGCTGCCCCTCATTGCCTCCCCCCTAACCAGAATCTACAATTTGTCTCTATGCCACGGCTCAGTTCCTAGTATCTGGAAAATAGCTAGAATTACACCTATTCTTAAAAAGGGTGACCCCAAAGAAATAATTAACTATCGCCCTACAGCTGTTTTTTCTGTGCTTAGTAAAATCCTGGAAAAATTAGTGGTTACCCAAACCTTAGCATACCTCCAGGAGCATAAACCTCCTCTCTGGTTCCCAGCATGGTTTCCACAAAGTTCACAGCACCTCCTCTGCCCTAAAACTCACTAATGACATCTATGTTGCCATGGATAATAGTCTTCTTACAGGTGCGGTTTTCATTGACCTGACCAAAGCTTTTGATTTGGTCAACCATTCCCTTCTTCCCACTAAATTACATGCCCTTGGTTTCTCTGCTGATGCGGTGGCATGGTTCAACAGTTATCTGTCCAACAGGAATCAGGCTGTAGTTTTCAACTCAGCCACATCTGATCTTTCTTCTATACAAGTTGGCGTTCCCCAGGGCTCCATACTTGGCCCCTTGCTCTTCTCAATCTTCATTAACAACTTCCCATTGCTTGCACCATCCTGCTCATCTCTTCTATACACGGATGACCTCATCATTTACCACAGTGCTAGAGATATCTCGGGCTCGGATATACACTACCCTCTTGCCTCGGACTTCCTAAGCATATAATCGTGGGTAACAGATAACAACCTTGTTCTCAATGTAAGCAAAACACACTCCATGCTCTTTGGCTCGCCAGACAGACTTAAAGCAAACTGTAACTTCCTCAAATATCGTTTGCTGATGGTTCCCCTTTTGTTAGCACTAGCTCCTTCAATTATCTGGGTATTCTTCTTGACGAATCTCTGGACTTTGATCTGCATATCACCACCACCTGCAAGTCTGTTAATGCTAAAACTGGAGGGGCATACCGCACGAGCTATGCTCTTACCCCATCGGCTAGGCTCATGATTGCGCAAGGCCTCTTGCTCCCAGCACTGGCCTATGGCACAGTCACCTGCTTAGATACCACAAAATCCTCCCTCCACAAATGGGACACCACATATAACAACATCTGCTGCTACGCCTCTGCGTCACCACGGTATAAACACCACTGTCAGCTTTATGCAGACCTAAAATGGTCTAGCCCTTCTGCCCATCAACTCCAGTCATATGGCTCTTTAATTGACAGGATAGCCAGATTACGCCTTCCCCAACCCCTTGCTTCACTCCCAACCCCCCACCTATGGGCTTCAATCTACTGAACAAACCCCTCTCTATATACCTAGATGTAAACTCACCATGGGAGCACGTGCCTTCTCTCACATGGCCCCGAAGTACTGGAACTCTATACCTCAAGCTATTCGCCAAGCTCCCACCCATGCTGGTTTCAAGAAACTTCACCATGATCATCTGTGTGCCTCATGCCACTGCATTTGCTTTCACCTGCCTCAGATCATCATTTCTCCCACCTTCCCTTGGCAATTGCTCCCTTCTTAGCTTCCTCACCTCTCCCTATTATGCTCATTCTTTCATTTATCTCCGTTCCTTCTCTTACTACACACTCCTCCCTTTTCTCCGTCTTTACTCTTTAAGCTCAATGGCACTTATTGTTTGCTGCATATATCATTTTAGTTATTTTATTACTGCGCTGTTCTACTCATTTGTTTACACTTGTTTTTATACATATTTTTTTTGAATTTGACCACTCTGTATTACTCGTTTCCTAATTTTAATACTGTGTTTTTCTCGATCCTAAAGTTGATTGTATGTTACCCCTTCCTACTGTTGTTACATATTTTCATGTGCTGTGTCACATGGTGTGCCTTGTACTCTATTGAATCCTCCTGGGTCGAGCCTGTAAAGAAAAAATTACTCATCACAGTAATCTTCTTTCTTCGAAGGGATCTTTTAGCATCAGTAACTTTTTTGCACTTAGCTGGCTAGTAGCAACTGCCCGGAGGTGTGCCTTTAAAAGATATTTAAATGAGCGTAGGGCCACGCCAATCAAAAGACAAGAGGGGGTGTAAGCTGTGTGACAGCTGTTGAATGCTTCAGACTTTTTTCAAGGAAAAACGAGGGCAAATAGAAACATAGACTTTGACGGCAGATAAGGACCGCTTGGCCCATCTAGTCTGCCCATTTCCCTACCTACAGGATAGACCGCAGATCCTAGTTAACCAACAGCCTATTTCTTCCTACCCCCCACAAGAATTGCCTTATGTCTGTCCATGCATTCTTGAATTCTCCCACAGTTTTAGACCCCACAACCTCCTCAGGAAGGCTGTTCCATGCATCTACTACCCTCTCTGTGAAATAATAGTTCCTCACATTGCCCCTGGACCGCCCTCCTTCTATTTTTAAATTGTGTCCCCTTGTTCTTGCACGTCTCTTTTTCTGAAAGATGCTACCCTCTTGGACTTTGTTGATTCCACTGGGGTACTTAAAAGTTTCTATCATGTCCCCCCCCCTCCCTTCTTTCCTCAAGGGTATACATATTAAGCTCCTTTAGTCTCTCCTCATACGGCTTCTCTTGCAGACCTTGCACCATTTTAGTTGCCCTCCTCTGGACTACCTCTATCCTGTCTATGTCCTTGTGGAGATGGGTCTCCAGAACTGGACTCAGTACTCCAGATGGGGTCTCACCAACTGTCTGTACAGAGGGATAACAACTTCCTGTTTTCTGCTGCTGATGCCTCTCCCTATACATCCCAGTATACCCCCAGCCCTCCCTACTGCCTTCTCACATTGCTTGCTAACCTTAAGGTCATCTGATATGATTACCCCCAGGTCCCTTTCCTTTTTTGTTGTTGTTACTACCTCCCCACCCATTGTGTATTCTTTCCCTGGGTTCTTGTTTCCCAGGTGCATTATTTTGCACTTCTTTGCATTGAATCCTAGCTGCCATACTTCTGACCATTCCTCTAACCTTGCCAAGTCCCTTTTCATCCTTTCCACGCCTCCTTGTGTATCAACCCTGTTGCAGATCTTTGTGTCATCTGCAAAAAGGCATACTTTTCCTTCCAGTCCCTCTGCAATGTCACTGATGAAGACATTAAAAAGGACTGGACCCAATACTGAACCCTGCGGTACCCCACTAGTAACCCCTCTTTCTTCAGAGTGGACTCCACTTACAATTACCTTCTGTGTCCTGTTGTGCAGCCAATGTTTTACCCAGGCTACCACCCTGGGACCCACTCCCAGACTGGTTAATCTGACTATTAATCTTTTGTGTGGGACTGTGTCAAATGCCTTGCTAAAGTCTAGGTAGGCCATGTCCACAGCCCCTTCCTGGTCTACTACTTTGGTCACCCAGTCAAAGAAATCTATTAGATTCGTCTGACATGACCTTCCCGCTGTGAACCCATGCTGCCTTGGGTCCTGTGCTCCACTGGCCTCTAGGTACTCAACTATTCTTTCCTTCAGAAGTGACTCCATCACTTTCCCTACCACAGAGGTCAGACTGACAGGTCTGTAGTTTCTTGCTTCTGTCTTGGTCCCACTTTTGTGAAGGGAAATCACATCCGCCTTCCTCCAGTCCTCGGGTACCACACCATCCTCCCATGATTTATTAAAAAGAGTAGCCAGTGGTTTCACTAGTTCCTCCTTAATTCTTTTAGAATTCTGGGGTGAATTCCATCAGGACCCATTGCTTTGTCCACCTTCAGTTTTAGGAGTTCTTGCAGAACCCTTTCTTCTGTGAAAGGACTGGGATCGACCCCTATCAAGAGTGCTTCTGTTAATTGGATTAGGCACTTCCCCTCCTCTTTTGTGAATACTGAGCAGAAATATTCATTCAGTATCCCTGCTTTTCACTGTCCCTCTGCCCACCCACGTTCATTCTATTTAGCCTCACTATCCCTCCCTTTGTCTTTCTAGCTCGCTGATGTACCTATAAAAGGTTTACCCTCTTCTTAACTGAGTTGGCTATCTTTTCCTCAGTTTGGGCCTTTGCTATTCTGACTTCCCTCCTGCTTCCTTCTGCCTTAACTGGTACAGCTCTCTGTCCTGCTCCTTTTGTGTTTCCTTATACTTCCGGAATGCTATCTTTTTCTTCCTGACTTTCACAGCCACCTCTTTTGAGAACCATAGTGGCTTTTTCTTTCGTTTTGATTTGTTTATTTGCTTCACACAAAGGCTTGTTGCCTCTGTGATGGCAGTTTTGATGATTCCCCATTGTTGCTCCACATCTCCTTCTAGCCTGTTTGCTAGTGCTTTTCTGAGGCACTCTCCCATTTTGCCAAAGTCAGCCCTCCTAAAGTCCAGTACCCTCACTTTTGTATGGCTTGACTCTGTAGCTGAGTTTAACGTGAACCACACTGTTTGATGGTCACTTGTCCCCAGATGGCAACCCACTTCTAGATCTGAGATCCTCTCACTGCCCCATTTGAGAGTATGAAGTCTAAGATTGCTCCCTCACGAGTGGGTTCCGAAACTAGCTGTCTGAGGCCTGCCGCCTATAGGGCATCAAGAATGGCCCTGCTCTTGGATGTGGCTGCAGCAAATGTGTTCCAGTTAACATCTGGCATATTCAGGTCTCCCATCAACAGTATCTCCCCTTTCTCTGCCATTCTAAGAATGCCTTCTATCGTATCCTTGTCCATTCCCTCTCCCTGACATGGGGGTCTGTACACAACCCCTGTGCGGATTGCAGTGCCCTTTCCAGTCTCCAAGGTGACCCACAGTGCCTCCTCTCCTCCCTGTTTACTCTTTTGTTCAGTTGCTTTTATCCCTTCCTTTACATAGAAAGCTACTCCTCCCCCTCTTCTCCCCTGTAGGTTACGTAGCCTGGTATGTTAACATCCCAGTCATGGTTCTCTGTGTACCATATTTCTGTGACTGCTACGATATCCAGGCATCCCTCTTCCATCAAGGCCACCAGCTCAGGGAGCTTATTGCCCAGACTACGGGCATTGGTACTCATTACCCTCCATTTCCTGATGGCCTTACTCCCTTTTGCCCCATCCCTGTCCTTCTTGTCTTTGTCACTTTCTCCATTTACCCCTGCCCTGAAAAAGAATCAACAGGATTCAAAAAACATGCAAATGTCCACAAAAGTGGAAATAGAAACAACAGCAACACGAGCTAAAAATTCATCAATAAGAAACTCCAAATTTGGTAAAAGGTGACATAAGAGCCCTTCTCCGACAGGAGAACCGGGGAGGAGGGGTGGGAGCTTACTGATGCTAAAGGACCCCTTGGAAGAAAGAAGATTACTGTGGTGAGTAATTTTTTCTTCTTACCCCAGGAGTCCTTCAGCATCAGTAACTTTTTTGCAGACTACCCAGCAGTACCAAGTGGGAGGCGGGCAGAGAAACTACTTAGCAAAGAGTATCTGCAGAACCGCCCTGCAAAATTTGGCATCAGAGCTGGTCTGCACATCCAAACTGTAGTGTTTCACAAAGGTGTGCAGAGATTTCCAGGTAGCTGCTTTGCAGACATCCAGTAGGGGAATGTCCCTTGCTGCTGTAAGCGAGGCTGCATTGCCCCTGGTGGAAGGCGCCCCGAGCCCCACTGGAGGTTGTTGCCCAGCTTTCTTATAGCAAAATCTAATACAAGAGACCAACCAAGAAATAGTTCTCTTGGTAGCTGGTCTTCCTCTGCCTACATCCCTGTAGGTGAGGAACAACTGAGTGGAAGAGTCTCTGGACTGTCTAGTATGTTCTAGGTAGTGAAAGATGGCTCTTTTGACATCTAAGCTGTGGAGCTTTTGCTCGCCAGTAGAGGATGGCTCAGTAAAGAAGACAGGCAGAGTAATGGACTGGTTCAAGTGAAACTCTGAAACCACTTTTGGCAGAAATGTCCTATTTGTCCTGAGCTCAGCTTTATCGTTGTGAAAGATTATGTAATTCGGCTCAGTGCACAGGGCCTGTAGCTCTCAAATCTCCTAGCAGACATAATGGCTACCAGGAAGACAGTCTTCCAAGTTACAAACTTGATGTGGGCCGTGGACATAAGCTCAAAAGGTGGATTCATGAGCCCATCTATGCAATGGTTCAGGCTCCAAGGAGGAACAGGCTCCCTGGCTGGAGGTGCAAGAGGCCTTTGAAAAACTGTTTAAAAATGTTGTGGGAAAAAAATGATTTCTTCTTTCCCACCGGAAGGTAGGCTGAAATTGCCGCCAGGTGTAGCTTGAGTGAAGATGGTTTCAAGCCTGACACGTGTAGTTGTACCAGGTAGTCTAGCAGCTGAGGGTCTAAAGCTGATAGGGGTTCGACCTTTTCGCTCTTGCACCAAAGGGAAAACCTTTTCCATTTGGCTGCATGAGTCTTCTTAGTGTTCGCTTTTTTAGCCATCCTCAGCATCTTAAGGACCTGTTCACAGTACTGTGAGGATGGAAACTAACTCCTCAAGAACCAGTCCTTGAGGTGTATACCTGTGTACTGTACTCCCGTCTGAGGAAGGGTCAGCAGGGAGTGAGCTGGAGGCAGGCGAATGGGCCTGTTGCAGGACACAGAGACGGAGAGGGTACCAGGCTGGCTGAGAGGGACAGGGTACCAGGCTTGCCTGGGCCAGTCCGGAGCCACTAGGATCATCGATGCAGGCTGCTGAGTTTCAGCAAAACCCTGAATATCAGGGGAAAGGGAGGAAATGCGTATAGGAACCTCCCTGACCAGTCCAGGATCAAGGGCATCCAGAGGAAGCGTTCCCGGAACTGGGGGCCTGCAACAGTTCTGAGGAAGTTGAAAATTGAGAGGAGAGGCAAACAGATCCACGTCTGGTGTGCCCCACTGCCTGTGCACTGTGGCTACCACTTGCTTGTTCAGTGTCCATTCGCTCTGACCTTGACTGATATGGCTTAGAGCATCCGCCAAGTACCGAGTTTGCCTGGGAGGTGAATAGCTGAGAGGCTGACTCCCAGGGAGAATGCTAGAGACCAGAGCTTCCAAACAGAGTATTCCTGATCTGGTACCACACTGCTTGTTTATGCAGAACATTGCAGTGGTGTTGTCTGCCCGAATTTGAACCGCCTGCCCTTCTATGCTGGGAGCGAAAGCTTTGAGAGCTAGTAAGGTTGCTCTGAATTCCAAAAGATTTATGTGCAACTGTGACTCTTCGGGAGACCAGTTACCGCTTAATGAGGCACTGTCTAAATGAGCTCCCCAGCCCAAAAGGGAGGCATCTGTGGTGATCACCTTTGTGGGAAGAGGAGCTTGAAAGGGAACCCCTGCCTGCAAATTTGCAGGGTTCTTCCACCACACCAAGTTTTGGAGGAACTGCTCCGACACAGGTATCAACTTTGAAAATGTGTTGCTTCTCTGAGACCAGTGAGCTCTGCGGTAGTCTTGCAGGAGTCTCATCCTGTATCTGACCCCTGGGACTACTGCAGTCAAAGAGGCCATATGTCCCAGACGTTTGAGGAAATGTCTGGCTGGTCTTGGCTGTCCCCGGGCAATCTGCCACTGAAAGGAAACTGAATTCTTTCCTGCAGGAGGAAAGCATATCCCTTCTGAGTGTCCAGCTGGGCCCCTACGAAGGTGTGCAGATGGGTGGGTTCTGGGTGAGATTTCTTTAGATTTACCAAGAAACCCAGAGACTCCAGAGTGCGTTCTGTGAAGGAAAGAGATTCCTTGACCTGGCAAGGAGACTTTGTTACTATGAGCCAGTCGTCCAGATGGGGTAGAGAGCGACACCCAGTCTCCTGAGATGTGCTGCTACCACTGCCAGACACTTGGTAAAGACTCTTGGGGCCGAGGACAGACCAAAGGGCATTGAGGTGAACTGATAGTGACCCGAAGGAAGTTTGAACCTGAGAAACTTCCCGTGAGATCTCCTTATGGGTATGTGGAAGTAAGCGTCCTTTAAGTCAAGGGAGGTTAGCCAGTCTCCCTGCTGTAAGGACTGTATGACCAGTGACACAGTGACCATTCTGAATTTGATTTTTTTCAGATGTTTTGTTTAAATATCTGAGATCTAAGATAGGTCGCCACTCCCTAGTTTTCTTTTGTGTCAGAAAATACATGGAGTAGAGGCCCTTGCCCTTCTCATGGGTGGGGACCCTCTCCACTGATCATAAAGCCAGAAGGTTTTGTACCTCCATTTCCAACAGCAGCATATGCGTTGGGGACAGGGGTCTTGACACCTGGGTATGCTTGAGGTCTGGCAGCTGCTTGAACTGTAATGACAGAACCTTCACCACTTTCTCCAGCACCCAGTTGTCCGACATGATGAGGGACCAATGCTGAAGACAGTGAAAGAGTCTTCCTCCAACTAGAAACAGGGAGGTGACCTGGACATTGACATCAAGACTTAGACTGCGAGGCAGATGGCTGTTAAGAGGTGGCTCTTCTTTGGCCCCTTCTGCCCAAGAAAGACACCTGTACTGGCTAAAGTCAGATTGGGGACAGGGATTGTTAGGCCTGGGAACAAAACTTTTGCCCCTACTGCCCCTGGGACGGAATCTCTGAGGGGTGGTGGGTTTAGGCTTGGATTAGTGGCTCTGGCAGGAGGCCTTGTACTCATCGACTTTTTTCATGTAGTTAGTGGTTCTGTAATCAAACAACATATTTTGATCACAGGGAAAATCCATGACCTTGTTCTGAGTGTCTGTGGTTAGACTGGTTGTTCTAAGCCAGGCGAAGCTTCTCAGAGAGATGGCATGGGCCATCGCCCTAGAGGTTGCATCACTGTTGTCATCTGCCATGTGGAATTGGTACATAGTAGCTTCCAGGGCAATTTTTGATGTATCCACCAGCTCCTGCACCATAGATTCTGAACCGTTGCGGGTGATAGGCTGGACACATTTCCAAAGGGCTTTCTGATATTTGGCTGAGAATGCCATGTAAGAAGAAAGCCTGAGAAGCAGGGAAGCTGTGGAATACATTTTCTTTGCTATAAAGTCAATTTTCTTGGAATCCTTGTCAGGGGGAAGAGAGTCACAAGGAGACTCCAGCTTTCTCACAAGCTGCCTGCTGCACTATACTTTCATGGCTAGGGTGTGTAGACAGGAACTTGGTACCATTTTTAGACAATTTATATTTTCTCTCAAGCCGCTTATCAACCCAGTACTGAAGTGGGGTGTTGATGCACCTTCATGGTATTTTTTCTAAATGCATTATAGATAGGGATGACCAGGGTCTTTGGGGATGAAAGACCCTTCATCTCCCTATAATCTTCGTCTTCATCGACATCCTGGTTGGGCTCCTGCGTAGGGAGGTCCAGGGTATCCAGCACATTTTGTATTAAACATAAAGGAAGGATTCTCGTGGTCACCCGGGGGATCCCCAAGGTTAGGGTCTGGGGACTCCTGGGGCTCAAGGCCCTCAAAATCCATGTCAGGGGCATCATATAATTGATAATCATCTGCGTCACCCTCACAGTCTATAGAAGAGAGAACTGTGGAAGAGTGCTTGCCAGCCCAGTAAATCGAGGACCCATCTTTTGAAGGGTCTGAAACAGTTGCTATGCTTTTTCCATATCTTGCACTGATGGAAGAACCTACGCAGTTTTTTTTTCTGTATGCTTTAAGCTGCCTGTTGTCCTGCTATTGGCTTTCCCAGGTGCAACGGGAGCATATCTGTCTTGACAGAGTTTCTTTTTAGCCACTTCGTCAAAGGCTTCATCAAGCTTTTTTATTTTTCATCACTCATTATTTTTCAATTTGTGACGAACTTCATCTTTGGAAGCTTTTTTTTTTTGACTGGGATCTGGAGGGTTCCTCAGCACCTCTGCTTTTGATATTAGTCCTTTTGAATGGCCCCTCATCAGAAACCTTTGATTTATCCTCAGCCATAATAATCAAAGGTTTGTTTACGTTTGCAAATTTAAGGAAAGCAAACCAGTTCTGGACATACGAACTGAGTGCAGGTTTCTGTGAAAATGCCACCGGCCAGTCCTGCCCCAGTTAATAAACTCTGTCTATTACTAGTGCCTTTTTTTTTTTGGTTGTAACACTGGGATCTATACCAGTATCAATCTTAACAGAAACCCAGTAATACTCAATTGCGCACAGGTGGCTGCTGGACCCTTACAGGCAGTCCTGACACAGATGATAGTATTGAGGTCCAGTAATATAACAAAAAAGGTTTCCTCGTAATTGCCAATCTAGAGAGAAAACCCCCAGGTACTGTTTAAATATGAAATCTACTGCAGGTGCCTCATGGTAAAACCCTGCGAGATTGGAGGTAAAAAACAAGGCAACTGTCCCCAATTCAACAGTTCCCACAAGAATTTGCCCCAAAAAATGAAGGAAACTGTCGAAAATAAGCACCCCTGATAAAATTAGGCTTTAAATCAGTCGCGGTAAAAATAAAGTCAAAATAGCACCGTTGCGCTAAAAATTAAATATTTGCACAGCGCTAATGAAAAAGTAAAACTTTCACTCAGCACACTAAAGGAATAAAAGAAATAGAAACATAGAATTTGATGGCAGATAAGGACCGCTTGGCCCACCTAGTCCGCCCATTTCCCCTACCTAACGGATAAGCTGCAGATCCTAGTTAACCAACAGCCCACTTCCTCCTACCCCCCTACTACAACTGCCTTACGTCTGTCCCATGCATTCTTGAATCCCCCCCCCCCGGTTTTGACTCTATGTCACGACCTCCTCAGGAAGGCCGTTCCATGCGTCTACAACCCTCTCTGTGAAGAAATACTTCCTCACATTACCTCTGAGCCACCCCCCCATCTTCAAATTGTGCCTCCTTGTTCTTGCACATTTCTTTTTCTGAAAGATGCTACCGTCTTGGACTTTGTTGACTCCCTTGAGGTATTTGAAAGTTTCTATCATGTCCCCCATCTCCCTCCTTTCCTCGAGGATATACATCTTAAGCTCCTTTAGTCTTTCTTCATATGTCTTCTGGTGCAGACCCTGCACTATTTTGCTTGCCCTCCTCTGGACAGCCTCCACACTGTCTATGTCTTTGCGGAGATGGGGTCTCCAGAACTGTACACAGTACTCCAGATGTGGTCTTACCAACTGTCTGTACAGAGGGCCAACAACTTCCTGTTTTCTACTGGTGATGCCTCTCCCTATGCATCCCAGTATCCCCCCAGCCCTTACTGCCTTCCCACATTGCTGGCCCACCTTTGGGTCGTCGATATGACTACCCCAGGTCCCTTTCCATTTTGTTCTTGTCAGTATCTCACACCCCCGTGTACTTTCCCTGGGTTTTTGTTTCCCAGGTGCATTACTTTGCACTTCTTTGCATTGAATCTAAGCTGCCATACAGTTGACCATTCCTCCAACCTTGCCAAGTCCCTTTTCATCCTTTCCACCCCACCTTGCCTATCAACCCTGTTGCAGAGCTTTGTGTCATCTGCAGAGATGTACTTTCTCTTCCAATCCCTCTGCAATGTCACTTATAAAGACATTAAAAAGGACTGGCCCCAGTATTGAACCCTGCGGTACCCCACTAATAACACCCCTTCTTCACTGTGGACTCTATTCAGGGCCGGCTTTAGAGTTGTGGGGGGCCCCCAGCAAGACAAGTCATGGGGCCCTTCCTCATCCACAACATACTTCATATTTTACTTTGTCCAGAATGCACAAACATAGAATTTAACGGCAGATAAAGACCGCTTGGCCCACCCAGTCTGCCCATTTCCCTACCTACTGGATAAGCTGCAGATCCTAGTTAACCAGCAGCCTACTTCTTCCTACCCCCACCCCCTAGAATTGCCTTATGACTGTCCCATGCATGCCTGAATTCCACCACTGATTTTGACTCCACAACCTCCTCCGGAAGGCCGTTCCATGCATCCACAACCCTTTCTGTGAAAAAATACTTCCTTAAATTACCTCTGAGCCGCCCCATCTTCAAATTGTGCCCTCTTGTTCTTGCACACCTCTTTTTTGAAGATGCTACCCTCTTGGACTTTGATGATTCCCTTGAGGTACTTGAACGTTTCTATCATGTCCCCTCTCCCTCCTTTCCTCGAGGCTATACATATTAAGCTCCTTCGTCTCTCTTCATGTGTCTTCCGTGCAGCAGACCCTGCACCATTTAGAGTGCCCTCCTCTGGACAGCTTCCATCCTGCCTATGTCTTTGCGGAGATTGGGTCTCAGAACTGCACACAGTACTCCAGATGGGGTCTCACCAGCTGTCTGTACAGAGGATAATAACTTCCTGTTTTCTACTGGTGATGCCTCTCCCTATGCAACCCAGTATCCCCCCAGCCCTCCTTGCTGCCCTCTCACATTGCTTGCCCACCTTTAGGTCATCTGATATGACTACCCTAGATCCCTTTCCATTTTTGTTGTTGTTAGTATCTCACCCCCCCCACTGTGTACTCTTCCCCTGGGTTTTTGTTTCCCAGGTGCATTACCTTGCACTTCATAGCACTGCATCTAAGCTGCCATACATTTGACCATTCCTCTAACCTTGCCAAGTCCCTTCTCATCCTTTCCACCCCACCCTGTGCATCAACTCTGTTGCAGATCTTTGTGTCATCTGCAAAGAGACATACTTTTCCTTCCAGTCCTTCTGCAATGTAAAGCATAAAGACATTGAAGAGGACTAGTCCTATCTCTGAACCTCGCGGTTCCCACTAGTAACTCTCCTTTCTTCTGAGTGGACTCCATTTACTATTACTCTCTGTGTCCTATTCTCCAGCCAATTCTTTACCCAGGCTGTCATCTTGGGACCCACTCCCAGGCTGGCTAACTTGTATATTAATCTTTTGTGTGGGACTGTGTCAAATGCCTTGCTAAAGTCTAGGTAGGCCATGTCCACAGCCCCTCCCTGATCTACTACTTTGCTCACCCAGTCAAAGAAATCTATCAGATTCATCTGGCATGACCTTCCCGCTGTGAATCCATGCTGCCTAGGGTCCTGTGCCCCTCTGGCCTCTAGATATTCGACAATTCTTTCCTTCAGAAGTGATTCCATCATTTTCCCTATCACTCAGGTTAAACTAACAGGTCTGTAGTTTCCTGCGTCTGACTTGCTCCCACTTTTGTGAAGGGGAATCACATCTGCCCTCCTCCAGTCCTCGGGTACCACCCCATCCTCCCATGATTTGTTAAAAAGGGTAGTCAGTGGTGTCACTAGTTCTACCCTTAGTTCTTTTAGAATTCTGGGATGAATCCCATCAGGCCCCATTGCTTTGTCCACCTTCAGTTTTAAGAGTTCTTTCAGAACCCTTTTTTCTGTAAATGGGCTGGTATCAACAATACTACCGGTTATAATTGTGTTTTTAGGGAGTGGTAGCAATGTTAGTTTTTGGGGCCCCACTCTCTATTCAATCAATGTTTGTTCATTAGCCTCTGAGTGGATAGGGTATACCTTAGCGAATCATTTCATGATGTTATAACAGCACAAGAAAAGGCTCCACAGAGCCTAGTGATGTCTTTTGGTGCTGTTTTACATTCAACATGAATAATAATAATTAAAAAGAAATTAAAGTGGTACTCTGGATCTGGCTGGGGCCCCTAGTTAACAGGGGGCCCCCAGCAACTCCAGGGTTCGCTGGTGCCTAAAACTGGCTATGACTCTATCTACTAGTACCTGCTGTGTTCTGTTGTCCAGCCAGTGTTTTACCCAGGCTACCACCCTGGGACCCACTCTGCTTTACCCAGATAAGCATTAGGAGGCTGTCAACAAGGAAAGTTGGGAAGACACCATGGGGACAATATTGCTCAGTCCAGCGGAGAAAAAATTCTGGAGCATTCAACAGCTCTCAACCCCTCCTGTCGTTTGATTGACTTGGCTCTACTCTCATTTAAATATCTCTTAAAGGCACACCTCCAGAGCAGTTGCACCTAACCAGCTAAGTGTAAAAAAGTTACTGATGCTAAAGGACTCCTGGGGTAAGAATAGGCATTTCTATGTCTAGTGCACCTACCCGGTTACCAAAAGCAACTAAATAAATTTGTAATGATTACCCATTGACAATGTGGAGCGATACAGAACAAATAAATGGCAGGAGTTTTTGTTTTCACTTTAGCGGGGGTCTGTCACTGTGATGTGAAAAACATATACCATAAAATATGGGCAACCACACAACTCACCATGTGTTTCCATCTCGGAATTGCTATGACAGCTTGGACCTCGCGAGCTTCGCATGCTGTCACGTCAACCCCTTAACGGAAACACATCCTTGTGTATGTAAAAACACGGGGCTGCTGGTCAGCATGTGGTCTGAAACCAAAATATATTTTATTATTGAACGTATTCAGCGTGCATTTAACATAACCATATAGTATATGGTGGAGCGTCGTTCTCCACCGAAATCCATAGTTGTCGAAACCTTGTAGTCACACACTAGTGACGTTCGCAGTGCAGCAGAACAATTTTTTCTACTGCACTGTGAATGTCATACACTGTGTCCTCGAGCAGCATTTCACAGTCAAGGCTCACTCAATAGACAGGACACATAGCGAAAGCAGCAATGTCGGCGGTAGTACTAATGTTTAGCGTTAAACCGTTCAAAATGTAAAGTTATTTTTTCCTTCTAGTAACCCAGTAAAAATGTTTTGAAGCAGAACCATGTTGTAGTGACCCCCAAAAAAAAAACACGTTCCACTATACACTATAAAGAAAGTGCATGGGAACAGTTGACAATAAGGGCATCTTTCACTTAGTTGGCACTATGACGACGGATTAACTCTCGAGCTGCGCTCTCCAGGTAATCCGTCGTCAGAGTGCCAACTCGGTGAAAGAATAGCCCTGTTGTCAACTGTTCCCCATGCACTATCCTATATGTTGTTTTGCTTGTTGCGTATGGTTGCCCATACCTTATTCTAGTTTCAACTGCACTCAGCATTCACAACCCAACCCTCTACTAAAGCATCTTCATGCACTTCAGTTAGTTAATTCAGCCTTAAACTCAAGCCTTCGAGTTACCTAATGCCGAAACACCGCGGGAAGCTTCAGGTATAGTAACTCATCTGGACTAGATCACTCATCAGCTCAGCGCGCAACTTGAAAATCTTCTCTACAGTGCTCGCCACGCGACGCCAGTTCGAAGCGCTGCAGAGCAAGCAAACTTTCAACTGCTGATTTTTTTTTTTTTTAAACACAGGAAGGTTCATCTGTCCTTTTACTATACAGGTTTCGCGTTTGTTAATAATAAAAAACACTAATTGTCACACACGAGACCCAAAAATTTGTACATCCCGCTCCACCGTTCACAAAGTGCTTGTTGGATTTTCATGCCTTAATACTTCGTTTCAGGGGATCCTGATGTAAACACATGATCCTACGGATCCCGGAAAAATAAGACTTGGGTTCTGAGAGGAACCACAGCTGCGAAGGGGGTATATTGGTACAACACGTTAAGGAGAGTATAGAAAGTGGCAATTGAAATAAAAAAGAAACACCTCCGACAATAGTGGTTTATTCCAAAGCCGTTTAGGCGTATTTGGAGCAAACCATTGTCAGACGACGGGGTGGTTCTAGTATGGCCAGGTGCCATTTCCTACTGATTTCTCCTCTCCTTCCCCTTGTGTTGTTGCACTGGACTTTTTCTTTGTGTTTATCGAAGCGGCGGTCTACAGCTTCGTTCCGGCGACCTGTTTTCTTTTTTCTGTCACTTGGAAGTGGTGGCTATCTGAACGGAGTAGGCAGTGCAGCTTGGGCACGCAGCACGGAGCCTCCCTCTGCCCGATGCGTCCTGCGCGGCTGTAGCGGCTGCTGCTGCACGTAACGAACGCGGGTACCCGCGTCACCGACAGGGGAAGAGCCCCGAATTGTTATCACCATGCACTGGGTGGACGTTTATAAATATTGACCCCGGACTTGTTCTGGGTCTGGCTTGAGAAAACTAAGGTTACAGCCAGACTGCAGGTTGCAATCTCTCGTTGCAGCCGCGGTTGCGGCTTTAGTAGTAGTCGGCGGGGATGTTTGCGGCAGTAGAGCATGGACCTGTCCTTTGCAGTGACTCCAACATCCTGTGTCTCTCCTGGAAAGGGAGAGTGCCCAAAAGTGAGAAGGAGAAGCCTGTTTGCAGGAGGCGGTATTATGAAGAGGGATGGCTGGCCACTGGGAATGGCAGGGGGGTTGTAGGGGTGACTTTTACCTCCAGCCACTGTAGAAGAGACCGGAATACTCCTCAGCGAATCAACTTCAATCTGAGGGGCCACAACAGTGAGGTGAGTAGCTGGCTAGCTGCTGCTGCTTACAATGGAATTGTCTGGTTCAACTGCAGTTGACAAGGTGTTGGGTGTTTTTCTGTAGTGCAGTATTCCTGCTGTTGGTAAAGAAAGAGCAAATGGTTTCAAGTTTACAGAATCCATTTGTGGAAGACTGTGAAGCTTACTTTCTCTTTGATTTTCTGGAATATGATACTGTGAATTCAGTTGATCAGTAGATAACAAAAGGATGAAATGATTAAAATCTTTCAGTGTTTTTGAATACTTGACATTTATAACATTGAGGACAATTTTATAGTTTCTGGTCTTGATTCAGCAGAATGGCATGATGGTCAGTGTGTGGAGGTGGAGGATGTGGTAAAATATGGAAGGACCCTCACAAGTCATGGATTCTAGTTTATGCTTTAATTTTTTGTACTGATGTGTTTTGCCATGGATGTGAGGTGTATGAATAATTCTGTTGATTACAAGCTAACTAGGGTTCTAGTTGCCAGCACATTACCTGCCATTTTCCTAATATAAGAAAATGGCACAGTGAATGTTGCTGAACAGAGCCCTAACTGTTGAATGGCAGTAAAGTAGTACCCAAGTTACAGTTACAGTAAACTGGCTGTGTAATATTCAGCCCATTTTTTTTTCTCTTTTTAATGACTACAAAAAAAAAATGTGCAAAAACCTTCTCTGGTATTGCGTGCGTGCGCTCTTTTTCTCTCTCTGTCTCATCTACGTTGGAGCACACACCTTGTAACCTTCTTTCTCTCTTTTCAGCGTATTGTAAGCCTCTTGGGCAAGTTGTAACCATTCTGTTTCCTTTCTCTCTGGTAACCCCAGGGCGCCTCTCCTCCCCTTCCATGTATAGGGGTATATGATGGTAACAATCGCAGCGAAGGGGGGTAGTCCTGGTCTGTATACAGCCTCGCTTAGCAGTCTCACAGTTACATAAACAAACAGTACCTTAGTACGAGCCTTCCTGGGAAAGACAAACTTTCTAAATCCTATACAGTCAGGTTTCCGAACTAACCATAGCACAGTTACAGCGTTGGCCAAGGTAACAAACGATTGGCAATATGACCTAGAAAACAAAACGTTCGTCTGCGCTGTCTTCCTGGACCTCAGCAAGGCATTCGACACGGTCGACCATTGCCTACTTCTTTCTTCATTAAAAGCCTTAGGTCTAGACACCATTTCTTTGGGCTTGTTCCAGGACTACTTAACTGACAGGCACCAGCAGGCCAAGTCAGAAGGGGAGCTCTCCTCCCCTAAACCGCTATTAAGAGGTGTCCCGCAAGGCTCCATCCTGGGACCAATACTATTCACTATATATATTAACAGCATTGGCCTCGGCATCCAGGTGGCCAACATTCACCTGTTTGCGGATGACACAGTACTCTACCTAAGCCGGACAACACCTGAAGCTGCCTGTAAAGATCTGCAGCTTGACTTCAATATCCTACAATACCAGCTTCTCAGCAACAAGCTGCTCCTCAGTGCCAGAAAAAGTAAGGCAATGATACTCTCACCTGGCAACCATCTGGCCCACCCTACTATTGGCACTCTGCCCCCCCATTACCACCTTATTGGGTGAGAACTTGGAGTTTGTCACCAAGTTTAAATACCTGGGGGTCTGGCTGGACCACAAACTCTCTCCTTCAGGGAACACTTGGAGGATATGGTGAAAAAACTGAGGCAGGGACTGGGGCTTTTCTACCGGATAAACCGTCTTCTGACTACAGAGGCAAAAAGGCAGCTTGTCCAGT
Source organism: Neoceratodus forsteri (assembly GCA_016271365.2). Classification (NCBI taxonomy): domain Eukaryota; kingdom Metazoa; phylum Chordata; order Ceratodontiformes; family Ceratodontidae; genus Neoceratodus; species Neoceratodus forsteri. The sequence continues at coordinate 987,224,511 of CM057450.1, forward strand.
CCACGTTCATCTCCTTAATTGATTACGCTGACTTCATCTATAGTCATTGCAGCGCCTCATACCTGGGTAAACTTGACGTCCTATATCACAGAGCGCTGCGTTTCATTACCGGCCTCCCTTCCTCTACCCACCACTGCTCCTTATACGCTGCAGTGGGTTGGACCGCCCTATAATACAGATGCAATAGAAATGCTGCCGTATGGACATTTAAAGCGATTACCGGCAAATTACCACAATATATCTTTGATCTACTGCCTCTAAGTGGGCTCTGAAACTGTGCCCTAAGGAACTGCTCCGTAATTTCTCTGAGGATTCCTAGGATCTGCACGCGCTTTTGTAGAGCGGCCATAGGCTTTTCACTGCCAACTCTCTGGAACAAGCTACAGAAATTCTTGAAACTAAGATCCCCAATTAGTCTCGCAGTGTTCAAGACTTTATACGCTAAAACAATCACAGAAGTAGGTCACTGTTTCCGCCACCTATGAAATGCTCTCTCTGCGTAATATCATCCTCTGCCTTGCACACTATAAAAACACTACCTCTCAGAAACCTTATCCCCTCCTCACCCTTGCCTTGACATTCCTTCCATCTCCCAAGCCTCTCAACCCTTTGCTCTGACTATGCTCTCCGAGAGCTAACGACCCCACAGGGCCCTCAGCTTAGTCGCCGCAGGAAACTGTGGGCTCCGTGGTCGGCGCCCCTGAAGCCGCCACCAAAGACCCCTCGATCGGACTATGCTCCCTGAAGACTGAGAACCTTCCATGGCCCCAACTTGGACGCCGCAGGCAACCGCAGTCACTGGGCGGTCGGCGCTACCGAAGCCGCCGCCCTGATCCTACTCCGCTCCCTGAGAGCTGAGAACCCTTCATGGCTCCCAACCCATCCGCCGCAGGAAACCAAGGCCACCGGGCAGTCAGCGACCCTGAAGCCTTCAACCCTAAACTATAAGCCCTAAGCCATAAGTGAGTATTCCGTACAGCACACTGTGCAGGACCCTTGCCCCTGCAGCCCCGTACCCCTTTGCTACCTACACCTCCGCGAGGTTCCACTTAATTCCTGACCTTGCGCCCCCTCCCTTTATATATAGCCCCCTTACCCCAACTCCTTTTTCTCATTTTTCTTAAACATGACATGTACATAGCTAGATTTATTACAATGTGTGCCTAAATGGACTATTTGTCTTACTGTCATTTAGCTTGCTTTATTATATATTCCCATGTTTTGCCTTAATGCCTGTACTTATGTGTATTGTACCTGACCGTGTGTGATGCAGGTCCACCTTGTAAATGAGCTTGCTCAATGGTGTCCGCCTGGATAAATAAAGATTTGATTGATTGATAGTGTAGGGATTCAATCAGTGACAGAAGGATCTCCGTCTTGGGTGCAGTGGAAATGCGGTGGTTGAAGGGGCAGCAGCTTTCTATCGGCGGGGGGGTAAACTGGTTAGGATAACACACACACAGATCAAATTCACATGCAAGGCACAAAGATCATTGTCTAGCTAGAAAAATCCATTGCAATCAGGCAAAATTTATTTTTCACACTGTTCAAAGGCTCAAGCCACAAGAACTCATTTTGGACTCCATGGAGCTGTGGGGGAACTTCAGTAACAAGCTACTCAAACAACAGCCAGGGCCGTGTCACATTTCTTTAGGGGACCTGAGTCCTGAACCTGGATCATTTTCTCTCTACTGTGGAGCTAACCAAGCTCTCAACAATTTGTGATAGCAGGCAGCGGTTCTCTCTCTTTAGCTCTTCCTTGGCTTGAAACTTAAACTCCCCCGCCATGGTGCATTTGGGACACCACAGCATCTCTCTGGGTACTTCTTTGGGCTCACTTCCTCTTTCTTATCGGCACTCCCAAATTTGCAGCTCTACGAGGCTGAAGCTGGGTGCCATCTCTTCCCAGGGCGGCCACACAGGATGACTAAAGCCTCCGAGTCGGTGGACATGGCTTTACAGCAAAGGGCCCAAGCTGCCACCCTGGAACCCTCCAGAACCCAGTCTGTCACTTACCTGCTCTGGGCCTGCCATGGCATCACCCAGCTTCCACTCAGCTGTCTATCTCGTAGCCAAATGGGCTCCCTGACTCTCCTCTCACTGGTGCGGATGGCACATAACTGCCTTCTTTTTACCCTTCCCCGATGGATTGATGGGGATTTTCCTTTAATGATGGGACTGCAGTGGCAGTTAGCCCACCCAGGCCCTTGACCCCGACTGAACGCCCACACCCTGGCTCGGCGCTACAGGACCCGAACGACTCAAACTCTGGAACTCACTCAGTTTCTCACCAAGATCCCCCTTTTAAACCCTGATACCAGGGTGCCACCCATTCTACGGGTCGTGTCATCACTTTGGGCATTTATGCCAGCTGGGCATCATAGTAACACCTCAAGTGGAGGGAGGGTTACATATTGTACTTCAGAGCAAACCAAGGCTCAAATGTCAAATTAGAAAATGGACAGTCTGAAATGAGCATTCTGATTGACTGGCTGAAAGCACCAACTAGTCGGTCAGGTATGAGGCAACAGAAGCTGGAAAATAACTGAGTTCCAGTCTGTGTTTGCCTCACTTCGTTCCAAGATTACTGTGCCATAGAATGTTTTAAAAACAAATTCTGCCATGTGTTTTTTTGTTTTTTTTTTCCTTTGCTTAGCGAAATAGAGACCCTCCTCCGACTCAAACTGTCACCAGGTGAAATGAAACAAAATGACTCTCATATATAAATGTAGAGTTACTAATCATAATGTAAGGTAAATCATACCGGTGATGTTCTCTTCAGGAATTGGCTTTTCCGCTCGTTGTCACTTGTTCAGATATCCCAACTGCCCCCGCCAGTTGATCGCACTCACACTCCCAATGACAAGTTGAAAGATCATACAGGCATACTGAAAGGATGAGGAGATAGTGTACCCAATGGTCGTGTTTTTTTTTTTCTTCAACTCGATTGACGTGCTACTCTCCACCCCCCCAGCATACTTGCAGGTCTCCCAGTCGGGCTCAGCATCTTATGGCTTCAATTAAAAAAAAAAAAAAAAAAAACTGCATCCTATTTCAGAGGAGTACTGTGGCTGCTTGTTTCTGAGCCGGTGGTTCGCTGTGTAGGAAGGGATGAGAGTACCGAGTGTAGACACTGTTGCTGGAAGGGAGGGAAGGACATGCAACATAAAACGGAACAGCACCATCTATTGAAAATTAGGGATAGAGGGACTACTTTATAGGAAGTGGTTTTATTTATAAAAAATGAAGCATTGACAGTATTTTTAAATTTTGTAAAACTTTTTTTTTTGTAAACAACCCAAATCCCATTTTCTAAGCGCAATAATACCTTCCAGGGTGGGTGGTATGGGCTATACTGGGACCTTCCAGGGGCTATAAGGCCCTCCATCTGTGGCGTCTGGCCTCATTACGTCCCTAGGCAATTCGGTATAGCCCAATACTGCCCACCCTGGAGGGTATTATTGCTTACATATTGACTCATTTTAGTTATTCTGGAAAAAAAACCGGCATAGGAGCAATAAAAGTACAGTGAATTGATGTAGCTTATTTTTGGTAGTAAAAAATGCTCTGCCCTTTTCATTTTTTTCCATTTTTAACAAGAGTCTGCCTAGTGGCCCAGTGGTGAAGCAGGCAACACAGTTGTGGGAGCGGACCTGTGAGCCTGGGCTAAAGAGAGCACTGCCATTGGCAACACATCCACTGTAGCCCAGGGAAGGAGTGCCGCAGCTCACCCAGCAGTGACCTCTCCTGGCTTGCCAAGGGAGCTTGCTGCCTTATGAGGGGGATGCCCAGTGTGTACAAAAGGCCCTAGTGATGCTGTGCACCAGGAGACGGGAAGGTAAGGTTCATTCACTAGAATGTGCACACAGTCCCCTCCGCAAATAGATTATACGGGGTGGTCCCCCTTCTTGCACCGATAGCATGCTAGAGTGCACCAGTATTTTTGGGACCCCATCCAGCCACTGTCACCAGATGAGTTGTCGAGGGTGGGATGCCGCTGAGGAAAACTGTGTAGGCCCAAGAGTAGGTTAATCCATCCCCTTACGGCCTAGATCCAGGGATACTTGGACCTTCTCTCTCCTCCTACCTTCCTCCACTTTGGGGAAAATCAGCCTTCTCCTACAGGCTTCCCTTCCTATGGAATAAACTCTTCTCCCCCAAGAAACTCCTCCTTGTTTTACTCTCATCACACAGCAACTCCGAGCACTGAAGTTGGGGGGAGACACTGAAAAGGAGCAGGGAAATCCTAGCCGCCCCCCCCCCAAATCAGGATAGTTAGTGAAGTAAACACCAAGATAGAGAAGTCGATAGGGAGAAGGGCAGGGGTAAATGGAGAAAAAGGCAGGGATGGGGGCTAAAAGGGGTAAGGCTGTCCAAAAAATGGAAGGCAATGAGTACCAACTCCTGCAGTCTAGGTAACAAGCTACCTGAACTGGGGGGTCTTGATGGAAGATGGATGCCTGGATATCATGGCAGTCGCAGAAACATGGTACACAGAGACCCATGACTGGGGTGTCAACATAACCAGGGTACACAATCTGCAGGAGGGACAAAGAGGGTAGAAGAGGAGGAGGAGGAGGAGTTCTCTATGTAAGGGAAGGGATCAAAGCAACTGAACTGTAGAGTAAACAGGAGAGGAGGCACTGTGGGTCACTCTGGAGACCGGAAATGGCACCACAGTCCACACGAGGGATGTATACAGACCCCAATCTCGGGGAGGAAATGGACAAGGAAATGATAGAAGGCATCCTTAGGATGGCAGAAAAAAGGGAGATATTGTTGAAGGGGGACCTGAATATGCCAGATGTTAACCGGAGCACCTTTGCTGCAGCCACATCCAAGAGCAGGGTCATTCTTGATGTCCTACAGGGGGCATGCCTCAGACAGCTAGTGTTGGAACCCACTCGGGCGGGAGCAATCTTAGACCTGGTACTCTCAAACGGGGACGGAGAGAGATCTCGGATCTAGAAATGGGTAGCCATCTGGGAACAAGTGACACCAAACGGTGTGGTTCAGGATAAACACAGCCGCAGAGTCAAGCCATGCAAAAGTGAGGGTACTGGACTTTAGGATGACTGACTTTGTCAAAATGGGAGAGTGCCTCAGAAAAGTACTAGTAAACAGGCAAGAAGGAGGGGTGGAGGAACAATGGGAAAACGTCAAGACTGCCATCACAGGGGCAACAAGCCTTTGTGTGAAGCAAATAAATCGGAGCGAAAGGAAAAAACATTATGGTTCTCTAAAGAGGTGGCAATGAAGGTAGGGAGAAAAATATATCATTCAGAACGTATAAGGAAACAGAAGGAGCAGGACAGAGAACTGTACCAGTTAAGGCAGAAGGAAGCGGGGAAGGCAGTCAGAATAGCAAAGGCCCAAACCGAGGAAAAGATAGCCAACTCAGTTAAGAAGGGGGATAAAACCTTTTATAGGTACGTTAGTGAGTGAGGAAAGACCAAGGGCGGGATAGTGAGGCTTAATAAAGGGGAGGGCAGGTGGGCAGAGAGGGACAGTGAAAAAGCAGGGATACTGAACGAATAGTTCTGCTCAGTATTCTCAAAAGAAGGGGGGTGGGGGAGGTACCTAATCTAGTCAATAGAAGCACTTCTGATAGGGGTCTCGATACCAGTCCTTTCACAGAAGAAAGGGTTCTGAAAGAACTCCTAAAACTGAAGGTGGACAAAGCAATGGGGCCTGATGGGATTCACCCTAGAATTCTAAAAGAACTAAGGGGAGAACTAGTGACACCACTGACTACCCTTTTTAACAAATCATGGGAGGATTGTGTCCATGGCGAAGGACTGGAGAAGGGTGAATGTGATTCCCCTTCACAAAAGTGGAAGCAAAGCAGAGGCAGGAAACTACAGACGTGTTAGCTTGACCTCGGTGGTAGGGAAAATGATGGAATCACTTCTGAAAGAAAGAAGTATTGAGTACTTGGAGGCCAGCAGGGCACAGGACCCAAGGCAGCATGGATTTACAGCCGGGAAGGTCATGTTGGATGAATCTAATAGATTTCTTTGACTGGGTGACCACAGTAGTAGACCAGGGAGGGGCTGTGGACATGTCCTATCTAGACTTTAGCAAGGCATTTGACACAGTCCCACACAAAAGATTAATAAACAAATTAGCCAGCCTGGGAGTGGGTCCCAGGGTGGTAGCCTGGGTAAAAAAAAATTGGCTGGACAACAGGACACAGAGGGTAATAGTAAATGGAGTCCACTCTAAAGAAAGGGGGTTACTAGCAGAGTACCGTAGGGTTCAGTACTGGGTCCAGTCCTTTTTAATGTCTTTATAAGTGATGTTGCAGAGGGACTGGAAGCAAAAGTATGCCTCTTTGCAAATGACACAAAGATCTGCAACAGGGTTGATACAAGGGAGGGGTGGAAAGGATGAGAAGGGACTTGGCAAAGTTGGAGAAATGGCCAAAAGTATGGCAGCTTAGATTCAATGCAAAGAAGTGCAAAGTAATGCACCTGGGAAACAAAAACCCTGGTGAAGAGTATACAATTGGGGGAAGGGACTTGGGGGAGGGGGGTAGTCACATGAAATGACCTAAAAGTGATGTAAAGTGAAGAAGGCAGTAAGGATGGTTAGGGATACTGGGATATATAGGAGAGGCATCACCAGTAGAAAGCAGGAAGTTGTTATTCCTCTGTACAGACAGTTGGTGAGACCCCATCTGGAGTACTGTGTGCGGTTCTAGAAACCCCATCTCCTCAAGGACATAGACAGGATGGAGGCAGTCCAGAGGAGGGCAACTAAAATGGTGCAGGGTCTGCAACAGAAGCCATATGAAGAGAGACTAAAGGAGCTTAATATGTATACCCTTGAGGAAAGGAGACATGATAGAAACTTTCAAGTATCTCAAGGGAATCAACAAAGTCCAAGAGGGTAGCATCTTTCAGAAAAAGAGATGTGCAAGAACAAGGGGACACAATTTTAAGATAGAGGGGGGACGGCTCAGGGGCAATGTGAGGAAGTATTTTTTCACAGGGAAGGTAGTGGATGCATGGAACGGCCTTCCTGAGGAGGTCATGGGGTCAAAACAGTGAGGAAATTCAAGAATGCATGGGACAGAAACAAGGCAGTTCTGGTGGAGGGTAGGAAGAAGTAGGCTGTTGGTTAACTAGGATCTGCAGCTTATCCAATAGGTAGGCAAATGGGCAGACTAGGTGGGCCAAGTGGTCTTTATCTGCTGTCAGTCTGTGTTTCCACCCCCGCATGCTCCTGCCACTCGGGTACACAATCCAGACAATATTGCCTTTGTTCTCACCTGTATTGCCTACTAGAAAACGTGGACTGCATCTCATCTGCACTTGTAATCACCACTGTGCATTATTTTTATTAATTGTATTGTATATCATGCCACGTCATGCCTCTGTATCTATGTACATAATTTATACTGCAGGGTAATGTATTATTGATTGTACTGTACATCCCATCCTGTTGTGATGCCATGTTTCTGTACAATTTACTTTTATTTCTTTACTGCTGTCAGTCTGTGTTTCCACCCCCATCTCAAATGTAAAATGACTGCTAAATGCTTGTAACATGCCTGTAACTCCTCCGGGTCGCACTCTGAAATGGGCTCGGTCTCAGTGTGCCTTTCCCGGTTACCAAATGTTTAAATAAATGTGGGTCGGTGCTGAGAACTCGCTGAGAGCAGGGCAGAAGTGTGTGTGTGTGTGTGTGTGTGTGTGTGTGTGTGTGTGTGTTTTAGCAGAAAATTAACAAAAGTAAATACTTTAAAATTAGTTTGAACATTCCAAATGTATTACTTTATTTTTTTCTCTGTCAGATTGTTTTTACTCATTTTTCCAATATATATTGGCAATTATTATGTTTAATTTTTTCCTCAGCAAAGGCACATGAACTGTGGTAGCTTGTTTTCAGGTGCATCATGGGAGAGGGGTTATGTGAACCTGTTTTATTGACTGGCACAATGTTGACCATGTCACCAGGGAAGCTCGCCTCCTCTTTTTTTCGATAAGTGCTGTAGGCTCTTTAACATCCATCTGGACAGTGGCTAGAGATGGGCAGAAGGGACCTCGGTTTTAACATCTCATCTAAAGGAGGGCAACTTAATAGAGCAGCACTCGCCCATACTGTACTACAGGGTCAGTTATGGGTATTTCCCCAAGTACCTGGTATGGGGCAAGAACCCACAACCTTTTTGTCTTCTGGCCCCAGAGAGGAGTGTGCTATCTAACAAGCCACCGACACTGATGTTCATTTTACAGGCTTCCAAGTCTGTCAATGGATTCCTGTATTGTATCCATCTGATATTGTATTGGAGGTGGGGCAATGTTGCAGCTGAACTTGTGGACAGCAGTTATGTTCTTTTCAGTGGGACCCAGTGTATGTTTTCCACTGGTTTGTCCAGTGGCAAGCTTGCCTCCTTTGACTTTCTTGCAATTGACTAGTTCATTTTCTTTTTGTATTTTTGCAGCATTTGTTTTGCAGTAGTTGAATCCACTACACAAACTGATGTGATCATTGTATCCATTCACGTTAGTGTATTGGTAGTGTTGTGTGTTTTTTTTTTTTTTTTGGGGGTGGGGGGAGAGACAATCTCTTAGATGCCCAGGACAGTGCTTAGGCTGGTATGTTTATTTCTTCACTGTGCAGTAAATTGTATCACTGCACTAACTTTCAGCTATAGTAAGGGTTTAAGGAACTGTTACAACATGGTAAGAAAAATGTAAGCATTCTGATTGCTGAGTGACCACTAAAGGAGTGTAATTATGAGACCATAATAACACTCCTGCAGTTGTTTCAGACCATGAGCCTGTGTACTTCATGAGATCACTACTCTCTACATTGGCTAAAATGCCAGGCACTATTTACAGTTCTGGGACTCCCTTACTCTTGAAAGGAACCGCTTTATCAATCTTGCAATAAATTTACTATTTTACTTTTATTAACACAGTGTATCGTATTTTGTGCATAAAAATTAAAGACATTTTTTTCACCCTGTTTATAAGTATGATAATGGGGGAATAATTGCACTTTGCTGTCGATTGTTTAAAGGCACCCGGCACAAGCACCCCGTGCCTAACTTACACCCTCGAGCTGTGCAGTTGGTCCCTCATAATTACACACCCTGGCATGTCTCATTGCATACTTATGTATAATGTTACCCGGGGCTTGCAAAAGCCCTAAGAGGTGGTAAGATTGACCCATTGCTTGTAAATTTGGGGGGAGAGTTCTGAAAATTGGGGGGGTCAGAAATCTGCTGGAGAGTCTTTGTTTTACATTACAGTTGTATTCCTTTCAGTATACAGAGTCAGTGTAGAAGCACAACCTTTATTTATTTTTTGCTTCAAAATCCTCATAGATCGTGGGGAGGACTGAGTGTCCCGACGGCTCTCCTTCCTCTGGGGAGGGTTGGGGTGCTACAGCGCACTGCAGTGGTGACTTACGGAGGCCAGCTGCACTACAGCAATGGGTAAGAAACTGGGGGAGCGGCAGGTGTCGGCAGCATGTGCTCAGACACCATTGCACATCTGGCTCTCCGGAGAAAAACTTGGCGTGAAAATAGTAGGGCGCGGTCTCTGTGGCTAATGCGTCGCCCGTGCCCCTGCTCCCAAGAGGATCCTGCAATGGAGTGCATGAGTGATAATGGCGGCTCCGTGGGGTACCTGACCGGCCTGGGGGTGCAGGTGCTGGAGGCGGAGATCGTTTAGACCCATTCCGCCGGTAGGAGCATAAAGAGATCTATGATAACAAATAAAAAAAGAAAGAAAACTTCCTCATAGATGCCCTTTGTGGACTTCAGTAGTGGGGCTGCTGCAAGCCCTGACTCGCCTTTCATGTAAAATGATCAGCATTCTTTTTAAAACAACAAGAACAGTAGCTATATCAGGTGTGTGTGTGTGTGTGTGTGTGTGTGTGTGTGTGTGTGTGTTACATGTCAATTAACTGCAAAGCAGGACTTTTCAGAGGGTATCTAATTATTTATTTGGTAACTTGGGGTGTATCCTCTAGCCATTTCAGGTGTTGCCGTACACCATTCTCTATTTAGGTACACTTGAGGTGTGGATGACTAACGTACATGTATATTTGGTTCTGCTAGTGTCAGGTCAGGTAGTTGTGTGTTTGTGGGTGCTACAGTGTGATCAGTTGTATAGGGATGTCCTCCTCCCCCGACTTGTGTGATGAATTGTCTGTGAACCTGTGATACAGTAGATTATCACGCTTGTGAGAGAAGTACAGGGTTGTTAAAGGAAAAACAAGAGCAGCAACTGGATCCGCCTGTTGATTATATATTTTTTTCTATGAGGCGTTTTGAATATTTCTGTTTCTGGGACAATAGGCAGGAACTGTGGGGATGCAGGTTTCTGTACCTTGCTGTCTTTTTGGATAGTGAATTAGCTCTACCAAATTTTTTTTTTTTTTTTTTTCCACCTGGTGACGGGACTTGCATGGCTCCGTGAAAGTCTGTGTACAGTCTATACACAATATCCGTGGTGGTCCAGTAAAAGGCACCTCATTGTCCAACTAGTCTGTTTACTGCTGAAACCTTTAATTTTATTTGTAGTGGTAATACCAGTTCTTAAAAATGGGTACTTTTACACAGTAATCTTCTGAAAATCTTACATCATCACAGACTTTAAATATGAGTTTCAGTGGTTGAGAATTTTGGAATTATTTGCAGCACACAAGGAATTTACTTGAGATACATAGATACGTCGAATCTGATGGCAGAAGGAGACCAAATGCCCATCTATTGTGCCCTTTACTATAATTATCTCACCACAGCGATTTACTGTCCTAGTGGGGAGATTCCCTCCCCCATTATCCTGGCACACAGTCCCATGCTGCCACTCTCCAGGCATACGTGTCCCTTTGCCCAGTCGCATCCATGTTTTAAGGGTTTCTGCCCCACCCCCACCCCCAACTACTTCAGCGGGTAATCTGTCTCAAGGATCCAAAACTCTTTCAGTAAAGTAAAACTTCCTCAGATTTTTTTCTTGCATCCTAACAGCCTCCATTCATGATCCCCCGGTGACTTTTTCCTCATTTCCAAAGAATATGTGGGGCTTAAATATTTTGTACATGGGGTATTCTCCCCCCCCCCCAAGGTCTTCCAAATGGGGGGGGGATCACTATCCCCTGGAGGGATAAGCAAGAAACCAGACATCACTCAACAACAAACAACAAAACAAAAAAGAAATGCTTTCCTTTTAGGTGGTGCCTGCCGAGCTGGTGTCACCCATGGCTGCAGTACACATAGTCACACTGCTCCTGTTATCTGTGACAGGGTGTGCAGAACTATGGTCATGCACAACACCATTCTGTGCCTGACTCTGCCACTTCTTCCTTCCTGGAGGAGAGCTGTAGTCTCGTGTGAACCTGGGCAGTGCAATTAAAAAAAAAAATCATGACTGCACCTCATGCTTTTATGTACTTTTTTTGTATTCTGTGCAAAAAAAGTAGATGTAAGCAATACATTGTTTTGTGCAGGACTTTCCCACTTTGGGGTTACAGAACTAGTGGGAGGCCTTCAAAAAACCTGCAAAACACGCTACCCCACCCCTGAATTTTAAGCCATGATATGTCCCCACTGTTTACCTTGTTTATACCCAGAAAGAAACTTGTATGTTTCAATCATGTCCTCCTCTTGCCCATCTGTTCTCAAGTGCATGTATATTTAGGTCTTCCAGCCTTTCTTCATAGGATCTGCCGGCTTACCTTGGATCATCTTGGGCTGCGTTTACACGGTCATATTTGCACCACAGTAACCCAAGTGCTCGGGTTGCTGTGGTGCAAATGCTGCCTTGTGGACACTCACCAGATCGTGGTAGGATATTCATTAAGGCACTCCGCAGAAAATGGGGGGATGCCGACCATATTGACAAGCGCAAGTTGCCGTGTGGAGAGGACATGGCGTATGCTCCCTCACATAGCAGTAGCTTCTAGCACCCTCTGACTTGTCAGCAGCAAGTCACCGGTTACGATGAATGCGCAGACTGACCACAGGCGCGGGTTACAGCGCAACAGTGTGTCGCTGTGTGGACTGACGGCAACATGCCGCATCACAGGTAGGGAATGCACTGCAGCGGTCTTAACATGCAGCACAACTGCAGTGTAACCACAGCTTTGGTGACCCTATGCTGTAGTGCTTCAAGCCTATCAATACAGGGTTTTAAATAATTGATTAGCAGTTTTTTTTTTTTCTTGGGACAATGCTAACTGTACAGGAAGTATTTATATAGATTTTCTAAAAGTGTTTTGTTAAACACAGTGAGGTAAGTGCTATGCATTTTCACAATGTTTTAGCACTTTTATGAGCAAAACGCTAATCAATTTTTGGAGTTAAATGAATCCCTGCAATATCTTTCTTCAGCTGAGGACTATGACTGAGAATCTTTTTTTTTTATTTTTTTTTTTTTTTAGTGTAGGTAGTTCTGATAATTAGACTAGAGAGAACATTTGGAGAAGCCTTGTCTGCCTGAGAGTGCTAAGGATTTTTACACTAGTACTATCCCGATCCATTGTGCTTTGCACTTGGTTTGGTGCTCAGAGTATTTTGTGGTTGGGAGGTTAATGTCGTGTTTGTAAACTGCTGTGATTTTTATACACAGGATACCTTTGTGATTTGAGCACAGGCTCAATGGTTTGTACATTACTCCTGTTATTAAGGCCACTTTTCCTGAAAAAATGGAATTTGCAACCTCTTCATTGGAAGCCAAGGGAGCAGGTAGTGTGACCGAAGGACCAGCTGAGAGCAGTAGTTCTGATCTACAGCTGAAAATTGCAGGGACCCCAGATATGGGCAAGTTTCCTGGAGAAGGAGTGTGTGAGATCTAGGGAACGTCAGGCGTGAGCAGCTTGGCAGAGCTCAGACAGCTGATCTGTTCCTGCAAAACCGAGGTAAATAGCGCAAGCACTAGAGTGACTCCCAAAGAGGTAGGAAGGAAGTTTGTTAGGAAAATGGTCTTTTATATGGGGCGTGGGGACCTCGGGGAGAACCTGAGGAGGGGTAATTCAGAAGCTGGTAGTCTCTTGGGAATATCGAAAGCAGCTTTTGTCCATTAACCATGACATGCCTTTTTCAGGACACCTGCATGTGAGCCATACAAAAAAAGTGACTTAAGAACAGTTTATATTGGCCCAGTGTATTCAAAGATGTGGGGATTTACTGCAGACTTGTCCAAAGTGCCAGCTGTGTGGGAAAGGTTGGGGACAAGGCTAAAGTGACTTTGATTCCCCTACATATAATTGATGAAGCTATTAAGAGGGTGGCTGTGTACGTTGTGGGGCACTAAGCACCCCAAGTCAGATGGGCAAGCAGTTTATACTGACCATAGTAAATTAAGTAACCAGGTACCTGCAGGCTGTTGCCATGTTCTCCATAGAGGTGAGAAAATTGGCTGACTAACTTTTGGGGGTATTCAGTTGAGTGGGATTTCCACAGGAGTTCCTGTCCGACCTGGGCACCAATTTTATGCGTGTTGACTATCCTTCAGACCAGTCTGTGGGAGAAGTGTGGTGTGGGGCAGCTCAAAGTTTCTTCATACTATCTTGAAACTAACTTCTTAGTTGAGTGCTTCAAGACCATGCTTAATACCAGGTTACGGGCATCCACTGACCAACAGATGAGGGAGTGGGACCTCCCAAGCAACCTTGGTCTGCTCCTGAACATGGGTCGCTGGAGCTGTAGGTGGTGACTACCCACCATGCCACTGGGCCAGCCAGTACTCCAATCTTTTATGCAAATTTGTAACTGTTTTATATCTCTCCAGTGTATTAAATAGTTGGTATAGCACAGCAAAACACTATGCAGAATGGGGTAAAGCTAACCATTTCCAGAAATGAATAGCAGTAGGCTGCTAACCATTTTTTGAGCGCGTCCATGGCACAATAGAAAAAATTAAGTGTGTGTGTGTGTATGTATATATATTTTTTATTTTGCTAACCATTCTTTGTCAAGTGCTATGCATTTTTGCAGCTCATTAGCACTTGGCGTGCAAAACTGCTAATCAAATTTTTGGCTTGTTTTAATACCCTGCTCTCAGTAACTGTATTAAAACACTTATCTGCAACCCCCCTCCCTACGGACACACCAGCAGTCGATCGGTCAAGTGTTGTAAATTTATTAAAGGCAAAGCCCCACATTTATACTTGCCTTTAAATAGGCATTGTACCTGGTGCAGAGCCTCATGTTGAGGTTAATGTTATGCCATTTTGAGTGAACACAAATGACCATTACTAATCTAAAAACACTTTTGAAAATTATGTAATTAAAACACTCACACCTGTGAAGCAAAGTGTCCACCAACTTGTTGACATGAGGTTGTTAATGCAGCATGTTGGCAGTATAGGGGCTATGGACAGCGGTAATAAACAAGGTCCCTAGTTCTTTGTGGCACTTCAGTCCTGATTTCTGTGCAGGGTTTTTGTGCTGTGCTTGTTCTGTAGCTTTTGTGGTGGTGCTTGTTCATTCCTGTGGCATAATGTAGTCTCCCATTGTCTAAAACCTGATGTGATGTCATCACATGTGGAGCATAGATGAGGGGCCCCAGGGTAAAAAAAAAAAAAGAGTGGAATGAAGCCAGGTACTGTGGAAAAAAAATGTATTTTAATGAAAAAATCAACAAGAGCAAGGAATTCTGCTGCCTTACATATATTATGTGGCACGATGCATGTTCTACAGGAAATTCTGTGGGCATGGAATTGCAGAATTCTTGAAGCCTTACTCTTCTAGTAATGATAATCATAATAATGTTTGCCCAAAATTTAAGAGTCATGAAAATCGAGATCAGTGTCGTGATTTTGAAGCACACTAGTAGACCAGTTTGTATCTCACAGAAGATCTCCTAGCAGTGGTGAAATAATAACCTCAGCGGTGCATTTCCATATCGCAGTATACATTAATGGGTCAAATGTTACATGGTACATTAACATCATATAAAAAATATGTACAGGGATAAAACTCGGTTGAGCTGAAGCTCATTTATGATGAGGTCCCAGCAGCATTTCATAAAAAAGTTTGTTACAAAAAGAATTAACATTTAGAAAATAAATCATTAATACATGCAATGTAAATAAAGTCAGAGTTGTGCAGGAAAGGGCGAATAGGGATTGCGAAGGGCAGAGACAGTTTGGTAGGAGAGGGGGGATGAGGTGGAGGACGGTCCTGATCAATGCCAGGAGCATGGGAAACAAAATGCCCGAGCTCCAGGCGATGCTGACAGAGGAACGGAAGTGGCAGTAATTACGGAAACATGGGCCACCCAAAAGAATGACTGGGACCTAAACTTGGAGGGCTACACAATATTCAGGAGGGGTAGAGGAGGGAGTGTAGCGCTAATAGTCAAGAACGACATAGGGGTTAGTGGAGTGGAGGAGGCTAATGGGGGAGTGGAAGCGATTTGGGTAACCCTGCAAACGAGGGGAGGCAAAATATTGAAAATAGAGGTGGTGTACAGACCACCAGCAATGGATGAGGCCCCAGAGGAAAGATTAGTTGAGAATATCAAGGGGCACTGTGACCATGGAAGGGGTAGAGTGGTGGTCATGGGGGACCTAAATATGCTGGGGGCAGACTGGGACACTGTGACATCAGTGGTGGCCAGTGAGCAGAGACTGATGGATGTGTTTCAGGATGCCTTCCTGGTCCAACAGGTGGGGAAACCTACCGGGGGATACTGGATGTTGTCCTTGCAGACAGTGACCAGATAAGGGGTCTAGAGGTGTGTAGTCTGCTGGCAGGTGGAGACCATGCCACGGTCTGGTTTCTGCTGTGTCTGGGGGGGAGGATAACTGCTCAAATACTGTAGTAGTGGACTTCAGGGGGGCAGACTTCGTGGGTATGGGCAGGGTTCTAAGGAGAAGCTTGAACAAGGGTTCTAAGGAGGAGCTTGAACAACATTAGGCCAGACATGGATGTTGGTAGCTTGTGGGAGACCATTAAGAAAGGAGTGCAGGAGGCTACTAGCTCATGTACAAGGGTAAGGCATAAAAATGGTAGAGCCAACAAGCCGTGCTGGTGGACCAGGGAAGGTGCAAGAGGTGGTGAGGGGATAAAAAGGCTGCCTGTGCATGTTTTAAGCGCTCCAGGGGGCCAAGGGAAAGGGGAGACTATGAAATGGCAGCAAGGAGGGTCACCAGAGTGGTGAGGGGAGCCAAGGCGAGGATGGAGCAAAACCTGGCTAGGGATATCCGGAGGGGTGGAAAGGGATTTTATAGATATATAGGGGAAAAGAGGAAAGGGAGAGCACAGATCTCCAGGATTAGGACTGGGGAGGGATGGGCTCAGGAGGCGGGGGAGCAGGCAGAGGTACTAAATGAGTACTTTGCCTCGATACTTATGGAAGGAGACAGGGGATCCATTTAGCCGGAAGGGAGGGAGGGGGAGACAGTGGAGTGCAGAGATCAGATGGAGTTGAGAGGATCAGAAGAGGCTGGGGCACCGGGTGGGCCAGGCCTAGAAGGGGATGGGTGTTTAGTTGGGGGGGAGTTGGGAGGGAGAATTCACAGAGGACAGCGTGAGGGAGGCCCTTCGGACGCTGAAAACTGATAAGGCACCGGGACCAGAAGGGCTGCATCCGAGGGTTCTGAAGGAACTGGCGGACGAACTAGCAGCTCTGCTAGCTGCACTTTTCAACACCTCTCTGCAGACAGGATGGGTGCCTCAGGACTGGAGGGTGGCTCATGTGGTGCCTGTCCACAAAGGGGGGGTCTAGAGAGGAGATGGGAAATTACTGGCCTGTCAGCCTAACGTCTGTGGTAGGCAAACTAATGGAGGGTTTCATCAAGGAGAAGCTCGTGAGGCAACTGGAAAGGTTGGGGCACATGGATGACAAACAGTATGGTTTTGTCCCGGGGAGATTGTGTCAGACCAGCCTCATAGATTTTTATGACTGGGTGATGGGGACCCTGTACCGACAAAGACCGGTGGACGTCCTATATCTGGATTTCAGTAAGGCGTTTGACTCTGTACCCCATAACGGGTTGTTGACAAAGTTGGGGGGATGGGGGTGGGAGGACAGTTGCTTAGATGGGTAGAAAATTGGCTAATGGAAAGAACACAGAGGGTAGTGGTTGGTGGGATAGTCTCCTCCCCTAGGAAGGTCTTCAGGGGGGTTCCCCAAGGTTTGGTACTGGGGCCACTCCTGTTCAATGCCTATGTCTTTGATATAGGGAGGGGAGTTAGGAGTAGGATGAACCTCTTTGCGGATGACTCAAAACTGGGGGCACTGACAAACGGGGAGGGAGGGAGTGAGAGAGACAGTCCAGAGAGATCTGGATACCCTGGACAGTTGGTCAAGCAGGTGGGGACTGAGGTTTAATCCAGGGAAGTGTAGGGTGCTGCATCTGGGGATCAGAAACCCAGGTCATGTACACACCCGGGAGGGGTCTCACTGCAAGCCACAATGAGTGAAAGGGACCTGGGGGTTGTGGTAGGCACCAAAATGAATAACACTGAAAACTGCAGAAGATCTGTGGCAAAGGCAAACAGGATTCTGGGCTGCATAGCCCGGGGAATTACGTCCAGGAGGAGGGAGGTGATACTCATAGAAACATAGACTTTGACGGCAGATAAGGACCGCTTGGCCCATCTAGTCTGCCCATTTGTATAATGCCTTGGTCTGGCCGCATCTTGAGTACTGTGTGCAGTTCTGGAGACCTCACCTTAGGAAGGACATAGCATTGCTGGAGAGGGTTCAGAGGAGGGCAACCAGGATGATTTGGGGCATGATTGAAAGGACCTATGAGGAAAGGCTGGAAGTCCTTGGGCTGTACTCACTGAAGGAGAGGAGAGACAGGGGGGACATGATAGAGGTCTTCAAATATGTGAAAGGGATAAACAGGGGCAGAAGCAAAGAAATGTTCAGGTTAAAGAAAGGGGGCATAACCAGGGGCATGAGTGGAAGCTGGGGGAACTACAGGGAGAGCAGTGAGAGGCATTACTTCACCGATAGGGTGGTGGGGCCATGGAATGCCCAGGAGTCTAGTGGAGGAGGGCACAGTGGAGGGCTTTAAGGGGGGTAGGACAGGTGCATGGGTATACTGAAGCCTAAGAGGACCCTCTCAGAGCTGGGCTGGGGGTGGAGGGCAGAACCCATTGAGGCTAGCTGCCGAGCAGACACGAAAGACCGTTAGGCCTATTCTGCTGGCCTTTAGTATGTTAGTATATTAGTATATACAATTTGTTCAAACATTGATAATCCATGAATTTATTTACTGGCTAAGGAGGGAATCAGTACACTCCTTTAAGGTACTCCAGACTTCTGCTGGACATTCTGGTCATATATTCTTTAATCCATAAAGCAGGGCAGGGGTTTATTGGCTTTAAGATGCAACCCAGTTTTAGTTTTTCCCATACTGACTTTATTATTGGCAGGTCTTAGTGTATATGTTGCTCTTACCCCAGGAGTCCTTTAGCATCACCAACTTTTTGCACTTAGCTGGTTAGGTGCAGCTGCCCCGGAGGTGTGCCTTTAAGAGATATTTAAATGAGCGTAGTGCCAAGCCAATCAAAAGACAGGAGGGGGTGTGAGCTGAGTGAGAGCTGTTGAATGCTTCAGAATTTTTTCTCCGCTGGACTGAGCAATATTGCCTCTGAGGTGTCTCCCAGCTTTCCTTGTTGACAGCCTCCTAGTGCTTATCTGGGTAAAGTTTTCTTCATAAATTAATTCCTTTAGTGTGCTGAGTGAAAGTTTTACTTTTTCATTAGCACTGCCCAAAGTTTTTATTTTTAGCGTGAATGTGCTATTTTGATTTTATTTTTACCGTGACTATTTAGTTTAAAGCCTAATTTTATCATGGGTGCTTATTTTCAATGATTTCCTTCATTTGTGGGGCAAATTCTTCTGGGAACCATCGAATAAGGGACAGTTGCCTTGTTTTTTTTTTTTTGTTTTTGTTTTTTGGTTTTTTTTTTACCTCAGACCTCGCGGGGTTTACCGTGAAACACCTGCAGTAGATTTCAAATTTTAAACAGTACCTGGGGGTTTTCTCTCTAGATTGGCAATTACGAGGAAACCTTTTTTTGTTATATTACTGGAACTTGGTATCATCTGTGTCAGGACTGTCCGTATGGGTCCAGCAGCCACCTGTGCACAGTTGAGTATTATTTGGCTTCTATTAAGATTGGCACTGGTATAGATCCCAGTCAGGGCTAGAAATAATTTTTTTGAGATGCCTGTCCGAGGGACAGGTGGAATGTAAATGTTGCCTGTCTGGACAAAGTTTTACCTGTCCACATTTTTGTGAGGTGAATTTTAAACTTAAAACATAAAATGGACTGTAAAGTGGAAAGAGAGAAAACTGTTGCTTTTTGAGGGGTTATTTTTCAAGGTAAAACACTGATTGAGTCTAGTCTATTTCTGAATCAGAACTTGAATCAAGTCTGCAGCCATATGGTCTCACATAGAGGTCTTCTCTTTTGTTTTCCAGATTTGAACCATAGTGTTATTGGCATCCTGCAGGTCAAATGTGCTAGCGCTAGCATCTGACAGCTTGACACGCATTAGTTCAGATGTAGTCATAGGAGACAGACAGGACCGCCAGTCAGACTTCACTCTGCCCATCAAGCTGAATCCTCTCCAACTACTGCAGTTTGGGTTGGGATCAGTAGAGCTATTGTGACTAAGACCAGAATATCAGGAATCGCTGTTCATGTGCATCATTATGGAGAATTTTTGCCAGAAATCCAAATAGTGAAATTTGGAACAGCTCATTCAGTGATTTTTTTCATAAGTGGTTTAAGCTCTAACCATTGCGCTTCAATCAAGTTTATATTATTATTGTGTTTCTTCAATAGGTCACTGTAGTGCTCTGTGAGGGTTCTGACTTCCTCATTGCCATAAAGGGCTAGTTGGTCATGGTCACTATCTGGTAACTGTAATGGGTTAAATATACTGAATGACCGTGGGACTTTGTCTGTTTTAAAATTGGAAAATCGTGAGTTAATACTTTCAATTGTAGATGAAAGAAGGCTTGTAACATCACGACACTGCCTGTTTGGTTCTATCTATAGAATATCCCTTTCTAAGTTAAGGAAGATGTCAGATCCACGGAACTGAACCTGAGTAGTGGCTGAGCCTGTCAGTCGACTTGTTCTAGTGTCACTGTCAGCTGTGTCAGAGTCAGAGAGCAACAGCAATTTGTTACAGACTTTGTCAAGTTTATCCTGTGCAGGGTAGTTCACTAGCCAGAGCACCTTGCTTTCAACCTTGCTGACTATTGTTTCTACTGTTGAGCTGTCTCTCTGTAGAGTTAGACTGAAGGCCATCATGACAGAAAGGTATTCAGCCAGGAACTGAGAAAAGAGGACAGATCTCACAGTACTTATTGTTTTGAACAACCCACTGGCCTGATCTTTTGTTTGCCCTGGTGAGGAAGCAATGTGCTGTAAATGTACAACTAAAGCCTTGTAGCTGGACAGAATAACAGACAGAGCCCTTTCTCTGTGTGCAACCCACGGGTCCCTGACCGTTAACTGGTTTGTGAATGGTGTACCTCATATTACTGGCTAACTCTTTGAGACCGGCCCAGTTTTGGGAGACTTATGGTATATTTTATAGATACCCATTAAGACTTCATCTGTTGTTTTCATGTATGGAATAGATGTTGCTGATTGCTTTATAGCTAGCTCCAACTTGTGGGCACTGCACTGAATCCCTAACAAATGAGGTACATCTTTCAAAATCCTACCAAACACCCCAGTCACTTTACCCAACATGACGGGTGCCCCATCAGATCCAAAAGCAACAATTTTTTCTTTCCAGTCCAAGGTGAATTCTAAGGCATCACCTATTGAGTTATAAATGCTTTCACCATTTGGAATAGAGACTGAAGGGAAACAAATTTGTTAACTGGACGGAAATTTTCCATTGTCCTAATATAGACTGCCTCCTCTTCTATTACTGAGGCATCAGTGCTCGAGTCACATAGGACAGAGATGAAAGTGTTACTGTTAACCAGTTTTGCATCTTTTGTCCTTATTGATTCTGAAATAAAATGTGTGAACGTTGCTGCCTGTTTGTCACTTCTATAACTGACTCCGACATTTGCACCATTTACTTGTTGTAATTCTAAGATGCCAGGGAAATCTGTGAATGGGCGTTCTGAATTAATCAAATAAAGAGTTGTTCTAAACAAATGTTCCACTTGTGTCGCCTCATTTTTTTCCATTTGTATTATTCCTCGTTCTATTGCTAAGTTGGAAGGGTCTGTGTTAGACACAGTATTTTTTTCATTGGCTAATTTATGAGGTTTGGAGAGTTCATGAGCTCGTACATTTTCAAGTCTCATGCTCTTACAGCCACTCATGAAAGTGTTTGTCTCCCTTAAGTATTTTTTGCAGTATGAGCAGGTCATGCCCACATCAGGCTCATGTAGTAGCCACTCCCTATTTTTCTTCCAGGTCTCCTGGAACCCCCTTTTTCTTTTTGCCCCGGGACTCCCGCCACTTTCAACAGTAGTCAGAGTTGCTGGCATATCAGCACTGGCCTACTAAGTTGTCACATCTGTGTGGCCACAATGGTGGGGTGAGTAGTTGGTGCTACTGAGTCTATCAGTAATGGAGAAGCAGTACACATGGAAGAACCGAGCTTTCTCCTCCCTCTTGGCTTGAAACGAAGGCTTTCCTGTAATTTTTAAAGCCAAACTTTAACAAAGACATTTTTTCCCTTTTGGTTTACTTAGCTAGTATGAATTTAAAGTACAGTAAGCACTCTGAAGACAGTGGACACTACAGTGAAGTGATGATCAGAGATATTAGAAGACGTGAACAGTCTGTTTAGTTTTCTTTCCCTCCTGTAAAACCCGGACAAAGGAGTTTAATATTTATATTTTCCTCCCGCTCAGATTTCACAACTAAAACCTGAGGGTATCCTGCTGTCAACCTGTTTTGTAATGTAATCCCCTCCTCTCCCTTTGACAGTGCCTTCTTGAAGTTGTCACAGTGTCACTCAATTTTACTTTTATTCAGTTAGTCCAGTGGCAGAACACAACAGCAGGCTGACGGGGCTAGTTTAAATTAGTAGTAGTACTAGTAGTAGTACAGTAAGTCTGTCAGTATCTATCTTCAAGGTTCAAGCTCTGGAGGGCTTTACACAGGCTGAGTGAACAATAAGCTTTAATAGAGCCTTGCCTTCACCTCTCTGCACACTCAAGATATATTTTTTTATTCAGAGTCAGAGATGATGAGACTTGCAGATCACAAAGTGTCTTTTGGCTTTGAGAGTTTTAGGTGTACTACAGGTACAGTGTCTGACTGCTTTGAGACTTGACATACACTAAATAAATCCCTTGTTCGCCTCCCCTCTCCTCTTCCAAGTACCAGCAGGACTGATGCACACAAACCGAGCCCCCAAATGCTAGAGCCCTGAGAAGGGCTGTTGAGAATTTGCAGAAGTCTTTTTTTTCACTTGAGACTAACTAAATAAATCCCTTCTTCGCCTCCCCTCTCCTCCTCCAAGTACCAGCAGGACTGATGCACACAAACTGAGCCCTCAAATGCTAGAGCCCTGAGAAGGGCTGTTGAGAATTTACAGAAGTCTTTTTTTTTTTTCCACTTTCTAAATAAATCCCTTCCCTCTCCTCCTCCAAGTACCAGCAGCCCCCAAATGCTAGAGCCCTGAGAAGGGCTGTTAAATTTCTGATTTTTTTTCCCCACTCGCTCGCTCGCGCTCTCCTCACTCTGCGCTCCTCACCCTATGGCCAGACTAGTGAGAGTGAGGAGCGCGAGTCGGCGCCAGTCAGTTTTTCCCGCTCGCTGAGAGGTCAGGTGACGCTAGTAGCTGCAGTCACTTGACCCTCAGTCAGTGAGAATGTAGGCAGCACTGCACTTTTCGTTGAGGCGACTAGGCGTCATAGCGTCGGCGCTCCGAGAAACCTCCGTCTGCCGCTGGGTCCTAGTGCCCAGCTCAATACTCCGGGCTGCAAATGTAAACCGCCTGTCCCCGGGACAGGCGAACTTAAAAAAAAAAAAAAAAAAAAAAACGGCTGTCCCAGTTGGAAACCGGCTGTCCGGGACAGGTGGACAGCCGGTTATTTCGAGCCCTGTTCCCAGTTTTACAAACCAAAAAAAAAAAGGCACTAGTAATAGACAGAGTTTTAACTGGGGCAGAACTGGCCGGTGGGATTTTCACAGAAACCTGCACTCAGTTTGTAGGTCCAGAACTGGTTTGCTCTGCTTAAATTGGCAAACATAGTAGACAAACCTTTGATTATTATGGCTGAGGATAATTCAAAGGTTTCTGATGAGGGGCCATTCAAAAGTACTGATATCAAAAGCAGAGATGCTGAGGAACCCTCCAGATCCCAGCCAAAAAGTAAAGCTTCCAAAGATGAAGTTCTTCACAAATTGAAAAATAATAAGAGTAACAAAAAAAGGAAACTTGATCAAACCTCTGAAGTCGCTAAAAAGAAACTCTGTCAAGACAGTTATGTTCCCGTTGCTCCTGGGAAAGCCAATAGCGAGATAACAGGCAGCTTAAAGCATACAGAAAAAACAAAACACTTACAAACTGCACAGGTTATTTCGTCAGTGCAAGATATGGAAAAAGCATGGCAACTATTTTCAGACCCTTCAAAAGATGGGTCCTCGATTTACTGGGGCTGGCAGGCACTCTTCCATAGTCCTCTCTTCTGCAGACTGTGAGGGTGACGCAGGTGGTGGTCAATTTTATGATGCCCCTGACATAGATTTTGAGGGTCTTGAGCCCCAGGAGTCCCCGGACCCTCACCTTGGGGATCCCCTGGGTGACCATGAGGATCCTTCCTCTATGTTTACATTTATACAAAATATGCTGGATACCCTGGACCTCCCTACGCAGGAGCCCAACCAGGAAGTCGATGAAGATTATAGGGAGATGAAGGGTCTTTCATCCTCACAGACCCTTCTTGTCCCTATCTCCAGCTCTTCCTCCAGATGATGACATCACTGGGCTTCACTAAGATTGTTTCTTTAGCTACCCATAATCACGGGCATTCTCTGGATTTGGTTTTCCTCCTGGGAATTGAGACCTCTGATTTGGGGGTGGACCCTGTCAGTTGGTCCGATCATTCCACTGTGAGGTTCAATTCTTGAGCCCCCCCCCTTTGTAGGTCTGCACCTGTGGAGATGGTCAGTTACTGCCCTTTACGGGATGTGTGCCCTGAAGATCTGGTAGCAGTGATTGACCTCTCTGAGTTTCCTGATGCCAGCTCGAGTCCGGAGTTGTTGGTTCTGGCCTATAATAATGCCATTTCCTCTGCTCTGGACTTGATAGCTCCTGTCTGTGTTCATCCCCTCTCACTCTGCCATCGGGCCCGTTGGTTTGATGGGTCTTTGAGGGAGTTGCGACATGTGGGACGAAGGTTCGAACGTCGTTGGCGAAAATCTGCCCTGGAGGTCGACTGCCTTAGTTTGGTAGAGCACTACCAGTTCTACCAATCAGCGATCTTCCGTAAGAAGGCAGAGTCCCTGTCCAGGGAAATCGCTGTCGCTCAGAACCGACTGGCTCGGCTCTTCCGAACTGTGGATAGGTTGTGCAACTCAGCCTGTCTGCAGCTCCTTCTAGCTTTTTCACAAAAAGAGTGTGATGAGCCTGCTCATTTCTTTGTGAATAAGGTGGCCGACATCAGGTCAGAGATTTGTATGACTTGCTCTATGGGGGATGCGGTTGGTCAGTGTTTGGTCACTACTCCTCATACTTCCTGGAGTTCCTTTGACCTGCTAGACTTCGTGGATATTATGCAGATTGTCCAGGGGATGCACCCTATGTGCTGTAGCTTAGATCTGGGCTCAACTTCCATGATTTGGGGTTGTTATGAGATCATAGGACCATTTCTAGCTCAAATTGTCCAGTGCTCCTTGGAATTGGGTGAGTTTCCAAGCTCCCTGAAGGAAGCGGTCGTGACATCCCTTCTGAAGAAAGCTTTGTTGGACCCGGACATTTTTGCTAACTACAGATCTATCTCGAACCTTCCCTTTTTAGGCAAGGTTATTGAAAAAGTAGTGGCAATCCAGCTGGAGAACCATTTGACCATCTATAATGTCTACAAACCTCTCCAGTCAGGTTTTCGTAAGAGGCACAGTACTGAGACCACTCTGGTTCGGGTGCTCAGTGATCTCCTGATGGCGAGAGGTCAGAGAAACCGTTCCATTCTGGTACTCCTTGATCTCTCATCAGCTTTTGACACTTTAGACCATCGGGTGCTGCTCGAGCGCCTGAGGTCCATCTGTGGCCTGTCAAGTACAGTGCTCAGATGGTTTTCTTCCTTCCTAGCTGGTAGAACACAAGAGAGTTGTCAGTTTTTTGTTTTTTTTTCTTCCAACCCTTTTTCTGTCTTGCGGGGTTCCTCAGGGCTCGGTGCTGTCACCCATATTGTTTGCAGTGTATGTGCTACCCCTCGGAGACATTGTAAGACGGTATGGGCTGCGGTTTCATTGCTATGCTGATGATGCCCAGCTCTACTTATCTTTCACCCCAACCAGGTTAGTGCACTCTCAGTATTTAATAACTGCCTTGCTGGAATCCAAGACTGGATGAATTTGAGCTGGTTAAAGTTGAACGAGGGAAAGACTGAGGTTATGGTTGTGGACCCGGGTTGCAGGATAGAGGGGTTGAGGACCGATGAGCCTTCTGGAATATTTCTGGGGGGCGCTCAGATCCTTGCCTCAGAACGAGTGCGCCGCCTTGGAGTAGTGCAGACAACGGGCTGACCCTTCGTCATTAGTAGTTAAGTCAGCCTATTACCATCTTAGGAACATTGCCAGGGTCAAACACCTTGTTCCGTCCAGCGATCTGCCTGTGTTGGTCCACGCCTTTGTGACCTCCTGCCTTGACTACTGCAACTCCCTTTATCTAGGGCTTCCTGGGGTTGATATCCGCCGCTTGCAGCTGGTGCAGAACACTGCTGCTCGATTACTGTCAGGGGTGTCTAGGAGTTTGCATATCACCCCTGTGCTGCACGATCAGCACTGGCTGACGATTCAGTGGCGGATAACCTTTAAGGTAGGTTTGCTGACCTACAAAGCCCTACACGGTCTTGGTCCCGACTACTTGAAAGTGCTTCTGATTCCTTACACCCCTGTGCAACAGCTCCGCTCGGCTGACGAGGGGTTGCTGGAGATTCTGAGGGTTACTTTGAAATCTTCTGGGGCCCATGCCTTTGCGTTTGTGGCCCCTACCCTATGGAATTCTCTGCTCAGTCAGCTTCATGAGTGCTTTAAACAGGCACTTAAGACTTTTTTTGTGAACTCAGGCATTTCAAAAATTATTATGAGTCTATTAATGGTATAATAATAATCTGTAATATCCGATGTTTTTGTTTTAATTTTGTAAGGCGCCTTGACATTTGAAAGGCACCTAATGAATAAAGATTATTATTATTATTATTATGCATTTAGAAAAAAATACCTTGAAGGTGCTTCAACACCCCACTTCAGTATCAGGGGTTGATAAGCGGCTTGAGAGAAAATATAGGTTGTCTAAAAATGGTACCGAATTCCTGTCTGCACACCCAAGTCACGAAAGTATAGTGCAGCAGGCAGCTTGTTAGAAAGCTGGAGTCTCTCTCCCCAACAAGAATTCCAAGAAAATTGACTTTATAGCTAAGAAAATGTATGCCACAGCTTCCCTGCTTCTCGGACTTTCTTCTTACATGGCATTCACAGTCAAATATCAGAAAAGCCCTTTGGAAATGTGTCCAGGCTATCGCCCGCAACGGATCAGATTCTGTGGTGCAGAATCTGGTGGATACGTCAAAAACTGCCCTGGAAGCTACTATGTACCAATTCCACATGGCAGATGACAACAGTGATGCAGCCTCTAGGGCGATGGCCCATGCCATACCTCTGAGAATCTTCGCCTGGCTTAGAACAACCAGTCTGACCACAGACACTCGGAACAAGGCCATGGATTTTCCCTATGATCAAAATATGTTTGATTACAGAACCACTGACTACATGAAAAAAGTAGATGAGTACAAGGCCTCCTAGCAGAGCCACTCATCCAAGCCTAAACCTGCCACCCCTCAGAGATCTCGTCCCTGGGGTGGTAGGAGCAGAAGTTTTGTTCCCAGGCCTAACAATCCCGATCCTCAATCTGATTTTAGCCAGTACAGGGGGTCTTTCGGAGGCAGGGGCAGAAGGGGCCAAAGAAGAGCCACCTCTGCCCAGCCATCTGCCTCACAGTCTAAGTACTGATGTGAATGTCCAGGTTGCCTCCCATTTCCAGTTGGAGGCAGACTCTCTCACTATCTTCAGCACTGGTCCCTCATCACGTCGGACAGCTGGGTACTGGAGATAGTGGAGAAGGGTCTGTCATTACAGTTCAAGCAGGTGCCAGACTTCAAGCATACCCAGGTGTCAAGACCTCTGTCCCCAACACAGATACTGCTGTTGGAAATCGAGGCACAAAACCTTCTGGCTTTACGAGCAGTGGAGAGGGTCCCCACCCACGAGAAGGGCAAGGGCCTCTACTCCAGGTATTTTCTGACACAAAAGAAAACTGGGGAGTGGCGACCTATCTTAGAGCTCAGATATTTAAACAAACATCTGGAAAAACCCAAATTCAAAGTGGTCACTCTGTCACTGGTCATATAGTCCTTGCAGCAGGGAGACTGGCTAGCCTCCCTCGACTTAACGGACGCCTACTTCCACATACCCATAAGGAGATCTCACAGGAAGTGTCTCGGGTTCAGACTTCTTTTGGATCACTATCAGTTCACTGCAATGCCCTGTGGTCTGTCCTGTGCCCCAAGAGTCTTACCAAGTATCTGGCAGTGGTAGCAGCACATCTCAGGAGACTGGGTGTCGCTCTCTATCCCTATCTGGATGACTGGCTCATAGTAGCAGAGTCTCCTTGCCAGGTCAAGGAATCTCTTTCCCTCACAGAACACACTCTGGAGTCTCTGGGTTTCCTGGTAAATCTAAAGAAATCTCACCCAGAACCCACCCAGCTGCTCACCTTCATAGGGGCCCAGCTGGACACTCAGAAGGGATATGCTTTCCTCCCACAGGAAAGAATTCAGAGTTTCCTTTCAGTGGCAGATTCTTTCACCCAGGGACAGCCAAGACCAGCCAGACGTTTCCTCAAACTTCTGGGACATATGGCCTCTATGACTGCAGTAGTCCCAGGGGTCAGGTACAGGATGAGACTCCTGCAAGCCTACCTCAGAGCTCGCTGGTCTCAGAGAAGCAACACATGTTCAAAGTTGATACCTGTGTCTGACCAGTTCCTCCAAAACTTGGTGTGGTGGAAGAACCCTGCAAATAACCAGGCAGGGGTTCCCTTTCAAGCTCCTCTTGCCACAAAGGTGATCACCAAAGATGCCTCCCTTTTGGGCTGGGGAGCTCACTTAGACAGTGCCTCAGTAAGTGGAAACTGGACTCTTGAAGAGTCACAGTTGCACATAAATCTTTTGGAACTCAGAGCAGTCTTACTAGTTCTCAAAGCTTTCGCTCCCAGCATAGAAGGGCATGTGGTTCAAATTCAAATGGACAACACTACTGCAATGTTCCACATAAACAAGCAGGGTGGTACCCGGATCAGGAATACTCTGTTTGGAAGCTCTGAAGCTGTGTTCTCTAGCATTTTCCCTGGGAGTCAGCCTCTCAGCTATTCAACTCACAGGCAAACTTAATACTCTGGTGGATGCTCTAAGCCACATCAGTCAAGGTCAGAGCGAATGGACACTGAGCAAGCAAGTACTAGCCACAGTGTTCAAGCGGTGGGGCACACCAGACGTGGATCTGTTTGTCTCTCCTCCCAATTTTTAGCTTCCTCAGTACTGTTGCAGGCCCCCAGTTCCAGGAACACTTCCTCTGGATGCCCTGATCCTGGACTGGTCAGGGAGGTTTCTATATGCATTTCCTCCTTTCCCCTGATATTCAGGTATTCAGGGCTTTGCTGAAACTCGGACAGCAGCCTGCATCGATGATCCTAGTGGCTCCGGACTGGCCCAGGCAAGCATGGTACCCTCTCCTCTTAATGTCCTGCAACAGGCCCATTCGCCTGCCTCCAACTCACTCCCTGCTGACCCTTCCTCAGACGGGAGTGCAGTACCCAGACATACTCTCTTCACGTCAAGGCCTGGTTTTTGAGGAGTTAGAGTTTCCATCCTCACAGTACTGTGAACAGGTCCTTTAAGATACTGAGGATGGCTAAAAAAGCGAACACTAAGAAGACTTATGCAGCCAAATAGAAAAGGTTTTCCCTCTGGTGCAAGAAGCGAAAAGGTCGAACCTCTATCAGCTTCAGACCCTCAGCTGCTAGACTATCTGGTACACCTACAGGCGTCCAGATTGAAACCATCTTCACTCAAGCTACACCTGGTGGCAATTTCAGCCTACCTTTCAGTGGGAAAGAAGAAATCAGTTTTTTCCCACAACACTTTTAAATGGTTTTTCAAAGGCCTCTTGCACCTCCAGCCTCCAGTTAGGGAACCCGTTCCTCCTTGGAGGCTGAACCTTTGCATAGATGGGCTCATGAATCCACCTGTCGAGCCTATGTCCATGGCTCACATCAAGTTTGTAACTTGGAAGACATCTTCCTGGAGCCATTATGTCTGCTAGGAGGATTTCAGAGCTACAGGGCCTGTGCACTGAGTCGAATTACATCATCCTTCACAACGACAGAGTTGAGCTCAGGACAAATAGAAAATTTCTGCCAAAGGTGGTTTCAGAGTTTCACTTGAACCAGTCCATTACTCTGCCTGTCTTCTTTACTGAGCCATCCACTATTGGCGAGCAAAAGCTCCACAGCTTGGATGTCAAAAAGAGCCATCTTTCACTACCTAGAGCATACTAGACAGTCCAGAGGCTCTTCCACTCAGTTGTTCCTCATCTACGGGGATGCAGGCAGAGGAAGACCAGCTACCAAGAGAACCATTTCTCGTTGGTTGGTCTCTTGTATTAGATTCTGCTGTGAGAAAGCTGGTCAACAACCTCCAGTTGGGCTTAGGGCCCATAGAAACATAGAATTTGACAGCAGATAAGGACCGCTTGGCCCGCCTAGTCTGCCCATTTCCCTACCTGATGGATAAGCTGCAGATTCTAGTTAATCAACAGCTTACTTCCTTCTACCCCCCCACTAGAATTGCCTTGTGTCTTTCCCATGCATTCTTGAATTCTCCCACTGTTCCTGACTCCACAACCTCCTCAGGAAGGCTGTTCCATGCATCCACAACACACACTGTGAAAAAATAGTTTCTAACATTAACTCTGAGCAGTCCCACCTCTATCTTCAGAATTGTGCCCCCTTGTTCTTGCACATCTCTTCTTCTGGAAGATGCTACCGTCTTGTACTTTAATTCCCTTGACATACTTGAAAGTTTCTGTCGTGTCCCCCCCCTTCCTCCCTCCTTTCCTGAAGAGTGTACATATTAAGCTGCTTTAGTCTCTCCTCGTATGTCTTCTGGTGCAGACCCTGCACCATTTTGGTTGCCCTCCTCTGAACAGCCTCCACTCTGTCTATGTCATTCCGGAGATGGGGTCTCCAGAGTTGCACGCAGTACTCCAGATGGGGGGTTTACCAACTGTCTGTACAGAGGGATAACAACTTCCTGTTTTCTACTGTTGATGCCTCTCTCTGTGCATCCCAGTATCCCCACAGCCCTCCTTACTGCCTTCTCATATTGCTTGCCCACCTTTAGGTCATCTGATATAATTACTCCTAGATCTCTTTCGATTTTTTGTTGTTGTTGTTATCTCACCCCCCATTGTGTACTCTTCCCCTGGGCTTTTGTTTCCCAGATGCATTTACTTGCACTGAATCTGAGCTGCCATGTATTTGACCATTCCTCCAACCTTGCCAAATCCCTTTTCATCTTGTCCACCCCACCTTGTGTATCAGCCCTGTTGCAGATCTTAGTGTCATCTGCAAAGAGACATACTTCTCCTTCCAGGTGCTCTCCAGTGTCACTTATAAAGACATTAAAGAGGACTGGTCCCAGTACCGACCCCTTCGGTACCCCGCTAGTTACCCTCCTTTCTTCACTGTGGCCTCCGTTTACTATTACCCTTTGCGTCCTGTTGTCTAGCCAGTTTTTTTTATCCAGGCTACCACCTTGGGACCCACTCCAAGGCTGGCTAACTTGTATATTAGTCTTTTGTGTGAGACTGTGTCAAATGTCTTGCTAAAATCTAGGTAGGCCATATCCAGTGCCCCTCCCTGGTCTACTACTTTGGTCACCCAGTCAAAGGAATCTATTAGGTTAGTCTGACATGACCTTCCTGCTGTGAAACCATGCTGCCTTGGGTCCTGTGCCCCACTGGCCTCTAGGTACTCAACAATTCTTTCCTTCAGAAGTGATTCCATCATTTTCCCTACCACTGAGGTCAAACTAACTGGTCTATAGTTTCCTGTCTCTGCCTTGCTCCCACTTTTATGAAGTGGAATCGCATCTGCCCTCCTCCAGTCCTCAGGTACCACCCCATCCTCCCATGATTTGTTAAAGAGAGTAGTAAGTGGCGTTACTAGTTCTACCCTTAGTTCTTTTATAATTCTTGGGTGAATCCCGTCGAGCCCCATTGCTTTGTCCACCCTCAGTTTCAAGAGTTCTTTCAAAACCCTTTCTTCTGTGAATGGACTGATATAGACCCCCCTCCCCATTCAGAGTGTTTCTCTTGTTTGGTTTAGGCACCTCCTCTTCCGTTGTGAATACTGAGCAGAAATATTCGTTCAGTATTCCTGCTTTTTCACTGTCACCCTCTGCCCACAATCCCTTCCCTTTATTAGGTCTCTGTATCCCTCCCTTGGTCTTTCTTCACTCCCTAATGTACCTGTAAAAGGTTTTATCCCCCTTCTTAAGAGTTGGCTGTCTTTTCCTCAGTTTGTGCCTTTGCTATTCTGACTGCCTTCCCTGCCTCCTTCTGCTTTAATTGATTAAGTTCGCTGTCCTGCTCCTTTTGTGTTTCCTTAATGCTATCCTTTTCTCCTTAACCTTCCCTTCCACCTCTTGTGAGAACCATAGTGTTTTTTTCCTTCATTTTGTTTTGTTGATTTGCTTCACACAAATGCTTGCTGCCTCTGCGATGGCTGTTTTGATTATTCCCCATTCTTCCTCTGCCCCTCCTTCTTGCCCGTTTGCTAGTGCTTTTCTGAGGCACTCTTATTTTCCCAAAGTCAGCCTTCCTAAAGTCCAATACGCTTGTTTTTGTATGGCTTGATTCTATGGCTGTGTTTATTGTGAACCACACTGTTTGGTGGTCACTTGTTCCCAGATGGCTACCCACTTCTAGATCTGAGATCCTTTCTCCTTCCCCATTTGAGAGTACCAGGTCTAAGATTGCTCCCTCCCGAGTGGGTTCCAACACTAGCTGTCTGAGGCATGGCCCTTGTACGGCATCAAAAATGACCCTGCTGTTGGATGTGCCTACAGCAAAGGTACTCCAGTTAACATCTGGCATATTCAGGTCCCCCATCAACAATATCTCCCCTTTTTCTGCCATTTTAAGGATGCTTTCTGTCATTTCCTTGTCCATTTCCTCCCCCTGAGATGGGGGTCTGTACACAACCCCCTCATGTGGATTGTGGTGCCATTTCCTGTCTCCAGGGTGACCCACAGTGACTCCTCATCTTCCTGTTTACTCTTTAGTTCTGTTGCTTTAATCCTTTCCCTTATATAGAGAGCTACTCCTCCTACTCTTTTTACCCACGCTGCCCCTCCTGTAGATTGTGTATCGTGGTATGTTGACATCCCAGTCATGGTTCTCTGTGTACCATGTTTCAGTGACTGCCCCAATATCCAGGCATTCCTCTTCCATCAAGGCCACTAGTTCAGGGAGCTTGTTACACAGACTGTGGGCATTGGTACTCGTCATCTTCCATTTTTCTTTTTATGGCCTTACCCCTTTTAGCCCCACCCCTGTCCTTACTGCCTTTTTCTGCATTTACCCCAGTCCTGCTCCCTACTGACTTCTCTACCTTAGTGTTTACCTCACTAACTACTGTGTTTTGTGAGGGGAGGCTGGGAGTTCCCTGCTCCTTTTCAGTGCCTCCCCTTGGTTAGTTTAAATGCTTGCCAGTGAAGCATTTAAACTCATCGCCCAGGATCCTGGTCCCCGGACAGATGCAGACCATCGCATCAATATAGGCCTGTATTCTCCAGGTGGTTTCCCCATCCCCAATGAAGCCAAAACCCTGAGCTCCACACCAGTTTTTCAGCCATTCATTGAATCCCATGGTGCAGAATATCCTAGCATCATCATTACCACAGACAGGCAGCACATCCAAGAAGGTTACCGTACATGCTACTTGTCTAAGGCTCCTCCCCAACTCTACAAACTCCTCTTGCACCGCTGTGATCCCATTCACAGCCAGGTCATTTGTCCCTAGGTGGACAATGACATCCAGCTCCCTCCCTAGTGCAGCTGCTCCCGCGATCTTGAGTATTCGCTTTCTGTCCCTCCGAGCTGTGGCACCAGCAGGCACCTTACCTCCCTATCCCCTTCCTCCCCCCCTAATGATAGAGTCCCCCACCAGGAGTTTGTTTTCTTCCCCTGCAGGGTATCGTGCCACCCTCCTGTGGGTCTCCTTTGTGTAGGTTCCCAGCATCCTCCTTGGTCTCCACTACAGGTGCCTCCATAGAGGAACCCCTCTTCGCCAGAACAGCACATGAATTGTGGAGCGGTACAAGTGGAGGGATGCACCTCTGTTCCACTACCCTCTTCCTCCCTGAGCCCAGCTTGGTCCAACCGCTCATCTTTCTTGGCAACCTCTGAGGTAGCGGTGGTGGCCCTGGTGGTCCTTGGGTGGGGGAAGAGGTTTCACGAATCCTAGCCAGGTCAGCCTGGAGACGGGCAACCTCCTCCCTCAGACCAGAGAGGTGCCTGCAAACAGGGCAGCATCGCAACCTCCAGAATGTCTCCCAAAACACTGCTGCCCCACAGCCATTGCACTGCACCACTCCCATCTTGACTTATTTTGTGTCCCCTCTCCTGTTGGTTTGTATGCTTACTGTCTCCTCCCTCTATGTATTTTTACACTTACTTTCCTACTGCCTATGTGCCCTTACAACTCTTGCCCTTCCTGTTCTGGGGCAGGAACTTCCTGTAGTCCATTCCACCAGGGGCACTGCAGCCTCGCTTGCAGCAGCAAGGGACATTCCCCTACTGGAGGTCTGCAAAGCAGCTATCAATCAGCTTTATTTTTTAAAAGTGCCTTTCCAAAGCCAAGGTGCTTTTACAATAGATCAGGGTTTTAAATAATTGATTAGCAGTTTTTTTCTTGGGACAATAACTGTACAGAATGTATTTATATAGGTTTTCTAGAAGTTAGATGTTTGTTAAACACAGTGAGGCAAGTGCTGTGCATTTTCATAATGTTTTAGCACTTATATGAGCAAAACGCTAATCAATTTTTAGAGTTAATTAAAACCCTGTAGATAAAACAAATACGTAAGTTAAAACAACAGTCTAAAACTAATCATTAAAATATACTTAGAAGTCAGAATAGGCCAAACTACATAAATGTGTTTTTAAAGCTACTTTAAAACTTTGGACAGTCAGGCAATTTCGCACCCAATGAGGTAGAGAATTCCACAGGGTTGGGGCTATAAAACTAAATGGTCTGGCCCCTAATGTCTTTAAACGTACCCTGGGAATTTCCAGCAATCCCTCATCGGTAGATATACCTGGAAATCTGTGCACACCTTTGTGAAACACTACAGTTTGGATGTGCAGACCTGATCTAATGCCAGATTTGGCAGGGCAGTTCTGCAGAGCCTCTTTCCTAAGTAGGTTCTTTGCCCAACTTCCACTTGGTACTGCTGGGTAGTCTGCAAAAAGTTACTGATGCTAAAGGACTCCCGGGGTAAGAAGAAGAAGAAGAAATTACTCACCGCAGTAATCTTCTTTCTTCCAAGGGGCCCTTTAGCATCAGTAAGCTTCCACCCTTCCTCCCTGGTTCACCTGTCGGGGAAGGGCTCTTGTGTCACCTTTTACCAAATTTGGAGTTTCTTATTGATGAGGCTTTTAGCTCGAGTTGCTGTTGTTTCTATTTCCACTTTTGTGGACATTTGCATGTTTTTTGAATCCTGTTGATTGTTTTTGGGGCATTTGCCCTCGTTTTCCTTGAAAAAATTCTGAAGCATTCAACAGCTCTCGCTCGGCTCACACCCTCTCCTGTCTTTTGATTGGCTTGGCCCTACGCTCAGTTTAAATATCTGTTAAAGGCGTACCTCCGGGACAGTTGCACCTAACCAGCTAAGTGCAAAAATGTTACTGATGCTAAAAGACCCCTTGGAAGAAAGATTACTGCGGTGAGTAATTTTTTCTTGCATTCCATGCCACAGAACCTAAACAATAAAAGATAGATCCACCAGTTTCCAGGTTGTTAAGGGGAACAGCAAATTCTAAACCCAATTCAGATCTTAAATGTTTTACCTTTCCACATGGGAGGTATTTTATTTGAAGTAGTCCATGCACAGCATAGCCCAGGCTGAAGCACACAGCTCCTCAATTCACCGAGGTTGCACTTGTTGTGAACTCCCAACTAGTGGAGCAACACTAATTTATTTTTGTTTGCTGTTGCTTTGCTGTAGTGTGTGGATGAAACATAGACAGTGATAGCAGAAAAAGACCAATGGTCCATCCAGTCTGCCTGTAACCCGCTATCATGCCTTGAGACCTTTTGTCTATACGGGGTCTTTGTCTACACTACCCACCCCCATGGTTCCCTGTTCTACCACTACCCCACCCTAAGTAACAGCTAAGTCCATAATTCTGTCCAAACTGTGTTTGAAACCATCAGTGGTTTGGTGCCCACCATCTCCTCTGCTGGCAGACTGTTCCATGATTCAACCACTCTCTAAAATAAAACTGCCGCATGAACCCCCACCTGCTTTCAGTCATGACCTTGTGTTTATAGATTTACTACTGTTGTTGAATAGTTCCTTGCAGTTCACCTTGTTTGTTCCTTTTGGGAACTTGAAGGTCTGTCATATCACCCGTCTCTCATCTGGCTTGAGGGAGTACATGTTCAGTGCTCTACGCCGATCCTCATTGGATCTCTCCTTGTCTTTCCTTAGGTGAGAACTCCAGAACTGAGCACAGTACTCTAGGTATGGTCTCACCAGTGATTTTTATAGAGAGGTAGTAGTAATTATTTTCTCCTGCTGTCAAAAAACTTCCAGTGCACCCAGCATTCTGTTTGTCTCACTGTAGGCCTTGTTGCACTGGCTAGATTAAGGGAGTCACTTATGATGACTTCCATGTCCCTTTCCTCGGAAGTGATGTCCGGCTTAACCCCTCACATCCAGTACTCCATTCTGGTGTTCTTGTTCCCAATTTGCATCACCTGACACTTTCTGGCTTTGAATTTCAGCTGCCAAACCATGGACCACCTCTCCATCCTTTGTAGGTCCCTTTGCATTTTCGTTACC
Organism: Neoceratodus forsteri; assembly: GCA_016271365.2. Taxonomy (NCBI): domain Eukaryota; kingdom Metazoa; phylum Chordata; order Ceratodontiformes; family Ceratodontidae; genus Neoceratodus; species Neoceratodus forsteri. The sequence continues at coordinate 987,260,841 of CM057450.1, forward strand.
CCCTCCTCACTGTACCTACCTCAGAGCTTGGTGTCATCTGCGAAGAGACGTATCTTGCCTTGTATTCCTTTTTCTATATCGCTGATGGACATATTGAAAAGGACTGGACCCAGGACTGATCCCTGTGACATTCCAGTGGTGACCTCCCTCTCCTCTGACTCCTTTTAAAACTACCTCCCTTTCAACCAACTTCCCACCCATCAAACTATTTATTTATTTATTTAAATTTAACTGGGTAGGGATGGTGGATGATAGGTCCTTTTTCAGGTCTGACCCAGAAGATGCCATGCAAACAGCATCAATTAATACATAGCACAGTTACAAACAACCTTATCCAATAAAAATTGTTTAAAATAATTTTTAAGACTTTCAACAGAAACTGCAGATCGAAGTGCTTCAGTTAGGCCATTTCAGTATAGAGGTGTTGCAACGGAAAAAGCGCAAGAGCTGATCTTGCATGTATGGGGAGTTGTCTTTAGTACCGTGCTCTTGGCTGATCTTAATTTGGACGGGACAGATCTTAAATCATACATCCAAAGAAATACTCAATTCTAGATCTAGGGGACAGCCATCTCAATTGGGAATAAAGGCCACAATGGTGAGTTCGAAAAGGGTCAGACAAAACAAAATGACAAATATTATTGTAAGTGTCAGAGAGAATATTGAGCTCCTTACAACCCAAATTAAAATAAAGATTAGATGATAATCAGAATGGGGGACGAAGGAGCCCACAGCTATCGATTTTCAAATTTCCATAGTGACATAGCTAAATTTATAATGAATACCCAGTTTTTGAGTCCGAGCACCTACAGCCCCATTCCCAACCTTGCCACATAAAACTGCTGATTTTAGTGGCGGGGTTGCAGCACTGTGTGATCGCCCGACTTGTACACAGAAGTTATGAGCCGGGTTTTATGAGTAAAATATTTTTAAAACTTCTACACGGAAAACGTTAAATTGTGACTGAAAAAGCTCCTAGAGCAGGCAGTTATGGAGAAGGAAGAGGAAGAATCAGCATTTATATAGTGGTTTTCATACACAGTGTATCCCAATGCACTTCACAAGCAATGCTAGACTGGTAGTGAAGTGACTGAATGTGTGGTGGCGGCCATATCGCACAGCATCACCCACATACAGCCTGGATAATTGCATGAACCGGTTTATGGGAAGGGGAATGTTGGCCAGGACACCGGGAATGTTCCCTACTCTTTGTGAAGAGTGCCCTGGGTTATTTTACTTCCACCTGGACACCCACCAGGACAACACCAGGATGGGCAGAAGGGACCTCGGTTTAACGTCTCATCCGAAGGACGGCACACCCCAATACTGCACTCTGATACCAGCGATTTTTTTTTTTATTTTTTTTTAGGTGCAAGTCCAATCCCGGTGTGGGACGAGAACCCACGACCTTCTGGTCCAGAGGCGGATGTGCTGCCAAATGAGCCACACTGACACTCATGGAGTGTGAGTTGCATACCCTGATTGTGTCAGCAGCTTTTTCATTTCCCTAGAAAACCATTTATTAGTGGCCCCTCTGAATTCTTAATGTACGTAAAGAAAAAAATTATTCTGAATTGGGATTAATTGACTACAAAAGAAATCAAGAGCCAAGTCAATGCAAGAATTAGACTCTAAATAAGACCAATCAAGTGACAAGTATGTTGTTTGCTGCACCCAGGTCTTCTAGCTTCTTTAGTAACCTTCTGTGTGGCACTGAGTCACTGAATTACAAACTGTAGTCTGCTTGCCTAAACCCTAAACTGAATGTGTCTACGCAGTGCTCTCAGAACAGATCACACTCTCTGCTATAGTTGACCCTATCTGCCTGCCATCAAGCGCAATCTGATGTAAATACAAACTTTAACATACACTCTGCAGTCTAAACGACAAAAGAAATGGCACTTTGGAGAAGGTGAAAAAAAAAAAAAAAAAACCTTTCTCTCAGCCTGTCCCGGCTGGGCAGTCTGTTCTGACGCGCCTCTGTGCACCATACCTGCTCCACTACAACAGCTTCTTCTAATGCCGAATGCAGTGGGCCATCTGAGTAAAAGCATTTTCAGATGGAAATGCAGTAGCCCTAGTTACATTTCCAGAACTGAAAGTAAATTTTTGAGAACATTTTAGAAAGTAATATTTATTTGCCCCCGGTGTCTCCTTCTGCCTGTTTTCCCACTTCCAGCCCGTTGCCTGGTGTCTCCCAGGACTTTCTTTGGTTCCTCCCCTTGTTCCTCCAGAGCTTCTCCCTCTGGTGGGGGCAGTGGAGGACCCTTTTACCTTCCCTTGCGAATGGATCAGGTTGTGGGGGGACCTGCCTTAGTAGCCAGGTCCATTTGCTTCCCTGATTTGCTTAGGACTCCGACTTCATGCCAAGCACATCTCCACGCAAGCGTGTGGCATGCAGCACCTGCCAGTGTTCCCCCTTCCACTAGCTGCTCTAGCTGCATTGCCACCTAAGGTCACCCAGGTGGCTGTAAAGCAGTGGAACTGGCTGCCCTCACTCCCGGAGAAGCAGAGCATCTGTTGGGACACTCTGTCCTTTTTCCCCCGGCTGACCCTTTGCAGTCCAAGCTCGTTTCTGAACTCAGGCTGCTGGTGTGGGAGAGGTAAGGCACTAAGCACCTCAGCCCTGTGAAATACAAAATAACACATACCCACATAATGCAAAGCATCACGGGCTGCATATGCAAATCATCACAACATATTATGCTGGTTCAACTTTAAGCAGAACTGCATGGTGCCAAAATGCCTCTCGCATAGTATGCAAAGGGTGCCAACAGAAGACACAGACACGTGTTTCGTCCTACTAGGACTCATTGGTGTGCCTCGTCTGTATGTTCCACTGGGCCAGCCTACAGAAGAGCAATATTTAGAACCATGCCTAGGGTAGTCAGATAACTGCATAGTAGGTAAAACAAGCAGAAACAGCTAGAAGAGGCAGGGCTTTGCATTTTTCTTGCTACTTCCAAGAGTCTTCTGTGGGAATAGCCCCAGCAGGATAAGTGAGTCAGCAGCAGGAGTCAGCAGGGCTGCAGGACACTATGGACCCTTACAAACTATCACAAATCTTCGGTGTATTCCCCTGTTTTGGCCTTATTTGGGACACAGGTTACTCATTTGCTTGTAGCATTCTAGTCCTTCATTTACAGCACGGTTGGTTGCCTAAGTATTCTGTTGTAGGTATTTGTACAGTTGTGTGTACTAGCTGTGTACAGTGTTTATAATATTGCTATTATTTCTAGGTGTAATGTGTATGAACGACCTAATCCCCACTTTTACTGATTAGGCACGCTAGTCTCATTGTAAGTCCATAAGCTGCAATTGCCTGCTTCTGTTGTCCCCTTGTTAGAAACATAGAAGCTGACAGCAGATAAGGACCACAAGGCCCATCCAGTCTGCCCATTTCTTTTTCTACCCTATGAATGTGCCATAGGCCTTTACTCTGTCAATGGCCTATTTATTCATACTCTTCTGTATTGCTCCCTTATGCCTGTCACATGCCTGTTTGAAACCCTGCACTGTATTCATATCCACCACTTCATGAGGTAGGCCGTTCCATGCATCCACCACCCTTTCTGTGTTAGTTCTCAGACTTTGTCATAGTGAGCCTCCCCAAAACCATGGAAAAAGATCTTGAGTCTCCCCCAGATATTAAAAATAATCATGGGCCTCCCCATAGAAAGATAGCATACTTTGCACAGTACACCAGGAATAAAGTCAAACTACATTGAATAGTTGGCTCTCATTATATTCAGCTTATTGTAAACCCCCAACCACCATCATGTGTAACCCCTTCCCCAGGACAACCTGCTTGCGCTGCTATTTTGATTTTTAAGTTATATTGCTTGCTGCAATACCTTCATGGGTCAGACTGCTTTCTTGGCTTCCCCTATATCAGGAATAACCTTCCTACCCACCTCTGCCTCACCCCCTCTGTCTCTGCTCTTAAGCAACTTCTCGGGGATCCTCTTGCTCCCTCCTGCTCTTGCTCCTAGTACTTCTCTGCTTAACCCTTGTATTTCGGCTGTTTCTGCTGCCAGTCTAATTCATCAGGTTCCCACTCATTATTTGTTCCTTGTTCCTATTTGTTTGTAGTATTGCTCATTTTGCATTGCTTGACTGTTTTGCAGTTACCTTCTGAATTGTGTTCACTCCCTGCATTTTCCTGGGTACACCTGAAATGAGCATTGGCTCAGTGTGCCTTTTCTAGTCACCAATTTCTAAATAAATACATCAATTTACCTGCTATTATCTTTTTCCAGTTTGCTGTATCCCTTCACATAAAATATCTAAAACTCAAAATTTAAATACAGTACTTTTTCAGACTTGCTTGAGCCTCCCCTGGTAAAGGCTAGGGCCTCACCATTTGAGAAACCAGTCTAGGGTATACATATTGAGCTCCATTAATCTGTCCTCATATGTTTTCTGATGCAGTCCCTGCACCATTTTGGTTGCCCTTCCTCTGGACTGCCTCCATTTTGTTAATATCCTTGAGCAGGTGCAGCCTCCAGTACTGCACACAGTACTTCAGATGGGGCCTAACCAGTGTCTTTTTAAAGAGGGATTATTACCTCCCTTTTACGACTTGTGATACCTCTACGAATACACCCCAGCATCTCTTTAGCCTTGCTTACTGCTTTAGTGGTCTGCTTTGATGATTTCAGGTCATCACCGGTGAAAACTCGGCGCCACAGCAGATAGCGGCACTCAATGGCCACTGCGCCAACTCCTCCATCGGTTTCTCACCGCCTCCCTGGAACCCCGCTTCGGATCCCACTTGCAGGTACTGCCACCAAACTCAGTGGAGCTCCATACACTACGGCTGCCTCGCGATTGGTGTGGCGCTGCTGCCTGAGGACCGTGATTGGTCAGGATAGCTCCTGCTCCTCTGCCATTGGTGCGCCCTTGAACCTCTGCTTATTTTTGCCACTCGGCTGCCCTCTCTGTCCTGATTTTTCTCCCACCCCACCCCTCCCAGGCTTCCTTTAAATACACTGCCCCTCCCACCCATGCTGCTTCTCCCAGTCAGAACCAGCACTCACTAACTCACTCACTCAACCTCCTGGTCTTCGCTGATTTCCAGTAGAGTCCTGCAACTCCCTATCTCACTCCCATTTGGTGGCCTGTCTCAAACAGTGTCTCCCTCATCTCCTCGCCATGGCTACTTTAAAGCTGCATCCCACCCTGTTATTATTACTTATCACTGTGCTGTACTGCCTCACCCCTCATGTAATTACCACCCCCATCCCCAAGGCCAACTAATACCAACACCCACCCTGCACTACACATTGGGAAAGACCACGGGGATCTTGTATAAAAACGCTGTGCCTCTCTGCTCTCCAGTATGGCACAACTACCTCATTTCGAAACACCGAGGCTGTAGCCCTCTAGGTTATGTATATATATATTAGCAGCACTCTGTACAAAGCCAGGCTCATGCCTTTGCCCAAACACCCATGTGCACAGATGGATTACTAAAAAGCAAGCCCTCAAGATGCTTCAAACCTCTCTCTCCTGAGATTTCTACTACTGCTACTGCTCCTGTCAGGAAACATTCACCCTAACCCAGGTCCACCTGGACCATCGGCCTATGATCAGCGCAGGAAGTCGGGGTCTCTTACCTCGGCGTCCATAAATATTTGTAGCCTCCTCAGTAAACTTGATATCCTCCAAACCTGGATTCAACAATACAACCCTGACGTCCTCTCGGTCGTTGAAACATGGCTAAGTCCATGACATCCTCTGCAGCCGGGGAACAGACTGGCGGATGTCTTTCAGGATGCCTTCCTGGTCCAACAGGTGGGGGAACCTACTAGGGAGGGGCGGATATTGGATGTTGTCTTAGCAGACAGTAACCAGATAAGGGGCCTGGAGGTGTGCAGCCCGCTGGCAGGTGGTGACCACACCACGGTCTGATTTCTGCTGTATCTGGGGGTAAGAAAACAGCACTAATACAGTAGTAATAGACTTCAGGGGAACGGACTTCGTGGGCATGGGTAGGATTCTACCGGGGAGCTTGGACAAGATTAGGCCGGACATGGATGCTGGTAGCTTGTGGGAGACCATTAAGAAAGGGGTGCAGGAGGCTACTAGGTCCTGTGCAAAAGTAAGGCAAAAGCATGATGGAGCCAGTAAGCCATAGTTGTGGACCAGGGAGGCGCAGGAGGCGGTGAGGGAAAAAAGGCTGCCTGCACATGTTTAGCGCTCGGGGTAGGAGGCGGGAGAGTATGAGCTGATGGCCAGGAGAGTCACCAGAGGGGTGAGGAGCCAAGCAGGGGATGGAGCAAACTGGCTAGGGATATCCGGGGAAGGGATTCTATAGATACATAGGGAGAAGGGAAGCGAGGACACAGATTAGCAGGATTAGGACTGGGGGGGAGGGGCTCAGGAAGCGGGAACAGGCAGAGGTGCTAAATGAGTACTTTGCCTCTTTACAGAGGGGGACAGGGGATCCCTCCAGCCCGACTGGAAGGAAGGGGAGCCAACAAAATTGAGAGGTCAGATGGAGTCCAGAGGACTGAAAGAGTCTAGGGTACAGGCTGGGCCAGACCTAGAAGGGGATGGGTGGTTGCATGAGGGGGAGGGCTGGGAGGGAGAAATCACAGTGGTTAGGGTGAGAGAGGCCCTTCAGAAGTTAAAAACTGATAAGGTGCCGGTGCCAGATGGGCTACATCCGAGGGTTATGAAGGAACTGGCGGATGAGCTGTCAGCTCCACTGGCTGCACTCTTTAACACCTCTCTGCAAACAGGATGGGTGCCTCAAGACTGGAGGATGGCTCATGTAGTGCCTATCCACAAAGAGGGATCTAGAGAGCAGATGGGGAATTATAGGTCTGTCAGCCTAACGTCTGTGGTAGGCAGAGTAGTGGAGGGCATTATCAAGGAGAGGCTTCGGAGGCAGCTGGAAAGGTTGGGGCACTGGGATGATAAACAGTATGGTTTTGTCCTGGGGAGATCATGTCGGACCAACCTCGTGGAGTTCTATGACTGGGTGATGGGGGCCCTGGACCGACATAGGCCGGTGGACGTCCTGTACCTGGATTTTGGCAAGGCGTTTGATTCGGTACTCCATAATGGTCTGATAACAAAGCTGGGGGGAGATGGGGTGGGAGGGCAGTTGCTCAAGTGGGTATAAAATTGGCTTACGTGGTGAATACAGAGGGTAGTGGTCGGTGGGATCATCTCCTTCCCCAGGAAGATAATCAGTGGGGTCACCCAAGGTTTGGTATTGGGGCCACTCCTGTTCAGTGCCCATGTCTCGGATATATGGAGGGTGTTAGGAGTAGGCTGAGTCTCTTTGCGGATGACTCAAAACTGGGAGCACTGACTGACGGGGAAGAAGCGAGTGAGACAGGTCAGGGAGACCTGGATACCCTGGAGGGGTGGTCAAGAAGGTGGGGATTGAAGTTTAATGCTGGGAAATGTAAGGTGCTGCATCTAGGGGTCAGAAACCCAGGCCATGCATACACCCTGAGGGGAGTCGCACTGCAAGCCACATCGGACAAGAGGTAGGGGTGGTGGTAGACGTCAAAATGAATAATTCAGAAAATTGTAGAAGAACCGCAGCCAAAGCAAACAGGGTACTGGGCTGTATAGCCAGGGGAATTGCGTCCAGGAGGAGGGAGGTGATCCTCCCTCTGTATAATGCCTTGGTCAGGCCGCAACTCGTGCACGTGTACAGTTCTGGAGACCTCATCTGAGGGAAGGACATAGCACTGCTAGAGGGGTCAGAGGAGGCGACCAGGATGATTCAGGGCTTGGGGGCCCTATGAGGAGAGACTGGAGGGAGGAGAGACAGGGGAGACATGATAGGGGTCTTCAGATATGTAAAAGAAATAACCAATGGCGGAACCAAGGAGCTCTTCAGGTTGAAGAAGGAGGGGAACAACCAGATGGCACTGGTGGAAGCTGGGGGGGGATTTACAGGGGGGAACGTAGGAGACATTACTTCACTGAGAGGGTGGGGGAGCCATGGACTGCACTGCCCAGGAGGCTGGTGGAGGAGGGCATAGTGGAGGGCTTCAGGAAGGGGTGGGACAGGTACAAGGGGAAACTGAAGCCAAAGAGGACCCTCTCGGGGGCTGAGGGGGCGGGAAAGTGAGCACCCACTAGATGGCTGGCTACCGAGCAGACATGACAGACCATTAGGCCTATTCTGATGGCTTTTAGTATGTTAGTATTGCATCCTTAATGCTTGCCCACTTTGCCTGTACCCTCTCACCTGCATTTCTTCTGGTCAGGGCTAGCTTAACTCTCTTGGCCATCTTATCAAAGTCGGCTCATCTGAAGTCCCATAGTTTTGCCTTGGAATGGGATGGGATGCTTTATTTCTAGTGGCCAAATTGAGCCATACCATGTGATGGTCACTGGCCCTCAGGTGACCTTCTACCTGGAGATCTGTGATCCTTCCCCTGTTAGTACTGTACTAGATCCAGGATAGCCCTGTGTCTTGTGGGTTGTTGTACCAATTGTTGAAGGCCCTCCCCCTGCAGGGAATCCACTGTGCCTAGTTCTGGTGGATGTTCCTGCTGGTACTGACCAGTCTGTGTTTGGCATGTTGAAGTCTCCCATTATCAGAGCCTCCCCTTTAGCTGTTATGTTTTGTATATCTTCTAGCAGTAATGTGTCTATGTCCTCCCCCTGGTCTGGAGGCCTGTGGACAAGCCCCAGTTCGTATGGCTGTCCCATTTCCTGTTTCCAGGGTGACCCACAGTTTTTCTGGCTCCTTATGTGTATTCTTAATTTTTGTAGCTTTGATATTTTCATTGACATAAAGGGCAACTCTTTCCCTCCCTTTTTTCACCTCTGTCTCTTCTGAACAGTATGTAGCCGGGTACTGAAGTCTCCCAAGTGTGGTTACTGGTGAAACATGTCTTGCTAATGGCTAACTGTTTCCAGTTTAGCCTCTGTCATTGTTGCCTCCAGGTCTGGGATCTTGTTTCCCAGACTGGGCATTTGTATACATGATTTTCCATTGGCCAGATTTTGGTGTGTTAGTTGTTGGTCGAGGTCCGGCTTTTCCCCTATGTGTCGTATGGGGAGCAGGATATTTTTCTTAACCTGGTGATGTAAATGAACTACAAAGATGCTGAACTTCTGTTTTGATCACTAGCTGAGGGGGGAAGGGTGCTGTTCCAGTTCAGTGTATCGGATGCTGCACCCCTCTCCCCATTTGCTAGTTTAAATATTCTGCAAAGACATCAAACTTCTGCCCCAATGCACTGACTTCCTCCTTAGTCAGATACAGTCCACTGAATTTATAGAACTTTCACTCCCAAAATCTGTTGCCAGTTAATTACAAATCTGTGTCTTTTTTCCTGGCACCAGCCCTTGAGGCACATGTTTAGTTCCCCTAACTCCCCTTCTCTGACCTTCCGCCCATCTGCTCCCCTCTCCCAGACCGGCAGGACCTCAGACAAGGAGATGCTGAACGAAATGGATGACATGTCTGATATTGAAACCTTGTATTCACTGTTCTCAAATGGACCTATGCATCAAACCTGTATATTGTGTCTACTATTGTTGCTTGTATCAAATCTGTTTCATGTGTATTACTGTTACCTTGTACTCCACTGTCACCCTGCACCATGTGTTATGGCCCGTGTCGTGCCTGAAAACAGTCCCTGGGATCTGTGCACTCACCTGGTTCTCAAAGTCATAAATAAATAGACAGTTTGTCTCCCAGCCTGGTCAGGTGTTCCTTGGTCTCCACAACTGACTGGCTGGCGAGATCGTTAGACCCTATGTGCACCAGGACATCGATGTTTTCTCCTGTTTCCTGCCCGATTTTAGCAATGTGGTCAGTGTCTGTCCATGCTGATCTACCTGGGAGACCTGATGTATCTGTTCCCCAACTCTCATCCCCCTTTCCTGTGGTTCTACTCCCCCCATGTAGCTGCAAACAAGCTGTTCCTCCCCTTGCTGCTGCTGGGCTGGAAGGTTCCTCCTCGGTGTTCCCAAGCTAAAGTTTTACTGTCATTTTCCTCTTCCATGGTCCAGGTACCATTAAGTCCTGGAACATCTGCTGCAACCTACTACCCTTCTCTTTACTTCACTACAAATTTCTTTGGAGGACGCTCCTCTCCCTCTAATGCCATCCTTCTTCTTCTTCTGATGCCTCTACTTGACACAGGAATTCTGGTCCTATAACAATAATTAACATCCACCTGCTCATGTTGGCAGGGGATGTTAAGCCAAACCATGGCCTACCCCCCTCTGCTTTCAACCCTCTCTCATCAAAGGTCTGAAAATTACAGTTCACCTCAGCAACAGAATCTTCCTTCCCAGTAAAGAGCCCCTAATCAGTTTATGCCCTGGTACATCAGTCTCACACAAGGATTTACCTTTTCCTGTCATCTGCTGGGATCCCTAAAGGGGTTGTATGTAGTGAGCACCTACTCATCCTTATTTCAGACCATGCCCCCTTAAAATTGATGTGGTCAATAACACAGCCTGAATGAACTGTCTGGGAGGGTGTGGTGACTAGAACCACTACTACTTAAAGGAAAACTACACCCTCATATCATGTAAATATTGTTTGCACGCCAACAGACAACTCTTTTTCCCTGTAGCCATTAGGGCTGTATGTGTTTGCTTTAGTTTGCTTTTACTGTTCATGGTAGCCCCTTTCGACTACCCTGGGGGTCTACATTTTATGGTTGTTGAAATCTCATTGTCCATGAGAGCTGCATTAGCGTATGAGAAATATGTTGTCATATCACTTATTTATATCTCATTTCTCTGTGCTGAAAGAACAAATACTCCGCAAACACTCGCTGGAAACACATATATTGAATCCAGTTTTAAGGGGGAAAAAAAAACCTGCATTACAACTCTAACAATTCACAAAGCTAACTGAACTTGGGTAAATGTGGTATTTCACGCCTTCCTGCAGCTTGTTTCTTTGACGTCTAATTAAGCAGACAGGCATACTGTGGAGTTTAAAGGGTGAAATGTAGAAGTTGACAGCAGAAGGAGACCACTAGGTCCATCTAGTCTGCCCCTTTGTTTTAGACCTGTTTTGACACTCTACTTGCCCTTTGTAGTTAGGGCTCCCTTGTGTCTATCCCATGCATTCTTGAATCCCACCACGGCGTTGACCCCCACAGCCTCTTGGGGCAGGCTGTTCCAGGTGTCCACCACTCTTTCTGTGAAGAAAAACTTCCTGGTGTTGATACAGAACCTCCCTCCTTGCAGCCTGAGGTTGTGTCCCCTGGTCCTGGAGCCCTACTTGAAGTGAAAAAGTTCCTGTACCTGTACCTTGTTAATGCCTTTTCTGTACTTGAATGTTTCAGTCCTGTCCCCCTCTCTCTTCAGTGCTCCAGGGAGTACATATTCAGTTCCCCAAGTCTTTCCTTATAGGACATATACTGCAGATCCTGAATCATTTTTGTCACCTTTCTCTGTACTGTTTTCACCCGATCACTTCTTGTCAATGGGCTGCTCCTCTCCAGACCCCTAATCTGGTCACTGAAAGCTAGGACCACGTCCAGTATCCGTCCCTCCCTAGTTGGCCCCTCACCTGCTGGGCTAGAAATGTGTCCTGAAAGACATCCATCGGCCTCTGCTCCCTGGCCACCGGGGGCACCATAGTGCCCCAGTTTTCTGACCTTTCTGTCCATTCCAGCCTTTTCTTCACTGTTGTTGTTGTTGTTGTAGTAGTAGTAGTAGTAGTAGAAGAAGAAGAAGAAGAAGAAGAAGAAGAAGAAGAAGAAGAAGAAGAAGAAGAAGAAGAAGAAGAAGAAGAAGAAGAAGAAGAAGAAGAAGAAGAAGAAGAAGAAGAAGAAGAAGAAGAAGAAGAAGAAGAAGAAGAAGAAGAAGAAGAAGAAGAAGAAGAAGAAGAAGAATAATAATAATAATAATAATAATAATAATAATCTGGTTAGTCTTTCTCTCCTGCTGCCATTACTATACCTGATCATACCCTACTTCACCTAAAAACTGTGCCCCCCCCCCCAGCTGGCATTAATCTCTTGTGCTTTGTCTCGCTGTGTGATAGCCCTGGTTTTGATGGACTGAGGCTTGCTGCTTCTGCTGGGGCTCTGCTCCAACATCTGGAAAGTTGCTAAGGTGGCTCCTTGTTTTTTAAAAAGGGTGATCCTGTCAGCCCACTGGTGCAGGGGTAGTGCCACCGCTTGTGATGCAGGCAACCCCGGGGGGGGAGGCAGAATGAGCATCTCGGTGGATGCTGCCCTCCGAGGAGGGAGGGTTTTGTGTCCTGCTGCTCTACTGCTGGCTGAGTGACCATAGGTGGCTGTTCAGAGGAATCACAGTTGACAGCGAGGACCATTGGGGCGTGCTCACAGATTGGCTTCGTCAGGCCTCGCCGGCAGCCAGTTACGCTGCACATTCCTGGTTGGGGGTGGGGAGAAAAAGGAGGGAAAAGTGCGCACAGTGGCAGGCAGATGAGGTACCACTGGCGGCCCACGCCTACACTGAATCCAAGCTCTGGAAATTGCTCCTGGGAATCCCCATACCTTCACCTCTGCCTCGAGTGGCCAGATGACAGCAGGGAAGAAGTACTAAGGGAGCTGAAGGCATATCTGGCGCCAGGGGGTAAGCCTGGGGGGGCAGCACATAGGTGTGTTGAGAGTGGGTGAGAAGGCCAGGAGCAGCCGTAGCAGGGATCTCGGTAGGGTGGGAAGCTCGCATGCATGGTAGCTGAAAGGGATCCTAGCCTGTGGTCCAGGGAAGAAAAAGTGGAAAAAAATATGATTAACACAGGGAGAAAAAAAAAAACGGAGGGTGGGTTATTCTAAGTCTGTGGATAAGTATCAGCCTACTGCTATTTTATTTGTCCTCAGCAAACTGCTTGAAAAGCTGGTCTCTATCCAATTTACTGTCTTCATTTGCACAACATTCTCTCCCCAGCTCAACATATATATATTTTTTTAATTAATTGTACTATGTTAGTATGTTCCCCGGAGTCACTTGTTGCTGTATAATAGTGATTTCACGTGCCTTCGGCTGGAGCGAGAACAGCAAAGTGAAGCTGAGCTGTTTTGGCTTAAGCTGAAGGCACGTGAAACCACTCTAATACAGCAACAAGTGGCTATGGGGACATATTAATATATTATTGAGCGAGAGTGATCAATTTTTTTTATATGTATATACACAAATCAAATCAAATTTATTTATAAAGCGCTTTTCAAGAAATCAAAGCGCTTGATACAAAGCAGAGATAAAACATCAACAGTAATAAATAAAATCATAAAACAATAAAATAACCATAAGATAAACTAACCAAATGCCAGTAAAAAAAGATGACTTTACACACACACATACACAGATATAATAATGGTAGTGCGGTAGTGTTACCATAGTTAGGGTTGCGTAGCACTTTTAAGGTTAAAGGGTGAAACTTTGCACCTTAATAACTTTGCCATCATGTAACAGATTTGCCTGAAATGCGGTATGCACAGTTGAGCATGGTAGATCTTGGGATCTGCCAACTTTCGTACCAGTCGGATATACGGCTGCGGAGTTAAGCGACATCCGAATGCGCAATTACGCCTTTTTTGCACATTCTTTGCTCATAAGTCAGTGGGAAAAGTTCACAAAAAGTTCAACACTTTCACAAATGCACTTTTTAGTGTTGCAGATGGCCCTAGTAGTGTCGCAAATCCGCCATTTTGTTTTCAGTTACTGATTAGAAAAATGCTTGCCATTTAAGATTGGGACCCTCTAGGAACACAATTATTTTTGTGTTCACCTAGTCGGACCCTCAGGATGCTAGCCATGTCTTTATTTTGGGGTTAAACGCCCCAGAAATATGTTTTTCAAATTTATGGAAAAAGTAGTGTCGCACCTGTGACACTTTCGCAAAATTTTGCGAAAGCTTTCGCAAATTGCGACACTACTTTTCCAGACTATGGCCAAAATGAGAGGAGTTCTTTGCCACCCTGCTGCAAACAAACGGTTTGGTCTTTTCAGCTGAAATTTGGAGGGAAGGCAGCCAGCATCTCTCAGATGTGCCTTTTGGTGACAAAATGTTTTACGGATGCCAAGTTATAGTACTCAGAAGTTGACTTTTTCCCCATAGACTAACATGGTGGCGTTCGCCGCACATTTCGGGGCTCGTATCTCGGAAACGGTGCGAGATATGAAATTTTCATTATGACAGTGCGTAGCCCTCAGCAAAAACTTAGCCGGGAAACTCATAAATCATGTGAAATTTACTTTTTTTTTTTCCACGTCGCACAGTTCCTGAGATATAAGCAATTTAGTATTCCAACAGCTCATTTTGTGCTCCGAGGCCCATTATTATGCATACGTTCTTTATACACACTGTGTTTCTCTATGCAGCTGTTGGGCAAAAACAGGGTGTGCGCTCCTACTGTAACAGCGTTTCCACTTGTGTTTCCGTAACAGTTTGTGTTACCGTTCCCGTGTACTCCTCCGTGTGAATTACCCTCTGAGTTCTCGCTTGCGGTTGCATTAACTATTACCATTTGCGTTTCCACTACTGTTTCCAGCACCCCTTTCGTTTGCGTTTTTCTTTCGGTTTGTGTCTTCGTTGCTGTTACTGTTACCATTTGCATTTCCAATTGCTTTACTGTGCCCGTGCGCAATATGGTTTGCGTTTCCGTGTGCGCTTCCATTTGCTTTTGCATTTCTGTTTCCTTTGGCATTATTGTTGTTAACGTTACCATTTGCATTTACAACTGCGGTGATGTGATCGTGTGCATTACAGTTTGCGTTTCCGTACACACTTCCATTCTCGTTTCTGTTTCCTTTGGCATTATTGTTCATGTTAACTTTACCATTTGCGTTTACAATTTCGGTACCGTGAGCGTTACAGTTTGCGTTTCCGTGTGTGCTTGCGTTCGCATTTCCGTTTTGGTTCTCTTTGGCGTTATTTATGCTGTTAACGTTACCATTTGCGTTTCCAAATGCTGTACCATGACCGTGCGCGTCACGTTTTGCGTTTCCTTACGTGGTTGCGTCTCCCTTTTGCATCACTGTTCGGTTTGGCATCACTTTGTGCTTGCGTTTCTATTAACGTTTGCTTTACCATTTACGTTTCTGTCACCATGTGCGCAACCGTTAGTGCTTGCATTTCCCTTGCACTTACAGTTACTATGTCAGAAAACATCATGTGGTGGGAGCGCAGGGCCCGCTCCCACCACCACATTCCATTCACTACTACTGCACATTCTCAAAAATAAGAGAAATTAAAGGCAAAAAACTCAGTTTAATGCATCAGTTAGGGTTGTTCCACAGTGACAAAAGCAAGGAAATTCGATGTTAGGGTTGAAACCCCCCCCGCACCCATCCCCCCCCAGCTGGCATTGGGGTGTGCGTTGGGGTCCTCGGTCCTAACTCTCACCCCGTTCTCCTATAGTTCACAACCTCAGCTTCTTTACACATGTGATGGGGTGAGAATTAAGGCTGACAACCCCAACGCGCACCCAAGTGCTGGCTGGGGGGGGGGGCAGGGTGGGTTTTCAACCCTAACATCGAATTTCCTCACTTTTGTCGCTGTGGAACAACCCTAACTGATGCATTAAACAGATTTTTTTGGCTCTTATTTATTTATATATATATAATTTACCGTGACACTATAGTTAGGGTTGAGTACCCCATTTAAGGTTAAAGTGTGAAATTCTGCATCTTAATAACTTTGCCACTGTACAACGAATTTGCCTGAAATTTGGCAGGCATGGAGACGTACCATAGATCTCTGGATCTACCAAGGTTTGTATCTGTAGGATGTACGATTGCGGAGTTATAAAGCAACATTCCGTAAGCGCATTTATGCTTTTTGCGCATTCTTTGCTGGCGCCTACAGGTCACACGGTTTGTGCGACTGGTCCAAAAACTTCAAGGAACATGCGGCCGGGTCCCCGATGTGCCTTTCGAAAATTTCATGAAAAAAATATTAAACGGTTCAAAAGTTATTCAATAAACAAGTTTCCCATTATTAGTCAATGGGAAAAGTTAAAATGTTTGACAGTGTTGCAAATGAACCCTGTAGTGGCGTGAGTTAGTCATTTTTGTTTTTTTCAGTTAGTGGTCACAGAAATGCTTGAGATTTAAATTTGGGACACTCTAGGGATACAATTCTTTTTGTGTTCACCTAGTTGGACCCTGAGGATGCTAGCCATGTCTTTTTTTTTTGGGGGGGGGGAGGGGTTAAACACCCCAGAAATGTTTTCTGAAATTTTTGTAAACTGTAGTGTCGCAAAGTAGTGTTGCACCTGAGACACTTTAGTGGTTTTTTTTTTGCAAAAGTGTCATGATTTGCGACACTACTTTGCGACACTATGGCCAAAATAACAAGAATTATTTGCCATACTGCTGCAAAAGAATGGTTTGGTCTTTTGGGCTGAAATTTGGAAGGAAGGAAAGCCAACATCCCGCAGATGTGCCTTTTGGCGGTTTGGTGACAAAATATTACAGGGATACAAAGTTACGGTACTCTGAAGTTGACGCTTTTCCCCATAGACTAACATTAAGGCGTCGGCAGCGCCTTTCGAGGCCCATATCTCGGAAACGCTTCGAGATACAGACTTTTCATCGGAAAAATGCTTGGCCCCCCCACCAGGGAGCCAAGTACAAAACTAGCCAGGAAAGTCATAATTCATAAGAAATTTTAATTTTTTTTTCTATGTTGTAAGTTTCCTGACATATAAGCAATTTAGTATTCCAAGTGCTTATTTTCTGATCCGAGGCCCATTATTATGCATACATTCTTTGTATTCACTGTGTTTCTCTATGCAGCTGTTGATGAAAAAAGGTGTGTGCTTTTGTTACTGTGACAGTTAGCATCCACTTGCATTTCTGTAACCATTTGTGTTAGCGTTCCTGTCTATGCCACCGTAAAGTATCTTTATGCTGCTTGTAATTCTGCGCTACGCTTACTGTTAACATTTGCATTCCCATTACTGTTTTTGTTTGTGTTTCGTTTTGCGTCACCGTGTGCATTACCAGTTGTGTTTGCGTGTGTGCTTCCGTTTGTGTTTGCGTTTCCTTTGGCATCATCGTTGATGTTGCCATTAGTATTTGCATTTCCTATTGTGGTACCTTGACCGTGCGCGTTACCAGTTGCGTTTCTGTATGCGCTTGCATTTCCATTTGCGCTATTGTTTCAGTCTATGCCACCGTGTGCATTACCCTTTGCATTTTTGTTTGCGCTTACGTTTGCATTACTGTTAACATTTGCGTTTCCATTACTGGTTTTGTTTGCGTTTCATTTTGCATCACCGTGTGCATTACCATTTGTGTTTGTGTACATGCTTCTGTTTGCATTCTTTTGGCGTCATCATTACTGTTACCGTTTAGCATTTGTGTTTCCTATTGCGGTACCGTGACCGTGCGCATTACCATTTGAGTTTCCATACGTGCTTGCATTTGCATTTCAGTTTGCATTACCATTCCCATCTACGCCACTGTGTCCGTTACCCTTTGCATTTTTGTTTGCGCTTGCATTTGCGTAACTGTTGACATTTGCGTTTCCATTACTGTTTTTGTTTCCTTTTGCATCACTGTGTGCATTTCCATTTGTGTTTGTGCTTCCATTTGCATTTGCGTTTCTGTTTGTGTTTCCTTTGGTGTCATTGTTGCTGTTACCGTAAGTGTGTGCATTTCCAATTACGTTACCATGCCCGTGTGCATTACGGTTTGTGTTTCTGTACCTGCTTGCATTTGCGTTTCTGTTTTCATTAACCTTTGTACTTGTGTTTGTATTACCATTTGCGTTATCATTTATGTTTGCATCACCATGTGCATTAGCGTTTGCATTGCCGTAACTTCACTATTTATAGTGCACATTCTCAAAAAGAAGGGAAATTCATGGCAAAAAAACTATGTTTAATGCATCAGTTAGTGTTGTTCCACAGTGACAGTAGCGAGGAAATTTGATGTTAGGTTCCCACCCCCTTGTACCTCACCCTCACCAACAGGCATCGGGTTGCATTGGGGTCATTGGTCCTAATTCTCACCCTGTTCTCCTATACTGCACCACCTCGGCTTGTTTGCACATGGGATGTGGTGAGAGTTAGCACCGATGACCTCAACTCACACCCCGATGCCTGTTGGTGGGGGCGTGGCAAGTGGGAAACCTCAACATCGAATTTCCTCGCTTTGTCGCTGTGGAACAACCCTAACTGATGCATTAAATGGAGGTTTTGCCTGTATGTGTATATGTATGTGTATATATATATATATATATATATATATATATATGTATGTGTGTGTGTGTGTGTGTGTGTGTGTGTGTGTGTGTGTATGTATGTATATGTATATATATATATATATATATATATATATATATGTGTGTATGTGTATGTATGTATATATGTGTGTGTGTGTGTGTGTGTGTCAAACAGACAAGGCATACTGATGAGTCCTGGTAGGACGAAACACGTGTCTATGTCATCTGTTAGCACCCTTTGCAAACTGTGTGAGAGGCCCTTCGGCACCATGCAATTCTGCTTAAAGTTGGACCAGCATAACATTCTGTGGTGATTTGCATATGCAGCCCATGATGCTTTGCATTGTGTGGGCATGTGGGATTTTGTATTTTCTTGAGACTTGGCTTCCCAGCCAGATGCCCTTTGGGGTAACCCTTGCCTCAGTGTTTGTGCACAGAGGTTCTTTGTCTTATATATATATATACGTGTGTGTGTGTGTGTGTGTGTGTGTGTGTGTGTATATATATATATATATATATATATATATATATATATATATATATATATTTTTTTTTTAGCTGTTCCCGAATGTGTTCATTTTCAGGGCATCTGCATGTGAGATGCTGTTCACAAATAAGTGTGTCACACATGGGAGGAAAGGAGCACTCAGATTGGTTGGGAGGCGCTTCCTTGATCTGTAATGACTTTATTGGATTTTCCATCTAATACACAGGTACAGTACAAACCTAACCTATATAATTGAAGACAATCCATTCCCCATTTCCCAAATAAGGCTTGTAATTGTACATGTAGTTTATCCTTAAGGTTTGACATTTTTCCAGATTTTTATATATTTTAAGTTCTTTTGTACGAGTCATGTACATAACCTCTATATACCGTCTCAGTTCAGACAGTACTATTGATGCACATTATTCCAGTTGAATTAGTGCATAGGATTTTCCCCAGTTTTTCTGGAAAACTTTAGTTTTTTTCATGCTAGCTATAGGATTTCCACATCATTCTTTGTAACTGGGAATTACCTGGTCTAACCAGTGACTGAGTAGAACTTCTTTGGCACGTGTTGAGATCAGTGTAGTGTGATATTTCTGAGCTCATGTGAGTTTATGTTCATGTTAGAAAGGGTCATGGTGCTTATACTGCTTTGGTAAAACTGATCAATAATATTAGAGTTGCCATGTGCAAAAGGCATGTTGTCTGGGGTAGTATCGAAGTTGTTTGACTTGGGTGAGCATGTCTTGCACCTTTACAAGTGTCAAAATATTGGGGTATTTCCCTTAGCTTTACTTGGTTCATTCATTACTTAACAAATGACCCACATGTGAAAATTGAATACTGCTTTTCTATTTTTTTTCAGTTTTACTTGTTCAAAATGTTCCGTCTTTACAATGGTTAAACATATAGATCTTTAAAAAGAGCATAATATGAATCAGAAGTATAGTCAACTGCTTGTTAGGCAATAATATGTACTAACAATCAGAAAGAACTGGAAGGGGGCAGGATCAGTTGTGTTCCAGGACAGTAGCTGCTGCTGTTTTCACAGGGTTCTTGTGGATTTTACTTGGTAGGTTAGTTCTTTTCTTTCTTGCTTCTAAGGGGCTAGCAGGGTATTGCTCTGGGGGATCCTGGATGTTTGTAAACTGATTTAGTGGCTGTAAGTGGGGCTCTTTTTGTGGATGTTTCACTTTGTAACAGGCTGCGCTGGTAGAGGCCTATTTCTTCTGATTTAAAACCTGTTTGGTGGGATTTGCTTGGAGATGGTTATTTGAATTGGAGACCTATATCTGTTAATTTCAAGCCTAGTTTGATTTGGTGTTAGTGAAGCTGATTAAATTGGAGAACTGTTTCCTTTGGCAGCAAACATATTTTGGGGGCTTTGACTTGAATTTTGATTCCTTGTGCTGACTCCATTAGCTGTAAAGGTTAGTTCATAGTGGGGGAAGGGTGTTAATGGTCTGGCCAGGTCTCACTCAGCCAATTGAGTGGAGGCAGGGCTGAATCAGGTTGAGGTGCTAGCTGCTTTGTCTTCTCAGAAAGAACTGGAAGGGGCAGGATCAGTTGTGTTCCAGGACAGTAGCTGCTGCTGTTTTCACAGGGTTCTTGTGGATTTTACTTGGTAGGTTAGTTCTTTTCTTTCTTGCTTCTAAGGGGCTAGCAGGGTATTGTTCTGGGGGATCCTGGGTGTTTGTAAACTGATTTAGTGGCTGTAAGTGGGGCTCTTTTTGTGGATGTTTCACTTTGTAACAGGCTGCGCTGGTAGAGGCCTATTTCTTCTGATTTAAAACCTGTTTGGTGGGATTTGCTTGGGCCTGGTTCTTTAGCTGCAGGGCTTGGAGGGGAGACACAGGGCTGATACACACTCTCTCTTGTCAGGTGTCTGCCCAAGACCCACCTCCCCACCCCTTCCTCCCCAGAAGTCTGCAAATTTATAGGGGAACACCTGCCCTGCAATTGGAGGAAAAGGCTGCTGGTGCAGCTCATGTAGTTCTAGCCACTGGGGTTGAATTTAAAGGCCAGGAGAGAGGAGCTTAGGGAGTTGTTCATTTTCCTTACATGTTTAATGTGTTGTACTGCACCTAGTAACAGAGTTACTGGTGTACAGTGGGACCGTCTCTAGGATTAGTGGGTGACCTGATTAGGCAGTAGGGGTATCTTAGAATAGGGGGAACCTGGTGGCTCACCCAAGGAAACCTATTTGAAAGGGGATGGAACCACACATCATTAGGGCCGGCATCTTTGGGAGAGTGGTGTGGAGCAGCCATGATACTGGACTGGGCTTGGAAGTTTGGTGGTTGCCCAGTGTGCTACCAGCTAGCACAGCTTAGGAGGAGGTTGTGGGATGAGGAGAAAGCAGGGAAGGGGTGGTATGGTTGGGGAAGGGGCTGGAAATCTCCCACAGGGTTGCACCAAGCACTGGGGGTGGGGTATAGGGAAAGGAGTGCAGGAGAATACTCAGGGGTCACATAGGGACCCTGGCAGAGGGGCCCAAAAGGACACTACCAAGGAAGCAGGCAGGTAACTGGGGACCCTCACAAAGGGGGACGGAGGACAACATTCTCAGGAAGTAGGCGGATAGCCAGAGCTGGACAGAAGGAAGCAAGGCAGGAGGTGGATCAGACCTTATACCTAGTAACGCTGCAATTCTCTTCTTCTGCTCAAGGATGGGGGGATGTAGCCACGACAGAGGTGGTTAGAGACGGAAAGGGTGTGGGAGTGGGGGCAGGAGGCAGGGGCCAGATAGCAGGAAGAACAGGGGACCTGGAATGCAGGAGAATGGGGGCAGTGAATCTGAGCAGGAGGGGCAGGGGGAAGAGGGAGGAAAGCGCAAGGAGAAGGACCAGTTGGGAGGAAAGGTAAAGAAGGACCAGAAGTACAAGGAGGATTCAGTAAAGAGAGCTGAGGGGGTAGGCCAGGGGAGCACGACGAGCAAGGAGGAACTAAATGGGGACAGGAAGGAAGGGAGGATGAGCCAGGCTAGTTTAGCAGATGGGGGAGAAGGACCAGTTGTGAGCAGTGAGGGGGGAGTTAGCAAGGTACAGAAGGATACTCAGGAGGAGGAGAGGCATAGGATTGGAGGGGAGGGAGTGACCATGGTAAATAAGGAGCAGGTGGCATGTGGCACACAGATAGGGGGAGGAACAAGGGCCAGCTGGGTGGAAGGGCCGGTGAAAGGATGAGACATGGAAGGGAGTAAGGAGGAAAGGGTGGTCAGAGTGCTCCTGCTGGGGGATTCTATGATCAGGGGTATCAAATGGGATAGGGAGGAGAAGCCTGGCCAGTTAGAACAAGATGCTTCCCTGGACCAGCGGTACACAGGGCTAAGCACGAGGTATATCAGCTGGCAAGGACTGTGGGGTTCCCAGACATACTGGTCCACCTGGGCACAAATGACATTAAGGGAAATAGCAAGCTAGAGATACAGGCAAGATTCAGGAGCCTGAGGGTCTGTCATGACATAGGATGCACAGTTTCCTTCTCAGAAATCCTGCCAGTGCCAAGGGCTAGTGGGAGACACAAAAGAAAAATTAGGAGATAAACCAGTGGCTCAGGGGTGGTGTGAGGCCAGAGGGTATGGGTTGATGGGGATTGGGGGAGACCTGGGAGGATAAGGAGCTGTATGCTAGAGATAGACTACATCTCAATTTGGAGGGAGGGAATCCTTAAGTTGAAAATAGAGGAGTCCATTGGTGAAAGTGGGGTTTAAACTTATGAAGGGGTGGGATGGGAGAAAAGGCAGTCAAGGGGATGCCGATAAAGGAGACTCTGTCTCCACCCCTTGGGGACCAGGGAGGATTGCAGGAAAAGACCAACTGGCAAAGTGCAGACCAGGAGAAAACAGAATCCCCAAGGAACACGAGCAGGAAAATGGAACTATAGGGAAAGGATGGAAGGTAGTCTGCTAAATGCCAGGAGCTGGGCAATAAAATGCCTGAGCTCCAGGCGATGTTAACTGAGGGCAGTGGATGTGGCAGCGGTCACTGAGACTTGGGCCACTGCAAGACATGACTGGGACCTGAACCTGGAGGGTTACACTATGTTCAGGAAGGACAGGGGGAGGAGGGGAGGGGAGGAGGGGTAGCAATGATAGTCAAAAACTGCATTGGCATAGGGGGAGTAGAGGAGGCGGAGGGAACCGTGGAGGCGATTTGGGTCACCTTGATAACAAGGGCGCAAGAGAGTAAAAATAGGAGTGGTGTATAGACCCCCTGCCCTGGCGGAGGAGCTGGAGGACAGTCTGGTGGCAGATGTTAGGAGACACTGCAGACTGGGCAGAGGAAAGGTGGTGGTGTTAGGGGACTTAAACATGCCAGGAACAGACTGGGAGACTATGACATCCTCTGTGACCAGGGAACAGAGGTTGTTGGATGTCTTTCAAGATGTGTTCCTAACTCAGCAGGTGAGGGAACCGACCAGGGAGGCACGGGTACTGGATGTGGTCCTGGCAGACAGTGACCAGATTGGGGGCCTGGAGGTAAGGGACCCATTGGCGGGGAGTGACCATACCACGGTCTGGTTCTGCCTGGATCTAGGAGGGGTAGAAGGCTGCACAAAGACGGAAGTAACCGACTTCAGGGGGGCGGATTTTAAGGAAATGGGAAGGATCCTTAAGGAGCATTTGGATGGGATTGGGTCAGACATGGGGCTGATAGTAGGTGGAAATCATCAGGAGAGGGGTGCAGGATGCTACCAGCACCTGTGCAAGAGTAAGACCAATATTGGTAGGGCCCAAAAACCCTGTTGGTGGACCAGGAGGGTCCAGGAGGTGGTGCAGGAAGAAATCAGCCTATAAGAAATTCAAGTGCTCAAGGAGTGAAAGGGATCGAGGGAGTATGAGCTGATGGTAGAAGGGCCACTAGAGTGGTGAGGGTGGCTAAGGCAAGGAAGGAGCAGAACCTGGCCAGGGAAATTAGGAGAGGAAAAGGGTTCTTTAGATACATTGGGGAAAGACGAAGGGTGAAGGGCAGATTAGCAGGATTAAATCAGGAAGAGATGGGCACAAGACCCAGAGGAGCAGGCTGAGGTACTAAAATGAGTACTTCACCTCCAGTTTTCACCAGGGAAAATGGGGATGCTGCATCATACATGGGAGGAGACAGAGATAATGAGGAGGGGGGCCCCATACCAATCGGCAGGTCTGGGGAAGGGGGGCATCACTGGCAGGTGGGGGGAGGGCTAAGCAGGGAGAAGAGGTACTGGAAGTGGAAATCACAGCAGAGAGAGTGAGGGAAGCCCTCAGCTCCCTTAAAACGGAGAAAGCACCGGGGCCGGATAAATTACATCCTAGAGTGCTGAAGGAACTTGCAGATGTCCTGGCGAAACCCCTGGCAGAGCTTTTCACCATCTCTCTGAGGACAGGGTGGCCCCAAGACTGGAAGGTGGCGCATGTAGTGCCTATCCACAAGGGGGGATCAAGGGAGGTGGCAGGAACTACAGGCCTGTCAGCCTGACATCAGTGGTGGGCAAGGTGATGGAGGCATTGTCAAGGAGAGGCTAGGGGGACCCTGGATAGTCAGGGTGCCTGGACGATAGACAGCATGGATTCATCCCGGGGAAATCGTGTAAGACAAACCTGGTGGAGTTCTATGACTGGGTGACAAGTGCCTTGGACCTGGGTAGACCAGTGGATGTCCTCTTTCTAGACTTCAGCAAGGCATTTGACTCTGTTCCTCACGTGGGCCTGTTGGATAAACTAGGAGAAATGGGGGTTGGAAACCAGATGATCCGATGGATAGGCAATTGACTCCAGGACCGGACCCAGAGGGTTGTAGTTGGTGGGATAGTCTCTTCCCCAAGGAGGGTCATTAGTGGGGTCCCACAGGGATCAGTCCTTGGGCCCCTTCTGTTCAACGCCTACGTATCTGACATAAGGACAGGAATCAGGAGTGAGATGAGTCTCTTTGCAGATGACTCGAAACTGGGGGCGGTGGTGGATGGGGAGAGGGAGGGTGGCCTGCAGGGGACCTGGAGGCTCTGGAAAGATGGTCTAGAAAGTGGAAGCTGAGGTTTAATGCAGGAAATGCAAGGTACTCCACCTGGGGCAGAAACCCAGGCCAAGTGTACACCCTGGGGAAATACTACAAGTCTCAATGGCTGAGAGGGACCTGGGGGTGGTGGTGGATGTCAAGATGAACAACTCAGAGACTTGTAGGAGGGCAGCAGCAAGGCCAACAGGATGCTGGGATGCATCACTAGGGGATCACCTCCAGAAGGAGGAAGTGATACTCCTCTGTATAACTGCTTGGTGAGGCCGCACCTGGAGTACTGTGTGCAGTTTTGGAGGCCGCACTTAAAGAGGACATTAACCTCCTGGAGAGGGTCCAGGAGGGCAACCAAAATGATTTGGGGCTTGGGGACAGGACCTATGAGGAGAGGCTCAAGAGCTAAATATGTACACTTTGGAAGAGAGAAGGGACCGGGGGACATGATAGAGTCTTCAGGTACATGAAGAGGGTAAATAGGGGAGGAACAGTGAGGGTGCTTCGAAGGAAGGAGGAGGGGCCACTAGAGGGCATGGGTGGAAGCTGGAGGGGGGAAGATTCAGGGGAGAAAGGAGGAGGTGCTACTTCACTGAGAGGGTGGTAGAGCCATGGAATGCACTACCTAGGGGCTGGTGGAGGCAGAGACAGTGGAGGGGTTCAAGAGGGGGTGGGACAGGTACAGGGGAAGGGTTCAGGAAGCAAAATCCAATGCAGCAAGAATATCCGGAACTGGGAAGGGAGAAACCAGAGAAGGCGAGGGGGACAGCAAGGTCAGCACCCAGGGTGGGGGCTGACCAAACGAGCAGACACGAAAGACCATTAGGCCTATTCTGCTGGCATTTTAGTATGTTAGTATGTAACAATCGCATCAGTGCAACTTTCTAAATATTAAACCCTTTTTCTTAATCAGGGAACAGCCTTTGAATGTAGCCACATTTAATACTGTAGTGCAGTGCACTTCGCTTATAAGCAGGCGTGTTGATGTTACCTTATTTTGCCCACTTATACTGGATGGTCGGTTTAACCAAAAAGCAATGCTAGGACACATGTGCGGTACAAACATTTATTTAACAGTCACTCTGCAACCCAAAAACCCCATTACCAAACACACATCTAAACTACTGTACAGTATATTGGGGCAGTTCAGGATCAAAAGGCATTGCATTTAGGCCGTCATTACAGTACAGTCTGCAGTCAGTATTTCATTTTACATGCATTACTATGCTATGTCAAACAGCAGGGCAAGGCAGACTTCCCGACCACTAGGAGTTCATATTTCTCCAAGCCGTCCATGTAGCAAAATGCCAAGACAGATAATCTTTCTTTTGCTTTCTTTTGCCCAGGAAGTGGCTCACTTTTAAATGCAAGAGTACCTAGGCTAACATATCTGTAAAACAGGCCAGTCTCGTCACAATTGAAAATGTTCTTGGGGCAAAAAAAAAACAGCAAGCCAGGCAGCACATCTGAGACCCAGTATTGAGCACTGGCTAGGTCGGCATTTTGTTTTTCTCTGCGCGCCCGTTTGAAGCCTATGTTGTGGTGGGCTTTCCAGCATTGAAGCCACCCTTCCGAAGGTGTAAATTCAGGGTTCCCCAGTGCAGCTGCAGGCTCCTTTGCCTTCTGTGTCGGCAAAGGGCCTCTGATCAGGGCATCTCGCCTTCTTGCATTGCTGGACCAATGTAGCAATGCTTCCTCAACCTCAGTGTCCTTCCCTCTTCTTTCTTTTTCACTGAGGGTTTGCACTAGAATGCCAGTCTGTAAGGATCTGCTCACACTGCTTGAGGAGGTCATCAGTTGTGGACTTGGGCAAGTTAAAGTGTTGCGCCAGGTCTCTCTGGCTCATTTTAAGGAGCTTGATTTTCTTTAGGAGCTCCACCTTTTTGGTTACGGACATTGCCTTCCGCTTTGATGCCATCCTGCAAAGCTCATGCTCCATCACAGTTCCGAAGTCATGAAAGATCTTTGAACAGGCGTAGCCATCGTGGGTCTTTCTTATAGCGGCAAGCAGATTAATCAAGTGCCAGGTAATAAGTATTACATGGGTTATTTAAGCAATAAGGCACGACAAGGTGTGTTATCATGTAATAACGTCACTCCTGGGGTGGGTTGACGCACGAGGCGAAGCAGAGTGCTTCCACCACCCCAGGAGTGACGTTATTACACGATAACACACACCTTGTCGTGCCTTATTGCAATTATACAGTGGCTCGATGTTACAGAAAACAAAAAATAAAAATGTTTTTAGTAGATTTTTAGTGAGGCAGTGTATCTTTGTTTCTGAGGAAAAAAAAAAAAAGTGTCTCATAAGCATCATCAGGATCATCCAAAAAATCAATACAGTGATGTTATTGTGTAATAACATCACTGTCTCAGGCACACATTGACCAATCAGAGTCCAGGAAATTTACTTGCCATTGTATAAGTAAGGTTAATTGGGAGTTGGACTGCCCGAAATAGAAGGCTCGCAATAGACGCTATAAGCGTCATTTGTTGCAGTGTTCCCAGTGCCAGTGGCCAATGGCAACTGACTTTAGCCTGCTAAAACTGTTTGCCCGGTATAGCCGTGGGCAGTATAAGTGGAGTGGACTGTGCTATCCTCTGGTGTGGTATGTGAGAAGTATTTCAGGGATTTCGCTTTCCATAATATTTGAGTAAAGCTGACCCAGTGGAGTGGAGTGCTGAGGCGCTGGTACCTTATCTCCAGCTACACTGGCAACCTGGGTTCGGGAATGGCACAGGGTTGCCCAGGGGCCAGCTGGGTGAAAGGAGGAGGACTGAACGTCCTAAGACAGCATTCTTCACTTGAGGAGGGGAGATTCTGAGTTCTGCCACTTTCCAGCCACATAGCGGAGACCAGGTGGTGGCACTGGCAGGACCAACAGATGTTTGGGGGGCACGTGCTGACACAGCATGTTTGTGCTTCAACACTTAGTTATATGCACATGCCCTGAGGAGAAAAATGGAGGATAATGCCCCGGCTTGCTCGGTATCCCCATATGTACCGCAGGACCTTATGTGGCAGGCCACCTGCCGATATGGCTGTGTGTAAGTGGCAGTTAACCCGTAAGTCCACAAGACAGGGATGAGGGGATGCTACTGGAACTGGGGATTGCAGATGGAGAAACAAATGGGGGGGGGGGAGTAATTTATGCCTGAAAGTTAGTGCCTCAGTGTTCTTGGTGCCCATTGCAGTGAAGTATTACATGCACTAAATTCTCTTGTCGGATGGGTGCTTTCCCATTCTCACCCTCTCCAGTTGTGTCAACTGGTACTACTCCCTTTTATGTTGACCCTCCTATCCCTACATCCCCACCCCTTCCCCTCCCTCCCTCTACTCCCCATTTCGGAGAGCCCCGTTCCTCGTCCAGGAGTGACTGCTCGCCTATCTGTTGGTCAGTGTTTCCTATTAGGAATATTGCTTGTTATCTTTGCCACTTGCTGTACATCTGAATTTATTGTATTTGTAAATCTGAACTTATGAGATACAAGGTTGCAAAATTCAATAACATTGTATTTTTGTTTTGTCCTATTGTTTCTTGTCTGCTGCTCACTGTACTGTACTTATAGTCTACTTCTGTGCCATTGTATGTGGCCCGGGGTCGTGCCTGTAAACGGTCCCTGGGATCAGTGCACTAACCCAGTTACTTACCCAGTTACTGAAGTCATAAATAAAATAAAATTCATCCACATTTACATTACAAGGTTTGTGATGGGGTTTTGTCATATTTTAAGTCTGTTATTTGTTATTTAAAAAGTCCCATTCTATAGTTTGCCATGACATATTTGAGATGGTTCATGAATAGTTAAGATTCTTCATATTTGTGTTTTTTGGTTCCTTTTTTTTTTTCTTTCTAGGGTACCATTCAGATAGCTTCAATTTTTTTTTTAATGCAGCAAATACCAAATTGCATGACTGTCTTTCAACTTCACTTTAAAGAGTCGTGAATATTTATTACTTATAACTACATCATTTTGTTGCAGGTCCCATAGATAAGAAAAATGAGATTTAATGATGAGATAATTAAGCAATAAACCACAACAGGGTGTTGTTATGCTGGGATTTACCCATGCCTGGTGTGGTTTGCTCATGAGGCTGCAGGACAAGTGAGTAAACCTCACTAGAAGTGGGTAAATCCCAGCATAACCCACATCTTGGAGTGGCTTACTGCAATTATAGAATGTGTAGGAAGTTAAGTATTAAATTCGTTTAAAAAAAAAAAAAGTGTTTTTTGGTGTTTTTTCTTTTTAAAATAGATTTTAAGTGTGGTATCCTTTCTCTGTAGATAGAATAAGTCCCCTGTTGCTAAGTAGTATGTTTCTAGGGATGCCCTGTGCGCCTCATAATCCAGTTCCCCCCCCACCCAAGACACACATTAAAGTGGTGTGATGTTTCTCTTTATGCAGCCTGCTGCGAGTGCTTAGGCTGCTGTCCATTAGCAAGGGTGGTGGATATGAGGCAAGCTGTGATGGTGAATTTTCAGTTGGTACAGTGGAACCCACTTAAGTGCACATCAGAGAAGTGCACATCCTGCTTAAATGCACATTTTTTCCTTATGCTGAATTTTTTTTTTTTTCTGTTCATCCAATGTTAAATGTACCTCTTACGTGCACTACATGTAAGTGCACATTTTGGTTAAATGCACATTTTTTTTTTTAATTTTCCTGTTGATTTTCAGTCCAACTGAGCTTTTAAGTGCACATTTTGTACAGTACCACCGTAAAGGGACACTGTCAGCCTTGCCCCTCGTTTTCTTTCTGGTTTTTATCTGTGGGTCTCTAGGCACATACTTGAATAAAGGTTACTCTACAGTGCCCCTGCATAAAGCAAAACATAATCTATTTACCTATTTTTGTAAATTTTGCATTATTTGCTTTACTTGTGGTCCACCCTTAAATCCCCTGCCCACCGGAGGCAGATTCACACCGAGAGCACTGTCCTGAAATGCACATTTTAGCATCCCCATCGAAAAAACATGTAATCCAGTACAGCGTGTTAAAATAAAATGTTCAAGCCATCTGTGAAGCAAAACCGTGCACTCGTTGAGCTGCAATATATTTTTTTTACCTTGGTGCCGACATCTCGGCAGTGATGCTAAAGATATTATCACAGAACTGCAAGAAAGCGGCAAATCTTTGAAAGATGTTTTATTTATTTAAAATTTTGGTAACTGGGTAAGCCCACTGAGACTAATGGTTCCTTTTTCAGGGGCGACCCGGGGTTAGATACATACAGCAGTTAATTACATACAGTGGACAAATAGTACAGAGGTTTGAAGTGAGACAGTATCAACTGGAGAGACAGTAATTACAGGTTGAGTCCAGAATATACATTTATAACATTGCAAGAGTTAATAGGGGTCAACAGTTTGACACATTACATCAGTGTTTGTACCGCTCGGGTCAAAAACCCAAGCAGAATTTTCGTCACCAGTGGTAATGGAACAAGCAGAACCAGGGCAGATGTCAGACCAAGTGCCTTACCTCTGGCTCTGGTGCTCAAACCCCCCAGGCTAAATTCCCAAACAAAGCTGATGGGGCAAGGCGCCCCTTCCTTCAGCATCCTGACTTATGGACCCCCCCGTTGCCTCTCTCCTTGAGGAGGAACCAGTGGGGGGGAGGATTCGAACTCCACTTTGAAGGGTGGAAAGTCGTAACCGCAGATGCGTGGGTCCTACAGCTAATCACAAGAGGTCACTCTCTAGAGTTTCTGGAGAGACCACACCAGTCCTCCGGGCAGATCTCATTACCCGTCAGGCCAACAAAATTTGGTTCTGCAGGAAATCCAAACTCTACTGCAAAAATCAGCCATGGAGCGGGTTCCACCACAGCAGATAGGAAGGGGATTTTACTCCCACTTCTTCCTAGTACTCAAAAGACGGGCGATCTCAGACCAATCCTAGATCTCAGCATGCTCAGCCTTTTCGTGGATTACAAGAGGTTTCACATGTTGACACTCCAGGAACTCTTGCCCCTGCTCCAACCAAACAATTGGCTGTGTTCCCTGGATATGCAGGATGCCTACCTACATATCCCCATTGTTTCGGCCCACCACCGCTTTCTGAGATTCTCCTTCCAGGAGGAGCATTTTCAGTTCAAGGCCCTTCCTTTTGGCCTCTCTTCGGGACCTCGGGTTTTCGCCAAGTGCCTAGCGGTGGTAGTGGCGACCCTTTGTCGCAAGGGCATTTATGTGTTCCTGTACATGGATGACTGGCTGCTTTCAGCCCCATCCCAGGACAGTCTGAAGGATTCCCTTTCCCTCACTCTGGACCTTTTCTCTAGACTTGGGATCACTGTCAATTACCCCAAGTCTGTTGTTACCCTCCTAGCACCTCCAACTCATAGGAGCAGTGCTGGACACGATCCAGGGCAGGGCCTTCCATCCGGCAGACAGAGCAGAGACCCTTTTCTCCCAAGCAGCACTACTGGCCTCCTCTCGTTAGACCACAGCGCGCTCGGTCTTGCGACTGCTAGGTTTGATGGCAGCTGCAATACCCACAGTCCCATTGGCCAGACTGTACATGAGGGTGACCCAGTGGTCTCTACGAGTCCAGTGGGATCAATGTTTGGACGACATGGACCAGATGGTTCAAACAACATGAAGTCTTGCTGTATTCTGACAAATTGCAGTGAGGTCCAACCTTCGAACTGCCCCAGAGATGAAAGAGTTAACTTTCCATGCCAGGCATGGAACGCTGAGCTCGAGCTCGGTTGAGACTCTGTCTGTTGCTGTTTGAACTCAAACCGTCAGATTCTTTACTCCGCCTCACTGAACAGTCGCTCTGGAGATTTCTCCTTTGCTCGGTTCAATTTGTCGGTTAAAGGACCGGTTTTCTCGGTTTTCAACCAAATTTAAACCGCAACCTATCGGTTCAGTCTCTGTCTGTGGTATTTGTGAGTACTAGATAGGTTTATATTGTTTTTCTATTCTGTGTGGAACTTGTAAACGTTTCATCAGTTCGGTTTGAACCGATCAGGTTGTTTAAAAATCTTTACTTCTACTTTTAGAGTGTGGTTACCGGTTCTTATCGGTTCTAAAAAAAAAAAAAAACGGGTTTTATTACGTTTTTTTCCACGACCCGTAACACGGTCAGAAACCGATAAGAGTGTCTTGCCTGGCGGATTGCCATTAAAAGGGTAAGTTTTGTTTAGGACTGGCCATGTCTGAGAAACCCAGAAGAAAAACCGGGCCCACTGGGTTTCAACACTGTAGTGTGTGTGGGGAAGTCTTTGCTAAGGCTGACCCCCACACCACCTGTGTTTATTGTCTGGGGTTTGACCACCTCGATTCAGACTGCCAGATTTGTAAAAATTTTCCTGCAGCTACCCTAGAAAAGAGAGTTGGTAGGCTCAGGGAAAAGGAGGCCAAAAAGTCCGCTGACCTGGATGGCCAGCCCGGTTCGGTTCAAACCGAACCAGAAGGAGTGCCCTCTGACCAGGGCGAAACTTCTTCGGGCAAAAGGAGAACCGATTCCGAGGAGTCTGTTCTGGTTAAGAGAACAAGAAGGGAAAAATCAGCCGGTGTGGATCCAAAAGTTTCTTCTCCAACAGCTGATGAAATAGCCAAAACGATAAAAATTGTTCAGTCGCTTTCCCCGGTTCCAACCGAACTGGCACCATCAGGAAGGCGCTCGGTTCGGCCGGTTCCACCGGTTCCGGATTATGATTTGGAGGAATTTTATGAACTGGAGGAGGAGGAAGGAGAGTATGAGGAAAGTGAATGTGATTATGAAAGTCTGGATGTGCCCATTGACCGGACATCTCCCAGACAGACCTTCAAGAGTGTCTCCTCCTAGGCTTTCTGAGTCCCCCTCCCATTTCATGTTTTACAAGAAAGTGGCCGGAACCCTTCAGCTTCCTATGGAAGAAGCTGTGGATGACCAGGAGGAGCCTGACTATGTGGAAATGATGGATATCCCAGAGTCCATGAGGCTGTCTGTTCCCTTACACAAGTCTTTTAGGAAACAGACAATAACAATTTTAAAGACTCCTAATTCTATACCTCCTGTGAATAAGAGAATGGACAAGAGGTATACTCTGTCAGGCTCAGATACAGAGTTCCTTACCCAGAAATGCAGCCATGTTGGGGTAGTGCAGGCTGCAGCCTGTGACAAGGCTAATATACCCTTGGCTTCACACACCCCCAGATCAGGACTCCAGGAGGCTTGATGCCATGGCAAAGAAACAGTACATGGCAGCATCCTTGGGACTCAGGCACACCAATTATATGGCCTATACAGCTAGATATCAGAAATCTAGATGGGACACTGTAATGGCTTTAGCTAAACAGGTCCCTGGCCAGCTTGCCAAGGAGCTGGAGCAGGTGGCTGCTGATGGTATTGAGGCATCCAAGGTGCAATTCCATGCTGCAGTGGACTCCAATGATGTTTCATCTAGAGTCATGGCTACATCTGTGGCCCTTCGTAGGATGGCTTGGCTCAGATGTACTAGCCTGTCTCAGGATACCCAGACTAAGGCCATGGATTTTCCTGTTGTGGGTAATTCTCTGTTTGGGGAGCAAACAGAGAACTACATGAAAAAATGGATGAATACAGGACCACCTATAGGAGTGCTCAGGCCAAGGAAAGGCAAGCCACTCCTCGGAGGCAGCATCCCAGGGGCAGGGGCAGGCCTTTTCAAAGGCCTTTCTACCAAGCCCAGGCCTCCTCTTCTGCTTAGAGGGGGTTCTTTAGAGGGAGAGGCAGAAGGGGTACAAGCAGGCCTGCTTCCACCCCTCAGCCTAAACTCCCTGCCAAACAGGCAGCCTGATGGGTTTGCCAGGGCTGATTCTACACCACCTGTAGGGGGCAGGCTGGCTTACTTTGTCCAGGACTGGAGGTCTTTAACATCAGACAAACATCAGACAAATAGGTCCTGGAAGTAGTAAGCCAGGGACTGGATCTCAGCTTCAAAAAATTTCCAAAGATGAGAACCAGATCCTTTCCACCTGCAAATCCTTCAGAGGCACTTGCCCTAGAGGCAGAGGTCTCTTCCCTCTTGGCTCTCAGAGCTGTAGAAAGGGTTCCACCCCTATACAAAGGGAAATGATTGTACTCCAGGTACTTCCTCACCCCCAAAAAGACAGGAGAATGGCTGCCCATCCTGGATCTCAGATATTTAAACAAGCACCTTTTAAAGCCAGAGTTCAAAATGGTGACTCTGGGAATAATTCTACCCTCTCTAAGGCCAGGGGACTGGCTAGTCTCCCTGGACCTCAAGGATGCCTATTTCCATGTTCTCATCAGAAGCTCCCATCAAAAATACCTCAGTTTTGAGCTGCCCTCAGGCCATTACCAATTCAGAGCAATGCCCTTCGGCCTAACCTCTGCTCCAAGGGTGTTCACAAAATGCCTGGCAGTAGTAGTTGCTTCCCTAAGAAGGCTAAGGATTGCCATCTTCCCATACGTGGACGACTGGCTCATAGTAGGCCAGTCCCCAGATCAAGTCGAGTTACACCTACAGATAACTCAGCAACTGCTCACTTCTCTAGGTTTCCTTCTGAATCTTTCAAAGTCAGTTCTAGAGCCTGTTCAGCTCCTCACCTTCGTAGGCACAGAGCTAGATACAGAAAAGGCAAGAGCCTTCCTTCCCCTGGACAGGGCAAGGACCCTCATCTCACTGGCCTCTTCATTCACCCTACAGGTATCTCGACCAGCAAGGCATTTTCTGCAGCTCCTGGGGCACATGGCTGCTTCTACAGCAGTGGTGCAGGGAGCAAGATTTCAGATGAGGGACATTCAGTTCCACTTGAGAGGCTTTTGGTCTCAGAAAAAGGACCCTCTGACCAAACTGATACCAGTGACTTGAACCCTGATCCAGGCTTTGCAGTGGTGGCAGGATCAGGACAATCTAAGACAGGGAGTTCCTTTTGTCACTCAGTCTCGCTCTTTAATCCTTACTACAGATGCCTCCCTCTTGGGGTGGGGGGCCCACTTGGGAGACCTGACCACCCAAGGGTTGTGGTCTCCTCAGGAATCTCTGCTTCACATCAATCTGTTGGAACTCAGAGCAGTGTTTCTAGCACTTCAAGCTTTTTCCAAGTCTGTTCAGGACAAAGTTGTTCAGATCAGGACAGACAATACCACCACAGTGTGGTACATCAGCAAGCAAGGGGGCACTCGGTCTATGGTCTTGTGCACAGAAGCAATGAAGTTGTGGTCTCTGGCCTATTCCCTGAACACCTCCCTTACAGCAGTACACCTTACAGGCAAGGACAATGTCCTGGCAGATGCCCTCAACAGGATATTTCAGGGCCATCACGAATGGTCACTGGATCCCCTGGTTTTGGAGGTGATCTTCTCCAGATGGGGCACCCCACAGATAGATCTTTTTGCAGCCCCAGACAATCACCAACTTCCCCTCTTTTGCTGCAGGCCCCCAGTGTTGGGCTCAGTCCCCCTGGATGCCCTGGTTCTCAGTTGGGAAGGGAAGTTCCTGTATGCTTCCCCCCCTTCCCTCTCCTGTTCAAGGTGCTAGTCAAAATCAGGTCTCAACCCTGCAGGGTGATTCTGATTGCTCCAGACTGGGCCAGACAGCCCTGGTACCCTCTCCTGCTGTCCTTAGCAGTCCACCTTCCCTTGTCTCTTCCCAGGAATTACAACCTGTTAACCTGTGCTCAGGGGAGGGTTTGGTACCCGAATATCAAATCTCTCAGTCTCAAGGCCTGGCTCTTGAAGAGTTAGAGTTTGCTGATTTACACCTCTCTTAAGGTGTTATGGATATTCTAAAGGCTTCTAGGAAGCCTTCCACCAGAACCATTTATAATTCCAAATGGAAAAGATTCTCCATATGGTGCTCTGGGAAGCATATTTCCCCAGAGTCTGCTGACCTGCCCACAGTCCTGACTATATGGTTCATCTGAATAACTTGGGACTCAGACCAGCTACACTAAAAGTGCATCTGGCAGCTGTCTCTGCTTTTCTTTCAGCAGGTAAGCCTTCTTCCCTTTCAGCTTACCCTGTATTCTCCAAGTTTTTCAAGGGATTGCTTCATACCAATCTGCCATTCAGGGACCCTGCCCCTGCTTGGGACCTTAATGTTTGCATTGCTCAGCTTATGCAACCCCCTTTTGAGCCTTTGTCCTCAGCAGAGCTTAAGTACTTGACTTGGAAAACTGTTTTCTTGGTGGCCATCACTTCTGCCAGGCGCATAAGCGAGTTACAAGCCCTGTCAGTGGAGCCTGATTTTATCTCTTTCCATAGAGATAAGGTGGTCCTCAGGACTAACAGGAAGTTTTTACCTAAGGTGGTTTCAGACTTCCACCTTAATCAATCTATGTCTCTTCCTGTGTTCTTCACTGACCATTCCTCCTCTGGTGAGAGGAGGCTGCACAGTTTGGATGTGAAAAGAGCCCTTAGCTACTACATAGAGCGTAGCAAGGGTCACAGGTTTGAGTCCCTCCAACTGTTCCTCACTTATGGTGAGGTTGGTAAGGGAAAACCTGCCACTAAAAGATCCATTGCCAGGTGGATTGTCTCTTGTATTCAATTTTGTTATGAAAAACTAGGTAGGATTCCACCCTCAGGCCTGAGGGCTCACTCTACCAGAGGTACAGCTGCTTCCCTGGCTGCTGCCAGGGATATTCCTATCTTAGAGATATGTCAAGCAGCTACCTGGAAAACAGTTCACACTTTTACCAAGCATTACTCTCTGGATATCCAAGCTAGGAGTGATGCTCGGTTTGGCACAGCAGTGCTTCAGAGCCTATTTCTTAAGTAGATTCTGTCCCTCCTCCATGGAGGTACTGCTTGGTAGTCTGCAATTTGTTAGAATACAGCAAGACTTCATGTTGTTTGAAGAAAAAATTACTCACCTTAGTAATGTTGTTTCTTCTAATGGAGTCTTGCTGTATTCTGACTCCCCACCTTCCCCTCTCAGAACCTTGTTTTTGGGATGTGGGTGGGCAGTAGCAGTGTTGGCACTGAGGAGGTGCCCCACCTTTTATTATCACCCTTTTTCTTTGGGTGATGTGTGTTGTGTTATTTCATTTTGTGGGTTTCTGCGAGTCTTTGTTTTGGGACCAAAAATCTGTTTAATATATTTAGTAGCCAGTTGGCTAGTATAGGTTTACAGCTTCCACACAGGACACTCAGTGAGTTTAGCTCGTAAAGATCTGACGGTTTGAGTTCAAACAGCAACAGACAGAGTCTCAACCGAGCTCGAGCTCAGCGTTCCATGCCTGGCATGGAAAGTTAACTCTTTCATCTCCGGGGCAGTTCGAAGGTTGGACCTCACTGCAGTTTGTCAGAATACAGCAAGACTCCATTAGAAGAAACAACATTACTAAGGTGAGTAATTTTTTCTTCTAGTCTTCAGTAGCCTTCAGGGGGATGTACTTTAGTGTCAGAACCTATCCAGCCTCTCGGTGGGGGTCCCTTTCCACGCTTCATTCCCCATCATGACTCTCACGATGGAGGCATCTAACCTCGGATGGGGGCTCACCTGGGAGATCATCGGACACAAGGAACTTGGTCCCCCATGGAGGAGAATCTTCACATCAGTATCTTGGAGACGAGCAGTACTCTATGCTCTCCAAGCTTTCAGTCCCTCTTAGTTCCGGGAACACTTCTCATACAGACTGACAACATGGCAATGGTCTGGTACACCAACAAACAGGGAGGCATCCGTCCGTACCCACTTTGCAAGGAGTCGATGCGGGTGTGGTACTGGGCTGTTCAACATGGCCTGTCCTTGACAGCAGTCCACATGCCAGATGTTCACAACATTCTGGCGGACAGTCTTAGCAGATCAGTTGCCAGGGCTCACGAGTGGGAGCTAAAACAGGCAGTAGTAGAAGATCTCTTTCTTCTGTGGGGTCAGCCAGACATAGACCTCTTTGCCTCCCATTCCAATGCAAAACTACCCAGCGTTTGCTCGCTCATTCCCAGGCGTGGTGCTTTTTGATAAGATGCACTGTCTCTATCCTGGACAGGGAGATTTCTATACACTTTGCCGCCCTTTCCTATCCTTCAGAAGGTTCTGCTGAAGCTTCAGGCAGAGGGGGAACACATGATCCTCATTGCCCCCCTATGGCCTTGGCAGATTTGGTTCCTTCTACTACCACAGCTAGCACTGGAACCCTCAGTACCCCTTTCTCTTTCTCACAACCTTCTGTCCCAGGAGCAGGGCACCCTGGTACACCCGGGCGTCAAATTGTTCCACCTTCATGCGTAGCACCTGTGCTCGGCTTCCTAGGTCTTAGAGTACCTCTTGCACCTGTCAGAGTTGGACCTCAGTTATTCTTATCTGAAGGTCCATCTCTCTGCGGTTTTGGCCTTCCTCCTTCCGGTGGAGGGCAAAACCCTGGCTCAGCTAGAAGTTTCTAGAATTTTTTTGAAGGGGCTCCTTCACTTCAGACCTCCGGTCCGGAATCCTGTTCCCCCCGGGATCTTAATTTTATTTTGGAAAAACTTACTTTGCCCCCTTTTGAGCCAGCAGCAAGTAGTGATATGCTTTTCTTGGTGTGGAAAATGCTCTTTTTAGTTGCTATCACTTCAGCTCGAAGAGTTTTTCAGGGCTTCATGCTCTAGGTTGTAGAGAGCCTTACTTGATTTTTTCACAGAAACTGGGTGGCTCTGCGGACTAATCCTTATTTTCTTCTGAAGGTGGTTTCAGAACTCACTCTAAACCAGAATGTTACTGCCGGGTATTTTACCCAGATCCCTCTAACGGGGGAGTATCTCTTGCACACTCTTGACGTACACAGGATTCTGAGATATTATGTCTTCAGGACTAAGGAGGTTCGAAAGTCGAACCAACTTTTTGTAGCCTTTGCTTCTAACTGCCAGGGCAAGGCTATTTCAAAACACTCTGTCTAGGTAGCTGGCTAATTGCATTCATTACATTTACCAGAAGTACGAAAAGCCCCTTCCGGGAGACGGTGAAGGGCCACTCAACAAGAGGAGTAGCCACTTCCACTGCCTTTTCCAGGAATGTGTCCACTACGGACATGTATGCAGCAGCCACTTGGTCCTCCATCCACACTTTCACAAAACATTACAGTCTGGACATTGCTTCTAGGTGCAGGACTGGCTTTGGTCTAGCAGTCCTGCAAGGACTTCTGTCCTGAGTGACCTGTAATTGGCAGACATTTCCTCCTCCCGGAACTTTGCCTCTGACTCCTCCTTTTTTAGTTGACTGCTTAGTATTTAGTCATACTTGTGAAGACCTACTACAGGAACCCTCTTGAAGTAAGATATAGCAGTCACGTAAGAACTTACCGTAACAATAGATTTTCAAGCGAGGTTCCTGCAGTAGGTCTAGATTTCCCACCCACCTTCCCCCAGCTCCTGTTTTTTTTTTTCCTCTCTATTCCCTTCCCAGGACTTTGCTTTATCCAGCTCAGGGTCCCAGGAGTTGCCACTCCTTTTTTCTCTGCTTCCTCTTTAGAGGTCTCCAGCGGAAGAACTGGAGGGCGGGCAGGGGACCACTCCCATTTATAGTCATGCTGAAATCTGTCACCTCATGCCGGGGGCGGTCCCCGCTGATGATTGCTAGCTACAATTTTGCCATGCGGTCCTGACGCCAGGGGGCACAGTCCTACTTGTGAAGACCTACTGCAGGAACCTCTCTCAAAGATCTACTGTTACGGGAAGTTCTTACATAACTGCTATATGTCAACAAGTAAATTCAAACATAAATACGGAAATTGCAGGGCATAGGCTGTAGGATTCTAAAAAACATAATTATGACAAATTAGAGTATGGTATCAGGAGATTTTACATCTGTGTGCCACACTTGGCACAGAGAATGTAGAAAATATTCATGGTATGAAATCTGAGTCAGATTCTAATTTATAAAGAGTCTATCTTCACCAGATTTCATCAAACACAGGCACATGATTCAAATAATAATGTGAACATTTTTCAAAATGATAAGTAGAATCTATTATCGAAACCCATTATGTTAATGTTGGGAGGGTACGCCTTTGACCATTGTTTAGTAACAGCGTTCTTGGCCCCTGCATGTAGGATTTTTTCATTTATTTATTTATTCCCTCCTTGGCTGGGGGGGGGGGGTGTTACCTATGGTTCCCCCCCATCCATCTGGACCTGCAGCCCTACGCCACTCCCAGTACCTGTGCTCAACCCCCTCCTCCATTCTTCTCATTGACTGCTTCAAGGCGGGTACGTACTCCACCAGGGTCTGGATCTGGAAGGAGCATCTTGAGTTGAAGTGGTGTGGTGCCGACGGGCCAGACTTCATCTTGCATGGTTTTTCACAATGTCCCCATCCCATGGCACGGGTGTGCAATGGTGTCAGTGACGCTGCCCACGCGCCGCACGTCCGACTCTATCCATGCCAGACCCACAGCACACTGCCACTTGCACCGACCCCTAGCCACCACCAGGAGCCAGCACAGCTGCGGTTGTCCCACCCTATCCACCCTGGAGGAGGAGAGCAGTCCCTGGGACGCTCAATCCTTCCTCCCCCCTTCCGGCCGACCCTCCCGAGACCCGAGGTCGCTCCCGACCCTGTGTCATCAGCGTGGTGCGAGGTGTGGCGTCCAGCACCTCAGCGCCACTGGGCTGTCATTGCATGTAGGATTAATAATAGTTTTAACTGTCGACCCCTTGGATTCCCATCAGATGGTGGAATGCCCAGTAGAAACAACTTGGGAGACAAAAGGCCAGAGAACCCCATACCTTGGTTCCAATATATGGGCAGTATTTTTCCAATAGGTGGTCAGGACAGGGCAAGAACAAAACACGTGGGTCTGATCTGCCATTTTCTCTCTCTGCAGTTTCACCAACATTGGCTGGTGGGCTATCCCTTGTA
Organism: Neoceratodus forsteri; assembly: GCA_016271365.2. Classification (NCBI taxonomy): domain Eukaryota; kingdom Metazoa; phylum Chordata; order Ceratodontiformes; family Ceratodontidae; genus Neoceratodus; species Neoceratodus forsteri. The sequence continues at coordinate 987,301,243 of CM057450.1, forward strand.
TTTCATCAACTTAGCTGACATTCTAGAGAACCACACATAGCATTTCCAGGCAAATTCCTTGAGATAAGGGGCCATGGAAAGTTTTACACTTCTGAAGGGAGTATTTTAACCACTGTGGTACTTCACAGTGGATTTGACTATCAGTGCTACATTGATTAAGTACTAATACAGAGGAACTTTAGATTTGTTTCTGAGGATGGCATATATAGTGCCAACCAAATGACTTCCCACTCCTCCCTGCTGGTGTTGTTGGAGTAGGGTGAAAAGTGCTGACAGGCGCCCTGGGTGGACCCCGTGGTGGGGAGATAGGGTGTTCAGATAAGCCCTGAGTTGCAAGTAGTGGTCAGTTTTTGGTAGAGAGTACTTGACACTCAAGTCTGAAAAGGGAAGTATACCTCTGTTATCCAGGAGTTGATGTAGGTATGTTAACCCTTGTCTGGCGCATCTCTGGAGGAAGGGATTGGCTTTATTTATAAATCCTGTAACCTGATTGGCTTACAGCAGCCGCAAAGCGTATGTGTAACAGTCAGCAGTCACCTGCTCACCACTGTCTCCGCTCAGTAATGCCCATTTTCTAAATGTGCTAAGACCCTTCAGGATCTGTAGTGTTGGGGAATGTCTGGACTTCCAGGGCTATAAGGCCCTCTGCCTGTGGTATTGGGCTTCTCGTCTATGCCCTGGTCTTGCAGATATCCCACCAACACTGAACAGTTTGTCAGGTCTTCTTGCTTATACTATCACACTGTGTTCTGCTAGCAGTATTTTGTGCCACAGTAGTTTTCACTGTATCTATTAAGTTATTGCTTGTACTATAGTGTGAATTTTGCTATGTTGTGTTATGTGCCTACCTACCTTATGGAACAGTTGTCTTGATCTACTGTTTGTTTTGTGCTCTGTTGGTTTATGCCTGAAAATATGCATTTATTATGTAGTACACTTACCTAGTTAAAAAAAAATGAAATATGTCCCTTGAAAGGTAGCTTTGCTGCTCGCAGTCTTAAGATGTTGCAGCTGCAGTTGCATGAAGAGCTGCAACGGAATCTTGTCTTTAATGGCATCATGTCGCTGGTAGCTAAATTACCTGAACTCTCAGTCCCTGACTCCTGTTCGACTGTTGGAACACATTCAGATAACAGCAAGTTCATAAATAACAGAGCGTAATAGGTCCCCTTCTGGCGAGATCAGTCTCTGTCTGTGTATAGAGGCACTGTTTGACTGCTTGATTGCAGTGACTGTCTTTAGGCCCCAAAATATGGAGACCCCTTTTTTTGAAGGCGTGAACACTTTCTCTTCTGTTCTACAAATATTAAGAGGCAATAGCTGAAGCTTAGAAATTATAAATTGCGTACATTGTTAAAATAATTTACATTCGAATTTATTACAAGTGGGTCAGCATGACTGCTAAAGTGGAGTAGTGGCTGTGGCCATGGTTACCGGGCTGCCTTTGAAGACCTTGATATAGAAAATGAGGGCTAAGGCCGAATGATGAGAATAGCAGAATGGCAGTTCAGTTGAAACTTTGCCTATAACCCCACCCCTCATACTCACAGTCTTGGTAGACTAACTTGAAAATTTACTTACTTTGAGCACTGACTTCTCACTGCTCTAAAGGATTAAAAAAGCAGTAGCATTTATTCTTTGCAGTGCATAGGTACATGCTACAAATAACAGCACAGCGAGATTGAGGCTGTTAACAGGTTTCCCCTGTGAGCAGGTGTACCAGTAGGTTTTTCTGATTATAGAGACAAGTAGTGTAATCTGATCTGATGCTCCAGACCCCTCCTCCTCCCTCCATTAATGCAGCTGCAGAATTTGTAGCTGGTGATGTCAGCATTAGGCACCTTATCTGTGCCTGAAATTTTCAACTGGCACAAAATCCTCTCCATTTCCCTAATATGAGAGATTTTAGGCTGCTGCCATTGGCTCTAAGACCCCCCTTCCCAATTTCCTAGTTCTGTAGCAGGCCACTCTGCTTTCTCATAGAAACATAGACTTTGACAGCAGATAAGGGGTGCTGGTGGATGTCAAGATGAACAACTCGGAGACTTGTAGGGGGGCAGCAGTCAAGGCCAACATGATGCTGGGATGCATCGCTAGGGGGATCACCTCCAGAAGGAGGGAAGTGATACTCCCTCTGTATAACTGCTTGGTGAGGCCGCACCTCGAGTACTGCGTGCAGTTTTGGAGGCCACACTTAAGGAGGTACATTAAACTCCTGGAGAGGGTCCAGAGGAGGGCAACCAAAATGATTTGGGGCTTGGGGGACAGGACCTATGGGGAGAGGCTCGAAGAGCTAAGTATGTACACATTGGAAGAGAGAAGGTACCGGGGGGACATGATAGAGGTGTTCAGGTACATGAAGGGGGTAAATAGGAGAGGAGCAGTCAGGGTGCTTTGAAGGAAGGAGGAGGGGGCAGCTACAGGGCATGGGTGGAAGCTAGAGGGGGGAAGATTCAGGGGAGAAAGGAGGAGGTGCTACTTCACTGAGGGGGTGGTGGAGCCATGGAATGCGCTGCCCAGGGGGCTGGTGGAGGCAGAGACAGTGGAGGGGTTCAAGAGGGTGGGACAGGTACAGGGGAAGGGTTCTGGAAGCAAAATTCAGTGCAACAAGAATATCCGGAACTGGGAAGGGAGAAGCCAGAGAAGGCGAGGGGGGCAGCAAGGTCAGCTCCCAGGGTGGGGGCTGACCAAACGAGCAGACACGAAAGACCGTTAGGCCTATTCTGCTGGCAGTTTAGTATGTTAGTATAAAGACCGCTTGGCCCACCTAGTCTGCCCATTTCCTACCTACAGGATAAGCTGCAGATCCTAGTTAACCAGTCTACTTCTCCCCCACACCAGAATTGCCTTATGTCTGTCCCATGCATTCTTGAATTCTCCCACAGTTTTGGACCCCACAACCTCCTCAGGAAGGCTGTTCCATGTGTCCACCACCCTCTCTCTGAAAAAATACTTCCTCACATTGCCCCTGAGCCATCCCCCCTCTATCTTCAAATTGTGTCCCCTTGTTCTTGCACACCTCTTTTTCTGAAAGATGCTACCCTCTTGGACTTTGTTGATTCCACTGAGGTACTTAAAAGTTTCTCTATTCGCTTTCCAATACTGTGAACATAACATACCATATCATCGCAGATCCTGCATGATCTCTGTTACATTATCCCTCCCCCCTTCCTTTTTCCTAAGATTCCCTTGTGAGTATCCCATGCATTCTTGACCCCCACCTCCTACACTGGAAGGCTGTTCCAAGAATCCACCACACTTTCTGTGAAGAAGTACTTGCTCATATCTCTCCTGAATCTACCCCCTCCAGCTTCATTGCATGTCCCCTTTTTCTTGAGCACCTTTTTTCTGAAAAATACTTCCCTCCTGTACCTTATTTACCCCCATGAGTTATTTAAAGGTCTCTGTTATATCCCTTGTCCCTCCTATATTCTAGTGTGTACATATTCAGACCCCCACTATTTACCCATTTTGCCTCTTAACCCTATTGTGTATAGCTTAAAACTCAGTCTGATCTGTAATTTGACTTTTATGCCACCATAATTGTGTGACCCATATCTTGCCATATGTTGGTGGTAGGCTTCCCTAGCTCTTATCCAGGTTACGCCCCCCCCTTCCCAAAATGAGGTACACTGTACATGTTTTACATTGTTTTTTTCTGAATTTATTACCTGTACCTTGCTTTTATTGCAGACTCAACAAGCCAGCGAATACATCTCTCTCCCTGGGGACAGCGTGCACAGAGGGGCACTAGGAGATAATGCCTCCTCCCTTCTCAGCCTGATTGCTGTGGGGTGTACACCAATCGACGCTTTGTGTTGACTGCCCCATCCGCCCCAGCCACCCTCCCACCTAGGGGGTGTCCCTTAATTTAAGGACTGCCCCTGTCATGTCACTTCCTGTTGCTGCTATTACTAAGTTCCCACTTTCCCATTTGCGGCTTATACTGATTGCCCACTAGAGGGGGTATGCCATTCAGTACTCCTTGCAGGCAAGCCTCTCTGTTTCCTGTTTGTACTCCACTCCTCTGACACTCTACTCTGCTTACGTACTCCGCTTACCCTGATCTCTTCCATTCTCTCCTCACCTGGCCCACTTCCACCACCAGCTATCACTCTACTCCTCCCTACCCCACCTCTTCACTAGGAGTCACTGTTGCACCCCTCTTTTCTGTCCTCTGCTCCACTCCCCTAGCAGTGTTCTTACAGCCACCCAGGCATGAAAACTAGGCTTTTCAAGCATCCCCCCATGGGGTTCGAACCTGGTACCTTCAGTGCCAAAGTCCACAGCCCTACCACTGCACCATTGTGGCTGCCTCACTTCTGGAAGGTTACTTGCTCAGTCTCATACCTAGTCGAAGCCTTCCCCACTCCACATACCATGAGTGTCCTTGCTCGCCCATACAGCCTGGCCGCACTGATGCTACTAGTGCTTGCCGTTCCTCACCTTGGCCACCCACCCCCCTTCACAGTGACACCTGTGTGTACCTCCTTACCCTGCCTCACCTTTGCCCTCCCCCCACCCTGGTCACCCCTACTGCTCCTCCACACCCCGTGCCAACAGACATTCTTCTACCCTCATCCCTCCCTAACCCCCGGCCACCTCTCTTCCTCGCCATCCCATGCTCCCTTCCTGCAAGGTCCACTTCTTATCATACCACAGTGAATACTAGATGTTACCTTGCCCTGTTAAGAGTAATCTCCCTGTTCCTCATGTTGTCCAGAAATATTCATCCCAGCCCTGGCCCTGTTTCCCCAAGTCAATCTTGGTTACCCCCCTGTATCTGGCTTATGCATTACATCAATGAATATCTGTAGCCTCCTGAAGAAATCTGCAGCCCTCCAGTGCTGGATCGTACAGCACCAACCCGATGTCCTAGCTCTGGTGGAAACCTGGCTCTCAAGCTCGACCCCTAACTCCTTCTTCACCTTCCCCGGGTACACTCTTTTCAGGGAGGATCGAGTGGGCAAGCGTGGGGGTGGGTGTGCCCTCTATATGCGCGACACCCTGCTGGGCCATGCCCTCCCGGCACCCAAGTTGGATCATGGGGCACAAGCCATCTCCCTCAAAATCACTCTGGACCCTTCAAGGGCCTCTCTTATCACTGTGACCTATGTTCCCCTGCAGAACCAAACCCCAGCCATTCTCTTGCTCTCAGACTTCCTCTCTAACCTGCCACATAAGGTTGAGCAAATCCTTCTGGGGGACCTCAATACAAATTGGCTTGACAGTTCGGCATCCCAAGCCAAGGACACCTCCTCTGCCCTCGACATGACTCAACTAGTCTCACAGCCAACCAGGTGCAACCCCTCCAATGGAACTCGCACTCTACTGGACATAGCGGGGCTCTCGGGGATGCGGGCGCCTGCGTCCTTTATGCACATTTTGAGTGTTGGGACGCTCGGACCATTTTCGCGAGAGTCCCCAAGACTCTCAGCAACCAAGCCCTGGGAGTCACTTTAGGACTTTTTTTTTTTTTTTATGTTACAGAGGGGGAGTTGTAACAAATTAGGGCCACTACTCAACTAAAAAACCTCTTGCTAGTTGAGCAGTGGACATAATTTGTTTGGAATATTCCCTCTGAAACATAAAATAATGTAGATTAAAATGCTCCAACAGAAACTAATGGAACTTTCTGCAGAATACTACAGTAAAAGCTGTGCTGGCGCAGGGGCCCGGCTCCCATGTATTTGAATGGGGACCCCTAGAACTTTTCCGAGGACTCCCACTTTTCAGTTGTGGACCTTTTTTTTTTTTTTTCCATGTACAGTCCCGGACCCCCAGTCAAAAAATCCTACAGAGAGCCCTGCATAGTTCTCACCAACCGCCCCCATAAAATTGTTAGTATCTCTGTCCTCCCAAACTCTCTCAGTGACCATTCCCCGGTTCTTTTCAGATGGTCCACTCTCGTTCCCAAACCAGTGCGCAGGACAGTCCTCCACCGGCACTGGCACCGTCACCCTGGTAACCTCAAAAAACTCAGATTGTATCTCACCTAATGGGATTGGTCCCCCATAAATCTCACCCTAAATATCGACCTGGCCCTTGACTTCTTCACTTGCTCCATTAACAAGGCCTGTGACATTTTCGCCACCCTTACCAAGACCCAAACTAAGAAACAAAATGTGCTATGGGTTACCCCATCTCTCATTCAACAACTAAGACTGAGGGACAACCTATGGCACAGAGCTGTTGAATTTGGTAAACCAGCAGATAGACGAGCATATAATACTGAGTGCAACAGGTGTACCTGGGCCGGTCTCAAGGCCAAGGCTGAATATTAGAGAGCAGGCCTTTCCTCCTCCTGGGGGACAGCCTGGAAGTTCTGGGACAATATAAAAGAACTGAATGAGAAGTCGTGCTCCCCCCATCCCAACTCGCCATCAGTGGCTCCATCACCACGGACCCCCAAAGCATCACGGACTGCCTCAACACCGCCTTCTCCGACCTCGGCTCAGTCCTCCCTAGCAACTTCTTTGACCCAGTTCCCCCCCCCCCCAGCTGCTCACCCTCCACCGTCCACCTTTCTACCTCCACAGTATATCCCCACAAGGAAGCAGGCCATATCCAACTAAAGCCCTCAATGGCACCAGTCCCTGTAATGACCCATTGGATACTAGGCTCCTTCGCCAGGTCATTGATGCAGTGCTCGCCCCACTCACTGACTTGCTCAATCGCTTGCTGTGTTTTGGTCAGTTCCCCCTAGCCTGGTTAACGGCAGTCATAACACCTATACTCGGAGACAGCTCCTCCCCTGGTAACTACCGGCTGATCTCCAGCCCCCCCCGCTCTCCAAAGCCTTACAAAAAATAGTGGCAGATCAGCTCACAGAATACGATCTTATGTGCATGGAGCAGCATGGTTTCCGCGTGGGCCACAGTACCACCATGGCTGTCCTAGAGTTCTCCAACTTCCTGCACTCTGCCCTGGTCTCTGGACACCTTGCTGGAGCTGTCTTTATCGACCTCTCCAAGGCCTTTGACATGGTCTGCCACCCCCTCTTGCTTGACTCCCTTCTTCAATTTGGTTTCCCTCAAGGGCCCCTCTTCTGGTTCATCAGCTACCTGTCCTCCAGGTCCCAGTGTGTAAAAATTCACAGCACCCTGTCCAACACTTGGCTTGTCCGCTCTGTTGTTCCCCAGGGCTCCATACTGGGCCCACTTATCTTTAGCCTGTACCTTAACGCGCTTTCCAGCTCCTGTGCTGGTAGGGTCCTTCTCTGTGTGGACGGTGCAGTCCTTTTCACTTCGCACCTGAACCCTGCCTCCCTACAGGTCTCCCTCCAGCACTTCTTCAACCAGACAGAGCGTTGGTTCATAGACCACAGATTGGTCATCAGCTGTAAAAAAAAAAAAACTATACTTTTTGTCCACCACCAAAGCAGGGCTAGAAATCCCCCAGATATCTTCCCATGGTTCAACACTCCTCAAACAAGTGCCCTTGTACAAATACCTGGGCATTACTTTTGATCCTGCCCTCACCTTTCACTCCCACATCAGCACCCTCTCCTCCGCCACGAATGCACGGATCGGCCTTCTTTACCGCCATGGGGGACTGCCTACCCCCCGAAGCGCTCCGGCTGACTGTCAAATCAAATCAAATCTTTATTTATCCAGGCAATCATCATTGAGCAAGCTCATTTACAAGATGGACCTGCTGTTGTCCAAGACAGTTATACATACATAGAGAATACAAAGTACAACATGTGCAAAGAGTTACAAACAAATTTACAGAAAAGTGGTAGGTGCACGCTATACATTCCAAGCGTTCTTGTAGGAACATACATGCATCACTCAACTTTGCTGTGGTGTATACAGACTCCATGTATGCAGAAGTTGAGGTGGTATGTTTAGTCATTCTTAGTCAAGCCTCCATCAGAGGGTACAATTCTTTGCATTTCAGCCCTCAGTGACCGTTTACCATACTTGGGTGAGGGTCCTGGGCTGCATAGGGGCCCCTAATGAGGTCTGTATGTTCCGCTTAAATGGTGAGAGGAGAGTAATATGGGAGAAGTGGTGCCTTGGGTGCCAAGGGCCATTATGGCAGCTGACTAGTGGACTTGATTAAAATAGGGAGGGGAGGAACTAGGTTCGTGGCTGGATGTGGTAAGGATAAAGAGTGAACCGTCAGCAGGACAGCTAGGCACTATGGAAACACTTACAGATTTCGGCAAACGTTTTGTCATAAATGATCCTAAACAGGGCAAAACTGACAGGAGAGCTGAGTCTCAAGGATCTTTGTACCCTGTTCCAGAGCATAGGCAAAGCGTGGCTTATGGCAGCCCTGCCAAAGTGGGTACTGATCCTGGGGATTTTCAGAGAAATTAGCGAGTGGCTTCTTAGTGCGTAGCAACTGATTGGGCTCGGGGGAGGCAGGCAACAATGTAATCTGGGAGTTTGTTGGTAAGGGCTTGGAATGTCCAGAATGCTGCATTTCTACACCGCCTATATTGAAGGGAAGGCCACCCTACGGCTGCATATAAAGAGCAGTGATGTGTGGAGGATGGGAGACCAGTTATAAATCTTAGCGCTCTGTGGTACAGGACATCCAGTTTTGCAAGGTGTGAGACTGAGCATTGGCCATAGATAATGTTGACGTAGTCGATTAATGAGAGGAAAGTTGATTGAACAAGCTGTCTTCTTGCATCTGCGGTCAGAAGGTGTTTAATTCTGAAGAAGAGGCCAAGCCTCTGCCTAAGTTTTTTTCATCAGTTCTTCTGTGTGCTCCACAAAGGAGAGTTTGTTGTCCAGCCATATACCCAGATATTTGAATTTAGGCACAAACTCAAGATCTTCGTCTAGAAGGGTAGTTATGGGAGGAAGGGTACCAGCAGCAGCAGAGTAGGCCCTAGTGCTAGATGGGGTAAAGAGCATGGCCTTCGTTTTTTTTGCATTTAGCAGTAGCTTTTTGCTGAGAAGCTGATGCTGCAGCATATTGAATTCAGTTTGTAGATCTGTGCATGCGGCTCCAGGGGAGTCACGGCTTAGATAGAGCACCGTATCATCGGCAAACAAGTGGATACTGGCTTCTGTAATGCCTAGGTCCAAGTTAATGCATATGGTGAGCAGTAGAGGGCCCAGTGTGGAACCCTGTGGGACTCCTCTTTTTATTGGTTTGAGAGGCGAGAGCTCACCTTCGGCCTTAATTTGTTACTGCCTATCAGAGAGATAATCCTGGAACCAGTCCAGTGAGGTTGAGTCCATACCTATGGTTTTTAAGGTGGAGAGAAGTAGGCAGTGGTCGACGGTATCGAAGGCCTTGCTGAGGTCTAAAAACACAGCACAAACAAATTTTTTGTTGTCAAGGTCCTGTTGTCAGTCATTAGTGACTTTGGCCAGTGCCGTAACAGTGCTATGCTTTGCTCTAAAGCCGGACTGCATGGGGTTAAGCAATGTAGAGTTGTCTAGAAACGATCTCGGCTGTAAATCCACGACTTATTCCAGCATTTTTGAGAGTATAGGTAGAAGAGAGATTGGCCTATAATTGTTCAGGTCGCATGGGTCCCTGCTTTAAATAGGGGGATAACATGAGCGGTTTTCCATTCCGTGGGGCATTACTGCCTCAGCTCTGTCCCCTGTGGACTACAGCCTTCCAGTCTATGCAGCCACAGATAACACTGTGCTCAGTAAGATCCAAATGTCCATCAGTAAGGCCAGCAGGTTCCTGACCAGTGCTGACAGATGCACACACATCTGCTCACTATACTCCTCTGCCAATGTGCTTAACTTTGAGGAGAGGCTCCTCTGTCATGCCTACTGACCAGAAAAATTCTCCTAGGTCTCTCCCCTCGTGGGGTGACCTCATCCCTCCACTGTGCTATTCCCACTGTCTTTACCCGCAGTGCCTGCAGGTCTGCCCTCCTGGTCCCTAGGGTCACGACCTCACTCGCACAGAGGTCCTTTTGCTATAGGGCCCCATTCTGGTTCAGCTCCTTCCCTGCCGCTATCACCAACCTCCCTAAAATCACTCCCTTCAAAATCGCACTCGGAAACCACATATTTGCCACCTGCTGCTGTAGGTGTGCATAACCGTCTGGGTTCCTATGCCTGGCGGGCCCCACCTACCTTGTGGGCCCAATTGTTAGTCTACATGCTACTGTGACAATGTCCCCCGGGACCGCTAATACTGCACCACTCCAGTGCACCAGTTACATCACTTGCTCTAATTGTCTAGGTACCACCTTGTATAGGCCAATGACATTATCTTGTGTATAATTGCTGCTGCCATTACAACTCTCTGTACCGTACTAGTGTGCACCTAATTTACTACTGTGTTTGTTCTGTAACTATGTAACCCTGTGATTGTCTCTGTATACTTGACGAAGAAATGAGTCTTTGATTCAAAAGATTGTAATTCTGATATGTATAAATAAATAAACTGGTCATGTACGGTATGTGCTCCTGCTGTTGTCAGTTTGTTGTTGCTATTTTACTCCTCTGTATCCCCATCCCCTGTGGCACCTGCAAACGAACTCTGGCTTAGTGTGCCTATACTGGTCACCAACTCTTAAATAAGTAAAGATGGAGAAGAGGGAGGAATAGTGGCAGAACCAATTTGGTATGGAAAAGTGTAATGTTCTGTCCTAGGCAGGAAGGACAGTTGTAGGGGATGCACACTGAATGGTCATGTAACAAGTGTGGAGCTGAAGAGGGATCTGGGAGTCAGAATAAATAGGTTGTGTCTGTTTTGGTACTGGCAGTTATGTGGTGGTAGGGAACCCCTTTTCAATTGGTACATGTTTGCACAGCATACATATCCATACCTGCTTAGAAGCAAGAGGATGAACACGATGAACTTTGCGTCCCTTCCGACATTAACTTGCTGTGTTAGTGTGTGCTTCTTGCCTGCCGTGTTCTGCTCCCACTCCTTTAGGCCTACCCTGAAGCTCCAACTCCTGTTTGGGGTTCTGCCCTGTGAGATAGGATAGGCTAGGATGGGATGGGATAAGAGATTTATTTCTACAGCACCTTTCCAGGGCTCAAAGTGCTTCACAAATCAAACAAAAAACAATAATAAATGCAGTTATAAACAAGTTAAAATAGTCCTATAAATCCACAATGTAACTTGGCTCAGAAAATAGCTGCAACTGTGTCAGAGCTATTAATCTCCAGAAAAGGCCTGTCTAAACAGCCAGGTCTTCAGTTAAAGGGAAGGTCCCCTGAGGCTTTTACTCTGTTTACCTGTGTAGTTTGTAGGCGTGAACAATGATTGCCTCTGTTGCACCCTCCTGATTTCATCAGGATTTAAATGTGAATGGAGGTCTAGTGCGAAAACCTGCCTGACTCCGTTGCAGAGGTCATGACCGGACTCATTTTAAAGCATCCTGGAATTTTTATGATGTTTTGGTACTAAAGCCTGCATTACTTCTACTGTATTAGTCAGTGCTGTTGTCTCCCTATGTTCGTCTTATGCTGCCCATGAAACTTTAGGCACAGTAAGTGCCCTGCTGTTTTCTGTAGTTTAAAGTATACCCAAGTTAGGAAAAATGCTTTTAGAGAATACAGGGACTGACATGTAACAGAACTGAATAAGAGTATAATAGCTGGCTTGTGCATGTACACATCAACTCCCATGATGCCTTGCATGAGTGGGGTCATGACCTTTGCAATGAAGACAGACAGTGAAGCAACCTCATTTACATTTAATTTAGCATGAAATTAGGGGGATGCAAGTGAGGGAATCAATTGTTCATGACTACAAACTGCACAGGTATACAGAAACTAGGTTGAGGGGACTTGCCCTTTAAAACTTTGAACCAAATAGGCAGAATGGATGGATTTCTGGACAGGATTCCAGTCTCTCAGGGCAGCTGTAGAAAATGCTCACTTTCCAGCAGAGTTCAGTCTTGCTTGTGGAACCAGCAAAAGTCCCTGGATGTCTGAACGGAGAACTCTGGTGCCCCGATAATCCTCCTGACGGGTTGCTAGCAGCTCCTGAATGTAGAGGGGCCCAGCCCATTGAGCGCCATCTTTTTGGTAGCCAGTGCAGCTGAGTGATGGGATTATATCTAGTAGAAGTATCAGTTAATATGGCCGACGAGTTCTGGGGTAATTGAAGATGGCGAAGCTGAAAAGTTGGCAGGCCATTGCAGAGTGCATTGCAGTAATCAGTTTGACTGTATAGGCCCATACCTCTCCAGATACCCGAAAGAGGTTTCACTCATCCTACTGTGGTCCTGGGTCTATCCTAGGGAGGGAGCATCCTTCTCATGGACTTGGAAGGCTTGTCAGTGTAATGAGGGTGTGGAGTAGAGCGGTGGATGTCTAGGGAGGAAGAGCGGTCAGAATTGGCCCCAGTGACGTGGGTGAGCATGGTGACAATCATCTGGTGGAAGGGGTTCTATTTTCCACCTTATTTTACTCCCACGATTCTAATGCTCAGAGTGTGATAACACTTGCCAGGGCTCTGTGGGACGCAGATCCCTGCATTCTTGACGTGCCAGTAGTCCACTGGCACACGTAGCCATACACGTGGAGGCTCCCCAGTACATGTTTTTCTTATCAAGATGCAGAAACTGCTACCTGGTGCACACCCACACTGTATCGGGATGCTATAAAGTGACTCTCACTGAACACTGCTGGACTTCCCAAATTTGGTCTGGGAATTCCTTTTTTCCAAATTTTTGGAACCATAGCTCCCCAAGACATAAATGCTAGAGCCCTGACTTGCTCCGCTGAGTGCCAGACATCCTCTTTGTCTCCACTCCTGAGCGTGTGCTGAACTGTTCTTAAATTTCTCTTTATTCCACCTCTGTGCTCTTTGATTCATCATGTGCACCTAAAAATGGTAGAAGCGTTTTCTTCCCCACCTCTCCTGGATTGTAAAGTGGTTGGGTTACAGTTTTTATGAAAGGCACTATATAAAACCTTCCACCCCCCCCACCCAAAAAAAATCAGTGCTTTCTCACAAGCTCCCACCCCAAATGCTTGGAGTGAGCCGAACAGCAAGAAACACAACCCCACCCTCCAAGGAGGAAAATGTGGTGACTGGATGTTGCATGATCCTCCACTACTTCTGGGCTACACCTCTGGTACGCTGAGCTTAGCGTGTAAACCCAGTGTGACTCACAGAAACCTAGAAGTTTTGGCAGGAAAAGACCCTGCAGCCCATCAAGTCTGCACATCCCAGCCTAGCTAATGTTTACTGTGAGGGCACGAGTCGCCCTTCACACCTCCTTACTTCCCTTCCCCTTTTGTCACTGTCTTTACCAACCCCATGTGTCTGTCCTATCCAAGTTTGAATCCCTACTGATTTTGCACAAAATACCTCTGTAGGTAGTCTGTTCAACCCCTCTATCACCCTCTCTCTGAAGAAATGCTTTCTGACTTCCCTCAAATATCCCACCTTCCAGCTTCATGGAGTTTCTGTGTTACCAAGTGTGCCGAGCAGTGCCCTACCACTTGGCAACACAGTGCAGCTGTAATAGGTCACTGAAGGCTGCTGTCTAATATGTGACAGCTGTTAAAAAAACAAGCAAAAAAAAGCAACCCAGGATATATTAGGCAAGGAATTGAATGCAGGAACAAGGAGGTTAAACTGACATGAGCAAAGAAAGACAGTTGGTGTTAAATGGTAGATTTTATTCGCTGAGTTATTCAAACAATATGGCAAAAGAAAATAAAATAGAAAATATTTTCTGGTTAGTGGTTATAAACCACTGCCAGCGAGTGCCCAACAGCTCCATAAACCACATATGTGGTTTACGGAGCTCGTAAACCACGGGCAGAACAGTACCGCAGCATCAGCAGAAAAAACACTGAACAAGCTGTCTTAGCACTGGACGTTCACAGGTGCTACACAGTCGGTCACTCAGCACGAGGCAGTTACCCTTGCAAAGTGACAAAAAAGACAGTTTAAACTAAAAACTCCAAAACCCAGTAAATATTAAAAAATAAAACCTGGAGAAGTGTGGTTCTCTAGGTATTTTATGCACAGTGTGATGGCCACCTCAAGGGGTGCATAAAATCCCCATAAACCGCACTTCTCCATGCATTATTCTGCATTTAATGCAACCTTTCGAGCTGAAAGCAGTAGCACTCATTCAGAAAGATAGAGATCAAACATTTCCAAGTGTGAGGCATTTGCATTGCCCATTTGGAATAAATGACTGAAAACTCTGTTTTTTGAACTGACCAGGTGTTTTCCTTTTGTCTCCTTCCTCCCTTTGTTCTCCCCTACCTTATTCATTCACACCTAACTGTGAATCTGTGTTTTTTCCGGGAACCCCAACCACATTTAGAACTTTTGTGTTTTAAGCAACTGCTGTTTTTTGCGCTTTTTTTTCTCTGTCTCTCTCTTTGAAGAGCTGTAAGGAGAATTACAGTTGAAATTTACAAATAAAATGTTGTGCAGAGTGTTCGTGTGTGTGGCCCTAGTGCATTCTTTCCTTTGTTTGCTTTTAGCAGGTTTTCTTTCTAACTTTGCCTACTTGTTTTAAGGCTCCTGGGGATCTCCATGTCTGTGTGCTTTATTGCCCTTCCTTTTCCTACAGTGCCTCCTGTCCCTTTGCAGGGACACTGGAAAATGGGAACGGGACAAAAGGGCTCCGGACACAAAGGCTTCAAACAGCACGTCGCTGGAAGAAACGGTACTAGGACAATACGTCAGCTGGAAAGGACAGCACAGGGACAGAACGGCTCCAGGTGTCAACAGATTTATGGGTGTTGTGGGGTTTCAGGGGGATGTTTATGCATATGGCCCCTGGAAAAATATTTTGCACAAATTCTAGTTGTTGAACTATATTTTTACGGGAGGAATATGTATTTACTGGTATTTAGTGCAGGTGCCTTTTTGTCTGGCTGACGTTTTCTCCTTATGCCTTTTGGTCTGGGGTGATTTGTCCGGAGCTATTTTATCCTAGAAGCCTGGAAAATTGTACCTACAGTTTTATTAAAAAATCTGCAGTTTTCACCAGTCTCCACAACAAATTTGCAATTTATTGATGGTTTTGACTCAAATTGCTTAACAATATTAACATTTTCAAGAAAACATACTCAAATATGCTGACAGTTTGGCATACAGTTTTGAGTTTGGCCAAAACAGTACAGTGTGGGGTTGAGGAGGGGGTTCTGTGTGACTCTTTTTTTTAATTTTTTATCAGATTCACTTCACTGGTTCAGTTTGTTTTCAGAATCCTCTAGCCTAGCATGCATACCTCTGCGTTGAAGCAGGCTATCTGAAAACGTTTTGCTGCCGCCCACAAACACTGAAACAATAGGTGGATGTAAAAGTGCAAATTGCTCCATTTACCTAAATAGAATGCTAAGCACTGATAAGCAGCAGGAAAATCCCAGCCTCCCCCAACAAAACGGGGTACTACATGAGAAAAAGACCAAGGTAGAAAGGTCAGTGGGGGATGCTGCTACAGAAGGTAAAGCCATCAAAAAAATGGAGAGCAGTGAGTACCAATGCCCGTAGTCTGGGTAACAAGCTTCCTGAATTAGTGGCCTTGATGGAGGAGGAACATCTGGATATTGTGGCAGTCACAGAAACATGGTACACACAGAACCATGAGAGGGACGTAAACATACCAGGATACACTATCTACAGGAGGGACAGGGAGGGTAAAAGAGGAGGAGAAGGAGTAGCTCTTTACATAAGGAAAGGAATCAAAGCAACAGAACAAAAGGGTAAACGGGGAGGAGGAGGAGAAGAAGCACTGTGGGTCAGTTTGGAGACAGGCAATGGCACCACAATCCGCACAGGGGTTGTATACAGACCCCCACCCCCCGGGGGAGGAAATGGACAAGAAAATGATAGAAAGTATACTTAGACTGGCAGAAAAAGGGGAGATATTGCTGATGGGTGATCTGAATATGCCAGATGTTAACTAGAGTGCAGTTGCAGCAGCCACTTCTAAGAGAGGGGTTATTCTAGATGCCCTACAGGGGGCATACCTTAGACAACTAGTAATGGAACCCACTCAAGAGGGAGCATTCTTAGACCTGGTTCTCTCAAATGGAGATGGAGAGAGGATCACAGATGTAGAAGTGGGTAGCCATCTGGGAACTAGCGACCATCGAACAGTACGGTTCACAATAAACACAGCAATAGAGTCAAGCCATACAAAGGCAAAAGTACTGGACTTCAGGAGGGCTGACTTTGCCAAAGGGTGAGTGCCTAAGGAATGCACTAGCAAATGGGCAGGAAGGAGGGGTGGAAGAACAATGGGGAATAATAAAAACTGCAGTCAAAGAGGTAACAAGCCTTTGTGTGAAGCAAACAAAAAAACGATGTAAGAAACCACTTTGGTTCTCAAAGGAGGTGGCAGTGAAGGCTCAAGAGAAAAAGAAAGCATTTAGGAAGTACAAGGAATCACAGAAGAAGCAGGACAGAAAATAGTATCAGTTAAAGCAAAAGGAAGCTGGGAAGGCAGTCAGAACAGCAAAGGCCTGAACCGAGGAAAAGATAGATAACTCGGTTAAGAAGGGGGATAAAACCTTTTTTAGGTACATCAGGGAGCGATGGAAGACCAAGGAGGGATAGTGAAGCTTAATAAAGGGGAGGGGGTGGGCAGAGGGTGACTGTGAAAAGGCAGATACTAAACAAATATTTTTGCTCAGTATTTACAAATGAAGGAATGAGGTACCTAAAACAAACAATAGAAACACTCTGGATACAGAAGTTGATACCAGCCCATTTACAGAAGAAAGGGTTCTGAAAGAACTCTTAAAACTGAAGGTGGACAAAGCAATGGGGCCTGATGGGATTCATCCCAGAATTCTAAAAGAACTAAGGGTAGAACTAGTGACACCACTGACTACCCTCTTTAACAAATCATGGGAGGATGGGGTGGTACCTGAGGACTGGAGGAGGGCAGATGTGATTCCCCTTCACAACAGTGGGAGCAGGGCAGAAGCAGGAAACTACAGACCTGTTAGTTTAACCTCCGTGATAGAGAAAATGATGGAATCACTTCTGAAGGAAAGAATTGTCGAGTACCTAGAGGCCAGAGGGGCACAGGACCCAAGGCAGCATGGATTCACAGCGGGAAGGTCATGCCAGACGAATCTAATAGATTTCTTTGACTGGGTGACCAAAGTAGTAGATCAGGGAGGGGCTGTGGACATGGCCTACCTAGACTTTAGCAAGGCATTTGACACAGTCCCACACAAAAGATTAATATACAAGTTAGCCAGCCTGGGAGTGGGTCCCAAAATGAAAGCCTGGATAAAGAATTGGCTGGAGAATGGGACAAGGAGGGTAATAGTAAATGGAGTCCACTCTGAAGAAAGTGGGGGTTACTAGTGGGGTACCGCAGAGTTCAGTATTAGGACCGGTCCTCTTCAATGTCTTTATAAGCAACATTGCAGAGGGACTGGAAGGAAAAGTATGTCTCTTTGCAGATGACACAAAGATCTGCAACGGAGTTGATGCACAAGGTGGGGTGGAAAGGATGAGAAGGGACTTGGCAAGGTGAGAGGAATGGTCAAATGTATGGCAGCTTAGATTCAATGCTAAGAAGTACAAGGTAATGCACCTGGGAAACAAAAACCCAGGGGAAGAGTACACAATGGGGGGTGAGATACTAACAACAACAAAAATGGAAAGGGACCTGGGGTAGTCATATCAGATGACTTAAAGGTGGGCAAGCAACGTGAGAGGGCAGTAAGGAGGGCTGGGGGGATACTGGGATGCATAGGGAGAGGCATCACCAGTAGAAAACAGGAAGTTGTTATCCCTCTGTACAGACAGCTGGTGAGACCCCATCTGGAGTACTGCATGCAGTTCTGGAGACCCAATCTCCGCAAAGACATAGACAGGATGGAAGCTGTCCAGAGGAGGGCAACTAAAATGGTGCCGGGTCTGCACCGGAAGACATAGAAGAGAGAGAGAAACTAAAGGAGCTTAATATGTATAGCCTCAAGGAAAGGAGGGAGGGGGGGGACATGATAGAAACTTTCAAGTACCTCAAGGGAATCAACAAGTCCAAGAGGCAGCATCCTCAAAAAAGAGGTGTGCAAGAACAAGGGGCACACTTTGAAGATGGGGGGTGGCTCAGAGGTAATATAGGAAGTATTTTTTTCACAGAGGGTTGTGGATGCATGGAACGGCCTTCCGGAGGAGGTTGTGGAGTCAAAAACAGTGTTTGAATTCAAGCATGCATGGGGCAGTCATAAGGCAGTTCTAGGGGGTTGGGGTAGAAAGAAGTAGGTTGCTGGTTAACTAGGATCTACAGCTTATCCATTAGGTAGGGAAATGGGCAGACTGGGTGGGCCAAGCGGTTCTTATCTGCCGTCAAATTCTATGTTTCTGTGTTTCTGAAGCACAATGCTTTATTTTGAGTGATTAGAGTAAGTTCTTCATTGTATCCATAATTTGCTCCTGAATGGATTTTGATTTATACATCTGTGTAACCTGTGTGGCCCCGAAAGCCAATGAAAGGTATCAAACCTTCCATCTTCTCCTGATTTTACACATCTGAGGATTTTGGATGCTCCTACTAATTCTAAACTTGACTGTGCTTCTGAAGGAGTTGGTGACAGTGGTGTCTCACTTGATTATTTCATTTTTACTTCCCGGTATGTGCACTAGGCAACGCTCAATGTAAACACTAAAACAACAACCAAAAAAAAAAAAAAAGTTGACTAACATTTCGGTAATTTTGTATTTGGTACAAGCAGCACACCTGGGTTTGACTCTGACCACTTCCACATACATAACTGTGTGACCCCAAGCAAGTCACTTAACCTCCCTGTGCTTCCAGTTTGCCCCTGTAAATAGGCTTTCTGGCGACTTACCCGTTACCAAAAGCAGTAATGCCAAAAAAAAAAAAAAAATGCTGTGCATGATGTAGAGAAAAAATGGGTATGGTTTGCTGCTTTTAGTATTTGGTTTTAGACATTTTTTGACTTGTAGTGCAAATTGAGAATGACATTCATTTTAACAGAATAATCCATTTGTTTTTCACTAGAACTTGATGATTAGGCACCCTGGTTATCTTTTTTGTTCTGTTTTTACACTTTCTTTATGCACCCTATTGCCCGGGCATCCTTCCGAGGTACTCGCTCTGCAAGGACTCTACTCCCTGCCTGAACCCCTCGCTGCCAGCTTCCTCCCCTGAACACCCAGGCAGGTCTGGCTACCCAGATCACCTCCTGGGGCAGGCCCACCCTCCCGTGGCAACCTTTCTGAAATTAGAGAGGCCTACCTGAGTGTCAGGTCGGTCGTGGAGTACAGTGGAGCACTGGGCCAGCGTTGGGATGTGGGCCTGCCCCTGGAGTCCCCATCATCTCCATGGTGCCGTAGGGAGTTTGTCCCCTTTGCAGTGCGGCGTGCAGTGACGACTGCGCATGGCTGCCATGCTGGTGTCTGCCACACTCCACCCCTTACGCTGGCTGGTGTACCTGCAATACCCCCATCTCCTTTGGGGGCCGCCAGGACACTGAATGACCCTAGATCCCTCCCAAGGAAGAGGAGAGGAGAGCTGTCCTGTCCTCCACATGCTGTATCCTTTCCCTCCCCTGCCGACCCCCAGCAACCAGAGTCTGTCACTGAAACCGGGTTGCCGGCATGGTGCGAGGTGTGGTGTCCAGTGCCTCAACCCTCAGCACCAACGGGCTGGCTGCACCCTGGTTATCTGTTTTTTTTTTTTTTTTCCACGCACCAAAGTAGGCAGATAATAGAGGGAGCAGTGTAAATAGCTTGGTTTTTGAGCAAGCTTCATAGTTTACATTTTGGAAACTGAAAAAAATATGTTGCATCTAGATTAATGTGTAATATCGTCTGACTGTGAAATACTAAATAAAATGTAGTTGGCACTGCCTGAGGTTGATGTTTTAGGGTTTACAAGATATGCTACATATTGATGAACAGATTATTCATTTCAAGAATCCAAACTTTTCTTCATGTGAAACCATATACGGACGGTAAATTAACAATCTGTATGTGCAGCAGAAGAGAATAAAAGATTTATTGGAGAGTACTGGGGATGCTTAGTAAACCCCCACAATATCCCCTCAATTTGTGCAAAAAATCTCTTTCTGGGTAACTTTTTCCACAATTTTCCAGTGACCCTGCCATGTGACAGTGATGCATCAGAGGCAGTTAACTCAGTAAGAGCTGGTAAGCTGTTTTTTATAACATGGGTGAGGAGGACAAGCCAGTGGGCTTGCTGACACACCATCAGGTGACCGTGCATTAAATGCCTGTACATTCATGGTCCCTGTGATGGTCCCTCAGCTAGTATCCCTGGGCAGTGCCGCACTCGTGTCCAACAGAATCCAAAACCTGTAAGGCAGCCATCTTCAGCAGTGCCTTAGCGAGCAGTATAACACAGTTTTTAGGTGTATTGGGCAGTCTGTACCAACTTATATCATGTATTGGTCTGGGACCTAAGGCTATTGCAGCACTGGGCTTCTGTTCATAGGAAAGTAGACCGCAGAATCCCGTCAGCACAACACAGACACTCAAACAGCGGCAGGATGAGTTCTGTAGCATACTGTAGTTGTCACTGTCTGCGTGTCGGAACATCACTCGTTCAGTGCCATCTGCATAGCCACAACTGTCCGGAACCTGTAGTTGTGCAGTGCGGAAGCGTGCATTCAGCCGAGACGCAGATGACTAGTGACAGTGGTGCCCCCGCCGCAGAAAACATGCACCTGTCCTGTCAGCACAGCTGGGCAAAACAGATTCCATTTCGATATACAGAGACACAGACAGACTGGTAATACTAGCTGTAGTAGGCAAAAGTCGCTCATGTGTCTGTCCCTGCCACTGACAGGTACTGTCAGCACACAGATACTGTTCTGTAGTGTGCTACTCACAGCGCTGAATCATGGCACCCCACCCATAGCACAACACACAGAAAGAGAGAGAGTCAAGTCAATCGTGGGAAGCCTCACCTCTTGCTGTCGTCAGGTGTTGTTGCTGTCTCCCGTGATGTTCTGGAACTGTCACTGTAGAGGGGGCTGCAGTGGTCTTCCCTTGCAAACCCACAGCACAGTTTTCTGAGCTCGTCGGCATGATGACCGTAGCCAGTGTTGAACCCACAACCCCTTCTGCTTCTCTTCATGTCACTGCGTCAGCCTCACCCCTGGTCACCACCAGGAGCCGCCAGAGCTGCGCGATGCATCTGACCCTCCCCTTGCAAAGGAGAGCTGCCTACTGGCAACTCAGTCCAAGTCCACGCCCCCCCCCCCCTTGTGGCCCGAGTTCTCTTCCAGACCCAGTTCATTGGCGTAGTGAGAGGTATGGTGTCCAGCGCCTCAACCCTTGGTGCCATCAGGGTCGACTAGTGTTCACTCTGTTGAGCCCGAAAATGTCCTTAACATTAGAGAGTATTGGGTAGCCCGGTGCTATTTGTCTGTATATTTATAAAATGTGCTCTTTGTACTGCACTATGTTATTTATTTGCATATGTGTAAAATATGTACTGTTATTACGATGTGATATATGTTTTGGATCCTGTCTGTATTGTTGAAACAATTTATGTTCTGATACCTTATGTTTGTCATAAATATGTGAAACATGTAAACTGTAACCAAGGGACCTGTTTGAAAATGAGTTTCGTGCTCAATAGAGTTTTATCCCTATTCATATTTTATGAATAAAACGTTTTGCTTACTTACTTACTTCCTTCAAGTATTTAAAGGTTTTTATATCCCCTCTGTCCCTTCTGTCCTCTAGGAAGTGCATGTTTAGCTCCCTAAGTGTCTCCTTATCTTAGACTCCCACCTCTGGACTCTCTCCAGGACGTGACATCCCTCTTTAAGTAAAGACGTCAGAACTGCACACACTACTCAAGTGCAGTCTAACCAAGGAATTGTACAATTGCAGGATGACCACCTTCCTCCTTTAAGTGAGCCCCCTGGCAATGCCACCCTAGCATTCTGTTTTCCTTAGCTGCCACTCTCCCACACTGTTCTGAGTGATTCATTTTGACACCGATCACCACCCCCAGATCTTTTTCCTCCTTTGAGACCATTAGCTGTCCTTGCCCCCCAAATGGTAGCTGTATCCTGGGTTCCTAGCCCCTAAATGAAGTACACTACACTTCCGAGCGTTAAACCACAGCTGCCGCCAGTTTGACCCGGATTCGGGAATGGACCCGGGTGTTGGAGGGCCGGCCTGGGGGGAGATGGCTTGAGTGTCCCACGGCGGCTCGCCATCTCACGGGGGGAGGTGGGTGCATGACCCAGTGTCTGCCGACCTTTGGCGGAGGCCAGAGGCATAGCAGTATGGGTCCCATCGAGTAGGGAGTGTGACAGACATCAGCTTTGCCTTGATGTCCCAGACATTGCACTCCCAAGGGGGAAAACCAGGAAAATGGCTCCCTGGTCATCTGGATGATGGTTGCTGGTCCCCCCGCCACCACGAAACCCCGGTCGAGCTCAGTCCACCCCAGCAGCACCTAGGCCAATGAGTTGCACTGGTCAGCCCCCACCAGTGCCTTTCTCCTTGGAGGGGGGACCCATCGGATGAAGGGTTACGTTGGGTTACCTGGGGGGGGGGCTGACATGTGGGGTGGTGGCTGGTGGCAGGGTGAGTGCCGGTTGGGGTCCTAGGTGACCCAAAGGAGAGGCTGGCCGGTGAGTGAGGGAGGAGCAAAAAAACAGCTGCCAAGTATGTGACCACTGTTCCAGCCTTTCCAAATCTTCCTGGAGTGTCCCCCACTGCCCATTCCTAGTTTGTAATCATCAGCGATCAAGCTCATTTCTCACCTAACTCCTTCTGCAATGTCCACTATGAATGCATTAAATAAGAGTGGACCCAAGACAGATTCTTGTGGTACCCCACTCATGACCCTTCTGGGTGTTAAAAGCTCCCCCCCCCGCTACTGTCTGTTATTCAGCCAATTCCCAATCCACTTTACCATCTTTATCCCCCATCCCCAAGTTCCTCAGCTTGCCTAGTAGTCTTCCTTGTGGCACAGAGTCAAATGCCTTGCTGAAGTCCAGATACAGGACATCAGCCAGCTGCCCACCATCCAGAGAGCTTGTCGTCCAGTCAAAAAATTTGACCAGGTTAGTCTGACAAGATCTCCCCCTGATGAATCCATGTTGCCGGACATCATGAAGGCCATTTACCTCCAGGAAATCCACCAGCCTTTCCTTCAGGATGGCCTCCAAGATTTTCCCCACTATTGATGTCTGACTGACCAGTCTGTAATTTCCCGGCTCGTCCCGAGGTCTGCTGTTATGGACGGGCACCACATGTGCTGTCCTCCAGTCCAGAGGTACACATCCCTATTCGAGGGAGGAATTGAATAATTCTGTCAGTAAAGCCACCAGGACATCCGCCAGTTCCCTCAAGACTCTGGGGTGGATACCGTCCAAGCCTGGGGCCTTGTCAGCCCTCAAGGACTTAGGGGCCTCACATACTCCGCTCACCTGGATAACCCCATCTGTTAGTGTGCCCCCCCATCCATAATCCCTGCCCTACCTCCCCCCTGTGGAATTGGCCCATCCAATTCCCTTGTAAAGACTGAGCAGAAGTACTTGTTTAGTACCTCAGCCTGCTCAACCACCTCCTGTGTCCACACACCATTCTTTTTTAACCAGATGATCTGCCCCCCCACCTTTCCTTCTCTCCCTGATGTATCTAAAAAATACTCCCCCTTCCCCTCCCTGATCCCCTGTGCCAACCTAAGCTCTTTGGAGGCCTTGGCTGCTCTTACCACCCTGCTCACCTCCCTCGATATCCTATGGTATTTCTCCCTGTCATCCTCCCTTCGGGTACTCTTGTGCTTCCGATAGGCTAGCCTTTTCTCCCTTACCCTCTCCTGCAGCTCCCTGGTCCACCAACTGGGTTTCCTTGAATGCATGATGAATGCATCTGTTTGGCACCAGTAGGCAATAGTGCGTATGTGGTCAGGAGACACACAAAAAACAAATACTGACTTTAGAAGCTGGTTTTATATAGTGCATCCCAAAACTTATTACACGCGGTTTAACTGTTGCATCTGCCATTAGCCAAGTGTGGAAGGTTAGGTAAGGAAGGCTAATGAAAGCCTAGGAATCTTAAGCAGGGGGAGATAGGTGAGATTAACCACGGAGGGGATAGGTGACTTACACAAGATTAAATGGTAAGTAGCAGTGAGAGTCAAACCTGGATCTCCAGAGTCAGAGGTCTAAGCTCTGACCACTAGACTATGCTGCTTCAAGGCATAAGTTAGCATGCGCCTGGAGTACAGTGGGCAGTTCTGGGCACCACATCTGAAGAATATTCCACTGGCAGAGCTGCCGCTCATGACACCGATGACCGTGGTTAGCATCCCGATCCTAGGTCATCATAAGGCTGTTGGGGGAGAGTCGAGCATCCCAGGGCGCTCTCCTTCTCTGGGAGGGTTGAGCCAGGCTCCACGACAGCACTGCCTTCTTGGTGACCACGGATGGATGTGCAGGCAAAGCTGGAAGTGGAGGGTGAGTACCTGACTGCTCCACGTGACAACGCATGGCTGCGTGCATGGTCACATGTTGGGGCCCATCTACGTCATGCACAGAAAGGAAGAGAGTGGCCTGGTTCTTTTTCACTGCTCTGCTTCAGCTAGAGTACATGTTTTTGTGGCAGTGAGTACAGTATGAACTTTGGACTGTACATTGATATACACCAGCTATAAAAGTATTGGACCATAGCAATAGAGGCTTCAGCAACCAGATGTGGGAAATGGATATGTTTGAGTTTACTGTGGACTGTGGGTGTATCTGAGGGTTGTGATGGGGGAGGGGTGACTCGAAGTGTTAAGCATTTCAGGCCACAGGGAGCTAAGAATTCGCAACCAGGTGTAGTGTGGGCATATATGCTTTTGGAGTATGGAGTATGGGGTGGGGGGTGGCATGTTTAACTTTGAAAATGCTAAGGCTATCTTAGGAGAAGGTGGGCTTATCAGACAGAACCGATCTCTCCCTGCCATCCAGTGGTACTCCCCTCCCTCTCCCCTGGCCCCATCTGATTGCTTCCTGGTGTCCAGCAGTACCCTCTCCAAAACCCATCTCTCCTTGCTGTACAGCAATATCCCCCATCCTCTCTATCCCTAACCAGTTACTCCCTAGCATCCAATCCATAAACGCTTAACCAGCTATTGTTGGCGCCAGCCAGCTTTAGTTGTTAAAACGAGCGAATTTCAGCCTGGGGAGGGAAAAGAAATAACACGCATTTCACTTGCGTGCTTCAGGAGCATATCCTAAAAGTCTGTGGATCAAATATTATGTTTTTTTCCTGGCCTAACTTTCATTTGCTCTGACAGTGCCAACGTTTTGTCTGTCGAAAGATAATGTTCCTTAAAATGGATAACTTTTTTTATCCTTTATGCTGTTTTCTGTATTGTAAGTTGTTTTATTCTGGCTCAGACATAACCACTGCACCTGTATTAAATGTACCATAGCTTTTATTCAGTAGAGCTGAGTTGTAAATGAAATAGATAACTTTGGTAGCCGTAGGGCTCGGAACTTAATTTTTGTACTTGAAAACTTGGAGTCAGGTTGACCTTAATAAGTCCTGGTGATACAGTTTCCATGTGCAGATGTAGACATATCGATGCACTTTTTTCATCATTGTTGTATTGTTATAATAAACAAAAACCTTTTATTTGTTTAAAAAATTTTAAAAAAAGTTAAACGTTTTCAGATTTTTGTTTCACATTCAAATCAAATAACTTTCAACCAAACTTTATACTCGCAGCTCATTCGTTTAACACTACAATTGCGGCGTGACAATTGCAAAAACTTAATTTCATGTTTAGCAATCTCACATCTTTCTTGCTTTTACAAGAAAAAAAAAACTAAAAGATTTACTTTTTTTAAGTTGGAAAATACAATAAAGTTTGATATGTGCACTGTAAAAAGGACTCAAGTGATTAACAAAGCACTGTTTGAGCAAGTCCAAAACCCAGCTTATTCAGAATACAGAGTTGCATGTAAAAGCCGATTATAAAATGGGAGACAAAAATGCTGAAAGCTGATTGGTGGAGAGCCAGTTTCACCTGTGACGTTATCCCGGTACACCCTCACGGGTGATGCTAATGGCTGTAAAATGACCTGCTTCCTACCATAAATGCATAAATGGATCTATTTTATAGTTGCAATAAGACACTTCATCATTTATTTATTTTGTAACTGGGTAAGTGCACTACACATAGAAATGCCTATTTATACATGGGTGGAGAAAATAAATGAGATGGACAAATAGTAATATAATAATTCAATTAGGGAAAAACCAAAAAAACTATAGGGTGCAAGTGCAGCAGTTGAGTAGCTGATAGCAGAGATTCGGTGGTCGATGCCAGTTAGAGAGTAGACATACAATATAGCCAGATAAATGACAGGTTGGTAGGTAATTAAACGTTTTAGGTTTGTGTAGAGGAGGGGAGGGTGAAGTGGTAGTGCCTAGAAGTGGGCAAGGGAAAGTCAGTGGGCCCAGGGAGCCATGGAAGAAGGCAGGAGGTTTGGGTAAAGGAAATGTATGTGAGAGGATAAGTGCAGGAGGGGGCAGAAAGTGTGACGGCCAAGAGGTGACACAGGTCTTGAAAGTGAGAAGATGGAGGGTCTAAGACGGTGAAAGCAGATGCAGGGGGCTGAAGCAAGTAGGTGATTCCAGTGTAGCCTTTTGAAGCAGCCATGATTAGTAGGAAGTCGAATGGATTGGGGAAGAGAGTTCCAGTATTTAGGGGCAGCATGGGAGAAGGCACGAACACCCA
This sequence comes from Neoceratodus forsteri, assembly GCA_016271365.2. NCBI lineage: Eukaryota > Metazoa > Chordata > Ceratodontiformes > Ceratodontidae > Neoceratodus > Neoceratodus forsteri. The sequence goes on from CM057450.1 coordinate 987,327,878, forward strand.
TAGAAGTTTTACACCTTGGTATGTGGAGGAGAGTTTGTTAAATAGATTTAAGCCCATAGGAAGAAGTTTGAGAGCGCAACATGGAGGCAAGGGATTTTTTTTTTTTTTGGGGGGGGGGGGTTCTAGATCTGACAATGCCATCTATGAGAGAGCCAAATGAATGGAGTCGTTAGGCAGTGAGACAGGGCCATTTTAGGTCAGCATAAAGCTGACAGTGGTGCTTGCTATGTGGGGAAGCTGAGGCAAACAGCAAATGTTGTTATAGGTGGTGTCCCACTTGTGGAGAGTGGCTTTTGACGCACCTACATAAGTGACCTAGCCATAGGCCAGCACAGGGAGCAGAATGCCTTGTGCAGTGGCTAACCTAGCTGATGGTGTTAAAGCTTAGCTTGTTTTGTATGCAATTCCATGTGTGTCACTGGGATGACGTCACTTCTTATATGGTTGAAGGCACCCCACCTGTGGCCTCGTGCCTCACAGTGCACCCAAGGTGAGACGGTATCCTAGCACAGCATGTGCCCTGGGATGCCTTGCTGCTTAAAGAGCAGTTGGAGCCGGCCCGTCGGCGCAGCGGTGGGATTTCCGCTTGCGATGCCGGCGCACGGGTTCGAATGGATCCGGGCCGCCGGAGGGCGGCGGGGGAGTAGGATCGAGCGTCCGGCTGGGAAGCTCTCCTACTCTGGGGAGAGGCGCGGGCAGCACTCGGTGCGGTCAGGGACCCCTGGTGGAGACCGGGAGTTCCGACGCAACCGACGCCGACGTGGGGGAACTGGGCGGACGCTGGCTGCCATTGCATCGCCCCCCGCCTCCGGGAGAAAATCTGGTGGAAAAAAGAAGGCGGCAGGACCACCGATCTATGAAGCCCTCCCTGGAGAGCCTCACATTGCCGCTGTCGCTGCAGGACCCCGACCAGTTACAGTTCCGGGGGTCACGAAGGTGGCCTGCGGCCCCACCCTCCGTGGGGCAAGCCGGGGGTGACTGGGGTCCCCAGCAGCAATTGACGGAGGTAGAGGTCTCCGGGGGCCGTGACCAGGGCGGATGGCCCCGGTGGTCCTGCCAGAAAAAGGGCAAAATAAAAAAAAAAAAAAAAAAAATAAATAAATAAAGAGCAGTTGCAGTGATATCCTCTGAGGGGCAGGCAGCTCATGGCTAGGAGCTGCCTGTCCCAGGACCTAAAATACCTGTAAAGCAAATATTTCTGTGCAGTGGTTAAATACTAATTTTATTTACAAGAGTGCGATCTCACTTCTGTATCCATTTGCTAGCTGCCGAGTGTGCGCTGCAGTCTCGCCCACAAAACTGTATTTTTAATGACTCGAAATGGGGAAGGAACTGTAGGACTATAGATAGCATTGTAATGCTATGGGGAACAGTGGCAGTGTTTAGGTGATATTTATACTATTTACAGATAATTGTACATGTTAAAGGGGGTAGTACATGTAATACTGGCCCCCCCATAACATGTACAATTGCCTATAAATAGTCGCAAGTACAGTGCACTCCACTTATAATGAACACTGTTGTGAGACAGTCGGTAACTGTGAACAAAAACTGTTCTCCCAAATGAAATCTATTAAATCCAATACATATTTGTCTGGTCATAATAAAAACATTGCTTGTAACAGACACTTTGATGCTTTTATGGGCATTTGTAGTGCCTTGTTTTATTTTTGGGTGGGGGGAGGGTGCAGAGCCAGTTAGGAGATTTAGTAAACGTAGAATTTAGATGGAAGAGCTATAGACAGTGGTAGATCCAGCATTAACAAAGATCCTGAAGTGACAGGACCCTTTTTTTGACCTTTGCATGCAACAGAACCAACAAATCCAGCATATAAGGAATAATGTATGGGTGACCATACACAGCAAGCCTGTGTTTCCATTGAAGGGTCGAGATAACAGCATATGGACCTTGAGGGCAAAGCTCGAGACGTCCATGCTTTATTTCAACCCCAAGATGGAAACAAAAGACAAGCTGTTTATGGTCACCCATATTTTATATTGTTATAGTATGTGGTTCTGTTGCGGGAACTAGCGTGTGGTGCCGAACTCCAGTACAGAGAGAGAGAGAGACAGAGAGAGAGTGTGAGTGAGCCAAGGAGTGGCTCTGCCAAGTAAGCACTCCCAGTACATATTTTAATTTACTTGATGTAAAATCCGCTACAAAGAGAGTGAATTAGCTCTAGTACAGAGTGAGCGAGCTGAGAAGCAGCTCTGCCTAGTAAACGCTACCGTGCTCTGAGAGGAATCCTCTCAAAAAACCCTGAGGACAAGCATCGTGAACTGCTAGTGCAGTTGTGAAAGCAGGCTGTGGCATGCACAAGTTGTTTTCAGGGAAAATGAAAGCAGGTACCAGGCGGGAATCCTTTCCAGCCATTAAAGCCTACATTAATGCGCGGCCATCAGGGTGCCAATTTTGGGATTTGTGCCCTCCCTCAGGTCCACCCACCCTTTGGAGTTACAATATTACTAGCAGAGCCCCCCAAAACAGGGGTCAGCAAAATCATGACTTGGCGCCCTGATGTCTGGGCGCACTAACTCTGGCACTCTGAAAGGGTGGAACCGGTGGGAATCGGTGCAAGCAGGGACACAGGTGCACTTGATAGAATGTGCAGAACAACTTTTGAATAGCCACTGATTTCCATACACATAAGCCCTATCCATATACTATAATAAGTTCCAACACAACCAGAATTAATAGTATCACGGCCCACTACCAGGGTAATAGAAACAAAAGTTTTCTTCCTGTTTGCTGACAGCCGGTCCCCTTTTAGATTATCCGTATTCATTATTGCTGCAGGACACCTTTTAAAATCCTGGGTCCAACACTGGTTACAGAGATTAAATTTCTTAAAAATAATTCTCCACAAGCTGTGCAAACTTTTATTAGGTAATTAATTACACTAAAAGGAAATTATTTTATATTTCAATAAAACCCTTGCAGTACAATAGCCTTTATTACTACTGTCCTAGAACCCCCAACATCCAGCCACTATAGTTACTGTCTTCTTCTTACCTTCTGCAATAATAAACTTCCTTAAAAAACTCATGTTCCCTGACAAACACACAGAATATAGAAACTTACATGCTAGACAAGATTCTGTATAATCTTTGAAGTTTTATAATAGGTTCTCATTCACTCTGAGCCCCCTGCTCACACACACAGACATACCTAACACATAGACTCCGCCTCCTCTGCATATAATGGACACTGGATATAATGGACAGAAGTTGTGTGCACAGATGCATCCATTGCAACAGTCTTGCACTGTATTGCCTGAAGACCACCTCAGCTCCTGATAGCATTATAATGCTATCTATAACTCTACAGCTCCTTCCCCACTTGTTGTCATCAAAACGTGGTTTTGTGGGAGGGGCTTCAGCAGGCGCTTGGTGGCTAGTGGTGGATACAGAAGTGAGGTCGCCTTTGTTGTAGTATAATTACTATTTAACCCCCGCACAGAAAAATGTAGTTTGTGGGTATTTTAGATCCTGGGGCAGGCAGCCCTTAGTCATGAGTTGCCTGCCCCCATGGTGTCAGTTGCTCTTTAAATCTTTATTGTGATAAGTAGCCAGAATACTGCAGTATTCAGAATAATAAGACAGCGTAAACATATTGAATTTCTTCTTTAAAGCCCCCATGATGCTTACTTCTAAGTTTGGACTTAGTATTTTTTTTTTTTTTTTTTTGGGGGGGGGATTTATCTGTTGGCTAGACATTTGGCATCCACTTTAGTTTGGCAGATCTGCTTACAGCTGGAAGCAGCCTTTTTTCTGCTTTATTTTCTGTTAAGTAGAATACTGTAGATCATACCGGATTACAAAGATGGAACTGCAGTAGTTGATGTTGGATCTGGAAACCAGCAGAGACCGCATTGCAAGTTCACAGAATGGAAACTTACAATACATGCTAAAAAAAAAAAAAATTTCTGGGCTTGTATGGAAGCATGTATTATTACTTTTTCTTTTCTCCTGCACCACCTCCCCTCCGCCTCACCCCACCTCTCTCAGCATGTGGCTGTCACAAACTAAAAAGAGCACAGTGGGGCACTCGGGAGCAGATGTTAACTGGCTGTTTTAAGTTTTCCCTGTGCTCCTGGTTTTGCTACTGCACAGAGGACATTAGTAAATATTTTTTTTTGCTTGATATTATTTCTAATTTTTTGTTTTGTTCCCACACCACCTCCACCGTTGATATAGGGTTCCCAGCATATACAGTAATGCTGGAGACTGTGGTTTCCTGTGGGAAGAGAGGGAACTGGATCAGTAAACCATGGGCTTCCCCTTGGTGACTAGCTGTAAAAGATTGGTTGTCACACTTGCTCCCACCTCTGGGTGGAAGATTTTGCATATTGAACAGTGTCTTAACATTATGACCAGTCACTCAGTCTTTTGACATTGGAGTTCTGAAAACTTTCTGCTCATTTCTACTAGTTTGGGTTTAGATACTGATCGGGATTCAAATTTTTTTTTTTTTTTTCATGCACAGAACCATTTTCAGTGCCGACTGGCTAGCATATTGCATTTATCTGATTGGCAAGCTTATCAGCAACCATTAACATTTTTTTTTTTCAGCTGGTTCCATGTCCCTGAGTGTTGAGGACTGCTCTTGCATGGTTTCAACCTGGTTTCTTGCCTCAAACCTGGGATGTCTGGAGTGGAGAGTGGCTCAAGCCCGGGTTATCAGAGGACTGGCCGGGGGGGAGGAGGATAGAGCGTCCCAAGGACTGCTCTCCTCTTCCAGGGGGAGGGTGGGTCGGCGACTGGCGCTTGACTGGCCCCTTGTGGAGGCAAGGGTCTGGCTACCATAGCTTGGAAGTTCGGGGAGGTGGTGCAGATGTAACCAGTGTCATTGCACACAATGCCTCCCAGGGGAGCAAACCAAGGGAAAATAATGCGACCGTGCAGGATGCTACCCGCCGCTCCGTCGCAGGTCCCGCATTGGTGCCTGGACTACCTCTCCCTGACCGACACTCAACTCCGCTCAGAGGCTTAGGGGTGGGCCTTTGGGTGGCCTTTCCCATAGGGGGGTCATCCATGGGGAGTACGGGAGAAGGTAAGGAAAGGGTCAGAAGACGGGGCAGGGCTGGGCAGAAGTGGCAGGGCTTAAGGGGGCTGGTTGATGGTGGAGCAAAAAAAAAAGTGGAGGCTGTCTGGGGAGGGCTTTGAGCATCCCCTGTCCTCTTGGGGGGGGTGATTTTGAGGAGGTGTGGAAGACAGCATGCCACTTGGCACTTACTCTTGGGGACTTGCTCACGTGGGTCTCCACAGAGTTATGGTGGTGGTGGAGGAGGACTTGAGGAATAAAAACCTCCCACTGGCCACAGGATGATGCTGGGCCAGAACTCTCCCCATGGTCAGTGGGCATGCACAAGTGCTCATCTCCTTACCTTAGTAGTGGTACCTGATGTCACCTGTGCACCCTCCCAAACTGTACTCCTAACAGAACGAAAGGGGCCCGCTGCCTGTTGGGGGGGGTCCTTGCACAGAGGTGAGTTTTTCCCTTTTTTTTTAGTTTTCAAGGTAAAAAAAAAAAAAAAAGATCCTTATTTACAATAAGGTATACATACTGCAAGCTAAGAATAAAACACATTTAGTGAGCTTAGTGCATAATGTTCTTAAAAGAACTGGAAGTTCACCATTAGTAGAACACATTGCCTGCACCATGGCCATGGGAAGGACCTTACCGCCCATGCCAATAACACGCTTAGATACAGGCTTTAAAACAGCCATTGTGCTCCTCATAGTTGTCATAAAGGTAATGTAGATACCATGTATTGGCGTGTCTTATTTCTCTTTCAACTCTTGGGGGATAGGACCTATGAGGAGAGGCTCGAAGAGCTAAATATATGTACACATTGGAAGAGAGAAGGGACCGGTGGGACATGATAGAGGTCTTCAGGTACATGAAGGGGGTAAATAGGGGAGGAGCAGTCAGGGTGCTTGCAAGGAAGGAGGAGGGGGCCACTGAGGGCATGGGTGGAAGCTGGAGGGGAAGATTCAGGGAGAAAGGAGGAGGTGCTACTTCACTGAGAGGGTGGTGGAGCCATGGAATGCAGTGCCTAGGGACTGGTGGAGGCAGAGACGGTGGAGGGGTTCAAGAGGGGGATGAGAAAGGTACAGGGGAAGGGTTCTGGAAGCAAAATCCAATGCAGCGAGAATATCCAGAACTGGGAAGGGAGAAGCCAGAGAAGGCGAGGGGGGCAGCAAGGTCAGCTCCCAGGGTGGGGGCTGACCAAACGAGCAGATACGAAAGACCGTTAGGCCTCTTCTGCTGGTAGTTTAGTATGTTAGTAACTCAGATGCAATATACTAACATACTAAAAAGCCAGCAAAATAGGTCCAGTGGTCTGTCAAGTCTGCCCGGTTATCAGTGTCTGCCCAGGGCACCGTCATAGCCCTTCCCCCAACCCCCAGTGAGGCTCTGGGATGCACTCTCCCACTATACCTATCCCAGCCTCTCTTGAACCCCTCCACAGTTGTTATAGCCACCAGCTCTGCAGGCAGCGCATACCAGGGATCCACCACCCTTTCAGTGAAGTAATGTCTCCTTGTTTCCCTCCTTAGTCTCCCACCATCCAGCCTCATTGAGTGCCCCCTGGTGGTCCCTACCTCCCTCAGCTGCAGCACCCCATCAAGGTCGACCCTGTTATATAAGTTCAGATGTTTTTATGTATCCCAGTTAGGGTCATTCCATCCCCTATCTATCAAGTAATATGAGACTATATAATAATGTAAAGACTACCCACAAAGAGGATAAATAGCTGGGTAGAAAATTGGCTAATGGGGCAAATACAGAGGGTAATGGTTGTTGAGATAGTCTCCTCCCCCAGGAAGGTCAATAGTGGGGTCCCCCAAGGTTCGGTATTGGAGCCACTCCTGTTCAACACCTCTGTCTCGCAAATGGGGAAGGGGATTAGGAGTACGATGAGTCTCTTTGCGGATGACTCAAAACTGGGAGCACTGGCGGATGGGAACGAAGTGAGAGAGACAGTCCAGAGGGACCTGGATACCCTGGAGGGGTAGTCAAGGAGGTGGGGATTGAGGTTTAATGCAGGGAAGTGTAGGGTGCTGCATCTGGGGGTCAGAAACCTGGGCCATGTATACACCCAAGGGGTCTCACTGCAAACCACATCGAGTGAGCGGGATCTAGGGGTGGTGGTAGACGTCAGAATGAATAACATTGAAAATTGCAGAATAACTGCAGCAAAAGCAAACAGGATACTGGGCTGCATAGCCAGGGGGATTATGTCCAGGAAGAGGGAGGTGATCCTCCCTCTGTATAGTGCCCTGGTCAGACCGCATATTGAGTACTGTGTGCAGTTCTGGAGACCTCACCTCAAGAAGGACATAGCACTGCTGGAGAGGGTCCAGAGGAGGGCAACCAGGATGATTCAGGGCATGGGGGGTGGAGGCCCTATGAAGAAAGGCTGGCTGTACTTGCTGGAGGAAAGGAGAGACAGGGGGACATGTTTGGGGGTCTTCAAATATGTAAAAGGAATAAACAAGGGCAGAGCGAAAGAGATGTTCAGACTAAAGAAGGGGGGAACAATCAGGGGGCATGAGTGGAAGCTAGAGAGGGGAAATTACAGGGAGGAACGCAGGAGACATTACTTCACTGAGAGGGTGGTGGAGCTATGGAATGCACTGCCCGGGAGTCTGTTGGAGGAGGGCACAGTGGAGGGCTTCAAGAAGGAGTGGGACAGGTACAAGAAAACTGAAGCTGAAGATGACCCTCTCTGGGGCTGGGGGTGGAAAACCGAGCATCCATTAGGAGGCTGGCTACCGAGCAGACACGACAGACCATCAGGCCTATTCTGCTGGCTTTTAGTATGTGGTACAACATGTATAAGTAATAAAGTGAATTAAAAAAAAACCAAAAACAGTTGAGTTGTAAAGAAACTGTATCTGAGGACAGTTAGCTCCAGAGTCTGAGTTCTGCTGTCTGTCCAATGTTGTAAAACAAACATGAGAAAGATTAAGCAGCAAATCTCAGCCGGTCAGCGAACTGTGATCATGGTGCTACTAGCACAAGACACAGAGGGGGAGGGTGGTCACAGGTCGCAAATGACAGCAGTCATCTTAAGTGCTTAGCAGACCTAAAATACCATCATGGTAAAAAGTATATAGGTAAGGATTAACCCATGATAGAGCATGGGTTACTGGGGAATGAATCCATGCTGGGGGCGTGAATGCTGATAACCACCCAGGCATGGATTAATTTCACACGTAACCCACGCTCTGGAGTGGGTTAATGCACTTATGACATGAGGATGAAAACTGTGTTAGAGGTTTCCCGATAGTGTACTGTCTGCTGCAGCGTCTCGTTAACTCACTTAAGATATGCCCGGTGCGACTGCCTGCCCACCCACAACCTCGCTTACTCCTGATTGATGCTTGCTCACTCCCTGCTCAGAGTAAATGCGTTTTTCTTCCCCATGTTGTAATTCTTGGGTATTGTGCAATACAGTTTTGCCAGTTTTTTTTTTTTTTTTTAACTTGCAAAGTGTAGCACTGCAAATACTTTTCAAAGATCTACACTCCATTTGTTTACACGGCTTTCCAAAATGAAGGAGATGGACTGAGTATTTACCTTTCTCCAAAAGTTAGCATCTGAGCACTATTCACCTTCTTATAATGATGTATGAATGCTGAGGGAGATGAAATGAATATGGAGCAGGCAAATGCAATCTTTGGAAACTGCACACCTTCATGACGATAACTGTTACATTTTTAAACACTGTCTCCCTTACAATGCTAGACTGGTCCGACCTTGCAGGCACACCAACCTTCAGAGAACAGGGAGATCGCACTGAAGCCGAATTCACGTTCGAAAGACGGCACTCTCGCTTCCTCAGATGCCTTGGAAGAGCAACCATGGATTAATTGAGAATTAATCCATGGTCAGGTGATGAGTCTTGACAAATCAGGGGGGAGCATTTTTGATCCCCCTGTTATAATAAGCCTTTGTGTATTCCCAACATTAGGTATCACAGGAGGATGTAGTTTCCCAAGATAATTGCATATAGCCTAGTAGCCAGCACCTCTAGCACAATTCCCGGAAACATTCGCCCTCTCACAGAACTAGCCATATTTACAGTAATGTGTTGGCTGAATAAAGAGGAGCAGAGTTCAGGCCTCCTCCTCATCTTCATCTGGATCCTGTGAGCCAGTTTTACACATAAGGTGTTTTGCATCTTGAGGGTCAGCAAATAAGTAATCCTGCTTCCTAGCATATACCACTGGGTACTGGATCAAGTGAGTTATTTAACAAGACTGTATCTGCACTCTGATGGCATCAAAAGAGCGTCTTTGTTCCCAGTGTCTCATAACTCAAGCTTGGGACTGGGTATCTAAATGCCATGTCCCGAGATTTGGTCTCCTGAGGCCCAACCTGCCTTGCTGCCTTCATTACTCTGTTCCAGTCTAACATGCCTCTCAGGACAATCAAAAAAGTTTGTGGACTGCTATTCTGTTCCAGCCTTTTACGGGGAGTAACTCAGTAGGTTCATTGTATGGTAGGTGCCAGGTCGAGCTTTAAATTGTGGGTGAGTCAGTCTTTGACAAAGTCCCTGAGATTGTCCCCCACCACCAACTCTAGGAGACCCAGCAGCCTGATACTAATTGCTCTAGACATATTTTCCAAACTTAACCAGAGTGCCGTATTTTCTTTAATAAACTCCGTTGTGGCTGTGGAGACTTGTAGTGCTACACTAGCTTCCTCCTTTGCTTTGGTGACTGCTGCCGAAGATTGTACCTCACAGACATGCAGCCTCCCTTGCAAATCTGAGACCTTCTGGCCTAGGGTTGTCATGTGCTATTTGAGTGCCTACACCACCTGTAAGACTTCATCATTGGTGGTACTGGTGGCCTTCTCTCCAGCGCTACGCCCAGGCTGCTGAGGGCCTTTCTTTCCTCCTCCTCCTCCTCTGGCACTGTTTTCCTCGGATTACCTATGTATCAGTCACCAAAAATCAATCGCCCACGGCAGAAGGGGAAGTATTACTCCTACTGTATCAAAAAATAATCACTTTATTAAAGAAATAAGTAGAATAAAATAATAAAATTGCAAGTCTGAGGAGAGAGAGAGCTCTGAAGACACGACTGCTCCTGCCAGTGGCTCAGAGGTGAGGATCTTAATGAGGAAAGAGGCCCAGGCTAGCAGGTGCTGTCACACAGCAGAAGCAGAAAAGAATGGCAGGGCAGAAGGCAACTTCACTAAAAGAATCATAATTAAACAAAATAAAAAAAAAAATGTTGTTCCACACTAAAATACTGGTTTGTGATAGTAGATCATCCGGATGCATTGGCATTCATAGGTGATGCTTCACTCATAGGTGATGCTGTCTTTGAAAATAGTCACACTTGCAGCCAAGGTCAGAGTCCTTTTGAAAATGGAGCCCATGGTCTTGAATGCTGCCGGTGCAGCCAGCAACATTTTATTTCCTGAGATACATTTGGTAAAGGTAAAACAGCTCACAGAAAAAAAACAGGACCTCATATTTTGGTGGGTAGGGGTTTGGACTCAAAATGATGGGCAGCGAGGAGACTCTGTAGTCTCAATTTAGGGCTACTAGCTGACCTCCTCCTTTTCTCCCCTTTACGTAGAGGGACCAGGCAGGGGTGCCCCTAACTCACATCAGTTTCCTACTGGTGTTGGCACCCCTGCCCTGTATGGATCGACAGGCTGACTGTGTTCAGGGAATGTCTATTGAGAAGTGCACACAGCTGAATCTGTAGGCTGATTGTGCTTAGCCCATTCAGTTAGTTGGAGGAGTCACTGCCAGTGATCCCCTGTATGATTAATAAATGTAAGGCTGTGTCCAGGTGCAGTGTAAATTAGACCAGGTGGGAGCAGATTTCCCATGTGCAGTAAGACCCTCAAAAGCAAACTCTGTAATAATTGTGTTCACCCCATCATCTCTAGCTGGGTACACCCACGCTTCTGAGCTTCAGGATTCTAAACAAATGTGTCTGCACGTTTCACTGAGCACTATACTGTCATGTATTGTGTTGTACCTTCTAGTAAGCCATGCTCACTTTGTACTAGGGACTGTCACTTTGTGGCACTCTGATTGACAGGATCTCTTCCACTTGGCCTATTTACATTTTCCTTGTACTGTGGCAGAAATAGGTATATTTAACCCCTTCCTAAGTCTTGGCTCACTCCGTGTTAGATTGTTTCCTGAACTGACTGTGCCTCGGAGGATTTTGTGCATTTCTTCCAGGCTTTCATGTGGTCTTTAATGATTTTATGGTGTCATTTTACATTGAGTTGGGTTACGTTCTGTTTTTTATTTTATTGGCAAGGAGGCTCAAATTCACATTACAAGAGTAACCGATAAATTACAAGTTCATGCTGGGTTACAGACAGTAGGAAAGGGGCAGTATACCCCCACATCACAGAATCCGGACATTAATATAGTTATAATCAATTACAGTTTCATAGCAGTGGTACACATATCATAGCCTCTGTCCCATAAGTTTTCTGGTCTTGTATTTTGTTTAAAGAGCAGGGAGTGCTGTCTATTCTCCCCTGGCGCACCAGTCCCCTCGATTGTGCCTTTGGGATCCCGGAGGGGATCAGTAGTTTGGTGGAAACCAGGTGGCCTCTAGGACCTGCTGTAGAGCACTCCACATCTGGCCATATGTTGATAGCTTGTCCCGGAAAGAGTATTGCATCTTCTGTAGTTTCATGCTGTCTGGTAAGGTTGAAACACAGTGATCTATTGTGGTAGTGTTTCTACTTTCCAGGCCTGCGCTATCAGATGTTTACCCATGGTGATGCACAGTTTCTGTAGTGGATAGTGGTAGTGGCTGCTATGGTGTCTCCACATGGGAACCCCAGTATGATTCTGTCTTCCTAGGGTACATAGGAACATTTTTTCAAAGTTTTAAAAATCAACTCTGTGATGTGAGCCCAGAAGGCCTGTACACATGGGCACCATCATACCATGTGGAAATAAGATGCATCTACTATTTTACACTTTGGACTTCTATCTGATTTATGTACTTGGATTGGCCAGATGGGCCCACATGGGTGTGAAATAGGTTCTTTGTAAGAAATTGGAATGTACCTGGCATAGGCCGTTGTTTGCTAGAACTGGTCATGACACCCCTTAGATCCTGGTCCAGTTTCCGTCTGTCCACCCTGGTCCTCCCAGGTCCCTCTTCCACTTAGTATGCACCACCCTAAGAGGATTCTGCAGGCCGTCTAGAAGCATATTGTAGAATTATTTGTAGTTTGACATTGAGGATGGGGGTTTAGTACTGTAGTATAGCTTCAGCCAGGGATTGAGCTGGATCCTGCGAGAGCAGACACTGCTCTACCTGCATTCTAGACCTAATATGAAGGTAGGTGAAGAAGTCCCAAGGGGGGTAAGTGAAAACTGGCTGAGAGTTGTTGAAATGTGGATATGGCTTCCCCTTCAAAGAGTTGCCCATATGTTGTCAGACTATTGTGCCACCAGTTTGCAAGTGAAAGGGTGACTGAGTCTGAGGGTTCCTTCCTCCACCACAAAATGGTGCCAATATCTGCTTCAGGGGAGAGCCCCTTAGGTTGCTGTATGAAGTTTTGGGCTTTAAGCCAGACCCCAGAAGTGGCTCTCAAAACAGGATTGGGAAGCCGTCCCAGTGGCGCCGGAGGTTGAGGCGCTGGTCGCTACATCTCGTACCACGCCGGCGACCCGGATTCGGGAATGCACCCAGGCACGGGGAGGTCGGCAGGGGAGAGGATTGAGCGTCTGGAGGACTGCTCTCCTCTCTCTTGGGGGGGATGGGTGCCATGTTGTCCCACCGCTGATCCACCTCTGGTGGTGGATGGAGGCGATATGGTGGGGATGCACATTCCGACGTGGTCACATCAGTAGTGAGGGGGGATGGTAGAAAAAGGATGAAACTGAGCCTGGCAGGGCTCCATGACGGTCTGCCGCACCTGAGGGCCGATCCTGAAATTCTGGATTGGGTCTCCAGGGAAGGGGTGCCACCTTCCTGGCCCTGCCATGGGTGGCAAGCTGTGGAGGAACCTCCAGGGTTGGCGAGTGCGGGAGCGGCAGGACCAGAGAGAGAGAGAGAGAGAGAGAGAGAGAGAAAAGAGAGAAAAGAGAGAGAAGAGAGAGAAGAGAGAGAAGAGAGAGAAGAGAGAGAAGAGAGAGAAGAGAGAGTCCTCCCTAGGAGGGCTGAAGCCACTGCCAGGGCTCAGAGGAGGAAAAAATGTGAATGGGGGGAAAAAAAAGGGATTGGGAATCAACTAGACAGGACTAGTGTCGAGGAATGGTAGGAGGGATCCCCCTATATGGGCAGTCTCCAGGTCAGCCCACACCGGGGCTGGCAGTACCTGGAATAGGTGTGAACACTGGGGTAATATAGACACCTTCACTGTGTTCACTCTGCCCACTAGGGTCAAAGGTAAAGTTTTCCATTTATCATAATCTTGTTTTAGTTTGTGTAGTAAAAAGTGATAGTTAATTTGCTTCAGGGTGGATAACTATTTTTTTAGGATGGTGGACTCCCATGTACTTTAAACTGGCTACTGGTGGCAGCGGGGTTCCTGCCACTTGAAGGGGGGTTCCCACTCCCTTCCCTATGCAGAACTACTCACATTTGGCCCAGTTGATTTTGTGGCCCAACAGAGGTCCATATGTACGTAAGAGGTCTGTTATTGCCTACACTGTCATGTGAGGGTTAGCCTGGTACAGGAGGACATCGTCCACAAAGAGGGAGATTTTATGGTTGACACCTTTGAAATTAAAGCCCTATTTATCCCCTCATCTTGCCCCCCCCCCCGGTACTTAAAGTAAATAGCTCATTAGTGTCTGACCCACCAGCTGTAGCTGCGGGAATTTAGCTCCTACTATACCTCCCAACCACTGAGCTACTGAAATTCTCCCTCTTACCCTTCCCCCTACCCTTTCCCCTCCCCACCCCCTACCGTGTGCCCCCACCACCACCCTCCCACCTTCCTTTCGCTACTGTAAACCCAAATTATGCCCTAAGTGCCCTCTTCACCATCAACTCCTCTAAAGGTGCCTCCCCTGACAGCCTTGACCCAAAACCTCTCTCGCTCTCTGCTTCGGCCATTGCCTACCCCCCTCTCAATAATGCTAAATCTTTCATTCTCCACTGCCTCGGTCCCCTCTTCCTGGAAACATGCCATGGTTCTCCCATTACACAAAGGGGGTGACCCCTCATCCCCTTGGAACTTTCTCCCCATTTCTCTCCTCCCTATCCTTGCCAAGCTTCCAGAACACATTGTCCTCTTCCAGCTCACCTCTTGTCTATCTGACACCTCTTTTTTCACCCCCTTTCCAGTCTGGTTTCGAGAAAAACCACTCAACCACCACCTCTTTCCTTCGGCTCACAGACTCCATCCTAACCAGGATGGACAGCCCAGCCAATTACCTCTGCTTTTTTGTCAACCTAGCCAAGGGCCTTGACACCTCTCTCACTCCCGGCGGCTGGCCTCTCTCCCGCCACAAACTGATTCAAGGCCTAACTTATTGGCAGAACCCAATCAGTTAAGATCTTGGACACTACTTCCCCGCCCCTCCCGATTAACACTGGAGTCCCCAGGGCACTGTATTAGGGCCCCCTCCTATTCTCCATCTTCTTAAACGACCTACCCTCTGTTTGCTCCCCATCCTCCACTATACATATGTATGCCGATGATACAGTCCTGTATGCATCTGGCTCCTGCCCTGATGATGTTACAACCAGCTTACAGCACGACTTCGACAAGGTTCAGCTCTGGTTTGCTAACCATCAACTTTTCCTCAATGCCACGAAGACTGTTTCCATGACCTTTGGCACAAAGCAGAGACTTTCTAGGCTTCCCTCTCAATCCACTTTCCACACCCTTGATAGGACTTTACTTGAGGACACATCCTCCTTCAGGTACTTAGGCGTTTGGCTGGACCAACACCTAAACTTCTCTGGACATATTGACACATTCCAGAAAAAACTGCGCCCCAAGCTTGCTGCCCTGTTCAGGAACCGTAGTTGCATCCCCACTACAGCTAGGTGTGAACTTGTTCAGAAGATGATACTGCCCATTTTCGACTACCGTGATGAAGTCTATGGTGCTGTCACAGAGTCCTCCCTGGCCAAACTAGGCACCCTCTTCAATTCCTTCTGCTGCTTTGCCCTGGATGCCCCCCCCTCGCACCTATCACTGCCGTCTTTATCGTGCCCTATCCTTCCCATCTCTTACAAATAGGCGACTCTCCCACTGTGCTATTTTCACCTCAAAGGACTGGCTGGGTGAGCTCCCGTCCTACCTCATCTCCTCCTTTATAACACCCCCTCCACCTTCCTATTCCCTTAGATCAACCGACTCCCATACCCTGGTTGTCCCCCGCAGATCTACCCAAATTGGCCAATCTGGTTACTCGCACCACCTCCCAAAAATTTGGAATCCCCCAAATCAGCACTCATCTTCCACCTACTCCATCAGCCTGCCCTCAATAATTACCTTGCCCTAGCTGCTCTTGCCATGTTCCTCCCTAATTCTCTCCTCTAAGCCTGGACAAGGAATATGGACAAACCCTACCCCCTGTACCATCACCTGCATTTACCCTGTGCACACCCCAAATTTCTAGCCCTCCTCCCTTCTTCCAAACTGCTCCCCCTTACTGGCCTCCCTTGATCTCGAATGCTCTCCATGGGTCCCTCTCCTGCCCCCCCCAGGGCTTGTATCTCTCATCTACTCCCTTCCCCCACCATCCTAAAGGGTTATCTCTGGGACATTGCCTTATCCCCTTCTCTATGGTCCCCCCAGTCCCCTTGCAGGGTTCCTTGCATCCTGAGGGGGTCTCCAGGGATACGACTCTTCCCCCTCCCCCTTCCCACTTTTCTTTCACGTAAGTACTTGTTTACTTATTATTGTCCACTCTTTCTACATATTATGCACAGCACTTGTAACACCTGCCTTACAACTATATGTTAATGTTGATCTTGTAAGTTGAATGTTTAATGTCTCATTCCTGTTGTACCCCTTCCCCTAGGTCACACTGGGAGACGAGCGACTTGTTGCTCAGTGTGCTTTCCTGGTGAAACATTTCAATAAATAAAGCCCTGAATCTGGGAGCTCCCACGGACTGCTGTAGCCAGAGGCTCTGTGGTGTGCATGTATAGCAAGGGGTAGAGAGGACATCCCTGTCTTGTCTCCTTGGTAGGCGAGAAGGGACAGGACAGGTAGCCATTGGTCAGTACCAGGGCTTGACAGGATCTGTATAAGGTTGCTGTCCACAACTGAAGCCTTGGGCTAAATCCGAAGTGCTCGCACATGACAAACATGAAGGGTAACTTGACCTGGTCAGAGGCCATTTAGGTATCCAGGGCCAGCAGACTGGGCTGAGCAGGTCCCCCTTTGGCCACCTTCACACAGTATGTTAAGGGTTCACCTGATATTGTGTTTGGCTTGCCTCCCTTTGATAGATCCCCCTTGATCCAGATGACCTAGCACAGGAAGGACCCCCAACAGGTGAACCGCTAAGATTTTAACTGTGATTTTGTAATCTGCATTTAGCAGAGAGATGAATCAGTAAGTGCTGCACTGGGTGGTGGGGGTCCTTACCTGGTTTGGGCAGAATTGTAATGGTGTCAAGATACTGCGAAAGTGAGAGCATCGCGGTCTTCAGGGACTCAAGGGCAACATTCTCTGGGGGTTCCTAAAGGATCTATCAAAATGCCTTGTAAAACTCGGACAGGAGGCCATCTAGCCCCGCAGCCTTATCAGAGGTTAATGACATAACCACCCTGTGTGTCTCCAACTGGGATAGAGTCTGGTCCCATGCAAGGCTGGTTCCCGGGGACAGGGAGGGAATGGAAAGTGTGTCCAGAAAAGTGGATGACGAGGCAGTGGCTTCCACTGTTTCCGTGGAGTATAGGTTAGAGTAGAAAGTTTGAAAGGCTAGCTCAGTGTCCTGCTGCTTAAGGGAGACTGCTTCGTTAGGGGTCTTCGTACTGGGGATGGTTTTATCTGCCTCTTTTTGCCAGGCCAACCTGCGCCCCCCCCCCCCGTGCCCTTGAAAGTAGGCTCCAGCCCGAGCAAGAAATATATTGTGCTCTAGATGGGCAGAGACCATTCACTTGGTTTAATCTGCCCTTAGGAGTCTGATCTCCCCAAATTTAAGGGGGCGGGGTCACTGTATGGCATGTTTTTCAAGGACCAATAGCGTTTTCTCAGTCTGTTCTCCTTTTCTTTGAAATAATTTGTTTCTGTGAGCTGCCCCAGAAATAGCCATTCCCCTGGCGAAAGCCTTCGTAGCTTCCCACAGTGTAGTTGCTGAAGTTGCCCCCTTGTGGCCAAAGCTTCTGTTAGGTTTGCAGACATTGCTGTTTTAAAGTCTTATCAAACAGGAGCATCTGGGGGATGCATGTTGTGAATGTAAAGAACTGGCTGTGGACACCATAAGAGAAAGTGGAATAGGTACTTCCAAGCAGCACTAGAATGAAGTAAAGTTCATCATTTGGATAACTGTTTCGATGCCACATTAACTGCCCAAGTCTTCTTCTGAAAGACTGCCACTGTTGCAGATTTTCTGATGCACATTCAGGTGGAGACTGGGATTCCTTTGGTGTGGTTTAAAACATCAAGGGTTCTTTAATAATCTCAAACAATTGCTGGTGATCCCAGAGTAGAGGGGACATGAGCTTTCAGTCCCATCATGTTGAATAGTAGTAAAAAGTGAGGTGTCTGAGTAAGTATAACTGAATGCAATGTGTTTGTATAGAAGATGTATCGTAACTAATGATTGTAATAAAGATATCTAAGTAGAAGACGAGATCAATTCCAAAAGTACTGAGCAGAGATGAACAGAATTTTTTTTTTGTTTGCAGAAACAATGGCTGAACCATAGAACAGTTTGCCAGCGGAGGGAGTGAGCGCCAAAACCATTTAATGGTTTCAAGCACAGATGGGACATACGAACATATGAAATTTGCCAGCAGATAAAAGCCTAGAGGTCTATCAAGTCTGCTCGAATGTGCAGCTAGCACCCCTTATTCTGCAGCTGCCCCTCCCTTCCACCCTTCCCCTTCATTAACCCTCCCCCTTGTCCTGTCCCATCCTCGTTTGAAGCAGTCCACTGTTCTACTGCATACCACTTCAGCAGGTAACGATTCCACCAGCCACCACCCTCTCTGTAAAAAGTGTCTCCTCATCTCCCTCCTGAACCTTCCTCACTCCAGTCTCATATCATGGCCCCTGGTGGCCCTCCCCTCCCTTATTTTGAACAGTCCCTCTGTACCCGTCTTGTTTATTCCTTTCATGTATTTAAAGGTTTCAATCATGTCACCCCTGTCTCTCCTCTTCTCCAGTAAGTACATGTTCATTTCCTTCAACCTCCTCTTGTACGATAAGTCCCCTTGCCCCTTGATCATCTTCATCGCTCTGCGCTGCACCCCTCCAGTAACTTAATGTCCCTCTTCAGATGACAACTAGTACTGCACGTATTCAGGTGGTCTAACTAATGACCCATACAGTGGCAGAACAACCTCCCTCCTCGAGGATATACCCTTGCATACAACCCAGCATTTTGTTGGCCTTTGCAGCTGCCTTCCTACATTGTGCCAAGTTGTTCATTGACCCTGTAATGAGCACACCCAGATCCTTCTCTCCTCTGTCTGGGCTAGCTGCACTCCTAGCTGGTAACTCCTCCTTGGGTTCTTCATCCCAAAATGCAGCACCTTGCACTTTTTTGGCATTAAAGCCCAGTTGCCAGGTGTCTGACCAGGTTTCAAGCTTTGCCAGATCATCCTGCACCTGCCTTCCCTAGGTCATCCACCACCGCACCTACCTTGGTATCATCAGCAAACAGACTGATCTTGCTCTTGATGTCCCATGATATGTCTGCAATGAATATCCCAAACAACACTGGTCCCAACACCAAGCCCTGTGGAACACCGCTCGTCACTGCCCTTGGGTGTGAGGCTCCCACCACCACCTCCTCTGTTGCCTTCCCTGCAGCCAGTTTCCTACCCATCTCACCAGCTTTGCACCCGCCCCTGTGCCTACTAACTTCCTTCCCAGCCTTCCATGTGGCACTGAGTCGAATGCCTTACTGAAGTCCAGATACAGGACATCCACTGCATGGCCCCTGTCCAGTTGCCTAGTTACCCAGTCATAGAACTCGACAGGTTGGTTTGGCAGGATCTGCCATGTTTGAAGCCATGCTGTCTGCTGTCCTGTAGTCCTTTGGCCTCTAGGAGGGCCACCAGCCTCTCCTTCAGGATAGTCTCCATTAGCTTACCCACGATGGATGTGAGGCTCACTGGTCTGTAGTTTCGGTTCATCCTTGGGGCCACTCTTGTGGAGGGGCACCACATGAGCCATCCTCCAGTCCTGGGTACACACCCGAATGTAGTGAGGCATTAAATAGTCTGCCAAGGTCCTGCAAGCCTCTGCCAGCTCCTTCAGTACCCTGGGGTGGATGCCATCTGGGCCTTGCGCCTTGTCCACACTTAGTGCCTTCAAACCCTCTCGAACTCTGCTATCCATGATTTCCCCATCTGGCACCACTTCCCCCCCTCCTTCTGCCATTTCTCCCACCTTGGGTGTCACCCCCCTCTTCTCTTTAGTAAATACTGAGCAGAAGTACTCATTTAGTGCTTCTGCCTTATCGCACCCTGCTTCCACCCAACCCCACTCCTTCCTAATCCTTACAGCTCCTTTTCTCCCTGATGTACTTAAAGAAGTCCTTCTCCCCCTTCTTAATGCCTTGTGCCAGCCTGAGTTCCGTAGATGCTTTGGCTCCCCTTACTGCCCTTGTCACCTCCTTCGATTCTGTCAAGTACTCCTCCCTGTCCTCCCCCCTCCCTGTTTTCTTGTACTTCCTAAAGGCAGCTCTTTTCCTCCTTACCTTTTCCATGACCTCCTTGCTCAACCAGATCGTTTCTTAGCCCCTAGCCTCTTGCTCTGGGCTTGCAGCAGGTTTTGGTTGCCTCCACTATCCCCAGCTTTATGAGCTCCCACCTCTGGTTAGTGTCCATACTAGATTGAATTCTGGCCAGGTACCCTTTTACCACTTCCCCCATCCTCCCAAAGTCGGCCCTCCTGAAGTCCAGCACTATTGTGCCAGATTCCACTCCTTCCTTGCCCATATCCAATGTGAGCCATACTGAGTGGTAGTCACTCCCTGACGGCAGTTCCTCCACTGTAAGTTCTCTCACAAAGTCCCCATTTGCCAGCACAAGGTCAAGGTATTTCCAACCGGGTTGGTTCACTGACCATTTGCAGCAGAAGCTGTCCTGAAGGCATCCAGCAGTACCTGCTCCCTTCTGTTCCTGGTTGTTGGGGTGTTCCAGTCCACTCCTGGCATGTTGAAGTCCCCACAATCACCACACTACCCTTCTACTTGAGGTCTCCTGCAGTCTGCCGCTAGTTCCCTGTCTAACTCCTCCGTCTGAGATGGTGGCCTTACACCACTCCCATTCTAAGAATCCTATTCTTGGAATCCTGGATTTGCATCCAAAGTGACTGTACTACCCTCCTCCCTTCCTCCCTTACCGCTTCAGTCCTTCCTTCACATATAGTGCCACCTCCCCTCCTTTCCCAATCACTCTGTCCCCTGAAATAATCTGTACCCTGGTACAGACAGGTCCCAGTCATTGTATTGGGTGGCCCATGTTTCCGTGATGACTGCAATATCCACACCTCCTCTGCCATGAGAACCTGTAACTCTGCAGTTTTCCTCCCAAGGCTCCTAGCATTAAGGTAACCACCTTCCACTCCCCCCCATTCTGCCCTCCTTTCCTAGCATCACTAAAAGTACTGCCATTTGTCCTTTGTCACTGTTATGGGGGTAAGCTCATATGGTTTCCCAGCCTGTGGTCTCTGCATATCTCTTCCCCAACTGCCACCCCCACTCCTAGTTTAAATTCCCAGCTTCCTCTATGTACTCCTCCATCCTCTGTTTCAACACTTTCTTCCTCCTCACCAAGTGTAGTCTGTCCTTGGCATAGAGACTACTGTCCTCCCAGGTCCCTCCCCCCCCCAACAGCCCATACCCTTTAGCACAACACCAGGTTCTTAGCCATCCGTTAAATTCCTCTATTCTCAGCTTTCTTGTTGTGCTTGCTTTTGGCACCGAAGTATCTCTAAAAGTTACTGATCTTTCTGCCCCTCACATAATTGTGCTAGTTCTCAAACCTCCTCTGACTGTATCTACTGTCTTGTCAGCCAGGTCGTTGTCCCAAGATGTATAATTAAATGAGGCTTGTCCCTACCCCTTCTAGCATATTTCAGAACAGACTGTCCCACCCTTTCCGCTGTCATTCCTGGCATGGCCTCCACCCAAATGCGACTATGCCTTCCCCCTTGCTACCCCACCTAACTCCTCTTAGTATTGAGTCCCCCAGCACTAAGATTCCACCCCTCTTACTCCCTGCTTGCTTCCATTCATCTCCCTCTCTCATTTCCAGCTCCTCCTCTTCCTCCTGCACATTATTTCCCTTTACCCCTGTTGCAATTCTCCCAGAACCCCCGGCCCAGTTTGGTCCAGGCATTTATCAATTACTCCTCTAATTTCATCATTTCCTCCTCCACCTTCTTCCTCTCTAACAGTGCACAACTATTTTCTGAAGGCCCTTCACAAATGCCCGCTCCCTCTCTCTTCATAGTAACCTAGTAGACATAGTTAAGGGATATTAGTAAGACAGGCAGCAAGGGGGTGGATAGTGTAGACAGCCTGTATTGACAAAAGGTCTTGATATAAGCTAGGATGTTACGGGTTGACTGGATGGACCATTGGTGTTTTTCTGTATCATTGTCTATGTTTTTATGTTTCTAATAGGAGAGGTGGTGGAACCTGAGTAAGTATTATTTATGTGACGGGTGTCTGGTCATGATAGCTCCAAATAGATAGAGTTATCATGACAACTCAATATGACGATACATCACAGTATTTCCTACTGATAACCTCTAAAAGTCATGCAGCATGATATAATACAGTACTAAACCATTGTTGATTCGCTAAACTGTATGTGGTTCAGCACTGGCATAGAGATGCGTACCGGTACATCTATGTGTCTTTCTGCACCAGTGTAGAAGTAAAAGATCAAAAAGTGAATGTGGAACACTTGTTGTGGATTGTATTAAAATCCACCAGTTCTGGCCAGCCTAATGACTCAGCAAGACTGCTGTGTAAGAGGTCCGCAATAAGGAACAGACTTGAGTTTCTCATTCATTGGCCCAGCAGTAGGTGTGTTGTGTACTTAAAGCTTGCCCATGAATTGTGGCGAATTTGGTCACAGTGCATTGCATTTGCGAACTGCGCACTATGCAGTTTGCTGCATTTACAGCAAATTTCACTATGCAAATTGATGAAATTCATACTTTGCTAGTTGTTAATATAAAGTGCATCAGTTCACATAGTAGAATTCACCACAAGGTGCATAGTGCAGTAGTTTGTGTGGTAAAATTTGCGCAGTTGCGAGACTTTCACTGTGTGAATTGCAGAAATTTTTTTTTTTTTAACTTTGCACACAGCTAGCCAGCAGTGCATAAGTCTGCGTTAAGGTTTTTGTTGAGAAGCCACTTTGGACAACAGTCAAAAATATTACTGTCCAAAGTTTAGAAAGCCGAAATATCTGGGTTTGTTTGTAGCTGCCCAAGTCCCATAACTGTGGGAAACGTTTTTTCACAATTTGAGGAACTAAAGTAGTTGCCATGTCGAACACTGCTGCAGAGGGCAGGTGTGTAGTGGAAGCAACTGTGATGGGAATCACTGTCTGCCAGTTATGTGTATATAATTTTTATATAAATATATGTTTTTGAATTCTGCTTGTGAAACTTGGCAGTCAGCACAAGGCATCCTGGGACATTAGATTTTTAAAAGTGTATCATTCTCTCTGAGTGGAAGGAAACGGCTAACCTCAAAGAAACTAACACATGCCTAACAAAACCTGTGTCGGAATCATAAAAGTTATGTTGTCGGAGAGTTGGTTCTTTGAAGTGAAAATATTGCCTTTTTACGAGGTGACAGGAGGGAGAATGTTTCCTAGTCCATCTGTGTCAAAACTCTCACGATATTGAGAGGTGGTTCTCAGACTGTTTTCCTGACAGATCAAAGGAATGTTGTAACCTGTCATAGAAACCATGGTGTAATGGTAAGAAGAGATTGTCTTGTTATAATTAAAAATATTGCAGCCGGCCTGTCGGTGCAGCGGTTGGATTTCCGTCTGCGACGCTGGCAACCCGGGTTCGGGAACAGACTCGGGTCGCTAGAGGGCCGGCCGGGGGGAGAAAGGAAGAGCATCCGCTGACTGCTCGCCTTCTCCGGGGGAGGGGGGATGCGATTCAGTGTCTGCTGACCCCTAGCGGAGGCTAGGGTACAGCACAACGCCTGACCCACGATGGCTACGTGGAGCGCATTTGACGCCTGGCGCTTGTCGTGGATGTCAGTGGCACGTTGCTCCTTGGGAGAAAATGGGAAAATGGTGCCAGGGCCGATCAGGTGATGGCCTCCCCGGATCTCCAGTTCTGGGCTCCTGGACCTCCATCTGCCACCTCAGCAGCACCCAGGGTCATGAAGTATGGCCAGATGGCTCAGCCCTCACATAAGTAAGGGACTCGCCTGATGAAAGGATACATCGGGGATACCCGGGTAGGCTGCAAATGTGGGGCGGTGGGGTCGGGAGAGTGCCAGGCTGGGAAGATCCTCTGAGGGGCCCGAAGGAGTGATCAGCTCTGGTACGGGGGCGGAAAAAACAAATAATGCAACAAAAAAAAAATATATATATATATATATATTGTTGTATGTTACAAATTGATTACAGGACTAAAAGTGGCCTCGTGCTGTGACATCACAAGGAGGGTGGGGCTTTAACTCTGATATTGCCAAGTTGACTGAAAGGACTGACACACTCTTGTTCTGAACTTGGAAGGGACACTCTTTTTCTGGACTTCTAAGAGTCATCTTGGTATTTTGGACACATCTGCCAAGATAGGTAACTTTAGCCTAAACCATCTGCTAACTGAAAGACTGAGGTAGCAATTAGTTATTCAGTGCAAGGCGCTTTGGTTGTAACTGTCCATTTATTTTCTGACTGTACCCTTAATGTATATATATTCTGTGTTTTGGTGTTGTAGTTAACTATTTTAAATTTTAGTAAACTTTGTTTTTCCTTAAAACGCTGCCTGAGACATGCTCGTTTGGGTGTGAATGGTGGAACAGTCTTAATATTCTAAGAAGCTGTTGAAATGCTTATTGTGTCACCTTATGCAGCCACGTTAAAGGGGATCTTTGTAAAGATCCTGCAAGGTAAGAAAATACCAGCGTCTCAATTGAGTCGGCAGGGGGTTGTGAACCAGGTTGGTTGTATGCCCACTGGGTCAAGTATTGCACTGCTTTCCCTGAAGAGTGTGTGATATTTGGACCTGTTACCTGGGTGTGCTAGCTAAAAAGGGTTCATAATTGACCCCAGGACTCAAGACTGGTAGTTGCTTGGACCCAAATCAAACAGGAGGGTGTCCCTGTTCGTCCCCTGTTCACAAATCGCACTTAAAGATTGGGCACTGTGGGAGCAGAGGGCCTGACCCCAGGTGTGGGTTTGTGACAGCAACATGCTTACTTTCTGCCCTGCTCTTTCCACAGCGGACGTAAAGGCAGGACTTGTAAGGGTCACAGAGGAGATGCCACCTTTGCCACTTATGGCTGATATTGGGTTCTGTATGGCTTTCTGAGTGCTAGGAAAGGGGAACTTGGTAGAAAAATAGGGAACGTGAGACATCTGGTATTTATGGACAAAAATCCCCTCAGTTCTGGGTTTTTTTTTTAAACTTTGTTGTTTATTAAGTTTCAATTGATGGCAATCAATAACTGTCCATACCAGAGACAGTCCACATAAGAATTTAACCATTGGAGCAAATGCCCCTTAATCACAGGAAATAAAACATGATGCATCCCTCATATTAATGATACAGCATCAGGGGGAAAATACCATTATTATAGCATAGTAATATTCTAAAGTTCAGTAGTTATACTGCAGTGAAGTCCATGAGCAGCATGGCTGTGTCCGATAAGTGAAATATCCATGATTAAGTCCAACAAAAAACTGTCCCATTTAAGGGAACGTTTTTCCTTGCTATTGCCCTAAACAGCAGTAAAAAATTCAAATAATCTAAATTGTTAGAACATTTTACCTAGCTGTATCTATATATAAAATACTACTCCCGTTAGATAACTTAGGCACTCTAAGGTAGAAGCCCCTTATTTATATTAAGGGAGCCTTTTCAACCAAATAGCAACTCGTTAAACTCAAACCTCTGGACTTGAGACCCTGTAGTCCCACATTAACTTGGACCCCACAGATTTACATCCTAGGAGTAGCCGGTCCCTTCAGATAACAATGAGGCAAAACCTTTAACTGGTACAGTGAACAGTTTTTATGAAGAAGTTCTCACTCCCGGGTCTCGTCCACATTTTCCTCTTCATCCAACCCTTGGAATCTTTGCTCTGCCTGTGCCTTCTCAACCCACTTGCTTGCTTATATTGGGTCCGAGAAGGCCCATAACCTTGCTTTTATACACAATTCAAAGACACGCTGGAAAATTGATCGAGTGTGGAATGCTCCGCTCAAGACTGCAGTGTACTCCGTCGAATTTCTTTCTTCTCTGTCATGTTGCGCAGCTAATATCGGGGAAGAGATGCACTGACTGTCCATCCTGGGAAAGCGGACCGTTCCTTCTGGCCAAAGACATGATCCGGTCCCTCTCCCTGATTCCTGCGGTGACTACAAAGGCAGTGCGTGGTGGGCAGTTTGCCTCCATCCTTCCTCGTGGAGTAGTGCGATATGCCTTTTGGATATAAAAGTAATCAGGATCGCTGTTCGATAGAAGTTTTTCTGCAAGCCAATCTTTAATAAACATTTTAGGGTGATCCCCCTGAGATTTAATGCCCTCCGGTAATCCCATCACTCTAATATTTGTGGCCCATGTCTGGTTCTCAAGTGTTTCCAGACATGCTCGAAAAGGGTGAGGGTGGTGGAACAGACGTACATACCTCCAGTTGTACCTCTTCACAATCCATATGCTGTTCTGGCAGAGTGTGGTTCCTCTATGGAGGCACCCACAGTGGAGACCAAGGAGGATACTGGGAACCTCCACAAAGGTGACCCACAGGAGGGTGGCATGGGACCCCACAGGGGAAGGAAACAACTTCTGGTGGGGGACTCCATTGTTAGGAGGGTAGAACTGGGTGAGGGAGGGGGTGAGGGAGGTAAGGTGCCTGCCTGGCGCCATGGCTTGGAGGGACAGGAAGTGAATCCTCAGGATCGCGGGAGCAGCTGGATGTCATTGTCCACCTAGGGACAAATGACCTGGCTGAGAAATGGATCAGAGCAGTGCAGGAGGAGTTTGTGGAGTTGAGGAGGGACCTTAGACAAGTAGCACGCATGGTAACCTTCCTGGAGGTGCTGCCTGTCTATGGTATGGGTGAGGCTAGGGTGCTCTGCACCATGGGATTCAATCAGTGGTTGAAAAACTGGTGCAGAATTCAGGGTTTTGGCTTCACTGGGGACTGGGGGTCCACCTGGAGGGATGCAGGCCTATAGAGGCGCAGTGGTCTGCATCTGTCCAGGAGGGGAACCAGGATCCTAGGTGATGGGTTTAAATGCTTCATTGGCAAGCATTTAAACTAGCCAAGGGGGGAGGCACTGAAAAGGAGAAGGGAAATCCTAGCCCCCTCTCAAAAAATCAGGGTTGTTAGGTAAACACCAAGACAGAGAAATCAGTAGGGAGAAGGGCAGGGGTATTTGGAGAAAAAGACAAAGGCAGTAAGGCCATCAAAAAATGGAGGGTAATGAGTACTAATGCCCGTAGTCTAGGTAACAAGCTCCCTAAACTGGTGGCCTTGATATCATGGCAGTCACAGAAACATGGTACACAGAGAACCATGACTGGAATGTCAACATACCAGGGTACACAATCTACAGGAGAGACAGGGAGGGTAGAAAAGTGAGGAGGAGGAATAGCTGTCTATGTAAGGGAAGGGATCAAGGCAACGGAACTAATGGGTAAACAGGGAGGAGAGGAGGCACTGTGGGTCACCCTGGATACTGGAAATGGCACCACCATCCGCACAGGGGTTGTATACATACCCCCGTCTCGGGGGAGAGGAAATGGACAAGAAAATGATAGAAGGCATCCTTAGGATGGCAGAGAAAGGGGAGATATTGCTGATGGGGACCTGAATATGCCAGATGTTAACTGGAGCACCTTTGCTGCAGCCACTTCCAAGAGCAGGGCCATTCTCGATGCCCTACAGGAGGCATGCCTCGGACAGCTAGTGTTGGAACCCACACGAGTGGGAGCAATCTTAGACCTGGTATGCTCCAATGGGGATGGAGAGAGGATCTCTGATCTAAAAGAGGGTAGCCATCTGGGAACAAGTGACCACCAAACAGTGTGGTTCACGATAAGCTCAGTTGTAGAGTCGAGCCATACAAAAGTGAAGATACTAGACTTCAGGAGGGCTGATTTTGTCAAAATGGGAGAGTGCCTCAGAAAAGCACTCGCAAACTGGCAAGGAGGAGGCGTGGAGCAACAATGGGGAAACATCAAAACTGCCATCACAGAGGCAACAAGCCTTTGTGTGAAGCAAATAAATCAAAATGAAAGAAAAAAAACACTATGGTTCTCAAAAGAGGTGGTGGGAGCTGGCCCGGTGGCGCTGAGGGTGAGGCGCTGAACGTCACATCTCGCACCACGCCGATGACCCAAGTTCAGGAGCGAGCTCGGGGGTTGGCAGGGAGGGAGATGGATAGAGCCCCCGCAGGGCTGCTCTCCTCTCCTGGGAGGAGGGTACGGGATTGCTCGGCACTCTGGCAGCCCCTTGTGGAGACCGGGGGCACAACAGAGTGCCAGAGCTGTATGTAAGGGAGCGTGGCTGATGCAGGCAGGATTGCCGTGCGCCAGTGTCAGATGTGAAGCACGCATGGGGAGGGGGGCTCCGGGCACCACTGGAGGAGAAGTAGAGAAATACCCCTCCAGATTGGATAGGCGAAGGCCCTGCCAGTACCACGGCCACATGCCCAATCCTGGTTCCCTGCCACCGCCCCCTGCGGTCTCCCCGGGTTGCCCTCCCCCGACTCTGGGAACCGTGACAAACTTGAAGATGGCGGGGGAACACAACGGGCAGTAGAGTGAGTCGGCGAGAGCAGTGGCCCGAGAGAGTTCCGATCTGGAGGGTCTGAAAAGAAAAGTCGGGGAGGAGGGGAGAGGTGGTGGAGAAGGTTAGGGAAAAAAAGATAGCATTCAGGAAGTATAAGGAAACAGAAGGAGCAGGACAGAGAATGGTACCAGTTAAAGCAGAAGGAAGAGGGGAAGGCAGTCAGAATAGCAAAGGCCCAAACCGAGGAAAAGATGGCCAACTCAGTTAAGAAGGGGGATAAAACCTTTTATAGGTACATCAGGGAGTGAAGAAAGACAAAGAGAGGGATACTGAGGCTGAATAAAGAGGAGGGTGGGTGGGCAGAGAGAGACGGTGAAAAAGCAGGGATACTGAAGGAATACTTCTGCTCAGTATTCACAAAGGAAGAGGAGGGGGACATACCTAATCCAGTTAATAGAAGCATTCTGGATGGGGGGGGGTCTATCAGTCCTTTCACCGAAGAAAGGGTTCTGAAAGAACTCCTAAAACTGAAGGTGGACAGAGCTATGGGGCCTGATGGGATTCACCCCAGAATTCTAAAAGAACTGGGGGAAGAACTAGTAACACCATTGACTACCCTTTTTAACAAATCATGAGAGGATGGTGTGGTACCTGAGGACTGGACGAGGGCGGATGTGGTTCCCCTTCACAAAAGTGGGAGCAAGAGAGAGGCAGGAATCTACAGACCTGTCAGTTTGACCTCCGTGGTAGGGAACACGATGGAATCACTTCTGAAGGAAAGAATTGTTGAGTGCTTAGAGGCCAGTGGGGCATAGGACCCAAGGGAGCATGGATTCACAGTGGGAAGATCATGTCAGATGAATCTAATCGATTTCTTTGACTGGGTGACCAAAGTAGTAGACCAGGGAGGGGCTGAGAACATGGCCTACCTAGGCTTTAGCAAGTCATTTGACACAGTCCCACACAAAAGAGTAATAAACAAATTAGCCAGCCTGGGAGTGGGTCCCAGGGTGGTAGCCTGATTAAAACATTGGCTGGACAACAGGACGCAGAGGGTAATAGTAAATGGAGTCCACAGTGAAGAAACGGGGGTTACTCATGGGGTGCTGCAGGGTTCATTACTGGGTCTGGTCCTTTTTAATCTTTTTTTGAAACTTTTGTTTTATTTCAGGTTTTAACTTAGATGGTATCACAGAGCAAGTTTACAGGAAATCAGCATCATGTACAGAGAATGGCTTACAGTAGAAGCTTCAACAAACACAAATGCAGGAGAGGGTGATGATAGTCTAGTGCAGACTTAGACAGGAAAAAAAAGAAAATATGTAATATGATAAATATCTTCTGCCTAGAATTTGAGTATATAATTATGACAGTCAAGCTAGTGTCCGCCTGATGCAAATAAATAAGCCAAATCTGCAGTTCCTGTCTAAGGGTAGAGGGGGAAACGGGGGATACCCGTGGGGATGCTCTGCCTATCAGACATTTTAATCAAGCAGGGTCCATGCCCATTCAGTCAAGGGGAGGTCCCCAAAAGAAGGGTAAAGGGCTGGCCAGAACCTTGCAATATAGTCAAAGGTGTCTACCCCCCCAGGTGTCCAGCCACTAAAGTGGCTGGTCGGCTCTGAATTGGGAAATGCTAAGAAACCAAATATTCCAGCGATTCATTAATTCAGGGATTGTATTTTGTAGTCTGGTCGCCATATGCTCCAGTGTGTGTGTGTGTGTGTGTGTGTGTGTGTATATATATATATGTATGTATGTGTGTATATATATGTGTGTGTGTGTGTGTGTGTGTGTGTGTGTGTGTGTGTGTGTGTGTGTGTATGTGTATGTGTGTGTATATATAATAAATTATACTGTATCGTCCCAGGCTGAGATGGAAGGGGGCTCCGGGCGGAGCCATAGCCTAGTAATACATTTCTTGGCTGCACCGAGTAAGATTATTAAGAAGGTATACTTGGTGTGGATCCTTGAAGTGATGGGGATAGTGAAGAAGAATCCCTACACCCGGGGGAAAGATGCCCAGGGCTGGGAAGAGATCTAAGATTCTATTCTTAATTAGAGACCAGTACGTTACCATTACCGGGCATGACCATAGAATGTGAGTATGTGTGGCTACCTCACAACCGCATTGTCTCCAACAGGAGGAGTCCCCTCCAGCTAAGTATTTGGAAGTGATCTGGGGGAGGTGAAAAAATCTGGACACTACTTTCCAGGAGAATTCTCTCCAGGTATATGAGCTGGAGGTTTTATGTTGCCTCCGCCAGATCCGGAGCCAATCCTCCTGGGACAATTCAGCCTGAAGTTCGGCTTCCCAGTGGAACTGCATCAGTTCCATGGTCTGTATTGGTGCCCCTTGTAGGGCCATATAGAATCGGGAGACTAAGTGGCTACGGTCTCCGCCCCTTGCCAGCTGGAACAACAAAGGACATAGAGGGGCGATAATCCGGGTGGTAGCATCAAGACCAATTTTCGTATCTAAGAAGTGACGGATTTGCAGAATCCTGAAGAAGTCACTCTTGTTTAAAGAGAACTCCTGTTTAAGTTGGTCAGAAGATTTAAAGACAGCGTTGTCGAAGAATTGGTACGCGTGTCATAGGCCTCGGCGAGCCCAATTCTGAAAGGTAACATCAAATCGTGCTGGTGCCCATGATGGGTCTTCAGCCGGAATACCCATCCAGGTTGACAGAAATTTATTAGTCGGTCGAGCTAGAAATTTCCCCCAGGACTGGAGCAACCCTCTAGTGAATCTGGACCTTCCCTGAGCTGGGCTATATTGTGGGGCTGAAACACTCGAGAGTAATTTAAGGGGCAATCAGCCATAGTCCGCTCCACTATGAGCCAAGGTGGAGCATGGGCTTGAGGTAGAAGCCATGTAGTTATATGTGTGAGCAGGGTGGCTATCCAATAATGGAAGATACTAGGGAGAGCCAGTCCTCCGTGTCCTTGGTACATTGGACCTTACTAATTTCAAGTCTGGGTTGTTGATTCACCCACAGGAATGACTAATGGAGCAGTCCCAATCCTGAATATCCTTCATTGTAAGGGGCAGCGGGATATTTTGCATTAGATATAGAATCTTTGGAAGGGAATTCATCTGGATGGACTGGACTCTGGCCAGCAGTGAGAAGGGAGAGGGGTCCATCTCTCCAAGTTTATTTTTGAGAGGGTTGA
Organism: Neoceratodus forsteri; assembly: GCA_016271365.2. Lineage (NCBI taxonomy): Eukaryota > Metazoa > Chordata > Ceratodontiformes > Ceratodontidae > Neoceratodus > Neoceratodus forsteri. The sequence continues at coordinate 987,359,158 of CM057450.1, forward strand.
AGAATAGTTCAAGGAATATAAGTTTGAGAAGTTCTGGGGGATTTTAATTCCGAGGTAAGTTATAAAAGGTTTGTCCCATTTATAGGGTATCTCAGGACAAGATCTTGGGGCAGAGGGTGTTGTATAAGTAAAGCTTCTGATGTGTTTTGATTTATTGTGGAACCTGTGAGAGTTTCTGTTTCTTTCAATAGGGAAGTTAAAATTTTGTAATGATTCTTCAGGGCGGTTGATACAAAGGAGGAGGTCGTCAGCGTAATAAGCTATTTTGTGGTAGGATGACTCTGAGATTCTGTGTCCATACAGATTAGGGGTTTGTCGGAATAGCTGGGCTATAGGCTCAATGAAAAGAGCAAACGGGGAAAGGGGATAGCCCTGACGCGTGCCCCTGAATAAAGAGAAATGGTCAGAATGTGAGGCATTCGGTCTCACGACTGCCTCCAGGTCAGTGTATATTCCTCTGATGGCATCCATAAAAGGTCCAGGGAATTAAAATTTTTGTAAGGCAGCCTGGAGGAACCCCTAAGAGACCATATCAAAAGCCTTTTGGGCGTCGAGACTCAGTATCAAAAGAGGGGATTTCATAGACTGGGCATGGTCAGTGAGGTATAAAGTACATTTAATGTTGTCTGTTGTCTGCCTGCCTTTAATAAATCCTGACTGGTCTGGATGTATTAATGAGGGAAGGATATAATCAAGTCTATGGGCTAGAATACTTATGTAAATCTTATAATCTTGGTTGAGCACTGAAATGGGGCGGTATGAATCGCATAGGTGTGGGGGTTTCGGGGGTTTCAAGATCATGGAAATGGTTGCTTGTCTCCATGAGATGGGGAAAGAAGTAGTAGTATGGGTGGTTTGTAGAGCGGTCCGGTCCTTTTTAATGTCTTTATAAGTGACATTGCAGAGGGACTGGAAGAAAAAGTATGTCTCTTTGCAGACAACACAAAGATCTGCAACAGGGTTGATATACAAGGTGGGGTGGAAAGGATGAGAAGGGACTTTGCAAGGTTGGAGGAATGGTAAAATGTATGGCAGCTTAGATTCAGCGCAAAGAAGTGCAAAGTAATGCACCTGGGAAACAAAAACCCCGGGAAGAGTACTCAATGGGGGTGAGATACTGACAACAGTAAATATGGAAAGGGACCTGGGATAGTTATATCAGATGACCTAAAGGTGGGCAAGCAATGTGAGAAGGCAGTAAGGAGGGCTGGGGGGATACTGGGATGCATAGGGATAGGCATCAGTAGTAGAAAACAGGAAGTTGTTATCCCTCTGTACAAACAGTTGGTGAGACCCCATCTGGAGTACTGCATGCAGTTCTGGAGACCCCATCTCCACAAAGACATAGACAGGGTGGAGGCTGCCCAGAGGAGGGCAACCAAATGGTACAGGATCTGCACCAGAAACCATACGAAGAGAGACTAAAGGAGCTTAATATCTATACCCTCAAGGAAGGGGGGACATGATAGAAACTTTCAAGTACCTCAAGAGAATCAACAAAGTCCAAGAGGATAGCATCTTTCAGAAAAAGAGATGTGCAAGAACAAGGGCAACAATTTGAAGATAGAGGGGGGACGGCTCCAGACGTAATATGAGGAAGTATTATTTCACAGAGAGGGTGTGGATGCATGGAGCAGCCTGAGGAGGTCATGGAGTGAAAAACAGTGGGGAATTCACATCAAGAATGCGTGGGACAGACATAAGGCAATTCTGGGGGGGTAGGAAGAAATAGGCTGTTGGTTAACTAGGATCTGCAGCTTATCCATTAGGTAGGGCAATGGACAGACTAGGTGGGCCAAGCGGTCCTTATCTGCCATCATATTCTATGTTTCTATGTAATGCTGTGATTCCTATACCATCATGGCCATTGCGCTTGTGTATGCTGCTGCTTGTTTTTTCATGTCAAGCATTTCAACCTTCATACAATCCATGGTATTTTCCACAGCCGTGACTTTGGTGATAAGTGTCCATTTTCTGGCTGAGATCAGAAACTGAGGAAATCAAACGTTGCATTTTTAGGCCCAGAAACTGCATGGTTTCTGTCCCCGAGCTCTGTCCCATAGTAGTCTCTGTAACCTCTGCAGGAGTTGCTGGTTGACCCGCTGCTTCTTGCTTCCCTTTACTGGGTGCATTAGAGCCCTGATCGCAGTGAGGAGTACCCATATCTGATCTCTAGACAGTGATCTTCCAATCCAGGGGCCAAGAATCAACTAAGTTTTCCAAAAAGAAACTTACTTTGTGTCTTCTTGTTATCTTTTATCAGAGCTAGTTGAAGGTGTGACTAGTATGCTCTGGGCTCAGAGCCAAGCACCCCCAAAATGGGGTGTTTTTACAGGACATCAAAAATAAATAAATAAATAATAATGCGCATGTTGCCAGAAATGAGAAAATCTCTTGGGGAAAGTGAAAGAAGCAGGAGACAGCAAAATGGTAAGTGTTCTATACTATGAATGTCTTTCTTCCCCACTCCCAATCTTTACTGTTCATTTAAAATGTTGACTCACGGGGCTGGGTAAGTGGCACAACCACCTGGAAGATCAGAGTTTGTGTGCAATCCCTGGAGTCGCATGCTTAGACTGGTGATGGGCTGAGAGCTTTGCAGAGGTGATGTGCTCAGCTGCTAGGGGAGTAGGGGCCGCCCAGCATTTGACCACCCTCTTCTGGCTGAGCAGGGAGTGACATTAGCATAAACTTTGCAGGCAGACTCACTAGCCCACTCCCCAACTAGATGAGGCTGCAGTTGTAGTGACCCTGATCGCCATGGTGGTGGGACAGGGGGTACAAAGAGGAAATGGGGAAGAAAAATAAGTGTAGGTTTAGAATTGTACCTGGCTTGGTGGCACTCACCCTAGTCTGGAAATGTGAGTTTGCATCCTGAGCCTGACTGCTACATGCCAAGGAGGTGGAGTCTAGGGCATGCAGGGGAAGCTGCATGCTCCAAATCGGAGGGTGGGGGGAATCACACCACTACTAGGGTGTCTCTGGATGGGACTGCGAGTGGCCTTGGCATTGTAGGTAGCTACATGACGTTGACCCTTCCCCCTTAATGATCAGGTGTAGGTGTGTGGCCATACTTTAGGAAGGTGGAAGTGACTTACAGGGTGAAAGTAAAGTTGAGGCAGCATGAAACAAGTGAGTTGTCCACACCCCAGTGGCTCATCGTTAGATCTGGAAGCCGTCCATCCCATGTTGGATCCTGCAGTGAGGTTGGGCCCACTTTCGGGGTGAGGGGGGGATTGCTGAGTCGCAGGGATAGTATGGGGCAGTATCCAAGGGACAGCTGGATTAGGGGTTGGCAGATTCTAGGTTGGAGTCAGACTGGGAAGCATAAGCAGGCAGCATCCACAAGTAGACGTAAGAGAATTAAAAAAAAAAAAAAAAAAAAAAAAAAGTTCCTTAAATGTCTTCACTTTGTCCTAATTTTTTAAAACCTACACTGTATAAAATGTAAATTAGCTTTAACAGTGTCAGTACGCATTACACAGAAATGTTTACTCATGTTCTCTACATATAGGCTGTTAAATTATTCAGTGCAATTCTCAGAAATCATTCATTTGTAAAAAAAAAAAAGATAATTAATGTGCTTCTGTAACAGTAAGTGCAAATATAGTATGCTGATTGCCATATCATAGCGCTGCATATTTTTAAATACTGTCATCTGCAGTCTGTCCGTATCATGACATCCCACTGCACACCTACTAAATATAGCATATTGTGTTCCCCTGCTGTCAAGGAAACCTCCACATTTTCATTTCTTTAAGGAAGCAAATGTTACGGCTGAGTAGTTGTTTGAGGAACACTTCCTCCCTAGAAATATTTTTTTTGTGGGGGTTGCCTGATAGCCCAGCGGAAGCACAGTGCACTTCCATACTGGCAACCCAGGTTTGGGAGTGAGCCTGGGAGGCAATTCTGGGCTCGGGAGTGCTGCCAAGTGCAGCATGTACCCACCCCGGCAAGGAGGCACCTGGGAGTGGCCCCCCGTGTTTGGCTGTGGAGCTTGCTCCTCTGCGATGTGTGTCCCATGTCCAAAGTGTGCACAAAGTGTGAACTGGTCCAGCAGGGGCTGTGTTGGTTCACGGGAGGTGGGAGGGGTCTGCAGAATTTGTGGGTGTGTGTAAACTAAACAGAAACGGGCAACAACACGCCAGAATTACTTCACTGGCACTCTCAGGTCCCGCCCCAAGTGGATCCCTCTTGGCCTCGACGATGGGTGAGTGGTGGATATGAGACTTGGAGGTCATTGGAGATGTATCTGGCAGGAAGGCGCAGGCTGTGGACTGTAGACAAACAGCTGGTAAAAAAAAAAACAAATACATACACACACACCCACACACATTTATACAATGGGGTGAGGAAAATGGGTAGTGGATAAAACCATGTATTTACCACATAGTGATATAAATCCTGCAGCAACTCAACACAACGATAATAAATAGAGAATAATGTATGGGGTGGTGTGTATAATGAGATTTTACACACACCCGAGTTGTGGGATGCTATTTATGAAATGCATCCCACAATAAGGGTGTGTGTAAAATCAAGTTTTAAACAACCACCCCATATTTTATTTTATATAATTGCTGACCAGTGCTTTTTCACCTCAGCAATTATATAAAATAAAATAAAGCAAACAGGTTGGTGTTTGGGCAGCTGCAGACCAGTCGGGATACTGTGTGGTCTACCAAATTACAATGCTCCACTTGTTTAAGGTACAAAAAGAAGTGGAGATGTTCAAAAAGAAAGTTGTTTGAAAAGTTCTACTTTTCTGTGTTTTTTTTTTTTTTTTTAAATAAAGTATAGGTTACTGCCCAGCTACGCTTTTATACCTTTTTTTTTTTTTAAAGTTATGCTTTTGTTTTCCGGGTTAGTGAAGAAGACTTCTTGGTTTTGTTTTGGTTTTTTAAAGCAGCAATACTACGAAATCAGGAAGTGATCTATCAAAATTCAGTTTTTTGGCTGTAAGCATGCCGCCAAAGTTCCAGTTTCCAAACATGTAAATGTTTTTTTCCAGTCATTTTTAGTTTTTTAGATATTTGCAGTTTATTTGAATGGTTGTAGCGCTACAACAAATATGGTGGCTAATTTTCCGTGCACTTTTTCTACAGGTCACATCACGTCTTTTGAAAACAGCAGAGGGTCCCTCTGCACAGCCGATCGATGTCCCTGCAAATCATTCATATGTGCAGTTGGCAGCAGAGGGGGTTCCAGTGCAACATGCTTACTGGCAGACATGTAAACAAAAGCGGAGAATAACAGAGCAAATTACTTCGCGACAGTACAATGCCGGCGAGAAAGAGTACCAGGTATATGATTAGCAGGGCACAGGGAATAAACTGTCAAAAAAGCATAGTTTTTTTTTTTCCGTGGTACTGCTGCTTTAAATAAAAAAAAAAAAAATCAACTTACCATCACCTGCCAGGGGCAGTGAAGTCTGCAGCCATGCAGAGGTGCTCCACAGAATGTTGCAAGTAAAGGAAGACCAGCGACTGGCGCATGCGTTGTCTTGGAGAAACTCTGCGTGTGTTTGCTGTTATAACAGCAAATTATAACCGGGTTTCCCTATGGGAAAAAGCGCTGGTCAGTAATTATATGCCATTTGTCCACACTGTGCTTACCTCATCAGCTTTTATATCAACTGTGCTGATGTCACCCAGCAACACTCAGTTTCTCCCTAAGTGTTAGAACTGTTTTCATGAAGTTAATGACAAGAATGTAGCTCACCTGTCGCACCTGCCCCTGTAAGTCCCTCTTTCACTTTCAACTTGTGCACTGTATGAAAGCCCCAAAGCAAGCAAACAGCAGCCTGAGTTTCATACTGAAATAGAAGTCAAAAAAGAGAAAAGCCTTCCACGTCCACGAATACCTCCGCTACCAAGGAATACAGTCTGCTTCATCGCAAATGGCAAGACAGTGTTTCAGCTTGTTTTAGGAGAATTTTCCTTTTTTTATCCTGTGTTGTCTTTGTTTGTTCCACAATAAAAAAAAAAAAAAAAAAGTTCTGGAAACCCTATTGTATACTATCACATATGTTAGTAGTTAGGTATGGAAAATATTTTCACCCTGTAGAGTGGCCTCTGATATTTCACACGCAGTGTCTACCGTGAGTATCCAGAGGTGTCACTGCAGGAATGAAAATATTTTCCATATCACACTCCTACCCATCATGTATGTATCTATCTATATTCTATTATATTATACTTGCCGAGTAGGGTCAATATAGTTAGGATTGTGTAGCCACTTCTGTGTTAAACCCAACATTTTGCACTTTAATAACTTTGCAACAGTTTGTCTGATCTGTCTAAAAGTTTGAATGCATGGTGTGGTACCATAGATCTTTGGATCTGGAAATTGTTGTTACGGTCGGATTTTCGGTTGCAGAGCTGCAGAGCTTGGAAAAGTGTGAAAAATCCTCAACTTTTTCAAATTCTTTGCTCGTCTCTACAGCCCAGACGGTTTGTCAGTTTGTTCTGAAAATTTCAGGGTATATGGGGACTGTGTTAAGGAAGTGCCTTTCTGAAGGTTTGGCAATATTAATCTGTTTAAAAGTTATTAAAGTTTAAAGTTTCCCATTATAGCCTATGGGAAAAATATGTGTGCACCACGAAAGCTTATAAAAGCTTTCATGAAAGCAAAATTTGGTTTCGAGCTTTGTTTTTTGTTTTCGAGCTGTTGTCATATTGTTTTCAGTTAGCAGTAGACAAAAACAGCCGAAATTCAATAATTACTGCCCCTAGGTAAACACTGTTAGTTGTGTTTACCTAATCGGGGGCTGAGGAACACACTAGGGGCATCAGATTTTCAGCCATTTCCACGATTGGGACCCCCGTAGGGTGGCAAATAGCCTAAGAAGGGGATGAGACACTTTCAGATGTTTTTTGCCAACATCGGAGTGCCCAGTCCCTGTGTCGGTGGCAGGAATACCCCACCACCACCACTGATGTGGCACACTGGAAACCTACCCCAGTGTGCCCAGATGTCTTTTTTTTTTTTTTGTATAACCTGTTTAAAGAAAACCGTCCCCCGACATCTTTTAGTTTCAATACAGAATCCTGCATCAGACTTATATGATCCTCACCGACAATGAGGTACCCTATCCCCGTGTCGGTATGCCTTCCCCCACCCCATACACTTATGTGGCACACTGGGAGCCCACCCCATTGTGCCCAGATAAATAATTTTCATCTTTCCGACACCGGGATACCCCCTCCCGGTGTTGGAGGCCCCCACACCCCCCCAAGCCCACTTTCTTTGCTGACGGGGGTGCCCAGTCCCCCTGTTGGCAGCATGTATCTCCACCCCAGTGTGCCAAAAAGCATACATTTCTTTTACCTGTTAAATAAAGAAATCCATCCCACAATGTGTTTTTTTCTGTTTAAAAAAAAAAAAAAAAAAGTCCCTCGACGTCTCCCCAGTCCTACATCCCTACCCTCCCACTGAGCACCCACCTCTCTGCACACCCCCCTTAACCATACTTGCCTCCGGAGGTCAGGAGCAGTGATCTTCTGTGGACCAGGGACACGTCTGCACTCTTCAAAGTTGAACTGCGATCTGAGAAATCAAGGTAAGACGTATAATGGGAGTCAGTGGGGGGGGGCTTCAACTTATGTTGATATCTCGGCCAATTTTAGCTCCAAATTTTCCACATGGGGTTCTTGGGACCCCACCTCGTGAGCACTGTCACTGTCATTTCGTTACTCTGTCCCGAAAGATGATTTCGCGGTTGCTGCCCAGAATTGTCTTTCGGGACCCATTAATGAAACAATAGTGCCACTGTTCTTGAGGTGGGGTCTGAAAAAGCCCATGTTGAACGTTTGGTGCAAAAATTCCAAAAAAATTTCTGCGTTACGAGCATGCGTTGCGCAGTTTCTATGAATGCTTGCAACTTCGCCACTTTTTAATATTTTCACTCCAGATTTTCAACATTGCCATGTTTTAACACCTCCTTATGAACAGTACAGCTCTCATTTCTCTCTCCTAAGCTGGTCTCCGGGGCTTCCTTACATATGGGCTGTACCTCCTGATGCAGATAGGAAGGCAGGAACTTGATCTCTGCAGTTGGAGATATCCAGCCCTCCACTTCCTGTTTCCCTCAATTTACTTTCGGCCTTCAGATTGGCAGGTACTCTGCAAGCAGAGCTCTGTCACCACGAGGCAGAGTGAAGAAAAGCAGACTGTAAGGAACAGTTTCTTTTACATTTGGATTTCTGAGGAATTCGTGGCTGTGTTACAGTGCTCCTGTGTAGATTCCAGTCTCAGCCTTGCAAGCTGCACAAACTGGCTCCACTTAACCACTGTGTTTTTTCCCACGATTTTGGACAACCCAGCAAACTCTGGAATTATATCTCTAGTGCCGGTTTTCGGTGATTGGGGAAATAAAAACAGCACCGGAGTGCTTAATAAGGATCTGTCCCCTTGCCAACAGCGGCTCCGTGTATTTTCCGTCGACGGCTGGCATTCTGATCGCCTCAGCCTCTCGTCGATGGTGGGCCTGCAGCGCGAGTATAGCAGCTCGTCCACGTTCAGTGAACTCTTGTTGACGAGCGCTGCAGTGAATGAGGAGCGCTAATCCAGAGCAACTGAGCTTGTAATCGGTGTTGTTTAGGCCTCCCCTGCAAAAAAAAAAAAACAAAAAAAACAGCCAGGTGCACAGGGGGATTACCGGATAGACTTTAAAAAATTTACGACAATTACTGATTACAGAAAGGAGAAAGGGGAGCAGCTCAGTATTTTGCCCTTAAGGGGCCAGCACAATTCATCGCAGTTTCAATAGCATAGCAGGAAACCTCCGGGGAGGTGGCGGGTACGCTGAATCAAAGGGGAGTAGGGCCATTTGGTGTCATGGCCTCAGACAAACCTTCCAGGGGCAGAAAATGCCATCGTTGCAAGTCCCCGCTACTAATCACCTTCGCTGGGTCGCTTTGCCTAAAATGTGAGAAGGCAGCGTCTGAGAATGGGGAGGACGCAATGGAGGCAGCCCCTTTCTCAGCTCAGACTGATGGCCAACAGACAGACAGGTCTAAACAAGCAGCGGCCACCAGATCTGAGAGAGCAGCGGCCACCAGGGAGACCCAGCAGTCTGCAGCCCTCTCTCTGGCCCCAGACCTCACAGACAAGCTAAATAGGGCCTTTGCACTGGACCCTGCATGTTTTGACTGGCAACCTCCAGGGTCACTAGATGTGAAACCTCACAAGAAGGCAAAAAGAAAGAGGACCCCATCCCTGTCCTCATCCGAAGAGGGGCAGTTGTCCTCACATCTCTACGATAAAAAGAAAAAATCCTGACACAGGAACAGATCCTTTGAGGAGGAGGATCAGCATTCCTCACACCACAGGAGAAAGAAAAGATCTCATTCTCAAAGTAGATCTAGGGGCACTCATAAGGGAGGGCATCACAGAGAGCATTCCCTGGACTCCTCAGACTCCAGTTCATCTTCTCCCGAAGAGGGAGAGCAAGTGGGCTCATCATTGGACTCTGACGACTCCCCATTCGGAAACTTTGACCTGGAGGACCTAGATTTTTTTCATAAAAAAGGTCATAGCAGAGATTCACCTCAGATCTTCCCCAGTGGCTCCCACCCAGCCGAAACAGATCTTTCGCCTGGCATCTGCCTCCAAACTGGCCACAGCTTTCCCTGTTTCTCGTGCCATAGAGTACTTGCTAAAGGAGGAATGGCAAGGTCCAGAACGCACCTATCCAGTGTCCCGGCGGATCTCTAACCTTCCCAAGTTTGACAAGAAGCAATATGAAAAGTGGGTAGACTGCCCCAGAATCGACCCTCTGATTTCAAACCTAACCAAGAAGATGGTTATCCCAGCCAAAGGAGGGGCATTGCTCAGGGACCTGGTGGACAGAAAGTGGATGCCTTGCTCGAGAAGGCCTTCCAAGCATCAGCAATGTCTCTCAAGGCGGCAATCGCTAATCTTTTTTTGGCCAGAGCCACCCTGTCCTGGGCCTCGGATTTAGCCTTTCAATTCTCTGAGGACCCAGAGAAGAACACACGTATTATTCATCAGCTGCAGTTAATTGGCTTAGCTTCGGGTTATGCAGCAGATGTGTTGGAAGAGGCGGTCAGGTGCGCTGTTCGGACCATGTTTTATCAAACCTTGGCTCGCCACAACCTCTGGCTTCAGGCCAAGCAAGCAGACACCTCTTCGAAGAGCCATTTGGTAAACGCACCCTATGAAGGTAATTTCCTGTTTGGTTCAGCCCTGAAGGAGGCATGGAAGTAATCCAAGGAGATGGCTAAGGTGCACATGCCCCAGTCAAGGGGTAGGGGCAAATCATGGTCCTCAGGCCCCAGATGCAGTTTACGTGACCCGAGGTTACAACAAGGGTCAAAACTCTTAACTTCTCGGGGGGTGGGACATGGTTCTCCTTGCGTAACCAGCGTAACTTCAGAGGAGGCAGATCCGATGATTGTGGTGGCACCAGAGACACCGGGAACAGCAACAAGAAGTCACAATGAAGCTAACTGGGCCCATCCTCGAGTAGGGGGCAGATTTGCAAATTTTCTTGAGGAATGGGTCTAAAGCACGTTGAACAGATGGGTCATGGATATCATTAGCAAAGGTTACCTAATAGACTTCGAATCCAAGCCCCCACTACCTCATGTGGTGCCCTCTCCTATCTCGGGCAACCCGTCCAAAAGATAGACGATGTTACAGGCCATTACAGACCTTCTGCAAGCAGGGGCTATTGAGCAAGTCCCCCCCCCCCCACAGAGATCGATCGGGGGGGGGGGTCTACTCCCTATTCTTCATCATGCCAGAATGCACAGGGGGACTCAGGCCAGTCCTAGACCTCAAATTCCTGAATCGTTTTGTCCGCAGCAGACCCTTCAAGATGGAAACCTTGTCATCAATCATCGGGGAGTTGCAACAAGGGGATTTTCCTGCATCCATCAATCTGCAAGATGCCTATTTGCATATTACCATTCAGGGACTACACAGGCAATATCTCAGGTTCAAGGTGGGGGAGCAGCACTTCCAATTCAAAACTCTGCCATTCGGGCTTTCTTCTGCTCCAAAGACATTCTCAAAGGTGCCAGTAACGGTCATAGCTCACCTTCGGAACCGAGGGATACAATTTTTCCCTTACCTGGACAATATTCTCATCAAGTCCCCGCAGCTCGACCAAGCAGTACAATCAGTGGCGGAGGTAGTCCGGGACCTGTTGGAACACGGATTTGTCATCGACTGGAAAAAGAGCTCCTTAACTCAAAGCCAGACCTTGAACCACCTGGGGGCAGACTTCATGACACAAGCCAACAAGGTCTTTCCCCCAGAAATGAAATTCAGGGACCTGCTGAAGCTCATCAGGAAGTTTCACATAGCTCCTCCGCTGCCTGCTCAATCCTTCATGCAGCTAATTGGGACTCAGATACCACTGGTGGATTCAGTCCTGGCTTTAGTCCACATGAGGCTCATTCAAGCCCATTTGCTCAGACTGTGGTCCCAGTCCAGACACAGCTAGCACCAACTTATCCCAATTTCTCAACAGATAAAAGCCTCCCTCCAGTGGTGGACTTGGAGGACAAATGCCATGAGGGGTCGCAAGTTGGGCCATCCAGACCAAATCCGAATCATGACCGATGCAAGCCTCAGGGGCTGGGGGGCTCACCTTTATCAGCTGTCTGCACAGGGCAAGTGGTCGCTGTTAGAAGCAAGATACAGCATAAACGTCCTCGAGATGAGAGCAGTAAGCCCTGTCCTGATGCACTTCGAACAGCAAGTCCTCAATCAGGATGTACTGATTCTAACAGAGTCGGACAACAATGGCATACATCAACCATCAGCGTGGCACAAGAAGCTCAAAAATGCTACGGGAGTCCCTTCTTCTTTCAGTGGGCTGAGCACCACCTGGCAAGCATAAGAGAGGTGAATATTCCAGGACAGAAAATATCACAGCAGACTGGCTCAGTTGCAAGGATGTACTACCAGGGGAATGGAAGCTGAAGGACAGTGCCTTCCACATTGTAACAAAACAGTTGGGTAATCCTCAGATAGATCTTTTTTTCATGCCGGCGAAACTCCAAGGTAAAGCAGTTCTACTCCCTGGCCAAGGACGAACTAGCGGAGGCTCAGGACGCCTTTTCCGTAGACTGGGGTCAGTTCGGTCTCCTGTATGCCTTTCCTCCAATACTGCTTTTATCCAGAGTCCTCCACAAAGTGGCTCTGGACAGGGCAGAAATGATTCTAGTCTGTCCCCGATGGCCTCGTTGCCCATGGTTCCCGCTTCTCATTCATCTGTCAAGGCGACCACCTCTAATGTTCCAGATCAGCTCAGACCTTCTCCATCAGGGTCTGGTTCTGCATCCCAGTTTGAACAACCTGTCCCTCTCGGCCTGGAGATTGAGTGGGAAACTTTCAAAGAGCTAGGCTACACAGCTCCTGTTATTGAAATGATGGTGAACTCACGTCGCCCCTCTTCCTCTAAAGTTTATTATAGAATCTGGAGGAAATTCTTGTTCTGGCTTCAATCCAACTACATACAGAACCATCCAATATCATTGCCTGCACTATTGCAGTTTCTTCAGGAGGGGTTTAACAAAGGACTGCAACCAGCCACCTTACAAGTTCAGGTTTCTGCACTGGGGGTGCTCTTGTTGGTGGATTCAGGGGAATCATTGGGCTCACATCCCCATGTCAGGAGGTTTCTAAGGGCAGCAACATTAAAATGCCCTCCAATCAAGCCAGTGGGTACCACCTTGGAGACTTAGTCTGGTTCTCAAGGCTTTGTCCAAGGCTCCTTTTGAGCCTCTCTAGGAGACATCCCTCATGCATCTTACTATGAAGGTCACTTTTCTCATAGCTATTACTTCAGCAAGGAGAATCGGCAAACTAGGAACATTGTCCACCAAAGAGCCATACACTGGTTTTCTTTTTAAAAATTTTTCCTCTTTTGCCCCCCAGCTGTCCATTACATCAGCCTGATCCACGGCACCCCGTTCTTCCACCTCCAGGCCACTTATGCTCTTCACCCCAGTACCCCTGGCGTACCCCCCAGAGGGCAGGGATGAGGCAGCCAAGTGCCGCATGACTAGTAACTGCCTGAGAAGAGCGGGTCCCGGAGGCTAATCAAAGCCAGGGGCAGGCTTCATAAGCACGGCCAGCTGCAAGGAGTTTCCTTGCATTGTCAGGGGCAGGGACGTGTAATGACGTCCAACTTCTGCCCCACCCTTCAGATGTTGGCACCGGTAGCAGCGTGAACCCCCCGCTTCCGCCAGGGGTCCGTCGAGCACGACCCGCACCCTCCCCTGGAGAAGGAGGGCAGTCTGTGGGACGATCAATCCTACTTCCCTGGTCAGCCCTCCAGCGACCCGGGTCCGCTCCCAATCCCTGGTTGCTGGCGTCGCAAACAGAAATCCAACTGCTGCGCCGACGGGCCGGCCTCCATACACTGTTTTTCATCAGGACTCTATGCTGCTCCGAACAGATCCAGTATTTTTGCCAAAAGTTATGTCTCCCTTCCATTGCAACCAAGAGTTGATTCTGCCTTTCTTCTGCCCACACCCCAAAAATGAAATGGAAAGGGAATTTCACACAGCAGATCTGAGAAGAGTGATGAAAATGTATATTAAAAGAACAGATGCTATTCGCAAAACTCTTGTTTGTTCATTTTAATTACAGGTCAAAATATGGGTAAAAAACCTTCAAAAAGACTCTATAGCCAGATGGATCCATTCTGTCATCACCACGGCTTATGATAAGGCTGGAGTAACTTTGCCTAGCTGGTAAGAGCCCATTCCACCAGAGCTATGGCCACTTCATGGGAGGACTTCAGAGAAGCATCTCTAGCAGACCTCTGCAGGGTGGCCACATGGTCATCCATTCACACGTTCACAAAGTTTTACAAACTGGTTGTGATGTCCTCGGTGGTGGCATCCTTTGTCCGCTGAGTGCTTCAAGCGGTGGTGGACCCTTAAGGGCACTTGACATTCCTCTCACCCGGGATATCTGGGGATGTACTGCTTTTGTATATCCCATGTGTAAGGAAGCCTGGAGACCAGCTTAGGAGAGAGAAATTGAAATTTAAATACCTGTAAATGTTCTTTCTCCGACAGCTGGTCTCCGGGCTCCGGCTTCCCTCCCAGAATGTACATAGTTGGCTGGCCAATTGGGCATGTATGTCTTAATTTTCTTGTTTTTGTTTCCAAGGTCATATAGTATTGCCACATTTGGACTGCTTTTGGAAGAACTGAAGGAAACAGGAAGTGGAGGGCTGGATATCCCCAGCTGCAGAGATCAAGTTCCTGCCTTCCTGTCTGCATCAGGAGGTACAGCCCATATGTTAGGAAGCCCGGAGACCAGCCGTCTGAGAAGGAAAATTTACAGATATTTAAATTTAGATTTTTCACATCCTGCCTGAAATGTGTTTTCGCACCTGTGATGCAGAATGGTGTGGTCGCTGTGCCAAATCGACTTTTGGGATGGATTAACAAAATCACAGTACCACTTTTCATGAGGGGAGGTCCCAGAAAGTCCATGTTGAAAATTTGGTGAAAAAAATCGAAAAAATTACCATGTTACAAGCGTGTGTTGCGCAGTTCCTACGCACGCTTGTAACTTTTTTTCATATTTTCACTCCAGATTTTTAGCATTGACATCACACCTCCTCATGAACAATACAGCTGTCATTTTTAACATCTTGCCTGAAATGTGGTTTCACACCTGTGCTGCAGAATGTTGCGGTTGCTGTGCAAAATCAATTTTCTGGATGGATTAGCAAAATCACTGTGCCAGTGCTCATGAGGGGAGGTCCCAGAAAGCCCATGTTGAAAATTTGGTTAAAAAAAATCCCAAAACATTGCCACATTACGAGTGTCCGTTGTGCAGTTTCTTGCGAAATTTACCATAGGATGACATTGGAGCACCCATGGCACCTTTCGACGCCCGTAGCTCAAATGGTTTGAGATGTGGATTTTTCGATACTTGTAAGCATGCGTGGAGGTTTCAAAGTCATGAATACAAATGCAGTGGAATTTTTTTCTTAGTTGCTATGGTTACTGAGATAATGGCAAATAAGTTTTTTTTTTTTTTTTTTTTTTTTTTATCAGGAGAGAGAGACTAAATGTTGAAAGCTTGTTTACAGGTGCTATCTGGGAGCACAAAGAAGTTAAGTGACTTGCTCAGGATCACACAGTATGCAAGTGGGAGCTGTGGTTACAAACCCAGGTCTCCAGGTTTGTAGCTCAGAGCCTTAAACCACTGCACTATACTGCCGCCTAATTGTTCCAAGGGTTCATTTTCATGACTCTAGGCCTGCGTTATGTCTCTGTACTTGTGTGTAAGTGGGAGTGCAGGGCCCAGAGGACCCATGATCCCACATATGCATACCATTGCGCCCAAATTGGCATTGTTAGGGGAGCACAGGGCCCACAGGGCCCTGCACTCCAGCAACGACATACCACTTACCATTTACATTACACTTTCTCAAAAAGTAGGAAAATTCATTGCAAAAAGCTTCGTTAATGCATCAGTTAGGATTGATAGTACTCAAACAAAAGTTTGGAAACTCAGTGTTAGGGTTACCAACCCCAACCATTCCATCCCAGCCCCCCACTCTCCACACACCAGCAAGCGCCAACAAACCAGTGTCTTATAGTAATAATGCTGTACTCTCTAAAGGTAGAGAATTGTGACTCGCCATGTGTTACCAACAAAAACTGTTTCATCTTTCTTCACGCTGGGCCCTGCGGGCTGTGTGTGAATAAAAGAGATCACATCTGACCTTGTTTGCACAGGGGAGAGGGTGGGTATTAGGGTTACCAACCCCAAGGAAGACCCCACCACTGATTCGCCAAGACTCCAGAGACCCAAAACCCTAATGTTTTTTCCTTTTGCTGCTTGGGGGGGGCAGTTAGGGTTGGAAACTGTAACACCACATTTCCCTATTTTTGTGGCCTTAAGTTGAACCCTAACTGGTGCATTAATGCAGTTTTTTTTTTTTTTTTTGAAAAATGTCCTTTCTTTTTGAGATAATGGAATTGTATCCTTGTTCACTCAGGTCCCAAGGAGACGAGCACAGCCTTCTGGGCCCTGCACCAAGGGACGACTGTTTGCCTATGAAGTGCAGCGATGGATGTTAAGAATTCATAGGGCTGTCTGGTGGACTGTAAAACGGCTGGAAGCTTTGTGCCCTGTGCTTCCATGTGGCTGCATATACAACTGCACAGGACAAAGAGTCCATCTCTATTCCAAGAGAAGAGTTGTCTTCACTATGTGGTACCTGGACCCATGCCAACAACCCTGCTCCTTTCCTTCCCTGGCTTCGGCGGGGGGGTTGCATAACAACACCATCCCCTTAATCTCACACCATCTAGCTGGCTCACTGAGCTCTTCCTGCAATTTGGCTCACTGGCACTGGATCATAAAACAGTACTGCTGGTGCAGCGGCTGCAAAATCACCTTTCAGGACAGATTTGAAAAAAGTCACCACCCGTGTTTGAGGTGTCGTCCCAAAAAGGCCATGTTGAAAATGTGGTATAAAAATACTAAAAAACGAAAAAGCTGAGTAAAAGTTAAAACCCATTGAAATATATTGGGCGGACATTTATCATCGCATGATCACGGTTTCAGCAGCAAGACATGTTTTGATCGCCGTAGGACAAGTTCGGTTCAATAAGAGATTTAGGGCGGTGGGTGCTGAGTTGGGGGTCAGGGTGCAGTAGGGGTGTCAGATTCAATAATAAAAAAGACATAGAGGATGGTTTTCCTTTTTGCAGGTTATATTAAAGCAGTATTGGATCCGACACTGGGGATTGGGCACCCCAGTGTTGGCTAAACTCCACAGCAGCACCAGTGGTGGGCATCCCAAGGTTGTCACTTATTCATACAGGAGGGGGCACTCTGGAGGGGAGGGGGGTTGGCAGGCGGTAAAGGGGTGGGCATCTTGGTCCGCTTTAGTGTTCTTTAAGTATCTGGGATACAAGAGGGAGGGCTGACTGAGCTTGGGAGGAGGAGGGAATGAAAAATGGATGGGCAGGCAGACAGAGAGATCCAGATCCAGTGATCACCGGCTCACTGCTCTCACTCAGGCTGGCAGTAGCACTTTGCTAAACGTTTTGTGTTGTGAGAAGCAAGTAGTGAGAAAGCAAAAACCTCTTGTGACACAGAATTTTTCATGTTGCAGCATCAAAGGGTTATCCAAAAACCCTGCTGAGCATACTTGGAACAGCTCAGAAAAAAACTTTAAATCCTTATAACTGGAACTGTTTAGTATGTTGTGTTTTTTTGTTTGTTTGTTTGTTTGTTTTTTTAATGAAACCTTCAAAAGGCACTACCTTGGCACAGGCTGCTTTTACCCTGAAGGTTTTGGAAGAACATTCCGTTCTGTCTAGGCTGTGGGTGAGAGCAAAAAAAAACCACCACATTTTAAATATAGGGGAAAAATAGCCCTTTACAGGAAAACCGATATATATGGATTTTATAAACTGTACAAGCTGCAGGAACCATTTACAGTTTCAAACATGTCTGGGACATTCCATAGTTTGCTGGATTGTTTGCAGTCGTTGCTGCAAAGAGTAGAGGCAGCTGTTGCTGCTGTGGGGAAATCAACAACTGTAGCCGCGGAGAGAGACATCGGCCGCAGGAGTCACAGAAAAGGAGGATGGCCATTGCCACTGCGGGACTGAGCTGGACTCCCTGCTGAAAGGGGAGCCAATCAGGGCTCCGAACTTTGAGTCAGCGGGCTCTGCTATAAAAGCGGAGCAGACAGGAGAAGTTTGCTGGATTGTTTTTCGCCTGCCCACCCTCCCCCATTTTCCGCCCATTGTTAAATGCTCTTGGGAAGGGGTGGAGCACAGGGGAGGGTAAAAGGACCTGGGCCAAACAGCAGTCAGGTTACTGTATTTAAGTTGAAAGGAGCTGGGCCAATCAGCAAAAGGTTATGGCATACCAATGCTGAGGGTCCTCATTCTGACTTTTATTCAAGACATAAGCAGGATAAAGTGTACAGTATTATTCTCTTAAATGCTCCAGGCAAGGGCATGGGATTGGGTCCCCTGAAGGGAGGCAGGGTTTCTGCTGGAAACTGATCAGAGGTCCCTGTCAGGATCCGGAATTTATCATTTCTGCTAACTGTTTTGGCTAAATGTTGCACTGTTCTTATGCTAACCAGCATACTGTACTATCCCTGAAACCCAGTCAGGGGATCATATCAGCCAAGTTACATAAATACATAGACACTGTTGACAGATAAGGGCCTGTGGCCCACCCAGTCTACTCATTTGAGCTTGTAAGTTCTCTTAACGTTTTTCTAGAAGACTGTTGCCCCTTACTCCTGATCTCCGGAATTCCCTTATGTCTCTCCCATGTATTCTTAAATCCTATTATTGTTTCAACCCCCACAGCTTCCTCTGGCAGGGTATTCCACTTGTGCCCCACCCTTTTTGCAAAGAAATTCTTCCTCACGTTTCCTTTGAATCGCCCTTCCTCCAACTTCATCCCACGCCCTCTAGTCCTGGAACATCTTTTTCACTGGACAATAGTGTGTTCCTGCACCCTGTTCTTTCTTGTAAGGTACTTGTATGTCTCTGTCCTATCCCCCCTCTCCCTCCTCTCCTCCAGAGTACATATTCAAGTCTTTCAGCCAGTCCTCATAGAACTTGCGATGCAATCCCAGGACCATCTTTGTTGCCCTCCTCTGAACCTTCTCTGCCCTGTCTATGTCCTTGCGTAGGTAAGGTCTCCAGAACTTTACACTGTACTCCAGATGGGACCTCACTAGTGTCCTATATAGTGGAAATATGACCTCCCTTTTCCTGCTGGTGGAGACCCTGCCTATGCATCCCATCATCCTATTTGCTTTACCTGCTGCCTTGTCACACTGTTTCCCTACCTTGAGGTCATCAGAGATGATAACCCCAAAGTCCCTTTCCTGCTTGGTGTATGCTATATCCTCACCCCCCAACTGATACGTTGTTCCAGGGTTTATGTGCCCCATATGCATTATCTTGCACTTCTTCGCGTTAAATTTCAACTGCCAAACCCTTGATCATTCTTCAAGCTTCTTCAGATCCCTCCTCATTCTGTTTATACCCTCTGGCACGTCCTCTCTGTTACAGAGCTTCGTGTCATCAGCGAACAGGGGAATTCTGCCTTGTAGGTCCTGCGCAATGTCACTGATGAAGACGTTGAATAGGACTGGTCCCATCACTGATCCCTATGGTACCCCACTGGTCACTCTTCCCTCTGTGGAGTGACAGCCATTTACCACCACCCTCACCCTCTGTGCCCTGCCGGCCAGCCAAGTACCCACCCACCATACTACTGTCCTGCCCACTCCCATATTCCCCAGTTTGTTTAATAACTTTCTGTGTGGCACAGTGTCAAAGGCCTTGCTGAAGTCCAGATAGGCCATGTCCACTGCCCGCCCCAATCCATCTCCCTTGTCACCCATTCGAAAAATTCAGTGAGGTTGGTCTGGCATGACCTCCCCCGGTGAAACCATGCTGCCTTGGGTCCTGTAGTCTGTTGGCAACCAAGTGTTCCACCAGTCTCTACTTCAGTAGTGCTTTCGTGATCTTCCCCACTACTGAGGTCAGGCTGACTGGTCTGTAGTTCCCTGCTTCCTCTTTGTTCCCGCTTTTGTATAAGGGGACTACATTTGCTATCCTCCAGTCTTTGGGTACCTCCCCTGTTTCCGGTGATCAGCTAAACAGGATAGCCAGAGGTTCAGCCACCACCTCTCTTAGTTCCTTTAGGACCCTGGGGTGCACCCCATCTGGCCCCATTGCTTTATTAACTCTTATTCCTTCCAGTTCCTTTAGGACCCTTTCCCGTGTAAAGGGACTTTTGTCCATTTCTGTGCTGTTCCCGGCCCTTGTACTTCCTTCAGGCCAATTTCCCTCCTCTTTTTCAGTAAAGACTGAGCAGAAATATCTGTTCAATATGGCAGCTTTACTGTTGTCATCTTCCACACGGGCCCGTCCTCCCCCTTCAGTCTCACTATCTGGACTGAGCAGAAATATCTGTTCAGCATCTCAGCTTTACTGTTGTCATCCTCCACGCGGCCCCTGTCCTCCTCGTCCTCCTCCTTCAGTCTCATTATCCCTTCCTTTGCCCTTCTTTTTTCACTTCTGTACCTGTAAAAGGTTTTGTCCCCACTGCCCACTGATTTTGCGATGCGCTCTTCTGTCTGAGCTTTGGCTTCCCATACTGACCTCCCTGCCTCCCTTTCCTTCTCCTGTTACTTCTCCCGATCACCTTCTGCCTGTGTATTTTTGTGTTGCTGGAATGCAATCTTTTTGGCTTTCACTTTCTCTGCTGCCTCCTTGGAAAACCATAATGGCTTCCTCTTCCTTTTCCCCTTGCTAACCTGCTTAATGCATAATTCTGTTGCTCTTGTAATCCCTGTTATTGCCCACTGTTCCTCCATCTCTGATTCCCTCCTCATTTCAGTTAGTGCCTCTTTTAAGCATGTCCCCATTTTCCCAAAGTCTGCCCTCCTAAAATTCAGGATACATGTTTTGGTTCTGTTCCTTCTGTGATTTCAGACCACAGCAACCAGTGGTCATTGTTCTCCAGGTGCTCCCCCACTGTTACCCCTATCACACTGCCTCTGTTTGTGAGCACAAGGTCCAGTATTGCCTTCTGCCGAGTTGGTTCCATGACCAGTTGCCTAAGGAAGGCATCCTGAAGGGAATCCAGGATATATCTGCTCCTGCTGCTGGGAGGCTCCAGTCCATGTCTGGAATATTGAAGTCTCCAACCAGCACCACCTCCCCCTTGTCTGCCATCCTTTGGATGGCTAGCATCAACTTCCTGTCTGTCTGTTCCTCCTGTGCTGGTGGTCTGTAGACCACCCATGTGCGGATGGCTGACCCCATTTTCCTTTCCAGCTTAACCCACAGTATCTCTCCCCCATTTTGTTCCTCCTGGATCTCTGTGGCCTTTGTGCCATCTGTCACATAAAGTTCCACTCCTCCTCCTCCCTGCCCTGTCTCTTCGAAATTTTGCCTCTGATGACTTAGGAAAGAGGCTGTTTTATCTGGTATAGCTGTTTCTTTGGATGACTACTGTTGTTTTTTTTTTTGGACAGCCTGGCCCATCAATTAATGCAGCAATGTAATTAAGCAGCAGTCTGGGTTACCTCTGAAATAAGCAATGCAACTTGCCCAGTGTGAAGCTGCTGATTAGTTAATAGTAAGAAGCTAAGTAGGGTATCTCTTAAATTGGCCCCACCTATTGTTAACCTTATTAACTTTGGTTGTGGGTCATTGACTAGAAGCAATCCTATTCTCCAGAACGCATTTTCTGACAGCTTATTACCTGTTCTATCTTAATCCTAGCACCTGCTGCTTGCAACCATAGCGATGGTGTGTTCCATCATGTCTTTTCAAAATCGGGGGTAGAGCTGCCACAATGCCTCCCCTTAACTTGTTGAATTACCTCCCTGTGTCTGATGCTAGTCTCTGAGCACTATTTCCCTCCCCCAGTGGGTCTCTGGGGAAAGGCAGGACTGCTGTCTGAGACAGACTTTACCTTCTCAAACCTCCTAGCCACTGACAGTTTGAAATTCTGGCCTATCTGGTGCATACATTTCAAGTATGTAATATTTCTCTCTCCTGAGCTGGTCTCCTGGCTTCCATACAGATGGGCTGTACCTCCTGATGCACACGTGCAGGCAGGAATCAGAACTTTGCAGCCTGGATATCCACTCTTCCTGTTCTCGCCAGTTTACTTCCTGCGTTCCAAAAAGCAGGTACTCTGCAGCAGAGCTCTGTCACCTCATAGCAGGGCTGAAGACAGCAGACTGTAAGTCTTTGTTTCATTTTTTCTTGCGGATATCCTGAAAAAGGCATTGTTACCAAAGCGCTCTTGTGTGGGTTCCAGTCTCAGCCTTGCACGCTACACAGACTGGCCCCCATTCCCCACAGAGTTTTCCCACAATTTTGGGCTCAACCCTGCTATTGCTCAGATTGCCCCAGAGATTGTTTTTTTCCCTTATGCTGTTTTGCAGTGACTGGAGGCAGAAAGAGATTTCTTTGGGAGTTGGAAGCTGCTCCTCGTTTTCTCGTAGACGGCTGACCTGAAACACTCATACAGCCGCTTGTCGACGGTGGGCCTGCAGCGCTCATACAGCCACTTGTCGATGTTCTATTGCTGTCATCGACAAGCGCTTCATTCCAGGGGCAGCAGTGCTTGGGATGTTGACTGAGCCCTGTCATTGATGATGCAGGTCCGCACCCCCCCCTGCAGTAATTGAGGAATTCAGCATTTCTAGGAGCATTTAAAGAGGCACTGTCAGCTTTGCCCCTTCGTTTTAGGATTAAAACGAGCAGGTGTGTAGCCAGAAATTTCTGTTTTTGTACACACAATCTGCAACATCTACCCCTCCCCCGCAATTAAAAAACTTACTCATCCTTTCCAAATGCTGCCCTCTTCCAAACAAATCAGATTGTTGTCAGATGATTCCTCTAATCTCTAAAGAGGTTATACACATGTATCTGTCTCCTAAACAACAGAAGTTTTTGAGAGACACTCCTCAGTGGCTTACACTAACTCAAATACTTCAGATTAAAATGATAATTTTAGCAGAAAGGCATATGGTTTGTGACAGGCACTCCACAAAACTGTACACAAATGTGTACAATGAGTATGCCTGCCTATACCCTTGAGAACGAGCAGTGTGCCTCTTGGCCCCCATCTATCGTAAATGCACCCCAGAATGCCCCTACATGTGCAAATTTACAGCCTTTTGGCCGGTTTTTAAGATTTTTGAAAGAATGTGCTCACACTCGGGTCGAGTAAAACTCACCGCGTCCCGGAAGCACAATGTGGTCGAGAACGCACCTCTGGTACGAGTAGTGTCCAAAACAGTGATTTTTTTGATAACGACCCCGAGATAGAATAATAACCCTGCTCCGCATGTAGAAAGAAGACGTTGCTGGTATCTCCGTTGAAAACCCGAAGCTCATGGTGCTGGTGTAATTTCTCTGAGTTGCGAAATCCCAGCGCGTCACGCTTCAGAGGAGGAACAGAGATCCCACGCATGCTGAGAGCGTGCTTCTGAAGCACAGGTGCGAGATTTTGGCAACTCGTAGAAATTACAAATTGTGCACCATAGAGCGTTCGGTTTTTCAACGGAGATACCAGCAACGTCATTTTTCTACATGTGGAGCAGGGTTATTATTCTATCTCGAGTCGTTATCAAAAAATCACTGTTTTGGACACCGTTCGTGCCAGAGGTAACGTTCTCTACTCACATTGTGCTTTCCGGATGTGAGTTTTACTCGACCTGAGGTAAGCATATTCTTTCAAAAATCTTAAAAACCGCCAAAAGGTTAAATTTGCACATGTAGGGCATTCTATGTGTATTTATTTATAGATGGGTGCCAAGAGGACAATTGCCTGTCTTTAATTATAAACGAAGGGGCAAAGCTGACAGTACCCCTTTAAGGGCCAAAGGCAGCAAGTCAAGCATGTCAGCATTTTTATCTGTAAAGGGCCAGCAACAGTATTTTGTCCACGCTTCAGCATATTACCAGGCAGCTTCAGGGGATGAATATAGTGGAGGACTAGAGCACAGCATATTATCATGAAGCCTCGGGGGGGGGGTACACTGAATATAGGGAGAACTAGAACCATTTTTCATCATGGCCTCAGACAAGCCCTCCAGGGGCAGAAAATGTCAGAGATGCAATCCCCCATGCTAATTGCCTTCACTGGTTCGCTTTGTTTAAAGTGCGAGAAGACAACATCTATGAATGGGGCTGACCTGATGGAGGCCTCACAGTCCCTGGCTCAGACAGATAGCCAACAGATAAGACAGGTCTAAGAGGGTAGTAGCCACCAGGAAGACCCAGCAGTCCGCAACTCCCTCACTGGTTCCAGACCTCATCGACAAGCTGAATAGGGCTTTTGCTCCATGACCCATCATGCTTCGATTGACAGCCTCCGGGGTCCCCAGATGTGAGGCCACACCAGGAGGCAAAGCGAAAGAGAACTCCGTCTCCATCTTTATCCGAAGAGGGGCAGTTGTCCTTGCATCACTTCTACAAAAAGGAAAAATCCAGGTATAGGAACAGATCCTCTGACGAAGAGGACCAACATTCCTCATATCACAAGAAAAAGAAAAGATCTCGTTCTCTGAGCAGGTCCTGGGGTGCCCACAAAGGGAAACGTCGCAAGGAGTGTTCCCCGGCCTCTGGAACAGACTGCTGGGCAGAGTAGTGGGGGCTGAGATGGTGGAGGAATTTAAGAGGGCATTTGACAGGCATATGGGACTGAGTATTGGGGGGAAGGTGGGAGCAGGTGGGGAGGGGGGGTATGTGAAATGGGAGGGTACGGCAGACTAAATGGGCCAGAAGGGCCCTTTTCTGCTGTCAAATTTCTATGATTATGTGATTCTATGATTCACCGAAGAAGGCCTTCCAAGCATCAGCAACTTCTCTCAAGGCAGTAAGTGTCAAGTCTTTTCTCCGCCAAGGCCACTGTGTCCTGGGCCTCGGATTTAGCTTTCCAATTCGCCGAGGATCCAGAGAAGAACAAGGCTACTATTCAACAGCTTCAACCCATGGGTTTGGCATCTGCTTATGCAGCAGATGTGTCAGAGGAGGTGGTCAGGTGCACTGCTAGAACCATGTTCTATCACACTTCGGCTCGGTGCAACCTCTGGCTTAAGGCCTAGCAAGCAAGATGCCTCCTTGAAAAGTCATTTGTTGAACGCCCCACATGAAGATAATTTTTATTTGGCTCCGCACTTAAGGAGGCGATGAAGGAATCGGGGGATATGGCTAAAGTGCACATGCCTCAATCAAGAAACTGGAGCAAATCATGGTCTTCATGCTCAAGATGCAATTTTTGTGAGTAAGGTTACAACAAAGGTCAAAACAAGAATTTCTCAGGCAAGAGAACATGGTTCTCCTCTCGTAACCAGCGCAACTTCAGAGGAGGAGGCTCTGGTGGAGGAGGTGGTACCAAAGACTCCAGGAGCAACAATAAAAAGTCACAATGAGGCCGTCCGGGCCCATCCTCTAGAAGGGGGCAGACTTTCACACTTTCTTGAGGAATGGGTCCAAACCATGCCAGACAGATGGGTCCTAGACATCATCAGCAAGGGTTACCTAATAGAATTCGAGTCAAAGTTCCTGCTACCTCATGTGGTGCCCTCCCCTATTTCAGACAACCCAACCAAAAGGCAAGTGATGTTTCAGACATCACAGACCTTATTCAGGCAGGGGCTATCGAACAAGTTTCCCCCAACAGAGTTCAACTGGGGGTATATTCCCTATTCTTCATTGTTCCCAAACGCACAGGGGGATTCAGGCCAGTCCTAGACCTCAAATTCCTGAATCGCTTCGTCTGCAACAGACCTGTCAAGATGGAAACCTTGTCATCAACTGTCAGTGAATTACAACAGGGGGATTTTCTGGCCTCAGTCGAGTTGCAGGATGCCTATTTGCATGTTCCCATCCAACAGCTGCACAGGCAGTATCTCAGATTCAGAGTGGGGGAAGCATCATTTCCAGTTCAAAACTCTTCCATTCGGGCTTTCTTCAACCCCAAGGACATTCTCCAAGGTACTAGTAATGGTCATCGCTCACCTCCGGAACCGAGGAATACAACTTTTCCCTTACCTGGACGATATTCTAATCAAGGCCCCTCGGCTCATCCAAGCAGTACAAGCCATGGCGGAGGTGGTTTGGGGCCTCTCAGCTCATGGATTTGTCATCAACTGGAAGAAGAGCTCCTTGACTCCAACCCAGACCTTGAATCATCTGTGGGCAGACATCGAGACACAGGTGTACAAGGCATTCCCCATGGAAATGAAATTCAGGGATCTACAGAAGCTCATCAGGACGTTTCACATCGCCCACCAGCTGCTGGCTCACAACTTCATGCAGCTCACTGGGACTCTGGTATCGCTGGCAAACTCAGTCCCTTGGGCACTAATTTACATGCGGCCCATTCAAGCACACCTACTCATACTGTGGTCCCAGTCCAGACACAGCCAGGCCAACAGATCCCGATTTCTCGCCAAATATGGGCTTCCCTTCATTGGTGGACTTGGAGGACCAATATTATGAGGGGTCACAAGTTGGGCCAAATACGAATCACAGCGATGCCAGCCTCGGGCTGGGGGCACACCTGGATCAGATGTCCGCTCAAGGCAAGTGGTCTCTACTGGAAACAAGGTGCAGCATCAACGTTGTTGAAATGAGAGCAGTGCACCTAGCTCTACTGCACTTCGAACAGCAGATCTTCAACCAGGATGCGCTGATTCTAACAGACAGTTGAACGATGATGGCGTACATCAATCATCAGGGTGGCACAAGAAGCTCATGGATACTCAGGGAATCTCTTTCTGTTTCAGTGGGCCACGTGCCACCTGGCAAGCATAAGGGCAGTGTACATTCCAGGTCAGGAAAATGTCACGGCAGACAGACTCACTTGCAAGGATGTCCTACCAGAGGAATTGGAGCTGAAGGACAGCGCCTTCCAAATCCTAACCAAACATTGGGCCACTCCTCAGATAGATCTTTTCACCTGCTTGCGAAATTCCATGTTCGAGCAATTCTGCTTCCTGGCCAAGGACGAACTAGCAGTGGCTCAGGACACTTTTCCCTAAACTGGGATCAGTTCAGTCTCCTGTATGCCTTTTTCCCCCATTCTGCTCCTATCCAGAGTCCTCCACATAGTAGCGATGGATCGGGCAGAGCTGATCTTAATCTGCCCACGATGGCCTCGATGCCCATGGTTCCCGCTTCTGATTCGTCTGTCAAGGTAACCACCTCTAACTTTTCAGATCAGCCCTGACCTTCTTCATCAGGATCCTGTGCTACATCTGAATCTGTGCAACCTGTCCCCTCACAGCCTTGAGATTGAGCGGGAAACTCTCAAAGAGCTCGAATACACAGCTCCCGTGGTTGAAATGATGGTTCACTCATGTCGGCCATCTTCCTCTAAAGTGTATTCCAGGATTTAGAGAAAATTCTTGTTCTGGCTTCAGTCCAATCAAATGCATGAGCAACCAATATCATTGCCTATTCTGCTTCAATTTCTCCAAGACAGTTTGACAAAGGGCTGCAACTGGCCACCTTACGAGTTCAAGTTTCTTCCCTGCGGGTGCTCTTGTTGGTGGATTCAGGGGGGTCTCTGGATTCCCATCCCCATGTTAGAAGGTTTTTGCGGGGCGGCAACATTAAAATGCCAACCAATCAAACCAAGGGTACCCCCTTGGAAAATTAATTTGATTCTCAAAGCTTTGTACAAAGCTCCTTTTGAACCTCTTCAGGGGGCATTCCTTATGCATCTCACAATGAAAGTCGCTCTTCTCATAGCTATTACTTCAGCCAGAAGAATCAGTGAGCTGGGAGCCTTGTCCACTAAAGAGCCTTATACTATTTTTCATCAGGACTCTCTAGTCCTCCAAAGAGATCCAGGTTTTTTTCCAAAAGTAATGTCTCCATTCCATTGCAGCCAGGAGTTGATTCTGCCTTCCTTCTGTCCACACCCGAAAAATGACAAGGAGAAGAATTTCACACGCTGGATCCCAGAAGAGTGATGAAAATGTACATTAAACGATTGGAATCAGTACGAAAAACTTCTAGTTTGTTTATTCTAACTGCGGGACAGAATATGGGTAAAAAAAGCTTCCAAAGACTCTCTAGCCAGATGGATCTGTTCCGCCATCACCACTGCCTGCAATCAGGCTGGAGTACCTTTGCCTGGCCCAGTGAAAGCCCATTCAGCCAGGGCTATGGCCACATCGTGGGTGGATTTCAGAGAGGCTTCTCCAACAGACCTATGCAGGGTGGCCACCTGGTCCTCTATTCACACATTCACAAAATTCTACAGACTGGATGTGGCTGCCTCGGTGGAGGTGTCTTTTGGCCGCCAAGTTCTTCAGGCGGTGGGGGACTCTTAAGGGCATTTACATTCTTCCCACCCGGGATGTCTGGGGGATGTACTTCTTTTGTATATCCTATCTGTATGGAAGCCCAGAAACCAGCTTAGGAGAAAGAAAAAAAAAATTTAAATACCTGTACATTTTCTTTTTCAGACAGCTGGTCTCTGGGCTTCTTCCCTCCCAGAATGCACAAAGTTGGCCATTTGGCCCAATGTTTGGATAATATTTCTCTTTTGTTTCCAAGTTCATGTAATATTACCACATTTAGACTGCTTTAGGAAGAACTAGTGAGAACAGGAAGTGGAGGGGTGGATATCCAGGCTGCAGAGTTCTGATTCTTGCCTGCATGTGTGCATCAGGAGGTACAGCCCATCTGCATGGAAGCCTGGAGACCAGCTGTTGGAGAAAGAAAATTTACAGGTATTTAAATTTTGTTTTTCCTCTAAATTGGTCGAACGCTTCCTGCATTATTCAAGGCCCTCAAACAGTCACCTGTCCTTGAAGTATCTTGTATGGCTACCACTGTTAATTATAGTCCTAGCAGGTGACACCGAGTTAAACCCTGGCCCCATATCTTCTCCTGCTTCCTCAGACGCCCTCACTCCCCCTAGCTTGCTATCCACTAAGGGGCTGAAAATGGCCCATGTGAATATTTGTAGCCTCTTGCCCAATCTGGCCGAACTTACTGCTTGGGTAGATCACAAGCCCAACATCCTTGGCATTACTGAAATGTGGCTGAAGCCTACAACCCCTGACTCTGCGTGTACTCTTCCTGGCCTTAACCTCATTAAGCTTGACCGCGCTGGTAAAAAACGTGGGGGTGGAATAATGATTTATTACAAAAAAAAATCACCCAATACTTGTCCACCATACCTCACCAGCAACCTCCCCTGCTCCCAAGTGAGTTTCTTCATGTGTTTCTACTGTTAAGAAACACTAAAAAAATACACTTAGTCTGTGCATAGAATCCCCCAAAGGATGGTGTTCAAGGGCCAACTTACCTCCTTGACTCCATCAGCCCTAAGATCCGTGAAAATGAGTTGCTGATTTTAGGTGACCTTAATCTAAATTGGTTAGGAGGTAATCCCAGGCAGTATGAACCTCTGCTGGCATGCCTCATCCTCTCTCAGCTTATACAGGAGCCCACTAGGTTGTCAACAGCGGAAGGTAAAAGCACTCTCCTAGACTGGGTGTTGTCAAATAGATTCGGGAGGATAGCCTACTCTGGCACTGTTCCTGACTCGATCTTGGATCAAACCCCCATATATTGTGTCTGGAAGGTCTCTCCCCTAAATTCCCATGTAAAATTCTCCTTATGAGGAATTTCTTAAACTTTAACCTGGAACCATTCCACGCTGACCTGGGGCTCACAGACTGGTCAACTGCACTAAATGCACCTGACACTCCCACTGCCCTCAACAACTTTCTTGCCATTTTTTCTGCGCTACAGGACAAGTATGCCCCTCTTATCAGGAGGAGGGTAAGGGGTACTGTTACTTAGTGGCTCCACGGTAGTATAGTTGCCCTAATGAAGACTAGGGACAAGTGCTTGGCAAATTTCAAAGCCTCGAATGACATGGCTATATTCCAGGAGTACAGGCGCCTCAGAAATGTGTAAGAAAGCTAACAGATCTGCAAAGAGTGAATTTTGTAAATCTGTCCTGTCAACCTCAGACAGAGACCCTAGAAATTTCTGGCAAAATATCAAAAATATAGTTAGCGGCTCTTCAAAAGGTGATGTCTCTCACATGATAATAGGTGGTTCAAATTGCAATAATGCCCTAACTATTGCTAGTGCCTTCAGTTCTCACTTCTCAGACCTGTCAGCTTATACCCCCTATTCCCTACTCCTACTTATGATAAACAAGCAGTGCTGCCTAAACCCCAGTCTGAGCCTGCCTCCCACCCCCCGTTCTATTTTAAGGCCGTGACCATCAGTGAGATGCAGTCACTCAGATAATTCCTTCTGGTCTCTCCCTGCACTCCAGCGCTGGTTACGATAATATGGAGCCTAAACTCCTCCAGCTTTGTGCCCCTTTCATAGCCCTACCCATCTCACACATCTTTGACGTGTCGCTCACCTCGGGACTTGTTCCCGACCTTTGGAAGGTGGCTAGGGTTGTTCCGGTCTTTAAACAAGGTAATCCCAAAAGCCTTAAAAATTACTGGCCTATAGCCATCTTATCAGCTGTTAGCAAACTTCTTGAAAAAGTGGTCGCAACACAGCTTACAAAATATATTCAGGTTCTTGAGCTGCTGTCGCCAGTACAACATGGCTTCTGCAAGGAATACACCTTCTCCTCTGCCCATGCCAACGTTATTTCAGAGATTAGGGTTGCTGTGGATCCAGGGTAAGCTTACTGGTGACATCTTCGTAGACCTTTCCAAGCCCTTCGACTTGGTTAACCATGTACTCCTATGCTCGCAACTTCGGTCACTGGGCCCGGCTGCCCCCGTCCTCAGGTGGTTTTCAACTACCTCTCTGGAAGACAGCAACTCACGAAATTCAATAAGGCCTTCTTGGAGCTTACACCGGTAAAATCTGGAGTCCCTCAGGGTCTGTCCTTGGGCCCATTCTTTACTCTGTATTTGTTAATAGTCTCCCCACTGTACTAGCTCACAGCAGTGCCACATTATACGCAGACAACCTGGTGATACTGTCCCACTCCCGTGACATAAGTGTCATTAGCCGTCAACTTAATGTTGACTTTAGCAGTATCCACTCCTGGCTTAGGGCAAACAGACTCGTCCTCAACCTTAAAAGAAACCCAGGCCATGCTCTTTGGATCCCAGGCAAAAATAAAAGTGTCCCCTGCACCCCTGAGCGTTACAGGCACCCATGGTTCCTCTGTGAAGGCTATTGACTCCATTAAATATCTGGGAGTTGCCCTTGACCCTCAGCTTGACCTTGCCCAGCATATCCAAAACGCATGCAGGGCAGTATATAGCAAGCTGGGCCTGGCATACAGAGCAAAGCACAACCTCACACCTGCTGCTCACCTTGCCCTGGCAAGAGGTGTGTTCCTCCCGATACTCTGCTATGGGCTCATCACATTTGCGCAAGCCGCAAAGTACCATCTCTTCAAATGGGACGTAGCGTATAACAATGTATGCCGCTTTGCACTTGCAGCCCCTCGTCTCACCCACCATTGCGACCTGTACAACAAACTAACTTGGCTTTCTCCAGGCAACCATCGGAGCTTTATCCTAGGGTGTTTCATGGACAGTGTCATCAGAACCGCCACCCCAACGGACCTGGAAGAACTCCGCAAACCTGCTTCCTCCTCATATTCCCTTAGGTCTTATGGCTCAGCTATACTGCTGGTTCCTGCCACCTGCACGCAAATGGGTGACAGAGCATTTGCTTCATGTGCACCCAGAATGTGGAACTCCATTCCTACCCAGGTTCGAACTACTCCCTCCCACACCCGCTTCCAAAACTCCCTCTGGTATCACTTGCGACTCTGCTCGGCATGCAGTTGCACTTAATACGCTAATGGCCTCTCCAGCTAGTAGCACACTAGTCTATGACCATTTTTCCTGTTGGGCACTTTCCAAAGTCCCTGCGCTGATCGTCTGATTTGCCACACCTTTTCATGTTTGCACAGTAGGTAGCACACTCGCCTCTGAGGCCGGAAGATCAGAGGGCTGTGGGTTCAGTTCCCACATCTGGCACTTGGGTTAATATCCCAGTACTGACACTGTAGTGCAGCATGAGAGGGGTGCTGCACATCTGAGGTGCCGTCTGTCGGATGAGACGTTAAACCGAGGTCCCATCTGCCTGGATTGGTGGTAGTTCAGGTGGATGTTAAAGATCCCATGGCACTAATTGAAAAGAGTAGGGAATTTCCTTGGTGTCCTGGCCAAATTTCCCTCATTCACTAAAAATACCACCAACAGTTTCATCTGGTTTGAGGTCAGTTGGCATTCATCTGTATCCCCCTTCCCCCGGGTCGTGCCTGAAAATAGGCAGGATTTGTCTAGTGCACTTACCCGGTCAACAAAAACTTTAAAAAAAAAAAAAAAATCATTGCCTCTTCGGTTATGTACTGTACGTATTTTTTTCTGAGTCTTGTCTCCCTGTCAAAATCCTTGAAATGTTCAGTCTGTTGTTTACCCGATGCTTTGTACAACCTTCAACCTTGAAATGTCTGTTTATTGTTTACCTGAAGCTATGTACAACCTTTCCCAGTTTGAAATTGTCTCTGTATCTTCCTTGTACTCTCCCGGGTCGCACCTGAAAATAGGCGTCTGTTTTGTCTAGTGTGGCTACTTGGTAAACAAAAGCTATAGTGTATTTTGTCACTGTAATCATGTACCCTATGTCATGCACTGTATGTATCTGCTCTGCTTTATGTAACTAATTCCGGGTTGCTCCTGAAAAAGGGGCCTTTGGGGCCCAGTGGGCCTACCTGGTCAACTAGATGTAATAAATAAATAGTTACACAGGGGGCAAGGAAGGGAGGTGGGGGCAGTAAGCCTGACTACCCATTAGGTCTTGGGCTAGGATAGCATAAAACAGGGCAGACTGAATGGACCAATGATCTTTTTCTGCCAACATTTTCTATGTTTCTATAGGTTATTAACCCATGGAATGTTCCAGTGCAGCTTAATATGGGGGGATAGATTGCAGAGGATCCCTGAGGCTGCATACACCTGCCACACAACTATTTCCATTTGGTCCACCTTGGGACAGTCATGTAATGGTAGAAGTTGTACACGCCCCCAGAGGACGCTCAGCACTACCTCTGTTGCCTGATGTCATGCCATAGGTTCAGAATGTGAACCCACAGTATCAGCTTGGTAATCTAGTGTACCAGTAGCAATTCAGCCATTAGACAGGAAAATGGGTTTTAGTGGATAAACTTCAAAGTGGATTGAGGTTTTAGTGTTTAAGTCAAGGACATTTGTGTTGTGGCAAACAACTGTCTTATATTATTTTTACTCGAGACTGACTAAAGAAAGTTCTGTTTGCTAATTAAAACAAAGCCCCGGTGAAAAATGAGATGAAAGGAGGTAACCAAGGTGTTCTTTTAAAGCCGGCTGTTTGATGTTTTGTTAGTTTTTTTTTTTTATATTCAAGGCAGACTTGAAAGGTAGATGAAAATCTCTGTAATTGGGTAGCAGTTTTTACAGTTTATAACTACTAATTTAGAATACAGTTGTGCAGAAGATATGTTTATTGCATGCATGGTGGGGGAGGGACTTGAGATCAAATGCTATGAAAACACACACTGTAATCCCATCTCAGTCCAGGTACTTCATTATAAAAATCATAAAGTTATTCATGGAGTCTAATTTAGTTTTTTGTAATAGTTGAATTTGAATAATCTGTGTTTTTTTTTTAATCTTTCACTGACTGCTAATGCTGTCGTGGTGGGTTGTGGGGGGGTGGGGATGGTGTCATACCGCTGTACTTAGGGATGAGTTTGGAATTCAGTACAAAATAGTAAATTTCTTTGGCTCGTACCTCAGCTGTCTTACACACTGAGAATTTGAAAATTCTGTTTCTTATACATTGTCACTGGGCTATTCATTTATTGCCGGGTTAGACATGTTTAATTAGTAGGAACCAGCACACCTAAACTCTCAAAACTATGACATGAGCATAGAACAAAGATGGACAAATACACCAGGTGACAGTTTGTTTTGGAACTGGAGTAGAGACTTTGGCCCTGATGTTCAGAGAATTGGGCAACACAGATTAGTGTGCGGCGCTTGTCCCTGCATGTGCGATATTCAGATAGATTGCGAGTGGCGCTATCATACTGAGTATCAGTCCTTGTTGGAGCTGTCGTGATATGGACCACATGGAGTAGCACAGAGCGAAACGAGACAGCGCCATGATTCCTCTGAGGTGTATTCAGCTCGAGCATGCAGATGGGTGTTGGGAATGCAAGGTGCTAGGGGGCCCTTTGCATGCCCATTATGGGTAATTTGCATGCTCAGCGGCCCCTTAGTGCCACTGACACAGTAAAAACGATGCCCCGGAGGATCCAGTGGTACCCCCACCCTCCAATCTCCCCTTGTCACTATTGAAAGTATTCCCTGGTGGTCCAGTGGTTTCCCCCCACCCCTGATCACCTGTTATCACTATTGAAATCATTCCCCGATGGTCGAGTGTCCCCCTCATCCCCCAGACAGCCCCCTGCCTGGGTGTCCAGTACTCCTCACTTCTGTATATGGCAACTGGCACAGCCGTCCTTTTACCTCCACATCTGCCCACCATATGAGTTGTCCATGAGCGTGTGTACTGTACAAACAGCTGTTTCTACAGTACATGTACTCACTGACAGCTCATTTGATGGACAACCGCAGAGGTGAGAAGTAGGGCTGTGCCGGTTGCTGTATGTGGATGTCGGGGGCACCAGACACCCGGGTAAGGGGAGTGGAGTGCAGGGAGGTAGGAGGGTCGGCAGGGCTGTTTGGGGGGGGGGGCACTGGACCATTGGTAAATAATTTCAGTAGTGAGAACATGCGATTGGGGTGGTAGTGGGAACCACTGGGGAATGATTTCAATAGTATAAATAGGCAGTTGGGGGTGGCTGAGCCACTGAACCACCAGGAAATACTTTCAGTAGTGACAGTGGGAGATCAAGGGATGGGGGACCCCCTGGAGACCAGGGCATTCTACTCTTACAGGGAATGGGAGATTGGGATGGGTGGTTGCAGTACAGCTGCCCTACCTTTGGGAGGCGGGCAGCTTAATGCCCAGTTAAGGGAGATTTTTGGTGGTGGTAAACCGTGCCACTTGTATCCTGCTATACCGGTACGCATGAGGGAACCTACATTTGCATAGGCACAGCAGTATTTTAGCGCCTTGGTGCTGCTGGGTTTGTGGGGTGCTCCCATGGCCTCTGAATATGGCCCTGCCAGGAGTGCTTGCACAAACCCGGGTTAGCGCCTGCACTAACAGTGTTAGTGCGGGTGCTAAACTTTGAATGTTGGCCCCCTCCAGTTGTGTGTTAGTCTAGGGGCAAGCAGCTTAGCTTGAAAAACTTTGCAATTAAACTTTGCAATCCTTTATTTTTCAAACTGTGGTAACTAAGCAGAAAATCTAGTTTGTTTTAACCAGCAGAATTTCCAAATTTAAAATGTGCCTTTTGTATAAATTTTAGAATTGGTTCCTTCTTTTTTTTTACTTTATATTTATAGTCATTATTATTTACATGACAGTGAAGTAGCACATGATAAACAGACCACATAAGCAAACATGTTTTTGGAATACTGTCCCTTAAAGGATGCATTTATCATTTTGAGGTAAATCATTTGAGGGGTATTCTAAAGGCTAATGCTCAACAAACAAGAAACTTGTGCTGCGTTTTAGACCCCAAGAGCAACATGGCTATTTCGTAAATTACAGAATTGTCAGTAATACCAGTCCAGTAAATACATGTCCCTTACCGGACAAATGGTACTCTGTGTATCCCTGAAGTAGATATAGTCTCTAAAAAGGAATTTCCAAACAGCAGACATATTTAGCAAAAATAAGATTAAACTAAGTAAGCTAGCTCCTCTGCAATCTATAAAACTTTCAGAAAAACATATGAGGCCTTGATCAAAATGGAGGATAGAGCATTTCCCATTTATGCTCCTAAAACCCTAAACCCCCAAGTAAATTCACATTTCTCAGTACACTAAATATAAAAGTCTTATTTTTATTTATTTAGTTTTTGTTGACCGGGTAAGTGCACTAGACAAATTCTGCCTATTTTCGGGCACTACCTGGGGGAGGGGGATACAGATGAATGCCAACTGACCTTGAACTAGACCAAGCTGTTGGTGGTATTTTTAGTGAATGGGGGGGAAATTTGGCCAGGACACTGGGGAAACTTCCCCTACTCTTTTCGATAAGTGCCATGGGATCTTTAGCATCCACGTGAACTACCACCAGAACAGGCAGATGGGACCTTGGTTTAATGTCTCGTCCGAAAGACGGGCGGACGATTTTAACAGACCCAGGCAGATAATAAACCAAGAAAAACAGATCAGCTGGGAAGGTGATACACCACTTAATCTGGCTGCTCTGAGGGTAAACATAAAACATCAGTCTGTGAGTAAACTTATAACAACACGGGGAGAAGAAGGATGGAGCGTCCGTAGGACAGCTCTCCTTCTCCGGGGAGGGAGAAGGATTGCCATCGGTGCTCTAGCGGCCTCTGGCAGTGGCTGGGGGTGGCTACAGAGCATTGGCAGACATGGAGGGAATGTGCTGGGGCAGACGCTTGGCTCGGAGTGCGTGCGGATGCCCGCGCACGCTCGGGGCCTTAGGCGTCATTGCACGCCTCAAGCCATAAGGGGAGAAAAGTGGAAAATAGGGGCACTAGTCGTGGCGTCATGATGGCCGTCTCCAGAGCGGACTTGGTCGGTGCCGAGGGTGCGCGGCAGTACTGGATCCTGACCGGGTGGGTTGAGCTCCGGGGGAGTGCTCCTCACCAACCCGCCATGGGGTAGCTGCGGGACCCGAATATGGAGCCGGAAGAAGTACCAGGAGATGGCGGCCTGAGTACCCGGGAGGATGCCTGACGTGCAGAGGTAATGCAGACTGGTGGCCCCGGGGGGGGGAAGTATAGAGAAAAAAAAACTTATAGCAACAGTCTGTCACCAAGAATCTTCATCTTCAGGTATCCCCTAGAATCTCAGCACCGGTATCATCCTCAGGGGTACCTCTGGTTTCAGCCTCACATCGAGCAGCCCATCTCCCGGCTTCCGCGGGATCTGAAAAGATGAAGACCATACCCTGGTAAGTGATCCGCTGCCAGGTATATCATAGTATGCGGAACCCCAGACTGCTGAAGTAAGCGTCAAACACCATCAAATCGCTTTCGCCTTTACCACATAGCATAACTGATGTCGGGGAAAATAAAGACTTGCCGGTCATCTTGCATGAGAGGGCTTGCTCGGTGGGCACATTGTAAGATCTGGTCTCTGATTCCAACTCCTGTCGTCACCACCACCATCACAGTTCGAGGCTCTGCTGAGTTTTATGAGCGGCCTCTTGGGATAATTCGATAGACCTTTTGAA
The DNA here is from genome assembly GCA_016271365.2 of Neoceratodus forsteri. Classification (NCBI taxonomy): domain Eukaryota; kingdom Metazoa; phylum Chordata; order Ceratodontiformes; family Ceratodontidae; genus Neoceratodus; species Neoceratodus forsteri. Next base: position 987,396,036 of record CM057450.1, read on the forward strand.
TGTCCCAGATAGTTTCTTCTCCCTCTGGTAGTAGCTTCTCGGATAACCAGTCCTGTACAAACATTACTGGCAGATCGAGAATCCGTATGTTTGTGGATCTTGTCTGATTTTCTAGTGTTTCCATTCTTGCACGAAAGTGCTGATTTTCTTTTTACCAATAAAGCTGTGGCACTTGTTGAGGCATCCGCTTGCCTACGGACCTTGTTCATTTCACCCCTTATCCCTTCCATGCTGTTTTCAATGGCCAGCACTCGACCATCGAAATCATCGACTTTCTGGGTCAGATCCGAAATGGAAGAGATTAGTTTCTAGAGCTTCAGTCCCAGAGACGCCATAGTCTCAGTGGAACTTGGTTCCTCACCGGTCTGTGAAACTACAGTAGGCCTCGAAGCTCCACCAGCTCCTTTACTTTTATGCCTTCCCCCGGCCGCTTTATCCTTCTTGGGGTTACCCATTTTAGACAAAATGAGGTCTCTCTTTCTGTGGGTGTCAACCAAAATTTGATTCAAGGCACCCAGATGGGTGAATTAAGTGAATTTCTTCAGAAGAGTACAGAGCTGTATAAACCTGCTGCTGCTCAGCTCGGGCTCCACAGCACCCACTGGTTCCTGCTTTCAACTCTGGATCCTATCTGATGTCTTGGTGTTCTGCCAGTCTGCCTGTCAGAGGCTAAGATTACCTTGTAGTACTTTTGAATAAGAGTCTGAAAACCTGGCAACTCTGGTAGAAGCTTTTTTGGCTAACTGATAAGTTTGGAAATGGTAAAAGATGTGAAAGCTTAAGATTTCAAGCTGCATAGAGCTATATTGTCCTGTCCTGTCCTGCCTTGTTCACTAAAGTTAGGTTGATGGGTACCTACTATGTACCTGTTAGAAATTAATAACTGTGGAAACCACCAGTGTCTTGATTTCAGAATGAGCATTATTTTTTTTTTTGTGAAATTTTAAAAACTTACTCTACCTCAAGTTTCCCTCCCTCACTGTAACCACAAAATGAAGGCAGAAATGCTAGCCCCATCTTCTGTAATGATACAGTATGTCGAGGATCGGATCACTACATAGTATGCAGTATTAGGGACCATTAAAACAGGCCGTCTAGAAAACCTGTGCGGATGATTGCAAGTCTGTGTGAGCGTGCCTCTGTGTATGATTGTGCCTCTGTATGTGTACAGTATGCATGGCATAATATAATATATATTATATATGAGTTCCATGCATGTAGAACTGACAGCAGAGATAATTTAGACAGCCCCCTTCCCTGATCCTGTTAATAATTACAAAGAGCGCCTGCAACCCATTCCCTATTACACGTCGTCAAGGTGCTCTTCATAGGGGTGGGGCTGCAGTGCTTGATGGTCACTCAGCTTGGACGCGGAAGTTCAGAGCCAGGCAGAGTAAGATAAAATTAAATTGTTTTAACAGCTGAAAAATGTTAAAACCTAGCTAATTTGGCTGGTCAGGCAGACAGCTCCTGGAATGAGTTGCCTACCTGAACTGTAAGAGCATGTCAGCAGCCCTTTAAACCCTGACTGCACTTCGAAGGTCTTGTAGATAAATAATTTTTAGAAACTAAGTATACAGTGAGTACTCAGATATCTGACCACAATCCGTTCCCATTGTCTTAGATGGATATTTGAGTGTGACAGTTATCCGAGAATGGATGCTGTGACAGTTGTAGCAAAAGGTAGCTCAGCCACATGGATGGAAAATCAGTGTGACGGGTAAGTGAGAGGTGGATAAACGAGTGCTGACTGTAGCTGATCCCTTAGAGATAATAAGTACATAAAATTCAGGTGCAGCAGGTACATTTGTTCTTTAATTCATTGTATCTAGCACATTTTAGGAGTCTTTGTAGTCCATTGGTTAGAATATAGGCTTGGGATGGGAAGCAGGTATAATAAATGCCATCAGAACAACTCGCTATATAAGCATTAATGCATGACAGGGTGTGCTGTTAATGGGGATTAACGTACACCTTTCGTACACTCGTGGTGTATGTTAATCCCCATTAACAGCATGCCCTAGAGTGTGTTAATGCACTTATTACATGGGGTATAAAATCTGTTTAAAAAAACACCAGGATAGACTTTTTTTTTGCTGTTTAAACAGGAACAAAGTCCCCGAGGAAAAAAAAAAAAAAGCATTTTCCTGCAGTTGTGCACATAGAAATGTCACAGATACAGTACTGAGATAATCGGTGACATTTCTTTGTCATATCATCCTCTGGTACCATGCCGAACAACTGTCTTTGCCCCCCCCCATGCTGTCTCTCTCGACTTACCCCAGTTACATACAGAGAGAGAGAGAGAGAGAGAGATGAGCACTTGCCCCTTGCATGTGCTGTTATCTGATACGCATAACAGAAGGAATTGTGTTTTCTGGCTCCCTTCCAGAGAGACACAGACAGATTTCTGTGTAACGGACTTCCTTATTGACACTTTGTGGCATTACGGGGAAAAGTCTGCATGGTGCGGCCACCTATTGCTAAGCCTCTCACTGTCTGTGCACCCTGCCACTGCCTTGCACAGTGTTTCCCATTCTGCCGACCCCACACCCCCATCCCTGTGAGAGAGACGCAAAGAGCGCAGTTGAAGTTGTTAGTGAGAGAGAGAGAGAGAAATTCCAGTCTGCTGCTTTGCTCTGACTCGCTGCAGCATGTCTGTCTCTCTCGCTCCCGACATAGTAAAGCAAGCACAAGTGGTGAACACGGAGAAGAGGACAGTGCGGTACACAGAAGCCAGTACCAGTTGGGGACAGACGGGGACAGACACAGCATTGATGCATTGCCCGACAGAGACGCAGACCGACAAAGGCAACTGTGGCACTTGCTCTCTCTCTCTCGCGATCCTGCTCTCTCTCGGATACCCTGTTCCCACAGTGTCTCCCCTGACTTACTGCGAGCTGCCAAACACCACCGTGGCTGCTGTTCTCTCCCCCCTCTCTCCCCGGTAACACTGTTGGCAGCATCGCATACATGGGTGTCTCTCCCACCTGCAGCGGTGCCCTGCTTGGGAGTGTCTTGCTGCACCGGGACTGCACAGCAGCAAAGGGGGTGTCACGGGGGTCTCTCTCTCTCTCTCTCTTTCTTTTTGTGTCCGATACTGTAATATTGTCTGTCTGCCGTGCTCACGGGACTGCCGCCGGTGGCTTTTCCTGCGATTCCCTAGGCGGGTGCATGGGAAAATCACTTGAGGAACTGCAACTGTCAGACTGTGGCTACCAGGTGTGCACCGTGCATCTAGGTCCGCTGGACGGGTGGGTGGCAAAAGACAGAGTGGCAGGGCAACTGTCATGACTCACGCATCAGGCACTGATACACACATTGTAGGCGCAGACTGCTTGACGAGGTCTGGATAACTGTTCCATCGGGTGTGGGAGATTAAATGTTCCGTGGGGTGTTGGAGATCTGTGTAGCGAGGTGGGTGTGTACAGTAAGACCTCATTTGGTAAAATAATGTTACTGTTTTCAGTTTTCAGTGCATATTGGGGGGGGGGTGCTGGCTTGGGGGGACTGGACTGATCACTAACAGGAGACATTGGATGCCAGCAGAGAGAGCATGACTGACACACCAGAAGTAGCTCGCAGGTTTCAGACTGTGCGTGGGGAGTGAGCAGGACAGCATGCCGCAACAGCTCTGGTACACAGGCCATTCTGTATCGCTTAGCTGTGTTTTGCAAATGGCTTCTGTTCACTTTTGCAGCCTGCCATCAGAAACGGGGACCATTCTGCCCCTTGATCCTTAACACAGTGTACCTCATCACCCTAACAGTGCGGACAGTGTGCAATATCGCACTGTCAGGTGATGTCCACGATCCAATCATAGCTGTGCTTCAGGAGCCCCATGCAATAAGCAGCCTTAAACAAGTGGCTTAACTCCCCTGGTGATTCAGTCAACCTACCTGTAAAAGTGGGTAGAATTGCAACACCACTGAAAATAAGATTCCATCATTCCTGCAGCTACAGTTCCACTGAACCATGACATTAAACAATATAAACCTAAATGGCCAAAATGGCCCTTGGTGTTTTGTGTCGACTTGGTTTTCCTGCATTAAAGGGGAAAATTGACATTTCTTTGCACGTGTTAAGGATGAATTGCGTGCTACCTGTTGATATTTATTTTATTGGAATTTTCAGTACCAGGATAGCCTTATTTAGATGCATCACAAAGTACTCAGGAGGGTCCTAGGGCTTCATTTAAAACAGCAGTATCAGCAGCATGTTACATAAATTAATTAGCTTGTATACAAACAGTTTGCAGCACATACACCGTAGTTGGGATTTCTATTGATAGGAAAGTAAATATATACATTATTTGCAGATCTGTACAATTATAGCTCATATTACGCAGCATTTAAGAAGGAAAACATGATCTTGCAAATAGAAATCATTGGGATATGGGCAAGATAGGAAGTGAATAGTATTAGGTAATAGGGCTTGTAACATGGCAAGACAAGGTGATGTTAAATATAGCAATCGGATACGTGGAAACCCAACCCCTGACTCAAAATCAAGCAGGCATTAACTCCCTAATGTGCCCGCTGGTTCTTGCAGTATCAACTGTCATTATGTCTGCTATTTGGTAACCACTGCGAGCCTTATTATACCACCCACCCTGCTGCCATTGTTATCTCCTCGCATAGTAGTTCAATCTGAGCCTAACAATAGCAGCCACGGCAAAGAGGATGGCAAAAATGTCGCCGAACCTCAACAAAGTGCCAGAAATCCAGCAACGTGCAGCCTGAAGTCTGAAACTCATGTAGAAGCCCCGAATCAAGCTTGGTTTGCAGTATGCAAATCAGGAAACCCATAATTCAAGTTGTGCCCAACGCGACTGAAAGAGTTTTTAGTGAGTGAAATATTAGGTTAGTTCAATTCTGTTTTAGCGAGTTTTAATGCCATATGTTATATCACAGTGCATAACTGGAGCATATCCTTCATGTATTTAAAAAAAAAAGTCTGAATCAGTAGTCACAGTATAAATAAATGTTGAATTGGTAAAAACGATAGTTTAAAAAAAAAAAAAAAAATTTGCAAAACCTGCATCTGTATATTTATGAACGTAATTTTATTTTTCCTGCACTTGCCATGTTACATGTGCGTTAGTGCACTCCGCAGTCGGGCTGTACTAGGGAATTAATGCCCGGTTGGTGGTTGGAGGCATGAGGCCTCATGCATTAATGCTTACATGACAGTTGAGTGGCAACTGTTCACGAAAGATGCAAGGGATCACCTTTCATGCCTCGTTGCAGTTACATAGTTTGTTTAAACTCCTATACATAGCTGACTTGAATTGGACAAGGCTACCCACACACTTCACATGGCCTGGCCATGCATTCCAGCTTTAGAGTGCTGTAGCGCTAAATGCCTTTTCACCCGTCATTTGCTTTGTTTTTGATACAGGAAGACCTTCCCTTGTCTGTGACATTAGCATGTAAATAGAGATGGTTTTGGTGAGAATGCAGGTAGTATGGGAATGTCCCCTGAATACATTTTTACATAGGCATTGACCAGTGCACCCATTTTTGTTTTACACAGCTAGGATGCAGAGTGACTTATATAGGTCAGTGGTATGTGCTGTGCAACAGGGATCCAGTGTAAATCTCAGTGCTTGGTTGTAGAGGACAGTTGGCGTAGGCAGTATTGTTTGGCATGCCATCCTGTAGACCACTTCAGTATACTGTAGAATTGGGAGAAGACATTATGTTAGGGTCATTTTGCTGCTGTGCATGTTCAGGCGGTGCCTGTGTCTGTATATAGCATGCAGATCCTTTGGTGCGTAGTTTGTGTCACTTTTATTTCAGCTTTATTTAACTCCCTTCTCGCTAGTCCCTTAGGACTGTCTCCAGCTTGGGCTGTCTGGATCCCGCACTGCCTTAGACCTCCGCCGGCTGTACCTTCATCCTGGGATAGTCCGTTTCCACACCCCCAGCTAAGTCGCCCCCCAGGTGGGGCTGCCAACTCCTCTGGTGCTCTATCTTATAATCTAGTGGGCCGCCAGAGTTAGGAGAGGAGCTGGAGGTTGGGCGGGGTGGGTCCGGTGATGAGCGTAGGGTGTTGTCCAGGGCCCGATCTTTGCCTACCCAGGTGCCAGGGTTTTTTCTGGTTTTCTAGTGCCCTGGGTGTGCTGGACATACAGGATGTCCGCCGCAGCCCCCATACCCTGCTACTAGGCTCCCGCTGGTTGCGGTACCCTCAGTCTTCACTAGGAGTGACCATACCACGGGAGACCCAATCCACCCACCCTTAGGAGAGGAGAGCAGTCCTCTGGCTGGACGCTCAGTTCTCTCCTGCCCCTGCCCCTGCCCACCCCCCGCGACCCGAGATCATTGCCGAACCCGGGTTGCTGGCATGGCATCCAGCAGCTCAACCCTCAGCGCCACTGAGCTGGCTAGTCTTTGCCACTTAACAGGGATCTAGCCATAGCTTCAGATACTTGAAGGTTTGGACTTTTCTATGCATACCTGTTCAAACAACATGAAGTCTTGCTATATTCTGACAGTAGCAGTGAGTCCCAACCTTTGAACTGCCCTGGAGATGAAAGAGTTAACTTTCCATGCCAGGCATGGAATGCTGAGCTCGTGCTCGGTTGAAACTCTGTCTGTTGTTCTTCAAACACAAACCGTTAGATTCTTTACTCCGCCTCACTGAACAGTCGCTCTGGAGATTTCTCCTTCTGCTCGGTTCATTTTGTCGGTTAAAGTATTGTTTTTCTCGGTTTTCGTCCGAATTTAAACTGCAGCCAGTTGGTTCAGGCTCTGTCTGTGGTATTTGTGAGTACTAGATAGGTTTTACATTAATTCTCTTCTGTGTGGAACTTGTAAACGGTTTATCAGTTCGGTTTGAACCGATCAGGTTGTTTAAAATATCTTATTCTGTGATTTAGAGTGTGGTTACCGGTTCTTATCGGTTCTAAAAAAAACAGATTTTATTACGTTTTTTTTCCACGACCCATGACACGGTTGGGAACCGATAAGAGGGTCTTACCTGGCGGATTGCCATAAACGGGTAAGTTTGGTTAGGACTGGCACTATGTCTGAGAAACCCAAAAGAAAAACTGGGCCCACTGGGTTTCAACACTGCAGTATGCTTGGGGAAGTCTTTTCCAAGGCTGACCCCCACACCCACCTGTGTTTGTGTCTGGGGTTTGACCACCTCAATGCAGACTGCCAGATTTGTAAAAATTTTCCTGCAGCTACCCTGGAAAAGAGTTGGTAGGCTCAGGAAAGGGAGGCCAAAAGTCCGCTGAACGGATGGCCAGCCCAGTTCTGTTCAACCGAACCAGAGGGGTGCCCTCTGACCAGGGCGAGACTTCCTCGGGCAAAGAGATCCGATTCTGAGGAGTTGGTTCCAGCAAAAGGACTAGAAATCAGCTGGTATGGGCCAAAACTTTCCTTTCCAACGCTGAAGAAATAGCTAAAAGCGATTAAAATTGTCCAGTTGCTTTCCCGGTTCCGACGAACGGCACCATCAAATAGCGCCAGTTCGGCCGGTTCCACGGATTCAAGTATGATTTAGAGGAATATTATGAACCGGAGGAGGAAGAGGGTATGAGGAGAGTGAATGTGGATTTGAAAGTCTGGATGTGCCCATTGACCGGACATCTCCCAGACAGACCTGCAGGATTGTCTCCTCCTAGGCTTTCTGAGTCCCCTTCTCATTTTATGTTTTATAAAAAAGTGGCTGAAACCCTCCAGCTCCCTGTGGAGGAAGCTGTGGATGATCAAGAGGAGCCTGACTATGTGGAAATGATGGATATCCCAGAGTCTAGGAGACTGTCTATTCCCTTGCATAAATCTTTTGGGAAACAGACTTTTAAAATTCTCACACTATACCTCCTGTGGATAAGAGAATGGTCAAGAGGTACACATTGTCAGGCTCTGATATGGAGTTCCTTACACAACAATGCAGCCATGTTGGGGTAGTGCAGGCTGCAGCCTGTGACAAGGCAAATATTCCCTTGGCTTCACACCCCCCGGACAGGGACTCCAGGAGGATTGATGCCATGGCAAAGAAACAGTACATGGCAGCACCCTTGGGACTCAGACAGGCAAATTATATGGCTTATGTTGCTAGATATCAGAAATCCAGATGGGATACTGTTATTGCTCTAGCAAAACAGGTCCCTGGCCAGCTTGCCAAGGAGCTGGAGCAGGTGGCTGCTGATGGTATTGAGGCATCCAAGGTGCAATTCCATGCTGCAGTGGACTCAAATGATGTGTCATCAAGAGTGATGGCTACATCTGTGGCACTTCATGGAATGGCTTGGCTCAGATGTACTAGCCTGTCACAGGATACCCAGACTAAGGCCATGGATTTTCCTGTTGTGGGTAATTCCCTGTTTGGGAGCAGACAGAGAATTACATGAAGAAAATGGATGAGTATAGGACCACCTATAGGAGTGCACAGGCCAGGAAAGGTAGGCCACTCCTCAAAGGCAGCTTCCCAGGGGCAGGAGAGGCCTTTTCATAGGCCTTTTACAAAGCTCAGGCCTCCTCTTCTGCTTATGCCCAGAGGGGTTCTTTAGAGGAGAGCAGGCGGGGTACAAGCAGGCCTGCTTCCACCCCTCAGCCCAAAGCCCCTGCCAAGCAGGCACCCTGATGGAGTTGCCAGGGCCGATTCTCAGCTACCTGTAGGGGGCAGGCTGGCTTACTTTGTCCAGGACCTGGAGTCTCTGACATCAGACAAGTGGGTCCTGGAAGTAGTAAGCCAGGGACTGGTTCTCAGCTTCAAAAAGTTTCCAAAGATGAGAACCAGATCCTTTCCACCTGCAAATCCACCAGAGGCACTTGCCCTTGAGGCAGAGGTCTCTTCCCTCCTGGCTCTCAGAGCTGTGGAAAGGGTTCCACCCCTACACCAGGGCAAAGGGTTGTACTCCAGGTACTTCCTTACCCCAAAAAAGACAGGAGAATGGCGTCCCATCCTGGATCTCAGATACTTAAACAAGCACCTTTTAAAACCAAAATTCAAAATGGTTACTCTGGGAATTATTCTACCTTCTCTAAGGCCAGGGGACTGGCTAGCGTCCCTGGACCTCAAGGATGCCTACTTCCATATTCTCATCAGAAGCTCCCATCGAAAGTACCTCAGGTTCGAGCTGCCCTCAGGCCATTACCAGTTCAGAGCAATGCCCTTTGGCCTCACCTCTGCTTCAAGGGTATTCACAAAATGCCTGGCAGTAGCAGTTGCTTCTCTAAGAGCAAAAAATTGGCATCTTCCCTTACCTGGACGACTGGCTCATAGTAGGCCAGTCCCCAGACCAAGTCAAGTTACACCTACAGATAACTCAGCAACTGCTCACCTCTCTAGGTTTCCTTCTGAATCTTTCAAAGTCGGTTCTAGAGCCTGTCCAGCTCCTCACCTTCATAGGCGCAGAGCTGAACACAGAGAAAGCCAGAGCCTTCCTTCCTTTGGACCGGCAAGGACCCTGGTCTCTCTGGCCTCCTCATTCACCCTGCAGGTGTCTCTACCAGCAAGGCATTTTCTACAGCTCCTGGGGCACATGGTTGCTTCTACAGCAGTAGTGCAGGGAGCATGATTTCAGATGAGGGACATTCAGTTCCATTTGAGAGCCTTTTGGTCTCAAAGGAAAGACCCTCTAACCAAATTGATCCTAGTGACTTGACCCCTGATCCAGGCCCTACAGTGGTGGCAGGATCAGAGCAATCTGAGACAAGAGGTTCCTTTTGTCACTCAGTCTCACTCCTTAATCCTTAATACAGATGCATCCCTCTTGGGGTGGGGAGCTCACATGGGCGACCTCACTACCCAGGGGTTGTGGTCCCCTCAGGAATCTCTGCTCCACATCAGTCTGTTGGAACTCAGAGCAGTTTTTCTAGCACTTCAAGCTTTTTCCAAATCTGTTTCAGAACAAAGTTGTACAGGTCAGAACAGACAACACCACCACAATGTGGTACATCAACAAGCAAGGGGGCACTCGGTCTACGGCCTTCTGCACCGAAGCAATGAAGTTGTGGTCTCTGGCTTACTCCCTGAACACCTCCCTTACGGCAGTTCACCTCCCAGGCAAGGACAATGTCCTGGCAGATGCTCTCAGCAGGATTTCCCAGGGCCATCACGAATGGTCACTGGACCTCCTGGTCTTGGAGGTGATGTTTGCCAGATGGGGCACCCCGCAGATAGATCTTTTTGCAGCCCCAGACAATCACCAACTTCCCCTTTTTTGCTGCAGGCCCCCAGTGTTGGGCTCAGTCCCTCTGGATGCCTTAGTTCTCAATTGGGAAGGGAAGTTTCTCTATGCTTTTCCCCCCTTCCCTCTCCTGTTCAAAGTGTTAGTCAAAATCAGATCTCAACCCTGCAAGATGATCCTGATTGCTCCAGATTGAGCCAGACAACCCTGGTATCCACTCCTACTGTCCTTAGCAGTCCATCTTCCCTGTGTCTTCCAGGAATCACAACCTGTTAACCTGTGCTCAGGGGAGGGTTTGGTACCAGACCTCAAATCTCTCAATCTCAAGGCCTGGCTCTTGAAGAGTTAGAGTTTGCTGATTACACCTCTCCCAAGGTGTAATGGATATCTGAAGGCTTCTAGAAAACCTTCCACCAGGGCTACTTATAATTCCAAATGGAAGAGGTTTTCCATATGGTGCTGTGGAAAGCATATTTCCCCAGAATCTGCTGATCTACCCACAGTCCTGGATTATATGGTCCACTTAAATACCTTGGGGCTGAGACCAGCTACCCTAAAAGTGTATCTGGCAGCTGTGTCTGCTTTTATTTCAGCAGGTAAGCCCTCTTCTCTTTCAGCTCACCCTGTATTCTCCAAGTTTTTCAAGGGATTGCTTCACACCAACCCTCCATTCAGGGACCCTGCCCAGCCTGGGATCTTAATGTTTGCATTGCTCAGCTTATGCAACCCCCCTTTGAGCCTTTGTCTTCAGCAGAGCTTAAGTACTTGACTTGGAAGACTGTGTTTCTGGTAGCCATCACTTCTGCCAGACGCATAAGTGAATTACAGGCTTTGTCAGTGGAGCCTGATTTTATCTCCTTTCATAGAGATAAGGTGGTCCTCAGGACTAACAGGAAGTTCTTGCCTAAGGTGGTTTCAGATTTCCACCTTAATCAATCTATATCTCTTCCAGTGTACTTCACTGACCATTCCTCCTCTGGCGAGGAGGCTACACAACAGATGTGAAGAGGCCTTAGTTACTACATAGGCGTACCAAGGGTCACAGGTTTGACTCCTCCAACTGTCCCTCACTTATGTTGAGGGTTGGTAAAGGAAACCTGCCACTAAAAGATCCATTGCCAGGTGGATTGTCTCTTGTATCCAATTTTGCTATGAAAAACTGGGTGAGGTTCCTCCCTCAGGCCTGAGGGCTCACTCTACCAGAGGTACAGCTGCTTCCCTGGCTGCTGCCAGGGACATCCTATTCTAGAGATATGTCAGCAGCTACCTGAAAACAGTTCACACTTTACCAAGCATTACTCCCTGGACATCCAGGCTAGGAGTGATGCTTGGTTTAACTATTTGCTTCAGAGCCTATTTCCTAAGTAGGTTCTGCCCCTCCTCCATGGAGGTACTGCTTTGTAGTCTGCTACTGTCAGAATATAGCAAGACTTCATGTTGTTTGAAGAAAAAATTACTCACCTTAGTAATGTTGTTTCTTCTAATGGAGTCTTGCTATATTCTGACCTCGCCCCCTGCCTGCCTGCTCCTCTCTGTTTTTGGGATGTGGGTGGGCAGTGCAGTGTTGGCACTTAGTAGGTGCCCACCTTGTTGTTTTTCACCCCTCCTTTCTTGGGGTGACTTGGTGTTGTGTTTTTCATTTTTTGGGTCTCCTGACTTGAGTCTTTGTTTTGGGACCAAAAAATGTGTTCTTATGTTTAGTAGCCAGTTGGCTAGTGTAGGTTTACAGCTTCCACACAGGACCTCAGTGAGTTTAGCTCGTAAATATCTGACGGTTTGAGTTTGAAGAACAACAGACAGAGTTTCAACCGAGCTCAAGCTCAGCGTTCCATGCCTGGCATGGAAAGTTAACTCTTTCACCTCCGGAGCAGTTCGAAGGTTGGGACTCAATGCTACTGTCAGAATATAGCAAGACTCCATTAGAAGAAACAACATTACTAAGGTGAGTAATTTTTTCTTCTGTTGTATGGATATTAAGGTTTGCATGGTTTCAACATTTACTGTAAATACTGTCCTATAAGTTGACCTTGCATATGAGTCGACTACTCTTTACCTTGTCAGTTTTAGCAAAATTGAAGCAGTTATTTTGCTGCCCAAATGGGATGTTAAAAAGAAAACTGTTTAGTGACCAGCTTCAGGCACAGACTGCCTTTGTGCCCAGAAATGGACAAATAATTAGGCTACACAGCTGCAGAAATGGGTTACCACTGTAAACCATGCATATATGTGAGCCTCACAGATAAGTCGAGTCCCCCTGCTTGGGAGCCTATTTTAACATCAAAAACTAGCCCTATACGTGGATATATACAGTATTTGAAAAGCTCATAACTTTGGATCTTACTTCGAGTTGGAGCTCTTGCAGCAGGCTACACCATAAAGACTATGCTGCCAGGCACTAGGACCCACAGAAAAATTCTAGTTAGCAGTATACAGCGGGGACCGCCCCCCTGATGTCAGACCGCCTCCAACATTGGCCAGTAGTGTAAAGTGGGCGGTCCCCAGCCCCACCTCAGTTCTTTTCCCGCCATCGACCCATGCACATTGGCTCCATGGACCCCTCCTGCTAGCAGCTGAGCACCATTTTTTTGCGCTTTCATAGTTTCTTTATATTTACCAGTTTGCAAACAACATGAAGTCTTGCTATATTATAGACATTAGCAGTTTGATCCAGCTCTAGAACTGCCCCCGAGTGAAATGGTTAAAACCATTCCAAAATAGAATTTTGCACGAGCAGCTCTATCTGTGTCATTTCAAACTTGAACTGTCAGATTCTTTACTCCGCCTCAGTGAACAGTCGCTCGTGAGATTTCTCCTTCTGCTCGGTTCATTTCTCGGTTTAAAAAGTGTTTTCTCGGTTGGATTTAACCGAGAATAGTTTTATTTTAACCGCAAAACCGTTCGGTTCAAGCTCTATCTGTGGTAACCGTAAGTAAATGAAGGTTTTGTCTGTGTGGAACTTGTAAGTTATCGGTTCGGTTTTGAACCAATCAGTGGGTTTAAAACTCATTTAAAACTAAAAGTTACTATTTTAGAGTGCGGTTCCCGGTTCTTATCGGTTCTAAAAAAAACGGATTTATTACGTTTTTTTCCAATACCCGTGACACGGTTAGGAACCGATAAGGGTGTCTTGCCTGGCACTGCCGTTAAAAGGGCAAGTTTTTGGTTAGGCTGGCATTATGTCTGAGAAACCCAAAAGAAAACCGGGTCCACTGGGTTTCAACACTGTGATGTTTGTGGGAAGTCTTTGCCAAGGCCGACCCACACACCACATGTGTTTATGTCTAGGGTTTGACCACCTCCAGTCAGACTGCCAGGTATGTAAATTCCCTGCAGCCACCCTGGAAAAAGATTGGGCAGGCTCAGGGGCGAGAAGCCAAAAGTCCGTGACCGGATGGCCAGCCGGTTCGGTGCTAACCGAACCAGAGAAATGCCCTCTGACCAGGGCCAGACTTCCTCGGGCAAAAGAAAAGCTGGTTCTGAGGAACCAATTCCAGTAAAGAAAACAAGAAAATCAGCAGGTCTGGATTCCAAAATTCCTTCTCCAACGGCTGCAGAGATAGCAAAAGCCATACAAATTGTCCAGTCACTGTCTCAGGGTCCGTCCAAACCACCACTATCTGGTAAAGGTCGGTTCGTCCGGTTCCAGTGGTTCAGGATTATGATATTGAGAATTTTATGAACACAGAGGAGGAGGAGGTTATGAACAGTATGAATGTGGCTGGGAAGGTCTGGGTGTGCCAATTGAACGGACATCTCCCCAGACAGACCTTTAGAATCTCCCCTCGCTGTCTGAGTCCCCATCTCATTTTATGTTTTATAAAAGTTGCTGAAACCCTCCAGCTTCCTTTAGAAGAGGCTGTGGATGAGCAAGAGGAGCCTGATTTTGTAGAAATGATGGATATTCAGAGTCTAGGAGATTGTCTATTCCTTTACATAAGTCTTTTAGGAAACAAACAATTAAAATTTTAAAGCTCCTAATTCTGTGCCTCCTGTAGATAAAAGATGGACAGAAGGTATACATTGTCAGGCCCTGATACAGAATTCCTTTCTCTGCAATGCAGTCATGTTGGGAGTAGTTCAGGCTGCTGCCTGTGATAAAACTAATATTCCCTTGGCTTCACATCCTCTGACAAGGATTCCAGGAAGATTGATGCCATGGCAAAAAAACAGTATATGGCAGCCTCTCTGGGACTCAGGCAAGCAAATTATATGGCTTATGTAGCTAGGTATCAGAAATCTAGATGGGATACTGTTATGCAATTGGCCAAGCAGGCCCATGGCCAGCTGGCTAGTGAACTAGAACAGGTGGCTGCTGATGGCATTGAAGCCTCTAAGGTTCAGTTTCATGCTGCTGTGGATGTTAATGATGTTTCCTCTAGGGTCATGGCCACATCTGTAGCTTTTCGTAGGTTGTCCTGGCTCAGGTGTACTAGTTTGTCACAGGATACCCAGACTAAGGCTATGGATTTTCCTGTGGTGGGAAATTCTCTGTTTGGAGAGCAGACAGAGAATTACATGAAGAAGATGGATGAATATAGGACTACTTACAAGAGTGCCCAGGCTGAGGCTGGCAAGCCACTCCTCAAGGCATGCCCCAGGGGTGGGGTGAGGCCCTTTCTCAGGCCTTTCTACCAGACTCAGGCCTCCTCTGCCTATGCTCAGAGGGCTTCTTCAGAGCAGGGGCAGGCGAGGGGTGGGCAGACCTGCTCCCACCCCCAACCTAAAACTCCCTGCAAACAGGCACCCTGATGGTGTGCCCAGGGCAGGTCTCCTGTACCAGTGGGGGCAGGCTGGCTTACTTCAGTCAGAATTGGGCTTCTTTAACACTCAGACAAGTGGGTTCTGGAAGTAGTAAGCCAGGGTCTGGTTCTCAGCTTCAAAAGTTTCCCAAGTTGAGAAGCAGACTTTTCTACTACAAAGTGCTTCAGAGCCTCGCTCTGGAAACAGAGGTCTCATCCCTGTTAGCTCTCAGAGCAGTAGAAAGGTTCCTCCTGCATCAGGGCAGGGGTCTGTATTCAGATACTTCCTTACCCAAAAGACAGGAGAATGGCGGCCCATTTTAGATCTCAGATATCTGAACAAGCATCTTTTGAAACAAAGTTCAAAATGGTAACTCTGGCAATGATTTTACCTTCCCTAAGGCCAGGGGACTGGCTAGCCTCCCTGGACCTCAAGGATGCCCTATTTCCATGTCCTAATCAGAAGATCCCATCGAAAGTACCTCAGATTCGAACTGCCCTCAGGTCATTACCAGTTCAGAGCAATGCCCTTGACCTTACCTCTGCTCAAGGGTATTCACAAAGTGTCTAGCAGTGGCAGTGGCCCATTAAGGAGGCAGAGGATTGCTGTTTTCCCTATCTAGACGACTGGCTCATTATAGGCCAGTCCCAGAACAGGTAAAATCTCACCTGCAGGTCACCCAGCAGCTTCTCACCTCCCTGGGTTTTCTGCTATACCTACCAAAGTCGGTTCTGGAACCAGTCCAGGTACTCACCTTTATAGGGGCAGAATTGGACACAAAAGCTAGCCAGGGCCTTTCTTCCCCAGAAAGGGTAAGGAATTTAGTGACTCTGGCCGCTTCCTTCACTCTGCAGGTCTCTCGACCAGCAAGACACTTTCTGCAGCTCCTGGGGCACATGGCTGCATCCACAGCTGTTGTGCAGGGAGCCAGATTTCAGATGAGACATTCAGTTCACTTGAGAACCTTTTGGTCTCAGAGAAGAGACCCCCTTTCCAAGTTGGTCCCAGTGACTCGAACCTTGATCCTAGCTCTCCAGTGGTGGCAGGATCAGAGCAATTTGAGCGGGGGTCCCCTTCATTTCCCCTTCTCACGACTTGACTCTCACTACAGATGCTTCCCTTCTGGGTTGGGGGAGCCCACATGGGCGACCTTTCCACTCAGGGAGTTTGGTCCCCAGGAATCTCTGCTCCACATCAATTTGCTGGAACTCAGAGCTGTCTTTTTAGCTCTTCAAGCTTTTCTGCATCTGTCCACGACAAGGTGATACAAGTCAGAACAGACAACACCACAACAATGTGGTACATCAACAAGCAGGGCACTCGGTCTTGGCCTTGTGGTTGCCAATGAAGTTGTGGTCTCTGGCCTATTCCCTGAACACTTCCCTCATAGCAGTTCATCTTCCAGGAAGGACAATGTCCTAGCGGATGCCCTCAGCAGGATTTCCCAGGGCCATCACGAATGGTCCCTGGATCCTCAAGTGCTGGGGATAGTTTTGCCAGGTGGGGCATCCCTCAGATAGATCTTTTGCAGCCCCAGACAATCACAAACTTCCTCTGTTCTGTTGCAGGCCTCCAGTGCTGGGCTCAGTTCCCCTGGATGCCCTTCTTCTGGATTGGGAGGGGAAGTTCCTCTATGCTTCCCCCTTTCCTCTCCTATTCAAAGTACTAGTCAAAATCAGATCTCAGCCTTGCAGGGTGATTCTGATTGCCCGGATTAGGCCAGGCAGCCCTGGTACCCCTCCTTCTGTCTCTGAAGTCCATCTTCCCTGTGCCTCCCCAGGAATCACAATCTGTTGACTTG
Organism: Neoceratodus forsteri; assembly: GCA_016271365.2. Lineage (NCBI taxonomy): Eukaryota > Metazoa > Chordata > Ceratodontiformes > Ceratodontidae > Neoceratodus > Neoceratodus forsteri. The sequence continues at coordinate 987,412,724 of CM057450.1, forward strand.
TGCCCAGAGAAGGGTTTGGTATCCGGACCTCAAATCCCTCAACCTCAAGGCCTGGCTCTTGAGGGAGTTAGAGTTGCTGATTTACACCTCTCTCAGGGTGTTCTTGAGATCCTAAAGGCTTCCAGAAAGCCTTCCACTAGGGCTACTTATAGTTCTAAATGGAAAAGGTTTTCCATTTGGTGTGCTGGGAAAAATATTTCCCCAGAATCTGCTGAATTGCCCATTTTGTTAGATTATATTGTACATCTTAATTCCTTGGGTCTCAGACCAGCTACCCTGAGAGTTCATTTGGCAGCTGTGTCTGCTTTTGTGTCAGCAGGAAAGTCATTCCCTCTTTCCTCTCATCCTGTGTTTTCCAAGTTTTTTAAGGGATTACTCCATACTAATCCTCCCTTTCGGGAACCGGCCCTGCTTGGGACCTTAATGTTTGCATTGCCCAGTTAATGCAACCCCTTTGAACCTCTGTCTTCTGCAGGCTTAAGTACCTAACTTGGAAAACTGTTTTCTAGTGGCTATCACTTCTCAGGCGCATAAGTGAATTGCAAGCCTTGTCAGTGGAGACTGACTTTATTTCTTCCACAGGGATAAGGTAGTCCTTAGGACTAATAGGAAGTTTTGCCTAAGGTGGTTTCAGATTTCCATCTTAATCAATCTATCTCCCTTCCAGTATTTTTCACTGATCACTCCTCTTCGGGTGAGAGGAGATTGCACAGCCTGGATGTTAAGAGAACTCTTAGTTATTATATAGAGTGTACCAAAGGTCACAGGTTCGAATCCCTTCAACTTTTCCTTACCTATGGTGAAGTTGGGAAAGGCAAACCTGCCGCTAAGAGATCAGTAGTCAGGTGGATTGTCTCTTGTATCCAATTTTGTTATCAGAAAGTGGGCAGAGCCCCCCGGTTTGAGAGCTCATTCTACTCAGGGTACAGCTACAGTCTCTAGCTGCTGCCAGAGATATCCCTTTATTAGAGATTTGCCAGGCTGCTACTTGGAAAGCGGTACACACTTTTACCAAGCATTACTCCCTGGATGTCCAGGCCAGGAGAGATGCTCGGTTTGGCACAGCTGTTCTTCAGAGCCTATTCCCTAAGTAGGTTCTGCCCCTTCTCCATGGAGGTACTGCTGTGTATTCTGCTAATGTCTATAATATATAGCCAAGACTTCATGTTGTTTGAAGAAAATTACTCACCTTAGTAATGTTGTTTCTTCTAATGGAGTCTTGCTATATTATGAACCTCCCCAACCTGCCCTCTCAGAACCTCTACTTGGTGGGGTGCGGGCAACTTAGTGTGGGCACTACTTATGTCCTGTTAGCATTTTGTCCCCTTTGGGACTTTGGGGTGTGTATGTGTACAGCGTGTGTGTGTTTATTATACTTATGTTCCATTTCATATTATTAGAATGGTGTTAGTATTTCTGGTCCCCTGACTTGAGTCTTGGGTGTTGGGACCATCAATGGTTGTTATTATTTAGGTAGCCATTTGGCTGAGTGAGTTACAGCTTCTACACAGACCTTAGTGAGTTTGGCTCGTAAAGATCTGACAGTTCAAGTTTGAAATGACACAGATAGAGCTGCTCTCGTGCCAAAATTCTATTTTGGAATGGTTTTAACCATTTCACTCTGGGGCAGTTCTAGAGCTGGATCAAACTGCTAATGTCTATAATATAGCAAGACTCCATTAGAAGAAACAACATTACTAAGGTGAGTAATTTTTTCTTCTTGCATGTCTTCACCACCTTCTTCCACAGAGCGGTGGAAATCTAAGTGTGCGTGCAGGAAACAGATACTAGACAAGGACGGCCATTCGGCCTGCCTCATTTTGTTTAGGCTCCAACCATGACTTGGAGACCTGCGTGCATCGCCGCAGTTTCAACTGCTGGACCCACATCCATCGTCAGAAGGCCTTGAAGAGTCACCTGTAGGAGAACAACTAACTGCCATGCAGAGGACCCCCACCAGTCACAGCTCCTCTTCCTCTTCCTCCTCAGTCCCGGGGTCTTCCCCTGTCTGATACTTTCAAGAAATTCAGAGATCTGGAATCACACTGAACATCCCAAAGTCATTCCCTTGGCCCAGCCAATGACTGCAATATATCGGGGCCATATTGGACACTGCAGAGAAAGGCCATTCTCCCTCCTGACAGGGCGGTCCATCTTTGGGCCCTGGTTCAGATGATTTCCTCTCCTGCCAAGTCCCGGCCCAAATACTTCTTCAGCTATTCGGCCACATGGTGGCTGCCATAGTGACGGTCCCTTCAGCTTGACTCTATATGAGAATTCCCCAGTGGACTCTGAGTGCAGTGGAATAAACGATCAGACGATCTCGATCAGCCTGTCCAGATCTCCAGAGCAATGACTCAGACCCTGTCTTGGTGTCTGACTCCTCCCAACTTGGAGCTGGTAGTTTCCTTTCGGAAGGATTCCCCGCAATAGTTCCCAATAACAGATGTGCTGGGTCTAGAGTGAGGAGCCCATTTCTGGGATCGTCAAACCCAAGGCACATGGTCTCCATTGGAACAAATCCTTCATATCAGTATCCTCGAGATGAGAGCAATTCTTTATGCTCCACAGGCGTTCCAGCAGGACCTTCTTCTGGGACCCCCTGTTGATCCAGACGGACAATATGTCCATGTTCTTTTACATCAAAAAACAAGGGGGGAACCAGTCATACCCCCTCTATCGGGAGGGTGTGCTTCTGGGCCATAGATCATGGTCTATTCCTCACTGCGGTTCATATTCCCGGAGTCCAAAACACCTTGGCAGACGGCCTAAGCAGATCCTGGTCCAAGGTCCACGTGTGGGAGCTGCTTCAAATCATTGCAGAGGACCTCTTCAAAAGGTGGAGATGTTCAGAGTTGGGACTCTTTGCGTCCCTGTTCAATGCCAGACTGCCCAATTTCTGCCCGCTAGATCCAGGGCCTGGTGTTTTCTGCCGAGATGCATTGTTCCTCTGCTGGACAGGGAGATTTCTGTATGCCTTACCTCCCTTTCCCCTCCTCCAAAGGGTCCTTCTTAAGCTTCAGGCAGAAGGAGCGGACATAATCTTGATCACCCCTCTCTGCCCATGACAGATTTGGTTCCCCCACTTCAGCAGTTGGCAATGGAACCTCTGATCCCCCTGCCCCTGGCCTTGTACTTGCTATCCCAGGAGCAGGGCACCCTGGTCCATCCATATCTCAGATCTCTACACCTGCATGCCTGGCTCCTGCAGATGTAGCCATGGCCCGCTCTAGGGTTTCCCCTAGGGTCGCCGAGGTCTTGGTTGAGGCTCGAATACCTTCCACCAGGGCTACTTATGCCATGAAATGGAAGCTATTCTGCTTATGGGCTTCCACCCATGGCCTAGACCCATTTACCTGCCTGGTGAACTCTGTCCTGGAGTACCTCCTCTCCCTTCCAGATACTGGAATTCATTATTCTTCCATTAAGGTGCACCTTTCGGCAATCTCAGCCCTTCGCGCACCTTTGGAGGGCAAGTTCATTGCCCAAATGGACCTGCCCTGCACTTTTCTGCACAGCATGTTGCATCTGAAACCTCCCATTAGGGACCCTATTCCCCAGTGGGATCTTTTGTTTTTGTTAGAGAAGCTTACTTTGCCTCCCTTCGAACTGCGTGCTTCACTTTCTGTTGTGGAAAGCGTTATTTTTAGTTGCTGTTACTTCTGCTTGGAGGATTTCTGAGCTTCAGACTTTGATGTGTAAAGAACCTTATTTGGTCTTCCACAAGGACTGGGTGTCTTTGAGAAGCAGTCCTAAGTTTCTTTCCAAAGTGGTATCCACGTTTACCCTCAATCAGGACATCTACTTGCCGATGTATTATCCAGAGTATTGTTTTTTTTTTTTTTTGTTTGTTTATTCCCTCCTCGACTGGGGGGTGTTGCCTATTGTTCCACCCTATCCATCTGGACCCGTGGCACTGCACCACTCCTAGTGCCTGTGTTTGACGCCCTCCTCCATTCCTCTCACTGGCTGCTTCACGGTGGGTACTTACCCCACCACCTCAGAAGCTGGGGGGTCAGGATCCAGGAGGAGCATCCTGAGTCGGAGTGGTGCGTCACCGGCGGAACTGGACTTTATCTAGCGCACTGGAGGATTTTTCCGTGTACTAGTTCCCCACCCCATGGCATGGGCATGCAGTGGTGTCAGTGATGCTGCCATGTGAGCTTCCGTGCACTGCATGTCCAACGCCGTCCGTGCCATCCCCACTGCATGCACTGACCCCCAGCCACCACCAGGAGCCAGCGCAGCCACGGTTGTCCTTCCCTGGAGAAGGAGAGCAGTCCCTGGGACACTCAGTTCTCCTCCCCTCGGCTGACCCTCCAACACCCAAAGTTGCTCCTAAACCCATGTCATCAGCGTGGCGCGAGGTAAGGCATCCAGCACCACTTAGCTGGCTTATCCAGACTATTCTAATTGGGGGGAGGGAGGAAGAGGCCCTGCTGCATACTCTATGTTCATAGGGTGCTTCGTTATTATGTTGATTGCATCTGATCTGTCCAGAAATCCGACTAGTTATTCATTTCTTGTGCCTTGAAATCCATTGGGGTACCAGTGGCTGAGCAGATGCTATCCAAATGGCTAGTGAACTGCATCACTTTCTGTTACAACAAGTATGACAAACCCTTACTGGGCTCGGTTAAGGGTCACCCAACCAGGGGGGTTTGCCACTCCATTCGCATCTCTAAGGAATGTCTCTGCAGCAGACATCTGCGCTGCCGCTACTTGGAGATCAGTGCATACCTCTGTACAACACTACAGCCTGGACATTGCCTCTAGGCTGAGAGTGGGCTTCGGCCTAGCCATCCTTCAAGGACTCCTCTCATGAATGCTCCCGCTGGCATTAGTTTCCGCCTCCCTTCCAACCTGGATCTATTCTGTACTGCTTGGTACTCAGTCCTTATGGTGTAGCCTGCTGCAAGAGCTCCAGCTCAAAGTAAGATAGTATAGTTACGTAAGAACTTACCATTACAGTAGATCTTGAAGAAGAGCACTTGAAGCAGGCGCGGCTTTCCCCCTCTCCTTCCTCTTGGTCTTTTTACTTTCTGTGCTTGGGAACATTCGAACCTCCTCGGTTCTCAGTTTTCTGTAAGCCTGGTCTCCGGTGGGAGAACTGAGGTGGGGCTGGGGGCCGCCCCCTTTATACCACTGGCCAACATCAGAGGCAGTCCGATGTTGGGGGGGCGGTCCCCGCTATATACTGCTAGCTAGAATTTTTCTGTGGGATCCTAGTGCCTGGCAGCATAGTCCGTATGGTGTAGCCTGCTGCAAGAGCTCTTCTCAAAGATCTACTGTTACGGTAAGTTCTTACGTAACTGTACTTTTTCTCCTATTTAGTAGCAACTTGTTCACACACATCCATTGTTGCAGTTATAAAACACACACTGTAATTGCTTATTTAGGTTCCTTTCCGATATAGAGCTAGTTTACAGTACCATGTCGTCTGCATATAGGTGGACATTAAATGTCAGTGCATACCATGGGGGAGGTCCTTCACAAACCTGGTCACTAATGGTCCCAAGATAGATCCTGTGGTACACCAAGAGTTCCCTTGAGTCTGATGTACAGTGCTTCCGTTTACTTATTCTCTGTGTCATCCCAATCAGGTAGTTTGCCATCTAAGCCATTGTGTTTTATGTCATTTCTGTTTTCTTTAGTTTTACCAGTAGTGTTTTGTGGTCTACAGTGTCGGATGCCTTTGTGAGGTCTATGAAAATAGCACCAGTGAGATTTCTAGAGTCTAGTACATTTGCGACATCCTTTGGAACTTTCAGCAGGACAGTGGCGGTGGAGTTCCTTGGTCAGAACTTGGATGGTTCCTTTGCAGGGCTGTTGTCATCAAACCAGAATAAGTTCTGTGGAGCCGGCCAGGATACAGTGCAGTGCCACTGATTCCTGCGTGACAAAAGGGATCAACTTCCATTGAAATTGCTTTATTGCTTGCAGAATTCTGCAGTATTGTGTTGCATCCTGACAGGCCCCACTGTATGTTTAGCTTTTTCAAAACTATAGTAACTTTATTAATCAACTCCTGCCTCATGTACAAAATTTAGTCAACAATAAAACATTTAACTATCACAGACTGTACACGCTAACTTCTTTACTCCATCCTCAACAACATACCACCAGCTATTGTTGGCGCCAGCCATCTTTTGTTTCCGGTGGCAGTGTGTTCCCTTGTGTTGTAGCCCATTTCAGACCACTGATGATGAGAAGCTTGCAGTGCTACATAATGCATTTCCACAGTGGATTTTTTTACTTAGTCTATGTGATTAAACAAGGAAACTATTGAATTATTCAGTTACATTCTTCCTCTCCTGGGTTCCCCTTGAAAATGGACAGTCCTTGTCTTTGGGTGCTTACAGAAGCTAAAATAAATAAAATAAATATTAAATGGTGCTATTTGCATAGAAGCAGATTAAAGGGAAGGTCCCCTCAGCCTTTTATTCTGTTTACTTGTATAGTTTGTAGGCTTGAACAATAGGCTTGTTCACATGGCATTGGTGCTGACTAGATCGGTCTGGCCATGCTCGCTGTAATGCTGTGGATCAGTGTTCAGACGGCATGCCAAGGGAGCGCTGCTGATGCTTCCCAGGAGTTCTGGCGATTTGAGGAGTGTTCCGGCTGGGAAGGGGGCATGGGTGTGGGTCGGGATCCCCTATGGTTGCGGGGATGTCTCTTTCGACCTGAGTTCAGCTAAACCTTTTTCCTGGCTCTCTAAACAAAGCTGAACTCGGGGAAGTGGTTCTTTTAGTAAACAGAGGGCTAAAATATGAAGAAAATATGGGCTCAGAGTTGAGCCCTGATACTGGGCATATGCTAATGCATATGCATATTCGCATGCCCAGTGTCACGGCTTGACTTTGAGACCATGTTTTCTACATATTTTAGCCCTCGGTTTACTAAAACAGCCACTTCCCCGTGTTCAGCTTTGTTTAGAGAGCCAGGAAAAAGGTTTCGCTGAACTCGGGTCGGAAAAGTCATGTTATTTAAAGTGTATCATGTTGTCCTATGTCGTATTTCCTTGTACACTCCCAGGTCGTACCTGAAAATAGGCAAAAGTCTTGTCTAGTGTACTTACCTGGTTAACAAAAGCTAAATAAATAAATGCTGCTGTGACAACCAGAAGTGCAGGCTGGGAAAAGCCTGTTGCAACGCTGTTGGTGGTGGAGACAGTTCACACGGCAAAGTAAAACACCGCAAGATACCCACACCACTTCACAATCCCAGGAAAAGAGGGATTGCGGCTGCAACGACACGGAACCTGAAACGGCCAAACTGAAGCATTCAGACGTACACAGTGGCAACGATCTTGCTGCTGTGCACCTCTAACAATGCCGCAGACTTTGCCGTGTGAACGAGGCGTATGATTGCTCTGTTGCACCCTCCTGATTTCATCAGGATTTAAATGTAAAGTAAGGTGCTTAAAGGAGAAGTCCACCCAGAATTTACAAAAAACATATGTTATACAGAGTGTTTTGATATGTATGTTAAGTCCTAGTGTGTCCTTCCCTCTGTCTGCTATTTAGGAGTTTTTACTAAATTAGCCTGCTAGCTGCATAGTAGTTTTACAACCCCTGGGGATCTCTATCACAAATAGGTTTATTGGCTTTCTTTCTCCTACGATGCACCCTGTCTCATGTGACAGTGATGTAGTCATGCCCTTAGATTTAGCATGTGCACTGCTTTAAAATCAGTTTAAAATCACTTCACAACAGCAGAGCTTTGTAACTGTTCTTATCCAGGGTGCATAAGTGGCATTAGTTTAGCAGATACCTGCGAGCAAGCTAACTAGCAAGACAATAGCTAATGAATAGCTCTAATTCACAATTTTTGTTTTCAGTGTGCATCAGGTCTAGCTAGCAGGAGTGTTTTAATTTTATCAAACTATACACAACAATAAAAGCACAGAAACTGCACAGATCATCAGTGCTATAATCAGGGCTCCTGGGCTTCTGCGGCAGCATTTTCTGATTCCTGTGGCATGATTTATTCATTTCTGTGGCAGAATGCAGCCCTGCCATTGGCTAAAATATGAAGTGATGTCATTGATGCCATCACCTACCAAGCGTAGAGGAGGGACTTCAGGATAAACAAGATGGGCATGGGAGCCTGGCACTATGTAAAAACTGTATATCTGAATGAAAATTCACCAAAAACAATGAATTCTGTAGCACTATATAAATTCTGTGGCATGAAGCAAATTCTGCTGAAAATTCCGCAACCGCAGAATCGCAGCATTCCAGGGGCCTTGGCTATAATTAATAGACTCTAGTTGTTTTCTTACAGAAACCCCACTCAGATGTCAAATATTTGCTAAATTGTAAATGTAGGTATCAGCATTCTACTAGCAGTTAGTGCTGATTTTGCTCTGTAACAAGATTTTTATGTGTTTTTTTTTTTGTTTTTTTTTAACAAATGAAGTGTATAGTATGAAGCTGCAGCCTAAAAACTGCAAATTACTTTGAAGTCAGCTTTTCTCCTGCCTGTGGTATGGCATGAAAGCAACAGGATGACGGTGACTATCCCAGCTACACATTTGATTCCATTTTACAGTGGTTCACTGCACTATACATTTAGTGTATCACACTTTTTCAAATAATAAAACAAATATTCTCCAAACTAAATAACTCACACATACACATTTTTATACTTTTTTAAAAAGACACTTCACATTTGTAACAAAAAACAAACAAAATACATAAATGAAAGTGATGTCACAGAGCAAAGTGAGCCCTAACTCCCAGTTCCTTCTAATAGAATGATGGTACCTACATTTATGGTTTAGCAAATACTTGGGAGCTGAGTAGGTGTTCTGTAAGAAAACAGCTACAGTCTTTACTAATTATAGCATTCATGATCTGGGGGCAATTTCTGTGCTTTTTATTGTTGTGTGTAGTTTGATGAAATAACAGTTTAAAATGACAACACTTACTACTGCTAGCTAGACCTGACACACACCGAAAATACAAATAATGAATTAGAGCTATTTAGCAGCTGTTTTCTTAGAGAAACCCCAGTTAGCTTGCTCTCAGGTATCTGCTAAACTGTAACTGATGCCATTCGTGCTCCCTGAATAAGAACAGTTACAGAGCTCTGCTGTTGTGAACTAATTTTAAAGCAGTTCACATGCTAAATCTAAGAGTAGGGTTACATCACGGTCACATGAGACAAGGTGCATTGTAGGAGAAAGAAAGACAATAAACCTATTTGTGATGGAGATCCCCAGGGGTCGTAAAACTACCATACAGCTAGCAGGCTAATTTAGGAAAAACTCCCAATAGCAGACAGAGGGAAGGACACACTAGGACTTAACATACAAATCAAAACACTCCGCGTAACATATGTTTTTTTGTATATTCTGGGTGGACTACTCTTTTAATTCTGGTGCGAAAACATGCCTGACTCCATTGCAAGGTCATGATCTGACTCATGTAAGGCGTCCTGGAATTTTATTGTGTTCAAGTGCTAAAGCCTGCAGTAGTTACTGTAATAATCAGTGCTGTTGCTGTCCCTATGTTCTTTGTCTTATGCTGGCCATGAAACTTGTCAAGGCATAGTAAGTGCCCTGCTGTTTTTCTGTAGTTTAAAGGGTGTCTGAGTCAGAAACAAAAAAAAAAAAAAGGCTTTTGTGTAATACAGGGACTTCACAAGACATGTAACAGAACTGAATAAGAGTGTAACTTCTGCTGGCTTGTGTGGGTATGCATCATCAACTCCCATGATGTCTTGCATGAGTGCCGTCATGACCTCTGCTATGGAGACATGCAGATTTTCACACCAGGGCAAAACAGAGTGAAGCAACCTCATTTATATTTAAATTAGGATGAAATTAGGGGGATGCAAGAGAGGGAATCATTGTTCATTCCTACAAACTACACAGGTATATGGAAAATAGGTTGGGGGACTTCCCTTTTAACTTCAGCCAGTCTCAGCAGGAAACATCATAACACTGAAGTACCAAGACTTAAAATTACAAAACCACTTAAATTCAGGCACTACTGCTGATTTGCAAAAACCAGAGTGAAAAGCACTAAGCCTTATTAGCTGCTGGATTTTCGACCAATTCAGAAGAACACCACTTCCTGCGGGAATATAATGTGCTCATTTAAAAGGGCAGGGCTAATTTGGCTGTGCCTGGCTCAGATGCATTAAGCAGTCTCCACAGAAGTGTAACTTCCTTAGAGATTTACGCCATTTGGTCCAGTTCACCCACTGATTGATCCATTATAATATCAGCTTCTTCAGAGGATTGAAAATAATGGTCTGCCTCCCAAAATGCGTACACAGAACTTTTCAAATCAGGCTGAAGTACAGGCTTTTCTGAGAAAAATAATGACAGCTCCCTTTTAGGAAGAAAATAGGATTTGGTGCCCCCTCCCCCCCCCATTATGTGGTACTTCAGGCAGAATGACTATCCTCCTGGTGCTGGTTTGAAGTGCTCAGCTTAGTTTTACATAAACTACAGTGCAGGGTTTAAAGTATTTTCTCAGTGAGAAGAACTACAGTTGTGTAGTATTTTTTGGTGGTATGTTTTTGCATTCAGCATTTCATGGCACCAGATCTTTCCTTCACCCAGTTACCACATTTAGCTGAGGGCGGACCAATGGCGTGTCAGCCCTTACCCATGACAGTGACTTGGGATTAAAGCCCACTGTTAGGATGGGGGTGCCCCCTGCCTATTCATGGCTGTGTCAACATTTAACAACCCCTTCCACCCCAGTGACTGTTCTGTGGGTGTGCCTTACAGGATGATGGGAACTGGAAAAAAGTGGAGTGAAGTAAGCAAGAACACATGACGGTGTGGGTAGTGCTTAGTATACCACGAGTGCCGATGCTGGTGTTTCAGTTGCCCATATCTGCAGTGTATCGCTGCAGCCCACAAACCCTGGAGTGTGTTGCTGCCCTTATAAAATGGGTATTAAGGTTTGAGAAACCCTCCTCCAGAGCCCGATAAGAAGTATACAACAGTGCAATGAATAAACTGTCAGTATATAACTGGAATGTGTAGAGTATTTCTTCCCCTATTAAAAGGAAAGAAATCTGTACGGTGATGAAGAGGCATGATGTTAATGTAATGATGCTCCAGGAAACTCACGTGACACCAGAGGAGCACAATAAATTCACCAGAGAGTGGCTGGGACAGTGACGGCGCTGGAGGGTTTAAAACATGGGTCAAATTGGACGCACTGGTGTAAAAAAATATGGGTCTAAAGAGGAACCTACTGGGTCAAAACATAATCAGTGGCAGATTATGAAAAGTTCACATTCCCTTCTTTTAGATATTGTTATAGAGTAGGTGCATCAATTTGGACCCATTCGCAAAGGAAAGGGGGTCAGTTTTGGAAAGGATGAAACTTTTGCCCTTTTGGTGCATGTTAGCACTGTCACTGAGCTGGGATGTTTTGCGGCCTTCCTTAATGGCCGCAAAAGAGGTGGTGTAGTGCTACTGCAGGGTGGCCCTTGTTAAGGAGGGGTGGTGGCTGGCCCAGTAAATGGTAGATATGTGTTTAAGCAGGGCAGGATCAATAGGGAGGCAATCACTTTTGGTAACATTTATGCTCCAGCAGGCCGTGACCTGGTGTTCTAGCTATTATGCTCCAGCAGGCCGTGACCTGGTGTTCTAGCTATCGTTCCCGTTGCAGAAAAAAACTATTCCCAGGTTTGATCCGGGTTGGAGTGGGGGGGGGGGTGACTTAATTGTGTTTTTGATCCCCTCATGGATAGGTTGGAGGGGCAGGACTTTTAGAATTGGACTTGGTAGATGTGTGGAGAGAGGCAAACCCGGGTCAAAAGAACAATATAATTAACTTTTTGTCTAACTCCCATCAATCCTGGTCTCCCATAGATTATGTGATGGAGCCCAGGGTCTGGTGTCAGAGAATCTATCATACTGACGTATGCCCAGTCATGGTATCTGACAGTGTTACAGTCCTCGTTGCGCTTAACCCAGGGCAGAGTCAGAAATTAGGGAGGGCCTGGAGGTTTCCCCTTCTACATGCTAAATTCAAGGAACACCTTGCTAACGGGTGGAAGCTATATTTGAATGCTAATGTGGCCGTGGCCACTTCAAAAGAGACCTTGTGGGAAGGGGAAAGCATACATGAGGGGTGTGGTTGTGACATACATGGCTGCTGGACACAATGAAGAAAAGGACAAGCTGAAGGGCCTGGAGAACACAGCTAAGGAGTTGGAGCTGACAGCTTTTAGAGACCCTAAAGAAAATATCCTGAGGGACCTTAGAAAGAGAGCTGACTGGTGGTGTGTGTGTGTGTGTGTGTCCCCATGTGCAAGTAGAGTCCTCATGTAAGCTAGCCAGTAGTTTTATCAGTAGGGGAAAAAACCCAGCCCATTATTAGCGTACTTGGCAAAAGATAGGAGAAGGTACAACCTGATAGCATCGGTGCGGGACAATGCCAAACAATACTAACGGCGCCAAAAGAATACAGGACAGTTTTGTAGAGTTTCCTCTAACCTCTATAAAACAGTGAATGTAGGGGCCAAGAGGGAACTGCAGAGACATTCCTGGGATGCCTGGATTTACCCAAACTCATGGATGTACAGGCAGAAGCCCTAAACAGACTGTTCATGGAGGGAGAGATTAGACAGACTGCCTCTGGCTTAACTAAGGGGAAAGGAAGCGGGCCCAGGTGGGCTCCCCATAGAATTTTACAAAGCCCTGGAGGCATTGGTATGGAAACACATGTGCATAGTATGTTCCTCAAAGTGAAAGAGGAGGGAAGCCTTCTGCCCACCTGTAACCTGGTCGCTATTGCACTTCTTCATAAAGAAGATAAGAACCCCACATAGTGCTCGACCTACAGGTCAATATCCCTCCTTAACAGTGATGTGTAGATGCTTGGTAAGGCACTGGCGAGGAGGCTCGAAGAGGTTCTGTCAGGACTGGTGAAGGATGACCAAACTGGGTTTATAGATACTTATACCACAATGAAAGGCGTCTTCTGGGGTTGGTGGAACTGGTGTCTCGTCATTCAAGGGAAGCCTGTGTGCTCTCCCTGGAAGCTGAAAAGGCCTTTGACAGGGTGAAATGAGGGTACCTGTTTAGAACAATGGAGAGCTTGGAGCTGGGAGACTTTTTCATAGATACGTCAGGCTGCTGTATAGGAACCCCAAAACCAACATCCAGGTAAATGGGGAGATTACTCAGGAATTTCATCTGGCCAGGGGTATCTGCCAGGGATGCCCTCTGTCCCACCTCCTTTTTGATGTAGCAGTTGAGCCGCTAGCGGAAGCATTCCTGAAGGCAGAGAGGGTCATGGGGGTACAAGGTGCTTGGGGCAGGCGACACAAGGTTTCCTTGTATGCTGGCAATGTCCTGTTATACCCAACTGACCAGATGACTCTGTTCCAACAGTAACGCATATAATGGAGGAATTCTGTGCCTTCTCTGGGTATTAGAGGAATTTTGAATAGTCTAAGCCTTTGTGCCTAAGTGATGTCAGAATTGGGGATCCTAGAAAACGCAATTACAGGGTGGTCCCCTCACATATTAAGTCTCTGGGTACCTGGGTGGGGAAATCCCTAGACTCACTTTAGAAGCAAAACTACGCACCAATCCTCGGAACGATCTGTGAGGACTTGCAGAGGTGGCAGGGGCTACCAGTCTCTTGGTTAGGCGGAATAAACCTAATGAAAATGAACATTCTGCCAAGAGTCTTGCACCCAATTCAAATGCTGCTTCTAGGGCTGCACTAAAAGGACACTCAGGCCCTGGAGAAGGCATGTACAAACTTCATCTAGAGCTAAAAAGGGCCCAGAATTAGCCTGCTGAGACTTAAGAACCCCACACAAAAAGGAGGTCTTAAATACTTGGACTACAGGCTGTACCACTCAGCGGCTCAGGCTAGGTTAGGCTCATCACAGACTGGATGATGGGACCCAGTGGAGCACACTGAACATCCCTGGATCAAGAGGCATTAGGACAAACCGGCCCAGTGGCGCTGAGGGTTGAGGCGCTGGATGCCCCACACCGGCGACCCGTGTTTGGGAGCGAGCTCGGAACACCAGGGGTCGGCAGGGGAGGAGAAGGTTGGAGCGTGCATAGGCAGCTCACCTTCTCCTGGGAAAGGAGGGATGCAGGGGTCGGCAACAGGGTGCCTCACAGTGGCAGCTGAGTGGTACTCAGTCGGCTTCCAGCTAACAATTGGGAGGTAGAGCGCGGCAGACGTTGGCGGGTGTGTGCACGCCCCAACCCAGACTTCATTGCACGTTTGCGCTCACCGTGGGAGGGTAGGGGTGGACCTCACAATCGTGAACAAAGGAAACACCCTGAACCTTGGGAGAACAACAATGCCCTAAGGCCCTACGCCCACCGTCGGACTCCGCCCACCAGGGTCCCGATCCTCTGTGCCACAGCCCGACTCCTGCAGCAATTGGATTTCAAGAAGTGCCATAATAGTGGAGGCGGCCCCGTCTTGAGGGATACAAGCCAGGGGGTCACTGTCAGATAAGGGCTGTGAAGCGGAGCTCTGGGACAGGACCCTGGGTGGGGGAGTCTCAGGCAGGGCGGGAGCAGCCGAGGGGTCATCTGAGAGAGAGAGAGAGAGAGAGAGAGAGAGTCCAGGGTCTCGGGACTGGAGGGAAAAGCGTGAAGAAAAACAGAGGCATTAGGACATAGGATTAGCACATACCTGAGCCCAGGTGACAGCAGGCCTACAGTAGAGACTAGGAGTGAGTTGGTAGGCATGTTACTTGAAACCTGGGGGAAATAAGAAATCACATGGGGGAATACAGTTAAAGGGGCACTCTTGGCTCTGAGCCACTCCAGCCCAGAATTCCTCCATGGACTTGAGGGTGCAGGATTCCAAATGTGGGAAGAAGGCGTGATTCAGTGCTTTGGGGACTTATTTTGTTCACAGGGATTTAAGTCCTTCCAGCAGCTTGCAGACAAGCAAGGTGTACCTCAGTGTGCTAAAATGAACAGAGTGCGCACTAGACTGTGTTGCTCACAAGTAAAGACAACACTGTAGCAGAAAAACTTGGGCATTCACCACCACATATCATGCCGACATCGTGAAATAAAATAAAATAAATCTATTTACATAGTAAAAGGCAGTAAAAGCACCCACCTGACACGTTTCTGGTCCCACCTGAACCCTTTGGGACCAGAAACGCATCAGGCGGGCGCTTTTATTGCCTTTTATTATGTAAATAAATTTATTTTATTCTATTTTTAGTGTCAGCATGATATATAGTAGTGAGTGCCCAAGGTTTTCTGCTAGAGTACCTCACTCTCACACATTTAGATACTTCCAGGCTAGAAACTGGGCCAGGTAAGTGGATAGGCAGAAGGCCCAAGAATCCCCACTCCATGACTTAGAGAGCCGTATCGTACAAACTGAAACTAACCGTAAAGGGACTGTAGCCAAGAACTACCACTGCATGAAGGAAAAAACACTGTATGAAGGAAAGGGTGCGAAACCGATCACTAAAAGTTAAAACTCTGTGGCAAAAGAGACTTCAGATGGCCTATTCCGGAGAAAGCATGGGAGGAGTTGTGTGAATCCCACATGGGGCTCACCATTTGTAACCACTACAAGGAGGCCCAATACAAGTTTCTCCACAGCTGATATATAACCCCCTGCTGTAGTGAGCAAATACAACAAAGCTATCTCCCCAATGTGTGGTCAGTGTGGGGAACTTACTACTTCTGGTGCTGTCTAGAACGCTGATCCTTCTGAACTGAGATGGCACAACATATCTCACAAACCATGCATATGTAACCCCTAGGGGCACTATCCTAAGGGCTACTACCCCTGCCTGCCCTGACGGTGAGGGGCCCAGATCCGTTGGTCGGTGCTTCCACCCAGAGGTCGGGGTTAGAACAGTCGAGATTGGCTCGGTCACAGCCCTCTGGGTTTCTGCAACCCCCCTTTCTTCCCACTAGTGGTCCACACAGTTCAATTTCAGTGTCCTTACCATATATACTTACCCTCCCCGGCTCGAACCAATCGGCTCACTCCGGGGATCCCCTGAAAAGCAAGGTACAGTTACACCACATTCACTGTGCAATATTTCCCCATTAATACACAAACTAGCCAGTGTACTTTTGCAAAACAAGCAATCTAATTTTTTCAAGGGGAGACAACAAGGACCAGGGGGAATCAGGTTGATTAGCTTACCACTACAATATAAGAATGTTCACCTAGGGCTCTGTGCACAGGCCTAACCTATAGTTACTGTCCATGGGTACCCAAGCCCTAAAGGCTAGTTCCTCGATGCAGCTGGTTGGGGCCCTGACATAGATAAGCATTTAATTCCTACTACCATGTGATGGAGCCAGCCGGATCAGCTAATGAAGTCAGCAAAGTAACCAGAAAATCTTGCCCTGGCTAGCAGCGTTTAACGAGGAGCTACCCTGATTTAGTACTCACAACTCCCGAAGGAAAAGCGCTCTCACATCACTCACAGGGCTGAGCCTGAACTTCAGATACTTCTCCACACATTTATATGAAAGACAACAGAGGGGTACCATACCAGGCAGCTGCTCCTATAGCCCAACCGAACTCACAGCTATCGGGAGTCTCACTGCAGCTTCAACTTTCCTGGCAGACCGAGCGCGATTCAGCAGGTAGCTGTGCTTGTACACAGCCTCCTCTGACCACTGCCCTGCGGATTTAGTCTGTGGATCACCGACGATTAAAACGGCCGCCTCGGGCCTTTCACGCGCTTCCCGCGCGAACACTCAACGGCGCAGGAGCTCAGAGCTCCTTCCTCATTCACAGCCACAACGCATCTGCCCCTTGACAGCATGGGGCCATCCTCTCTGCTCGGGCGCCACCCGATCCCATTGGCTGGCTACAGATGCCAGTCACTTAGTCCTGCTTTCAGTGGTGCAAAAAAGGCGCCATGGTCTAGCCTTCACTTCCCACAGTTACCAGCAGTATCCTAATTGGTCCGTCTGCTCCCCAGAGAGCCCTCATTCTGGTTGGTCGCCAATTTACTCCATTTGCGATACCCTCTGCCCCTATTGGACCCTTCAGAATGTCCTGGTCCACAATGGAGGGGTGCAACACACACAGTCTCAGCTGCAAAAGGAAAAGATTAAACAAACTCCAATCCCATCAACAGGCTAGCTAGTTATGCCGAAACAGTTACATCTTTCAAAAGGGCTCCCCCTGCGCATATAGCGACTGCCAAATGGGAGCGATTTCACCGAGGCTCAGGCGGGACAGGGAAACACCAGTCCCCCCCCATACCAGCCCTGAAAGAGGCACTACTGCAGGCTTTAAAAGCCTAACAACGCCCGCATTCTGGCTCCATAGCACCGAAACCAGTTAGGCAGGGAGCATTAGGCAAGCTCTGGGAAGGCTTTTAGGAACCCCCATCTGTAAGGGGGTTACACATATCCCAATATAAGATGTACCCTGGTCTGTGCTGTTTGAGGTAGAATCCAGGGAGGGAGGGTGGGATTGCTCCTAGTGTAATAAGAATGAATGCTGGTCACAGCCAGTAGACCCATTCAGAACACTTGGTTCTTATACATTATCTCTGTCCCACAGTGCAAATGTGGCGAGTCCTGCTCCTCAGAATGCTCCAGCTGGAATATATTGCTTATGAATTTAAAGGGTAGACAGAAAAGTTTGAGAGACAGTGGGATTTCTATGTGATTACGCTGCCCCAGGCGGAACAACTTATAATACAGTACGATTAGGTAGCTAAAACTGACTGAGATGGCTTCCCAGAGCCCCAGTCAAAAGCAGGTACCCTGGTTTGGCTAGAAGTGAGTACGTGCCAAATAGCAGTGCTGTGTGTGAAACATATCTGACGTGTCATGAATTTATCGTTAACCCTGACCATAACAGTTTGCTTCTCTTTCTTACGTGTGTGTTTTGCAAATGAGTGCAGCATTTTTTTGTTTTGTTGTACCTGCATTTTAGGAACGGATTATAAATTACCTTTGCTTAATGCGATCTACTAACAAGTAATATGCAGCACTGTATAACTGTAAAAGCTGGAACTGTTTGTAGATACTGTCATATGTTGTAATTAAATTTTTTAATAAACCGAATAAAAAAAAAAAAATAGATATTGCTGTTTACAAGTAATGGGTATAAAACAGCGACAGAAGGGGAAAAATAGAGACTACTTGAAAAATGAATTGAAACTTTTTATCCTGTTGCTAGAGTTGGAGGAACCCCACCCAAAGTGTGTGGTTGTACTTGTATCTTTTACCAATCACAGTGCAGGATCTTCCCAACCCATTTTATAATCAACAAGGAATAAACTACACTTTGGATCCAAGGTGTTTTTGTGTACATAAAAATAAACATATTGCTGGCCCAGTGGCACTGAGGGTTGAGGCGCTGGATGCCATACTTCGTGCAGCGCCAGTGACCCGGGTTCAGGAACGAGCCCTGGCCATTGGGGGTCGGCAGGGGAGGGAGAGGATCAAACATCTGGCAGACAGCTCTTCTCTCCCAGGAGGGAGGAGGAGTACCAGCTGTGCGCTTGACTGGTCTGTGGCGGAAGCTGGAGGCACAGCAAGTGCAGAACATCAAGAGAGAGGGTCGGGGAGTGGTGGACGTCTGCAAAACGTCTGGGCGCATGCCACTCCCTTAGAACATGGGAAAATGACACCGGAGCACCGAGGGGAAGGAGCACCAACACAGACCCTAATTGCTCCTGCCTGCCTGACCACCGGAGGGGACCTGACGAAACAAGTATTGTCTCAGGGTGTACGGGCCCCACCTCATAACTGCCTTGCAGGGGGTATAGCCACAGCTCCATGGGGTTCCACTGGGGATTCAGGTAAGGCAGTGAAGTGGGGCTGGTACTTAGGCATCTCACGACAGAGCGGGGCTCCGACGTGTAGGGAGGATAAAGAAAGATTAAAATATATACATATATGTTTTTTACAGTGCATGTGTATATTTAGAAAAATAGTTTCCTTTATTATGAACATATGAAATTGCCGGCTTGGAAACAAAAATTTTACAAAAATGCCTTTTTCTGTTTTAATAGCCATGTCCTGATAGTGCTATAACAATGAAACGAGAAATATAAATTTTACCAACCTTGAACTTGAAAATTTGAAGATATGTTGCAGAGTAACAAAGTGGGAGGTGGATGAGAGGGAGCCTGGCTGAACGATTCATGATAAGCTGCCAGCAGGGATGCTGCAAGTACAGCAACAGAGGCCAACCTGACACAGCTGACAAACATAGCACTCCTAAAGGTGATCCAAAGCCTGGATCACAAGATGGAGGACTTTGCTTCGCAAATGAAGGTAAAGGACACCAGGTTCTGGTTGCTTGCAGAGGATCCATTGCCCTGTAGTCCAGTTCAAAGACAGCGGAGAAGGCTCTCACAGTTGCTACAGGGCTTGTGAAAGAAAATGGCCTACTCTGCAGATGATTGGAAAATTTAGAAAACATTAAAAAAAGATTGCATGTGAGGGTCCTGGGGCTGCCTGAGGGGGTAGAGGGAGATACCCCAAAGACTTTCTAAACAGATGACTTAGAGAGCACCTTTTCTGGTGCTCAGTACAAAAAGTCTCAAGGAGCCTTACCTACCTTAAAGTGCACTAGAGCCAAAAGTACAGTTTTGCTGTGGCCAGAATTCGGGATGGAAGGGATTGTGATTCGGCTCCGTGGAGTCAAGTACCCAATCCCTTCCACGTTCTGATTTGGAGACACGCCCCCGCACTTAGTTTTTCATGTTGTAATACTGTGGAGGACATGGGGGTGCACTCCATAATGTTGTATAGGGGCTTATTTTCAAGAACTTTTTAAAACATTTTAGAGTGGCAAGTTTGACAAATCAAGGGTCAGTTTAAATACCCAGTGCCCTAAATTAATTTCTTTTAAGCTTTAAAAATGTATCTCAGAATTGATTTCTTAGTTTACACGTAGTTTTGGTTTGAGCATTCTATTTGTTTACAGTACTTGACAGTTTTCTAAAATTTCTCCTCAGGTTTTGAACCCCCATCTTTCTATCTGGAGGCCTGTTTCTATGTCTTAAGTAAAAGAGAGGAAGAGGCATGTAGCGTTTGTAAATTGGTGACCCTTCTGGCACACAAAATACCATTGTTAGCATCAGCTAACCGGTAGAAGCAGGCACTTTACAGAGAACAACAAAGTTTTGCAGTAGCACTGTGGAAGCACATTTGGGCTCCGTTATCCATCACTAGGGGTGGCACTTAGTAGTTGTTGCAGCTGCTTAGCATCACCAGGATCCTCGAGACGAAGTCAAGCCATGCACAATGGGGTTGCAGCAACCTCCCAAGCATTTGCAAAAGTGTTTGCCACTGTTTGGGAAAGGAGGCGAGGGCTGCCATGAAAATGACTTGCAGTGCCTTTCACACTGGCGTTCCATCCCAATTACAACTCATACAACTGGCGGTAGCGGGCAGGAAGGGGACACAGTCCTGCAACCAGTCACAACATGCAAGGGGACAGATCAGACTGAAGGGCACACCACTGGACCTCAGGGTAGGGAGGCATGTTTGCTAGGCTTGGTGGGGAGCTCCACTAAATTTCAGGGACTGATAGCTGCCTGTGGGAACAGATTGGGTTTTAAGCGACTGCCTGGAGATAAGCCATCAGGCCACAGTGTGGTGGTGACCAGTGGCTTACTGGGCCCTAACTGAAAGGCAGGCTTAAGGAGGGGGCACTCTTTGGTTTGGGATGCCCCACTGTGTTGCACCCAACTTTTGTTCACACCATCAGGTGGCAGTGCAACCATGGGTCCAGTTTCCATCCATTTTTGTGTTGCTACCCATAGTGACTGAGAATGGGACCCTTGGGCTCCAGCGGACTCTTTTTTTTTTTTCTTTAATTATGATTTTTCTCAGTGCAAAACTCAGTCTCTGAAAAGGAACCTAAAATGCATTCATTATTACAGAGACCACAATGTGCTTTCAAAGATTAATAACATATTTATTTTAGAAACTTAGGAGTGATTGATATGATCTTCACGGCATTTCCTAATTTAGGGCTTGTTTTAGGAGACCGGGGAGGATTTCCCCCTTCCGTGTAGGGTTATGTAGTGAGGTTGCATGTGTGCAGAGGTCATGCTACACACATGTGGAGACCTGTGCACATCTACAGCCCCCAGTGCCCCCCCAGAAGTCCGCCCCAGCCCAGTGTACACCACTACACTTGCATGGTTGACTGGGTAGTGGGATTGGGGACATAGACGTGCATCTGTATGATTAGAAACATAGAATTTGTTAGTAGACAAGGACTGCTTGGCTTACCCAGTCTGCCCAGATGTTCCTTACCTAATCTGTCTCTGCAGACCCTAATTGGTCTGTAGCAACCCTCCCTCCTCCCTGCCCATTTTTTAATGTACCCCTGTGTTAACCCCAGGCATGCTTCAGTCCCCCCCCCACACACACACACTGTTTTTTGCCTCCACCATGCACTGAGTACAGATACTGCAACAATCCCCAGAAGCAAAGTTACAAGAGAAATTAAGTCCCCAACAATTGATTTACAATATTTCTCCAATGGAGAAGATAACTCGTCCAGGTTTTGACCAGGCCAACTAATAAAAGGGATCAGCACCAGAGAGGGGGATGTAGAGTGTGGCAGTTTTGTGCTATGTAGGTGCTTCGGTACTGCTTACATGGCCTTTGTGTAACTGTTCGTACTCACCGGACATTGGGGCACAGTTTTTTCCCATGCCAGTTGTCTCGAGCTCCCTGAGCTGGTATGGGGGGCTGGAGGCTGTGTCCTGATGTTCAGGTTTTCTAAAACTGTATGCTGTCTTTAAGGGATATGGCAGTCCTTGAAGGACTGCCGTATCCCACAATCCCCTGCTGCCTGTGGAACAGGGGATCCAATCTAGCGCTGGGCTGGCCATCCAGTTGGATACCTGGTATATGACCACGCTTTGCCTCCAGACCCTCTTCCATCCCCTCTGCTTGCTGGTCTTGTGTCTGGGGTGTGTGGATACTGTCAGTATTTCAGACATTCATAGGTGTATGGAGTCCCTGGATATGCACCTATGGCGAGTATCTAAGCGATCTTTGGTTTATGCCCTTAGTGTTTGTATCTTTGTATATTTTTTCTTATCATGTTTAGTAGCACAGCCCATTCACTGAACCTGCAAGGGCACTCTGATACATCTCTTGAAGGACATGCTTTGTACTCTATGTTCTTACGGTATTTGGAATACTATTAAATCCTTCATTTTTTTTTGCTTTCATCATTTAGCGAGGGCATTCTGCACTGTCAGAACACAATGCCTCACTGCAGACTCTAAAATACAGAGGATGAGTCATATTTTCTTTTTCATCAGTCTGACTTGTTGAAACTCATATATGGAATAAATTTACTTGCAAAGTCTTGGGTTAAGCAAGAAAAAAACTGCACGCTGTTAGACAGCATACTGCATACAGAATGCTAAATGAGAAGAGACTTTTCTTTTTTTGCCGCCTCCCTATTTTATTTTCCCTGGAAGAGTCCTCTTCTTTCTTTAGGATAGCACTGTTGATTACGTCTCCTCTGCAGGAACAATCCACCCCAGCCATGAATCATCCTCCGTCATAAGCTCCTTGGATCCCCAGTGCACAGTTATACCAATGGTTATGGGCAGCAAGACACTTTCATCACCCCTGAGGCTGAACCTGTCATGCTGCACTGATCTTTAGGTTGTCAGGTCAGGTGAATAGCTAATTCCTCATGTAATGATGCTAGTCCCATTTCAGTGGAGATCAGAGATGTGTGTGTGTGTGTGTGTGTGTGTGTGTGTGTGTGTGACTGTCTTCATTTCATTCATTCATTCATTAAAGAGCAGCTGACATCTTGATTACTTTTGGGCATGCAGCTCATGGCAAGGAGCTGCCTGCCCAAGGACCTCAATCATCCATAATTTGAATTTTCTTTGTAGAGGGGTTAAGTTATTTTACTTACTTGGTCCGGGGGACTTCTGAGATGTACTGAGGCCATTAGCACCTGCCTTGCTCCGCCTCAAAAAGTCGCCCCCTGATGATGTAGTACGGAAGGGCTGCAGTACTGTAAATAGCCATATAATGCGATTGGGGTGGGGGGCAGCGCCAGCCTTTACATGCTTTTATTTTACTGGCAATTGTACATGTTAAGAGGAGCATATATGTAGGTAAAGTTGCCAGTGCAGAAAAATTTGTGGTGGGGGGAGCAGGGTGCGGCATGCGCTTGGCAACTCTATTAATCTCTGAAGTACCTCTCAGGACTCAGTAAAAAAAATAACTATAAAACCATTTTACAAAAAAAATTCAAAATATGTTTGACTGAGCTGGCCTGCCAGTGCAGCAGTAGAGCTACCGCTTGTGACGCTGGTGACCTGGTTTTAATAGTGGAGTCGGATCGCTAGAGGGCCAACCATGGGGGGGGGGTAGGATCGTGTCCAAGGGTCCACTGTCCTCCTTGGGGATCGCAGTGCCAGTGTTACCTGGCCCCTTGCAGTATGTCGGGGGACAGCACCCATGCTGGCATAGCATTAGCTGGAGTAGTGGCCGGATGCCGACGCATGGTGCACAGGAGTGTGCAGTTGCATCTTGGCGTTGTTGCATGTCCTGCCACTCTGGGAAACGAATGAGCAAAAGTCCTCCATGCCTCAGGATTCATGGACACTTGGACCAGGTCCTGGCCACAGATGTGGGGACACCCCGGCAACCTCTGCTCCATAGCTAGGGGGAGCAGGGGGTTGGAGACCAGCTGGGCTGGCACCCACCATGAGGGGGTAGGCTCATGGGGTTGAAAGTTCCCACAGGTTCATGATGGCCAGGAGACCAGAAGTGGATCTCACTGAAGAGCAAAGCCAAGCCAGAGCGATTTAAAATATAAATTAAAAAAAAAAAAAAAAGTCTGCCTGAGATAATTGGGCAGGTAGCTCCTTGCTATGAGTTGCCTGACCTGAGGGTGTCAGCTGCTCTTTTAAGTTTATTCAGAGAGTATCAGAAAGCCAGTGAGCCAGGTTCATTTACAAAGGCATTCAAAGCAAGTGTAGGTTGTATGTTACTTGTTTATAATTGATGCAGCCAGAATGTTTCAGTAACAGTTAACGACAAGCAGCATATACAGTGACAGTCCAAGACATACATGTATCAGAACCACTGGTAACATAACGTGTCCTGCCAGTAGCAGTTATGAGGAGTACTTGCTTGATTTCTGAACCAGCAGGATAGTATTAGGCTGAGAGGAAAAGACCACTGCTGGGGTGCCATTTGACTGGCAGGGATTTCTAGGTGGCGGGTATGGCAGAGGAGAAGAATTTGCTGCCCAGAATTGCTTTTTACGGCCAGAAATAGGAGCTCAAGGTCAGTAGTAGACCATAGCCCTGAGCGAGTGGCCCTTGTTACAGATAGGTTACACAGGTAAGGAGGGCCAGTGTTCATCACACAGTGTGCAAGCAGCAGTAGGTGTAGGCATCTCTGGTCAGCCAGCAAGGTCCACTGTAGCTGTCTGTACATGTGACAGTGATGAGAGTTCATCAGGGCAGCCAGTATAAATCAAGACCGCGTGTTATACAGGATGTCAGATTTGTGCAGTAGGACATTGGTGGCCTGCCCACAGAGGGTCTCCCAGTAGTCAGTGGGAATAATCATGGATTTAACTGTTTTCATCCTGGATATACACACACACACACACACACACACACACACACACACACACACACACACAGAGCTGCTCTCAGGATCTGAGTTCTGTAGCCCAGACGTGAAAGACAAAGTAGCACAAAATGAGTCTGGCTAACAGTTTACTAAGAAGAAAAGACTGAAGCTCAGATGAAGGATAGTTGAAGTTTAGTTGAAGTTTAAAGCAGTATACCCCTTCAGGGTGTGGGTATACTGGTGGATTTACCACGGCTGGTGTGGTTCCGTCACGAGGCGCAGCCGAGTGACTTAACCACACCAGAAGATGTAAATCCACTGGTATACCCACTCCCTGGAGGGGTATATTGCTATTATGCAATGGTTTACATTTTTGGGTGACTAAAAATATAGCAGTACTTTTTGTTTCTCTTTTTAATCATCATTTTTATTTTGTTGCTCCACCAAAGCGAAATAGTTCCTTGTTGCTAGGCAGAGTAGTGGTGATGCCCCCCCCCCCCTTAGTTTTTCTTTATCTCGTTTCTTGAGGCTTGTTTTTTCATGCGTCTTCCTATAGCAGGAATTCTAAAGGGCTGTTGTCTGTGACCTCGTGCTTCCGGTTACTGTGCGTAAAATTATTGCAAGACCGGAGAATGTTTTATGTGGGTTCGGGGTCTTTTTGGAAGCGATGGGGCAGTCCGTCTGACACAGGAAAGTTGCTGTTGTGAAGGGCTACTGAGGAGGTGATTCAAAAAATACAAGTTCAAATTTTTTAGAGGGCTAAGAACGGGAACCGCTGGTACTGTGAGCACTTATAGAAGTAAGCGTAAGATCGAAGTGTGTTTGCCACTGTTTGGATTCTGGCGGTTAGAGTGATTTGTGCGAGGGTTCCTGCTGTGGCTGACTGGCGGCTGGCACCTTTTCCAGTGGGTACACTGGAGGATTTACAATGCTGAAAAGGTGCCAGCCAGCCAATCAAAATGCAGGATTCTGTGAATTTTTTTTGTGCCCATTGTATAATAAGCAATATACCCCTCAGGGTGTGGGTATACTGGTGGATTTACAATGCCTGGTGTGATTCGGTCACGGGCGCGGCGGTATTTACTTACCCAATGGAAATCCACCGTCTACTCCCTGGAGGGATATATATGACCATTATACAATGGCCCTGTTTTTTTGTTTGGAAAAAAATATAGAAATACTCTTCACTCTCCTAAGCTGGTCTCCGGGCTTCCTTACTCCTGGGCTGTACCTCTTGATGTTGATTGACAGGCAGGAATCAGACCTCTGCAGTAGGGGACATCCAGCCCTCCACTTCCTGTCCTCCCTCAGTTTACTTCCTGCCTTCAGTCTGGCTGGTACTCTGCAAGCAGAGAGGTCTGCCATGTGGCAGAGCTGAAGACGGCAGACTGTAAGTTAAGAAATTTTGTTTCAATGAGGAGCAGAAATTGCTGTATTTTAGAATCCCAGGGTGGGTGCCAGTCTCAGCCTTGCAAGCTACACAATCTGGCCCCATTTTAACTGTGTTTTTTTTTTTCCCCCTGCACATTCTGCACTAGGCCTGAAATGCTACTTATTCAGTGGAAAGTATGTTTCAGGGAATCGAAACGGGCACCGGAGTGATTTGATTTTCAGGGAAACGACGGGCCCAGAGTAAAGTGTGTTTCAGGGGTGGAGCAGACCCGGAGTGCTCAGAAACCCATAACATTATATTTTTGGGGGTCAGAACAGCACGAGGAGGCTTCTGAGCGCGTGAGGCGCTGCAGGGATGAGGGAACTCCAGCGAGTGAAAGGGGCTTAAACTATCATATGTGAGGCAACCGTCAACGGCTGGCAATCAGATTACCTCAGCCGCTCGTCGATGGCGGACCTGCAGCACGGCTTAGTGACTCCATGGATGAGCACTACAGCGCGGGAGGAGCACTATTATGGAGCCTTTGTCCACTGTGCTGCGCCCCCCCCCCCCAACCGTCAAGAAGTGAGCCAGCTGTTTAGGTCTTTTCAGATCCCTGCATATTTATACTTTTTGTTTTTAATTATTTATTTGTTCATTTTGTTGTTCCACCAAAATAAATAGTTCCTTGTTGCTAGGTAGAGTTATGCCCCCGTCCTCAGTGAGGCTTCAGTTCCTTGTTACTAGGTAGAGATAACCCCCTCCCTCCGTGAGGCTTATGTTTTTTTAATCTCTCTGTTTCCTGTCCCAGAAGTGAGTTTTGGTTCTTTTTTGAAAATGAGTTAGGCAGGATATACAGTTGGTGCTGTGTTTTCATGTTTGTTCGCATGGTGTGAACTGTAAAGGGCTGCAGTGTATGACCTCGTGCTTCCGGTTCACTGTTCAGTCCAGAGAAAACTTATCAGAAATGGCGGGTGCTGGCATTGAAAGTTTGGAGGCTTGGCGTTTGAGAACTGTGGAAGGCTGACAGGTGATAAAAAATCAAATCGCTGTAATAAATTCTATTTACGGCTGGTGTATTTCTGTGATGGAGCACAGCCGGTATTAAAATGTGATGGACATCAGGTAAAGCTGTTGCGACCGGCGACTGAGGAGCTGTTTAAAAAAAAAAAAAAAAAATACAGTTAAAATTTCTTAGAGGGTTAAGAGTGGGAACCGTTGGTACTGTGACTGGTTATGGAACTGAGCTGAGCATCATACTGTGTTTGCCACAGTTTGATTTATGGCAGTTGGAGTGATTTTTGCGAGGGTTCATGCTACGACTGGCTGGCAGCTGGCACCTTTTCCAGTGGGTACACTGGAGGATTTATCATGCTGAAAAGGTGCCAGCCAGCCAATGTGGATGCAGGATTTGGCACTTTCCATTTACTCCATTGTATAATTGAATATTTATTCAAACAACACAGCCACAAACACATAGATACATAGATACATATACAGTGTCGGCAGATAAGGGCCTATGGCCCACCTAGTCTGCCCATTTGAGCTTGTAAGTTCAGTTTGTTTTCCTAGAAGTCTATTTCCCCTTACCCCTGACCTCTAGAATTCCTTTATGTCTATCCCATGCATTCTTAAATCCCGTGATTGTTTTCAGCCCCCACCACTTCCTCTGGCAGGGTGTCCACTTGTCCACCACCAGTTCTGTGAAGAAATTCTTTCTCATGTTTCCTCTGAATAGTCCTCCTCCAACTTCATCCCATGCCTCTAGTCCTGAAACATCTTTTCGCTAAAATAGTGTTTTCCTGCACCCTGTTCCTCCCTGTAAGATACTTGTATGTCTGTATCATATCCCCTCTCTCCCTCCTCTCCTCCAGGGAGTACATGTTCAGTTCCTTCAACCTGTCTTCATAGGACTTGTGATGCAACCCATGCACCATTTTTGTTGCCCTCCTCTGAACCTTCTCTACCCTGTCTATGTCCTTACGTAGGTATGGTCTCCAGAACTGTACACTGTACTCCAGGTGGGGCCTCACTAGTGTCTTGTATAGCGGAATTATGACCTCCTTTTCCTGCTGGTGATGCCCCTGCCTATACATCCCAGCATCCTATTTGCTTTACCTGATGCCTTGTCACACTGTTTCCTACCTTGAGGTCATCAGAGATGACAACCCCAAGATCCCTTTCCTGCTTGGTGCATGCTATATCCTCACCCCCAACTGATATATTGTGCCAGGGTTTTTGTGCCCCATATGCATTATCTTGCACTTCTTTTGCATTGAATTTCAACTGCCAAACCCTTGACCATTCTTCAAGTTTCTGCAGGTCCCTTCTCATTCTGTCTACACCCTCTGGTGTGTCTACTCTGTTACAGAGCTTTGTGTCATCAGCGAACAGTGAAATTCTGCCTTCTAGATCCTGTGCAATGTCACTGATGAAGATGTTGAATAGGACCGGTCCCAGCACTGATCCCTGTGGTACCCCACTGGTCACTCTTCCCTCTGTGGAGTGACAGCCATTTACCACCACCCTCTGTGTCCTGCCACCCAGCCAGTTACCTACCCACCACACTACTGTCCTGCCCACACCCATATTCCCCCCATGCCAACCTTCAGCACACTTACAAATGCACTTTTTCATTAGCAAGACATGAGCTCCAAACATCTAGCTTTTATTCTCAATGAGTTAAAGTGACAGTGCTATAATAATTATTATTTAATAAATATATAATGTGTAAAACACAGTTCTTCTGTGCAAAAGTGATATAATATGTGCAAAAAGAAAAGAAGCCTGTCCCAAAGTGTTGTCCAGTACCAGTAATACCCAAAGGAAAAATATGGATGAGGGGTGGGGATAGAGTAGGACAGGATGAAAACAATTTAGAAATGTTTACAGACAGATATATGTTGTAGAACTCTGTTGGTACTATGATAGTATCCAACATTGATTTACAGACACTCTTAGCTTAACTTATTGCCTTTAAAATCCCAAAATGGCTATCAAGATCGGAAATGGCTAGCGACAGCACCTGACAATCTGTCAATTTATATTGCAAATACGATTCCCTCTGTAGTAATTTACAATCCAAATCTCTCCCTCTCACATTTTGAGTCACTTGTTCCAATCCCATGAACAAAAATGTGTGCCCCGTTCCCTTCTGGAGTACATGTGCAGCAGGGCATTAGTTGCATCTTCCTTTTCTGTTCATCTAGGATGCTCCCCATTTGTTTTTATGGCTGTATGGGCAGCGCAATGCAGATGTATTGCTATCATCAGAAAAAGGGGTCTGATTCCTAATGCAGCACAGCTTTTGTTGTTATGAGGGAGTGGAATGGAATCAAAGCTGCATTCACTAAACTGTGTTTCCTCCTCCCCCCAGCTGTGTTGTTAGGAGGGAGTGGAATCCATGTCCTCCCATTCACTGCAGTGTGGAATCTGCAGTAGCAGTAGCTCAGGTTTCACAGTTCATTAGCAGCTCACTGTGGCAAGACGATTCAGTCACAGATGTCTTTGTTTATTGTTTTTCAAAAAAGTTCAAAATAGTTTGCTATTTAAAAAAAAAAAAAGAAAAAAAACAGTCCTTGCCAAATAAATTTCACTATATTTTCTGAGATAAGGCACTAATGGATTTATTTTACAGTGCCGGCAGCCTAAGGGTTAAATCAGAAAGGCACTGGAATCTGCAGTAGCAGTAGCTCAGGTTTCACAGTTCATTAGCAGCGCTCTCTGGCAAGGTAATTCAGTCACAGATGTCTCTGTTTATTGTCTTCCTTTTTCAAAACAGTTCAGCATTTGATAGTCAACCATTATAAAAAATAAAGGGAAAAATAACAATATGCACATCAGTTGCTTCAGCACACTAAAGCAGTACAACCCCTTAATAGTACAATTATCTGATAAGTTGAGAACCACACACACACACACACACACACCTCCCTCCCTCTCTGCGCGGCGTGAGCACACCGCAGCCTCATGCATTAAGCCACAGCACGGCATGATTCTACTGCAGAATTAATCCATGCGGGGGTCCTCCACCACCCAGGCATGGATTCATTCTACAATAGAACCAGCAATGGGTAACCCAATATTAACTATAACATGTGAAGTGCATGAAAATGTTTTACATTCTAGCAAAAATACACCGGCACAGTGACTCTGTTTTAAATGCCTGTATTGCAATGGAATAAACAGGTTTGAACATGGTGGTGACACAGAAAATGTTGCTGATAACTGTAATATCGTGAGCAGAAACAGAATGATTTTCAACCAGTAGTTCTATACATAGTCGCTTTACATTTACTAATATAATACTTTTTCTCCTAACTTACTGTCAGGATTGGTGCTAGGTACTTCAATTTTTGTTTGGGTGTATTACAGGATATGGGTTGCACAGGACATGTGCTAGGGTAAATCTTTATTTTTTTTTTATTTGAGATATCTGAATTACAAACCTTTGAGTAAGACTCCTTTACAAAGATTCCACGTCAAACAATAGAGCAAAGACATAGCAGACTTACAGATAAGTTACAAATAGCATACAGAGATCAGCTAGATACAGTAAGCAGCGTTACAGTGGTTGAAAACAGTAGACTTGTAGTAAAATTAATGAAGCAGTCAGACTTGACCTTTTCGATGAGCAATGTTGAGATTAAGAGGAGAGTCAAAACAGAACGAGGGGGAAGTTAGTAGCTTCATGTTTTGTTCCTGCAGTTCCCTTGGCAAGCCAACAGATGGCTGTGAAACAATGCTTGCAGCAAACCACTGTTTTACAGCCTTCTGTTGGGCTGCAATGGGAACGGCACATGCTAGGGTAGATCTTCATATTTTGTTACTGCAGTTCCCTTGGCAGGCAAAGAAATGACTGTGAAACGGTGTTAGCAGCACATCACTGTTTTACAGCCATCTGTTGGGCTGCCATGGGAACTGCACTTGAACTATGAATTGCTGGAGCAAGCATGGATTACTAGACAATAATCCATGATCAGGTGCTCTACTACAGCCAGTGTCTTTCTTGCTTTTCATGGAAAGGCATGTTACAAGGTTAAATAACTTGGGTAATAACATTGCAATATACCACCTCTCAGGCACACAACAAAAAAAAAAGGCTACTGCATAGGCACTCTATGAGTGCAGTCCAGATTATTGGCACTATTTGGTATTAATGTAGTCACTGCTGCTGAAATCTCATGTCTGCATTTAACAATGTTTTAGTTATTGATGGCATTTTTCTTTGTTTTTCTTTTTTTTTCTTTTTTTGTTAAAAAAACAGCACTGACTGACAATATCACCCTCCCATTACTCTCTCTCTCTCTCTATATATATATATATATATATATACATACATATTTATACCGTCATAGTCAAAGATCAGAGAAGTTAGCCAAATTAGTCTGCTCACTTCCCCACAGTCTCCCTCCACTGGAATCTGAATCATTAAATTGTTACTGTAATAGAAGTGAAAACAACAGAGCTGGGCCTGTACAAAGTCAGCAGTGAAGGTGCATAAACCAGAAAAAGCCTTGGCAAAAGAAAATTACCCCAAACCAGGACTGACCTTATTATTCTGTTATCAATCAAACTATCTTAAGGGGCATATAGAACAGATTAATCTTTCAGAAAAGGGGGCAATCAGGTGGCCAGTTTAACTTAAAGTCCTGCAGCTGTGTGTGGAAGGGTTGTGGGATAACAGATGGACCAGACACCAAACTTCAGGTTCGACACACAATCTCTGTGTGATGTGTGTTCAGAATACAGGAAATAAGTTTCAGCAATAGCATATTCCTTCTTCAATACATCAGTTTGCAGCAACAGTCTATAAATGTCCTTTCTCTGCACTTAGCCAGGACCTACTGACACTAATCTCTGATCTAACCACTTTTCAGTGAAAACCCTTCATCCCTATGTGGGCCCCGTTTGCTTGGGTAGTGGGAGCTCAAATAGAAAAAAAACAAAACAAGCTAAAAACAAAGAACCTCAGTGCAGAAACACTGAAACGTGGGTTACCCCAAAGGGCACTGGCAACAAATCAAGTTTCAAAGAAATAGAGCATCATACATACTTCCATAATGCAAAGCATCATGGGATACGTGCACATCACCATGACATTTCAGACTTGTTCAGTTTACAGCGATTTACATGCATTTAAATAGCACAACCAACTCAGTTTCTGTAATGGTTACCTAGTACTTTTCACTATTATCAGAAACACCTAGTGCCATTGTATTTTCAACATTTACAGGTTTCATAAACATAAGGTATATACATAAAGGTATTTTATGACATAGTGCCACTACATACTAAATCCGACAACGATAAACACAACCTGTTTTACATACGCTTGGAGGTCACAACAATAACCTCTCTGTACGAGGACCTGAGAGGGAAAAGGAAAATTAAAGAGGACACTACAGCATAGTCAGGAAAGGGGAGTGAGATGCCCATAGGTGGCCAACCCTTATGGACTAGAAATTGTAAAAGATAGATTAGGCTAAGAAATGTAAGAACTGTTGCAACAGATTTTAAGAAAAGGTAGGTCCTCAGGAGTAGCAGGAGCTCCCTGTCACATATCCCCCACCTTAAGAGGGAAGCAGTTATTGCAGACTGCTTACCACCTTCCTATCCCAGGAAGGGATGGAGCTTCCACCATCCATCTTCAGAAGCTCTGTCTCAGGGTCCCTATTAATGATAAACATTCCATCATAAACATAGTGGATATCATCATTCTTTACCCTGAGACATTAACATGTTTCTCAATAGAGACTAACAGTACCTTTCCTGAACTATCTCCTTTTAGGGAAAGTACGTCATATTTCTTGACCACAAAATCTGGATGGCTGTAAAGTCCAGCACCATAGAAACAATTTCTCTGGGGTGAGCAATTACCTGCTCCAACCCCACCAGACATGTCAGTTTTAAGCAGGGCCCCAGTCCTAGTTTCAACCCCTCTATGTAAACCCACTATGTCTCTTGATTCATTTCACTTGCTACAGATACAGACACCTGAGGGTAGACCCTCCTTTTGTGTTACCCCAACACAGATTCCAATCCATTTTCCACCCATCGCCTCCTTTGTAGGTTTTTCATCAAAAAAATAAAACACATGTACCACCTCCTTGATTTTAACATATTGTAACATTTTGGCAATATTAGCATCTTTAGCCTGCAGTATACCCCATTCAATACTGTTAATAGATTTAGCTGCATTAATACAAGAAAAAGTACCTTCAGTCTCATAGGCACCTTCTTGCTTGCTTGCTTGGCGTCTTCAACCCCAGCACAATATCACTAGGCACAGTCTTACCTGGGGTCCGCATTCAAGTTCCATACTTGCATCTCTGACCTCCAACAGGTAACATCCTGGGAGCACAGGAGACAAAGGAATAGCCTGCTCTGTCAGTGGGTCCTCCTCATACTGAGACCACGAAAAATCCTCCTCCGACTCTTTATCCAAACTTTCCAGCAGAACCTCTCGAGCACCTGGCACCAGTGTTCCGCCTCTCTGCATTTTCTGTCTGCCTCCAGCCATTGCCCACTCCTCTAATGGATCATCCTCATCAGGGTCTTCACCTCTGGGGTGTTGTCTCTCACACCTACAGTCTGCCTTGACCTGCATCTCTTCGTTGTCTTCAGGCTTGGCCTTCCTCCGAGCTCCCAGGTCCAGTCCAGGCAGCAGCTTCTCTCTATCAGCCATGGTTCTGGTCAGAACTCCATGGACTTTCTTCTCTGGGTTCTCCTCTGGCAACTCCTACTGCATTGGTCCACCTGGGATAGCTGGGCGATATCCACCAGAAAACATCCCCCCTCGGCCAGTCCAGATGCTTCCAGTAAGTCATCCCACTTCTGACACCAAGTCTTTGGCGAAGTTGTGAAATAACAGATGGACCAGACACCAAACTTCAGGTTCAACGCACAATCTTTGTGTGATGTTTGTTCAGAATTCAGGAAATAAGCTTCAGCAATAGCATATTCCTTCTTCAGTACATCAGTTTGCAACAACAGACAGTAAAATGTCCTTTTTCTGCACTTAGCCATGACCTACTGATCTCTGATCTAACCACTTTTCACTGAACACCTTTCATCCCTTTGTGGACCCCATTTGCTTTGGTAGTGGGGGCTCAAAAAAAAAAAAACAAGCTAAAAACAAAGAACCTCAGTGCAGAACACTGAAACATGGGTTACCCCAAAGGGCATTGGCAACAAATCAAGTTTCAAAGAAATACTATATCATGCATACTTCCATAATGCAAAGCATCATGGGATACATGCAACTCACCATGACATTTCAGACTTGTTCAGTTTACAACAATTTACATGCATTTTAAATAGCACAACCAACTCAATTTCTATAATAGTCACCTAGTACTTTTCACCACTATCAAAAACACCTAGTGCCATGGTATTTTCAGCATTTACAGGTTTCATAAACATAAGGTACATAAAGGTATTTTATGACCTAGTGCCACTACATACTAAATCCAGCAACAATAAACATAGCCTGTTTTACATACGCTTGGAGGTCACAGCAATAACTTCCCTGTACGAGGGGACCTGAGAGAGAAAAGGAAAATTAAAGAGGACACTATAGCATAGTCAAGAAAGGGGAGGAGGGGTGCCCATAGGTAGCTAACCTTATGGACTAGAAATTGTAAAGGATAGATTAGGCTAAGAAATAGAAGAACTGTTGCAACAGATTTAAGAAAAGGTCAGTCCTCAAGAGTGGCAGGAGCTCCCTGTCACACTGTGTATCTGCAGTGCTTCACTTACGCTGTAAACATGTTTAAAGACAGACCCAATCACCACACTGTGTATAATGAAAAAGAAGCAAACCTAATTTAACCATGCGCTCTATGGGTTTTGGCACAGAGAGTTAATAAGTTGTGTATTTCAGTGGCTTATAGCACGGTGAGAAATGATGCTAATTCAGTATACATATTTTGTTTAACCATTTCATGATATGCTACCCTGTGCTTTGTCTTCTTAATTTTTAATCATTTCATCCTTTCTATATTTTAAGTATTGGCAGTTACGGCGATGCCAAAACAAGATAAGCCTAGCTTTAATCAACGGTAAACAGAGTGTATTTTATGAATTAAAACTGCACCTTAGAAATTCACTGGTTTTCCCACATTGAATCCATGTTAAGAAGGAATATTCATGTTTGATTTGGATATTAATTAAAAAAGTCCTAGTTAGGCATGGTTTTGTCTTTATCTTTTCTGTTGTAACTTGCAACAAGGTTAAAATATGATGCATTTCACAACGTTTTATTTAATGTTACTATTATAGTACATTTTACTTGGGTCTGAGTTTTTTCTTGATAACCCTGTATTTATGTAACAAAATAAAGAATAATAAATGTAATATAAAAATCGGTTACATGTCATCATTAGTCTGTTGAGTGCAGTGCGGGTGACTATTTAGAACCAGCTTTGAGATTCCCTGTTGCTTTATTATCATTTATGTACATTGTTTAAACAGACAAGTTGCACAGACGTTTTCTATTAATATATTTTTAGGTGAGCATTGCATTTATTTGCTTTAGCATAACAATGTGTTTATGAGTAACACTCAGGAACTAACAGATTGCTGTAGTACAATATGAGGTAAGCAGAGCACATGGGGATTTTTGGTATCTTGTGTTGTTGAGGTCTATTATTCATGACATGTATTTATTTTATTTGATAAGCTGTTAGCAATAATTTATGAACTAATGCTGAGCATAAACTAACAAGATTTCAGTTATGCACATGATCAGTGTCCTCCTTATCAGCTATTAATAGTTCACTAGTTGAAATCCTATCACTGTGAACACTGCACTGTTGTTTTTCTATTCAAAACCACAAATAACATTTTTTATCTAACAGAAAAATCTCTGCCGAGCTGAACTATCAAGCAATGAAAAAAATTATGAATAGGACAGCACAGTGGGCAGTGAAATCTTGTTTAGTATGTTCTCAGTAGTAGTTGAAGTTCATAACAATTTACTAAGAGCTTTTATCAAGTTTAGTACTGTAAATAATGTGGATCAAGAATCAAGGATTGGCTGCTGTAAATCGGTCATTCTGCAGATGTGAGCACAGTTGTGGTGTTGCTCATGTTTGTCAAATACATATCCAGCTGTGATATGATGCAAATTAAGGGGACTTGACAAATACAACTTTGCAATTAACAATTTCAGCTTTACCAGTGATGACTAAGCCCTTTCCTTAAATTTGTAGTGAGAAGCTGGTCTGACAAGATTTACCTTCGGTTTGCTTATTAAGTTCCAAAAGCAAGAAGGATTGAAATTGCCTATGACTATTTTTTAATGCAACATTTGCATCACTGATTAATTTGGTGCAGCAAGGTGTGTGTGTGTGTGTGTGTGTGTGTGTGTATATATATTTTCAAGGGGGTCTGTATGTCCAGAACCAACAGCACCTTTTACTGCATTACCTTGATGTTTATACTTTTTATTTTTCTACTATTGAGGTATAAATGTGGGACTTTTACATCCCAATAATATGAGTACAGCTAAGTCACACATTAATTCTTTATCTTTATCACATTAATGCATGAGCAGTCCTTGTGGCTCTGACCAGAGTTTGTTTTAAAGGGTGAAAGGTCTTTATTTATTTATTTATTTAGCTTTTGTTTGCCGGGTAAGTACACTAGACAAGTAGTATGCCTATTTTCAGGAACGACCTGGGAGAGCACAAAACATACAGTATACATACATTGCAACATTGGCGAAACAGCATGATACAGTAAAAATCAGCTATAACAACGCTTGTATAAGGGCAGAGATACTGCCACACATAGTACAAATTGTTACAGGACATAGATAGACATCAGAATCACTGAATACATATTTCATAGACCATCATGGACTCAGAGTGGACAATAGTGGACTGCAGAGTATTACATTACAGAGACTAGGAGCAGTCACATCTTGTCGTTTGTTTTAGGTGGGACCACAGGAGGAGCGAAAGGTCCCATGGGAAGGGGCAGAAGCGAACAGAGTCGAATGGAGTTCAGAGCCTAGGCACAAAGCGGCAAGTCACGATCCCCATAAGGGTCCGAGTAGGGGAACTTTAAGCAACTCGGTGCTGTGACCTGAGCTGGTAGGGATGGCGTCCAGTTTTGGGAGGAGATGCACCAGTCCCGACGGTATGCCCGTGGCAAGCACTTTCATGGTGAAGTTTCCTACACCAAGGATCAGGAATTCCGCAGGGGGGAGCCAGTTGAGTTTGTCATAGAGCTCACATCGGTGGGTGAGTTTGGGAGCAGCAAGTGCAAACCGACAGATATCATTATATGCCGTGTTCCACCGATTAAGATGGATTTTGAGGTGACCTGGCAATAGGTGGTATCCATAACTAAGGGAAGGGAGAAGCACTCCCCTCACAAGTGCCAGCCTCGCTCCCGGAGTCAGGTTGTATTTGGCCCTGTAGGCAAGGCCAAGCTTACACCTGGTGGTTCTGCAGATGTTTTGAATATGGCTTCCCATGTCAAGTTGTGGGTCGAGGGTGACCCCAAGATATTTAATTGAGCTCGCTGTTGGCAACAGGGGCCTCCATCCTAAGCTATTTTGAGCATAGCTGATAGGGCTTTAACTTGGCGTGGAACCAAAGAGCATGACCTGAGTTTTGTTAGGATTCAATACCAGTCTATGGTTGGTAATCCAGGCGAGACTCTGCTGAAGTCTTCAGATAGGCACTGGTTAAGGTCAGCAGCATTACGAGCATGGGCCACTAGCACAAGGTCATCTGCATAAAGCGTGACTTGGCAATGAGAGGTCACCTGTGGGAGTTGATTAATAAAAAGTGAGAATAGGAGAGGTCCAAATACCGATCCCTGGGGAACTCCCATGGTCACAGCCCTAGGCTCCGAGAGGACCTTGTTAAAGCAGATGCGCTGCTTTCTACCAGTTAGGTGGCCCATCATCCAACTCATGGCATGTGGAGAGAACCCGAGAGCCCTGAGCTGCTCCCCCAGTAGGTCATGGTTGACAAGGTCAAAAGCTTTTGACAAGTCAATAAATATAGCACCTGACAGTTTGCCCTGATCCATGGTGGATCTAATACTAGAGGTTACAGTAATCAGGGCAGTAGTGGTACTATGACCCTTCCGGAAACCATGTTGGGCCCCAGAAAGCAGCTCATGGGTATCCACATACTCAGAGAGTTGCTCCATACAACCTTTTCAGGAGTTTACCAAGGGATGGGAGAATAGCAATAGGGCGATAGTTGTCAGGAGTTTGGGATTTCCTGCTTCAAAACAGGGACTATCCTTGCCTCCTTCCAGATGTCTGGGATTATCCCGAGCTAAGGGATAGGTTAAAGATATGGGCAATCAGAGGGGCAATGTAAGCTGCTCCCAGCTTGAAAGCCTGGGCTCAAGGTTGTCAGGCCCTGCACTGGAGTGCTGGGAGAGGGCAGCAGCGGTTCGAACATCAAGGACAGACACGGCCTTAAGATTAAATACTCCGAGGAGGATGTTCACTCTGCATTGGAGGGATATTAGCGAGCGACCCTCATCGGTCGTAAGCGAGAGGTGAGGACCGAAAGGTCGGAGAAGTGGAGATTGAGGTGGTGGCTATAGTGTGGAGATTATTGCGCAGACTCCATCAATAATCATGTCCACGACACCGAAGTGAGAGGCCCACTGACGAGGGATTTAATGTTCCTCCAGAACCTCCTAGGATCTCTGACAGAGCTAAGTAGTGCCGATTTACAGAAGTTACTTTTGGCAGCCCTAATGGCTTTTTTACACCGATTCCTGAGTTGCCGATATCTCAGGAGATTAGCAGGATCTCTGGAACCCTTAGTACTTGCCCAGCATTTGTCTCTCTCCTGCATCTGGGCAAGTAAGTCACCATTCAGCCAGAAGGTGGCTGTTCCCCTCACTCTCCGGGTGACCCTGGGCGTGTCTATCTTGGAGAACACCAAAGGAATGTATGAAGCAGGAGGCTGCCACTGAGGGGTCAGAGGCTTCAAGCACCCTGGTCCAGTCAGTACATCCTAGATCAGCCAGGAAAGCTTCAGGGTCAAAACTGGAGTATTTTCTGACTTGAATGATTTTGTGGAATTCTAGGGAGGATTTTCCAGACACAGTATACCGGGAGTGGTCAGATATGGAGTCTGATAAGCGTGCCTGATGAGGCAATCCTCTCCGGCGGTTGGTCAGGATCCAGTCCAGGAACTTGAGGAACCATTGGCTGCCTGTCTCGTCGGGTCATGGATTAGTTGGTTAAGGGATAGGCAGGCAAGTTGTGATTCGCATTTCCTAATATTGCCACACTCCCAGTTCATGTTGATATCACCCATAATAATGAGTTCATTGTCACCTATACTGGGCTAACTGCATCTAAGAATTGAGTGAGTCTGTCAGGCCCAGGGGTTATGAGCGCACCTGAGCTTAGCTTCTTAGCATCGCCCAGCAGCAGGATCATGAAGAAACTCACAAGGTGGATGATCAGGTTTACTCTGTGCCACCAGGAGATTTTCTGATGGGATCTGTAGTAGATGAGGTGCCACCCGCTACCCCCCAGTCCTGTCTAGGCAGATAGAACTCGTATCCTGTTAGGAAGCAGGCAGAGTCAGGAATCGAGGGTTTGAGCCAAGTCTCACTTATCCCTAGGATATCTGGCTTGTATAGCTCAGTCCACGCTAGGAGATCATCTCGGTTAGGAAGCAAGCTCCTAATATTCATATGCACTATTTTTAGTCCCTTATTCCCATTCCAGGTGGCGGGAATATTAGAGATCAGCGTAGATGGCCCAGGATTGAGCTCAATATCTCCAGCCATGAGAGTAGGGTTAGCCAGGGGAGGAACAGTCTTACGAGCGGCCTACCTCCAGGCCTGTGCATGCTTCGGACTTTCTTCACCCTGACCGTACACATAAGGCATCTAGTGTCAAGGCTAAGGACAGTACCGTAGTGCATTACCTTAGTTACAAGTTGGTTGGAAAAGGAGAAATCA
Source organism: Neoceratodus forsteri (assembly GCA_016271365.2). NCBI lineage: Eukaryota > Metazoa > Chordata > Ceratodontiformes > Ceratodontidae > Neoceratodus > Neoceratodus forsteri. The sequence continues at coordinate 987,452,611 of CM057450.1, forward strand.
GTATCATCATGGGAGGAGGGCCACAACCCTGGGTCAATAAATAGGCTAGGAGTCGAGGTAGCACAATAAAGGAGGACTAACCCCAGGGCCAGTATCATAATTATTAGTGTCGTAAAACCGACCTGCCGGCCCCTCCTGAATATAGGAGAGGTGGCTTCCATGGTAAGGACAGTAGTAACCACCCCCACAGATTATAGGCAACTGGAGACCTAGAAAAGGAGCAAACCAGGGCTCCTGGAAACCTGTAAAAGGGGCAAACCAGGACACCCCGTATGGTAGGGCCCCAAAAGGAACAGATCACCACAACTAGCGCGCTGGGGGGGGGAACCTCGGTGTAGGTCACCCACGCCCTCCTCTCGTCACAGCAGCTTGCAGTAGTTGAAGGCGTTGGGACAGCAGATAGCAGAGCAGGAACTAAACAATGCTGATAGGCAAGCAGGTGGTGAAAATAGGAAAATGTCTTTAAAGGCAAGACAGAACAAGTGTTAGGCCTAATAGCTGCACTCTGTATCTTTAAGAGGAGTTGCAATATTAGAGAGGGGAGGATGAACATTGCTAGGGGTTATGCTGAGGGGGGAGGGGGAGTATTTAATACAGGCTGGAGGTGGGGGATTGCAGGATGGGTGCAAAAAATTCAAGCAGCAAGGAGACAGAAGGACAGAAAGTGAAAGAGAAATTGAATTATTTGCAGGGCAAAGCTTACAACTGTGACCCAAATGGAATCTGGTCTAAACAGAAAAAACTGTATCACTTTAAACTTATTTTCTGATCCAGGGTAGCTTACCACTGGACCTTAAAACAAAAGATTTTACAATCTACAAACCTGCAGCCTAAATGAACTTGCACTTCAAACTACCCTTACAGTGCAAAATTGCTGTAAACAAGCTTAGGTTCGTTTAACTTAGGATTTACAAGATAATTTGGAGAGACTTAGCAAGTACCACAATCAGAATATAACATTAGCTTGAGGTCCTGAGAGGAAACAGCAGTAGCAAAGAATTAAAGAACTGCAGCAGCCCGTCAGCAGGCAGAGTCGATGGTTCTGGACAGTCAAGTTTCTCCAGCGTACCTTCGGTCTGGTGAACAGCGGGCAGTGCAGCGAGGAAGCAGCCGGCGGACAGAAGGATCCGCCCGGCTGTCGGAAGCCAACAAACGCACCCGTGTCAAGGTGAAGCTTCGTCTGGTGAACAGCGGGCAGTGCAGCGAGGAAGGCAGCCGGCGGACAGAAGGGGTCCGCCCGGCTGCTTGAAGCAGCAGACGCACCCGTGTCAAGGGTGAAGCTAAGTCTTGAACACATAAAATGCCTTGCAGTCGTCTGCTATACGACTCACACTACAGACTACTGATTCAGTGCTGCAGGTAATAAAATGCTTAATGGTAAATATCTCTTGTGATGTTACGTCCTGGATGTTATTACCCTTTCTTGGGTGTTTACAGAAAACACAGTTCCCATATCTTAAGGTACACCCATGTCGATCCCTTCCTCTGTTTTTGGTGGTATTCGGTTCGTTCAAACTGTGTGTCAGGGCATCTGATAAGTGTGTATCTCTTCTATACAATACTCATGGTGGTACCTGTGTGATTTGCTGTAATTTGGGTTCACATTCCAAAACATGGCAATGTTTTTGCAGGAGCTCATTGATTTTAAACGCCTGTAGGGTGAATGTTGTCACAACTACTGGGTTATTTCCAAGGATTCAGTTGACTCCATTTTTGTAGTTTTTGATTTCCAAAAATAAGGCAGAAGAAACTTCCAAAATAGAGGGGAAGGAAGTCACTGACTTCCAGATGTAAATCTGGACATTGGATCACTCCCATAATTCCAGGTATGGAAGTCAGCAATGAAGGATTTTCTAAAAACAAACTGCATTTTACCACTAATGATGGGTCCTTCCTGGAATATTGGCTTCCGATGTCATCCTGGAAGTATTTTGACGTCCCAAAAATTGGGTTGACTTCCAGATTTCAACGCTTGGAAGTTTTAGACTTCCACTAAAGATAAATTAACTGAACCCCAGTAGTTTCTGAATGAATTTTCAGCTGGCCTGCTCTTTCTCTGTAACAGGGATTCTCTGTTAACTTCCTGAATTCTTTCTTCTACCTTTTCTGTATGTGCCATATTATATCCCCTGTGTTGAAATGTATTAGTGAGGTCCTGGGCTGTGGTCTGGAAGTCCTGCTCATTACTACAGTTCCATTTGCTCCGCAAATATTGACCATAAAGGATATTTCAATGGTATGTTGTGGATGGCGGCTGTTGTAATGCAGCAGTGAATTCCGATCTGTCAGCTTCAGGGCTTCAAATAGGCATGGGATAGGCATAAGGGAGCAATACAAATGACTATGAATAGATAGGCCACTGACAGAGCAAAGGCCGATGGCACATTTATAAGGTAGAAAAAGAAATGGGCAGACTGGATGGGCCTTGCAGTCCTTATCTGCCGTCATCTTCTATGTTTCTATGTAAACTATCATGTTCAGAGCCCCCGTTTGGCCATCTTTCTCATTAGTGATGTCCAAAAAATGTATTTTGTCCAGTGCATGTCACTGAAAATTTAAAATTTTGGGACTGTTAGATTCAAGGTATTCCATGAACTGTTCTATTACATTTTGGGACCCCTTCCATACAATTATGTCATCAGTGAAGCATTTGTATAGGTCGAACTTGTCATAGAAGGGGTTAGCATTCCGTGACAAGACCAACCTACTCTTTGAATCCACGAGATACAGATTGGCGTACTGGGCGCACCCATTGCTGTATCCTTAGTTTGTAACCAGAACCCCGCCTTAAACTGAACAACATTACTTGTAAGCACTTTCTCTATTAATGTAGTCAGAAATTCAACACATGGAATGGAAACCGTGCTTTTTCTTACAGTGCAGTGTTGAGAGCCTCTACACTGCCACTGTGTGGTATGTTGGTGTATGAGGACTGTATGTCCAAGGTTGCTAAGCTCTACTCTAGTTCAAGTGTTGTGTTCTGTAATATATTTAGAATATCTGTAGTGTATTGAAAAAATGCATGTATTTCAAAAATGGTAGGTTTATATTTGTATCTACAAGTTGAGCTAAATGCAGTCAGAGCTGTTGCTGGCTACTATAGGTCTAAATGGAGGTGTAGTTACATTTTTTGTGGATCTTTGGCAACTTGTACAGAGTTGTTCTCACTAGTGAGTGTACCTTTAAAAAGTCCTACATTTATACCAGCCCAGTGGTGTGGAGGGCTGAGGTACCATGTGCCCTACCTTCCGCCAGAACGGACTTGGGTCACTTGAGGGCTGGCTGGGAGAGGGAGGATTGAACATCTGTAGGACTGCTCTCCTCCCCTTTAGGTAGGGGAGTTTGTGTGGCTTGCTGTTAGGCTGCCACCCAGTGGCAGCTGTGTGGCAGCGCATGCAGTGCCACAGGAGTGAGAAGGGAACTTGCGTACAGGGCACCGAGGGCATCTCTGCACATCATGCCCATTTCACATGTGTGGGTCATGGGCAAAAACTGGTAGGGACCCCCACCCAGATGCAGGATGATGACTGACCCCTTGCAGGCCCTGCACTGGCGACCTGGCAGAGGATGATGACGGGAAGGTAAATCCTGGCAAAGTCAGGTAACAGTGCTTGGGGGTTGGAAAAGGGGTAGCCAGGGAGAAAGGCGATAAACAGAATATTGGGGGTCATAATTTGTTAGTGATATCATGCCATCAATCATAGCTTCATGTAAAGGACATCATTGTCTTTAAAATGTTCATAGTCAATCCCCTTTAAAGGATGATTAAAAAAAATTCTGGTCTTGCAGCTGTTTACACATTTCTGATTCATATAGTAGGTACTGTCAAAATTACAGTTGACTCCCCCAAAAAAAAAATCTGCTGCTTTAATAGTGAGTTCATGATTTTCATGTAGTCCCTTTAATGCCAGTCATTCTTCCTTATTAAGGTTATTATATCTGGGTCTGATACCATATTTTGACCAACCGAATTGTGTATGTCTTTCACATAATTTTTCAAATATAAATGCTGCTTGATTGTTGGGTGATAAGACAGTAGATTTCCTTCTCATCTCTAATATCACTTGTTGGTCATTGGCAAACTCGGAAGACAACTGTGAGAACTGTGGTTGAAATTCTGCCACGTGATTGAATCCCATATTTGTGTTATTACCAAAAAAGTCCCTCAAATTCAAAGTCCTCGTACATTTTTGTAAATCTATAGTACTTTCAAACTGATTGATGATGTTTGTAGGAACAAAAGTCGGACCATACTGCAAAACTTGTTTTTCAGTGTCAGACAGACTGTGCCTAGAGTTTGTTCACTGACGGTGTGTAGTTCTATGCTTGCCACTGTTGGGTGTGTTACAGTTCTTGTGGTGGTGTTGCACATTCCATCTGTACTGGCTGTGTCGGTAATGACCTTAACATATTTCTCAGTCCTGATCTCTTTCCTCATGTCCCTCTCCTGGTTCTTCGAACTTTGCTATTTGTAGGGACCACCTATGGGTCATTTGCGACTTTTGTCTGTGTTCTGTTCTGAAGCCCTGCTGGTTTGATGGTATCTCCTCCTCTGGCTCCCCTAAAAGAACACTTGGTGGTGTTCCATGTAATTCAGACCCACTCGTGTATATGTCTTTGATGTTGAATGGAGCAGTTCTGTTCTTTTGTATCGATTTTGGCTTTAGTTCCTACTCTAATTGAAGATTCTTGTGGTCTCATAATCTTCCCTCTCTCTTTCAGATTTTCTTTGTTTTCATCCTGATGAGCATAGAGAGGCAGTCATTATCTTTAACAGAAAAACCATGCTGGATCTGACTTGGATCTGGCTAATTTGTTAACCCTTAGAAGACTGTGGACGTATATATACATCCAGAATCTATATATGTTCACACATATTCAGTTCTCAAAGGGTTTTAATATGGATGTGCCACTTTCAGTAGGGGTGCAGCCAGACACCTAGGTATATGTAGGATGATGCTGCTGCTGGCAGCTAGGCACTGTTCGGATTGGTCGGAATTAGATGAGCAGGCTCTTTTCTGTTGGTGGATGGAGAACTAAATACCAGAAGCTGTGTTTTTGTAGCATTAAGGATCAGCCTATTTTGCTATAGAAATTACTGAATCCTGACATAATCGTTCCATATGCCAGATGCTGCCCATGTCTTCATTGCTGAAGTACATGATAGTGTTGTCTGCTTATAAATGGTCTTTTGAGTGTACAGGTGTATATATGTACATATATATTTGAAAACAGCAGGGGTTCCAGAATCAAGCCCTGTGGGACTCTACTGTAGTACAGACGAGAGTGAGAGATAGCAGGGGTCCCAGAATCCAGTCCTGTGGGACTCTACTGTAGTACAGACAAGAGAGAGAGAGAGAGAGATAGAGTAGATTAGATAGATAGATAGATAGATAGATAGCAGGGGTCCCAGAATCAAGCTCTGTGGGACTCTACTGTGGTACAGACGAGAGAGAGAGAGAGAGAGAGAGCAGGGGTCCCAGAATCAAGCCCTGCGGGACTCTACTGCAGTATAGACGAGAGAGAGAGAGATAGCAGGGGTCCCAGAATCCAGTCCTGTGGGACTCTAGTACAGACAAGAGAGAAAGAGACAGACAGACAGAGATGGGACTTGAAACCATTGATGGCGGTCACATATGTACCTGTACTTGATCTTTTGTTTGTCTTGCTAAACTGTACCAATGTATGTATAAAGATAAATCCTTAATCAACTATTCTTGCCTTCCTTTTTGTTAGCCTACCTAATTATTTTGGCATCTATTGCTTATACTTGCTTTGATGTAAAAATGTCTAACTTACCAGCAATGTTTGTTACCTTGGCTTTGTGCCTTTGTCACATGCTCATTGCAACTATTGGTCTGTCTGTGGATTATGTACGTCTGTTTAAGGCTCCTTCTGTACTCTCCTGAGTTGTGACTGAACATAGGCATTATGTGTCATGCATCCTCAGCAAGGGGTCGCTCCTGGGGCAGCCAGCACTCTGGGTATAAACAATAGTAGGCAAAAAAAAAAAAAAGAGGCTATCAACTTACCGCAAAAAGTAAGATGTCTTGAGCTGACTTCCATGTTGCACAAAGGTACAAAATGTTGTTTTATTAAAGTGCAGCAAATGACACTACCAATGAGTTCCTCGATCAGATTTGTTTTTTCAGTATCTTATGTATGTAAACATGAAAACCGAATGTATTAGAATATCTGTTTCTACTGATGAATTTATTTAATATTTATTGAGTCCAAGTACTCTGTTGGAGTAAGCTTGGAGCCATTTTTGTACTTCACTGCACTTTTTCTGGTATTGCACATTGATTAGTTTCCTGCTGCTGTCACTTTAATTTACGTGTTTTTAAGAGATCTACCAGAGGGTGGCAGTATCCCATGATCAAGCGCATGTAGATGCACGAAATGTCGGACTGTCTAGACCCCCTGTGCCTTGGTAGTGTTGTTTGCTGCACTTACCTTTATCTCTAACAAAAGAACATTTTGCACCTTCAGTGTGGAAGTTGGCTCAAGACTCCTTTCTTTTGGCGGTAAGGCTGTTGACCCCCCTTCCCTTTTTTCCCCATTATGTCTAATGCACTTACCCAGTAAACAAAAACTAAATAAATAAGTATATTTGAAACCATTGCACAGTGAAGGGGGCAAATCCATAATCACATAGTGTTCTTACAAGGGTGCCGTGATCCATAGTGTCAAAGGCTTTGTTTAGATTGAGAGATAGTCCCAGTCATTAATACCGGATTCATAGCAGTTTGACTGTCAGTACAGCTTAAGGGTGCCATCTGTACGGCAGAATCCAGATTGACTAAGACTAAGGAGGTTATTGTTAAACTGGTGGTTGGTCAGCTTTTTAGAGATATGTTTCTACGGTAATTTGGAGATCGACAGTAGGAAGGAAATAGGCCTGTACTGTAGTTGGATAATAATGTGAAGACGACATCCTTGTGTATTGATGTCACCTGAGGAGTTTTTAGCCAACAGTGAAAAGAGCTGAGGCTAGGGACAAGTTAAACACAGTGAAGCCTGCCAGAATGTAATGCAGTGTCATAGATTCCTGCATGACAAAAATGATTTAATTGCCATTGAAATTGCCTTGTTTTCTACAATAACTGCTGCAAAATTCTGCAGTATTGCACTGCTTCCTGGTGGACTCCCCTGTAGGTATTTCAGCAGGTGAATAATTACTGGAGCCGTTTACGTTGACAGTTTATTGCATATCCCATTGCAGTTGCCTGCCTTATTGGACTTAAAGGACTTCAGTTAGACAGATAGTGAACATTTTATTTAGCTGGGGCACCTAAAGGATTGAGCACTCCAGGAAGTAGGGGAATGAATTACTAGGGTTCCAAGGCTGGAACATATTACAAGTCTCAGATAAGTAGGGGCTGAAGAGTTCATTTGGCTGTTTCATGCAGTCAGCATTTTGGCCATTAACTAAGGAATTTGGGAGGTAGGACTTACGGCAGTTTTTCAAGCTTCAAAGTAATTTCCAGAAGGACCCCGAGTTGGGACTCTAATTCGAATTTGTCCCTAAAGAAGGAAGCTTTTGCAACCTTGAAATCACTTGAGCGTTTATTTTGGAGGTAGTTATGCTAGTCATGATTCAAGTTTGATAATTGTTTTCTTTCAGACTTTGTTGTTCTGGGATTTACATAGGAGGGAAGTGAACTAGGGTATATGGCAGTGCTTTATCCACCTAGTTTGACATGTCATCTGTCTGTTACAGTCTTACAAATACTTCAGCAGTATTTGTTAGTCGGTGAAAAAATTTATCATATCGTCTTTTTAGCATAAATGTATTTCTGACAATCTAAGATTCATGCTCAGTACATTTTTTGTTTTCTCAATTGTGTTACAACTTTTTTTTATAGCTGATCTTGTAATTAATGACTCATGTCATTAAATATGGCTGCCATTCACCATTTTAAAAAAATCTCTTCCCCTGGTGTTACTTGTTGAATGTGCATGCTAGATTCAAGCTATAGTTGCATTATGATGATTCTTCTGCATGTTTCTGATAGTAAACAGCACAAAATATTACATTTTTTAATGGTGGGTGTGGCATGGGCGTGGCATGGGTGTGACAACTTTTAAAAACTGCAAGACCCCATATCTTGGTTCAAGAATGAAAGAAAATGAAAAGAAAAATGTGTATCTTAATACTTTTGCCAGACAAACCTTATTACTGGAAAATGTGTATTTTTATTAACAAGCACTGCTGCTTAAGAATTCAGATTTAAAATGTTCCCATGCCTTCCTAAGGTGAAAATAATATCTAGCCTATTCCAACTCAAATTGTCCAAATCTGACATAAAAGCTGTGTAGTCAAAGAATTTGATGGCATGAGTGGAGATTGCTCAAGCCAAGGCATACAGGATTTTTTTTTTCTGCAAATGCAGCGGGTTACCTGAAGGTCACTAAATGATTCAGCTAGAACCCCATAGGTATTGAACACCTCAGGCCTCTTAGTAGAAATCAAGTTAGGCAGTGAGGAGTTGGATAGATTTTTATAGGTCAACCTTGTGGGACTGTTGATAAACTGGCTAAGACCCAGGCCAATAAATCATGTAAATCAGTTAAATTGGATGGAGGGGGAGTTGGGGACTTTAATCTACATTCAGGTCGCCCATAAGGAGGAACTTGTGAGAGTTCCTCAGAGGAATAAGGGCACTAAAGGAACTAAAGGGTAACAGTCAGCTCTGAGAGCCTGGAGCTGGCCCCAATTTTCACTTTGTATGCAGACACATTTTTTTAATTTACTGTTCACTGCATTGTAGCAGATTGTATCAGACTGATTTTGCTGACTTCCAAGCTGAGCAAACATTTTCTGTAACTATAGATCTTCCACAGAGTGATCTCTTGCAGTAGGTAATACACTTGAGTCGTCACCAGAGGTCGCTGTGGCACACAGCAGCTCTTCTAGCAGTCTTTTCCAGGGGCCGCCCACACATGACATCAGCTTCCTGTTTCCTATATGTGTGGGTAGCCCCTGGTATCCTCAGTTCATTTTCCCGCCGTCTTCAGCTCGCACGCAGCAGCTAGAGCAACTTCAGAACAACAGTCATTGATGAGAATTTGAGCAACCAAATGAATGTCCAAAGAATCTTCAAGCAAGATAGCGTTATTTTGTTCCTGCCATTGTGGTAGAAAAATCTACCTCTTCGACAACCACACTACTTGTGTAAGGTGCCTGGGACCCACACACGATACCAGTTCCTGCATTCATTGTCAGGACTTCAACCAAGCAACCCATCGTCGTCATCGATGGTTGCTTGAAAGCAAACATTTATTGGAGCAGAAATTGTCTCTCATGGAGAATCAGAGGGCTCATCCCAAGAGCTCCCCCCAACTGATTCTCACAGACGGCACAAAAAGAAGGGTAAACCCTCCTCACACACCAGGCATAAACGCTGTCGGCAGCCCCCACCGTTACAGGTGCTCCACCGTCGGCTGTGTGTTCTCAGCCTGCCTCTTAAATGCGATGAGGAGGTTATACCCTCTCGTCAGCAGCACTTTCTAGTGTTGGACGGCAGTCTAATGAGCCCTTTGTGGTTCTGTCGACGGGGGCTCCTTTCCCGTCGATGGGACCGTAATTTACACAGCATAGCACTCTTTCCGCAGCGGCTCTGTCGATGACGAGCCACATTCCACAGGGAAAGCCTACTGCTTTTGCTATGCTCACTGCCTCTCCACCCTCACAGGTAGGTACCTATAGGGGCCAGGCAAATAGGGATCGGGACCCTGGTCTTTATCACCCTGGGGCAAGACCTGCTCAGGCTATGAGTCCAATCCCCTCCATCCTCCCTTTGGTTTCCCAGAAGCCCCCTCCTCCTACTCATAAAGAACTGGACGTTTCTACTGTAGTACAGCATGTCTTGCATACCATGCAGCATGCTCAGCCCTCCGATCCAGGAGAGCCGAGCCATCCATCCAGTTCACCCACACCTCCGCCCAAACGGTTTCATGGTGACCGAGACCCTTTCCCTCCCTGATCCCCTTCCTCTTATATGGAGGATTACTTGTCAAACGAACCTGACTTCCCAGCAGATTTTAACAGCGATCTAGAGGACGAGGAATTCCAGGAGTTGGATTTCCAGCCCCACACTCCTTTATTGGACCTTTCCTCATCAGAAGAGGACTTGGCCAGCCCGGTGGTGCAGAGGGTTGAGGCGCTGGATGCCACACCTCGAACCACACCGGTGACCGGGGTTCAGAAACGGACTTGGGTGCTGGGGGTTGGCAGGGGAAGGGGTAGGATGGAGTGTCCATAGGACTCTCCTCTGGGATGGGTTAGGGACGCATGGTCACTCTGCAGCGGCCCCCGGTGGAGACCGGGAGCACAGCAGAGGGATCGCATTATGGGGAACACTAGGAAAAATGGAAATGCCGCTCTGGGGACTGGCTGGATGACGGTTGCCGGGCCCGGACACCTCTGAAGACTCCCAGGAAGCCACGGAAAGCCACAGCAGTGCCTGGGACCGAGGAAAAACAGTGTGTCGGTCTCCTCCCCACTGGTGCCTTCCCCCTTGGAAGAGAGAGAGACCCACCTGGTACAGGGTTTCACTGGGCTATCCCGAGGATGGCTGCAGATCAGAGGTAAGGTGGCTTGGGGGAGATAGTAGGGGGATGTCTGAGGGTCATGGATACCCGAAGGAGAGGCAGCTCTAGAGCACGACGGAGGTATAAATAAAATATACGAAAAAAAGAAGTGGACTTGCCCAGACATACGGCTGCCTCTCCTCCAGATGACCCTTCTTTCCATGAAATGATGGTCCAAATTCAAAAAGTCATGGGATTCTCCACTACCGAACATGACAAACAACGTAAGGCTATGGCAGACTACTTGGAATTACCCAAGGAGCTAGTCTTAGTGGTACCTCCACTAATCCAGACCTATCAAAATGCTATGCTTGCAGCCTGGCACCAACCTTTTTCTGTCATGGCTGTTCTCTGTAAGGCGGATCGCATATACCAAAATCCTCTGGATCACCCCTTCCTAGCCACTATTCCCAAAGTGGATTCAGTGATATTGCTTCTGCTCATGATCTCACTAAATGACCAAAGCACATGAGGCAAAAGACTGAAAATAGGGGTGGTGTACAGACCCCCCGCAATGGATGAGGACCTGGAGGGAAAATTGGTTGAGAACATCAAGGGGCAGTGTGACCGTGGAAAGGGTAGGGTGGTGGTCATGGGGGACCAACTGGGACACTATGACATCAGCGGTGACCAGGGAGCAGAGACTGATGGATGTGTTTCAGGATGCCTTTCTGGTCCAACAGGTGGGGGAACCTACTTGGGGGGGGGGGATACTGGATGTTGTCCTTGCAGACAGGGACCAGATAAGGGGTCTGGAGATGTGTAGCCCACTGGCAGGAGGAGACCATGCCACGGTCTGGTTTCTGCTGTATCTGGGGGGGAGAACAACCGCTCAAGCACAGTAGTAGTAGTGGACTTCAAGGGGGCAGACTTCGAGGGCATGGGCAGGATTCTGAGGGGGAGCTTGAACAAGATTAGGCCAGACATGGTTGTTGGTAGCTTGTGGGAGACCATTAAAAAAGGGGTGCAGGAGGCTACTAGCTCATGTACAAGGGTAAGGCATAAAAATGGTATGGCCAACAAGCCATGCTGGTCGACCAGGGAGGTGCAAGAGGCGGTGAGGGATAAAAAAAAACTGACTACGCACGTTTTAAGTGCTCCAGGGGGGACAGGGAGAGAGGGGAGTACGAGTTGACAGCTAGAAGGGTCACAAGAATGGTGAGGGGCGCCAAGGCGAGGATGGAGCAAAACCTGGGTAGGGATATCCGGAGGTGGTGGAAAGGGATTTTATAGATACATAGGGGAAAAGAGGAAAGGAGAGCACAGATCTCCAGGATTAAGACTGGGGAGGGATGGGCTCAGGAGGTGGGGGAGCAGGCAGAGGTACTAAACAAGTACTTTGCCTCAGTATTTATGGAAGGAGACATGGGATCCATACAGCCGGAAGGGGGGGGGAGAGTCAGCTGAGAGGACAGATGGAGATGAGAGGACCAGAAGAGGCTGCAGGGTTGTGGGTGGCCAGGCCTAGAGGGGATGGGTGCTTTGTTTGGGGGGGGTTAGGGATGGAGAAATTACAGAGAACAGCGTGAGGGAGGCCCTACGGGTGCTGAAAACTGACAAGGCACCGGGACTGGATGGGCTGCATCCGAGAGTTCGTAAGGAACTGGCGGACGAACTAGCAGCTCCACTAGCTGTGCTTTCCAGTGCCTCTCTGCAGACAAGATGGGTACCTCAGGACTGGAGGGTGGCCCATGTGGTGCCTATCCACAAAGGGAGGGGTCCGGGGAGGAGATGGGAAATTATAGACCTGTCAGCCTAACGTCGATGGTAGGCAAACTGATGCAGGGCTTCATCAAAGGGAACCTTGGGAGGCAGCTGGAAAGGCTGGGGCACATGGATGACAAACAGTATGGTTTTGTTCTGGGGAGATCGTGCCAGACCAACCTCATAGATTTTTACATCTGGGTGACAGGGCCCTGGACCGACAAAGACCGTGGACGCCCCATATCTGGATTTCAGTAATGCTTGACTGCAATTCATCATCGGATTGTTGACAAAGTTGGGGGGATGGGGTGGAAGACAGTTGCTTAGATGGGCTGTCTGCCCTAGTATGGTGGATGCTTCCACTCCCCACCACCTCTGCAAACGACCACTAATGCATCCCTGGAAGGGTGGGGTGCACACCTGGGTCCTTGCGGGACACAAGACAAGTGGACCACTTCTGTCCCTCATTCCCATGTCAATCTCCTGGAACTGAGGGCGGTTTGCTTAGCCCTCCAGGCTTTTCAACCTCATTTGTCTTTGGGACAGTTGCTGATTCAGTCAGACTACACCACAGTAGTATTCTACCTCAACAAACAAGGAGTTACGAAATCCCGTACTCTATGCAGGGAGATGCTTGCAGTCTGGCAGGAAGCCATTCGGCAACACCTCACATTAATAGCTGTCCAACTACCAGGACGTTACAACCTCCTGGCCAACTTTATCAGTCGCCAGTCGTCCGCATACGAATGGTCGCTTCATTATGAAGTGCTCCAGAAAATCTTTCATCTGTGGGGAACCCCGTAACTGGACCTGTTTGTCTCCCCAGTCAACCACTGTCTCTCCACATATTATTCCATTATCCTGAGCAAAAAGGGATGGCCTATAGATGCCCTGTCCCAAGCGTGGACAGGACTCTTCTTATATGCTTCCCCCCCCCCACCTGTCCCACTCCTGCAACGGACTGTACTGAAACTACAACTCGAACCTGCCACCATAATTCTCATAGCCCCTCTGTGGCCTCAGCAGGTGTGGTTTCCCCTAGTTCAGCAGTTCTCAGTAGAGGAACCAGTTCTGTTGCCAATCAGACCAGATCTCTTGACTCAGAACCAAGGGACCTTTCTACATTCCAACCTGAAGGCACTACACCTTCAGGCTTGGCTCCTGAGGATGCTTTCATAGCACGTTTACAAGTATCCTCTCCTATTGCCAATATATTGCTAGCATCACGTAAACCAGCAACCAGGAAAACATATAATGCAAAATGGAAACGTTTTTCCATACTGGCTGCTTCCCAATCACTGGATTCCTACTCTTGTCTGTTGACGAAAGTCTTGGATTACCTAGCCTCGATTGCTGAGAGAGGATTAAGCTATTCCTCCATCAAAGTCCATTTGGTCTCTGTTTCGGCCTTCCATGAACCTCTGGATGGGAGATTACTGTATCAACATCATCTAGCCAAAATGTTCTTAAGAGGAATGTTGCATATTAAGCCACCTATTAGAAGACCCACTCCTCCGTGGGATCTGTTTCCTAATAGAGAAATTAACTCTTGAGCCCTTTGAACCGGCGGCCACTTGTGACCCCAGTTTTCTTTCATGGAAAACACTATTCTTAGTGGCGGTCACTTCAGCTCGACATATTTCCAAGCTCCGTGCCCTCATGTGTAGAGAACCTTACTAGATTTTTCACAAAGATAGGGTGGCACTTTGTACCAACCCTTCCTTCCTACCTAAGGTAGTGTCTGAACACATCTTAAACCAGTCCTTGGAGTAACCGGTATATTATCCTGAACACTCCAATCGAGGTGAACACCTCTTACATACCTTAGATGTCCATCGTATATTAAGATATTACACTAATCGAACTAAAACAATTAGAAAAACCTCTCAACTCTTAGTCACCTTCGCCTCAGGCAGGGAAGGTCTCCCAGTCACTAAACGGACTCTCTCCAATTGGTTAGCACATTGCATAACATTTTGTTATTCAAAATACAACAAGCCATTACCTGGACCTGTCCAAGTCCATTCTACCAGAGCTATAGCCACTACTGCAGCCTGCTTTAAAGGGGCCTCGATCACAGATATCTGCAATGCAGCTACCTGGTCCACAATTCACACTTTCACAAAGCATTACAACTTAGATATTGCTTCACACCGTAGGACAGCCTTTAGCTGAGCTGTCCTATAAGGCCTCCTGTCATAATGACCATCCTTTTTGGGTTTTCTGCTTAGGATTCATCCTAAGTGTATTACCTACTGCAAGAGACCACTCCGTGGAAGTTAGTACAGTTACGTAAAGTCTTACTGTAACAATAGATGTTTGAGGAGTGTCTCTTGCAGTAGGTGCATTCCCACCCTCCGTCCGGCTCCTCCTTCTCTAAGAGAACAAATTCTGGTCCAAAGACTTATGGGTTGGGATACCTACAGGACCTCGGCTTCTCCTTGGTCCTCACTTAGTGAGCTGAATCCGGTGGGGGAAACTGAGGATACCAGAGACCACCCACACTTATATAAGAAACAGGAAGCTGCTGTCATGTGTGGGTGGCCCCTGGAAAAGTCTGCTAGAAGAGCTGCCGTGCGCCACAGTGACCTCTGGCGACGACCCAAGTATATTACCTACTGCAAGAGATCACTCCTCAAAGATCAACTGTTACGGTACGATTTGACATAACTGTACTTTCCCAGAATCCCCTGCAGCTGACATCAGAACAGTGCTGCAGCAATGAGAGATTCAGTTGTCTTCAGTGTAGGGTAGAGTTTTTTTTTTTTTTTTAACTTTTTATTTAGCATTTTGCCAGGAAAATGTAAAATCGCAGTGCATATAAAAGGATACCAATATGAGTATAACAGTACATTCCCTTAGAAAGGATGTAGGAGACAGTATCACTACAAAAGACTGAAAGTTGAAATACCGAGTGTCAGGATCCCGAGGCTGATTGCCCGAAACTCGGAATCCCAACACCTGGTAATTGCCCATGGTGGAATTTGTTATCTTGAGTGAGGGGGCCGTAACATGGAAGAAACCTCTGCCGCGGGCAATTACCGAGTGTCGGGATTCAGAGTTTTGGGCGATCAGTCTCGGGGATCTTGACACTCAGTATTTAGACTTTCAGTCTTTTATAATAAATCCATAGGAGACAACTTCCCTATTGGAACTTAATAGGGACAGTTACAGATACAGACGAACATTATGAAGAAATTTAAAGTAGGCCTACATCATGGAGCTTTAGAGAGATAATACTATCCTTATAAGAAGACAAAATCCCTCTTACCATATAGGCCCAAGAGCCTCCGATATACCCCATAAGTATAAAACATTTGGTGCAGATGAGATCTATTACGCAAGAGAAGTCACTCACTTTAATTACATATTGCACTACTTCTCACAGTTGATATATAAGCATAAACCAAGAAAAGGTAGTAATACTGTAATTGGACAAAAATGTTGCAACAGGTAATTCAGGAGGTTCTGTGCCCATACAGCTGTTTATATATTTATATGTGTGTGTGTGTGTGTGTGTGTGTGATTTCTAATAAGGTAAGCTGAAAAACTTTTAACAATTAAGAATCCATTTTTAAGTACTACAAGTCTCGATGGCTGAGAGGGACCTGGGGGTGGTGGTGGATGTCAAGATGAACAACTCTGAGACTTGTAGGAGGGCAGCAGCCAAGGCCAACAGGATGCTGGGATGCATCGCTAAGAGGATCACCTCCAGAAGGAGGGAAGTGATACTCCCTCTGTATAACTGCTTGGTGAGGCCACACATCGAGTACTGCGTGCAGTTTTGGAGGCCACACTTAAAGAGGGACATTAAACTCCTGGAGAGGGTCCAGAGGAGGGCAACCAAAATGATTTGGGGCTTGGGGGACAGGACCTATGGGGAGAAGCTCGAAGAGCTAAATATGTACACATTGGAAAAGAGAATGGACCAGGGGACATGATAGAGGTCTTCAGGTACATGAAGGGGGTAAATAGGGGAGGAGCAGTCAGGGTGCTTCGAATGAAGGAGGAGAGGGCAACTAGAGGGCATGGGTGGAAGCTGGAGGGGGGAAGATTCAGGGGAGAAAGGAGGAGGTGCTACTTCACTGAGAGGGTGGTAGAGCCACGGAATGCGCTGCCCAGGGGGCTGGTGGAGGCAGAGACGGTGGAGGGGTTTAAGAGGGGGTGGTACAGGTACAGGGGAAGGGTTCTGGAAGCAAAATCCAGTGCAGCGAGAATATCCAGAACTGGGAAGGGAGAAGCCAGAGAAGGCGAGGGGGGCAGCAAGGTCAGCTCCCACTGTGGGGACTGACCAAACGAGCAGACACGAAAGACCGTTGGGCCTATTCTGCTGGCATTTTAGTATGTTAGTAAGTAAGGGCAGATAAACTGCCAAACATTACTTAACTGCAGGAGTGGCACAACAAGTAGAAAACTCAAGCCCTTGAAAAGCTTATGGATATTGCTCCCTGCAACATTGGTAAAGACACAGAAAGTGGCGACATATACTCACAAACAATCTGAACAGGTCGTAACAGTTTGTTTTCTTTAGCTCTTCCGGAAATGTTCGAATCTGCTCCCTCCTTCTTGGACATCTGCTTCTCAATGACTTGCACCAGTTTTGTAGTATCACTGTGATTGCTGAACAAGTGGACATGTCTGTTCCACTGGACCTTCAATTTTTTGCTGGCATAAGTAATTTATGTTGGACTTCGTAGGCGCACAGAGACCCCCTGCTGTTTTACTGGCCCACCTTAAAGGGAATGGTTCCCTAAAGAATTATTTCAGCAGTCACTGTAGTTGTCCAGAAATTGTTTTGCCAGGACGCATTTAGCAAAGGACTTTCTTCAATGTTTTAATAATACTTTTTTAAACAGGGATATGGAAGCACCCATTTTGTGGACAGGAAGGGTGTTGTGGTGATATCACTGCCTCACCAGCCTTAACAGTGTTCATTGCAGCAGGTAAGAATAACCAAGCTGTGTTGACAGGGGGGGTCTTGTTACACAGTAAAAGAAAACCCTGGATTTTATGCTTGGTACAGTGTAATAAGACAATGCAGTGCTTTTCTTCAAAATTTGACAGAATCCTTTTATGTGGAAGCAGTTTGTTTTTAACCTTCTTCACTGTACACTGTTGGGGCTGGTGAGGCAGTGACGTCATCACAGCACCCTTCCTGTCTACAAAAAATGGAAACTTCCACATCACAATTTTAAATGTGTTTTTTTTCTGTTTCACTGAAGATATTTGCTAAATATAACCCAGTAGTTTACATACTAGATCTTTATAGTTACCGTTACAATAATCTGACAGGGAATTGTATGCATTCGCTTTAACTTCTTCCGTGTTTTCTGGTGCTGTCAGGGAAATACGATGCCCAGAAACGTAAGCCCAGAGACCCTGACTGCACAGTAATCAGGAGAGAAACTGACCTCTCTGTACGCAGCACTAGCGTATACTGACAGCACCAGTTCACACTGCAGCTTGCAGGACTTTCTCATCGCTGCCGCTGCACTGCTGAAACCTTACTCTCACTGCAACCTGAGTATTGAAAGCAGGAAATTGAAAGAAAGCCCATCTTTTATAGTTCTGTGATTTCAAACAACACTCTTTAGGAGGAAGGGTAGAAAATTGCAGAAGAGTTGCTTGTGCCCCTGTTTACGGTTGTGTCATCATGTCGGGGAGACCAGCCTGTAGTTTATATGTCAGACTAACAGCCTGTCTGATAAAGACTGTCCAGCAAAAGTGATCAAAACTAGGCTTGCTGCTCTGTTTATATAGAAAAAAAATTGCTTATGCCAGATGCTTAATGATTAAAATTGAAGCACAAAACTAGGACAATTCTGGCTACGATTGCAAACAAACAAAAAAAAAACAACTGCAGAGTGAACTGTGACCTTATTGCTGCTAATCATGACTCACTGCTGGAACATTTACAAAGGAACTCTTAACTGCAAAACTGAGGCTGTTTAAAAGACGTTTTGCTGTTTACCTGGTCTGTTAAAACTCAGGGCTGTGCATCTAAATAAAAAAGACAATTACTTGGCAAGTTATTTGATTTATGTAACTCAAGGCTGATTGCAACTTAAAAAAATACAACAAAACACAAGAAAGACATTGTGCCATGGTCAAAAACATAAAACAAAAATAGGCACATTTTTTTGACCCAGGGGTTAGGCAGTCAGAACAATACTGTTAACACGTTAATTATTAATTTCAAAAGATTTACCAGAAAAGACATTCTAAGCTGGTAACCACTCTTTCTAGATCTCCATTAATACTGCATGTTTCTCCTGATGCAGGAGTTAAAAATGTGGCATACAAAAATGGGTTTGTATACCAGCTTCCCAGATGGAATACCAAAACATAACGTGGTATTCTGTGAAATACACCAGATTTTTTTCTGAGTTTGTAGCCCTGGTGACCTTTCTCAGATGCAAGGGTGTCAGGGTATTTCCATACCTCTGTGACTGGCTCATCACAGGCAGCACCTGGATGGACAGGGAGTGGTCCAGAGAGCTGGCAGTTTAGATATTCCGGGACTTGGACCTAATGGTCAAACTAGACATGTCCGAACTGGCGCTAAAGCAAAACGCTCCTCTGTAGGGAGTAAAGGATGGCCCTGTTGCTTGCCGACGCTGCTGTTGGGAGGCTCCACTCCACATCTGGCAGACTGAAATCACTAACTAGCAGCTCCTCCCCTCTAAATTGCCATTCTGATGATGGCTTCCCCAAGTGACGTATCCAGCTGTACTCCTTGTGGTGGCAGGGATGTAGCCAGGCATTTCAGATTTGTACACCAACCTGCCACACTGCTACCCCATCCCCCACTGTTGTTCATGCCTGCCCCCCCCAATGACTCAAGTCCAAGGTTCCTGGCTCCAATCAGATGATTCCCACACTAGACCTGCTGTCTGTCTGCACTGCTAGTGTGGTGCTCGCTGCCCACTGGTAAATGCCACTGATTGCACCATGAGTCCAAGACCACGGCAGAAATTTCATCTCTCTCCCCTTGCAGGTTGGCAGATTTGCTCCACTTGCCAATCCACATGAAGTCTTCATTCTTTTAGTTGGCTCTAAGTCTGTTCTTCCTTCTGCTGCTCCTCAGTTCTTCTACTGTTTCTCTCGCTCCCAGTACAGTTGAACTAATAGTATGGCTTCTAACTTTGCTGGGACATTTAAACTCACCGCCCAATACTTGCCACACCCCCCTACCAAATACCACAGCCAATCACTATGCATGCAGACCTAATTGAGACCTTCAGCTTCAACGTCCGTGGTCCACTCTGCCCCCCCCCAAAACAAAGCTGAAAGAGAAAAGAAAAAGCCTTCAAAGCCAAACAAAGGAATTTAAATGTGATGGACTAGAGAGGGCACAGCAATGCTGGCCAGCTTGTTTGATACCCCCTGCTACTAAACTTGGTATGCTATGGCTTACTTGGAGTATCAGTAGCCTCCCTTGTGTAGTGGAGGTCTGTACACTACCCCAGTAAGGATAGCAGTCTTGGAGCCAGTCTCAGAGGGTGACCTGCAGCACCCCCAGCCCCTCCTTTTCCTGATGGAGCCCCTGTACCTCTGTGGCCTTGATCCCCTCTGTCACATATTAAACAACCTCTCCTCCTCTCCTTCCTGCCCTGTCTCTTCTGAACAAAGAGTAGCCCAGTATGTCCATGTACCAGGTGTGGTGCTCAGTGCACCAAGACCCAATTATGGCTACTAAATCCAGGTCAGCAATTTTGTTTCCAAAACACCTTGCATTGGTGCACATGGCTGTCCACGCCTTCCTTTCTCCTGCCTGCTGCCCTGCTTCCCCCTCTCATTCCTGCCTGTTTTTCCCCTAAACTGGGCTAGAAATAATTTTTTTGAGATGCCTGTCCATGGGACAGGTGGGATGCAAATTTTGCCTGCCCCACAAAAGTTTCATCTGTCCACAGTTTTTTGCACTCCCAGAGCCCTGAAAATGGCTGTTTTCAGCAGCACACAGGCTATAGTCTCTCCTGTCCCCTCTTTTGCTGGGACACTGCTGCCCTGCCCTCCTTTTTCTTATTTTACTACTACATATATTTTATTTTTGGCCCTCTCCCAGAGCCCTGAACAGGGCCGTCTTCAGCAGCACTCTCAGGCTCTAGTCTCTCTCCTGTCCCCTCTTTCTTTCCAACTATTTTTCCCCTCTGGTCACCGCTGTCTGGGGCATCTTCAGTTGACCTTACCTGATCCCCCTCCTACCTGAAATCCTCCCAGCTGTGGTCTGGTCCTCTGCACACCCGCGGCACACTGCATGGAGCAGTCCCTCCGGAATCCACCCCTCCCCCCCGGATTGGGGCCACCTTCTGCTCCTTGGCGCATTCATCCATTGCTTCCTCAGGCAGAGGTGATGCCGAGTCCAGCCCCACAGTGAGCAGGATCCAGTGCTGGAGGTGGGGGTAGGTGACGTCTACCCCCAGACAGTGGGTGTTTTCCCTTGTTCTCAAGCTCCCCCTAGGTGCCTGGACGTGCAATGTCGGCCAGTGCTGCCGGGCAATGCCTCAGCAGACAACTGCCGAGGCTCCTCCTCAAGGCCTACATGATCCCCAGACTGTAGCACCTCCCAGCTGCCGCTGAGGAGCCGCCCGCCAGGAGTCATCAACCCACCCTCCCCAGGAGAGAAGAGCAATCCTCCGGACACTCAATCCTCTCTTTCCCCACCGACCCCTGACAACCTGAGCTCGCTCCCAAACCAGGGGCACCGGCATGGCACGAGGTGTGGCAGCCAGCGCCTCAACCCTCAGCGCCACCGGGCCAGATGCTGTCCCCTCTCTTGATGGGACACTGCTGCCCTGTCTACCTTTTTTTTATCTTTTACTGTATTTTATTTTTAGTCCCTCTCCCAGAGCCCTGAAAAGGGCTGTTTTCAGCAGCACGCTCTGGCCGTAGTCTCTCCTGACCCTCTCTTTGCTGGGACACTGTTGTCCTGCCTTCCTTTTTCTTATGTTTCTTAATTTTTAATGTTTCTCTCTCTCTCAGAGCCCTACAGTTAGCTGCAATAGCAATTAAATCCTCTGCTCGTGTACAACCTGGCACAGGCTCTCTTCAGTCCCTTCCCTTCCCACTTGCTGGAACACTGTCTGCACTCCTGCCTGCTTTTTCTTTCTGACTTGTTCTTAGTTTTTTAGCTCAACCAGAGCCCTGAAAAGGGCTTTATTTCTTTAAGTCTTGCACCAAAGTGTTGCAGTCACAAAGTGCCTTGAGAGAGGCACAGAAAAAAAAGGCCTGCACTAAAATGCCTTTTTTTTTTTCTTTTCCCGACTGCCTTTCTGTACCACACTATTGATCGCTCACTAAGTTATGGCAAAGGTCAAAGTAACAAGTCCCAACAAACTTAGCTGAGAGAATATACTCTCAGTGAGTGACTCACTGCTTTTGGCTGGTACTTTACACCGAAGAGCCCTGAAAAGGGCTGTTTATTTTATTATTTTTTTTTTTAACTGATCGTCGATGCTCATCCCACACTGCTGCTCCTTAGAGGCCTCAAAATGAAATGAGAAACATGGCATCGCAGGCGATAAAGAACCATCAGCTGCGCATGCGTAGTTACACCTGCCAGCCCCTTCCAGTTGCATTTCCCTACCTTGGCAGATAGGACAACTGAACATTGAGCCCACCGGCAAAAGCCTACATACGCGCATCTGCCATCCAGTGTATCACAGGATCGGGCCAGAGACGGATTTCAGAGACCACATGATGTCGCGATGTGCATGATGTTATTTCGCTCTCTACCCGACCTGACACAGAACCTGCTTCCTGGGTCCTAGTGCCCATCAGAGATTGTTTAATGCAGGAAACCATCTGCTTGTACCAGGGACAGGCACAGTTAAAGAAACAGCTGTCCCATTTAAAAACGGGCTGCCCGAGACAGGCAGACAGACGATTATTTCGAGCCCTGCCCCTAAAGCTCACCTTCCTTCTCCTGTTTCCTTTTTACCTTCCCCCGTTCCTTAGAAACCTTGAGACATAGAAACATAGAATTTTTTGACACATAAGGACCACATGGCCCATCTAGTCTGCACCTCTTTCCCTGTCTGTTGTGGCACTGCAGTCCTTACCTGATGTCTGGCCACCTCCCCCCTGTTTTGATACCAGTTGTCCTTTATACCTGTTCCATGCATGCTTGAAGCCCACTACTGCTTTTGCCTGCACCACCTCTACTGGAAGATTGTTCCAGGCATCCACCACCCTCTCAGTGAAGAAGTACTTCTTTACATTCATACTAAACTTCCACCCCAGCTTCATTTGCATGCCCCCTAGTTCTTGTACACCTTCTTTTCTTAAAAATGCTCACTTCCTGTACCCTATTCACCCCCCATGATTTACTTAAAGATCTCTGTCATGTCCCCACTCTTCTCTCTTCCAGGGTGTACACGTTTAGATCTCTCAGTCTCTCCTGATAGGACATTTAGTGCAGCCCCTGCACCATTTTTGTTGCCCTTCTTTGGATGGCCTCTACCATGTCTGTGTCCTTGTAAGGTGTGGTCTCCAGAACTGGACACAGTATTCCAGGTGGGGTCTCACAAATGACTGATACCGTGGCAAAATCTGCTCCCGCTTTCTGCTGGCGAGACCCTCCCTGTGCACCCCAGCATCCCACTGGCTTTCCCTACTGCTTTGTCGCATTGTCTTGCCACCTTAAGGTCCTCCATTATGATTACCTCTAGGTCCCTTTCCAGTTTAGTGACTGTCAATACTTCTCCCCATTCTATAATCAACCTCTGGGTTATTGTACCCAAGGTACATGCTCTTGCACTTTTTTGCATTGAAACCCAGCATCCATACCCGTGACCATTCCTCATGCTTTTTCAAGTCTCTACTCTTTCCACCTCCTCCGGAGTGTCCACCCTGTTGCAGATCTTGGTGTCATCTGCAAAGAGGCACACCTTCACTTCCAGTTATTCTGCAGTGTCACTTATAAAGACATTAAAGAGGACTGGACCCAGTACTGAGCCCTGAGGAACCCCACTGGTCATTCTCCCTTCCCCAGGGTGTGTGTTGTTAACCACTACCCTCTGTCACCTGTCCAGTCAATTATGTACCCAGTGTACCACGTTGTTTCCCACACCCAAGTTTCCCAATTGTGTGTTTTTTTTTTGTTTGTTTTTTATGAGACTCCTGTGGGGCATGGTGTCAAAGGCCTTGCTAAAGTCTAAGTAGACCATTTCCATCATCCCCCATCTATTTCTCTGTTCAACCATTCAAAGAAATCTATCTTGTTTGTCTGACAAGATCTCCCTCCTGTGAATCTGTGCTGCCTTGGGTCCTATATCCCGCTGGTTGCAAGGTAATCTACCAGTCTTTCCTTTAGAAGTGACTCCATTAGTTACGCACTACTGATGTCAGACTGACTGGCTGTAGTTGGCAGCTTCTTCCCTGTGGCCACTCATGGAGTGAAACAACATCTGCCCTTTTCAAGTCCTTTGGGACCACCCTTGTATCTAGTGAGTTGTTGAATAGAGCTGGCAGAGGTGCACCCAGTACCTGCTTGAACTCCATAAGTACCTTCTGGATATACACCATCCAGCTCTATGTCCTTGTCCACTCTCAGATTCGCAAGTCCCTTAAGGAATCTCTCCTCTTTGAATGGACTTTTGACTGCTTCCCTTCCTTCAATCCTCTACCCTCGCTTACCTGAGTTTTACCCACTTTTCTTCAGTCTTGACCTTCTACCTGCTTTTCTGCATCCCTGTTCTTGGTGAGTTTTCTCCCCTTGGGCCCTCCGTCCCTGCTGTTCCATCATTGGGGAGGGGGCAGTTGTTGCTTACCTTTTTTTCTGCCTCCCCCACCTTGTTTTTTTATTTATTTATTTTTATGCTCCCTCAACTTGCTGGTGCTGTCACCCGACTCCCTCACCAGAAGCCTCGCACCTCCGAGGACCCCACACAGAGCTTTGGTTTACCCTCCAGGCGGGGACAAAGCGGGGGCCCCAGTCCCCTTAGTACCCCCTATGTACCTTCAAATCTCATCAGGGTCCTGCGCCGGTGGGTGAGGACTAACACCGGGTCCTCTTGTTGGTGTCATGCTGGGCCTGAGATTTTTCAGGTACACCTCCCAGAGGTATGACGTGCACATGATGTCAAGGCGCATGTGCCGATGTCTGTCCTGCCTCTCCCCCAAGCAGGACTCGGGCATGCTATGCCTGCAGCTCAGGTCCCGCCACCCCCTCCCCGGAGGAGGCGAGCAGTCCCTTGAATGCTTGAACCTCCTCCCCGGCCAGCCCTCCGATGACCCAGGCTTGTTCCTGAACCCGGGTCGCTGGCATCGTGAGCGGTAGTGCTACTGCTGTGCCGGCGGGCTGGCCCCCACCTAGCTTAAATGCTCATCCAAGTAGCAGGAAAATCTACCACCAAGGACTGCAGCCTGCTTCCTGGAAAGATGCAGGTGATCTCCCTTGTTATTTATTTATTTTTTGTTGACTGGGTAAGTGCACTAGACAAATCCTGCTTATTT
Organism: Neoceratodus forsteri; assembly: GCA_016271365.2. Taxonomy (NCBI): domain Eukaryota; kingdom Metazoa; phylum Chordata; order Ceratodontiformes; family Ceratodontidae; genus Neoceratodus; species Neoceratodus forsteri. Next base: position 987,477,367 of record CM057450.1, read on the forward strand.
TCAGGCACGACCCGGGGAGGGGGATACAAATGAATGCCAACTGACCTTGAACTAGATTAAGCTCTTGGTGGTATTTTTAGTGAACTTACAGAGGCCCATATTCTCCCAGACTGGTCCCCAGTCCCCAGTGTATCGAAGCCCTCCTCCATGAACTGTGCCTTTAACCAGTTGTTAAAATGCCCTGGTGTGGAGTACCCTTGCATCTTCTCGACCGCATACAGTTAACACCTTGGAAAAAGTCACCGTGCATGCCACCTACTTGAGGCCCCTCCCCGACTCCTTGAAATTACCCTGCACTAGCCTTACTTTATCCCTTACCAGGTCCTTTATACCTAGACAGACAGTGACATCTAGTTCCCTCCCTTAGTGATCCTCTGGATACGGTCTTCATCCCTCCAAGCTGAAGAACTGCCTAGGCCACCTCTATCCCTCAGTCGTCCCGCTCTCTTATCTGCCCCCTTGACAACAAAATCCCTCACCAGCAGCTGCTTCCTCTTGTGCTGGGGTCCTCTCTTTCCTTTTGGGGCTTCCACTTCTGAGGACCCTCACCTCTTCCCTTCCAAGTGGGATGGGTGCCTCTTCTTGGCTGCCCTGTCCCACCAGTATTAAGAAAGAATTCTGCAGTGAAGAAGCGTGCACCATTCCCTTCACCCCCACCTTCCCGGAGCCCACTACCTATTTGAAATGTCAGAGATTTGAATGGCCTATACCATTTTCCTTAAATGTGATTAGTATTTCTAAATAAATGTTATTTTTAGTAGCAAAGATACCATAACCTTTGAGTGAAGGCAGGCAGCTAAAGTTTCAGATTTAATACAGTAAACTCTAGTAATTTGTTCATTGTAACCCTGACTTGGAAATGTAATAACGGGGCTCGGAGCACAGAAACAGCTTGTCGTGGCTCCCGCTGGGAGCTAAGCTTCTAGGCTGTTATTTACTTCCTATCATGTTGGTTATTGAAGGATTGGGGTGCTCATTAGTGTTCTCTGAGCTACAGAGAAACATCAGTAGTGCAGAACCACCTAATTATGTAGTAGTGTCTTCAGTTTTTGGGAGGAAGGAATCCCGGGCTTTGTTTATTTACTTACTTGAGTCTGGGAAATATAACTGAGATCCACACTAATCCACAAGATGGTAAACTGGCGTAGAAGCTGGTTAGAGGATAGAAAGCAGAGGGTGGTGATGAATGGCACCCAGTCTGAGGAAAGGAGAATGACCAGTGGGGTGCCTCAGGGATCGGTCCTGGGGCCAGTCCTTTTTAATATCTTCGATAGCGATGTTGCAGAGTGGATAGAAGGGAAGTTTGCCTGTTAGCAGATGACACCAAGATCTGAAACTGGGTAGGCACTCCTGATGGGGTAAAGAGAATGAGGGGGGACCTAGAGAAACTAGAAAATGGTCTAAAGAGTGGCAACTAAGGTTTAATGCAAAGAAATGTAAGAACATGTACCTGGGCTGCAGAAACCCTGGGGAGAGCTACAGGATTGTGTGTGTGTATGTGTGTGTACTGACAGTCACCAGAGAAGAAAGGGATTTGGGGATTATCGTCTCAGATGACCTAAAGGTAACCAAACAGAGTACAAAGGCAGTAGGGGCATGTTGGGGTGCATTAGGAAGGGGTATTGCTAGTAGAAGGAGGTGGTAATACTATTATACAAAACGCTGGTGAGGCCTCATCTGGAATACTGTGTACAGTTCTGGAGACCACATCTTTGAAAGGACATAGGCAGAGTGGAGGTGGTTCAGAGAAGGGCGACAAAGATGGTGCAGGACTTACACCAGAAGACATTTAGGGAGAGACTGAAGGACCTCTATGTATACACTGGAAGAAAGGAGGGAACGGGGATATGATAGAAACTTTCAAGTATTTAAAGGGCATGAACAAGGTGCAAGGGGGAGACGCCTTTAAATATCACAAGGCATGCAAGGTCATATTCTCTAAGATTAAGAGGGGAGACAAATAAGACAAAGAGGAGGAGGAGTGAGTGGTTCAACCAGAGAGTTGTGGGACATTGGAATGCACTTCCAGAGATGGTGGTGATTTCCAGAACACTAACACATTTTAAAAATCAACTGGATAATCACATGGGAGAAAGAAAGACAATGTACTTCCACTGATATGTGGTGGGTCATCATGGCCTTTGGTCGATAGACCTGTATAAAACTATGAATATAAATAACAAGGGGGCACGATATGAGTTTAGAGGGGGGCAGGATAAGGGGAAATGTAAGGAAGTTCTTTTTCACAGAAAGGGTCATGGATGCATGGAATGACCTACCCCAGGAGGTTGTGGGAGCATTCACAGTGGGGGGATTTAAACATGCATGGGATAGGCCTAATGGAATCCTAGAGGTGCGTAGGAGGGGCTAAAACCGATGACCACATAGGGAAATTGGCTGCCAACTAAGGTAGGAAAATTGGGCAGACTAGGTGGGCTTGGCAGTCCTTATCTGCCGACAGTCTCTGTGTTTCTATGTAATCAAGACAGTGATTGATTTATAGTGGCTAAGCACAGTAACAGAAAGTAGAAGTATTTGGCCATGTTTGTTAGGAATGTAGTGATGCTGCACTCTGGAAAGACATGTTAATACATGTATTGCAGTATACTAATAGTTTTCAGGCTACTCTGTTGATTTCCCTCCCTCCAAAATGTGTGTCGACACAGGTCAAGTGCTCCAGATCAGGGAATTTGTTGCAAGTACCAGAAAAATAGGGTTTGAGGTTTACACTGAGGGGAATCCTCTTACTGCATAGACTCAGCCTAACGTGGAGCAGCAGCCAGACGGTGGAAAGCAGAAGAAAATGGCACTTAAAGAAGCAGCTGGGAAAAAATTGATAGAAGTCAGGTGAAATGTCTGAGAAAGGAAAAGATAAAAAAGAGTAATAATTCGGGGCGGGGGGTGAAAATGTGGAAAAGAGAGCACCACCTTTTGTGTAACGGGAAGCAGATGTAGTCCCAAAGAGGTGGCACTTGCTTTGTTGGCTCTTGCACTCTGCATGGACTGAAAATCTGCTTTGACTTTACAGAAGGAACTGGAAGGGGTCAGGATCAGTTCTGTTCAAGGACAGTAGCTGCTGCTTGTTGTTTTCACAGGGTTCTTGTGGATTTTACTTGGTAGAAGGTTATTTCTTTTCTTTCTTACTTCTAAGGGGCTAGCAGGGCATTGTTTTGGGGGCTGTTGAAAGTTTGAAAACTGGTTTGGTGGCTGTAAGTGGGCTCATTTGTTGGATGTTTCACTGTGTAACAGGCTGCGCTGGTGGAGGCCTATTTCTTCTGATTTAAAACCTATTTGGTGGGATTTGCTGGGGTCTGGTTATTTGAATTAGAGACCTATATCTGTTAATGTCAAGCCTATTTTGATGTGTTGTTAGTGAAGCTGATTAAATTGGAGACCTGTTTACTTTGGCAGCAAACATATTTTGGGGGCTTTGAGTTGAATTTTGATTCCTTGTTGCTGACTTCAGTAGCTGCAAAGATTACTGCATAGTGGGGGAAGGGTGTTAATGGTCTGGCCAGGTCTCACTCAGCTAATTGACCGGAGGCAGAGCTGAATCAGGTTTGTGTGTAAGCTCTTTGTCTTCTCAGAAGGAACTGGAAGGGACAGGATCAGTTGTGTTCCGGGACAGTAGCTGCTGCTTGTTGTTTTCACAGGGTTCTTGTGGATTTTACTTGGTAGAAGGTTATTTCTTTTCTTTCTTACTTCTAAGGGGCTAGCAGGGTATTGTTTTGGGGCTGTTGAAAGTTTGAAAACTGGTTTGGTGGCTGTAAGTGGGCTCATTTGTTGGATGTTTCACTGTGTAACAGGCTGCGCTGGTGGAGGCCTATTTCTTCTGATTTAAAACCTATTTGGTGGGATTTGCTGGGGCCTGGTTCTTGGGCTGCTGGGCTTGGAGGGGAGACACAGGGCTGATACACTCTCTCGAGTTGGGTGTCTGCCCAAAACCACCCTCCCCACCCCTCCCTCCCCAGAGTTCTGCTAATTTATAGGGGAACACCTGTCCTGCAATTGGAGGAAAAGGCTGCAGGTGCAGCTCATGTAGTTCTAGCCACTGGGAGTTGGATTTAAAGGCTGGGAGAGAGCAGCTTAGGGGGTTGTTCATTTCCCTTATAAGTTTACTGTGTTGTACTGCACCTAGTAACAGGTTTACCAGTGTACTGTGGGACTGTATCTAAGATTAGTGGCTGACCTGATTAGGTAGTAGGGGTGTATCTTGTACTAGGGGGGAACCTGGTGGCTCACCCAAGGAAACCTACTTGAAAGGGGATAGAACCACACATCATTTGGGCCGGCATCTTTGAGAGGGTGGTGGGGTGCACAGGGTGTGGAGCAGCCATGATACTGGACTGGGCTTGGAAGTTCGGTGGTTGCCCAGTGTGCTACCAGCTGGCATAACTTAGGGAGGAGGTTGCGGGGATTAGGAGACAGCTGGGGGAAGGGGGGAGGTATGGTTGGGGAAGGGGGCAGGGGATCTCCCACGGGGTTGCACCAAGCACTGGGGGTGGGGGCATAGGGAAAAGAGTGCAGGAGAATACTCAGGGTTCAGATAGAGACCCTGGCAGAGGGGGTCCAAAAGGACACTACCAAGGAAGCAGGCAGGTAACTGAGGACCCTCACAAAGGAGGGACAGAGGGACAACATTCTCAGGGAAGTGGGCAGATTGCCGGGGCTGGACAGAAGGAAGCAAGGCTGGGAGGTGGATCAGACTTTACACTCAATAACCGCTTCAATTCTCTTCTTCTGCTCGAGGATGAGGGGGGGTGATGTAGCCACGACAGGGTGGTTAGAGATGGAAAGGGAGTGGGGGGCAGGAGGCAGGGGCCGGATAGCAGGAAGAACAGGGGGGAACCTGGAATGCAGGAAAATGGGGGGAGCAGTGAATCGGAGCAGGAGGGGCAGGGGGAAGAGGGAGGAAAGCGCAAGGAGAAGGACCAGTTGGGAGGAAAGGTAAAGGAGAAGGACCAGAAGTACAAGAAGGATTCAGTAAAGGGAGCTGAGGGTGTAGGCCAGAGCAGCACGACAAGCAAGGAGGGACTAAATGGAAACAGGAAGGAAGGGAGGATGAGCCAGGCTACTTTAGCAGATGGGGGAGAAGGACCAGTTGCGAGCAGTGAGGGGGGAGTTAGCAAGGTACAGAAGGATACTCAGGAGGACGAGAGGCATAGGATTGAGGGGGGGGTGGCCAGGGCAATTAAGGAGGGGTGGCATGTGGCACCCAGATAGGGGAGGAACAAGGAGCCGGCTGGGTGGAGGGCCAGGAGAAAGGATGAGGGACATGGAAGGGGGAATGAAGGAAAGGAGCGTCAGAGTGCTCCTGTTGGGGATTCTATGATCAGGGTATCAAATGGGATAGGGAGGAGAAGCCTGGCCAGTTAGAACAAAATGCTTCCCTGACTAACGGTGACAGGGCTAAGCACGAGGTATATCAGCTGGCAAAGGATTGTGGGGTTCCCGGACATACTGGTCCACCTGGGTACAAATGACATTGAGGGAAATAGTGAGCTAGAGATACAGGCAAGATTCAGGGAGCTTGCCAGGGTCTGACATGACATAGGATGCACAGTTTCCTTCTCAGAAATCCTGCCAGTGCCAAGGGCTAGTGGGGAACACAAAAGGAAGATTAGGGAGATAAACCAGTGGCTCAGGGAGTGGTGTGAGGCCAGAGGGTATGGGTTGATGGGGGATTGGGGGGAGACCTGGGAGGATAAGGAGCTGTATGCTAGAGATAGACTCCATCTCAATTGGAGGGAGGGAATCTTAAGTTGAAAATAGAGGGTTCATTGGTGAAAAGTGGGGTTTAAACTTGTGAAGGGGGAAGGATGGGAGAAAAGGCTGTCAAGGGGTGCCGATAAGGAGGGACTCTGTCTCCACCCCCGGAGAGCTGGAGGATTGCGGGAAAAGGCCGACTGGTAAAGTACAGACCAGGGGAAAACAGAATCCCCATGGGAACACGAGCAGGGGAAATGGAAGTATAGGGAAAGGGTGGAAGGTAGTCCTGCTAAATGCCAGGAGCTTGGGAAATAAAATGCCTGAGCTCCAGGTGATGCTAACTGAGGGAGCAGTGGATGTGGCAGCGGTCACTGAGACCTGGGCCACTGCAGGACACGACTGGGACCTGAACCTGGAGGGTTACACTATGTTCAGGAAGGACAGGGGGGAGGGAAGGGGAGGAGGGGTAGCAATGATAGTCAAAAACTGCATTGGCATAGGGGAAGTAGAGGAGGCGGAGGGAACCGTGGAGGCCATTTGGGTCACCTTGATAACAAGGGGGGACAAGAGAGTAAAAATAGGAGTGGTGTATAGACCCCCTGCACTGGCGGAGGAGCTGGAGGAGAGTTTGGTGACAGATGTTGGGAGACACTGCAGACTGGGCAGAGGAACGGTGGTGGTGTTGGGGGACTTAGACATGTCAGGAACAGACTGGGAGACTGACATCCTCTGTGACCAGGGAACAGAGGTTGTTGGATGTCTTTCAGGATGCGTTCCTAACTCAGCAGGTGGGGGAACCGACCAGGGAGGCGTGGGTACTGGATGTGGTCCTGGCGGACAGTGACCAGATTGGGGGCCTGGAGGTAAGGGACCCATTGGCGGGGAGTGACCATGCCACGGTCTGGTTCTGCCTGGACCTAGGAGGGCTAGAAGGCTACACAAAGACGGAGGTAACTGACTTTAGGGGGACAGATTTTAAGGAAATGGGAAGGATCCTTAAGGAGCATTTGGATGTGATTGGGTCAGACATGGACGCTGATAGTAGGTGGGAAATCATCAGGAGAGGGGTACAGGATGCTACCAGCACCTGTGCAAGAGTAAGAGCGGAAATCGCGGTGGGGCCGAAACAGTGCTGGTGGACCAGGGAGGTCCAGGAGGTGGTGCGGGGAAAGAAGGCAGCCTATAGGCAACTCAAGTGCTCAAGGAGTGAAAGCGATCGAGGGGAGTATGAGCTAATGGCTAGAAGGGCCACTAGGGCGGTGAGGGCGGCTAAGGCAAGGAAGGAGCAGAACCTGGCCAGGGAAATTAGGAGAGGGAACAAGGGGTTCTTCAGATACACTGGGGAAAAACGAAAGGCGAAGGGGCAGATTAGCAGGATTAAATCGGGAGAGATGGGCACAAGACCCGGGGGAGCAGGCTGAGTTACTAAATGAGTACTTCACCTCAGTTTTCACCAAGTAAAATGGGGTGCTGCATCATACATGGGAGGAGACAGATACTGAGGAGGGGGGACCCTTACTGATCGGTGGGTCTGGGGAGAGAGGGAGACATCACTGGCAGGAGGGGGAAGGCTAAGCAGGGAGAAGAGGTACCGGAAGTGGAAATCACAGCAGAGAGAGTGAGGGAAGCCCTCAGCTCCCTTAAGACAGAGAAAGCACCGGGGCCGGATAAATTACATCCCAGAGTGCTGAAGGAATTTGCAGATGTCCTGGCGAAACCCCTGGCGGAGCTTTTCACCATGTTTCTGAGGACAGGGTGGGTGCCCCAGGACTGGAAGGTGGCGTATATAGTGCCTATCCACAAGGGGGGATCAAGGGAGGTGGCAGGGAACTACAGGCCTGTCAGCCTGACATCAGTGGTGGGCAAGGTGATGGAGGGCATTGTCAAGGAGAGGCTAGGGGGGGACCTGGAAAAGTCAGGGTGCCTGGACGATAGACAGCATGGATTCATCCCGGGGAAATCGTGTCAGACAAACCTTGTGGAGTTCTATGACTGGGTGACAAGTGCCTTGGACCTGGGTAGACCAGTGGACGTCCTCTTTCTAGACTTCAGCGAGGCATTTGACTCTGTTCCTCATGTGAGCCTGTTGGATAAGCTGGGAGAAATGGGGGTGGGGAACTAGATAATCAGATGGATAGGCAATTGGCTCCAGGACTGGACCCAGAGGGTCGTAGTTGGTGGGATAGTCTCATCCCCAAGGAGGGTCATTAGTGGGGTCCCACAGGGATCAGTCCTTGGGCCCCTCCTCTTCAACGCCTACGTCTCTGACATAAGAACAGGAATCAGGAGTGAGATGAGTCTCTTTGTGGATGACTCAAAACTGGAGCGGTGGTGGATGGGGAGGAGGAGGGTGGCCCTACAGGGGACCTGGAGGCTCTGGAAAGATGGTCTAGAAGGTGAAGCTGAGGTTCAATGCAGGGAAATGTAAGGTACCACCTGGGGGCCAGAAACCCAGGCCAAGTGTACACCCTGGGGGATGCTACAAGTCTCGATGGCTGAGAAGGACCTGGGGTGGTGGTGGATGTCAAGATGAACAACCCAGAGACTTGTAGGAGGGCAGCAGCCAAGGCCAACAGGATGCTGGGATGGATCGCTAGGGGATCACCTCCAGAAGGAGGAGTGATACTCCTCTGTATAACTGCTTGTGAGGCCGCATCTTTGAGTACTTGCTGCAGTTTTGAGGCCACACTTAAAGAGGGACATTACCCTCCTGGAGAGGGTCCAGAGGAGGCAATCAAAATGATTTGGGGCTTGGGGACAGGACCTATGAGGAGAGGCTCAAGAGCTAAATATGTACACATTGGAAGAGAGAAGGGACCGGGGGACATGATAGAGGTCTTCAGGTACATGAAGAGGGTAAATAGGGGAGGAACCGCAGGGTGATTCAAGGAAGGAGGAAGGGGCCACTAGAGGCATAGGTGGAAGCTGGATGGGGAAGATTCCGGGGAGAAAGGAGGAGGTGTTACTTCACGGAGAGGGTGGTGGAGCCATGGAATGCGCTGCCTAGGGGGCTGGTGGAGGCAGAGACAGTGGAGGGGTTCAAGAGGGGGTGGGACAGGTACAGGGGAAGGGTTCTGGAAGCAAAATCCAATGCAGCAGGAATATCCAGAACTGGGAAGGGAGAAGCCAGAGGAGGTGAGGGGGCAGCAAGGTCAGCACCCAGGGTAGAGGCTGACCAAACGAGCAGACACGAAAGACTGTTAGGCCTATTCTGCTGGCGTTTTAGTATGTTAGAATTGTACTGCAATGTAATACTGACCCTGCCTCTTACTCTGGTAGATTCCATTCTCCACGCCCATGGCTTCTGGGAGTCACACCCATAATGCCAGAACACATCATATTTCCTTAGAAAATGGGCACTGCAAAAGCTGCGTTCTGATTGGTTGAAATACCCTTGCACCCAGGCTGTTATTATCTTAACACTCTGCAAATAACAAGTTCCTCCTGGCAGCACCCATCACCACCTTGTATCCCTGTGCCCATGCTCCGATAGCCGCCATTTTTTTTTTTTTACTATGCACCTAGTGAGAGAGCGAGCTATAGCCCCCCCCCCCAAGTCAGTCCTCAAAGCAGTCCATAGTAACAGAATACAAAAAGTAACGTAAGTATTTAAAAAAACATAAAAAAGCCAGTTCCGACTCTGGCAGTGGCAAGACATAGGACCTCCATTCCTCTGCCCATTGTCACAACTGCCGCTACCCGGCAGTGCGACTCCATCTCTGCCAACGAATCACAGGAAAGTCCTGCTCCTCTGTTCACTAAGTATCCACCCGTACCGCTGAAACACCACTACTGCTGTGCACCATAGAGTCCTGTCATCCACACAAATCAGCCTCACAACAGTAACCTTCATATTTCTAAACAAAAACTAAGTACCTCCTTATTTTTTCTTCAGAGGTCATCGGCCAAGTTCTGTGTCCCCGGATAGCATGTCACAGGACACCGAGCCATTCCTGCTCCACAGCTGAGCCTCTCACTCTAGCAACCAAAACCACATTAATTCACGTAGCGCAAAGATATAACCGGGGAGGATGAAACATTAAAACTAATAATTCCCTGGGTAGTGCTATGGAAAACTGACACTCCAAGCTGATACAAAAAAATTACATCTCAAATAGCAGCACCCTCTAGTGGCACCAAAGGGACTACTTTTACAGAACCAGACATTTCTGCTCATTTTTAATAGTATTTTACACTTTTTTTTCATGACATTACTATAAAAAAAAAAAATAATAATGTAAACCCATTTTCTAAGTGCAGTAATCCAGGGTGGGCATTATGGGATATAACGGACAATCCTTCTAGGGGCTATAGGCCCTCTGCCTCCTGACTCTGGCCTCTTCGCCCTGAAGTCTAATATCAATGTAACACCCACCTTGTTAGGTAGTATTGCTTACTTAGTAGTTGAAGTTACTGTAGCAAGGTAAAAAGAGCCCCCAACATAATGAGGGAAACTTCGAGAAACAAATTCAGACACATTTCCCTTTTTTTGGATATATTCTCTGAATTTTTCTGCTCCATTTCTTTGCAGTATAATTATGCAGATTAACCTGAAAACAGGATCACTGTAGCCTAGACTTCATCTGCACTGGCTGCTTGTCTGCATCTGGCATCATAGTCTTCTGGTTGTGATATCATGATTGGTTTCACAACAACAGGTTGTGATGCCCGCTATCAATCAACCAGAAAGGTTAGTTGCTTACAGTAACAGTAGATCTCAGCTAGCTCAGGACCTCACTGGAAGTTTTTGCAAGATGGGGCCACCCAAAGTCGATGTGCCTATGTGCATGTCATCAGCACCACCTTTATAACTTGGCAGTTCCCAACTACTTCAGTTTCCTGCCATCTGTGAAATGAGTTCTAATCTAAATATCCACTGACAGCTGGATTGGGGACTTCCACCAGTCATGCATAGAGAGGCAAGGGGAGCAAAGCAAACAAGGCCCAGCACACAGCACACAGCAGGTGGCGGTACATGATTAAAGTGGTAGACTCTGTGCAGTGCTGTGCCAAAAGCTGAAAAGGATGGTTCTCTCTCCTAAGCTGGGACCTGTACACTTCTAGACTGGGTGCTAACATAGAAACATAGAATTTGACGGCAGATAAGGACCGCTTGGCCCACCCAGTCTGCCCATTTTTCTACCTAACAGATAAGCTGCAGATCCTAGTTAACCAACAGCTTACTTCCTCCTACACCCCACTAGGACTGCCTTATGCCTGTCCCATGCATTCTTGAAGTCCCCCACTGTTCTTGACTCCACAACCTCCTCAGGAGGCTGTTCCATGCATCCACAACCCTCTCTGTGAAAAAATACTTCCTCACATTACCTCTGAGCTGTCCCCCCTCTGTCTTCAAATTGTGCCCCCTTGTTCTTGCACATCTCTTTTTCTGAAAGATGCTACCCTCTTGGACTTTGTTGATTCCCTTGAGGTACTTGAAAGTTTCTATCATGTCCCCTCTCTCCTCCCTTCTTTCCTCAAGGGTATACATATTAAGCTCCTTTAGTCTTTCTTCGTATGTCTTCTGGTGCAGACCCTGCACCATTTTGGTTGCCCTCCACTCTGTCTATGTCTTTGCGGAGATGGGGTCTCCAGAACTGCACACAGTACTCCAGATGGGGTCTCACCAACTGTCTGTACAGAGGGATAACAACTTCCTGTTTTCTACTATTGATGCCTCTTTCTATGCATCCCAGTATCCCCCCAGCCTTCCTTACTGCCTTCTCACATTGCTTGCCCACCTTTAGGTCATCTGATATAATTACCCCCAGGTCCCTTTCTATTTTTACTGTTGTCAGTATCTCACCCCCCATTGTGTACACTTCCCCTGGGTTTTTTGTTTCCCATGTGCATTACCTTGCACTTCTTTGCATTGAATCTGAGCTGCCATACATTTGACCATTCCTCCAACCTTGCCAAGTCCCTTCTCATCCTTTCCACTCCATCTTGTGTATCAACCCTGTTGCAGATCTTTGTGTCATCTGCAAAGAGACATACTTTTCCTTCCAGTTCCTCTGCAATGTCACTTATAAAGACATTAAAAAGGACCGGTCCCAGTACTGAACCCTGCGGTACCCCACTAGTAACCCTCCTTTCTTCACTGTGTACTCCATTTACTACTACCCTTTGCGTCCTGTTGTCTAGCCAATTTTTTATCCAGGCTACCACCTTGGGACCCACTCCAAGGCTGGCTATCTTGTGTATTAATCTTTTGTGTGGGACTGTATCAAATGCCTTGCTAAAATCTAGGTAGGCCATGTCCACAGCCCCTCCCTGGTCTACTACTTTGGTCACCCAGTCAAAGAAATCTATTAGATTTGTCTGACACGACCTTCCCATCATGAATCCATGCTGCCTTGGGTCCTGTGCCCCACTGGCCTCTAGGTACTCAACAATTCTTTCCTTTAGAAGTGATTCCATCATTTTCCCTACCACTGAGGTTAAACTAACTGGTCTGTAGTTTCCTGCCTCTGTCCTGCTCCCACTTTTGTGAAGAGGAATCACATCTGCCCTCCTCCAGTCCTCGGGTACCACCCCATCCTCCCATGATTTGTTAAAGAGAGTAGTCAGCGGTGTCACTAGTTCTACCCTTAGTTCTTTTAGAATTCTTGGGTGAATCCCATCAGACCCCATTGCTTTGTCCACCTTCAATTTTATTAGTTCTTTCAGAACCCTTTCTTCTGTAAATGGACTGGTATCGACCCCCGTCTTCAGAGTGTTTCTCTTGTTTGGTTTAGGTAACTCCCCCTCCTCATCCTTTGTGAATACTGAGCAGAAATATTCGTTCAGTATCCCTGCTTTTCACTGTCACCCTCTGCCCACATTCCTCCCCTTTATTAAGCTTCAGTATCCCTCCTTTGGTCTTTCTTCACTCCCTAATGTACCTATAAAAGGTCTTATCCCCCTTCTTAACAGAATTGGCTATCCTTTCCTCGGTTTGGGCCTTTGCTATTCTGACTGCCTTCCCAGCCTCTTTCTGCTTTAACTGATAAAGTTCTCTGTCCTGCTCCTTCTGTGTTTCCTTAAATTTCCTGAATGCTGTCCTTTTCTCCTTAACCTTCCCTGCCACCTCTTTTGAGAACCATAGCGTTTTTTTCCTTCGTTGTGTTTTATTGATTTGCTTTACACAAAGGCTTGTTGCCTCTGTGATGGCTGTTTTGATCACTCCCCATTGTTCCTCCACCCCTCCTTCTTGCCTGTTTGCTAGTGCTTTTCTGAGGCACTCTCATTTTTCCCAAAGTCAGTCCTCCTAAAGTCCAGTACTCTTGCTTTTGTATGGCTTGATTGTATGGCTGTGTTTATCGTGAACCACACTGTTTGGTGGTCGCTTGTTTCCAGATGGCTACCCACTTCTAAATCTGAGATTCTTTCTCTGTCCCCATTTGAGAGTACCAGGTCTAAGATTGCTCCTCCCGAGTGGGTTCCAATACTAGCTGTCTGAGGCATGCCCTGTAAGGCATCAAGAATGACCCTGTCTTGGATGTGCCTGCAGCAAGGTGCTCCAGTTAACATCTGGCATATTCAGGTCCCCATCAACAATATCTTCCCTTTTTCTGCCATTCTAAGAAAGCCTTCTATCATTTCCTTGTCCATTCCCTCCCACTGAGATGGGGGTCTGTATACAACCCCCATGCGGATTGTGGTACCATTTCCTGTCTCCAGGGTGACCCAAAGTGCCTCATCTGCTCCCTGTTTACTCTTTAGCTCTGTTGCTTTGATCCCTTCCTTTACATAGAGAGCTACTCCTCCTCCTCTTTTACCCTCCCTGTCCCTCCTGTAGATTGTGTATTCTGGTATGATGACATCCCAGTCATGGTTCTTTGTGTACCATGTTTCTGTGACTGCCACAATATCCAGGCAACCCTCTTCCATCAAGGCCACTAGTTCAGGGAGCTTGTTACACAGACTATGGGCATTGGTACTCATCACCCTCCACTTTTTTTGATAGCCTTACCTCTTTTATCCCCATTTCTGTCCTTACTGCCTTTGCCTTTTTTTTACATTTAAATCTGTTCTGCTCCCTAACAACTTCTGTACCTGGGTGTTTACCTCACTAATCACCATGTTTTGTGGGGGGGAGGCTGGGATTTCCCTGCTCCTTTTCAATGCCTCCCCCCTTAGCTAGTTTAAATGCTTGCCAATGAAGCATTTAAACCTCTCACCTAGGATCCTGGTTCCTCCCCCTGGACAGATGCGGACCATCACACCAGTATAGGTCTGCATCCTTCCAGGTGGCTCCCCAGTTCCCAATGAAGCCAAAACCCTGAGCTCCACACCAGTTTTTCAACCACTCATTGAATTCCCTGGTGAGAAGTGCCCTAGCATCTCCCTTGCCATAGGCAGGTAGCACCTCCGAGAAGGTTACCGTATGCGCTACTTGTCTAAGGTCCCTTCCCAACTCTACAAACTCCTCTTGCACTGCTCTGATCCCATTTCTAGCCAGGTCATTTGTCCCTAGGTGGACAATGACATCCAGCTCCCTCCCTTGTGCAGCTCCTCCTACGATCCTGAGGATTCACTTCCTTTCCCTCCAAGTCGTGGCGCCAGGAAGGCACCTTACCTCCCTCTCCCCTTCCTCCCCCCCTAATGATTGAGTCCCCCACCAGGAGTTGTTTCCTTCCCCTGTGGGGTCCCATGCCACCCTCCTGTGGGTCTCCTTTGTGAAGGTTCCCAGCATCCTCCTTGGTCTCCACTGCAGGTGCCTCCATAGAGGAACCACTATCCACCAGAAGAGCGAATGAATTGTGGAGAGGTACAGCTGGAGGGATGCAACTCTGTTCCACCACCCTCTCCCTCCTTGAGCCCACCCTGGTCCAACCTCTCCTCTTTCTTGGCAACCTCTGAGGTAGTGGCATTGGCCCTGGTGGTCCCTGGGTGGGGGAGGAGGTTTCACGAATCCTAGCCAGGTCAGCCTGGAGACGGGCAACCTCCTCTCTCAGACCAGAGAGGTGCTCAAATAGGCAGCATCGCAGCCTCCAGAATGTCTCCCGGAACACTGCCGCCCCACAGCCATTGCACTGCACCACTCCTGTCATGTCTTATTTTGTGTCCTCTCTACTGTTTCTCTGGATGCTTACTCTCTCCTCTTCTTACAACTCTGACCCTTCCTGTTCTGGGACAGCAACTTCCTATCTTCTTCAGTAGCCTCTTTCTTCCTTGCTCAATATCGGACCACCAGCAGCTAGGGGGGGAGAGTGAGCTACTTTTTTCCTTTAGGGTTGACAAAACCAATGTTTCTCTATGATCCTTTCCTTTCTACTGCCAAACGGGAAGTTCCTGTTGACAGTCAAATCCAATGGCTATAAAAGTAGAACTGGCTTTGGGTGGGTGGGTTGGAGGGCAATTAGTAAGAAAAAAGGCTAGCAACAGGAAGTTGTAATCTGACTCACCTGCTTTTGTAGTGTCTAAACCACACCCCCAGGTAAGCTCTCTTTCTTCCTACTGGTTTAGCAAAGTCAGCTGATACAGTACCCTTCCCCGCTAAGAACACACACTGACTTCCTTTCTTTCTTTTTTTTTTTTAACCCTAAATAAGACCCCTTCTACTTCTAATAAAGTTATCTGTCTACTTAATCTTAACAGACACTGACTCCTGCTGAGTTATAAGTTTTAAATTAATAAGAAAATGTAGCTTCTTTTAGTTAGCTGCTTTCTGCTCTACAAGCAAGGTTAATTGTCCAAGCTAACTAATTGTCCAGAGCACATCTCTGAAGCAACAGTCTTCCCAGACTCCTTAAGTGATCATTCCCCTATCTTGTGTGTCTGGACCAACAAATACACCAAACTCCCCCCCAAAAACTATTAACAGGAGAATGCTGACCCCTGGTCATCTTGAGTCACTTAAAACACTCCTTCATGAACATGACTGGTCACCAATTGATATAGCCCCCGATGTAGACACAGCACTTGAATACTTTATCACCTGTTTCAACTCAGCCTGCGATGTTCAAGCTCCGTTCAAGAAGCATAAGATCAAGGGTGTCAATAACCCATGGATGACGCTAGGCCTCCTTACACAAATGAAATCTCGAGACCAGCTCTGGTATCGTGCTAAGGCTATTGGCACCCAGACTGATATCCAGGCCTACAAAACAGCAAGGAATGCATGTACCAGAGCAATCCGCCATGAGAAAGTTAACTATTACAGGAACGCCTTAGCCAGCACCTGGAATGACGGGAGTAAATTCTGGCGTAACCTTGCTGAAGTGACTGGAAAGGATCCCAAAACAACACCCACAATGTTGAACATAGATGGAACCATCACTCTTGACCATGTAATCATTGCCAATGCATTTAACACCACTTTTGCTGACCTTAGTCATGTGCTACCCCCTAACTTTTTTGATCCCACCACAGTCAACCCAGTTCCTGTTAGTTCAGGTTTGCCACCAGGGCACCCTCCTTTCCATTTCAAAGCAATCCCAGAAAGCCTAGCTAAAAGACACATTCTTAAAGTGCTTGGAAAGTCTAGGTTCAGTGGCGATTCACTGGATATGAAACTTCTCACCCTCACCATTGACAAAGTTCTGCTCCCACTAACCAAAATCCTCAACCATTCCCTTATGCTCTCCCAGTTCCCCCAAAAGTGGAAACTGGCTGTGGTGACTCCAGTCCATAAAAGTGGTGACAAGACTCTCAAGAACAACTACAGGCCTATATCCATCCTCCCTCCTCTCTCCAAAGCCTTGGAATGGATAGTGGCTGATCAGCTCACGGAGTACCTTGTAAAATACAGTCTGCAATGTTCCCAGCAGCATGGCTTCCGTAAAAGGCACAGCACTACCACGGCACTCCTCGAATTCACCACACATATCCATCATGCACTTGATCAGGGCCAGTTGGTTGGCGCCTCTTTTGTTGACCTGACTAAGGCATTTGACACTGTCAATCACTCCATTCTTCTCAAACAATTATCCCTTCTTGGTCTTTCAAGTGAAACTACCCTCTGGTTTCAAAGCTACCTCAGTAACCGGACCCAACAGGTCAGGATTGGTGAATTCCTCTCGTCATCCCTACCAATCCACTCTGTTGTACCCCAAGGTTCTATCCTGGGTCACTTGTTATTCAGCATATTCCTGAACAATCTCCCTGCCTCCTGCCATGACAGAATGTTACTGTATGCAGATGATGCAGTAATCTTCACTTGCCACACCAACCCCACCTCCCTTTAGTCTCAACTACAGAAAAGTTTCACAGAAGTGGAAGACTGGTTTTGCTCACATAAACTCATCCTTAACCACAAAAAACTAAAACAATGTTCTATGGAACCCACAACAAGTTCAAGGACCATGAGCTCATAATTAACAACCACAAAAGCGTCACTCTTGAGCAGGTGGATATGTTTAAATATCTGGGCCTGACCCTTGACTGCTCCCTCTCGTATACCAAACACAATGACAATATCGCTAAAACTGTGAACTCCCGTATAGGGCTACTATACAAGCATAAACAGTGCCTAACGGCTGAAGCCTTGAATCTCGCTATCCAGAGCTCTATCTAAACTGTTGACTATGGGCTTGTTATCTATGGATCCGCTACTTTTACTGCACTCCGGTGCATAGCTGTAGCCCTTAGTAAGGCATGTAGACTCCTTATTTCAGCTGCCCGCCTTTCTAACATGTGTGACATTTACGAGCAGGCTAACTGACTCCAGCTATCCGGCAGGCTAAAGTACCAGACCTGCATCCTAGCTAAGAAGACATCACTGGGCCTTATGCCCCCTGGAGTCCAATCAGTATTGACCCCGCAGCGTGTCCGCTGCCTAACTAGAAGATCGGACAGTCTAACCTTTACAATACCTCGCTGTCTGACCTCTCAAGCTCAGCGTTCTTACCTTGTCAGAGCCTCCATCTGGTTCAACTTGCTACCCACAGAAATCTCCAACATTGCCACGATTGGTGCTTTTTAGCGTAAACTGCGTCAACACCTTGCGGCTAGTGCCTTCTGTGATTGCTTCTTATAATCCCCTCCAGGCATACTACCCTCAAGCATCCCTCCTCACTGCCTCAGCTCCTCCTCCTCTCCTACCCCCCATTACTGGTTATAGGATGAAACTGTCTTCTTTTCTTTTTCATCCCCCCCTTTCCTCCTCCCTTGCTGTTTCCCATCTACCACATACCCAACGCAATGCCCTCCCCATTTCTTCCCTCCTCTCTCTCTCTCTCTCTCTCTCTCTCCATACCACCACCTCACCACCACTCTTCTTTCTCTTTCCCAGTAACCCATCCCTACAAAGCGCCACTGGAGCCGCGTATGACTTGGACTGTATAATTAACTTGCAGCACAATTCCTTGACAGTGCCTTTGGCTGCTATTATTGTAACCTGATTTGTCTTTTCTTTTTTTGTAAGTTCAATTGTAATGATCATGTTATGTTTTGTACCTTATTATCCTTATTGCTTTGATGTGGAACCTTTGTAAAAGAGCCCTCAGCTCAAAGGTGTCATCCAAAATACAGATAAATAAAAAAATAAAATAAAGCTGGTCTCTGGGCTTCCTTACACTTGGGGCTGTACCTCCCGATGCTGGTCGTCAGGCAGGAATCCAAGATCTGCAGCAGGGGGCATCTAGCCCTCCTTCTCCGTCTTCCTCCACTTTACTTCCTGCCTTCAGTGAAGCAGGTACTCTGGAGCAGAGCCCTATCACACGTGGCAGGGCTGAAGAGACTGTAAGTCATTTAATCTTAATTTAAAAAATTTTCAATAGTTATTCAGCAAGAGGAGTGATTTCCAAATGTCCCAGGGTGGGATCCAGTCTTAGTCTTGCAAGCTGTACAGACTAGCCCCCACTTCTCAGCAGCTCGTTTTTTTCCTGCGATTTTGGGCTCCCCCATAATGGACTCCTACAAGCCTTTTCAGGCAAGGGGGCATTCACAATTAAGCACCGGAGTGCTTCTCAGGAGTTGCAGTGCCTTCCGATCGCCGAACGGCTCTGGTGAAGGTTTCAGCCGCTCGTCGACGGCACAGCTCATTGGTGCGAATTCTGCAGTGCTCCAGGCCACTCATCGACGATCAGCCCTTTCTTTGACGAGCGCTGAGGAGACCTAGTAGCGCTGTAGCGCCGGATGATCAGCCTCCTCAACGACCGCTGAGGAGATCAGTAGCGCTGTAGCACTGGGACAGGGGAAACGAAGCAGGGGCAAAATGAGTTCAGCACTTGTGGACCCTCACACCTCCCCCACCAAAGCCAGGAATTTTGTTTCGGTTATGGGGAGGGGGAGACGGACAGGTCCATCACAGAGGGAAACATTCTGAGTGGCTCTTAAAGGGACAGCACCAAATTTCAGCAGCAGTCTAGGATACTGCAAGGGGGGGGAGGAGTACTTTGAAAAAAGGGAATCATAGCCTCAGAAAAGTGCAGCGGGGCAAAAAATGTCAGCGCTGCAAATCCCCACTCCTGATCACTTTTGCTGGCTCACTTTGCCTTGCATGTGAAAAGGCAGCGGCGTCGAATGGGGAGGACTCAGCGGACGCAACCTCTCCCTCGACACAGATGAATACCCAAGAAAGGTCTGAATGACCTGCTACTTCCAGGTCGGAGAGAGCAATGGCAATCTTGGATACCCAACAGGCGACCACCCCCTCCCTGGATCCAGACCTTATAGACAAGTTAAACAGGGCCTTTGCTCTGGATCCTGCATGCTTCGACAACCTCCAGGGTCCCCTGATATGAGACCCCACAAAAAGGCAAAATGAAAAAGGACCCCCTCCCCATCCTCACCGGTGAGGGGCAGCTATCCTCACATCGCTACGACAAGAAGAAGAAATCTAGATACAGGGACAGATCATCCGAGGAGGATGATCTCCATTCCTCATGCTGCAGGAGGAAGAAAAGATCTCATTCCTGGAGTAGATCTAGGGGTATGCAGAAGGGAAAACGTAGCAGGGGATATTCCTGGACTGCTCAGATGCCAGCTCTTCCCCCGAGGAGGGGGAGATAGTTGGGCTCATCATCGGACGGATCCCCCCCCAATCCAGAAATTTGACCTGGAGGACCTAGATTTTTTTTTTTATTAAAAAGGTTATATCCGAAATCCACCTCGGATCTTCTCCAGCTGCCCCTTCTCAGCTGAAACAGACTTTTCACCTGGCATCTACCTCCACACTGTCCACAGCCTTCCCTATCTCTCCCACCATAGAGGACTTACTAAAAGAGGAATGGCAAGGTCCAGAATGCACATACCCGGTTCCCCGTCGGATCTCTAAACTTCTAGAGTTTGACAAGAAGCAGTCAAAAAAGTGGTTAGACTGCCCCAGGATCAATCCACTGATTTCTAATCTAAGTCATCCCTGCTGAAGGAGGGGCATCACTAAGGGACCCAATGGACAGAAAAGTGGCTGTCTCACTGAAGAAGGCCTTCCAAGCGTCTGCAACTTCACTTAAGGCGGCAACAGCGAATCTCTTCTCAGCCAGAGCCGCCCTGTCCTGGGCATCAGATCTAGCTTTTCAATTTGCAGAAGACCTAGAGAAAAATTCACCAGTTATTCTTCCGCTACAGTTAATGGGCCTAGCATCGGCTTATGTAGCCGACATGTTTGAGGAGGCAGTCAGGTGCGCAGCATGGACCATGTTTTATCAAACCTCAGCTCGCTGCAACCTCTGACTTCGGGCCTGGCAAGCAGGTGTGTCCTCAAAGAGTCATTTGGTAAATGCGCCAGATGAAGGAAATCTGTTCGGTTCAGATCTAAGGAGGCAGTGAAAGAATCTGGGGAAACCGCCAAGGTGCACATGCCGCAGTCCAGGGGCAGGGGCAAATCATGGTCCTCAGGCTCCAGGTGCAATTTTCGATACCGGGGTTACAAAATAGGTCAAAGCTCTAACTTTTCCAGGAAAAGAACATGATTTTCCTCCCACTACCAACATAACTTGGGGGGGGGGGAATCCGGTGAAGGCTCCAGAGACACTAGCAACAACAACAAAAAGTCCCAGTGAAGCCATTTGGACCCATCCTCGAGTAGCGGGCAGACTTTCAAATTTCCTGGAGGAATGGGTCCATATGACGTCTGACAAATGTATAATAGACAATTATCAGCAAGGGTTACCTGACGGACTTAGAGTCCAAGCCACCCCTACCTCACATGGTGCCCTCCCTTAACTCAAACAACCCGTCCAAAAGACAGGCAATGTTACAGGCCATCGCAGACCTTCTACAAGCAGGAGCGATTGAGCAGGTTCCCCCTACAGAGTTCAGTCGGGGGTATACTCCCTATTCTTCATCGTGCCGAAGCACACATGGGGTTTCAGACCGGTCTTAGACCTCAAATTCCTCAATCATTTTGTGCGCAGCACACCCTTCAAGATGGAAAACTTGTCATCAGTCATCAAGGAGGTACAGCAAGGGGACTTTCTAGCATCCATCGACCTGCAAGATGTGTACTTGCATATTCCCATCCAGAGAGTACACAGGCAATATTTCAGATTCAAGGTGGGAGGCAACACTTTGAGTTCAAAACCCTTCCTTTCGGCCTCTCGTCAGCCCCAAGGACATTCTTGAAGGTGCTGGTAGCAGTCATTCCTCACCTTCGAAACAGGGATACAGCTTTTCCCTTATCTGGACGATATCCTCATCAAGGCCCTGAAGCTCAACCAAGCAGTACAGGCAGTGACAGAGGTAGTCCGGTGCTTCTTGGCACATGGATTTGTCATCAGCTGGAGGAAGAGCTCCCTAACTCTGAGCCAGAACTTGAACCACCTGGGGTGGACTTCAGGACTCAGACCAACAAAGTTTTTTCCCACAGAATCGAAATTCAGGGACCTATTGAAGCACATCAACAAAGTTATCACAGCAACCCAGCTGCCAGCACAGACCTTCATGCAGCTAATTGGGACTCTAGTGTCACTGGCGATTCGGTCCCCTGGGCTCTAGTGCACATGCAGCCCATTCAAGCCCATCTGCTCAGGCAGTGGTCCCAGTCCAGACACAGCCAGCACCAGCTAATCCCAGTTTCTCAGCAGATAAAAATCCTCCCTCTGGTGATGGTCTCAGAGATCAAGTGGCATGAGGGGGTGAAAGTTGGGACAGTCACAACAACCCAGAATCATGACCGATGCAAGCCTCAGGGGATGGGGGTCCAGCTGTATCAACTGTCGGCACAAGGCAAATGATCCCTGGTAGAATCAAGGTACAACATAAAACATCCTTGAGATAAGAGCAGTTCACCTAGCTCTGGTACACTTCTGTCAACAAGTACGCAATCAGGATGTGTTGATTCTAACAGACAATTGGAAAATGATGGCCTACATCAACCATCAGGGAGACACAAAAAACTCAAAAATGCTTTGGGAGTCACTGCTTCTCTTTCAATGGGTAGAGCAACAGCTGGCAAGTGTAAGAGCCATGTACATTCCAGGACAGGAAAATGTCGCAGCAGACTGACTTAAATTGCCAAGATGTCTTACCAGGGGAGTGGGAGCTGAAGGGCAGTGCCTTCTACCTCCTAACAGAGGAGTGGGGCAATCCCCAGGTAGATCTGTTTGCATCTAGGCGAAACTCCAAGGCAGAATAATTCCTGCTCCCTGGCCAGGGATGAGCTAGCAGTAGCTCAGGACGTCTTTTCCCCTAGACTGGGTTGGTTTGGCCTTCTACATGCCTTCCCTCCGATACCACTGCTTTCCAGAGTTCTTCACAAGGTGGCCCTAGACAGAGCAGAGATTATCCTAGTCTGTCCTCGATGGCCTCACTGTCCTTGGTTCCCGCTTCTCATTCAGCTGTCAGTAGGACCACCTGTATCTTTCCAATTCAGCCCGGACCTTCTCCATCAGGGGCTGGTCCTACACCCCAATTTGAGCAATTTATCCTCCTCGGTTTGGAGATTGATTGGGAAACTTTCAAGGAGCTAGGCTGTATGGCTCCAGTGATCAAAATGATGGTGAACTCACGTCGCCACTCCTCTTCTAAAGTGTATTATAGAATCTGGAGGAAATTCTTGTTCTGGCTTCAATCCAGAGATATACAGGGCCATCCAATAACATTACCTGTGCTATTACAGTTTCTTCAAGAGGTATTTGACAAGGGGCCGCAACCAGCCACCCTAAGAGTTCAGGTCTCAGCCCTTGGGGGGGTGCTCTTGTTAGTGGACTCGGGAGAATCTCTGTGCTCACACCCTTATGTCAAGAGGTTTCTAAGGGCGGCAACATTAAAATGCTCCCCGATCAAGCCAACAGTTCCACCTTGGAGACTTAACCTGGTTCTCAAAGCATTGATCAAGGAGCCTTTTGATCCTCTTAAGGAAACTTCCATCATGCATCTCACAATGAAGGTGTTTTTTCTGGTAGCTATTGCTTCAGCAAGGAGAATCAGCGAGCTGGGAGCGCTGTCCACCAAAGAGCCATACACAGTTTTTCATCAGGACTCTGTGGTTCTTAGTACAGATCCAGGGGTTTTACCCAAAGTTATGTCTCCCTTCCATTTCAACCAAGATCTTACCCTCCCTTCCTTCTGCCCACACCCCAAAAACGAAAAGCAAAAAGAATTTCATACGCTAGACCCGAGAAGAGCATTGAAGATGTATATCAAGAGGACAGAAGATGTACATAAAACGTCAAGCTTGTTCATTTTAACTACACCCCAAAATATGGATAAAAGAGCCTCAAAAGACTGGATAGCCAGATGGATCAGATCAGTCATCACCACGGTTTATGGCAAGGCCGAGGTACCTCTGCCTGGCTCAGTAATAGCACATTCCACCAGAACTATGGCCACTTTGTGGGCGAACTTCAGAGAAACCTCTCCAGCAGACTTAAGCAGGGCGGCCACTTGGTTATCCATTCACACATTTACAAAATTTTACAAGCTGGACGTGATGTCCTCGGCAGAGGCATCCTTTGGCCGCTGAGTGCTTCAGGCAGTGGTTGACTCTTAAGGGCAATGGACATTCTTCCCATCTGGGGATGTACTGCTTTTATATATCCCAAGTGTAAGGAAGCCTGGAGACCAGCTTAGGAGAGAGAAATCAAAATTTAAAATAGAATAATAGATAGCTTACTGTGCATTACAAGGCAGTAGTCCCATCGAGACGTTCTGGGGACATAGGGAACCTCGAGAGTGAAGCTTGAGAGGTTCCATATCCTCAGAACATCGATATGGTTTCTGCCTTTCATGCACAATAAGGCATCTGTGTTTTTTTTTTTTTAATATATGGATGCAGTGAACTGACCACACCTCAGTTCCACGAGTCCATGTGTGTGTTGGCTGTCTTCTTGTGAGCATCACACATATGGATCCGTCGGCGGTGTGGCCTGTGTGTAGACCTGTTTTTTTTCCCTTCAGCGGCGATATCTGTTAGGCACTGTAGTGAGAAGCCGGGTGAAAGTGACGGATTGTTTGGTGAGGAAGGCATTTCAAAGTAGGGTGAGATGGCCCGGAGTAGGCAGCAGAGGAAAAAAATGCTTTTCTCAACATCGCCGATTTCTCACTAAGAGAGAGAACAAGCCGCCATGTTTTTGAAGTTGTTCTGCCCACCCACACAGGAAAAGCGGCCAGTCGGAAGGTGCGCTTAGGACGATGTGGGGGGCAGAAGGCATTTTTGAGGGCGCTTGCGCTGTTTGATACCAATGTTAATACTATAGTTCAGCTGTGGAACGATAGTAATAACATTGATTGACAGTACTATTAACATTAATTGACGCTGGAGGCACGATGGTATTACCAATTTTTTTTTTTTTTTTGCATGCTTTAGGAGTATATTAAATAACATATCCATATATTAAATACTTGCAAATTTTCTTTCTCCGACGGCTGGTCTCCGTGCTTCGGATTCCCTCCCAGAATGTACATAGTTGGCTGGCCTCAGGGCCATGGTTGCCTTAAACATTCTTATGTTTTGTTTCCAAGTTCTCATAGTATTGCCACATTTGGACTGCTTTTGGAACTACTGGAGGATGCCGGAAATGGAGGGCTAGATGTCCCCTGCTGCAGATCTTTGATTCCTGCCTGACGACCAACATCAGGAGGTACAGCCCCAAGTGTAAGAAAGCCCGGAGACCAGCTATCGGAGAAAGAAAATTTACAGATATTTAAATTTCAATGTTCCCTGTACCAGGGGATGGTGACATGGAAGGTTAGGTCTCTATGGAAATTCACTCTAAGATCTACTGTTACTGGAAGTAACAAACTTGTCTTCTTTGAGGGTATCTCCAAAGACCCAAAATACATTGGTTGATTACCAAGCAGTACCAGCCCCAACCAGGCAGCTGGTAAAACAGTGGACCGTCCCCTCAGGAGAGCAGGCCTTGTTAGACAGCAAGGCCAAAACCTTCCCTCAAATCTAGACTATAATGCTTATTAAAAGTATAGATTGTATGCCAGGAAGCATTCCAGAAGATACCAACAGTTGAAGCATATGAAAAAACGGGCAAGAAGGAGGGGTGGAGGAACAATGGGGAATAATCAAAACAGCCATCACAGAGGCAACAAGTCTTTGTGTGAAGCAAATCAATAAAACAAAACGAAGAAAAAAACAATATGGCTCTCAAAAGAGGTGGCAGGGACGGTTAAGGAGAAAAGGATAGCATTCAGGAAATATAAGGAAACACAGAAGGAGCAGGACAGAGAACTTTCAGTTAAAGCAGAAGGAGGCAGGGAAGGCAGTCAGAATAGCAAAGGCACAAACTGAGGAAAAGATAGCCAACTCTGTTAAGAAGGGGGATACAACCTTTTATAGGTACATTAGGGAGCAAAGAAAGACCAAGGGAGGGATACAGAGACTTAATAAAGGGGAGGGAATGTGGGCAGAGGGTGACAGTGTAAAAAGCAGGGATACTGAACGAATATTTCTGCTCAGTATTCACAACAGATGAGGAGGGGGAGGTGCCTAAACCAAACAAGGGAGAAACTCTAAATAGGGGGGTCGATACCAGTCCATTCACAGAAGAAAGGTTTTGAAAGAACTCTTGAAACTGAGGGTGGACAAAGCAATGGGGCCCGATGGGATTCACCCAAGAATACTAAAAGAACTAAGGGTAGAACTAGTAACACCACTGACTATTCTCTGTAACAAATCATGGGAGGATGGAGTGGTACCTGAGGACTGGAAGAGGGCAAATGTGATTCCACTTCACAAAAGTGGGAGCAGGGCAGAGGCAGGAAACTACAGACCAATTAGTTTGACTTCAGCGGTAGGGAAAAATGATGGAATCACTTCTGAAGGAAAGAATTGTTGAGTACCTAGAGGCCAGTGGGGCACAGGACCCAAGGCAGCATGGTTTCACAGCAGGAAGGTCATGTTAGACGAACCTAATAGATTTCTTTTACTGGGTGACCAAAGAAGTAGACCAGGGAGGGCTGTGGATATGGCCTACCTAGATTTTAGCAAGGTATTCGACAGAGTCTCACACAAAAGATTAATATACAAGTTAGCCAGCCTTGGAGTGGGTCCCAAGGTGGTAGCCTGGATAAAAAACTGGCTGGACAACAGGACACAAAGGGTAATAGTAAACGGAGTCCGCAGTGAAGAAAGGAGGGTAACTAGTGGGGTACCGCAGGGTTTGGTACTGGGACCGGTCCTCTTTAATATCTTTATAAGTGACATTGGTGAGCACCTGGAAGGAAAGGTATGCCTCTTTGCAGATGACACAAAGATCTGCAACAGGGTTGATACACAAGGTGGGGTGGAAAGAATGAAAAGGGACTTGGCAAGGTTGGCAGAATGGTCAAATACGTGGCAGCTCAGATTCAGTGCAAAGAAGTGCAAGGTAATGCATCTGGGAAACAAAAACCCAGGGGTAGAGTACACAATGGAGGGTGAGTTAATAACAACAACAAAAATCGAAAGAGACTTAGAGGTGAGCAAGCAATGTGAGAAGGCAGTAAGGAGGGCTGGGGGGGATACTAGGATGCATAGGGAGAGGCATCAACAGTAGAAAACAGGAAGTTGTTATCCCTCTCTACAGACAGTTAGTGAGACCCCATCTGGAGTACTGCGTGCAATTCTGGAGACCCCATCTCCGCAAAGACATAGACAGAGTGGAGGCTGTTCAGAGGAGGGAGTGAATCAAAATGGTGCAAGGTCTGCACCAGAAGACATACAAGGAGAGACTAAAGCAGCTTAATATGTATACCTCTGAGGAAAGGAGGAAGAGGGGGGACATGATAGAAACTTTCAAGTATCTCAAGGGAATTAACAAGGTACAAGAGGGTAGTATCTTTCAGAAGAAGAGATGTGCAAGAACAAGGGGGCACAATTTGAAGATGGGGGGGCGGCTCAGAGGTAATGTTAGAAAGTATTTTTTCACAGAGAGTTGTGGATGCATGGAACAGCCTTCCTGAGGAGGTTGTGGAGTGGGGAACAGTGGGAGAATTCAAGAATCCATGGGACAGGCATAAGGCAATTGTAGTGAGGAGCAGGAGGAAGTAAGCTGTTGATTAACTAGAATCTGCAGCTTATCCATCAGGTAGGGAAATGGGCAGACTGGGTGGGCCAAGCGGTCCTTATCTGCCATCAGATTCTATGTTTCTGTCACCAAGCCTGCCATGCCCTGTTCAGTTGTCCTGTTCATCCTTTCGCCACTACCAAGACCCTCCCCCCAACCTTCTCTTCTCCTCTGATGGACTTTTTTTTCCCCCTTTGTTCCTTTTATATCCAATATCCTTTTGTCTATCCCTTGGGCTTCTTTGCCTCAACCCTTCTTTTTTCTTACCCTTTGTTTCCTTTTGTGGCGAACAGAACTGAAGAGGGAAGGGGGCTAGCATCGGTTACTGGCCAGCCACGAGTGCCATGTCATACGTTCGCCTTGTGGGTGGCACTGTCCCTGATGTCGACCCTGTACCTCTGAAGCTTTTAAAGCCATACACTCCCTTGGGGTCCTCACGCTTCTGGCATACTGTAGATCCACCAGTAATGAATGATGAAGATATTCTGAAAGATCAAGAATTACGATGAATATGTAATTTTCAGTTTTGAGTCTTTGAGATCTACAGGGTGGATACATATTTCAGTATACAATAATATAAAAGGCATTTATATAATACTTGGCATACAGTTGGGCAGAGAGCACTCCCTCCCCAGCAGGAACCATGGGATCATGCCTCAGACTGCTGGGTATCTCAAAGTACTAGACAAGGTCACTTTACTAACCTCAAAAGCACTGTGTGCACACGTAATGAATTTAAAGTAGTCTTCAACCCTTCCTTCTTTGCAACAAGTAATCTGATTAAGAATTCACCAATCCATTGATGCAGTGGAAAGTAGTAAGCTTTTATTGTTGAAAAGACAGACACCAGGAACAGACTTATCCCCCACTAAAGGCTAACTAACTACCCAACCGGTTTTGACAGTGTTTCTTCCTTTGAGTATCATACTTTCTTTAACAACTGTGTCATTGTAATAAGTTTGAAGATCATCTTTCGTACAGTCACTAACAAATTATAACCCAAAAGGTATTTGGCAGCATTTGGCAGACACTGTCCCCTGTGATAGAAACTTTGGTGGTGCACACCAAAAATGGTGCTGGCTGTATGCCATGCGTCCTTAGTATGACCTGTTTTTCTCCCCAGATTTGTTTTTATTTTTAATGTGTAGTTTTTCTTCACTTACACACACCCTGACTCCCTCAGGAGCCCCATGGCACACCTTGCCGGCCCCCAACTACTCTCCAGCCGCACTCAACTAGCATCATCCTACCATAGAATGCCTCCCCCCCCCCCCCGGCGGAGTTGGGGTAAATGGGATGTACCGCTGATAGCATTCTTATTGTCCAGTGATGTAATGGAGGCATGGGGCCCAGATATACCGGTCTCCGTCTTCCTCAGGCATTGGGGCCATTTTCACTGGACCCTTCTCTTGAGAGAGACAGCAACTGTGTCAACGCCATGCACAAGTGTGCGTGAACCACATGGCATTGGCCAGTGTCTCCCCACCCACAAAGCTGCGCTGACTAGTACCTCCACTTGTGGTCACCTAGGTGGCACTATTTCGTAAGCATCACACAACCCCCCTCCCCCTAGAGAGAGAGAATGTGTAACCTTTGGGATGCTCAACCTTTCTCCTACTGGCTGGCCCCCTAGCAACCCAGGCTCGTTCCTGAAGCCCGGTTGCCAACGTCATGATCGGTAACCCTACTGCTGTGCTGACAAGCCAGTCTGTTCTCCCAGATGTGATGATGATTTGTTTTATGGCTAGAAGGATATAGGCAAAAGGTGTGCTATAATATGTTTTGACTGACTATACCCATAGGTCATGAGCCGGGAGCTAAATACTTACGTAGATTTTGATTACTTAGTGGACTCAATTACTGTGACAGGTTTAAAGATCAGTCAACTTGTGCCCTAACATTTGTAGATAAAGGCATTTGCTTTCTAAAACGTGTCAAGACGTTTTACTATCTGTACAAGCACTATCAATGAAGGATTTTTGCATGCCATTTAATTCCAGCATTTATCTCACCGGAGACGGCAACATATAAAGGGGGTTATGCCCATTTGTCCCTAAAATTAGCAGTTGTGCTTCTCCCTCTACGTCATCTTAACCTGCCCCACCAAACCTCCCCTCCAGGTTTATGCCTTCTAAAATTAATTTTATTGCACCTGACTCTATGTGTTGAATTTCTATGATTCTAACGCTTGTAACATAACATGCATTTGTGTGATGCTTGGGTGTAATTATTATCCTGTCACTGTATGTAAAATGTTTCACATTGAATGTAATTAACTCTGGGTCGCCCCTGAAAAAGGGACACCATGTCTCAGTGGGCTCACCCAGTTAACAAATTTCAGTAAATGAATAGTTTTGATTTGTAAGCAGCTTTTATGATGTGGTGGTGAGTGCAGGATTTTTTGTACGTTTGCCACTGTTTGCTTCAGTTACTAGAGTTGGAAATGTACCAGACTGGCTCCACCCACTTCCAAAAATCATGAAACTTGTGTCCTGAACTTCCAGACATACTGCATGTTAGTAGTTGCAATTCTGAAGAAGATCCAGCTTGTTGTTAGAGAGTCTTGGATCTGGGTAATTTGGTGGACACACCTCAAATGCTGTGGGATATCATAGAAAACATAGAGACAGAGAATCTGTCAGCAGATAAGGATCATATGGCACACCTAGTCTGCCCATTTCCCTACTCACTGCTACAGCCCCAGATCCTATTTGATCTGCGGGCTCCCCTGCTCGGCACGTCTCCAGAGTACCCTTATGTCTATCCCATGCACTCTTGAACCCCCGTATTGTTTTCACACCCACCACTTCTGCTGGAAGGCTGTTCCATGGCTCCACCACCCTTTCAGTGAAAAAGTACTTCCTAACATTACCCCTGAGCCTTCCACCCTTCAGCCTCATATCATGCCCCCTTGTTCTTGTGCAGAGTTTTCTTTGAAATATGCTTTCCACCTGCACCCTGTTTATTCCCCTAAGGTACTTGAAAGTCTGTATCATATCTCCCCTCTCCCTTCTTTCCTCCAGTGAATAGATATTAAGGTCCTTAAGTCTTCCCTCGTAGGGCTTCTGATGCAGTCCCTGTACCATCTTCGTTGCCCTTCTCTGGACTGTCTCTATTTTGTCAATGTCCTTCTGGAGATGTGGTCTCCAGAACTGGACACAGTACTCCAGCTGAGGTCTCACCAGTATCATGCTAGTAATATCATGCTGTCTTTATGAGCTCCATAATGGTGACAAGCTTGGAAAACATTCTGGGAAAACATTCACTCACAGATTTACTGCTCAAAAACCAAGTTGTTTTTTTTTTGGGGGACAAAAACTTTTTCTGGGAGGACATTAAAAAACAAGATGACATCCTAATAACTAGGTGTTTGCATAGCATACTTATTTCATCCTTGTTTGTGCAGCTGAGGGAGGTGGACGAACATGATGGACCTACAGTCCCTTCTAACCTTATTATGTTGAAGCACATGAGATGAGAGAGGATTTAGGGTCTATTTTCTGTTGACCGTGTCATTCAGCTGTGGGGGGCATGTAGATTTCCTATATTTAGGCTCATCAGAATGATCGGGGGTATTAGAACAAAAGCTGTACGGAGAGGCGGGAGCCCCTTAGGTTCATCCTAGAGACGAGGAGTTTTAAGAGGGCGCGTGATCCCAGTCTTCTTCATACTCGAGGGCATCGACTAGATCAAATGGTCAGATGTTTGATCCTTCAGCAAGACACGGTGATATGCACGGAAGCTTAGAGATGGTAACTTTAAGGGGCAATATTAGAAGGTACTTTTTTCTGCCAGAGTGTGGGAACCTATGTAAGCCTACCAGTCTAATCAGTTTGTCAAGAAATGTATTTATACAGGAAAAATATCCACAAAATCAAATGATTGCCTTTCAGGGATAACCTGTACAACAACACTAAGCATAAACATTAACTAATAAAACAAATACTGTAACACAATTAGAAATACAGTATTTAAAAAAAGCTTAATCACTTTCGGAAGTAAGCAATATTTTTTATTATAGTTAAAAAGACCATTTTGCCGGCAGAGTGGCGCGGAAGGTTGAAGCGCTGGACGCCACACCTCACACCACGCCGGTGATCTGGGTTCGGGAATGGGCTTGGGATGTTGGGGGGTCGGTGGAGGCGGGAGAGGATTGAGCGTCCAGAGGACTGCTCTCCTCTCTTGGGGGTGGGTGGATTGTGTCTTTTGCTACTGGCGCGGCTCCCAGCGGAGACTGGGGGCAGCACACTTTGTGGACCATGCTGAGGGGTTGAGGCTGTGGCGGACGTCCTGTGGGCAGATGCGAGAGTGCACCCATCATGCACTGGATGTCATTGCACGTCTGAGCCTTGGGGGCAACAGAAAAAGGGAAAAACCGCCCTGGCACCTGGGAAGGTGACGACAGGTCCATAGGCGGCCTCATGCTCTCTGCCAGACCTTCCCAGTCAGCCCTTGGATTGCCTCCTCACTCCGCCGCCCATTAGATTATAGAAGGGGCGCCAGTAGGAGTTGGCGGCCCCGGGTGGGGGAGTAGAGCTGGAAGGGTCTGCAGTTGGAGCAAAGGAGAAGCAAACCCAGTTTATGGTTCTGGCCTGGGAGCTCTCAGGCTGAGCGGGAAAAAGGCTGGCCATGTCCGAGAGAGTCCTATGGGACCAACATAGGAGGCTACAAATAGAGTTGCCAAAAAAAAAAAGACCATTTTGGGGCCAGCCCGGTGGCGCTGAGGCATCTGCCTTACCTCACACCACGCCAGCGACCCGGGTTCAGAAACAAGCCCGGGGAGCCGGGGGTCGGCTGGGGAAGAGCCGATTTGAGCATCCGGTAAACTGCACTCCTCTTCTGTCCTGGGGGGAGTCTATGGCCCACGACGTTAATGGCCCCCAATGGTGACTGGGTGCATGGTAGTTGGGGGACCAGGAAGGGGACGACATTAGGCGGCTGTCCTGTGGGTGCATGCGGAAGTGCGCATGCCACGTGCTGGACAGCACTGCACATCCTGCGTGGGGGGGAGGGGGAGAACAGCAGAAAAAAGTGGAAAATACAGCTACTGGGGGAGGCGGTGGCAGACCCCAGTGGCCAAAGCCCACACGCCCAGTGCCTGCTCCAACCCCGACTTGACTCTCCTTGGTCCCCGCCTCCTCCCGCAAGGTGCCAGCGGGAGAGGGGGGGAACCAACAGCCGATTGGTGGGCCGCCTGAGAGATGCATTGGGAGCTGGTGATGGGGGATAAATAGAATTGGAAAAAAAAAAAGACCCTTTTGAAGGTCATACCACTTGTTAAATTCCTTAGATCTGGAGATAGTCTGTTACAAAAAGAGGCAGCCCTGAATTTAAATGCTTGTTCATTTCAGTTTGTCTACACTTTATGTAAGGTGAAGTCTCTGTCTTTCACATCCCAGTAGATTATAGGTAAAAGCTCTAGGTTTTGATGTGTCTATGAGGTAGTTTGGAATTAGACCTTTGTTTTCCACACTATCACAGCCCAATTTTGGCTTCGCCTTTCCACCAAAGGTGGCTAGCCAGACTGGTTTCTTAAGAAGACAACTATGAGTTTGAAAACATCTTTTTGTTATGAATCTGAGTATTCTGTCATAGAAGTTGTTCAGTAAAAATAACAGATTTTGACTTGCCACTCTATTGATAGCATCTCTCTAATCCAAATTTTGCAGAATTGTGTACATTATAATAATGCCAGGGAGGAAAGTTGCTGTGAAGACAGTACAGGTTTTTAAGGTACACCCGGGTTCATTTTTGCTTACCAGGGTCATCAGTGTGTATCCTGGGTAATAGATGGGGTAGGGAATCACTATATATTAGTTTATGTGTGCACTGCATACTTCATCTTCTCTTGTGAAGTAGGGACATGATGGACCTAAAGTTCCTTCCAACCTTAAACTACTATGTTACCTACTTAAGAAGTAGGTGAATATTGTCCTAGTGAACATTTAGTGTGCTGTTTCGGCAAGCAAAAACTACCGAAACTGGCTGGCCCAGTGGCGTGAAGGGCTAAGGCTTTGAATGCCTTGCTTCCTGCCACATTGACAACTTGTGCTTGGGAATGAGCACGGGTTAACATAGAAACATAGACTTTGACGGCAGATAAGGACCACTTGGCCCACCCAGTCTGCCCATTTCCCTACCTACTGGATAAGCTGCAGATTCTAGCTAACCAACAGCCTACTTCCTGCCACCCCCCCACTACAATTGCCTTGTGTCTGTCCCATGCATGTTTGAATTCCCCTACTGTTTTAGCCCCAACAACCTCCCCAGGAAGGCAGTTCCACGATCCACTACTCTCCTCCGTGAAAAAGATTTCCTCACATTACCCCTGAGCCGTCCCCTCTATCTTTAAATTGTGTCCCTTGTTCTTACACATCTCTTTTCTGAAAGATGCTACCCTCCTGGACTTTGTTGATTCCCTTGAGGTACTTGAACGTTTCTATCATGTCCCCCTGTCCCTCCTTTCATCAAGGGTATACATATTAAGCTCTCTCAGTCTCTCTTCATATGATTTCTGATGCAGACCCTGCACCATTTTAGTTGCCCTCCTCTGGACTGCTTCCATCCTGTCTATGTCCTTGCATAGATGAGGTCTCCAAAACTGCACACAGTACTCCAGATGGGGTCTCACCAACTGTCTGTACAGAAGGATAACCACTTCCCTTTTTCTACTTGTGATGCCCCTTCCTATGCATCCCAGTATCCCCCTTGCTCTCCTTACTGACTTCTCACATTGCTTACCCACCTTTAGATCATCTGATATGACTACCCCCAAGTCCCATTCCATTTTTGTTGTTGTTAGTACCTCCCCTGCTATTGTGTACTCTTCTCCTGGGATTTTGTTTCCCAGGTGCATTACTTTGCACTTCTTTGCATTGAATCTAAGTTGCCATATGTCTGACCATTCCTCCAACCTTGCCAAGTCCCTTCTCATCCTTTCTACCCCTTGTGTATCAACTCTGTTACAGATCTTTGTATCATCTGCAAAGAGGCATACCTTTCCCTCCAAACCCTCTGCAATGTCACCTATAAAGATGTTAAAGAGGACTGGACCCAGTACTGAGCCCTGAGGTACTCCACTAGTGACGCCCCTTTCTTCGGAATGTGTTCCACTCACTATTACTTTCTGTGTCCTGTTGTGCAGCCAGTTTGCAACCCAGGCTACCACCCTGGGACCCACTCCCAAAATGGCTAACTTGATTATTAATCTTTTGTGTGGGACTGTGTCAAATGCCTTGCTAAAGTCTAGGTAGGCCATATCCACAGCCCCTCCCTGGTCTATTACTTTGGTCACCCAGTCAAAGAAATCTATTAGATTCGTCTGACATGACCTTCCTGCTGTAAATCCATGCTGCTTTGGGTCCTGTGCCCCGCTGGCCTCTAGGTACTCAACAATTCTTTCTTTCAGAAGTGATGCCATCATTTTCCTACCACTGAGGTCAAACTTACAGGTCTGTAGTTTCCTGCTTCTGCCTTGCTCCCACTTTTGTGAAGGGGAATCACATCTGCCCTCCTCCAGTCCTCAGGCACCCCATCCTCCCATGATTTGTTAAAAGTGTGGTCAGTGGTGTCACTAGGTCCTCCTTAGTTCTTTTAGGATTCTGGCGAATCCCATCAGGCCCCATTGCTTGTCCACCTTGAGTTTTAGGAGTTCTTTCAGGACTCTTTCTTCTGTAAATGGACTGGTGTCAACCCCCTACCCAGAGTGCTTCTATTGTCTGGTTTAGGTAATCCTCCTCATCTTCTTTTGTGAATACTGAGCAAAGTATTCATTCAGTGTCTCTGCCTTTTCACTGTCTCCCTCTGCCCCCTCCCTCTCCTTATTAATCTTCAATATTCCTCCTTAACCTTTCTATGCTCCCTAATGTACCTATAAAAGGTTTTATCCCCCTTCTTAACTGACTTGGCTATTTTTTCCTCAGTTTGGGCTTTTGCTATTCTGACTGCCTTCCCCACTTCTTTCTGCTTTAATTGATACAGTTCCCTGTCGTGCTCCTTCTGTGATGCCTTATACTTTTTGAATGCAACCTTTTTCTCCTTAACCTTCCTTGCCACCTCTTTTGAGAACCATAGTGGTTTTTCACTCCGCTTTGTT
The DNA here is from genome assembly GCA_016271365.2 of Neoceratodus forsteri. Classification (NCBI taxonomy): domain Eukaryota; kingdom Metazoa; phylum Chordata; order Ceratodontiformes; family Ceratodontidae; genus Neoceratodus; species Neoceratodus forsteri. The sequence continues at coordinate 987,512,539 of CM057450.1, forward strand.
TTCTTTATCTGTTTCACACAAAGGCTTGTTGCCTCTATGATGGCAGTTTTGATTTTTCTCCATTGTTCTTCCACCCCTCCTTTTTGGCCATTTGCTGGTGTATTCCTCAGGTATTCACCAATTTTGCCAAAGTCAGCCCTTCTAAAGTCCAGTATGCTTGTTTTTGTATGGCTTATCTCCATGGTTGCGTATTGTGAAGCACACTGTGCAGTGGTCGCTTGTTCCCAGATGTCTACTGACTTCTAAATTTGTGATCCTCTCCATTTGAGAGTACCAGGTCTAGTATTTGCTTCCTCCCGTGTGGGTTCCAACACTAGCTGTCTAAGGCTGCTTCTGCAGGCATCAAGAATGACCCTGCTCTTGGATGTGGCTGCAGTACATGTCATCCAGTTAACATCTGGCATATTCAGGTCCCCCATTAACAGTATCTCCCATTTTTTCAGCCATTTTGAGAATGTCTCTATTATTTTCTTGTCCATTTCTCCCTTGAGATGGGGTCTGTATACAACCCCTGTGCGGATTATGATGCCATTCCCTGTCTCCAAGGTGACCCAGAGTGCCTCTTGTCCTCCCCCTTTACTTTTTAGTTCTATAGCTTTGATCCCTTCCCTTATGTATAGAGCTACTCCACCTCCTCTTTTCCCCTCCCTGTCCCTTCTGTAGACTGTGTACCCCGGTATGTTGACATCCCAGTCATGATTCCCCGGGTACCATGTTTCTGTGACTGCCACAATATCCAGGTGTTCATCTTCCATCAAGGCTACTTCAGGAAGCTTGTTTCCAGACTATGGGTATTGGTACTCATTGCCCTCCATTTAATGTTGGCTTTATCCTTTTTTCCCCCATGCCTGCTCTTTTTGCTGTTGTCTATTTTTCCATTTACCCCTGTCCTGCCCTCTGTTGAGCACTGTACCTCAGTGTTTACCTTACTACCCGTCATGTTTTGTGGGGGGAGGCTTTAAATTTTCTGCCTCTTATTAGCACCTCCCCCCATGGCTAGTTTTAAAAGCTTGCCAAGGAAACATTTAAACCTGTCACTTAGGATCTTGGTTTTCTTCATGGACAGATGCAGACCATCGTGCCAGTATAAACCTTCATCTCTCCAGGTGTACCCCCAGTCCCCAATGAAGCCAAAGCCCTGTGCTCTGCACCAGTTTTGCAACCATTCATTAAACTGCATGGTGTGTAGTACCCTAGCCTCACCCCTGCCATGGACTGGCAGCATCTCTGAGAAGGTAACTGTGCTTGCTACCTGTCTGAGGCCCCTCCCCAACTCCACAGTTTTATCCTGCACTGCACTGATCCCATGCCTAGTTAGGTCATTTGTCCCAAGGTGGACAATGATATCTAGTTCCCTCTCCTGTGATGCTGCTTCAAGTTGCCTCAAGTTGGCGGAGTGGGAGAGGATTGAGTGTCCCAGGGACTGTTCTCTTCTTCCAGGGTGGGGTGGCCAGCCAAGTCCATCTTTAAGTGCCACTGGGTGGAGGCCGGGTGGTAGTGCAGACAAATGAACGACTCAAGGGAGGGGCCGCGATTCCACAGGGCATGTGTGCCTCCACACGCACGTCCTGACGGGCCTCTGTGGCATGAGCACCTGGGGGAAAATGAAAAAAGGAACCTGAAGGCAGACCACTGCCCTGCGCACCCCACGGACCCATGCTGACACCCGGATGCCTGGAGCAACTCTAGATCATGGACGTGGGGGGTGGTAATCCCCCCTCCAACCCCACCATAGGGGGAAAGCTGTGGGGACTCGCTCCAGGTGTGGCAAATTGGCCACTACGGTCCTATTTCTCTGTAATTTTCTTTAATTTCCCAAAAGGCCATGACATAAGGTTCAGTTTATAAGAGTATCATGGGTCTGTGTCTCTGTTTCAGCTGGAGATTCAAGTGTAAAACAAAGGGGATTAATTGACGTAGCAAGGCTGTAAGAAAATTCATTTGTGTTTTGAATAGCTCAGAAGTTGGACCCGGGTCCCGGAGTCGAGATGTCTGAAGTTCTTTTGTGTGCCTCCAGACCAGGGTCTTGTCAGACAAAGGAGAAAAATTTCAGAATTTAGAATTTAAAGGGCTCATCTTTATGTAAAATGCTGAGTTAATATCATTATAGCCTGACTACCCAGGGAGTTAGTGCAGTGTGCAAAACCCATTGCTGCTATGTGTTTTAAATTTTAAAACTTTGGGGAATTTAGGAAAGAGCAAGAGAGACCCCTGTAGGCGTAGAGCTGAACATCTGAATCTTAACCATATACTTTTAACCTTATCGTAGTGCATGTTTGTTTGCTTGTAGTTACTATGTCAATATTGTTTTATTATTATTATTATTATTATTCTGGGTCACTTGTAGCTCATTCGCTGTAATTCACATGTCTGTTCCTTGCTGTATATTTTACTGGTATTTGTCTATACTGTTCATTGTGAAATGTTTCCTCCCTGTATCTCTTGCCCTGTTGTTGTATTCACTGTACTGTCTGGCTTTGTAACCTCCCGGGTCGTGTCTGAAAATGTTGAAGCAGCATAATATTTTGTGATGATTTGCATATACATATACAGCCCATGATACTTTGCATTAGTATGTGTGATTTTGTATTTCTTTGAAACTTGGCTTCCCAGCCAGTGCCCCTTTGGGGCAACCCTTGCCTCAGTGCTGGCACACTAAGGTTCTTTGTCTTTTAGCTTGTATTTTGGTTTTATTGGGCTCACCACAACCCAACCCAGATAGACCAGTTTAGGGTAGCTGGTTTATTGTACGGCGGTGTCATACAGATGAGGCACACTGATGAGTCTTGATAGGACGAAACACGTTCTGTGTCTTCTGTTGGCACCCTTTGCAGACTGTGTGAGAGGTCTTTCGGCACCATGCATTTCTGCTTAAAGTTGAACCAGCATAATATTTTGTGGTAATTATGGGAGTATGTATGATTTTGTATTTTTTGGCTAGCACACTTACCTGGTCAACAGATGCTGAATAAATAAAGTTTTAAGAGACCGGCCAATCTGGAGGAGGGCTGAACTGATCTCACAGACCCTATAAAAACTGCTGTGAGGAGAGAAAAATTAGCATTTTGTTGAACATTTAGCAGTTGCCTATGTGAGTCTAACACATGAAAAGGAATTGCTGTGTGTGTGGAAAGATTTTCCGCACACGTAAAAGGACTGGCTAGCTGCTTCAAGGCAGATCCAGAACCCTTGCAACAGATCTTCATATCTGCACAGAAAAGCCCTGTTCTACTGGAAAAGTAGATCAGAGAACAAAAATCACCTTGTCTTTTGGACATTTTCATCTGAACTTGGAAAAGAAGATTTTTCAAATGACTTGCTCTTTGCTTATCTTGTACACTGAACACCACAGGTAGACTTTATTAGAATTCTAAAAGTGTAGGTTTTTCTGTTTAATCCATGTTATTTTAGAATTATTGTCTGCAACTCAATGATTAAATTTGTTGTAGAATGTTGTAATGCTTTTCGGCGATTGTGAAGATCCCCGTCTGTGTTGCGCCTACTAGGTGAACTATGATATGTGGTCCACAAGCGTGGTATGCTCGCCTAGCAAAAAAAAAAGATTGTGTCTTGGGTCAAAAATGCTGAAATGTTTAAGTTTAGTTAAACATCAGTTACACCTCCCAATCACATGAAAATGAGTAGTTGTACTCAGTGTAACATTAGTGATTCACAATGTGAATGAGACTGAGTGCAATGTGATTTGGAATCATTCTTGAAAATGTTTCTTTCTTTTCTTTACAAAATTATTGATATTACTCTTTCTGTGTGGCCCCCGCCCCACCGGGTGCTCTGATAAAGTTGTGTTTATGCCTGAGGAGTGTGGGGGATGGAGCACCCCCACAGAAAGAATAATATCACTGAACATTGTTGCTTCACATATTGCTGCTTAAAGTTGCTGTCACTCGAAGTTAAGAGTTCTTATGTTTTGTAATAATCTGTAGTATTACTCTTTCTGTGGGGGTGCTCCGGCCCCCCCCACCACCTGTGTGCACCGATGAAATTGTATTTTTTTACCTGGGGGTGTGTGGGGGCTTTAGCGTCCCCACAGAAAGAATAATATCACTGCTTATTGCAAAATATAAGAACTCGAAGTTCGATAGTTCTAGACATTTTTTTTTAAATGTTTTCAAATAATCTGTGATATTATTCTTTCTGTGGGGGCACTCTGTTCCCCACACCCCCTGGGTGCTCCGATGAAGTTACATTTACTCAGAATCTTTTTTTTTTTTTGTGGGGCACAGTTATGAGAATACAACTTATTGGGCTCGGTGACGATTTGCTGATTTTTGGGGCTTTAAACATTTTCCAGTGCAGCTAGGTTTCGGCACTACCACATCACCATGCTGGTGCTGTAAAACACCGGCTACTGAAAAAAGCGCAGCAACAGACTGGGGATCTTCATGATCGCCATGCTTTCTTTAAGTAAACTTTGACTATATTTTTATGAACAACTCTGTCTGGGCCTATTGCTGTGTGTGTTATTTTTGGGATAAAAGCTTTGTTCACACTGTGCCTAATTGCTCTAGGGCCAAAACGCTACCAAAGAAACAAAATAAGTAGACCGCTCACTACGATACAGAATATTAGAAAAGGCTCCTTGGATAGTAGGAGAGGAAGCTGTCCTTCTTGACAGTCAAAGTAACAGGGTTCATCAAGGAGGGGTGGTCTTCTGGGAGTAGGGGGATCCAACTGTGCCTAGGGGTGAGCTCATGACACCCGGTAGGTCTGAGGGAGGTGGTTGCCAGTTGGGGGGAGGTGGAGACGTGCGGGTGTCTCTTGGGGGGGAGGTGGAGACGTGCAGGGGTCTTCGGTGAAAAGCCAGAAAAAACTAACAGGTTGACGGCTAGTGCAGTGGTAGAGCCACCACTTGCCATCCAGACAACCCTGGTTCGTGACCCGAGTCCAGGACATCTGGTGCTGACTGGTGAGTAGGGGTTCTGGTATGTGTCTGAATGTCCCCTGCTTGGGGAGAGAGGGAAGGAGGGTGCCCCCTTCCGCTGCATGACTGCCCTGTGGTGGCCCTGGGGCAGGGTGCATCATACAGGAAGGAAGAAGTGGTCCCTCTGAAGTGGCCTTACGTCGGCACGCACATGCTCGCTTGGTAAATGACACAGAGGTGTCACATGCCCAGAGTGGAGCCAGCAGGGGAGTTCTGAAGGTAAGGTGGGGCTCACCTGTCCTTCTGAAGGCCCTGATAGGCGCTCTGCCAGTTCACGTCTCAGGACCACGCCCAGGTGAGGACTTAGTGGGAATAAAACCCCAGCAGCACCAGGCAAATGAAGTCACCTCACCCCCCATGCCACAGTAGTGTCCTTCCTCCTGGCCCCTGACCTAGTGAGATATCCTCCTCCTTCCAGCTTGGGGAATTGGGGAGGGGGGGGGCGCCTGCAGGGGACAAGATGTGGGTTCTGGGGTGTTCAGAGAGCATGTTGAGCAGAGGCCGGTGGTGATTGGAATATTGGAGGACTCCTGTGGTGGACAGAAGGGTTTGGCAGGTGGAAGGAGGAACGGACAGACAGTGAGGAGAACTGGGGGCAAAAATAATGTAAACAAAAAAAGTTGTTTTTTATTTCTTTTGTTAGAGAACCTTTTGTAATGGAGCTTGTTTATCCCCCCCTTCGACAATGGCTCTCAGCCCCAACATCCATTAACAATCGCGCAGCAGGGGCCTGAGAGTACCAGGATGGGGGAAGTCCTAGTCATGCTGCTGATGAAGGTATTGTCCCTGGTTTGCTCTATACCCTCCCACCTTCTTTTGGTGCTGTGAACACACGTTCAAGGTGCATAGCATCCCTGTGGAGGAGATAGCGCTCCTTGGCCCACCACGGGTGTTGCTATTGTAGTGAAATGCATTGCCTCCCTTTCCTTGCCAGGAAGCTCTGATGACAGCAGGCACCAGTGGCCAGATAACTTGAGACCCAGGCTCATTCTAGAAGCCAGGTTGTCCGTATGGTAGTGCAGCGTGCTAATGCTTGTCCTTTGGTACAGTCCAGAGGTGATACCTTTATTAAGCTAATGAATAGTTCAGGCATACAAAATGCTGAGACCTCTAGAGTTTCTCTTATCTAACCATTCATGGTGCCCCTTGGGCTGCTGTAATACCATAGTATTAACACTATGATATATTTTGCGTGGTTATCAGTTTGAAAAAATTGCATTGTGACACTCCTAGCCACACTGGCCAATTTTAAAATTGTTGCTGCCATTATAAACAAGGGAGGAGGGAGTGCTGCTGTTACTCTGTGATCTAGAGACTCTTACTGTCCATTTCAGACTCGAACCCTCTGGTTGTTATTGATGACGAGTCAGCAGTTTTTGACCAGGAAAGACACACTAAGCTGAGGCTTGTTTCAGGTACATCCTGGGAGCATGAGGAAGTAAGTGACTTGCTCATGTTCAAACAGTATGCAAGTGGTTTCCAGATCCAGTTCTCCAGGTTTGCAGCTCGGTTCCGTGCTCTTTTTTTTTCTTTTTTTTTTTTTTAATGCTCACTTTGTTGGCCCTCTGACTACGTTGTACTGCCTCTCTTCTGAGTTCGGGGCATTGACAGGAGCAACTGCAGGAAAGCGTGTGCTATAAAACATGATCGGCTGTGCCTGCAGCAAATTCTGTAAAACGTAAAGCAAGAAGCCTTGCTTCTGCCCAGCCTGGTGGGAGACAGAGGACCATATGCATTCCCCCGTAATCCCACACTGGAACTGGCAGGAGCCGTGTGCATCAAAGGCAAGGCACCGAGCTCCCAGGAGAGTGGGCAAGGGCTGTCTGGCATTTGCACATCCCCATTTGTTGATCTCTGAGCAGCATTGGAGTCTGTCTGGAAAAGTCGCTGCTCACTCACTCTTCTGATCGTAGAAAACGTACAGCTAGGTGGCCCAGTTGCTGGGTGGGGGACAGACTTAAAAAATACAAAAAGGTATAATTAAAAAAAAAGAACTCTTACTACAGCATAATTGTAGGCCTGATAGAATTGTGATGGTCCTTGAAACTGATAATTTTTAATTGACCTAGCTTGTGACCTCTAATTAATTGCTTGGACAACCCCCCCCATAAGGAAGAAGGGCGGCCCAAAGTCTCAAACCCACCAAATGGGTTGCTAGTGGGTATAATAGTCTTTTCTGGGGGAAGGGCCTGTTTTGCCCCCCCCCCCCGTATCATTCTCTGAGTACATTGATACAGCAGGCATGCTTCCCCCGCCACTGTTTTTTTTTAACTTTATTTTTATTCATTTTAACATGAACATACCGAAGCATTACATTTGATGGAGCAAGGTTACAGTAGCTCCCCCATGATTTTGAAAGGCGCTATATAAATAAAGAACTGATTGCTTGTTAATCTGCGATACACATGTTAGCATCAGTATTATTAATCCATCGAGTAATGATGCATCATATGGGGTTCTGTCCTTGTATACAACTTTCATACAGTATAATTTAGGATAGCCAGCCACATTAAACCAGTGGGATTAAAGACGTAAATAGTTAAACATTTAATGTATTTGCTGTCTGTGACCAAAATAGCCACTGTTCCCACTTACTTAGCGTCTGGTTAGTAGATGCTTTCTCCCCGAAGCTGCATCAATTCCACCAAAAACCTGAGTCATTTTGATAATTTAAACAGGGATACGTTTACATACTAACATACTAAAAGCCAGCAGAATAGGCCCAACCGTCTGTCGTGTCTGCTTGCTCGATAGCCAGCAACCCAGTGGGTGCTCGCCTTTCCGCCCCCCCCCCCGCCCCCGAGAGGGTCTTCATTGACTTCAGTTTCCCCTTGTACCTGTCCCACCCCTTCTTGAAGCCCTCCACTGTGCCCTCCTCACCAGCATCCCGGGCAGCGCATTCCACGGTTCCAACACCCTCTCAGTAAAGTAATGCTTCCTATGCTCCCATCTGTAATTTCTCCCCTCCAATTTCCACTCATGCCTCCTGGTTGTCTCCCCCCCCCCCCCTTTAGCCTAAACAACTCCTTGGTTCCGCTCTTGGTTATTCCTTTTACATACTTGAAGACCCATATCATGTCTCCCTGTTCCTCCTCTCCTCAGTGTGTACAGCCAAGCTCTTCCAGTCTCTCCTCATAAGTCCTCCCCTCCATGCCCTGAATCATCCTGGTCGCTCTCCTCTGGACTCTCTCCAGTAGCACTATGTCCTTCTTCAGATGAGGTCTCCAGAACTGTACACAATACTCGAGCTGCGGCCTGACCAAGGCATTATATAGAGGGAGGATCACCTCCCTCCTCCTGTACGTAATTCCCCTAGCTATGCATCCAAGTATCCTGTTTGCTTTGGCTGCAACTCTTCCACAATTTTCAGAGTTATTCATTTTGACATCTACCACCACCCCTAGATCCCGCTCTCCCAATGTGGTTTGTAATGTGACCCCCACAAAAGGGTGTAAACGTGGCCCGGGTTTTTGACACCCAAATGAAGTACCTTACATTTCCTGCCATTAAATTTCAATCCCCACCTCTTTGACCACCCCTCCAGGGTATCCAGATCCCCCTGGACTGCCTCCCTTGCTTCCTCCCAATCCACCAGTGCTCCCAGTTTTGAATCGTCCGCAAAGAAACTGTCTACTCCTAACCCCCCTCCCTATATCCGAGACATAAGCATTGAACAGGAGTGGCCCCAATACTGAACCCTTGGGGACCCCACTGATCACCTTCCTGGGGGAGGAGACTATCCCATCAACCATTACCCTCTGTATTCGCCCCGAAAGCCAATTTTCGATGCACTTGAGCTCCTGTCCTCCCACCCCCATTTCCCTCAGCTTTGCTATCAGCCCACTATGAGGCACTGAATCAAACGCCTTGCTGAAATCTAGGTATAGGACATCCACCGCCCTATGCCTATCCAAGGTCCCTGTCACCCAGTCATAAAACTCTACGAGGTTGGACTGACATGATCTCCCCAGGACGAAGCCATACTGTTTATCATCCTGGTGCCCTAACCTTCTCAACTGCCTCTCAAGCCTCTCCTTGATAAAGCCCTCCATTACTTTGCCTACCACAGATGTTAGACTGACAGGCCTATAATTCCCCATCTCCTCCCTAGAGCCCCCTTTATGTATAGGCACTACATAAGCCACCCTCCAGTCTTGTGGTACCCATCGTGTCTGCAGAGAGGTGCTATAGAGTACAGCCTGTGGAGCTGCCAGCTCCTCCGACAATTCCTTCAAAACCCTTGGATGTATCCCATCTGGCCCCGGCGCTTTATCAGTTTTTAGCTTCTGAAGGGCCTCCCTCACCCTATCCACTGTGATTTCTCCCCCCCAAAATCTCTCCCTCCTGCAGCCTTCCTACCCCTTCCGGGTCTGGCCCAGCCTGTACCCTAGCCTCTTCCCATCCTCTGGTCTCAGTCTGACCTCTCGCTTTTGCTGGCTCCTCCTCTCTTCAATCAGGCTGTAGGGATCCTCTCTCTCCCTGTGCAAAGATTGAGGTGAAGTACTCATTTAGCACCTCTGCCTGATCCTCTGCTTCCTGAGCCCACCCCCCCATGATCTTAATCCTGTTGATCTGCATCCTCTCTTTTCTCTTCTCTCTTATATATCTATAGAATCCCCCCCGGATATCCCTAGCCAGATTTTGCTCCATCCCTGCCTTGGCTAACTTCACCACTTTGGTGACCTTCCTGGCCAACAGTTCATACTATCCTCGCTCCTTATCTCCCCCCCCTTGAGTGTTTAAAACATGCATAGGCAGCCTTTTTTTCCCTCACCGCCTCCTGCACCTCCCTGGTCCACCAGCATGGCTTGCTGGTTCTACTATGCTTTCACCTTACTTTAGTACAGGACCTAGTAGCCTCTTGCACCCCATTTTTAATGGTCTCCCATAAGCTTCCAGCATCCATGTCCGGCCTAATCTTATCCAACCTCTCCCGTAGAATCCTACCCATACCCATGAAACCCACTCCCCTGATATCTACCACTACTGTATGAGTGCGGTTTTCCTCCCCCCAGATACAACAGAAACCAGCCTGTGGTGTGGTCACCACCCGCCAGTGGACTGCATACCTCCAGGCCCCTTATCTGGTCACTGTCCGCTAGGACAACGTCCAGTATCTGCCCCTTCTCTAGTAGGTTCCCCCACTTGCTGTACCAGAAGGGCATCCTGAAAGACATCCATCAGTCGCTGTTCCCTGTTTACAGAGGATGTCATGGTGTCCCAGTCTGCTCCCGACATATTAAGCTCACCCATGCCCACCACCCTACCCTTTCCAAGGTCACAGTGCCCCTTGATGTTCTCAACCAGTTTATCCTCCAGAGCCTCCTCTATTGCGGGGGGCCTGTAAACCACCCCTATTTTCAATTTGTTCCCTCCCCTCGTTTGCAGGGTTACCCAAATCGCCTCCACCCCCCCAACTCCACTAACCATTGTATCATTTCTGACTATCAGCACAACCCCTCTCCCTCTTCCCACTTCCCTATCTTTCCTGAATATTTTATAGCCCTCTAAATTTAGGTCCCAATCATTCCTCTGGGTGGACCATGTCTCTGTAATTGCGGCCACATCTGCTGATCCTTCAGCCAACATGGCCTGGAGCTCGGGCATTTTATTGCCCATGCTCTTGGCATTGATCAGGAGTATCCTCCATCCCAACCCATCTCCTCTCCCTAGTCTCCCCAACCCAGCACAGTCCCTTTTCTGCCCAATTTTCCTTAGATTTGCAACGTAGTCCCCCCCCCCCACTCCTCTCGTACCTTACACCTGGACCCTCAAACAGCTCCCCTGTGGCCTTTCTTTTATTTGACCCTCCCCCCTTTACAAGTTTTATTCATTTATTTATTCATTAAAAATCGGGTTTACAACCTTTGAGTCAGAGACTCATTTACAAAGGCACCTCGTCGAAGGGGGGGAGACATCAAGACAGTTATTATAGTGCAGATTAAAACTGAGGATAACATTACAGGTGCAGTAAAAGGAACATTTAACATAGATACACTTAGGTTACATAATGTAGTAGTTTGTATGTTACTTAGGTTACATAATGTTACAAAATTGTGAGTTACAATCATGGATATAGTAGATCCTCAGAGAAGACAGCGGGTTACATCCCTGTTTGGACTAGTAGGAGGCGGTAGGTCTGGGAGGAGAGGCTGTCCAGTAGCGATTGTCGAGCCAGGGGGCAAGGCGGTGGGAACCGCGAGGTTACAACGAGTTGTTGAACCTACAACAGCAGGTATTAAAGATATGGTTCTGAAAGGGCTGTTTTGAAGGAGCCAATTTTGGCAAGTTGGAGATGCAGCTAGAGAGGAGTTGAACCAGGTGGGGGCTCGTAGAGGAAGGATCTCTGGGCAAGAGATGTCTGGTTCTGGGCACCTTGAAAGTGGCCTTAACAGAGCTATGGGTGGTGGGCGATGAAGATGGCTGCTGTAGGGAGGTGGAGATTCGAGGAGTCCCAGCAGTGATTTCTTAGCGAGGCAGGTCTGGTAGAGCAGTCGCTCCTCAAAGTTGAGAAGATTGGTGGTAGTATAGAAGGCAGGTGTGAGTTCGGCTGGTGGCACTGGTCAGAGCCTGCAGGCCTTATTGATGGAGAGTTGGATTTTGGAGAGGGCAGTGTTGTCACCTGCAGCGTAGATGGGCAAGCCATAGTCCACGAGGGACAAGACGGAGGAGGTGATGGCCAGCCTGAGGGCAACCTGAGGCAGGCAGTCCCTGTGCCGGTATAGCAGGCCAATCCGAGAGTAAATGGTGGCTGACAGGGCATTAATGTGGGTGTGGAAGGAGAGGGCAGTATCGAACGTGAGGCCTAGATACTTGTATGTGGTCACTTGTTCTAGCGGGTGCAGAGTACTGGGGATAATCAAGAGGAGGGTATTTTTAGCTTTATTTTGGTGGTGGGAGAAGATCATTGATTTGGTTCTCTTTAGGTTAATGACCAGTCTGTGGTCGCTGAACCACCTTTCGGCTTGGTTGTAAGCTTGCTGGAGGGATAATTGGAGGGAGGTGGGATTGGGATGTGAGGCAACGAGGACTGCATAGTTTGCGGAGAGGAGCATTTTACCGGTACATGAGCTGGGGAAGGTGTTTAGGTAGAGACTAAAAAGTATTGGACCTAGGATGGAGCCCTGAGGGACCCCGGAGTGAACGGGAAGAGTGCTGGAGAGGGAACCGCTGATCTTGACACGCTGAGATCTAGCAGAGAGGCAGCTAGAGAACCAGGAAATGGGACCACTAGAGAAGCCAAGTTGGTGGAGAGAGTCGAGTAGAAGGGGATGACAAACAGTGTCAAAGGCCTTGGCGAGGTCAATGAACACTGCTTCTGCAAGGCTGCCAGAATCGAGAGCAGCATGCAGGTGTTGGGAGAATTCCAGGAGAGCCATGGTTGTACTGTGTCCTGGGCGGAAACCGTGCTGCTCTGGGCACATAATGTCATACTTGGTTAGGTATTCGGAGAGCTGGATCAACACCACTTTTTCAAGGGCTTTAGAGAGTGGGGGGAGGATGGAGATGGGCCGGTAATTGTTGGGGGTGGATCGGTTCCCACTCTTATGTATGGGTGTGATTTCAGCAGTTTCCAAGCACTTGGGGAACTGGCCCAGGTATAGAGACCAGTTTAGAAAGGTCAGTCAGGGGGACTAGGACTTCGTCCAAGACCATACGGAGGATCCTGGAGTCGAGAGGGTCACTGCTGGGGTTAGTGCTGCCTAAGGCTTTTAGCAGGTGCGGCCTGGCTTCTTGGGGGGGATAGGGTGCACAGGTAGAATGGTGGGCGATGCAGAACTGGAGGGAGAGAGGTGGGGATTGGGTCAAAGAAGCTGCTGGGGAGGACCAAGCTTAGGTCAGAGAAGGCAGTGTTAAGGCAATCGGCTATGAGGAGTGGATCTGTGGTGGGGGTGCCATTGATGGAGAGCTGAGATGGTGGGGGGGTGGGACTTCCCATTTAGCTCTTTCATATTATCCCAGAAGGTCCGGGCTGAGCCCCAAGTAGAAGTGAGGGTGGTCTGGTAGTGCTCTGCCTTTGCCCGCCTAATGGCCCAAGTGCACTTATTGCATTCTGCATTGTAGGCCTGTCTGTCAGACGCCTTTCCAGATTCTACAGCAATGTGCCAGAGTTATCTCCTTTTGAGTCTCTAGAGGAGGGTGGGGTGATGGTGGGGCATTGCATTTTAGGCGGATCCTGGTTGGGGGGCAAGGTCACAAGCCTTACAGAAGGCATTTGTGAAGTGGTCAAGAGCTGAGTCAATGTCAGGGGCGCGCTGGATAGGGGACCAGTCTAGCTGGGCCAGGTATTGTTTTAATTTTCTGAGGCCGCCTGGGTGTAAACAGCGGCATAGAGTGGCCTGGGACACTGGCTTCAGAGTGGAGGATGACCAGATACAGAGGACTGGGGAGTGATCACTAAGAGAGTTGGGGAGGACAGTGTTATATCCCAGATTTTGTAGGGGCCGTTAGATACAACATCTAGGAGAGTGCTGGTGCCAGTAGAGTGGTTGAATCTAGTGGGCTGGGTGACTAACTGGGACATATCCAGGGCAGCAAAGGAGTCCCTTATATGGGAGGCAGTGGAGGCAAACCAGTTAACATTGAGAGCACCTAGGATGATTTGCTCCACTTTGTGAGGGAGAGATGTGAGATAGTCAATGAGGGACTGGACCGTTTGGTTTTGATTCCTCGGGGGTACGTAGGAGACCGTGAGGAAGAGAGGGCCTCAGGCGGGGCCAGGTGTGATATTTAAGGTGAGGGCTTGGGCTCCATAATCAAGTTTAGGAGCTGGGAGTGCTTGACCTATAAGGGAGTCCCGTACGAGTAGTGCGCAACTAGTTTAAACCCCACCTCTCGCCTATAAATCCAGCAAGTTTTAGTTTCAAGATCTCCCTCCCCTCCAAGTTTAGGTGTAACCTATCCCTGGCATATAGCCCCTTATCCTCCCAAGTTTCCCCCCAATCCCCCACCAGCCCATATCCCTCTGCCTTGCACCAGTCCCTGAGCCACTGGTTCACCCCTCTAAGTCTTTGCTTGCTCTCCCCGGTTGCCCTTGGTACCGGCAGATTCTCAGAGAAGGAAATTTTGCTTCCAATAGAGTGACAAACCCTGGCCAGTTCCTGGAATTTAGCCTGTATTTCTAGCTCACTGTTCCCTTCCAAGTCATTTGTCCCCAGATGTACTAGGAAGTCCGGGGATCCCTCGCATTCCAGTGCTATCGAGTATAGGTGGAATTTGGCCTTGTGTATGGATAGTTCTGGTATATATTTAGCCTTGACTAGGCTACCTTTATTCTCACCCGCCCCTTCCCACTAGATACCCCGGTCATGGAGTCTCCCAGCAGTATCACCTTCGCCCCACCCTCCACTTTGTTAACCCGTTTTGGTCCTTCTAGACTCCTCCTACTGTCATCAACCCTCTGTCTGCTCCTTCCTCTCCCGTCAGCCAGGGGATCTTTATAAGTATGTTTTGTTCCTTCCAGACTCATCCTTCTGTCTACGACCCCCTTCTTGCTCCTCCCTCCCTCATCAGCCTGGGGGCCACCCTCATATGCATGCCCTGTCCTTACTATCTTCCTACGATGGCCAGTTCGCTCCTTGCCCCCAATCTCCCGGGTGGCCAGAATTTGCCCCCAGTTCTGCCCCCGTCTCCTGTCTTGAACTATAATTCTCCGATCCCCACCCAGTAACCTCCCACTCCTCCCCCACTCTGGACCTTCACTTCCCACCCCATCTGCTATATTTCTCCCTACCCTACTCTCCACTTCTTCCAGTGATTCCTTTCTAAACTGACTCTATCTAGAGAACTCTATATCGCCTCCTCCCCCGACTGACTTCCCAGACTGGACACCGACCTGACTCAGTCCTTCCTCCTTCCACCCTGGTCTCTCTCAGTGCCCCCCTACCATATTTCCCTCTAACCTAGGCTCATGACCATCTCTCCTCCATCCCTTCCTTTGATTCTGAATCCCTCCTCTGTCCTCCTCCCCCCTTAGCTTACTATCTGAGCCCTCACTATCCGCCTTCTCCCCCCACAACCAACCTCCTCCACTTCATCTCCTGGATATAATAGGGTGAATCAATTTGTAAGTGTGATGCTTGCCCCGTTTCTCTCTCTCCTACCCCTCTCCCTCTTCTGATCCCTCTGAGCAGCCCCCTCCCTACAGAGTACTTCCCGTACGTTGCTTGTTCCGCCCCCCACACCTCCCGAGTGACCATATGGTCCACCTATCCCCTGGGGTATGCCCATATGGCCCTGTCCACTTGTCCCCTGGGGTATGACATGTTGTCCACGTCTAAACACATATGGTCCATACCCCCCTTATCTCTTCCCCAAATCCCCTGATCTCCTTTCTAAGACCCTCCAATTGAAAACACACTGGGCACCCTCTGAATCTCCATGCCAATTTAAGATTATGGCCGCCTCACACCCTGTACACCCAATCGCCCTACCAAAGTTGCCCGCTCTGGCAGTTCCCAAGCCCACCCTCATTTTGTTGTGACAATGTAGCCCCCTATCAACAATACACACACCCACACACAATACCCAGCAATAGTCCGTTCACATCAAGGTACTCTCTTTTTACATCAGCAATTCCAGCAGTATTCAGTTCTCAGCAATTAGCCCTCGTTCCCCACAGTATCCTGCTATCAATCCCCTAAATAGTAATCCCAATGTCCCCCAGTATTATTTGCATCCTCCAGCAGTAACCACTATGCCCAAGCCAGCATAGAATGTAAATCTTATGCCTGCCCCCCCCCAGCCAGCATCAAGTCTGAGCTTATTGCTCCAGCTTAAACAGTCTCACCATGCCCACCCCCAAGACTCCACCCACTCAGACCATTTTAGAGAGGTCGGGGCCAGGTGGGTGGTGTGGGACACAAATACAGCTCCTTATCGGGTAAGTGAGGTGGCTGGGCCTGTCTTAAGTAGCCCAGCCGCACTTAATACTTGGCGCCCTCACACCCGATTGGTCCTCTGCAAACTCAGCTCCTCACTCCAGCCCTGGCCTGCTGCCGACTGCAACCGCAGGGAAGTCTGCTCTGGTACTCTTTCCACTGAGCTCCTCACCTTCCAGCCCTGGCCCACTGCCGACTGTAGCCACCGGGAATACTGCTCCAGTGCCCCTGATGCTCTCTACAGCTGTCGATGCAGCTCCGAAATCCTCCCTCCGCTGATGCGGCTGCCAATGCAGCCCCGGCTCCTCCCGCCTGGTGTACGGTCCCCGGTAGTTTCACTGCCACTGATGTGGCCACAACCTCTGCCCTCCAAGGTGCTCCCAGCAGATACAGCTCCTTATCGGGAAAGTGAGGTGGCTGGGCCCGTCTTAAGTAGCCCAGTCGCACTTCAAACTTGGTGCCCTCACACCCGATTGGTCCTCTGCAAACTCAGCTCCTCACTCCAGCCCTGGCCCACTGCCGACTGCAGCTGCTGGGAGGTCCGCTCCGGTGGCCTCTCCACTGAGCTCCTCACCTTCCAGCCCTGGCCCACTGCTGACAGCAGCCGCCAGGAATACTGCTCCAGTGCCCCCGATGCTGCCGATGCAGCTCCAAAATCCTCCCTCCGCTGATGCAGCTGCCGAAGCAGCCCCAGCTCCTTCTGCCTCGTGTGCTGCCCCCGGTAGTTTCACTGCCGCTGGTGCGGCCACAACCTCTGCCCTCCGAGGCACTCCCAGCAAATACTGCTCCTCTACCAAGTGACTTTCGTAGCTGTGTTCTATATGCACTATAGCTCTAATTATTTGACCCTTGAGGTACCTTACTATGTTGATTTCTCCTAAAAGTGATAGTTTACCACATAATACTACTAAATATTATTTACGCTCATCCTGACCTTCATTCCCATCCCTGGAGAGGCAAAATTACCTTCATGATGTCGTGTACCTCGTGGTCAGCGCCATTTATAATGCATGGCAATTGCAGTTATACTTCAACAACAAGACAATCAGAAGAAAATAATAAAAGATAAACCGAAAGTGTCATCCTGGAATGGGAAACCACTCGGTAGTGTAATAACTCTCCCTAACATCAAGGAGAGTAACATTTATGGAAAAAGTACCAGTAGTCATTTAGGTGGTTTCCCAGCCTCCACGATGATTGCTCTTCTACTCAATTCACAGAAGGTGTGAGGTGTAAACCACCATACCTCAGATATCTTCATCTGAATCCTGTGGTACCCCTTGAGCATCTGCTGATCACTACTAGAATTCTGACACAATGGCATTTACCCTTTTCCTGGCCTCTTCTGGATCACCGAATGTCCCCCGTAAGTAATACGGAGGCGTGCCGGAGCCAGGAGGGAGTGAGCCACAGAGTTGTTTTGGAAGCAGATTGAGTAGCTTGCATCTACAGCAAGTAGCAAAAGACCACTCTGGGAATATTTTAATTTCATGACCTTCCATGGTCACCGGGTAGTTGATTCTTGCCCACTGTAATATCATGTCCCGTATATCTGTTCCGGTAGTCACCAACATGATGGTGCGTGGTGTCATAGTATTGCCTTGGGCCCGTCTGAAATTGATACGGAAGGCCATCTTGAGAGAGTCTAGTTCCAACTGCAGGTCAGAGGGGAAATTGTCTGAAAACCATTGTTTGAGGTAAGCTAGCACGTTCTCCCCCTCCATGCCATCCGGAATTCCTACCAATCGCAAGTTCATTGCTCGGCTCGCATTTTCCATTGACTCCATGCGAGCGAGTAGATAATTGATCTCGGTTGTTGACTTGGCACAAGCCGCTTGGGTCCTCTGTGACTGATCGTTGGCTTCTGTGGCAACCTTTGTCGCTGAGTCAGTTTTTATGTCCTGTGTCCCCATTCTCTCAAAGACTTTTTTGAGCTTGCGGTCCATTTGTCTGACCGTGTCCAGGACAGTGTCCCAAGGCAGAGGATCTCCCGAACCTTTTGGGCCTGCTGTGTGCTCTAGTTCACCATGAGGGGCCTGTGCTGGTTATGAAGTAGATTTTTGGCCGGAGCCTCCGGCTGTTCTTTTTGGATGCCCCATACTATATTTGATATCTTTCTTCTCAGTAGTTAATGAGCCGAAGATACTGAAATAATATTTGTAAAAAAGTCACTCAGAGTTTGTTTAGCAGGTTTCTGTAGAGCATAATACAGAGTGATGGGGAAAAACTTCCAGTCATGAATGCGGCTCTCTGGCGCATGCCCCCCCCCCAACCACCACCACTCTTGACTCAATTACCACCTTTGGTCACCCAGATGGCAGTAACACAACAACAGGAGGCACTACTCAAACTTCCCGTAGGAGGAGTCTGTTCTCTGGGATGCTCAGTTCTTCTTCTGCTGGCCTGTTTTGGGTTGTCAGCATGGAGGGGGGTCTGTCCCATACTTTTCAATGCTGTGAGCTTGCTGTCACTTAGTGCCTTCTTCTTCCATTAAATGCCTTTGCTGCGTAAGTGTTCATGTGGGCATTATTTGATGACAGTGCTCCCTAATGTGAATATGTTTCAGTTTCACATGCATGTTTATGATAGATCTCCTTAGTCTCAGCAGCAGACCTCCATAGCTGCTTCAATCCTGTTAGAGCTGCTGACTAGGTCTGCGGGGATGATCAGACATCTGGACCTGCAGGCTCTGCCTCTAACTGCCTAGTTCCTGATCGGCTTGCATTCCAGGCTCTCAGGCTTTTCATGTCAGAAGATGGTCTTCTGGTGCTGGAGGTATCTCAGACAGAGTTGACTTACAAGATAAACACCTGCATGTGGATAAGGTTCTCATGTTGGTGCTATGAATGTGGATTGTTTACCCTCACCTGCTATTGCACAAGCTCCCGACTACCTCTGGTCCCGGTCTCAGGTAGGGTTGCAAGCCACATCCCTAATGGTGCACCTGGACAGCATTTCAGCATACCGTGCCAAGGCAGGTGCTGAAGCCATCCCCACCATGGGACTTGACTGCTGTCATGGCTAATTAGTAAACCAGTCGATCCTGTGGACAGATGTGATCTCTCACATCTGTTGTGGAAAACTACATTTTTTGGTCACCATCACCTCTGCCAGAAGGGTTAGTGAGCTCCAGGCACAATCTCTGAAGTCACCATACCTGGTTTTCCACAAGGACAAGGTTGTCCTACGCTTTCATGAGAAATTCCTTCCCAAGGTAGTCCTTGAGTTTCACTTAAATTACACACCTTCTTCATGAAACCTCACACTTCAGAGGCCAAGTGAACACTACACATGCTAGACATTTGCAGGGCTCTGCTACCAAGAGTGTACAGTGGAATTTTAGTGGGAAGTTCATGAGCTGTTCCTGACATATGCTGAAAACACCCTTGCAGACCAGCAGTCAGACAATCAGCTGATGGATCACCTTCTAAATTGCTCTGTGTTATAGGTTGGCTGGAAGGAGCCATCTGTGGGATTGAAGGCTCAGTCCACCAGAAATACTGCTGCCTGTGTTGCAGCAGCAAGGTACATTCCCATTTCTGAAATATGTACGGTTGCTACCTGGTCGAATGTGCGCATATTAATCTTCCATTACAGAATCAAATGTCTCAGTTGTCATGATGCTGCTTTTGGGTCCTAAGTTCTCCAGTCTCTATGCGTAATTTGGGGTGCGCTCCTGACACCTCCTTGTTAAGCACTGCTAGGAGTCTGCCTTAGTGTGGATAGTAAAGTGAATCTAGGTGATTTGTGAATAGAGATTATTTATTTGTAACCATAGTTCTACTATTAGTTAAGCAGTAATGCATAACAGGGCATGTGTTGTTGTGCGATTTACACACACGTTGTGTAGTGTGTCATGAGGCGCAGCCAGGTGACTTTAACCACACATGAAGTGTATAAATCTCACTACTACACATGCCCTGAAGTGTATTATTGTGATTATAAAATAAATCTGTTATTAAAAATAAAAATGAATAGGGTGCAAAGAAAGTGATTATTTGATTACTCGGATCTCTACCGGTTGTCTGTTGCAGGATTTACATACGGTCATGTGACATATTTTGACCGATGAAGTTGCAGGATTTTCAAGACTCATTTTGTAGTAGTCCGTTCACATCCACACGACTAACCTGACCTCCCACAGCAAGGTGTGCTTCAAAGTTCTGTTATAGCATACAAATTTAAGTGCAGTTGGAGGGAGTGGGGTGGGGGGTGTGAATCCAGAGGACCGCATGGTTGGGTGGTAGGAAGAGGAGTCATCATGCTTATTCTGGGGACTGAGCATGCTCAGTGGAGGACTGCCTTAAGCAAGGCTGTGACCTGAATACTAGCAGTAGAATTATGGTTACAAGTAAGTAACCTTTCTTTGTTTTGTTTTTTGAGCAACTCCAAAAACACTTTTCTTCTTTGGAAATTAAATAAAATGGCAGGATAGATTGGTAAACAAGTATAAGGTCCAAGGGAAATCCACGGGTAAAAGAGATCTTGTGCATGGAGCAGGTGTTAGAAGTGTGTAAATCCAATTCAAGTAGAAGAAACAACTGCTCAAAACATGACTGCCATAGAATTGTCTTAAAGTTTTTTATTATTTTTTCACCAGCCTAATCCCAACGTTTCACCAATTTATGGCTTCTTCTGGGAAGCTGTTAAAAATATTGAAGTATTTTATTACATAGTAAATAAAGAGGGAATGTCCCTCTTCTATAAATCTTGCAAAAAAAGTAAATTAATTAATTAATTACTGATAATTATATAATAGAACTGCGCATGTAAATCTGGTATGAAATTATGCAAATAGCTTGGTCTAATCAATGGACATATATCGGTGCCAAATTGCCCAATATGAATAAAAATGTACACAATAGCTACTGTCTATTAACTGCTTGAAATGCGTCTTTTTGCTGCCACAACGATCTTCAATCAAATCTAAAAAAGTACAAAGATTGAACCCTTACTACAGACCAGTACTGTAATAGCTTATTGACCACGATACACAAAATATGATAGTGTCTACCGGCATATATGAACTCTAGCATATGCTTTTAGCGCTTTAAATGTAAACTTCGATTCCAAGTGCTGTAAAAAAAATCAAAAACGACAGAAAATCATAAAGTCTCTCCTAGGAACACATAATCAATATATATTGGAAATATTCCCAGTCATTTAATGTGGAAATTACAATAAGTCCCTAGAGTTAAACAATAACTTTGCATTGCAGTGCTAAATAGAAAATGTGCAAGCCCTTTTATGTAGACAAGCGTTCACCCATTACACCTGTACCATATTTTATTGTAGACACCTCATCTGTCTTAAACAAATAATGCAAAAGCAACAAGTTCAAATACCTATAAGGCACAAATTCGGCCTAGTGAGCTCATGGCTCTGAAACAAAAGAGAAAACATAGAGCCATCTGTTACAAAGTGTAAACATAAAGACAACCGAAATGCCTTCTTGAAGATACTAACAAGTGAAACTTACCAGGAATAAAGTGTCTCCAGCATTAAGTTCTTTACTGAATGTGGCAGCAAGAGACCAAGTCAAGATAGACCCTCTTATACCCGCTCGGAAAAGCACCGGCAATGCCAGTAGACATGAAAACACATCATCACCTGGCTGCAAGCAGCCCGGTGACCGTATTTCCACGCGGGTATATGGCAATGCACCATAATATCAATGCCATATTAACTACAGTGAATAGGAAGTGATAATTCATTCCGTATAGTTGTTCACAGATAACAAGGAAAATCCTACTAAAGAACGTCCTTTCAAAAGTAAAAAAAGAAAGTTATTCAATAAAAATATAAGCAAGAAAGACAGGTCTCCTTCCTCACAGCTCTGTAGGATTTTTGAGATTTCACAGCACTTTTCAGGCAAATCTTCAACTGTGTCAGTCTGCATTCAGCATTAAATTTGCTCTTGAGTCTTCTGGCTCTGCTGCACAATTGTTTGACAATGGAAGGCATGAAACCGGGATTTAAATTCTGCACCTGGTACAGATAGAAGACGTGGGCCACTGAGCCGCATACTTGTGCTTGTACAGCCTGGGCGATCAACACAGTATCACAGGGTTCAGTCTTTGCCAGGCTGTGCTGCCAGCATCCACTGCAGACCAGAAGCCATACAAGAGGCAGTGGCAGCTACTGTGGGTCCTCATCAGTCTCTGCTGTGTTCCTGGCTGGGGCCATTGTCTGAGCATCATTCTCTGATTGTTTCATAGGGATGTGTATTGCTTTCCAGACCTTTGGGGAGAGCTCTTCTCACTGCAGCAAGAAGCCTAAAAAGCAGTGCTGTCGCATGTCATGGGACTGGGAAAAATTGCTCTCTTCCTACTTCTTAAACTCTTGCGACTGCTCAGCCTTGGTCAAGCTTCCTCTGGTTGAGGGCTCAATGGTAATCCGGTCGGGCCTATCGACCTCAACTCTGGTCATGCACACGGTAGAGATCTTCCTTGAACCAGTTGACCAGCTGCCAGAAGAGCTTGACGAGGAGTTGATCTCTCAAACGCCAGTGCTCCCTATCCTCTCACAGAAGGATGAGGCCCTGACCTGGGTTCAGGAACGAGCCCAGGTTGTCTGGGCGGCTGGGGAGACTGGGTTGAGCCACTGCATGACAGCTCTCCTCTCCTCTCCCGGGGAGGGTACAGGCACCGCTCTGCCGGGGTGCAGTGTGGGGAGGGGGGATGCCATTAGGAGCTTGGCTGGAGCTGTGTCCTCAGCACAGCTCCATGCCTGGACCTCTGTTCTATGCGCCGATGTCCTCGGGGGCAGGGACATGGGATTCTGCAGCTACCTTCACAACTATGAAAAAATCTGCTCCTCATTGCCGTGCAGCAAGATCCTCGTGAAGGGGGACTGAGTTGCCTCCACTGGTGGTTTTGCCTCTGAAACAGATTGTGGTTACCTTTCTGAAGCAGATGGATTATACTGACACTTCGGAGGATGTGTCCATGTCGGCCTTCATGTCAATGGTCAAGGTCAAGGCACCATTCGTTCTGTTGAGCTTACTCGATTGGGAGGCATCCCCATCACCACTCCTCAAACTCCTCATGTTTGGATGAGGAGAGGCATCATTGCAAGAGTGTGTACTATGAGGAGCTTATCTGGCAACAGTGAGCCATGGCTGGGAGGGGTAGGTCTCTGCCTCCTGGACCTTTGGTCCCTTGGCGTTCTCCAGTCTTTCCAGTGCTGGTCCATGTCACTTAGAAGTACCCCTATGTCTGCTCCTTCTTTACTTCGGGTGGAACCACCTCCGCCTCGGCCTCTATTCAGGGCCTTGGCCAAAGAGTCTTGCCCCACTGCTGGCTTGCTGGGCCGGCACTCAATGGAGATCACTCAAGATGTGGATACCAGGGTGGTCCATGGTGACAAACCATTGAGGGCTGTCTTTGAAGACTCCACTGGCTCAGAAGGTGAGTCATTGATGACCTTGAAGAGGAATCATACCTTTGACTCGAACTGGACAAAGAGCTGACTGTAGTCCACAGGCCAGTGTTGTTTGGAGCCCTAGTCTGGCTGATGTCTGAATCCATGAAGGTTCCATTAGAAACGGTCCAGAAAGCCGGCCCGGTGGCGCTGAATGTTGAGGTGCTGGATGCCACACCTCGCACCATGCCGGTGACCCGGGTTCAGGAATGAGCCTGGATTAGCAGGGGTTGGCGGGGGCGAGGAGCAGGATTGAGCTGCCAGGAGGAGGCGCTCCTGTCCTGGGAGGGGATGAGGGGTTTCCTCGGTCCTTGGCTACCACCCGATGGAGGACAGATGGCAGTTTGGGCAACGAGGGACCCTGGTGATAGCCAGGGGTGGAGCGGAAGGGGCCGAGCTGGTACTCTGAGTGCATGTGCGCCTCCATGCACACGCACTGCCGTGTCTGCTGGTGTCCCCGGTCATTGGGAGAAGAACGGGGCAAAAATACATAAAGTGCAAACAAAAAAAAAAACAGGCTAAATACCAGTTTACTGGCACATTTACACTGGATGGGGGCCATTTGCTGTGGGTTGCCTTTCCTTTGGCTGAGGTCATGTTGACACCGGCCTTGGAGCTTTGGCAGCATCCAGCATCCTGCTCAACATCTCTACCTGTATAGTCCACAAGTATGCAGTCTTCATGGGTGCCCTTTCCAGGTTCTGTAGCTCCATAAAACAAGAATGAGACTCCATCTCAGTATCCATATTCCTTTGTTACAAGTAACAGGCCCTTCTGCTACATTTTGCCCAAAAATGGCTTAATCTTGCATGATCCTGCAAAATATATCTATATCTATGTTTCTGTCTGTGTCTCTATCTATGTCTGTGCCTAAATGGGATATGCCATAGACCCAGTGGAAATGTCAGAGAGAGGCTAGCCCACCAGTGCAGCAGTAGAGCTACTGCTTGCAGCACTGAGGACCTAGGTTTGGGAACAAGCCTGAGCCATCGGAGGGTTGGCCGGAGGAAGGTAGGATCGAGCATCCCACAGGACGTTTTCCTCTGGGAGGAGGGTGTTGCGACCCGCTGCACTACTGTCACCTGGGTGACCATGGGTGGTGGTGCATGGGTTCAGCAACTAACTAGGAGGGACCCGTGGACTGGCAGCATTGGACTCCGCCAGGAATTAGTCATGTCACACACTCCTAGAGGGGTGGGCAGGACACAGAAAATCCAGAAAACAGGTGCAGGCCTGAAGCCTCAGCCTGCCCACCACATCCACCACCAGAACTGAAATACCTTCCGCCAGGACAACCGCCAGTCTTCACCTCTGCCATGGGTGGCCAGATGGACTGCGGGGAAGAAATGCCTAAAGGAGCTGAAGGCATACCCTGCCCTGGGGGTAAGCCAGTGGGGCAGCACAGTGGTGTGTTGTGGGTGGGCTGGCAGTCCCGACCGGATATGTGGCAGGTTCTCGGTAGGACGGTACAAGGTCATCTGGCTGAGGTGGAAGGAGGTCCCAGCCTGGCTCTGAGCAGTGGATAAAATGTTTTTTTAATTAAAAAAAAAAAAAAAGCAATTTCTACTGGGGCCATAGCATGTTTGATTTATGCCATGCTCTTTAATTTTTGCAAAGTGTTTTGCTTATTTTATGGCTAGATTATCTGTTTCTTTTCCTGTTTTTGAAGTTAAGGATGGCTGTGGTGGTTGTGTTAAATAGAGATGTAACTGTGTGCGTCAGGACATTCGTGTGTGGCGAGCAAGTGAGTCGGCAGTAGAAGTTAATACAGGTTAGTGGCAGACTGCAGCAGTGAACATTGTCAGTCCAGGTTTGGGTGCACGTCGACTTGGATGTAGGGTAGGAGAGTGCCAGTTGCAGTCAGGAGGAATAGGAGAGCAGGAGCTGGGAGGAAGAAACAATGATGGTAAAAATGCAAATTCGAATATAAACTGTTACTTAGTCACTGAGCAGGGGAACTGTGTGGGGTTGTTCATTTTTTGAAAGCATTTGAAAGCATTTCTGCTTAGTTGTTGGCAGTGTCCAAGTGTGAATGCAGTGAGGGAGACCTGCTGATTTGGAGCTGGCGTGTAAGTCAGCTGTGTAGTTCTAATAATAGAAGCATGCTGCCCGTGCTGCCAACTCGAGCCAGTGAGAATCTAGAGTGAGTATATTTTTGTCACTGTGGACCTAGAATGACAACATTTCGGTATTCTCACACTAGGTCCCCATGAAGCAAAAATAACTTAAAGAGCTAGTGGAGCCAAAGCAGGCAGACAGGGAAACAAAACAAATTTTAATCAGTAGTCATTTGTAACTTTTTATTTTTGAAGTGTTTTTCCTTTTCCTTCTTCTCATTAGAAAGTCTTCTGTGTAAGCCGGCCCGTCGGCGCAGCAGTTTGATTTCTGCTTGTGATGCCGGCGACCAGGTTCGGAAACGGACCCGGGACATCGGAGGGCCGGCCGGGGGGAGAAGGATGGAGCATCCCACGGATTGCTGTCCTTCTCCGGGGGAGGGAGGGGAGTATGACCGGTGTTTGATGGACCCCTGACAGAGGCAGGGGTAGCACAGCGACCAGCACCAGAACATAGTACAAGGGGCGGACGCCAGTCGTCATTACACATCCCAGCTTACAGGGGGAAAAACACTGCTGCCTGCCGCCTAGATGAAGCCGGCCTCTCCGCTCTGATGAGCTCCCAGGCCGGCCCCCTGACCTATCCCATTGATTGCGGGATTAAGGAGGACTGGTGCCGCAGCCCCGCCCTGAGTGACAAGCCAGGTGGTATCAAGAGAGTCGCAGCTAATGTGGGAGTAGGAGTGGAGGGGGCCGTGACCGAGGTAACAGCGGCAGGTAGCAAGAAAAAGCATTAAAAAAAAGAAAGTCTTCTGTGTGATAATAATCCTGGCTGACTTCCTTAGTGACATTTTCCCTGTCACCTGCAGATGGTCTGCTATGGTGACCAAAGGGAAGCCCTTCATCATCAAAGCCCGAGAGTTCTGTACCCACAAGCTCTCTTATTTCCAGGTTCTACAACAAGTTGACTGGTCTTTCCTGACAAGTACACGTGATATCAGTGCTGCCTTGGAGTATTTCATTCTCTAGTTTAATAGCATACATGACGTTGTGCCTTCCAAGACCCTCTTGAGGAAGGGAAACGCCCAAGCTTGGTTTATCCCAGCCATTAAGTCCTTGACCAGGAAATGGGACACAGCTTGGGCTCTGTAAAAAGAACTTGGCCAGTACAAATACCTCCAAAAATACAAAGAGCTATGGAACACTGTAAAAGTCTGCATCAAGGAAGCCAAGGCTCATTATTACAAAACACAACAAAAAAAAAACTCCTTAACCTTCTTAAGCAGCTATGGAGTGGCATCAGTGAAATCATGGGCAGTGCCAGAAAACCTTTGTCCCACTCTGTTATGGTTGGTACTACCACAATCGAAGGTGACAGTAATATTGCTGACTCCTTTAAAGAGAAACTGACACCTTCAGGACAACTTCGCCTCTGAGGCTGGGAGATCAGAAGGCTGTGGTTCTATCCCCACACCAGGCACTTGGGTTAAATCCCACTACTGTCACTGTAGTGCAGCACGAGGGGCTGCTGCACTCCTGAGGTGCCGTCTTTCGGATGAGACGTTAAACCGAGGTCCCATCTGCCTGTTCTGGTGGTAGTTCAGGTGGATGTTAAAGATCCCATGGCACTTCTCAAATTTTTCCCCATTGAGAAAAAAAAAATATACCACCAGCAGCTTAATCTGGTTCAAGGTCAGTTGGCATTCATCTGTATCCTCCTCCCCCAGGTTGTGCCTGAAAATGTGCAGAATTTGTTTAGTGCACTTACCCAGTGAACAAAAAATAAATAAAATAAATAAACCATAATATTTAGACACAATTCAGTTTGTATTTCAGGTTAGTTCTGTTTCCCCCCCCCCCAATTATTTATTACTGAGGTCATTTGCATTAAAACAAAATCTTTGTTCCTGAAGAGTTCACCTATTCCTGTTGCTTTCTCCCAACCTGAGGTCATTTAGGGAGGCAGTATAGGGCAGTGGTTTAAGGCTCTGAGCTGCAAATCTGATGACATCCAGAAGACCAGACCTGGGTTTGAATCCCACAGCTTCCACTTGCGAACTGTGTGACCCTGAGCAAGTCACTTAACTTCTCTGTGCTCCCAGGTCGCTCCTGTAAAAAAGCTTTCAGCTCAGTGTGCTACTCCTGGTTAAACAACTAAAAAAAAAAAAAAAATAATGCACTGCTTGTGACATCACACTTACTCTCATGGCAACACATTGTGATGTCACAACAGAGGATGATGACTTGGAAGTAGGGAGTAAGCTATAGAGGCAGATGAACTCCCAAGAAACTCTAAGGGATAAAGATCATGTATTCATGCACTTTACTCAGTAATAAATAATGGGGAAGAGAAATATATAGAATATATATCAAATGCAAGATGAATTGTACCTAATTATTATGTTTTTCAGAATTTTCTTTGAGGTGTCAGTAGCTTTTTAGCAAAACCTTCAGTGATTTATCTTCATACATACCAGACCCTAGTACCCACCCACCCTGCCAAAGTGGGAGATAAACCCAAGCACCCTACCAGACCAAAGTTCTGTTTCAAAAGACGAACTTGGGCTGATGTACACACCTACTTAACAAGGACCAAAATTACAACTAGGCTTGGCCCAGACAACATAGATATGAAGTTGCTCAAATTAGTGATATAGGATGTTACCCACCCCTTGCAGATTTTTTTTGCTACTGTTTTCTCTCCTGGCCCCCTGGTCGGCTGTACATCCCGACCATCCTCCCAGCCCGTACCTCAACATCAGGCCAACTTCCCCTTTTATCCCTCATGGGTTCCCCTCTGTGGCAGGGTGGTGAGGAGCCCTTAACTCGACTGAACTGAAACGGATCCAGACTTCAGGGGAAGTGCCCTTCGGAGTCAGTGCCGCGGAGGACGGAAGCTCATGCTCCCCAACCAGGAGCCCCCTTTCCTCTGTTCTTGTGCTTGGTCCCTTGAGGTGGAGCATATAGGGATGCCAGCAATGGTGCAACGCATGCTCCCTTGTGTACCCAGTCAGGCATCTTCCCCCACCTCTTTTCCCGATTGTTGCAGCGTCAGTGTGCCAGCCCCCAGCCACTGCTGGGGGCCAGGCGTGCACCAACATCTTGTCACCCTCCTCCCTGGAGAAGGCGAGCTGCCCCTGGGATGCTTGATCCTTCTTCTCCCCTGCTGACCCCTGGTGGCCTGCACTTGCTCCTGGACACGGGTCGTTGGCAAGGGGCGGGATGTGGTGTCCAGTGCCTCAACCCTCAGTGCCACCAGGCCAGCTATTTTTTTTTTTTTTTAATTATTTGTTTTCACTCCAGCACTGCTTTGCCTCCAGCCTGCTCCAGCACCGGCACACACACTTCTCCGTGGGACTTCCAACCCCCTGAATTTTCCCTCGTGGCTGAGCCGTCTCAAGGATGGAGACCACCAGGGTACCCCTTCGGAGACGATGTCTGGAGCCAGTGGCAGAACAGGGAGGTCTTGAGGCACAGGGTTTTTTCTCTTGGTCTCTTAGTTTCCCCAACCCTGGGGATGGCGGCATGCAGTGTGGTCCATGGAGACAGGTGCATGCTGAGACATGCTGTCACCCTGGACTCCTGCTGTCACCCTCCCTTCCCACATGGTGCCCCAACTGCACCACCACCTGGTTACCCCAGGTGGCAGTACAGCAGCGGGTGTAACAACCCTCCCTCCTCGGAGGAGGAGAGCATCCACTGGACACTCAGTGCTCTCCCCATGCTGGCCCTCCGACAACTAAAGCTCACTCCTGAACCTGGTTCGCTAACGTCACGAATGGTAGCTCAACTGCTGTGCCAGCGGGCCGGCGGCAGATTATTTTCAATTTGTCCATTTCTACTTGACAAGTACCTGAGCTTTGGAAAAAAGCCTATGTGACTCCAGTACTTAGAGGGTAGGTTATTATCACCACCTTTAACTACCATCCGATCTCCATTCTACCCCACCCATCAAAAACCTTAGAGAGGGTAGAGAATGACCAGCTTACTCAGTACCTGAGTCAGCACAAGCTCCTGGCAAATAAGTAGCATGGGTTTAGGAGAAACTCCAGCCAGTGACAGCACTCCTGGAGTTCACTGACTCTCAATGCATTGTGCCTTGGACAGGGGAGAAATGGCTGGGTCCATATACATAGACCTCACCAAGGTCTTCGACCTTGTAAACGATGCCCTGTTCTGCCAGAAACTACTTAACCTGGGCCTTTTGGAAGACGCAGTCAGCTGGTTTAAAGGCTACTTGGCTGATAGAACCCAAGCGGCAAAATGTTGCAGTGTATTTTGGGACAATAGGCGATACTGTAGATGTTCCCCAGGGCTAAATCCTAGACTCCCTCCTCTTCAGTTTATTCATAAATAATGTACCTGCTGTATGTAGGTCTTCCAATATATTACTTTATGCTGCTGATGCTGTCATCTTCTCCAGTGACAAGTGCCTGGAGAAACGGAGGCAGAGGCTTCAGACTGACTTTACTGCCATCCAGGAATGGTTCACCTCCAACCTACTTGTATTGAACACCAGAAAAACTAAATGTATGATCTTTGCCACCCATAACAAGATCCTCACCTCCCCAATATTAATCATTACATCTACAACTGGGACCCACTTTGAGCAAATGAAAACCTTTAAGCACCTTGGGGTTACCCTTGACAGTGCATTATCTTTTAATGCTCATGTCGACCTTTTTGTTAAGGCAGTCAACTCCAGGCTATGGCTACTATACAGCCATAGAAACAATTTCCTACCGGAGGTTAAGAAACTACTGGTACATTGCTTCATTGCAAGCGTAACTGATTATGGAATTGTGATCTCACTCTGTGAGTGTCAGTGTTTTGTCCAGAGTTAGGGGGTCTCCTGAACAGAGCCTGATGCTTCGCACTCAGCCTAAAACATGACACGGACACACACACACACACACACCCCTACCTATATGCTATATAGCAGCCTGAAGTGGCTAAACTAGACTTGAGGCTGCTTTATAACACCCTGGTCACTGGCAGTAAAGCTCTGTGAGGCTTGCTGTCCCCGGTCTACAGTCCATGTTCAGCTTTGTGGATAAAAAGTACTGTACCAGGGGTGTGGTGCGACACACTCTGCTGCTCCCACAAAGAAAAACCTCCCTTTGCCAAGCTTGTTTTTCTGATCATTTTTCTAAGCAACGGAATGACCTCCCTGACTCTTTAAAAAACTGATTTCTCTATTAATCTGTTTAAATCCCAGTTTTTCTCATTGCTCACCTTACCTGGATCATGCAGCTGCTATCACTGACAATCTCATCTATGCACAGTGTGTCCATGCACGTGGCCCTTCACTCTCTCTGTGAAATACTAATGATACCCATGTACTGATTGACTGACTACCGTAATAGTACCAGCTGTATAACAGTTTTTTTTTTTTTTTTGTACACTTTATTTCTGCTCTCCCTACCTCCAGTCTCTCTCCAGCGTGGGCATCTTGGTCAACGGTGTCTCCCGTCCTGTCTGAAACGTGGTGCACACTCAATTCCGGTCGAGGGCTTCCCTTCCCATTGCCCGCATCGCCTACCCAAGCCCCCCAGGTCTACATCCTCCGGGAAAGGACCACCGTCTCCTCCAGCACACTGTCTATAGTATTGGTAGGGCAGCCTGCCGGGGGATCTGGAACCTCGCGCCCTTACGCCCGACATGGGTCCGATGCCACTGGCCCTGCCTTCGCCTACTGGAGGGAGAGTTTTAACTTATTTTCCTCAACGGCGGCAGTGCAGTACTGCCCAGCCCATTACGTGCCGCGGCTCTGCACCGTCGAAGGCAACGTAGCGTTGTAACCCCTATCATTGGTCCTGCGGCTGTAGTACCCCCAGCCACCGCTGGGTGTCACTATGTGCGTGGGACATTCCCTACATTCCTCCCCAGGAGAGGACAGCAGTCCTCGGATGCTCGATCTATCTCCTTCCCCCCCGATCCCTAACGATCTGTGCTCACTCCCGAACCCAGGTCGCCGGCGTGGCGCGAGGTGTGGCGTCCAGCGCCTCAACCCTCAGTGCCACCAGGCCAACTGTAGAACAGTTTCTTACCCGTACTTAAAAGTGTAAAACTGTAGTTCTGCTGTAATCTTACTGTATTGTATACTTGCAAATTCCCCTGTACCTGTTGTCTTTTGTTGTGTCAGACTGTAAACCAAATTAACCATATACTCTTGCTCTTCACATAAGCTCCAAACAGGTACAATTCTACAACTCTATATTTTTTAAAATAAAAGCTTTCCAGCCAGCACACTAAAGCCGACAACCATCTGTATTTCCATGGAGCGCAAGCCACACAGTGACGCAGACAACCGTGCGTATCTCTAAGGAGCCCAAGTTAAGAAACTGGCACCACTGCTCCTCGTTCCATAGTCTCCAGTGTTTAAATATAAAATTACAGTACTCCTCACACACACTGCATTTAATACATTGTTTTATTTGATTTATTTAATTTTTAAAAAGACAGGTTGCCGTGTAAGGGAGAGGCAGCAGTAAAATAGTAAATAGTATAGTACTGTGCTGTGTATTTTGGCGTCCCTCGCTGTAGCGAATTGGGAGCTATACTGAAAGTAGGTTACGGCTCCCAAATCATTGTTTAAAATTCAACACTTAGACATTCAGAATTACCTTCCTCTGTAATAATAGGATGCTCTGTTAGGTTCCTACAAGGAGGAACATATCCCTGGTGGTCTAGTGGTTGCGATTCGGCACTCTCACTGCCATGTCCTGGGTTCAGTTCCTGGTCAGGGAATTAATTTTCCTTTAAATACCTCATGGGGGGGTAAATAAGGTACAGGAGGGAAGTATTTTTCGGAAGAAAATGTGCTGAAGAACAAGGGGACCTGCTATGAAGCTGGAGGGGTTAGGTTCAGGAGAGATGTGAGGAAGTACTTCTTCACAGAAAGAGTGGTAGATTCCTGGAACAGTCTTCCAGCGGAGGTGGTGGGGGTGAAAACAGGGATGGGGTTCATGAATGCATGGGATAAGCACAAGGGAATCATAGTGGAATGGATGATGGGAGGGAGAAAGAGCAGTAGATTGGGCATGGTGTGCGGTTATAGTGTAGGTAGGGAGTAATGGTCAGACTGGGTGGGCCAAGTGGTCCTTATCTGCCATCAAATTCTATGTTTACATTCTTATTCTGGCCCTCAATGCCTTCTCCGTTCACTTCCTGGGCAGTAGTAAACTGATTATCTATGTCAGCCACATATTTGGATTTAACATTTTAACCAGAGTCCAGTGTTATAAAAATCTATATGCAAACAAATATAGGCATTTTAGCCAGCTCTGCAGTTCATTCAGTCTTCAAATTATAACTGTAAAAACATAATTCTAGGGACATGGATATGTTGTTCATCCACACTTATTGGCAGGTATCCTTGCCGGTTTAAATCTTGCCAAAAGGTCTTCAAGCTGGCTCCTCCCACCCACCCGGGTGGTAAAACTCTCGGCTCCGTCCCATGACGCCAGATCTTCCTTACTGCTTGGAAGCTCAGGTTCCCTCCTTAACGCTCTGCGTATAAGACTGGTTCCTATTTCTTCGGTTTACCCGAAATTACTTTTAAGGTTTTCAAGACTTCGGTCACTTATTTCCCTCGCGGCTGCGATGGACAAATCGACTCCCAGTTTCCAGAGGTGCCCATGCGGGCAGAAGATGTCTCGGACGGATCTGCACTCCACGTGTGTCTACTGCTTGGGCCTTGGGCACAACCCGCAGGCATGCGACCTGTGCTGTTCTTTTTCAGCCTACGTCCTGGAAGACCATGCCACCCGTCTACAACTTGGGTGACCCGAAAAACGTTATCCTCCGGTAAAGTCGAAGGAGGCCCGGTTGGCGGTTTCCGAGGCGGCGGGCTCGACGGAACAGCTTGAGCAGATGATCGCCCTCGAGGAGGAGGCGGCGCAGGCCGCATCTTCTTCTTCCTCGGCCGCGGCATTTATCCCGCTCTCCCTGGGATCCTCCTGTTCAGCTTCTTTTAAGGAGCTCTGTCTGTCCCTCTCCACTAAGGGAGAGGGACCAACATCTTCAGGACCTTCCTCTCGGTCCAAGAAGAAGGACCACAAAGGTAAGTCCCTCCGTCGACGCTCTTGGGAGCAGGAGAGGTCCCTCTGACCGAGTAGTCGACCATTGACTTTGGTCGATGCTTCGGCCACTGGCTTCACGGTGTCCCCGTCAGGTCAGTTGACCGAGACTCCTGTCGACGCAGTCGAGATTTTTCTCGACCCGTTGGACGGGCTGTCGACCAGTGAAGCCGGAAACCCTCACTCCCCGGTTCCCCCGGCGGTGGTTGAGGTGTCCGTGGACTTGCCCGTGCCTCCGGTTCCGGAGTCCACGGTTGAGCCCTCTGAGCTGAGGGGAGAGCGGGTTTCCCCCGCCCTACCTCCGTACCCTCCTCGGAAAAGCCGAGGTTCGCGGTCTCGGTCTCGGACTTCTTCTCGGTCCAGCCGATCCCGCCGTCACAGGCGGTCTCGATCTCGGCACCTTGGCAGCGGTGCCGCGCTCAATCCTCCTCCTCGGACGGGGAAGCAGCCAAGATGCGTCAGCGATACAAGGACCTCATGTGGCAACAGCTTCTTCTGTCCGGGAGCAAGCCGACATCGTCGCCTTCCCCAGCTATCAAGTGGCTGTCACGAGCGGCCGAAGCAACCCCTTGCCTTAGCCGAGGCGCCTGCTTCCAGGCCTGTTGCTCGGCCGAAACCGGCTGCCCCACCTATTCCGGTGGAACCTCCGCCTTCACAGCCGTTGTTTGGGGCTCCGACCAAGAGTTCTCGGTTGGCCCAGGGTTTGCCCCATAGGCTGTCTGTCACCCTCACTCCCGATCGCCCTCGGCAGGTGGAGGGTGGCTCAGGCCCAAGGCAGCTCTTTGCAGACTCCTCTGGGTCTGACGACTATTCCTCCCTGTTATCCAGGCGAGTCGACTTGGAGTCCTCAGGAGGTCAGTCACTGGACGATAGCCCTTCGTCCTTCATGGGTTTGCTTAGGATCATCTCGGAGTCCACCAGGATGCAGCTCGAGCCCGTATCCAAGCGGGCCAAGTATCTCCTCACGGAGATATTGGACCGAGGGGATTCTCCTATGGAGGCCTTTCTGGTGGCCGAGGCCATTGTAGGCCTGGCCTTGGAGCTCTGGCAGCGTCCTGCTTCCTGTCCTGCGCCTTCGGCCAGGATGCAAGGAAGGATGCGGTCCCTACCGGTTCCCTGTCCGGTTTCTCAGAACACCCTTCAGCCGAGGGGTTGGTTACCGACAGCGTCTTCCGACGTGCCGGAAACACCAGGGACGTAGACAAACCTCCCGACAAGGAGTCCAAGAAGTTGGACTACGCCGGGCGAAAAGTCTATGCTGCGTCCTCCATTGGCCTTCATCAGGCCAGCACGGCCGTGCTGATGGCACATTTCTCTCACGCCCTGTTGGGCTCCCTGGACGAGGTAGTCCCTCATCTCCCGGCTGACCTGCAGACCACGGTTAAGCAGGTGCGGGACCAGGGCAGGGCAGTGGCCAAGCAGCAACTTCAGACTGTTTTGGACATCGGTGACTCATGCGCCAGGTCAGTAGCGGCCGCGAGTGGCTGTCGCCCGTCGGGCATGGCTGAGGATATCCACCTTCACAGCGGATACCCAGCACAAATTGGCGGATGTCCCCTTCCTGGGGACCGACCTCTTCGGCCCTGGAGTGGAAGGTCACCTCCAGAGGATCGAAAAGTCCAATGCCACTCTGGACTCGATCTCATCCGCCCAGAGGGACAGGGGCCGCAGACCGCAACCCAAGCCCTTTCGTCCGTCTGCGCCCACGGCACGTCCGGCCCAGCAGCATCAGGGCCAACAGGCTCACGCTTGGCATCCCAAACCCAAGCCCGCAGCTTCCTCTTCCAGGAAGCAGGGAGGTAAAGGCCCAGGTGGTCCCTCGGCCGGTTCCTCCTCCAAGCCTGCTCAGTGACAGGTTGAGGGGTGTCACCCCAACCTCCACCCCACCCCAGGTTCCCCGTGAGAGGCAGCGCCCCTACTTCCTTTCCGCCTGGTCTGCTATAACCACAGACCGGTGGGTATTGGAAGTGGTAGGAAAGGGCCTGCCTCTGGAGTTCGAGCAGGCCCCGCCCTTCCGAGCCATCACCCCCAGGGGGGCCTCAGGGTCCGCAGCCTCGCTGTTGGCTCGCCGAGCCGACATCGCTCTGCTCCTCGAGAAAGAGGTGATCAGAGAGGTGGCGGACCGTCCCTCAGACCCGGGGTTTGTGTCCAGGTACTTCCTGGTCCCAAAACGGACGGGGGGCTGGCGCCCCATTCTCGACCTGCACGACCTAAACAAGTTCCTAAGGTCTCGGACCTTCAGGATGGTCACGCTGGCTCAGATAATACCATCCTTGGAGCGAGGCGTGTGGTTCTGCTCTCTGGACCTGCAGGACGTGTTTTTTCACATCTCTATCCGTCCGTCTCACCAGAGATTCCTTCGCTTTCGAGCGGAAGGATCCCTTTTCGAGTTCCGAGCCATGCCCTTCGGCCTGTCTCTTGCACCCAGGGTCTTCACCAAATGCATGGCAGTGGTGACAGCATTCCTCCGGCGCCGAGGGGTCCGGGTGTACCCTTACCTGGACGACTGGCTGATAGCAGCCCCCTCCAGACAGGAGGTGGAGCGGTCCAGAGATCTGGCCCTCCAGGTTTGCTCTCAGGTCGGCCTCCTCCTCAACGAGGCCAAGTCAGAACTCGAACCGAAGCAGGTGATTCTTTTCATCGGGGCAGAGCTCGACTCTCTTCGAGCCAGAGCATGGCTCCCGGCGGACAGGGCCGAGGTTCTTTCCTCCTTTGCCCAATCATTTCTGGTTGGGCAATCGCGCCCTGCCCGGGACTTCCTGCGCCTCCTGGGTCTCATGGCGGCCTGCACCAGCGTGGTCTGTTGGGCCCGCTGGATCATGCGCCCCCTTCAATGGGGGTTGGCCAGCCAGTGGTCTCAACGCTGCGATCCATTGGCCCAGCTAGTGACGGTGACCCAGGGGATGCGGAACGCTCTCCAGTGGTGGATCGTTCCAGCTCATCTGCAGGAGGGCATCCCGTTTGTCCGCCCCGAGCCGACGGTCTCTCTATCGACCGATGCCTCTCTGATGGGTTGGGGTGCCCATCTGGGGGAGCACAGAGTGCACGGCCTCTGGTCCCCGCGGGAGTCCCGATGCCATATCAACCTGCTGGAGCTCCGAGCGGTCCGCCTAGCTCTCACTGCCTTCGCTCCGTTTCTACGGGGTCAAGTGGTTCAGGTCCAGACGGACAATACCACGACCATGTACTACCTAAACCGCCAGGGCAGGACACGCTCTATGCCTCTGTGCAAGGAAGCTGTCTGCATTTGGTCACTCGTGCGCAGCCTGGAGGCGGATCTCCTAGCCATTCATGTGGCAGGAGCCTCCAACACCCTGGCCGATGCCCTAAGCCGGATAGGGGCTGTGTCCCACGAGTGGTCTCTCCTGCCGGAGGTAGTACAAGATCTGTTCTCCCATTGGGGTACACCTCAGGTGGATCTGTTTGCCTCCAGGGAGAATGCGAAGCTGAGGCTGTTCCATGCCCACCCCTCAGCAGGGCTCACTGCAGGGGGATGCCTTCTCGAGGCCGTGGACCCCGGGCCTCTTCTACGCCTTTCCCCCATTTCCCTTGATCCACAAGGTGCTTCTCAAGGCGAGGAGGGACAAGGCGTAGGTGATTCTGGTAGCCCCAGACTGGCCCCGCCAATGCTGGTATCCAGATCTTCTCAGCCTCAGCTCCAGGCTCCTGAGGCAGCTTCCAGCTCGCCCGGACCTGCTTTCAGTCAATCAGGGGAAGGTGTTCCATCCAGACCTTCAATCCCTGCACCTGACGGCCTGGTTCCTGAGCAGCTAGAGTTCCAGGCCTTGGGTCTTTCCGACGAGGTCCTCAATGTAGTTGAGGCGTCCCGTAAGGAGTCGACCAGGAAATGCCATGCCTTCAAATGGAAGAGGTTTTCCATTTGATGGCAGGGCAAGGGCCTAGACCCTTCCTCCTGTTCCTTGGCAAGCATCTTGGACTATTTATGGTCCCTTTCTCAGCAAGGGCTTAGGTCGGTGACCCCTAAGGGGTGCACCTGGCAGCCATCTCTGCTTGCAGACGCGGACGGAAGCAGTCAGATTAACACAGGAGAAGGTGGTCTGGCGCTTTTCAAGGCCTTGATCACATTTCCTCGGTCGAGAACCTCCACCTCCGTGGGATCTACTGCTGGTACTGGCAAAGCTCATGGGCAAGCCATTTGAACCAATGCACAGGTGTGATCTCTCTCACCTGTGTGGAAGACCCACTTCTTAGTGGCTATTCGTCAGCCAGAAGGATGGGAGGCTCCAAGCTCCATCGAGTCTCCTTACCTGGTCTTCCACAGAGACAAGGTTGTACCTCCTTCCACCGAAATTCCTTCCGAAGGTGGTGTGGAGTTTCACCTTAACCAGGTGTTGACTCTGCCGGTGTTCTACCCCAGTCACACCTCGGAGGCCGAATATAGGGTCCATACTCTGGACCCTAGAAGGGCGCTTGCTTACTATAATGAGCGCACGGCTGAAATTCGGGGAGAGGTTCGCCAGCTGTTCGTCACCTACGCTGAAGTCGCACCTGGCAGACCTGCAGCCAAGCGGACAATAAGCAGGTGGGTAACCTCCTGCATAGATCTCTTGTATAGGTTGGTGGGCATGGAGCCTCCCAGAGGGATAAGAGCTCATTCTACCCGCCATTCCGCTGCATCGGTGGCTGCTTCCAGGGATGTCCCTATCCAGGAAATCTGCAGGGCTGCTACCTGGAAGTCGGCACACACCTTCATCACCCACTACCACGACGACCTGGAGTCACGCCGGGATGCTGGTTTTGGGGCCTCGGTTCTCAGTCTCTTTTCCTAAGTAGGGGGTGTGCCTTGCCTCCCTCCTCCTGGAGAACTGCTAGGAGTCTGCCAATAAGTGTGGATGAACAACATATCCATGTCCCTAGAAATACAGGTTACTCACCTGTAACAGGAGTTCTAGGAATGGTATATGTTGTTCATCCTACGATCCTACCTCCCGGCCGGCGCTGCTCTGAGCTTCAGCGGGCAGATCTGGCGTCATGGGGCGAGCCGAGGTTTACCACCGGGTGGGTGGGAGGAGCCAGCTTGAAGACCTTCCGGCAAGATTTAAAGCAGCAACGATACCTGCCAATAAGTGGATGAACAACATATACCATTCCTAGAACTCCTGTTACAGGTGAGTAACCTGTATTTCTAGGGACATGGATATGTTGTTCATCCACACTCATTGGCAGGTATCACTTCGCCTTAAATCTTGCGAAAAATCTAACCTCCACCCACCAGTTGCTCTGGCTCCTAACCTCAGATCTTTCGCAGGCTCAGGTTCCCCTCATAACGCTCTGCGTTTGAGACTAGTTCCTATTTCTCCGTTTGCGGTTTAAAACAAATTTTTGCGAAACAGACTTCAGTCTTCTATCCCTCGCGGCTCGATGGACCGTCGACTCCAGTTTGGAGATGCCCATGCGGGCAGAAGATGTCTCGGACGGATCCACCTCCACGTGTCTACTGCTTAGGCCTTGAGCACGACCCGCGGGCTTGCGACCTGTGCTCATCTTTCTCTGCCTCGTCCTCGAAGACCGTGCTGCCCGATTGCAACGGGCCGTCCGAGCGTTCCCTCGGTGAAGTCAAGGAGGCCGGTTGGCGGTGTCCAGCGGGCAATTTCGGCGGATCAGCTCGGCGCGGATGGTCGCCCCTCGAAGAGGAGGCGCGCGGGCCGTATCTTCCTCGGCGGCATTTATCCCGCTCTCTCTGGGCTCTTCTTACGGCTTCTTTAAGGAGCTTTGTCTGTCCTCTCCACTAAAGGAGAAGAGGCTCGTTCGCGGGACCTTATTCTCGGTCAAAAAGAGGACAGAGGTAGAATCCCTCCGTCGGCGCTCTTGGGGCCGGGAAGGTCCCTCCCGGGCCGTCGGCCGTCGGCTCGGTCGACCGCTCGGCTTGACCACTGGCCTCACGGTGTCCCCGTCAGGTCAGTTGACGAGACTCCACCGATAAGTCGAGATTTTTCTCGACCCATTAGACCAGACTGTCGCCTTTAGCAGCCGAGATTCCCCTCTCCCAGTTCCCAGGGAGAGTTGAGGATCCGTGCGACTCGCCTGTGCCTCGGTTCGGAGCCCTCGGATGCACCATCCGTGCCTAAAGAGTGCGGTTCGGCCGACACCTCCCGCACCGACCTCGGAAATTCCGGGACTCTCGGTCTCGGTCTCGGACCTCTTCATGGTCAGCCCGATCCCACCGTCATAGGCGGTCTCGGTCCTCGGCACGTGATGGCGGTGTCGCGCTAAACCTCGGCTCCTCCTCTAGGATGAGGGAGGCTTGGCATAAATTACGTCGTGATGCGAGACCTTTGTTGCAACAGCTCCTGTTGGCGGGGGTAAGCCGACCCCGTCGCCTTCAGCCATTAAGTAGGCTGTCACCGGACGACCGACACAACCCTCGACTTATCCGAGGCCTATACCCAGGCGGTTGTTCGGCCAAAACCAGCTCTCCACCGATTCGGTGGAACCTCCGCCTCCACAGCCACCAATTGGGGCTCCGACCAAGGATTCTCGGTCGGCTAAGGTCTACCCATCGGGCTGTCAGTTACCCTCACTCCCGACCGACCTCGGCAGGTGAAAGGTGCCTCAGGCCAGAGGCAGCTCTTGAGGACTCTTCAGTCCGAAGATGATTCCTCCTTTTCTCCAAGCGACTGGACTTGGAGTCTTCAGGAGGTCAGTCAATGGATGATAGCCGTCGTCCTTCCTAGGACTACTTGGCTCATCTCGGAGTCCACGGGATGGAGCTCGAACCCGTTTCAAGCGGGCCAGGTATCCCCTCACGGAGATTCTGGACCGAGGATTCTCCGGCGGAGGCCTTTCCGGTGGCGAGGCCATAGTGGGTCGGCACTGGAGCTTGGCAGCGCCTGCTTCCTGCCCTGCGCCTTGACCAGGATGGCCAGGAAGTATGCGGTCCCTACCGGTTCCTTGTCCGGGTTTGAACACCCTCTGCTGAGGGGTTGGTTACCGACAGCGTTTCCGGTAGCGCGGCATGCGCCAGGATGTGGACAAACCTCCTGACAAGGAGTCACAGAAATTGGACTATGTCGGGCGAAAAGTCTACGCTGCGTCCTCTCTCGGTCTTCGGTCAGGCCAGTTCGGCCGTCCTCATGGCACATTTTTCTCATGCCCTGTTGGGCTCCCTGGATGAGGTCATCCTCATCTCCGCCCGATCTGCAGACTACGGTTAAGCAGGTGCGGGACCAGGGCAGGGCAGTGGCCAAACAGCAGCTCAGACTGCTTTGGATATAGGGGACTCATGTGCCAGATCGGTGCGTGACCGCAGTGGCTATGTCGTCGGCGGGCTTGGCTGAGGATATCCACCTTTCCGGATACCCAGCACAAGTTGGCGGATGTTCCTTTTGGGGACTGACCTCTTGACCCTGGGGTGGAAGGTCACCTGCAGAGGATCGAGAGTCAATGCTACCTTGGACTCGGTCTCTTCCGCTCAGAAGGACAAGGCCATAAACCGCAGCCTAAGCCCTTTCGCTCCTTCTGTGCCCTCGCGCGCCCGGCCCAGCAACATCAGGGCCAGCAGGCTCGGCCTTGGCATCCCAAACCCAAGCCCGGCTTCCTCTAACAGGAGGCAGGAGGAAAGGCCCAGGAGGTCCCTCGGCGGTCCCTCCTCCAAGCCTGCCCAGTGACGGGCTGAGGGGTGTCGCCCATTCCCGTCCACCTTACCCCTGGTCCCCGTGGGGACGGCCCGCACTTCTGTTCCGCCTGGTCGCTGGTTTCCACGGACAGGTGGGTCTGGAGGTGGTGGGAAGAGGCCTGCCTCTGGAATTCAAGCAGGCACCACCCTTCAGAGCCGTCGCCCTCGGGGGCTTCGGGATCCCAGCCTCACTGGCGGCTGATCGAGCCGACATCAGCTCTCCTCCTCCAGAAGGAGGTGATAAGAGGTGGTGGACCTCCTTCAGACCCAGGGTTTGTGTCCAGGTACTTCCTGGTTCAGCGGACGGGGCTGGCGCCCATTCTCGACCTACGACATAAAACAAGTTCCTAAGGTCTCGAACCTTCAGGATGGTCACTCTGGCTCAGATAATACCATCCTTGGGCAGCGTGTGGTTCTGCTCTCTGGACTTGCAGGGCCGCGTTTTTCACGTCCCTATCCGTCCGTCTCACCAGAGATTCCTTCGCTTCCAGCGGAAGGATCCCTCTTGAGTTCCAAGCCATGCCCTTCGACTTGTCTCCAGCTCCCAGGGTCTTCACCAAATGCATGGCAGTGGTGACAGCATTCCTGCGGCGCCGAGGGGTTCGGGTGTACCCTTACCTGGACGACTGGCTGATAGCAGCTCCCTCCAGGAAGGAGGCGGAGTGGTCCAGAGATCTGGCCCTCCAGGTCTGCTCTCAACTGGGCCTCCTTATCAACGAGGCCAAGTCGGAACTCGAGCCGAAGCAGGTGATTCTATTCATCGGGGCGCAGCTCGACTCTCTTCGAGCCAGAGCGCGGCTCCCGGCGGACAGGGCCGAGGTTCTTTCCTCCTTTGCCCGATCATTTCTGGTTGGGCAATTGCGCCCTGCCCGGGACTTCCTGCGCCTCCTGGGTCTCATGGCGGCCTGCACCAGCGTGGTCCGTTGGGCCCGCTGGAACATGCGTCCCCTTCAGTGGGGACTGGCCAGCCAGTGGTCACAACGCTGCGATCCTTTGGACCAGCTTGTGTCGGTGACACAGGGGATGTGGAACGCCTCCAGTGGTGGACCGTTCCAGATCATTTGCAGGAGGGCATCCCGTTAAGTCCGCCCGAGCTGACGGTCTCTCTATCGACCGATGCCTCTCTGATGGGTTGGGGTGCCCATCTGGGGAACACGGGCTCATGGCCTCTGGTCCCCGGGAGTCCGATGCCACATCAACCTGCTGGAGCTCCGAGCGTCCGCCCAGCTCTCTCACACGCCTTGCTCCGTTCCTCCGGGGTCAAGTGGTCCAGTCCAGACGGACAATACCACGACCATGTACTATCTAAACCGCCAGGGCGGGCGTGCTCCATGCTTCTATGCAAGGAAGCTCTCGCATTTGGTCACTGTATGCAGCCTGGAGGCGGATCTCCTAGCCATTCATGTGGCAGGAGCCTCCAACACCCTGGCCGATGCCCTGAGCCGGATAGGGGCTGCATCCCACGAGTGGTCTCTCCTGCCGGAGGTAGTACAGCATCTGTTCTCCCATTGGGGCACACCTCAGGTGGACCTGTTTGCCTCCAGGGAGAACGCGA
Source organism: Neoceratodus forsteri (assembly GCA_016271365.2). Lineage (NCBI taxonomy): Eukaryota > Metazoa > Chordata > Ceratodontiformes > Ceratodontidae > Neoceratodus > Neoceratodus forsteri. Next base: position 987,555,109 of record CM057450.1, read on the forward strand.
AGCTGAGTCTGTTCCATGCCCGCCCCCCTCAGCAGGGCTCGCTGCAGGGGGATGCCTTCTCGAGGCAGTGGACCCCGGGCCTCTTTTACGCCTTTCCCCCATTTCCCTTGATCCACAAGGTGCTTCTCAAGGCGAGGAGGGACAAGGCGCAGGTGATTCTGATAGCCCCAGACTGGCCTCGCCAGTTCTGGTACCCAGATCTCCTCAGTCTCAGCTCCAGGATTCCGCGGCAGCTTCCAGCTCGCCCGGACCTGCTCTCAGTCAATCAGGGGAAGGTGTTCCATCCGGACCTTCAATCCCTGCACCTGACGGCCTGGTTCCTGAGCGGCTAGAGTTCCAGGCCTTGGGTCTTTCCGACGAGGTCCTCAATGTAGTTGAGGCGTCCCATAAGGAGTCGACCAGAAAATGCTATGCCTTCAAATGGAAAAGGTTTTCCATTTGGTGTCAGGGCAAGGGCTTGGACCCTTCCTCCTGTTCCTTGGCAAGCATCTTGGACTATTTATGGTCCCTTTCCAGTCAAGGGCTTGGTCGGCTGACCTAAGGTGCACCTGGCAGCCATCTCTGCTTACCGGGCGCGGGCCGGGAAGCAGTCGGTGGCGCAGGAGAAGGTGGTCTGGCGCTTTTTCAAAGGCCTTGATCACATTTCCCCTCCAGTGCGGGAACCCCCACCTCCGTGGGATCTACTGCTGGTACTGGCAAAGCTCATGGGCAAGCCATTGAACCTATGCACAGGTGTGCTCTCTCTCACCTGTCGTGGAAGACCGCTTCTTGGTGGCTATCACGTCAGCCAGAAGGATGGGAGAGCTCAGGCGCTTTCCATCGAGTCTCCTTACCTGGTCTTCCACAGGGACAAGGTTGTCCTGCGCCCCACCGAAATTCCTTCCGAAGGTGGTGTCGGAGTTTCACCTTAACCAGGTGTTGACTCTGCCGGTGTTCTACCCCAATCACACCTCGGAGGCCGAATATAGGCTCCATACTCTGGACCCTAGAAGGGCGCTCGCTTATTATAAGGAGCGCACGGCTGAAATTCGGGGAGAGGTTCGCCAGCTGTTTGTCACCTACGCTGAAGCCGCATCTGGCAGACCTGCAGCCAAGCGGACGATAAGCAGGTGGGTAACCTCCTGCATAGATCTCTGCTATAAGTTGGCAGGCATGGAGCCTCCCAGAGGGATAAGAGCTCATTCTACCCGCCATACTGCTGCAACGGTGGCTGCTTCCAGGGACGTCCCTATCCAGGAAATCTGCAGGGCTGCTACCTGGAAGTCAGCAAACACCTTCATTACCCATTACCACATCGACCTTGAGTCACGCGGATGCTGGTTTTGGATCCTCAGTTCTCCAGTCTCTTTCCCAAGTAAGTATTGGGTGTGCGTCTTTGCCTCCCTCCTCCCGGAGAACTGCTAGAGTCTGCCAATGAGTGTGGATGAACAACATATCCATGTCTCTAGAAATACAGGTTACTCACCTGTAACAGGAGTTCTAGGAATGGTATATGTTGTTCATCCACGACTCCACCCGACCTCCCCGGCTCGGACAAGACAACCTGAGCTTCCAGCGGGGCCAGATCTACGCCATGGGGCGGAGCCGAGATTATACCACCCGGTGGGTGGAGAGCAAGCTTGAAGACCTTCCGCAAGATTTAAAGCGGCAAGGATACCTGCCAATGAGTGTGGATGAACAACATATACCATTCCTAGAACTCCTGTTACAGGTGAGTAACCTGTATTTTCTTATTAACCACAGCACAAAATGCAGTTAATGATGTACTACATAATATTCGTATACATTCTAGGCTCAGTGCTAATCTTTCTGTAGCTGTTCTTTTGAGTGACTATCTAGATGGGTGTATGCTGCTCCTTTTAATAAATAAGAGCCTTTTTGTTTACATTCACATACCAGTTAACTACACCTCTTATCTTTCTGAGTGCTTCACCAATTCTGTTCTCTGTTTTTCATTAAAATAAAATACTTTGTCTCCAGCAGTTTAAATTATTTAGGCTCTGGATCGCTTGGCTGTTGAAATGCTGACTCACTGCTGCTCAGGTGATTCTGGTTGATGCTCAGTGCTCCTTATTTATTTATTTGTTTGTTTTTGTTTGACGGGTAAGTACACTAGACAACAATGTTGCCTATATATTCAGGCACGACCGGAGAGTACAGACAGGGAGACCAGAGTCAACATTAAGAGTGTTTCATGACGAGCATGAGGTGAGAACAAACATTTGAACAGTATACAGCCAGGTACAGTCATTATCCGTGATGACAAAGAGAAACAGATAACATTACATTAATTATTTTCATATCTGATGATACATCAATGACTAAATTGAAACGACAAACAGCAAACAAAACTTAAATGAAGTAGCATTATAACAATAATAACTTAATCTTAGTACTAGCACTGTGTCCCCTTTTGTTTTAACAAAGCCTGTTGAATGCCCAGTTCAGATCTGACTCGCGCAGTTCTTAAACATACAGAGTTTGTTACACCTTCGGTTATTTAAAATCTGGCTCAGTCAATCCAAATGAATACGTCATGCTCTTACAGTTTTTTTGTTTTTAAGTCCCTGTGTATAGCCAGTTACTTTCACCTGCATGCTAATACATTTTAGTTTCTATCTCACGTGACGTATTTCTTTTGCTGAATTATATTTCCACTGCTGCATGCAACTTGATTGTGGTCTTTTACTAACATATTACTAAATACTATTTTTTCTTGCTTTTCTGACTCAAGCTGTAATCTGTATGAACTATTTATTTGACACAGTCTAGATAATGGAAGCTGTTTCCCTACGATGGGCGGTTCAACCTTTTTTTGCAGATCCTACTTTCAGTTGTTCAGCACGTCCGCCAGCTGAGTTCAGTGCATTACACTGCCCTGTTTTCTTTCATAATATTATAAAAAGTCAGTACATGCTGGTCCCATATTTTGTGTATTCTTGTGGGCTATTCATTTGCTTTGTCCAGCTCTCAGTGTGAGTCCTGAAAACGAGTATCAAAGGGAGCAATGGTTATTCTCAGTCTTTAATAATTCTTGGTACTGGTATAGACACAGAATCTTCTGCCCTTACCTACATGTTTGTTCTGTGACATCATCCCTCTCACTGGAGAGACAGATACTTGGTTTGACAGCCCTATTTGAAGGCTGTCACTACCCTGATTGACAGTGTGAATCATAGAAACATAGAATTTGATGGCAGATAAGGACTGCTTGGCCCACCCGTCTGCCCATTTCCCTACCTGATGGATAAGCTGCAGATTCTAGTTAATTAACAGCTTACTTCCTCCTGCCCCCCACTAGAATTGCCTTATGCCTGTCCCATGCATTCTTGAATTCTCCCACTGTTCCTGACTCCACAACCTCCTCAGGAAGGCTGTTCCATGCATCCACAACTCTCTCTGTGAAAAATTACTTTCTGACATTACCTCTGAGCCATACCCCTCTATCTTCAAATTGTGCCCCCTTGTTCTTGCACATCTCTTCTTCTGAAAGATACTACCCTCTTGTACCTTGTTAATTCCCTTGAGATACTTGAAAGTTTCTATTATGTCCTCCTTTCCTCAAGGGTATACATATTAAGCTGCTTTAGTCTCTCCTTGTATGTCTTCTGGTGCAGGCCTTGCACCATTTTGGTTGCCCTCCTCTGAACAGCCTCCACTCTGTCTATGTCTTTGCAGAGATGGGGTCTCCAGAATTGCACGCAATACTCCAGATGGGGTCTCACTAACTGTCTGTAGAGAGGGATAACAACTTCCTGTTTTCTACTGTTGATGCCTCTCCCTATGCATCCCAGTATCCCCCCAGCCCTCCTTACTGCCTTCTCACATTGCTTGCCCACCTTTATGTCATCTAATATAATTACTCCTAGGTCTCTTTCGATTTTTGTTGTTGTTATTAACTCACCCCCCATTGTGTACTCTTCCCCTGGGTTTTTGTTTCCCAGATACATTACCTTGCACTTCTTTGCATTGAATTTGAGCTGCCATGTATTTGACCATTCCTCCAACCTTGCCAAGTCTCTTTTCATTCTTTCCAATCCACCTTGTGTATCAACCCTGTTGCAGATCTTTGTGTCATCTGCAAAGAGGCATACCTTTCCTTCCAGGTGCTCTCCAATGTCACTTATAAAGATATTAAAGAGAACTGGTCCCAGTACCGAACCCTGCGGTACCCCGCTAGTTACCCTCCTTTCTTCACTGTGGACTCCGTTTACTATTACCCTTTGCATCCTGTTGTCCAGCCAGTTTTTTGTATCCAGGCTACCACCTTGGGACCCACTCCAAGGCTGGCTAACTTGTATATTAATCTTTTGTGTGAGACTGTGTCGAATGCCTTGCTAAAATCTAGGTAGGTCATATCCACAGCCCCTCCCTGGTCTACTACTTTGGTCACCCAGTCAAATAAATCTATTAGGTCTGTCTGACATAACCTTCCTGCTGTGAAACCATGCTGCCTTGGGTCCTGTGCCCCACTGGCCTCTAGGTACTCAACAGTTCTTTCCTTCAGAAGTGATTCCATCATTTTCCCTACCACTGAAGTCAAACTAACTGGTCTGTAGTTTCCTGCCTCTGTCCTGCTCCCACTTTTGTGAAGTGGAATCACATTTGCCCTCTAGTCCTCAGGTACCACTCCATCCTCCCATGATTTGTTAGAGAGTAGTCAGTGGTGTTACTAGTTCTACCCTTAGTTCTTTTAGTATTCTTGGGTGAATCCCATCAGGCCCCATTGCTTTCAAACAACATGAAGTCTTGCTATATTATGACAATTGCAGTTTGTCCCACCATTAGAACTGCTCCGGGAGGTGAAAGAGTTAACTCTCATTCTAAGAATGGAACTTGGAGCACGAGCTCGGTTAGAGAAGCTGTGTCGGGGTTATTTCAAACCCAAACTGTCAGATTCTTTACTCCGCCTCACTGAACAGTCGCTCCAGAGATTTCTCCTACTGCTCGGTTCATTTCTCGGTTTAAACAGTGTTTTCTCGGTTCAAATCAACCGAGAATATTATTATTTTAACCGCAAAACCGATTGGTTCAAGCTCTGTCTGTGGTATCGTAAGTAATTTCAGTTTAATTTCTGTGTGGAACTTGTAAATGTTATCGGTTCGGTTTTGAACCGATCAGCTTGCTTTAAAACTTGAAGTTACAAAAATTAGAGGTTTTAGAGTGCGGTTCCCGGTTCTTATCGGTTCTAAAAAAAACGGAATTCATTACGTTTTTTTCCAAGACCCGTGACACGGTTAGGAACCGATAAGGGTGTCTTGCCTGGCACTGCCGTTAAAAGGGCAAGTTTTTGGTTAGGCTGGCATTATGTCTTGAGAAACCCAAAAGAAAAACCGGGCCCACTGGGTTTCAACACTGTGATGCTTGTGGGGAAGTCTTTGCCAAGGCTGACCCACACACCACATGTGTATATTGTCTGGGGTTTGACCACCTCAATTCAGACTGCCAGATTTGTAAAATTTCCCTGCAGCCACCCTGGATAAGAGAGTTGGCACGCTCAGGGAACGAGGCCAAAAGTCCGCTGACCTGGATGGCCAGCCGGTTCGGTGCCAGCCGAACGGAGGAGTGCCTCTGACCAGGGCGCGACTCTCGGCAACGCAAAGCTGGCTCCTGGATGAGCCAGTTCCAGTAAAGAAAACAAGAAAATCAGCAGGTGTGGAGCCCAAAATTCCTTCTCCAACTGCTGCAGAGATAGCAAGAGCTATTCAGATTGTCCAGTCACTTTCTCCGGTTCCGTCCGAACCGCCACTGTCTGGTAAAGGTTGGTTTGGTCGGTTCCACGGTTCAGGAATATGATGTTGAGGAGTTTTATGAACCAGAGGAGGGAGGATGATTATGAACAGTATGAGTGTGACTTGGAGGGTCTGGGTGTGCCCATTGAACGGACATCTCCCCAGACAGACCTTTAGAATCTCCCCTATGCTTTCTGAGTCCCCTCTCACTTTATGTTTTACAAAAGTTGCTGAAACCCTCAAGCTCCCATTGGAGGAAGCTGTGGATGAGCAAGAGGAACCTGATTTTGTAGAAATGATGGATATACCAGAGTCTAGGAGATTGTCTATTCCTTGCATAAATCATTTAGGAAACAAACAATAAAAATTTTAAAACTCCTAATTCTGTGCCTCCTGTGGATAAAAAGATGGACAGGAGGTACACACTGTCAGGTCCTGACACAGAATTCCTTTCACAGCAATGCAGTCATGTTGGGGTGGTTCAGGCTGCAGCCTGTGATAAAGCTAATATTCCCCTGGCTTCACATCCTCCTGACAAGGATTCCAGGAAGATTGATGCCATGGCTAAAAAACAATACATGGCAGCGTCCTTGGGACTCAGGCAAGCAAATTACATGGCTTATGTAGCAAGGTATCAAAAATCTAGATGGGACACTGTCATGGCTTTGGCCAAACAGGCCTCTGGCCAGCTTGCTAATGAGCTGGAACAGGTGGCTGCTGATGGCATTGAGGCATCAAGGTGCAGTTTCATGCTGCTGTGGATTTTAATGATGTATCCTCTAGAGTCATGGCTACGTCTGTAGCTTTTTGTAGGTTGGCCTGGCTCAGGTGTACTAGCTTGTCACAGGATACCCAGACTAAGGCTATGGATTTTCCTGTGGTGGAAATTCTCTGTTTGGGAGCAGACAGAGAATTATATGAAGAAAATGGATGAATATAGGACTACCTATAAGAGTGCTCAAGCCAAGGAGCGGCAAGCCACTCCTCAGAGGCAGACCCCAGGGGTAGGGTAGGCCTTTTCACAGGCCTTTTACTAAACCCAGGCCTCCTCTGCTTATGCTCAGAGGGGCTTCTTCAGAGGCAGAGGCAGACGGGGTGTGGGCAGGCCTGCTCCCACCTCTCAGCCTAAAGCACCTGCCAAACAGACACCCTGATGGGGTGCCCAGGGCCGATTCTCCTTTACCCGTAGAGGGCAGGTTGGCTTACTTCATTCAGAACTGGGTGTCTCTAACTTCAGACAAGTGGGTCCTGGAAGTAGTAAGCCAGGGTCTGGTTCTCAGCTTCAAAAAGTTCCCAAAGATGAGAATCGGATCTTTCCCACCTGCAAACTCTTTAGAGACTTTTACTCTAGAAACAGAAGTCTCAACCCTCCTGGCTCTCAGAGCTGTAGAAAGGGTTTCTCCCCTACACCAGGGCAAGGGTCTGTACTCCAGATATTTCCTTACCCCAAAAAAGACAGGAGAATGGCGGCCCATTTTAGACCTCAGATATCTGAACAAACACCTTTTGAAACCAAAGTTCAGAATGGTAACTCTGGCAATGATTTTACCCTCTCTAAGGCCAGGGGACTGGCTAGCCTCCCTGGACCTCAAGGATGCTATTTTCACGTCCTAATCAGAAGCTCCACGAAGTACCTCAGATTCGAACTGCCCTCAGGTCACTACCAGTTCAAAGCAATGCTCTTCGCCTCACCTCTGCTCCAAGGGTATTCACAAAATGTCTGGCAGTAGCAGTTGCTCATTTAAGGAGGCAAAGGATTGTTGTCTTTCCCTATCTGGACGACTGGCTCATTGTAGGCCAGTCCCAGAACAGGTAAAATCTCACCTGCAAGTTACCCAGCAGCTGCTCACCTCCCTGGGCTTCTTGCTAAATCTTCCAAAGTCAGTTCTGGAACCAGTTCAGGTGCTCACCTTCATAGGTGCAGAATGGACACAAAGCAGGCCAGAGCCTTCCTACCCTTAGAGAGGGTAAGGAACTTGGTGGCTCTGGCCTCCTCCTTCACTCTGCAGGTCTCTCGACCAGCAAGACACTTTTTGCAGCTCCTGGGGCACATGGCTGCGTCCACAGCTGTAGTGCAAGGAGCAAGATTTCAGATGAGGGACATTCAGTTTCACTTGAGAGCCTTTTGGTCTCAGAGAAGAGACTCCCTTTCCAAGTTGGTCCCAGTGACCCGAACCCTGATCCAGGCCCTCCAGTGGTGGCAGGATCAGAGCAATTTAAGACTGGGGGTTCCCTTCATTCCTCTGTCTCACTCCTTGACCCTCACTACAGATGCTTCCTCCTGGGGTGGGAGCCCACATGGCGACCTCTCCACTCAGGAGTGTGGTCCCCAGGAATCTCTGCTCCACATCAATTTGCTGGAACTCAGAGCTGTCTTTTAGCACTTCAAGTGTTTTCTGCGTCTGTTCAGAACAAAGTGGTACAAGTCAGAACAGACAACACCACAACAATGTGGTACATCAACAAGCAGAGGGCACTCGGTCTTGACCTTGTGCACCGAGGCAATGAAGTTGTGGTCTCTGGCCTATTCCTGAACACTTCCCTCATAGTAGTTCATCTTCCAGGAAAGGACAATGTCTAGCAGATGCTCTCAGCAGGATTTCCCAGGGCCATCACGAATGGTCTCTGGATCCTCAAGTACTGGGGATAGTTTTTGCCAGATGGGGCACCCTCAGATAGATCTTTTGCAGCCCCAGACAATCACCAACTTCCACTGTTCTGTTGCAGGCCCCCAGTGTTGGGCTCAGTCCCCCTGGATGCCTTTCTCCTAGATTGGGAAGGGAAGTTTCTTTATGCCTTCCCCGCCTTCCCTCTCCTATTCAAGGTGCTAGTCAAAATCAGATCCCAGCCTTGCAGGGTGATTCTGATTGCCCCAGATTGGGCCAGGCAGCCCTGGTACCCACTCCTTCTGTCCCTAACAGTCCATCTTCCCTGTGTCTCCCAGGAATCACAATCTGTTAACCTGTGCCCAGGGAGAGTTTGGTATCGAACCTCAATCCCTCAACCTCAAGGCCTGGCTCTTGAGGAGTTACAATTGCTGACCTACACCTTTCTCAGGGTGTTCTTGAAATCCTAAAGGCTTCTAGGAAGCCTTCCACTAAAGCTACTTATAATTCTAAGTGGAAAAGGTTTTCCATTTGGTGTGCTGGGAAACATATTTCCCGGAATCTGCTGATTTGCCCATTGTTTTGGACTATATGGTCCATCTTAATTCTTTGGGCCTGAGACCAGCTACCCTGAAAGTACATTTGGCAGCTGTCTCTGCTTTTGTTTCAGCAGGAAAGCCCTCCTCTTTCGCTCACCCTGTATTTTCCAAGTTTTTAAGGATTACTTCATACTAATCCACCTTTTAGGGATCCGGCCCCTGCCTGGGACCTTAATGTTTGTATTGCCCAGTTAATGCAACCCCTTTTGAACCTCTGTCTTCTGCAGAGCTTAAGTACTTAACTTGGAAAATGTTTTCCTAGTGGCTATCACTTCTGCCATGCGCATAAGTGAGTTGCAAGCCTTGTCAGTAGAAACTGACTTTATTTCTTTCCACAGGGATAAGGTAGTCCTCAGGACTAACAGGAAGTTTTTGCCTAAGGTGGTTTCAGATTTCCATTTTAACCAATCTATCTCCCTTCCAGTGTTTTTCACTGAACATTCTTCCTCTGGTGAGAGGAGATTGCACAGTTTAGATGTTAAGAGGCCCTAAGTTACTATATAGAGCGTACCAAGGGTCACAGGTTGAATCCTCCAACTTTTCTCACTTATGGTGAGGTCGGAAAAGGGAGACCTGCCACTAAGAGATCAGTTGCCAGGTGGATTGTCTCTTGTATCCAATTTTGTTATCAGAAACTGGGGAGAGTTCCCCCTCTGGCCTGAGGGCTCATTCTACCAGAGGTACAGCCGCGTCTCTAGCTGCTGCCAGAGACATCCCTATCTTAGAGATATGTCAAGCTGCTACCTGGAAAACGGTACACACTTTCACCAAGCATTACTCCCTGGATGTCCAGGCCAGGAGAGATGCTCGGTTTGGCACAGCTGTGCTTCAGAGCCTATTCCCTAAGTAGGTTCTGTCCCTCCTCCATGGAGGTACTGCTGTGTAGTCTGCAATTGTCATAATATAGCAAGACTTCATGTTGTTTGAAGAAAAAATTACTCACCTTAGTAATGTTGTTTCTTCTAATGGAGTCTTGCTATATATGACCTCCCAGCCTGCCCTCTCAGAACTTCTACTTGGGTATGGGCTGGGCAGCCTAGTGTGGCACCAGTTATGCCCATTATATGTTTTCCACCCTTTTGGGGTTTTGGGGTGTGGTGTTTTATTTTATATTATATTATTACTTCTGGTCCCCTGACTTGAGTCTTTGTGTTGGGACCAGCAATAGGTGTTAATATTTAGGTAGCCAGTTGGCTAGTGTAGTTACAGCTTCCACACAGACTTTAGTGAGTTTTTGCTCGTGAGATCTGACAGTTTGGGTTTGAAATAACCCAGACAGAGCTTCTCTAACCAAGCTCATGCTCTAAGTTCCATTCTTAGAATGGGAGTTAACTCTTTCACCTCCGGAGCAGTTCTAATGGTGGGACAAACTGCAATTGTCATAATATAGCAAGACTCCATTAGAAGAAACAACATTACTAAGGTGAGTAATTTTTCTTGTCCACCCTCAGTTTTAAGAGTTCTTTCAAAACCCTTTTCTTCTGTGAATGGACTGGTTTCACCCCCTATTCAGAGTTTCTCCTTGTTTGGTTTAGGCACTTCCCTCCTCATCTGTTGTGAATACTGAGCAGAAATATTCATTCAGTATCCCTGCTTTTTCATGTCACCCTCTTCACATCCCTCCCTTTATTAAGTCTGTATCCCTCCTTGGTCTTTCTTCACTCCCTAATGTACCTATAAAGGTTTTATCCTCCTCCTTAACAGAGTTGGCTATCTTTTCCTCAGTTTGTGCCTTTGCTATTCTGACTGCCTTCCCTGCCTCCTTCTGCTTTAACTGGTAAAGTTCTCTGTCCTGCTCCTTCTGTGTTTCCTTATATTTCCTGAATGCTATTCTTTTCACCTTAACTGTCCCTGCCACCTCTTTTGAGAACCATAGTGTTTTTTTCCTTCGTTTTGTTTTATTGATTTGCTTCACACAAAGGCTTGTTGCCTCTGCGATGCCTGTTTTGATTATTCCCCATTGTTCCTCCACCCCTCCTTCTTGCCCGTTTTTTCGTATGCTTCAGCTGTTGGTATTTGCTGGAATGCTTCCTAGCATACAATCTATACTTTTAGTAAGCATTATAGTCTAGATTTGAGGGAAGGTTTTGGCCTTGCTGTCTAACAAGGCCTGCTCTCCTGAGGGGACGGGCCACTGTTTTACGAGCTACCTGGTTGGGGCTGGTACTGCTTGGTAATCAACCAATATATTTTGGGTCTTTGGAGATACCCTCAAAGAAGACAAGTTTGTTATTTCCAGTAACAGTAGATCTTAGAGTGAATTTCCATAGAGCCCGAACCTTCTATGTCACCATCCCCCTGGTACAGGGAACATCGAAATTTAAATATCTGTAAATTTTCTTTCTCTGATAGCTGGTCTCCAGGCTTCCTTACACAAGATCTGCAGCAGGGGCATCTAGCCCTCCATTTCCGCGCCCTCCAGTAGTTCCAAAAGCAGTCCAAATGTGGCAATACTATGAGAACTTGGAAACAAAACACAAGAATGTTTAAGGCAACCATGGCCCTGAGGCCAGCCAACTATGTACATTCTGGAGGAATCGAGAGCCGGAGACCAGCGGTCGAGAAAAGAAAATTTACTGGTATTTAATATATGGATATGTTATTTAATATACTCCTAAAGCATGCAAAAAATAATTAGTAATACCATCATGCCTCCAGCGTTAATATTACTGTCAATCAATGTTAATACTATCGTTCCACAGCTGAACTATAATATTAACACTGGTACCAAACAGCGCTAAGTGCCCACAATGTTTTTTTGCCTCTACATCGTCCTAAACGTGCTCTACGATTACCGCTTTTCCTGTGTGGGTGGGCAGAACAACTTCAAAAACATGGCGGCTTGTTCTCTTAGCGAGAGAAATCGGCGATGTTGAAAAAAGCATTTTTTTCCTCTGCTGCCTACTCCGGGCTATCTCTCCCTACTCTGAAATGCCTTCCTCGCCAAAATCCTTTACTTTCACCTGGCTCCTCACTACAGTGCCTAACAGATACCGCTGAAGGGAAAAAAATAGGTCTAAACACAGGCCACTCGCGATCCATATGTGTGATGCTCGCAAGAAGACAGCTGACACACATGGACTCGTGAACTGGAGGTGAGTTAGTTCACCTCGCATCCATATATTAAAAACACAGATGCCTTATTGTACATGACAAGGCAGAAACTACCTTCGATGTTCTGAGATATGGAACTCCCAAGCTTCGCCTCTCGAGGTTCCCTATGTCCCCAGAACGTCTCGATGGGACTACTGCCTTGTAATGCACAGTAAGGTATCTATTATTCTATTTTAAATTTCGATTTCTGTCTCCTAAGCTGGTCTCTGGGCTTCCTTACACTTGGGATGTACAAAAGCAGTACATCTCCAGATGCCCCGGATGGGGAGAATGTCCATTGCCCTTAAGAGTCCACCACTGCCTGAAGCACTGTGCGGCCAAAGGATGCCTCTGCCGAGGACATCACGTCCAGCTTGTAAAATTTCATAAATGTGTGAATGGATGACCCAAGTGGCCGCCCTGCTTAAGTCTGCTAGAGAGGTTTCTCTGAAGTTTGCCCACGAAGTGGCCATAGTTCTGGTGAAATGTGCTATTACTGAGCCAGGCAGAGGTACCCCAACCTTGTCGTAAGCCGTGGTGATGACTGATCTGATCCCTCTGGCTATCTAGTCTTTTGAGGCTCTTATCCATATTTTGGGGTGTAGTTAAAATGAACAAACTTGACGTTTACGATATCTTCTGTCCTCTTGATATACATCTTCAATGCTCTTCTTGGGTCTAGTGTATGAAATTTTTTGCTTTTCGTTTTTGGGGTGTGGGTAGAAGGAAGGGAGGATAAGATCTTGGTTGCAATGGAAAGGAGACATAACTTTGGGTAAAAACCCTGGATCTGTACTAAGAACCACAGAGTCCTGATGAAAAACCGTGTATGGCTATTTGGTGGACAGCGCTCCCATCTCGCTGATTCTCCTTGCTGAAGTAATAGCTACCAGAAAAACCACCTTCTTTGTGAGATGCATGATGGAAGTTTCCGTAAGAGGATCAAAAGGCTCCTTGGTCAATGCTTTGAGAACCAGGTTAAGTCTCTAAGGTGGAACTGTTGGCTTGATCGGGGAGTGTTTTAATGTTGCCGCCCTTAGAAATCTCCTGATATAAGGGTGTGAGCCCAGAGATTCTCCCGAGTCCACTAACAAAAGCGCTCCCCCCAGGGCTGAGGCCTGAACTCTTAGGGTGGCTGGTTGCAGCCCCTTGTCAGATACCTCTTGAAGAAACTGTAATAGTACAGGTAATGTTATTGGATGGTCCTGTATATCTCTGGATTGAAGCCAGAACAAGAATTTCCTCCAGATTCTATAATACACTTTAGAAGAGGAGTGGCGACATGAGTTCACCATCATTTTGATTACTGGAGCTGTATAGCCTAGCTCCTTGAAAGTTTCCCGATCAATCTCCAAACCGAGAAGGATAGATTTGCTCAAATTAGTGCAGGACCAGCCCCTGATGGAGAAGGTCCGGCTGAATTGGAAAGATACAGGTGGTCCTACTGACAGCTGAATGAGAAGGGAACAAGGACAGTGAGGCCATCGAGGACAGACTAGGATAATCTCTGCTCAGTCTTATGCTTTCTTTGATTGGTTCCTGCTCAGTTTTTAAAATTTGATTGACAGTTCTCTATGGTTCAGTTTAAATAAATACACTTTGTGTGCATTTTTCACGTTGATTCTTTAGTATCCCTCCTGTAACTATGCCTCAGAATGCATTTAATTTCACAGAGAGCTGTATAATTGGGGAGGGTGGCACTGAATAGATGGTTGTCTGGAACTGGCAGGTGTGGGAGGAGCACTGCATAAGGGAGACAGGAATCCACATAGACTTTATTTATTCTCTTTGTTCTGTATATGCTGTGGGAATTGGAAATTGAAAAATTCCAGTAAAAAGTTCAGGTGGTACAATCCTGAGTTAATTATGATCACCAAGGGCAGTAAGGCCTTTTCTTGGTTCTCCGACCACCGCTCTGCAGAGAGTTTGGTTGTGGAATCTGCCTCTCTTAAATTGGGGGATCAGGGGATGTGGACGAGTCCAGGAGGGTGAGACCACGTGGCTGGAAAGGTGTGGGCTGCCGCATCACCTGCTGCGTCAGGCCAGTTATTCCATCTTGATGGTGAATATTAGCCATTCCCTCTTGGTGTTAGGGGAACTCTTTCCCTACTTCCAGCTGGTAAGCAGAGCTTCCAGTGAAAAATCATCAGGGACCAGGGTCAGTTCCTGGCTAAGTACCAGCTTCAGATGGTTTTGGAAATAAACAACTCCTGTGTCCATGCCATGGCTGCAGTTGTTGCCATGTATCACAGGGGCTGAGGCTGTTCACCTTTATTGTGGACACCTGACAACAGGCCAATGTCCCTTTCTTGGTAGCGACCTGTCGCCCGGGATAGAAGGACATCTCATGCGGATTGAGAAGTCTAATGCAACCCTTGATTATGTGGTTCATCCCACAAGGCCCAAAAATCTAAAAAAAAAAAAAAACCCACCAAACCCTTTAGTTTCTCTCCTTTCAGCCACAACCTCAGCAGCATCCGTAGCAGGGTCAGTTTCAGCACTGTTGTCTGAAGCCAAAGTTCGGCAGCTAGGGGCAAAAAGAGGGAGATATGAATGTATGATATAGATGCACTTGTATATTATTTTGGCAAACACGTTAAAAAAAAAAAAAAAGATGGAGGCAGAAGTGGTTGTGCCTCTATGGCTTGAGCCCCTACAAGGCTATGCAGTGGTGGATGATGGAGTGTCGTTCCTCCTCCCATCCAGTCCCTGTCACAGCTCCCAGTCGGGGGGTCAGTTGTGCCCCTTCTTGCTACAGTGGCCTGCCGTTACCTCAGTGGGTCAAGTGGGTTTTGGAAGTAGTGGGCCGAGGTTGCCCCTGGAGTTCGAGACTCTTCCACTGTACCGACTCCAAGCTTCTCAAGTCCAGGGTGTAACAGGACAAGCTGACTGTGTTAAGAACTGATACTGCACAGCTCCTAGAGTGTGGGGACGATAGTCCATGTTCCAGATACCCAAGCCACTACAGGATACGTGACCAGGTGTTTCCTGGTTCTGAAATGGATGAAGGGCTGGCACCCCATACTGGACTTATGTGACCTGAACCAGTTCATGCTAAAGTGCAAATTCCAGATTGTCACTTTGAATCAGATAATACAGTTCCTGGAGCAGGGCATGTGGTTCTGCTAACTGGACCTCCAGGACACATTTCTTTTTTTTTATTTTATACTTGCATTTCCGCCTCCTGCTCCCTATGCTCCTCTTCTTGGGAGCATCTGGCATCTACCTCGGTTCCTTCCGTGCCTGGAGCCCGGTTCCCCAGCCTTGGATTTTCCCCAGGCGGGGCAGGGCCCAAACACGGAACTAATGTCATTTTGTCGGGGCTGGTCGTGAGAGGCAGGGGACCATTGAGGTCTGTGTTGGTGCTCCGTCCACCCTGAGCAATGGAAGTGTTTTCCCTGTTTCCTGGCGCATGTGCCCAGAGACGCTGCGGAGTTCCGCCGACATCTGGACATGCCCAACCCTCCTGGATTGGCCAGGCGCTTGCTGTACCTCAGGCCTCCACCTGGGGTCAGTCAAGCACCAAACCTTGTCCCCTGCCTCCCTGGACAAGGCGAGCAGTCCACAGATGCTCAGCCTTCTCTCCCCGGCCGGCCCTCCAGCTCCCCAGGCTCATTCCAGACCAGTCTGGCGTCGAGGCGGTGGCCCTTTACGGGCCGGCTCTCCAGGACAATTTCTTCCACATTCCAGTCCATCCATCCCATTGCCGGTACCTTTGGTTCCGGACAGAGGGGATCCTGTACCAGTTTTAGGTCATGCTCATTGGCCTCTTGTCTGCACCCAAGGTCTTGGCCTGGTATATGGCAGTGGTGGCGGCCTTCCTGTGGTGCAAGGGTGTCTCCCTACCGGGACATCTGGCTGACAGCCGGGTCATCCAGAGAGGCTGTGGAGAGATCCAGGGATCCGGCCCTTCAGATCTGTCAGGACTTGGGCCTTCTAGTCAACCTGGCCAAGTCAGGACTGGTCCTCTTGCAGGTGATCAAATCCATCAAGGCAGAACTAGACTTTCTACAGTCTATGGCTCTCCTCCTGGCAGACTAGGCATCGCTTCTTACTTCCCTTGCCCGATCATTTCTGGTTGGTTGCTCATGCCCTGCTCCCTGGGACTTCCTGCGGCAGCTGGAGTACATGGCATCCTCCAGCAGCTTGACCTTTGGGCTTGCAGGTGGATGCACCACCAGCAGTGGTCCCAAAGCCTAGGTCACCTGGACCAGCCTGTTGTGTCGGAAGTGTCTGTGCATCTGGACACTTGTATGCAGCCTGCGTGCAAATCTCTTAGTAGTTCATGGTGCAAGAGAAAATGGTTAGCTGGCGAACACTTTCAGCCAGGTTGGAGAGACGTCACCTAAGTGGTCCCTGCATCAGGAGGTGGTAGACCACCCGTTCTCCCTGTGGTTCACACCACTGGTGGATCTGTTTGCCTCTCGGGAGAACACCAAACTGAGGCTGTTCTGTGCCTGGCCACCCCACAGTCCGGGACACTCATGGCGGATGCCTTTGCAAGGCCCGGGACCCCAGACCTTGTATAGACCTTCCTCCCCTTCCCCCTTTTTTCACAGGGTCACCCTTTTTTCACAGGGTCATGATCAAGGCACTGCAGGACAAGGCGTGGATGGTCCTGATAGCTCCACACTGGCCAGGCAGATCAGGTATTCAGATCTTCTCGGCCTGAGTGGCAGGCCTGCATGGAAGTTGCCTCTCTGCCCAGGTCTGCTGATCAGACAACAGGGGAATATCTTGCACTTGGACCTTCAATCCTTGCACCTCTCAGCCTGGTTCCTGAGTGATTAGCGTTCTTAATATATGGGCCTTTTGTAAGACGTCTGTCACGTTGTAGAGGCACCCTGTAAGGTGTTGACTGATAAATGCTATGAATTTAAGTGGCAGAGGATCTCAGTCTGGTGACATGGTAGAGGTTTGATCCTCTTACCTGCCCCATGGTGAGCATCCTCGTCTACCTGTGCTCCCTCTCTCAGTCGGGACTGCAAGCGATGTCCCTACTGTGCACCTTGCAGCCATCTCTACATACTGGGCATGGGCTTGTATGCTGATGTTGGCCCAGGAGAAGATGGTTGGGTGCTTTTTCAAATGTCTGGATACTTGTCTCCTCTGTTGCGTGAACTTTGCCTCCATGGGACCTGCTGCTGGTGTTGGTAGTGCTCATGGGTAAACTGTCTAAGCTGTTTGCACAAATGTGAGATGTCATATTTGTCACAGAAGACAGTTTTGTTGGTGGCTGTCATGTCAGCCAGAAGGATTACTGAGCTCCAGCCACTCTCACTGGAGTCTCCTTGTCTGATCTTCCTCAGGACAAGGTCATCCCTTTGCTGCATACCGAGTTCCTCCCGAAGGTTGTATACGGAGTTTCACCCAACCAGGTGATTAACTTATTAGTATACTTTACCAACATGACCTCGAAGGCCGATCACAGGTTCTATAACCTGAAACTGCGGAGTACGCTGTCTTACTGTAAGGAGCGTACAGCTGGAGTTTGGGGTGAGGCTCGCCAGCTGTTTGTAAAATACCTGGCAGACCAGCAGCAAAGCAGACCGTTGTCAAGTGGATTACATCCTGCATCGACCTCTGCTATAGGTTGGCTGGTAGGAAATCTCACAAGAAGCATAAGGCTCATTCCACCAGACACACTGCTGCCTTGGTGGCTGCTTCCAGGGATATCACCATTGTGGAGATATACAGGGCTTCAATCTGGGCTAAAGTGCAACCTTCCTCTCCCCCAGAAAAGTAATCCTTATTGGTTAGTGAAAAAGCCACTAGAGGTATTAATGTCTGTCTCCCCCAACTCCCTCACTCCCACACACCCTTGAATGTAATTTTGTTTGTGCACATACTACACACACACACTTGTATGTAATTTTTTTTTGCCCACACCCCATCCCCACACACAAGCACGCTTGACAAGTTATTACTTTTTAATGTTGCTTAGGCTGTCCTTTGGCAGTGTGAGCTATTTCAGTGGCGGTTTCAATGGTAGCGAGCATGTCCTTTAGCAGCCTCCGTACTAAGTGCTTTTCTCTGCGCGCATTCCTGAGCGAGTAGCTGCTAGCGGTTTGTATGATCGGCCTGCTCGGTGTTACATACCCCCAGTTCGCACCGGGAGATGAGCAACCTGTTGCTCACTGTGCCTTCCTGGTGAAACATTTCAATAAATAAAGCATACCCAAAAGCAGGCTTGATTTACATCATTTTACAGTTATTTTTGAAACAATGTTTCAAAGAGCTGGCAGAGGCATGGGGGTCTGTGCTTTGATTTGAAAGCTGCTTGTTAGCATGTGCTATGACGCTGATTGGATCATAGGTGGCTCTTTGTGAAGTGGAGATCATGGGAGACTCTTTCTGAACAGGAGGTGGCAGAGGTCAGACTTTTTTTTTTTTTTTTTAAATCATATCACTGTTTTTGCTTCGCACATCCACTGACCTGCCTCGTAATCCAGCCATCGCTTCCGCCTCCACCACCAACCCCAGAGTTACACGCCCAGCTGGCATATGCAGCTATACCTGCGAGAGGGGCACCCCCAGTTGCCCCCGCACCCGGCAAGGATCCAGTACCTGCAGGCGACTATCCAGGGATCGTCGGCTGATGGAAACGTAGTGGCCATCAAGCTGCCACAGTCTGTGCTGCCATTTTTCCTGTGTTCTTTTTGGCCCGGGAGTGCAGCGTGCAATGACATTGGGCACATACACCTACATGTGCCGCGCTCCCCTACTCGTCACACCGTCTCTAGTAGTGCCCCCGATTGTCACCAGGGAATGCTACAGAGCTGTGGCACCCTGGATCCCACCCCAGGATTGGAGAGCAGTCCTCCGGACACTCAATGCTACCCCTGCCGACCCCTGATGGCCCAGGTCGGTCCAACCCGGTCGCTAGTGTGACTTGAGGTGTGGCGTCCAGCGCTCAACCCTCAGCACCACCAGGCCGTCAGACCTTTCTTTAAATGATTTTCTCTAGTGGTCTGGATAGGATAATGCTGTGCACTTGGCTACTGTTACAGAGTGTGGGGCGGCCTTCAACTCGCCACTACAGCACAGAGGTAGGCACAATGATTTGGTTGTTGTGACTCCCGAGTGGCTGAAGAGGTACTGGTTGGCACAGTATGCGCTGATAAGTACACTGCCAAAGGTACCCTCTGGCAATGGGACGCAGAAAACTCGCGGACCCATTTTATAATTTTTATTAAACTTGATGGCTGGGTTTCTACCCCACAAAAACCTGACCTGTCTTCATATTACAGTTGGGTTCTAAGGCTGAGAAGGGACTACTCTGCAGTAGAAATGTGCTGCTACTTCTGCCAAAATGAAACCAGTTATAACTCTGTTGTTCAGACTCTAATCAGGATGTTCTGAACGCTACTGCTGTGCGTGTGTGGACATGCATGCACACACTCACATAAGCATTTCACTTCACCATACTGCACTCCTTTAATCAGCGAACACCTGTGCTTCTGTCTAAATGTTGAACTGCCACCCTGGAGTTTTATACCAAGAGGAATTGCTGTCTGAATTTTGCTGCTTCAGCCTCTGGGGTTTGAATAGGCAAAGTAACGAGTCTGTTTTGAATAGAAGAGGCGTATTGTGCTCCTTTGAAGACAAAAATAACTTCTGGTGCTTTAGAAAGGTAAAACTGTCATTTAAGTTGATAAATATGCAAGAATGTGAGGTATAATGACACCATGCATTATTCATATTGTGATAGGAGGATATAATTCTCTTCCTTTATTACACACCTTGTCCCAAAATTATTTTCCACCCAAATAGTCATATTTAGAGAATCCGTCTAGAAGCTCTTTTTTTTTTTTTTTTTTTTTTTAGAGCAGCGATGTGGGCGGAGGCATTTTCATTAGTGTATACAAGGCATTCAGGATGAAAGAGACCTGCTTGACAACTGCTGGGCTTCTAAAGTATTTGAGTAAACATCACCCCCAAAATGTCACGCCATGCTCGACTGAGGTTCAAACTTTTGTACTATGGGCGACAAAAGAATATGAACAGTAATGTTTTGCTGCCTACAGGTGCAGTTAAAGGGGGCACATCGGCGTTGCCCCTTTGTTTTTCTCTTTTCTACTTTATCGTTTTTTCCTTTTTTAGATCCGGCTCGTGCGTCCCCTAGCATTGACACGGCGTGTACACACATCTTGTGGGATGCCTCCCACCCTACCAGTTGCCCGATACTGCCTATGCCTGTCACGGACCGCCATCCGGTGACAGCGGGACTCTGGCGAGCGACCCCTCGACCCCTCCCCTCCCAGGAGAGGACAGCCATCGCTCAATCCTGTTCCCACCCTCCCCTCGGTGGCCCAAGGTCATTCCTGAACCTGGGTTGCCGGCATAACTAAAGGTAAGGCATCCAGCGCCTTAGTCCTCGGCACCACCAGGCTGGCTGCCCCTTTTTTTTTTTTTTGTTTTTTTTTTAAGTAATGTGAGCAGTGTGCCTCTTGGCGCACATCTATCCTACATGTACTCCACAATGCACCTACATGTATGAAATTACAGCCTTTTGGACGGTTTTCAATTTTTTTGCAAAAATATTCAGACACTCGGTCTGACAGAAACTCACCCGCATCCCGGAAGCACAATGAGGTTGGGAACACGCTTCTGGCACGAGTGCAGTCCCAAAGAGTGATTTTTTTTTTTGCCGATGGAAACTGAAATAGGATAGTGAGCCTGTTCTTCGTGTTAAAATATAATGTTGCTGGTATCTCCCAGGAAAAAACAGAGCGCTGTGCAGTGTACAATTTTGAATTCGATGGTATTGCCGAAATCCCGCGCTTGCGCTTCAGAGGCGCACTCTTGCACATGTACAGGATCTTTGTGCCTCTAAAGTGCACGCACGGGATTTCGACTACACCATGGAATTCAGAATTTACACTGCACAGCGTTCTGTTTTTCCTGGGAGATACCAGCAACATTACATTTTAACATGAAGAACAGGCTCATTATCCTAGTTCCATCAAAAAAAATCACTCTTCAGGACAGCGCTCATGCCAGAGGCATGTTCCCAACCTTGTTGTGCTTCCGTGACACAGGTGAGTTTTGTCAGACCGAGTGTAGGGGCATTGTGAAGTACATGTAGGACAGATGTGTGCCAAGAGGCACACTGCTCATGTTACTTAAAAAATGAAGGGGCAAAGCTGACAGTGCCCCTTTAAGTCAAGCAGCAAACATTTGCTATACTGGGTCCTTGGCACTGGGTTAAAACCGGCAGAGTAGCCACTCTTAGATTTTTATTGCCAGGCATTTTTATTGTTTATTGACTTTCACCCCATAGTGTTGCTCCCCCCAACCTGGTGATGGGATCGTGAAGGGTGATCAGAAGACTGCCTTAACAGCTGATACCAGTGCTATTTCTTATTGGCCAGTAGGGGTACTTCCAGGGATTACTTTTTTGTTTGTGTATGATTTGGTTTTCCTTTTGTTCCTAGTTCCCCGGTCTGTTAGCTGATTTGTCCTAGCTGTACTATGACACCCGACAAGGAGTGCGGGCAGCAGTCTATCAGACTCTGTCAAGTCTCGTCCCAGTTATCAGAAGCACACTGCAAGCCCATTGGTCATTGTCAACCAATGGGCTTGCAATGTGTACATTAGTTGTCATTCACAGTTCAGTTGGTGGACAGCTGTGGAGGTGAGGAGGTCTGTGCTGCCCACCGACCGGCGGGAGGTGCTGTGGCTGGGGGCGGGGTGGGATGTGATACTGGAGTGGGTGGGGAGTTGCGGGGGGACTACTACACTATGGAAACAGATGTTCTCACAGTAAGAGTGGGGGATCAGGATCAGGGAGGAACCACTTGATTATGGTAACAGGGCAAATTGTTTCACATAACGAGGATCGGGAGAGGCAACTTGATTATTGCATTGAGGCATATTTTTTCATAACAGGGACTGGGGAGGGTCCACTATACCACAGAAAACAGGATTGTTTTTCATTTTCACGGGATTGGGGGCTGCAGTACCTCCGCAACCCTCTAGGGTTTGCAGGAGTACTGCCATTTTTTTCAGTGGTAATGTGCTCCAGGCGATGGCCTTTGTGAACAGCCATTCGTGGAGCACATCTTCAATGAATGGGATTGTGGGGCTATGCAGGTCACCTCTCACTCATTTTGCATTAGGCCCCCTCACTGCTTTGCCCTGTCACAAACCCAGTTTGGGGGCAAACTGGGCTTATGAATAGCTATTCACAAAGTCCAGTTTGCTCCCAGGCAGACCAGTTTTTCCCCTGGGCAAAGCTTTGTAAATTCTGCCCCTGGTGTTTGAAATGGAATTTCTTTTCCCTCCCTGTATATGCACCTGTCTCCAGCCTCCCTCCCAGGCACTCCTGGGACTACTGTGGTTGCACCTTTCTTGCAACAGGGAACGGAGGTAAGCATCCATGTTTACAGCCAACAGCAGTGCTGCTCTGTGATTGACTGGTATGGGAAGGTCATAGACTGCGTGTTTCTTTAAAAAAAAGGCAGGCGCACAAACACATGCACACACTTACACTTTAAAATAACTTTAACTTTCAATCAAAACTTTTAGATAATATCATCTCTCCTTAGGAAGACCATCATGCAGACAGTCTAAACTTAAAAGAGATAGTTGTCTTTTATTTATTTAACATACTTTAGGATTACAACCTTTGAGTCAGGGACTCATTTACAAAGGCTCCACGTCAGAGTACAGAAGCAGAACATACAGAATACATAGTAACAGCATGATGGAATTACAGGTTACACACACACGAAATTACAGTAACAGGGTACATGATTACAGTTACAGCCATGTTTCAGAATGCAGTTTGAATAGTTGGGCAGAGTTTGGTAGCTGTCATAACAGTTCTCGAACTGGTTTATCATCATCTGATAGTTGGCTAGCTATGACTGTTCCTACAGTGGAGTGGAAGATTAGTACAGTAACTGTATGCGAGAGCAGCCAACAACGGCCTTGTCCAGAGGTTGACAGTGAGGTTAGCAGCAAGGTAGAGCCTAACTAGATGGTACATAGGCACCACCGAGAGTCGAGTATATGTTCTTTGTGTGCTGCTTTGAAGGGACCTAGGTTGGAGATGAATATATCAGAGGGGAGTTCATTGTACCAAGTTGGTGCTCTGAAGGAGAAGGACTTTTGTGCTAGAGAGGTACTGACCCTCTGGGTCGACCATACCTGTTTGCTGGTGGTGCAGGTATTTACCGTGGTGTGGGAGGATTGGAGTGCGGCAGATACCCCCAATGGGGAGAGTCCCAGGTGAATTTCTTTTGTAAGGAGACAAGTTTGGTAATGTATTCTGTCACCCAGATCTAGTAGGTTTGTCAGGAAAACAGGATGCAGGTGTGGAGTACGCTTATCTGCCCCTCACAGGAGTCTGCATGCTTTACTTATGGCCAGATGGTTTTATTCAGTGCGTACTTCTGAGTAGATGAAGTAGCCCGTAGTCAATCTAGGAGAGGGCCGAGGTGGTGACAGCCAAGTTAAGGGCCTCAGGGGTAAACAGATTTTATGCCTGAACACTAGCTCTATGCCGGCATTGATGGCTGACAACAGGTTGTTTATGTGTGAGTGGAAGGAGAGGTGGGAGTCGAAAGTTACGCCTAGGTATTTATACGTGTGTACCTGCGTAAGAGGAAGGAGAGAGTGGGGGAGGATTGATAGTTGCATATTCTTGGCCTTATTCTGATGGTGGGCAAAGAGCATGGCTTTAGTTTTTTTCACATTAACTATGAGTCTTTGGTCTATGAACCAGTTCTCAATCTGGTTAAATGCATATTGGAGGGATGGTTGCAGAGAATTCAGATCTTGGTGTGAGGCAAAGAAACGCACATCATCTGCATACAGCAACATATGACTTAGGCAGGGCATTGGGTAGATGCTGAACAGCAGTGGGCCAAGAATTGCGCCCTGGGGAACCCCAGAGTGGACTGGCAAGGTGGAGGACTGGGTGGTGTGTATTTTGACTCGTAGCGACTGGTCTGTGAGGTAGCTAGTGAGCCAGGCTATAGGTCAACTGGATAGGCCTAGGTGTTGGAGTGTGCATAGGAGTAAGGGGTGGGAAACTGTATCAAAGGCCTTTGACAGTTTGATGAAGATGGCTCATGCAAGCTTTTTCTTATCCAGGGCAGAATGAATGTAATTGGAGAACTCAGTCAGGGCCGTGGTGGTACTGTCCCCAGACCTGAAACCATGTTGCTCACTACACAGCAGCTTGTAAGTGAGAAGTTAATCAGTAAGTTGGGGCTATAATCTTTTAAGGGCTTTGTGGGGGGGTGAGGAGGATGGAGATGGGCCGATGGTTATTGGGGGTGTACTGTCACCACTCTTTGGTATAGGGGAGTGATAGTGGCCATCTTCAGGTTGAAAGGAACTGCCTCAGACACAGGGAGGCGGTTTAGGAGGTCAGTCACTGGGGAGAGAACAGTGTCAAGTACAAGCCCAAGAACCCTCATGTCAGAAGAGTCCTTACAGTATCAAAAGCCACTGAGGGCATTGGTGAGAAATGGCCTTGCCTCGTTCATGATCACTGCTTTGAGGTGGGAGGGGGGATAATGCAAGTTAGGCTGGGTTGCCAGAGTAGGATCGAAGAAGTTGAGTGGGACCACAGCACTGAGGTCAGAGAAAGATGCATTAAGGCAGTCAGCTATGGCCTGCGGGTCAGTAGTAGGGACATTGTTTGTGGTTAGTTGGAATGGAGGGAAGCCGGGTTTTGCTGTTTAGTTCCTTGATGTTATCCCAAAACAGCCATGCCTTTCCCAGGAGGAGGCTAGGTTGCTTTGTAGTATTCTGATTTTGCCTGCTTTATTTCCCAGGTGCATATGTTGTTGGCTGCCTTATAGGCCTGCCTATCAGCATGTGAACCAGAGAAATGCTTTCCTCCAGAGGTCATCTCTGCGTTTGAGCTGATAGGGCAGTTCAGTAGAGACCGATGTAGCATTGCGCATCTTGGTCTATACAATAGAGAAAGGTGTATATATCGTGAGCTTTGTTAAATGAGCGGTAAAGTAGTCAAGGGCTGCATCTATGGTAGGTGTCCAGAGACCGGGACCAGTCCCAGCTGGTTAGGTATCTCCTAAGTTTGGCGAGGCCACCAGGTCTGAGGTGGTGCCAGGATATTTTGTGCAGTTTGGGTTTCTGTTGAAAGCTTGACCATGAGAATATAATGGGGGAATGATCACTTAGTGAGTCAGGGAGGACCATAAGATTAGAGATTTTGCTGGGACGGTTTGTGAGTAGGTCGAGCAGGGTGCTAGAGCCATTAGTGGAGTTCATTCTTGTGGGTTGGTTGACCAGCTTGTTAAGATCAAGAGCAGCGAAGGTGCCTTTGATCTGAGAGGTCATGCCGGAAAGCCAGTTCACATTCAAATCACCGACTATGGTGTGCTCTGTGTTGGGTGGGAAGCTGGAGATGAAGTTAGCGATAGACTGTATCGCCTGAACTTGGTTTCTTGGGGGGGACATGCTATCATCAAAGTTAGGGGGGCCCTAGAGGGATCCGGAGTAAGCTTTAGCGATAGGGCTTGGGCATTGTGGTCTAGCAAGGGTATTGAAAGTGCATGACAAATGATGGAGTCATGGATGTACACCGCACACACCCCTCCATGCTTACCTACTCTATCGGTTCGGTGGAGGGTGAAGCCTGGGAAAGCGACTGTCGAGTCGGGTATTTTTTTGGGAGAGCCAAGTTTCTGTAAAGGCCAGAATGTCTGGTTGATGTTGCAGTAGCCAGCAGTGGAGGCCTGCGTTTTTTTTGGGCAGGCTGCAGATATTCATTGTAGCTACTCTAAGCCCATGGTGTGAGAAGCTAGAGCTGGGCGTGGCTGGGCCTGGGTTAGGATGGACAGTTCCCCCCGAGGGCAGGAATAGTGCAGTCAGGAGGAGCCTAGAACTGTGAGTGGGGGTGACCAAGGGAGCACTAATGAAGCGGCGCCTGTGGTGTAAGTATAAGGGAGGATATTAACAGCCACAATTGTGGCAGTCACCATGTGCTTAGTGGCAGGGTGCCGGACTGCGTGTGTGGAAGGTACAGGGTTTGAATCCCGGAAGGACACTGCTTCTGGATCTCACTGAAGCCCATGGCTAGGAGCACAGGCCATTCTGCAGTGGGCAGAAATGGTCAAAATAGGGTGCAACAACGATTCATGGAGGTGGCTAGGGGAATGACACTACAGGGTAGTGTGTCTGGTAAAGGAGGTGGGAGGTCCAGAGGGAACCAAAGTGTGGGTGGAGGTATGAAGTACAAGGAGAGCAGTGGGGTCGTATAGTTTAGAGGTGGTCAAGAGGCAGTTGGAATAGAGGGGATGAGAGAGCTAGTAGTACAGGACACCTGGAGGACTGAAGCCCTCTAGTGGCCAATTTCTATAATCTGCAAATAGGAAAGTCACATGACTGGGGAGGTGCTTAAATTAAGGATTGAGCTTGGGTGGCGGGGCAGTCGATGCACAGCACATCGACGGGCTAACACTCCCTAAATAAAGATGTGCAGGGGAGGAGGATGGTAGTTACCTCTTCAGCTTCTCGGGACTGCTGAGCCCGGTCTGTGAGCTGCAGTAGGCAGCTGGTGTTTATGCTGTGGGTGAGGGTTCCACAGAGGCCTAAAGTAAGGGAAGGAGAACAAAGAAGGTAATTTAATTAGTATGCAGCGGGAGGTATCAGGTTGTACTCTGTATGCGCAAGCTTTTGTGCTGATTTGGATGCATTGTTCCTCACTGCGCATGTGTCAACTATTGAGACAGAGCAAGAGAGGAAGGCAAGATGGAGCCCCCCCCCACCCCGGATCACGACTGCATACAGGTACAAGTTCAAACAATCCTTCTAGCTACATAAGTGCTAAGCCCCCTTGACAAAACGCTAGCTGAGTTACTAGATTAGCCTGCAATTCCGAGTCAAAAACAGTTCAGAAATGCCTGGTTACAGCCCCTTAAAGCTCTCGCTGAAACACTGTGAAATCCCATGCAGAGAGCTCAGAAATGCAGTCCACCAGAGTCAATCAGCCACTTCGGAGGGCATAAAATGCCGAGATACAGCCGTAGAAACACCCCCAACAAAGATGTGCATGGGGGACCGCTGAGCCCTGTCTGTGAGCTGCAATAATCAGCTAGCGTTTGTGCCGTGGGTAGGGGTTCCACTGAGGCCATTTCAGCCTCTCAGGACCGCTGAGGCCTGTCTGTGAGCTGCGTTTGGCAGCTTGGTGTTTGTGATGTAGGTGGGGGTTCCACGGAGGCCTCTTCACCCTCTCGGGACCACTGATCCCTGTCTGTGCCATTGCAGGGTATTAAATAAGCTGGGAAAATTGATTAGCAGTCTTACACGTGAAAGTGCTACTCAGTTGTGAAAATGCACAGCACTTGCCTCAATTTGATTAGCAAAATTAAAAATGCTAAAATTGTATATGCATATATTTTAAAGCATATTTTAACCTGCATAAAATCCTTTATTAAAATTAACTCTGTCTTTATTTCATGTTTCAGAACACACACACTCACTCTTGCATTCTTACTTTTCTTTTGGGGAGATGCAGACTGCTTTCCATTACCCACCAAATCTGATGAGACTCCAGCCGATAACAGCACCCCACTGCCTGATCCATGTATGGTAAAACCCTCTCTCCCCAGCCAGCTGAATACCAGCAGTATCCCCACCCATGTTCTCTTTGCCAGAATCATCAGAACCTTCCTTCACTAATCTGTCTCCCCACCCGTGTCTCCTTTGCCAGAGATAAGAACACCCTCCCCACCCATCTCAGTACCTAACCACCCTCCCCACCCATGTCCCCTTTGCCAGAATATCTGCCAAACCCCCCACCCATGTCTCCTTTGCCAGAGACTGTTACCTGCCAAACTCCCCCAACCCATTTCAGCCCCACCACCCTTCCACCCATGTTCCCTTAGACACACTCACTGACTCACGTAGTAATTTTGTTGCATTGCCGCTGAAAGTATGCTACCAATCTCACTGTCACAGTCCTGAATGCTGGTAATCGTTCCACACACAGTATCACATAACACTACTGGAAGCGATTGCCGGCATACTATCAGCAGTACCCTGCAGTAGAAATGCTAACTTGTAGGTGAGTGTGTTTAAGGGAACATGGTGGAGCTGGAGATGGGAGGGTCACATGTCAAAGACAATGGATCGTGATTTTTTGTGATCCAAAAGTGTAATGCATCCCATCAGCAGCCAGTTCATTTGTAGAGTATGATGTCATACTGGCTATTTAATATTCTGCTTTGTAAAGGATCCTAGGACCCTTATTTTCCTATGTATACTTAATAATGATTAGCATGGCGGAGTCAAGTGATGCAGCTTTGTCTTTCCTTTCTAAACTACTTTACTTTTCCCCATTAGAGATAGGCACTTTGAGCCGATCTGTTTGTGCAACAGTAACACTATCACTTGTAAGCACACTTGGATCTCAGGGACAGCTCTCCTCCTTTGGGGAGGGAGGGATGTATTCCAGTTCGATCAGAACACAAACCAGATGTGCACATTGGTGGGCGCCTGTGTATTACTGCAAAGTCAGTGACCCTTTGGGGAGAAAACAGCATAGAAAAGGTCCAGTCTGCTGAAGATGTCATCAACGCGCAGCACCCCATGAACTGCTACTGTGGCACTCCACTCCTCACATCATGATCCTGGACAAGCGGTGGGCATGTGAATCCATGGGAAGGTAGGTGACACGGCGTGGGGGGGGGGGGTGTTGACAGGATGGGTGCAGACCAGGGGAACAGAGAACAACAGCAAGATGAAAAAAAATAGGGTACTTTTTGAAATAGAAGAAAGGTACTAGGATCCTGGTTGGCGGTGGGAGACTGAAGTCAAACTTATCCTAGGTATTTAGCTGCTCTCTATGGGAGGCTGAACATTTCTTATGTTAAGGATTAGAGGGGGTTGGGATAAGCAAAGAAAACCGTTGGATTTTGTTTTTATACTCTTACTTTTATCCCTAACAAGGTAGCTTGTCTCTGAACCAGTGCTGCTTAAGATTTGTTACGGTAAAGGGTTGCTTTGTGTTGTAATATTTGTAATGCATAGAGCAGCTGTCTTAAATGAATCAGCCCTTTGCTGCTGGTAGAGAGAAACATATTAATCTGGTAAGATCTCTGAGAGATGGACTGCTGCACTGGTCTTGCTGTGGAGAGTGCTTTTACTTTTTGAAGCACAGCCCCTTCAAGTTAAATGCTGCTGATTAAATATCCCGCATCCATGATTATATGGGCAAAGGTTTAACTATCATAAAAAAAAAAAAGAAGAAAATAACTTCTATCTTTTCTTTTGTATGACCCTACATAATGATTTTTAGATATTGATTTGTCCCTTTACTTTCTCCCTGTAACCTTCTATCCCACTTCCTCAACTTACTTGCTGTGTTCTGTGTTATACCTGGTCAGGAGGGTGGCAAGCAAACACCCTCCTCTGAGACTAGCATTAGGTGCTACTTATGAACATGTGTGTGTGTGTTGGTGCTGCATGACGCATCACAGAGTAAACAGATGACCCATGTGATGCAGCTGTTCTCCAAGAGTGTGTAACCAAGGTCAGTTCTAAATCTGGGTCTCCCTCACTGCAGGTGTGAGTCAGCTCTGCCATTATGAAATATTTCTTGAAGCAGCAGTGCAGCGGAATTGGGCAAAACATTTGACTCTACTTTTTCCCCAGTATTATCTGTTAACAAAATATTGTAGTCCCACCAAAATCTGAGTATTTTATAAATGGTGCAGTTTAGTTTGGCTGCACATTTCCTTTAGAAATGGCATTGTAGAACTGGTAAAAGTTAGCATTGAGAAATAAAAGAAACAAAACCCACTCATGGTGTGCAGCATAGCAGGTACCTAGAAAAGTAAATTTTATGTGCATGCTAATAGTTTTTAAGAACTGTAGCTGAAACTGCCTTTTCAGGAAAAGAACATTTTGTTGCATTGCTGCCTTAAATAAGGTAATATAAATACTTTTGCTTATTGCAATAATAATAAAATCCCTAATTTATATAATTTTCTCTGACAACACATCAAATCAAACTAGATAATACTAAGATGAATGCGGAATAAATTCAGTTAGCATGAGGGCAGGTAGGCTCTGGAACAGACTACGCAGTACATAATTCAAAGTGAAAATTTAGCAGTTTTCAAAACAAGTTGGATAAGGCATACTTCAGAATGGGGCATTAGTGACCGCTAATATGATTCAGGAGACAGACTCGATGGGCTATCAACCTTCTTCTGTCTCCTTACCAAGTGGTTGGGTGTGGTCAGTGCCTCTACCTATCTATCAGGAACCCGACATGGGGGCATAAGGGACACCTTCACCTGGGGAGGTCTCTAATCTGGAGATACCTCCAGAAATGGGTGCAGGGTATGTCATACTGAGATTGGAACAAAGCAAGTGAGAGGAGGGTCCCTGTCGTGGAATGGTACAGGTCACCTAGCTCACTAATCTCTCTCTCTCTCTCAAGAGGGATAGTAAATCAGTTTGCCCTCAGTCGTAAGTTGGAGATTGTTCCAGACAGGCCTCGCCTAAGTAGTCTTAGCCACCCAGACAAGTTGTCCTGTATACTAAACCAGATTTGTCTCGTGTGTTTAGTACAGGTTGACATAAGTCGACTTATCACCCCACTCAGGAAATAGCATGGAAACGGGTGTGAGGAAGCTGCCCTGAGTTTGCTGTTCTGAAATGCGTGCATGTGTAAGGGTGGATAGGTTCAGTTTATAGCAAGTTACTGCCTGGTGTAGGAGGACATAGTCATGCATCTTCTTCAGGTAGGAGAGGCCAAAACCACCCCTACTCCAGTGCAGCTGAAGTATGGATGGCTTTATCTTGGGCACCTTCCCTGCCCATATTAAGGCAGAACGTTTGGAGGCTAAGGATTTTTAAAAAGCCGCGGATATTTGCAGAGGTACGTTGGACAAAATGTAGTGGAGCTTTGGAAGACTGACCGTTCTGATGGCACTGACCTGCCCCCAGGTGGAAAGGAGGAGGGAAACCCAACATGTAATATCCAAGTCTACAGCATCAAGCATGATGCAAGCATTGTCTGCAGCAGTGGCTGCTATTGAGTCGAAGGTGAATTCCTAAGCACACTACCCCCTCTGGAGCCCACTGATGTGGGTGTCCCACAAAAAAGTGCTGGTTGCATTTAGGATTGAGGGGCATAATCTGGGACTTAGTTCCATTTGCTTATTTACTTTTGTGTTGTTTATGCTTTTGTTCCTCCAGCTGTCTCCTTTCAACCAGCCCCCAGCCCCATCACCTGTCTCCTCTGGGACTTACCTTACACCAGCATCCTCTGCCACAGGACTTGTAGTGCGTTCCCAGCCACCAGTATGGAGCCTGCAGGGGCGGTCTTCATCCTTCTTCTGGGGGTTCTTTTCTGCCAGTTTCTCCCTTACTTTTCTCGGTGCCTCGGCCATTCACAGTCATGCATGCATGCAGCACCAACAATCTCCGTGATCTCCCCACCCCGGCCTAGTGCCACCCCCCCAAGTGCCCGACGCTACCATTGAGCCCCCACTCAGTGGCAGCCAAGAGCCAGGGAGGCCTACTTCCCTAATCTGGGGGAGGAGAGCTGCCTGACAGCCGCACTGTCCACTCCCAGCCCTCCCCCCGGCTGACCCCCAGCAACCATGTTCGTTCCTGAACACGGGTTGCCGGCGTGGAGAAAGGTAGGCATTCTGCCCTTAGCCACTGCACCATTGGGTTGGCGGTGACTTCGCTCCATTTAGCGATGTCCAGACAGAGAGGAAATACTGTTGGATAATGTGCTGGGTGTCTGAGAGGAAAGCATAATGTCAACAGCGAAGAGTATGAGCTTGTGGAGGGGTCCCTTATTGTGAGAGGCCAGGAAAGGATGCTAACGCCCTGGTCTTAAGGGCTAGGGCTCATCAGTCGGCCCTCAGCATCTCACAGTACATTATGAATTCCATTTGTAGACCCCTTCTACAGAGGATAGGCGCTCCCTCTGCTTAGAAGTAGAAGAATTGTGGTACACATTCCCTGCCCATGAGCAGCAAAGGCGAGGCTGCCCCTCCAGCAGGGAGTTTCCTACACTAGCGCAATATCACATTGCGTATTTTAGGTTGAAGTAGTATCTTTTTCCTCTTAATGGGACAGTTAAGGACACAGACAGAATGGAGGCAGTTCAGAGGAGGGCAACTAAAATGGTGCAGGGTCTGCAAGAGAAGCCATATGAGGAGAGGCTAAAGGAGCTTAATATGTATACACTTGAGGAAAGGAGGAGAGGACATGATAGAAACGCTTAAGTACCTCAGAGGAATCAACAAAGTCCAAGAGGGTAGCATCTTTCAGAAAAGAGATGTGCAAGAACAAGGGATACAATTTGAAGGTAGAGAGGGAGGCCTAGGGGCAATGTGAGGAGTAGTTTTTTCACAGAGAGCGTATGGACGATGGAACAGCCTTCCTGAGGAAGTTGTGGGGTCTAAAACTGCGGGAGAATTCAAGAATGCATGGGACAGACATAAAGCAATTTTTGTGGGGGGTAGGAAGAAATAGGCTGTTGGTTAAATAGGATCTGCAGCTTATCCTCTAGGTAGGGAAATAGGCAGACTAGGTGGGCCAAGCGGTCCTTATCTGCTGTCAAAGTCTATGTTTCTATGTATAGTGTTATGCCTGTTCACTGCTTCCCCTGGGCTGATGAAAGGACAATGTTAAAGAAAAATCTGTTATTGTTGGGGCAGAGCATGTTAAAAGCAATGCTTTTATAAATAAAAATCTCACAGTTTTCTATTTCCCAAGCCTCTTAGGTTTGTCTAGCCCCCACCCCAAAGAAATTTTAGATGTGCTCCTGGCTCACTTGAGATTGTGCAAAAACTTTCAAAAGTGCAGGTCTCCAGTTGACTATAGGGTGGGGACTGACAGTGTCTTTCTCTGCCTGATTGTTTATTGCCCTGTGGGTGGAGGTGACAGTGTGGTGAGGCACATGATGATGTCAGCTATTGTTGCAGCAGAACTAGGACTGCTTGATTGAATATTTGCTGTTGTGATATCCTCTCTCTGTTTGGTGTGGGGGGCAGAAAGAGGAAGAGAAGAGGCTATTGTACAAAACAATGGGGGCTCACTGTGATGGCACTGCAGACTTTTTTTTTTTCTGCTGGGGAGCTGGAAGCAATGTGGGAGCAGGATAAATCTGCAATAATCAGAGTATTTCTTGACTTTGCTTGCATTGTTTCCTGCATAAGGAATCAAAATTTACCATAATAATTAAGGGCTAGTGCAATCATCTGTGGGCTAGTGCAATTTTGAATCAACTTGCCCTGCTGGCTAGTGCAAAAAATAGTTAAGGTTGACCCCTGTAATAGCAACTAAAAATAACGCTTTCCAAGAGAGAAAGCGAAGCTCGCAAGTCATGGCTGGTTCGAAGGGAGGCAGGGTGAGTTTCTCGAGAACAAAAGGAGATCCCAGGAGGGAACAGGGTCAATCCTTGGGTCCAATATGCAAGACACCTTGCAGAAAGGTCTTGCAGATATTAAGCTGTGCCAGAGTCTTCTCCCGAACGGCATGATATGCTGTGGCACACAGGTGCACCTTGATGGACAAAGTAGCTCAAGACTAGGTCCAAGAGGTGGATAAGGTGATTTAGCATTTTGACTGGACAATCCAGTGGATCTAGGAATGTGTTGTTGCCCAGAGGCATAAACACTTCCACTGCATAGGCGTAACTTGCCCTTGTGGAGTGTTTTCTTACTGCCACTAAGACCTCTGCCGACCCTGCTTGACATTCCTAATCTCTTCTGCTAGGACCGGCAGGAGCCAGGCATGCAAATGCAGAGATCGCAGAGCAGGATGGATGAGTGTCCTCTGCTCTTGAGAGAGCAACTGAGTGGAGAGGGCAACTGCATGGGAGGCTGCGTGCTAGTTGCTGCAGCAGCGGGTACCAGGTCTGTCAAGGCCAAAGAGGAGCTACCAGAATCTTTCTGACTTCCTGTCTGCAACTTGAGC
The DNA here is from genome assembly GCA_016271365.2 of Neoceratodus forsteri. Lineage (NCBI taxonomy): Eukaryota > Metazoa > Chordata > Ceratodontiformes > Ceratodontidae > Neoceratodus > Neoceratodus forsteri. The sequence continues at coordinate 987,589,069 of CM057450.1, forward strand.
AGGACTCTATGAGTGGAAGGGAAGACGAACAGAAACCTCCCTGTCCAGGAGAGGGACAATGCATCTTGCCAGAAAACAGCAGGCCCTAGATCTAGTGAGCAAAAATTTGGCAGTTTGGCGTTGCACTGGGACGCAAAGAGGTCCAACTCTGGTCAGCCCCAGAGACCGAAGAGGTCATCTGCAACTTCCTGGAGCAACTCCAATCGTGGTTCAGAGAAAGAGAGAGACAGACTTAAACTGTCAGCAAGAATATTCTGGTTTCTGGGCGCATGCAATGCCATGAGATCCAGATGGTGTTCCACTGCCCAGTGCCAAACTATCATGGCCTCCCTGCATAGGGGATATGACTGAGTCCCCCCTTGCTTGTTGATGTAGAAGACAACCGGGGTATTGTATGACTGCACCAAGAGAGGACCCTTGGATACCTGGTCCTGAAAAGTCTGAAGGGCGTATAGAATGGCTCCCATTTCAACAATGCTGATATGAGGAGACTGTTCTGGGGGACCAAGCTCCTCTGGTCCTGTGATTCCTAGATGGGCCCCCAACCTGACTTTGGAGGCATCCTTCCTCAAAGTTTGTGATGGGCACGGTCTCTGAAAGAGACCTCTCGAGATGCGAAGGCAGAGCCACCACTGGAGAGAATGATTGATCGCCACTGAAACTCAAATCTGGTGGTCCAAGTCATCCACCATCTGGTCCCACTGAACCTTGAGGAGCTACTGCAGAACCCTCATGTTCAGTTTGGCAGAGGATCGTAGCTATGGCCACCACCACGTGACCTAGTAACTGCAGAATTACCCCGCTGAAGAGAAATTGATGCCTGAACCTCTGCCGCTGGGTCCATCAGATGGCCTGCTCTGTCTGATAGCAGGAAGGCTTTGCCCTCGGTAGTGTCCAGAACAGCTCCAATATACTGAAGCCACTGTGAGGGCCAGGGCTACGACTTCAGCCAGTTTACAGCGATGCCCAGGAGAGAAAAGGATCCTTTGTTTCCTCCAGGGCCAAATTCAGTTGGCTTGCTGACTGAGCGTAAATAAGCCAGTCGTCCAGATAAGGTTAGACAGTGGCCATTCCTCCTCAAGAGCATTGCTACCACAGCCAGGCACTTGATGAAAACCCTAGGTGCCAACGAAAGTCCAAGGGCAAGACCCTGAACTGGTAGTGCTGGTCTTGAAAGCGGAAGCGCAGAAACCTCCTGTGTGAGGGCAGGTCCTTGATGTGCATGAAGGCATCCTGCATATTGAGGGATCATAACCAGTCTTCCTGATAGAGGAGGGGTAACAGGCTTGCCAATGTCACCATCCGGAATTTCTGGTACTTGATAAATATATTGAGTTGGCTGAGATCCAGAATGGGACAAAGATCCCCTGTTTTCTTTGGAACCAGGAAAAAACAGGAGTAGAAGCCTCTGCCCCACTGGGCAGGGGGAACTGGCTGAACAGCCTTCTTCTGGAGGAGGGACTGTATCTCGTCCACCAGAAATCAGGCATGGTCGGGTGAACAATTGGGGGGGGGGTGAATTGTCTGGGAGTAAGCTGAGAAACTCGAGGGAGTAACCCCTCTGAATAGTTTCTAGCACCCATTGGTCCGAGGTGATACTAGACCACTCTGCGAGGTAAAGGGAAAATCTCCCTCCTACTGTCTCGTTCTGCATGACCTGAGGATGAGGAGGGAGTTGCAGCGAGTCAGGCTGTAGAGGAAAGGTTTGGGCCTGGGGCCCTAGGAGCTTTGGGCCCTGGGCACCTGGAGGGACAGGGGTGGCCGTGCCTCTTGAACCCTTTTCCTTGGGGTTGCTTGCCCCTTCCCTGACCTTTACGAAAGTGACAACGGGGATCATGAGGCTCCAACTTGTACATCCTACGGACATCGGCGACAGCCTTGCCCAAGTCTTGCAGGCTTTTGACAAGTGACTCTACCTCCTGGCCAAACAATACTGGTACCTGGAAAGGGGCATCCAGTATGGAGTCCTGAAGGTCAGGGCAAAAGCCAGACACCTTACGCCAGGAGTGCCTCCTTAGACAGATTCCTGTCCACCGAGCTGTAAGAACAATGGAGGACAAGCCTGTCCACATCTATTCCAGATTGGACATAAGCTAGGATCTCATTCTTACTGTCCAAGACTGGTAGAGTTTTTTACCAGCTCCATAGTCTTCTCCCACAGTGACTATTGGTAGGTGGCCATGTGGGCAAGAAAGTTCAGTGAATGGACAGATCCGGTGGCTGATGAACATACTTTTCTGCCCCAGTGATCAAACTTTTTGGACTCCAGATCAGAGGGCTGGGTGCTCAGGTGCTTGGGCTGACTGACACGGCCATGAGCAGCTGTCAGCACTAAAGAGTCTACCTTAGGATGCACCCCAAGAAAGGTTCCTTTTTGTGGGGAGTTTATAGAGTCTATCCGCCTTCCTAGAAACAGCTGAGGTGGACAACGGTTTCTGCCATGTAAGCCTTGTGACATCCTGGAAGGGCTCCACCAGTGGTGGGATAACTAGAGGATTTGGTTCTTTGGACCCCAGAAACTTGGCTAGCCACTTCCGTTCTGGGTCCAGCTCCTCAGTGTCCCGCTTATAAATGGACTGTATATGGTGCACTATGTCCAGGAACGAGGGTCGCCTGGGGGGCCTGGGTGAGTTCCTGGGGATGAGGGAGCAAACCCTCCTCATCTGAACAGTCAGAAGAAGAGGGGCTCATAGCACCTTCATCTGAAGAGGTTGCGCCTGCTGGAGGAGGGGACCGGGATGAGTACCTTCTCCTCAGTTTGCCTTTAGATCTGGTTGGGGTTGGTCACCCCATCAGGTTTATCAGGAGCTGGAGGGGGCCCATAGGAGGCTCCTTAGGACGATGGTCAGAGGGTCTGTATAGCAGGTCCCCTTTGTGTTCCGCCAAGTGGAAAAAGAGACACAGGTCCACCAAAGGAACCACAGGTGGGGTGGGCATCGGATTCGCAGGACCAGACATCTGCGGATCCTGATGATCTGGTGTCCAGTCAGGGGATCCCTTGTTGGCCTTGTCAGGCTGCTGCTCGACATCCGTGTCCCTGGGGGACCCGGTGTCCAGAGTAGGAGGAGGCCCCTCGGGTGACCGACCTTCTGAAGATGGGACGGGCATCCAAGTATCATCCAGCGACTGCCTCTGATCTGGTGTCAGGACCTAAGTCACCGGAGAAGGTGACCGGCTCAAGGGGCACTTGTTGGCTGGGAGTGGGCGTACCTTGACCGGAGGAGGAGAAGGAGGTGTCCAATGGCGAATGACCTCCTGTCACCTGCCCGAGTCGTCCGGTTGTTTGCATTTCTCGGATGACCTGCTGGGCTAATGGGTGGAGTCCTTAGGCCTGCTGGAAGGCGACTGACCTTCCTGGGTTGACCCAGTCGAGGATTTGTTGAGTCAGTGGGCCAGGGAAGTCTGAGCGGGTGAACACTGGGAGGAAGATGGCTCCCTGTGCTTACCTTGAGAAGAGAAGGGAGCAGACTTCGAAGATGTCCCTGCAGCCATCAGAGGGACTGAACCAGACCTCTCCGGAGGCTGAAGATGAAGACACCCTGAAGGAGACTTTGGTGGACTCAGACCTGGCCCTATCCTTCACCCTATGGTGGTGTTTCCTTCAGCCTTCTCTCTGGCGGGGAGTCCTTGGTGGGAGAAGAAGAGCTGCGCTCCGAGGTCCTCTGCATAGCTGCCACCTTCTGCTTGAGGAGATAGGCTTTAAGGGCATTGGCTCTCTGGGTCTTCATCTTCTGGTTAAATTTCTTGCAGTGCGGGCAGTCAGCAGGCCGACGGTCGGGGTCTAGGCAGATGAGACAGGCCGTGTGGCTGTCCTTGGTCGGTATCTGTTTCCCGCACGCAGACTTTGACTTGCAAAGCAGCGGAGAGGGCAAAGACATGCAAGAGAATAAATCACTATCAAATTGGAAAAATGGAAAATGGCAAAAGGTGCGGTCGATCATGGTGAAAGGCGTCCGTGGAGCCGAACTAAGTGGGTTGATGGCGTGAAAGAATTGAGATGGCGCCGGGACTGCCCCTTTATACCACGCCTGACGCCGGGTGGAGCCGACATCGGGGCAGTTCCCCACCTCAGACTGCTAGCTACAAGATTTTTCGTGGGTTCTAACACCTGAGGCATTAGTCCTACTGGTAATACCTGCTGCAAGAGCCTGGTTAAATAAAGTGATTGAAGAGCTCCACCTTGAAGTCAGATCATTTGAGGGGGGACAGCTGCTGACATCTAGGAAGGAAAAAGATTTGGGGGTGGCCACAGATGCCAAAATGAACAATCCAGAACAGTGTCAGGGAGCAGCTGCTAAGGCAAATAAACTGCTGGGATGCATCTCTAGGGGGATAACATCAAGGAGAAGGGATGTCATTCTGCCCTTGTGTAAGCCCCCACTTGAAAAAAGGGCTTATGCTCCCATTTTAGGCATCCTTTTCCCCATCCCACCCCCCCAAGAGCTAGAGAATTTATTAATGCTCTGGGGGTTAGAACCTCCTGGATGCCTCACGGTGGCAGCAGAAAGTAGTTTTAGGGAGGTATATAAGACAGGTACAGGAAGTTGCAAGGTCTTTTCCAGCCCAGGCAGAAGGCCTGGGGCTGGAGGAGGAGAAGCAGAACAGGCAGGATTAGGAGAGCTTGGTAGTCCGGGTGGGCCAGCAGGGGGGAGACCCCCTTCCCCCCCCAATAGATGGCAGACAGGGATGACCTCTGCAGCTATGTGGCGTCGAGAAAACAGGAAGGAAGCTCCAAGGGAAGGATGGTTAGCCAGGTCCTGCATCACTGGGGTAAGGGAGGCAGGAGGCAGTTAGGAGGCCAGGATAAGCATGAGCCCTTAGAGATACCCATGAGGCAGGTTGCTCAAGCTCCAGGGCTGTGGGGGTGGCAGCAGGGTCTTCACAGGGGGAAGACCAGTGGCAGTGGTTTTCCCCGGTTCTCAGTGTGGCAGGGTGGCCTGAAGGCAGTTGGAACCAGGGGGCCCTTCACCCATAATTGGGGCCTTCTTAGAGGGGTAGGTCCTGGGGCACCGCATTAAAGGGCCAGGTGGGTCACAGGCCATAGGACAGACCTTGGAGGGTGGCCACTGGTTGGAGCTAGCGCAAGCTAAGGGGATGTGAGAGGATGTGCCTGGGCATGGATCCCCCAAAAAAAAAAAAAGGGTCAGCTGGAAGCAGAAGACAGTATGGCGCTGTTTCGCAGGGTTTGGGCTGCTCAGAGAGGCCTGGACAGTGGCAGGACCCAGGGCTTCTCCCGTGGAGGGCAGACTGAAGCAAGGGGCTCAAGTACTGGAGCTGGGCCGGTTAAGGGCCGCTGCATCAGTGGGAGCCATGAAGACAAAAGGCTGAGCTGCGAGGAGGGAACGGGTGATGTGAGAGTGGGAGCACCTTATAGAGCTGGTTCCTTGTAGAGTGAGAGTGAGGGGTAGCAGGGTCTGGGTCAGGAAAAAATCCTGGTGTGCCTGGTAACTGGGCCGAGGTCCAGGGGCCAGGTGGGGGGAAGCAGCACGCTTTTCCGCGCCGGAGTTGGGGCAGCAACGAGTGCCAGAGTGTTGTGTGTAACCCAGTGAAGAGTAGAAAAAAAAGTTTTGGCTTACCAATGCCAGTGAGTCAGGAGCCTGGGGGTTTCTGAGAAGGGAGGTTCCTTGGGTAAAGCATCCAAGTAGGGTAAAGGGAAGGAGCCCTGCTGTACTGCCTGTATTCAATGTGCTGCTCAGTGTGTCCAGTCAGGATGAATTGTACAAAGTTTCGATAGCCCCATGGAGCTGCTTTATTTATGAAGGATGTGACCCTGCATTTCTGAAATCATTTGGGATGTTGGAGCTAAATAAAGAAGCTAGTTTGGTAAGAAATTTGTAGTGGATATTGCCTTATTTAAGCTGGAAGGGGTTAGAATGAAACAGGAACTCCCCTCCTTGTGTTTAATTTGTCTCATGTTTTAATTCCAGGAGAGATACTGTCACCCTACATTCCGGATCAAGGCTCATGGTGCAAAGAGTCAGAAGGTTGCTGCTGGGAGATCCTGGTCCCGTGGTCAGTGTTTGGGGACAAAATCCAGATTTGAAGGTAAAATTGAGGGTGCACTGGTGTATGGAGACATCTGAAAGGTAGGACCACCATTTTCCTATCTGGTATAAGTGTGCACTGGCTTGGTGTACGCTCATGTAGCCTTCTATGTGTCCTCTGGAACAACTGCTATAAAGATTCATGCCCCTAGATGAGGGGGCCGGGGTTACACTGTACAACTCCTGGTGAGACCTCACTTGGAGTATTGTATACAATTCTGGAGACCTTACTTAAAGAGGGATGTTACTTTTTTGGAGAGGGTACAGAGGCGAGCCACTAGGATGATCCACGGTCTGGGGGGAATGTTCTATGAGAAAACACTTGGGGAACTGAACTTGTACTCCCTGGAGGCCAGGAGAGATGGGGGGAATAAGACAGAGGTCTTCAAATACATGAAGGGGATCAATAGGGTGGACACGGAGGGTCTTTTTATGTTGAAGGGGGAAGGAAATACGAGGGGACATAACCTTAAACTGGTAGGGGAGAGGTACAGGGGGGATTTGAGGAGACACTGTTTCACTGAGAGGGTGGTGGCACCTTGCACTGCACTACCAGGTGAGTTGGGGGCAAAGAAAACAGTGGAAGGATTCAAGGTGGGATGGGACAGGTACATGGGCAAGATACAGGTATGGGAGGAGGTCAGTAATAGGGTGATGGGGGGTGTGCGAGGTAAAAGGGAGCACAACAAGGGAGGAGAGGGTAGCTGCTGAAATTTAATTAGGAGCTGCATCTTAGGCAGACAAGATAGACCACTGGGCCTAATCTGCTGGCGACTTTGTTATGTATGTATGTATGTATGTACTGTATATAACAGTTCAGTTTCAGCATTTTTATATCTCAATCCATTATGTCCATCAGTCTGTTTTTGCCACTGTTTTTTCAGGTGTCTCTTTCCTGGACTTCCAGATCTTGCAGCTTGGCTCACAAGTCCGAATCAAAGGCACCAAAAGAAGAGAGTCCCAGCATCTGGGTTTTTTGCATGTCCTCTTGTTATCACAGTTGTTGACACAGAAAGATTTACTCCTCTGTGATTAACTTAACAAATACCGGAAAGTCATTTCCAATCACAGATAAAGATTACTTAGGTACTACCCCACTTTCATTTGGTGTGACACCCCATTAATGTTCAGAGTCACTTGGGTGGTGCAACAGTATCAATTGTCCCTGTGGATGGCTATGATCCCAGTACCTGGTCCTTTGCACAGTCTTTTCTCAGAGTTTCAGCATGTACCAGGCTCTGTCAGCTTCCTGAATCTGAGTCCCTTCACAGTCTTATCCCGCACCCTGACATCTGTTAAATACTTGCTCCAATTTGGTAAGACAAATTAGTTCCAGTGTTACCTCCTTATTTTTATGGCAATTTCTTGCAATATGGCCCGACTTATTACAGTTATAGCAAATAAAGTCTCTGGATGCAGATTTGTTAACTCCATGAGAGTTCTTACCTGATATGGAGTTAAATCAGGAATGAGGGTCTTGCCATCGTGGTGTTACTTTGCTGCCGTGGTGTTTGTCTGGCCATCTGATAATCTTCGCCAAAGAAATGGTCTTTTCCCCACTTTCTAGTCTGTGTTCTTACCCAAAAGCTGCATGTCTGTGGCAAGGATGTCGTTGAATTGCTCAATTGCAATTATGTCAATGATCTGAGAGACTGTTTTGCCCTCTGGTTGGTTTCATTTAATAAGTAGTTTTCTGAGTCAGGAGAAGGCTTCTCAAGGATTGTCAACGGAGTTGTACTTCAGGGACCGGAATCTCTGCCTGTAGAGCTCTCCTCAGATGTCATACCTTTTAAGGATTTTCTTTTCACAATGTCACAGTTTTCCGAGTACGCAGTATCCATCTTGCTGTAGGCAAGTTGGGCTTTACCTGTCAGATAAGGTACCAGCCTGATTGCCCATTGCAGTTTTGGTCATTGGCAGGCTCTGGCGACCCTTTCAAAGTTGTCAGATATGCTTCAGTATCATCTGAGGGACACAACTTTGTAAATTTAAGGTCTTTTAAGCTGTTTGTGTTTTACTGATCTCCCGGACCTGTACCAGATCCTCCGGCTTTGATAGCTTGCAAAGCATCCAGCCATCACTGCATCTCTTCTTTGCTGTTCCCATTGCTGCATCTCTTCTTTTCTCTGCTGCTCCTGCCTGCATCTCATCTTTTCTCTGCTGCTCCTGTCACTGCAGCTCTTCTTTTCTCTGCTGCTCCTGTCACTGCATCTCTTCTTTTCTCTGCTGCTCCTGTTGCTGCATCTCTTTTCTCTGCTGCTCCTGTCACTGCATCTCTTCTTTTCTCTGCTGCTCCTGTCATTGCATCTCTTCTTTTCTCTGCTGCTCCTGTCGCTGCATCTCTCTTCTTTTCTCTGCTGCTCCTGTCGCTGCATCTCTTTTGTCTGCTGCTCCTGTCACTTCATCTCTTCTTTCCCTACTTCTGTCTCTCTTTGTTGCACAGCCCACCATCTGAAGGCAGACATGCTTCCAGGTTCTGCCTCTGCCTGTTCTTCTTCTTTCATTACTGGTGATAGCTGTACAGTCTCAGTTTGGACTTTTGTGTATGCTTCCAGTTTGGCTGCCATCCTTCTGGTAATCACTCCTGGGCTTGCTGATGCAGGATCCATATCTGTCTTTTATGCTTCCCTGGTACCAGGTCTAGTACCCACGCACAAAACTCCTGACTTTGAGTACGCACAATGTAAATCCCACTTTGTCTGACACCAACTGTTGTAGAAGCACAGGTCAGGAAACACAGGCAAACCAGAAGACGTAATAAAACTTGAGGGTACCATTTTATTATCAAAAACAAAATAAAAAAATTTAATTGTGCAGGATAGCTTTATATAGGCAGTTCAAACGGAACAAAGTCCTTCCTCTGAGGGTATTCTAAATCTAAATGTCAGTCGACAGATTCTCTTTTCCCTCCTCCTCCTCCTCTAAATAAACACTAGTCTCTTTTATAAGGTGTTTTCTCCTGGCAATTAAATTCTGTATCCTGTTCGCTAAGCTATATCTCCTGTTTTACACAATGTAACAAACTTTGTCAATTTCTTTCCTGTGACCTGTATATCCTGTCTGCTTCTCAACAGGTGCAGCCAATTAAGACATTCTGACCAGAGCTGGTTATTCTACTGACTGCTCTGAAAACAAGCTTGTGGAAGGTCAAAAGTTTCTCAAGGTCAACCTTCTATGTTCCAGCTTGCTATCTCGCTCAACAAATCCCAGTTTTCTGCAGTTCATTTCAACAATATAACCATGTACATTTACAAACCAAAGGATCTGAGTTTCACATACTGATTCACATATAGGTTTTAACTGCAGAAAAGTAAGGGGAGAAACAAAGAACAGAAACAGCAGGTAAAGGAAGAGAAATAACTGAGCAAAGCTGTGGGACTGTTAGAATGGCCAGTTTTGAAGCTCCACAAGGAAAATATTGATTGGCAATCAGACAGGCAAGAGATGGACAAGTGACACAATAGGAGAGGACAGAATAGATCCTTGATTTTAACTCTCTCTCTCTCTCTGCATAACAAATGGGACAGGGTCTTACCCAACTATGTCACAGTCTTCTGTCATCTCAAAATTTCAAGTATTACAGTCCTATAATGAGTGGAGCAAATCTGAAATATTTCCACTGAAACAGCGGATGAGCTTTCTGTGGGATTCTGCCTTCTTAGCTCTGGCTTTCCCTGGTATGAAACTTAGTATGAGAAATGGTTCTTACATAATCTTATTATGAATATCAGGAAAAGAAAAACTATGATATCTGGGTCCCTAGGAAATTGTGAACTGTGAAAGACTTGAACATAGTTATGGGGAAATGTTAGGAGGTTAACTCCTTTAAATAACTTGGCTGCTACCTGCACAGTTATTTATTTGAAAATTGGTAATTGTGAAAGCTGCACTGAGCTGAAGCTTGTTTACATGCACGATCCAGGAATGGGAGCAAAGAAGACAATGTTTACAAGCAAATGAGACAAGTCCACGACTATATATACAATCAAGACATGGTACCAGACAGTGCACTGCCCTATAGTGCTCATGTAGATTTGTTAGTTAAAAAGATCCGTTTTTGCTTGGGAGTACTACACAGGAATAAGAGTAACTTTACACAGGAGTCTCGTAAACTGGTGGCTCAGAGTTAGATTTTTCCACTAATTGATTTTGGAATAACACTATATGCTGCAGCTTCGGACAGTGCACTGTCGAGGCTAAGGACCACTATAAACAAGGTTTGTCATTTGGGATGTGAAAAGGGATATTTATCACTACAATTTGTATTCCTAAACAAACTAGCTCCTTTTAGCACAGAAAATTACATTTTGACAACATGTGATGTTGGAAATTGTACATGGCCAGGCACATGTACAACTGAATACATTGGCATTTCCATGTTCTAATATATACTACTAGGGCCACTGTAAAAGCACCACCTCATCAAAACACCTCACAAGGACTGAGATCATCCAGATATAGGGTTAGTAAAGATGGAATATGCCTTTGCAGGATATAACAGATACTTAAACTTTACTATTTTTACATTCAAAATGAACAGTTATTTGTATGGTCAGAAGATATGTTGTTACTTTATATAAAACCAGTTATTAATTGACAACTGCACATATGGTACATGTTAGAGATCATGAAACATACTGTCCATTGTTTTGTTTTTTGTATGAATGGGTCACCCTGAAAAAGAGCACCTGTTGTCCAGAGATCTACCCAGAGTAAAAATGAAATAAAGAGGAAATGGAAATGAAAATACTAGTGACTGGGCAGTCCCATGAAAGTACAAAGGTGTTTGTCACAGGTTAGAGAACCAGAGTGTAAGTTTTCTTGTAACATGGCTCTCACTGAGGCTCTGGAAACGAGCGCAAGGATTGGCTGAATGGGCACAGCTGACTGAAACCGAGCGGGTATTAAGCCAGACATAACGCCCGCTCGGTCAGTACCAGCTGTGGCCATGGAGGCTGCCGAGAGTAGCAGCCCGCTGAGGCACCACCTCGCAGCGCCAGTGGCGGCGCTAACATGGTGGATGTCTTACTGTAATGTTCACTTGCTCTCCTGCCTCCAAAAGACACATTGCAGATGACAGAAGGGCTGCAGTTCTTCCTCCTGGTCTTCCCTCCCTTCTACCGAAACGCAGATTTCTCCTGAAGTGCTGAACTGAAATCCTTCCTGGGTGAGCAGCTCACTTTGGGCTGTCAGCAGCATCCCTCTCAGACAGAACCCTGCACCCTCTCTGTGGCTGCTGGCAGCCCAGTTTGGTTTACAGTGACCAGCTCCTTTGTGGGAGCTCATTTACAGATACCGCCATGCCCGGTGCTTCGGTCATACCTCCCAGCCATTTACCTCGCTCGCACCCAGCACTCCAGCAAACACCTACCAGTCCGTGCACCTCTCCACCAAATCTGGCAAGCCTTTTCAGAGTGACAGTCTTCTGAGCAAACCGCACCGCATTGTAACCCACCGGGCTCGCGCATGGAGCCAATCAGCACTAGACGGTCATGGCTGTCTCCGCGTCTAGAAAATGAAAGTGTTTCTATAACAGCTGCAGGTTAAAGCAGGCAGCCGCTGACTGTGGAAGGGAAAACTGTGAGTTGCTCCACTGAAGAGTGCATTTGGGATGCAGGGACGACGTGGGTCGCACAGCAGTTCGGCAGCGAGGCACCTGTGCGCAGAATGACACGAGCTGTTGTCCCTGTTACAGGAGTGCTGCAACACAGAGAAATCCTCATCCGAAAGCTGACAGGGTCCTCCCGCCGGAGGTGATGCCGGTAACATAGGCTCTGCGTCGCGCGCGAGCCTATGGCACTAGCGCGTGACATCATTTTTCGCTGTTTACTGGTGATTAATGCCCGCTTGGGGCTTCCAGTGGGCATTAATCCACCGGGTAGAGCCCCTCAGCTGGCGGTGATTAATGCTACATAATTTCTTCATGCTCACTTTTGCCTACAATGCCCTGTCCTGGACTACCCCAACCACATCACAAGCCACGGCACTGTGGCATGCACCCAGCCCCAGTGGGATCACCTACATTATAGTGGCAGAGAATGATCTAGAGAAGACGTGTGGGGTCCAGGCTTGCCATGGAGCTGAACTGGGACCAGCTGAACCTGCTATTCTGTTTTCTGGTACCATGGACCTCCTATTCTGTCTTCTGGTACCCTGGACCTGCTTTTCTGTTTTCTGGTACCTTGGACCTGCTATTCTGTTTTCTGGTACCCTGGACCTGCTTTTCTGTTTTCTGGTACCTTGGACCTGCTATTCTGTTTTCTGGTACCCTGGACCTGCTATTCTGTTTTCTGGTACCCTCCTCATGACACACACCTGTTCACTGATTGTGTCCCCATTCGCGTGCATGCCACTCTCAGCATCCTGTGGCGCATTCAACTGCAAACGCTTTAGCAATAAGTCTTCCATCTTGCATATGGGGAATCAAAATGAAGGGCTGCTGGCATGATCCTCTGCCTCCCACTAGTCACCTTTTATTTGCAAATGTATTTAGTGAGGGCTTCAACAAGATATTACTCACTAAGATGCAGGATCTCCTTTTCAGTCAGAGACACACAGCAAAACAAATACACAAGTTGCAAATAAATACAGTAAGTGGTCAATTAACAACCAAGTACAAATATACAAGAGAAAACAAAGCATGAGGCCAGCGATACATTTCAACAGGGATAACAAATGACTTCATTGATGATGTTTGAAGGTACCAATGACGTTTATACATAAAATTCTCAGTTCCCCTAAAAGTGCATTCCAGACAGACACAGCACATACACTAAAGGCTCCAGAGCCAGGTGTATACAGCACAGACACTGAAGGCTCCTGAGTCATGTATGTAGCAACTGAAGGAGATAATATGGAATAACAAGCAGTTTGTATAGGAAAACAATTCCAGGCAGAAAAAGGGCAAGGGTCCACTTTGTCTGCTCTGGTCCTACCCTTCTCTACCCAGCCTATCACTGGGTGAGCTTTGTCTGAGCCCCCCACCCTCACGCAGCTCAGTCCATTTAGTAGCACTAGCTCTAACCCCCTCACACCTCCCCATGCTCCCACTGCTATCAGTCCCTTATATCTGCCATACCCCAACTTGAATTCCTGCACCATCACTGCTTCAACTACTTCCCATGGCAAGCTACTCCACTTATCCACCACCCTCCCCTTAAAGAACTACATCTTCACTTCTCTCCCAAACCTACCCCTGGCCAATGTATATCCATGCCTCCTGTGTAGGTAAAACCAAGATAAGTCTGCGCTCTCTGGTGCAAAGCAGGTGCAGGCTAGGGGTTGCTCTCCCTCAACTTGAACTAAGACAGACCAGGGTGGCCTACACTCTAGAGATCTATAATAATGGTCAGTAAATCCTCAGACACAAAGCTGTGGTTGTCAGATTTACTTACAAATGTATTAGTGTATATATATGAGACAACTCTACCCTTCTAATACAGTCCAGCATCCTATTGGCCTCTGCATATGCCTTATTGCACTAGGCTGGTATCTTGAGGTTTTTACTAAATATAATACCAAGGTCCCTTCCCTCCATTGTTATGTACACTCTGACACCTCCTATCTAATACTCTGTTTTGGTATTCTTGTTAAGTACCCTGAGCCCCAGGGATAGGGTGCTATATAAAAGAAAAGCCTTGCCTTGTGTCCAGTACACATAACCTTGCATTTTTTTTTCACATTAAATTTTAAAGCAGCAGTATGCGTTAGTTATCATATAGTGTTTTACGAAGAATGTTTTTCTGGCAAAAATATCAAAATACCTTTTCTTATTGTTTTTTCATTTCTGAAACAAGATATGAGATTTTGACGTTTTAAAAGTTCTCACTCCCACGCCATGCTCGCTGTCAAAAATTAAATATTTTGGTACAGTGCTGTGGTGTTTACATACAGAAACATGTATTAACACCATCCTAATACATCTACAGTATAAATCGAGCATTTATATTCAACAGGTATTTCCAACAGAAGAGATTTTTAAGAATTGCAGTGGCAGCTATCTTTATTGGCGTGAATCATTAATTAAAAAATAGATAAAAGAGCTATTTATGACATATACACACATACCACAATACAGTGCTTGAAATTAATAGTCTTCCACCCTGGTTTTCACACCTGTTTTCAAAGAGTAATATTATTTTTATCACGCTGGTTATTCTGACTGGAGCACCACTCTGCCATGGCACTGCTCGCAGCTCAATCTATAGCACTGCTCTTTGGGAAGGCAGAATACTTGGCCTAGAGGCAAAATGCCAAACTTGGGTTTGGGTGCCACACTTAGTATGGATTTATGATGTTATTCACAGGTTTATGATATAAAATAGACTAGGAGACCGTCTGGCCACGTCTAAAAGCTCTGAACATTGTAGCGTTTCATGCAAGCTGGTTACAGGAGCTACAAACATAATGCGCTGTGATAGGTAAGAGTGATAACCACCCATCTGATTTTAGCCATTTTCATACACACCAGGACAGTTAAAAGCCCCTCAAAAAATATTTATAAGTGCCATGGCATTTATTAATTTGAGTACATTTTACAATTTTAAACATGGATATCATTAGCACTCGCAAGAATTAACATCATGTGGAACTCATTTGAAATATCAAATGTATGGAGGGAATATATTTTCTGTTTTAGAAAGATTAATATGAACTAACTGTTAATAGCTGGTTAAATATTTCCAGGATCGAATTAATATTGAGAAAACTGGTGAAGTGTACTGCATTGTATTTCAAGTTCTACTTCAGGTACATTCTGTATTTGAATTAATTATAACATGTTATTAGTGGGAACAGTACGTCTTGGCTTAGAAGGCAGTATAGGTAAAAATTAAATGGATGTCTAACATATTACTATTTAGTTTTTGTTCATAGAAACATAGACTTTGATGGCAGATAAGGACCGCTTGGCCCATCTAGTCTGCCTATTTCCCTACCTACAAGATAGGCTGCAGATCCTAGTTAACCACCAGCCTATTTCTTCCTACCCCCCACAAGAATTGCCTTATGTCTGTCCCATGCATTCTTGAATTCTCCCACAGTTTTAGACCCCACAACCTCTCAGGAAGGCTGTTCTATGCATCCACTACCCTCTCTGTGAAATAATACTTCTCACATTGCCCCTGAACCGCCCTCCTTCTATCTTTAAATTGTGTCCCTTTGTTCTTGCACGTCTCTTTTTCTGAAAGATGCTACCCTCTTGGACTTTGTTGATTCCACTGAGGTACTTAAAAGTTTCCATCATGTCCCCCCTCTCCCTTCTTTCCTCAAGGGTATACATATTAAGCTTCTTTAGTCTCTCCTCATACGGCTTCTCTTGCAGACCCTGCACCATTTTAGTTGCCCTCCTCTGGACTGCCTCTATCCTGTCTATGTCCTTGCGGAGATGGGGTCTCCAGAACCGGACACAGTATTCCAGATGGGGTCTCACCAACTGTCTGTACAGAGGGATAACAACTTCCTGTTTTCTGCTGCTGATGCCTCTCCCTATACATCCCAGTATACCCCCAGCCCTCCCTACTGCCTTCTCACATTGCTTGCTAACCTTAAGGTCATTTGATATGATTACTCCCAAGTCCCTTTCCTTTTTTGTTGTTGTTACTACCTCCCCACCCATTGTGTATTCTTCTCCTGGGTTCTTGTTTCCCAGGTGCATTATTTTGCACTTCTTTGCATTGAATCCTAGCTGCCATACTTCTGACCATTCCTCCAACCTTGCCAAGTCCCTTCTCATCCTTTCCACGCCTCCTTGTGTATCAACCCTGTTGCAGATCTTTGTGTCATCTGCAAAAAGGCATACTTTTCCTTCCAGTCCCTCTGCAATGTCACTGATGAAGACATTAAAAAGGACTGGACTCAATACTGAACCCTGCGGTACCCCACTAGTAACCCCTCTTTCTTCAGAGTGGACTCCATTTACAATTACCTTCTGTGTCCTGTTGTCCAGCCAATGTTTTACCCAGGCTACCACCCTGGGACCCACTCCCAGGCTGGTTAATTTGACTATTAATCTTTTGTGTGGGACTGTGTCAAATGCCTTGCTAAAGTCTAGGTAGGCCATGTCCACAGCCCCTCCCTGGTCTACTACTTTGGTCACCCAGTCAAAGAAATCTATTAGATTCGTCTGACATGACCTTCCCGCTGTGAACCCATGCTGCCTTGGGTCCTGTGCCCCACTGGCCTCTAGGTACTCAACTATTCTTTCCTTGAGAAGTGACTCCATCACTTTCCCTACCACAGAGGTCAGACTGACAGGTCTGTAGTTTCCTGCCTCTGTCTTGGTCCCACTTTTGTGAAGGGGAATCACATCCGCCTTCCTCCAGTCCTCGGGTACCACACCATCCTCCCATGATTTATTAAAAGTGTAGCCAGTGGTTTCACTAGTTCCTCCCTTAATTATTTTAGAATTCTGGGGTGAATTCCATCAGGACCCATTGCTTTGTCCACCTTCAGTTTTAGGAGTTCTTGCAGAACCCTTTCTTCTGTGAAAGGACTGGGATCGACCCCCCTATCAAGAGTGCTTCTGTTAATTGGATTAGGCACTTCCCCCTCCTCTTTTGTGAATACTGAGCAGAAATATTCGTTCAGTATCCCTGCTTTTTCACTGTCCCCCTCTGCCCACCCACCGTTCATTCTATTCAGCCTCACTAGCCCTCCCTTTGTCTTTCTACGCTTGCTG
The DNA here is from genome assembly GCA_016271365.2 of Neoceratodus forsteri. NCBI lineage: Eukaryota > Metazoa > Chordata > Ceratodontiformes > Ceratodontidae > Neoceratodus > Neoceratodus forsteri. The sequence goes on from CM057450.1 coordinate 987,605,791, forward strand.
ATGTACCTACAAAAGGTTTTATCCCCCTTCTTAACTGAGTTGGCTATCTTTTCCTCAGTTTGGGCCTTTGCTATTCTGACTTCCCTCCCTGCTTCCTTCTGCCTTAACTGGTACAGCTCTGTCCTGCTCCTTCTGTGTTTCCTTATACTCCGAATGCCATCTTTTCTTCCTGACTTTCACAGCCACCTCTTTTGAGAACCATAGTGGCTTTTTCTTTCATTTTGATTTGTTTATTTGCTTCACACAAAGGCTTGTTGCCTCTGTGATGGCAGTTTTGAGGATTCACCATTGTTGCTCCACACCTTCTTCTAGCCTGTTTGCTAGTGCTTTTCTGAGGCACTCTCCCACCTTGCCAAAGTCAGCCCTCCTAAAGTCCAGTACCCTCACTTTTGTATGGCTTGACTCTGTAGCTGAGTTTAACGTGAACCACACTGTTTGATAGTCACTTGTCCCCAGATGGCAACCCACTTCTAGATCTGAGATCCTCTCACTGCCCCTGTTTGAGAGCAAGGGTCTAAGATTGCTCCTCATGAATGGGTTCAAATCGCTGTCTGAGGCTCTGCCACCTGTAGGGCATCAAGAATGGCCCTGCTCTTGGATGTGGCTGCAGCAAAGGTGCTCCAGTTAACATCTGGCATATTCAGGTCTCCCATCAACAGTATCTCCTTTTCTGCCATTCTAAGAATGCCTTCTATCTATCTATGTTCAGTGGTAATAATTACTCTGTGATGGCAAGAGCACTTGTGAGCACTAGCGACGAGTTGGTAGCCTGAGGACACAATGAAAATCTTGGGGCCCGACATATTCACATTTATGACAATGATAACTTACATTATGATTTACACATCAGTTTACTGGATTTTGGAATTTGTATTTTGGTAATTTTTTTTTATAACAGGGAGCAATGGAGATACAGAGTTTATATGTAGAGACAACGGTATTAAATTATTCAAGATGATTATTATAATTTGCACTAAATGATTCTGACACAGATTTATTATATTTCTTGCAGTCCCCCAGAAGAAGCCATTGTTTGGCGAAACGTTAGGGCATCTATTAAGTCAAATAAAAACCTAAGAGAATCACAAACTGGTACGTGTTTGGCATTGTCCGCGAGTGGTTGAACATAATTTTTCTGGATTCTAAGTTTCATACCACGCAACCAGCTCCACATCGAAGATTTATTAACATAGACAGAATTTCCCTTGGATTTTTGGACTTTCAAACTTGGGTTTTGACCGGGGATATCAGGAGTGCCAGGATCAAGCGCCTGATTGGATGCTCCCATCCCTGGGGAAGGGGGACTGCACCCACTAAATGGCTGTCTCACAGAGCTAGGAAAGGCAGCATGTTAGATGCCTCAGCATGGGAGGAATGGGATAAAAGGAGGATGTCTGACACTTGGTGGCCCATGATGATTGGCTCCACCCACCCATGCTGCTAGGTTTACTTTGCACTCCTCAGTGGCCCTCCGCCACCAAAGTCTCAGCCACCCCCAACTAAACTGCAGTGCCTTTGTAGTGCCCCAGGGGCACCCAAAATTAAGTCTGGGGCACTGTTTACTTCTCAGAGACCCAGAGAGGAAGTAGTCCTTAATTTAGTACTAAAGGTGGGTAGATGAAGACATTTATGTACATATTTAATTCTGCTGGAACACATTTTAATTCCTTCCACTAAAGTTAATCATACCCATGCAAGGATGGAGGCAGTCCCCTGTGGAATCACAAAGTCAGACTTCCCAGATCTACCAGAATTTCTGTATTTAGAAGGAAAATGATGGCACCATTGCCACGAGGTTATAGACAAAACATCTAGCCTTGCTGTGCCAAATTTGGAGACAGTTTGGTCTAGTGATTAGAGCACTCATTTGGGAACTGGGAGAGCACAGGTTCAAACCTTGTTACAGCCAAATACTCACTGACTGACTTTGGGCAGGTAACAGTCTCTCAGTGTGTTCTAGTCCAACCAGCTGTGGAAATTTTAGATTCAGTGTCAGTGGCTCAGTAGGTAGCACACTCGCCTCTGAGGCCAGGAGATCAGAGGGCTGTGGGTTCAGTTCCCACACCTGGCACTTGGGTTAATATCCCAATACTAACACTGTAGTGCAGCATGAGAGGGGTGCTGCACTTCTGAGGTACCGTCCTTCAGATGAGACATTAAACCCGAGGTTCCATCTGCCTGGATTGGTGGTAGTTCAGGTGGATGTTAAAGATCCCATGGCACTTATCTTAAAGAATAGGGAATTTCTCAGTGTCCTGGCCAAATTTCCTCATTCACTAAAATACCACCAACAGTTTAATTTGATTCAACGTCAGTTGGCATTCATCTGTATCCCTCCCTGGGTCATGCCTGAAAATAGGCAGGATTTGTGTAGTGCACTTACCCGTCAACAAAAACTAAATAAAAATCAGTAGAAGCAGGACATCTCAAGCTGGGCTACCCTGTAAATTACCTGTAAAAATAGAAAATGTATCCAAAAGTAGAAAAACGCATTGCTCATGAGTTACCTGTTCTGTTTCAACAAAATTAGACACATGCCCATCATCGTCAGTTCCTCGTACATGAAACCTGGCCCCAGCTCGCTCACAGCTGAGACGAGAAATGAGGCAGACTTTTGCCTTCTGGTGTGTGGCATATGCAGTTCGGATCTCAACCACTCCACAGATCACCTTCAACAGCCAATCAGAGCAGTTTATCTGGTAGTGCTTCAAAGGTATGTGCAAAGCTCTGTTCCTGTAAATTAAGCACAAAATATCGATCAGTATGACAACACAGAACTGCTACAATTTAGTTTCAGCAGGTAAGAAATCTGTCAGAAGAGCTGCTTTTTTTGTGCATTCAAACCAGAAACTGCTAGTAGGGCCTATGGGCAGACTGGATGCACCTGGCTGTCTTTATCTGCCAACAATTTCTATGTTTCTAGAGTTATGGGAGACAAAATGGAGGACACACTCACCACGGTGATGGACCCAGAAGGCTCACAATGACCATGGACCCTACAACAGATGACTGGCAATGCAACTCAGCTGAGTGTCCCCCACACTACTGACCCACTAGAGGGGCGATGTCTCCATCTCATTGAGAGATGACATCACACAGACCTCTCGAGCGTCGCTCTCAATTCTTACAGACTTTTACAGCTGGGTATACTGAAGCGCTGGGAGGTTAAGTGACTTGCACAGGGTCATACAACGAGTAAGAGGCTCTAGCATCTGCCCATGATGGCAGCTGCTGAACGCCACGAGCATCAGTGCCCGGAAAGTGACATTCTAAGAAAAGCTGGTGGGTTCCCAAGCCTACGCACTAACCACTAAACTGTACTGCCTCCTTGAGGTGTTTCTGATGTAAACAACACCTTGCAATGGGAATGTCTAAGTCAGATGAAGCAGGTCTTTCATTATTCCTCTGACTGCAACTTCCGTAAACAGCAAACTGAATATTGTGACAAAGTCTACAGAGGGTAACAGGTTGTTTTAAATACTTTTGTCATGGTTTACAAGGAAAATTATTAAGTGCCAGGGATTCCTTTCAGCTGTGTTAAAAGCATAAAACTAAACAGAAACTCGTTAGCCAATGCTGCTAAACCTTCAAGGCCCTCAGCACATTTAATGTTATGAACCGCTGACTTCAAATAATTTTTTTTCCCCCTCACATTTAACTCCACCCTGACGCTCTTTTTAGGGGTTGCTATGAACACACCATTCATTTTGGCTATTGGGTAACTGCAGCCAAGACCATCGTTACTCTGCAGTCAGTCAGTAAGTAGGGGCTTCGCCTTTACTAGGTAATTCCACGCCCACCCCCGCTGCTTGACTGAGTGCAATTTACCAGTCATATGTTCTGCCTCCACCAGCTAGAATCCTCACCCAAACCATGGTATTTCAATTGGCAGTGCAGAGAGCTGCCCCTGGGCCATCAGGTTGGCTAAAGCTATATATTAATACTTTATTGAAGACACTGGTGGAATGCCGGAGAGCATCATGAATCAGCAGTATCACTAACAACACAAACACAGGCGTGGAATTCTGCGTGTACCAAATAGCATACAGTATATTCTTGATACAAGCCAGTTAAGCCTTTTTTTCCAGTCTATAACAAGATCAATAAACAAAAGCAGTAGTTGTGGAACAAAAACAATAACCAAACATCTGGAGGCTGGAAAACATTAGCAACTTATGGAAGTATTGTCTACACAGTGTTGGTCCCTGGGCAGGTGAAGGGCAGAGGATAATGGTTTCTAGCTGCGGCAGTCCTGAATATACAGTATATCACTATAAGGACATGGAAATAAGTTCTTTAGCTCCCCCCCACTCCCAGTTCTGCAGAAAGTTATAGCATCTTTTACATTAACGAAGGTCAAATTTTATTAATATGTTAGCAGGTAGGGACACATTTCACCAACTAGGATATTGGTTAAAACTGATCCATTAATCTGACCCTACTCCTGCTAACTCCCAGCGTCCATCTGTTTAAGTATGCCTCATCCCTTTGTTGCACTTTATAGGAGAGTCTTTCCATTTTAGCTATCTCTCCCATGACTGCTGTCCAGTCCTGAACTGTTGGTGGGTCTGCTTGAAGCCATTTATGAGTGATTTCTTTTAATACTGCCACAGCGCAACTATACGGCCCCCTTCCCTTTTATAAGTGGTGGCTTGAGTCCTAGTCATTGCATGTATGTGTAGAATGACACTCCGTTTGCCATTTCCTCATTATAGAAGAGGTCACCTTGGAGTCAGTGCTGCACAGTGCAAATATACGGCCCCCTTCCTTTTTATAAGTGGTGATTTGAGTCCTAGTCATTGTATGTATGTGTAGAATGACACTCCGCTTACAATTTCTTCATTATAGAAGAGGTCACCTTGGATCTATTCTGCACCAAAAATTGTACATCAGAGATACTGCTCCTTTTTGTTGTATGATAGGGTGTAGGGTAATAATGGATGTTTTAGCAAACTGTTGTGTGTTTGTTTCTGTTCTTGTCTTACTTGTTGGTTTATAGAAATATAGAAACATAGAATCTGTAGGCAGATAAGCACCATACAGACCACCTAGTCTGCCCATTTCCCTACTTGGTTTGGCAATCCCTTCTCTTATCTGGACTGCCTTTCCTGCTTTGCTGTACAGCAGGCTGCCTTTATGCTTATCCCATGAACTTTTGAATCCCTGCACTGCTTTCGCTTCCACCACCTCCACTGGTAGGCTGTTCCATGGATCCACCATCCTCTCTGTGGAAAAATACTTCCTAGCATCCCCCCTAAGCTTTTCTCCAGCCTATGTTATGTCCCCTTGTCCTTGCGCACTTTCTTCTCTGAAATATGCTCCCCTCCTGTACCCTGTTTATTCCTCTAAGGTATTTGAAAGTTTATATCATGTCCCCTCTCTCTTCTAGTGAACATATGTTAAGTTCCTTGAGTCTTTCCTCATAAGGCTCATGGTGCAGTGCAGGTATCATTTTTGTTGCTCTTCTGTGGACTTCTTCCATTCTTCTGTATCCTCCTGGAGATGCGGTCTCCAGAATTGGACACAACAATCCAATTTAAGTAGTCTTGAAGTTGATATATCTAAATCTGTCTTCTGACCTCCATGTAAATTGTGTTTTTGACTCTTCAAAGGGTCGAACTATTTGTCCCTGTATACACTGCGCTGAGCAACAGAACCCCACTGTAGTCGGTTGCTTCTACCAACAATCCACTTGACCAAGTGGAAAAGCAGGGTCCCATTCCAGCCATCTGAATCACCACCAATACATTTTGACATTAGGATTACGCTGAATTTCTCCCAGGCTTTCAGGTGACCCTTCAAGGCCTCCAAGTAAGTCAGAGTGCCAGCTGACCAGCCAGGGGGAAGGGGGTGTAAAACAGCATGGCAGGCAGCAGTATTTTCCCCCATATGCACCTCTGTGTCCTTCCGTATGCATCTCTATATCTTTCCAATGGGCTCTGTACTCCGGGTTTCCCCAGAGTAACACCAGACTCACCTGCGCGGAAAGCCAATATTCAGCCAAAGAAGGTACTGCACCCCCCCCAAAAAAAAAAAAGCTATATTTTGAATTAAAAAACAGTTCACCTGGTGAATTTACTCTCCTGCTTGTTTTGCTCCTTTGGTGCATTTGGCTGCAGTCATACCTCTTCCTGTCTGGACGTGTCTCCCTGATCTAGTGTCCTGGGAATCCCAGAACACTGCCTCAAGACAGCCATACACACACACACACACACACACAACCAGTTTTAGACTTACTGGTGCTCTAAGCAGAAATATTTGTGGTGCCCCTTCATGGCTCCCACTGCCCACTTGCTTCACTTCTGCCTCACCCCCATCCAAAAATGGTAAAGGTCTTTGACTACAATGGTAACAACAACAATTTTAAATTTTATATGAACGCTTTTTGCATTCCAAGCTGATTTCTACTTTTATTGTCTACTATAGTGTACCCCTTCTGTGCTGGCAGCCCAAGCAGCCACTTGGTCTCGCTTATGCTGGACACTTCGCTTCCACACACACACACACACACACACACACACACACACACAGAAACACACCTGCCTTTCAACTCCTAGGTAGGCAGCTTCCAAGAGCCTCTCACCAGGGGTCAGAGGGGTGTCTGGGGCAATCTTCTATGGTGGGAAGCAAATGCCCTTGATGCACACCAGGGTGGGGCCAAGCATCATCTGTCTGCCCAGTGACTTGCCTTTTTTCTACTTCCTCCACATGATCCCCTCCCACAAGGGTGCTGTGATGCCTCTAGCTGGAAAGATTCCTGACCAGGATGTTAGTATGTAAAAAATCTATAGGACATGCCGACTATACTAAAAAAGTATTTAATTCGGGAAGAAAATTCTGCACGTGCAGTCAATATCTTAAAATGTTAATAACATTAAATGCTAATATACCTGTAGTAGGCATGCATGGCATAATTCCTGAAACATAAAATTCAACTGGAAGGGGATGCTGGTGAGTAGCCAGTGGGAACAGATGTGCTACAATAGGGCTCCTGAGTTCATTTCCTTTTAACTAAGTTTAAATTTAATAAGTTTATTTTTTAAACCTGTAACTGGGTTCCTGTACTTGACACTAGTTTCTAGCAAAACATAGGCAAAACCAATGAGATTGTGGCCTGATGGACTTTTCTTAAGCCTAAGAATGGATCCTTGAGGCACAGCAAGCAAAAGGAGGCCTCCAAAGCAGTTGGCCTGGCTGAAGACTGAGCCCATGAGGTTTCTCCTGCAGCAGTTACTTGAACCCTGCTCTACTGATGGATGCAGGACTCTGATAAAAAGTTACATAGGCTTCAAGATCACTTGCTGGGGCAGAAGTCAGGATGGCCATGTCACGATATCAAACTTTTAGTGTAACAATATTTGGGTATAAATTATCACGACATATTGATTAAATAAATAAACTTGCATTATGTATTTTTTAAGCTTATTTTAACTTGGGGTTTAAAATCATAGTCATTTGCTAATGCATGCAAAGACGCACACAGGCATAGTTTTAAAATAAAGGAATAATGCATGATGGGGGGGGATAACGTCACGCCTGGAGTGATTAGGCATAAGGCCGCAGGCCGAGTGTGACCAATGACCCCAGAAGTGACGTTATCCCAGCACGATACACAGCCTGGAGTGCATTACTCCTATTATACAATGGCTCTTGAGTGTAAAAAAAAAAAAAAGGAAAAGGAAAAAAAGTACACATACAAGTAGATTTTTTTGACTGTTTATTTAATGGTGAAGGTTTACTTTTTAAAAAAAATAGTGCAAATTTACTGTTTTGACCAGCAGGTAGAGCTGGTGTTAGTGTGTGTTGGAGCTGCTGTTTCTGTGGTTCTTCACTCCCCCTCACTAATGTTTCTCTTTGTTTTTGCCTTCCATTTTTCCCATAGTTTATATATGCATCTTGTCTTTAGTTTTATCTCCTGTACTCTGCTGTTTCTGTTGCCGAGTGTGGAAGTGAGCCATCATGTTCCCCCGCCCCCACTGTCAGAATGCCGCCATGAGCTGTTCGTGGTGCATAGTGCGGAAGTTGGATAATCAGTGTACCACAGGATTAACTGTTGCAGCTGTATTCTCCCAGTAGAGGTTTATCATTACCAGGAGAAAGGACGGAAGGATGAGAATGGTGGAAGGATGAGGAACTGAATCTGGCGTTTCGTGTGCACTGATACATACACTGCTTTACTGTGCTGGCGTGTACGGAGTTAATGTTTTAGAGCAGGGGTACATTTTGGCAGGAAGCAGTGTTTTATTTCAGTTGTGTGCTTTTCTCTCTAAGAAAATAAAGTGGGAATGATAGGTGGAGTGTGTGTGGTGATTGCCAATTCCAAGCAGGAAGTGAGAATTGTGGAGAAAACAACAAAGCAGGACTGCTAAAGCTGCTCGTGAGGCAACGGAGCAATTTTTATTTTACTTTGAATGTGGTCATATGTGCTGGGACTAGAACCGTGATGTTATGCCAGGATAACATCACAGGTCCAGTCCCAGACTGACCAATCAAAGCCCTAGATTCTTTTTTGCCATTGTATACTGCAGCTTTAGTATGACTTTTCTCAGGGAAGGAGCTATCTATTCTGTGACATTTGACCTTGAAATGGCTTTCATTTTATGGAACTCTGCTGTCTTTATATGTTTCTGTGTTGATTTTTAAATGCAAGTTTAGGCCAAGGGGATTCTTAACTTTTTATCTGTTTTGTTATGTATGATCTGGGCTTTAAGTAAGTGTATTCTTCCAAACCAACTGTCACTGATTTTCTGATAAAGGACTCTGTGTAGTCTGAAAGCTTAGTGCACCTGTTTTCTTTTTTAACAACTCTATTGGTCCAAAAATCGGTATCAAAACATCTATTTTTGTGGATCTAAAAAATTATGAAACACATAGCGTTTGGTCAACTAGCCTAAAAACTACACAGAGCTCAACACTTTGCAGTGGAGATGCAGAGCGTTTTCCAGGTTAAACCAAGTATTTGCAAAGCACGTAGTACTTTAAGAATGAACTCTGAACTGCACACAGTATGTTTTGCACAAAGAACATTTTAGACCACATATTTATTTGGTTCCTATCCTGCACAGCTGAGAAAGTTGAAAAATAAGTCAGAGGATGTACTGCATTCCATTACTACAATGCCCAGCAGCGGAGCCTGAACATGGGGATTGCCAGAGCCTGTAAGAGGCCCTGAAGCACCCTCTCGATTCACTACTCTGCCCAGCAGCGGAGCCTGAACACGGGATTGCAGAGCTCTAGAGGTAAAGTGTCCTGCACTACAGCCTGACTGTTGTGTAGCACTTCCCACCCGCCCCCACCCAGCCCCCACCCAGGGTCGGCGCTCACTTATTGCTGCTGGCAGGTCACATGTCACATCACGTGACCTACCATTCTTTTACTAAGTGTCCACTTTCCCATTTGCAGCTTATAGACACCAACCACAAGGGTTGCTGCACCTCCACTCTAGCTCCTCTTTCAACTCTCCACCCCTTCCTAGCAACTGTTTGCAAACCTACCCACTAGAGGTCCCCGCAGTTCCCTTTGAATCCCTCTGCTATCTACTTTCTTCACCCTCCCATCAGCCTACCACTAGCACCCGCAGCCTCAAACCTGGTACCCTTTTACCAAAGTCTACTGACTAACCACTAAGCCAATGAACCAGGCCAACATCTTCCTCTACTTTCAAATTCTTAACCCTTCCTCCCCCCTTTTCTGAATTAAAAAACTTTCTACACTCTGACCCTAAGTTGTGCTCAAACCCAGTACCCTTGCAGTCAGAGTCAGCAGCTCTACCTCTTGACCACTTTGTCTACCTATTTTATTCCTACTTTCTAGGCCTTTTAGTCTCTTACCCCCCGCCAAAATATAAAGTTTTACCACTTCTCTTTTGCTGCCTTTGCAGGCTTTGAACCCTGCACCCTCACTCTCTAAGTCAGCAGTTCCACCACTCAGCTAGCACACCTGTCTATTCTTTCTGAAGGATTTCAAACTCTAAAAAACACTCTAACCCTCAGACACTGCTAAATTGTTATCTGATTGTTTCTGCAGACCTTGAGCCCAGCTCTCTGCTGCTACAGCCACTGTCTGGGGTCCTTCCTGCTACCCTGGGCAAGACTTGAACCTAGTGCCCTGTGCACCTCAGGCACCAGCTCTGCCACTGTACCAAAGCAGCAACTACATAGAGGTGACCTCTCATTATCTCCCTCTATCATCCTAGTTCCCCATTCTTTCGTCACTTCAGCTCTCCCACCTTACTAACTATGCATGTGCACCTCCTGCCCACCTGCCTCTCTTTCCTCCTCCTCCTTTTGCCTTCCACCAACCCTATTGTCCCTGTTAACCCTCAGCCTCACTACTCCAGTACTCCTACCTACCCTCCTGTCCTCCCCTCCTCCTATACCACTGCCTCCCTCCCTCCTCCTCCACACACCCCATATGCTCCTCTCCACCTCACCCCCATCCAGACATTACCTTTCCTCCCCTGCTCCCTTGGGCATCTGATCACAAGCTCTCTGCCTGTGCTGCCCTACCCACCCCCTGTGCTACGAAAACCCCTTTTCATCCTATCGCCCCGGCATAAACTTCCATCTGCCACCCTCTGACCAGAGCAGTTCTCCTCCTTCTACTCCTGACAGGGAACATACATCCCAACCCAGGCCCTGCCCCTCCCACCCACCAACTCGGCCCACTGGTCTCCAAATAGCCTCCATGAACATATGCAGCCTGCTGAAAAAATTTGACTTCTCCAATGCTGGGTCATGGGCTCATCAACCAGACATCATAGCCCTGGTTGAAACTCTAGCTGTCCAAATCCACCCCTGACTCATTTGTCTCCTCCCAGGCTATACCTTATACCGGGAGGACCGAGTAGGCAAACGAGGGGGAGGCTGTGCAATCTACACTAGGGACACAATATCTGGACACGCACTCCCCACCTCTGCCCTTGTAAATGGGGCCCAGGCTCTTACCCTCAAACTCACCCCGGACCCCTGTAGGAGCCCTCTCTATCTCACCACGGCCTACGTTCCCCCAAAGAACCAGCACCCGGCCCTGGTATCTTTAACTGACTATCTGGCCTCCCTCCACCATAAGGCAGAACAAATCCTAGTTGGGGACCTTAACGTAAATTGGCTCAGCACCTCCTCTTCCGCGATCAGAGACTCATTTGCCGCCCAAGACCTGATGCAACTCGTCACCCAGCCCACGAGAATAAACCCTAAGAGAGGTACCAGCACCCTTCTGGATGTTATTATAACCAACCGACCTCAAAAAATCCAAAACATCCAGGTCCTACCAGACTCCCTAAGTGACCACTCCTCTATTCTATTTCATTGGGCAGTCCCCAATCCCAAACCCAAAGCCCAGACCACCCTCCGCAGGCACCTCCGCACTGGTGGGCTGCAAAAACTTAAACTATTCCTCACCCAGATAAACTGGTCCTCATTCATCGTGCAACCGACATTGACACTGCCCTCACCTTCTTCGCACACCTTCAACATGGCTCTGTGATCTCTTTGCACCCTTCACCAAAATCCGGTCCAAAAAGCAGAATGCACCCTGCGTTAGCCCTGCCCTTCTACAATTACTAAGAAATCGGGATAACCTCTGGCACCTTGCCACTGAAACAGGTCGGCTGTCTGATAGGCAGGCTTACAATGCAGCCCGGAATAAATGCTCTTGGGCCATCCGGAAAGCCAAGGCCGACCATTACCAGGCCACCCTTACCTCCTCCTGGGGCTCGGCCTGGACTTTCTGGGATAATATTAAGCAACTAAATGGAAAATCTCACTCCCCTGCCCCATCTCAGCTCACTAGCAATGGCACTACCACCACCGAGCCTGCCATCATAGCTAACTGGCTCAACACCGCTTTCACTGACCTTAGCTCAGTACTCCCTAGTAATTTCTTTGACCCTCCCCCCAACCAACCTCCCCCTGTCCTCCAGCACCCCAGCTTCCACCTGCACAAGATTTCCGCCCGGGAAGCCAGACCCATCCTAATCAAAGCTTTGAATAGCAACAGTCCCGGCAGTGACTCACTGGACCCCAGTATCCTCAGGCTGGTGCTAGATGAAGTCCTTGCCCCACTCACCAGCCTAATTAACCAGTCACTCTGCCTGGGACAATTTCCCACAGCTTGGAAAACAGCCATAATCACACCAATTCATAAAGGGGGCGACAGGTCATCGGCCAACAACTACCGGCCAATCTCCATCCCCCCAAAGCCCTGGAGAAAGTGGTGGCCATTCAAATCACTGATTATCTGGCTAAGCATAACAACTTATGCCCAGAGCAACATGGCTTCCATGCTGGTCACAGTACCAGCACTGCCCTAATTGAATTCTCCAACTTCCTACACTCCTCCTTGGATACCAGCTCCCTAGCTGGTGCAGTGTTCATCGACCTCTCAAAGGCTTTCACACCATCTCCCATCCTCTTCTGCTGAATGCACTCTGCCACACTGGTCTCTCGGCTGGTCCCCAGCATGGTGCACAAGCTATCTAGCCGATCACAGTGTGTTAAAATCAATGGATACTCTGATACCTGTCCCATTCACTCTGGGGTCCCCAAGGCTCTATCCTGGGCCCCTTCTTCTCACTCTATCTGAACACCCTGCCCAGTGCATGCCCTGGCAAAATTCTCCTGTATGCAGATGACGCTGTCCTTTTGCCACCCACCGCAATCCCGTCTCCCTTCAGGACACCCTACAGCAGTCTTTCAATAATGCCCAAGCTTGGTTTAAGGAGCGCAGACTCGTCATCAATCTTAAAAAAAACAAAGCTATGCTCTTTTCCCACCCCCAAAACAAAGCTAACAACCACCCACTCTATATCCTTCCTAGTACCAAACAGCCACTGGAACAAGTCTGCTCCTACAAATACCTTGGGGTTACCTTCGACTCAGCCCTCACATTTCACTAACCACATTGATGCCCTAACATCAGCCACTAACACACGGCTTGGCATCCTCTCCCCATAGAACCTGCCTTCCCCAAATGCGCCCCTGCCTGTTACGCCCTCCTGCTTTGTCCCTTGTAGACTATGGTCTACCAGTCTATGGTGCTGCCGGCCACCACTGCACTCAAAAATTCACTTAACCCTGAATAAAGCCTGCAGATTGATTACTGGTGCCCCCAGGCTCACACACACACCTGTCAGCTGTATGACGAGGCTAAACTCCTTACCCTGGATGAGCGGTCGATATCAAACCTGCCTCCTCACAAAACCCTACTGGCCTCCCTGGGGTAACAGCATCCATCCACCAGATCCCACCCACTATTGCAACACTGGTCATCCAACAAGACCACTCTAATGGTCCCCAGATCAAGAACCAGCCGTGGCCAGAGGTCCTTCTCTACAGAGCCCCATCCTGGTTTAACTCTCTCCTGCCCCCATTACCAATGCCACCACCATCTCCAAGTTCAAAAGCACCCTTTGAAACCAACTCTTCAACACTGTAGCTGCTCCTGTCTCTGAAAGTAGCCTCCACTCGACTTCTCATGACAACGCCACCAGGCGTGCTCTCCACCTAGCCATCCCCATCACGCCTCCCGGCACACTGTACCTATGTCTCAGCCTGGCCAGTGCCGGCTGTTTCATTGTATACCTATTAGATTGCTCAGTTTTTGATACCAACTTGTGTAACACCTGTTCTCAATTACATGTACCCTGTAACCTAAATGTATTTTATCTGACCTCAGTGTGACGTGGCGCCTCTGTTGAACGCCTATTGTTTTGCAAACCTATGCTATGTAACCAAAAACTCTATGTATGTCTTTATTGTGACGAGGTACCTTTGGAAACAAGTCTCTGGCTCAAAGGTTGTAAACTGATTTCACAAATAAATAAATAAACAATATGCTGCAGCTGACATGTAACGTACGGTGTGGTGATTAAAAGTTGCTTACAAGACACCATAATGATGAGCTGTTTGTTCTTACACTTTACTGAAGCATACTGTAGTGCTGACCCCACATCGGTGACAGAGGTCACTAGTGTTTGCGTTTATCTGAAAAAAACCTTCAGGGTAAGTGCCTACGGCCAGAGGAGCACTTCAGTGTGGAACTAGCCTCCCAAGTCTATTTGCCCACAACCAAGGCTCTTTGGTATGGTGCACAGTGGCATGCTTACAACTTTCTGTGAGCTCCTTCCTTCACTTCTCTTTTTTTTACTCCCTCTTATTCCACCTTACTCCCCATCCATCCACTCAGTCAGATCCCTCAAGCCTTGCATTACACCCTGTAGCGCCTCAGGAGTCTGCTCGTAGATTGCAACCACTCGCTCAATTAGACCCTTGATGCTCGGATAACCTCCCAGGTGGGGTGAGCAGAGGTCCCCCTTACCTTTCCTCTACCTCCGATTGAGTGGGTGGTGCACAGTGGAGTCTGCCTCTGTTGTCAGCTGGAGGACCTGCTTCGGCTCTGGAAGGGTCATCACCTAGGAGTGATGGGGTCCATTTTTCCATATTCTTATCAGCCCTTACCCCGCAGTCACTGGCACTTGAGGAAAGCCAACTGGGAGGCATGTGTCGAGATGCAACTTTTTTCAGGGCTCTTGTCCAATGTCTGGCCCGCCCATCGCTTGCCAGACTGCACTGTTAATCCCAGACTCACCCGGAAGATGGCAGTATCACAGTGGGATCGCACGCAACCTCCCTAGAGAGAGACAGAAACTGCTGCTGGGAGCTCAATCCTCTCTCCCCTGCCAGCCCCCAGTGGCCCAGGTTCAAAACCAGGTCTCCAGCTGTGGAGTGAGGTGCGCGCCAGCACCTCAACCTCAGCGCCACCGGCTGGCCTTTCATTTCTTTCATTGTTGATTTTGGTGACAAGTACTCTAGAGCACTCTAGCTGTACCACTGTTTTTCTTGGAGCCATATGTTTGGTCATTGTTTCAGTGATGAGTATATGCAGGATATGCATATATACTGATACAGTTTGACTCGGTAGTACCTATTAAACGCTTGCTATGACTATAATAGTGAGACGTCTTAGAGGGTCTTTCCAGGCCAAGAGGGCCACTTACCAGTAGAGGTCTGGGTAAATACATGTTTTAATATATTTCTGACCTCATGATAACCCCGTGGCTCAACATCACCATTTGGGTATGATTCATTTTATTTTTTAAAATATCGTTAAGTATTTCCACTAATTATGTAACAGATGGAAGCGGGTCTTGTATTGTTCCTAAATGACTTGATGGATGCAATATGGTTTATGCTATCCTTCTGTGGGATATTTAATGAATGATGCTTTGTGTAAAATTCAATAAACATAAATTTAAAAAAATTCAACTTAGATGTGGTGCAGTATGTTCAGGACAAGTGAAATGAGTTTGGTGGTTTCAGCGTGGTGCCTGCTGAAGATACAGGTTACTGTAGATGGCAACCCCCCCCCTACCCTACACACAATCCGGCATGAGTCAGTAAATAGTTTATGTATATATTTATTTGCTGGTGTCAAAATGAAAAGGGAATTAGGTAATACAGGGCCTGTGTGTGTGTGTGACATAAAATTGTCAGGTTTGACTGGAAGGAAGCACTGGTTTGCATGACTTTACAAACTGAATGCCCCTTCCGCCTACTTAAAGATGGTTGGGTCTTCCAAATAATAAGTACGGAGGAGCACTGCTGCCTGTGCATTAAGAAGGTGTCTTCCGTTTCTAGTCTCAGCAGTCCGTCAGCATTTTTCCCACATAATGTGTACTACAGTAAAAGAAAACTCCAATGGGGTAAAAGATTCATGGCACATCAAGATGGGCAATCTGCCTTCTACTATCAATTTCCTCCTCTGGGACCAACTTCCTCCTCCCTCCACCAATCCCCTGGCTCCTCTGGCACCAGCTAAAACTCCAACCCCACCCCACCTCTTTCTGTCACTTCCCCAGCCAGAGCCACAACCAACCATGGTAAGGCAGTCAGCGGGTCCCCGCTACCTGCCTTCTGGTTTTACTTGAACAAATTAAATATTTATAAAGCGCCTTTCTAGAACCAAGGTGCTGTACATAAAACAAATAAAACAATTTAAAACACATTACAATCAGATATTAAAACCCATAAAACTACAATATCATAAATATTAACTTCAATACAATCTAAGCATGCCATACTCAATATTCGAATCAGAGACTAATATGGATATGCTAGGTTAAATAAATATGTTTTAAGTAATGTCTTGAAACTCTGGATGGTCAGGCAATCTCTTATCCGACGAGGTAGAGAATTCCACAGGGTTGGGGCCGAAAGATCAGGCCCCGATGTCTTTTAACAAACCCTGGGAATTCTAGCAATCCTCATCGGTGGATTGGAGAGGATGGAGGGGTGGTAAGGCTAAGGAGATCTTGCAGGTAATGGGGTCCCTGGTCATGTAGGGCTTTATAAGTCAGTAACCCAACCTTAAAGGTGATCCATCACTGTATTGGCAGCCAGTGCAGTCCGATGGAGCACAGATGTTATATGACTGGCCCTAGAAGAATCAGTCAATAACCTGGCTGCTGCACTCTACACTTGCTGCAAATGGCAGATATCAACCTCGTAGCCCCTAGGTAAAGGGCACTGCAGCAGTCAAGGTGGAGGTTACAAAGGCATGGACTAATGTTGGAAGATCATCAGAGGAACCAGATGCTTCACCTGAATGATATTCCTCAGATGGTAAAGAGGATTTGACGACGGCCGACACCGAGATTTAAGAGTCAGGTCGCCATCAAAATAATGCCCAGGTTCTGCACCTAATCTGAGGTAGTCAGTGAACACCCCAGAGCCAAAGCTCAGAAGGTTGTCCCACGACAAACCCACCTCCCAATGATCTGGGTCAACAACCAACACCTCAGTTTTAGCCAGGTTCAACCACAGCCAGCTGGCACTCATCCAGTCCTGGATCTCGGACAGACAAGTTGTTAAATACTGAGAGGATCACATCTTGTCCAGACACAAAAGACATGTACAGCTGAGTATCATCTGCTTAGCAGTGAAAACTCAGACTGTACCTCCCAATGATCCCTCCCAATGGCAGCATACACACTGCGAATAACATGGGTGACAAAATGGAGCCCTGCGGTACACCGCAGGGTAGGGAGAGAGGGGCCGAAGAATGAATTCCAGACACCGCTCTCTGAATCCTACCCTCGAGAAAAGACCAAAACAATCTGAGGACCATTCCAGATAGTCCACAGATGAACCACAGGTGCTCCAACAGCACACCATGGTCCACAGTGTCAAATGATGCAGAGAGAGATCAAGGGGGACCAAGATGGATGGAGTCCTCCGATCTCTGGATATTAGGAGGTCATTACACCCAAACAAGGGCCATCTCAGTACTATGCCTCTTCCTAAATCCTGACTGAGAATATCATGATATCATGGTTGGATAAATGATCATCCAGCTGCTGCACAACCACCTTCTCAACAACCTTACCCAAAAGTGTAGGTTAGAGACTGTCTATAGTTAGCTGGACAATCTGGGTCAAGGAGGTTTTTAAGGAGGGTCAAACTGCCGCCTTCTTTAGAGGATCCGGAAAGACCCCCCCCCAATGACCTCCAGACTATCTTGGCGAGGACCAGGCTGATTTCATCTATGCACCCTACAAGAAGGCGCGTAGGGCCCAGGTCCAAACTACAGCTGGTTGGCCGAAAAGTCTGGACGGCCCTCGCGATATCCATGATTTCCAGATGGCTTAAGTCAAACCAGGCAAACTGGGCATCTGTCACCTCCTGCTGACCTCCACTATTTCCATTAGAGAGGGCTGGACAGATCCCAGACCTAATGGCGACAACCTTATCTGTGAAAATCTGAGCAAACACATCACACTTCTCTTGTGAAAAAGCTCCACTCGAATTGAAGACAGATTGATTGCACAATCTGTCCATGGTCTGACGAGCTGAGCTGGTTTGTTGTGCAGCGGCAATCTCCTGGACAGGAACTCTGCCTTTTATGGCATTGCATTGATAGACCATGTAATGGTCCATCAATTTTTCCACCAGTCCCTCTCTAGCCTTCGTCCCACACTCCTCATCTCCTTCAAGGTTCCATCATACCATGGGGACCTTGGGCAAAAGTGAGTGAGCAAATATGAGCAGGAGCTATGGAATCCAGGGCTTCTGTCCCCGACCTGTTATAGGTGAGTACTAGATTTCCTGGATCCATGCATTCACCTGGTATACTTGATTGGTCTAGCACCGCCATCAGGCCATCTGGGTTAAAACTGCTCTCAAAGGGCAGTATTGGACCATCTCCATAGGGCCAGCCTACTGGGAGGAGCCACGAAACTGAACCTCACAGTGTGATGGTCACACCACCCGACTGGCTCCACCACCAAGTCAGATATCTCCATCCCCAGAAGGAACACCAAGTCCAATGACTGACCATGAATTGGGTCGTGGAGGTAACAACCCATGTAAGGCCCAACAAACTCATTAGTTGGAGGAAGTCTTGACCAAATTATAGAGTTCATTGTCGACCCAGGCATTGAAATCCCTAGAATCAACCATCTGGGGATCCCAATACCATGTCGACGATGAAGTTCAGACTTCTGCAGGAAAGCTTTCCATCTCCTGGTGGACGGCAGATGAGAAGTATCCTGCATCCTACACCCACGATACATTCAAAGGAGTTGGTGGTCCCTACCGTATCTCCGTAGAGGTTCAGTTCTGAACTAAAACAGATGGCTACACCCTCGCCCCTACGATCCATTCTCAGACAGTATCACCAAATATGCATCTGGGATTGCTGAAGCCAACACTGGGCCAGCATTTTCATCCAGCCAGGTCTCGGTGATGCAAGCCAGGTCCACGACCCAACAAGATCCACTATTAGAGCAGTCTTGTTCTTAATGGACCTGGCACTGCATAGCACTGTCTGAGAAGAATGAGCAACCAGGGAAGACCGCTTCACTTACCTGCATGAAAGAGAGCCCTTGGGTATGGGAACCAGGCAGGAAGGACCCCTTTCCTGGACCCATTTCACCCCAGGGCATCTCCTTGTTCCCACCACCCCCAATATGCCCTCTCCTTTCCAATTCCCCTCCAGATCCAGACCCCCACCCTTCCTCCTCCTAACTATCCCCAGAGCCCGACCCATCCTATATGCTTCCAAGAGCAGCAGAGGACAGTTAAAAGGGCAGAGGTCCCTGATCCTGGCAGGGGAGTAATGCCTGACTGTCCTTGCACCTTCCCAGCACATCCTTACAAGCAGATAGCAGACACCAGTCTTCAAAACTACCGGAATACTTATCAGACATCACCCAGTTTAACACTCTGCACAACACTATACCACCCACACTAATCTACACATTCAAACACTCACTCCTACAACAAACACACACTATATTACAAACACACCCACACTCAATCATACATAACCACACCTTTAAACAACAATGCAAATCTTCCGCACAAACCCCAACCTCATTCAAAATAACACACAATACACAAACTGATAAATGTAACAATCATATAAAAACTTGTGGCAGAATGTCCATTTTTAATAGAAAAAGGAGACAGTCACTTAAATCTCTTTGGCTGAGTTTAAAGAAGCATTCTTCAGAGCTCCCACCTCTTCAGGGCAATGACCAAAAAATCCTTCAAAACCAGTCAACTCTCACTTGAACTTTAGCGTGAAAGACCAGAATTTATCTAAAGAAAAAAAGGTTTTACAGGCACACTCACTGCCCAGTTTGAGAATCACAAACCCCAGAAAGATGAACTCTGACCGGTAGTAGATATCCTGTGGAGTCTCCACGGGGTCTTGTCCTAGATTTAGCAGTCTTCTCCCAACAGCTCTCCTTTTTAGATTAATTCCTCACTCCGTTGGTCCATGCTTGGATGACCAGCGCAGCAACACTAGGCAAGAATGGTAATTGGGAACATGTGGGAAAGCCCCCCAAAAGATTCACCCCAGGAGACAACTGTAACTGCTTGGATAGACTCACAAGCTATAGAACTCACTCTGCTGCCCGCCAGCAGGCCCCCTGAGAAACCCAGACAGCCCCAGACAGCTGTTTCTCCCTCCATTACGAAGCCAAGCAATAAGACACCCTACTTGCCTATGGTCAATACTGTCTCGCTGGCCATTTATTGCTGCCATTTCTACATCTGCAGTTGGTATAAATGTTTTATTATTGAGCTGTGACTGCACTTTACTCTCATTATATGTTTTATTTTAGCGGTTTAGTTTTTAAATCTCTTTTTGGACAGAACAAGTCCCCTGCCTAATTTGTTAAATATTTGACAATCTGCTCTCAATTGAGATCTTTGGAGGTATTGTCCTACCTTGTTACTAAAACTTCCTCAACAAAAGTCGGTGCTCAAGCTTTTTCTGCCTCTACACCTCTATTACGGATTTATGAACGGATTGTTCCTTGGAATGTTTCAAAAGAAAAATGAAAGAATGATTGTATGCTTTGAATGTATGCAAATGTTATTAATGTTGTTGTCTTTTTTGTACATGTTTTGTATATTGTTTTATAACATGGGCACCTATATATCAGCCAAATGATTGGTTAATTGTAGTCATTAATGACTGATAAAGGGACAGTTGCTGCAAGTAGTAAAAAGGCACCCAAGGAAAACCTGAGACACAGTACTGGACTAATTTTAAGAAGTACTGAAAAATGTGAGCGGTAGCCATGATGATATCCAGCTTAGTGAGGGAACCCACCCACCCGGAGGACACAGAAAATCACACCATAAAGTGCTTATTAGCAGAAATAGAGCACTGTCTAACAAAAGTACATAGAAGCATTAAGCATAGGAATGAAATAGTAGACAAGTGTATATGTAGCAGATCAGTGCGATCACTCAAAATCGGGAGTGTAGCCACCGCCTGGTCAGGAACCTGTGAGAATCATAGCATTCAGTATGTGTTACTAGAAATGTAATGCAGGATCAGTAAAATTGCGCATAAGTATAAGAGGCACAAAATTAAATGATCTGAAGTGTAGATGTACCAGATCGGTCAAGAAGCTGAGAACTGCTGTCTTGTCTGTGTCCGCAGCCCAGTCGGCTGCACTGGCAAGGTAGTGCCGTGGACTGCTAATGTAGGTAGCCATGTCCCGTAGTCTGCACTTCCCAGGAAGCTGAGAACTGAGATGCCCCATGACAGATGCTCACTGCGCTGCTTCCGTTCCGCTGCCTAAGTGTGCGACCGAGCGGACCAGGAGAGAGACAGCGAGGGAGTAATGCAACACAGAAATGTTTCTCTCTGTGTGTGCAAAATAGGTTGTGTGTCTCTCCAATGTGCGGTGCTCCGGTTCTTGACATCGGTCATACTGTGCACAGTAACTGTGTGTGGCTCACCAGAATGGGACCGCAACAGCTCCTGCCTGCTGTGGAGAATGGAATTGTTCAGGTAAGTATCTGCAGTAGATACAAAAGAGAGACTCAGCATAGCACAGTGTAGGAGACAGAGAGAAACGCAATTCAATGTGTCTATAAGTTGAGAAATGCAGTGGGCAAAAAAAAATATGCATATGTATGCAGTCTCAGGACAGAATATGAATAGAGAAATGCTGCAGCCTGTGTTATGTAGACACTACAAGAAAAAGCACCAGCTGCTCCTTGATTTAATAATGTGTGGCCTGTCACCATACACTTCTGTGTTCTGAACTATTTTACTGATGCAGAACACAGAAAACTGTAGTTCCACGGCCAAAGCAGTGGAAGAACACTAAGTAGTTCCCAAATTTTTTTTGTTATAAAAAGTTTCTGTGCATATGTCTCCAAATTTGGCCCATGTTATAAGCGCAATAACCCACTCCAGGGTGTGCATTAACTGGGATTAATCAACACCGACTCAGAGAACACTCACCATGTCTGCGTGTTTCACACAACACACCCAGGGTGTTGATTAATCCTCAATAAACGCATACACCCTGTCGTGGGTTATTACTAAGTATTTGTTATGTGTTCGTCAGACCTGAAAAGGGCTTGTCCCATGTGTCCTTACCCATTTAACAAAATAAAAACAAACTCTCTGTACCTACAGTTTTTGTACTTCTATAATTTAGCCTAGCTTTATTATGAAATGTTGCCGACTAACTTATTATGTTTTGTGCTTCTGTTCTTCCACTGTTCCTCCCTGGGTCGTGCCTGAAATGAGTCTTGACTCGGTTTGCCTCTCTGATCAACAAGTTTCAAATAAACAAACATCAAGTGTTTATACAGTGATTTAGCTAAAAAACAAAAGGAGACTTCAAAGACCAGGACAGGTGCATTTTCCATAAGTAGCACAAGATATTTGCTGTAACCATTTTTAGCAAGAGCAACTCAATGACCTCATTTTAGTAACAAGAAGAACTCTGGTGCCCTTCCCCCCACACCACCACTCAAAATAAAAATGTTTTAGTAATTTTACTGTACGAGAGTCATCATAAAAGGTTTTGGTCTGTACTATAAAGCCCTTCAAATGTAGTCGAGCCTACTCAAGTGCTGACAAGCTTTCTGGTTTAGGAAATCTTTAGACAGTAAAGAATAAACTGCCTTTTTTGAATAGCCTACTACCCAAACAGGATGAGAGCAAATATTTCATCAGAATTATTATAAAGGCAGGCAAAGCACAAACAACATTCATCTCAGATAATATGTTTTAAAGAATGTTTGTTCAAGAAAACACACAGTATATGGCTGCTTACACTGGTTCCTGCGCTTAAGGGCCACTGGTTTGAATCAACATGAAAAGGAAATCTTATCAGCTGAAATTCCATCCAAGTAAAGGAGTATTACTTTCCGAACACAATTTCATTTCCTGTGTCCAGTGAGTAGGTTTAGCTATGGATACCCAATTTTTCTAGGCCCTAGACCTCACAGTAAACTTTACACACACTGAAATGCAACATTCGAGATGGGTATCATTTTCTGTAATCTGCTTTATTCAGTTTCCTACCCAGTTCAAGCATGTCTCTGGTGAATACTATGGCTTCCGGTGACTAGGAAGACACTCATTAAATTTCAACAATGTCTACAACAGTATGTTAATAGACAGGGGTTTTAATTCTTCAAGAGATACTGTATACACTGAACACCAGATGAGCACCACAGTTGAACATAGTGTTCTTTTAAAAGCTTAATGCAACGTACACCATGGGTTTGCTTCATAAGGAGAACTCCAGAACTGTGTTTCGTTTTTTTTTTTTACATTACTTTTTAAAACATTTTCTTTTTCTTCTTCTTAAATAAGCGGTCTGATCACAAGAAAAACATGAGGTTTTACTGGCTTAACGAGGTACCAGATTCCATTCGGAACTCCACTAGCCTGTCTGGCATCAATCAGACCTTAATCACTACCTGACCTCCAGCTCTGTGTGCACCTGCTTCTCCAACAGCTGATAGACACGGGATGAGAGAAACAGAAACATAGACTTTGACGGCAGATAAGGACCGCTTGGCCCATCTAGTCTGCCCATTTCCCTACCTACAGGATAGGCCGCAGATCCTAGTTAACCAACAGCCTATTTCTTCCTACCACCCCACAAGAATTGCCTTATGTCTGTGCCATGCATTCTTGAATTCTCCCACAGTTTTAGACCCCACAATCTCCTCAGGAAGGCTGTTCCATGCATCCACTACCCTCTCTTTGAAATAATACTTCCTCACATTGCCCCTGAACCGCCCCCCCCATCTTTAAATGGTGTCCCCTTGTTCTTGCACGTCTCTTTTTCTGTAAAATGCTACCCTCTTGGACTTTGTTGATTCCACTGAGGTACTTAAACGTTTCTATCATGTCCCCCCATTCCCTTCTTTCCTCAAGGGCATACATATTAAGCTCCTTTAGTCTCTCCTCATACGGCTTCTCTTGTAGACCCTGCACCATTTTAGTTGCCCTCCTCTGGACTGCCTCTATCCTGTCTATGTCCTTAGGAGATGGGGGTCTCAGAAATGGACCCAGTACTCCAGATGGGGTCCACCAACTGTCTGTACAGAGGGATAACAACTTCCTGTTTTCTGCTGCTGATGCCTCTCCCTATGCATCCCAGTATACCTCAGCCCTCCCTACTGCCTTCTCACATTGCTTGCTAACCTTAAGGTCATCTGATATGATTACCCCAGGTCCCTTTCCTTTTTGTTGTTGTTACTACCCCCCATTGTGTATTCTTCCTGGTTCTTGTTTCCAGGTGCATTATTTGCTTCTTTGCATTGAACTTGAGCCATACTTCTGACCATTCCTCCAACCTTGCCAAGTCCCTTCTCATCCTTTCCACGCCTCCTTGTGTATCAACCCTGTTGCAGATCTTTGTGTCATCTGCAAAGAGGCATACTTTTCCTTCCAGTCCCTCTGCAATGTCACTTATGAAGACATTAAAAAGGACTGGACCCAATACTGAACCCTGCAGTGCCCCACTAGTAACCCCTTTCTTCAGAGTGGACTCCATTTACAATTACCTTCTGTGTCCTGTTGTCCAGCCAATGTTTTACCAGGCTACCACCCTAGGACCCACTCTCAGGCTGGTTAATTTGACTATTAATCTCTTGGTAATGGGACTGTGTCAAATGCCTTGCTAAAGTCTAGGTAGGCCATGTCCACAGCCCTCCTGGTCTACTACTTTGGTCACCCAGGCAAAGAAACCTATTAGATTCGTCTGACATGTCCTTCCCGCTGAGAACCCATGCTGCCTTGGGTCCTGTGCACCACTGGCCTCTAGCTACTCAACTATTCTTTCCTTCAGAAGTGACTCCATCACTTTCCCTACCACAGAAGTCAGACTGACAGGTCTGTAGTTTTCTGCCTCTGTCTTGGTCCCACTTTTGTGAAGGGGAATCACATCCGCTCTTCCTCCAGTCCTCGGGTACCACACCATCCTCCCATGATTTATTAAAGAGTAGCCAATGGTTTCACTAGTTCCCTTAATTCTTTAGAATTTGGGGTGAATTCCATCAGGGCCCCATTGCTTTGTCCACTTCAGTTTTAGGAGTTCTTGCAGAACCCTTTCTTCTGTGAAAGGACTGGGATCAACTTCTATCAAGAGTGCTTCTGTTAATTGGATTAGGCACTTCTTCCTCTTTTGTGAATACCAAGCAGAAATATTCATTCAGTATCCTGCTTTTTTCACTGCCCTCTCTGCCCACCCACCGCTCATTCTATTCAGCCTCACTATCCCTCCATTTGTCTTTCTACGATCGCTATTGTACCTATAAAAGGTTTTATCCCCCTTCTTAACAGAGTTGGCTATCTTTTCCTCAGTTTGGGCCTTTGCTATTCTGACTACCCTTCCTGCTTCCTTCTGCCTTAACTGGTACAGCGCTCTCTGTCCTGCTCCTTCTGTGTTTCCTTATACTTCCGGAATGCTATCTTTTTCTTCCTGACTTTCACAGCCACCTCTTTTGAGAACCACAGTGGCTTTTTCTTTCGTCTTGATTTGTTTATTTGTTCACACAAAGGCTTGTTGCCTCTGTGATGGCAGTTTTGATGATTCTCCATTGTTGCTCCACACCTCCTTCTAGCCTGTTTGCTATTGCTTTTCTGGGCACTCTCCCATCTTGCCAAAGTCAGCCCTCCTGAAGTCCAGTACCCTCACTTTTGTATGGCTTGACTCTGTAGCTGAGTTTAACGTGAACCACACTGTTTGATGGTCACTTGTTACCATATGGCAACCCACTTCTAGATCTGAGATCCTCTCACTGCCCCCGTTTGAGAGTATGAGGTCTAAGATTGCTCCCTCATGAGTGGGTTCCGAAACTAGCTGTCTGAGGCCTGCCACCTGTAGGGCATCAAGACTGGCCCTGCTTTTGGATGTGGCTGCAGCAAATGTGCTCCAGTTAACATCTGGCATATTCAGGTCTCCCATCAACAGTATCTCCCCTTTCTCTGCCATTCTAAGAATGCCTTCTATCATATTCTTGTCCATTCCCTCAACCTGACATGGGGGTCTGTACACAACCTCTGTGCGGACTGTGGTGCCCTTTCCAGTCTCCAAGGTGACCCACAGTGCCTCCTCTCCTCCCTGTTTACTCTTTTGTTCAGTTGCTTTTATCCCTTCCTTTACATGAGAGCTACCTCCCCTCTTCTCCCTGCCTGTCTCTCCTGTGGGTTATGTACCCTGGTATGTTAACATCCCAGTCATGGTTCTCTGTGTACCATGTTTCTGTGACTGCTACGATATCCAGGCATCCCTCTTCCATCAAGGCCACCAGCTCAGGGAGTTTGTTGCCCAGACTATGGGCATTGGTACTCATTACCCTCCATTTCCTGATGGCCTTACTCCTTTTTGCCCCATCCCTGTCCTTCTTGCCTTTGTCACTTTCTCCATTTACCCCTGCCCTTCTCCCTATTGACACCTCTATGTTGGTGTTTACCGCACTTACTACCGTGATTTTTTTGGGGGGGCTAGGATTTCCCTGCTCCTTTCCAGTGCCTCCCCCTTGGCTAGCTTAAATGCTTGCCAATGAAGCATTTAAACCTATCACCTAGGATCCTGGTTCCCCTCCTGGACAGATGCAGCCCATCATGCCAGTATAGGCTTGCATCACTCCAGGTGGACCCCAGTCCCCAGTGAAGCCAAATCCCTGAGCTCCACACCAGTTTTTCAACCACTGATTGAATCCCATGTAATGGAACACCCAGCCTCTCCTACGCCATAGATGGGCAGCACCTCCGAGAAGGTTACCGTATGCAAGCTTGTTCAAGGCCCTCCCAATTTCACAAACCTTCCTGCACTTCTAATCCCTTTCTTAGTCAGGTCATTTGTCCCTATGGGGACAATGACATCCAGCTCCTCCTGTGCAGCTGCTCCGCAATCCTGAGGATTCGCCTCCCTGTCCCTCCAAGCCATGGCGCCAGGAAGGCACCTTACCTCCCTCTCCCTTCCTCCCCAGTTCTACCTTCCTAACAATTGAGTCCCCACCAGGAGTTGTTTCTTCTCTGCGGGGTCCCCTGCCACCCTCCTGTGGGTCTCCCTTGTGGAGGTTCCCAGCATCCTCCTTGGTCTCCACTGTGGGTGCCTCCATAGAGGAACCACACTTTGCCAGAATGGCATAGGCACTGTGGAGAGGTACAACTGGAGGATGCGCCTGTTCCACCACCCTCACCCTCCTGAGCCCACTGTGGTCCAACAGCCCTCTTTCTTGGCAACCTCTGAGGCAACGGCAGTGGCACTGGTGGTCCCTGGATGGAAGAGGGGTCCCACAAATCCTGGCCAACTCAGCCTGGAGATGAGCAACCTCCTCCTCAGCCCAGAGAGGTGCCTGCAGATGGACAACACCGCATCCTCCAGAACATCTCCGGAAGACTGCTGCTCCACAGCCACTGCACTGCACCACTCCCATCATGTCTTATTTCTGGCCCCTTAACTGTTTGCAATCCTTACTCTTTCTTCTGTTTTTCTCTATCTCCTTACTTTCTGCCTGTGTGCCCTTCAAGCTCCTGATTGTCCTGTTCTGAGACAAGAATATCCTGTATTTCTCAGTAGACCCCTTACTTGTTCAGAGGCAGACCTCCAGCAGCTAGAGGGGGCCTGAGAGCTACTCTTGCCCTTCTAGGATGGTGGGTCTTTGGTGGCTCTGTGATCACTCACTTCCTGCTCCCAAACAGAAAGTTCCTGTTGTCAGTCAAATTCTGTGCCTATAAAAGTAGAGAAGGCCTGGCTCCGCTAACAGCAACTATTCTCAGCACAAGACAGAAGCCACCCTCCCACATGCTCCTTGACAATGCCTCCGAATCACTCTAAGGGGCTGCTCCTGTACACCCCTCACCCCCCCTAGGATGGGTCTCTGCCTCCCGGCCTCAGCCCTGCCTCCTTGATCACTTTACTAGAGGCCTCCCTCCCTCACCAAAATCTTGTCCTTACTGACCTCTGCCCAATCTAACCTAACCTCTAGTGCCTCGCACCTACCTGCACTTGTAATCAAATAAAGTAGATGTCCATATGCTGTATAGTGTTTTAAATGTCTAAGAAACTCTGTAACCTTTTCCTGATTGTTGTGCTGTTCAGTGTCTCAAATGTCCTAAAACTCTGTAACCTTCTTGATCGAATGTCTATACTCTGATCACATAATGTGGAACCTTCGTAAAAGAGCCTTGGCTCAAAGGTTATTTTCCTAATACCAAATAAATCAAAAGAAAGAAAGAAAGAAATCTGCCATCAGCAGAAATCAAGTACAGAACATTAAATAAAATGTGAATTTCTGGGGAAGGGTGTAGCCATCAACCATTGAGGGTGGATATGTTCTCTTTCAGCTCTCCATCGAGGAGATATATATGTAACCCCCCTGTTACCCAGGGTTACTAGAATCCCAGTAAAACCTAGTGGTAGGCAAGGAAGGCAGCTTCTGAAACTCCAGTTAAATGGATTTCACACTGTCTCTCTCTGTTCTCAGCCTCAGCTGAGACTGAGGGATGACATCATTTTAGAACTGTCGCAGCTGCATAAGCCACACTGGAATCTTGCAGTTGGAGGTTAGAATAGAACGTTGGGGAATTTGAAGTCAGTCTGTATGCAGTCTGAGTGACAGACAGTAGTGCAGCTGAGTGTGTGCAGGCTCTCAGAGCTTTAAGCTCTGTTTCAGAGCTACTTTTGGTAAGGTGTGTGTTTCCACCTGAGGAGGAACACAGGAACTGGTAATTGAAGTGGTGGAGACCGCTTTCAATGGTTCAAGATTCCCATCCCTGAGGGGATGGGGGGAAGGTGTTTGCCTGTTTTCCAGGGGCAACCCCCCTGGCTCCGGCTAAGGGAAAGAAGCTGCCTGTTCAGGTTGTGCTGAGGCACCAGAAGCTCTAGAGAGAAATTCCTGTTGAGGAAACGACTGTGGGCACCTGCAACCAAAGGGTGAGTTCGCCTGAAAAGGGCCAAGTGTTTTTCACCTGAACAGAAGGAAACTAAAGGGACTGTTACTGTGGGGTCAGGAAAAGACAGCCAAGTACAGTTGGAAAGTGGGGATTGGACTGCTTAATCTGTGGGAGGTCTAGAGTGATGGACAATGTCACTTAATTCAAGTATGTTCAAGTTCAGCACAAAGAGTTGAAGGAAATTAGGGATTGGACTGCTTAACCTGCAGGGGGTCTAGAGTAATGGACAATGCCACTTAATTTAAGTATGTTCAAGTCCAGCACAAATGGCAAGCAAGACAAGTAGATGGAATGTGAAATACATTTAGCAAGAATCTACATTGCAAAGCTTTACAGGATGAGGTGTTTACTGTCCACAGAAATGGCAGGTATGAACTGTGGGAGTGAGAGGTGGGAGACCCCCCCATCAGTAGTAACCAAATTCACCTCTACAGATTTGCTCTGAGACACCTTTTGCTTTCCCTCAGGAACTTGGCCAGTGCCTGAGTAAAGTACCCAGACGTGGGATTGAAAGGAAGATTCCCTGATGGAGCCGAGGTGCTCTTAGGTGGTTTAGGGAGCCACCAGAAAATGTTTCCATGAAGTATGGAAGGTGTCGAAGTGGCTGGCAAAGGAGCCGAGCCAGGGAAAACCCAGAACAGTGTGCAAGTTTGGGCTGTATAACCCAAAGCAGCGTGCAAGTCCGGGCTGTGTGCCCAGTGGGTTCAGAGCCTGAGGGCTAAAGTGTTGAGGAAATGTTCTAGTCTCTTTTAATCTGCATTACCAGAAGTGTAGCCCCGTGGGGGTCCATCTATGCTTTGTTTATTCTGTTTGGATGTGAATAAAAGCCACATTTTAGAATCCCACTTCTGGTATTGGACATTACAGTTATTGCTTCCTGTGTTCGGAGTTACTTGGGTGCCCCTGTGCAGAGTAGCCAAACCTAGCCTTTGTGCTGAGTGACCTATTCCTCCCCGAACCCAGCCCACCTGGTATTACTGTCAGATACAAATGGCAGACTGGGTAGGGGTTACATATATATATTACTTTTTCCTTTGGGGCTGGCAGAAAGCTGCGCCCCCTTCAGAGGGCTCAGTTCCTCTTCCACGGCTCTGATTCCCCAACTCCAGGGTCCCCCGGATTTTCCCTCCATGGCAGGGCTAGAGGGGAGGTTTTTCTCCCCCAAAGCACAATCCAAATATCCTGGAGAGCCAGAGTCATGTACGGTGTCAAGAGCATCATGGAGCCTGCCAGCTCCTCTTCCTGTTTTCTCCCATACACGCCCCTCCCTCACGGCGAGAACATGCATGTGGGAGACATGAGCATGTCACGCCTCCACACTCCTGTGTCTCCCAGCCTTCAGCTGCCTCCGTCTCCACTAGGGGCAGCCAAGGAGCGGGATGACAACCTTCCTGTCCCCAAGAGAGGAGAGCAGTCCATCGGACACTCGATCCTCTACCTCCCCTGCCGACCCCCGGCAACCTGAGGTTGCTCTCGACCCTGGGTCACCAGCATAGTGCGAGGTGTGGCATCAAGTGCCTCAACCTTCAGCACCACCAGGCCGGCTTTATTTTTATTATTTTACCTATAACAGTTATTTAAGCTAGATGAAAAGTGCTGGGGAGATTAGCACAGAGTGTTTATTGTTAGCAGTTTGAGTTTTGAGGTGAACAGCAATGTGGAACCCAAAGAAACAGACTGGAGATGGAGGAGGGAAACAAGGGCAACAGATGTCCAGGCCTAGTGGTGCAGAGAAGAACCCATCCACTGGAGGTCATCAGTTGGACCCTGAACCTACCCTTCAGGATGTGATGTGAGCCATTTCAGTATTGGAGGCTCAAGTGGTGGCCCTGGATGGCAAAGTCCAAAATTTCAATGCCTGACTGACGCTGTGTAAACTGCAACTGCAAGCAGCAGTAACTGGGGTAAAGGAGGCAGCTTTCCACCACCACTTCAGTTGATCTTATCAAAGAAAATAAATCCTTGTGTTTTTGATTGAGGTCCTCAAAATCAGACAAGCCCTCCAATTTTAGAATACTCGGCCTCCCAGAAGCTATGGAAGCTGAGGATCCTATTCACTTTGTAGATAAGTGGTTGGCAGATACACTGGAAATGGACCCAGCCCAGAATGTATATGGAAGGAAGGAAAAGAAGTAGGTTTATCCTGTCACACCCAGGATGAGGTGAGAGGAAGGGACAGCTCTGAGGACATTGCTGGTTGTACTGGCTGGACCTCATGCCCGGAAGAGAGCACTGGACACTGCAGAGAGGCAGGGTTTGTTGTGCTTGAAGACAACAAGACGGTTATCCATTTCCTTGCACTTGAGGTTTGCTACTGGGGATCACAAGAAGGCTTCTGATGCCTTGCAGTCTACCTTGCTGTCCTTGGGATTATTCGACGCATTGCAATATCCAACTAGGTTAAGGGTCATTTACTCTGGCAAGCTGTACAAGTTCAACAACTCCAAAGCAAAAGGTACTCTAGTAAATCAGATCAAACTGAACTTAGGGCACAGAAGGGCAAGCCAAATCAGATGCAAATTAATGGGCTGGGCATTATCTCTGCCTTCAAGCTAGCATAGTGAGTAGGGGGTTTGGGGGGGGCGCTGAAGTGCAGAGAGTGGTAGGTGGAGGTGCCATCTGCAGTGAGATATACTGTATGCACATGCCAGGTGTATCCTCTTCATTGTCTTTATACCTTCTTGTATTGTATGTGGGATAAACATTGATTAAAGTATTCTGGATTAGGGTCAGGGAGTAAGTCTTCCCCCTTAAACGGTGCTGACCGCATAGCAGCACTTCAGGTTATTATATGATGTTGAAAATGTTGAAACCTTTAAGTACCTGGATGTCTTATTCAACCCCTTCCTCTCTGAGCACATCAACTCAGTAGTGCGCAGGATTCACCAAAAGCTGGGTGTAGCCTACAAATTCAGACACTACCTCTCTTCTGAGGCACGACTTGCCATTGTCCAGGGTAACCTACTCCCCATAATCAATTACTGCTCCTCCATCTGCTCCAGGGCTTCCTCTTCCCTCACTGCCAAACTCTCCACCACCTACAACAGTGCCTGTTGTTTCGCCCTATTGGCCCCTTTTCTACCCACCATTGTGTCCTCTATTGGTCTCTGGGGTGG
The DNA here is from genome assembly GCA_016271365.2 of Neoceratodus forsteri. Taxonomy (NCBI): domain Eukaryota; kingdom Metazoa; phylum Chordata; order Ceratodontiformes; family Ceratodontidae; genus Neoceratodus; species Neoceratodus forsteri. Next base: position 987,637,650 of record CM057450.1, read on the forward strand.
CTCCCACTCCAAGGTCAACTCGACCCAGGCCCGTAGCTACAGGGGGGCGTAGAGGGTCACTGCTCCCCCATAATTTGTTCCCCCCCTGTAAATTTTAAGACAGACCACATGCTTTAATATGCTTGGTAGCTGCCCACCCCAGTCATTCTTTCTGCCCCCCGCCTCACTGTCCTAACACGGGCCTGCCTCACCTTGCTGCTTGGTCGACAACAGCCTTATTCCAGGTCTGAACCTCAAGCCGCTGCCAATGCTCAAACACTACCCCCTCAAGTCCCCGGATATCTATCAACATGGCTGTAGAGCCATATTCTGCTGCCCTCACTATTGAATAATCTGCCAGGAGATCTTCACCCCTGGCTACCCACCTGTTCAAAATCCGCCTCAAAGACTGGCTCAAGCTGAGTCCAGCTGTCAATGTTTCCCGGGCTAGTTTCATACTCCCCTCTTCCTCCCCAGACAGCTGTAACAATTTACCTGACACTGTAAATCTTTAGCTGCCTCACAGTTGCCTGAAATCTGATTGAATTTATACTCTGTACCAAATACTATGCCAGGGTCAATCGTCTGTACTCTCATGCATTGCTCTGGCCCCATTGTGCTTTCTCTTCAATGCTCTATTGTATTTTGAACTTTCTGTATTTTACATTTTGTTTCAAGGTTGCCTCATGTGCCATTTGCAATGCCATTGTCTTGCATTGCTCTGGCACCATTCTTGTCGCCTATGCTCTACTGTACTTCAAATTTCTGTATTTTGTTTTAGGTTACCTCCTGTGCCATATTGCTATGGCCTGGGTCATGCCTGAAAACGGTCCCTGGGATCAGTGTACTTACCCAGTTATCAAAGTCATAAATAAATATACCCCCTTACCTGCTGGCTATCATTTGCTGCCATGTTAATTTTTCAAACTGAGTTTATATGATGAAGTCTGTACACTGTGTGACTTAAGAGTTATATTTCCATTATTATTCATTCTCCATTCTCTTTCTATATATATATATATATATATATACACACATATATATATGTATATATACACATATATATATATATATATATATATATATATATATATATATATATAAATATATATAATAGGGATACATGATGGGCAGGAGGATATGGAATATTCACTCCTGTAGTGTGGCTCTGGATATTCACGAGTGCCGAAGGCATGAATGAGAGTATCCAGAGCTCACGATGCAGGAGTGAAGATATTTTCCATAACACACGATCTGCACATCATGTGTTTGATTTATACAATAGGGGTACGAGTTTCAGAAGTATGTTATGATTTTTGTGTTCTGTTGCTGTTTCTGTGTTTGCTGTTTGTGTGTGACATTTTCTGAATGGGCTGGCAGTGTTACAAACTCTGTGGGAAAAGCTGAGTGTGTTTTGCAATGCTAAGTAAGTTATCTTCAGGCAGCAGTGAGAAAGAAACTGTTTTGTGAAGTTGTGTGCTTTAGAATTTTGGCTGCAGTCAGCGAAGAGTATCACAGTAATGAGCTGGGAGTGACAGAGTGTGGGAAGCAGGTGAGAATGCGTTGCCATGGTAATTAAGTTAGCTGCATTAGCTGCAAGCAGCAGTGAGTCATCTCACTCTGAGCCATGAGATAAATGTCAGTTCTTACATTTATCACACTCTGAGCCATGAGATAAATGTCAGCCCTTAAATTTATCTCACTCTGGTGAAGATACATGTTTTTATCACACTCATTTATCCTTCACCCCCTATTGTATAAATATATATATATTATACTGGCATGACAGTGCTAGTATAGTTAGGGTTGCCCTGCCACGTCTATGTTAAACCCCAAATTTTTCACTTTAATAACTTTGCCACTGTACAACAGATTTGCCTAAACTTTTGCATGTGCAGTGGGCACCACAAATCTCTGAATCTGGCAAGTTGTGTTATAGTCGGATGAGCAGTTATGGAGCTGCAGAGTACTAAAAATGCACAAAACAGGATTTTTGTGTTTCTTTGCTCATGGTATACAGCTCACATGATTTGTCCTTTTGGTCTGCAATCTTCAGGGGAATGCAGTCAGGGTCACTGACGTGCCTTCTGAAGATCTGGTGAAAAATATTAAACCTCAAGGAATCTCAAGGGAATTAACAAGGTATAAGAGGGTAGTATCTTTCAGAAGAAGAGATGCAAGAACCAGGGGCACAATTGAAAGACAGAGGGGCGGACAGCTCAGAGGTAATGTTAGAAAGTATTTTTTCACAGAGAGAGTTGTGGATGCATGGAACAGCCTTCCTGAAGAGGTTGTGGAGTCAGGAACAGTGGGAGAATTCAAGAATGCATGGGACAGCCATAAGGCAATTCTAGTGGGGGGCAGGAGGAAGTAAGCTGTTGATTAACTAGAATCTGCAGCTTATCCATCAGGTAGGGAAATGGGCAGACTGGGTGGGCCAAGCGGTCCTTATCTGCAGTCAAATTCTATGTTTCTATGTTTAAACCGTTCCAAAGTTATTCGAAAAACAAGTTTCCCATTATAGTCAATGGGAAAAAACATATGCGCCTCACGAAAGCTGCCGCCACTACATTTTACCATCGCAAATGGCCCTTTTACTGTCATGTGGCGGCCATCTTGTTTTCAGTTAGCGAGAGAGAAAAATGCCTGCCATTTAAATTTGGGACCTCCTAGGTAAACACTAACAGCTATGTTTACCTAGTCGGGCCCTGAGGATCACTGCACTATCTTTTTTTTGGGGGGGGGGGCCCCAGAAATGCCATTTCGGTGATCAGACCACTCACAGTGTCGCAAACTGCGACAGAACAGATGCAACACTTTTGCAAATCACGAAAGTGTCATGTCCATTCTGTTGCGAATTTTTGCAAAAGTGTCGCAATTTGCGACCACAACAGCACCCAAAAACAGCAATTCTTTGCCACCCCACTGCATCACAACGGTTGGGGCTTTTGGGCTGAAATCTGCAGGGTGGAAAGCCCTGGTCCCACATACTTTTGGTGGTTTGGTCCCAAAACATGCAATAGGCCCATAGTTACAGCACTCCGAAGTTGAGAAATGTCCCATTGGCTAACACTGCGGCGCCCCCACAATGACTTTCGATGCCCGTATTTTGGAAACAGTGCAAAATACGGATTTTTTGTTCCCGCAGCTTAGTCCACACCTTTAGGTAGACTAAGCTTACTTGGAGGTTTTGAAGTCATGATTACCACTGCAGTGGAATTTATTTCATAGTTGCTACGTTACTGGATATTGCCAAATTAGTGTTACAAGGGTTCCTTTTCTGTACTATAAGGCTACTGTACTGCCTCAGACTTATGTATAAGTGGAGCGCAGGGCCCAGAGGCTCACACTTCCACATATACAAACCATTGTGCAAATACATGGAGGGGAGCCGTAGGGCTCAGAGGGTCCGCGCCTCCCACAACCACATACCAGTTACTAGTTACATTAACATCTTTCAAAAAAGAATGGAAATTCATTGCAAAAAAAACTTCATTAATGCATAAGTTAGGGTTGCTAGCACAGCCACAAAGTATGGAAATGTGATATTAGGGTTACCTCACCACCACCACCCCACCCCCACACACCACCCTGATGCCGAGGTGCCAGTGAGATCATCAGCCCAACTTCACCCCATTCTCTTATACCATACAGCATGCCAGCCTGTTTATCCACGGAATGGGGTGAGAGTTGGGCCTGACGACTGCATAGCACACCCAGATGTCTGTTGGTGTGTGAGGTGGTGGGGGTAACCCTAACATCAAATTTCCATACTTTTGTCGCTGTGCTATCAACCCTAACTAATGCATTAACGAAGTTTTTTGAATAAGAAAAATATATATATATATATATATATATATATATACACACACACACACACCACACACAATGTCCAGACTGTAGTTTCCACAAAGGTGTGGACAGAACTCCAAATAGCGGCCACACAAATCTTAGCAGCAGACACTTTTTCAGTGAGGTGAAAGAAACCACCATGCCCTGGTAGAATGACCCCTTACTAAGCTCCGGCAAGGTTTTGTCGTACTTATTGTAACAAAACAGAATGCAGTTAATCAACCATTTGGATAAACACTGTTTCAAAACTGAGCCCCGCCACCCGGAGGGCAAAAGACACAAACAACTGATCAGACTGACGAGCAGGACGAGTGTGCTCCAAATAGTATCTGAGTGTCCTGTGGACATCCAGGGTATGCAGCAGAGCCTCCCTCAGTTCGAGTACTCTGGACAGTATACCGCAGGTGAATATCTTGATTCAAGGTAAACTTTAAGACCACCTTCAGGAAGAATTTAGGATTAGTTCTCAAGGACACCTTGTCCTAGTGAAAAACTAAATAAGACTGTCTCAAGCCTCATAATTTCTCTCCTGTGTGCACTGATCTTAATACTCGTATGCACTTAACTCTACCTGCCTCCCTCTATCCCCTTACCCCTTCCTACTCCATCCCTTCCCACACTTTGAACTTTCTGCCTGGGCCTACCCCCACCCCTCCGTCTGTGTGTGATGATGCCTTCGTGAACTGCTTCCTCCCTGTAATGTCCATCCATCCTCTCCTGTCTTTCTGTCTGTACTGTGCTGCAGAAGACTTATGTTGATCTTTCTGCATATTACAATGTGTCCCAGGCCTCATCATTATTTAACAACACCGCTGTTATTTTTTGTACTCTCTAAATGTATTAGTGTGTTACTGTTGTCCGCAGTTAACCCACTGAATCACCTGTTGTATAATCTCGGCGTGAAACCTATGTAATGAACTTGTTCACAAAGGTTTTAATCCTAGATAATATACATAATAAATAAATAAAAGGCTCTTACACATCAGGGCTTGAAGTCGGAAATTCTGCAAGCAGAAAAATGGCAACTAGAAGTAACGCTTCACGACAGAAAGCGCGGCTCACAGCAGGTTCAAAGGGAGGCAGAGTGAGTTTCTCTAAAACAAACAAAATGTCCCAAGGTGGGACAGGTTCCCAGATGGGAGGCTTCAAATGAAGCAAGCCCCACAGGAAAGTGTGGGAAAGGTCCAGCTGGGCAATGTAGTTGCCCTCAATAGGCTCATGGTATGTGGAAACGGCAGATAAGTGTACTTTTAATGAAGAGTAACTGAGTCCTGCACCTGAAAGAGAGAGGAGGTACTCCAGTACCGAGTTCACTGGGCAAGTGAATGGATCCAGGCTCCAACGGTGGCCGAAATGCAGAACCATTTCCACTTCATAGTGTAGGTCACCCTAATGGAGGGTTTCCTGCCTGCCTTTAGATGTCTGTTAGCCTTGATGAGACGCCACATCTGAGATGGCTAGGTCTGCAGGAACCATGCATGTAGATGTAGAGATCTGAAATCTGGATGGACCAGGGAGCCCTGCTCCTGGGAGAACAAGACTGACCAGAGGGGCAGCGACACCAAAGGTTCCACTGACAGTTACTGTAGTAGCAGGAACGAAATCTGACGAGGCCAGAACAGAGTCACCAGGATCATTTCTGCCCCTCCACTGCAATTTAATGAGTGCCTGTTGCAGAAGGGGAAATGGAGGAAACGCATAAAGAAACCTCCCTGCCCAGGAAAGGAACAATGCATCTTGCCAGGAAGCACCAGACCCTTGATCTAGCGAGCAAATATTGGGCAGTTCTGCACTGGATTGGGAGGCAAATAGATCGATTTCTAGGTGACCCCACTTAATGAAGAGATCTTCTGCCACTGCGGGAAGCAGTTCCCACTCGTGGGCCTGGGACTGAGTCCGACTGAGGCTGTCTGCCAGAGAGTTGTGAATGCTTGGAACGTGCACTGCTCAGAGTTCCAGCTGGTGATCCACCGCCCAAGTCCATACTCACATGGCTTCTCTGCAAAGAGGATAAGAGGGTGTACCCCCAGCTTGTTGATGTAAAATCCTACTGACATGTTGTTGGTTTGTATTAGCAGGGAACCCCCTCAAGATGGTGGTCTGGAAGGCTTGGAGGGTGTAAAGAACTGCCCTCAACTCCAGCAGACTGATGGGGAGACAAAGCTCCTGCTGAGTCCAGGATCCTTGTGTCTGGCGAGTGCCCAAATGAGCTCCCCATCCCTGGTCTGACACATTGATAGTCAGGATCTGGGTGGGAGATTCCCTGCAGAAGGAAACCCTCTGGAAAGGTTGAGAGTATCCAGTCACCATGTCAGGGACTGCTTGACTGGACTGGATATCAGGATTGGCAGGTCCAGGTCATCTAACCTCTGATTCCACTGAACCCAGAGGGTCAACTGGATTACCCTCATGTAAAGGCGAGACATGGAGACCGAGGCAATGGCCACTGCCATTATCTTCCAATAGCCGGAGTACTGTCCAGGCCGGAACTTGGCAAACCGAAAGCAGCTGCCGAGCATGGGACTGAAGGCATTTTGCCCTGTCTGGGGGAGGAAGGCCTTGCCTTGTGCCATGTCCAGGATTGCCCTTATGTACTGAAGCCACTGACTTGGCCAGAGGAAGGACTTGGGAAGGGTTAGAGTAACCCACAGATCCTGAAAGAGGGAGAACGTGTCTCGAAGGGTTTCTACAAGCTAGTCCCAAGAGAAAGCAGTTAGAAGCCAATCGCCAAAGTAAGGGGAAGACATAATGCCCCTGCCTCCTGAGATTTGTAGCTACCACGGCAAGGTACTTGGTAAACACCTTTGGCGCCAAGTACAGGCCGAAGGGCAAGGCCCTGAACTGGTAATGACAGCCGTGAAAGCGGAAGTGCAGATACCTCCTGAGTGGTTGGGATATCAGGATGTGGAGGTATGTGTCCTGCATGTCCAGGGAGTATAGCCAGTCCCCTGGTGTAACAGGGAAGGAGACCTATAAGAGTGACCATCCTGAATATTTTGTACTCTATGTACTGGTTCTGGTGGCTTAAATCCAAGATGGGATGAAGATCCGTCTTTTTTTTTAATTTTATTCTTTATCGTCATCCCCATGCCCAGGCTTACCCCTGCTCAGGGGCACATGGTGGGTGTCCCTCCCCATGGTCCTTTGGGTCTTACCTAAGCACCCCCCAGAGTGGAGCCACAGGGCCGGGACCCCCCTCCAGCACCACTGGTGGCAGCAGAGACAGCAACGGTGGACAGCATCATGAGTGGGGGTCCAGAGATTTTCAATGCTCTTACAGTGGTACCTGGGGAGGGAAGTGCAATGATGTCCCATGTTGGCCCCATCAGGTGGCGGCACGGCAGGAAAGAACCCCAGCCTCCACCAGAGGTCCGTGATATGCGGACCTCTACCCCCGCCAGAGATGGAGAGCAAGCCCGGGATGCTCATTCCTTCTCCCCCCGGCCAGCCCTCCGACATCCCGAGTCCATTCCCGAATCTGGGTCATCGGCATTGCAGACGGACACCCTGCCTCTGTGCCAGTGGGCCGGTGATCCCGTCTTCTTCAGCACGAGGATGAAGTGGGAGTAAAACCCTGTGCCTCGTAGTTCCGGGGGCACTGGCTTGATGACCTTCTTTTGAAGGAGAGCCTGGATTTCCTCTGCTATGAGGGTGCTGTGGTCCTGAGAATACCGAGACATTGCAAGAGGGTTCTCTGGAGGAACCTCTGTAAATTCTAGGGTGTGTCCTCTCTCCATGAGCTGCAAGACCCAGCAGTTGGACATGATCTGACGCCACCCTTCGCGGTGCAAGGAGAACCAACCCCCACCGCTTCCCCCGTGGACTCTGCTGAAGGAGGAGGGTTGGGCAGCGAGTCAGGCAGAGGAGCCGGGGAAGGGACGTGCAGGCTGAGAGGTTCAGAGTGCCTGAGGGGCAGAACCTCCAGTGACGGGGTAGTGGCCTTGCATTTGAAGCCAGCCTGCTGGTGCTGGTGCTGACCTTGAAATTGCTGTCGTCCAGTCTTATGAAAGGACTGCTTAGGCTGTTGCTTAGGTTTGTACATTGTTTGTACTGACCCAACTGCTTTCCCCGCTTCCTGCAAATGGGTGATGATATTTTGAGTACCCTTCCCGAATAGGACTGGCCTTCTGAAGGGGGCATCCATGATCTTGGACTGGACATCCTGGGCAAACCCTGAGACTCTCAGTCAAGAATATCAGCAGATGCAGACTGCAGAAGCCACAGCTCTGCCCTTGAATCTCGGTATCGTGTATGAAGCCCACAGGACATGGTTACCAGGTCTGAGCCAGATTTCATGATGACCATGAGCTCCACCCATCCAGGTGAGTCTGGCATGATCTACATGATTTCCAATGCTTTTCCCACAGGGCATTCTGGCACTGTACCATGTGGGCAAGGAAGTTCTGTGACGGATGGCACAAGTAGTGGAGGAAAACACTTTCCTAGTCAGATGATCAAACTACTTAGAGTCCTTACCTGGTTGTTGTGTACTGTGGATGTCTGGACCTGTCGGGGCAGCATTCAGCATCACTGAGTCTGCCTCCAGTTGTCCCCTATAGAACAGATCGTCCTAGGAATGGTATATAACCGGTCCAACTTTTTGGACACTGCTGGGGTTGAGAATGGACGTTTCCATGCCAGCTTGCTGGTGTTCTTATACAAATCGACCATCGGTGGGACTACCATGGGAAGGGCATCCCTGTTCCAAGGAAGGTCACTAGCATCTTACGTTTTGGGTTGAGGTCTTCAGAGTCCCATCTATTCAATTGCTGGATGTGACGCATCACATCCATAAATGAAGGGTCATCAGGTGGGGAGCGCGGGGTGTCCCTGCTGACATCAGGGTCAGACAAAGGGTCTGAGTCACCATAGTCTGAGGAAGAGAAGGAATTAGACTTCAAGTCCTCAGCATCTAGAGATGGGGAGGGTGACCTTGGCGGCCTGTGTGAATGCTCCTTTGGAGGAACGAGGTCTTTGTTAGGTGTCCACTTCCAAGGAGGTGGAATGGAAGGGTGGTCCAAGGGTTCGACTGGAGATGGCCCATGGGGAGCTGGCTTAGGAGTCATTGAGGGGCCTCTTTATCTCTGAAATAGGGCCACCAAGCAGCAAACAGCTTGTTTAGACCCAGTGGGGGGTTCTGTGGCAGAGCTTGAAACATAGAAACATAGACTTTGACGGCAGATAAGGACCACTTGGCCCACCCAGTCTGCCCATTTCCTACCTACTGGATAAGCTGCAGATTTTAGTTAACCAACAGCCTCTTCTTGCCACCCCACTATAATTGCCTTATGTCTGTCCCATGCATGTTTGAATTCCTCCACTGTTTTAGACCCCAGCCTCTCCAGGAAGGCGGTTCCATCAGATCCACCACTCTCCGTGAAAAAAAAATTTCTCCACTTACCCCTAAACCCGTCCCCCCTCTATCTTTAATTGTGCCCCTTTTGAGTATCTGGCATTGGGCAGGCTCGGATGGCTCCTGGCGCCGGTCCTCTGGCTGGGGTAACCCCAGCATCAGTGTAGCCTGGTTCTCAGGATCACAGGAGAATCCCCAGGCATTGACGGTGTCGGATCTGACATCTGCCCATTGGGTGTCAGGTCCCGGGCATCAGCCTACTGGGGCGCTGGAGTCCAACGCATCTGTGGAGGTGTCGGGTTTTGGGGACACTGAGGAGGCCAGCATAGAGATGACCAGTGTAGGCATAGGCTGGGCTGGGGCACTAGCCAGCGGGCGCCTGGGTGGATTCATCTGTGGAGAAGGCGTCGCTCCTGATTGGGACCCACATTTCTGGAGGAAGAGGGCGACCATCCAGGGTGCTGCTTACTAACGTCGGCCACTGATGTCAGGGTGAACTCGGCAGACACCTTGGCCAGGAGGGTGACAGACAGTGGTCTGCCACCCAAAGGACCACTGGCCAAGCCACTAGGCTTAGAGCCCCCAGGGGTAATGGGCTTAAGCTTAAGTGGCTGAGAGATGTGGGTGGACCTCCCACACTCAAGAGCCTTCTCCCATAATGGAGATGAGGAGGGAAGGCTTAGAGACCGGGGCCCAGAGGCAAGCTGTGAGGAGGAGGGGGTCCACCTTCATCATGGACTGGGAGAGACCTTCTGCCCAGTATTTCTCCTTGTCCCAGTGCTTGTGTTTGCAGCTCAATTTCTTCTCCTTGTGAGAAGATGATAATGAAGAGCTCTTGCAGTGAAGTTCCTTCTCCATGGCAGATATCTGTTTTTTAAGCAGAAAGGCTTCTACTGTCTTCTGGCGCCAGAGCCTCGTGTGCTGGTTGAAACTGTGGCAATGCTGGCAGGCCTCGATGTTGTGGTCTGGACCCAGGCTGAACAGGCAGGCTGAGTGGCCATCTTTATGCGGGATCTGCTTGCCACATGCACACTTGGAAGGGCGCCTCTCGATCGATGACACTGGAGAAGATGACATGCACAAATTCAGCAAAATACTGTTCAAAAGAAAAGAGCACTGAAAACGCGGTCAAGATGGTAGTCAAGTAACTGAAGGCATCCGCGAAGATCCGACTTGCATGGTAGATGGCAGGAAAAGAAATGGGGATGGGCTGGGAGATTGCCCCTTTTATACCATACATGACATCAGGGGCGGATAGACGTAGGGGGCGGTCCCCGCTTGTTATTGCTAGCTAGAAAGTTTCTGTGGGGCCCTGGCACCTGCCGGTTTCACTCCTAAAGGTGTTACCTGCTGCAAGATCAAATCTCAAAGTAAAATCTTGTTTTTTTTTTAATATTTTGACCCCCAAGTTTTTAATATAGCCTTCTTATGACCCCACCTCATGAATCAGATAGGTGCCAATTTTCAAATCCCACCCAAAAGGTGATTTCGTGTAGAGAATGGGAAATCACCTTTCAGTATGTATTTCAATAATTTCACTATCCCCGTTCATGAGCTGGGGTCCCAAAATGGCCACATTAAAAATTGGAACTAAAAATATTTAAAAATAACCAAGTGATGAATAAACGTTCAAAATCCACTGAAATACATTATACAGCCCACTTTTTCCTCAGTTCCTGGTCCTGTGTTTAAGAGTGAAGACGTGTCTCCTGTCCAGAGAGGATTATGGCATTGGACTTTGGCCAGGTAAGTACAGGGTAAGGGGTGGGGTGGGTTGGTGGGTGCTAAGTGTCGGGGTCGAGGGTTGGACACAATGGCAGCTGAGGGACTGTTTTCTTTATTTCAAGGTACAAAGAAAACACGTTCTAGGACAGTTGTCTTTATTTAAGGTACCACTGACACTGGGAACTTAAAATTATGGGTGTTGGGGAACCTTACAGAGGGGAACGAATCGCACCAGGGTGGTCACCCGATGTTGAAGTTTGTTTTTAGCATTAAAATGGAATCAGGACTGGGGACCCCAATGTCCAGTTCAAATTAAATAAGGCCACTCTATGGAGCTAATGGTGGACACCCTGCTCAACCAAAAACACACACATATGCCCAGCATGTTCAACAGGTGCAGGGCTATGCACAGATATGTAGTCCTGCCCCTGCTGAACAAAAACAGCACTACAGCACGTGCAGACAAGTAAAGAGCCCTAACCACTTGATACAGCAATACAATCTCATAAAATAATCACATTAAACAATGTGGTTGTAAAACTTATATCTTTACAATGCTGATTTTAAAAAATTGCACATGCTCAGAAACCAAACTATTTTTCCTAAATATTTTAAAAACTGCTTAAGTTTGGGAGATAAAAACCACAAAAGCATACATCTTGGGTCGAACTCCAAATTTCAGGTTTCAAATCCTCCTAATTTTTACAGTTGAAGTGGGCAGAGCCCTGCAGCCATTTTGGGATCTGCATTGAAATGAAGCTCACCGGATAAAGCGGTTCCTTTTTCTCTGTAGTTCCGGTAGTCGAGATGGACGTCAATCCTTGGGCATCCACCACACTACTTTGTTCTGGCTGGAACATGGCACTGTCCACCAGATGCAATGTGCATGTGCGATGACTAATACAGGTGCACTGAGCTCTGGAACACCAGTGGCACAGTTTGATGTGTCCGAGATGCCGCTGGTGCTTACTGCACATCCGCAGTTGCTGCATATGTGCACAAACTCTGTGGCCATCTTGGACATGTGCAACGCCAGCCCTCCTCGCTTCTCCAGACCCCGACTTGACTATCCTGGGGTCTAGGAGGACAGGGAGACCATCCAACTGGCTGCAGCTCGTGGCAGAAAATACTAGGCATTTAACGCGCATGCGCTGACCACTAGCTCCAGTAGTTAAGCCGCACAACCGTGTTCATATGCTCCACCTCCCTTTTAATGCCAGCAGAAGCGGGAGTCGGCAGGCACCAAATAACAGCAGCTGGGACCTAAGGCTAGTGGTGGAGAGCAAGGGGACCCCTTGGACAAAACAAGAGGTTCTGGCATGGCGGACAGTGCCATGTTCAATCCATCTCCTCAGCCACAGCCATACCAGCGCTGTCCAGAGTTTGTTTTTTAGTTAGAGGTGAGCAAGAAAAGTCTTAATTTGTGTAATTTTTGTGTTTTTGCCCTCTGTAACTTTGCCCCCCACTCCTGTAAACCAATTCCACAAAAGTTTCAGGATCCAGAGATCCTGGCACCATCTCTGCGCTTTCCAAATTTTAAGTATATTGGTTAAATGGGGCAAAGTTATTAAGCCACAAAATTTGAGGTTTAGCATTAAAGTGCTTAGTCAACCCTAATATACAGACACTACTATGCCTGATGAGATATACCATGGTTATCATGAAAATAAATTTTTTTTTTTTGAACAGCTGGTTATGACCTCTACTGATCTTATGTATGGTGAAGTCATGAGTGGGGTTTATAAAGGTCATATCCAGTCATTCAAAATAAATCATTTATTTTTATACAGCCCATGGCATGTGCCATTGATACAATGCCAGGGGCTTCAAAAGTACGCTTTGATTGATCTGCATCATTTTTTCACTAGCAGGCCTGGACAGAATATTAGATATAAAGATTCTTCTGAGAACATTATGGAGCTGGAGTGGAAAAATATCCATTGTTCGCTGAGCTGAGTGGAAATAAATTATTTTCACCACAGTTCCCCTGACCATGAAAATAAATGCATTTATTTGTGATTTTCAATACCCACTGGCATTGTATAAATAACTATATATATTCTTTGCAAATAAACTGTGTTAATGTACTAATCATGGTCCAACTTAATGCCACAAAAGTAGGGAAATGTGTTAGGGTTTTCAACCCTAACTCCCCATCCCCACCTTCCCAAGTAGCAAAAGGAAAAAACACTAGCCTTTTGTGTCTCCATAGTCTTGGTTAATCAGTGGTGGGTTCTTCCTTGGGGTTGTCATCCATAATGCCCACCCTATTGCCTGAGCAAACAAGATCAGACATGATCTCCTTTCTGCAAATGAGGATAACATTCCACAATCCCGAAGAGAAAGGAAATTCTTTACAAAAAACTGCATTATCGCACCAGTTAGGGTTCAACTAAAAGTCACAGAAGTAAGGAAAAGTGGCGTTAGCCTTTCCAACCTTGACTTTCCATCCCCCCAAAGCAGCAAAAGGACGACACCAAACAAGCAACCACAGACAGCCATCATCAGGTAACACAAACAACATACGACTGTTTCCAGATGACACAAATGTAGTAGCACAGATGTGCTACCAACATGGATTTGTATCTGCAGCATGCACACCACAACACATACACACTCACTTGTCGCTGAAGATACAAATCCACAATACTCAGAACACTGCTTCTGTGTGCAGAAGCATAGGTCCCTGCAGCAACAGATACAAATCCACAATATTCAAATTAAAAGAGTTATTTTGTCTGCAAAAGCACATGCCCCTATGGTAGCAGCACTTCTGTAGCCTCAGGTACTCATGCACACTGTAACACAAACCCACACTTGACGGGCCTGTGCATCTGCAGCCACAGGTGTAAGATATACATACCAACTTCTGGCTGCAGCTCCTGTGGAATCAGCAGTTACGCAGATGGAGTACTGTCACAATCTGGGTATAATGATTTCAGCAGCGGATCTAGAAATTGTTCATGGGAGTAGCAGTTTTTCAGTTACACAGATGCATACACAAAACCATGCACTAACGGATCGTGACTATCTAGCGAGGTACCCTGATAGCATGCCTGAGTACATCAAAGCCAGCCACAATGCCGTAACTGCTGAAGGTGAAGGCTGCTGGAATCTGCTGAACTGCTGGGTAGAAAGCATACTCATATTTTGGGAACTGGGAGCCTGGAAAAGGCAAAATATTGTTTGGGACCTGTGAGGAAGGTTTGCCATATTTTTATGTTGTCACTTATTTTGCTTGTTTGACTCAAGGAGGGATTTGCAGTGCTGGGTATCCATTTGAAGGTTGCTACTTTTATATCCAGAGGGAGTGAAATACTACTGAAATTGCTTTTTCCTGTGGACTGCTGATTGGTGTAGTGAGCTAGTATTTTTAGTGACATTTTGCAAAAAACATTTAGGTTTGTATTGGTGGCTGAGATTAATTTAATTTTAATTCCTGGGTTCAGTGGAATGGTTTGTGTAAGTGGAGTGGTCTGTTAATTTGTTGTGCTGGTTGTCTTACTGATAGGAAGGGCAGCACTCACCGGAGTAGTGGGTCAGAGGTGTAGTTGATTGTTTTCTGAAGGTCCGCGAGTTTGGTGCCAGTCACCCCCCCCTCACCCACCCACCCCAGGTGTGTCATTTCCTTTATACCAGAAGTTCTGACATCACTTCCCCAAGAGGGCAGGCATAACATCTGTTTGCATCTCAACAACCCATCACAGTGCATAGAGAGTAAGCGCATGTACACACTAACAAAAAATATACAAAAAAAGTGTGTATATATATTAAGCAGGAAGGGCAAGAGACATGTGGGGAAGGGTGCAATATACTGGGTGTGGGGTGGCAGTTTTCCAGGAGACATTTTAGAGACTGTGTTGCTGCCTTATTTGCAGGCAAGTGTCAGCTCTGAGGGTGGAGGCTACCTGTCTCCAGGCCAAAATGGCAAGGAGTAGGGAAACGTCCCCCACTCAAGGAACACCAGTGCTGCCACCGCTGCCTCAGAGGTTGCCAAGAAAGAGAAGTGGTTGGACCATGGTAGGCTCAGAAAGGATTAGGGTGGTGGAACAGAGGCGCATTCCTCCAGCTGTTCCTCTCCACAATTCATATGCCATTTGGTTGCTCTATGTAGGCACCCGCAGTGGAGACCAAGGAGGATGCTGGGAACCTCCACAAGGGAGACACACAGGAGGGTGGCATGGGACACCACAGGAGAAAGAAACAACTCCTGGTGGAGGACTTGATTGTTAGGGGGTAGAACTGGGGAGGGAGGGAGGGAGGGGAGGAAGGAAGTAAGGTGCCTGCGCTGTGCCATGTCTAGGCAGGGACAGGAAGGGAATCCTCAGGGTCACAGGGGCCGTGGCACAGGAGAGGGAGCTAGATGTCATTGTCCACCTGGGGACAAAATGACCTAGCTGGGCATGGGATCAGAGCAGCGCAGGAGGAGTTTGTGGTGTTGTGATGGAATCTTAGACAGGTAGCACGCATGGTAACCTTCTCGGAGGTGCTGCCGGTCTATGGCATGGGTGAGGCTTGGGTACTCTGCACCATGCAGTTCAAGAAATGGTTGAAAAACTGGTGCGGAGCACAAGGTTTTGGCTTCATTGGGGACTGGGGGGTCCACCTGGAGGGATGCAGGCCTATACTGGCCCGATGGTCTGCATCTGTTCAGGAAAGGAACCAGGCTCCTAGGTGTTTAGTTTAAATGCTTCATTGGAGCTTTTAAACTAGCCAAGGGAGGCACTGATATGAAGCAGAAAAGTCCCAGCTTCCCCCCCCCCCAAAACAGGGTAGTTAGCAAGGTAAACACCAAGGTACAGAGGTCGATAGGGAACAGGACAGCGGTAAACTAAGAAAAAGGCAGTAAGGGCAGGGATGGGGCAAAAAAGGGTAAGGAGATAATAAAATGGAGGGCAATGAGTATCACTGCCCGTAGCCTGGGTAACAACCTCCCTGAACTAGAGGCCTGGATGGAAGAG
This sequence comes from Neoceratodus forsteri, assembly GCA_016271365.2. Classification (NCBI taxonomy): domain Eukaryota; kingdom Metazoa; phylum Chordata; order Ceratodontiformes; family Ceratodontidae; genus Neoceratodus; species Neoceratodus forsteri. Next base: position 987,653,520 of record CM057450.1, read on the forward strand.
GGACACCTGGATATCGTGGCAGTCACAGAAACATGGTACATGGAGAACCATGACTGGGATGTCGATATACCAGTGAACACAATCTACAGGAGGGCCAGGGAGGGTAAAAGAGGAGAAGGAGTAGCTTTCTACGTAAGGAAAGGAATCAAAGCAATAGAACTAAAGGGTAAACGGGGAGGAGAGGATGCACTGTTGGTCACCTTGGAGACAGGTAGTGGCACCACAATCCGCAGAGGGGTTGTATATAGACCCCCATCTCAGGGGGAGAACATGGACAAGGAAATGATAGAAGACATCTTCAGAATGGCAGAAAAAGGAGAGATATTGTTGATGGGGGACCTAAATATGCCAGATGTTAACTGGAGCACATTTACTGCAGCCATATCCAAGAGTAGGTTCATTCTCAATGCCCTACAGGGGGCATACCTCAGATAGCTAGTGTTGGAACCCACTCAGGAGGTGACAATCTCGGACCTGATACTCTCAAATGGGGACAGAGAGAAGATCACAGATTTAGAAGTGGGCAGCCATCTGGAACCAAGCGACCACCACATAGTGAAGTTCACAAAAAACACAACCGTGGAGTCAAGCCATACAAAACCGAGGGTACTGGACTTTAAAAGGGCTGACTTTGGCAAAATGGGGGAGTTCCTAAGTAATGCACTAGCAAATGGGTTGGAAGCAGGCATGGAAGAACAATGAGGAAAAATCAAAACTGCCATCATAGAGGCAACAAGTCTTTGTGTGAAGCAAGTAAAGAAAACAAAACTAGGTAAAAAACCAAACAAAAAAAAAAAAACAATGGTTCTCAAAAGAGGTGGCAAGGAAAGTCAAGGAGAAAAAGACAGCATTCAGGAAGTATAAGGAATCACAGAAGGAGCAGGACAGAGAACTGTATCAGTTAAAGCAGAGGGAAGTAGGGAAGGCAGTCAGGATAGCAAAGGACCAAACTGAGGAAAAGATAGCTCAGTTAAGAAGGGGGATAAAACCTTTTATAGATACATTAGGGAGCGAAGAATGACCAAGGGAGGGACAGTGAGGCTTAATAAAGGGGATGGGAGGTGGGCAGACAGCGACAAGTGAAAAGGCAGAGATACTGAACAAATACTTTTGCTCAGTATTCACAAAAGAAAAAGAGGCGGAGGTACCTAAACCAAACAACAGAAGCAGTCTGGGCAGGGGAGTCAATACCAGTCCATTCACAGAAGAAAGGGTCCTGAAAGAACTCTTAAAACTCAAGGTGGACCAAGCAATGGGACCTGACAGGATTCACCCCAGAATTCTAAAAGAATTAAGGGGAGACCTAGTGACACCACTGACTACCCTTTTTAACAAATCATGAGAGAATGATGTGGTACCTGAGGACTGGAGGAAGGCAACTGTGATCCCCCTTCACAAAAGTGGGAGTGAGGCAGGAAAGTATAGACCTGTAATTTGATCTCAGTGGTGGGGAAAATGATGGGATCACATCTGAAAGAAAGAATTGTAGAGTATCTAGAGGCCAGTGGGACACAGGACCCAAGACAGCATGGATTCACAGCGGGAAGGTCATGTCAGACGCATCTAATAGATTTCTTTGACTGGGTGACCAAAGTAGTATACCAGGGAGGAGCTGTGGATATGGCCTACTTAGACTTTAACAAGGCATCTGACACAATACCACACAAAACATTAACAAGTTAGCCAACCTGGGAGTGGGTCCCAGGGTGGTAGCCTGGGTAATAAATTCCCTGGACAACAGGATGCAGAGGATAATAGTAAACAGAGTACACTCTGGAAAAAGGAGTTTTACTAGCAGGGTACCCCAGTGTTCAGTACTGGGACAGGTACTCTTTAATGTCTTTACAGGTGACATTGAGGAGGGGCTGGAAGGAAAAGTATGCCTCTTTGCAGACAGCACAAAGATCTGCAACAAGGCTGATATACAAGGAGGGGTGGAAAGGATGAGAAGGGACTTGGCAAAGCTGGAGCAATGGTCAAAGTATGGCAGTTTAGTTTCAACGCAAAGAAGTGCAAGTAATGTACCTGGGAAACAAAAACCCAGGAGAAGAGTACACAATTGGGGGGGAAGGGGAGGTACTAACAACAACAAAAATGGAAAGGGATCTGGGGGTAACTCATATCAGATGACCTTAAGGTAGGCAAGCAATGTGAGAAAGCAATAAGGAGGGTTGGGTGGAATCTGGGATGACCAGGGAGAGGCATCACAAGTAGAAAGCAGGAAGTTGCTATCCCTCTGTACAGACAGTTGGTGAGAACCCATCTGGAGTACTGTGTGCAGTTCTGGAGACCCCAACTCCGCAAGGACATAGACAGTATGGAGGCAGTCCAGAGGAGGGCAACCAAAATGGCGCAGGGTCTGCACCAGAAGCCATACGAAGAGAGACTAAAAGAACTTAATATGTATACCCTTGAGGAAAGAAGGGAGAGGGGGGACATGATAGAAAACTTTCAAGTACCTCAAGGGAAATCAACAAAGTCCAAGAAGGTAGCATATTGCAGAAAAAGAGATGCGCAAGAACAAGGGGGCACAATTTGAAGATAGAGGGGGACGGCTTAGGGTCAACGTGAGGAAGCATTTTTTTCCACACAGAAGGTGGTGGATGCATGGAACAGCCTTCCTGAGGAGGTTGTGGGGCCAAAAACAATGGGGAATTCAAGATGCATGGGACGACATAAAGCAATTCTAGTGGGAGCAGGAGGAAGTAGGCTATTGGTTAACTAGGATCTGCAGCTTATCCATTAGGTAGGGAAATGGGCAGACTAGGTGGGCCAAGTGGTCCTTATCTGCATCCAAATTCTATGTTTCTAAATCTGTGGTTCTTTACCATGCCAGGTGCCTTAGGGAAATGGCTTGAGCCATGACTCTGGTAGCTGTATCATTATTATCCATAGCCATGTGGAACTGGTACTTACATAGAAACATAGACTTTGTCGGCAGATTAAGGACCGCCTGCCCACCAGCCACCCATTTCCTACCTATTGGATAAGCTGCAGATCCTTGTTAACCAACAGCCTACTTCCTCCTACCCCACAAGAATTACTCCTGAACTGCACGCAGTATTCCAGATGGGGTCTCATGAACTGTCTTTAAAGAGGGATAACAACTTCCTGTTTTCTACTAGTGATGCCTCTCCCTATGTATCCCAGTATCCCCCAGCCCTCCTTACTGCCTTCTCACATTGCTTGCCTACCTTTAAGTCATCTGGTATGACTACCCCCAGGTTCCTTTCCATTTTTGTTGTTGTTGTCAGTACCTCTACCCACATTGTGTACTCTTCTCCTGGGTTTTTGTTTCCCAGGTGCTTTCCTCCAACCATGCCAAGTCCAGTCTCATCCTTTCCACGCCTCCTTGTGTATCAACCCTGTTGCAGATCTGTGTGTCATCTGCAAAGAGGCATACCCTCCCTTCCAGTCCAACTGCAATGTCACCTATAAAGACATTAAAAAAAGTACTGGTCCTAGTTCTGAACCCTGCGGTACCTCACTAGTAACCCCTCTTTCTTTGGAGTGGACTCCATTTACGATTACCCTCTGCATCCTGCTGTCCTGTTGTCCAGCTAATGTTTTACCCAGGCTATAACCCTGGGACCCACTCCAAGGCTGGCTAGCTTGTTTATTAATCTTTTGTATGGGACTGTGTCAAATGCCTTGCTAAAGTCTAGGTAGGCCATGTCCACAGCCCCTCCCTGGTCTACTACTTTGGTCACCCAGTCAAAGAAATCTATTAGATTCGTCTGACAAGACCTTGCCGCTGTGAATACATGCTGCCTTGGGTCCTGTGCCCCACTGGCCTCTAGGAACGCAACAATTCTTTCCTTCAGAAGTAATTCCATCATGCTTTCTCTTTCTTGTTTTATTGAGCAGGCATACAAGCCTGTATATGTTGTTTGCGCTACATTCTGTCCCCCTGCTGTGTACTCAACTTATTACCCTCACTGATATTACCACTGCAATGCCTTTTGTTTGTGCTGTTGTACAAATGCCACTGCTTGTCTTATTGGTTAAGTACAGTTGTGTTGTTCATGGCATGGAGCCTTTGTAAAAGCCTATTGGCTCAAAGGTTGTACTTCCGAAAATGAAATAAATAAATACAAAAATGTTTCCCTACCACTGAGGTCAAACTAACAGGTCTGTAGTTTCCTGCCTCTGTCTTGCTCCGTCTGTGAAGAGGAATCACACCCACCCTCCTCCAGTCCTTGGGTACCACCATCCTCCCATGATTCGTTAAAAGGGTAATCAGTGGTGTTACTGGGTCTCCTTTAGTTCTTTTAGAATTCTGGGTGAATCGACAGGCCCCATTGCTTTATCCACGCTCAGTTTTAGGAGTTCTTTCAGAACCCTTTCTTCTGTGAATGGACTAGTATCGACCAGCCTATCCAGAGTATCTGGAGAAAGGCCTTTTCCCATCTGGAAAGAGGGTACCTCTCCCTTCTTTCACTGAGAGCAAGTTCTTTATCTCTAACTCTAACAGAAGTGTTCCTGTTGGAGTTAGGGTTTTGATAGTAAGGGGCCCTGAGAGCTGGAAACTTTTTGAACTGGAGAGATAGGCCTTTTCCACTGCCTCAGGACCCACTTGTCCATAGTAATGTGGTTCCAGGATTGGATATAGTGGGAGAGCCTGCTCCCTACTGGGCCTGGGGAGGCATCCTGGTTGCTGAAGTCAGGGCTCAGTCTGGGAAGCAGATGCAGGAGTGGTAGCAGCTCTTCTCTGGCCCCTCCTGCCCCTTCCTCTGTAGAAACCTCTGGTCTGGAAGTAATCAATGGGCACTGGCACAGGCATGGGAAACATGCCAAAGATAGAATCTCCTGCCTCCATTTCCTCTTTAATGTTTTTGGGGAAGTAGAGGCTTTTCTTTATAGTGTTGCTCTCATAGGTGGTTTTATACTTTCACCTTTTTCATATATGCTTCGGTCTTGCCCCCAAAAGGGAATTATTGTCTGGACTGGGTATTCTGCATCAGAGGGAATGGCTCAGAGGTAATGTGAGGAAGTATTTTTTTCATGAAGAGGGTTGTGGATGCATGGAACGGCCTTCCTGAGGAGGCTGTGGAGTCAAAAACAGTGGGGGAATTCAAGAATGCATGGGACAGACATAAGGCAAATCTAATGGGGGTAGGAGGAAGTAGGCTGGTTTACAAGGATCTGCAGCTTATCCAATAGGTAGGGAAATGGGCAGACTAGGTGGGCCTAAGCAGTCCTTATCTGCCATCAAATGTAATGCAACACAGTAACTTGTAGTAAATGACATGTCACATAATAGTGCAGTGAAAAAGGGCTTAATTGCCACTGAATTACACTGTTCCCTGCAGCACACTTCAGCATTTTTGTGATATACTGCAGAATTACTGTTTTGCATCCTGCTTGGTGCCACTGTACCTCTGGCTGCAGAGATGCAGGCCCCCATGAGGCCTGTGCTTCTGCAGCCATGCATCTCATGCACACACAGCATGACATACACACACAGGTGTGCTGCATATGCTGCATGAATACAAATGCATGAAGGTTGCACACAGTGCTACTGCATTTGTGTCATCTGGAAACACTGTATGTTGTTTGTCATACCTGAAGATGGCTGGCTGTGGTCGCTTTTGTAGAGTTGTCATTTTGCTGCTTTGGGGTGGAGGGAGATAGGGTCGGAAACCCTAAAACCACATTTCCCTACTATTGTGGCATTAAGTTGGACCCTAACTGGTGCATTAATGATGCAGTTTTTTGTAAAGAATTTCCTTTCTGAGATAGTGGACTCGTATTCTTCGTGACCTGCATGAACAGATGCAGACAGGGAAGGCCCTTTGGACTTCGCATCAAGGGAAGTCTCTATTCCTCTACGAAGTACAATGACAGATGTCAAGAATTCATGGGGCTGTCTGGTGGGCTGTGGAAGTGCAGGGCCTTTGCGCAGATACAGATGTACAGAGCAAAGAGTTCATCTCTCAGCCAATGCATAGAGCCCTCTGCCACCCACAGCTGCAGAGGTGCATGGCCCTATGCCAAGAGAAGAGCTCTCTTTACTATATTGTACTTGGGCCTGTGAGGGCAACCTTGCACCTTTCCTTCCCTGGCTGGGGTGGTGGTGTCACATAAACAGCATTGTCCCCCACCCCTACCTCGCCCCATCCAGCTTGTTCACTGAGCTCACTCCCGAACTCAGTTCACTAGCACGGGATCATAAAGCACTAACCACTGGAGGAAAAGGCCGGCACTACACACAAAGTTTGTTGATTATTATTTTTTGTTAAATTCTGACCCCAGATTTTCAAGACAGCGGCTTTATGACTCCCCCTTAAAAGCATGACATGTGGTATTTATAATCTATTGGCCAAAGCATCATTTCACAATACAAGTGCGAAAGCACATCTTGTCCAGGATCAAAATAAAAAAAAAAAAGACACCTGTTGCATTTATCAGGTCGTGTAAAAAAATGGCTATGTTGAAAGTTTGGAGTTAAAAAACTGAAAGTTAGCAGGACTTCCGGTGACGTCTTCTTAGGGAATGCAGTACTGATTTTAGAGCTCCTGCGATCACCTCCCCTAAGGCTCCAAAATCTCAACCATATAATTTACACAAATCAACTTTCTTTCTCAGTGCAGTTAGCCACTGCGAGGCAAATCATGAAGGAAAATGTGAAAGGAGAATGTGTGCCTTCTACTGGGATTTGAACCCAGGCCCCTGGAATGCCAGAGGCCTGGGTTTAAATCCCAGTAGAGGACAGATATTTTCCTTCACATTTCCTTCAACTATATAATTTAAAACTGATCTCATCTACAGCATGGAGCTTGACCTCTGATGGCAGCAAGAAAAATAAAATCAAGCAGTACCGCTTCAGAGCCTCCCGGGTCTTCAACAGGCAAACAGCAAGCCCTAGCTCAACACCACAATATGGTGGAGGCCCCAGCGTCTCCTGCTCAGCCCAGCAATGCGACCATTCTGGCAGAGTTCCAGGATTTTTGGATGGAGGTCCGTACCTTTCAATCTGAACTGACAACGAAATCTCCATAATTGACCACAAGGTCATGGAACTGGAAGCCCACCACAGCAAACTGGACTCCAAACTGGATCAGCTTGAAAGAATCATCATTCATTTAATGAAGGAGCAACGGGATCTACTCGCCAAATGTGATGACTTGGAAAATCGACCAAGAAATAGCATCCAGATCTATGGTATACCTTAATATGAGGACTGCAGCAACATGGGGGCTTTTTAGATGGCCTGCTCAGGGAACTCTTGCAGTTAGATCCCGATTTTCCATTGAACATCAAAGAGCCCATAGAGCACTCATGCCCAAGCCCCAGAGTCTAGATGAGTGGCCGTGCTCCACTGAACTGAAGTTTTTAAGCCTCTTCACGAAACAGCAGATTCTTCTTCAAGCTTGGTGCCTTAAGACTTTGCATTAGCAGAAATGCCTGTATTTACTATATAATATCTACTCACCTGTGGTACCACACGCAGAAGAGCATATTCTCCATCCTCCGAGTTCTAAAGGCCCAGCAGTTGAAATTCCAAATGCCGATTCCTGCCCACCTCATTATTATGTTTCCTGAGGGCCCAAAAACAATGGCATCAATGTCCCCCTCCTTGTAGAGCAACAACATCTACGGATGAACAGGCACTCCGAGACTGGCTCGGACACAGCCACGGCGAAGCTGAAGTGGAAACAGCAGAGGATCTCCACATTACAGGACATTAAAGAACTGCTGCAGAATTTTCAGCATCCTGCCCTGCCCTGAACTGCTTGCAGGTTTTCTCTCCGAAGGGTGGCAGGTACCTCTTGGCATAGCTGCTAGGACTCAAACAATTTTCTCTTTTAACCAGATCTATGCTGGGCTCTGGCTGATGGAGGGACAGCGACTACTGTGTGCAGTTCTAATCTGAAATGTATTTATGTACCTGTAATTTCACTGCACTAAGGGATTGCTACACCATATTAGAGGGGAAACCGGTGGCCTTTTTTTTTTTGCCCATTCTACCTCAGGTGCGACAGGGGAGCCCCTCTAATGGTTGGTAAAACGTTAGCCCCTTGCCATACCTTTCCTCCTTGCCAAAGCTGATGCAAGGATATGGCAATTCCTCCAGCATTTCTGTAAATTTAGTTAGTTAATTAGTTTTAACTGGGGTTTCCATGTGTAGGAGCTGCTGGCATTTCAGGCACCCTATTTGGCTCTTTTCCCCGTCTCCTAATTAAATGGGGGGGCTGGTGGGGGTGTGGCACTCTCTTGTGGTCAGGCCCTGTGCTCACGGGGGGAAGGGGAGCTCATTGGTGGTGGCCCCTGGCCTTGCCTAGTTGGGGTGTGGCCGGCCTTGGTGTTCATCCCTATATGAGGAGACATGAAGCTCCCTACTACTACTCCACAGCCTCCTCTCCTGTTCAGCCCTAATACATACACCTTCTCTCCTCTCTTCAATTTAGCACAATCGAGGATGCCCTCCTCACCTGGAATATTGCCCATTTATTGGGCCAGCACTATCAGCCCTGGTCTTCACTGTGCAGCAACTGGGAGAGAGGGTGGGGCCACCGATCAACATCCCCCCTGAGCTGCGGGGGAAGGTCATCGGACACCACTGGCCCTTGAGACACCACAATGCAGAGAGGAGCCAGCTCTTTCAGCAGAACTACTGCCTTTCTTACATTCTGCATTATAACAGTTTTTTCCATCACCTTTCACTGGACGGGGAATGCCTTCCAACACAGCTGGCTGTCATGCAGTGGGCTGGGTGGGTTAGAGCTGCCAGGGTGGGGGGGTTCCCTCCCTGGGTGGGGGTCAGGCTATGGGGAAGCGCCTGATCCATCTGCCATGTTTGGCAGCACCTCCTCAACACCTGACTGCTATAAATTGGCCCCTGGTTATATGGTTGTCCCATTCTAACTTTGGTCTCCTATTCCCGCCTGGGTCCCTAGACATTTGTTTGAAATCACTGACATCCCTCTCCCACTTCAAATAAGGCTATTTACCTGGTTGTTCATGTCTCCAGATGGTCTGCCTCCCCCTGGGATTATGCTCCGGTTGATCCAGACTGCCAGAGATTTTGCAATGCCCACCCTCATGACATGTTAATCCTGCATCAGGGAGGAAGGGATCAACCTGGAGCTAGAGTATCATCACCTCTCTCCCCTTTAAGATCCAGCATTGATTGGAGGTTAGGTGAAAGGCAATTCTGCTGTTTACCACAGCCTCCTTGGTAGAACTTTTGTTGCTACAGGGGCCACAGTTTCTCTGTGAATTTCCTCCATAGGGAGTGTCGATCAACTCCCATATAGGAGAGTTATTTGTTCTCTCCTTCCCTCTGAAGCTCCGCTGAGGGATTCCTTCCCTTGCCCTCAGTGCCGGGGCATAGTACACTAGCTGTGGCCAGGTTTCTTGACCCGAGACTCATTCTGGAGTTGCTCTGTTTGCCCTGTTGGTACCCGGGTTAATTTTTGTTAATGTCACACAGATTTGGCTACTTGCCCATGTGCTACCTACACCTTTTTGTATCTTCACTTACTCTCCCTATTCTACTTCTCTTCTTTCCTCCTGATCATCTTTTGCTCCTGAGATGGAGAGGCTCAACCGATCTAAGCTCTAGTTACCCATTACTCTCACTCAAATGGCTATATCCTCTACAGTTATTTCATATACTAGAATGGGATTCATAGTCCCGTTAAGAGGCATCATCTGCTGCAACAATGCAAGAAAGATAGGCCAGATGTTGTGCTCCTTCAAGAGGCTCATCTGCCTGACTTAGGGCATGCAAAATTTACATCTTTGGGCTACCAAATGGTAGTGGCCTCCTCCCATTTCTATGGATGGAGACGAGAGGTGGTGATCTAAATCCCCAAGGGTGTATCTTTCATTTCATTTTACTTGATAACCGGGTAAAAAGCAACTGGACCACATGGCCCTTTTACAGGCTAGACCTGGTGAGGGTCAGAGAGTCTCAAGAACATTTATAACAAACAAAAGAGTATAACAGGCAAAGACCAAAATACAAAACTACAATAAAATGATAAAAAGCAGCACATTCATATACAAGTGCATACAGACTGTTGATATAATTTTTTTTAAATGCGTCAAACTGATCTGAGCTAGTTGCATTTTGTAAATCAGCTGGCATATCATTCGAGATTTTTATAGCATGGCACATGAAAGATTTTTGAAATGTAGTGGTTTTGTAAATTGACAGTCAAACAGATTGAGTTTTGAGAACGTAATGGTCCCGTAGCAATTTGTTGCGTAAAAGAATTATACATTGGATTAATATTCGTATGATGAATTGTCTTATAAACAAAACATGATATCTGTAATATTTCTCTACCAGAAGGTGGTAACCATCCCAATCTACTGTAGAGGCTACAGTGATGTTCCCTTAATTTTGCCCTTATGGCAAATCAACATATTGAATTATACAGGGTGTTTTTTTGTTGCCTAATTTTCTCAGACGCACCTCCCCAGATTAAACTACTGTAATCTAGTATAGGCACTGGACATGCCATCGTTATTGTTCTTCTAGCCTCGCCAGTAGGGAAAGGTCTTGCTACATATAGAGCTCCTAGCTTTTTATGTAGTTGTTTAGTCACATTATTAATATGTACCTGAAAACTGAGATGACTATTTAGGGTCACCCCCAGATATCTAAACTCCGTAACAATTTCAATTGGCGTACCATCATTTGCTGCAAGGGAAAATGTGTCTGTTACGTTATGTCTTTTTAAAGAACAAAATAGCATACCTTTTGTTTTCTTATTTATCACTAAACGATTTTTGCTCCACCAATTTGTCAAATTAGCATACTCTCTACCTACCTTTTGCTGGACTATGTCAATGCATCTGACCGAGACATAAATCACCGCATCATCTGCATATAAGACGATGGATGATTCTGTACAGACAGATGGTTACTCATTCATAAAAAGTGAAAACAACAAAGGGCCCAAAGTTGAGCCCTGTGGTATGCCATATTCCACCTTTCTTGGATCTGATGAGTATTACTATAAAAAGGCTCTGAAAAATGGAGCTTTCTGATTGGCTGCAAACATTCTAACAGCCTTATGTTAATCTTTTATTTTCATACATGTAGAGCTTAGACATATGCTAAACAAGGTTTAACACTGTTTAAAAACATTTTTTATTATAATAGCAATAAGGCACTCCCAGGGATTATGTTAGTGGTCAGTTAATCACCCTCTAGGGGCATGTGGCACTCGGCTACACCTCGTGCCACAGTACACCCCTAGAAGGTGATTAACAGACCATTAACATAACCCTTGGTCATGCCTTATTGCTTAATTAATTCGAACTTGCTGAGTTCTATCAGTTAAATAACTTTGGAACCAGCACACCACAGGGGCCCCAAAACCCAGTTTCTTAAGCTTAACTACCATTAACATGTGATCCACCAAATCGAAGGTCCTGGTCTGGTCCACGAACACTGCTCCAGTGTATTTACCATCATCCATACTAACTTGCAAATCATTCGTGAACCCGACCAAGGCCGTCGATGTGCCACATCCTTACCTAAATCCGTGTTGAGCTGTTGTCAACAGACCATATTTGTTTAGATGTTCCACAGTCTGATTATATAATATTCTCTCCTGAATTTTACCAACTATAGATAACAAGGATATTGGTCGATAGTTGGAGGGGGACTCCACTTGTCCACCCTTAAAAATTGGGGAGACCGTTGCATATTTCCATAAATTTGGGACTGTACTAGAATTTAAAGATTTATTAAATATGATCCAGAGAGGGCAAGCAATTTCACTTGTAGCAAACTTCAGTATTCTTGCATCCAACATTTCCGGCCCAGATGCTTAAGACTCATCGATTTTAAGTAATTCTGAGTAAACTTCAACCCAGGAGATCTCTCTAAAATAAAAGTTAGGTGCAGTCGTCAGTGAAGTTACACCTTCACATTCACTAAGAACTGCAGAAACTTGAGCTAAGTCCTGAACATAGTCTGATAGACATGTAAATGTTTCATTAAAATAGTCGGCTATGTCTTTTTGATCAGTCAATTGTTGATCTTTAGTTAAGGTTATTATGTTTCTGTAAGCCTTAGGGGCAATTAAACTATTTATGCTCTGCCAAAATTTTCTTGTATCCTGAAAATTATTGACGTGTTCGGTTTTGTAGAACTCAACCCTGGCCCTTTTAATTTCCTTTTTACACATGTTTCTCAGTTGCCGGAAACAATTTCAATCGCTCTCTAGTCGAGTTTTTAAAAAAATCAAATTTGCCTCATCTTTTTTCTTCATTATGTCAAATAAATCCTTATTTATCCATCTATTACAAACCCCTCATATTCTTTTCTTAGTTTTTGGTGCCCTCTTATCAATTACTCTTTCTAATTGTGCCATATTTACATCCATTTTATGCAATAATAAGGGACAATTGATTTGCGATAAATCATGTTTTATTCCTGATAATTTAGATTCTTTCAAGGCCCTTGTTTCTACAATTCTATGTTTACCCTTGGGTCTTTTATTACTCCAGATATAATAGATTGGTGAGCGGTCACTAATAGCGTTTGAAAAAATACCTGATGAACTTTTATTTGAAACATTAATTACCAAAACCCAGTCAATTTGTGTGGATTGTTTAGTTTTATTGTTTAACCTAGTTCCTTCAGTGATCATTTGTTCTAGTTAACCTGTTGCAAAAGCTTTTTGCATTTGTTTAACTCCTGACCAAACCAATTCAGGTTTAAATCACCCAAAATTATTCATTCTCTGTTTTTAAATGTTTCAACTAAACCTACTAGGTTGGGCAATCCCTGCAGTCTGGAATCTGGGGGATTATACACACCTCCGATGACCAATTTCTTTGTATTACCCAATGTCAGTTCCAGGAATAAACATCCACAGCCTGAGTCCAAAAGGGGTGTTTGCATTTCACTAACGTGCAAGTATTCTTTAAAATAAATTACAAGACCACCACCTTTCTTCCTTAGTCTGTCCTTACATTACTGCCCATAACCCACAATAGACATTAAGTAATCATCAGTTTTTGGTTTCAGCCAGGATTCTGAAATTATCATAATATCTGAATCATAAGATGAGATCCAAGCTTCCAATTCATGTTTTTTTGGAAATTAGACTACACATATTTAAGTGTGCCAATCTTAACCCAGATGAAATAAACCAATCAACATTTTCTTCAATTAGGGGTCCTGGATTAGCCTCAACATCAACTGATTCATTTAACTTTTTTTGGATCAAATGTACCAGGTTAAAACGAATTCTGAGCTGGTACAAATAAGCCCCCAAACTCATTATCTCCCTTTTTGAACAAAACCCAATGACTATTTTTCCCACTTCACCTTTATTACTACTCTGAAACTGCCCCAAGTGTAATCTATTATCATAAATACCATTTTTTCCACCCAATCAATTTGCTGTAAAGCACAGTCTGTCATGCAAACAATGGCCACATAGGCCACAAAACTAAGAATACCACGATTAGTCATGGTTACACTTTATATAAATACTGCTTTAAAAAGAAAAAACACAATTATTTTTGGCAGCCCGTTATGTTGCCAGGTATAATCAGTGTATTAAATACACAAGTAATTACAGACTCAGAGGACTGTGATACTCTTCTTTAAAACCCTAGATCCTAAAAACCTTAACTGCCTGTCCCTCGATTATATCTTAAGGTTGCAATAAATATAAAACTTTACATTTTAAAAAAAGCCTTATACAGCTTAATACTGTGGCTAACAAAACACCATGAATACAATATAACTTATGATAAAAAAATCTCCGATCAAATGCTTAAATATGATTCAACTAACTACTACATCCAGCATTTTATTTTATTTATTTAGTTTTTGTTGACCTGGTAAGTGCACTAGACAAATTCTGCCTATTTTCAGGCACGACCCGGGGGAGGGGGGATACAGATGAATGCCAACTGACCTTGAACCAGGTTAAGCTGTTAAGCATATAAATTAATCCCCAGAGTAAATCACTGTTTAAGTTGTAAGTTCCTTTCTGGGACCAGCCACTCACTTTGTTTGCACAACTGCACTCGCTCAGTAGCAGCGCGACCCTTTTGAACTGTTCTGCCCCTCCTCCTCTGCTGATGCTTGACACTATTGGACTCCACCTCCCTTTCATCCTGCAGGACCAGATCATTGACTCTAAGGGACACTTTGCCATTGTGACAGGTCAAATGTACAATTCTCCTGTTCACTCTAGTTTCCCTGCATTTCCCCTGGCATCTAAGAAATCTGCCACCCAACAATTCTCCAACAAATTACTGGCAGCATATCAGGCCAGTTAATCATGGGGGGTGACCTAAATGTCACGTTATCACCTACAACAGATACTTCCGTTTCTGCCATATGTTGTGCCTCACCCCTTCAGAAGTGCTTACAATACACCCTAGCACATCTGGGGTTCATAGATCTTTGGAGACACTTCTTCCTGATGGGTAAGGAATTCACACACTATGCCCCTCAAATGGGCACCTCGTCCCACCTTGATTATATTTTTACTATAGCGGAGCACTTGGATTTGACTTGTGATCTCAACAATGATACTTCACTCCTGTCGGACCATTCCCCAGTATATGCTACTTTCAGGTTAGGAAAACCTATTTGGATGAGTCACTGGAGGCTGAATCTTATGCTCTTCTGTGATCCTGAATTTAACAGCAGGTCAAGGATAACATTTTACAAGTGTGGAGTGACAATAATACCCCAACAGCAACTCCTACCATACTCTAGGGCACCATCAAGTTGTCCTTAGAAGGGAAATGATCTCTTATTTCACCCAAAAAAGGGAGACAGGCGCTCCTGCAGTAACTCCATACTACCCTGTAAACCCTCCAGTGCTTTCTACACCAGGAGGATCGTTCCATGACTTCTCAAATCCAACATGTCAAATAGGAGCTTCAAAAACTATTAGATCAAAAGGACAAGCAACAGCTACCCTAATTGAAATACCATCACTATTACTAGGGCCCCTGAGGGGGCGCACAATTTGACCCATAGACTTTGTGCATAGCACACCCAGACATGTGTCTCAGAGCTCTCTGACCCAGACACATACTGTCTGTTAAGACGTTCAGTGGACATCTGGATGGCCCTGGCTATGTAGTATCAGAAGCTTTACACTGCAGATGAACAAACCTGCCTAGACTAAACTCGGACATATCTCCAAAATATTCAACTACCTAAGTAGTCGGAGGAACAAGCTCAGGGCCTGTTAACCCCTATAAAAAAAAACTGACCTCGAAGCTGTCTTTCGTAAGTCTAAAACCCAAAAGGCACCTGGCCTGGATGGCCATCCAACCAAATTTTATTAAACATTTTGAGAACCTGTTACCCCTCTTTTAACCTCAGCTTTTCAGGCACTACAACAAGGTGAGGACCCCCCCCTCCTGAAAACATGCAGTCATTTCAGTGATAGTGAAACCTCAGAAAGCTCATCTCTACTCTACTTCCTACAGACCCATCTCCATGCTCAACTATGACTACAAAATCTACATGTCCATCATGGCCCATTGGCTTAAACGTCTCCTCCCCCATTTAATAATCCCTTCCAAGTAAGCTTTATTAGGCATTGGCAGGCACTTGGCTGTATCAGATGTAACCTCCTTTCGGCCAGCCCGGTGGCACTGAGGGTTGAGGTGCTGGATGCCACATCTCGCGCCACACTGGTGGCCTGGGTTCAGAAGCCAACTCAAGTCATCGGGGGAGAAGAGGATTGAGCATGCAGAGGACTGCTTTCCTCTCCCAAGGAGGGTTGGGTATTGTATCACAGGCACTTGCAACCCCCGGTGGAGACCGAGGGTTGCTGCAGCAAGGGACACATAGTAACTAGGATCAGGGCAGCGGCGGACATCCTGCAGGTCAGCACGGGAGCCATGCTTGCAACACACTTAATGTCATTCCATCTCTGTGCCCTCGGGGCTTAAAAAGCAGAAAGTCCCTCTCTCTGCGAGCACCATGATGCCCCCAATGGGCTACTGCTCACCGTGACAAACAAAGTCCTGCATAATCCAGGGCAGGGGCTCACGGGTGATGAGGTCTCTCCTCCCCAGTCCTGTTCCCCCGCCGGGAGGGCCCCACTGTGGGGGTAAGCCACAGTCCTCCCCACTCCACAGCCAAGGCGGAGGCTGGCTGGGCAAGCATTGAGAGCCTGCATACAGGGCGAAATTGGGATAAGGCGCCATCTCCAGCCACAGAAGAGGTAAATAAACAGACTATACAAAAAAAAAAGGCTGTAACCTTCTTCTAATAGATTATACAGTTACAAGCCAAATTCCCCTCATGCTATTAAGTCTGGATGCTGAAAAAGCATTTGACAGGGTGGCCTGGCCTGGCCTTACCTCTGGGCCACCCTGTCCTATTTTCAAATCCCAAAAGAGTTTGTACACACACTGCAGGGCATATTCGACACCACTCAGACCTACCTTAAGTTAGATGGCTCCTTATCCCAGTTATTTCCCTTAACCAGAGGCACCCAGCAGGGTTGTCCACTGTCCCTGCTCCTTTTTGCTCTTTACTTAGAGCCCTTATCAGCTGCCATTCGCAGCAGTTCTGGGGTGGAGGGAATTCCCCTTGGGGGCAGACAGTACAAAATCTCATTGTTTGCAGACGATGTGCTGTTGACATTAACCTCCCCGGAGGAATCAATCCCAGTGGTCTGGGAGCTTCTCAAAGATTTCAGCATATAAGCAGACTATTCATTAAACACCCTTAAGCCGGAAGTACTTCTCTATAATTACTCACCCTCTGAGCAACTAAAACATAAGTTTCCATTTATGGCATAAAATGGTCATACAATACCACAAAGTTAAAAATTACCGAATATTTAGCACATTTAGAATTATTCAACTATGAGCCCTTGACCCAGCAAATTAACAAAGAACTCTCTCGATGAACACACCTGACTCTTGGCCTCTTTAACCACACAGAAGTGATTCAACAAAATATCCTTCCTAGGATCTTATATTTTCTCCAAATCCTCCCACTTATACCAGATAAAAGCTACTTTAGGGCCTGGAATAAGGTAATTTCTCGCTTTATCTGGCAGGGACCCCAGTTCATTTCTTAATTTTGCAGCTTCCTAGGGATAAAAGAGGGGTTAACCTGCCCAATCTAGGTCGGTATGCACTGGCATCCAATCTCAGAATAGTCTGCCTCTGGCTTGTTCCTTCTTACCACTCCTATTGGAAACAGATTGACCTTGTACTAAATTATACACGTGATCATGCATGCTACCTTTCTGGCAATCTACCTGGTTGTACTCCTAAATAAGTTCCACCAATATACGCTAAAACCTACAGTCAGTGGATATTCATACAAAACATTTTCTTACCTCAGTCGATACATTTTATCTCCAGGCCATAACATGTGATATGGCCTCCCCGTCCGACAACAGACTTGATAAAGCTTTGTTTAGTTGGCATAGATATGGCATCAGATACGTACAGGTACTCTAACTAATCAGTCCAACGGGGATCCTATCATTTGTAACCCAGCTAACATCATGTCATCTCCCAACATCTGATTTTCACAAATATTTGCAAATGCACTCTTACCTATGTCTTAGGGAAAAAGCCCTATTTCAAACCACCAAAAAATCCCACTTGTTCATCTAATAAAGTCCTATTTGATAGGAGACACCTGGGTGCATCTTATCAATCAACAATATAAGGTATTACAAGCCTTCTCTACTGCTTCTACTATCTCCATCCTCCACAGATGGAACCGTGAGTGGGACACCTCCCACTCTATGGATGTACTGCAGAAATATACCACCCCCCTCTCATAAAGTGACTTTTGCTTCCTACTGGAGGGAATATTCCTGGAAGTGCCAGCTTCGGTATTTCCGCATGCCAGCGGTGATAGCCAAATATGTAGGCCCAACTGCTGTGCAATGCTGGCACAAATGTGGACACCTTCAAGTGTATCAAACCTATGTCCTTTGGGCCTGCCCATATCTTCAATCATACTGGCCCGCCACTGTATGAGAAATCGAGGCTATATTTGATTGTCCCAGTGTGATTACTCCTTCTTTAATACTTGTAGCCATTCCACCAAATCTCTGCACTCTGAGGAAAACATCCCTAAAAATTGGTCCTATCATTGATCTTGGTGGGCCAAAAAAAGGCATTACATGGCTATGGCACACTGAGAAACTTCCCACCGAGACCAACTGGCAGGACATCACACTCAAATTGTTTAATCTGGAAAGGATGTCGGCTCAAATTATGAGCCAAATACCCTCGTTTGAAATTAAATGGCGTAAATGGGTTCTATAACAGCTAGACAATTACCAAGATTTTGTCCCATAAGGCCAGATCACTCCCTTCATCTGTTTTCTCCACGTTGCTCTTCTCCTTTCTTTTTTTGCAGTCCTGTATCTCTTTCTAGTGCTCTCCTTCTCCCGACTCCCAGGTGTTATTGCTTCTGTTTATACCACCTTTTTTCATATCTGTGTTAATGTGCATTTTGTTGACTACTCACCTATCCGGAAACAGTGTTATTTATTGTTTTGTTTACGTTGATAAGAAGAGATGGGCTGCATATTGAACTGCTGAAGGAAGATATCTTCATGGAACCTCAATGGACTTCATTTCATACTTTTTCATGATTGTTTATTCTTAACTAAAGCTACGCTCATGCAGTGTTGTTTACATGATATGGACATTCCATGATGTATTGTTTTATCTTATGAGCTGCGTTTAAATATGTAAAATTCCCTTTTGTATTGTATTGTCTGATTAAAATAAATTATTGAAAAAAATATAGAAAATTAGCAAAGTTATGAGTAAACGTTGAAATATTTTAATGTTCACTCATAACTTGGTCATTTTACCATATTTTCACACCAAATTTTCAATCTAGCCTTCTTATGATTCCATCTCATGAACCTGGTAGGAGATGTTTCAATTCCTGCCCAGAATTTGATTTTTCACAGCAACAAAATCACCTTTCAGGACAGATTTGAACAAATTCACTTGCCTTGTTCATGAAGTGGGGTCAGAAAAAGGCCATGTTGAAAGCTTGGTGTTAAAAAAAAAAGGCAAAGTTATGAATAAAAGTTCAAACCCCATTGAAATACATTAAACCGGGTTTACCTTATTTTCTCACCCCTGAGAACCCTGGGCAGGTACATTATACATGCTGCCTAAGATACATAAACTTGAGAATCAAGGGAGATCCATCACATCTGGGAATGGTACCCTAACAGAGGGAATCTCTGGTTTTATAGAAAACATTTTAAAACTGCTTGTCATGGAAAGGGACAGAACACAGCATTCTTCTTGAGTAAACTGTCTAGCTTTAGGGATTTACCACCTAATACCATCTTAGTCATGAAGGATGTCAACTTCCTTTACACTAATATCCACACAAGGATGTCATTTCTGCTTGTGTTACATACCTACAAGAGAAAGGACAGCACCGTGATATCCACCCTAAATTAACTACAAGACTTATCAGATTTATTCTGACCCACAGCAACTTCAGTTTCAATGGTAAACATTATGTTCAAACTATGGGAACAGCAATGGGCAGCAGGATGACTCCACAGTATGCCAGGCTTTTCATGGCAAATTTGGAGGAGGATTCCCTGAAACAGTGTGCACATAAACCACTTGCTTACTTACGATATACTGATGATTTATGTATAACCTGTCCGAAAGGTACTCAGACACTCAAAGAATTTCATCAGGAATTTAACACCCTCCATCCTTCTATTAAACTTTCTCTGGAATACTCTTGACATCAGTGTTAATTTCCTGGACACCACGTTACCATCAAAGATGGAACCTTGCAGACCTGTATTTATAGGAAACTGACAGACAGACAGAGATACTTACAAAACAAGAGCAATCACCCTAGGCACACTGAAAAATCAGTAATATACAGCCACTCACTTCACTACCACCGAATTTGTTCAAGAGAAGAGAACAGAGATAAACACTTGGCCACACTAAAAATAACATTTATTAGGCAGGAGCACTCATCTACAGAAATTGACAAAGCTGTGGAACGTGCCACACTTATGCCAAGAGAACAACTACTACAATATAAAGAAAAGACCACCAGCAACTGGATACCCTTGGTTGATTCATACAATCCTGATCTGAAGCCCCTACATAAAATCATTAAGGACTGTGACAGGGTTGAATAAGGCCCTGCCCCATTTATTATGCAGAAAGAGTTTAAACGCAAGGATCTGTTCTTTCCACTCCTTTTCTGTCTCTTGTCTGTCTGGCAGTGCAACCAAATTTTCTTGTGAGACCTAGGAACTGATCACTCCGCTAGTTTTGCAGTTCTTCGCCTCTCACTGTCTCTCTGCCTTCCCTTGCTATTTGTCTTTTCTTCCCCCTTGCATATCTGCGGGTATAAAAATATATGTGAATCTTTATGTGGAAATGTCACTGATACTGGGATCCCTTTGTTTACAACTGTATATAGTTATACTGTTGAAATGATTGCAAAAAGCTATATGGAACTCAGGGGGCTAACCTGAGATGCAGTTTTTAAGCCTTTTGTAGAGCTGTAAACAAGAGGTCAGTTCTGGGTCACTATGTACTGTTTTCTTGCACCTGCAAGGAATGAAACTTACAAGAACATTCTGTAAACTTACAAGAACATTCTGTGAGGAATCAGAACATTTCTTAATGACGTTCCCAGGCAAAGACTTATAAAAAGAGAAGCAATGCTTTTGCTAGAGAGACAAGGAGAGTGAGAGACTGAAACAAAGATATTCTCAGAAAGAGGGGAAGGGGCTTACCTGGACTACTTGCTGCCCCCCTCCTGAGGCTCCAAACTGCTTGCTGTCACCCTCCTGGCTACTGCCAAACTGTTGTTGTGGCTCACTCTCCACCCGTGTGTGTAGTGCGGTGAGGGAGAGCCGTGGTGCCACTACATGTTTGGGCACCTCCTGCACTCTCTGTTCATTACTGTGGCCACTTGTTTCTTTGTTCAGGTCCCCTGATTCTGGCAGCAGGGACTGATGACCTTAGAGTCAACCACCACACCAAATGTTTGGTGCTACACAAAAATGCCACCCCATCCTTAGCTGAAGCACACATACAGGGGCTCCTCCACAGACCTTGTCGGCATACCCAACTCACAAAACTGTCGCACTGCAGCCACCCAGGGCCAACTGCATGACAGCCCAGGAAGACTGCTGCAAACCCCTTGGGGCCAGCACACTTAGGGGGGCCAACAAACTAAATAAATTAATGAAGTCTGAAGCAAAGCTCCTACAACGACATGGCCACAGCTATTTTGTTCACCACAGATCCTGTCTATTGGCCAATCAGAGGGCTAGAAAGCCATAGGCAGTAACAACAACAGGAGCAAATACTTGTGAGGAGGCATATCATCACAGACTCTCCTTAATGGACTCGGGGAACCAATCATAAGGCAGAGGGACTGATGGACAGCTTGCCTGACAAATCAAACACTGACTTGGAAGACAGAAGTTTCTGGGCTCTGAAGGAGCTTGTGCCAGTCTGAGAGAGACTCAGAGGTGGGCACACCTGTTGCTGCTTGTGAGAGCTGGAGACCTAGCCAGGCCCAGATCTTGGGAGTCTTTTCCTGGGCTCATCCTTGGCTTATATCTGTGCAACTGTGCCAGAAGGGTACCTGCAGAATGAAGCTGCTGTGAGAGAATCTGAGAGGTCCAAACTCTGAAAAAGCTGCTGAGCTGAGGGATCACTAACAGAGACCTGCATCCTACCCAGGCTGCTTCAGAGCCAGGTAAGGAACATGTTAGCCTTTATCTAGTGAGGTTGACTGGAGAACAGGGAGCCATGGGGTGCAGCAAGAGCATATGGGTACTTTGATCTGAGGGAGTTGGACCACAATGGCCTCCTGGGTCTGGGTTCCTTGGGAATCAGGATGCCACTGCACAGTGTTCCTGTGACTGACAGCTGAGCCAGAAGGGCTCTGTCCTGAGAAGTATGGCCCAGAAGGGATAAGTGGCTGTTAGCTGTTTAGAGCTAGTGCAACGTATCATCATCTGCAGGTCTTAGGCGCCTCATCCTTATTGCTGCCTGAACTGCTGCTGTGTGCTGGTTCCTACCTCAACCGATCTCCATCTGTGGGTAACATGAGTGCTGGCGTTGCTGGCTCAGGTTTTGTGTTTTTTTTTGGATTAGAGTAACTTTCGATCTGGATTACAATGTTGGGTTTCCAAACTTTTGAATATAAAGTTGTTTAAATTGATGCACTTTGCACCAAAAAATAACAACACCTCACAAATACAGATTTTTACAATTAATAAAGCAAAACTAGGGCTGGCCCGGTGGCGCTGAGGGTTGAGGCGCTGGACACCACACCTTGTGCCACGCCGGCAACCCGGGTTCGGGAACGGACTCAGGCCACCAGGGGCTGGCAGGGGAGAGGGAGGATTGAGCATCCGACGACTGCTCTCCTCTCTCTGGGGTGGGTAGTGGGGCTTGCATTGCCCTGTAGCAGTGACTGGCGGAGGCCAGCCACACTACAGTGGCATGCAAAAGCAGGGGAGAGCACGGTAGGTGCTCAGCACTACGTGCTCGGATGCCATTGCATGTCCGGCTCTCCATAAAAGGGAGAAAATGTGAAAATGCAGAGGGGCTTACTCCGCGGCTGATGGCCCGCCTTGCGCCCCCTGGAGAGACCTGAGAGGGATGCGACCCAGTGGGTGTGAGAGCAATGAAAGGCTGGCCCACTGGGGAGCGGGTTCATGTGGCCCATACACGACTGGGTCTGGGGGTGCAGGGCCGGCCGCCGGAGATCCTGGGGGCCGATCTGCCGAGGAGGTAGAAACAAGAGTACGATAAAGCAAAACTAGAATTGGTGGACAGTTATTGTTATCGAAGAGTAGTATTTGAGCCACAATTAACCTTTAGTAATCATATTATCACAACTATTGGAAAAGTAAACAAGAAGCTGGGAGTCCTAAGGAGAACCACAAAATGTTTAAAACTTAATAACAGGAAAGGGGTGGCTGAGCAGCTTATTTTGCCTGCCCTGAAATATGGAGAATTAGTATACCATACTACAAACAAACAACTGTTCGATCAGTTAGATAATTTACAATACAAAATTGCAAGATATGTGTTACAATGCAGCTATAGAACGTACCACAGTTTGCTGCTGAGCAAAGTGGGACGGCAGCCCCTACAAATAGACACACTAGGGACTGGCTAACTTTAATTCACACATTTAAGATACTTCAAACCCTGAACATGGCATTTCCCTACTCCTTTTCCCAGTGGACACCAACAGCAAAAGGGGATCATTAAGATCAATACGTTTAAATATAATTCATCAAGAGAAAAGAAAAAATAAATATGGGGACAGAACAGGGTTCCTTGGGAATCAGGATGCCACTGCATAGTGTTCCTGTGACTGACAGCTGAGCCAGAAGAGCGATATAAGTGTCTAAGAATGCTTATATCTCAGACATCAGAAACTGTGTCAGGAGCAAGATGAGCCTCTTTGCCAATGACTCGAAGCTGGGGGCGGTGGTGGATGGGGAGGAGGGTAGGTTAGCCCTACAGGGGGACATGAAGATGCTGGAGGGGTGGTCATGAACCTGGAAATTAAAGTTTAATACTGAGAAATGCAGGGTTCTCCACCTGGGGGCCAGGAACCCAGCTCATGTGTACACCTTGTGAGGGGAGACACTGCAAGCTTCGGGAGGGCGAGAAGGACCTCGGGGTGGTTGTGGATGCCAAAATGAACAACTTTGAGCAGTGTAGAAGGGCTGTGGCCAAAGCAAATAAAATTCTGGGCTGCACAGCCAGGGGGATAACCTCGAGAAGCCGGAAGGTGCTCCTTCCGCTGTATAATTGCCTGGTTAGACCGCACCTTGAATACAGCATGCAGTTTTGCCGTCCGTACTTAAAAAGGTATATTGCACTCCTGGAGAGGGTCCAGAGGATGGCAACCAGAATGATACAGGGTCTGAGGGAGAAGTCCTATGGGGAGAGACTCGAGGAGCTCAACCTGTACCCCCTGGAGGAGAGGAGGAACAGAGGGGATATGATCGAGGTCTTCAAATATCTTAAGGGGGTAAATAGGGTAAGCCAGGATAGGGTGTTCCAGCTGAGGGAGGAGGGGGCCACCAGGGGGCACCCAATGAATCTGGTTGGTGGGAGACAAGGAGATGCTACTTCACTGAGAGGGTGGTGGAACCCTGGAATGCTCTGCCTGCGGAACTGGTGGCTGTAGACACTGTGGAGGGTTCAAAAGAGGCTGGGATAGGTATGGGGGAGGGTGCATCTCAGAAAGGCCATCACTGGAGAGGGAACCCAGTCAGGGGATGGGGGTGGGGGACCTTGTGGGGAGGGTGGGGGAAGCCGCAATGGCACCCTAAATGGGCACTGATCCCCGAGCAGACTCGACAGACCATAGGACCTACTCTGCTGGCTTCCTAGTATGTAGCATTGAACTCCAGAGCAGGTACATTTTCCAATAAAGTTCTACCTACACTTTGTGCACTTCAAGGACAACAAGCTTTTGCTCAGGCAGTCAAGTATTTGTTTCTGTTTACTTGCCAATGCATATAACTGATTAATGGAACACAGATAATAAAGCAAGCAAATGTATATACTGTATATACTAAATGGGTGTTGATTTGTTCATGTCTAATTCTGCCTTGTGCTCTATTATGTAAGTTACATTGTATGTGACTTTTATGCTATTATCCTTTTGTGTTTTTATAGCAACTCTTAGTTGATAATACACAGGACTGTCTTGTAAACTGGACTGCAAAGTCCAAATGACATGTATTTCCTGCATAAAAATAAAGTTTTACCTACCTACCTAAATTGTGCTAGCACACTATGGCCTGTTGTGGGGGGGGGGTGTTAAATTGCAAGCTTGCTAAATTTCATCAAGTGCACCACTGGAAGAACTTAGACAACACAGCCATCAGGCTTGCACTGGGACTTTAGTGTAATTCCTGGGTACCCAGAGTCACTGGTTCTAGTGTTATACTTGAAATTTTAGTTTTAGTACTGGTACCAGCTGAAGAGTATATAACACTTTGTGTAGTGTAATTCATCCTTTTCTGCCCCTTGACTGGGCGGGTGCTTCATAGATCATGTGGGATCTGAGAGGGTGGTAGTGACACACAGTACAGTAGCTCCCAAGGGTTACTGATACAAGTTGGGAGCACTCAAGGGGACTTGCAGCTGTCCAACCCCCTCTTTTCCTTCAGCTTCCAGGCCTGAGTTCGGAGATAAAAGCACTGTTAATTTGTTGAATTTCACTTCTGTGTGTACACCCACTTTGTGTAACCTGCTTTAAGTGTTTATTGGTGAAGGTAACAACTGTCTTATTGGTCCTCAGGTGGTGGTCTAGTTCAATGAAGAGAAGGTGAGCAGGTGCTACACACAACATCTGGACCACTTATTCTCTGGGTGGAGACACCGAGCTGTTTCTTATTTGTTCAGGGATGAACCCCCTACTGTAGGCAAAAGAAGGAACCCAACCCCTCAAGCAGGTGGGCCCTGAACAGTCACAGGGCAGGGGAGTTAGCCCACATACTGTGACCCAGGGACACACAATGGCGACACTGCTGATTTCCTATTCAACATCTGACACACCTGGGAGATTTTCAGATTTTGCCACTGACCACCCCCGCTCCAAAATTTCTGCAAAAGTAAAATAGATTTCAAGAAGCATAGGACTGGTGTGTGTTTGAGGGTCTGGACTCTCAGAAAGTACTCCTGGTAAAGAATGTGTCCCGAGGAATGGGGCAGGGGATCCATCTTGGAGGTGCTAGAGAATGTCCTGAAGGGCTGTGAGAAAATGAAAATTCAGAGAGTAACTTGAGAACCAGGTATCCAGTTTAGAAACCTAATAGTGGAAACTGAGAAGAACTTGGGGGCCGTGAACCTGCCTGCCACTGTGACGCCTGAGAAGTCTCAAGAGGTTTGGGTGGTGATAACCAAAGGGAGTCCTGGCAGCCTAAAAATCTCCTTCACCACACCAGAATTCTTCTGGGAATTTCAAGACCAAACTTGAACTGTTGTTGGCTAGTGAAAAGAAGACCTTCAAGGATATATAGACTTGGTTGCCTCCACAGGCAACCTCTGAAGAATCTGGGCTAGCTCGCCCTACCAGCTCTGACTATTACTGCTGCCTAAGAGTTTTTTCTAGTAACATTCTCACCCCCACAGGAGAAGGTGCTTATGAAACCTGGATCGATTATGCTGTCCCAAAACTACATGAATGGCAATGCACCGAGGCAGAGAACTGAAAAAGAGAGGCAAAAATGTGAAGGGTCCGGCATTCATTGTCATCCAGTCCTTATGTGCCGCAGACATGGAGCTACATGCAGATGAATACACTGCACTGCCACCCTAGACAGTGTGTTCATAAGTAGAGAATCTCGTGATGACCTGTACTGGAAGTTTAAGACCACCAAACAATGCCAAGGTGCGCCCTTCTCTGTGTATCTACATAAACTCGAGAGGGCTTTACAAAAAGTGTACCGAAGAGGAGGAACAGAATCCAAGGACATCAACAAAGTGTGACTAGAACATGTGCCTAAGGCTGCCTGATTTTCAGAGTTACTGCTGTTAAAATTAGGTTTAAAAGAGACTTGTTGATACACCTCCTACTGAGTCCTGCTGCACAAGGCTGGAGAGGCAGAGGAACAAGTGGAACAGAGAGAACCCTGGCCTAGCTCCAGTGCCCAAGTGTTGGACAACAGGGTTTCGCTACAGAGACTGATTCAAGAAACAAAAAGTGTGACAGTCCAACCTGGTATGAACAGCCTGCCCCCTGGAGGGACCAAATCCTTAGCCTCCAGCAAGTCTGTGTCAAGAAATGTCAGCTGCCTTGAACATTGGCGTTCGAGCATCAAATTCTATATTACTGCAGAAAGACCATGCTCAAGTTAACTGACCAAGCTAAAGAAAATGATGGCAAAATCAATGAACCACCAAGCCCTGCAATCGCCTAGAAACCCTGCCTGGGAGGAAGGGTGCCTAGAACCCTGACTTGGAGAAAGGGCATCCAGGGAACCCTTCTGTTCAACAGCCAAAGCATAGAGATGATGTTTACTGCTACTGTTGTGACAGGGATGGGCATATCCAACATCAAGAGTCAGACAGAAAGCAACTTTCAGAGGGTTGCTGACAGGCTAATCCAAGAGAAATTGGCTAAGAACACTGCCAGGCCTTTAAACTTCAACAGACCCCAGTACAGGAGAGTTCTGGTACCCTGGGAACAAATCATTTACAGCAACCATTGCTAAAGCTACAGTTTGGGTTGAAACGAATGCATCAAATACATCAAATACAAAAGCCAAAGTGTCAAGAAATTGGGATGACACTGTGGGGCCTACTGCCAATGTAGAAGTTCCAGTAGATGGACAGCCTGCCCAAGTCCTCCTGGATAATGGTTCCTAACTCATTAGTGTTCAAAAGACTATTTTGATAGAGCCGGCCCAGTGGTGCTGAGGGTTGAGGCATAGAACGCCACACCTCGCGCCACGCTGGTGATCCGGGTTTGGGAATGAACTCAGGACACCGGGGGTCGGAAGAGGAGGGAAAGGACTGAGCGTCCAGAAGACTGTTCTCTCCTGGGGTGAGTTGCAGGAGGCTCCCAGTTCTGTAGCAACCCCCAATGGAGATCAAGGGCAGCACAAGAGTAGAGAAGTTGCACAACGGTGAGATGACGGCAGAGGCAGAGCTGTGCAGGGTCATTGCATGCCACATCTCAGGGGGAAAATACCAAGGGAAAATCCCCAGAGGATCTAGGGAAGCGACAGTGACCCCAGAGGCTGAAGTCCACATTCCAACGCCAGACCACCTTTCCACCAGTTCTCCCGAGCCCCTCGACCCAGCCACTGACCAACTGTCTAGATTACAGAAAGGTCGCCAGGTAGAAGAGGCGGTCCTGCATTGGGAGGCTTACATCCGGGGGGAGCCAGCCGAGTCCGTAGGCTTGGTAAGGGGGTTGCTCAGCCCTTGTACTCCAGATGGAAGGGGTCTCAGGCAGGGAGTAGAGGCAGAGTCCGAGAGGGTACATCTGAAAGATACCCTGGCCTCCAGAGCAGAAATAGAGTATAAAAAAAATAATAAAAGACTATTTCGATATGTATCTGTCACACAAAAGTTGAAATCCCTGGAAGTCTTAGATGTAGGGTGTCTCAGTGAAGCTTCATACCTCCACCTGGGCTTGATTCGGATCTGGATCTCCTTCCTGGTCAACACAGTTGGAACTCCAACTGCTATGAAGACATGTGCCCTGGTATTCCCATGAACAAGTATGTATGAAGAAATTCTGATCACTGTAGGAACCAGTGCCCATATGTATCACCGCCTAGGACAGTTGTGTAAAGAATCTGAAGCCCGACAAGGAAAAGCACCAGTGCCCCTCCATGGACGGTCAGACAAGCTTACACTCACAAAGCCTCTGCCCTACCCAAAGATGAATCTATGGTAACTGTTTGGCACCAGGATTGATCTGAAGTGGTGTTACCCTCCAAAGCAGAGTGTGCCATCAAGAGAATAGTGCACCTCAAGAGATCCTGTCACAATCAGCTGCTGACGCTGGATGACCCTGGTTAAGCTGGTTTGCCAGAGGGGCTCGTAGTCAAACCTAACATATTGCCAGCTAAAGCTCATGCATATGTTGTACAATTAACAGTTCATAAGGCAAATGTTACAGACTGACCAGTGACCTCTGAAGGGGCTGGACCCTCGCCAGGGTCTACTGTGCCAATCTGGCAGGACAGCCACAAGAGTGAGAGAAACCAGCTCCAGAACAAATGGATGCCTCGCTGTTCCAAGTCTGGAGATCCCTCTTCGTTTACAGAGTGGTGAAACACAATTCTAAAGAAGTTGGAACAGGGGACAAAAATTGTCTCCCTGAAGGAATGAGACATTGGGTGCGTCAAAGGCATACAATATCACATCCGGGTCACTGATGAGAGGCGTTTTGGAAGAGGTTGAGAAGACTGGCCCCCACCAACATACATGATATCCAGAAGCACTTGGAGGAGATGCTGACCACAAGCATCATTCAGGAATCTAAGTGTGTTGGTCACATCGTGTCCCAAGATGGCATCTTGGTCATTGGTGAGGCAACACCTGGAGTACTGCATGCAGTTCTGGCATCCATACTTAAAGAAAGATGTTAAATTGCTGGAGGAGGTCCAATGCAGAGCACCAGAATAATCTTCAGTATGGAGGACAAACCCTTTGAGGAGAGACTGAGGGAGCTCAACATGTACGCCCTGGAGGAACGGAGAGATAGAGGGGACATGATAGCAACCTTCAAATATATGAAAGGCATAAATAAAGGTGGTACAGAGGGAATTTTAAGATTAAGGAAAGGGAAGGACACTAGGGGCACAAACTAATGTTGGAGGGTGGTAGATTCAGAAGGGAAATGAGAAGGCACTATTTCACAGAGAGAGTGGTGACAGGGTAGAACACACTGCCTGAGGAGGTGGTATCCTTGAAGACAGTGGGCAGTTTTAAGAGGGGATGGAACAAAGTCAGGGGGAAGGTTGCCAATGAGGCACTGGGGAGGGGTAAGAGCTGATACGGGCACAAAACTGGATATGTGGGTAGGAGAGGGGGGAGCAGCTGTAATATAACAGACTGCTATCTACACACTCAAGCAGACTAGACAGACCATCAGGTCTATATCTACTGGCATTCTTTGTATGTTTGTATCTGTACCAATCCTGGCTAAGTTCAGGCTGTTGCAACCATGCCAAAACCCACCAGGCTGACAGAACTGCAGAGTTTCTTGAGAAACTGCTGCTACTACAGCAGGTTCTTTAAAGACTACACTAAAATCGTCATGCCTCTTAAAGACACAACCCAAGGGTGTCCTCCTGCCAACCAGAAGCACAGTACACTCCTGAGATAGTTTACTACCGAGTGCATGAACCATTGGGTCCCAGATGGACCCAAGCTTGTGATGAAACATTTGAAGAGCTAATCAGACACTTGACCAACACCCCGGCCCGTGTTGGCCTATGCAGACCCCAGAAAACCATGTGTTGCACACAGATGCTAGTCTCAGTGGTTTGGCAGCAGAGATATATCAGGAACACTCACAATGACTTCAGCCAGAGTTTATTCCAGTTGCAGTTTGTCACCTTCAGAAAGAATTTACACTGTGCACAGGCTGGAGTTTTTAGCACTCAAATGGGCAACTCTTGATCAGTTCCGCACCTCAGTCCACAACAATAACAAAACCCCCTCACCTATGCACAGATGACAGCAACACTGTATGCTGAAGGCCATCATTGGTTATCAGGCCTTTCAACTTACGATTACTGCGTGGAGTATAGCCCTGAAAAAAGCAACACTAACATACTATCCAGAAGACACCACCAGTGGTGCCAGGGCCTGAATGGATCAGAGTGCTGTTCAAGTTTTTTTGCAAAAGAGAATTGACAAGTTCCAGCGAAAGGCCCACTAGGCACAAGTGCCTGTTTTCAGGGGTGACCTGGGAGCACTGGGCAGTTAAGTGACTTGCTCAAAGTCACACAGTATGCAAGTGGAGGTTGTGACAATCAAACTCATCTCTGATCTACTGGATGTACCAAGCTTGTTCACAGCTCGTTACTCTAACCTCTAGGCTATACTGCATACCTGTGGTCTACTGCAATGTCATGTCACTCATTAAACTTGCTTTGACACAAATGAATCTTCAAGACTGGAGAAAAGAACAAGTGGAGGATCCTGCAGTCACAGAGACTGCTAAAGCCCTCCAATGAGGAGGAAGTCTCGAATCTGTCAAAGTGAATCATCCTGACACCTCCTTGCTACTGAAAGAGTACAGCAAACTGCAAGTACATGAAGGCATGATTTACAGGGTACCACAGAGCAATAATGGGCCATGCCTAAAGCAGTTATTACTGCTGTCAAGTTCTGCAACTGGCTCTCAAAGCCCTGCATAATGAGTTGGGATACTTAGGTGCTGACAGCACATTGACCCAGGTTACAAGAATGTTCTACTGGTCCCCAGATGAGCACAGAGGTGGAGAACTATTATAAACAGTGTACGAGATACACCCAATACAAAACACTGTCCATCTAAGCAGCACCTTTGGTGAACATTACCTCAGGCATCTCCATAGACTTGGCACTGACTTTTCGAGCTTGGAGCCAGACAAAAAGAACACTGCCAACATAACTGGTAGTGACAGACCACTACTCCAGGTGTGCCCAAGCATTTTCTGAAAAAGACAAAAAGGCAACAACTGTAGCCAAGATTCTATTCAAAAGTACTCTGTTCATTATGGACTGCCATAGAAAATACATTCCGACGAAGGTCGGGATTTTGAAGTTGGCTGATCAAGGAGGAGTTGTCTCTCTGGGGAATTAGGAAGTCATGGTCCACTCCCTGCTACTGTCAGGGTGATCCACAACCAGAAAGATCTGACAAAATCTTAAACATAGAAACATAGAAGTTGACAGCAGATAAGGACCGCAAGGCCCATCCAGTCTGCCTATTTCTTTTTCTACCTTATGAATGTGCCATAGGCCTTTGCTCTGTCAATGACCTATCTATTCATACTCATCTGTATTGCTCCCTTATGCCTGTCCGAAGTCCCGCACTGTATTCATATCCACCACTTCCTGAGGTAGGACGTTCCATGCATCCACCACCCTTTCTGTGAAAAAGAACTTCCTCACATTATCCCTTAATCGGCCTCCCTCTAATCTCATGATGTGTCCTCTTGTCCTGCTATTTTTCTTATATTGAAACATGTTAGACTCTTCCACCTTGTTAATGCCCTTAAGGTGTTTGAATGTTTCAGTCATATCACTTCTCTCTCTCTCTCCTTTGCTCTAGGGTATACATATTAAGTTCAGTTAATCTGTCCTCGTATGTTTTCTGATGCAGTCCCTACACCATTTTGGTTGCCCTTCTCTGGACCGCCTCAATTTGGTTAATGTCCTTGTGAAGGTGTGGCCTCCAGTACTGCACGCAGTACTCCAAATGGGGCCTAACCATTGTCCTGTAAAGAGGGATTATTATCTCCCTCTTCCGACTTGTGATACCCCTGCTAATACACCCCAACATCCCCCTAGCCTTACCTACTGCTTTAGAGGTCTGCCTGGATGATTTCAGGTCATCGCTGATGATGACATCCAAGTCTCTTTCTTGCCCTGTGACTGCCAGCTACTCCCCTCCCAGCCTATAGGTGGCTTCAGGGTTTCTCTTCCCTATGTGCATGATCTTACACTTCTTTACATTAAACCCCAGTTGCCAGTCTTCAGACCATTTTGCTAGTTTATCCAGATCTTTCCTTATTCTGCCCACACCATCTGGATCATCTACTGTGTTGCAGATCTTGGTGTCATCTGCAAACAGACAAACTTTACCCTCCAAGTCCATCTGCAATGTCACTCATGAAGATACTGAAGAGGACTGGCCCCAGGACTGATCCCTGAGGTACCCCACTTGTGACTTGCATCTCTTCTGACTGTATACCATTTACCACCACTCTCTATTTTCTGCCCATCAACCAGTTTGCCACCCAGTTGACCAACGTCTGACCCACCCTGAGCCTACCCAGCTTATTAATCAATACTCTATGTGGAACAGTATCGAAAACTTTGCTGAAGTCAAGGTAGGCAACATTAACTGCTCCCCCTTGGTTCACCACTCTGGTTACCCAGTCAAAGAAATCTGCTAGATCAGTTTGACGGGACCTTCCTTTTGTAAACCCATGCTGTCTTGGATCCTGTGCTCCTATAGATTCCAGGTGTTGCACTATCCTTTCCTTAAGCAGTGTCTCCATAATTTTGCCCACTACTGAGGTATGACTGACTGATCTGCAGTTCCCTGCCTCCTCCCTGCTACCACTCTTGTGGAGTGGGATCACATGAGCCCTTCTCCAGTCTTCTGGGACCTCTCCTGTGCTCAGAGACTCACTAAACAGTTCTGATAATGGCTCTGCTAGTTCCACCCTTAGCTCCTTTAGTACCCTGGGATGTATGCCATCAGGTCCCATTGCCTTGTCCACCCTGAGCTTATCGAGCTCTTGTAAGACCCTTTCTTTTGTGAAGGGACTAGTGCACACCTCCCTCCCCATGTCCATGGTGCAGAGCTGTGGGCCCTGTCCTACCTTCTCTTCAGTAAATACTGAGCAGAAGTATCTATTTAGGATAGATGATTTTACATGGTCCTCGCATACCCCCTTATCCCCTCTGATCTTAGCAATACCCCCATTGGACTTTCTCTTTTCAATAATGTATCTATAGAAAGTCTTGTCACCTTCTTTTACTGTTCGTGCTAGTGTTTCCTCAGTTTGGGCCTTTGCCTGTCTTACTGCCTTCCCTGCTTCCATTAGGGAAGTTTGGTATGCCTCCCTATCTTCATCCTGCTGCATTCCCTTCTATTTCCTGAAGGCCAGCCTTTTGGCTCTGGCCTTTTCTGTTAAATCTTGCTGAATATGTTGGGCACGTTGGACCCTCGTATAAAAACAGAATTGGAGTAAACAAGTAAACATGTTATGCATGCATACAATTGCCCTAGCAGCGAAGCCACAGGGCAATCTCCATATCAGCTCATGTTTGGAAGGGAGACCAGGCTCTCCGTCAACCTTGCATCTGGAGTGTTGTCTGCAGGACACAGTCTAGAAACTTGGACTAAATAAGTTTCAATGACTAAAATAATTGGATGATGCCTATAGGCTGGCTGCAGAACTGTCTACAAAGGGAAACTCAGCAAACAAAACAAGTTATGACACTGGTGTCAGAGCTCAAGAGCTACTCCCTGGAGATAGAGTCTTGGTCTGCTACCTGGGGTTACCAGGAAAGCATAAAACTGCAGATCACTGGGGCAACATTCCATGTGTGGTCACAGAAAAACTTGTGAACTTGCCAGTGTACAGAGTTTGCCCACAGGGGCATCCCAATAGAAGTAAAACTTTGCACCACAACCATTTGCTCCCAATTGCTAGCTGGATGTGTCAAATTTGAACAATGGCCCAATACTTCCCCAGAGAAAGGAAACCAGAGGTTCTCATAAAAACAAGCAAACCTAGTCAGCCTGCACCCAAACTGTATACTAGTGCACTCTGGCCTCCAGAAATGCCTGTACCTAATCCAGCACACAATGCAACAGATTCATCTGATGAAGAGGGTGACCTTGTTTGTTGCCATTCCACTGGGGACAGTCCCATCTGTAAAATGCTTCTGATGATTCATGGACACCAACTACTCTACCCACACAGTTGTATCCAGATGCAGAACCTTTTGAACCCCCAGTTATGCCAACTACTCTTGAACTACAGCATGTGGAAGATCACGCAGAAACCAGCAAAGAGCCAGATAATAGAACTGAAGGAACCAGCTCATTCGAAGGAACCTCAATCACTGGTCAGATGGGAAGGAAATGCGCCACTCTCAGTTGCCAAAAAAACAGAAGTTCCACCGTTGATGCTCAGAATGACTTGTAAGACTGATTCTGAAGCTCAGTTATGACACTCCTGGTGACTCCACCAACCTATCCCCTTTATGTATTGCATCCTAGAATCTATTTCACACACCGTTCCATACCCTGTACTGTGTCCTAGGTTATAATACTGGGATGCAGAGTTCTGGAAACGTTGGTCAGATAGGAACCAAATGTCTATGAAGGAAGCTTTGTGAAAATGCTGTACAGTCTGCAAACCTGTTGCTATTGTTATGCGTCTATGGACCCTGTGACTAGCCTAATTAGGAACCAGTTATTTAGGTAAAAGTGATAGTTGTTGTTGTTACCTGTTTGTGTCTTTCAGATATGCACTGGATAGAATTTGTGGAACTGCAGGAATGACAATTCATGATCCAGGGCAGAGTGTAATCCCCTTGGGGGAGGGTTTATATGGGTTACTTGAGGCTGCCCTCATGAGGCTTCAAACTGCTTGCTGTCATCCTCCCAGATGCCACCAAACTGTCGCTGTGGCTCTCTCATTTACCCACATGTGTAGCATGGTGAAGGAGAGTCACAGTGCCGTTCCATGTTTTGGCGCCTCCTACACTCTGTGTTCATGGTTGTGGCCAAGTTTCTTTGCTCCAGTCCTCTGTTTCTGGCAGCAGGAACAGGAGACCTCAGAGGTGAACACAATCTCCACATGAGAATGCTGCCATACCCTGAGCTGGAGTGCACGTGTAGGGGCTCCTCCCCAGCACTCCCAGCTCCAAAGACCCTGACAGCATGTCCAACTGTTGGCTATTGAAAATCCCCTGGAACCAGCACACTTAGGGGAGCAGAAAAACTAAATAAATTAATGAACTGTGGGGCAAAGCTCCTGCAAGGAGTTGTTTCCTGTTTGCATCTTTCAGATACTCACCCGATGGAACTTGTGGAACTACAGGGACAATTCATGACCCAGAGGAGAGTGTAACCTACCCCCTGATGAGGAGGTTTATCTGGACTGCTTACAGCTGCCCTCCTATGGCTTCCAACTGCTTGCTGCCACCCTCCTGACTACCACTTAACTGTTATAGCAGCTCCCTCACTCACCTGCCTATGTAGCGTGCTGAGGGAGATATGCAGTGCCAATCCATGTTTCAGCACCTGCTGTACCCTACGTTCACAGCTGTGGTCACATGTTTCTTTGCTCCGGTCCCCCAATTCTTGCAGTGGGGAACAGAGATCTCAAAGCTGACAACCACACCAAATCTTTGGTGCCACACGAGAATGCCGCCATATCCAGAGTTGGAGAGCACATACAGAGGCTTCTACTCAGCATTTCCAGCTCCACAGACCCTGATGGCATGCCCAACTCACAAACCTGCCACACCACAGCCACCCCAGACCAACTGGATGACAGTCCAAGAGGGCTGTTGCAAACCTCTGGGACCAGCACACTTAGGGGGGCAGAAAAACTAAATAAATTAACGAAGTTTGTAGCAAGGCTCCTGCAAGAACAGAGATGCTGCCATTCTGATGACCCCCAAACCTCACCAACTGGCCAATAAAAAGGCTAGAAAGCCCTAGGCAGCCACAGCAACAGAAGCAAAGACTTGTAGAGAGGTATGATGTCATGGACCCTCCTTAATGGACTGGTGGGCTCAGGGAGCCAATCAAAAGGCAGAGGGACTGATGGACAGCCTGCTTGACTTGCAAGAGAGAAGTTTCTGGGCTCTGGAGGAGCTTGTGGTGGTTGCAGAGAGACAGAGGTGAGTAGACCTGTTGCTGCTTGTGAGAGTGGAGGCCTAGCCAGGCCTAAATTTTGGGAGTTCTATTCTGGGAACATCCTTCCAAATACTGTGGGCCTTACCTGGGCTAATATCTGTGTGACTGTGCCAGAAGGGCACCTGGAGAATGAAGCTGCTGTGAGAGAATCTGAGAGGTTCAAACTCTGAGAAAGCTGCTGAGTTGAGGAATCATTGACAAAGACCTGCATCCTACTCAGGTTGCTTCAGAGCCCGGTAAGAGTCCTGCTAGCCCTTATCGAGTGGAGTGGAGTGGAGTGGAGTGGAGTGGATTAGGGAACAGGGAGCCATGGACCACATGCCAAGAGTACTTGGGCATTCTCGATCCAGGGGGAGAGGGACTGTGGTGGTTGCTCTTGGGATCTGAGCTTCCTGAGAACAGGGACGCTGCTGCGTTGTGCTCCTGTGACTGATCGCTGAGCCATAACGACTGTGTAGTGAGAAGTGTGAGCTGGAATAGCTGCGTGGCTGCCTTGTCTAGAGCAGGTGCAAAATATCTTCATCTCAAGGCCTCTGGGACCTCATCCTAATTGCTGCCTTACCTGCTGCTGTGTGCTGGTTCCCACCTAGACTGATTTTCTGCATCCATGGATCACTTGAATGCTGGCGTTGCTGGCTGGGGTTTTGTGTTTCTTTGGATTTTAACATTGGGTTTCCAAACATTTTCCTTTGGGTTCTTTAAACTGTGCTGGCACACTATGGTCTGTCTGTTGGGGGGGTTAAATTGCAAACCTGATAAATTTCATTAAAGAGCCCGTGACACAATTTACCTGTCGTTTGCCAATTCCTGTTTTTAGTCAGTTGGGTTTATTGAATGGCTGCTGGCTAATTTCCATGCCTTCTGGTAACCACAATCCATAAGAAATTTGTAGTTTTCTTGGTGCTCGTGAACACGCTTAGCTCTCCTTTTGGCTGAACAGGTGTGAGCTGTGTCTGCTCGTGATGATGTCAGGTTTGGAGTACAAAGTGCTACGCTGCACTCCTAGCCATTGTTCTTGTGGATGAGCAACACCGAATAATGAATGCCGTTTTTCTCCATCTCTCTGTGTCAGGCTAATAAAGGTAAATTTCATGACTGAAAATTGTGTTTGTGTGTTTTTTCTCCTCATGCCGAGCATCGTATTGCATTCCTGTACTGAAATACAGCTGTGCTTTGCCAACAGAGTGTCTGTCTTGGTTAGTCTCATTCATGTATTCCAGTGTTCAGACCTCCTATATATCATCACTGTGCTTTTCTCACAGTCACGCTGCAGGAGTCTATCTATATATCTTTCGAAAGCTTTTCTTTTTTTTGGCAAAACTACAAAGTTTTGTGTTGATGTAGATGGATATCAAAGCAAGAATTTCAGTGAGTACATTGACAAGTCAATCTGAGGGTCCCGTTGTGATGCACAGTGGTTCCCCATCCCACGGTTAGGCAGCCCGGTGTTGTCTCCAGCAGCAAAGTACCAAACGAGTGAAGGCTTTCACAGAATAATTTTGTTCAGCTCTACTGGTCCAGACCATCACGAATTGTCTACTTCATGTGTTAGTCATTACACACACTGGTACACCAGCCAGCTGTCTGGGTCGGAGGGTGGTTAGGCTGCCACCTACCATGGTGTTGCACAGATCCAAAACTCCGGTCGTGGCTTCTATGACCCTGTCTATGCATACTGTGGACGTGCGTGTTGGGGGAAGGGAGAGACAAAGACTATTGGCATATTGTAGTCATCCAGCATGTCAGGCCAAAAAGTAATGTTGCTTCTGTTGTTTGCCCAGTCTTCAGTAGCCAGTCCTGTGCCTCTCTGACCATGTATAATCTTGCTATTAACCCCTTCCACGCATGAACACATACACACACACACACATATACATGGCCATCCTTTCCCATATGTGGCCAAAATTCTAGCTACCCAATTGCCGCAGAGTGCAAACTGTCCGCCTATGCAGAGAATGACCCCACCTGGATGCTAATGGACTGTTCGGTCTGGTCATGGCATATAGCATTCAAATGCAGTGTACAGCCTTTTACCAAATTACATTCTGCACTGTTTTTTGCCCTACACTTGCGTTTTTGTGATGTGTTCTTCTATGTCAGTAAGTGACAATCTGGCGGTGTCCACTGTCACTGTTTGCTGCTGGAGACCGCTCTTGGCTGTATAATCGCTGTGATGGGGAAACGCTGTTCGTCATGGACTGTTGACCACTGTTGGGTGAGGAAGATATGGTGGCACTATGTTCAAACCATGGCTCCCTGATCTTTGTTCCTTGTTGTCATCATTGACGACATGCTTCCCGTCGGCTCAGCAGACTGAGCTGTGTGACAGACGTGGAGGTGTATCTCATATATTTAGCGGCCAGTAAATCAATGGTATTGTCATTCATCTGTTATTGTCTGTCAAAATAAATATTGCCTGTATGTGTTGTATGTGTGGGAAATGTGGAACTAGTGCAGCCTTTG
Source organism: Neoceratodus forsteri (assembly GCA_016271365.2). NCBI lineage: Eukaryota > Metazoa > Chordata > Ceratodontiformes > Ceratodontidae > Neoceratodus > Neoceratodus forsteri. The sequence goes on from CM057450.1 coordinate 987,692,098, forward strand.
TCCAAACCGCATAATCCACATACAGCCTATGCCAAAAAATATGCCAAAAAATAGGTATATAATGGATTTTGATTAGTGCATTGTAAGATAGGCAGCCTTCCGAGTAAAAACCCAGAGCTAGCCTGTCCCACAGCAGTAGTGGTGTACCCAAAAAAGATGTTGCCGGTCTTCGGAGTAAAATCCCAGTGTAGTGTCTTTTGCCTTACTGCTGCACCCCAGAGTGAGTGTTGGATCTCACATCCAAGTGCTGCACCTAGACAGCATTTGGCCTCACGCCCTAGTGTTGCAGTGTAGGGTCTTTTGTCTTACTGCTGCACCCAAGAGTGAGTGTTGGGTCTCACACCCAAGTGCTGCACCCCAGAGTGAGCACTGGGTCTCACACTCAAGTGTTGCACCCCAGAGAGAGAGCGTTTAGTCTTACACCCAAGTGCTGCACCTCAGAGGGACCACTGAGTCTCATGCCCTAATGCTGCCCCAGAGTGAGTGTTGAGTCTCACACTCAAGTGTGCACCCCAGAGTGAGTGTTGGATCTCACACCCTAGTGCTGCACCCAGAGTGAGTTTTGGATCTCACACCTTAGTGCTGCACCCAGAGTGAGGGTTGGATCTCACACCCTAGTGCTGCACCCAGAGTGAGGGTTGGATCGCACACCCTAGTGCTGCACCTAGAGTGAAGGTTGGATCGCACACCCTAGTGCTGCACCCAGAGTGAGGGTTGGATCTCACACCCTAATGCTGCACCCAGAGTGAGGGTTGGATCTCACAACCTGGTGCTGCACCCAGAGTGAGGGTTGGATCTCACACCCTAGTGCTGCACCCAGAGTGAAGGTTGGATCGCACACCCTAGTGCTGCACCCAGAGTGAGGGTTGGATCGCACACCCTAGTGCTTCACCAGGTGAGGTTGGATCGCACACCCTAGTGTTGCACCCAGAGTGAGGTTGGATCGCACACCCTAGTGCTGCACCAGAGTGAGGGTTGGATCTCACACCCTGGTGCTGCACCCAGAGTGAGGGTTGGATCTCACACCTGGTGCTGCACCCAGAGTGAAGGTTGGATCTCACACCCTGGTGCTGCACCCAAGGTGAGGTTGGATCTCACACCCTGGTGCTGCACCCAGAGTGAGGTTGGATCTCACACCTAGTGCTGCACCCAGAGTGAAGGTTGGATCGCACACCTAGTGCTGCACCCAAGTGAGGGTTGGATCGCACACCTAGTGCTGCACCCAGAGTGAGGGTTGGATCGCACACCTAGTGCTTCACCCAGAGTGAGGTTGGATCGCACACCTAGTGTGCACCCAGAGTGAGGGTTGGATCTCACACCCTGGTGCTGCACCCAGAGTGAGGGTTGGATCTCACACCCTAGTGCTGCACCCAGAGTGAGGGTTGGATCGCACACCCTGGTGCTGCACCCAGAGTGAGGGTTGGATCTCACACCCTGGTGCTGCACCCAGAGTGAGGGTTGGATCTCACACCCTGGTGCTGCACCCAGAGTGAGGGTTGGATCTCATACCCTGGTGCTGCACCCAGAGTGAGAGCTGGATCTCACACCCTGGCGCTGCACCCAGAGTGAGAGTTGGATCTCAGCCCTAGTGCTGCACCAAGAGTGAAGGTTGGATCTAACATCCTAGTATGAATCCCCCCCCCAAAATAAAAATTCTTATGGCATTCTGTGTGCAGGACTAATGGCCATACTTTCTGCTTTACATAGGACACATAAGGCGCACACAGTTCATTACAATAGTTTTTCATACTTCTGAATTTTCAGCTGTCATGTATATCAATAAGGGACTAGACATACCACCATTTTGGAGGCATTACTCAACTTCACAAGTGATGCTATCCATTTCGGTACCCACAGCCGGTGCTGTTTCACATCACTTTCTGGGTCCAGTCCTTGCTGTTTAGGCTCACACAGAAAAACCTTGTGAGGAACATAGTACAATTTTGATTCACAAGCACGTAAGGGTTTGGATGTATCCAGTCTTGTCCTTTCAGAAGCTTGGGGTAGCAGTGCACAAGCTAAATAGCAGCACCACATCTATTTCTATCTTGACCTTTCAAAGTGTACTCCTTTTTTTATGCCATCCGTTCGACAAGGCATTGCTGGGTGGATAATGCTGGTGCTGCATTCATGGTTTTGAGTGTGGCACGGACACCCATACCTACAAGTAATGCTAGGCATGGCTTTGTTTATGGCTAGTTCACTCTCTGGGCTCCATTGGTGTACAGTGAAAATGTATGGTTGGGTGATTGAGGGTGGGGGCAATCAGCTGCTATGGTAACCCATAACATGCTGGATGGGACATCTAAACCACTATGCATGTAGTCATTAAAATGTTGTCCTCAGACACTCACTAGTCAGACATCTGGTGAATAATGTTCACAAAAATAAAAAGATATATAAATGAAGTAAATAAACAGTCAAAAATATTGTGTGGCAAATCATCATTCAATGAAAAGTTCTTTAAACTGACACGGGGTGAAACAATGATTTTTCAACTTGTACTCGACAGTGGCGAGACCTGCTGTGCCCCTTACTGTACACTAGTCAAAGGATGTGCTGCCTAACCTTCATTTCAGTCAACAATATGTAGAAAGTCAATGATCCCCTACTGGGTCCCTTTGTCGTATGCTCTACAGTGTACAACAAAACCACGCAACAGTAATTGCGCAGTAGGGAAGAGCAAGAGGGTGCAAAAAAAAAAGGCAGTATGCGCGGTAGTGCAGCCTCTCACTCTCCCAGTCAGAGGATAAGACCTCTGCTGGGACAGGGGTCCACCGAGCAGCTGCCATGGGGATCAGCCACTGGCAGCAGGGAGGCAGGCAGTCACGTTTGGGACCGGGTTTGATTCCGGTCCCAGGCATAGAACGTTCCATTTTCGCACTTTGTGTAATTTTACTGTTAACCCCTCCCCGGAGTAAGATATTTTAGTTGGGGGTTGGGGTCTGAACCGCCTGAAAAAAAAGACTTTATGTCATTGGCAATATGTTGCACTGTATTGACAGCGCGATATATTGCTGTGACATAATGTCTTGCAACATTATGACCCCATGGCCAATGATCCCAATAGATTCACAAAATTCTGTTTTATCTAATACACACACTACCAATCCGACAGAAGCTGGCTGGCTTTTAGTTACAATGTTTAGGATACGTTGTGATAAGCCTCTGTACCACATGAAGGTAGCCAGCCTTATAGAAATCCATTCACAGCAGCAGTCATGCGTGCATACTTGATCGGGTCACTCAAACAATCATGCACTCCAAGTGTAGCACCCACACATTTTCCAAACATCATTCGCAAACTCATAGTAAACCAAGGCATTTGGACACAATTAACTGTCACTTGTGTGCCATCATACCGGCAGAACAGTGTTACCATGGTCAAGAGTCATAGTGGTTTTCACATGTTATCTCCCCGGAAATGTCTCAAACAATTGAAGAGTGACAGTTGATGAAATGCAGTATCCTTCTTTTGAATATGAAGACAACAGCGAGCAACTGGCACCCGACCCATTGATTCAGTTGGCAAACATACAGCCCCTACCAGTTTGAGCCCTTTATATGACTGTGGAGGAATATGAGGCACAGCAGCAGCAGAGGCAACCATGACCAGAAGAGCATCATCTTGATCGACTCAATAACATTGATTGGTATGTGTTTATATCATAATGAATACTTTTACTTCACAAAGTAAAATGAAAAGGCACAGGCATTAGCAGGTGAGGAGTAACCCTTGTGGTATGGTGTCCGATTCAAAATCTACAATGTAATAGTTGACAATGTGCATTCATGGACTGCCCGAACACAGTGCTCTAATAAGTTGTTCAGTGACTAGTGTTCCGTTACCTTTTTAACCGGTGCAGTGTAGCTTTCAAATCATGTACCAAAGTGTAATTGGCGTTCTGCTGCTGGTAATGCCTGATGGCTTTCATTTAATTTTTTGCCCTTTTTTCTGCTACAGTAATGCAAGAAATGCTACATGTTATCACAATGTGTACTGTGTTGCATGCTTTGTTGTGCTGCGGAAGTACGGTTATCTTTGATGTGATGGATGCGGGTGGTGCATGACACATATTGTCTAACTGACATAATGCACACCCTCAAGTGTTTCCATTACGCGATATTTACAATTTGCACCACATTCTCAGTGGGAAGGTTTGTCAAATAATTCTTGTTTTTTCCAATGGGTGAACATGTAAGCAGACAAGGGAGGGTGGTACATGTTGCCTGCATCGATTTTTGCAAGGTCTGCAACACCTACCCACATAAGAGGTTGGTAAGTCAGTTTGGTAGACTGGTAAAGTGCCACAGGGTGGTAAAGTGTGTCAGAAACGGGTTTAGTGTCAGGGCATAGAGGGTAGTGGTGAATGGTGTACCATTTGTGGAGATGACAGTGACCGTTGCTTTGCCACAGGGATCCATCCTGAGTACAATGTGAAAACAAACTTGTACGTTTGGCCATTACCCTTTCTCACCACCGTTCTCGAGAACCATACTGTTTCTCTCTTTTGCTTGCCCTTGTGTGCCGTTTTGATGCATTGGATCATAACCTCCTCTATGGCTCTCTTCCAGTGTTCCCACTGCTGTTTGATTCCCACTCCTGTCTCCCTCCTTGCCAGGGCCTCTTTGATACACCACCCCATTTTAGCTAAATCCACCATCCTAAAGTGTAAGCACTGTGCCATAGTGTGACTTGCTTGTCTCTCTGTCCCAACACCACACCGCACTTTGTGGTGGACGCTGGAACAAAGTTGACATTCCTCCTGGACTTTGGTGGGTCTGTCCCCATCGGTTACTACAAAGTCAAAAATTTCCCAATCCCTGATGAGATCAATGACCAGCTGTCTGATGAAGCAGCTGGTGGTATGGTTCAGTCCATGTCTTGGATATTGAATTCACCCAGTGGTGGAATCCAAGAATGCCTGAGATGTACATGGCAGTAATTGCTTATTGTGGCTGCAGCTTAGGTAAATATGTACATTTTTTAAAAGAGATCTTTCCAAACGTTTGCTACTATCTCCCATAGGTGCTCATGTCATGGTTGTGTTCCTATGGAAAGTGCAACAGAGTCTGTATGCTGCTGTGAACTTGAAGAGGTCGTAAGGCGTGGATAAGATCACTGCTGCATAACTGGCCACCCTGGTTTTGGCACCGTCTGTCTCGACATGCGTGTTGCAGACAGCATACTTCACATTTCGACAGTATCATGGTGGCATGGTTGGTAAACCGACACATGAGTAAGTACCTGGAAGTCGTATCACGACGCATTACTTTTCATAGTATTAAGTGCAATTATTTTAATAAATGAAGTATCATACCATGGAACAGCACAATGCAGTCACATTATCGGTGTTAAATCATTAGTAGAGAATGTTGCTGGTGAGTAATGGAACACTGAATCATAGAAATTGAAGGTAGACAATGACCGCTAAGCACGACCTGTCCGCACTGTTTCCATGTCTACTGTGAAAGCCTCACACCCTACTTGATCTATGGCGACATATGGTGTTACCGCATGGGTCAACTTGCTCGGGTCCCCTATACTTGTTCTGTGCATCTGTAAATTCAACAACTTGGTTTTCCCCCACCTCCTCCACCACCTGCACCTTTTCCACTGGTAGGCTTTTTCATGCATCCCCAACCCTTTCGTTGCTTAATAATTTCCTAGTGCTAACCTTAACCCTGCCAAGTCCCAACCTTATGTCTTGTGCCTTCATTCCATACATTTTCCTTTTCTGAAACATGCAATAGTCTTGAACCCAATTTCGAACTCTTACATTGGTGTGTGCTTCTCCCATGTCTCCCCTGTCTCTACTTTCCTCAAGGGTATACATATTTTGGTCTCACAATCTGCCTTCCTCTGACTTTTGCTTCATGCCCTTCACCTTTTGCTTTACCTTCTTGGAACTACCTTCACCCTGTCTGTGTTCTTACGGAGATCACCAACAATCTGTTCATTGGCATCACCGCAGCATATAATCTGCTGCTGTTAACTCGCAGTATTCATCAGAGCATTCCACTGGATCTCCCAACACCCTTGTTACATTGCTTGATAACCTTTCCCTCATTTGCTGATTACCCACAAATCCCATTCCTGTATGGACTACTTTGTCTTCTGTTTGTGGCTTTTCAGCTCTGGACTGATGTCACTGCATCCCTCTGTGTATCCCGGTACAGCACCCTATCCGACTAATGCTGGGTTTGATTATATTTCATTAACGGTGGCATTCTCAACCGCACCATAGCATCCAGCTCATTTGTGAACCATGGTTTCTTTGCATTTCTCTTGCCCCTTTTTTAAGTAGCATAATGCTATGATTATATGATTGAACCATGTTGCCATTCAGATGGGTACATTCGGAATCCACTAAGCACCATGGGCACTATTCAAGAAAGCAGGTGAAGTGCAGCACATAGATAGCCGTACCCCCCTGGCAGCTCCGCACCCACATTCACGAACAGTGGTCCCCACCCCTGGTGCGCAGGTTGCGTGGGTGGTCCAGTGCGGAGCAGCACATATCCCATCCACACCCTTAGTGAATAGGGACCCATGTTTCTTTCCATGCCAGGCCATGCTTGAAACAAATGCTCATTTACTAAAGTCCACCCATCTGATATCCCGTGTTCTACCCTCTCCTTTATGTGGGGTGACTGCCACTGAACTCCTGTCCACCTATCTGTGTGGTATGTCTGCATTTGTTCAGATATGAAAAAGAAATTCTCACATGCAACTCTTTTTCTCTTTCCTCAGGTGTTACAGGTACACCGCATACAGACAGTTTGTTCGGTGGTGCTGGGGCTACCTTGCAAGACATGAGAGAGTTCCAATTCCTGCCTATGTGGTCGTACACATAAGAACTGCCTTTCCATCGGCTGAATACTGTGGATACCCAGAACTGGATGAATTACTTTTTTAATAGTAACTTTATTACAGTATCACCCAATATGGTACTGGTTATCTCAGTTACCAACACAGTGTGTGTAACTGCTATCCTAGTAAACATTTTTGGTGCACCTACTGGTGTCGTGTTTTTCTTTTATGAGTTCCTGTTACCTTCATTTTCAGTTCATTAATGCTGCAGGATTTGAGTGACTAAGGGCAGTGTCAGGGGTAATGATAATGGCAGTAGGAGCGGGTGAGGAGAGAGACACAGTAGAACTAAAGGTGGCACAGGAGTGAACGGATGGAGAGAAGGACTTCAGATACATTATCGATGGAGACAGGGTGTGTGCCTCAGTACTGTAAGACAGCTCATGTGGTGGCACTACACCAGCATGGACCCACGGACGAGCAGTGTAATTACAGGGTTGTGAGCACAACTACATAGTATAAGCATCACTGCAGGCCATATGAAAGGAAAGGATGGAGTCCTTCGTTGAAGGAAAGGGCCCACTTGTCAACCCACAACCTGGGTTTGTCATGGTTATGTTTGTGTAAAACCAGTGGGGGGACTGCTTCAACTGGGACACAAGTACATTAGACAGTGGATAGGCAGGTGGCGTAATAAACGAGTAATTCAGCAAAGTGTTCAATACAGTGATGGATGACTGGCTGAACATCAAGCTAGTGCACATGGTAGTTTGAGACAAAATTCTGGGGTGGGTTCAGGGTTGGCTAATGGTCAGGAACCAGAGGGTGGTCATGGGGGGAGAGGTTGTAGGTCACAGCCTAGGCTTGTCAATAGCGTTGTTCCACAGGTTGCAGCACTCATACTGATGTTGCTCCACATATAGATTGTAGCTGTAACGCTGGTGATAACAGGGATACACTAAAAGGAAATGAACAAACCATTTTTCTCCGACCAGGTGGAGAAGGGATTGCATATGGTGACAGAGTAGGTAGTGGTGACAGAGACAGTGACCAGTATCAAGGCTGTGTGTGTGTGTGTGTGTGTGTGTGTGTGACTGAAGATGCTTAGTATGGAACGGGCACTGCTGGGAGAGTGAGAGGGTGGGGGGATTGTGTTGTAAATGGCGATTAATGACTCAGGGTGGAGTGGGCAAGGTGGTGCTGCTCAATGGTATTAAAATAGCTGTACAAGCGAACGTACTCTGTAGAGCTTAGGATCTGCAAGAAAGCGAGTTGTGCTCACAACAGAGAGGGAGGTGAACCTTACAATCTACAATTGTCTTTGGTTTGTAGCAGTTCATCAGAAAAGCTAATATTCTTCAGGTGGAGGCTACTTCTAACTGAAAGGTGAAATAAGGAACTTAGAATCATCAGGAAATCAACAGAGGGAGGTGGACCTTGCTTTACTTTTGTTACAATTGTTAATCTTTTCAGTGCAGGAAGAGTTTAAACCCAGAGGGACTAAATACTTTTATTGTGTCTGTCCTTGTGCACAGCTGACTTGATTGGAATTATTGATTGACTGTTTGCATTGCAATATTTGTAATACTGTGAGTTATTCACTGGGCTAAGAATTTGTCATAAGTCCTGAAGTGAGTGCAGGTTACAGGCTGTGTATTTGACCCAGACAATGCCCAGGGGGTGGAAACTGTTTTTTGTGTTTATCTCTGTGGGCCTTAAAAGGCAGTTTTGGGGCTGACTGCTTTCAGAGCACAAATCACCAGGCTGTTTTGGGGCTGGGGAGGTTTACCTGTGTTTGACTTGGATGTCTGGATTTTTCCCTGTTTGATTAGCAGGGTATTTTCTCTGTCAAATTGCTGGGTAGAGCATCTTGCTGACAGGAAGGCACTAATCGCAGCGGTGGGTCAGAGCTTTTAGCTGATTGTTTCGTGAGGGCATAGTTTAGGCCCAAACCCTACCCACCCTCACCCCCGAAATAGTTCCTTTATACTTGGGGTTCTGACATCATTTCCTCAAGAGGGCAAGGTGCATATCACTGTCATATCCTTTCTAGCACACTGCACTGACAATATAAGCATACACACTGTATACTATATATATTTCTATATAACAAACCAATCACACACAAAAAAAAATTATAAACAGGATAAACAAGAAGGTAGACAGACATGTGGGGAGTAGTGCGACGTGATGGCTGTGGGGCAGCAGTCTTCTGGGAGTCTTTCTGGAGGCTGAGATGTTGCCCTATTTGCAGACAACTCTCTGCCCTGAGGGAGGAAGTTGTCTGTCTTCAGGCCACACTGGACAGTAGTAAGGGAACCTCCCCCCAGGCCACACTGACAGTAGTAAGGGAACCTCCCCCATCCAGGGAGCACCACAGCTACCACCACTACCTCAGAGGTTGCGAAGAAAGCACAGCAGTTGGACCACAGTGGGCTCAGGGAGGGTGAGGGTGGTGGAACAGAGGCACACCCAGTCAGTTGTTCCACTCCATAATTCATACACCATTCTGGGGGACCATAGTTCCTCTATGGATGCACCCGCAGAGGAGACTAAGGAGGTTGCGGACAACTGTCACAAGGGAGGCCCACAGGAAGGAGGCAGAGGATACCACAGGGAAAGGAAGCAGCTCCTGGTGGGGGACTCAATTATTAGGGAGACAGAACTGGGGGGGAGCAGGGAAAACTGAAGTAAGGTGCCTGCCTGGTGCCATGGCTTGAGGGACAGGAAGCGCATCCTCAGGATCACGAGAACAGCTGCACGGAGTCTGAGCTGATGTCATTGTCCACCTAGGGACAAATGACTTGGCTCATCATGAGATTAGAGCAGTGCAGGAAGACTTTGTAGAGTTGGGGAGGGGCCTAAAACAAGTAGCACACACAGTATCCTTCTCAGAGGTGCTGCCTGTCTATGGCATGGGTGAGGCGAGGGTACTTTGCACCATGCGATTTAATGAATGGTTGAAGAAATGGTGTGGAGCACAGGGATTTGGCTTCATTGGGGACTGGGGTTCCACCTGGACAGACACCAGCCTATACTGGCAGGATGGTCTGCATCTGTCCAGGAAGGGAACACGTATTTTGGGCAATTGGTTTAAACACTTCATTGGCAAGCTTTTAAACTAGGCAAGGGGGGGCACTGATAAGCAGCAGGAAATTCCCAGCCTCCCCCTACAAAAGAGGGTACTAAATGAGAAAAAGACCAAGGTAGAAAGGACAGTGGGGGATGCTGCTACAAAAGGTACAGTCATCAAAAAATGGAGAGCAATGAGTACCAATGCCCGTAGTCTGGGTAACAAGCTTCTTGAATTAGTAGCCTTGATGGAGGAGGAACATTTGGATATCGTGGCAGTCACAGAAACATGGTACACACAGGACCATGACTGGGACATAAACATACCAGGATACAATATCTACAGGAGGGACAGGGAGGGTAAGAGAGGAGGAGGAGTAGCTCTCTACATAAGGGAAGGAATCAAAGCAACAGAACAGAAGGAAAACAGGGAGGAGAAGAAGCACTGTGGGTCAACTTGGAGACAGGTAATGGCACCACAATCCGCACAGGGGTTGTATACAGACCCCCCTCAGGGTGAGGAAATGGACAAGGAAATGATAGAAAGTATACTTAGAATGGCAGAAAAAGAGGAGATATTGCTGATGGGTGATCTAAATATGCCAGATGTTAACTGGAGTGCAGTTGCAGCAGCCACTTCTAAGAGTGGGGTTATTCTAGATGCCCTACAGGGGGCATGCCTTAGACAACTAGTATTGGAACCCACTCGAGAGGGAGCAATCTTAGACCTGGTTCTCTCAAATGGAGATGGAGAGAGGATCACAGATGTAGAAGCAGGTAGCCATCTGGGAACTAGCGACGATCGAACAATATGGTTCACAATAAACGCAGTTGTAGAGTCAAGCCATACAAAGGCAAAAGTACTGGACTTTAGGAGGGCTGACTTTGCCAAAATGGGTGAGTGTCTAAGGAATGCACTAGCAAATGGGCAGGAAGGAGGGGTGGAAGAACAATGGGGAATAATAAAAACTGCCATCACAGAGGTAACAAGCCTTTGTGTGAAGCAAATAAACAAAACAAAACGATGTAAGAAAACACTATTGTTCTCAAAGGAGGTGGCAGTGAAGGTTTAAGAGAAAAAGAAAGCATTCAGGCAGTACAAGGAATCACAGAAGGAGCAGGACAGAGAATTATATCAGTTAAAGCAAAAATAGCCAACTCAGTTAAGAAGGGGATAAAACCTTTTATAGGTACATCAGGGAGTGTAGGAAGACCAAGGGAGGGATAGTGAGGCCTTATAAAGGGGAGGGGGTGGGCAGAGGGTGACGGCGAAAAGGCAGAGATACTTAACAAATATTTTTGCTCAGTATTTACAAATGAAGAGAGGGAGGTACCTAAACCAAACAACAGAAACACTCTGGATACAGAAGTTGATACCAGACCATTTACAAAAGAAAGGGTTCTGAAAGAACTCTTAAAACTGAAGGTGGACAAAGCAATGGGGCCTGATGGAATTCATCCCAGAATTCTAAAAGAACTAAGGGTAGAACTACTGACACCACTGACTACCCTCTTTAACAAATCATGGGAGGATGAGGTGGTACCTGAGGACTGGAGGAGGGCAGATATGATTCCACTTCACAAAAGTGGGAGCAGGGCAGAAGCAGGAAACTACAGAAATGTTAGTTTAACCTCAGTTAATAGGGAAAATGATGGAATCACTTCTGAAGGAAAGAACTGTCGAGTACCTAGAGGCCAGAGGGGCACAGGACCCAAGGCAGCATGGATTCACAGCGAGAAGGTCATGCCAGACGAATCTAATAGATTTCTTTGACTGGGTGACCAAAGCAGTAGATCAGGGAGGGGCTGTGGACATGGCCTACCTAGACTTTAGCAAGGCATATGACACAATCCCACATAAAAGAATAATATACAAGTTAGCCAGCCTGGGAGTGGGTCCCAAGATGATAGCCTGGGTAAAGAATTAGCTGGAGAATAGGACACAGAGGGTAATAGTAAATTGAGTCCACTCTGAAGAAAGGGGGTTACTAGTGGGGTACTGCAGGGTCCAGTATTAGGACCGGTCCTCTTCAATGTCTTTATAAGCGTTACATTGCAGAGGGCCTGAAGGAAAAGTATGACTCTTTGCAGATGACACAAAGATCTGCAACACAGTTGATGCACAAGGTGGGGTGGAAAGGATGAGAAGGGACTTGGAAAGGTTAGAGGAATGGTCAAATGTATGGCAGCTTAGATTCAATGTTAAGAAGTGCAAGGTAATGCACCTGGGAAACAAAAACCCAGGGGAAGAGTACACAATGGGGAGATACTAACAACAACAAAATGGAAAGAGACCTGGGGTAGTCATATCAGATGACCCAAAGGTGGGCAAGCAATGTGAGAGGGCAGTAAGGAGGGCTGGGGAGATACTGGGATGGCAGGGAGAGGCATCACCAGTAGAAAACAGAAGTTGTTATCCCTCTGTGCAGACAGCTGGTGAGACCCCATCTGGAGTACTGTGTGCAGTTCTGGAGACCCAATCTCATAAAGACATAGACAGGATGGAAGCTGTCCAGAGGAGGGCAACTAAAATGGTGCAGGGTCTGCACCGGAAGACATATGAAGAGAGATTTAGGGAGCTTAATATGTATAGCCTCGAGGAAAGGAGGGAGAGGGGACATGATAGAAACTTCAAGTACTTCCAGGGAATCAACAAAGTCCAAGAGGGTAGCATCTTTCAGAAAAAGAGGTGTGCAAGAACAAGGGGGCACAATTTGAAGATAGAGGGGGGCGGCTCAGAGGTAATGTAAGGAAGTCTTTTTTCACAGAGAGGGTTGTGGATGCATGGAACAGCCTTCTGGAGGAGGCTGTGTAGTCAAAAACTGGTAGAATTCAAGCATGCATGGGACAGTCATAAGGCAATTCTAGGGGGTGGGGGTAGGAAAAAGTAGGCTGCTGGTTAACTAGAATCTGCAGCTTATCCATTAGGTAAGGAAATTGGCAGACTGGGTGGGCCAAGTGGTCCTCATCTGCCATCAAATTCTATGTTTCTATGAACTTCATGGTATGTTTGTTCCAGAAGTTTTGTGTGTTCCTGTATTCATATCTGAAGGGTAACATCATGTATTCACAGTGGAACTGTCACATATAAGAAAACTAATGGAGTTCTTGGCATAGTTGACTATGGTCGTGGATCCGAGGAGGAGTGTGGGATGTGACCTACTTGGATTTCAGTGATGCCTTCTCTACCGTTATACACAGAAGACTTGTGAACAAGCTGGGCAGTCTGGGAGAAGGTCACAAGGTAGTAAACTGTGTTATGATCTGATTGCATGATAGAAGACAGGTGGTTGTGGTAAATGTGGCTCACTCGGAGGAAAGGGGGGTGGACCACTGGGGTGCCACTGTGATCATTCCTGGGCCCAGGCCTGGATAATGTCTTCAAAGTGCACACTGCGGTTGTGCTGGAGGAGAAGGTGTGCCTCTTGGTGGGTAGCAATAATATGCGGAACAGTGTGCACAGTCCAGGAGTGGTGGAAAAAAAAGGTGGAGGGGAGGGACAGAGGTAAACTAGAGGAATGGTCACGAAAGTGGAAGATGAGATGCAATGCAAAGGGGAAAAATTATGAACTTGTGGCACAAGAACCCAGGGGAGGATTATCTAAGAGTGGAAGAGATACTGATGGTAACAAAACAGGAAAGGGATTTGTGGGTAATCATATCTGATGACTGAAAGGTGGCCAAACAAAGTGGCAAGGCAGTGGTGAGAGACAATGGAATGCTGTTGGTACACCGGGAGTGTTATTATTAGCAGAAGGAAGGATGTGGTGTTTCCACCAAACAGTCCATTGGTGAGGCATCAATTTGGAATACAGTCTCCATTTCTGGAGACTGTATCTCAGTAAAGACATATAGACAGTGTGGAGTGCTTTTAAGGCAGGGCAACAAACCAAGCAACACAAGAAGCAGTTATACAGAGTTAGAGTCGTTGAATATGTCATAGTATTTATAGGGATTGGGACTGATGCTAAGGAGATGAGTAGCTAAGCATGGCAATGGGTGGAAAGAAGCTTACAATTGATGATTTTATATGTCTCCTTTGAGGAAAAAAGACCATACTTGTTCAACAGTGAAGAACAAAAAGTGTGTAAGAGATATATACCCTTTGATGTAAGCAATCACAGAAATCAAGACAGGAAAGTGAGAAGTACAGGTAGTGGGGGTGCTTTGAATAGAATCCGGCATTAAGGTGTGTAAGGTACAAAGGAAGTGCTAAGGGATTTGAAGTAGAGTGAGACAAAGTGCAAAGGAAGTGCTAATATATTTACAGCAGAATAAGACAGGATGCTCAACACAGTAATTAGGAATCTAAATTGTGTGCAAAGTGGCTGTGAGAAGAGAACACAATGAGATCCTAAAGCAGGGAATAAAAGGTAAATCATTATGGACAATAAAACATGTTTGAGGACTGCAATAACCACACCATAAAAAAGTTAAAAAAAAGTGCTCAAGCTACAGTCCTGCATGATTCCCTGAAAGTTAGCAATAAAGGCGGTTATATATTTGCATTTTCCTGTCATGAACTAATTTTTTGGTGCTTGTGGTTTGTGGTGGTTGGGGGGGGGGGGGTAGGCTGTTCAGAGAAAACACTGGTGTCTTACACCTTGCATCAACAAAGCATAGATAGTGTGACCCAGCCCCCCATGGAAATAAAAATCGTTTATTTAGTGCTTTGTGTATGTCTTGACGCCGAACACAAGGTTTTTATTGCAGGGTGTGCTCATGAGTCATGCACATTGCTAGTACAGTCCTGAAATCATGGATGTCATAACTTGTCCAAAAAATAAAGACAGGTGAAGTAAGAGAGATAAGACCGCAATAAAATTGTACACGTTGAAGGACGGCACCGCTGATTGGCAGCGTGTAGTCCCTACTGCCCCCACTCTGTGTCTGAATGTGAGTGTAGGCACAGGTTAATGACCAAAGTACAGTGGCATGTGTGCTGAATGTAAATAAAGCTCCTGTTGTCACACTATGTTTTACTGATATAAAAATGGGTGCGAGTAGAGTGCTGTTTAGCACATATGACAACAGTGACCCTATAAACGGTCGTGAGGAAGGTCCTATCACATTACGGCACACATTATGTCACAGAATTATACAATCGCAGTGATAAATATGCCACAGACAAACTGTGCACAATGAAGCATATAGTTCCATTCCATCGTAGGCATACTGCCAGAAAACTAGTGTAGCAAATGTGTTGCACTTGAAGACATGTTGAGGGTAAAGGATAAAAGGTTCACTGATGTGTCACCTGGCAGTACTATATAGATGCATAAGGGAAGGTAGATAGAAGACATCCATTTATATTACCTATGCACTTGTCAAACAGTGACAAGATACTTCGGGGTGAACAACCACGACATATAGCTCACTGGTAATGTGGCACTGCTACTTTTATTTCAGATCAGGCAATGCAGGGGTTCGATGGCACGTCAGCAATGAGGAGCCCACCATGGAAACCATGACACAGCGGGTTGGCAGCCAAAGCAATATGAAGTAATGCCACAATGAAAGGTACAGTAATATTATCGGAAAAGCTGGGGGGGGGGTGACAAATGAACACATCAGAAGCGGACCAGCGGGTGGGTTTGTTTGATTGCTGTACAGTTGGACGCAGAGCCGGTCACTTGACAGCATCCTGTAACTGTACTCCACATTTATGTTGTTTTCCAAACTGTATGACTGCCTAATTGTCCTTTTATTCGATACATTCCACACATGCTTTCTGTCCTTATGTCCTTGCTATTGTACAGCGGAGTGTGCCTGTTGGTGACGGTGTACTGGTGTCGATGCGCTCTGACAGACGTTCTATCACCTCAAATTTTGTACACTTTTTTTGTTTTACTACTGTCACCTGTCTGCCACGCCCCCTGGCCAAAGACTTGCTTCTCACTACTGCCGTATACTTGTTATGAGGGGCGTCCAAAGGGTATCCATATTTTCTATGGAATGCATCACCCTATTAGAGACCGCTCACTCCACTAACCTGGTTGGTACCATGCCAACAACCATGCCACAAAACAGATCACAGACAGATACCCTGTAATGTGACCATACAAACTGACAGCTCGAGCCTCATCTAAATCATGTACATGTGTGTGAATTAAAATACTGTTTGCCGGCTGTCTTTTCCGTGGCACTAAGCAACATTAGCAGTACTGTGGCATAATATTTACTGAATATCTTGAGTCAGCAGTAATGGTAAGTACTGTGCCATTCTGTTTTGGGGCATGAGCATGAAAGTGTCGTGTGCTGCTGAAGAAGTTAGCAGCTCAGCAATGTGCAATTTCGTCAGTCAAGTGTTTCATATCATTGGGAAACACTATAGTGCCAGGAGTATCAACTAACCAAATATGTTGCGTATGGAGGGTTGAGGAAGGGAGCAATTCTATGTACCGCTGGCAAAAGGTATCACAATTTTCTATGGCATGCCTAACCCTATTTGGGACTGCCCGCTTCCCAGACCTGGTTGGTACCATGCCAGCAGCCACACCACAAAACAGAATAGTAACAGGTAAGCTATACTGTGAAAGTCCAAATAGACAGCTTGAGCCTCATCAAAATATTTTTTATCAGTGGAAGGCAAAATGTCATTTGCTGGATGCATTTTCCGTACACCAAGGCAATATTGCAGTACTGGGGCATGGACATGTGTGTTTAGTTGGCTGCGGTAAAAGTTAGCAGCGCTGCAGTGTGCATAACATTTTTGGAAACCACTAATTTTATTGTGAGTGCTGACAGTACCAACCAGGTGTTGTACAGGAGGGTATAGGGAGGGAACAATTGTATGTACCACTGGCCAAGTAAAACTAGAAGGACTGCTCACACAGAACATGGTGGGACTGCTTTGATCGCAGAACAAAACAGCGCCATGACTCCAGCAAACAGACTCGAGCTGCCCAGACCTGACGTCGAGTCTTGAACTACTGAGCGACAGCTACTGTTGAGTGGGGATGCGCATCTAACCAGTAGCTGGAAAATGGATGGAAAAGATGATAATAGAGGTACAAAATTAACAAAACACACACATCAGCTGTTACTGTTTAACGCAAACTTCTTAAAAATGTACAGTAGGGCAAATCATGTCACAGGCTCTTTAAGTGCATCACCAAAAGAACCCAGGAAACAAGGCTACCAGGCCTGCAACAGGATTTTAGTGTAATTCCTCAGTACCCAGAGTCATTGGTTCTTTTGTTATACTTGAAATTATAGTTTTAGCACTGAGTCCAGCTAAAGAGTATACAACACCCTGTGTAGTATAATTCATCCTTTTGTGCCCCTTGCTTGGGTGGGTACTTCATAGATCATGTGGGATCTGAGAGGGTGGTAGTGACCCACAGTACAGTGGCTCCCAGGGGTACTGCTACAGGGTGGGAGTGCTCAAAGTGATTTGCAACTAACTTCCTCTTTTCCTTCAGCTTCCAGGCCTGCATTCCAAAATAAAAGCACTGTTCATTTGTTGAATTTCATCTGTGTGTGTGTGCCCACTTTGTGTAACCTGACTGGAGTATTTATTGGTGAAGGTAACAACTGTCTTACTGATCCCCAGGGGTTGTCCAGTCCACTGTAGTGAGGTGGGTAAGTACTGCATGCTAGGAGGTGTTACTGCACACAACATGTGGCTCACTTATTCTCTCTGGATGGATGGACAAAGCTACTTATTTGTTCTGGGATGAACCCCTCAACCGCAGGAGAAAGAACAAACAACCCCTCAGCCAGGTTGGCCCTATACAGTCACCAGTTAGGGTGTGTGAGCCTGGACATGTTAACCTGGGGGTCACAAAAGCACAGGACTGAAATGCACCTGAATTTTTAAGAAGAGCTGAAGAGTGATGAGTCACACAGTCTGTGTAATAGTCCACATGTCTTAGCAATGCTGGTGACATTTTCCATTATAGTGCAGCACGGGGAGTTTTCAACAGTGACCATTTAAACTAAAGAGAAGTGCTGTTTGTATTCTGGAGCGGGACCTGTCGTCAGCATTCTGTGGTGAGGTTTATCTGACTAAAGAGAAAATTAGGAGACACAGTTGGTCAGGGATTATTTTTTGAACTCTTTGTTTATCCTCCTATGGCCCCCAGACCCTCTTTTCTCTCGGATCCCCAAGTTGTCCACGTTCCAACCCGCCGAGGATTCTGCCTCTAGAGTGCACACTACTTCGAGAAACTTCAAGCCCCTGGTTAACCCCCTGGATGGGGCAAGGAAGGCCCCTTACCTTCCTTGGACGTCATGGAAGCATGCGGACACAGCGAAGTCTACCCTCTGCATCATGGAAGTGGAGTGGGGGATTGTCGCCAGGACCATCTGGGGGATTTTTTCTCCTTGTACTTTGAAGCCTCCCCGTTGTTGATGTCAACGCACGGGGAGAGCCAGTGAAGTGGGGTGTGCTGAGACGCATCTCTCTTCAAGGCCCTTTGCCGACGTCAACCCCTCCCTTTCCATTGGCTGCTTTGGCCGCACTGTCCATCACCAGGTTCACCCAGTAGGTGGCAGTATCATGGCGGAGCAGGCCTGCAACCCTCCAGAGAGAGAGCAGCCATCTGGTGCTCCATCCCACTCCCCCCCCCGGCCGACTCCCCGGCGACCCAAGTCCATTCCCAAACCCGGGTCGCAGGCATGGTGTGAAGTGTTACATCCAGCGCCTCAACCCTCAGTGCCATCGGGCTGGCAGGGATGTTTATTTTGTTGCTGGAGTAGGTTGGAGACAAAAAAATAGCACTGGGGGTAGGAAAATTGGGTCTGGCTTTGTTTCCATTCACTGGAGTGGTAGTGTTTATGACATGCATGTTTGTGCCTTTAGTATTGCACTGTGCCTGACTCTGCTTCCCATGTGGATCTCCCGAAGGGGGTGTGAATTGACTAGCCTCGGATTTTTGTTTAATGTTGACTGGGGTTATCTGTTATAAAAAAAAAAAGTTGTTTCAGAAGTCTTGGTCATTCAGGCTATAGCTGAGTGAGGATGAGTAAGCAAGTGAGGGAGCTTGTGGGAATGAACTAGGGAACGGAGGCAGCACAGTGTCTGCATGTTTTAAAAACAAAGAATTCTGGAAACCATACAAGATAAGAAAGAAACATGAGACAGCATTTACATTGGTGGTTTATTGCTGCTTTTGATAATGGACAGTTTTTCTGGAAAAAACTGCAGTCATTTTAAAATGAAGATTCCAAGTTGGCACCTTTATCTAAGATAAAGGGCATAGATTGCTAGGTACATTTTTTAGTCCTTGGCTGTGCTACAAAAAATATGTAAGCCTGTCTATGTTGTCTGTATCAGAAAACAGGGATTTTCCTATACCTTTTAAAAGCAGGTGAAGCTAATCCTGGAACTGAACTCACAATGCCCTCCTTGTGACAACATCACAGTGTATGGCTGAGGAAATGAATGTGATACCATAATTAGGGGGGTTTTGACTTCTCCCAAATATGCCTCGGCTGCAGATGAACTGTCTTCTCTTTTCAAATAAATACCCTTAGAAGGGAAGCCTGGAATGGCTGGAAATTCCTGTTTGAGTGGAATGTAGTGCATTCAAGCTGCGTTAGTGCCGACTGTGATTTTTCTCTTTTGCTGGTGGCCAGGCTTCTCCTTTATTTATTTATTTATTTAGTTTATATTGACCAAGAAAGGAGGACTAGACAGTGCTGCCTATTTTCAGCCTTGTCCCGGTGTAGGGGGATACAGATGGATGCCAACTGACACTGAACCAGATTAAACTGTTACTGGTATTTGTTGCGAATGGGGGAAATGTGGCCAGGACACCGGGGAAATTCCCCTACTCTGTCAGCAGGGGGCTTGACTTCCTGCAGAGTGGAGGAGCTCAGTTGGGAGCTGGACAGCAGAAGAGGAGGAAGTGGTGATGTGGCAGTGGTGTGGACCAAGATGGCTGATGATATGTGTGTGTGGGAGAGGAGAGTGCAGTGGGGGAGTCTGTGTCACATCCTGGAAAGCTGCCAAGATGGCTGGACAACAACCTGGAGGTGAGGAGGAGGAAATGGAACTGGGAGAAGAAAGAGAGATGATGTATTGATACTAGAACAAGTTAATATGGAAGAAATGGTGGAAATAACAACAGAGAAAAAGGAGGAAGGTAAAGATTTAGATTTGATAAACCCAGTAAATGAACACCTGTAAAAGACTGTGACAAGCCTGAAAGTGTGTGTTCAGAGAAAAGTGATACAGCATCTGAACAATGACTGAGGTGGAAGAGACTAGTAACATGGATGTGGCAGTGCACTTATTAAACATGTAACTAGAAAAAGAATAAAGACATTTCTACTCAAAAAAAGCTAAACTAGAGAAACAAATAAGAAAAATAAAATCTAATAGACTGAAGAGGCCTGTACAAAAAGCACAAATGAGTAGAGATGATACAGCATCATCAAAGGCAACAACCAGCTGGGTGGTGGCGGTAGAACTGGAAGAGACGCGGGAGCATGCAGAGAGGAAATCAGAGTCTGAATTAACCGAGAAGCCAGAAATTATGTCAGGAATGGCAAAAACAAGGAGAAAGACACTTGGCCTAAGACATTCAGGAGCTCAGGAACATGAAACAGACAAAACCTGGTCAGTGGATAATGCTTTAAGTGCAGCTGGATGGGAAAGAAATAAGCAGACATGTCAGTGGGAATCAGGGACATCTCCTATTGCAATACCGGGCCCACTTAACAATAAGAATAATATTCTGAATGACAATCTGGAAAATTTAGAAATACCTCCAGAGCTTGAGTTAACGCAGAACCCTCAGCTTGAGTTTACAGAGTGAACTGATGCTGCAAAAATAAGTGCTCAACAAATCGGGGGACACCCAGCAAACCTAAATGATACACCTAAAAGACCTCTAAATATTATTAATAAAGAAGTGCCTAAAACTTATTCTTCATTCTTTAAGACACCAATCTATCCAGCAAAACACCACACCGCAGTCAGGCTACTATACAGTGGAGGCATGATGGAACCCCCAGATCGTGTGTTTGTGGCTAGAGCGCTATTGAAAGACTCTATGAAATTTTTCGCAAATGAAATATATGCACTGATACACATCTCCAGAGAGACCACATTTGACATTAGCTTTAAATCAGTGGGTGGTCTAGAAAGATTTTGGATCAAATATAATTTTTTTTTTTTTATTTTATTTAGTTTTTGTTGACCAGGTAAGTGCACTAGACAAATTCTGCCCATTTTCAGGCATGACCTGGGGGAAGGGAATACAGATGAATGCCAACTGACTTTGAACCAGATTAAGCAGTTGGTGGTATTTTAGTGAATGGGGGGGAAATTTGGCCAGTGCACCGTGGAAATTCCCCTACACTTTTCGAGAAGTGCCATGGGATCTTTAACATCCTCCTGAAGTACCACCTCCAGAACAGGCAGATGGGACCTCAGTTTAACGTCTCATCCGTCCCCCTTCGTGCTGCACTGCAGTGTCAGTATTGGGATATTAACCCAAGTGCCTGGTGTGGGGCTAGAACCCACAGCCTTCTGATCTCCCGGCTTCAGAGGTGAGTGTGCTACATGCTGAGCCACTGACACTGACAGTGTTTAAAAGAAATGCTTTAAAGAAATCCTCCTTGTGGACACCGTTTACAGCTATCCCCTTATCAAAGCCAGCACAAAAGACAATTACTGTATTATTCAGAAGTGAGGGGTCAGCGTGACAGATCTGGTGCACTGGCTAAAACAAAAATGCACTGTATTACAGGACCCAGACGCTATAATGGATACAGAAAATATCTGGACTGGGGGTTGGCGGGTGAAAGTTTTGCTGAAAACCGCGAATGGGGAAATTGTACATCTTCCAAATTCTTTTTTTTAGGGAGAGATACGGGCGTACTATTTTATCAAGGACAACCCAAAATGTGTTATAAATGCATATCATACGATCACCTCAGCAGTATTTGTGATAAGCAGAGATTTCTTGTTTGTGGGGATTTGGGACACCTTGCAGCACAATGTCTGAATGAGTGCAGATGCAATCTTTGCAATGAAACAGGGCATACATTCCAGAACTGTAGATGGACAGCACACAATATCTCAGAACAAGGCGATGGGGAAGAGCAGCGTTTGTTAATTACATTAGCACAGAAACAAGAATCAGCACAACAGGAGCAAAATTCAGGACAGAAACAATCAGACCAAGGGGTAAAAGACAACAGAAGTATAAGGGATGAACAAATAGGAAAACAGCAGGAAAAGGGGTTAATGGGGAAAAAATTAGAAGAAAGATGTGAGACAGAGTCTAGAACAGTTGAAATTGCCAACATAAGAAATGAACCATTGACAAATGGAAATACAGATCTCATAGTTATGCCCCCCCCCCCCAATCAGTAGTGGGGGCCTCAGCTTCATTACAAAGCAAAGGAAAGTTGAAAGGAAAACAGGGAGACAAGCCAAGAACTAAAGTATCTGCAACAAGATCTATGGTCAAACAAACTGCTACCCCTATACAGAATAGATCTGATATCTTACAATCAGACCATTCAGAAGATGACTCTGATGATTCTTCGGTAGCTTCTTCTGTACCAGAAGCTACAACTGACACTGAAAAACTCGAAAGGCCTAAGGGATCTCAGAAGAGAAAAGCCAAAAATAAAAACCAAACATAAGGAACAGAATGTGAGAAGAGGAAAGTACAGATAATTAAAAGGCAATGCTGTTAGAACCATTCTCAGTGCACACTATTAATGTAAATAGTATTAAGAGATTGGGGAAAAGAAAAATAGTATTTTCTTTTTTAAAATGTTTGCATTTTGGGCTATTTCTTTTGCAAGATGTGCGACTACACACTTTGAGAGAATGTCAGGATGCCACAACAGATTGATCAATAGGCCCATCATTCTGGTCTCTTGGACAGGAACCTTGTGCAGGGCTAGGAATAATACTTAAAATGCCTGAAGTTAAAATATTGAAATTATATGAACTAGTACCAGGGAGGATTTGAATTCTTGATGTAATATTACATAATAGGGGCTTTAGAATTATAAATTATTATGCTCCCCAATCCAAAGCAGGGAGAATGAATCTGATGCAGCCATATTTATATACCACGTTATCAGTAATTTTTGCGGGAGATTTTAATTGTTCGTTAATAGTAAAAAAGTATGAAACAATATTGTGATTCGAACCTACTATCAGTAATAATCAAAGCTAAATTTATAGATGCCTATTTTTCATGTTCTAAATTAACAACACCTATATTTCAGAAAGGGCATTTAAAGTCTAGGATAGACTATATTTTTACATCGGCAAAAATACAGTTAGAATCAGCAACGATAATTCCGGCAGAAATCTCAGATCATAATGTAGTTTCAATCAGAATTAAGTTCACAGAAGCACTGAGAAAAGGACCAGGATACTGGATGTGGAATGTTTCTCTGTTTAGAAGATAAGTGCATCCTTCAAGCATTACAGTCCTTAGTTCTAGCACGTAAATCAGTGTTCTTCTTATTTGATAATGTGATAACATGGTGGGAGGATACAAAAAGTGACATGCGAAAATTGTGTAAACATTTAAGCAAAACGTTGCATAAAAATACATTTCTAACCTATTTACAAGACAGAAAGACATTACAACAGCTGCTTTCCATGTCATGTGAAATGGGTCAAAACTTAACTGTCCAGATAAATGAAATTAAAAATAAGATGATGTCCTTTCACTAAACTAAGGTAAAAATACTTTATCATAAACAAAACTTTTACATAAAGGGAAGATCGAATAGTATCTGCCCCTTTGAACAATCTATTAAATCTGGAAAAACAAAAGAAATGTTAGAACTAATAGACGAGAATGGGATGTCATTAAACACACAGTCTGACATGATGGAATGGGTTACAAATTATACCAAAAAACTGCATGAACCTTTGGATATTGTAGAGAATGGGATGTAAAATTATTTAAAATCCATAAATATCCCAGGTCTGGAACTAGCTAAACAAAGAGATTTGATAAAACCTATACAGCAGGGTGAAGTGAGAGAAGCACTAACTACACTAGCAAGTGGTAAAATGCCACAATTAGATGGTTTACCTAACAAACTTGTAAAATTTGTAAGTGTAGAACTCATAGCAGAATTAACAAAGCTATACAACTGCATTTTAGACACTCAAAATATGCCATTATATATGAATATGGGAGTATTATATATATATATATATATATATATATATATATATGAGATTAGAAAGATCTAGGTAATTGAGGCGATCAGCCTTCTTAATTCAGATTTTAAATTAACAAAGATACTAGCAAAAAGACTAGCAGCAATTGCAAATGAAGTAATATCGCCGGCACAAGCATATGCAGTACCAGGTAGATATGAACATAATTCCTTAATACTGATTAGAGAATTAGTAGAGTTAGGTAAGGTAGGGGAATTGGATGGGTTCTTAGTTTCACTAGATCAAAGGAAGGCCTTTGATCAGGTTAGTCATAAGTTCTTATGGAAAGTACTTAGACATTATAGTATACCCAACAAAATGACAGAATGGTTTAAATGTATCTATCAAACAGCAACAGTAGTTCCCGTGGTGAATGGGTGGAGAGGACCAATCATTAAGCTAAATGGGGGGGGGGGGGCAGGCAAGGGTATCCACTAAGCCCTATACTATATATATTTTTTTCTGACTTCCTTATTAAGAATAATAAAAGGAAGAAATGAAATAATGCCTATTGAAATTAAAGGGCATGGATTGCCGCATAAGATAATTGCATATGCGGATGATATGACAGTATTAGTTACAAACGAAGTATCCTTAATTAGGGTACTGGATATGTGCAAAATATTTGGACAATTTATTTTCAGGTGCTTCCTTAAATGTGGGGAAATGTGCGGGGCAAAGACTAAATTATCTACTGAACTATCAAGGGAATATAGATCAAGTGCATATAAAACCAGAACTACTGAATATTTTAGGTATAATATTTGGACCAGAAGAGATGGATGAATTGAACTGGGAAAAAAATTAGAATTGGGAAAATTAAAAGTAGTACAATGGAACAAATGGAATTTTAGCAAGAAAAAAACAGGTATATTTAATTAAAACATTTCTTATTCCCATTTTTCTCTATATGAGCTATATTTTCCCTCCAAAAAAATTGGAAACAGCCCTGTTAAGTATATTTTTTCAAGCCTGCTGGGGAAGCAGATTAAATCCCATTAAGAGAAACATTTTATATTTACCTATTAATAGAGGAGGACTGAATATGATTAACCTGATTATTTTCTTTAACACATTTTTCCTTTTTAGTAATCCAAAACCATTATTAGTTAATCGGAATTATGGATGGGAAAGACTCTTTAGAGACAAATATCATAACGTATTATTTCAGTGGGACAACCAAACAATGAGAATAGTGAATAAATCTATTATGATTCCTGAATATACTCGATGTACATATTTAAGACTAAAACTATGGAGAATAACAACACAGCAGATAAGAACAGTCCAAAGAAAGACGTTATATTTTACTTTACTTGATTTATTATGTGGGGAAGAGGATGTCTTTCCCAAATTCCTGTAGAACGTAAAGAAGGTCTAAATAAAATTCTAAACAATAAAGAATACCAGCAAGGATGTGGGACTTTCACTGGCTTGCATGTCATGAGCGGATTAACAACAAAGCTAATCAAAAACAGAAAAATGCAAGAGAGAATCTGTAGCAGAAACCAGCGATACAGCAGGAAGAGACAATAACACATTTATTGTTTTCATGTTCTTTAATTAAAGGATTCTGGAAGTTTATAGCGGATAAGTGGGGGGAACCAATTTTCAGTACTTTGATTTTTGTAAATCTGATGTATGGAGTTTTTGATAAAAGATGGGGAAAATGGAATTTAAGTGCCTTACATGTGATAATGGTAATATTTAAATGGAATGTATGGATAGCAAGGTGTGGATTCACTCTACAACAGAGAGAAGAGAATCATGTGGAGTTATATAGTAAAATAATGACAGATCTAAAATACGTATATAAGGAAGAAAAAGGAAAGATGAAAAAAAAATGCTTGAAGAATATTGGAAAGCATTGCCTTGAATTACTGATAATGATACTCCAGTGACTTGATCTAACCAGAAATAATTATACAATGTGATGACTTGTCTGAAATATTGTAAATATTGTGTAAAAGTAATGCATATGGAATGATTTTTGATTTGTTTTCTAATAAAAAAAATTCCCGTACTCTTTTCGAGAAGTGCCATGAGATCGTTAACTTCCACCTGCACTACCACCAGAACAGGCAGATAAAGCCTCGGTTCCTCAGTTTAACGTCTCATCTGTAAGACAGCACCTCAGGAGTGCAGCACCCCCCTCATGCTACACTACAGTATCAGTACTGGGATTTAACCAAAGTGCCTGGTGTGGGGATAGAACCCGCATCCTTCTGATTTTTTGGCCTCAGAGGCAAGTGTGCAACCTGCTGAACCACTAACACCGATTTGAATCCCTTTCACCATCAAGCAACCCTGTGGCCCGATTCTCAGGGTACCGTAAATGTCCCCCCTCATGCTGTCTAGAAGAGGAAATGTTTGCAGCTGTTTTACCCCTACAGATGTCCCTTACATGCATCAAAGTTTTATACCAGCATTAATTCCTGAGCCACATGAACCAGTTCAAACATTTTGCTGTTTAACTGCACACAAAAAAACTGGAAATGGGTTGCTGGTGGGTCGGCGGGGGATTGAGTGTCCATAGGACTGTTAGCCTCTTCCGGGGAGGGGAAGGTGCTTGGCTCGGACACATGACCCGACCTCTGGTGGAGGCCCGTGGTAAGGCATGGCTTAGCCCAGAACAAGGAGGACCATGACAAGACAGTACAAAACGCCTAGGCGCTAGTGTATGTCACATCCTGGGGGTGCAAGTCAAAAAAAAAAATTGCCATCTTGGCATGGCACCGAAAGGGAAATCCTCGCTATCCCTGGGCTTGCCGCATGAAGGGAGACCCTGATGAGTTTTAATGTACAGGGGATCCTCCAACCCCATCCCCACCTGGGGCAATCCACAGCAGGATGGGGGCCTCCTCATGACATCCCAAGGGGTAGTTAGTCGGGCGACAGTGCCAGGATGGTGGGGAGTAAAAAGAAATAATAAAAAAAAAAAAAAAATGGGAAAGTAGGGTAAATGGCAGAGGACAAAAAAAGATGCTGACCTCTTAGTCTTTTTTTCTTTTTTTTTTACTTTTATGGTAGAGAAAATATGCTGGTCTGGTGGCGCTGAGGGTTGAGGCACTGGATGCCACACCTCAAGCCACGCCAGCAACCCGGGTTTGGGAACAAGCTCGGGTTGGCAG
Source organism: Neoceratodus forsteri (assembly GCA_016271365.2). Classification (NCBI taxonomy): domain Eukaryota; kingdom Metazoa; phylum Chordata; order Ceratodontiformes; family Ceratodontidae; genus Neoceratodus; species Neoceratodus forsteri. The sequence goes on from CM057450.1 coordinate 987,719,273, forward strand.
GGGTCAGTGGGTTGGGCTTCCCACTGTTCCACGACTCCCAGTGGAGACTGGGGGCATTGCCACTTGCGGGAGCCACGCGCAGGAGTATGGAGGTGATGGCAGACGTCCTGCAGGCAGGTGTGGGAGTGCACCCACCGTGCAGTGGACATCACTGCACATCCACACCTCCAGGTCCGAGAAAAGAGAAATACCAGGGTTCGACAAATACGATAGCCTGACGTCCCGGGCTATTACTTCCCAGTCAGGGACAAGTACTGTTGTAAGGAGCCACTTGTCCGTGGGCAAGCATTAAAATAAAAAAATATATATTGCCTGCAATACCAACTTTTGCCAGCAGGGTGCATCACGCGATACTGCAGCAGTCCTGCGGCTGACCTGTCCTGTGCTGGTGGTCATCGGACCCACAGGGCAGCACTCACGTGATATGGCAGGTCGGCGGCGGGGAACAAGAAACAGTGCGGGCGCGCCCGGAGCGGCTTACAGCAGCGCCAAAACGGAACAGAGGGAGGAGCCAGTCATGAGACTGGCATGTGTGCAGCAAATCCAACTGAGGCTCACCAAGGGTAAGGCACATTGGCTCCAGTGTAGGCTTGGCGAGACTGATCTGGGGACACGCGACTGACGCACTCACTTTCTCTCATCTTCACAGAGAAAGGACGTGTGTGCTGTTCCCAGAGCAGTTTGCTGTTGTCTTTGTCGTGGAGACTTGAAGAGAAGTTTACTAGGCCTAGAGGAGGCTGTCTTTGTCTGTTTTAAAGGCACTGCTTGTCTAACTACTGTCCTAAACTCAGCTTTTAATTAAAAAAAAGCCAGGAGAGTTCAGTAAGCGGAGAGGTTGGGGTTGGTGTGAGCCGAGGTCAGTGAGCGTGTATGGGAGCGAAGCCGCAACGCAAGCTGGACACAAATGAAACTTCTGAAGCTGCCAGTGCCATCAGTTTGCTCACACAAATAAAAAATAGGACTGGAGGAGAACATTGTTGAAGCCAGCCTTTTACTGTCTGTGAGTTGAGTGTTCTGATTTGCAGAAGCCAAAAAAAGCAGGAAAACACAAAGTCAATAAGGGGTATTACAAATAAGTAACTGAATTTGTTCCCATATTTTAATATAACTTAATTGAAGGTGGACTTAGGAAGAGGACCACTGAAGAACAAGGAAATCAGGAGGGTATACTAACCAAAATAAACAGGGAGGGAGGAAGGGGAACTAGTGCAGTGATCCAAGGAAACACAGTGCATTGTAAGCTGGTAAAAATACAAGTTCAGTATCAGGCAGGCCTTTGTACTGCAGCAACTTTTTAGTTTGGACTGCTGTCTGGAGCTAAACTGTCTGCTAGGTTGAGACTGTGGAGTCAGTGGTGAGCCTAATAAGGGAAGGGAGGGGAGGACCAGCCACTGAGGAGCAAAAAGACAGCAGAGGCGTTTGTGTTGTCAAGTTAGTGTCTATCTGTGCCAAAATAAAACTGCAGCAGTAAGGAGGAGAAAGAAAGCAAGGCGGGCTTAAGGCCAGGCTATAAATAAATAAATCAAAAATGTGATTGGTTGATATTTTGAGGTTAGCACCTCAAGAAGTGAGCACCCGCACATTGTAGTGTCCTTCTGGGTCGCCCCCCCCCAGTGTCACTGTCTGCCACCCAGTCCACCGACCAAACCCCGGCACCCAAAGAAACTCACACAAACACACTGAAAAATAAAATATATTTTATTATTTTATTATCATTGGGGGAAGAAAATAAGTGCCACAATATGCAGAACAGGAGTAGGAGCAGTAAACAGCAGACTCTTTTTTTCTCTCTGGTCAGTAGCCTCATGAGTAAAGTGACAGCAGTCTCCATCAGTAGCAATACGCCACCTGAAACTGAAACACAATCCACCTCTGTGTCTAGTGCAGATAAGAGTAATAACAATGACAATGAGCCTATATCTGTGTCAGGAGATATAACTGCTGATCATCAGTGTCTTGAATTAAGCAATGAAGGCTTAACTGAAAGTTTACATCCACTCCCTACAAAACGTACTTTAGTGCTCCATGAGCAGGATGAGAGACCAAATAAAGATAAGAAATACGATCAGGAGAAAAGGCCAGATTGTTTCAAAGGCATTGGTTAACCATTTATAACTGGCTGAGATATGATGAAAAAAAAGAACTGATGTATTGCACTATGTAGAAAATATCCAACCATTGCAGTACCAGCCTTTTCAAAGAAACCTAATGTTTTTGCTACTGGCTCAAATAATTTCGAATTGAGTCACTCGTGCTCATGACAAGTCCAATCCACATTTGCTGTGTATGAATCAGCATATTGACACACAGTGGTCAGCGTGTGGTACATTTTGATATCACTGAGTCCCCACTGTATCAAGCATTTACGCAGTTGGATCAGGGCACTAAGGTCAAGATGCAACGCCTGTTCAACACAGCATATTCCATTGCCAAAAATCTGCGCCCTTTCTCGGACATGGAGTGGCTCTGCGAACTGCAAGAAAAAAATGGGATAACGCTTGGTTCTAATTATACCAATGATAAGCGAGCCAGGGACTTCTGTGGTGCTATATCAGCAGTTATATCCCAAACCCAGATGCAGACTCTTACTGATGTTAAATATGTGACAGTTCTTGCTGACGGTAGTACAGATTCTAGTATAACTGAGTGGGAAAATGTTTTCATACGGTTTGTTGACCCAAACTCAAAACAGGTGCGTACAGTGCTTATCCAAGCTGTGCCACTGGAACATGCACATGCAGAAGGTGTATTTCACGCAATAACGACTGCACTTGAGTCAGTAAATCTTCCTCTAAGTAACCTACAAAATGTTCACAATCCAGGGCCATTCCTTGTTTCAGCAAATTTTGATGGGGCCAGTGTCATGATGGGCAAAAGAGGAGGAACCATAGCAAAGTTGCGGGAACACTGTCCTCAAATAATTGTGATGCACTGTGTTGCCCATAAGTTAGAGCTGGCAGTTCTTGATGTGGTAAAAAAAAAATACATTTGTGTCAAAGCTTGAAAGTACTCTCAAGGGAATATTTAAGTTTTATCATTACAGTCCCAAAAAAATGAGAGAACTAAAATAAATTGCAAATGTCATGGATACTGATCTTGCTCACTTTAGTGCTATAAAACAAGTGAGATGGCTTGCCAGTAGGTCACGGTCAGTTCATGCAGTTCAGGTTAACCTACCCAGTGTCGCTCAACACTTAGAACATGCATCTTCTGCTGCTGGTGATGAAGGTTCTAGAACAAAGGCCCTCTTAAAAGAAGTACAGAGTGTGCAGTTTGTAAAATCCTATGTGTACTACAAGACTTCCTGCCAATACTAAAAACCTGTCACTCCAGTTTCAAAGAGATGACATAGTAATACTGGAAGTTCCACAACTTGTTGAGACCTGCCTACTCCAGCTTACGGAGCTGAAAAGCGTCACCAAGGAAATATGGCGGCTTTCCTTAGCCATTACAAACCTGAACAGAAATGGATGGAGTATGTAGTGTCAAAGAGGGGAGGGGAGGAGGAGGAGAGGACGGTTCCTTTCCCATTCAGAGGCAACTGCCCAGTAGTCAATTTTGTAAGAGATGCACAATTGCAGAATTTAATAGATGCAGCGATAACATACATAGATGAGAGGTTTAAAAATTTCTCAGAGGTGCCTCTCAAATGGTTCAGCTGTTTAGATTTCAAGCAGTTTGATCTGCTGAGAGACCAACTAGCAGTGTTTGGGACCTGTGAACTGGCAAACCTGGTTGAATACTTTGATTTTTTCACGGAAGAGCAGCAGGAACATATAAAGTCTGAGTATGCTGCATTTAAAATGCTGCTTAAATCTTCAGCTGACAAGCCCCATTTGCAGGTCTATGCAAAATTACTAAAAGAAAAACCACCACAGATTGGGCACATTATTCTTGACTTAGTCGAAATACTAATAACTATGAGTGTCTCAACTGCTAAGTGTGAAAGAGTTTTTTCTATTCATAACCTTATCAAAACAAAAATACGGACACGGCTCACTGATGACACACTACAGTCTCTCCTGCAGATAGCGGTAGAAGGTCCTGAACTGCATGAATTTAATCCTGATCCTGCAATTAACCACTGGCTGCTCTCTGGTCCAGGAACTAGACATGTTCATGGGCATGCTGCTGCCGCTACTGCTGCTACATCTACTGCTGGTGGTGCCGCTGCTGCTTCCGTTTCTTCTCCTGATGAGTGATGATGATCCGATGCAAGTACTCCTAGTAGTGTTCCATCATCATCATCTTCCTGTCCTCCCAATCTCTAGTCAGTCTACCCCTTGATGACAGTCATGCTATAGTCACAGAATGGCTTGTTGATCGATGGCCTTGCCTTCATTTCACTAATTCTTAAACAATTATCCGATCTCTTCTGAAACAGACTTCAGCCTCAGCCTGCACACATGGTTAGTTAGGGTCAGACTCACCACCAGATGTCCTCTTTTACGAGGAGTAGACATGTCCTCTTTTCCAGCTGCCAAATATTCTTCATGTACCTTCAATATCCTGTTGTATTATTATTATTTTTATAATTGTTTTACTCTCTTCTCCTACCGGACCTCCCCTTGTATATGAGCTGTGAAGGCAGTGGAGACTTTAAACCTATTTACTCGGGGTCTGGCACCAGGGCTCATCAGGGAACTAAGTGTCCTCTTTCTGGCATCCCAAAATCTGGTACGGGGTATGGTACCCCCACACAGTACACCGTCCCTTCCACCCTGGACCTGCTGTATTAACATTCAGAAAAGAAAGGATTTGGATAGAGAGTCACTCAGTATTGTTTTCCCAATTTACACTGTTCTTCTACATCTACATCCATCCTAATACAACAGTACAACCCCAGACACACCATGTAATTTATTTCTACATAAGTTGGGTTAAAATTTTCATATAAGTGTACTGGGCTACCACTCGGAACTCTAGGACTACCATTTTGACTAGACCAGTTGTCCGGGACTAGCATGCCATTTTGAAATTTGTCGATCCCTGAGAAATACCCCAGCACCCAGACAGGCAAAGGTGTGGCCAGTGGACGACCCCCACACCCTCTGCCAGGTTCGACCTGGCTGGTCTCCGACTCTCCACCACTCCCCAGTGGACCTTTTAGATTCTAGATAGAGCACCGGATGAGTTGAAGGTGATCCCCTCCCAGGGGGGCTCAGAGCCGGACGGGGTGGTCGGCGGAGCTGGGGGAAGAGTGCAGTATCGGAGCACCGGTCAGGAGGACCTCAGGCAGGGTGGGACACAGTCAGTCCAATTGTCCCACTGGAGAGAGGTCTAAGGGATCAGAGATTGGTGTATAAAGAGAGCTGACAAAAAAAAAAAAAGGTACGAGTACATGTTAGTTGTGTCTTGTGCAGAAATGGACCTTTTAAACCCAGACCCCAGCTCTTTCGCTGCACAGTTAAGAGGCTTTTACTCTAACATTCCAGCTTGCATCACACCCCACCTTCAGTGTCACCTAGCTGTCATTCTCTCAAGAGGGAAGGGATGCAGCGATCAATTAAACAATCTAATCAATACTTTTTATAATCAGTTTCTGATGATCCTTTCATAGTCAGTGAGCATATCTGAAAATTAGAGAGTCAGGAATCCAGAAATGTCATCAAGTTTGGGTTACTATCCTCTAAAGAGGAAAAAAAAACATAGTAGAGAACGTTCATGAGGAAAGAGAGTTGAGCCAGCAGTAGAGCAGATTGGACACATTTTATAAAGCTCCTTACCGAGGGCATTCTCTTAAGCAACGTTTTTCTGGTCAAGGACCTTTGGGAACATGAACAGCTTTCAAGGCATTTTTGTTGCTTCAGTGAGTGCTGGCTGAAAAGTATTCTATGAGAAGAGCCCTCTCATGGTAAGAAGTTGCTAGAGATATGCCCTCTAGTGGTGGAAGGCCACAATGCACAGGAATGTTAATGGAGAGTTCCCCTTTAGCTAAATGGCAAACATGCTGCCTCAGGGTCCTTGGTGCATTATGTCCAAAGACAGTTTCTTGCTAAGGATACTCAGCAGCTGGGCCATACATACTGTAACAGAGCATACAGTTTGGAACCTACAGTGTTTGCCCTGGAGGTACCACACTTGACTTGCTCCTATGAATTAGAAATGGAAGAGAGTTCTGGGAAATACTGCAGGATCGCCGACTCCTTAATAAAAGAAAATGTAATTCTACAGAAGTGACTGAAGCATGCAGAAACTCATATCAGGTGTGCAGCAACTGAGCTGGGGAAAACCCCAAAGTGCTGGAAGGCTCTTTTTTTTGTGGAAGAATTCAGATTTTTTTTTCCTGTACCTGATCCCACCCTGACATTCCAAGTCCCTAAGACTATACCCCTTCTGCAGCTAGGAGAGAGGGCGGACAGCAGACGTCACAGCCAGTACCATCGGTGGTCCCTAACTAGCTGACAAGGGATGCAAGAATGATGGGCAGCTTATACCCAGCCTCATCAAGAGCCAAGCACCTCACACCCAAGACATATCACACCCAGCCCATTGTGGCATTCCGGGGACTGCACACAAACCTCCATCTCCCAGGGTTGGTTAGACATTCTGACCTGAGAAAGCAGTTACTATTCAGTATGTAAATCAAACATGCATGCTTGCAAACACACACACACACACACACACACACACTCATCTCCAGGCTGACAGACCCTGGTGCCTTACATACAGCAAAGAAGTTGGTAAAACAGAGTGAATGTACCCAAGGCCCCTGGAAGTCTGTGTTTCCAGGGCCATAGGATCTTCTGCAGAATTTGCATCATAACACAAAATATACTGTACGCAGTGCCACAGAACTGAGTGCCAATTTTTCATTTCGGTGTACAGTTTTTCCAAAGTACCTGTCTCCCTTTCTCTTCTTTTTATTCTGAAGCCCCTCCTCTAGGTTCAGCATGTGATGTCATAACATCATATTTTAGACAAAGGCAAGACTACACTATGACACAGGAATAAATAATCCATAAAAAATGGGAAATGAAAATCCTGCTTTCTGACTGGTTGTTACTTGTGCATCAAATTTGTTTGCTGCACAGGTAAAAACATGACTGCGTGCGCTCTTTCTAAATTCCATAGTATTTTACTACTGCTTACTTTTCTATGAGCTGTGAATTCTTATTTCAGTTGGTTATTGTACTTTGTATGCCTATACCTAAACCCTGTTCTTTGGCACAACCATGCCTCAACTATGCATTGTATTATCGGTTCATACAGTAACTTATCTGGTTGGCAACACACTGTTGCATGTTGTACTATTGTACGCCAGGGTCATGCCTGTAAAAGGTGCCTTTGATCTTTGATGCCAGTGTATTTCACCCGGTCATCAGAAATAAAAACAAACAAGTACTCAGAAGCAGGACCACATTGCAAAAACAGAGAAATCAGTGTATGGTTAGAACGTTCATGTTTGAAATACCGCCATTTTTTTTCCTCGCTAAAGCGGCTCATGTAGGACTTGCGAATGATCAGGGAAACTCTGGCACAGCTCACTGTTATTTTCCCCGACAGCTGAAAAAAACAGACAAGTGTTAAACAAAAGTCTGCCCTGCTGTGTTCACTTTATATGCTTACTGGACCCATCTCTGTAAATGGCCACACTTTGTCAACCACTCTCTCTCTCATCTCTCCCCGATACCGTTCCCTGCTGTAGGAAACGTCACTCCCCACATCCGTGACCGAAAAACTTTTAATGTTACTTTTTTTCTATTTAACATGCAGTAACGTGAGGGGGCGGCAAGAAAGTACTTCCGCTCGGTCGGAAAGGGCACTCACACCATCACGGGAAGGGGAGGAACCGCTCAGTCCTCTAGTTGTCAAACAATGCTATAATCAGCTGCACTGATAAAAATAAATAAATACATACCAATAAAAAAAAAAAGGAAAGCACACCCAGTTCCAGCACAGCTGCTGACCCAGTTTGTCTTCCTGTCTTCCAGCCCATAACGCTGCAGGAGGAGGGGTGGGGGTACTGATGGCTGCTAATACTGAGAACAAACACTACATAAGTGAAGTACAATACCAACAGAATGAAGTCATCATATACCTGGTAGAAGAACTATTTTATCAGAAATGCTGATAATAATACCCTTTTTTCCATAAATGAAATTATTTTTTTCTAAAAAATACATAAAAAAAAGTAGCCCATTTTATAAGTGCAATAAGACACTCCTGGGGTGTGCTTTGAACAGATATTACCGTACACCCAGGGGCTGAAGACACACGGTCACTCGCCCCTGGGCATGTGGTAATATCTGTTCAATGCACACTGCATCATGTCTTATTGCTTACATACTGCAGGAATGAGCAAATCCTGCTGCAAAAGCCAAGGTACCCTGCTGTGAAAACCAGGAATGAAGTACCATGAAGAACTAGGGGCCCTGGATGCACCCTGCTCTCACCAGCCAGGACGCAAAGCCTAGAATACTAGGCAGCTTCTGCTCACACTCCGCAACAGCTAAGCACTGCACCTCTGTGATGCATCCAGACCAGCCCATTATGGTATTCCAGGGATTGCACACAAAGCCCTGTCTCTCAGGGCTGGTTAGAAATTCTGAACTGAGATAGCAGTTGTTATTCTGCATAGAACTCATTCACTCACGGCTGACCAGGTGTGAAACTGGGCAGGAAAGCACAAGAAAGCAGCTCCACCACCTCTTGCAAACTTGTATGCAGTTCCTGCACCTCTGTTTTCTCACTTATTATACACAATAGAAGAGTTCCACCACCTGCAAATTTGGAGGTGAGGGTTCCAACAGGGATCTGTACTGGGAACTGTCCTATTTCAACTGTTCATCCCTGACATAAACAAAGACCTAGAAAACTTCTCAGTAAAATATGCAGATGACATTAAAATAGGTGGCCCGTGTAATTCCGTTGAAGCTAGACAAGATATCCAAAATGATCTTGATATTTTTCGTGAGCAAATAAGTGGAGTATGAGACTGAATCCTGACAAATGCAAAGTTATGCACATGGGTAAATTTAAGCCAAAGAACAAATATATACTAAATGGCATTGAATTAAACGTCACAGACAACGAAAAAGATCTAGGTGTCCACATTTCTGGGACCTTAGCGTGCACTCAACATCTGAACTCCACAATAAGCAAAGTCAATAAAGTAATCTGGGCAATAAAGAGGAATATAAGTTCAAAAAAATCTGAGGCATTAATGCCACTATACAGGGCGTATGTAAGACCGTACCTGGAATATGCATCACAATTGAGGTGCCCACACAAAAAGCATGATTGTACTTCACTGGAAAAAGTTCAAAGAAGGTTCACCAAAAATATACATGATCTAAAAAATTAAAATTACTCACACAGGATGGATACACTAAAATTAATGCTCTTGGAAACAAGAAGGCTCAGAGGTGATCTGTTATTTATGTTCAATGTTATGAGTGACCCATATCTCATGTGTGAGTTAGGCACTGAATTCAAAAATGATACCGGAGATTATAGAGGCCATCTACTACAAATCAGGGGTAGGAAATTCAAAGCTCTGAATATAAAACACTTTTTTACATGCAGACTCGATCACCCCTGGAATAGCCTGCCTACTGATGTTATACCTAGTGAAACAAATGATATTTTAAAGAAAAGGTTAGATAAGTTAATTCTAACACCCTGAAGTGTTATGTAGATTAGTATAGAGGCATATATTGGTATACAAGCCCCCTGGCTTCTTATGATACCTAGTATGAAACTTCCCCCAGCTAAACATTTCCAATTTAATCAATGAGGCTGACAGACTCTGGTGCTTTACATACAACACGGCAGTTGACAAATGGGACTGGATGTACCCTACTGTCTCCAGTCATGATGGAAAGCCACGAAGAGAAATACATTTGCAATTTCAAGACCTAATATGGCTGCAGCCTTCCTACAATCACTGTGTGTCATCTGGAGTCATCCTAGTCTGACAAGGAGGAGGCCAGAAAGGCTCTTGTGTTACAACTTCAATTTAAGCAAAATTATAAAATGGGGAAGAGAAAGGGTTGTGCAGCACTGGTCAACTTGCATCAGTTGACCAAACATTAATCCTTAATTAATGTATGGTTGTGTCCGCTGACATCGTCTTCTCCCTCTCACAAGAACCTCTTACAGATGCAGTAGTACCATTCAGTCTTAGCTTGAAATTCACGACCGACCAACAGAGAACAGATATGCTTAACTGAAATTTCTGGTAGTTTTGTCACAGGTAGCTTGAAAACATCTATATGACTATGTAATGTGTGTTTTTTTTTTTTTGTTTTTTTTTACTTGGTCTATTGGCTCAGAAACACATATCATTTCAGTAACTACACAGTAATGTATGCCACATATGATTTTCCAGATTGCCTCCATGTCTTTTGTTAAATATTACAAAAAACTACTTTAACAGTGGGACCTAAAAGCACACACCTTGGACTGATCTCAATCAAACCTGAAAGTTTCAGGTTTCAAAGTCTCCTGTTTTTTTTTTTTTTAGTTATCGGATGGCAAAAAAAAAAAAACATTTTCAAAAACTGAGACTGCTGCATTTTGTTGCACCTTTGTAACTTTGCCTCCTCTTAACTGATCTACATGGAATTTACAGAATCAAGAGGTCATGATACAGAGGCTGTGCTTTCTAAAATTTCATGTAAATCAGTTAAAAAGGATCAGAGCTATTAATGTGCAATGTTGGCTACAAAATTCATAGATAAAAAAGATGTAAGCCTCAGTGTACTACCATCTGTTGGTCAGCCAAAGGAATTGCAGCAACAACTACCAGATCTCAAATCTCCTCTGTATTTAAATATATGCATTTCCCATAATGCATATCAGCCAAATCCCAAACATCAAACATAGCTGAAAAACATAGAATGGAGATGATTCCACAGCGCTGCAGTCACAATATAAAAAGTTCAGCATGTAGTTTCTCCAGTCAGGTGCAACCCCTTTCTCTTTCCTATGGTAGAAACCATAATATCCTCCTGGAACCTTTGTAATTTTGCACTTTAAAATTACATTTACACAAATGTAACATGAGGAAGAGAAACATATAAAAAGAGCGCTGAACCCTTTCTCTACCCCATGTCACAAGAGGATTAATCCACAACAGCGCGTGGGTCTCTCAGGGATTAATGAATGTCTGGGTGGTTGGAACCACTCAGCCTTTGGCCTCGTGGTTCAACCCTCCCCACCCCCCACCAGCCATACATTAATCCCTGAGAGACCCATGCTCTGTTGTGGGTTAATCCTTACGTGGACTCACTCAGGAAATGCTGCATGGTGCCAGTACTGAGAGCAGCAAACTCCCTAGATGCACGTGTGAAAAGTCACAGATGCACCTCACACAAGTAAGAGATCTAGGTCACCGAATAAAGTGTTGCTGCATAATTTTTTAAGATTAGTGGCCCAATTAGAGTGGACAGTTTCCAGGTGAGGCACACAGGCTCCCCTGCACTTCCCTGGTCATGAGACAAAGAGCAACCGGCCAAGTGCTGAGGAGTCTGTGTGCTTCACCTGGGAACTGTCTGCTCTCTCCCATTCACCCTCATCCTTGACACCTCTTCCTTCATGACTCAGTTTCAATCTGGCTTTTGAAAAATCACATTACATAGTGTCCTCCTTATTCAGGCTCACCAATACAGTCCTCAAAGGAATGGATCAGGGATTGCTCACTTCTGCCATTTTTGCTGACTCCGTCAAACCCTTCAACAGTAGTGTCCACTCCATCCTATTGGACAACCTTATGGAAGCTGGACTGTCTGCCCTCATGGTTAAACATTTTAGCTCCTACCTTGCCAACACTTCTCAAGTACTTTCCATAGGAGACACTCCCCAGCACCCAATCAGTTCAGATGTTCCCCAAGGCTCTGTCCTTGGTCCCATCCCCTTGGCCCATCCTGTTCTCAATTTTCCTTAATGATCTCCCCAATCCAAGCTGTCTTTATTTAATGCCCATCCAAGACAGCTGCCAGCGCTGTACGATATTTAAAACAATGTACATAATTTTAAAATGTACGAAGTATGAGAACATCATAGATACAGTACATAGCATACATAGTGCAAAGAATGGCATAACTGCTAAGACAGAAATTGTAGGAAGAATCAAACCATTCCCCTCTGAGGTTTGTGTCTTTGTCAATCCATGTGTAAGCGGGCGATAGTGTGCTTTATGCCTTTGGCCCCTCTGATCTGGCTGCTCAGCTCTAACATGACTTTAACAATGTCCAACATTGGTTCTATACTAACCAGCTTACATTCAGTGCCAAATAAATGGTCTCCATGACCTTTTTATTTATTTAGTTTTTGTTTACCAGGTAAGTGCACTAGCCATAGCAATGACTATTTTCAGGCACAACCTGGGAGGGTACAGTACAACAATACAGGCAACATTCCAGTACAAGTTCAAACATAGCTGACAATACACAATCAGACAACGTTCCAGTACAAGTTGAAACACAACTGACAATAGAATACAGAGCAAGTAGAAAAAAAGTAGCTACAGACAAGGTACTTGCAATAACACTGTAGAAAAATATACAGAAACAGTTCAATAACCAAAACTACATCACCATTTGTTTTGAGGAAAAACACAAAGATTGTAAATATTTTAGTGCTAATATGGGATTGAAAATAGGCAGTTCAGGGGAGGGACAGCAGTAAGTGATAGGAGTAGGAGGCCAGAAAAGGGCTGAGGATGAGGCGAGGTGGGACAGACAGGTATAGTAGAAGTGCTTTGCATTTAGAAAGGCAGATCAGAAGTGGCAAGGAGAGATGAGGCTAGGAAGGGAGTATGAGCTAGGGGGGTTTGAGACAGGAGTACTTCTGGGTAGTATCGAGATAATTACACAATCCTTTCTTAAATGATGCGTGGGATGGTGATTGGCACAAGGCTAGTGGAAGGGAGTTCCAGTATTTGGGGGAATAGCACAAGAAAGCACTAGTGCCTTTAGAGGTGTTATGTCTGGGAATGAAGTCGGAAGCTTGGTCAGCAGATTGCAACCCATAGCAAGGTATCAGATTTTGGTAGAGGCCTGCCAGGGGTTTGGGAATTTGTAGTTGGACAATATTGTCAATGACAGAGCCATAAGCATGAAGCCTTAGCTCAGGAGGAGGAAGCCATCCCAGGTCAGAATAGAGGAGACAGTGGTGTTTCAGCCGGTGAGAGGAGGATGCATAATGACAGATGTTGTTACATGTGACATCCCACTTCTGCAGACTTGATTGGCATGCACAGGTATAAGTAGCAGCATCATAGGTAAGTGATGGTAGGAGTATGCCACGGGAAATAGCAAGCCTTGCTGAGGCAGTGAGCACACAGCTGGTTCAGTAGGCTATTCTAAGTTTGGAGTTGACCAGCTTACAGGTCTGTTGGATGTGTAGGTCGAAGTTTAGTGATGGATCAAGTGTGACACTCAGATATTTAAACGAATTTACTACCCCAACTGTTGAACAATTTAAGGAGGAGACTTTGAAATTAGGATGGGCATGTTTGAGTTTGGCATTTGATCCAGAGAGCATAGCTTGGGTTTTGGACTCATCTAGTACAAGTTTGTGAGTCGATAGCCACTGTTGTATTAGCTGAAAGTCCAGAGAGAGTAGATTGTTTATGTTATCAATGCTTTTAGTGCTAGCACACAGAACAATGTCATCTGCATATAGCAGGGAGGCTGTCCTATGGAGGCTGGTGGAGATGTTATTTATGAAGATAGAAAAAAGCAGGGGCCCAAGGATGGACCCTTGTGGCACCCCAATGTTTATAGTGGCTTTGTCCGAGAGGGTAGAGTTGTATTTCACAGTTTGAGTCCTTTCAGATAGGCAGTTCCAAAACCACCTTACAATGTTAGTCGAGAAACCTAGTGATGTAAGGGTGGCTAGGAGGATGGAGTGATTAACCAAGTCAAACGCCTTAGTCATGTCAATGAAAATGGCCCCAGTGAGAAGACCAGAGTCCATAGCCACTAGTGTATCTGACATAAATTTGAGAAGGATGGTAGTGGTGCTATGACCCTTGCAAAAGCCATGCTGGGCAGAGGTAAGTAGATCATGTTTCTGCAGGAAGTCAATTGTTTGTGCGGCTACAAGTTTCTCAAGAATTTTATTGAGGACTGACAGGATGGCAATGCGCTTGTAGTTTGAGGGATCTTTACGATCTAATTTTTTGAAAACAGGGGTAATCCTGGCTACCTTCCATATATCAGGGAAGTAGCTCTGGCACAGAGAGAGCGTGGAAATCTTGGCTAGGGGAGCAGCAATGTAGGGGGCAGCTATCTTTAGGAGCTTTGGTTCCAGATTGTCAGAGCCAGCAGCAGTGTAGTCCAAGATATTGTTTAGCAATCTAAGCACATCACATCTTGAGACTGCCTTGAAAAAGAAATAAGGACTGTCTACAACTGGCAGGGTGGATATGTTCAATTGGGCAGGGAAAGAGGAGGTGTAGTTCGTGAAGTCAGAGAATTTATTGTTGAAAAAGTTGGCAATGGTTCTGGGATTAGTACAGTGAACCCCATTAAGTGACATGTCATTAGGGGTGGATGCCGGATTCAAACTAAGAAAGAATTTAATATGGAACCATAATTTTTTTGAGTCATCATAGGAGTTGATTAATAGATCTTTGCAGTAGGAGCTCTTGGCTTTTTTGATGTCCTTTTTGCAGGAATTGCGCAGGGCCCTGTACATATTAAGGTCTGAGGATAGTCCTGAGTTTTGTAACGGAGCCAACTTTTGTCCCTTTGTTTAAGCTTAGATAGTGGGTCAGATCTTAGCCAGCGTGTTTCCTATTTTTTACCCGGCAGGTTACAAGTTTGCAGTGCTTATCCTGTATCTCTAGGAAGAGTGTCAGGAATAGATTGAGGGCAGTCTGAGCATCTTTGGATATGAGAAGGGTAGACCAATCAGTAGTGGCAATGTCATGCAGGAAAAGCTGTGAGTCAAAGTTCACATAGTTGCAGAAGGAGATGAAACAAGGCCCCGATGGGGTAGGCCTATTTTTGTCCCAGGTACAGTATGTTGGGGAGTGATCAGTGATGGCATCTGGTAGTACACCAGACGTAATTACATTTTCAGGGTGATTGGTCATTATCCAGTCTAGTAACATGTTCGTGTTTGAGTGAGGGGCAGTTCTGGTAGGTTCATATAACAGCTGATGTAGGTTATAACTCTGCAGTTTGGTCATTAATGGGGATTGGTTGGTGCCCAGCCAATTAATGTTTAGGTCCCCAAGTATAAGGACCTCGTTTCTCCCAGCAAGGCATGAGATCTGTTCCATTAATTTATTCAGTCCTTTTAGTCCGCTGGATGGGGGATTGTAGGTACACACAATGTATAGTTTTTTGGTACCAAGGGTGAGGAGGACATGAAATGTCTCACAGTGGAGTGTGTTGGATGATTTGACAACAGAGACATGGGGATGATCTCTGAAGTAGACACCTGTACTACCCCTCTTTGGGTGCAGCTCTATCCAGTTTCAAAAGATTATAGGATGGAAGGGAGCACAAAGAGTCAGGTGTGGACGGTTTTAGCCAGGTTTCAGTTAGGCATATGATATCAGGCTTGTAGAGGGAAGTCCATGATTCTAGTTCAGCTAGATTGTGTGCAAGGCTCCTGATATTGTGGTGTGCTATGATAAGACCTTTAGCGTTACTAATAGAGTCAGGTAAAACATTAGTCGGTCCTGGATTTAGTCGAACGTCGCCAGAGAGCAGGATAGCAAGCAGGAGGAGGTACCAGAGCTTGCGACACAGGAAGGGGCATAGGGTATGCAGATGCAAGTGAAATTTATTTGGGGCATGAGCCACCACGTGGATCCAGGCCCTATTTAGTAGTATTGGGGAGGGGTCACAGTGGGAGGGGGGGGTAGGAAGTAGTAGGAGACTGGAGAAGCAGTAATCTTGTGGCAAGAAGTTAGGGAGAGTAGCTTCAATATGGGGTACTACAGGCATAGACAGGTGGAGTAGAGGTAGTGTGATCGCAAGAAGAAATAGAATCATCTGTTGGTTCATTCTTAACTGTCTTATAGACAGAAAGCGTGGCCGAGTATACCTGGAGGTAAACCAGTGGAAAGACAGATCACTGAGACTTAAGCAGTCCAAGGTCACAAAAGGTTGGATTGACAGCCAGATAGGATACTCTTAGTATAGGTCAAGCCACAACTGAGGCCAAGTCAGGTAAGCCAATTTGTCCACAAGAGTAGTAGCCTGAGAGAGTAATCAAGATAATGGAAGGAATTGGCAGGCAGTGTTATACACAGTTCACCTAAGATAAGGGGGTTAACTGGCAAAGCAGCCAGTGTGCTTTGGCTGTCTTAGGTAGTGAGACAGAAATAAGTTTGAGTGAGGAAAAACTGGCAGGGCAAGTAACCCTGGTAATACTGAGAGCTTAAGAGGCAGTTAATTAGATCATGCAGAATTGGGGGAGTGAGACTGCAGCAGTTTTAGGGTATCTTGCACCTCAAGGCCAATGATTTTTCAGGAGCAGATAGAAATAGGCCAATGGGGAGAGGGCACACCGAGGAGGGAATAGCTATCATGTATTTAATGGAGGCCTGGGAGGGGTTGGGGTGGAATAAAATACTCGGCAGTAAATGCAGCTAAAGTCTAAGATCAGTCACAGTCTCTGGTTTTGGAAAAGCACTGACGTCTATAATCAGAAAGCTGAAAGAGAAAGACGTACCAATCAGCAGGCGACAGGCGGATCAATCAGTGTTTCAGCACAAAGTCGCCGCATCAATCAGAATTCCCCCATGCAGAAGGTACGGAGCAAGTAAAAGCGGCAGGTACTTGATGTCAGATCTGAACTTGGGGACCAGGAGGGCGGCCTTGGGATGAGATTCCTGGCGGGCAGTGGCCGTGTGATGGCCACAATGCTCCGCCTGGGTAGTAAGGGGCCGCTCAGGCAGTGAAAGCCTAAGAAGGAAAGGAGACAGCAAGAAATAAATACTTAGCGCTGTGCACAGAGAGACTGGGGAGCTGATGGCAGACCGTCAGCAGGGGGTGGGGGATGATCAGGGCTTAGACAAATGGTCAGGAACTATAGATAGTCAGGGGTGGGGTTTTAGAGACAAAAGAAAGGAGTACGTAGTTAATAGCGAGTGGGCCAAGAGGGGGTTGGGAATTTCAGGCAGAGTTCACAGATAGGAAATTTCTTGGCAAACAAGCAACAATCAGGTTTAGAGAATTGAGGGAGCAGGCAGGTTTGAGAAGGGAGTAGGTTGGCAGTATTTACAAAAGAAGACAGAGAGAGGACAGTTTTAGACTATCACCTTAAACAGTTTCAGACTTTAACACAGTAATACTTTGAGCAGACCAGGCAGGCTAGCAATCAACAATTTATCTACTTTTAGCTTTAATGTTCCACACACAGTTTTGGCAAGGACTATAAAGTACCGTTAAAAACTTTATAGAAATGAAAGCTCTCAGTTAAAAACTCTATAAAAATACTCGACAGTAAATGCAGCTAAAGTCTTTGGCACCATACAGTGTCTGGCCAAATTCCAGTCCTAGTTTCACGACCTTGGATGGCTCCACATTGGTAGAACTGACCTCCTTCAAATACCAGAGGGTCTGACCGAACTATGACTTCCGCTACCTGGAAGTCATCCACAAGAAGCTCCACCCTGAACGTTGAGTACTGTACAAGAACAAAGCCAACATCCCACTACCTGCCTTTCCGGAGACTGCTGTAAAAATTACCCTCCCAGCTTCCAACCACAGGATGCTATGAACAGTATAGCGCCAAAACCCACCCTTACTAGGCTTGACCCTCACAACTATTCCAGCTTTCTCCATTGTCATGACTGCCGTCCCGTCACTCACCACTGCACCCTTTACAGCTCCTGCTCCATCATCCCAATGGTAGACACCTCTTCCACTGCATCGCTTATCTCAGAATTCTGGTTTAAACTCCTGCCCTCGTATCTAAACTCCCTACTTTTTGTACCCTTCTCTCTTCTCACCTCTTCTGCAACTCTGACTCACACTCTTGGAACAACTACTGCTGGGCAAGCTGCCTTCTTTTTTCAGGTTCTCCCCATTCTGATCCAGTCACACCCTTTTTTCCAATCCACTCCTCTACTGCCTGTCCACTTTGAAAGCCCTACTTAGTGACCATACCACTCACACCTGCCTGTTCCTTGTCCCAAGCTGCAGTCTTCTCTCATGCCTGACAGCTGGATGTGGCTGACTACTGTATTTCAGCTGAGCTCGCATACATATTAATTTCTCTTACATATATGGCACTGTCTACATTTTGCACATTATTTTCCCTGAATCTGCACTACCCTGAACTTGATTATTGCCTTTCATGTTGCTACAACTTTATATTTATTTCACAAAAGTACAGAAGGTTGGAGGCAGAAAAAGACGAACAGCCTTTCTTTCAGGTCTGCCCAAGATCCCAACCTATACCTCACCAAACTTGATAATGTCTGGGATTAATCATTTCAGTGTAGGTTCAGGCTGCCCGTTCCCTGATCCCTGGGAAAATGTTCAATGTCTTGGGTCATCCAAAAACAAACCAATCAAAAAAGTCCCTGTGGGTGCTGGAATATCAATAAAGACTATAGAAACCTTACTAACAGAGGAATCCCTCCTGCTTTTTTGACTTTTTTTAATGGTCGAGGTTAGGCCACGTGACCTTGATTTTGCTGCATTTTCCATGTATATATTTTTATTGTGCTCAATTCCCCTTCCCCAAGGATGCATCTGGAAATGAGCTGTTATCAGTTCAGCACGCTTTTGCTGGTATACTAACATACTAAAATGCTAGCAGAATAGGCCTAACGGTCTTTCGCGTCTGCTCGTTTGGTCAGCCCCACCCTGGGAGCTGACCTTGCTGCCCCCCTCGCCTTCTCTGGCTTCTCCCTTCCCAGTTCCAGATATTCTTGCTGCATTGGATTTTGCTTCCAGAACCCTTCCTGTACCTGTCCCAACCCCTCTTGAACCCCTCCACCGTCTCTGCCTCCACCAGCCCCTAGGCAGCACATTCCATGACTCCACCACCCCCTCAGTGAAGTAGCACCTCCTCCGTTCTCCCCTGAATCTTCCCCCCTCCAGCTTCCACCCATGCCCTTAGTGGCCCCTTCCTCCTTCCTTCGAAACACCCTGACTGCTCCTCCCCTATTTACCCCTTCCGTGTACCTGAAGACCTCTATCATGTCCTCCCGGTCCCTTCTCTCTTCCAATGTGTACATATTTAGCTCTTCGAGCCTCTCCTCATAGGTCCTGTCCCCCAAGCTCCAAATCAATTTGGATGCCTTCTGGACCCTCTCCAGGAGTTTAATGTTCCTCTTTAAGTGTGGCCTCCAAAACTGCATGCAGTACTCGAGGTGCAGCCTCACCAAGCAGTTATACAGAGGGAGTATCACTTCCCTCCTTCTGGAGGTGATCCCCCTAGCGATGCATCCCAGCACCCTGTTGGCCTGGCTGCTACCCTCCTACAAGTCTCCGAGGTTGTTCATCTTGACATCCCACCACCCCCAGGTCCCTCTCAGCCATCGAGACTTGGCATTCCCCCGGTGTACACTTGGCCTGGGTTTCTGGCCCCCAGGTGCAGTACCTTGCATTCCCTGCATTGAACCTCAGCTTCCAATTTCTAGACCATCTTCCAGAGTCTCCAGGTCCCACTGTAGGGCCACCCTCCCCTCCTCCCCATCCATCACCGCCCCCAGTTTTGAGTAATCCGAAAAGAGACTCACCTCACTCCTAATACCTGTCCTTATGTCACAGATGTAGGCGTTGAACAGGAGGGGCCCAAGGACTGATCCCTGTGGGACCCCACTAATGACCCTCCTTGGGGATGAGACTATCCCACCAAATTCGACCCTCTGGGTCCGGTCCTGGAGCCAACTGCCTATCCATCTGATCATCTGGTTCCCCACTCCCATTTCTCCCAGCTTATCCAACAGGCCCTCATGAGGAACAGAGTCAAATGCTTTGCTGAAGTCTAGAAAGAGGATGTCCACTGGTCTGCCCAGGTCCAAGGCACTCGTCACCCAGTCATAGAACTCCACAAGGTTTGTCTGACACGATTTCCCCGAGACACATCCATGCTGTCTATCGTCCAGGCACCCTGACTTTTCCAGGTCCCCCCCCAAGCCTCTCCTTGACAATGCCCTCCATCACCTTGCCCACCACCAATGTCAGGCTGACAGGCCTGTAGTTCCCTGCCACCTCCCTTGATCCCACCTTGTGGATAGGCACTATATGCACCACCTTCCAGTCCTGGGGCACCCACCTGTCCTCAGAGAGATGGTGAAAAGCTCCGCCAGGGGTTTCGCCAGGACATCCGCAAGTTCCTTCAGTACTCTGGGATGTAATTTATCCGGCCCCGGTGCTTTCTCTTTCTTAATGGACCTAAGGGCTTCCCTCACTCTCTCTGCTGTGATTTCCACTTCCGCTACCTCTTCTCCCTGCTTAGCCTTCCCCCTCCTGTCAGTGATGCCTCCCCCTCTCCCCAGACCCACCGATTGGTAAGGGTCCCCCCTCCTCAGTATCACTGTCTCCTCCCATGTATGATGCAGTACCCCCATTTTCCTTGGTGAAAACTGAGGTGAAGTACTCATTTAGTACCTCAGCCTGCTCCCCGGGTCTTGTGCCCATCTCTCCCCTGTTTTAATCCTGCTAATCTGCCCCTTCACCCTTCGTTTTCCCCAATGTATCTAAAGAACCCCTTGTTCCCTCTCCTAATTTCCCTGGCCAGGTTCTGCTCCTTCCTTGCCTTAGCCGCCCTCACCACCCTAATGGCCCTTCTAGCCATCAGCTCATACTCCCCTCGATCCCTTTCACTCCTTGAGCACTTGAATTGCCTATAGGCTGCCTTCTTTCCCCGCACCACCTCCTGGACCTCCCGGTCCACCAGCAGGGTTTTTGGGCCCTACCGCATTTTCGTCTTACTCTTGCACAGGTGCTGGTAGCATCCTGCACCCCTCTCCTGATTATTTCCCACCTACTATCAGCGTCCATGTCTGACCCAATCACATCCAAATGATCCTTAAGGATCCTTCCCATTTCCTTAAAATCTGCTCCCCTGAAGTCAGTTACCTCCATCCTTGTGCAGCCTTCTACCCCTCCTAGGTTCAGGCAGAACCAGACGATGGCATGGTCACTCTCATGCTTGGGTCCCTTACCTCCAGCCCCCAATCTGGTCACTGTCTGCTAGGACCACATCCAGTACCCACGCCTCCTGGTCGGTTCCCCCACCTGCTGAGTTAGGAACGTGTCTTGAAAGACATCCAACAGCCTCTGTTCCCTGGCCACCAAGGATGTCATAGTCTCCCAGTCTGTTCCTGGCATGTTTAAGTCCCCCAACACCACCACCCTTCCCCTGCCCAATCTGCAGTGTCTCCCAACATCTACCACCAGACTTTCCTCCAGCTCCTCCGCCAGTGCAGGGGGTCTATACACCACTCCTATTTTTACTCTCTTGCCCCCCCTTGTTATCAAGGTGACCCAAATTGCCTCCACTGTTCCCTCCGCCTCCTCTACTCCCCCTATGCCAATGCAGTTTTTGACTATCATTGCTACCCCTCCTCCCCTTCCCTCTCCCCTGTCCTTCCTAATCATAGTGTAACCCTCCAAGTTCAGGTCCCAGTCGTGTCCTGCGGTGGCCCAGGTCTCAGTGACCACTGCCACATCCACCGCTCCCTCAGTTAGCATCACCTGGAGCTCAGGCATTTTATTGCCCAAGCTCCTGGCATTTAGCAGGACTACCTTCCACCTTTTCCTATACTTCCATTTCCCCTGCTCATGTTCCCATGGGGATTCTGTTTTCCCCTGGTCTGCACTTTACCAGTCGGCCTTTTCCCGATTCCTCCAGCTCCCCAAGGGGGTGGAGACAGAGTCCCTCCTTTATCGGACCCCTCTCGACAGCCTTTTCTCCCATCCTCCCCCTTCACAAGTTTAAACCCCACTTTTCACCAATGAACCCCTCTATTTTCAACTTAAGATTCCCCTCCCCTCCAAATTGAGATGGAGCCCATCTCTAGCATACAGCTCCTTATCCTCCCAGGT
This sequence comes from Neoceratodus forsteri, assembly GCA_016271365.2. Classification (NCBI taxonomy): domain Eukaryota; kingdom Metazoa; phylum Chordata; order Ceratodontiformes; family Ceratodontidae; genus Neoceratodus; species Neoceratodus forsteri. The sequence continues at coordinate 987,741,250 of CM057450.1, forward strand.
CTCCCCCAATCCCCCATCAACCCATACCCTCTGGCCTCACACCACTCCCTGAGCCACTGGTTTATCTCCCTAATCTTCCTCTTGTGTTCCCCACTAGCCCTTGGCACCGGCAGGATTTCCGAGAAGGAAATTGTACACCCTATGTCATGACAGACCCTGGCAAGCTCCCTGAACCTTGCCTGTATCTCTAGCTCGCTATTTCCCTCAATGTAATTTGTACCCAAGTGGACCAGTATGTCCGGGGAACCCCCACAATCCTTTGCCAGCTGATATACCTCGTGCTTGGCCCTCTGCACTGTTAGTCCAGGGAAGCATTTTGTTCTAACTGGCCAGGATTCTCCCTCCCTATCCCATTTGATACCCCTGATCATAACAATCCCCCAACAGGAGCACTCTGACCGCTCCTTTTCCTCCATTTCCCAACTTCCATGTCCCTCATCCTTTCTATTGGCCCCTCCACCCAGCCGGCTCCTTGTTCCTCCCCCTATCTGGGTGCCACATGCCGTCCCCTCCTTTTTTACCCTGGCCACCCCCTTCCCTCCGATCCTATGCCTCTCCTCCTCCTGAGTATCCTTCTGTACCTCGCTAACTCCCCCCTCACTGCTCATGACTGGTTCTTCTCCCCCATCCGCTAAACTAGCCTGGCTCATCCTCCCTTCCCTTCCTTCCCGTCTCCGTTTAGTCCCTCCTTGCTTGTCGTGCTCCCCTGGCCTAAACCCTCAGCTCCTTTACTGTATCTTCCTTGTACTTCTGGTCTTTCTCCTTGCCCTTTCCTCCCAGCTGGTCCTTCTCCTTGCGCTTTCCTCCTCTTCCCCTGCCCTCCTGCTCTGATTTACTGCTCCCCCATTTTCCTGCATTCCAGGTTCCCCCCTGTTCCTCCTGCTATCCAGCCCCCGCCTCCTGCCCCCCACTCCCTTTCCATCTCTAACCACCCCTGTCATGGCTACATCACCCCCTCATCCTCAAGCAGAAGAAAAGAATTGAAGCGGTTACTGAGCGTAAGGTCTGATCCACCTCCCCGCCTTGCTTCCTTCTGTCCAGCCCCAGCCATCTGCCTACTTCCCTGAGAATGCTGTCCCTCTGGCTCCCCTTTGTGAGGGTCCCTAGTTACCTGCCTACTTCCTTGGTAGTGTCCTCCTTTTGGGCCCCCTCTGCCAGGGTCCCTATGTGACCCCAGAGTATCCTCCTGCACTCCTTTCCCTATGCCCCCACCCCTAGTGCTTGGTACAACCCTGTGGGAGATCCCTTGCCTCTTCCCCAACCATACCTCCCCCCTTCCCCCAGCTGTCTCCTAATCCCGCAACCTCCTCCCTGTTAAAGCCAGCTGGTAGCACACTGGGCAACCACCGAACTTCCAAGCCCAGTCCAGTATCAGGCTGCCCCACACCCTCGTACCCCACCACCCTCCCAAAGATGCAGGCCCTAATGACGATGGGTCCCATCCCCCTCCAAGTAGGTTTCCTTGGGTGAGCCACCAGGTTCCCCACTAGTCCAAGATACACCCCTACTGCCACGGAACCACTGAAGGTAAGGTCCCCTCAATCTATTTTCTGTACACCGGTTGACTGTTAACATCTCTATTTTAGTTTTGGCCAGTTTCCTGAAGACTGATTCCCGAAACCATATTTCTTTGTATTTTAATGTTGAAATGGTTTTAATGAGCTTTTATTACGTCTTAATTAACTGCTGTCTGTTCTTGCTTATGTATGGTGCCCAGAGCCTCCGGGAGTGGGCACCTTATAAATAAAATTGCCTTGCCTTGCCTACCTGTGTAGTTTGCTGGTATGCACAATGATTCCGTCTCTTGCAACCCCCTAATTTAAGTATAAATGAGGTTGCTTCATTCTGTTTTGCCCTGGTATAAAGATCTGTTTTTCTCCATTGCAAAGGTCATGACCTACTCATGCAAGGCATCATGTGAGTTGATGATGCATACCTGCACAAGCCAGCAGAAGTTATACTCTCATTCAGTTCTGTTATAACATGCCTTGTGAAGTCCCTGTATTCTCTGAAAGCATTTTTTCTAACTCAGATATACTTTAAACTACAGAAAGCATCAGGGCATTTACTATTTTGTGGCCAACATAAGACAAGAACATAGGGACAGTAACAGCACTGACTAACACAGTATAACTGCTATAGGCTTTAGCACTAACACATCATAAATTTCCAGGATGCCTTACATGAGTCGAGCCATGACCTTTGCAATGGAGGCAAGCAGGTTTTCACGCCAGACTTAAACACCTTCATTCACATTTAAATCCTGATGAAATTAGGAGAGTACAATAGAGGCAACCGCAATCATTGTTCATGCCTACCAACTACACAGGTAAGCAGAACAAAATGCTGAGGGGACCTTCCCTTTAAGTAAATGAACCTTGGATTTAGTAAACTGCAGTGTATGTATCCATTTTTAACTGCTGGTAGCCCTCCAAATGCTATACCCCCGGGGAATAATGAGGCATGTCAACGCTAGCACTGATTTCAAAATTTATACTTAGTAACTTCTTGTTTTACTCCTGAAGAAATAAAAGAAGACAGGTCAATATGTCACACTAACCAGAAAAACCAGTTTCCAGATTCACAATTCTTATCATGTTGTTTCTGTGCACGGAGACTAAGGTCAAAGTTCGATCCTGCATTAGGCCAGGAGAAGTAAAACATCCCAGAACTCAGAAGTTTTCTCAGTGCCGTGACTCGTTCCTCTTCCTTAGTTTCTTCCTGAAGTGGGAAGAAATCCACGGTGGTGATTTTGTAAACTTCAGCATCCAGTATCCTTCCCACAGAGGTACAACCTGTCACCAGCACCAAGTAGCACAGCCTGACATCACCTGGAAAAGCCAAATGAGAAACTTTAGCTTCATTGTCCATATGATACATTCATAAGGCGAGTTTTGAGATGCTGCTTGTCACAGTGCCAAAAGGAAACCTATGCTAGTTTTTCCCAACGATTAAACAACCATCAGCAGTTGTTACAATTAAGCACATCACCACCCTACAGTACAAATGCCCGGCTCAGCTTTTATTCAGCATAGCAGAGCTAGAGAGATTTTGCATATTGAATATTCTTGGTGAGGGGGTTACATACTGTTTAATACTGTATTTCAGTTGGACTGTGGCAAAGTATACAGTCCCAAATAATCATTGCATAGGTGTTATACAGCCCATATCTGGAAAAAAATCAGGTGCCCCTGAAATGGAGCAAAACTGAGCAGGAGCAGTAAGAAGCAATGTTCCTCTTCAGTCCTAGTAAAGTGAGAGCAGTGCATCTCAAACTGTGAGGACAGACTCCCAGTGGAGGCCTCAGCTTGCTTCAGATAAAGCCTGAAAACGTACCGGTTACTGACATTTTTGAGTTGCTGCAGTTTTTTTTTCTGTAAAGAAAAGAGATGAGGCAGATATCCAACACTTTCCAATGCACACTCAAGTCTACTGGCTGTCCAAGTGAAAGGTGTCGGCAGATCTATATGAACTGCATAACAAAGTCCACACCTTTCTTGGGGAAGTCATATGTGATTAATACAGAGCATGTCGTGTGAATAAACTTAGTAACTTATTCCAAGGGATTTCACTTTATCCCTGGTATACTGTGTAGCATGTGTGGTGTTTGTTTTTTGTTGTTGTTTAAATAGGCATGTCCAAGAGTTATACCATAGCTTGGGTAAGACTCACCAAGCATGACAAAGGCAACTTGGAAAGCATCCACTGCTTGATGGATTAGATAATATATCAGCTACATGTAGCCACATACCTCAAGCTGGCTGACTCATTCATTCATTTCTCCAGCAAAATGCACTGGACCAAAGGTAATTTTTCAGGCATGACTCAGGCCAGGCTATGCAAAATACATACCAAAACATAAAAACAGGGCTGATCAGCTACCGCTTACCATCCAGACGATGCAGGTTCACACCCTGAGCCCAGGACATCTGGTGCCAACCAGCGAGATGGGGTTCTGCTTGGAGAGGTGAGAACACCTCCTTCTGATACACAACTGCCACCTGGTAGCCCAAGGAAGGGCACATTATGCAGAAAGGAATAAGTGGTCCCTCTGGAGTGGCTTTATTTTGACATGCACCCATTCATCTGGCGAGTGACGTGAGGGAATCACATGCCCAGAGTGGGTCATAGTGAGGTTCTGAAGGTGGAGTGGGGCTCATCCACTCTTCTGATGGCCCTGAAAGGCATTCTGTCAGGTCGCCCCTCAGGACCATGCCCTGGGGAGGGATAAGGGAAGGCTTAGTGGGATAATACAGCCCCAGACAGATAAAGCTGCTCTAAACCCCAACACCATGGTAGGGCTCTACCGACTCCTACCACGCATTGCCGGGTCCTCTTTCCAGGCCACAACAACTAAGTAAAGTATCCTCTTCTCAACTTGGGGAAATCAAGTGGTCCCACCCACAGGGGACAAGCTGTAGGTTACGGTCTGGACTCTGGAGAGGAAGTTGAGCAGATATTGGTGAGCGGGCTGGATCATCGGAGGACTCCAATGGGCTGCAGACATGTATGGGCAGGTAGAGGAGGATCTGGCAGCCGGAGAAGAAAAATTGGATGGCAAATATACATAAAAACAGCTTTACTAAACATATACAATAAAAACAATATACATAACAAGATTTTAGCATCATTACAGCCACTGACAAACATTACTTTACACATGTAACAGTGTCATTCCAGGAATGACGGTGCACACAGTATAGCCTCAGCAAAAATCTTACAGTAAAAGACTGGGCACATCATCTTACCAATGAAAAAGTCTGTAGTTGACTCAGGATTGTGCAAAATTAGATTCATTCTTCAGTTTTCTGAAGCGAATCAGCAAGATCCCTGGGGCCAGATTCACAAAACTCTGCCCCAGTGCAAGCTGGGTTTGTCTTGAAGTGGTATTCACAAAGCCAGGTTTGTGCCCAGAAACCGAGGGTTTAGCTAGGGAGCAAAGTGTGGAGAGGCGCAATGCAAATGAGGGAGGGACCTGCATCGGTGCTCTCCCATTCACAAAGTACTTGCTCCATGCAAGGGCCTTTTGCTGGGTCCCCTTGTGCCAAGAAAATACCGCTGAGGAAAACCTCCTCTTAGCTAAGCGCAACCCTAGTGGTTGGCAGAGGTAATGCATGGCAGCCCCCCCAACCCACAGCACTGGGTCCCTGGTAGTCTAGCAGTCCTTCCTCCTACCCGACACCCTTCCCTTTATGAAGTTCAATGTCCCTGGTGGCTAGTGGTCCCTCCCCCAGCCCGATATACAGTCAGTATGTCACTGATGTCCAGTGGTCCCACTCCCCACCCGCACCCATGCTCAACCCACAGTAAATGTTCCCTAGTGTCTAGTGGTCCCTCCCCCGGCCCATTGAGAAGAATAAAAAAATGTCCTTGGTAGTCTAGTGGTCCATCCCCTCTCCTGTTTGCCAATCGTTGGCCCGTTCTATTAATGCAAGTGTCCTGGTAGTCTAGCGGTCCCTCCCCACCCGAACCCTCACCTATTATAAGAAAAAAAAAGATACATCCCTGGTGGTCTAGCATTTCCATCACCCATCTGATTCCTTGTCCGCTTGAGTAAAAAAAAAATACATCCCTGGTGGTCTACTGGTCCTCCCCCACCCGAGCACCCCACCCATTTTGTTATGAGTCCTTGGTGGTCTAGCAGCCCTCCCTCCCCACCTGATATAAATGGAATGTTCCTGGTTACCAGTGTAACTCCCCATCCCAATCCCCTGTATAGCAAGGAAAATATTTCCCTGGTGGTCTAGTGGACACCACTCCTAACCCAGATTCTCTGTAAATGGAATCCTGTCCTTGGTGGTCCACCTCCCTTCAGCAGGTAGTGCCCCACCAGCACACAGTCCTCCCTCACCACCACAGCCGGCCACCGACCCCAGGCTCACAGTGGTACTGTATACAATCACGTGATCAGTGAATGACAGCTCACACTGAGCTGTCAATCAATATTGAGCACGATTGCATACAGTACGTGCTCACTGACAGCTCAGTCAGCAGCCAGCCGTTGTAGGAGAGGAGAGCTGTGCTGGTCGCCAGCTCAGTTTTGGGATGGAGAAGCAGGGTGTGGGGCACTCCTGCAAGTGGGCGGTGTGGGGCTTCCACTAGACAGAATACAAAGGACAGGATTCCATTCCATTTACAGGGGATCCGAATTAGGAAGGAGGGTCCACTAGACCACCAGGGAAATGTTTTCCTTGCTATACAGGGAATTGGAATGGGGGGGTTCAGGGCCTGGCAAAATGTTGCTAACCACCAATCATTAATTGTTTTACAATGTCTGTACACCACATGTGGTCCCTTTTTGACCACTTGATCTAATCTCGGTTCTAACTCCAATATGGACCAATTCCCTGTGATGATCTGTTTTATTTGATCTGCTCCACTAGAATAGGTGGTGACAAATGGACAGTTTACCACTGACTTTTCTGCACTCTCCTTATATATTAAAATGTCTTTTCTATCTAATGTATCAACCAAATGTATTGCCGAAGCAATACTATGGTTGCTATAGCCTCTTTCCTTGAATGTCTGGACCTGTTAAACCATACCTAGTAGTTGGCAGTTAAACTAAGGAATTAAATGCTCATTCAGCAACACCCTTGGTGCCTCTCCAAGTTTACATGGTTACTGGAGCACAAATATGTGGTTTGTTTTAAGTATGGTGAACTAAAATGGTTTTACATTATGTGTATACCTATATATATGTTTTTGGTTACACATATTTTAATGAAGCACCATATATGGTTAAGATAAAGGTGATTGGATATTTTGTACTTAAGGTCACATGACCTATGTCTATTTAAGGAGCCCAGTAATCATGGTAACAGATTACTCTGAGAATGCATGACAGTGGCTAAGCGAAACGTCAGTAGCTGATTCGGCTTTACCTCTGCATGTCCTCTCTCGTTTTTATGTGGTATGTATTGTTGCACCATGGATTAAATTAAAGGACCTTTATTTTGTAAACTATAGTCCTGTGTGTCTGTGGGCCATGGGTGCTATTTGCTTCAAAGTTCAGATAATTAAAAACGGAACTATCCATAGGTAAACTTGGATTCAGTTACATATATAGCTTAAAAAATGTTCACTTCTGGGTGCTAATTTACCATTTTCCAAAATTAATATGATTTAAATTTATTTTTTTCTTATTCCTCCTTACTGCTGCAGCAAAGACAACTGCAGAATCAGCAAAGGAGGAGATGATGAACTTGGTAAATATTTCTTCTTATAACCTTCTGAAGAGGAATTTTTATAGTACTAGAAAAGGGTCTTAACTCTGTACCTACAGTACAGATCAATCCATTTGGCTGTATAATCGATCTGCACAATTCATTAGAAATGTAATGACCTCCTTTGATTCTAGCCCAAAAGTGGGCACATATAGTAAAACTGATCATTAGCATCATCAAGGATGACACAGACAGACTCACTCAGGAAGTATCAGAGGGCCTATAAAAGGAGGGAGCTTAAGTTTATTGAGCATACCGTAAAACCTGTACAGGAGAGAAAAGACTAGGATGCACCAAACCAATAAAGAGCAATCTAAATGCACTATATAGGCTCTTGTCTTACAACAATCTTAACCCAGAAAACAAGGCTAAGAATGCCTTGAAAACATGAACAAGAAAAAGGAAGACCTGTACAATATCTTGTATAAAATATAAAGATCAACAAGTGACTTCAAGAGAATATGAAAAGTATAACACCAACCTGAAGGATGCCATCATTTATTCTGATCAATGCTTTCAGGCCGCTAAACAAGAGAAGTTTGACAAAGATACAGCCGATTATTAGAGTAACAGAATATTTGGACTAGAGATACCAGAAATCCCAAGTAAAGCCAAGATCAATTCTGAAACAGCACCAGAAGACTGCAAGTGGCTCTGATAGACACAAGAGGGTCGACTGCATCTTTTTATACAAACTGTCTTTCATTGGGGAGATGACGTACTCAGATTTTTGATGGTCAAACAGTAGTTTCCAATTTTCTAAACCTCACCTTAAATTGACAATGACTGGAGGTTAAATGTCAAAAGCTAGGAAGACCAGTCCACAAACTAGGTTTAGCAATGGAAAAAACCTTCCAAACCGTGTTAGTTTGTCCACATGGATGTCATGCCATTCATTCTGCAAACATGACAGATTAGATTTCTTCAGATCACCCTGATGAGGCTATCTAGCTCTGGACCCACTCCATTAATGGTGTCAGCAGGCATACACACATTATACACACATTGTACACACATTATACACAGATGCGTATGGTTTCAAAGTCAGGGCTTACATACTCTGAAGTGCATGGCTGCACTGAAAGTCCACACACACCAAAGGAAAAAAAAAAAAACCCTCTGTTCTGATTTATAGCTGCAATCATCCAGGTAAAATGACAAACACAGGGGGCAGGGAGTATAACTTGTTCACAAGTTGGTCCTGAAACATTAAGTCTTAATCACATATTAAGGGAGAGGTTGAATATGAAATGTAACAAATGCTGGATGAATTAAAATCATTGGAATTTTTAAGAGGGTCGAGTGCCTCCTTCATCTAATTTTTCCTACAAGGATTGGTTTTCAGGACGAACTTCCTTAATTAAGCATATAGCACCACCTAAAATATGGAAGAGAGCCGTGGCAGCAGCCCCGTCAGTACAGCGGTAGCGCTACCGCCTGGTGGCATGAGATCGGAAGTGAGTGCTGGATCATCACAGGGGCCAGCTGGGAGGAGGAGGATTGAGCATCCCACAGGATCCTCTCCCCTCCAGGGAGACAGAGTTGCTGTCCCCGCTGCTATACTGCCACCTGGGTGACCACAGGTGGTAGTGCAGATCAGGGGGACACCAGGGGAGGGATGCATGCCGGCTGGATCAGAGCATTACACCATGCTTCTGTCCGTGCGTGATCCCTCGGATCCCTTTGCATGCTGAAATCCGTTGGGGTGGAAGAAACACCAAGAAAATGGCCCAGCTAATTTTGGATTCCGAGCCCAAAGCAGTCTGTCAAACCCTTACTCATTTTTTAACCCTTTCAGACAAAGCTAATAGTTGCAATACCCTGCTGTATCCATATCCCGAAGAAAGTTTCAGAGTTCCAAGAGAATCAATGTTAAAAAAGAGGAACTCTATAGATAGATAGATGGATAGATAGATGGATAGATGGATGGATGATAGATAAAAACCTGTATTTTTCAACAGAATAAAAACTTTCAGGACCAAAGGCCCTGTTGAACAAAGTTGTCCTGAGCTTGGGAAAGTTACCTACATAACACAGATCACAATCATTGTACAAGACAATACATGTAAGCATCAATACAATATACCAGAATACCAAAAACAAACACTACAAAGGTAGTAAACAGTGGGGGGATCATCAAAGCACTTTCGTGCAGAACAAGTATGAGTATCCACCCATATTGTTTCAATTTTAGTCTTAAAACTATTTAAAGTCTTTGCATTCTGAATCTCAGGTGCCAATTGATTCCACATCATTGTCTGTTACTGTACTTTGGATAGGGTTTGGGTGGGGAGCAGAAATGATGCCTTGGCATGGGAAACGCATTTTGGTATTGTTGCCACTTATGAAAAAAAACATGTGTATTAATGTTGACATATACTGTAAATTATTTGAAATCCATCTGAAACAGAGTTGCTTAAAATCAACTGAAGAGTAAGAGACGTCTGTGCTTGGGCATGGAGAATTTTGACTCACCCCCTGGTTTAGGTCAAGGATGTGTTTCAGGATAGATATTAGAAGTAAACACCTAACTCTTGCTCATAAAACTTTATTGTCTACCCAAAAGTGTCTGTAGTGTGATACCTATAAGAATGTAAATTAACCTGAAAGATGACCTCATTGTGGACTGTGACTATTACTAATCTGGTAAGGGGCACTGACCATTTTCTTTCTCGTTTTCAGTACTTTTTATTTATTTTTTTTACGTAGCAGTGTTTCCATTCTGGCCACTTTCCTGTCTGCCACTGACAACCACCCAGCCCCAGCTGCAGCCCCAGATACTAGTAGTTGAAAATGCGGACTAATCACAAAGTCAGTTGCCAGTTTGAATCCCCACCCCACCCCATAATGTGGTAAGCAGAGAGTCTGAGCCAGCCTAATAAACAACTTTCTGAGCCCTCTAAAGAGTTCCCCAAACAAGATCAATCCATTTAGGTCATATAACTCAGGCCAGTGGGGAATAAAACACATTTTCAAGAGGGATAGATGAAGACTCAGTTTCTGAAGTTGCCTTGGCGGCGGCTGAGCTTAATTAAAATGGATGCATCCGAAGCTGTGGAACCAAAGACTCCAAATCTTTTTTATATTATAAGTGCGCTGTAGCGCCCCATAGTTAGGGTTGAGTAGCACGCTTAATGTTAAAGCAGCAGTACTAGATAAAAAAATCTGATCTTTTGAAACTGTTTGTTCCCTGTGCCCTGTTGAGCACTTATCTGCTAATTTTTCTTGTTTTCCCTGTACTAATCAACCTGTAATTTGATCCGTTTTTCTTTGTATTTCTCCCACCTGCAATGTTGAACTGGAAGCCTCTGCTGCCAACTGCGCATGTGCATAACTCACAGTACTACACAGAGACAGCAGGAACACACAGCAGAGGGTCCAACAGAAGTAAACAAAAGACATGATGTGATGTGAGGGGGGAGCTTGGCTGCAAATTAAGCACCAGCCATATTTACTTGGGATCCACGACATATAGGATAGTATATGACCTCCCATACACAACAAGGTAATTCTTCACCCGAGTGCTTTCTATGACAGCTGATGACCTCGAGAGCAAAGCTGGAGAGGTCCTTCTGCTGTCTTAGAAAACATGAGGGGGAAGAATTGCAGAGTTGTTTGAGAGGCCATACGCTGTTCTATATAGCGTATGGTGCCCCAAAACAGGATCACTTAAATTATTTTAGCCAGCATCTGCCGTCAGACATCTGCACTCCTGGTCTCTCAGCCCACCAGCCAGCTACGCTTAGAGGAGTCACCAACCGCCCCACTGTCCTATGAATGGCACTAGTGAAGTGATTTGTAGTCCTCACTAGCATGGGAACAAAATGTCGTTCTGCATTAGTGAGGCTGTCACTACTGAAGCAGAACGACTTTTGCCGTATGGATTTCCATACACAACACATTCCACCATACACTATAATGGAAATACATTTTAAATATCTAATAAACTAAAGATCACTAGAACAAATATTTACAGATATGGAAACTGGAACTATGATCTCGGATTTAGAAGTGGGTAGCCATCTGGGAAGAAGCGACCACCAAACAGTGAGGTTCATGATAAACACAGCCGTAGAGTCAAGCCATACAAAAGTAAGGGTACTGGACTTTAGGAGGGCTTACTTTAGGAAAATGGGAGAGTACCTCAGAAAAGCACTAGCAAACGGGCAAGAAGGAGGGGTGGAGGAACAATGTAGAAAAATCAAAACAGCCACCGCAGAGGCAACAAGTCTTTGTGTAAAGCAAATCAACAAAACAAAATGAAGGAAAAAACACACTGGTTCTCATAAGAGGTGACGGGGAAGGTTAGGGAGAAAAAGGCAGCATTCAGGAAGTATAAGGAAACACAGAAGGAGCAGGACAGAGAACTGTACCAGTTAAAGCAGAAGGAAGCAGGGAAGGCAGTCAGAATAGCAAAGGCCCAAACTGAGGAAAAGATGGCCAACTCAGTTAAGAAGGGGGACAAAACCTTTACAGGTACATTAGTGAGCTGAAGAAAGACCAAGGGAGGATACTGAGGCTTAATACAGGGAAGGGGGTGGGCAGAGGGTAACAGTGAAAAAGCAGGGATACTGAACGAATACTCCTTCTCAGTATTCACAAAAGATGAGGAGGGAGAGGTACCTAAACCAAACAATAGAAGACTCTGGATAGGGGGATTGACACCAGTCCATTCACAAAAGAAAGGGTCCTGAAAGAAAATACAGTTACGTAAGAACTTACCGTAGCAGTAGATCTTCGAGAGAGATTCCTGGAATAGGTCATAACATGCAGGACTAGCGCCACCTGGCGTCTGGACCGCACGGCAGACTTTTCCAGCAATACCTGATGGGGGACTGCCCACCTGACATCACCTGATGATGGCAACGTGACCCTATATAGTGGGCGGTCCCCATGCCCACCCTCCAGTTCTCTCTTCAGAGCCCGACAGGACAGGAAGCTGGATCTGGAGAACCAAGAGAAAAATAGGGGGAAGGAGGGAGGGAAAAACATGACCTACTGTAGGAACCTCTCTTGAAGCTCTACTGTTACAGTAAGTTCTTACGTAACTCTACTATCTTACTTCGAGAGGGTTCCTGCAGTAGGTCATAACATGTAGGACTGAATCCCAAGCAGTCCCTCCAAAGAGAGACCAAGAGAAACACAGGAGGAGGAGAAACCCAAAAGAGGGCACAACGGGACCGGTCTAGGACAGAAGGCCCTGCACAACAGCTAGACCAAACCCGGCCCTTTGCCTAGAAGCAATGTCCAGACTGTAATGCTTAGTAAAGGTATGGATGGAACTCCAAGTTGCTGCTGCACAAATCTCTGCTGCAGAAACGTTATGGAGAAAGGCTGCAGAAGCAGCCATGCCCCTAGTGAAATGATCTCTAACAGACCCCGGCAGAGGTTTGTCGTACTTCTGATAGTAGAAGCGAATGCAGTTTGCTAGCCACTTAGAGAGGCACTGTTTAGAGACAGCCTTCCCCAAGGTTTTGGGGGCAAAGGAAACTAAGAGCTGATCATCCTTATGGGAATCTTTGGTCCTATAGGCATAGCACCTCAGGATTCAGTGCACATCCAAGGTGTGAAGTAGAGCCTCACCTCTATTCACTGGAGTGGGATAATATACCAGAAGTTCCACTGTCTGATTCAGCGTGAACTCTGACACCACCTTAAGGTAAGAACTTGAGATGAGTTCTGAGGACCACCCAGTCCTTATGAAAAATAAGATACAGCTCCTTACAAACTAGGGCTTCGAGCTCAGAAATTCTTCAAGCAGAAGTAACAGCAACTAAAAACAACGCTTTCCAAAAGATAGCGCAAATCACAGCTCATCGCTGGTTCAAAAGGAGGGAGAGAAAACTTCTCCAACACAAAATTCAAATCTCTAGGTGGTGTACGGATGCGGATGGGGGGTTTCAGATGGAGAGTCCCTTTCAGAAAGGTTTTAGAAATCTCCAACTGGGCCACAGGCTTACCATCCACCAGCACGTGATACGCCGAAATGGTGGACAGATGCACTTTTAGTGAAGAATAGGAAAGTTCTGAATCAGATAGATGAAGCAGGTATTCCATGAGTTGCGGGGCAGAACAAGTAAAATGGTCCCAACCCTTGGGAGCTTCCCAAATAGAAAAACATTTCCACTTCATGGCATAAGGGGACCTAGTGGAGAGCTTCCTAGCCTCCACAATCACTTGGGCTACGCTGGTGGAAACCCAAAAGCAAGACATCGCTTTGTCTACTGGAGCCATGCATGCAGGTGTAGGGTCCGGAGCCCTGGGTACCCCAGCCATCCCTTGTTCTGAGTGAGAAGGCTGTGCCTCAATGGAAGCAGAACAGGGGGTTCCCTTGACATCTGTTGAAAGAGCGGGAACCAAATTTGTCTCACCCAGAAAGGATCAATCAGGATCATTCGTGCTCTTTCTGCCTGCAGTTTGATGAGCACCCTCTGAAGAATGGGAAATGGGGAGAAGGAGTATAAGAATCTCCCTGTCCAAGAGAGAGACAACGTGTTGTACCAGAAAGCACCATGCTCTGGAATGAGACAGCAAAAGCTGGGAAGCTTTGCGTTGGATGGGGAGGCGAAGAAGTCGAATTCTGGTCATCCCCATCTCTGAAATAGTGACTCTGCCACTTCCTGATCTAGTTCCCATTTGTGAGCAAGGGTGAAGGATCTGCTTAGACTATCTGCCTGGAACATGCACTGCTGTGAGAGACAGATCATGCTGGACTGCCCAGTTCCACACTCTCATCGCCTCCTTGCAAAGGGGGTACGAACGAGTGCCTCCCTGCTTGTTGATGTACCACACTACTGACATGTTGTCTGTCTGGACTAGCAGTAATCCCCTTGGGAGGATGGACTGAAATGCCTGAAGAGCATACAGAACCACTCTCATCTCCAGAACATTGATGTGCAAGGACATCTCCAAGTGGGACCAGAGCCCCTGAGCTTGATGGTCCCCCAAATGAGCCCCTCACTCCAGATTGGAAGCATCTTTGGTTAAAACTCTGAGGGGGGCTGGGCCTCGAAACCGGGAGACCCAGAGACAGGTTCGAACGATCCTTCCACCAAATTAAGTCTCTCTGAAGAGCGGAGGAAATTAGGACCGGGTGGTCCAACTCATCTTGGAGCTGATCCCACTGAACTCGCAAAAAGACCACTGAGTGATTCTCATGTGGAGCCTTGCCAGAGGAACTGTGGGAATGGAGGGCACCATCAAACCCAGTAACCAAAGAACCTCTCAGGCTGGGAGAGACCTGGAAGAGGCTACTAGAATAGCCAGCTTGATCAGAGTTTCCCTCCTTTCTGGTGGGAGAAAGGCTCAGCCCTGGATTGTATTCAAAACTGCTCCAATAAACTGCAGCTTCAGAGAAGGAATCAGTGAAGACTTGGGGATACTGACAGTGATCGAAAGTCTGGAAAACAAATCCAGGGTGATTGGGAGGGCCTCCGAAAATTAATCCTTGGATGGAGCTGAAATCAGCCAATTATTCAGGTGGGGGAAAACCAATATGCCCTGATGCCGCAGGGCCGAAGTCACTAACGCTAGGCACTTGGAAAAAACCCTGTGTGCCGAGGAAAGGCCAAAGGGAAGGTCTCGAAACTGGAAGTGCTCCCCTTGGAAGGAAAAATGCATGAAGCAGCTGTGGTTGGGAAAGATCGGGATGTGCAGGTAGGCATCCTGCATGTCCAAAGCACACAACCACTGGTTCTCCTGAAGAATGGGCAGGAGGCTCTCGAGGGTTATCATCCTGAATTTCTTGTACTTGACAAACAGGTTGAGCCTGCTGAGGTCAAGAATGGGTCGCAGGTCGCCTGTCTTTTTTGGAACCAGAAAAAAGTGGGAGTAAACCTCCCCCATGCCGAAGAGGGACTGGCTCTATTGCTTCTTTTAACAAGAGAACCTGAATTTCCTCCCTTATAAGAAGGATCTGGTCTTGGGAGTAGGCTGAGTTTCTTGGTGGAGATTCTAGAGGAGGTTCCAGGAACTCCAGATTGTGTCCTTGGGACACTAGCTGCAGTACCCAAGTGTTGGAGGTGATGCTTCACCACTCCTGCGCGTGGTGAGCAACCCCCCACCAGCTCCTCGCACTGTGACTGAGGAGGAGGTGGGGCTAGGGAGTCAGGAGGTGGCAGGACGAGCAGGGGGAGGGCCCCCTGAATGTTTCTGGGTTTTGGAGGCAGGTGGGGAAGACAAATTGCCCATGGCCTTGCGCTTGACCTGGTGGCGATTCTGGTCCTGTTTACGCGGTCTCCAAGAACTTTTCCAAAAGGGCTGCTGACCCTGACTGCCCGATCGGTACATGGACTTTATGGACCTAAGGGCCTGGCTGCGGTCCTGTAAGTCTGTAATAATATCTTTGGTGTCTCCACTAAAGAGCACCGATCCCTTGAAAGGAGCATCATGAATTGCAGACTGGACCTCATTGGCGAGACCAGAAATGCAAAGCCAAGCATGCCATCGAAGGGAGATGACAGCTGCCGAGGTCCAGGCCACTGCATCAACAGAGTCGTAAGTGGCCCGAAGAGCATGCCTGCACGAAATCTTGGACTGGCGAATGTCCTTGGCGAGCTCCTCCTTGAGGTCCTAAGTTTCCACAGACTGGACACGGGCCTCAAGCTCAGCTAGAGTGGCCGTTTGGTGAGACACCATGTAGGCTATGTAACTGAGGGACCGCAATGCACACGAAGCCAAGGAATACTCTTTCTTCCCGTACTGGTCAATCTGCCTCGACTCTTTGTCCAGAGGAGAGGTGCTCATGTGCTTGGGGGCAGTGGAGCGATCATTAGCTGCTGAAATGACAACAGAGTCGGCCTTGGGATGCAAACGCAAAAAAGGAGCATCCGTAGGTGCCCAGTAAGTCCTGTCCGCTCTCTTGGGGCCGGGATAGAGTGGGGCAGTTGCCAGATGGTCATGGTGAGGTCTTGATGAAGCCCAATTCACGGAGGAACAGAAATGGGGGACAAAGACTCAAGATCCAGATGCTCAGCAAGTCTTTGTCTCATGGGATCCTGTTCCTCTGGCTCCCATTCGTAGAACTGCTGTATGGGCCTCAAAAGGTCCGAAAAGGAAGGATCCTTAGGGGGGACTTAGGAGAGGCCTTCCCTTTACGGACCAGGGATTCATGACCCAATGACTCTTCTGATGAATCCTCCCCAGAATCCGGACTGTCTCCTACACCAAAATCCAGGAGAGAGATATCCTACTGGTTAGTTCCCCTGACATGAATCATAGATGGAGGACAGCTCACAGAGGACAAGGACCTGAGAGGGGAACGAGGTTGTTGCAGTCGGCTCTACAGGTCTGTCATCAACTCAGACTGCACCTCCTTCCACCAGGACTGAATGAAGGTCTTGAAGTCCAGCTGAGAAGTCAGGAGGGATGGAGAAGGCGGAGAAGGAGGTGGCGGAGGAGGGATAGCATGGGGTGGCTGGTAGTGGTACCCCTGGTATCCCTGATGAGAATATCCCAAGTACAGGGTGTACTTTGAGAAGTAATTTCCTGAAGAATGCCAATAATGTGGTGGACTAGCCAGGGGGTAGTCCAAGGAATACCCAGAAGGGTATTGCGGGACATGAAGGGGTCTCAAGAAAATCCCCGATGACAGAGGACCTGATGTTGGGGGAGCCCACGAAGGACCAGCCATGGTATAAATGAGAGGCTGATCTGGCATAGGGACAGCAGATGTCGCAACCGCTGTCATCAGGACTGGTGCCGCCAGGCCCAGAAACGGATCTGGTGTCGGGTAGGCTGATGTTGGGACCCGATACAGGGGGTTCGGCAGGAAACCCTGGTCTGCCAAAGGAGCTGATGGCAGGGGCAGATGAACCGATCCCAGCAAGGAGACAGAAGTCAGAGGGTCCAGCGTTGGGATAGATTTTGCCGGATCCGACGGAGGAGGAATGTCCGATGTCAGGCCTGCGGCCAGAAGAAAGCCAATCCTCCTGGGGGGAACGGGAAGTGCCTCCATGCCAGGTCCAGATGGAGTTGGAGGGACCTCCTCCCCAGAGACCCCAGAGGGGGAGCAGGGGTCGGATACTGGAGTGTGATCCACAACCAGGAGGCCGGCGCTCTCTCCACCCAGGGTAGCTGGATTTGAAGGCTGAGTTACCGGCAGTGGAGGAGGGGGAAGAGGGGAAGAAGGGAAGTCTTCTCCGGGTTCGTCCGGATGTCGGGTGGGCTGACGGAGGAGCCACATCTGTGCGACTGCCAGAGGAGGTCGACTTCTCAGATGTAGGAGCTGGGCGGGAAGGGGATGACCCCCTGTCGACTTAACGCTGAGGCTGGGCGAGTAGTCCCTAAGGAGCAGGAAGCTAACTTGTTGTCGTCTGGGTGGTCCCCGGAGTAGCTGAGGGCCAACTTAATGGCTGAAGCAGGGGGGGTCGCCAGAGGGGCCGGAGACCAACTTACCTGCCAAGAGTGGGAGCAAGGCTGCGGTGGTACCGCTGGAATCCTCAGACACAACTTGGACGATCTTAACTGGAGGCGGCGGGGTAAAGCCTTGCTGGAGGAGGGCCTGGAAGACTCGGCCCTGGAACCCTCTGATGAGTGCTCCAGCTCACAGTGTTTCTTCATATCTTTATGTTTAGAAGGAGAAGTGGAAGAGGGTGAGGACGACTTCCTGATCCACTCCATTTGCTTCTCCAGTGAAGCCAAATGAGACTTCAGCAAATGGGCCTCCAGAGCCTACTGTCTCCGTTGCCAGGTGGCCTGGTTGAAAGGCTTGCAGTCTGGGCAGGCAGCCATAGGACAGTCCAGGCCTAATCAGATGATGCATTTATGGTGGCCATCCTTGTGCGGGACTTGGGTGCCACAAGTCTCACACTTCTTCTTCGATGTAGGTGAAGACATAGAAAGTGCTCAAAAGACCAAAAAAAACTCAGAAACAATAAATAAACGGCTAGCGGGTGTGGGGACTGCCCACTATATAGGGTCATGCTGACGTTGTCAGGTGACATCAGGTGGGCAGTCCCCCATCAGGCACTGCTGGAAAAGTGTGCCGTGCGGTCCAGACGCAAGGTGGTGCTAGTCCTACATGTTATTACCTACTGCAGGAACCCTCTCGAAGGAAGATCTCCTAAAACAGAAAGTGGACAAAGCAATGGGGCCCGACGGGATTCACCCCAGAATTCTAAGAGAACTAAGGGGGGGAACTAGTGACACCACTGACAACCTTTTTTTTTTTTTTAATCGTGGGAGGATGGTGTGGTACCTGAGGACTGGAGGAGGGCAGATGCGATTCCTCTTCACAAAAGTAGGAGCAAGACAGAGACAGGAAACTACAGACCTGTTAGTTTGACCTCACTGGTAGGGAAAATGATGGAATCACTTCTGAAGTAAAGAACTGTTGAATACCTAGAGGCCAGTGGGGCACAGGACCCAAGACAGCATGGATTCACAGCAGAAAGGTCATGTCAGACGAATCTAATAGATTTCTTTGACTGGGTGACCAAAGTAGTAGACCAGGGAGGGGCTGTGGACTTGGCCTACCCAGACTTTACAAGGCATTTGACATAGTCCCACACAAAAGATTAATAAACAAGTCAGCCAGCCTGGGAGTGGGTCTCAGAATTCTAGCCTGTGTAAAACATTGGCTGGACAACAAGACACAGAGGGTAATAGTAAATGGAGTCCACTCCAGAGAAAGGGGGGGGGGTTTACCAGTGGGGTACTGCAGGGTTCAGTACTGGGACCGGTCCTCTTTAATGTCTTTATAGGTGACACTGCAGAGAGAAAGATCTGCAACAGGGTTGATACACGGGGGTGGAAAGGATGAGAAGGGACTTGGCAAGGTGGGAGGAATGGTCAAAAGTATGGCTGCTTAGATTCAATGCAAAAAAGTGCAAAGTAATGCACCTGGGAAACAAAAACACAGGGGAAGACTACACAATGTGGGGGGAGGTACTAACAACAACAAAAATGGAAAGGAACCTGGGGGTACTCAAATCAGATGACCTAAAGGTAGGTAAGCAATGTGAGAAGGCAGTAAGGAGGGCTTGGGTACTGGGATGCATAGGGAGAGGCATCAGTAGTAAAAAACAGGAAGTTGTTATCCCTCTGTACGGACAGTTGGTGAGACCCCATCTGGAATACTGCATGCAGTACTGGAGACCCCATCTCCATAAGGACATAGACAGGATGAAGGCAGTCCAGAGGAGGGCAACTAAAATGGTGCAGGGTCTGCACCACAAGCCATATGAAGACAGACTAAAGGAGCTTAATATGTATTCCCTCGAGGAAAGGAGGGAAGAGGGGGGACATGACAGAAACATTTGAGTACCTCAATGGAATCAACAAACTCCAAGAGGGTAGCATCTTTCCGAAAAAGAGATGTGTAAGAACAAGGGGGCACAATTTGAAGATAGAGGGGGGACGGCTCAGGGGCAATGTGAGGAAGTATTTTTTCATGCAGAGGGTGGTGGATGCATGGAATGACCTTCCTGAGGAAGTCATGGGGTCAAAAACAGTAGGTGAATTCAAGAATGCATGGGACAGACATAAAGCAATTCTAGTCGGGGGTAGGAGGACGTAGGCTGTTGGGTAACTAGGACCTGCAGCTTATCCAATAGGTAGGCAAATGGGCAGACTGGGTAGGCCAAGCAGTCCTTATCTGTCGTCAAAGTCTATGTTTCTATGGCTGCAGGATTCCGGCCAAAAAGCAGAATTTTGATAATCATTTCCTTCGTATCCAGTACTGCTGCTTTAAACCCCAATTTTTGCAGCTTAATAACATTGGGGTCATTTGATGAAATAGTCCAAAATGTGACATGCGCAGTCAGGCTGCCAGCATCTCAAGACATGAAAAGTTTTATAATGACACGCTGTTCCATTTTCAACATACAAAGTGCCAAAAAAATGGTAAAAAAAACTGTTTGGTTTTCCTATACTTAACATTGTATATTTTTTGCTCTCACCTGCAGCCTAGATGGTGTGGAATTTTTTCATTACATTTTCAGGGTTGGGGGACTTCCAGTGACGTCACGGTGCTGAAAGGAGCGTAAGGTCTGAGGCTCCCTGCAAAGTCCGCTGATCTAACCTCCAAAACCTTGCAAAATACATTTAAAGATGTCTAAAAATGGAGGAGGGAAGCACCTACAAACCTATAGAGGCAGAAATCAATCGAGAATTAAAGGAAAGAGTACGGATGATACACGATTGCAGGAGGATCCCCAGCAGATCTCTCACCCAGCGAGCCCCAGCGCCAGCTATGACACGGATGGAGAAACGAACAACTGTCTCAATGAGATTTGAAACTTTATTAAAGGAGATTAGAGAATCCAGAACAGAAAACAAACAGGAATTCAAAGCTGTTAGAAGCAACTATCCACTTCTCGAATCCCTGATAAGCACAATAGAAGAGCGGATTACCCAAAACGAAGAGAACACAACACAGACAGCTGAGATTATGCAGGCCCTGATACAACAATCGGAAGAGTTGTGGTCCAAATGTCTGGATCTTGAGGGCCGCTCTCGAAGGGATAACCTTCATCTATATGGTCTGCCTGAGGGTCTGGAAACTGCTCCTATGGCACCGTTCATTGAAAATCTCCTTAAAGATATTTTAGACTTGCCAAACACCTTCACCTTCCGCATAGAAAGAGCCCACAGGTCGCTTCAAACCAAACCCTCTGACCCAACAGCCAGACCTCGCTCAATAGTATTTAAATTAAGTTCATTCAGTGATAAGGAGGAAATACTACGCAGAGCCTGGTCTAAAAAGGAAATAAAATATCTTACACATAGATTATTTATGGACCATGACTATCCACAAGAAATACAGTATCAGAGACTAAAATATCTTCCAATCCTTAAATCTTACGTGAGAAAGCGATCCGTTTCCATACTCCTTACCCAGCCAGACTTCGGATTTTTGGGAGGATGGAACAAAATTATACTCTACAGTGGAGGAAGCAGCTGAAGCCCTGAGAGAGAGAGAAAATACAAATAGCGGAGATCGGAACCAAAGCAGTGGAGGACCCAATTTGGCAGCACACCCAAAACAGGAAGAAGATGGGCACGAAATTACTGTTGCACGGAGAAGCACTGCGCGAGACTACAAACGATGCTCGATAAACAAGGCAACAAAGGAGATGAGCCTGCTTGAAACTTCTTTAAGACTTCGATGCTAAATCAATTGCTGAATAGCCATGACAGGGCTCCTCTCGGTACTCCTTTCTTGAGGCAAAGAACCAACAATAGTAAGTACAGTACAAGTTGCCTGATATCAAGAGAGGAGATATTGGGGGAATGAGAACAGGCATGTTATATAATTAAGACTGGATAAAATAATTCTTATGCCTGAGAACAACGATGAAACTACCGAGAGTCCCTCACTGTAAGGTGTGGGCATTTTTGCCAATTCAGTAGTACTTTTGACTATAACCAAGACTGTTTCTTCTGTTCGAATCCGGATAGAGACTAAGCAGGACGTCATTAGTCAGTTGTATATGGGGCTAAATAAAACAACGCACGAGCTCGGGATGAGACCTCCCCTCACCCACTTATGCTTGGAAAAATACCCATTTAAGAAGCCAAGTCTGGGGGAGCGCAGAAAATGTAAATGTAAATGGAGGGTGGGGATGTTATTAGGGGGGGGATTATTCAATAATTAAAGCAGTGTTAAAAGAAAAGACTGCAAAGCTTTATTTAAGGTTTGGACATGCTTCTGATTGGCGGACTGAGAGGGGGCACGAAGAGTTGACACACTACTCAGATTCTAGTTTAATTTTAAACTTTCCTCTGTCAGTTCTGTGAGGAGATATTTATCTCCACCTAATAAACCAGGAGCACAACACTATTCGTTGCTCAGTAGGAGGTCTTTGGAAACGGAAGCACAAGTAATCCTCCTCATTCATCTCATAAAAGAGGTTGGACAAAAGGGCTAAATAGGATAATAGCCCTCTAACTTGGAAGTACTTTTTGAAGTTAAATAAGTTGGGTTACAAGTTGTGTTAAGTCATGTTGACTACTGTGAACCTTTTTTTTTTTTTTTTACCAGGATTGATGAGGCAGACAGAAAGAAAACGGGGTGCACGGATGTGGGTGGTGGGGAATTGGAAGAGAGGCTACGATATCTCGGAAATCAAACCAGATAATTGGGTAAGAGAGCAATTAAGCCATAATTATGAGTAAGGGGATACCATATACTATTTGCACATATAATGTGCACGGAATCACAAACCCCATTAAGAGAAGCAAAATTATTCAGAGTATGAAAAGGGCAGGGTTAATATTGGTTTGCTACAGGAAACACACTTTCTCAATCTGAACATAAAAAATTTGAAAGGTTGGGTTTCTCACATGTCGTGGCCTCATCTTATAAAGGGGGGAGAAGAAGGGGAACAGCAGTGTTAATCAAACAGGGAACACAATTTGAAATTAAGGACAAAGTTATTGATAAAGAAGGGAAATATGCCATGGTTAAGGGTCATTTAGATGGTCAATTAACAACCTTTGCCTCCATATATATTCCCCCTGCTTCGGGATTCGAGGTTTATAGATCCTTTTTTTCGAAATTAGCAGAATGGGCCGAGGGACAAATGATATGTGGGGGAGATCTAAATTTAAATATAGTCGAGAATCATGACACACTGCAAGACCAAGGGAAAAGGAAGAAAATTACAAACCAAGTCAAGAAGCTACTGCAAGAACTAGGTTTTCAAGACATCTGGAGATATTTTCATGGCAGGGCCCCTAGACATACATACTACTCCCAAGCCCATGATGTTTACTCCTGTATTGATTATTTTATAGCCCCTAAGGAACAAATGAGGGACATGGTGAAGATTTGGTCAGGAGATTTTGTAATATCAGATCATGCCCCGATTTTTTGTCAGTTTTGGCCCCAAGCGATGAAGAAAGTAACTTTCTGGAGATTAAATCTCTCCTTTGAGAGATAAACAGGTCATCAAATCTATAGAAGACACAATAGCTCAAGCTCTAGAGCAAAATGATACATCCGATACCTCTATACCTATCATTTGGGATACTATTAAGGCTGTCACAAGGGGCAAACTGATTAGTATATCAGCAAACAAGAAAAAACTTAGGGAGGCTAGACATACATCTCTTGAAAACAAAATAAAAGAAATGGAGGACCTACAGGCTATCCAAAAAACTAAGGCTAGAAGTAAAGAGCTTACACACCTTAGGAGTGAACTTAATAAAATATTAGATTATTCGATAGAGCAGAAATTAATGTTCTTAAGGCATACCTATTACGGGGGGCCCTCGATCCCTCAGACTAATAACAGAAGGTTGAGAATACAGAAAACAAAGTCAAATATAATGAAGATTAGGCATCCACAAACAGGTAAAATTTATAATACCACAAAAGGTATAGCAGAGGCTTTCCTTATTACTATTCAAAGCTCTACAAGGCCCAAGACTCCTCATCAGTACAGAAAATAAGAAACTTTTTAGACTCGTTAAATCTTCCGACTCTTACGGAACAGCAAAGCACCCAAATGACTGCTCCGATAACATTGAAGAAATTGAAAATGCAATAGGTAACTTAAAAACAGGAAAATGTCCGGGATCCGACGGATTCCCAGGTGAATTCTATAAATCATTCTCTAAAGTTTTAAATCCCTACTTAATAGAGTCTATGCATATGTCATGTCAGAGGAGGAGTTGTCCCTCCTTCATGGAACGAGGCTATAGTCTCAGTCATTCAAGCGGCAAGGACCTCTCAGATGTGAGTCATACAGACCTATATCTATACTAAACACAGATTATAAAATTTTAACATCTATTATGGCTAGGAGGCTTATACCTTTTACCCCAACAAAATCCCCATGGACCAATGTGGGTTCATTCCGAGTCATCAGGCCCAGGATAATATAAGACATACGATATACTTACTAGAACACACACAGATTCAGAACATACCATCCCTTTTCTTAGGATTAGATGCGAAAAGCGCTCGATATGGTATCATGGAGATTTTAAGGAGGTCCTTGCCCGCTCGATTCCCAGACCAGTTTATAGAAACTGTATTTAGATTTTACAAAAGTCCTGGTGGATTTATTCGTGTGAATGGGCATCTAACTGAACGACTTTCCTTGCTAGAGGTACCAGGCAAGGTTGCCCTTATCCTCACTTTTATTTACCTACTACATTGAACCTTTAGCACAATATATCAGACAATCCCCAGATGTCGCTGGCATCGCCTTTCTGGAGCCGGAGCATAATCTGGCATTGTTTATGGATGACCTTTATTATATTTAACTAATCCGGAGTTCTCGATGCCAGCGCCATGCAGAAGATCCCATTTTTTTCATTTATCAGGATACACTTTAAATATTAACAAAACTGAGGCCCTTAAGGTAAATTATGACCCTTCACCCGACTTCAAATAAATTCCAATAAAATGGGATGGATCCTCCCTGAAACACCTGGGAATACGGATTCCCATAGATTTGTCTCAATTGTATAAACAAAACTATACCCCTCTAATAAACACGTTACAGAATTATATTAAAAGATGGGATCTTCTCCCAACTTCCTTTTATACTCGTACGATGTCCTTTAAGATGAATGCACTACCCAGTCTCCTATACCTATTTCAGTGTGTTCCATGTTCAATTGACCCGAAAGAAATTCTATCATGGCAAAAATCATTTATGGCCTTTCAATGGGGTCACAGAAAACCCCGTTTAAACCTTAGGAAACTTTCCCTCCCAAAAACAATGGGGGGAGTATCATTCCCATCTCTAGCTGACTACTGAGCTGCTGCACAAATGCGCCTGGCATTGCTTTGGGGAACCCATACATATCAAGCTGCCTGGAAACAAATAGACCTAACTAGGGAACAATCCCCGTCCTTACCTGCAATACTCTTCTCCCCTCCCTTGTTGCAACGAACCCTACATAATACTTCAAAAGCTACCTCAACTATATTGGAAGGTTGGAGGAGAGGAACCAAGAGTAAACAGATACAAATTCATTTTGGAAATACCAATGGTTCCTAGTAAAGAAGCAATTTGAATCTCCAGTAGGTAGGGTCTTGGTATAACCTCAAGTAAAGAAAGGATAGTAGCCCTTGGCAAATAATGAGAGGAGATGTCCCATAACTTCCAAGAGGCCCAGGAGAAATTTACTTGGACTGAAAAGGACAGATTATTCTTTTACCAAATGAGAGATTACACCATAACCCAACTTAGAGCAAGGGGAAGAGAGTCACAACTTTATGAGGATCAATGTCCGTTTATACAAATTTGGTCCTGTGCACTTGGAGAAAAGGCCATTTCAATAATTTATAATTTCCTAGTGCTGTTACATGAGCATTCAATGGATCCGGTAAAGGCAAACTGGGAAAAGGAATTTAAACAAATAATTAGTGCTCATGATTGGCCTAAAGTATGGAAGAACACCTGGTCTACCACCTCCTCCCCCTTATGGAGGGAATTTATGTGGAAGGTTAGAGCAAGATTTTTTTTAGTACCTACAGTTCTGGCGCTGAGAAACCCGGGGTGCCGGAAAGATGTTCGAGGTTATGGAGAGAGGAGCACATACAAACATATATTCTATGATTGCTCGTTAATACCTACTTTTTGGTCCCTAGTATCGAGTCACATAATAAAGATCTTTGAAACCACTCCCAAATGACAGATCAATCCGATTGGGTATACCTCCAGCAGGAATGAATGACAAACACACATTATATTTATGGGCGATTTTATTGGGAGCAACATATAAAACAATTACTAAAAAATGGCTCCAAGCCACTTCCCCTACTGTAAGGGAATGGAAAGCTGTAGTACAGAACATACAACATAAGGAACAAATATCATATGCTCTAAATAATAGAATGGAAGTTTATATTACAAGATGGACCAGATGGGAACTAATTCAGGAACAAATTCAGTAATTAAATATAGGGGTATCCTAAATGAAAAGAAGGGGAAATGACTATTGGCAAATTGATAACTTGACCTAGTTCCACCCTCCCCTCCAGAAGTCTTCTCATCTGATAGGAATTGAATTACAGATAAGAAAGAGTATTTCTTGTTTCTTTATTAATTGAACAATAACATATGCTTTTATGGTCCCCCTGACCTGTCTCTGTGTATCCAATGTCTGCCTTCATCCTGTAAATTAATCCTGGTAGTATTTATTTAAGATGTAACTATTTGAACACAAAATGTGTGGTTTACTGTTATTATGGATAAGATATGTTCTTTAAGACACATTTGTATGTAGAATTTCATCACAGAAAAAAGATAAGAGGTTAAACCTGAAATGTGTAAAGGTTTTTGGTCTATGAACAATGTATATTTTGAAGACTTGTCAATATATCTATATAAGATGTCCTATATCTTAAAACAGTTATAAGCCATCGAAACCTAAGAATGTGTAAAGGAATGTAAAGGTAAGAGTTTAACCATTGACTCAATAAAGGAAGTATAAAAAATAAATTTTCAGGGTTGGCCCATTGGCGCAGTGGTTGGATTTCTGCCTGTGACCCGGGTTCGGGAACAGACTCTGGTTGCTGGAGGGCCAGCTGGGGGAGAAAGAAATGAGCGTCCAACGACGGCTCGCCTTCTCAGGGGGAGGGTGGATAAGCAGCTCGGCGTCTGCTGACTCCTGGCGGAGGCAGGGAGTACAGCAGGACATTGGCCCCAATGTACTAGGGGAGTAAAGGACATCGGCGTATGCCTTGATGTCAGTGGCATGTTGCTCCTCGGGAGCAAACGGAAAAAATGGTGCCTGGCTGATCTGGTGATGGCCTTTCTGAACCCTCACCACCGGGCTCCTGAACCTCCATATGCTGTCCCAGCAGCACCCTAGGATCATTGGTTGGCTGCCAGGGCCCTTCTCCTACCAAGGTAAGAGACCCACCCAGTGAAGGGATACACCAGGGTCACTTGGGCTGACTGCCATGTGGGACGGTAGGGGTCGGGAGAAGCCGGGGTGGGGCAGTTCTTGTGGGGGTCTGAAGGAGAGACCAGCCAGGTGCGGGGAAGGAGTCCAAAAAAAAAAAGGATCTGGAAGGTTTGGTGAAAAAATATTATAGGGTTCCAGAGTCATAACGATTTTAGAGTTAACGTGTTGATGTGAACAGTAAAAAAAAAAAAAAAATTGTGTGTGCTTACTTTTATGATTTACCTCAAAAAAAAAAATATCGATCGTATTGGCTGCCATGTTTTTTCTCTTTTTAGACTCAAACATTGAAAATGTATAAAAGTGATGTTTAAAAAAAAAAAACACCTAAACCTAGCTAAATCGGACCCATTTAGATAGATTCTGCTGTTTAGTTTTTTAAAAATAAAAACTTGCCAGAAGTACCTTTTCTGGGCACCTCAAAATCCAGGGTGCCCAGTTTAGGAGGGCTGGGGGGATACTGGGATGCATAGTGAGAGGCATCACCAGTAGAAAACAGGAAGTTGTTGGCCCTCTGTACAGACAGTTGGTAAGACCACATCAGGAGAACTGTGTACAGTTCTGGAGACCCTCATCTCCGCAAAGATGTAGACAGGGTGGAGGCTGTCCAGAGGAGGGCAACCAAAATGGTGCAGGGTCTGCACCAGAAGATATATGAAGAAAGACTAAAGGAGCTTAAGATGCATAGACTCGAGGAAAGGAGGAGAGGGAACATGATAGAAACTTTCAAATACCTCAAGGAATCAACAAAGCCCAAGAGGGTAGCATCTTTCAGAAAAAGAGATGTGCAAGAACAAGGGGGCACAATTTGAAGATGGGGGGGGATGGCTCAGAGGTAATGTGAGGAAGTATTTCTTCACAGAGAGGGTTGTAGATGCATGGAGCAGCCTTCCTGAGGAGGCTATAGAGTCAAAAACAGTAGGGGAATTCAAGAATTCATGGGACAGACATAAGGCAATTCTAGTGGGGGTAGGAGGAAGTAGGCTGTTGGTTAACTAGGATCTAAAAACTAATGAAACTCCAGCACCCGCAAAAACAGCCATACAAAAACGCAGATATAATACACATTTATTAGACCAACACTGTGGCACATAAAAGCTGACGTTTCACTTGGCCGACTGCCAAGCTTCTTCAGAGTAAAAGACATATAACAAACACTTATGTTTAAATACATTTTCACCCCAATCATGTGCTGGAGTTTCATTAGTTTTTTGTCTTAAATTTTGTCTCCAAAGCACCGCTTTATTTCCTGGTGCTCCTGTGTCCTCACTCAGTGAGGCGTTTTTGTAGTGTATTTAACTAGGATCTGCAGCTTATCCGTTAGGTAGGGAAATGGGCAGACTAGGTGGGCCAAGCAGTCCTTATCTGCCATCAAATTCTATGTTTCTATGTTTAGTGAGAGGAGCAGTTTTCACCCACGTTCTCTGTATGAGAACAGTGGGACTTTCTTGAGTTCTGCAGCCACAGCTAAAGTCATGCTGCGGGCTGTAGTTAGAGCAGTGAGCCACTGATCCCTTGTTCTGTCTGCCTCAGTCTCTCTCTTTCTCTATTTTAAAACCTTACTTATCTGTCTGTCTATCTACAAATCAATGCATCCATTATTGGATGCAGCCTGAGACAGAGTAATTTCAGTTTGCAGCATCCAGAAGTCAGAGACACAACGGCAGCAGTACTAGGGCACAACTGACAGATTGCTCAGTGAAAGCTTGCCCACATAGGTACCGAAGCAGTGCTACAAATGTTCTATAGGGAGCTAGCAACGATGACAGGAAATAGCAAGCAATATTAGGTCCCCCCCACCCCATCCTCTACCACCAGTGCCACCCACCAGGAGAAAGAGGATGACTGTTTATTAGTCTGAGTCCACCCCCCCAGAAAAAAAACACACTGCCACAAGGAACAGAAGAACCAACAGATTTTTTTACATGTCACCTCTGAGGACCGAACGCCCTGCCCTCAGCAGTGCAAAAGGCAAGTCCCTCTACAGATGACACATTTGGGAATGAAAGAGATTCCCCCAAGCGCCACAAGGAAAGCTTGCCCTGATTGGAGTGCTGTATTGGAAAACAGCATTCTTGCAGTTCAATATTCTTCAAAAATAAAGTTCGGCACTCCTGAAAATAGAAGGACACAGTATGTCCCACTCTGAATTTTTTAATACGTTTCCAAGATGCCAAAAATTAGTTTTACACAGGGCATCAGCACTGAAGCAGTCCAGTTTTAGACTCATGTGTGGTGCTCTTGAAGCATTAGGAAGGAGGCGGATATTATTCGCCTGGGGTAACTGGATTGTGGAAAAATGTTTTTATTGTTCTGTTCAGGTAAGCATGATTTTAAACCTCTCGGTGACCTGGTCCCTGGATGCACTGAGTATTACTGCAATCCTGTTGGTGCTATGTCTGAGAAAATACATTCTGTCTTGTAAAAAATGATCATGAGCTGCCTGCTGTGGGGGTCAAGGAAACTCAGTTCAGGAAAAATTGGACACTGAGCTGGAATGGAGAAAAGCTCAGTTAATGTTTTAAATCTCCTGGTCCCACAGCCATAATACATGGTGTATGAAGAAAAATATCATGCTTGCTGCATCCCCCCCCCCACACACACAATGCAGACTGAGACCAAAAGCTTAACACTGAGCTGATATATAATTTAATCGCTGGCTAGTTCACTAAGCAGGGCATGAAAAGAAGGCACCCTTCCTCAGTGCCCAAGTTTATTTCCTTGGTAATGGCACAAAGCTGGTTCTCCACAGACAAGTAGCAATAATGAAAAAAAAAACTACAAGTATTTCATAAGGAGAAAAACAAGCTCTCTAAACAAGAAAAAAAATGAGAAAGACGAGCAGCTGCTGAAATTGACTTTGGAGGCTTGAACCATGAGATCTGACACAGCCCAGCCACCGACAGTAATAAAATGTATTATTTTTGCAGCCAGGCTGCGTCACATCTGTTGGATCCAGCCTCCCCCCCCAAAAAAAATAGTTTCCTACTTGCTTTCAGCAGTATATCGTCCCTTTTTTACTGCCCATTTTCTTAGCTCCCTGTTTTTCTCCTGATAAAATACTTTTAGGTTTTTGATATTGTGACTGGGGAGAAGAGATCATTCGTACTGGAGCTCCGTTCCATTGCCAAGCATTTTATTTCGTATAACAAAAACTCTGATTTATGTACAGAATTTGTTTCATCTCAGTCACCAACATATGTAATAGGCCGGCTGCCTTTTAGCCCCACTACTGCAAGGGAGTATCTTAGTCTTTTGTTTTTGTGCGATATTGGTTGGCAATGTACAACCGTGATACAGCATTCTGTCCATTATTCCCCTTGGGTAACTGGATTGTGGAAAAATGTTTTTATTGTTCTGTTTTTTGTCATATGTCATAAATGTTTTCATGTGCAGGCATCTCTTTTATGTGTTAAACTATACATTTGTCTCTTAAGAGACCTATGGTGGACCCCAGACAATCCACTGTTGCAAATGTTCCATCACATGGCTTAATATCATACATGTACCCTGTCTAATTGTATTCATATTTTTTGATATCCCAATTCCAACTCTGGCAATGTCAAAAATATATCAGTCTTGTAAAAGGGACAGCACTGAGCATAATGAGCCACTGACAAACGGATAAATGTACTCCTGATATTTTATCCTCCTGCAGTGTAACTAAACAATATCCATTACCAGCCCATTAACATTAACTGCTTTTTAAGTTTCTAATTTATAGTTACACAATGGTTCTAAAAATACTGTATCCTGATTGGCTGGCTGGCACGATTTACAATGAGTAAATTGTGCCATCACCCCACGGGAGGAAGTGCCAGCCAATCACTGGTAACAAACTTTAAAGCTGCCGGCCACAATATTGTTTTCTCAGGTAACCAGAACGCATGAAACTCAAAATAAAAAACAAAAACAAACTTCTCTCTCTTACTTTATTACATTGTATTATCACAATATACCATGAGAGGGTGTGGGTGATGGCAGGAATTACCCACGCCTGGTGTGGTTTCCTCACTCGGCCAGCGGAGATTTTGTAAACTCACCAGACAAGTTAAGGACAGACGGGACCACATGTAAAACTTTACTTAGTGAGCTATGGAGCCTGCAAAAATGTTTTAAATGGCAAATTGGGAGCAAGCAAATGACCTTCCACTGTGGGGTAAGTTTTACAAAACCTGCTTATTTTTGAAAATGGGCAATTTAAAATTATATAAATTAGAAACTTAAGCAAGGCGGTAGGTAGTGCAGATATGACTGCTTTTAAAAAGGGTTTAGACACTTACTGCATGTCACATGCTGTGTATGGCTATCCCCTCTGAGTTAAGGGTGAACTGTACACAGGCTATTTATTACTGCCTCATTTGGCTCAGACACTAGTATGAATCCTATGAAGGCTAGGATTGCCTCTTGTTTTGATTACAGAACGGAGATATATCAATCCGGCATAAAGATAGTTGGAAAAGAAAATGTTTTTGCTAAGAAATGTCATTTTTATATATATGGCACATATAATTATTTAAAAAGAGAAGACTGAAGGTAGATACAATAAGGTTAATCCCCCCCCTTTTTCCCCATTTCCCCATTTGTGTTTTTCTGTTACCAGTTTTGGGAACCGCATGGAAATAAGACTGAAAGAAATTAAGCATAGAAAATGACCCAAAAAAAAAAAAAGAGATAGGTATGGTCTTCCCTGTTCTGTTAATTTCATTTGATGCAAGTGCACATTATATTTTACGAATTTAACATAATAAGCGATAAGAGATTTAATTTTTTTTTTTTTTTTTATTAATAGGCAGCCCACTCACATTCTGAAGAAGGGACAAGTTGATCCTGAAACGTTAACAAGTCTTAATCACACATTAAGTGAGAGCCTAAATATGAAATGTTGAATAGGGAATGCAACAAGTGCTGGATGAATTTAAATCATTACAATTTTTAAGAGTGTAAAGTGCCTCCTTCATCTAAGTTTTCCTACAAGGATGGCGTGGCTAGAAGCCGAGCTTGCAGCAGCAGAAACGTGGAGCTCCACTGGGGAAAGCCTAAATACTTAAATAAAATGCCAAAAATGTAAGCTTAAGTAACAGAGTTATGTTGGTCTAACTACAGGAGTGTTGGTGAACAATTTAAAACAATTTCAGAAGTACTATCTGCGTGGACTCAGCAGATATGGGATGCACTAACAAAGCGGGTGCTGGTGGAGACAGGGCTAGGCAAAAAGACCCAAAGCCGACTGCTAGCAAGGACTTGAGTACGGGGCCAGTAGAAGATCCGACACCACAGACCTCCAATGCAGTTCTTTTAAAAGCGATCCATAGAATCGACCAAAGAATGGAAGAATTCACCTCCCAATTTAAAATCTTGGACACGAAGGTGGGTTTGCTGGTAGAACAAATGAAGGAGGCTGTTAAATCGGCCACAACGGCACTTACAGTTACTACGGGCCTAACTAAAGAAAATGAAGTGCTTAGACGATGTCTTGAGAATTTAGAAAATGCCTCATGATCTTGGGGTTACCTGAGGGAGTGGAGGGAGAAGACCCATCACCCTTTCTGACCACATTCTTTGAGGAGACGCTTCATATACAAGACTCAGTGAATATCCCAAAATGGTACAGAATTACCCCTCGAGGTGGTCGAAAGCAGACAGTGACTGACCAACCAAACTCTACCCCGAACCCTCTTTGTAGTCCTGGGCTCAGTCCAAGAGCGCAATCTAGTAATCGCACAAGTGAAAAAAAAAGGCATGTTGGATTGGGGAGGAGAAAAAGTACACATCTTTCCGGATCTCAGCTACTCAACCAGGCAGCATCGGAAAGGCTTTGATGACATCAGGGCCCGTTTGCGTTGTCTGGGGGTGCATCATGTTCTCCTCATGCCAGACAGCCTGCGGATAGTGTATGGGGAAAAAGTCTACCAGTTCTCAGACCCTGGAGCAGCCTTTAAATTGATGGATCGCATAGAACGGGAGTTTAGAGCAAAAGAGGACACATCAGATAGTGACGTCGGGGACAGTGAGTAAATATTTTCAGGACAATTCCACTTCATTGGACTGTGAAAGAAAGAAATATTTCTTTCATTTTCTCCTTGCATATTTGGAGTTTGTTTATCTCCCTGCCCAGTTATGGAATAATATTGTTGGACAGAATCATAGTTATTAGCTATGTCTCGGATTCTTTGTTTTCTATAATTGTTCTGGGAGGGTGGATGGGCACAATTAGCAAATAAAATGCTGACTATGGTGAAATATTGTAAGTAAAGGAATTCCCTTTCTTCTCTGAACTGAGATGGAGTTTTGGCGCCTCAGACCTGCGCATTACGAACTTTCCTAATCACTTAGCAACAGCAGGCATGTATTGGACTATAACCGACTGGGAACACTGCTATATACATTTCTCTTGCCTATGTAAAGGGTTACAGGGATCTTTTTACCCAATACTGTGGGCGTTAGATAATGTATAAACATTGCCTTTCTACTTAAAACCCCCTGCTCATGGCAGTAATTAGCCTTTAGCGGAATTGTTCTTGGGCTCTATACATATTATAGCACTTTCCCCTCAGTGTTGTACCTATGTATAGGAGTGTGGAAAATCCTTACTGTAAAACTGATGTTTTTATTCTATCTGAATGTATACTATTGCTATATGCTTTCCTATGAAAGATGAGTACTGTGCACCGTACACAGTTAAAATAATAAAAATAAATAAAAAATAATTTCCTACAAGAACCACTTTTTAGGAAGCACCTCCTTAACCAAGCATATAGTACCACCTAAAATACTGAAAGTGAACCCTGGGAATTAGTCATTAGCTGGATTTGTTTGCTCACAACAATAAAAAAATAGAAAAGCGCCTACAGTTTATTTTGAACCCAACTGTTTAACCACCATGTGCCACATTTTAAACAAAGCTGCTCACATGATTCTTGCTTGCCTGATCATCATTTGAACTGGTAGAGCATCTGACCACTTTTGTTTATCTTGTCCCAAAACAAATTGAATTTTAGGTAAAACTAATTACAGCCATGCATCAAACATGTTCAGCTTATGTATCTGATGTGGATGACCAAGACGCGAATGGTTGCAAACTGCTGGCGAATTAAACCGTACATACTGGTAGCGCTACAATGTCGCAAGTGGTGCCAACATTTAATTTCCAACTTCATTTGCTGCCATTGGCTTTCCACTGCTATTTCCATATCAGCAGTATATTGTTTCCTGAGATTTTTCCTTAATGTTTCACTTTGGTTTAGGGGTGGGAGAAGTGAGCTGGCACTCTGTCACAGTTTCTATGTACTTGTATGTACTCTAAGGCATGAAAAAGGGTTACAGCTTTAGGTATTCTGGGATTATAGTTTCCTGATTGATTTATTGATTTGATTTATAATGTAGGCTATAGTTAAAACTTTAAGAAAATACCTACTAAGCCTGAACCCTAGGCTATATTAAAGGTGCTTCGTAGGGTATTAGCAGGGCCCCTGTTGCTCTGCAGCAGAATTTTCTGATTTCTGTGGCAGGGCTTCTTGGTTTCTGCAGCAGCATTTTCTGATTTCTGCGGCATGATTTATTCATTTCTCTGGCAGAATGCAGTCCTGTCATTGGTTAAATAGGATGTGATGTCATCAATGATATCATATGCTGATCATAGAGGAGGGGTTTCAGCATAAACAAGATGGGAAAGAAAGCCTGATACTATGAAAACAGTATATTTGAATAAAAATTCACCAAAAACAGTGAATTCTGCGGCACTATATACACATTCTGCGGCATGATGCAAATTCTGCAGAAAATTCTGCAACCGCAGAATCGCAGAATTCCAGGGGCCTTGGGTATTAGCAAGGACTTAACATGCAGTTTGAAGAGGGATATCAGCATAAAAGGGAGGAAGGGGAGGGGCAAGGCAGGGACATGCCAGTGGGGAGGATAGACAGGCAGCAAAAAGGGGCAGTGGGCACAGGGGGAGGGGGTCAGGTAGATTAGTGGGGTGTAATGGATTCGGGGCTGCGGTGTACATGGCTATGCTGTGGCAAGTGGGGTTTTGCCCAATTGTAGAAGACTGTTTCAACTAGAGGCAGAAATCAACATGCTGAGGAGGGAGTTGGAGGAGTGGAACAGGGGGAAGAAGTGTGGGTGAAGGGAACTAATTCTGGGCTACCGATATGTGGAGGGAGGGTGACAGGATGTATGGGGATATGCAGGGGGTCACTTCCAAGGAGGGAAATAGCCCAGGTTGTGGGAGGAAATGGGGATGGTGGGAGGTGGGTAGAAAAAGGAGAGGAGATGAGGAGGAAACAAAGGTTGGGTATGGTCGAGATGGGGAAAGAAACAGGGCCTGGCAGGTGGGCAGGAGGGGTGTGGAGAAGGGGTGGTGGGATTATGACGGAAAAAACAAGAACTGGGAATGGCAGTGAGACTACTATGGTGAATGTGCAGAAGGGTGTGGTAAAGGAGAGGATTATGCAGGTAAGAATAAGGAATGAGAATGGAAGTTGGAATATGGGGAACGTGCAGCATAGGTATGCTCTCTAAAGAAATCTGAAAAACACAAAAGATCAGGAAGGGGCTGGTGCTAAGGTGGATAGGAACAGTGTGAGGGGAGAGGAGGGGAAGTTGGGAGGGTGAAAAAAGGATGAACAAGCAGGGGAAGTGATGGGAGGGGTGCAAAGGGTGGGTTAAGGTTCATAAATTGGGGATACAGGGACGGGACAGGGATTAAAGTGATGGGGACAAGGATTCACGAGGGGAGGGAGAATTTAATAGTAGTTACACATCAATGTAGACAGAAAGGGGACACAAGGGGCAATTAGGAGTGTTAACGCAGCAGATAGGCAAAAAGACAAGGGGGAGGGAAATGAGTTAACTAAAACCTACAGAAGGAATTTCTATAGTGGAGAGTTTAGGGAGGGAGGTGGGGACTACAGTAGATACAAGTTTTGGTGATGAGAAGAATTCCAAGGAGAGAGGTCGTACATGCAGGGGGTCTGAAGGAAACCACTGGTGAGGCAAAAATCCGAGGAGCAAGAAAACAGCACCAGGGACACAGAGGGGAAATTAAGGTCTGGCCAGCAAAATGAGGATGAGGGCATCAATATATTTGGGGACTCCATCATCAAGGGCATCAGGTGTGATCGGAATAGGAAGAGCTCAGTCTGGGTGAAATGCTCACTGGAGATGACAGCACACCAACATCAACCCTGCGGGTGACAATATAAGAGGACCTGCAATGCAGCAGATTAAGAGGATTACATCAGGAGCTCCAGGGAGGTGGCCAGGGCGGTACTGGCAGTCAAGGATACAAAAGAGCTAAGGCTTGCTCAAGGGATTAAGAAGAGAGAAAAAGGGGTTTTCAAATATTTCAGTGAGCGAAGGAATTGTAGGGAGCAGATTTCTAGAATTAAGGCAGGTGAGGCTAGGCGGGGGGTGCTGAACAGGCAGCGGTATTAAATGAATACTTCTCAGTTTTTACAAGGAAGCAGGAGGTACCTAGTCAACAGGGGAGGGATAGGGTTGAGAATAAAGGTGGGGCTTGGATGGTAGATGAGGGGATCACTACGCAGAGGGTGCTAGAGGGCCTAAGGTCTCTGCAGTCAGATAAAGCACCAGGACCGGATGGCATCCACCCCAGGGTTTGAAGGAGCTTGCAGAGGTCCAGGTGGCAACTCTAACAGAGGTAGTCAACACATCCCTTCTATCGGGATGTGTGCCCCTGGACTGGAGGATGGCAGATGTTGTGCCTATTCACAAAAGTGGCTCTTGGGACAAACCAGGGAATTATAGGCCAGTCAGCCTCATGTCGATTGTGGCGAACCTAATGGAGACTATCCTGAAGGAAAGGACAGTGTCATTCCTGGAGGAGAATGATCTCCTTGATGACAGACAGCATGGGTTCACACAGAGAAGGCCTTGTCAGAACAACCTTGTAGTCTTTTACAACTGGGTGACTAGGGCTCTGGATGAAGGCAAGGCAGTTGATGTCCTGTATTTGGACTTCAGTACGGCCTTCGACTCTGTGCCACACAGGAGGCTGATGGGCAAGCTGAAGGGCCTGGGGGTGGGAGATAAGGCAGTTAGATGGACTGGGAACTGGCTGGAAAACAGACAGCAGAGGGTGGTAGTAAGGGGTGAACAAGCATCACCACGGGCAGTCATCAGTGGGGTCCTGCAGGGCTCAGTGTTGGGACTGGCGTTATTCAACATCTACATATCAGATATGGCAGTTGGGATCTAGAGTTGGATAAGCCTGTTTGTTGACGAGACACCAGAATGGGAGCAGTGGTAAACGGGGTGGGGATACTGCAGAAAGACCTGGAAGCACTGGAAAGATGGTCATGAATCTGGCAGTTGGGGTTAAATGCAAAGAAGTACAGAATTATGCACTTCAGAAACAAAAATCCTGGATACAGCTACCAGCTGGGAGGTGTGCAGTTTTCGGTATCTATCGAGGAAAAAGATCTGGGGGTGCTGGTCACAGGCCATATGAATCATTCTGTACAATGTAGGAAGGCGGTGGCTAAGGCCAATAAGATGCTGGGGTGCATAGCAAGGGGAATCACCTCAAGAAGTGAGGAGGTGGTTCTGCACCTGTACAGGGCACTGGTGAGGCCTCACCTGGAGTAGTGTGTGAAGTACTGGCGCCCCTTCTTAAAAAAGGACATCAGACTGTTGGAGGGGGTACAGAGAAGGGCGATCAAGATGTTACGTGGGAAACAAACATATACGAACATACAAAATTTGCCAGCAGATAAAGGCCTAGAGGTCTATCAAGTCTGCTCAAATGTGCAGCTAGCACCCCTTATTCTGCAGCTGCCCCTTCCTTCCACCCTTCCCCTTCATTGACCCTCCCCCTTGTCCTGTCCCATCCCCTAATGAAGCAGTCCACTGTTCTACTGGATACCACTTCTGCAGGTAACGTATTCCACCTAGCAACCACCCTCTCTGTAAAAAAGTGTCTCCTCATCTCCCTCCTGAACCTTCCTCCCTCCAGTCTTATATCATGGCTCCTGATGTCCCTCCCCTCCCTTACTTTGAACAGCCCCTCTGTATCTGTCTTGTTTATTCCTTTCATGTACTTAAAGGTTTCAATCATGTCACCCCGTCCCTCCTCTCCTCCAGTGAGTACATGTTCAACTCCCTCAGCCTACTCTCGTATGATCAGTCCCCCAGCCCCTTGATCATCTTTGTTGCCCTGCGCTGCACCCCCTCCAGTAACTTAATGTCCCTCTTCAGATATGGGCGCCAGTACTGCATGCAGTACTCCAGGTGTGGTGTAACTAATGACCTATACAGTGGCAGAATCACCTCCTCCCTCCTTGAGGATATACCCCTTGCAATACAACCCAGCATTTTGTTGGCCTTTGCAGCTGCCTTCCTACATTGTGCTGAGTTGTTCATTGACCCTGTAATGAGCACTCCCAGATCCTTCTCCTCCTCTGTCTGGGCTAGCTGCACTCCCCCCAGCTGGTAACTCCTACTTGGGTTCTTCATCCCAAAATGCAGCACCTTGCACTTTTTGGCATTAAACCCCAGTTGCCAGGTGTCTGACCAGGTTTCAAGCTTTGCCAGATCATCCTGCAACCCCTGCCACCCCCCTAGGTCATCCACCACCGCTCCTACCTTGGTATCATCAGCAAACAGACTGATCTTGCTCTTGATGTCCAATGATATGTCTGCAATGAATATCCCAAATAACACTGGTCTCAACACCGAGCCCTGTGGAACACCGCTCGTCACTACCCTTGGGTATGAGAGCTCCCCACCCACCATCACCCTTTGTTGCCTTCCCTGAAGCCAGTTCCCTACCCATCTCACCAACTTGCACCTGCCCCTGTGCCTACTAACTTGCTTCCCAGCCTTCCATGCGGCACTGAGTCAGATGCCTTACTGAAGTCCAGATACAGGACATTCACTGCATGGCCCCTTTCCAGTTGCCTAGTTACTCAGTCATAGAACTCCACCAGGTTGGTTTGGCAGGATCTGCCCCATATGAAGCCATGCTGTCTGCTGTCCTGTAGTCCTTTGGTCTCTAGGAGGGCCACCAGCCTCTCCTTCAGGATAGTCTCCATTAGCTTACCCACGATGGATGTGAGACTCACTGGTCTGTAGTTTCCCGGTTCATTCTTGGGGCCACTCTTGTGGAGGGGCACCACATGAGCCATCCTCCAGTCCTGAGGTACACACTCCAAATGTAGTGAGGCATTAAATAGGTCTGCCAAAGGTCCTGGAAGGACCTCTGCCAGCTCCTTCAGTATCCTGGGGTGGATGCCATCTGGGCCTGGCGCCTTATCCACCCTCAGTGCCTTCAAACCCTCCTGAACTCTGCCCTCCATGATTTCCCCATCTGTCACCCCCTCCCCCGTTTCTGCCATTTCTCCCCCCTTGGGTGTCACCCCCCTCTTCTCTTTAGTAAATACTGGGCAGAAGTTGCTTCTGCCTTATCGCACCCTGCTTCCACCCAACCCCCCCCTTCCTAATCCTTACTATGTGGTCCTTACAGCTCCTTTTCTCCCTGATGTACCTGAAGAAGTCCTTCTCCCCCTTCTTAATGCGGGATGAGGGATAAGCCCTATGATGATAGGTTACAGAAACTCAATATGCACTCCCTGGAGGACAGAAGAGATATGGGCAATATGATTGAGACCTTCAAATACTTAAAGGGCATTAATAGAGTTAGCAATGAGGGTTTGTTTAGGTATAGAAAAGAAGGTTTCACAAGAAGGCAGAGTCTGAAATTGGAAGGGGGGACATTCAGAAGAGAGATGAGGAGGCACATTCTCAAAGAGAGGATGGTAATAGCTTGGAATGCACTGCCTGAAGAACTGCTTTTGCAAAACATCAGTAAAGGGATTAAAGAGAGGGTGGGACAGGGTCAAGGGCAAAATCAGAATGGGGAAAGGGGGAAGATGGTGATAACCCACACAAAGCAAACAGGGAGGAAGGGAAAGAGAGGGATCGGGGGCAGCATCAATACTCAACACTGAGAGCTGCACACTCAAGCAGACTTGATAGACCATAAGGCCTGTATCTGCTGGCATCATCGTATATTCGTATGTATGTATGGACGTATGGATGTATCGATTGGTCTGTCTGTCTTTCTATCTATCTGCCTATCCAAGCTAAGTCTTTTAAGTGGACTGGGCTGCCCATCCCGTACTGCTACTTTCAGGGATGGCTATGTCTCTCTCTCTCTCTCTCTCTCTCTCTGTCTGTCTATCTACCTACCTACCTGAGCTATGTCTTTTATGACGACCACACTGCCCACCCCAGTACCGGTACTTTCTGGTATGGCTAATTTTTTTACGACTGTAGTGGGCAGAGCCTGCAGCTGTCTTGCTGTAGCTGTAAAAACACTAGTGTCCCCGAGTTGTCACAAAGGCAAGGTACACTTCTTTGAAGCAGTTAAACTGTCTGCAGCAGTGCAATTAGAAACTTGTCTTAGACCTTCCACCCAGCCCAAAGCGAAAGCTAGCACAGAAGTGATTCCTTCTGATTCAACAGCCCACACTGGAAGAAGTAAACACCTCAGTTAGCTGTACCAGGCATGTGTCAAAAGAAAACACAAAGTCTATCTGACCTGTTTTAACACAGGATTTAGTATGCTCGCTTGCTGGATTGTTACTTTTGTTACTGAAATGTGATTTGCTACTTTTTGGAGGGTAAACAATGTACTGATATAACTTTCAACAGACCAGCAAGCAATCTCCAGAGGAGTTTCAAATTACAGTTTTTTTTTCTCTCCCTCTCTTCTCTCTCTCCCTGTCTGAAGAGTTGGTATATGTTAACCCTTTCAGGACCTATATAATGCTTAGTGGCACTGGAACTCTCACGACTTTATATTTGTAGGAGAGGTAAATGCTAGGCAGCTAATGTTTTATGGGGTTCCAGGGGTTACAAGGGGCATCATAGAGGATTGCAAAGAAATCATAGGGGTGTCAACTGCAACACCGGGCTAACCCTGAATGCATGCCTCTCACCCTGCCAGGACCAAAATGATGGACACTGCCCGTTAAAATCAGGGACAAATGCTCAAAATCAGGGACACCATTTTTACTTGACGTATAGTGCAGTGTCACAATTTTTACATATATTCAAACTATAACCTGCCATGGGTAACACTGTGCTACTGCTATTAATACACACAGTACTCTCTTGTAAAAAGGCATGCATAAGTAAACCAGAAGTTAATTGGCAACAGAATTTCAGCTGTGTTACCAGTGATTTCCCAAAAATAAATAAAGTGGGAAAAAACCAAAAATATCAAAACAAGGTCACAAATTGTAAGGAGCATCCTTGGCTATGTGACATTACTGTATAGATGATGTCTGGATTATTAAAAATAAGCCAAAAATCACTAAAATCCCATATTGTAGCTAACTCAACATTGTTATACAGCTGGGTACCATCATAATACAGTAATTTCGTACAGTATGTACCTATTATGGTGTCACCACTCTATGAGTAGTATATTGCTTCACACATGTTCCCCTTCATTTTTTTCTCCCTTGCTCGATGCATATATTATTACCCATTTGATTTATGTGTCTGTTTAGTATAGTAAAACATGAATTATGTGTGCCACACAGTTTATAGTATTGAAGCTGTGCATATTAATCATAGTAATGTATCAGCTGAAAAGGACCATCCTGGTCTATCCAGTGTGCCCATTTCCACCCGCCCCTACTTGACTCCACTTCCCAGAGATGTTTTCTCTTCCCACTAGCCAACCCCTTGTGTCTGTCCCACACCCTCTTTAATTCCTCCACTGTTTCTGCACATACCACCTCACTGGGTAATCTGTTCCAGGGTTCCACCACCCTCTCAGTGAAATAACATCTCCTTACACTGCTCTTACATCTTCCCCCTTCAATCTTAAATTATGACCCCTTGTTTTAACCCCTAATCTCCTTTTGAATAATCTACTTTCATTCACTTTATTTATTCCCTTCATATACTTAAAAGTCTCCATCACGTCACCTCTATCTCTTTTAACCTCCAGCGGGTATAGATTTAATTCTCTTCATCTAGTCTCATATGGTTTCTCTTGCATACATTGCACTATCTTTATTGCCCTTCTCTGAACCCTCTCCAACCCATCTACTGTATATCCTTTCTTAAATGAGGCCTCCAGAACTGCACCCCATACTCCAGGTGCGGTCTGTCCAGGGTCTTGTATAAAGGCATCAACACCTCCCTCTTCCTACTTGTTATACCCCTTCCTATGCAAGACATCATTCTATTAGCTTTACCTAGTGCCTCACTACATTGATCTCCTACCTTAAGATTGTTTGAGATTATAATCCCTGGGCCCCTTTTCTGTTTTGTTTACTTTATC
Organism: Neoceratodus forsteri; assembly: GCA_016271365.2. Taxonomy (NCBI): domain Eukaryota; kingdom Metazoa; phylum Chordata; order Ceratodontiformes; family Ceratodontidae; genus Neoceratodus; species Neoceratodus forsteri. Next base: position 987,783,667 of record CM057450.1, read on the forward strand.
AGTTCTCCCCCAAGTGAGTACTCAGCCAGTGGATTGTTACACACAACATGCATCACTGCACACTTCTTAGCATTGAACTCCGGCTGCCAAATGTCCAACCACTTCTCCAGGGTGCTCAGATCTCTTTATTAATAATAAATTATAAATTATAAATAAGATATTAATGATTTTACATTGTTTCCATTTGAATCACATAACCTGTCATACATAGAAACATAGAAACTGGCAACAGATAATGACAGCTGGGCCCATCTAGTCTGCCCGATTTTAGTTATGATCACTTCTGCCTCAGACCCACAGCACTGTCTCTTCCATCCCTTTCCTTCCCCCAAGGATTCACTGGTGCCTATCCAAGGCATTTTTGAAACGCACCACTGGTTTCACCCACACTGCCTCCCATGGAAGGCTGTTCCAGAAATTCACCAGCCTTTCTGTGAAGAAGTAACATAGAAACATAGAAGCTGACGGCAGATAAGGACCGCAAGGCCCATCCAGTCTGCCCATTTTTTCTCCCTTATCAATATGCCATAGGCTCTCACTCTGTTAATGGCCTATCTATTACACTTATCTGTATTGCTCCTTTATGCCTATCACATGCCTGTTTGAAGCCCTGCACTGTATTCATATCCACCACTTCCTGAGGTAGGCTGCTCCATGCATCCACCACCCTTTCTGTGAAAAAGAACTTCCTCACATTACCCCTTACTCAGCCTCCCTCTAATCGCATGCTGTGTCCTCTTGTCCTGCTATTTTTCTTATATTGAAACATGTTAGACTCTTTCACCTTGTTAATGCCCTTAAGATGTTTGAATATTTCGATCATATCACCTCTCTCCCTCCTTTGCTCTAGGGTATACATATTGAGCTCCGTTAATCTGTCCTCATATGTTTTCTGATTCAGTCCCTGCATCATTTTGGTTGCCCTTCTCTGGACTGCCTCCATTTTGTTAATGTCCTTGTGCAGGTGTGGCCTCCAGTACTGCACGCAGTACTCCAGATGGGGCCTAACCAGTGCCTCGTAAAGAGGGATTATTACCTCCCTCTTACGACTTGTGATACCCCTACTAATACACCCCAACATCTTCCAGCCTAACCTACTGTTTTAGTGGTCTGCTTGGATGATTTCAGGTCATCGGTGATGATGATGCCCAAGTCTCTTTCTTCCCCTGTGACTGCCAGCAACTCCCCTCCCAACCTATAGGTAGCTTCAGGGTTTCTCTTCCCTATGTGCATGATCTTGCACTTCTTTGAATTAAACCACAGTTCCACTCTTCTGACCATTTTGCCAGTTTTCCAGATCTCTTCTCATTCTACCCACCCCATCTGGATCATCTACTCTGTTGCAGATCTTGGTGTCATCTACAAATAGGCAAACCTTACCCTCCAGTCCATCTGCAATGTCACCAATGAAGATATTGAAGAGGACTGGCCCCAGGACTGATCCCCACTTCTGACTTGCATCTCTTCTGACTGCATACCGTTTACCACCATTCTCTGTTTTCTGTCTGCCAACCAGTTTGCCACCCAGTTGACCAATCTCTGACCCACCCCAAGCCTACCCAGCTTATTAATCAATCTTCTATGTGAAACAGTATCAAAAGCTTTGCTGAAGTCAAGGTAGGTGACATCAACTGCACCCCCCGGTCCACCACTCTGGTTACCCAAAGAAATCTATGAGACTAGTTTGACAGGACCTTCCTGTTGTAAACACATGCTGTCTTGGATCCTGTGCGCCTATGGATTCCAGATGCAGCACTAGCCTTTCCTTAAGGAGTGTCTCCATAATCTTGCCCACTACTGAGGTAAGACTGACCGGTCTGTAGTTCCCTGCCTCCTCCCTGCTGCCACTCTTGTGGAGCGGGATCACATGAGCCCTTCTCCAGTCTTCTGGGACCTCTCCTGTGCTCAGAGACTCACCAAACAGTTCTGATGATGGCTCTGCTAGTCCATCCTTAGCTCCTTTAGTACCCTGGGATGTATGCCATCAAGTCCCATTGCCTTGTCCACCCTCAGCTTAGTGAGCTCTTATACGACCCTTTCTTCTGTGAAGGGACTTGTGCACACCTCCCTCCCCTGTGTCCACGGAGCTGGGCTGTGGGCCCTGCCCTACCTTCTCCTCAGTAAATACGGAGCAGAAGTATCTGTTTAGGATAGATGCTTTTCCTTGGTCCTCCTCCATACACTCCCTCTTATCCCCTTTGATCTTAGTAATATGCCCACTGGACAGTCTTCTTTCACTAATGTATCTATAGAAAATCTTGTCACCTTCTTTTACTGTTTGTACTAGTGTTTCCTTGGTTTGGGCCTTTGTCTGCCTTACTACCTTCCCTGCTTCCTTTAGGGAAGTTTGGTATGCCTCTCTTCGTCCCTCTGCGTTCCCTTATATTTTCTGAAGGCCAGCCTTTTGGCTCTGATCTTTTCTGCTACTGTTTTTGAGAACCAAAGTGGTTTCCTCCTTCTTTTGCTCTTGCTTTTCTCCCTAACAAAATGGGATGTTACTTCAAGTATTGCATCCTTAATGCTTACTCACTTTGCCTGTACCCCCTCACCTGTATTTCTTCTTGCCAGGGCTAGCTTATCTCTGTTGGCCATCTTATCAAAGTCAGCTCCTCTGAAGTCCCATATTTTTGCCTTGGAATGAGATGACTTAGTTCTAGTGGCCAAATAGAACCATACCATGTGATGGTCACTGGCCCCCAGGTGACGTTCTACCTGGAGAACAGTGATCCTTTCCCCATTAGTCAGTACTAGATCCAGGATAGCCCTGTCTCTTGTGGGTTGTTGTACCAATTATTTGAGGCCCTCCCCCTGCAGGGAATCCACTATGCATCTAGTTCTGGAGGATGTTCCTGCTGGTATTGACCAACCTGTACCTGGCATGTTGAATTCTCCCATTATCAGAACCTCCCCTTTAGCTGTCATGTTTTGTATATCTTCTAACAGTAATATGTCTATGTCCTCACCCTGGTCTGGAGGCCTGTAGACAACCACAGTTCGTATGGCTGTCCCATTTCCTGTTTCTAGGGTGACCCACAGTTCTTCTGACTCCTTATGTGTATTCTAAATTTCTGTAGATTTGATATTTTATTGACATAAAGGGCCACTCCCCCCCTCCCCCTTTTTTGCACATCGGTCTCTTCTGAACAGTACACAGCCAGGAACTGAGGTCTCCCAAGTGTGGTTACTGGTGAACCATGTCTCGATAATGGCTACTATGTCCAGTTTAGCCTCTGTCATTGTTGCCTCCAGGTCTGGGATCTTGTTTCCCAGACCGTGGGCATTTGTGTACATGATTTTCCATTGGCCAGATTTCGGTGTGTTAGTTGTTGGGTGAGGTCCGGCATTTCCCCTGCAAGTCGTATGGGGAGCTACACCTTTTTCCTTACTTGGTGATGCGAGTGAACTATAAACATGTGGAACTCCTGTTTGATCACTAGCTGAGGTGGGAGGGGTGTTCTTCCCGTTTGATGTATCGGGTGCTGCACTTTATTACTTGAAGTACCTCCTCACATCTCTCCTAGATCTACCTCCTTTCAGCTTCATATTATGACCCCTTGTTCTACAGCACCTTTTTCTTTGAAACATCTCCCTCCTGTATCATATTAACCCCCATGAGGTATTTAAAGAGTTCCATCATATCCCAACTCTCCCTCCTCTCCTCCAGGGTGTACTAATTGAACTCTTTCAGCCACCTCTTATAGGGCTTCTGATGCAGACCTTGCACCATTTTGACAGCCCTCGCCTCTATTCTTGTCACTTTATCCAATTCTTCCTTCTTCCTCACCTTTCTCCTTTGACTGCTCCTTCCCCTCCCTTCCTCCTTTGCTAACCCCAAACTTTCCTGAATAACCGGCATCCTGGTGGGACTCTCTCCCCCCTAATCTCTATAACAGCCTGTGGAGGCCCACATTCTGCCTCCCCTATTTCTTCTGTCACCCCCCTCGGCTATTTTAAATGTCCATCGAAGTAAAAGAAACCATCTGCTGAGAACTATGGTTCGCTCCTTGATGGAAGCAGGCCATCAGCTCAGTATAGACTCTTATCCTTCCAGGTTGGTCCAACGTCCCCACTGTAGCCATACCTCTCCTCTCTGCACTATTTCTTCAATCATTACTTGAAGGCCTTGGTGCGGAACTCCCTCTCCTTCCCCATATAGTACAAGATGCACTCGCCACCCGCCTTTTAAACACAGGATCAACCAGATAAATGATCTAACTTTACCAAAAATGAAATTTACGCATGGAGCTGACTAAGGCAATTCATCTTTATGTTTAAGCCCATGAAACACCCTTATCAAGTTAATGCATTAGTAGTCATAGTGGCTCTTACCAGAGTTTGTTTTTACAGTGCCCTATTCCTTGATGGCCTGACTCTGGGCAGCAAACTATTGCATTACGCTCATTTATAATTTAATTTGATTTTATGTTGTATGGATAATTACAACAACCTGTACATAACAGACTGATTATGATTGCTAACTAAATTATGAGAAAACAAATGTTACGAAAAATAACACAAATTACTGTAGGCAACTTGAAAACTGGACATGATGAAGGTTTACAGGATGTGGTCTGGGGAAAATCATTATGAAGCATGTTTAGTGCTTCTGTCTGCAGCTACACTATGAAGCGGCATCTGTGGTTGAAGAACTGCTAGCCCCTTCTGCAGCCAGGACTGTTGTATTTTGAGTGTATTCACTTTCTCAAAAAGAAAGGAAATTCACTGAAATAAATTGTGTTAGTTCACCAGTTAGGGTTCAAATCAATGCTACAAAAGTAGAGAAATGTGGTGTTAGAGTTTCCAACCCTAACTCCCATCCCCACCCACCAAGCAGCAAAAGGACAAGACCATATAAGCAACTACAGACAGCCATCATCGGGTAAGATAAACACCATACAACTGTTTCTAGATGACACAAAAGCAGTACGACTGATGTACTACCCCTTCATGGATTTCTATCTGCAGCATGCACACTGTAAGACATACATACTCACTTGTTGCTGCGGAGAGAAAACCATGATAGAGCCGGCCCGGTGGCGTAGAGGGTTGAGGCGCGGGCACCTTTCCTGGACCCATGCCAGCGACCCGGGTTCATGAACGGACTTGGGACGCCAGGGACTGGCTGGGGCGGAAGAGGATTGAGCGTTTGTTGGACTGCTCTTCTCTCTTGGGGGTGGGCTAGGGAAAGACGTTGGTCGGCAGCGGCCTCTCGTGGAGACCAGGAACACTGCACAATGGCACAGGAGGGATGTCAACCAGAAAACGTGAAAATGCTCCACGTCACACCGGATGACGGCTGCCTGGCTCTCTGAGCCCATCAATACCTCTGAAGCCTTCCAGCTCAGCAGCACCCTCTGGGCCAAGATGTTGCGCTGGTCTGTGGACCCTCTGTCTGGTGCCTTCCCTCTTGGAGGAGGGGGACCCATCCAGCGAAGAGGGTTCACTTGGGTGCCGAAATCGGCTGTCATGTGAGAGTGGAGGACTCGGGGACAGAACAGTCGAGAAGTAGCATTGGCACTTGAAGGAGAGGCTGGCATGGATGCATGTCGGGGTGAAAAGAGGTAACACAAAAAAAAAAAAAAAAAAGAAAGAAATCCACAGTACTCCAAACACAACACTGCTTCTGTGTGCAGAAACACAGGCCCCTGCAGCCAGAGATATGAGTCCACAATACTCAAACTGCAAGACTTCTTTTGTCTGCAGAAGTGCAAAACCCCTATTGCGCTGGCTCTTCTGTACCCTCAGGTATTCATGTACATTGTAAGGCATACAAATGGCACACAGATACTTGATGGACCTGTCCTTCTGCAGCCACAGGAGTAAGACATACACACCAACCTCTGGCTGTAGAAGCACAGATGCCACAAAATCCATGATACAGAAATTGCACAGTACTTCAGTCTGCTAAAGCACAGGACCCTGGGGGGCCTGCGCCTCTTTGGACACAGGTGTAAAACACAAACACTGACTTCTAGTTCCAGAAGGGCAAGCCCCTGCAATGTGGGTAGCATGGTTTCAGCAGCAGATTTAGACATCTTTTCAGTGGGGCACCAGTTTTTCAGTTATGCATCTGCATATTGAAAACTATCCATTAGAGAAACATGCCATCTAGCAAGGTACCTTGTACAGCGTGCAAGAGTACCTCTGTCTGCAGAGACTCAGGCCCCATGACGCCGTCTGTCTGTACTTCTACAGCCACATGTACTCATGCACACTGCTATGACGTACAGAAACAGGTGTGGCTGTATAAGCAACAGATACAAATCCACAAAAGTAATACATCAGTGCTATTGCATTTGTGTAGGAAACAGTTGTATATTTGTCCTACCTAATGATTGCTATATGTGGTTGCTTATATATTCTTGTCATTTTACTACTTGGTACGTAGGGGTGGGGAGTTAGAGTTGGAAACCCTAATGTCACATTTCCATACTTTTGTGGCATTAAGTTGAACCCTAACTGGTGCATTAATGCAGTTTTTTTTTTTGCAATTAATATAAAGCTACCTATGTGAGACTGACTATGTCTGCAAAGCAATACAGTCAATCACACATGGGTACTAAAACAGGCAAAATATAAAAGGCAGCTGAGTGAGTCAACTGACATATGTATGAATTGTAACAACTTTCAGGCGAGGGAGAGGGGCATTGCAAAGTCAGTGTGCACAAGTTTGAAACTCCTGGCTACACCCCTGCACTCCATAGTGCTGTTTATTATGTCCCTACCGACAGATCACTATGAGAGGATGAATTTAAAAAAGAAATGTCTTCCCTTAATCTGATTTAAGTTTCTCTGAATCTCCCACATCAATCCAGACAGCTCCCTTTCAAATCTCTAGGGCTCTCTGCTATCATTTGTTCGCATTTTACATATCCTGGCTACCTGACAGCCACTACTCACATTCAGCTATGTTAGCCAACCAAGGGCCTGAAACTGTACCCAACAGTTCCCCTGCTGTATAGGCTAAAGTACTGCTACAGAAGGGTGTTTATTAATGTAGAATAGTTCACGTGTTTTTTTCTGGTTCAGAGTTTTCTTCAGTGTTGCAGCCTTTCAGTGTGCTCAGCCAGCTTTTTGTTTTTCCATACTGTATATACACTAACATACTGACCCATTTTAAATGTAGTATTCCTGGGGCACGACTAGGGCAGGAGGATCGAATGTACCAATGAATGCTCTCCTCCACCACTGGCAACATTCACCGTGCAATACCGCCCCCTGGGTGACCACAGGTAGCAGTGCAGATGGAGGAACTTGTGGGAGGGAGGCTACATCCTGGCTCTAGAACATAGCCATGCGACTGCGTGCACAACAGCACCATGGAGTCCTTTCTAGCCGCCTCTTGGGGATGGGGAGAAAAAGAAAGGGAAAGCCCTGGAGCACAGCATCCTGCCAGCACACTTGGGCCACACCCCTCCAACTGGCCACTATCATCTACACTTTGCAGACTGGAGGGGGCAGTTCCTCTGACAGGCCCTCAACTGGAATCCACCACAGGGAACCCATGAGGGCAGGCAAGAGCCAGAGATGGATGAGGCTGGGTGGTCACTAGGCAGAGGGGGACAGCACCAGTGACCAGTGGATAAAAAAGAATAAAGAACAACAATTTGTATTCCCAACACTACTTTGTAGACTGCACCTACCCACCGTATGAAATGTTTTAAGGTATGCCTTGTATGAAAAAGGGTATACAAAAACAAAATACAATCCAATCCAAAGCAATTACTTCCCCTTTACATACACCATATTGTGTGGGTTTTTTTTTTTTTGCTTCTATGTTTCCCTACACCTCATCCAGGATGGGCTTTCCCATCTCCCTCACTCATGGCCAACAGGTATTAGCCGGGAGAAGGACACCACCACAGTGACTAGAGATGCAATATTTATGGGGACAGGGTCCTTCCAACCCTTCATGAGCATTGCTGAGTTTTCTTTTTATTGTAACAGGCTGTGCTTATGCTGAATCCTTGCACTGTTATTGAACCAACAGTAAACAAGGCTACTCTGTTTGCCTAAGCTATTTGCTTATTCATCAGGGTTTTGTTTTTTGTATGTGAATGTAGTTTGCATGTTCCATCTCACCAGTATACGTTAGTCAGCAAGGCTGGTGCTGCAAGCCAAAGAACCATTCTCTTACAAATTTGCATAGGTAAAAACGGAGTTTGTATAAGAAGTGATCACCATCGACTATTTTAGGCTTCATGACAGATACTTTCCACTAATCAACAAAATGTACCTCCATGGTTTATGTAATACTCTTCACTTGTATCTCCTCCTGTTTTCTTATTCTGTTTAGCCATAGACTTGCAATGCCAAGAAATGTCGATAGTCATTCTAAACTCTAATACCTATAGCACACAACGTCTGAAAGCAACACTTGGCAATTATCCTAGTATAAATCATTTGTATTTAGAATGAGCCAGTCTGCTTGAATCAATTCTTAAAAACAACTAGGGATAACACAATAACACAATATGATGATGTATCATGATATTTCAAACTGACAATTTATCATAAAAAAATTCAGCGAAATAATGCAATAAACTGTATTGACTTGTCAACTTTGCAGCTGTGGTGGTGTGTACCCACTGCAGGTGAGACTGAAATTCCCCGATCCCCCACCCTCTCTAATCAGACTTTTGACTGATTTTCCTAAAACTGGAATAGCTGCAAATTATTGTGATAATCAATACAGCAGGATATTGTTTACACAAATACTGCAATACTCAACATTTGATTGTGACTTCCCTAGAAACCACACCTTCTTCCCACCTATCCTACACCCCTTTTTCATTTCTCCTCTTTCTCCCTCTTGTTTTCAAACTCTTTCCAGGCTTCCCACCACTCTTCCTGCTTCTCCTCGTGCTCTTCACCAATCACAACCTGGCACTTAAATTGTTTTACTGTTTTGATTGCTTTTATTGTTTTGTTTTATGTATGCCATCACTTTGCACTGCCTGTATTTCTCAAACTGTTTTGAAATGCATTCACTAGTACTTACTGTATTGTTGCTATATTACCTGTAAACTTGTGTACTTTGTTTGTGCCCTATTACTGCATATGCCGCGTCACATGCACCCCCTATGTATGTATTTTTTTCTAACTGTTCTCTCCCGGGTCGTGCCTGAAAATAGGCATTTTTCATCTCTAGTGCACCCACCCAGTTACCAAAAGCAAATAAATAAAATAAAATGGATAGGGAAAATACTCCAACCTGATGAGAAGGTTTCGAGCATTGGTTGGCAGGGCACATTAGCATACTGCAGATGAGGGAGCGGGTGGCTACGCATCAGATAGCATCAATCAGCCTTGAAAATAGGAAGTTTTAGCAAAGAAATTACAAGATAATTGAAAGTATTAAAAGATTCTTAAAAAAAAAATGTTTTACACTGAAAAAGCTACTTTGGCACTCAACAGATGGCCAGAGTGTACGAGGTTGTGTGCTATTTTCCTTTAAAAATATGGCATTTAAAATCAGTATTGTTTAATGCAATGTTTTTTTTGGGGGGGGGGCAACACAACAGAGATGAAACCTGTAATGCCCCTGACATCTGTGAGCACCTTCTAGTGGCACATTTGGCAAATGGACCATTTTACATAGCTGAATTCATTTTTTGTTATTTTTTAAACTTTCTTCAATTTTTTATGTTTTTTATTTACCTAGTTACCCATTTCTTAAAGAGCTACTGACGCCTAAAAAAAACTTTAAAAAGCACAATAATTAGGTACAATTCTGCCTGCATTCCATTTACATTTTCTATATTTCTCCCCCCATTATTTATTATTAAGGAAATCTGCATCAATGTATGATTTTTATCTCTTAAGAGTCCATCTGCCTCTATAGGTTGCTCCCAACTTCAAGTCGTAATCCCCTGTTGTGACATCACAATCTGTTGCTATGGGAGTAACTGTGATGCCACAAGCAGTGCTCTACAACTTCAGGCAAGGAGAAAGCAGCAGGAATAAATCAACTCTTCAGGAGCAAAGATCCTGTTTTCACACAGATGACCTCAGTAATAAACAATGGGGAGGAGGAGGAGGACTACAGCACTAATAGGAAATACAAGCTGGGCTGTGTCTAAATATTAGGTTTTGTTAAAGTTCTCCTAAACGTGTCACCAGCACTTTAAGTGCAATAAGACACCCCAAGGTGTGAAACATAGAAGTTGATGGCAGATAAGGACCACAAGGCCCATCCAGTCTGCCCATTTCTTTTTCTGCCTTATGAATGTGCCATCAGCCTTTGCTCTGCCAATGGCTTATCCATTCATACTTATCTGTATTGCTCCCTTGTGCTTATCCCATACCTGTTTGAAGCGCTGCACTGTATTCATATCCACCACTTCCTGAGGCAGGCCATTCCATGCATCCACCACCCTTTCTGTGAAAAAGAACTTCCTTACATTACCCCTTAATTGGCCTCCCTCTAATCTCATGCTGTGTCCACTTGTCCTGCTATTTTTCTTATATTGAAACATGTTAGACTCTTTCACCTTGTTAATGCCCTTATGATGTTTGAATGTTTTGATCATATCACCTCTCTTCCTCCTTTGCTCTAGGGTTTACATATTGAGCTCTGTTAATCTGTCCTCATATGTTTTCTGATGCAGTCCCTGCACCATTTTGGTTGCCGTTCTCTGGCCTGCCTCAATTTGGTTAATGTCCTAGTGAAGGTGTGGCCTCCAGTGCCGCACACAGTACTCCCAGATGGGGCCTAACCAGTATCTTGTAAAGAGGGATTATTACCTCCCTCTTACAACTTGTGATACCCCTACTAATACACCCTAACATCTCCCTAGCCTTCCTTACTGCTTTAGTGATCTGCTTGGATGATTTCAGATCATCGGTGATGATGATGCCCAAGTCTCTTTCTTCCCTTGTTACTGTCAGCAACTCCCCCTCCCAGCCTATAGGTAGCTTCAGGGTTTCTCTTCCCTATGTGCATGATCTTGCACTTCTTTGTATTAAACCCCAGTTGCCACTCTTCCGACCATTTTGCTAGTTTATCCAGATCTCTTCTCATTCTGCCCACCCCATCTGGATCATCTACTCTGTTGCAGATCTTGGTGTCATCTGCAAACAGACAAACCTTACCCTCCAGTCCATCTGCAATGTCACTGATGAAGATATTGAAGAGGACTGATCCCTGAGGTACCCCACTTGTGACTTGCATCTCTTCTGACAGTATACCGTTTACCACCACTCCCTGTTTTCTGCCCGCCAACCAGTTTGCCACCCAGTTGACCAACTTCTGACCCACCTCGAGCCTACCCAGCTTATTAATCAATCTTCTATGTGGAACAGTATCGAAAGCTTTGCTGAAGTCAAGGTAGTAGGCGACATCAACTGCTCCCCTTTGGTCCACCACTCTGGTTACCCAGTCAAAGAAATCTATGAGATTAGATTGACAGGACCTTCAGATGTTGGATGGAAAGGCATACAAGATTCTTGTACCAACAGTGAATAATCCCAAATTCTTAATAGGTCCAGAAGATCAGGGCTTCAAAGCAGGAGGAAGGAGGAATAAAGTGCCTAGGTGACTTGTACGACTCAGCTAAATTTAAAACATTTACTTTGTTTTTTTCCTACTCCCTCCTGGCCCTGGCTGGCCCCTCATCCGTCTGCCATCCCAACACTCCGCTCCACATCAGGCCCTCACCCCTGTAACTCTTACAGCTTAACCCCCCCATGGCGGGGCAGCGGGGAGCCCCCCTACTCATTCGCCAATTCGGATCCAGTTTGGGGGCATTCCCCACAGAGATGGAGTGCTAGAGAGAGCCTTCAAGCCACAATGACCAGCTGCCAGGGTCTTTTTCCTGGTTTACTCTCCTTGCGGGAGCATGGCGTATAATGATGCCTGCGGTGGGCTTGCTCACGCTCCTGCGCTCACCCCCGGCAAGCATCTGCCACGCTCCTGCCCCACATTCTTACAGCACCATTTTGCCGAGCCCCAGCCTCTGCTAGGGGTCAGGCATGCACCAGCCACCAATCACACCCCTCCCTGGAGATGAAGAGTCATCCATCAGAAGCTCAATCCATCTCCTCCCTGCCGACCTCCGGCATCCCGCGCTCATTCCCAAACACGGGTCGACGGTATGGCGTACAGTGCCTCAGCCCTCAGCGCCACTGGGCCGGCTGGGTTTAAAACATTTACAAGGCCAGGGAAGGAACTAGGGCTTCCACAATCCAACAGATTCCAATACCTTCAGGTGAGAGGCTGGGCGCAGAAAATGGAGGATAATATAAACATACGAAAATTGCCAGCAGAAAAAGGCCATAACGGTCTAGCGAGTCTGCAGCTAACTCCCTAACTCAGCAGCTGCTTCTCTCCTTCTCCTCCCTCCCTTTACAAGTCCCACCCTTCTTGAAGCATTCCACTGTGTTACATGCCACCACCTCTGCTGGTAGTACGTTTCAGCTGACCCCACCCTTTCAATGAAGAAATACCTCCTCATTTCCTCCTGAATCTACCCCACCAATCTCATGTCATGTCCCTACTGTCTCTCCCCCCCTCCTCCTCAGTGGACCCCCTGTGTCTGTTCTGATTATCCCCTTCATGTATTTCAAGGTCTCAATCTCATCCCCTGTCCCTCCTTTCCTCCAGCAAGTACATGTTCAACTCCCTCAGTCTGTCCTCATATGACAACTCCCCCAGACCCTAAATTATTTTTGTTGCCCTATGCTGCACCCCCTCTAGCAGCCTAATGTCCTTTTGCAAGTACGGAGCCAATACTGCACACAGTATTCCAGGTGGGGACTAACCAACGATCTGTATAAAGGCAGAATCACCTCCCTTCTTGTTGAGGTTATGCCCCTTGCTATGCATCCCAGCATTTTTTGGCCTTCGCTGCTGCCCTCCTGCATTTGCACAGAATTGTTCATAGCCCCCGTGATGAGCACCCCCAGATCTTTCTCCTCCTCTGTGACTGCTAGCCTCACACACCCCAGATGGTAGGTTCTCCTCGGATTCTTTGTTCCAAAGTGCATCACCTTTCATTTCTTTGCGTTGAACCCAAGTTACCATTTGCCCGACCATGCCTCAAGCCTTGCCATAATATATGGGCAGCCATACACAACAAGCCTGTGTCTACATTGAGAGCTTTTTATCACAACCAGAAACCTCAAGAGCGAAGCTCGAGAGATTCCCTGGTTGTCATAAAACACTCGAGATGAACACACCAGCTTGTCTGTGAATGGATGCCCATATATTATCTTTTTAATAGTGTATGGAACATCCATGCCTGCCTATTTCAGACACTCTGGTTCCTTTCAGTGAGTTGGGGGTTGAGAAGGAGGCACTTGAGGGTTGGGGGCTGGCTCAGATTACTGATTCAATGTGCTGCAGCTTCTTCTGTAAGTTCAAGTTTAAAAAAAAAAAGCTTCCAGCTTGATTGGCTAGAGGAAAACAGCTATGTGACAGCATTCTAAGTTGTTGTGCTGCAGCAGTGACAACACTACTACAGCACATCAACATAATGATGTCACTACTGCAGAGTAGCGATGTCACTATTGCAGCACAACAAGCATATTCCAGGCATGGAATTCCATGCATAACAGGGTTCCACCATACACGATATACATAGGCTGAATCCAAAAGAGCCCCCCCGCCACAGTGTGGAGCAGTGCCCACTTCAGGCTAGAATGGACCCCAAGAGATCCCAGGTGAAGGCCTAACAATCACTCAGGGAGGTGCCCCCAGATCTTTCCCAAAAGGTTAGGGAACTTTGGAAGAGAGACTTACAATTCCAAATTCCAGATGAAGCCTAGGCCACTCTTTGTGAGTCACACATGAGCCTACTAATCTAGAAGAAGTACAAAGAGGCCCAATATAAATTTCTACATAGGCTGTACATGCCCCCGAATACAGTGAGCAAATGTAATGCATGGGTATCCTCCGGTTTGGGAGGTGTAACAAGGCAAGGGGTACATGCAGGTTTGGAGGCCACATTTAAAGAGAGACATTGAACTCCTGGAGAGGGTCCAGAGGAGGGCAACCAAAATGATTTAGTGCTTGGGGACAGGACCTATGGGGAGAGGCTCGAAGAGCTAAATATGTATACATTGGAAGAGAGAAGGGACCGGGGACATGATAGAGGTGTTCAGGTACATGAAGCAGGTAAATGGGGGAGCAGTCAGGGTGCTCCAAAGGAAGGAGGGGCAACTAGAGGGCATGGGTGAAGCTGGAGGGGAAGGATTCAGGAGAGAAAGGAGGAGGTGCTACTTCACTGAGTGGGTGGTGGAGCCATGGAATGTGCTGCCCAGGGGGCTGGTGGAGGCAGAGATGGAAGAGGGGGTGGGATAGGTACAGGGGAAGAGTTCTGGAAGCAAAATCCAATGCAGCGAGAATATCCGGGACTGGGAAGGGAGAAGCCAGAGGGGGCAGCAAGGTCAGCTCCCAGGGTGGGGGCAGACCAAACGAGCAGACACGGAAGACCGTTAGGCCTATTCTGCTGGCATTTTAGTATGTTAGTATACATGCATTACTTCTTGGAGTGCCCCCAGCTGAGACCATTCTGGACTGAAACAGATCAAAAGATTACCCATAACCCCCCCACCCCAATTCTACATGAGCCACTCTTCTCTTCTGTTCGGGGTGGAGTCCCATGGGTGGTGGGGGAATGGGATACGTATCCAAGAGTAACTAGAATCATGTTGCTCATGGTAAGAAAATGCCCTAAAAAATACTTGGGTCTGACATAGTGCTGTCAGTGTAGCAATGTGGCAGGACCTCTTACTGAAGGTGCTGCCCTTACACCATGACTTATGAACTTTGGGAATGGGCAGACAAATCTGAATGACAGTGGTGCCCATACATTGCAACACTTTTCCCAATGGAGGCCGCAATGATTAAACTGGCAGGCTGAAGGTAGAGTAGACACAAGGAATAAGCACTAAAGGAAAAGTAAGCAGGTCTTTTTTTTTTTTAAAACATTTTATTGAGCAAGGTTAACAACAGGTACAGCGTCATTGTACATACAATGTTTGACAACACATAGGAGGCATATCTGCACAACAGAGGTAATTACAGTACAGAAACCAGAATACATTTATAATTACTGGTTAGCACTTTTTCCCATAGGGAAACCCGGTTATAATTTGCCATTATAACCAGCTGGTTATAACAGCAAACACGGCTGGGTTTCCCTGCTTCTGTGCAAGTGCCAGACACCCTCTCTCCATTTCTCTCACTAGACGGATACCACAACACTGCTTGACGGTAAGTAAAACCGCTGAAACTGAAATAATCAAAAAACATAATGATCCACTCTGCAAGCCTGGCTAAAACAGTTAAATAAGTGAAAATCCTGACAGACTGTGGACCATGCTGAATCCCGACCGGTCCGTGGCTGCCTTAACAACGATCTGTTTTTTTTTAATTTTCTATATTTGCTGTGGCGAAAAAGCACTGGCCAGCAATTATATAAAATAAAAGGTAGGTTTGTGCGCAAAACTTGATTTTACACACCCTCGGCATGGGATGCTTTTTATAAACCTCTTGGGCTTCGCCTTCATGGTCTATGTAGCATCCCACGCCTCGGGTGTGTGTAAAACCTCGTTAAACACACCACCACATCCTTTATTCTCATATTATAGAAAGCAGTTCAACATCTGTACAGGGCTATCCGTGACAGACATCAAAGTTACTTCACATTTCCCCACCCTTATACATTATCCCCAGTGCCCACTCTTCCTAGAATTGTTCTTAACCAAGCTGCTGTGAGCTTTAACCCCCTTGCTCGAGCAATGAATGTCCAGATACCTGAGGTAAATGAAATCATGGACTATTTCTGTTATGATTTTAAATAACATCAGTGCATTTGTTGTTAACTAAGCCTGTTTATTGTTTTAGTGATTTTTTTAGCTAATATACAGTTTAGTGGAGTGTCTGGGGTGTATAATTGTTTATGCTTGGTAAACTACTTGTATAGTTAATTTGATTGCTTACTGGTTCGACGGGTGGGTAAGGTTAATTTTTAATTTGGGGCGTCAGATTGGTTGTGTTGTTTTGGAGTTTTCTGTAGTTTTTTTTATTTATTTACTTATTTGATTAATTTTGGTTAGGACTGCTTGTAATGTGCTATACAGCATCTAGACCCCTGTTGGTCTACACTGTGAAGCATCTGTGGAAGTTGTGTCCCTTTGAAGGACTCCCTTGTACCCTCTCAGCAGTAGTGAATGACTGTTCCAGAAGGTTGGGGACCCTCCAGGGGCATTGTTCAAAACACAGATTAGCTCCCCAGGTAGACCGTGAAAAGGGTTGCAGAATCAGGGGTGTGGTGTCTAGGGGGCACCCTGGCAGTAGATTTTACCAGGCAAGGGGTCCCCCATTCCTGATGCCTATTCCCCAGGCTACTGCAATTTCCAGTCAGCAGGCAGCCAATGGACTGGATAACCCCGCTCCTCCCCTTAGGACAGTTCTTTGTATCACCAGATCTGTTCTGAATAAAATCTTTCATGATGGAGGCTTTCAATGCGGATTCTTCAGCAGATCTGGTATCTATCATGGGGACCTGACTGGGGGATGACTTCTGGCCCTGTGCTTGAGGTGGCCATTCTGCTGGGCTACTCCACTGTGCACTGTGCTAGGCAGGAGTGCAGGGGTGGTGGGGTAGCCATTTGTTTTAGATCTGCACTGGGATAGCATACCCCCAGGAAAGACCAGGTCGTTTGGATGCAAGGCAGTGAAGGGGGATCTGGGTACAACTTGCAGCTTCATACTCATATACTGTCCTCCAGAGTATGGGTGTGAATTCTTGCAAGAACTTGAGGTTTTCATGGCTGACCTGGTGTTGGAATCACTCAAACTTCTTATTTTGGGTGACTTCAACATCTGGGTCGATGATGAAGCTTCTTTTTGGGAAATCAGTTCCTCCAGTTAATGTCTTCACTGAGCTTTGTACAGGCAGTTGCCTCTGGTATTTACCAGCACAGCCATGCCTTGGACCTGGTCTTCTCATTGGGTCTTGATAATGTCAAGGTTGATCCGGTCAACTGGTCAGAACATCATGCTTTGTAGTTTCTTTGCAGGGCTCCTCAATTAACCTCCCCTGTGGAGATGGTAAGTTACTGCTCCTTCATAATTCTGGAGCCTCCAGGTGGTCTCCTGGTGGCCCTGGACATCTCAGGCATTGACACGGCTTGTGCAATGGGTGTTGAGGCAGTGGTGGAGGGTTATGTGACTCTTGCTGTGGCTGTCGACTCCCTAACACCTCTCTATGTACTCCCCTTGATTTCCTGCTGGTCGCCTATGTTCGATGCTAACCTGAGGAGGCTGAAGACTAAGGGGCAGAGGTTGGAGCATTGCTGGTGGAGGTCCCATTCAGAGGGACATAAACTGGTGCTGAGGGCTCATTATGATTTTATTAAATTTTGGTGACCGGGTAGGCCCACTGAGCCCCGAAGGTCCCTTTTTCAGGGGCGACCCGGGACTTACATCAGCATACAGAGTCATCACTGCTAATTCGGAGTGTGTGTATGTATAAGTAGGCAGTAAAGAACATGTGGCTGTCCCTCGCCTTGTTACATACAGACCTCTGGGTTCTCGCCTCCCCCTTCCCCACCAAACTGGAACATTCTGGACCATTATTCCTTGCTGGCTGGCCCTGTGCAGCATGCTGTACTAGGGTTACCAGGGGGAGCTACAAACTCCAGCGGTGTTAGGATCTGAGCTTGTGGATGAGAAGGGGTATCTGACTCTATAATGGAAGGAAAATATAGACTTTAAAAATGAAACAAAATGGGATGATCTTCTGATCATCTGCTGTGGCCTGCTGCAACACATTCAGATTTTCTGTCTGCGATTAATGGCAGCTCAACTCTACTCTGCAAGATATACTCTTCCAACATCCGTACCCTCAGTGGACACACTTTGTACCTTTCCACGTGAACTGCCTAACTACCACTTCCATTAGCACAGACAGGCACACAGCTCCAACTCCCCAGCTGACCTGTACAACAGGGTAAGCTCTGTAATGCCTACTGATAGATTTACACACAGCTCTAACTCCCAGTCAACCTTAAGTTGGATGGTCAGCTCTAACTCCTACCAACAGACTTGGCCACAACTGCAATTCTGAGATGACCCTGAGCAGCATGGCCAGTTCTGCAACCCATGCCGATGGACTTGGCCACTACACCCAGGCAACCCTGAGAAGGACAACCAGTTCTGTAATACCAACTAATGGAGTTGGCCACTGCTCCAACTCCTAGGCAACCCTGTGCACGACAGCAAGCACTGTAATCTCTAGTGAAGGACTTGGTTACAACTCCAGCTCCCAGACCACCCTGACCAGAAAGGCAAGCTCTGTTATACCCACCGATGTACTTCATCACTGCCCTGGCTCCTGGGACACTCTGAGCAAGAGGCTCAGCTTTGTAACCCCTACCAATGGACTTGGCCAAGGCTCCAGTTCCCGGGCAACCCTGAGCAGGAGAACAAGCTCTGTAACCCATACTGAAGAACTTAGCCACTGCTCCAGCTGCCAGGTTGCCCTAAGCAGGAAGGTCAGCTCTTAACCCCTACCAACAGACAGCCATGCTTCAGCTACCAGTCCATCCTGAGCAGGAGGGCATGCTTTGTAACCCCTACCTACGGTTCGACCACTGCTCCAATTTCCATGCGGCTCTAAGCAGGAAGGCCAGCTCTGTAACCACCACCGATGGACTTGCCACAGTTCCAGCTGTAAGTATCAGATGCCCCTGAGAAGGAGGGCAGGCTGTATCACTCCTACTGATGGGACTCTGCTGTATCTACAGGAGAAGCATCCCACAAGCTCACCCAACACACCTGTTTATGGAGTAGACACAAACTTAGAGGACCCACCCCGGCTGCCCCGAGCAAGACAGCAAAATCCATTACTCCTAATGATGGACTTAGCTACAACTACTACACATGAAAAGCATCCCACAGGTTGGCCCCACACACTGTCAATGGAGCAGACACATATACCCGAAGACCCCCCCTCCCTTAACATTTGCTGGGATTTCCCCAATGAAACGACAACAAACCTAGCCTTTGAGCAATCAGGAGGGACAGCTATTAGTCACCTAGACAGTGTGATGTCCTTCAGTGGGTAATCACTCTGAAAAAGTCACTGTTCCTGTCACGGGTGATTGCTGCTGGAAAGAACCAACCAGCTCAGCTCTTGAACAATGTGAACAGATTATTAAATCCTCCAGTCCTGTAGAGTATTTTCCACAGAAAAGTGTTTAATTACAAGATTTTGAAGGGCTGCAGAGAGAGAGTGTTTAATTGTTTTTTTCTGGACAAGGTGTCCCCTATCAAGTCTGGAATATTTATTAATTTTATTTATTTAGTTTTTGTTGACCGGGTAAGTGCACTAGGCAGATTCTGCCTATTTTCAGGCATGACCCGGGGGAACGGGATACAGATGAATGCCAACTGACCTTGAACCAGATTAAGCTGTTGGAAGTATTTTTAGTGAATGAGGGAAATCTGGCCAGGACGCCGAGGAAACTTCCACTACCCTCAAGCAACCTGTCATTAACCGACAGTGTCCAGTCTTCGAATAGGGGCACTTTGTCTTTATGGAAAAAGTTTGAGCCTATGCTGGCAGAGGATGTCCTCCGGGTAGTTTCTGGACTGTGCTCCACCTAATGCACATTGATTCCTGGGCCAGCCTGGCTTCTTTATGAGTGCTGGGGAATGCTCACTCCAATTTTTATGAATACTGTGAGATGTTCACTTGAGGAGGGGAATTTTTCCAATACCTTAAAATGGTCGGTGGTTAGGTCCCTTCTTAAGAAGCCATTTTTGGGACCCTGAAATTCTTGCAAACTATAGGCCTGTACTGAACCTTCCCTTTCTGGGGAAGCTGATTGAGAAGGTGGTCACGGTGCAGTTTGGGACAGCACCTGAAGACATATGATGTCTATGACTCTTTCCAGTCTGGACATAGTACAGAAACTGCTCAGGACAAAGTACAACATGATCTACTCCTTGCATGGGATAGCAGACGTAGTTCCATCTTGGTTCTGCCTGACCTTTCTTTGGCCTTTATGACACGGTGGACCATGGGGTGTGGGTGGCCCATCTACGGCACTGTGTAGGACTCACAGGGACAGTAGTATGGTGGTTCTAGTCCTACTTATCCTGCAGGGAGCAGCAGGTGGCACTTGGCTCTTTTATATCAGGCAATGCTGCACTCTGCTGTGGTGTGCCCCAGGGGTCAATCTTGGCTCCCATGTTGTTCACTCGCTACATATTGCCACTGGAGGAGATCATTAGATGATGATATGACCTGGCTTTTCACTGTTATGCTGATGATACCCAGCTGTATGTGTGTTGTGCTCCTGATGATAGGGCAGCTGTTCTGGAACTGACCGAGTGCCTTACAGAAATTCAGGACTGGATGGCGGTCAGCTGGGTTAGGCGGAATCCTTTGAAGACTGAGGTGCTACTGGTGGAGCCGGGGCAGCTTAGTGCATTAGCTTCGAGTTGTGATACCATTTTACCATCACTGGACAGCGTTACTCTCGAGGCTGCAGATAGGGTGAAGAATCAGGGGGTCAGTGTGGACTCCAAGCTGACATTAGAATATCATGTGTCAGCTGTTGTCTGCAGTGGCTTTTATCATCTTCAGAACATCGCCTGGATCAAGCCCTTTCTTGAGCCATCTGACCTAGCAACACTGATGCATGCACTTGTCTTGTCAAGACTGAAATACTGTGAAATACTGTGATGCTCTATACCTGGGGTTATCCGTGAAGTTGTTGCATCATTTGCAGCTGATCCAGAATGCAGCAACCTGGCTGGTGGCTGGTTCCCCCCAGTTTGAGCATATCACTCCAGTTCTCTGCATTATGTACTGGCTGCCGATGCAGTGGAGCATCAACTTCAAGGTGTGCTTGTTAACTGCACAGTTCAGGTCCTAGCTACCTAAAAGACCTCCTGAACCAATATGCTCCTGGCAGTTCCACATCAAGATATCGACCACATTGTTGTCAACATCCCTGGCAGCGGCGGGAAAAATGCAGACCATCGGCACTGTTTCCGTCGAGACAAAGTGTTTTTTGGGGGGGGAGGGGGGCTTCACCCTCACACCCCGATCTCTAAATAACCAACTCCAAGTCAGAGTTGGTTCAGGGTGGGGGAAATTTTCCGGGACTCACAGTGATGCTGTACAGTGGACCACCACAGCGACCTGGCGAGATTCTGTCGCTGTGGTGGTGTTCGCTGAAAAAATGTCATTGTGGTGGTGTGCTACCGCTCCTGGCCACTCCATTTAAGATACTTATGGCATAGCAGCATGTCCAGAGTGGCGGCCCCACTTCTCTGGAATGCCCTACCCCCAGAGGTAAGAGGTGCCCCTTCCCTGAGCATTTTTAAATCCAAGCTCAAGACTTATTTGTTTACTATGTGTTTTCAGGCATGATGCTGTTATTTGTCTAATATTCTGCTGTGCTTATTTATGGCCTGATTTTATTACTTATTGTTTTAATTGTGCCATTTTATTAACTTCTTTGCTTCTGTGAGGCGCCCAGAGCCCCTGGGATTTGGTGCCATATAAATAACATTTCTTGCCACAGAAGCATACTTGGTAGGCCAAATGCCAGATTCAATTGCATTACGTTGATAGTCCCATAGTTTTTGAAAACTTCCCTACACCCATTGACCAAAAGTCAAGTTCTCTCAAGCTTTAGGCAGTTGCCCCCATTGTGCCGTGGCTGGAAGGGCAGTTGATATCCATTGCTGGGCTATTGTTTTCCAAGCGTTTATGAGTGCAATTGACCACAAAAGCGATGCACTACCCAGTCTGCTGTGATTCTGGTCAACCCCCAGCAGTAATTCTAAGGGGGACTTGGGGAGTTTAACTAGCAGGACCTGCTTCATAATGTCATGGACAGCGTGCCATAACTGGCTGATCATGGGGCTAGTCAGAGTCATATGCAGAAATGTGCTGCCCTCCACCTGACACTTGGGACAGCTGGAAGACCTCTCAGGGCATCTTTTGTAAAGCCTGACAAGAATAACATAAGCTTGGTAAAGATAGTTTCATTGCATTTGCCTGAACCTGTTGCTCCTAAAGCAGGTAGCCAGGTGAGCAGCCACCCTACTTCATGTCTCATCTGAAAGTGGGGCTTCCCAAATCTTTCTCCCACTGTTTTCAACCGTACTAAGTGGGGGAATGGGTTCCCTCAATTAGAATACTGTAGTACACAGAAAGAGGTTTTACAAGACCCAGAGGAGCAGGCTGAGGTACTAAATGAGTACTTCACCTCAGTTTTCACCAGGGAAATGGGGATGCTGCATCATACATGGGAGGAGACAGAGATAATGAGGAGGGCCTTACCAATCGGCAGGTCTGGGAGAGGGGCATCACTGGCAGGTGGGGAGGGGCTAAGCAGGAGAAGAGGTACTGAGTGGAAATCACAGCAGAGAGAGAGGAGGGAAGCCCTCAGCCCTTAAGACGGAGAAAGCACGGGGCCGGATAAATTACATCCTAGAGTGCTGAAGGAACTTGCAGATGTCCTGGCAAAACCCTGGCAGAGCTTTCACCATCTCTCTGAGGACAGGGTGGGTGCCCCAAGACTGGAAGGTGGCGCATGTAGTGCCTATCCACAAGGGGATCAAGGAGGTGGCAGGGACTACAGGCCTGTCAGCCTGACATCAGTGGTGGGCAAGGTGATGGAGGGCATTGTCAAGGAGAGGCTAGGGGGCCCTGGATAAGTCAGGGTGCCTGGACGATAGACAGCATGGATTCATCCCGGAAATCGTGTCAGACAAACCTGGTGGAGTTCTATGACTGGGTGACAAGTGCCTTGGACCTGGGTAGACCAGTGGATGTCCTCTTTCTAGACTTCAGCAAGGCATTTGACTCTGTTCCTCACGTGGGCCTGTTGGATAAACTAGGAGAAATGGGGTGGGAAACCAGATGATCCGATGGATAGGCAATTGGCTCCAGGACCCGGACCCAGAGGGTCGTGGTTGGTAGGATAATCTCTTCCCCAGGAGGGTCATTAGTGGGGTCCCACAGGGATCAGTCCTTGGGCCCTTCTGTTCAATGCCTCGTGTCTGACATAAGGACAGAAATCGGAGTGAGATGAGTCTCTTTGCAGATGACTCGAAACTGGGGCGGTGGTGGATGGGGAGGAGGGAGGTGGCCCTGCAGGGGACCTGGAGGCTCTGGAAAGATGGTCTAGAAATGGAAGCTGAGGTTTAATGCAGGGAAATGCAAGGTACTCACCTGGGGGCAGAAACCCAGGCCAGAGTGTACACCCTGGGGGATACTACAAGTCTCAATGGCTGAGAGGACCTGGGGGTGGTGGTGGATGTCAAGATGAACAACTCTGAGACTTGTGGAGGGCAGCAGCAAGGCCAACAGGATGCTGGGATGCATCGCTAGGAGGATCACCTCCAGGAGGAGGAAGTGATACTCCCTGTATAACTGCTTGGTGAGCCGCACCTGGGTACTGTGCAGTTTTAGGCCACACTTAAGAGGACAGTAACCTCCTGGAGAGGGTCCGAGGAGGCAACCAAAATGATTTGGGGCTTGGGGGACAGGACCTATGAGGAGAGGCTCGAAGAGCTAAATATGTACACTTTGGAAGAGAGAAGGGACCGGGGGGACATGATAGAGGTCTTCAGGTACATGAAGAGGGTAAATAAGGGAGGAACAGAGAGGGTGCTTCGAAGGAAGGAGGAAGGGGCCACTAGAGGGCATGGGTGGAAGCTGGAGGGGGGTAGATTCAGGGGAGAAAGGAGGAGGTGCTACTTCACTGAGAGGGTGGTAGAGCCATGGAATGCACTACCTAGGGGCTGGTGAGGCAGAGACAGTGGAGGGTTCAGAGGGGTGGGACAGGTACAGGGGAAGGTTCAGGAAGCAAAATCCAATGCAGCAAGAATATCCCGGAACTGGGAAGGAGAAGCCAGAGAAGGCGAGGGACAGCAAGGTCAGCACCCAGGGTGGGGGCTGACCAAACGAGCAGACACGAAAGACCATTAGGCCTATTCTGCTGGCATTTTAGTATGTTAGTATGTTAGTAAGGGGCTGTGGTGTGTATAGCTACTCCTCCGGGAGGGAAATTGGAGCAAAAGGGCTCACTAGTTCCCCCCTCCCCTTCTGGGATCCCATCACTAAGCACATGTCTAATCCTTGAGTATGCAAAGCGGAAGATTCCACTCTCTCTGTAGTCCTTCAAAATTTTGTAAGTGGCCTCCATCATGTAGTTGGTTAAGCTTACTAAGGCCCATTTTCTCACCCTTTTTTTATTTATTTTTTTAATAAACATTTTTATCCTCTGGGCTGGAACCAGGTGGGCTATCAGCCCTGTCCCCGAGTGCCGGCGGCCAACCACCTACCTCATCCACCTCCTTCTGTCCTCCCATAGGTGGTCCGGTGGGGCAGATCTCGGCACTCCAGACAGTGTTTCAACGGTGCCCTGGTTCCACTATTTTCCACCAGCTTTTCTCCCCTTATGCCCTGAGCCTCAGCAACACAGTAGCACATGTGTGTGGAGGAGCGCATGCGCTCTGGAACTGGTGACCCTGTTTCACCCTGCCCTAGCGTCAGTCCCCCCCTCCATCTAAGTAATGCTGCCACCAGCCTCCTTAGTGGCAGCCAGAGCTGGAAAGACTTACTTCCCCTCAATTGAGGAGAGCTGCCAAGCCTGTTGTCCTCCTCGGGCCTCCTCCCGGACCCAAGTTTGCTCCTGAACTAGGGTCGCCAGTGTGGGAAGAGGTAAGGCACACAGCACCTCAGGCCTCTCTGCCACTGGGCTGGCCATTTTCTCCCATTTAAGTACGATCTGGTGCATAAAGTCACTGTATTGAGGCATACCTTTGAAGGCAACTCTCAAGGAGGTCTGTCCTCAGGTGCCCCAAATTCAGGCCTGAAGCCTATGTGTGGCACTCCAAACCTGTGCCAAAGCTTTTGTGAAGGGGCTGGTAATGTGTGAGAGATCTCAGAGCAGCAGACAACAACCCCCTCCTCAGCTTGAACCCCAACTCTTCTTCTTTCATTGTTATCCAGGCTAGTTTTTGTGAGGATTTTCCAGTAGGGAGAAAGCTAAGCTGGGAAGCCCAACAGTAATTTTTAAAGTGCGGAAGAGCACAGACACCCTCTTGGATCGGAAGCTACAGAATGGCTCTTTTCACCCAAGTGGGTTTACCACGCCAAAAAGAACGTATGTACTCCATGGTTCAGCTGAATTAAACATCCATGAGAAATATGGACATGGCGTGACTGGAAAAATTAGAGGCACTTGGGCAATGTGCACATTAACTACACTGATTCTGCTAATGACAGACAGTGACAAGGATTGCTATCCTTCACACACAGTTTTAATGCCAGCCAGCAGGGAGAGAAAGTTCATTCTATACAGCTGTGAGAGCCGGGCTTGGATTTTCATCCCAGGGTATTTAATAGCTGGTACCACATGCAACCTCATGGAAATGTTAGTCACTCTGTCTCTCTGTTGCTTGCATACTGGGAGAATTTCGCTTCAAGTCTAGTTAATTTTGTACCCTCTAAGCGCGTCATACTCAGTTAAACGTGTGTGGAGAGCCAGCAGTCCCTCTGATGCTCTTTGCAGATATAGCAGGAGGTAATCAGCAAAGAGGGCCACCTTGTGCATTCTCCCTCCCAGTATGCAGCCGTCTATTCCCTGACAGTGTCTAATAGCAGCAGCCATGGGCTCTAATGATAATACATACAAAAGCGGGGATTAGTGGCCATCCCTGCTTGGTGTTCTAGTAAGGGTAAACGCATTTGTTAGCCCTCTACTGACTTGTATTCTGACAAAGGTGTCCCTGTAGAAGGTGCAGATTCACAATGATTTGCTCCTTCATGCCAAACCTTCTAAAGGTTTCAAACATGTACCCCCACTCCATCCAGGGCAAGTCCTGTCTCCCTTTAACAAATCCTGCCTGGTCAGGGTGGATACAACTGGGTAAATACCTTTCCAGCCTTGCAACTATGATCTTAGCAGCTATTTTATAGTCAGCTGTCAGCTGGGAGATAGGCAATTAGTGGCAAAATAAGCAGGGACTTTGGTTTGGGTAAAATTATCATTCTTGCTACATGGGTAGAGGTAAGCAGGGTTCCATTTGCAAAGCTTTCCTCTATCATATCAAACAGAAGTTCAACAATTATCACCGCAAACTGTTTAGAAAGTCAGTCAATAAACCACCTGTCCCAGATGCCTTACTGCCTTGTACAGCCTTGACTGCATTTCGAACCTCTAGTTTGGAGAGTGGTAATTCCAAATTTTCTATTTGGGAGAGTTGCATGGGGTTAACAGGTGCTTTTTGGAAAAAAAATCCAATAATCTTCAGCCATGGAGAGGTTTCTGAAGTGTACAAAGCGTTTATAGAAACTATTAAAAGCATCCCCTATGCCCTGGTGGCTGGACACTAGACCCTGATCAGTGTGAAGTTATCTGAGCAATAGTCCATTCTCCCTCTCTATGCCTGAACTGACAGGCTAGCATCCCCCCTCCCCATCAAAGTCTTGTCCAGCTTTGCTAAGCAGGATACTGTAGCTCCTTCAACAGCTGTACTGCTCAATGCATTAAATTTCCACTTGAGCTTTTGAAGGAGGTTTAGTAGGAGTGGGGTTTGCCATAGGCAGCCTTTCTACCTCTACAATTTTTCTTTTCAATTTTCCAGTTCCTTGGCCTCCCCCATTGTTAATACTTAGTACATGCTATGGATTGGTCCCTGACATAAGCTTTGAAAGCTTCCCATCTGGTTGCATGAGACGTCTTATTTCTCCTGTTATAGGTCAAAAATTATTTTAGAATTTCTTGCACTGCCTCCCTGTATTTCTGGTCCTGTAATCACACTGAATATAGTCTCCAAGCCCGGGGGGTTTGCAGACCAGTCAATCCTTCTATGGCATGTAGTGAGGAATGGTCAGATTCCAAGACCAAGAGACAGCCTCCTGTGCCCAAAAGGGGGATCAGACCTGCAGAGGTCAGAAGCAAGTCAATGCATCCATATGACTTGAGGAGGTGGAAGAAGAAGCTATACTCCCTTACAGTAGGGTTTTTTTTTCATTTTGGCCCCTACAGCTCCAGCCCCACAACTTGACCGCCAGGCACCTCCGATCCTTCTAACTCCCCGATCATGGCCACTCACCTCCATGGAGCCTTGGTTTTCACCCCAGACAGATTCAAGGTAGGGGAGCCCCCCCCCCCACGGTCCATCCATTGTGTGCATCAGGTGAGGGCTCATGGCGATGAGGCAGGAGACAGTCTCCATCACGGAGATGCTAAACATGTGGCTCAAGGGCTGGTGCCAGGAAGGAGGACACAAATTTATGCGTAACTGGCAACAGTTTTTGGGGCGAGTTCTTTCAATTGATGCATACATATCTGACTAAGGAGAGAGTCAGTGCATTGGGGCAGAAGTCTGACATCTTTGCAGAATATTTAAACTAGCAAATGGGGAGAGGGGTGCAGCACCAGATACATCAAATGGGAAGAACAACCCTCTCCCCTCAGCTAGTGATCAAAGGCAGTATAATGCAGTGGTTTAAGGCTCTAAGCTGCAAATATGGAGACCTGGGTTTGAATCCCACAGCCCCCACTTGCATACTGTGTCACCCCGAACAAGTCAGGTAACTTCCTTGTGCTCCCAGGTTGCACCTGTAAACAAGTGTGTCTCACTTGGTTAAACAATTGGGGGAAAAAAAAAACAGGAGTTCAGCATGTTTGTAGTTCATTTGCATCACCAGGTAAGGAAAAAGGTCCGGCTCCCCATACGACGTGTAGGGGAAACGCTGGACCTCGCCCAACAACTAACACACTGAAATTTGGCCAATGGAAAATCCTGTACACAAATGCCTGCAGTCTAGGAAACAAGATCCCAGGCCTGGAGGCAACAATGACAGAGGCTAAACTAGACATAGTAGCCATTAGCGAGACATGGTTCACCAGTAACCACACCTGGGAGTCTTCAGTACCCGGCTATGTACTTTTCAGAAGAGACCGAGGTGCAAAAAGGGGAAGGGGGTGGTCCTTTATGTCAATGAAAATATCAAAGCTACAGAAATTCAGAATACACATAAGGAGCCAGAAGAACTGTGGGTCAACCTGGAAACAGGAAATGGGACAGCCATACGAACTGCGGTTGTCTACAGGCCTCCAGACCAGGGGAGGACACAGACACATTACTGTTAGAAAATATACAAAACATGACAGCTAAAGGGGAGGTTCTGATAATGAGAGACTTCAACATGCCAGATACAGATTGGTCAATACCAGCAGGAACATCCGCCAGAACTAGACACATAGTGGATTCTCTGCAGTGGGAGGGCTTCAAACAACTGGTAGAACAACCCACAAGAGACAGGGCTATCCTAGACCTAGTACTGACTAACGGGGAAAGGATCACAGATCTCCAAGTAGAAGGTCACCTGAGGGCCAGTGACCATCACATGATATGGTTCAATTTGGCCACTAAAACTAAATCATCCCATTCCAAAAAAAATATGAGACTTCAGAGGGGCTGACTTTGATAAGATGGCCAACAGAGTTAAGCTAGCCCTGGCATGAATAAATACAGGTGAGGGGGTAAAGGCAAAGTGGGCAAGCATTAAGGATGCAATACTTGAAGCAACATCCCACTGTGTTAGAGAGAAAGGCAAGAGCAAAAGAAGGAGGAAACCACTTTGGTTCTCAAAAACAATAGCAGAACAGGTCAGAGCCAAAAGGCTGGCCTTCAGGAAATATAAGGGAACGCAGCGGGACAAAGACATGGAGTCATTCCAAATTTCTCTAAGGGAAGCAGGGAAGGCAGTAAGGCAGGCAAAGGCCCAAACCAAGGAAACACTAGCATGAACAGTAAAAGAAGGGGACAAGACTTTCTATAGCTACATTAGTGAAAGGAGAACGTCCAGAGGGGGTATTGCTAAGATCAATGGGGATAAGGGGGAGTGTGTGGAGCAGGACCAAGGAAAAGCATCTATAGTAACTAGATACTTCTGCTCAGTATTTACTGAGGAGAAGGTAGGGCAAGACCCACAGCTCAGCATCATGGACACAGGGGGGAAGGAGGTGTGCACTAGTCCCTTTACAAAAGAAAGGGTCCTACAAGAGCTCACAAAGCTCAGGGTGGATAAGGCAATGGGACCTGATGGCATACATTCCAGGGTACTAAAGGAGCTAAGAGTGGGACTAGCAGAGCCATCAGAACTGTTTAGTGAGTCTCTGGGCACAAGCGAGGTCACAGAAGACTGGAGAAGGGCTCAACAAGAGTGGTAGCAGGGAGGAGGCAGGGAACTACAGACCAGTCAGTCTTACATCAGTAGTGGGCAAGATTATGAAGGCACTCCTTAAGAAAAGGACAGTGCAACACCTGGAATTCATACGAGCACAGGATCCAAGACAGCATGGGTTTACAACAGGAAGGTCCTGTCAAACTAAACTGATAGATTTCTTTGACTGGGTAACTAAAGTGGTGGACCAAGGGGGAGCAGTTGATGTTGCCTACCTTGAATTCAGCAAAGCTTTTGATACTGTTCCACATAGAAGACTGATTAATAAGCTGGGTAGACTCAGGGTCGATCAGACATTGGTCAACTGAGTGGCAAACTGGTTGGTGGGCAGGAAACAGAGAGTGGTGGTAAATAGTATACAGTCAAAAAAGATGCAAGTCACAAGTGGGGTACCTCAGGGATCAGTCCTGGGGCCAGTCCTCTTCAATATCTTCATCAGTGACATTGCAGATGGACTGGAGGGTAAGGTTTGTCTGTTTGCAGATGACACCAAGATCTGCAGCAGAGAAGATGATCCAGATGGGGTGGGCAGAATGAGAAGAGATCTGGATAAACTGGCAAAATGGTCGGGGGAGTTGCAAATGGGGTTTAACGGAAAGAAGTGCAAAATCATGCACATAGGGAAGAGAAACCCTGAAGCTACCTATAGGTTGGGAGGGGAGTTGCAGGCAATCACAAGGGAAGAAAGAGACTTGGGCATCATCATCACAGAAGACCTGAAATCATCCAAGCAGACCACTAAAGCTGTAGGGAAGGCTAGGGGATGTTGGGGTGTATTAGTGGGGTATCTGAAGTCATAAGAGGTAATAATCCTCTTTACAAGACACTAGTTAGGCCCATCTGGAGTACTAGTGCAGTACTGGAGCCACCACCTTCACAAGGAAATTAACCAACTGAGGCAGTCCAGAGAAAGGCAACAAAATGGTGCAGGACTACATCAGAAAACACATGAGGACAGAGTAACAGAACTCAATATGTATACCCTGCAGCAAAGGAGGGAGAGAGGTGATATGATTGAAACATTCACACACCTTAAGGGCATTAACAAGGTGAGAGTCTAACATGTTTCAATATAAGAAAAATAGCAAGACAAGAGGACACAGCATGAGATTGGAGGGATGCCAACTAAGGGGTAATGTGAGGAAGTTCTTTTCACAGAAAGGGTGGTGGATGCATGGAATGGCCTACCTCAGGAAGTGGTGGATATGAATACAGTGCAGGGCTTCAAACAGGCATGGGATAGACATAAGGGAGCAATATAGATAAGTATGAATAAAAAAAAAATGAATAGACAGACCACTGACGGAGCAAAGGCAGATGGCACATTTATAAGGTAGAAAAAGGAATGGGCACACTGGATGGGCCTCGCGCTACTTATCTGCTGTCACTGTCTATGTTTCTATGTTTCTATACAGTACTCTCTTGTAAAAAGGCATCCATAGGTAAACCAAAGGTTAATTGGCCGAACAGAATTTCAACTGCTTTACAAGTGATTTCCCAAAAATAAATAAAGTGGGGGAAAAAAACAAAAATATCAAAACAAAGTCACAAACTGTAAGGAGCATCCTTGGCTATGTGTCATTACTGTGTAGATAATATCTGGATTATTAAAGATAAGCCAAAAATCACTAAAATCCCATATTGTAGCTAACTCAACATTGGTATACAGCTGGGTACCATCATAATACAGTACCTTCATATAGTATGTACCTATTATGGTGTCACCACTGTATGAATAGTATACTGCTTCACACATGGTCCCTTTGATTTTTTTCTCCCTTGCTCGATGCATATATTACCCATTTGATTACTGTCTGTTTAGCATAGTAAAACATGAATTATGTGTGCCACAAAGTTTATAGTATCGATGTTGTGCATTTTAATCATACTGTAGTATCACAGTAAAGTATCAGCAGAAAAGGACCATCCTGGTCCATCTAGTCTGCCCATTTCCACCCGCCCCTACTTGTTTTCACTTCGGAGAGATATTTGCTTCTGCCCACTAGCCAACCCCTTGTGTCCGACCAGCACCCTCTTTAATTCCTCAACTGTTTCTGCACGTTCCACCTCATTAGGTAATCTGTTTCAGGGTTCCACCACCCTCACAGTGAAATAACATCTCCTTATATTGTTCTTAAATCTTCCCTCTTTTAATCTTAAATTATGACCCATTGTTTTAACCCCTGATTTCCTTTTGAATAAGCTACTTTCATTCACTTTATTTATTCCCTTCATATACTTAAAAGTCTCTATCATGTCACTTCTATCTCTTCTAACCTCCAGCGAGTATAGATTTAATTCTCTCCATCTACTCTCATATGGCTTCTGTTACATACCTTGCACCATCTTTGTTGCCCTTCTCTGAACCCTCCCCAACCCATCTATATCCTTTCTTAAATGAGGCCTCCAGAACTGTACCCCGTACTGTAGGTGCGGTCTGATCATGGTCTTGTATAAAGGCATCAACACCTCCCTCTTTCTACTTGTTAAACCCCTTCCTATGCACGACATCATTCTATTAGCTGTACCTACTGCTTCACTACATTGGTCTCCTACTTTAAGGTTGTTTGAGATTATAATCCCCAGGTCCCCTTCCTGTTTTGTTTGCTTTATCAGTTCTCCCCCCGACTGAGTACTCAGCCACTGGATTTTTATACACAACAGGCATCACTGCACACTTCTTAGCATTGAACTTCAGCTGCCAAATGTCCGACCACTTCTCTAGGGTGCTCAGATCTCTTTAATAATAATAAATGATAAAGATATTTTATTTATTTATTTATTTTTATTTATTTATTTAGCTTTTGTTGACCGGGTAAGTGCACTAGACAAATCCTGCCTATTTTCAGGCACGACCCGGGGGAGGGGGATACAGATGAATGCCAACTGACCTTGAACCAGATTAAGCTG
Organism: Neoceratodus forsteri; assembly: GCA_016271365.2. NCBI lineage: Eukaryota > Metazoa > Chordata > Ceratodontiformes > Ceratodontidae > Neoceratodus > Neoceratodus forsteri. Next base: position 987,815,817 of record CM057450.1, read on the forward strand.
TTGGTGGTATTTTTAGTGAATGAGGAAATTTGGCCAGGACACGGGAGAGTTCCCCTACTCTTTTCGATAAGTGCCATGGGATCTTTAACATCCACCTGAACTACCACCAATACAGGCAGATGGGACCTCGGTTTAACGTCTCATCCGAAGGCGGCACCTCAGAAATGCAGCACCCTCTCATGCTGCATTACAGTGTCAGACTGGGATATTAACCCAAGTGCCAGATGTGGAACTGAACCCACAGCCCTCTGATCTCCCGGCCTCAGAGGCGAGTGTGCTACCTACTGAGCCACTGACACTGCTAAATATTAATAATTTTACACTGTATCCATTTGAATCACATAACCTGTCTTACATAGAAACATAGAAACTGACAGCAGATAATGACCGCTGGGCCCATCTAGTCTGCCCAATTTTAATTATGATCACTTTTGCTGCAGACCCACAGCACTGTCTCTTCCACCCCTTTCCTTCACCCTAAGATTCCTTTGTGCCTGTCTGAGGCATTTTTGAAACCCACCACTAGTTTCACCTCCACTGCCTCCCATGGAAGGCTGTTCCAGAAATACACCACCCTTTCTGTGAAGAAGTACTTCCTCACATCTCTCCTTGATCTACCTCCTTGCAGTTTCATATCATGACCACTTGTTCTACAGCACCTTTTTCTTTGAAACACATCTCCCTCACATACCTTATTAACCCTAATGAGGTATTTAAAGGGCTCCATCATATCCCAAATCTCCCTCCTCTCCTCCAGGGTGTAAATATTGAACTCTTTCAGCCACCTCTCATAGTGCTTTTGACAGCCCTCACCTCTATTCTTGTCTTCTCCTTTTTCCAATTCTTCCTCCTTCCTCACCTTTCTTGGCTGCTCGCACCCTCGCTAGCCCCAGTTTCCTTGCATAACTTGCACACTGGGGAACCCCTCCTTACCCTCTATAACAGCCTGTAGGCTCACTTCCTGCCTCCCCTATTTCTCGTCACCCCCGGCTACTTTAAATGTCCATCAGTAAAGTTAAACCATCCACTGAGGACTATGGTTCCCTCCTTGATGGAAGCAGGCCATCACCTCAGTATAGACTCTCATCCTTCCAGGTTGGTCCAACGTCCCCACTGTAGCCATACCTCTCCTCTCTGCACTATTTCTTCAACCATTAGTTGAAGGCCTTGGTGCGGAACTCCCTCTCCTTCCCCATATAGTACAAGATGCACTCACCACTCACCTTTTAAACACAGGATCAACCAGATAAATTATCTAACTTTACCAAAAATTTAATTTTCACACGGAGCTGACTACAGCAATTCATCTTTACGTTTAAGCCCATGAAACACCCTTATCAAGTTAACGCATTAGTAGCCATAGTGGCTTTTACCAGTTCTTGTTTTTACAGTACCCTATTCCTTGACAGTCTGACTCTGGGCAGTGAACTACTGCAACGTGCTCATTTATAATTTAATTTGATTTTATGTTGTATGGATAATTATAACAAACTATACATAACAGACTGATTACGATTGCTAACTAAATTATGAGAAAACAAATGTTCAGATAAATACAAACTGCTGTAGGCAACTTCAAAACTGGATGTGATCAAAGTTTAGAGGATGTGGTGTGGGGAATGTCATTATGAAACATGTTTAGTGTTTCTGTCTGCAGCTACACTGTAAAAGTGTATCTGTGGCTGAAGAACTGCTAGCCCCTGCTTTTGCAGCCAGAAGCATTGTAGTATTTTGAGTTTATTCACTTTCTCAAAAAGAAAGGAAATTCACTGCAAAAAAACTGTGCTAATTCACCAGTTAGGGTTCAACTTAATGCCACAAAAGCATGGAAATGTAGCGTTAGGGTTTCCAACCCTAACTCCCCATCCCCACCCACCAAGCAGCCAAAGGACAAGACCATATAAGCAACTACAAACAGCCATCATCGGGTAAGATAAACAACATACAACAGTTTCCAGATGACACAAAAGCAGTACCACTGATGTACTACCCCTTCATGGATTTCTATCTGCAGCATGCACTACATAAGACGCACATACTCATTTGTTGCTGCAGACGAAATCACGATACTCAAAAACAACACTGCTTCTGTGTGCAGAAACACAGGCCCTACAGCCAGAGATGAAGTCTGGCAGTACTCAAACTACAGGGATTTTTTTTGTCTGCAGAAGCACAACCCCTTTCTGGCAGCTGCTTCTCTGTGCCCTCAGGTATTCATGTACACTGTAAGGTATACAAATGGCACACAAATACTTGATGGACCTGTCCTTCTGCAGCCACAGGAGTAAGACATACACACCAACCCCTGGCTGTAGAGGCACAGATGCCACAAAATCCATGATACGGAAATTGCACAGTACTTCTGTCTGCTGAAGCACAGGACCCTGGGGGACCTGCGCCTCTTTGGACACAGGTGTAAAACACAAACACTGACTTCTGGTTTCAGAAGGGCAAGCCCCTGCAATGTGGGTATCATGGTTTCAGCAGCAGATTTAGAAAATTTTCAATGGGACACTAGTTTTTCAGTGATGCATCTGCATATTGAAAACTATCCATTAGCGAATCATGTCATCTAGCAAGATACCTCGTACAGCGTGCATGAGTACCTCTGTCTGCAGAGACGCAGGCCCTGTGGCGCCTTCTGTCTGCATTTCTACAGCCACACGTACTCATGCACACTGCTGTGACATACACACAGGTGTGGCTATATAAGCCACAGATACAAGTCCATGAAGGAAGCACATCAGTGCTACTGCATTTGTGTCATCTGGAAACAGCTGTATGTTTGTCTTAGCTAATGATGGCTGTCTGTGGTTACTTATGTGGTCTTGTCCTTTTACTACCTGGTGGGTAGGGGTGGGGAGTTAAAGTTGGAAACCCTAATGCCACATTTCCCTACTTTTGTGGCATCAAGTTGAACCCTAACTTATTTATTTATTTAGCTTTTGTTTACCGGGTAAGTACTCTAGACAAGTATTATGCCTATTTTCTGGAACGACCCGGGAGAATACAACATGAGGAACAACAGTCAAGGAGACATGGCAAAGAGAGTACAGTTTTTTGTCACAGTAAACAAATATGTGGGAAATACATCATTTGACGCTGGGGAAACATATAATAGTAAGCACATTTCAGATTATACACTCTAGACTAGCTAGTTCAACTGACAGATATATACAGGTCATCATACATAGGAGTGGAGCATAGCTCAAGGACTGGATTTGTCATAATATAACTTATAACATTGTCGTATACACCCCCTAGGTTAGTTGGTGCATTAATGCAGTTTTTTTGCAATGAATATTAAGGTACCTATGTGTGATTGACTATGTTTGCAAACACAATACACGGTCAATCACACATGGGTACTAAAACAAGCAAAATATAAAAGGCAGCTGAGTGAGTCAACTGACAGTTGCATGAATTATAACATAACTTTCAGGTGAGGGGGCGAGGCATCACCAAGTCAGTGTGCAAGTTCGAAACTCCTGGCTACCCCTGCACTCCATAGGTGCTGTTTATTATGTCCCCATCGACAGATTACTATGCAAGATGAATTTAAAAGAAATGTCTTCCTTAATCTGACTTTTAGTTCCTACATCTTAATAATTGTTAATATTCACTTAGAAAGCTGACAGAATGAGGGGATTAGTGTAAGATGCATTTTGTGAAGAAGAACAAGTCTGCAACTGTAATATCTGGCATTATTTTGTGCTTACAGTCCCCACTGTTCAGTCATAAAAACACAAATTTCACGAGGGACACAGAACAATTCTTAGGCAAAATCAGGGACATCCCTGAAAATCAGGGACAGTTGAGAGGTATGTTGAAACTCCCCAGCAGTAGAACTTCACCTTTAGTGACCATCTCATCTACTAGTTCCCTGTCCACTTCCTAACTCTGAGCTGGAGGCCTATAGATCACCCCTGTGCTTATTGCTGTGCCATTTTCAGGTTCAAGGTTGACCCACAGTGCCTCTGTCTGCCCCTGTCTATCCTGTACCTCAGTTGCCTTTATTCCCTCTCTGACATACAGGTCCACCCTCCTCCCCTTTTACTCCCCATACCTCCTGAACAGAGCATATCCTGGTACATTAATGTCCCAACCATGATTTGCATTGTACCATGTCTCCATGACTGCTGCCATGTCCAGGTCTGCCTCCAGTAACAAGGCCTCCAGGTCTGGAATCTTATTTCCCTGGCTGCGGGTATTAGTTACAATGGCCTTCCATGTTCCATAGCCTATTCTCCCTCTGCTGCTGTTTTCACTCTCCTGTCTTTGCCCCCAACCTGTACATCATTCATATGCTGCTTCATATCCCCTGCTTCCCCTTTCCTCCAGCTCCAGTTGTCCCTGTCATCAACTCCTTTTCTTACCTGCATCCCAGGGGGGTGATCCTAAGCCTCCTGACCTTCCTGCCCCCCCTTGCCAATTTAAATGCTTGCTGCTGAAGCATTCAAACTTCTCACTAAGAACTAAGTTCCCCTTCCTGGATGGACGCAGGCTGTCCTCCTAATACAGGCTTGCATCCATCCAGGTGGGGCTCCAGTCTCCCATGAAGCCAAAATCCTCTTTTCCACACCATTCCTTCAACCAGGTGTTGAATTTCTGGATGCAGAGTGACCTAGCCTCCCCCTTGCCTTGGACAGGTAGCACCTCTGAGAAGGAGATGGAGTGCGCTTTCTGCTATAGGCTCCCCCCAACTTCTTGAACTCCTCCTGGATTCTGACTATCTCCACCTTCTATTCTGCTATATCATTTGTCCCCAGGTGGACAATCAGCCATTGTCCTATACTTCTGCTGCTTTACACATGTCATGGGGTGAGAGTTAGGCTGATGACCCAATCGCACTTCCAATGCCAGTTGGGGGTAGTGGGGGTCCAAGAGGGTTTTCAACCCTAACACCGAATTTCTCACTTTTGTGCGCTGTGGAACAACCCTAACTAATGCATTAAATGGAGTTCTTTGCCTCTAATATATATATATATATATATATATGAGGATATGATTATAGTATTTCAAAAAGTAAGGAAATCCTTCGCAAAAAACGTTGTTAATGTACCAGTTAGGGTTCAGATTAAACTGACAAAAGTAGGGAAATCTGATGCTAGGGTTTCAAACTGTAACACCCCCTGCCTCAACCCTGAAGCAAATGAGGGGCGGAGTTTTTCTTGGGGTTGTCAAATCTAATACTCACCCTATTCTGTACACTAAAGAAACCTATACACCTGTCTACATCACACCTCAGCTTTTTTATTACTGCAGTGGGCTGAGCATTAGGGTTGACAATAGAGATGTAGCAAAGCTGAAATCCACCGGCACAGTTATGGTGAAGTGGGCAACTCGGCCTACATGGGCAATTTCACAAAGTTTTCCTACATAGGTGGAATTTCACCTGTATTAACTTCACCTTGTAACTTTGCCTTGCAACTTTACCTGATGGTTGTCAAGGCGAAGTTATGAAGAAAAGGGTCTGTGTCACATGACAGACTTTCTGCAGGTCACAAGGAACATTGTAAGTGGGCAGGATGTGACTCATTGCTTTCATGTTTTGTGCAGTTTTCAGTGTGAGAGCTTGTTCTGACTGAGAGGCTATGTGCTTGAGTGAGTGGCAGTAAAGCAGTAAAAAGAGTTCATTTTAAACTATTTTTATTTCAGAAGTAATCCTAAATTTACTTACTAGTTACTTAACCTTTGTTTGTGCTCCTTTTTTTGTGGTCATTTTGTAGTGATTTCTCTTTCTCTCTCTTTTTTCCTTTCTTTGTTTTTCTTTTCACATTTGTAATGGAAGAGGTTCAGCATGGTTTTTGACCTGTGCATAGAGGTCCACAGATGCATGGTGGGGGCATCTGCCTAAACAGAGAATGGTTTGGGAGGCTTACACCCCCAAAAGCATACCAACAGCAGCTGTTTAGGAGGACTGGAGTGCTGCCCCTGAGTGTAGAGAGGAGTGACAGGTTCAGGTGCAGCAGCAGGATCACCTGGAGCAGCCATAGCCACAGCAACAGCCAGCGCAGCAGCAGCCAGTGGTCCTTGACACCTAGTCTCATGCCACTTCCCACCCCCACAGAGCAGCCTACCACATCAAGAGCATGTCTGTGCCAGCAGCCACAGAGCTGATCTGTTTAGACCTTTTTTGCCAACACTATGGATGCAAGTGTGGTCACTTGCAATTTGTGTGGTGTAAGTGTCCATAGAGGTAAAAGGGGCAGCCAGTTGGGCATGGGAAGACCAACAGAACCAGTTAATCATACACCATGCCAGTGAGTGGCAGGAAAGGTAGCAAGAGGCAGCAAGTGGTGGTGGTGACACTGAGGGGGATAGTGATTGGGATGGCACTGGTGGAGGGCATGAGGGGGCAGGCCCATCGTTCCACTGAGAGGAAGTGTGCCACTAGCAGGAATTCACATGTGAGGGCCCAGTAGCATGAGGAGGAAGTGGCAGCACCTGCAGCCCCAGCACCAGTAGCAGCAGATGTCACACAACAGGATCTTGCCATACTTTGGGAAGAGGTGGCTGAACTCCAGCAGGAAGTTAACAAGGTCAGGCGGGATCTTTGCACAGTCGTGGAAAACCAGGCAAAGGTCCTGGATAATCAAGCAGCAATACTCCATGAGCTTCGCCGTCGTGGAAGTGTGAGTGAGGGCCCGGGGCTTTGTAATGTCTGTCCTTTTCTTTCTTTCTGCCTACTTTTCCTTCTTGTTCTTTATTGTTATTTGTATTGTGTCCAATATTTCTAGTCCTCCCCCCCAAAAAAATTGAAATAGATGAAAAAAAGTTTAAAAATAACAAAATCTTTACTTTCTTCTTCACTGTCTTTCAAAAGTTCCTCCTTTCCAACTTTCCCATCTCTTTGTGCTATCTTCCTGCTATAGTCTTAAGTGTTTTCCAATTTTATATTCTTTCTCCCCCCAAAAAGACAAAATCCCCCCAAAAAGATAAACTCCACAAAATGTAAAAAATGTCGAAAAATATAAAAAAAAATTATCCTATTCTGTTTTATAATCTGTTCAGCGCTCAGTTTCTGACCACTCTGTTCCCCGTAAAAAAGATTAAGGGAAAAATATATATTTTCTAAGGGTGTGTTGAATTTCCTAGACTCTTCCCTTCCTATATACTGCCTGAACTACCAGAATAAATGCGTTGCACTCAGCAGCAGATAGTGCTAAGTGTTATTATGGTGACTGCTTGTAGAGTTCCCCAAGATCAGCACTGTTGTGCTATTCTGAAACCATGAAGTGTGCCAAAAATCACAATTCTCTAGCCTCTTCAGTACACAGTACTGTCAAGTGTCACATCCCCACTCAGCAGGTCAGGCCCTCTGCTCCCACAGTGCCAACCTCCGAGCGCAGTATTGTGAACAGTTAACAGAACAGGGTAACCTTCCTGTCTGTTTGTGGGTCCGAATCACCTATGGTCGCAAGTTCTGGAGGGATTCAAACTGTGAACCTTATGCTAGTGTACCCAAATGTACAGGCTCAGATAATTCTGCTCTTCGGGGAATGCCAGATATCTTTCACCTAAGGGCATCTAACCAGGCATCCCAAATGAACCCTTAAAAACTCTATGAAAGACCTGAGGAAAATTCTTACCTTTTCTCAGTTTGGTATTACCATCCAGCTTTGACCAATTTCGTCAGCCTTAACCGTCTGTGATTCACATGTAAAAGAAAGAACTTCGAAGGCACCAGGCAGTCTCTTTAAATATAAGAGGTTTACTTAGAAAATTGATAACAATCGGTAAACTGTAAACACAGAACAATATAACACAAAGCATACAATCACTTAAAAGAAAACAAGGAAAACAAGTGCAAACTCCTACCACAATACAATTAGACTTGTCTCTCTAATGTATTCTTATCTTCTTACAGTGCTTATAATTAGATGTTGCTGCTTCAGAGTCCAACAGGAATGTGTCAGTTGAAAAACACAGACTACAATTTAAAATGCTGTGTTTCAAACCCTTCCATGAGGTCATCTAGCTCCTCCTTCCAGAATATAACAAGCATTTGTCAATGCCAAATGTTGATTACGTTGGTCTGTTGATCTCGCCCAGTGGCCCTGTCACTGGCTCAGTCTGTTTGTCCCAGTGCTGCAGGCTGCTTTTTTGTACTGGGCTGCTGCCTGCGTTGTCACCTTGTTCTGCTGAGGAAGAAATCCGCAGTTGTCCCAACAGAGCTCCATTGAGGTGGCTCACTCCCCCTCTCTCACTCACTCATTCTGTTTCTCCTTGCGCTGCAGGCAGCCCTTTTGTACTGGGCTCTTGCCTGTGTTGGTGGCTTTTTCTACCCACAAAGAAATCCACAGCTGTCCCAACAGAGTTCCATTGAGGTCGCTCACTCCCCCTGTCTCACTCAGTCAGTCTGGTTCTCCCGGCGCTGTAGGCTGCCCTTTTGTACTGGGCTCCTGCCTCTGTTGGCACCTTTTTCTGCCCACAGAGAAATCTGCAGCAGTCCTGACAAAGCTGCATTGAGCTCGCTCACTTCCTTCTCTCACTCACACATTCTGTTTGGCCGGCACTGCAGGCTGCCCTTTTCTACTGGGCTCCTGCCTGCGCTGCTGCCTTCTTATGCCCATGAAGAAATTTGCAGCAGTTACAATACAGCTCTGTTGAGCTCACTCACTTGCTCATTCTGGTTTTCCTGCCACTGCAGGCTGCCCTTGTACTGGGCCCCTGCATGCATTGCTGCCTTTTCTGCCCACGAACAAATCTGCAGCAGTCTCAACAGAGCTCCATTGAGCTCACTGACTCCCCTCCTCATTTCGGTCTGTGTCTCCTGGCTGCAGGCTGCCCTATTGTACTGGGCTCCTGCCTGCATTGCGTGACTTTCTGGCCAAAATAAATCTGAAGCAGTCCCGACACAGCTCCACTGAGCTCGCTCACTCCCCTCTGTCCTCTCGCATTCCGTTTCTGCTGCTTCACTGCAAGCTGGCCTTTTGTACTGGGCTCCTGCCTGCGTTGCCGCATTTTCTGCCCACAAAGAAATCTGCAGCAGTCACACTAGAGCTCTGCTGAGCTTGCTCAGTACCGCTCTGTCACTCGCTCGTTCTGTTTCTCTTGGTGCTGCAGACTGTGCTTTTTTATGGGGCTCCTGGCTGCATTGGCACCTTTGTCTGTCCACAAAGAAATCCCAGCAGTCCTGATAGAGCTCCGTTGAACTCACTTAGTCCCCTTGTCTCACTCACTCGCTCATACTGTTTCTCCCACTGCTGCAGACTGGGCCCCTGCCTGTATTGACGCCTTTTTCTGCCCACAAAGAAATCCGCAGCAGTCTTGACAGCGCTTCGGTGAGTTCGTTCACTCCCCCTCCCTCACTCACTCTCTCTCGTTCTGTTTCTCCCAGTGCAGCAGGCTGCCCTTTTGTAGTGGGCTCTTGTGTTGGGGCCTTTGTCTGCCCACAAACAAATCCGCCGCAGTCCCAACAGAGCTCAGTTTTGCTCGGTCACTCCCCCCTCTCATTCGGTCGATCTTAATCTGTCCCAAACACTGATTTCCCAGAGTGACTGTGCTATTGTCTGGCAGGAGTGCAAAAACATATTTTAGCCAGGATGTGAAAAATGACAGCTGTAGTGTTCATAAGGAGTTGTGAAAAAATGGCACTGTTGAAAATGTGGCATGACAGTATTACAAATTTGTGAAGTTACAAAGTGCGTGAAACAGTTCAAGCGCATCACTTGTAACACAGTCATGTTATGGAGTTTCATCACTAAATTTTCAACATAGGGATTTTAGGACCTCTGCTCATGAACAGTGCCACTGTCATTTTTTTAATCTGTTCCGAACACTGACTTCCCACAGTGACCATGTTATTCTGCGCTGGAACTGTGAAAACACATTTTGGTCAGGATGTGAAAAATGACAGCTGTACTGCTTATAAGGAGGTGTGAAAAAATGGCACTGTTGAAAATCTGGCGTGACAATATTACAAATATTACAAATCTGCGAAGTTACAAGGGTGTGTGGAAAGTGCGCAATGCACACTCATAAAACAGTCAATTGATGGGCTATCACCACCAAATTTTCAAAGGCATTTTAGGACCTCTGCTCATGAACAGTATCTTTGTCATTTTCTTAATCTGTCCCGGACAGTGATTTCCCAAGGCGACCGTTCTGTTCTGCACCGGAAGTGCGAAAACACATTTCAGCCAGAATGGGAAAAATGACAGCTACACTGTTCATAAGTAGGTCTGGGAAATGGTAATGTTGAAAATCTGGAGTGAAAATATTATAAATTCGCGAAGTTACGAGCGTGCATGCCAACTGCGCAATGCACACTGGTAACACAGTCATTTTATGGAGTATCATTACCAAATTTTCAAGATAGGCATTTTAAGACCTCTACTCATGAACAGTGTCACTGTCATTTTCTTAATCTGTCCTGAACACTGATTTCCCACAGTGATTGCGCTATTCTGTGCTGGAACTGCGAAAACATATTTCATCCAGGATGCAAACAATGACAGCTATACTGCTCTCAAGGAGGTGTGAGAAAATGCCAATATTAAAAATCTGGCATGAAAATATTGTAAATTCGCGAAGTTACAAGCGTACGTAGCAACTGTGCAATGCATGCTAGTAAAACAGTCATTTTTTGGATTTTTCCCAACAAATTTGCATCACAGACTTTTTGAGAGTCCACTTCATGAACACTCATACTGTCATTTCATTAATCAGCCCTGAAGGGTGATTCCACACAGTGACAGTGAAACCTCCTTTTGAGGCTGATTAATGCCATGACAGTTCAAGAATTCATGAGGAGGGGTTCCAAAAACCCCATGTTGAAAATTTGGTGAAAAAAGTCCCAAAAATGCCCGAGATATGCACTAAAGTTGAAAAAACCCTGTTTATTAAATTATACAGCTTACCGGCATTTCCTCAGTTCGTGGTCGGCTTTGAAGAGTGCAGATGTGTTTCCGGTCCAGCCGAAGATCGTCGCGCCAGACTCTGGAGGTAAGTATGGGGTGACGGGGTTGTGAGGAGGCAGGGTGCACAGTGGGTGGGTGTGGGTTGTGGGAGGGGGGCCTGGGAGAGCTCAGAGGGACCGTTTTTTTCTTCACAGGGTGAACAAAAAAATAAGACATCGGAGTGCTGTTTGTCCTCTTTAACAGGTGCTTTGGCATGCTGAGGTGGGTTCCCAGCATGCCACCTGTGTGGGTGGGTGGGTGCGTTAGCTGACGGGGGATTGGGCACCCCTGTCAGCAAACAAGGAATGGGGAAGGGGAGCTGCAGGAGCCGAGGATTGGGCACCCCTCAGCTATAGAAATGGAAGCGGGGTATCATTATGCCGGCAAGGATCGGGCACCTGTCGGCAGCAACAAGCAAGGGGTATCATAATGCCAGCGAGGATTGGGCACCCGTCGGCAGGAACAACAGGGGTATCATTATGCCGACGGGGTAGTCTCCCATTGGCAAATAAACACAGTGGGGGAGGGTTATATTGTTTGTGATGCGGTGGCAACCCACGCCATGTTCCTAAAACAATATCAGGGATTTCACATCCTGCCCTGCATTGACAGGTCACTCCCTCATTGCAGCAGATGGCTGACACTGCAATGACGAGGTGGCCCCTCATTACAGCGGCTGATTTTTCAGAAAGTTGTGGCACGCTGGCTGAACTAGTGTCAGCAGCAGTGTGTCACGGCATTGGGGGATGGGGACAAGCCTTTGCAGGCTGTGGGGGCATTGGGCACAACAGCGCCACACCTCCACAACCTGCTTGTGGAGAAAGCTGACGCAACATGTTTATTGCGCATGCGCACAATCAACATAAAAATTATACAAAACAGGATGTCCTATCCAGAGGTATATTAAATACTGTGAGTTCAGCAAAACTAATTTCCCAAATTATGACACTCTTTAAATAACATCCCCTCTTTGATCTTGAGTAGTTTCTCTTCCCAGGACACTCCAAAGGATTTTTATGACTTAGCACCATAGTGATAGAACCTGTTTTCTTCCTCTAAAACGTCATAAAATGGATATTTTAGTTCTTAGCTTCAAAAAAGCACAGCTCATCAACAAGGCCATAAAATGCAACTTCTTGGAAGTTAATCACATTACAGAGCTCTGCTGTTTAACATATATCCTGTCATTTTAACTGAAACCTGGAGGGGAGGAATGTCATCCCAGGGGCACATGATGTCTCCTGTGAGACAGGTCACATACCAGATTCTATATTACAAATCATAGAACAATCATAACCAGCTGGCCAAGCATCCCAAATCCTCCCCACCTAGACTAAATTTGGGGGTTCTATCCCCTGCATATGATGAGCTTCCCAAATCAGTTCACTCCTCATAAACTCGAGACAAGCTATCTGAGTTCTGATTGGTCACTCCAACCCTATGTAAGATTGTCATGTCATACCCATTGCAAGGCAAGACTCCATCTTAACAATCTACCATTAGTTTTTCCCATTTGCATCAGCAAAACCAGGGGGTTGTGGTCAGTTTGTACCACAAAATGCTGCCCATATAAGTATGGCTCTAACTTCTTTAGGGCCCACACTATGGCAATACACTCTTTTTCCACAGTAGAGTATGTCTTCTCCTTGGGAAGTAACTTTTTACTCAGGTACACTACAGGTGATCTTTCCCTTGGTTGGATGTCTGACTCAGTACTACCCCAATACCCATGTCTGAGGCATCAGTCTGAACTATAAAGGGTCTGCTATAGTCAGGATTTGTCAATACAGGAGCACTGCACAGTGCCTCCTTCAATCGGGTAAAGGCTTCCTCACAGGCTGGTCCCCAGGTAATTTTCTTTGGCATCCTTTTCTTTACCAGGTCAGATGGGGAGAAGCCAGGGCACTGTAATTGGGTACAAATTTCCTATAGTACCCTGCTGTCCCTAGAAAACACCTGACCTGCTTCTGCATTTCTGGTCTGGGCCACACCTGGATCACCTCTATTTTTATTTGGTTAGGACAGAGCTGTCACTGGCCTACCACATGCCGAGGTATGCCACTTCTCCAAATGGCCACCTGGCACTTCTCAGCTTTGACAGTGAGCCTGGCCCTTTGTATCCTGCCCAGCACTTCCCTAAGGTGGGACAGATGTTCCTCCCAGTTGGCACTAAAGATGGCAGTGTCATCCAGATATGCCATGGCGTACTCCTCAGCAGCATTTAACACCTGATTCACCAACCTTTGGAAAGTGGCCAGGGCGTTCTTCATTCTGAAAGACATTACTTTAAATTCAAATGACCCTATCGGAGTGATGAAGACTGACCTCTCCCTAGCTCTGTCTGTTAACTCTGCCTGCCAATACCCCTTGGTCAGGTCAATGGTCGTAAGATAGGTCGCCCCTCCCAACTTGTCCAGGGGTTCGTCCGTCCGGGGCATAGGGTGGGTGTCTGACTTCGTGACTGCATTCAGTCCATGATAGTCCACACAGAAATGAGTAGAGCCATCTGGCTTGGGCACAAGGACTACGGGTGAGGCCCAAGGGCAGTGGGATCTCTGGAGTACCCCTAAATCCAGCATCTCCTCCACTTCGCTCCTAATATCCTTTTGGACAGCCTCTGACACCTGATATGCTGTCCACTGTATGGGCATTTGTGTCCCTGTCTCCACATCATGCGTTGCTAAGGGGGTTAGTCCAGGTTTGGCGAAACAGGGGGACAAAGTCTTCTAAAACCTCCCTTACTTCCTGGATCTTGTACAGGGCCAGCTGGGGAGACAATTTAACTGCCTCCATAGAGGACTCCCACTTACTTTCTTCCAGCAAGTCCAGAAGGGGGTCTCCTTTGTCTGTCCCCTCCCCAGGACTACACACTGCAAACACCATGTCAGCCCTATTAGCATATGACTTCATCATGTTAACATGGTACATACTTTCTGTCTGTCTTCTGTCAGGTAACTCTGTAATATAGTTCACATCATTTACCTTCCTAACTACTTTGTACAGTCCTGCCCACTCTGCCTGCAGCTTGTCTTTCAGGACCTGAGTAAGGACCATGACTTCCTGACCCACCATGTATGAGCGAGCTCTGGCTCTGTGGTCATACCAAACTTTTTGTTTCTGTTGGGCAGCTGTCAGGTTGCTCTAGGATGTCCCCATAAGCTCCTTTAGCCTTTCCCTAAACCTAAGGATGTAATTCACTATGAGAGTTCCCTGGGTGGCATGCTTGCCTTCCCAGTCCACCCGGATCAAGTCTAGGGGCCCATGTACCTGGCATCCATATAACAGTTCAAAGGGAGAAAATCCTGTTGACTCTTGGGGCACCTCCCATATGCAAATAACAGGTGGGGAAGGTATTTCCAGTCCCTCCCATGCTGTTCAGCAAATGCCTGGAGCATTGACTTCAGGGTACCATTAAATCTCCACAAGACCATTGGCTTGTGGGTGACATAGTGTTGTGCACCTCTGCACCACCCACACTTCTCCCACAAACACTTCATCAGGTCTGACATGAAGGAACCCCTCGATCGGTGATAACCTCCTGCAGAAACCCAATACAGGAGAAATTCCCAAGTAAGGCATCTGCCACTTTGTCTGTCCTCAGTGAGGATAGGGCAACTGCCTCTGGGTACTGGGTGGCATAATCCACCACAGTCAGGATGAATCTCTTCCCTGAGGAGCTGGGGGTATTTAAAGGCCTCACAATGTCCAATCCCACCCTCTGGAATGGTTTCTCTACTATGGGCAATGGAATCAGGGTGGCTTGGGTTTCCTTGCCTGCTTTCCCTATTTCTTGGCACCGGTGATAAGATCTGCAATACTCCTTCACCTGCTGGGTGAAGTTGGGCCAATAAAAATTCTGGGCCAACCGCTGCGTAGTGTGCATGATTCCCAGATGACCAGACAAGGGAATATCTTGTGCAATCTTGAGCAACTGCCCATGATACCCCTGGGGAATGACAAGCTGCCTGCCTACCACCCCTCCCTTTGTCTGCACAGTCTGAGTATACATCAGTCCATTTTCCCAATAAACCTTATGTCTGCTGTCTGTCCAAGCCCTCAGCTTCTCTAGACTAGGGTCACCTCTGAGCAGCTGCAAACTCCTCACACATTCCCAAGGCATTGGACAGGTCCCCTTCTGTCTCTAAACTAGTGTCCCTAGCACTAGCATCAGGACACAGAGGATCACTGTCATTCCTAACCCTCTGACAATGGGTCACCACTCCCTCTTCAGAGTAACCTTCTGTAGCTGTGTGGTTAACTGTTACTGGGGAAATTTCTACCCCTTTTTCATTAGTCTCCATATCAGGAGACACAGGCTAGGGAACCAGCCTCCCAGTGGTTTCCACAATGGCTTTTGTGGGGTCCAGGGAACTACCATTTTCCCTGGCCTCTTGGCTACATGTAACTGCACACACCATCCCCTGTTTGAGATTGTTGCAAAGGATGACATCCACTGCTAATGTTTTGGCTACAGCCACCTGTTGCACAGTTCCCCCTGTTTCACCCCAGTCCAGGAGAATACTGGCAAGTGGCAATGTTTTCTCTTCACCAGTGAACCCTAGTATAGTGACATATTTATCAGGTATAGCTGACCAGGCTCTACTAGAGCCCATTTTACCAATGTCAGGGATGCCCCTGTGTCCCTTAACCCTTTTGTCTGTACACCATTCACCGTGACTAGGTGCATGTGTTCCCTCATGTTCACAGGCATGTTTCCAGAGACACACAAACAACTCACTTCTTTCCTAGCTCCCTGTTGCAGATTACTTGCCCTTGTGGGACACTGTCTGGCAATATGTCCAGTTTCTTTACACAATCAACATTTATTTCTTTTCTCAGGGAAATCTTTTCCCTAAAACCTGGGGCTAACTGGTTTTGGGGTGGAGTCAGTGAGGGTTTTAGCTGTCCTGAAGGCACGCTTTTCCCTTTCTGCACTGCCATGCCCACCCCATTTGCTCTCAGAGCAGGTCTGCTCTTGGCATAGCGGTCCGAGAGTTTGGCAGCCTCTTGCGCTGTTTTGCGATCTCGGTCCTCCAGCCAGGTTTTCAGCTCTGCTGGGCATGCCACAAAAAGCTGTTCTAATAAATTAGTATTTTCAATTTTACCTCCAGAGTTTGTTTCAATTCCTTCCCACCAACATTTTAAAAACTGATGTTGTTTCATGGCTAACTCCTCATAGCTCATATCATGGCTTCTCCTGAGCTTATGGAATTTAGCTCTGTATGCTTCAGCAGTTAGATCAAACTTTTTTAAAGTGTGACTTTAAGTTTGCTGTAATCATTACTGTCCTCATTGTCCATTTGACCCAATGCATCCCGGTAAGTAGTGGGGATAGCTGGAAGCTACAGGACTCTCTAGGAATTTTAGCCTGAATACAAACTTTTTCAAAGGAGTTTAAAAAGGCAACCATATCCTCCCCTTCTTTAAATTTGGCTATCAATTTGGAATTCAGTTCATAACCCAGTCCTGTAATCCCAGTTAAACCCAAGCCACTTACCTGCTCTGGTGTGGGTGGTTGGAGTCATAGCATCTCCAGTTCATGTTGCCTCTGGCGTTCACACTCCTCACAGTCTGCCTCTCGCTGTTCATGGTCTGCCTCTCACTGTTCTTGCTCCCTCTTCTCCTCTGCAGCTCGCTGGTGCTCATGCTCCTCTTGCTCAGCCTCCCGCTGTTCCCACTCTACCTCTCTTCTTTCTCATTCTGCCTCTCGCTGTTCTCGCTCCCTCTTCTCCTGGAACTCCAGCTCCATTCTGCACAACTCAATCTGCAGCCTGAGTACTTCTGGCTCCAGAATGCTGGTGACTTTCCCCTGATGCTGTGGCCCTTCACTGGCACTGGCCTTGCTGTTATCCTCATCAGATCTGGACACTGCACTGGCCGCTAGCCCTTCCACACTCAAGATTTGGTCTTTTACAGTCACAGTCAGTGGCTCAATGCTCTGGGGTATCTGCTACCACCAGGGCATCCATGAGGTTCTGCCTGGGGGCTCTCACTTTGTACAGGACTCCTCTGTCCCTGCACAACTGCCTCAAGTAGTCTACAGTGTGTCTACTGTAGTTGGAAGCCATCTTCTTCCTTAACTATGGCTACTCTAACATGAACTTTAGAAAAAAATAAAACAGGTAGGAACTTGACTGTAAGCCAAATTATATAGTTCTGTTTCCTTTCTGAAAATAAATCACCGCCTTTTTCTGCAAGTGAACTGTACAGTATCAAGCTGACACACTGAACAACCAAAGCTTGTATTACCCAAAATTATCGGCACCACCGCCAACCAATCTGTAACATCCCCACTCAGCAGGTCAGGCCCTCTGCTCACACAGTGCCAACCTCCAAGCACAGTAATGTGAACAGGTAACAGAACAGGGTAACCCTTCTGTCTATCTACAGGTCTGAATCACCTTTGGTCTCAAGTTCTGGAGGGATTCCAACTGTGAACCTTATGTTAGCATACCCAAATGTACAAGCTCAAATAATTCTGCTCTTCGGGGAATGCCAGATAACTTTCACCTAAGGGCACCTAACCAGGTATTCCAAATGAACCCTTAAAAACTCTATGAAAGACCTTAGGAAAATTCTTACCTTTTCTCAGTTTGGTATTACCATCAAGCTTTGAACAGTTTCATCAGCCTTAACCATCTGTAATTTACATGCAAAAGAAAGAACTATGAAGGCACCAGGCAGTCTCTTTAAATATAAGAGGTTTACTTAGAAAAAGGATAACAATTGGTAAAATGTAAACACAGAAAAATATATCACAAAGTATACAATCACTTAAAAGAAAACAAGGAAAAAAGTGCAAACTCCTACCACAATACAATTAGACTTGTCTCTCTAATGTATTATTATCTTCTTACAGTGCTTATAATTAGATGTTGCTGCTTCAGAGTCCAACAGGAATGTCTCAGTTGAAAAACACAGAATACAGTTTAAAATGCTATGTTTCAACCCCTTTCATGAGGCCATCTAGCTCCTCCTTCCAGAATATAAAAATTATACAAAACAGGATGTCCTATCCAGAGGTGTATTAAATACTGTGAGTTCAGCAAAACTCATTCCCCAAATTATGACACTCTTTAAATAACATCCCCTCTTTGATCTTGAGTAGTTTATCTTCCCAGGACACTTCCAAGGATATTTATGACTTAGCACCATAGCGCTAGAACTGTTTTCTTCCTCTAAAACGTCATAAAATTAATATTTTAGTTCTTAGCTTCAAAGAAGCACAGCTCATCAACAAAGCCATAAAATGTGACTTCTTGGAAGTTAATCACATTACAGAGCTCTGCTGTTTAACATATATCCTGTCATTTTAACTGAAACCTGAAGGGGGGTGTCATCCCTGGGGCGCAGGATGTCTCCTGTGAGACAGGTCACATACTACATTCTATATTCCAAATCATAGAACAATCATAACCAGCTGGCCAAGCATCACATCAAGTATAATATATAAATGTCTCCATTCTGGAAAATTGCCTCCAAACCAGAAATCAGTATTGATTGTAAGAAACTGCTGCTGTAGCTTGTGCCACTACTTGGCTGTTTAACTCGCCCTCTCAGACAGTCTGTGTTGTCAAGAACGTTAGTACACAGTACTGCAAGAACAATATATAAATGTTTCCCCTGTGGAAAATCGCCCCAAACCAAAAATCAGTAAAACTTTTTAAGATACTGCTGCTGCTGATGCTGCTGTTGCTACTCAGCTGTTTAAGTCGCCCTCTGGGACAGTCTGTGTGTTGTCAAGAACGTTAGTAAATGGTATTGCCAAGCACAATATATAAACATCTCCCTTCTGGAATATCACCTCCAAACCAGAAATCAGCAAGACTTTTTAAGATCCTGCTGCTGGTGATCCTGCAGCTACAACATTTTGTCAGTCGACCGCTCTGACAGTTTTATAGCTCCATTTATGTCAAAATGATTGAGAAATGGGGAAGACATTAAGAGATCATCACAGTAGTTTGGATGGAAAAAGATGCAGGCTGATGTTCTCTTGACCAACAAGCAAAGGTAAGTATTTTATATTATTTCCTTTTTGGGGGGCATTTGTAACCATTTTTCCTTACTGTTTTTTGTTTTTCCATTTTCAGATCTTATCACCAGGGTGAGTTAAACCATGTTGCTGCATAGGTCAGGGCTGTATTTTTTTTGAGAATTAAGCAAGTTTTCCCAACCATGGAAGGTAAGCATTTTTTTTGGGGATTCATTTGTAACCATTTTTTCTTACTGTTTTCTTTTTCCATTTCCAGGTCTTATCACCAGGGTGATGAAACCATGTTACTGCATCCTGTAGGTCCAGGCTGTTTCTTTCTTGGGAACTCAGCAAGTTTTCCAGCCATAGAAGTTAGTATTTTTTTCTGTGTGTTTGTGTGTGTGTGTGTGGGGGGGGTAATTCTATAAAGTTGTGCATATGTCACGCTAACTGTTTTGTTTCCTGTTGCTGTACTTTCAGGTACTTTTCAGTAGCTGACTTTATCTGCACTGTTGTCCGGCTGGAGATTGGAAGATAGCGATGGCTTGACTACTGGAGCTTGATGAATCAGCAGCATATTTGATCTGCGATGACAAGAGAAGATTATTTAGACTCTACTCAAGTACCCACTGTTGTGTTGCCTGCATGATATGCATTGTCAACTTCACGTCAGACCTGTCATCACCTGTGAAGAAAAAAGAGAAATTGTTTAGCTACTCGGCCACTGTGGTAGTCTCACAGATAGGTGCTGTAGACTCCATGTCTTACTAACTACACCTGTCACCAGTGAAGAACAAATTCTTTCAGATCCACCATGACTGCGTAATGAAGTTAGTGAAGTTGTGTGGAATTAAGAAGGTATGGAGAAACAACACAATGATTTGTAAATAGTAAGATTATTTTTAGTTTCTGTTCTAAGGAAGGCATACACATAATTAGGAAAATATCACCTTAATATGGTGGCAGTGTCCTAGTCTTTGTATAAAGCCCAGCAGCAGTGTGTGATGCAAAGCTGAGCAAGCAGCATAAGCAATATACAGTGACTGCCATTAACAACAGCAAGTCATGCCCTTCCCTCAGTTAGACCGCTGGAAACTGTGGGAAGAGCCAACTGAAAATGGTCTGCCTGCATGTGATATATCCAGTCAATCAATCAATCAATCTTCATTTATCCAGGTGAATCTTTATTTATTCAGGTGCTGTTGTCAATTCTTTACTTAACCTGCCACTTAAATCGGATGTAGAAGAGCACACTGCTAATATATGTCATACATGGAGTTCAAAAACATAATGTCAGCAGTTTCCATTATCGATTAAACAGTAGTTTGTGCATTACAGAGTGTGCCTCCGTATGTATTATTATAAGAATCAAATGAAAAATCAGGAGGGAATGGCACAGAGTGCAATTGGTATGTTTATATTTTGTTACAATAGATTGGAACAAATGGGACTTCATATCAATTTGGCAGCTGCTAACATGGGCTGGCACACAACAAAATAAATAACGTGCAGTGGCCAAGGAATAGTTCCAATATAAATTTAACGAGTGAAATGAGTCAAAAATAGGGACAATTTATAACCAAACAGAGGGATGCTGTTTGCAATATATATTATTTTCAAAATGAAGTGGAACAAATGGGACTGCATATCAACTGAGATGACTCAAGCCACTGCTGTGGGCTTGCTCATACGTACCTGAAAGTAAATGATGTGTGGTGGCTCAGTGGTGGTTGCATCATAAATTTAACATGAAGAAATAGTCAAGAATAGGGGAAATACATGATGACAAAATGGGCACACTCCTACTTTGCACCCATTCTTATTATATGGGAAAGATTTGGTACAGAGCACACTGTCAATATACATCCTACATGTAGTTCAAAAACATATTGTCAGCAGTTTTCATTATCAATTAAACACTACTTTGTGCATTACAGAGTGTACCTCTGAATATATTCTATAGGAATCACAAACAAACAAAATGAAAATCAAAAAGAAAAATCACAGAGTTCAATTGCTAAGTCCATAGTTTATTACAAATAGATTGAAACAAATGGGGACTTCATGTCAATTGATATGATGCTGGCTTCTAACATAGTTTGACATAAAGTAATAGGAAAGGAAAGAGGAAATTGTTTCACCAGGAAAGGCACACTAGGGTGAAGCTTGCTTCTAGGTGCAAACTGGTAGCACAAGTAAGTTAAGTGACTTGCTCAGGGTCACACAGTATCCAAGTGGGGGCTCTGGGATTCAAACCCAGGTCTCCAGGTTTTCAGCTTCGAGCCCTA
This sequence comes from Neoceratodus forsteri, assembly GCA_016271365.2. Classification (NCBI taxonomy): domain Eukaryota; kingdom Metazoa; phylum Chordata; order Ceratodontiformes; family Ceratodontidae; genus Neoceratodus; species Neoceratodus forsteri. Next base: position 987,836,981 of record CM057450.1, read on the forward strand.
CACCTCTGCAGTGGCTCAGTAATTGTTCCAGTATAAAGTGCCTGGCATAAATTGCAATTTACCTGTCACTTACATGGTCTGATTTAAAACATGATCCAAAGAACAATTGCTTTATTCAATTTTTTTTAATTTACTGGTAAGTTTGATCTTGAATCCATTAGCTGTAGTAGCCAATAAAAGAGGAAATGAAAGCACAGTAATGATAACACAAATGGTATTATACTATGACTTTGTAACTTGTTTTATCAGGTACCTTTCCGAGTATGTAGCAATATACAGTACTACGTATAACCAGATAACTAACAGATCGACATCCTGACATCACACAAAATATAACATATTATGTATCAACGAGCACTGCATTTGTTTCATTTCATTCTCGGAAGTAAAATTAGAAGCTTAGGTCAGATATGACCTGTTGGATTTGGAAATAGAGCTTCAGGTGTATTCTACTTCCTACCTTAACAACCCCTCCCCATAAGAGCTGTTTTAAAAAAGCAGGTATCAACTTCAGTATATTCACCCCTATTTCTTAAAGGAGTTGGAAGAAATGTTAACAGCAGTTATCACTAAGTTGGGACAAAAATCACTGGCAGAGGGAGTGGTACCAGAGATGTGGAAATTGGCACATGTGGTGCCTATTTAGAAAAGGGGGAAAAGGAGTGAGGCATCAAATTATAGGCCTGTGAGCTTGACCTCTGTCCTAGGAAAGATCATTGAGGGTATATTGTGAGAAACTATTATTGATTATATGAGAGGTAATCATTTAGTGGATAAAAGCCAGCATGGATTTGTGTAAATAGTTTGTGTGAAACAAATTTGATCACCTTCTAGGAGTTTGTTGGAAAGCTTATTGATGAAGGAAAAAGCATGGATATGGTAATGCTCAACTTTAGGAGAGCATTTGACATGGCTCCGCATTTTAAAATTATTGAAAAGCTTATTAAATTGGGGATTGATTCAGCCATAGTAAGATGGGTTTAACAGTGGCTGTCAAACAGACTGCAGAAAGTGAGACTGCATGGCCCTGTCTCTGATTCACAAAGGGTGGTGAGTGGTGTTCCCCAGGGTTCAGTGCTTGGACCATTGCTGTTCAGCATTTGTATTAGTGATTTGAAGATAGTTAGCAATGACAAGCTAATAAAATTTGCTGATGATGTTAAAATGGGGGGAGTGGTGGATACATTTGATGATAGATTAATATTTGGGCAAGATTTGATTTATATAATGGAATGGGCAAATAAAAATGGGATGACCTTTAACAGGGAGAAATGTATTATAATGCATTTTGGAAGGCATAATGTACAACAGACTTTTATTATATGCAGGGCCTTCTATTAAAGGTGTCAAAGTGTGAAAAGATCTAGGAGTGTATGTACAAAATTACCTAAAATGGTGCCCCAAAGTAAATTTGCCTCGAATAAAGCTATGCAGTTGGTAAATTGCATGAGAAGGGGTTTCAGTTGAGGGTAGGGAGGTTTTGTTGCCACTGTATAGGTCAATGGTTAGGCCCACATTGGATTATTGTTCCACCGTCTTCTGTCCTTTTCTTAAAAAGGATATTAGGGTAATGGAGAGGCCTCAGAGATCTTTCACCAGACTAACTGCTGGAGGTCAAGGGAACTCATATGATGATAGATTAAGGAATTTGGGTTTGTGGCCATTGGTGAATAGAAGAATGAGAAGTGACTTACTGTTACTATATAAAGCCTCGGGGGATGAAGATCTTAAATTAGAGTTGGGTCTGGAATCAGGGGTGAAACCATATCATCTGAGAGTAAATAATAAACAACTGAGGGAGGAAACAGTGAGGACTGAATTGAGCAGAAAAAGCTTCAAGTGTTTAGCAGTTAGGATGTGGAACAGACTGCCACAGGATGTGGTGGATGCTGATAGTTTGGTGATTTTTAAAAACAGATTGGATAATTATCTTATAGAAGTTGGTGACTTATGTTACCACCACTGAATTGTGGAGGAAGTCTATATGGGCATCGCCTTCTTGATTTCCTTAAACCTTCAGTATGAAATCCAGTAAGAAATATGTGCTTAACTCATTCAGCTATGCGGTAATAAGAATGTATGTTATTCATTGGCATTTTTGTACTTTGAACATGCATTATTTTGTTTATTTTTCTTAACAACATATGAATGAGGCTTTGAGATGTAAAAATAAATATTTATGAGTCAGATGTGTTTAAGTGTGATGTTCTCCAGTATAAGCCACTCCACTCCACTCCATTGCTCAGTTAGGGGTGCAAAATAGGAGTCTTTTGAATAATCAATTAATATTGGTTGTTATAGTACCCTGGTTATTAGATCAAAATGATAGATAGAAGGCATTTTTAATGATTAGCCATGTGTGGTAATTTTTAATGATTCAAACCTTTGTAATTATACAATTAATTTTAACATTCAAACTCCCCTTACTCAGATCTGTATCTTTCAAATGGCAGCCAACTTTGGAGTATTCGGAGAAGGAGACACTGTAATTGACTTTCTGAGTGGCATTATACACTTTCCCTTCTGCACGGCAAAAAGCAGCTGTAAGGTTTGCTTTTAAACTGGATCTCATCTGCTGTTGTAATCTATCCTGGGAAACATACAGTATCAGTAAACACTGATAGTGCAGAGTGTGTTTTTGTGAGTGTGTGTGTGTGTGTGTGGGGGGGCGTCTTTCAGTTCTCATTTGCAGTGAAAACCAAATTGGTGCACGCGCGGACGCGCGCTCACACACACACACACAAACCAGACAGCTTTGGAGTATTCAGAAAAGGGAGACGCATGTTTTTTTTTACTTTCTGAGTTGCATTATAAACGTTTCCTTTTTCCCTGTACCTAAGAGCTGTGAGGCTTGATTTTTACTGGACCTCCTTTGCTGTTGTACTCTATCCAGAGAAAAGTATCAGTAGATATTAATAGTGCAGAGTTTGTGGGGTGAAAACTTCTCCGTTGCAACAGAAAACAAGATTTGGTACAAAGTACACTGCTATAATACGTTGTTCGTAGTTCAAAACATAATGTTAACAGTTTCCGTTATCCATTAAACAGTAGTTTGTGCATTACAGAGTGGGCCTCCACATATTATTATAAGAACCAAACACAGAAATGAAATGAAAATCAGACGGGAATGGCACTGAGTGCAATTGCTAAGTCGTCTTTCATTAAAATAGATTGAAACAAATGTGGACTCCATGTCAATTGAGATTATGCTAGCTGCTAACAGAGGTTGACATATGAAGTTAATATTGTGCGATGATAAGCTCAGTAATAGTTCCAGTATAAATTTAACTTTACTATTTCCATCCATCTACAAACCTATGTAGATCGCTATACATAACGTTAAGGGAAAGGGAGAGGAACTCCTGTTTTCTTGTTTTCACACTTTACTACTGTATGAGGAACTTAGACAATATTCAAACAACTCTTGAGGTAGACAATCACAGAGGCCTACTGAATGTGTAAAATGATAAGTTTGATCGCGCTGCCGACCTTGTCAAGCAGCTGGCACCCTTCAGAATAACTTCAGCCCAGAGTTTGTAGAACTTTTCTACAGAGCTACTGTGCTGTCAGATGCCTGGTAGGCAGTTAAAAATCATAGAATATTACCAGATACAGTAATTTGTTGTAGAAATATGAAGAACTGAAAATAATACTAACAATTATGATAATAAGGAACATCTCTGTAATCTTAAATTTGGTCAACCAAACTCATCTCACTTAAAATTGTCAAACCAAAATCTTTAAGCATCTCCTCCCCCACTACAGTAAATTATTGTGGAATGAATGTTCATTGGATGAAGGACAGCAATATTGCAACTTCCAACCCCCAATCTACAGTAAACCCCTTGTCATGGGATTGCTCCCTTCACACACCTCAATTTATTTCTTTCCACCCTCCCAAGAGAATAGTTTCTGGTCACATACCCCACCCCTCCCCCTCAATCTGCCCCACTGCCCTGACTCTCTTACTTGGGCAGCACTCTGTGGCCATGCAGCTGCCAGCCTCCCTCCTCCAGTGCCTGCAGCAGCAGCAGCAGCTCTGGCCAGGGAACTTCTTCCACAATGCCAGCCTAATGATTTGCTTTCTCCTGGGGCCCAGGATCAGATGAAGAAGGTGGAAGAAAAGCAAAATCTTTAGCAGCAGTCACAGCTGTGCTGAGAGGCACCATGACCATGTTTTTGAGGAACAGACAAAATAGCTCCTTAGACAAAACTAGCCATAATATTTCTTGTTTATTATTTAAGTGTACAAAAGACATCAAATGTTCACTTTTATGACAGTTTCTGCTCAAAGTAATGGGATTCATAGCCCCCCAAACCCCTATCTGCTGCATTCTGCAAACTGTCTTGTCCTATGCTGCCTCCTAAGGAAACTTCAAGCTCTCAGGGATGTTTGCATTTAATAATAAAAAAAAAAGCCCTTTGTTGCAGCACTTGTTTCTTCTTTCCTTCTCCGAGGACATCCTGTGTCCAGACAGGACAGTATCCATCCCTGCTCCATCCAGGTAGCTCAGTTCTGTTGTACAAAATGTCCGCTAACTAGTGACATTCAAATTCCTGGTCAACTGCACGTTAAAACTCAAGCTGACCTTAACATAAGGGTTTAGATCAGGAGCATTGGGGAACCAGACAGATCACCCGTAAGGGAATTCAAAAATATGGCTACCTGGATTGAGATAAATTAATGCCTGATTCAACCCCCAACAGACCCGCTTACACATGATGGCCCAGGAGTACTTATATTAGATAAAAGCTACTTTTATAATGTTCATGGCAACTGCTGTCAGATGGCATTGATGCACACACACACACACACACACACACACACACACACACACACGTGTATATATATATATATATATATATATATATATATATACACTACATATATGTATTTGAATACATTTTGCTGCAGAATGTGTGTCCCACTACATGTAGGTGAGCCTGTGAGGTTAAACTGATTACATTTTAAGGAATCACATTATGTAAATGGAAATTAAAATTAGCAGAACAAATAACAGAACACAACATTTGTGTGCCTAAAATGCCAATTAAAATGGATCCCAGAAAGAAGCAGAATGCACACTGTCCATTTACAGAATGTACTTTTTAACTTGGAATCAGTTTAATCTAACTGCTGCAAGGTGATTGATGCACATATTAGAGCAAAATGTATTCAAAAAGAATATGTTTATGAGCATAAATTCAAAGTTGCAACAGTAGCCATGAACACAAAGCACCCCGATCTAATACAAGTGTTCATGTCAGGAGCCACTGTGTGTAAGTGGCTCTGGTAGGGTTTGTACCAGACATTCAGTTATTCATAGAGCTGTTACTTTCACTCTTGCAAGTGTCAGTTAATGTCCTGTCTTTGTAATATCAAAAGAACACACACAGTGGAGTTCGAGAAGTATATAACAAAGGCAAACCACAGCATACGTGACCTGTTATTCCGAGAATGAATTCAAATGGAATATGGCAGCATAACTAATTTTACATTTTAAATGCTCTGTATAGTGACAAATGTAATAGTTGATATTGAAAGTAGTTCTGTATCAACATAATTTCTTCTTGTATATGTGTAGATATTACCTGTTTCTCACAATTGCCTATTGAGCACATTGTAACCACTTTAAATGGTTTTATCTTGAGTCATGGCAGTACTCATTCATCAATCTCCATTAATAACAAAAGAGATGGCCTATTTAAGGGAGGAAATAACTGCAAGTAATCAGCTATTGAGAAAGGACTGTATTTTAAAATCCAAAACATATCAGGCCTTTTGGCTGCAATCTTATCTATGGCTATGCAGTACTGATCCCCAGGTTCCCATCAGATGGGCAGAAGTTGTTTTGCCACAAAACCAGATATGCCTTTTTATTTGCAATGCTTATATTCTATCTGGGAGGTTGCATTTTGCTGATGCTTAGCAGGGTTTCCCCAAAATTTTGGTTTCTGCTTCAAGACTTGGTCTCCTACTGGTGCCATGTTCTTTGGCAGCCAAACTAGTTTTATACATTTTAATTTCTTCTCGTTCATTTTAGTTTAGTCTACAGTGAGCAATGTGTGCTTTTCAGTTTTACACAGAGGAATTTTTCTTCCTAGCCCTGCTGCAATTATTATCTGCTGGGACACCATGAGAGAGAGAGAGAGAGAGAGAGAAGACAGACAGAGACAGAAAGACAGATCAGAAAGAGAGAGCAAGAGCGAGAAAACACAATCCATGGTGCTGTCCTCTAGTTCTCTCATTCACTTCCCTCTGTCTTCACAGAAGCTTAGTAAGTAATATATGGTGAAAGTAACAGTGTGAATGGGTGTTTCACAGGAGAAAAGCAAAACACGCCAACATGAAACTGTATTTCTAGCTCCCAAAATGGAGCAGCTGCTTGGTTTTCTCTGCTGAGTTGAGAGAGGCTCAGAGTCTGGGAGTGTCAGACAAATAACTTTTAAAGAAGTAGTCCACCCAAAACTTGAAAAAAACATATGTTGTGCAGAGTGTTTTGATTTGTATGTTAAGTTGTTGTGCTTCCTTCCCTCTGTCTGCTATTAAAAGTTTTTCCTAAATTAGCCTGCTAGCTTTAGGGTAGTTTTATAACCCCTGGGGATCTCCATCCTAGACAGCTTAATTGCATTCCTTTGTCCTACATTGCACCTTCTTTCATGTGACAGTGATGTAGCAGAGACCATAAATCCAGCAGAAAGCATTGTTTTACAATCAGTTCACAACAGTAGAGATGGATATATTTTAAAATCTATAGAATTCAGCTTAGTGACTACCCTCATCGTAAAGGTCTTACTGTCCTGAAGAACTTTGCTGCAGGTAATTTTTATGCAGCTTGTAAAGCTTCCAAGATAGTTAGTTTGTGTGTCATGTGTGTGCTGAATGTTGGGTCTCTGCTACATCACTGTCACATGAGACAAGATGCATTGTGGGAACAAGGAATACAATTAAGCTGTCAGGGATGAAGATCCCCAGGGATTGTAAAACTAGCATAAAGCTAGCAGACTAATTTAGGAAAAACTCCTACTAGCACTTAGAGGTAAGGAAACACTAGAACTTCTATACAAATTAAAACACTTGCACAACATATATTTTTGCAAGTTTTGGGTGGACTACTCCTTTAACTGTTTAAAGTTTAATTTCTGTAGCAGTCACTTTTCAGGGCTCTACAAGATAAATAATAACTTCGGAAAGGCACTACATTCTTTTATGCCAGGTTTCTAAATAAACAAACATTTGTCAGTGCCGAATGGTTGCTTGCTGGCATTAGCAGTGGAAGTGCAGGAGTTAGACAGATGGAGTATAGGAATATCATTGAAAATATGCTCTTCCAAACATTTTATGATAAATATACCCAATAGGTATGTTTAAGCAATACAGTATTAGACAGCAAATGAATAAATGTATTCATGAAGAAATAAAAAAGAAGAAAGGCATTTAAAACCTAACTAGCGTCTAAACATGACCAGTTAAGGATGAAACTGAAGTAACAGTGTTAACTCTCCATTTATACACTGTTCAAGGAGGAACACATTGTTATATTAATACCAACTTAACCAATAGTTAGAACTCTACCTACTTCCTCCCTACTGCATATGTAGCAATATTGTGCAATCTATTTTATATGTTATTACCGGCATCATTACAGTGACTGTAGTTTCTTGTTGCTTTTTGCTAAAGTGTTTAGCGGTAGCATCATATTAAAGATGCTGTAGCAAATACAGTAAATTGTGTTGGATATAGTAATAATGCATGAACTAAAATTATTCCGAGGAGAAATGAGGTAGCTACAGGAAGGTAAAATAATTTATCTGCTGCAGCTTGTGACATAGAGATGTCAAAAGAAAATACAGCATTGAAAGGCCTTCATGATTTCTATCAGAGTGGTTTTGATCGCCTGACTGGTGGCGACAAGCAGACTGGAGCAGGTCAGTCGGGAAGAGGAATGTGTCTCTCTGCTGGGCTGATGCGGGGCATGGAGAAGTGACTAGTCCCAAGCCTCTGATATCAATCACACCTTAAGCTGCTGCCAGCTGACACTAGGGAGTGTCCCAGCCAGAGAACAGGGATCAGCTTCCACACCAGGTTAACTCCATTTTATACTGTTCAGGGCTGTGGCCAAACAGGGGTTATTTATCTGCATTTTCCTGACACAACAATTCAAAACTATTGAATGCCATTGTCAGTATGATTATGATTATTATTAGTACAGTCCTATAAAGCTGGAAATAAACACCCTTCCGGAGAGTAAACAAACAGTATTTATTTATAATAAGAAAATAAAACTATATACTATCATCGATGGCTGTCTCCAAATGACCTCACAACTGTTGTGTTTGTGACAACACAGTCTGGAGAACTGTGATGTCATGTCAAGCACACTAGGAAGTCAAAACATTCTGATGAACACCTTCTATATAGATTTTGTGAAAGTGGAACAGGTCGCAACATGGACTATAAACCCTTGCAAAGACAGGTTACATTTAAAGAGCCCCTGACGAAGTCTGGTTTCCGTGGCAGTTTCAGATGTTTTGATGCAGTTTTATTATGAGGAGTACTGATTATGTCAAAAATGGAGTGCTTACCAGTCTGTGCTGGCTTGGTTCCTCATCCACCATCTGCCTTTAAAGTTTCCCGCCATTTGCCATTTACTGCCATCCTGAAGAAAAGTGACATCATATGTAGGTAGTAATCTTTGTGCTCATTGCTGTCCCGTACTTTGTTAGTTCTGCCACAGCCTCCTGGTCTAACTCTGCTTTATTGGCTCAGTTGTGTTTGTATACAGAGTACAGTGGAAGGGAAATTATGGAGCCACACTGCTAATATATGCTGCCAACCTGTTCCTTGTTCACTGACCTTGTTAAAAAAAATTATCTGCTCTGTAGTTGTATGCTTCAGTGTTAGGAAGTTACATGTAATCCGGTCCATTTTGAATAATTACAGCATGGTGTCTTTCTAACTTTTGTGAAAATGGGGCTGAACACTACGCTGTAGTTTTTCAAAATGGACAGGATTACATGTAACTTCCTATCACTGAAGCATTCAACATACAACTATAGAGCTGACAATTGTTTTTGACAAGGTCAGTGAACACAGAGAGTAAGGAACGGGTTGGCAGCACTAATGAATTACAGGACAGCAATGAGCACAAGGATTACTACCTACATATGACCTCACTTTTCTTCGGGATGGCAGTGAATGGCAAATGGTGGGAAACGTTAAAAGCAGATGGTGGATGAAGAACCAAGCCAGCACAGACTGGTAAACACTTGTTTTTGACATAATCAGTACTCCTCATGATAAAACCACATCAAAACATCTGAAACTGCCATAGAAGCCAGACTTCATCGGGGTCTCTTTAAGAAAAGAGATCTATGGTAAATAGTTAATTTGTGGTACTGTTTTAGTTTCAGAAAAATCTAGTACATGGTTTGGGGGTAATACCTTTCATTATGGACTAACTAGTTTGGAGAATAGACCTTAGATGTCTCAGAATCAAGTGTAAAAATTATATTAATCAAGTTATTACCCCCAAAACGTGTCCTAGCACATAGCTGAGTGAGTTAAGCACATATATACTGACGTTGATACGTGCTTTTTTAAAACAGTTCTTATGGGGAGGGGGTTGTTAAGGTAGGAAATAGTTAGAATACACTTGAAGCTCTATTTCTGACTCCAGCTGATCATATCTGACCTAAACTTCTAATTTTACTTCCAAGAATTAAATGAATGAAATAAATGCAGTGCTTGTTGATGTGTAATATGTTATATTTTGTATGATATCAGGATGTCAATCTGTTACCTGGTTATGCAAAATATATTGTTATATACTCAGAAAGGCACCCGATAAAACAAGTTACAAATTCATATTATGATACCCTTTGTGCTATCATTACTGTGCTTCCACTTCCTCTTTTAATGGCTACTACAGCTAATGGATTCAAGATGTTATTTAGGGACATAAAGTGGATATATGATTTTTATCACAGTCCTGTCTCTCCCCAGGCACTGTATTAACTGGAGATATAGTGTAGGCTGTGGTGTGCTAGTCATATATGCTTATGGGTTAAGTGTGTAACACCAGAAAACAGCACTTGTAATCCTGTAATAAAGGAGTGTGACATTACAGCAGTTTATTATGGGATTTTCAGAATGTTCAGATTATAAAAATGTAACTTTATTTATTTTCACATGTGAGGTTTAGATGCATAACTCTCACGTGTTGAATTGTTAGGTGGTAAATATTTCAGTATATGTATTTCTGTCTTCATAGCAAAAAAGCTTTAAAGATACACATAGGAGATTGAATATATTAATATATCAATATTAGAAGACATTTGACTAGACCTGTCTAAATACCACCTATAGATTTACTCCCTAGTGGCGAACAAAAAAATTATTTTAATTAGCAGCTAATTGTTTGTATAAATGTTCCTATACAGAAACGACAACCATAGCTCCACATGCTCCATATTTAACAGTGCCTGTATAAAAGGTTATGTGGGGGAAAAATGTTGCATTCTTTGTATGCATACCATTCTGTACAGTTATATTTGGTATGCTTTTCTATGTATGGGTAACATTCTATACAGTAACGCGTCTTATTTTCTTTGAGTGGGTAACATGCTGCACAGTTCTCTCCATGGAACCTAGTAATTTGGAATTTTGTCGATCTCGGTTTTGTTCAAGACTCTGTGCAGTGCTGCCCTTACAAGTCAACCGCTCAAGTCTTTAAAAAAGAAACAGTACAAAAGAACAAAACACAGATTGTTTGCATCATTTTTTTTTCAAGGGCAATGAAACATGGAGCATTTGATAGTATGAAGGTCATTTTACATAGTAACAGAGTAATTTAATGTCGGAAGGAACTCATCCCTCATATTCACCACACCCCGTTTCACAAGCGGGACCAACAAGAATTTGTATTTTTTTGTTTTGTTTTTCATAGGAACATTACAAGTAACTGTCCGTTAGGTCACATTCTCTACCCAATTTAATTTATATCCTTAGATCTTCTTCTTACTATCATTATTATTTTATTTAGTTTTCATTCTGTTTCCTATGAAATTGTATTATATCTGCTATACTATTCAGACCACTAAGTTGCTTTCTGCACATGTTTTTCTCATTGTTTATTAATTTTAAAATAGGTTCTGTCAATTACCGCATAATTTATATGCAATGAGTCTTACCAGTGATAATTACTTATAATCATTCTGTAATGATGATGTGTTGTACTTGGTCCCTTTTTTCTCTCTCTCTCTCATGTTTGAAAATGCAATAAAATATTTAACTACAAAAATTATTTATTATTTATTTTATTTCGTTTTTGTTGTGGGTACGTACACTAGACACATTCTGCTTATTTTCAGGCATGACCTGGGGAAGGGGGATACAGATGAATGCCGACTGACTTTGAACCAGATTAAGCTGTTGGTGGTATTTTCAGTGAAGCATTTCTTGGAGGAGAATCAGGCGGAGGAGACTATTTACACCTTCAGCCAGTTCCATGGATGGAAAACATGATGTCAGCCTTTTCGCTCGTGCAAAAGTCTGGAAGGCTCCATCCATGCAGTTGTAATAAGTGACGCAATCCACAGAAAACTTTTAGTAAATGTGGATTCTGTCACAAACACCAACCCCCTAAAAGTTTTGCTCAGATCCATCAAACTGCCTTTATGCAAGGGGCAAGCAAAGAAAATGGGTTTAACATGGACCTAATGAGTGACCTTGACTATACTGGCTGACAAGGCCAAGCCTGTAAAAAAAAGAAGAAAACAATATAGTAAATGAATGTGCTGTCTTGTAGTTATTTACTGTATATCGCTTGGAATATGTAGAGAGTGGCTAGCAAATCAGGTTGCAAAAGCTAGACAATTGATGCATTTCTCTGGTCTGAAAAATATTAATAAAGTGCTGCTGCCTTTCAATACATAGCCCTAAAGAAAAAGGCAGTCTATAAAAGTTATTCTTATTTAATTGTATGATTTTTTTATTACTCAAAAGAATCTGTTTGTTTGACTGATGCCATCTCCTTTACACAGACAGCTAACTCCAATGCCGTCTGGGAACTAACGGCCATTGATCTAATTCTTGTACTGACATCAATAGCTGAGCTGAGCTGGCATCTGACACACAGTGAGGAATGCACTGTTGTATGAATTTGCAAATGTAAAAGTGTCATTTAAATAATAGGTAGGCAGAGTGCCATTTTGTACTGTGAAAGTTGTGGGCAGTTCTCTGTTGGGGCTTATCTAATTTTCATAGCATCCACATGCCGAATGTAGAAAAATCTATGGAATTTAATAGTTCTTTGTGAAACAGAGTAACAGATTTTTCCAGAGACTTTCAAACTTCAGTGGGTGGAAGACATTTCACTGCAATTACGAATGTATAACTTATTCCATGAAATATTGAAAAAAATCCAGTGGAAATTTTGGAGCAGAAGAAAGTGGCAGGGAAGGGAAGATGTGGACTCTGTTGGACTGAGTGCCAGACCTGCTATACAGTCAAGCAGTACAATGCTTCACAATGTAATGACTGAGTAAGTCTGGTGTGCCTTTTTTTCTGGGTGGAGAATTCCGTAGTCTCTGGGGAGTGGGGGTGAAAGTACCAAACTTAAGAAGTCCATGGTGGGGGGGGGGCGGGGATATCATTCCCTCTACTGGCAGCAATAATTAAAGAATCCCTTGCTCAGTGAAATTCAGCTTTCTCTTAATTTTTTTAAGCTACAGGAATAATGAATTACACTGGGCTTGGCTCACTCGCTGGCATAGGAATGCCCTAAAATGACTAATCAGCAATTGAACATTTTTTTCTTCCGAAAAGCAGCTTCAATTTTTATGAATTAGCTTCAGCCACTGCTAGCATGAATAAAACAAAACTTTGATTGTGTTTACATTAGTTTAAAATTACCAGGTTTGCTATCCTGTGTTTTTTTTTCTTTTGCCTTTTATGTTGGTTTGAATGTGGGTGGGGCAACAGCAAGTGAGTCTGAACACAGGTACTGGCTAAACTGTACCATTTGGATCTCTTCCAAAAACTTTGATCTTAAACCTGCCAGCATGAATGAAAAAGTGGTTTGCTCACTTCATTGGACCTATAAGGACTGAGTAGCAACTAAGACCTTTGCTGGCCACTTAGGAATGGACTTAAAGGATGGAACAGCAGCAAATCTTTTTTTTCTTCGATGGTCTTTCTGTTCAGTGTTTATACTTTCACTCCCACCGCTGGCAGTATTAATTTAAAAATGCTTTGATCAGTGCAATACAACATTTTCTTCTCCTTGTTTTCTGCTAAATCAATATTTAAGTAAACAGGGCATTGCTCACTGTGCTGGCCTTATGGGAATGCGGTAAAAGGAATGCAGAGCAATTATATTTTGTTGTTTCAAAATGCTTGTTCAGTTCAGTGTTCATGCCTTCACTAGCACCATTGGCAGCATTACTTCAAAAGCACTAACTTTGCAAAAGCACAAATTAAACAAGGCTTTTCTCTGCAATTACTTTTTTTTCATGTAAGGGAATAATGATTTAATTAGGGTTTTGAGAACTGTAGCTGGAAGCATAGAAATAGGTTAAAAGAAATCTGACACCACTGAAAATATTTTGTCCTAAGATGCTTGAGTTAGGGTAAAGAAAAACATGAGCTTTGCTCAGTGCTGCTTCTTTTCTTTCTTCTTTTTTTTTTTGGATAAGGGAATACTGATGTAAACTGCACTTTGCTCACTGCTGCTGAAGGCACAGGAATACAGTAAAAGGAGTCCAGAGCAATGAAAATGTTTTGTTCTAAAATGCTCCAACACAGCACAATTGCTTGTTGCAACTAAATAGTTTTTTTTATAAATGTCAGTTGATTGCCAAGAGTAAATAAAAATATGTATTTTACAGCAATTACAAGGTTTTTTTTAATAAATATAAGCTGATTACTAAGTGGACAGAAAATCATTTTTTTCCCTTTCAGCAAAGTTAATAAGGAAGAAATATACAAGGAAAGCTTTGCACTTAATAGTGCGATTCTGAATCTAAATTAGTAAAAAAAGTTAGAAGGATAACAGTGAGTTGCAGCGAATGCAAAAAAAATAAGGGAGGAAAGACTGATGGTTTGGTATTTTTATTACTGGGTGGCATTGAATGTGGAAAAACTGAACAAACATCTGTCATCCCCCAACTTGGTCATACCCCCAGTGCTTGTTCAGTTCATGACTCAGTCGCCTCATGTTGTAGGCAGCCAGGCACCACTGAAAACAATAGATTAGAGAGGTAAGGATTACAGTGTCTGGTTCTGTTCTTACCTCTTTGCTTTTGGGTGATTGTAGCTGTTTACATTAGGCAACTATTATTGTTTAGTGAGACAGGATGGGGCACAGAAGAGATAAGAGATTCAAGAGGCACCAACAGTGTTCAGGTGCACATGCTGGTTGGGGAAGGGTGGGGTCCATGGGGCAGACAAGAAGTAGCAGCAGGGCAGGGCAAATACCAGCACTGACAGCAGAAACATGGACCACCCAATACAAAGACTGGGACCTGCCTGTACCAGGTACAGGGTTTTCATGGGGACAGGGTGATTGGGAAAGGAGGGGGGTGTGCAGTATATGTGAAGGAAGGACTGAAGTGTGTAAGGGAGGAAGGGAGGAGGGTAGTTCAGAGTCAATTTGGATGCAATCCAGGATTCCAAGAATAGGATTCTTAGAATGGGAGTGGTACAGGCTGCCATCTCAGAAGGAGGAGTTAGACAGGAACTAGTGGGACAGATCAGAAGGACCTGTGAGAAGGGTAGTGTGGTGATTGTGGGGGAATTCAGCATGCCAGGAGTGGACTGGAGTACCCCAACAACCAGGAATAGAAGGGAGCAGGTACTGCTGGATGCCTTCCAGGACAGCTTCCTGCTTCAAATGGTCAGTGAACCAACCAGGTTAGGGAATGCCCTTGACCTTGTGCTGGCAAAAGGGGACTTTGTGAGAGAACTTACAGTGGAGGAACCGCTGTCAGGGAGTGACCACCACTCAGTATGGCTCACATTAGATATGGGCAAGGAAGGAGTGAAATCTGGCACAAGAGTGCTGGACTTCAGGAGGGCCAGCTTTGGGAGGATGGGGGAAGTGGTAAAAGGGTACCTGGCCAGAATTCAGTCTAGTATGGACACTAACCAGAGGTGGGAGCTCATAAAGCTGGGGAAAGTGGAGGCAACGAAAACCTGCTGCAAGGCCCAGAGCAAGAAGGCTAGGGCTAAGAAACTGAGCTGGTTGAGCAAGGAGGTCATGGAAAAGGTAAGGAGGAAAAGCGCTGCATTTAGAAAGTACAAGAAAACAGGGAGAGGGGAGGACAGGGAGGAGTACTTGATGGAATCGAAGCAGGTGACAAGGGCAGTAAGGGGAGCCAAGGCATCTACAGAACTCAGGCTGGCACAAGGCATTAAGAAGGGGGAGAAGGACTTCTTTAGGTACATCAGGGAGAAAAGGAGCTGTAAGGACCACATAGTAAGGATTAGGAAGGAGGGGAAGTTGGGTGGGAGCAAGGTGCGATAAGGCAGAAGCACTAAATGAGTACTTCTGCTCAGTATTTACTAAAGAGAAGAGGGGTGACACCAGGGGAGAAATGGCAGAAACAGGGAGGGGTGACATATGGGAAATCATGAGGCCAGAGTTGGGAGGATTGAAGGCACTGAGGGTGGATAAGGCGCCAGGCCAGATGGCATCCACCCCAGGGTACTGAAGGAGCTGGCAGAGGTCCTTGCAGGACCTTTGGCAGACCTATTTAATGTCTCACTACATTTGGGGTGTGTACCTCAGGACTGGAGGATGGCTCATGTGGTGCCCCTCCACAAGAGTGGCCCCAAGGATGAACCAGGAAACTACAGCCCAGTGAGCCTCACATC
Source organism: Neoceratodus forsteri (assembly GCA_016271365.2). Classification (NCBI taxonomy): domain Eukaryota; kingdom Metazoa; phylum Chordata; order Ceratodontiformes; family Ceratodontidae; genus Neoceratodus; species Neoceratodus forsteri. The sequence continues at coordinate 987,852,858 of CM057450.1, forward strand.
CATCGTGGGTAAGCTAATGGAGACTATCCTGAAGGAAAGGCTGATGGTCCTCCTAGAGGCCAAAGGACTACAGGACAGCAGACAGCATGGCTTCATACGTGGCAGATCCTGCCAAACCAACCTGGTGGAGTTCTATGACTGGGTAACTAAGCAATTGGACAGGGGCCATGCAGTGGATGTCCTGTATCTGGACTTCAGTAAGGCATTTGACTCTGTGCCACATGGAAGGCTGGGAAGTAAGTTAATAGGCACTGGGGCAGGTGCAAAACTGGTGAGATGGGTAGGGAACTGGCTTCAGGGAATACAACAGAGGAGGTGGTGGGTGGGAGCTCTCACACCCAAAGAACTGATGATGGGCGGTGTCCCACAGGCCGGTGTTGGGACCAGTGTTGTTGGGATATTCATTGCAGACATATCTTTGGCCATCAAGAGCAAGATCAGTCTGTTTGCTGATGATACCAAGGTAGGAGCAGTGGTGGATGACCTAGGGGATGGCAGGGGTTGCAGGATGATCTGGAAAAGCTTGAAACCTGATCAGACACCTGGCAACTGGGGTTTAATGCCAAAAAGTGCAAGGTGCTGCATTTTGGGATGAAGACCCCAAGGAGGAGATACCAGCTGGGGAAGTAGAGCTAGCCCAGACAGAGGAGGAGAAGGATCTGGGTGTGCTCATTACAGGGTCAATGAACAACTCAGCACAATGTAGGAAAGCAGCTGCAAAGGCCAACAAATGCTGGGTTGTATTGCGAGGTATATCCTCGAGGAGGGAGGAGGAGGTGATTCTGCCACTGTATAGATCATTAGTTAGGCCGCACCTGGAGTACTGCGTGCAGTACCGACCCGTATCTGAAGAGGGACATTAAGTTACTGGAGGGTGCAGCACAGGGCAACAAAGATGATCAAGGGGCTGGGAACTTATCATATGAGAGGAGGCGGAGGAGTAGAACATGTACTCACTGGAGGAGAGGGAGGGACGGGGGACATGATTGAAACATTTAAGTACATGAAAGGAATAAACAAGACAGGTACAGAGGGGCTGTTCAAAGTAAGGGAGGGAGGGACACCAGGGCCATGATATGAGACTGGGAGGAGGAAGGTTCAGGAGGAGATTAGGAGACACTTTTTACAGAGAGGGTGGTGGCTGGGTGGAATGCATTACCTACAGAAGTGGTATCAGTGAACAGTGGACTGCTTCAAGGGGATGGGACAGGACAAGGGGGAGGGTCAATGAAGGGGAAGGGTGGAAGGGAGAGGCAGCTGCAGAATAAGTGGTGCTAGCTGCACATTTGGGCAGACTTGATAGACCTCTAGGCCTTTATCTGCTGGCAAATTTCATATGTTCGTACTAAATTTATGTCCCATGTTTGTGTGTGAGCAGTTACCCCTGCCATTGGAACTTTGAAGAGATCTCTCTACTATTGTGAAGACTGAACTGTAAATTAGCCAAGTTATTACCCCCAAAATGTGTACTACCACATAGCTGAATGAGTTAAGTACATATATACTGAAGTTGATACCTGCTTTTTAAAACAGCTGTTATGGGGAGGGGGTTGTTAAGGTAGGAAATAGTTAGAATAAACGTGAAGCTCTATTTCTGACTCCACCAGGTCATATCTGACCTAAACTTCTATTTTTACTTCCGATAACGAAATGAAATAAATGCAGTGCTCGTTGATACGTAATATGTTATATTTTGTGTGATGTCAGGATGTCGATCTGTTAGTTACCTAGTTATACAAAAGTACTGTATATTGTTACATACTCAGAAAGGTACCTGATAAAACAAGTTACAAAGTCATATTATAATACCCTTCGTGTTATCATTACTGTGCTTTCTTTCCTCTTTTATCAGCTACTACAGCTAATGGATTCAAGATCAGACTTACTAGTAAATTATAAAAAGTTGAATAAAGCGATTGTTCTGTGGATCACGTTTAAATCAAACCATGTGAGGGACAGGTTAATTGTATGGCAGGCCAGACACTTTGGGCTTTTATTTCGTTGTTTATATAGATAACATTATTATTATAAAATTAAACAAAACTAAAGTAGTGCTGAATTTTGAAGTACCAAATATGGCATAATAAGTAACAACATGTTTGATGCAGTTCAGGTCTTCATCTGAAAATGAGTCAAAAGTTGCATCTTTTATATGGTAGACATTGAAATACATTGAAAGCCATACCTGTTCCTTCAATTTATGGTCGGTTTTTGAAGAGTGAAACACATTTTTTTCTTCAGTTTGTGGTCTTTTGAAGAGCGAAACCTTTTTTAATTTTTTTTTTTCACTTTGTGGTCAAGTTTGAAGAGTAAAGACATGTCTATGGTACTGGAAGAACCAGAATGCAGGACTGCGTTTTCAAAGCAAGAGGTCTGAAGCCCTGCAAGAGACCAACACTGACAGGAAGGCACACATCTAGATAACAAAAGAAACAAGGCCAGCTTGGGGTGGGAACCAGAAAAAAAGGTGGGGGTGGATCTTTAGAAGCTGCTCAGGTGGAGGTGGGGTGGATCTTACCAAAAGAAAACAACTAAGGCTCCTCCCACTACTCATGTTCCAGTTCTTGTACCTCCCAATTAAGAAAGAAAATAGTGCCCTGAAACCATTGACTAACATGCAAGTGAATTTATTTGAGGGAAAGCATATCTTGGAGGGGGTCAGGCACAGAGACTATTTACACCTCCAGCCAGTTCCACGGATGGAAAACATGATGTCAGCCATTTTGTACATGCAAAACATCTGCAGTGCTCTGCCCATGCAGCCATAAAAATGAGAAATGATGTAGTCTCTATATGACCACTGTGGCTTACTGGGAACATGTGAAAAAGGAAAACAAAAAAATTAAAATAAAATACAAAGAAAATAAGCAGAAAATCAGAATGATACTTACTAATACATTACAGCTGGTGGTCTGGACAGGCTGTTTACTGTCTGATGCTGTGTAGGTGCCATTGACAGCCAGGTTGTAGCAAGACCTGCAGGGAGAAAAGAAAGGAAGACAATCATTTGAAATTTTTTTGAGTGAGGCGAAGGACTTTCATCTTTCATTTTTATTCTGTCATGTGTTAAATATCATGCTACTATATGGGGTGTCCTTCATAGAGCATGAAGTTAAGAAACTGAAAATGGTGGCCATCTTTAAAGATGTCAGTTATTAATTACTACATCAACTGTAACTGAACTTTTGAAACTATCTGTGCAAATTAAACATACAGCCATGAGCATGATGAGAAGGAAGATTTCATAAAAAATTTGTTTACAAAGTACCACAGTATATTCTTAGCAGAATAAGAAATACTGCTGATTTCAATGACATGAACTTACTGTGGCAGCACACCCTTTAGGCCTTTGATGTACTTGTGGTGGATGGTGGGACTGAGTCGGGCATAATGGCAGGCAGAAGCTGTGGAAAAATGTGGCTAAGGGTTCTTGGCACTGACTGAAGTTGTAGAAGAGCAGAGTAGTGGGACTTAGAGGCATTCTTGCACTGGCAGCCACTATTGAATCATGTAGATACTTGGAGGCATTCATGGCAGTGGTAGGAACTGAACAATCATGTGTCTAGTGGCTGGCTGGGAGGCATTTCTAGATTTACAAGATCTGTACAAGCAGGCTGGCTGGCTGGGGGGTGCTTGTGGCAATGGCTGGAATTATTTCTATCTACAAGCAGATGAGCTGCCAGCTTAGATGTATTAATAATAATGTAGTGAATATTTTGACACCAGATTTTCAACATGTCCTTTTTGAGACCCCACCTTATGACCAATGACAATCTGAAGATAGAGGGGGGATAACTCAGGGGCAATGTGAGGAAGTATTTTTTCACAGAGAGGGTGGTGGACACATGGATCGGCCTTCCTGAGGAGGTCATGGGGTCAAAAACAGTGGGGGAATTCAAGAATGCATGGGACAGACATAAAGTAATTCTGGTGGGGTTAACAAGAAGTAGGCTGTTGGATAAAGGGGAAAGGTCATCAACAGGGTTTCTTAATGTCTGAAAGACCATAAACAGCTAGTCTGAGTGAGCCATTGTGTTTATCTGTGAGTCTTTGCAGTTCAGAGTTATTCATATGTAAATCAGCCTGTAATTAAGGGCTGGGGGCAGCCATATGTTTTAGACTCCTTACAGGAAATTATGTCACTGAGGATATTGGCCTCCATTGACTGTAGGTTAAATAGAATGCCTATTTCATTAAGTGTGTTTTAAGATACTATTACAACACTTTCTACATTTATAACACTTGTTTTGTATGTGTATTGAACCTAGTGAGTTATCACCTTTACATTTCAAACTGTTAAATAATCCATCTTTAGGTTTGCTTTAACCTCTAGGCTATACTGCCAGATGATCATCAAAAACTACATATCTCAAGTCTGGCTCTGTGGTGCCAACAGGTATCGGGGGCCCCATATCAGGATTTCTAAACCCTGTCTGTGTTCGTGTCAGTACAGATTTCTGGGGCTGCCACAGCACCAACTTCTGTCTTTTTCCATTCCCTCTCTTATAGCCTTTTCTCTGACAATTTTGGGTGTGAACTCAGGACTACATGATGCAAATGTGGCTATGAACCTACTGGCCTGGCATCATGGGGATACCTTGAAATGTGAAGTTTTGATTATCAGCTAGCAGTACAGCCAGAGGTTAAATCAAAGAGCTGTGAACAAGCTTCATTCATCCAGCATCATGGGTTTTGATTTCATCATGCTCTTCTTGTGTATTGTGTGACCAGAGTAAGTCACTTAACCTCCTGTGCTCCCAAAACCATAGGGAAAAGTTGTAGCTGTGTGCCTTTCCTGGACAAAGACAGTCAAAACAATCAGAGCATGTGCTATGATTCTAAAAATATTATGCTCTTTCTATCCAGATTTGACTTGAAAAGAAAAAAATAGGATGCCATTTCTTGTTTATTAATTGCAAAAACACATCAATGGACAATACTGTTAAAACAAGCATAACCTGATATGCATTATTAAAAGAGTATTTTACTTCTTTTGATAAAGTTAAAAGTATAACAGTTTCTTACTGAAATACTTTGGATGGAATGGGATTTTCTACCATAAAGGAAAAAAATCAGTCTGTTTGATCCTGCTGCCCATACCCTTCGACTGTGTCTTACACTCCTCAGCTATGCCAATGGACCACAACTTTCAAGAATGCCATTCCTACTGTAATGTAAAGAAAGAAAGAAAAAACAAAACAAAAACAAAGGGAGAAACAGGGTGTGTGTGTGGTGTGTGTGGTGTGTGTGGCATGTGTGGCATATGCGATGTGTGTGGTGTGTGTGTGTGGTGTGTGTGTAGTTTGTGTGTAAAGTGTGTGTGTGTGTGTGAGGTGTGTGCATGTAGTGTGTGTGAAATGTGAAGTGTGTGTGAAGTGTGTGTGCGTGTATCTCTGACAGAAATGCTGCACTAACTGAACTGTACTGAAAGGGAAAAGAATGATCACCATTAAGTAAAAAATATATGGGTGGGTGAGTGGGTGTAAAAAACAGAATTTTGCACACACCCTTAGTGTCAGGATGCTTTTAAAACCACTTGGACTTTTGCCATCAGGGTTGATATAGCATCCACACCTCTGTAAATCTAAAATATTGGTTATACACACATATATTATTCTGTATTTTAATAATGCAATTCAGAGTATGCTTTTTTAATCAGTGTTGTCCATCCATATGTTTTGCAATTAATAAACAATTAATGGTGTCCTATTTTTTTCTTTTCAAGTCAAATCTGGATAGAAAGAGCATACTATTTTCAGAATCATAACATATGCTCAGATTGTTTTTACTTAGTCCAGGAAAGGCACACAGCTACAGCTTGTTTCTAGGTGTGTTTTGGGAATGCAGGGAGGTTAAGTGACTTACTCTGGTCACAATATACAAGTAGATCGTTTGGAATCAAACCTCATCTGCTGGATGAATGAAGCTTATTCACAGCTCTTTGCTTTAACTCTAAGTTATACTGCCAGCTGTTAATAAAAAACTATGCATTTCAAGGCTGGCCCCCTGATGCCAGGCCAGTAGGTACATAGCCACATTTGCATCTTGCAGACCTGAGTTCATACCCAAAATTGTAAGAGAAAAGGCTGTGAGAGAGGAAACAGAATAAGACAGAAGTTAGTGCTATGGCAGCCCCAGAAATCTGCACTGACATGAACACAGCCAGGGTTTAAAAATCCTGACACAGTATGGGGGCCCCAATACCTGCTGGCACCACAGAGCCAGCCTTAAGATGCGTAGTTTTTAATGATCAGTTGGCAGTATAGCCTAGAGGTTAAAGCAATCCCAAAGATGGATTATTTTTACTAACAGTTTGAAATGTAAGGGTGATAACTCACTAGTTTCAACACATACAAAACAAATTATAATAAATATGAAATTGTTGTAATAACATCTTAAAACACATAATAGAACAGGCATTTTCCTATTTAACCTACGTGAATGGAGGACCAAGGTCCTTGGTGACATCATTTCCTGTCAGGAGCCTAAAACATATGGCTGCCCCCAGCCATTAATAACAGACTGATTTACATATAAATAACTCTGGACTGCAAAGACTCACAGATAAACACAATGGCTCATTCAAATTAGTGTTTTATGGTCTTTCAGACGTTAAGAAACCCTGTTGATGACAGTTCCCCTTTAACTAGGATCTGCAGCTTATCCCATAGGTAGGTAAATGGGAAGACTGGGTTGGCCAAGCGGTCCTTATCTGCCATCAAAGTCTATGTTTCTATGTTTCAATGTCAGTGAAATTATGCAGATCTGGCCTGAAAGGCAAATTCACGGTCACTTGGCAAAATCAGCTTTCAGGCAGGATTTGAAAATCTTCAGCACTCTTGTTCATCAGGTGGGATTATAAGAAGGGTATGTTCAAAATTGGGGTAGAAATATGTTACAATGGTGAAGTTGTCTTCATCCTTTGAAATTAAGCTATGTCGCTTGTAACTCTATAATAACCTGTCAATATTTTAACCCCAAAATTTCAGCAAGACCATTTCTTAACACCAACTGATGAATGTATAACATCATTATTCAAATCTTCATCAAAATGTGTTCACACCTCTCCTGCAGAATTACGTTGCGGTGGCATGGAATGATGTTTCATCAGGCATTTGAAAGTTTTAGCATCGGGTTAATGAGGTGGGGTAATAAGAAAGCTATGGTAACAATTTGCTTGCTGTTGTGCTACTAATGGAAGTGCAGGGCATGGAGGCCCTTGCGCTTCCACAGCAACATAGATACACGCAGCTATGGAGGTATGGAAGCACAGGGCCAGAGGGCCCTGCACTCCCACAGGCAAATAAGGATACAATTACACTATCTGAAAAATTATGGATGGATGGGAGTGGGCCCTGCACTCCCACAACCAAATAAGAATACAATTATACTATCTCAAAAAGTAAGGAAATTCATTGCAAAAAACTGTGCTAATGCACCAGTTAGGGTTAAAGCAACAAAAGTAGGGAAATGTGGTGTTAGAATTTTCAACCCTCACACCCCACCCCCACCCTCACCCTGCTGGCAGCAACAGGAAAAACCATTACAGTTTCACCTCTCTTGCCTCTTTGCAAATCAAGCATGGGGTGTGCTTTGAGGCTGTCAACCCTAACGTTCACCCCATTCTCATATACTGTATCAATCTCAGCTTATTTACTGATAGAATGGGGTAAACATTACAGTTAACATCCCAAGTGCACCCCACACTTGATTTGTGAAGAGGCAAGAGGTGAAACTGTAATGTTTATGGCATGTCATTAGTGAAAACAATTGAATTTCCTGTCATTCTTGCTGATTATAAAAACGAAAAGATTTATTTTAATGAAACACCATTCATTGTGTAGATATTTTTGTGCTAAACAACTTTTGTGTTCACAGTACCATGTTATTATTTTTCATTTTAAAGTTATTCACATTTGAATATGGTTAGTACTGCTACTGAGACTGAACATTATGAACCTAACAAAGAAGAATAACACTATGACATAATGCATCAATGAAAAGATAATATCTTTTTATGTTCAGAAACATATCACTTTTCTTCTGGCCAGTCATCTCAAACCAGATGTTGTATAAATATATATATGTTATACACACACACACATATAAATATATATTTATACAATATGTGTTTTGGGACAAATGACTGTATAAAAAGTAATATCTCTGCTCCCCTGTGAAGACATCATTGTTATCTCAATGTTCCTATCGTCATAAATATATCTTCACATTCCTATCGTCATCGCTACTGCAATTACTATAATTAGAACACCTTCCACGTGACTCAAGATGATCATTTCAGCAGTTTCACTTTCACGTAACACTCGTGCCCAGCTTGTACATACACGGTCAAATACCTCTATCAGACACTTCCTAAAATAAAGAAACCACGGCTTTTAAAAAGTAGCAACCTAAAACATTACATACTAATTCATTTACTAGCTCAACTGTCCTCCGAATGAAACTCTGTCTATTCTGCTTCTTATCACCTAAAAAAAAAAAACATTTAACAGCTACACGTCACTTTTACTTATCGAACTTCAACTCACATGCTAAAATATCCCAGCACTTTTCCCCTAACGATGTCACAAAACATTCCCCGATATAAAATTAATAACAGTACTTTTTTCGACGCCAATCCCCGAATGCTTGTTCCATGTAAAATGCCTCTCAGTTACAGTTTAAACATCTTATACATACAATACCAGTAATTTCCCACTGCAACAACACACTTTTTTTCTCCATTCATACTCAACAGATCGCATTGCAACATGAACCATTCCTCTTGAGCATTATGAAACCTCACCTCACGACCGATGGCATATCCTCCCATAGCAACAGTTGCTAACTGACCAAATACCTTCTTCCTCCATCACAGAATTCGCAACCATTGCCTTAATCCACAAAATTCAGTACCAAATTCAACAAGCCTGCACATCTCACTATACTACATACACCATTCCTCTCGAGCATTTGCAATCCTTTACCTACGATCGTGCTACATTTAACATAGCAACAGTTACCACATAAAACATACCTCCATCTTCTTCCCATAACTGAGTCAATCCACAGGACAACATAGCATCTTAAGTTCTCCAGCACCGCACTGCTACTCCTACTACCCCACTTATTCAGCACATATTCTCACTACTCAATACATTTGCCACTACAAACTCTGCACTTTACCTCGCCGCTGCAGCCACCGACATCTTTCAGTAAGCTGCACTGCAGCAACAGAACTGAAACCAAAACTACGGATTACTTTGACAGCAAGACACAACCCAGCTCCTTCACCATAGCTACCACACATTTCTCAGCTGTACCAATTAACACAATTCCACAAGGACAGTTAATCTGTCTATTGTCATTCACCACATAAAAAAGAACCGCGCAAACAAAACGCTACCGACTGTCGCTACACTAACAGTCTTGTCCTTAGTAAAATGGTTCGAACTTCACAAGAAACCTGTCGGAAAGTGCACTCACTTTAATTAACTTCAAATAACAACTAATAAACAGAGAAAAAAAAAATAAAAATATTACAGAACAATGGACATCTCATTTGAACTTGACCCCAATACAGTCCCAATCATACAAACTCAGTCAGGAGATACAACTTCTTCAACAGAAAAGAATAACAGCATACAACTCAAGGAAACTATGGACCCTGATAAGGAGCCTTCAGCCTCTTCTTCAAAAACAACAGATAAGTCAAATAATTATCCTACCATAGATGACTCAGTATTAAATTTTATTGTAGGGCAAGAAAACAAAAATACCTCTCGTAAAACAAATTATGACATCTTAACTATGCAAAAGCATATTGCTGAGACTTACTCAGACAACAGGAACTCAGAAAACATAGAACCAGTTACATTAAATACCTGCTTATCAAAGTTTTTCATTAATGCTAAGAAAAAAAATGGATAGCCATATGAGCCAATAAGCCTAAGAGCAATGTACCAATGCAGAGAAAGGTATCTCAAAACCAAAAATTACAGTCATTCACTAGGAAAAGACAAAGAATTCAAGATAACTAGACAAGCACTGGCAGCAAAACAAAAACACCTAAAATCTCAAGGGAAAGGATGTAAACCAAATGCAACTGATCACCTCTCAGATGCCATGATTGATAAACTCTATTCTGAAAAACAACTAGGACCTCATTGTACTGCATCACTTATGAACACACTATGGCTGATTTGCTGCACATTTTTTGGCATAAGAGGATCAACAGAAATAAGACAGCTAAAATGGGGAGATATAACAAAAAATATAGATGAAAATAGAATTCAATACATTCAATATTCCACTGAACGGCAAACAAAAACTCACTCTGGACTCAACATAAGAGACACCAGAAAAATTAAACCAAGGGCATATGAGAACAAAGAAAATCCCACCAGATGCCCTGTAGCAACATACACCTTATATGCCAGCCAGCGGCCTGACTCCTGCATGAACCCTGACGACCCCTTCTTCTTCACAGTAAACAACAACACAGAACTGTACACAGGACTAGGAGCAGTCAAGTGGTTCAAAAATCAGCCAATAGGAATAAACAAAATAGCTACTATAGTAAAAACAATGATTACCAATGCCAGTATAACAACAGACCAAAAATTAACTAATCATAGTGCACGTAAGCATGTCGTCCAAAAACTAAATGACAGTGGAATACAGGCCACCGAAATAATGCAAATTATTGGACACAAATGTGTACGAAGCATTAACGACTACTCCCATATAAATGAAAATCAACAAAAATGTATTTTGGATATACTAAGTGGAGCTAATATTGACGCTCTCCACAAAGAAGACCGCCATGAACAAGTACAAATGTCCAACCAGCATTCCATGCAACAAATATCAACTTCCACTTCCACAATGGTAAACATTTATTTTCGTTGTGTACTCTAATACCACACATACATAAATTACGTAACATTAACTCACCACACCCCAGCAACCAACACACAGCACACACAACAAAATAACAGTCTAATCATTACCTCACAAATAACAACAAAACGTTCACAGTATGCCTACATACTTATTGTTTTCTTTTTCTGTTCCCCCAACAGAAACAATCAACAAACACCCCACGAAAAGATGTCTGTCTACAAGTTATATCAAGTGACTCAGACTCAGACTAGGTCTGTATACAAATTTCAAACTCAATTTCTACTACACTTTTGGTACAGCATATGTTATATACCAATAAATACACAATACTTGTCCTCAATAACTTTGCACAACAATGTACTTTATCTACACATCACATGGAGCATAAAAAGTTCACAAAATCTTGTACATTAAAATTAATAAACAGTCTGGTAACAAATTAATAAACAAACTGCACAAAATACCTCCAACAGATAAAGTACAATGCTGTCCAACATATAAGCAATTTATAACATACACCACAATCAATCTATCACAACTAACAATGTATTTTCTTTCTTTCTTTTTCAGGATTAAATACCAGCACTCCAGAAGATATGTAACATCACAAGACCAGAACAACCAGCAAACAACAGCACCAAATGAAGAAGAACAACCAGCAACTACTGTCACCAAGGGACTAAAACCGCACTTATGTAAAACAACACAGACTTTACATCTTTTGACATTCGTCAGAAAATAGTAACACTTTGAGACTCTGAACTAAAGACTGCAGTCATCAATACAGAGTTAATCAACAACAAATCACGTGAAGTAACATCAACGCCATATTTCCAGACATCAACAAAGTCAAATACTTCCAGTATTGAAAGACTTCATATTACTTTCAATTTAAACTTCTAGTAATGTCACTTAGCACAAAGTTCACAGTTTGTAACCTTAAAAAATGAACAATGAAACAATAGTTTTCCATCTGTTTATTCATAGCACAAATAAATGGAAATTTCTTTATTCAACGGTTAAACAGCTGTTATGCTTATTGACTTACAAAGTACTCTTTTTCTATGTTACAAAACAGTAATGAAACTTTATATAGTTCCTAAAGAACCACTTAGAAAACTAAAATCTATGTTGTTGAAATACTAACTATATAGACTGTCAATCACCTGGACATGAAATGGTTAAAATACCGTCACCATTACTAACTTGCTATTTTCTGTATTGTCAAACAGTTAACAAACCTCACATACTTTTATGTCTACCAATTTTCTGCAATAAAAACCCTTTTGCAAAATAAATACTATCTCGTTCTATTTTCTTTTACATTACACTCACTACAACTATAATAATTACACTTCTAACATACAAATAATCCCAAAACACATAGGCCCAGATATTCAAACTGCGCTCAAAAGTAAGCGCAACAGCAGGAACAAGCACAAACCAGTTGCACAAATGCGCAACAGGTGGAAAGTATTCAAACATGGAGCAGAGCAAATTGCGCAAGCAACCAACGTCTGAATATCGCACATACTGCGCCATCGCGCAACCAGGAAGGAGAAGCTGAGCCAAAATGTTGCGCTATGGCGCAACCAGGGAAGCTCAGCTGAGCATTCCAGAGCTGCCATAGTGCAAGCACAGCCCCCAGAGCAATGGAACTGCACATCCAGGGAGGCAGGCTGGGGCCCACCGCCAGCCATGCCACACATGGGCACAGGAACACACTGCAGAACCCACACCACACCTGCACACCCCAAGCACAGCATCACTGGGGGTGGGACGGATGATCCACGTGCCCATGGGGACAAGCCAACAAAGCATAGCAGAGCCCTGACACCCCAGCACAACCACTGGCAGGCGGAGAGTGCCACACACAGGGGGTTGACAACCACAGTGCACATCAGCCCCCCGTATGCACAGCACACCCTGCACTGTGACCCAAGACACCACCCATGTGCAGTGACTGGCACTGCAGGAAACCATGCATCCCCCAGCACACGTCAGCCCGTGCAGCACAGAAGCATACAAGCCAGACACACCCTGTGCACCCAGCAGTGGGTGGCAGCAGACGGCAAGACCAACAGAAAGTCACTGCCATGCCGGAGATGCCTCCCCAAGTGCACACACACACACACACACACACACACACCCAGGACCATACCACCCCAGATGGCATGTACACCACTGCAACTGAGCACCCATAGCCAGCTGCAAATCAGAGACCAACACAGTATTCATATCAAAATATCAATGTATTATAAAAATGTAAATGACAAAACCAACAAGAGAACTATTTACAGGAGGGGGGGTAGGGGTACAAGGTAGGGGTGGGCAAGGGGTAGGGATGAACAACTTGGAGAGGGAAGGCAGGGTGGTAGGGATGGGAGAAGTGGGAAAGGTATTGTGTCCTAAGGCCCAGCTGGCTGGTTATCCTGCGCCTGGTTCTGCTCTCCCCTGTGCGCCTCCTCCACAGGGCATGTCACCTAATGGACTCCAGGATGGCCTGAGTTTCAAGGGACACCTGTGTCAGGCCCGAATGTCTCGATCTATCCTCCGGAGAACTTGAGGTCTAGGAAAATGGGAACACAGTCAATGGCTGTGACTGACCACAACCCTGAACACCACCCAACCTGCAAGCCATATAGCCCAATGTCCCGCACCTGTGATGGCATGACACCCACCACAGTGAACATGCACATGGCCATCACAAACAGGTGGCACCAGCTATGTGCACCACTACCCACACACTGCCCATGTCCATCACAGCACAAACAAGGCTGGCAGAGTGATGTGGCGTGGTGCGATGCCAGTTACACAGCTATGTGCCCAGTGCATGCCTGGACCACCAGTGGCGCATACACAGGCGTGCTGTGATACTGCACAGTGATGCATGTCACCTGTGTTGTGCATACATACATGGATACATAGACAGTGTCGGCAGATAAGGCCTATTTGCCACCAGTCTGGCCATTTGACCTTGTAAGTTCACTCTGTTTTCCTATAAGTCTGTTGCACCTAACCCCTGACCTTCAGAAATCCTTTATGGCTATCCCGTGCATTCTTAAATCCCGTGACCAAGTCAGCCCCCACCACTTCCTCTGGCAGGGTGTTCCACTTGTCCACCACCCGTTCTGTGAAGAAATTCTTTCTCATGTTTCCTCTGAATCGTCCCCTCCAACTTCATCCCATACCTTCTAGTCCTGGAACATCTTTTACACTTAAAAATAGTGTTTTCCTGCACTCTGTTCCCCCCTGTAAGATACTTGTATGTCCCCATCATATCCCCCTCTCCCTCCTCTCCTCCAGGGAGTACATGTTCAGTTCCTTCAACCTGTCTTCATAGGACTTGTGATGCAATCCATGCACCATCCGTGTTGACCTCCTCTGAACCCTCTCTACCCAGTCCATGTCCATACGTAGGTATGGTCTCCAGAACTGTACACTGTACTCCAGGTGGGGCCTCACCAGTGTCTTGTATAGTGGAATTATGACCTCCCCTTTCCTGCATGGTTGTGTTGTGCAGGGCTGGTGGTCTTGCCCCCCCCAGCATGCAATAGCATCCATGAAGTAATGATACTCACACTCCTCCAGCAGCTGGCTCTGCCGCTGCTGCTGCTGCTGGGGCACAACACCCCATGGCACCGGGGCCCTGGCACGGCCCACGTCACCATTGCCCTGCGTCCTCAGATTCTGGCCTGTGGGAGACATATGTTGAGACAAACATCAGTGTGACTCAAAAGCAGAGTGCCCCCTGCCCCAGTGAGAGTGCCTGCCCACACAGCCATAACCATCCATCGCACAGCTGCACACACACTGACACAGCCAACCGTGTCCGAGCCGGCACCTATGCACAGCCACCAAAGCACACACACACCCCTACAGAGAATATAGGTGCATAGATGTTACACTCACCTGGCCTAGGCACTACGCCCCGCCTGGCACGCGACCGCAGCTGCGACAAAAGTTCTGGCTCCCTCCGGCGGAGGTCACTGTACTGGTGCTGGCACTGCTCAGCAGACCAGCCCTGTCCAGTGACCTCCACCAGGTCAGTGGCCACTTGCTGCCACAGCTGAGTCCTGGCACTGGTGAGGGGCGCCTCACCATACAGGCCATCATAGTGTGGCTCAACTAGGGCCACCAGGTTGGCCACTTCAATCTGGCTCCAGGACACCGCCCTCCTCCTAGCCATGGCACCAACTTTACAACAGGCAATATGGCGCCACGCTGCGCCATAACCCCATGTGGAGTTGTTGCGCAATAGACCACCACAGGCTCCAATCGCACTGTTCGAACAGTGCCGTCACTTCACATGGCACTGTCACCAGACAGCGCAATAGGGACGTACACATGGCATGCCAACAGTACCAGGGGTCAGAGGGCATACACAAGGTCACGGCAATGACGCAAGGCTACGCACAGCGCCATTGGATGTATAGGCATCCTTCGCGACTGCCAAGCTGCAGACCAGTGCCACAGTGGACTATCGCGCAGTAGTGCCACAGCGCCATATAGTGCCCAGTGCTATAGCGCCACTGGCACAATGATGGCCATGCCTGAATCGCCTATCGCGCTCAGCCAGGTCTGCAGCGCGATAGGCGCATTAAGCTGTCTGGGCATGTGCAATGCAGTGTAACGCGCAGCCACAAACCTGCGCCATTGGCTCAGCCGGACCTTCCGTATTGCGCCAAAGCGCCAATCGCGATATTCAACCGACATATGCAAATCATTCGATCAGCCATTCAAGGCACAGTGGCGCGATTAGCATGTCATTAAAGTTGAGCCACACCTCATTTGCATGTGTTGCGCTATAAAATGCGACAGTGGGTTGTGCTGGCCAGATTTGGTTACTGCAGGTGAGAGGTGAGTTACATGCTGTGTGATGCTCAGGACAATGCTCATGGGCGGAGGATGATAAAGGCTGAGGGGGCTGAGCATGAAAAGGGCACTTAGAAAGGGACAAAGGGCACCCTTTCTATCAGTATCTGCCATGCGGAGAGGAAACGTGGGGGGCTTCCGCCCCGGCCGGCAGCTATGCTCATGGGGAAATGCTGTCGACTGCACAGTGACAGGTGTCCACTTCCACCCATACAGATCACCATGACTGACCAGAGCCAAGCTGAAGGTGTGGACGGCGGGCATAGGAGGGGGCCGAACTTCACTGCGGCAGAGACGGAGGCCCTCTTCCAGGCCTACCTGGAGGATGAGCCACTATTGAGTGGACGGAGGGGCACCCCTCAGGAACGTGCAGCTGCATGGGAGGGGGTAGCTCGGGCCGTCAACCTGCACGGAAGCCACCAGAGCTCCATGCAGGAATGCAAGAAGAAGATGGGGACTGACCGCAGGAGGCTGAAGGAGAAGGTGGCAGCCTTCAGGGCGGCATGTGCTGGCACTGGTGGGGGCCCACCAGTGGTGTTGCAGCTGACCCCTACAGAGGAGACACTGGTCGTGGCCATGCAGCCGAGTGCCATTGCGGGCGTACCAGGTGGAGGATTCCAGACAGGTGGAAGCCCATCACTGCACGGTATGACATGGTGGTGTTGTTGGGGGGGCTGTTCACATGCACTCACATGTACTCTCTTTCTGTTACAGATCCTGTTGTCTTCAGGAGATGGTGGTGGTGGTGGGTCCAGACAGTGATGCAGACCTGCTGGACGTGGAGGAGGGACCATCCACCTCCGCCACCAGCCTGCAGGCACTGCAGCAGCACGCACGCTGGGCCAACAACTCCGGTGTCAGTGATACGGGTGCAGGGGGTGCACAGCCTGTGTCTCAGCAGTCTGGCATGCAGGTATGCCAGCATGCTGTGCCTATGGCAGTGGCACGCACCTGCACCATTGATGATAGCAGGCCTGCAACAGGCAGTGATAGGTGTGTGTCCCATGACGGACACATGGCAGGCCAGCACGTGCCCCTGGGCCTTCCTGGTTCACACCTGTGTACCAGCATGCTGGCACAGTCCCAGGCTGTGCCTGTCAGCACCGGTGGGGCAGCACCGGTGGCTGTGCAGGTGTCTGGCACTGTTGTCAGCACGGAGGTGGAACAGGTGGACCTGGGGGCTCAGCAGTTGGAGGGCAGCAGCAGCAGCAGTCGCACACCAGGTCTGGGGGTACAGTGTCAAGCAGTGGCACATGTCCCCCGCCCTTTGATCCACCTATACCTGGTCCTGGTGAACAGCGCCCACCCTCAAGGGGTGCTGTGCACCAGGACCGTTCACACCCTGGGGGTCACGATGCCATTGGGGCACAGTACCCATTGGACGTGCACACCCGCCTGCTGCAGGACTCGGTACAGCTGCAGGGGCGGGTTGCAAGGTCCGTGGAGGCACTGTCTGTGTCCGTGGAGCGGCATAGCAGGGAGTGTGCTCGGGACCGAGCCGAGCTGGTCCTTATCTGCGGACGGATGTGACCGCTGCCATTGACAGGCTGACCCAGGCAGTGGTCTCTGTGCGACGCGTGGCCACACTGTCAGGTGCCCCTGTACCACACACCCCACAGTGCGCTCTCCACTCCCTGTTCCCGGTGTCGTGCGACACCAGGCCTGTCGATGCCGGGTTCTGCTGTGGGCATCCCGAGCACCCCTGGTGCAAGTTTGTTTGGCAGGATGCAGACCCCTGTGCGGGCAAGGTCACGTTCACGCAGTGGGACCCCTGGTGGTGCACCAGCGCCAGCCGATGTGGCCCCTGCTCAGCCTGCCAGTGCTGCTGGGCCACGGCGGGGCCGCCCACGCATCCGTGGTGGCCATGGGACAGTGCTACCTGACTGAGCTGTCTCCCAGTGCAGGCCCTGTCTGGTGCTGCCCTGTGTGCAATGTGTGTCATGGTGGGCAGTGCACTGCTGGGTGCTCTGCTCACCACACTGACACACAGACCACCTGCACACTCTCCCAACTGCTGTCCACAGGTGCGTGTGCATGATGATGCCTGCATTGCACTGTACACCAAGGTGCAAGGGTGCCCAGGTCCTGACACACGTCGTGGACAGTCCAGGTGGTGGGGGTGGTTGGTGGTGCTGTGTGTTGGCAATGTCGATTTCCGCAGTGCTCTGCTGCTGCCCATGTACGCTGCCTGGTGTGTGTGTGTCCATATGAGTGCTCACCCTCTCTGATGGTGTGTTGGTATGCCTGGAACCTTCAACTCCCCTGACCTTCATGCGGTGTGTTCCCTGTGTGCCTGTGGTTTGCGCATGGACAGTGTTGCCTGCACATGTCCCCTTGACTTACCTGTGTTGGGCGTAGTGCTCTTCTGCAATGGTGTCCCGGTGCAGCTGGGCCTGCCGGGTCAGTCGGGGGTCCCTCCATCCTAGGGGGGGCTGCTCATCACCAACATCACCGGCGCCACTGGCGTCCCCATCGCTGTCCCCCTCTTGGACCTGTACGGCTATCCCATGGTCTTTGGCCATGTTGTGCAGGATGCAACAGGCCAGGAATATCCCACAGACCTTTTGGGGGCTGTACTGTAGGGCTCCGCCGGAGGTGTCCAGGCATCGGAAGCGTGCCTTGAGCATCCCAAACACCCGCTCTATGATGTTACGTGTTGCGGCATGTGCCTCATTGAAGCATAGCTGCGCTGGGGTCATGGGGCGCCGGTACGGTGTGAGCAGCCAGGGACGGAGTGGGTATCCACAGTCACCTGTGTGGAGATAGTGGAGATCAGTGTTATGTCAGGTCCATATTGCCCATATCCTTGTGTGCCACTACCATGGCACCTGTGTCATTCCCACCCTTGCCCAGAGTTTGCATTCCATACATGTGTACTCACCCACTAGATGACCCATGGGGATGTCCCCACTCTCGAATCGATGGCACAGTGCAGACTGGTGCCATATGAAGGCATCATGTGCTCCGCCAGGGTGTGTGGCACAGACATTGATAATGCGCCCAGTGGCATCACACACCACCTGGCAGTTGACACTGGAAAACCCCTTTTGGTTCTGATATGCCTGGCCATCAGGGCCAGGTGGCATGCGAATGGCCACATGGGTGCAGTCTATGGTCCCTAGCACGCCAGGCATACGTGCTACCCTGTGGAACTCCTGCATGTTTGTTGTACGCTCTGCCGCGGTGCTGGGGAAATGGATGTACTCCGCAGCATGAGGCAGCAGTGCGCTGAGGAATTGGGTGAGGATGCGTGACGTGGCTGACTGTGTAATGCCTGTGGTGTCCCCTGTTGGCCTCTGGAAGGTGCCCGTGGTGAGCAGGCACATGCAGGCTGTCACCTTGGTCTCCACGGACAGAGCGTGACTCCGTCGTGAGGGTGTCTGCATCACATCACTGCACAGCTCGCAGAGCCGTCTCAGTATTGCCCTGTTCAGGCGGTACCGGCCCACAATCTCGACGTCTGTGTACAGCTCGAAGCTGATGCGGGCACGATACCGCCTGTCGGGGGCATACCGCCGATGGGCCCTCCACGGCCACGTCCCCCTGCAGCATGGTGTCTCACCCCCCTCATTACAGCTTCCATGTGGAAGCTGACACTATCCATCTCCTGGCTTCTGCCCCCGGCTGCTGTTCCTGTGTTACCCCGCTGCCCCCACTGCTGCTTCCACTGCACGGCACCCCACTGGCCTCTCTGTCCTCCTGGACCCACTGTCCCTCTCTGCCCTTCCAGCTCCTCTCTCTCTCTCTCTCTCTCTGTCTCTCTCCCCAGTTTGCGGCCTGCTGGGTTCTTGCGCCTTCCTTGAGCCTTTTATTTTGGCTCAATTCCGCTACTGCGCAACTTCCGGCTGAGCCACTCTTGCGCATTGCGCAAGTGTTCGAATATCGCATTGCGCACTTTATGCATGGACCCGCCCCCTTCGGTTGCGCATGCCTTCATTTCCATTGCGCTGTTGCTCAGCATGTTTTTGGTGGTGCAACTGGCCCCTTCTGAATATCGCAGAATGGCGCATTTTTGGAGTTACGCATGCGCAACCCTTTTGAATATCTGGGCCATATTGTATAAACAGAACATGACATGGCCTGACTGAAGATATCATATTTATATCTTTGCCTGAGGGTAATGCCATCGCATGATAGCTCACTCGTGGCCCGCCACCGTGAGATATCATGATGGCATTGGCTCATCGTGAAGATAAATATGATATCTTCAGTCAAGCATCATATCCTATATATACACACACACAAAATATACAGTACTGTGTGTGTGTGTGTATGTATATATATATATATATATTTTGGTAGCGCGGTAGTGCTACCATAGTTAGGGATTGAGGAGCCATTTACATGTTAAACCCAAAATTTTGCACCTTAATAACTTTGCAACCGTTTGATGGATTTGCCTGAAATTCAGAGTACACAATCAAAACCCTACACTTGGGATCTGCCAAGTTTTGTACTGGTCAGATACATGGCTGCCGGGTTAATAAAGCGTGATCTGCCACGCGCATTCACGCTTTTCTGGAATTCTACGGTCGCGCTTCTACAGGTCGCACGGTTTGCCTAACTGGCCCAAAATCTTCAGGGAACATGCAGCAAGGGTCCCTGATGTGTCTTTAAGATTTCATGAAAAATATTAAACAGTTCAAAGTTTTGTGATCCGAGACTTCTGTTTTTCCCATAGGATAACATTACGAGCGTTAGCGGCGCCTTTGAGCCCGTATCTCAAAAACGGTGCTAGATACAGAGTTTTTGTAAAAATTATAGTCCGGGACTATGTATAAAACTAGCCAGGAAAGTGATAATACATATGACTTTTAAATTTTTTTCTATAAACGGTTACTGAGATATAAGCAATTTACTATTACAACTACTGATTTTTGTGTTCCGAGAGTCATTATTTTGCATACATTCTTTCTACTCACTGTCTTTCTCTATACAGCTTTTGGGGAAAACCAGCCTGTGCACTTACATTACTCTTACCATTACCGTTTCTGCTTGCGGTTCCGTACCCGTTTCTCTTACCGTTCACGTTTACGCCACCATGTGCGTTACCCTTTGCGTTTTCATTTGCGGTTGCGTTTCCGTTGTTTTCATTTCTGTCTACAGTACTGTTTCTCTTTCTGTTTCACTTTGCATCACCATGCATTCGATTTGCGTTTGCGGAACAATGTTACAATGCGACAAGACATCACCCAGCGGTCCTCGCTGCATACATTCACTATTTCTCATTATCATTCTTAAAAAGAAGGGAAATTAGAGGCAAAAAACTCCATTTAATGCATCAGTTAGGGTTGTTCCACAGCGACAAAAGTGAGGAAATTCGATGTTAGGGTTGAAACCCCCTTTGCACCCTCAGCCCACCCCACCAACTGGAATTGGGGTGTGCATTGAGGTCATCGGTCCTAACTGTCACCCCATTCTCCTATTCTCAGCTTCTTTCCATGATGGTGGTGACACTTGGGCCGATGACCCCAATGCGCACCTGATTCAGTTGAGAGATGAAGCTGGAGAAATGCTTAATAATTTCAACCCGCATTAATTGTTCTCAGCAACGGAGTTTTTGCCTCTATCATATATATATATAACATTCATGGCAAAAACTCTCGTTTAATGCATCAGTTAGGGTTGTTCCACAGCTACAAAAGCAATCAAATTCAATGTTAGGGTTGCCACCCTTGCACCCCACGTCCACCCCACCTCCACCAACAGGCATCAGGGTGTGCGTTGGGGGTCATCGGTCCTAACTCTCAGTAACTTTGCAACCCTCTAATATTTTCTCACCAAACCACCAAAAGGCACATCTGTGGCATCTTGGCTTTCTTCCCTCAAATTTCAGCCCCAAAGACCAAACCGTTCTTTTGCAGCAGGATGGCAAAGATTTCCTGTTGTTTTGGCATAGTGTCACAAAGTAGTGTCATGATTTGCGACACTTTCACAAAACAAAGCATGAAAGTGTTGCAAGTGCGACACTACTGTTTCCAAAAATGTTAAAAACATATTTCTGGGGTGTTTAACCCCCCAGAAAAGGCATGGCTAGCATCCTCAGGGCTCGACTAGGAGAACACAAAAAGAATTGTGTCCCTAGAGGGTCCCAAATTTAAATGCCAAGCATTTCTGTGACCACCAACTGAAAACAAGATGGCAGATTTGTGACACTACAGGGGTCATTGCGACACTAACAACTGCATTTGCAACACTATTGAACTTTTTGTTAACTTTTCCCATTGACTATAATGGGAAACTTGTTTCTGAATAACTTTTGAACCATTTAATATTTTTCATGAAATCTTTGAAAGGCACATCGGGGATGGTGGCTGCATGTTCCCTGAAGGTTTCAGATCAGTCTCACATACCGTGCAACCTGTAGGGTTGAGCAATGAATGTGCAAAAATGCATAATTACAGTATTCTATGGCGCTATGTGCTCTGCAACTGTATATCCAACCTCACGAACTTACCACATCAGAGATCTATGGTACCACTTTGAGCATACCAAATTTCAGGAAAATTTGTCATACAGTGGCATAGCGTTATTAAGCTGCCAAATTTCAGAGTTTAACCTTAAGTGGAGTTCTGTACCACTATAATATATATATATATATATATATATATATACACACACACACACACATATATTATGGTAGTACGGTAGAGTACCATAGTTAGGTTGAGGAGCCATTTCTATGTTAAACCCCAAAACTTTGCATCTTTAATAACTTTAAACTGCTTGATGGATTTGCCTGAAATTTGGAATTCATGATCAAGAACCATAGGCCTTGGAATCTGCCAAGTTTTGTATTGGTTGGATATACAGCTGTGGGTTATTGATGTGATCTGTCTTGTTTAAGCTTTCTGGAATTCTGTAGGTCGCCTACAGGTCGTACAGTTTGTGTGACCGCCCAAATCTTCAGGGAATGTGCAGCCAGGTCCCTGATGTCCTTTCAAAGATTTCGTGAAAAATATTAAGCGGTTCAAAGTTATTCAAAAACAGTTTCCCATTATAGTCAATGGGAAAAGTTAACAAAAAGTTCAACACTTTCATAAATGCATTTTTACTTTCGCCAAATGGGCCTGTTACTTTCGCCAAATCGGCCATTTTGTTTTCAGTTGGTGGTCAGAAAATGGTTGGCATTTAAATTTGGGACCCTCTAACAACCTAATTTTTTTTTGTATTCACCTAGTCGGGGCCCTGAGGATGCTTGCCATGTCTTTATTTGTGGTAAAACACCCAGAAATATGTTTTCAAATTTCTGGAAAAGTACTTTAGTAGAAATTACTGTGTTTCATGAAAGCGCCGCAAATTTTACAAAGCTTTCTAAATTGCGACAGTAATTTTCGTCGGAAAATGACAGCAATTCTTTGGCACTGCACTGCAAAATAACCGTTGGGAGTTTTGGGCTGAAATTTGGAGGGAACGCAGCCGACATCTCACAGATGTGCCTTTCAGTGTTGTATTGAAAAAATATTACACGGCGGCAAAGTTATGGCACTCCAAAGTTGACAGTTTTTCCCATAGGATAACATTACGGCGCCCGAAGCATTACAGGAATCCTTTGGCACCCTGCTGCAAAATAACGGTTTGGTCTTTTTTCCTGAAATTTGGAGGGAAGACAGCCAACAGTACACAGATGTGCCTTTCAGTAGTTTGGTGAAAAAATATCACATGGCGGCAAAGTTACGGCACTCCAAAATTGACAGTTTTTCCCATAGGATAACATTACGGCGCCCGACACTTAACAGAAATCATTTGGAGCCCTGCTGCAAAATAACGGTTTGGTCTTTTTTCCTGAAATTTGGAGGGAAGACAGCCAACAGCCCACAGATGTGCCTTTCAGTAGTTTGGTGAAAAAACATTACAGGGAGGCAAAGTTATGGTGCTCTGAACTTTTCTTTTTTTCCCATAGGATAACATTACGGCGTTCACCGCGCCTTTCAGGGCCCGTATCTCGGAAACGGTGCGAGATACGGACTTTTCATCAGAAAATTTCTTAGCCCCTCGGGGCTAAGATACAAATTAGCCAGGACAGTTGTAAATAATATGACTTTTAAATCTTTTTTCTACGTCGTACGGTTCCTGAGATATAATGTATTTAGTATTCCAAGATCTCATTTTCTGCGCCGATACTCATTATTTTGCATACATTATTTGTACTCACTGTCTTTCTCAATGCAGATTTTGGGGAAAACCAGCCTGTGCGCTTACATTACTGTTACTGTTGCCCTTTCCGCTTGCGGATCCGTACCGGTTTCACTTACCATTGACGTCTGCGCCACCATGTGCGTTATCCTTTGCGTTTTCATTTGCGCTTGCGTTTCTGTTATTTTTTGCCATTTCTGTCTACAGTACTGTTTATCTTACTATTTCACTTTACATCACCATGCCCATTGACATTTCTGTTTGCAGGCACCATGTTACTATGTGACAACACATCACGTGGCAGACCATTCCCGTCTACGCCACCATGTGCGTTACCCTTTCTGTTCTCATTCGTGCTTGAGTTACCATGTGCGCCACTGTTAGCATTTCTGTTTGCGTTGCTGTCCCTGTTAGTATGCCACAACACATCATGTGGTGGGAGGGGGCCCCGCGCTCCCGCCGCTGCATTACATTCACTATTTCTCGTTATCATTCTCAATAAGAAGGGAAATTAGAGGCAAAAAACTCCGTTTAATGCATTAGTTAGGGTTGTTCCACAGCAACAAAAGTGAGGAAATTCGCTGTTAGGGTTGAAAACCCCCCTTGGACCCCCCACCCCAACCGGCATTGGGGTGAGCATTGGGATCATGGGTCCTAACTCTCACCCAATTCTCCTATACTTCTGCTGCTTTACACATGTCATGGGGTGAGAGTTGGGGCTGGCAACGATCAATCGCTAATGCTGAAACAGAAATAAGTCTCAACAGGAATTTCAACTAACGTAATCACTGTCAGACCAACTCTCATTAAACGAGTTTGCCTCTATATATATATGTGTATATATATATATATATATATATATATATATATATATATATATATATTACACACACCGCACATACACACATACATATTATATACTGTATATATGTGTGTGTGTTATGAAACACATTAAGGTTCAATAGGCACTTCAATGTTAAACTTGAAATTTTGCACTTTAATAACTTTGTAACTGTACAACAGAGTTGCATGCAAATTTACATGCACCATCATCCAGTAGATCTCTGGATCGTGATACGTTCTGGTCAGATGAGTAGTTCCGAGTTACAGAGAGGTGAAGAAGCATTTTTCACTCATTGACTTTGCTGGGATTTTCTTTGAACTTGCCTACAGCCCAGACAGTTTGGAATCTTGGTCTAACATTTTCAGGGCAGAAGGGAGTAGCCCACAGATGTACCTTTGCTAGTCTGGTGAAAAAATAATAAGCCTTTTATAAGTTATTGCATTTTAAACATTTGAAAAAATTGTTTCTAAGCCTGCTTAGTAAGCATTGAAAGATAGCTGTATAAAACAGTAAAGAATTATTTTTTCATATGACATCATCCTTTTTGCCCTTGAGGAAAATCCTTTTTTGTATGGCCACCATCTTGTTTTCAGTTTTGCCTGACAAATTCAAATTTGGAACCCCCTAAAAATCATATTCTGAGGAGGAACCGACACATGAATCTTGCTTTTCAGGACCTCTTTAGCGCATTCTGCACTTTACTGCTCAAAAATGCCTTAAAATGTGTTTTTTAACACTGAATTTTTTGATCGGCATCATACTAAAAGTTCTTGTTTTGTATGATGACTCATGAAATAAGATCTTTTCGTGGGAAATCAATGTATTTCAATGGGATTTTCAACGTTGGTACATAACTTTGCCTATTTTGCATATTTTGACACCAAATTTTCAACATACCCTTTTTGAGACCCTCCTCATGAACAATGGGGTGTCATTATGCAACTCCTGCCTGAGTGATGATTTCATGGCTGCTTGGCAAATTCACCTTTTAGTAGGATTTGCGTGACAGTCCTATTGTTCATAAGGTGGGTCATATTTTTATTTTATTTAGAAGTTTAATGATTTACAGGATAAGTTCTATGAGAAACAATTCTCATTTGCAGAACATCTCAAGTCATGAATACAACTTACAAAATGTAAACAAACCAATAAGAACAAAACATAAGCAACACGAATCATGAATACATTAATAATGAATCATTGCTAAGTCATATGCAATTAGTTAAAACGGATCCAGTCAGTAACATAAGCGGAACAAAATAAAGTGAACAAAATAAAGTGGCAAAACAGTGGCACCCTAATATTGGCAGCACAAAATGTAGCATGCCAGAACAATGCAGGCCACATGACATGCAGGTAGCAAACAATGTCCACTGCATGGAGACACTGCACTGTAACACACAGCAGCAGGCACCCAGTGCACAGGACCAGAACAGGGTGTAGGGAGCTGGAACAGGGCAGGAGCAACCACCACTGGGGGAAGCAGGCCAATGGACACCTACCATGGTAGTCCAATGGCACAGGCACCCACACAGGGGGGTACCCCCACCCAGAATACTGAGTGACGGAGACAGTGCACCAGGGCAACCGCTGGAGGACAGGTGGACCATGGCCACCATGTGGATGGCTGTGCATGATGCAAGGGGCCAGGAACACAAGCTAGCATGTCCCCAGCAACACACACAACACACAAGACAGGGGAGGGGGCAGGCATGGGGATGTGCAGGGCAGGACCAGTGGGACACGGCAGGAGGTGACATGGGGAGACTGGGCTGACAGGCGGGTGCCAAGGCCACATACGTATGCACAGTGGAATGAAACAGCAGGCCAGGTAAGTGTATATGCAACAAAGTTTATTACAACATGCACACAACAGTATGGCACACAGTGCTAACTGCAACCAACCCCCCAACACCAGTGACATGACAGCAGTACCACCACTATGTGCACCCTACCACCCCACCACCAATGTGGCCCACCTCAGACTGACCACAGGTACATGGCCGGTGATGCCCCCACACACAGCAGGGCATGCACACACACATGTGGTGCACAGCCAAACATACAGGCACAGCTATAGCACCACTCCAGTCACAGTACCCATGCAGAGGCCCCCTGCCTGTCCTCAAATGCAGGGACACACATCCCTCCACGAGGAGCATACACACCCTCAGGCATGGGTAGAGCACAATCTACAATGCATGAGTGACAGCTCCACCCAGGTATCCCCCCATCCCCCCACAGCCCAGCCACAGTGGCCACAGCTACACATATCAGATACTGAGTCCCCACCCCAGCAGCAGCAGCAGCACAACACCCACACAGCTGAGTCACTTCCGCTGGTATGGTAACCCACCCCACAACCTGGAGGTTGTAACACACCCCTGCAGCAGCTACACAGCACCTGCACCCCTGTACCCTGGTGATGACAACAGCAACACACATCAAGTGAACAGTAACCCCTAGACAACAACAGCACTGTCACAAGGTCCCCCAACATCCCACAGCAGGTGAACAGCCCCACGCACACTGACACCATGGTGCCCCAGGCAACTGTGCACAACTGTCACAGCACAGCACAGGAACACACAGCAGCACAGTTCCATGGGTACAGTCCATCAATACACAAGTTTATCAAAGTGTTATGAATCTCAATGCACAATGGCAGGTGGATAGGTGTCTGCACAGTCACACCTGCAACTGGAAATAGTGGGCGGCTACACGCAGATAGTCATATGTGCATATATACCATACTCCTCCACTATCTGCTGTATGCAGGCTGTGGTGTCATGGTACCTCTTACATAACGGTGGTACGTACTGGCCTGCAATGCACTGCTCAATCTTGAGCTCATTGAGCTTCTGCTCCATCTTTAGGACATCAATAAATTTCCACAGACTTGGATGGGTGCTGAAAGCACAGTGCCACCCTCCCAGAATTGTTGATGAGGGGCAGTGCAGACCTGCTAGCCTCATAACAGCTCCAGAACTCCACTGGAAACAGGGGCTGCCTGCAGACAACACCACAGATTAGGCGACCGACCCATGTGTCCTCAAGTAGTCGTCCACAATGGGGTCAGCAGCTCATCATGCGGATGTAGAACTCGTAGAGTGCACCACCAAAAACACAGTGGCAACCTCCCCTGGGGACACAAATGCCAGGGCAGGCAGCAGATGGACATGCAGTGAAAAGTTCTTCTCCACTGTGTAATGCTGCATTGCCTGTACTTCCTGGATCTTTCACTATAGGGCCAGGCACAGATGGAAGAAGCAGACGTGCTGTGCTGTGCTGCACCAGGGAATACTGCAGAGAATGCTTTGATGGCAGCCTGCTCAAAGTCTGTCACAATGGTGGTTGGCTTCAGGCCTGTCTGAAATCCAATCAGAGCATTGAATGCCTGTGTGTATGTGGCCTCGGTCTTGTTGAGCAGCAGGAGATATGCACATGGGACCACTGTGCAGTATTGCACCAATGGGTGTACAGCTGGGAGCAATCTTGATGGTGCAGCCTTAAACATGCCATCAGCATACCAGGTGGTGCACTGTGCCAGGTATTGTAGGTTCCTGTCTGTTGTGAAGATGAGTGTCCATACAGCAGGAAGGGGGCACCATTGTGTGTCTGTCTGTACCCCTCCAGGTTGATGATGTCCACAGGGGATGTTGGCAGTGCTGGTGGCCAGCTTTCAGCATTTCTGACATGGTAGACACTTCTTTTCAGCAGGTGTATGCTAGGAAATCTGCTCCCCACAGCAGTAGGTATGGCAGTGCTGCAGGTTGCCACCACCTGGTGCGATTTTGTAGCCCCCTAAGGGGGGCCAAGTGCAAAACTAGCCAGGAAAGTGATAATTCATATGACTTTTAAATTTTTTTCTGTGTCATACGGTTACTGAGATATAAGCAATTTACTATTCCAAGTCTTCATTTTTGTGTTCCGAGAGTCATTATTTTGCATACATTCTTTGTACTCACTGTCTTTCTGTATACAGCTTTTGGGTAAAACCAGCCTGTGCACTTACATTACTCTTACCATTACCGTTTCTGCTTGCGGTTCCGTACCCGTTTCTCTTACCGTTCACGTTTACGTTACCATGTGCGTTACCCTTTGCGTTTTCATTTGCGGTTGCGTTTCCGTTGTTTTTAACATTTCTGTCTACAGTACTGTTTCTCTTTCTGTTTCACTTTGCATCACCATGCACATTACGATTTGCGTTTGCGGGAACAATGTTACAATGCGACAAGACATCACCCCCGCGGTCCCGCGGCTGCATTACATTCACTATTTCTCATTATCATTCTTAAAAAGAAGGGAAATTAGAGGCAAAAAACTCCATTTAATGCATCAGTTAGGGTTGTTCCACAGCGACAAAAGTGAGGAAATTCGATGTTAGGGTTGAAACCCCCTTTGCACCCCTCCAGCCCACCCACCAACTGGAATTGGGGTGTGCATTGGGGTCATCGGTCCTAACTGTCACCCCATTCTCCTATTCCTCAGCTTCTTTCCACATGTGATGGGGTGACACTTAGGGCAGATGACCCCAATACGCACCCTGATTCCAGTTGGGGGTGGGCTGAGGGTGAAATGGGGTTTCAACCTAACATTGAATTTTCTCGCTTTTGTCGCTGTGGAACAACCCTAACTGATGCATTAAACGGAGTTTTTTGCCATGAATGTTATATATATATATATATTAAATCAAATTCAATGTTAGGGTTGCCACCCCTTGCACCCCACGTCCACCCCACCTCCACCAACAGGCATCAGGGTGTGCGTTGGGGGTCATCGGTCCTAACTCTCAGTAACTTTGCAACCCTCTAATATTTTCTCACCAAACCACCAAAAGGCACATCTGTGGCATCTTGGCTTTCTTCCCTCCAAATTTCAGCCCCAAAGACCAAACCGTTCTTTTGCAGCAGGATGGCAAAGATTTCCTGTTGTTTTTGGCATAGTGTCACAAAGTAGTGTCATGATTTGCGACACTTTCACAAAACAAAGCATGAAAGTGTTGCAAGTGCGACACTACTGTTTCCAAAAATGTTAAAAACATATTTCTGGGGTGTTTAACCCCCCAGAAAAGGCATGGCTAGCATCCTCAGGGCTCGACTAGGAGAACACAAAAAGAATTGTGTCCCTAGAGGGTCCCAAATTTAAATGCCAAGCATTTCTGTGACCACCAACTGAAAACAAGATGGCAGATTTGTGACACTACAGGGGTCATTGCGACACTAACAACTGCATTTGCAACACTATTGAACTTTTGTTAACTTTTCCCATTGACTATAATGGGAAACTTGTTTCTGAATAACTTTTGAACCATTTAATATTTTTCATGAAATCTTTGAAAGGCACATCGGGGATGGTGGCTGCATGTTCCCTGAAGGTTTCAGATCAGTCTCACATACGTGCAACCTGTAGGGTTGAGCAATGAATGTGCAAAAATGCATAATTACAGTATTCTATGGCGCTATGTAGCTCTGCAACTGTATATCCAACTATCTGAACTTACCACATCCAGAGATCTATGGTACCACTTTGAGCATACCAAATTTCAGGAAAATTTGTCATACAGTAGCATAGCGTTATTAAGCTGCCAAATTTCAGAGTTTAACCTTAAGTGAGTACTTCGTGCCACTATAATATATATATATATATATATATATATATATCACACACACACACACATATATTATGGTAGGGTAGTACTACCATAGTTAAGGTTGAGGAGCCATTTCTATGTTAAACCCCAAAACTTTGCATCTTAATAACTTTGCAACCGTTTGATGGATTTGCCTGAAATTTGGAATTCATGATCAAGAACCATAGGCCTTGGAATCTGCCAAGTTTTGTATTGGTTGGATATACAGCTGTGGAGTTATTAAGTGTGATCTGTGCGCGCGTTTACGCTTTTCTGGAATTCTGTAGTCGCGCCTACAGGTCGTACAGTTTGTGTGACCGGCCCAAAATCTTCAGGGAATGTGCAGCCAGGTCCCTGATGTGCCTTTCAAAGATTTCGTGAAAAAATATTAAACGGTTCAAAAGTTATTCAAAAAACAGTTTCCCATTATAAGTCAATGGGAAAAGTTAACAAAAAGTTCAGCACTTTCGCAAATGCATTTTTACTTTCACAAATGGGCCTGTTACTTTCGCAAATCGGCCATTTTGTTTTCAGTTGGTGGTCAGAAAAATGGTTGCATTTAAATTTGGGACCCTCTAGCAACCTAATTTTTTTTGTATTCACCTAGTCGGGGCCCTGAGGATGCTTGCCATGTCTTTATTTGTGGTAAAACACCCCAGAAATATGTTTTCAAATTTCTGGAAAAGTACTTTGCAGCAAATTACTTGTTTCATGAAAGCGCCGCAATTTTGCGAAAGCTTTCTCAAATTGCGACAGTAATTTTCTAGTCTGTGGGAAAATGACAGCAATTCTTTGGCACTGCACTGCAAAATAACCTTTGGGAGTTTTGGGCTGAAATTTGGAGGGAACGCAGCCGACATCTCACAGATGTGCCTTTCAGTGTTGTATTGAAAAAATATTACACGGCGGCAAAGTTATGGCACTCCAAAGTTGACAGTTTTTCCCATAGGATAACATTACGGCGCCCGAAGCATTACAGGAATCCTTTGGCACCCTGCTGCAAAATAACGGTTTGGTCTTTTTTCCTGAAATTTGGAGGGAAGACAGCCAACAGTACACAGATGTGCCTTTCAGTAGTTTGGTGAAAAAATATCACATGGCGGCAAAGTTACGGCACTCCAAAATTGACAGTTTTTTCCCATAGGATAACATTACGGCGCCCGACACTTAACAGAAATCATTTGGAGCCCTGCTGCAAAATAACGGTTTGGTCTTTTTTCCTGAAATTTGGAGGGAAGACAGCCAACAGCCCACAGATGTGCCTTTCAGTAGTTTGGTGACAAAACATTACAGGGAGGCAAAGTTATGGTGCTCTGAACTTTTCTTTTTTTCCCATAGGATAACATTACGGCGTTCACCGCGCCTTTCAGGGCCCGTATCTCGGAAACGGTGCGAGATACGGACTTTTCATCAGAAAATTTCTTAGCCCTCGGGCTAAGATACAAATTAACCAGGACAGTTGTAAATAATATGACTTTTAAATCTTTTTCTCATTAATGACGGTTCCTGAGATATAATGTATTTAGTATTCCAAGATCTCATTTCTGCGCCGATACTCATTATTTTGCATACATTATTTGTACTCACTGTCTTTCTCAATGCAGGTTTTGGGGAAAACCAGCCTGTGCGCTTACATTACTGTTACTGTTGCCCTTTCCGCTTGCGGATCCGTACCCGTTTCACTTACCATTGACGTCTGCGCCACCATGTGCGTTATCCTTGCGTTTTCATTTGCGCTTGTGTTTCTGTTATTTTTTGCCATTTCTGTCTACAGTACTGTTTATCTTACTATTTCACTTTACATCACCATGCCCATTGACATTTCTGTTTGCAGGCACCATGTTACTATGTGACAACACATCACGTGGCAGACCATTCCGTCGCCACCATGTGCGTTACCCTTTCTGTTCTCATTACGTGTGTGTTACCATGTGCGCCACTGTTAGCATTTCTGTTTGCGTTGCTGTCCCTGTTAGTATGCCACAACACATCATGTGGTGGGAGCGGGCCCCGCGCCGCCGCTGCATCACATTCACTATTTCTCGTTATCATTCTCAAAAAGAAGGGAAATTAGAGGCAAAAAACTCCGTTTAATGCATTAGTTAGGGTTGTTCCACAGCAACAAAAGTGAGGAAATTCGCTGTTAGGGTTGAAAACCCCCTTGGACCCCCCGCCCCAACCGGCATTGGGGTGAGCATTGGGATCATGGGTCCTAACTCTCACCCCATTCTCCTATACTTCTGCTGCTTTACACATGTCATGGGGTGAGAGTTGGGGCTGGCGATCCAATGCGCACCCCAATGCCGCTGGGGGTGGGCGTCCAAGGGGGTTTTCAACCCCAACAGCTAATTTCCCACTTTGTCGCTGTGGAACAACCCTAACTAATGCATTAAACTGAGTTTTTTGCCTCTAATATATATATGTATATGTATATATATATATATATATATATATATATATATATATATATATATACACACACACACCAGCACATACACACACATACATATTATATACTGTATATATGTGTGTGTGTGTTATGGGGGCACATTAGGGTTCAGTAGGCACTTCAATGTTAAACTTGAAATTTTGCACTTTAATAACTTTGTAACTGTACAACAGAGTTGCATGCAAATTTACATGCACCATCATCCAGAGTAGATCTCTGGATGCGGCCAGTTACGTTCTGGTCAGATGAGTAGTTTCCGAGTTACAGAGAGGTGAAGAAAGCATTTTTTCACTCATTGACTTTGCTGGGATTTTTCTTTGAACTTGCCTACAGCCCAGACAGTTTGGAATCTTGGTCTAACATTTTCAGGGCAGAAAGGGAGTAGCCCACAGATGTACCTTTGCTAGTCTGGTGAAAAAATAATAAGCCTTTTATAAGTTATTGCATTTAAATTGAAAAATTGTTTCTAAGCCTGCTTAGTAAGCATTGAAAGATAGCTGTATAAAACAGTAAAGAATTATTTTTCATATGACATCATCCTTTTGCCCTTGAGGAAAATCCTTTTTGTATGGCCACCATCTTGTTTTCAGTTTTGCCTGACAAATTCAAATTTGGAACCCCCTAAAAATCATATTCTGAGGAGGAACCGACACATGAATCTTGCTTTTCAGGACCTCTTTAGCGCATTCTGCACTTTACTGCTCAAAAAATGCCCTTAAAATGTGTTTTTTTAACACTGAATTTTTTTTTGTATCGGCATCATACTAAAAAGTTCTTGTTTTGTATGATGACTCATGAAATAAGATCTTTTTCGTATGGGAAATCAATGTATTTCAATGGGATTTTCAACGTTGGTACATAACTTTGCCTATTTTGCATATTTGACACCAAATTTTCAACATACCCTTTTGAGACCCCTCCTCATGAACAATGGGGTGTCATTATGCAACTCCTGCCTGAGTGATGATTTCATGGCTGCTTGGCAAATTCACCTTTTAGTGGGATTGCGTAATGACAGTCCTATTGTTCATAAGGTGGGTCATATTTTTTATTTTATTTAGAAGTTTAATGATTTACAGGATAAGTTCTATGAGAAACAATTCTCATTTGCAGAACATCTCAAGTCATGAATACAACTTACAAAATGTAAACAAACCAATAAGAACAAAACATAAGCAACACGAATCATGAATACATTAATAATGAATCATTGCTAAGTCATATGCAATTAGTTAAACGGATCCAGTCAGTAACATAAGCGGAACAAAATAAAGTGAACAAAAATAAAGTGGCAAAACAAAGTGGCACCATAATATTGGCAGCACAAAATGTAGCATGCCAGAACAATGCAGGCCACATGACATGCAGGTAGCAAACAATGTCCACTGCATGGAGACACTGCACTGTAACACACAGCAGCAGGCACCAGTGCACAGGACCAGAACAGGGGTGTAGGGAGCTGGAACAGGGCAGGAGCAACCACCACTGGGGGAAGCAGGCCAATGGACACCTACCATGGTAGTCCAATGGCACAGGCACCCACACAGGGGGGTACCCCCACCCAGAATACTGAGTGACGGAGACAGTGCACCAGGGCAACCGCTGGAGGACAGGTGGACCATGGCCACCATGTGGATGGCTGTGCATGATGCAAGGGGCCGGGAACACAAGCTAGCATGTCCCCAGCAACACACACACACAAGACAGGGAGGGGCAGGCATGGGGATGTGCAGGGCAGGACCAGTGGGACACGGCAGGAGGTGACATGGGGAGACTGGGCTGACAGTGGGTGCCAAGGCCACACATATGCACAGTGGAATGAAACAGCAGGCCAGGTAAGTGTATATGCAACAAAGTTTATTACAACATGCACACAACAGTATGGCACACAGTGCTAACTGCAACCAACCCCCCAACACCAGTGACATGACAGCAGTACCACCACTATGTGCACCCTACCACCCCACCACCAATGTGGCCCACCTCAGACTGACCACAGGTACATGGCCGGTGATGCCCCCACACACAGCAGGGCATGCACACACACATGTGGTGCACAGCCAAACATACAGGCACAGCTATAGCACCACTCCAGTCACAGTACCCATGCAGAGGCCCCTGCCTGTCCTCAAATGCAGGGACACACATCCCTCCACGAGGAGCATACACACCCTCAGGCATGGGTAGAGCACAATCTACAATGCATGAGTGACAGCTCCACCCAGGTATCCCCCATCCCCCACAGCCCAGCCACAGTGGCCACAGCCACATATCAGATACTGAGTCCCCCACCCCAGCAGCAGCAGCACAACACCACACAGCTGAGTCACTTCCCAGCTGTGGTATGGTAACCCACCCCACAACCTGGAGGTTGTAACACACCCTGCAGCAGCTACACAGTACCTGCACCCCTGTACCCTGGTGATGACAACAGCAACACACATCAAGTGAACAGTAACCCCTAGACAACAACAGCACTGTCACAAGGTCCCCCAACATCCCACAGCAGGTGAACAGCCCCACGCACACTGACACCATGGTGCCCCAGGCAACTGTGCACAACTGTCACAGCACAGCACAGGAACACACAGCAGCACAGTTCCATGGGTACAGTCCATCAATACACAAGTTTATCAAAGTGTTATGAATCTCAATGCACAATGGCAGGTGGATAGGTGTCTGCACAGTCACACCTGCAACTGGAAATAGTGGGCGGCATGCGCAGATAGTCATATGTGCATCGTATACCATACTCCTCCACTATCTGCTGTATGCAGGCTGTGGTGTCATGGTACCTCTTACATAACGGTGGTACGTACTGGCCTGCAATGCACTGCTCAATCTTGAGCTCATTGAGCTTCTGCTCCATCTTTAGGACATCAATAAATTTCCACAGACTTGGATGGGTGCTGAAAGCACAGTGCCACCCTTCCCCAGAATTGTTGATGAGGGCAGTGCCAGACCTGCTAGCCTCATAACAGCTCCAGAACTCCACTGGAAACAGGGGCTGCCTGCAGACAACACCACAGATTGGGCGACCGACCCATGTGTCCTCGAAGTAGTCCACAATGGGGTCAGCAGCTCATCATGCGGATGTAGAACTCGTAGGGTGCACCACCAAAACACAGTGGCAACCTCCCTGGGGACACAAATGCCAGGGCAGGCAGCAGATGGACATGCAGTGAAAAGTTCTTCTCCACTGTGTAATGCTGCATTGCCTGTACTTCCTGGATCTTTCACTATAGGGCCAGGCACAGATGGAAGAAGCAGACGTGCTGTGCTGTGCTGCACCAGGGAATACTGCAGAGAATGCTTTGATGGCAGCCTGCTCAAAGTCTGTCACAATGGTGTTGGCTTCAGGCCTGTCTGAAATCCAATCAGAGCATTGAATGCCTGTGTGTATGTGGCCTCGGTCTTGTTGAGCAGCAGGAGATATGCACATGGGACCACTGTGCAGTATTGTACACCATGAATGGTGTACAGCTGGGAGCAGTGCGGTGGTGCAGCCTTAAACATGCCATCAGCATACCAGGTGGTGCACTGTGCCAGGTATTGTAGGTTCCTGTCTGTTGTGAAGATGAGTGTCCATACAGCAGGAAGGGGGCACCATTGTGTGTCTGTCTGTACCCCTCCAGGTTGATGATGTCCACAGGGGATGTTGGCAGTGCTGGTGGCCAGCTTTCAGCATTTCTGACATGGTAGACACTTCTTTTCAGCAGGTGTATGCTAGAAATCTGCTCCCCACAGCAGTAGGTATGGCAGTGCTGCAGGTTGCCACCACCTGGTGCGGTGTTTCATGCAACTGCATTGTCTTCTGCTTATGTCATTGATAGGCCTCATGTACATGTGGCACCATGATCTGGGACATGGTTGTGCATGTTCACAGCCTTGACAAGCTCCTCCTGCAGTGTGCACTCGGCTGGGGCATTTACCCCTGTAGTACTCGGAGCACTTCCAATACATTCTTACCTCTGTTGTGTGCTCCTTGTAGTACACTTAGTCATCATGTGGCAATAGTGTCTTGCCCTTCTGGCTTGTCACATATGTGAGCAGCATTGCTGCATGTCCAATCTGTACTCACACACTACACACACAGGTACAGCTGGAGGCCCAAACACGATCACTGTTGCCTGTGCATGGCTGTGTTATATAGGCCCACTACAGCATCTGGCTAGTCAGGCCCCTCCCTGCCACAGGTGTCACCTGTTAGCAGTATATCACGGAGGAGTGGAGAGCCTGCCCAGAACCCAATCCAGAATGGCCGCAAAGCATGCAAGAAAAAACCTTGGGTAAGGGAGGGAGAGGTGACCTACTGCAGGAACCTCTCTCAAAGATCTACTGTTACGGTAAGTTCTTATGTAACTGTACTATCTTACTTCAAGACGGTTCTAGTAGGTCATAACATGTAGGACTGAATCCCAAGCAGTCAATCTCAGTTGGATAAAACTGGAGCCGGAGGCCGGAAACTGCGTCTCACAGGAGAGGGTTGGTACATTCCCTAAAGACTAGCATAAGAAAGTGCAGTTGCCCCACCATTCTGACAGGCACTGCGGGGAGCACACTGCCCCATAACCCTTAGGCGCGAAGTAGTAGAAAATACTGATCATATTTATGGATTCTCCTCTGTCCTGTTAGTGTAAAAACACTAAAACTTAGCGTTTAGCTAGTGCTAGGAGAACCATGCCATACTAGAAAATATATATATATTTTTTGGTATGACTCCGGCAATAAATAACTTTCAGGCCAGGGCAATCCCCCAGGACAGGCAGCGTCAACCCCAGCTAGCTGTCTGTTCAAAGGGAGGTAGTGAAGCATAAAACTCACAGAGGGAGGGATTGCAGAAGAAAGGAGAGTAAGTGGAGGACCCCTGTCAAGAAAAATGACAGGGGAGGAACCCCCAATAGACCAGTGTGTCTCCGCCTTTCAAGATAAGACAGCAGATAAGGCGGACAAGAGGATAATGATCGAAAACAGGGGAACCTCAGCCCCACTCCGATGGGTGTGATAACCTCAGTAACCAGAGTATCGGACTTTCAGGATTGCCAGAGTGGAAGAAAATCTTTTTTGTTTGTTTTTAACACACATAAGGAGACCTAGGGAAAGGGTCCCTGGTCCCCCAGGAGTCTGGGTAACTCGATCAGAGATCCCCATAACTAGAGCAAGACTTTGGAGAAAGCACGCATCCAAGAGAAAAGACCCAAAGACCCAAAAGTGGTTTTCTAATCTGTTTCCCTTCCCTAGAGGTGAAGAGGAAACAGAGGGTCTGACAGGACATAAATCATCCGCAAAGCGGGGAAAAAATGATCTGTCTAGGGCAGAGAGGCACAAAAAATGCCAAAAGCCATTCCCTTTGTCCAGATCCTTAACAGAAAAAACTCCCTACTGGAAGGTCAATGGAGTGGGAGCAGAAAAATGAATTTGCCTAGGCAAAGTAGGCGCCTGGGGCGAGAACGGGTGTGGGAGAGTCAGCCGTCAGTAATCTGACTGGTAACTCTTCCCTACATAGGGAATACTGACTGATACCTGCCTGCTCCATCCAGTACCCGATTGTATACCCGCAGAAGGTCTGCACTGGGAAGGCCCAAAAGGCATTGATAGCTACTCCCCTCTCCATGGTAGCAGAAATAGGGAGAGGGGCATTCAGCTGAGACCACATCTAATGGATCTGTGGAGTCCCCAGCAAAGAAAAAGAAAAACAATTCAGACTCAATGCAACCATGTCGACAGTCAACAAAGGGGGGAGGAGGGGAAGGATGACCCCTGAGAGAAAAAGGGTAAGAGACCTGCTGTCACCGGAGATCTCTCTCTCTCTCTCTCTGGGATGTCAAACCTCAGAACTAGGAGTTCTAAAGTATGCGTTCACAGACTCTCTTGGATACACAACTTCCCAAAGGGGACATTGGGAATAGCTCAGTGCCGGGGACAGATAGGATGGATCGCAGTCCTCATGCCAAAAAAGGCAGAGAGTTGCTCTAGTGGAGACACAGCCAGGAAAGGCTACGAGTCCGGCCCGCTACTACAAGGTATCCGCCCTGACCTGCAGGAAGTCATACCCTAAAATAATGCTAGGGAGCACAGGATGACCGGGGGGGGGAGAGACTAGATACCTGGTCAGGGGAAAAAGGAGCCTGGAGGCCGAGAGAATGTTCTCCAGGGTGCTCCTTGAGCCAAACATCCAGGTAAGGGGACTCAGAAAACCCTTAGCTGCAGAGGGCTCCCGCCACTACCAATAGGTACTAGGGGAAAAAAAAAAAGCCGCGGAAAGGACCCTAGGAGAGCGAGTTATAGAAAAAAGGGCTCTCCTTGGAAGGGGGACTGCTGAAAGCAGAGGTGTTGTGAGAAGGCAAGAATGTGCAGGTGGGGAACCCGAGTGTCCCGTAAGAAATTGCCCCTCTGCCATTCGACAGTGAATCTGGGATAGGCAGCCTGTGGCACCTTCCATACTGAGCAGAGGTGACCTAAATAAAAAAAATTGGAGGATGGGGCTACATTAAGTCGGTCACCCCATAAGGTATAAGTGAAAAATAAAGAAAAAACAAAGAATAAGTTGTTTTCTATCTGTATCCTAAACGCTTTGACCATGGTAGAGTTCTGAGAATTAAACCAGATCTCATCTCCTCGTAGAGAGATGAGAATTGAGGAACAAAAATTGGGGGAACGGCATAGAGGGAAAGCAATGGGTCCCTCTAGATACCTACTGGAGAGGACTCTATTCTTACAGGAAAAAACTCAGAAATACTAACATTCCCCTCGTCAGTGGATCTCCTTTATGGAAAAGGAGGGGACTCAGCGGGTTGTAAGAATTAAGCCTAAGAGGCCTGGGAGGGGAAGGTCCCCTCAGCCTCTTGCTGGTTCCTGGAAGCAGGGGGAGAGAAGACGGTGAAGCACGACACTCTCTGTGCATTCCTATGCCTAGCAAAAGGCTGTTTAACAAGCCTTTTCTGATGGGATAGAGAGAAGTATTTAGACCTGAAGTCTACCCTATGCATAGGCCTAGAAGAACTCAGAGCCTTGCCCTTGTCAAGCAGACCCGTAAGGATGTCCTTAGTGCCACCCTGAACAGTACGGGGCCCCAGAAGGAGGCATCTTGTACAGCTGCCTGTACATCCGGGGTCAGCTCGGATGTACGCAGCCAAGCATGGTGTCTGATGCAGACCGCCGTGGCAGAAGAGCGAGCAATGGTGTCATCAGAGTCATAAACCACTCGCAGAGTGTGCCTACAGGAAAACTTAAGACAGCTGTATGGTCTTAGAGAGCTCAGCTCTTAGGTCCGAGTCCTCAACAGACCCGAAGCAATTTTCCAGTTGGGCCAAGGTGGCTTTCTGATGGGAGCCCATGTAATTCAAAGAGTGCAAGGCACACGTAGAAGAGGTACAGACTTTGTGCCTTAAGTGATCTAGCAGTCTAGACTCCCTATCAGAAGGAAAGGATCCAGAGTGCGTAGGCTGTAGAGTGGGATCTTGAGCTACTGCTAAAGCATTAAGGTCTGCCTTCGGATGGGAACTCAAAAAGGGAGCACCCTCCAGAGCGAGATAAGTCCGGTCTGCCGTCTTGGGTACGACTGGAACCAAAATGGGTAACTGCCAGATGATTGACGGTGAGATCCTCATGTGGGGGAACTCAAGGAGGAATTCGGGTAGGCAAAGCCTCAGCCAAGACCAAATGTTTGACAAGGCGTTTACATTTAGAGTCCTGCTCCTCCGTATTCCAGTTGTAGGCAGTCTCGAGGACATGGAGGATCTCAGTGAAGGAGGGATCCTCGGGAAGTGATCTGGGAAATCCCTTTCTCCTGGCTTCCGTGTTCCTGAAGAGATCCCTGGAAGAGGAAGATTCCGCCTTGAAACCAAGGAATTTACCCTGTCCAGGGTACTGGCTCCTGTGAGGGTGCCCTCCTGTGGAGTCTCCCCAGTAATGTGCACTGTGGTGAGTTCCCAGGGGACCTGGGACGTGAGGTGGAGGAGGACACTGCTACCTGCTGCATCCCGGGCAGCGTCCAGCTGAGATCTGGCCTCTTGCCACCAGGACTGCAAGATAGCTTGGAAGTCCTGTGGGGGCTAAGGCAGGGGTGATTGAGGCAACTGAAAAGAAGAAAGGGCCACCTCTGTAGTAAGAGGGGTGCCCCCTTGAGGTTGGGAAAAGGGTGGGGTGTAGCCCGGCCCCTTCTGTCCTGGACAAAGACAATCCACGTTAGGGCCAGGTGCTAAGGAGGCTGTCGCCGGTCAGATGTCGGGTAACCTGGTGTCGGGTAGCCTGGATATTGATGAACCTGCCCGATGGGTGTCTGAGGACCAGGCTGGGTATTCAGAAGACCAGCCCGGGGGGTGGGGGGCCCACACGCAAAAATGAAAGACCCGGCGTCTGTGTAACCAACATTAGAAATTCTGACGTCGGGGCTGGTGTTGGTCTGACTGCCGTCAGGGATGGTGGTAGGAGCCCAGGAGGCGGCACCGACGGGGAACTTCCCATGCCTGTAGGAAAAACCAAAGCGTCCTGCATTGGCTTGTCTGACATCAGAGCCTCTGACAACAGGGCTGTTGTCTGGCTGACTGACGTCAGGGGCGGAGGTAGGGGCCCTAGCGATACCGACGGGGAACTCCCCATGCCTGCAGGCAAAACTGCAGTATTCTACGATGGCTTGTCTGACGTTAGAGCCTCTAATGACAGGACTGTTGTCTGGCTGACGGATGTCAGGGATGGAAGTAAAGGCCCTGGCTGCAGCGCAGATGGGAGACTGCCTGTGACATCTGATGAGGACCCCAGCGTCAAAGGCGCGGGGTCCAGTGGAGCAATCTCTGACGTCGGAGATGGTGAAAAGTCCAATGGAAACGGAGCATCAAACACAGGGCAGGCTCAGACATCAGGCTCCCCAGAGGGAATCCACAGGGTCCAGAAAGGTTCAGCACTCCCAAGATTCAAATGTCCACACTCTGGCTGAATTTCTTTACAAAGTTATTTATTCAAACAACAGTGTGATAGCCCGCCAGTGTAGTAACTAAGCTCACTGGCGACAAAGTAACCCGGCGCTTCAGGTCGTCACTGACCCTTCATCAGGGGGTTGCGTGGGAACCAGCGCTGGAGTGGGGGAAGGAGTTACCACGTCCAGGGGACCCTCTTCCCTCTCTGATCCGGACTGAGGGTCCGAAAATGGAGGAGCAGCCGTGGGCGGTGGCTAGGAAGGCTCCCACCCTATAGAAACCTGGCAGGAGGGCTGGCCAGAGTAGGTCAGCGAGTTCAGCCGGGCATCGGGTGTTTCGGCAGTAGCCCCCAATGGACGAGCTTCAACCGGGCGGACGTCAGAAGCTCCAACGTCCAACTTATTGGTCGTTGATGCCACATGGGCGGAGGACAAGCCCCTGGATGACTTACCGGCAGGTGCCGTGTGGGCTCCCTCTGGGTGACAGTGCGACTTATTGGCAGCCGTGCGGACTCCAAAGGAGTTGGAGCCCAACCTACCGATCATGACCAGGCATCCGCTGGAGAAGCCGGAGGGCAACTTATCGAATGAAGAACCAGACTTTGAGCCCGTCTGGAAGGGCATGAAGGTAGATGTAGATCCGAAGAAGCCAGATGAGGAGGCCTGGACTGTGATCAGAGCCGGAGGTGGAGTAGCAGTCTTGTCAGTCGGGGGCCTTACTGGAGGAGGGCCTTTCTCGGTCATTGACCATTCCCACTCCGGCGCTTCCCCTTTTTCAGGTCCGAAGACGGTGATGAAGCGGAGTCCCTCAGCTTCTGCAACTTTTGTTCAAAGGAGGCCATCCTTGATTTCAAGAGGTGAACTTCCAGGGCCTGCTGCCTGCACTTGCGAGTGGCCTGGCTGAAGGGCTGGCAGTCCGGGCAGGCCGTGGTGTTGTGGTCCAGGCCTAGACAGATAAGGCAGAGCCTGTGGCCGTCCTTGTGAGGGATCTGTGTGCCGCACTTCTCACATTTCTTCTTGGTCTTTGGAGTTTGAGAAGACATACAAGAAAAATAAAGTGAACTTTGCTATAAGAAAAAATAAGGATACGTATTCAAAATGGCAATTGACTGGAGCTACATTTACCATGAGGTCCAACGTGCACAGGTTGATGGCTGGAAAGAGCTGGTAGGCGGGCGTGAGGACCGCTCACTATATAGGGTCACGCTGATGTCCATCAGGTGACGTCGGGTGGGCGGTCCCCCGACAGACACTGCTAGCAAAAGTTTGCCATACGGTCCGGACACCGGGGGCACAGTCCTATATGTTATGACCTATTGCTGGAACCCTCTGTTTCATGCAAAGGGGCAAAAGAGAGTGGGAAAAAAAGAGACCACTATGGTTCTCAAAAGAGGTGGCAAAAAAGGTAAAAGCTAAGAGGATAGCATTCAGAAGGTACAAGGAGATGCAGAGGGAGGAGGATAGGGAGGCATATCAGTGGAAGCAGGGAGAGTAATAAGGAGTGCAAAGGCACAAATTGAAAAGAGAACAGCCATGGCAGTAACAATAGAGGACAAGACATTTTTTTAGGTATGTAAGTGAAGAAAGGAAGAGCAGGGGTGGGATTGCAAGGTTAATGAGGGAAGGAGGGACTGTGCAGAGGGGAACAGGAAATGCAGACATCCTGAACACATAATTTTGTTCATTGTTCACAGAGGAAACAGATGGAGAGAGGCCACAAAAATGTAACAGGAGCACTGGAGGGAGGGAGGTGGACACTAGTCCATTTCCAGATGAGAGAGTCCTAAAGGGACTCACAAATCTGAAAGTGATCAAAGCAAATGGGGCTAGATGGGGTGCACCCAAGGATATTGACAGAGCTCAAGGAGGTACTGGCTGTACCTCTGATGCCCTATTTAACAGCTCACTAGAAACAGGAATGGTACTGGAGGAGTGGAGATGGGCAGGCATAGTCCTACTTCACAAATGTGGTAGCAGGGAAGAAGCTGGCAATTAGAGGCCGGTCAGCCTGACTTCAGTGGTGGGAAAGTTAATGGAATCACTGCTGAAAGAAAAGACTGTGGAATATCTTGAATCCAATGGGTACGAGACTCAAAGCAGCATGGATTCATGGGTGGGGTTTTGGAGGTCATGGCAAACGCATCTGATAGAGTTCTTTGACTGGGTGACCAAGGAACTAGATCAGGGTGGAGCAGTGGATGTAGCCTACCTAGATTTCAGTAAGGCGTTCCACACTGTTCTACACAGGAGACTAGTAAGCAAGCTGTGTAGCTTGGGAGTGGGTCCAAAGGTGG
Organism: Neoceratodus forsteri; assembly: GCA_016271365.2. Taxonomy (NCBI): domain Eukaryota; kingdom Metazoa; phylum Chordata; order Ceratodontiformes; family Ceratodontidae; genus Neoceratodus; species Neoceratodus forsteri. The sequence goes on from CM057450.1 coordinate 987,896,907, forward strand.
TAAACTGGGTAAGAAACAGGTAAAGGGATAGGTGGCAGAGAGTGGTGGTGAATGGAGTTCATTCAGAGGAAGGAAGAAAGGATGCCCAGCAGGGTGCCTCAGGGATAAGTGCTTTAATGTCTTTATAAGTGACATTGCAGAGGAGCTAGAAGGGTAAGTCTGCATCTTTGTGGATGACATCATGCTCTGCAATAGGGTGGACACTCCATGAGGGCAGAAAGGATGAGCAATGACCTGAGAAACCGTGAGGAGTGGTCAAGGGTATGGTAGTTGGGTTTCAATGTGAAAAAATGTAAAATAATTCACTTGGGGCACAGAACCCAGGGGTGGAGTACAAAACAGTGGGAGCGGTACAGACGACCACCAAGCATGAAAGAAACCTGGGGATGATCTATCGGATGACCTAAGGTGGCCAGGCAATGTGACAAGGCAGTTGGGAGGGCAAGTGCGGTGATGGAGTGTAGAAAGAGGGGTATCACCAGCAGAAGAGGGAGGTGGTTTTCCCTCTGTAAAGATTGCTGGTAAGATCCCACTTGGAGTACTGTGTCCAGTTCTGTAAATCACATCTTAGAAAGGACATAGAGCGGAAGTCGTCCAGAGGACAGCAACTAAAATGGTGCAGGGTCTTCATCAGAAGCACTATAAGGAGAGATTAAAGGACCTAAATATGTACACCCTGGAAAAGGGAAGGGGGGGGGAATATGACAGAGACCTTTAAATACACCATAAGGGCAAATAAGGTACATGTGGGTGGTATTTTTCAGAAAAAAGTGCTCAAGAACAAGGGGACATGCTATGAAGCTGGAGGGGGTAGATTCAGAAGAGATGTGAGGAAATACTTCTTCACAGAAAGAGTGGTGGATTTCTGGAACAGTCTTCCAGCAGAGGTGATGTGGCAAAAACAGTGATGGGGTTCAAGAACACATGATTAGGCATAAGGAAAGCTTGGGAAGGGGTGGGGGAGAATGGGCCAGAGATCAGGTAGGATCTGCGGTTATACTACAGGCAGGGAAAAATGGGCAGACTATGTGGACCAAGAGGTCTTTGTCTCCAGCAAATTCTGTTCCTATGTTTCTATATAACATTAATCAACAGCAGTAGTCAGTACTGCAGTACAGAAATCATATTCATTATGCATATCATGTCACCACGAACAGACATACTGACTACATATCACGTTAAAAACAGAGCAAGACACATCCACATAGGAGCAAACTGTATACTATCATATGAGAGTTAATTAGATCTGAGGATCCCACATCTAATAATGGTTGCTTCTGGGACTGAAAGGTAGTTAAGAACAGGGCTTCACTGGGTCTGAAACGCTTCTGCCCTGCTTTTTAGTTTATAGTTAAAACGCTCTAAGAGAGGGTCTTGATATGCAATTCCTTCCGCATATTCAGAGTTGTAGTCTTGTGCAAGACCCACATGTTTTGTATACATTTCCTCGCTACTACTGGTGCTGTTCTGATTACTCTGGGGTAGGAGAACCATTCTTCAGGGACTGAGTCCTCCATGCCAAATAGAAGCAAGCCAGGGGTATCACATATCCGTCTGTTAACCACTACAGAGACCTCTTTAGCTACTGGGACCAAACAGGACAAAGTTGATTGCATTCTCAGAAATAGTAAAAACTATGTCCTTCCAACTAGGTGACAAATTCAGCAGGGGGGGGGGATTAACCTTATGGACTGTGCTGGGCAGGAAATAAGGTCTATTTACAAATTTATACTGTACATCTTTGTATTTATAACCATTCAGGGGACACTTATGACTCTTACATACAGTACTGTGGCCCATGCCTCATCTGTGAGCTCCCAACCAAGATCATTTATCAACTTCACAAGGATTATCTTTGCTGCTTGTTTTCACACTCCTGCATGCCTTAGATATTGTGCCCTTTGCTTTACAGCTGCCATTCAGTATTGCCAATTCAGAGGACACTTTGATTAGAAAAATGAGAACCAAAAGTAAAGCATCATCTTGACATTTCCAGTTCTTTTTCATCTCTTTCGAAGACCCAAGTATGTAATGGGCCATCAGGTTTTTCTGGGGGTTGCTCTGACCTTTACTACCCCATGTCCAAGGTTAGGAATAAAGGGGATTCTGAGAGATTCACTTTCTAAATTCTCCCAGTTCACTTCTTCCTCCCCCTTAACCCAATCTTGTACACTATATGCCTGGTCTGAGCACAAGGTAGTAACCCTTGAGATCAGGGAGCTTCAATCTTCCAAAAGTCATATGACCCTTCAGCCTGGCTAAGTTCACTCAGGGTCATTTGTCCATCCACGGAAAGCTTCAACAGGCTGCTTCAAGAAACAGAAAACAATGGCAGCAAAAGTCCATCCCGTCTGCCAAGTTTCCCTACATATTCCCCCATGACTTATTGTCAAAGAGGGTTTACCTTGAGATCCACGCCACCTTCCCCAGCTGACCCCCCCTTCCATTTTCTAGTCCCTAACTTCATACCCCTCTTTTTGGTGATACTGTATCAGTCCCACCCAATCTCTAACCGATTTACAGACCTGGCATCACCACTTCTTTTGATGATATGTTCCACTGTTCCATCACCCTTTTGGTGAGGACAAACTTTCTTATATTCCTCTTAAATCTCCCACCAACTGGTTTTTACTCATGTCCCCTCATCACTGAGTTACTGTTCCTTGTGAATAAGTACTCTCTCTCTGCCCAACTTGTTTATCTCTATTAAGAACTTGTAAGTCTCAAGTATATGTTAATACATCCCCCAGAGCCATGCGTGGCTGTATAAGAGTGGTTTCACATGCCTTCAGCTGGAGCGAGAACAGCAAAGCGAAACTGAGCTGTTTTGGCTCAAGCTGAAGGCAAGTGAAACCACTCTAATACAGAAATGAGCGGCGACAGGGGACGTGTTAATATATTATTGATCAAGAGCAAACAATAATATACACATTTTTTTTATTTTTTTTTTAAACGTTCCTGGAATGTGCCCCTTTCCAGGGCATCTATGCATGAGATGCCCTTCACAGAATAAGAGCATCTCATGTGCAGGGGAAAGAAGCGCTCTGTTTGGTCGGGAGCGCTCCTTCGATCTATAATCTCAATCATATATTCTCTCTCTCACTCCTGGCCTACAGCATGGACATGCTTTGGTCTGTCAGTTGCTCCTATTGTGGTTTGTCCAGCTGTTCCTGGATCATCCTGTTGACCCTGTGCTGCACAATCTCAGCCTATTCCTGGACCTGAAAGTGACTCCCTCAGGAGCGGGCTCCAAAAAGTACAGTTACGCAAGAACTTACCGTAACAGTAGATCTTCGAGAACAGCTCTTGCAGAAGGTTACACCATTAGGACTGAAGCCGGCAGGCGTCAGGACCCCACGGAAATCTTCTAGCTAGCAGTCTTCAGCGGGACCGCTCCGACGTCAGACGTAGTACATAAGGAGGTGGTCCCGCCAGAATCCCCAGTTCTCCCGCTGGAGACTTCCGGCCGCTGGATGACATCAGAAGTGGAGACCGAGGATCCGCTATCAGAAGAAGAAAAGAACATAAGCTCCTGCCGAAGTCTGGTTAGGCCTTACCTCCTCCAAGGGGGAATGGTGGGTGGGAAGGTACCTGCTGCAAGAGCTGTTCTCGAAGATCTACTGTTACGGTAAGTTCTTACGTAACTGTACTATCTTACTTCGAGATACAGCTCTTGCAGCAGGTTACACCATTAGGGAAACTGATATGAGAGACTGATTCCCAAGCAATAGTGCCTCTAGGCACTCTGGGAGGAGGCATAACGGAGAGATCTTGAAAAATCCTGACTCTAGGACAGTAGACCCTGCAGAACGGCGAGGTCAAAACCTGCTCTCCGCCATGAGGCAATGTCCAGGCTGTAATGCCTGATGAAGGTGTGCACTGAGCTCCAAGTAGCTGCAGCACAAATGGCCGAGGTGGAGACGTTCCGCAGTGCTGCGAAGGAAGTAACCACCCCCCTAGTCGAGTGGCCCCAACTGTGCCTGGAAGGGGCTTCTGTTTGTTGTTGTAACAAAACGAAATGCACTGGACAAGCCAGCGGGAAAGGGTCTGTTTTGAGACTGGTTGGCCCAACATCCTCTCAGCGAAGGAAATAAACAGCTGCTCAGAGCTGCGATGCTGTTTGGTCCTGGTCAAGTAGTATCTTAAGGAGCAGTGAACATCTAGGGTGTGAAGCAATGCCTCTCCTCTATTGGTGTACCTGGGGAAGTACACCGGCAGATCGATGTCCTGGTTAAGGGTAAGGGCTGAGACCACCTTAGGCAGGAATTTAGGATTCGTCCTCAGAGACACTCTGTCCTGGTGGAAAATTAAATAAGGTTCCTACACATAAGGTGTAGCTCAGAAATTCTCCTTGCTGGACGGACAGCAACCAAAAATAACGTTTCACGACAGAAAACACAGCTCTCGAATCTGCAGCAGGTTCAAAAGGGGCAGCGTGAGCTGCTCCAGGACAAAGAGTAGGTCCCAAGAAGGACGGGATCCTTGATGGGTGGCCTGATGTAACACCCCTCATGAAATCACGAGAGCATCGAAGTTGTGCCACTGTGCGCTGACCATCGGGTAGTAGTAGGTCGAAATCGCATAGAGGTGAACTTTAATCGAGGAGTAGGCAAGGCCTGAGGGAAGAGGAAAGCAGGTATTCCAGAACTGATTCTCTGGGCAATCTAAAGGGAGAGGCTGCGTGCCTGAGACCACAGGCAAAACCAGCGCCATTTCATGGCGTACGTCGCATGCGTTGCCAGCTTTCTGGCGTCAGAAAGAACTTCCGCCACCTCTTGCGAGACCCCGTGTCGTATAATGGCTATGTCTCGAGGAGCCAAGCATGCAGGTTCAGTGAGCGTAAGTCCGGATGGACTAACGAACCCCCCTCTTGAGACAGCAGGTGGGAGCTGAAGGGCAACAGGAGTGGAGGTTCCCGGGACAATTGGGTCAGCATGGGGAACCAGATCTGTCTGGGCCAGAAAGGCACTACCAGGATCGTTGTTGCGTGCTCCCTGCGAAGTTTGCAAAGAACTCTCTGGACCAATGGGAAGGGAGGGAAAGCGTAGAGGAATCTGTCCGCCCAGGAGAGGGACAACGATCTCGCCAAAAAACACCAGGCCCTGGATCTAGCGAGCAAAAATTGGGCAGTTTTGCGTTGGATGGGGAAGTGAACAAGTCCAATTCTGGAGTGCCCCATCAAAGAAACAGATCCTCTGCTACCTCCTGAAGAAGTTCCCACTCATGGACTCTGGCCTGGGAACGACTCAGGCCGTCTGCGATTGTGTTGTCCACTCCGGGAATGTGAACTGCAATCAGGCTCGCGCCGTGTCGGATTACCCAATCCCACACTCTCATAGCTTCTCTGCAAAGGGGGTAAGAGTGTGTGCCTCCTTGTTTGTTGAGGTAATACATCACCACCGTATTGTCTGTTTGAAGAAAAAGAGTACTCGGCGGGATTTCTGACTGGAAGGCCTGCAGGGCATAAAGGACTGCCCTCATCTCCAGAATGTTGATATGGAGGTGAGCTTCCTGAGGGGTCCACGTTCCCTGGGACCTCACCCCTTTCAGGTGTGCTCCCCACCCCTGTTCTGAGGCAGCTGTGGAGAGGATTATCTCTGGGGACGGCGCTGCAAACGGAACACCCCCAGAGAGTGTCCCTGGGTCTAGCCACCATTGCCAGTCCTGAATCACGGCCTTCGTGATTCTGACCGGCTGCTGCATGTGGTCTTGCCTTTGGTCCGATTGCACTTTTAGCATCCACTGGGTCACCCGCATGTGGAGTCTTGCCATAGGGACGGTTGGAATGGCCGCAGCCATGTGTCCGAGCAGGCGAAGGACCAGTCTGGCGGGGACAGTCTTCTTCGGTGAGCGGTCCCTGGTGAGGGACCTGATGCACTCCGCTCTGTCCTTGGGAAGAAAAGCTTTCCCTTGGATGGTGTCCAGAACTGCGCCTATGAACTGCAGCTTCTGGGATGGTACCAGGAGAGACTTCTCGAAGTTGATAAGAATACCCAGTGACTGAAAAAGCGTTTGGGTGCTCTGGATGGCCAACAACAGCGCCTCTCTGGAGGCGGCCATGAGAAGCCAGTCGTCCAGGTACGGGAACACATAGTGGCCCTGTCTCCTTAGAGACGCTGCCACGACTGCCATACACTTGGTAAAGACCCTGGGGGCCGATGACAGTCCGAAAGGAAGGGCCCGGAACTGAAAATGGTGGCCGAGGAACTCGAAGCGCAGGACCCCCCCTGTGCGCTTGAGCTACGGGGATATGCAGGTAGGCGTCCTGCATGTCCAGAGGCGCTGAAAGCGTCCTTCCTCAGCATGGGAATGAGCCCTTGGAGGGTCACCATGCAGCGTTTGTAGGCGACCGACATGTTGAGGTCGCTGAGGTCCAATATTGGACAGAGGTCCCCTTTTTCTTTGGAACCAGAAAGAAGTGGGAATAGTAGCCGGCTCCTCTCTGGTTCTCCGGGACGTACTCCACCGCTCCGTTTTGTAGAAGCGTGAGTACCTCTTGCCTGATGAGCGATCTGTGCTGACCCGAGTAACGGGAGAGCAGAGGAGGCCTTGTGGGTGGCTTGTCCACAAATTCTATAAAGTGGCCTTGTTCGACCAATTGAAGAACCCACCTGTCGGTGGTAATAGACTGCCACCCTGGCAGGTGGTCCACAATATGACCCCCAACCTTGGTGTCCCGTTGATCCTGAGGGGCGGGGGCCGAGAAGGAGTCATGCTGTGGCGGCTGAGGGTCCTGCAGGCTGGGCCGACTTGTAAGGGCGCTGGCCTCGCCTCGCGGACGACTTCTGACTCTTCGGGAGAAGGAGCCCTCTGTTGCGGGCCGGTGCGGGACTGTTGTCTCTGCATCCGCCGTGGAAAATGGCCTGGTTCCTAGTAGAAGGAACTGAGCTTGGGTCTGTACATGGCTTGGACAGACCGCACCGCCTTCCCGGCCTCTTGAAGTTTGGTGAGAACCTTCTCTGAAGACTCACCAGAAAGAAACTCTCCGTGGAATGAGGCATCCAGAATGTTTTTCTGGACATCCGGGGTAAATCCGGAGACACGAAGCCATGAATGTCTCCGGAGGCATACGCCTGAGGCTGCCACTCTGGCCGAGGAGTCCGCGGAATCATACGCGGCTCGCAGCACCTGGGTTCCCACGTCTGAACCCATGCGGAGGAGCTGAAGCAACTCTTCCTTCTGCTCACCTTCTGGCATCTTTTCTGCCAGGTCTAGTCCCTGCTCCCACAAGGCATTCTGAAACTGGACCATGTGGGTAAGATAGTTGAGGGACCTAATGGCGCAGGTAGCAGCTGCATACGTGCGCCTGCCCATTGCGTCCAATTGCTTGGACTCTGGGTCCGGTGGCAGGGTGCTCAGATGTTGCGGCCTCTGGGACCGGTCATGTGAGGCTGTGATGACCAGGGAATCGGCCAGAGGATGAGATGCCAAGTACTGGTCCTCCCTAGGGGCCTTGTACAGGCGGTCCGCATTCTTCGGCATCGCCGGGAGCGAGTGCGGACGTTTCCACGCTGCCTTGGTGACATCCATGAAAGTGTCCACCAAGGGTGGTACCACCACAGGCTTTGGGTCCTTTTGCCGAAGATATTGTGCAAGGCGTAGCCTCTCGGGGTCAAGTTCCTCTGCGTCCCAGCCCATGTTCTCTTGAATATGCCTCATAATCTCCGAGAACAATGTGTCATCCGGAGGAGATCTTGGGAGCTCACGTGGGTCCGGTGAGGGGACGTTGATGGGAGAAGGGAATCTGGATCCGTCTGAGAAATCCGATCCCGAGTCCTCCGTCAAAGGCGAGTGGCGGCGTCTTCTGGGTCTCTTGGGGCTGGGTGACCCTGAAGAAGATCTGGACGGAGGTCTCCTCTTGTCTGGTCTGCCCCTAGGAGATTCCACAGGCTCCTCGGGGAAAGGTACTCGGCCTGCTGCCCCGGATGGGGTGGGGGGCGCTGGGGCCGGTGGAGTCACAGGTGGAGTAGGAGGAGAAGGAAGAGGAGGAGGTGTGGGAACCACGTGCTTCTTTACGGTATCCCACCAGTAGGTGAATAACTCCTTGACCTCTGAAATACTGAGGCCCGACGATGGGCTGGGCGCCGGTGGTCGGTCGTCGGGTTCCGGCGTCTGCTCCCAGGGTCTCTGGTTCAGGGGAGGGTTTCCTGCGGGGTTCGACAGGGACCGGGTTCGCCCGCCTGGTTTTGGGCTGAGTCAACTCCTCCTCCTCCGTGGCGCTTCCTGGCCGGCGTCGGTAGGTGGTGTGGGTGTTCCTCTCTCTACTGGGTGGGCGTCGGTCCCCAGCCGGGCGTCGGTGGGGAGAAGGCCTGGTCATGGCGGGCGCCGGCAGTCGCCGGGTCCCGGACCGTGATGCTTGGCCGCCGGGTGGTCCGACTTTGGGTCCAACGTCCTTTTGAGCGATGTCAGCTCCTTGGTCTTCCGCTGGGGTGGAGGGGGCAAAGAGACCGACCGGACATCGGGAGCCGGACTTGTGGTGGTGGCAGTCCCCTGACTTCGGCGAGGCCTTGGAAGAGGATGAAGAAGGCCTGGAGGTCTTAACAGGCTGTAGAGTAGAGGAACCCGAGGATGACTTGACCGTGACCGGGGGAGGCTGAAAGCGGGCCCGGGAAGGAGAGCGGTCGAACCGGGAGCCGGAGCTACAGGAGTCGGAAGCCCTAGAAGGGGATTTTGATCTCACCCTCTCCTTGTGCTTTTCGAGGTGCCGGCGGGCTTTATCGGACGATTCCCCTTGGAGACAGAATCCATGGCCTCTACTCTCTCTTCAAGAAGGTAAGCTTGTAGGCCTTCTGGCGACGGATCCGGGTCCGCTATTAAATCCTTGACAGAAGAAACAGGCCCGGTGTCGTGGTCCGGCCTAGGCACCGCCGAGGCCGACCGCGGGTCTTCAGCGAATTTGCTTCCCACAAGACTTCTTGATGGATGGCCTCCGCAGAGTTGGAGAGGACATCAGATGGCAGACGCTCATTGAGAAAAAGGTTTCCAATTCGAAAAAGAACTTTTCCAGGTCGCTGTTAGAAACAGACCGAAGGGTCGAGACCTGCAAGTCGACGACGGGAAAGAACTGGGGATTCTGGTGGGACCGCCTCCTTATGTACTACGCTCAGACGTCGGGGGCGGGACCGACGTCGGAGGCGGTCCCCGCTGAAGACTGCTAGCTAGAAGATTTCCGTGGGGTCCTGACACCTGCCGGCTTCAGTCCTAATGGTGTAACCTGCTGCAAGAGCTGTATCTCGAAGTAAGAACAGGGCACTTTATTCTAGACGGGGCCTCACCAGAGACCTGTACTGGGGCAAATTTTTTTTTTTTTGTACATCCATTTTGGCCAGCCCCATCAGTAACATTTGCATGCAGTAAGACAACTCTGGGAAGGATACTCATATTAAAGAGCCAGTGTACTGCCTGGAATTAATAGTAACTTTCAGATGTAGTCAGCTATCACTTCCTATATCTGAAGTATTTTTTAGTTTTTGTTTGCTAATCAGAAGATTATCACACCTGCACAGTATAGGATTTGATGCAGCAGCACTTTTTTAATGAAGTTATCATATTTACTTTATAAGGTCCCCATACAGAATACAGCAACTCTCAGGAACGATGTCGCTTACATTACATCATCGCGTACAGACGTAGCCGCCATTTTAGGAGGTTACAGGACCGGCCGGTTTCAATGCAGACCGAAGGATTTGTTTACACTGTGCCATAATGTTTAAACTGTAGCAACTCGGGAGTGACAGACTTCACAAGCAAAAAGACTGCAGAGTTATGTGAGTAAAACAGTAACTGACGCTGCTGTGGTTTTTGGCCTAAGATTGGGCACCCCTGTTTGTGTTTCCTTTAAGTAATTTTTTGAATTTCTAAATAAATTGCATTGCTTACATGAAAGTATAGTGCATGCTGTAGATAGTACCCTCCTGTAAATATGGATGATGTTTGTTGCTTTGTTATTTAATGAGAATGGATCATAGTTCAGCCCTGACAAGGTGGCCAACCAATCTCTACCACTTCCCTATTCATTTCCACGCCCTCACACTCAGGCACATTATGACATGCAGCAAGGAGGAGCGTGGGGGTGCAACACATTGAAATGAATGGGACTTTATTTTACTAGTATTTTACACAACATGATGGTGAGTTGGAGATTAATGAACGCCCCCTGTCGACTAACAAGGCCCTTGACTAAACTTTGAAAGACATGGTTGTAACCCCCATGAAGGCAGGTGACACACTACTTTAACATTCTGATTTACTCACACATATCTTGTATTACCATACAATAGCTGACTCTCGTTTTTTCCCATAGGGAAACCGGGTTATAATTTTGTGGTTGGCCAACCAGCTGGTTATAACAATGAACACGTGCCCCGATTCCATAGTTCAGTGCATGTGCCAACTACGATCTTCCTCTTCTTTACGCTGTTCCCCACCATCCCGCTCCTCAGTGCTGCACCCGCTCCAGTTCCCCGACACAAGCAGTCAGCGGTTAATTCTTTTTTTTTTAATAAAAAGATCACTGGGCACAGAATCTACATTGTCAGTAGGGCATAATAAAACAAGCATTTGTCAATGCCGAATGTTGTCGCACTGGCACTGGCATTGGCAGTGCCGGAGCTAGAGACACATAATAGGAAAGGCAGTGAAGTACTGAAGTGACACCAACCCCACCCCCACCCTGTAGAGAGCAACAGGCATTGGAGTGTGCCTTTGAGTCGTCAGCTATAACGCTCATGCCATTGTGCCTCACCCTACCCTGTAGACACTAACAAGTGTCGGGGTGTGCTTTGGGGTCTTTGGGCGTTATACTTACCCCATTCCATAAGGAAACACGCGGACGTGGGTGCAGTATAGGAGCATGGGGTGAACTCTGTGGCTGAACAGTGCAAGGCACACCACGATGCCCATCAGTGGCTGCAGGGTGGAATGGCTTGAGCATTACATCTGATGATCCCAAGTCACACCCCTGACGCCTGTCAGTCTGTACCAGGTGGGGTGCTACAGTTGGAAACTCTAACATCGTAGGCATGTGGTGGCAGTTTCACGCTACATTTTCTACATGGGCTGCTTGTCAGGCCACCTCATGAAAAGCGGCACAATCGCTTTGTTAGCTGAAAGCTGGTTTTGCACAGCGGCTGTGCCATTTGGCAACAGAGGGACAAAAACACATTTTGGGGCAGGATGTGGAGAATGACAACTGTATTGTTCATGAGGAGGCGTAAAAAAATTGCAACGTTGAAAATCTGGAGTGACAATATGAAATATTGGTGAAGCAATGTGCTTTCATACAAACTGTGCAACACACGTCTGTAACTAAATTATTTTTGGGAGTTTGGTAGCCACACTTGTAACATAGGCATTTTAGGACCTCCCCTTATGAACATTGGCGGTGCGATTTTGTTAATCTGTCCCAAAAGTTGATTTCCCACAGCGACCACACCATTGTGCGCCACAGGTGCGGAAACACATTTTGGGCAGGATGTGAAAAATGACAGCTGTACTGTTCATAAGGAGGTGTGAAAAAATGGCAGTGTTGAAAATCTGGCATAGAAATATTGCAAATTTGCGAAGTTACAAGGGTGTGTGGAAACTGCGCAACTCACGCTTGCAACACAGTCATTTGATGGACTTTCAGCATCACATTTTCAACATAGGCATTTTAGGACCTCTGTTCATGAAGAATGTCACCGTCATTTCTCAAACTGTCCTGAAAAGTGATTTCGCACAGCAGTCGCGCTATTCTGCGCCGGATGTGCGAAAACACATTTCAGGCAAGATATGTAAAATGACAGCTATATTGTTCATCAGGAGGTGTGGAAAATGGCAAGTTCAAAATCTGGGTGAAAATATTACCAAATTCATGGCGTTAGATGCGTGCATAAGTCAGCGCAATGCTACAGTAACACGCTCATTTTGGATTTGTCACCATTTGCAACATAGGCTTTTTGAGAGCTTCCTCATGAATAGTGGCACTGTCGCTGCTATTTCAGTCCCGAAGGTGATTCCACTCAGTGACCGCAGAAAATCACCTTTGGGACCGAATAACGGCATGACAGTGCCAGAATTCATGAGAAGGGGTCCAAAACCCATGTTGAAAATTTGGTGCCAAATTCACAAAATGCCTGAGATATGCATCAAAGTTGAAAAACCCTATTTATTCCATTATACAGGTTACCAGCATTTCCTCGGTTCCGGTTGGCTTTGAAGAGTGCAGACATGCTCCTGGTCGCGCCAAGATCACCGCCCGGACTCTGTAGGGCAGTATGGGGTGTGTGGGGAGGCAGGGTGCACAGTGGATGGGCGCGGGTTGTGTGTGTGTGGGGGGCAGGGAGACCGAGAGACCATATCCTTTTTCCACAGGTACAAAAATAAGAAACATTGGGACCATTTTCTGTTGACACAGGCATGTAGCAGCTGGGTGGCCTCCCAGTGTGCCAAAAACGCTTGTTTTTTTTTTGGGGGGCAGCTGTAGCGAGGTTTGGGCACCCCACTGGCACACAACAAAGGGGGTTACTTTATGTCGACAGGGACTGGGCACCCCTCCGGCACACAAGGAAAGCAGGGGGGACAAGAGCTGAGGGGATTGGGCACCCCCGGCATATAACAAACGGAGGGGTTCTTTATGCTGATGGGGAGTGGGCTCCCCCGTCGGCACATACATTGGAGGCAGGGTAGGTCGACAGGGGGATTGGGCATCCCAGAAGTCGGCAGTTTGGCAAGCATTGTGCCGCCATGTTTGTGTTTCCAGGTAAGCACGTCGGGAGGTCCGCTGCGCGTGACGAGCTTTGCTCACATTGCAGGGGACCTTTCCTTAGCCGGTGAGCAGGCTGATTGGGGAATGAGGGATGCACCTACTGATGTGTGCCCTGCATTCACCCAACAGTGACCGTGCCTCCAAATCTGCACTACTGCAAGATGTTGGCTGGGCAAGCATGCCAACATAAAAAACCACTACGAGCCACCATGGACCACGCTGAAGTCCCAACGGTTCGCGGCACAAAACAAACCCATTTATTTTGTATAACTGCTGTGCCAAAAAAAGGATACCCAGCAATTATACAAAATAAAGGATGGGTAGGTCAAAACTTAGTTTTACACACCTGGGTTGGATGCTTAATAATCCCCTGAGCTTTGCTCTTGGGGTTGATGTGGCATCCCACCCCTTGGGGAGGGGGGGTGTAAAATCCTCATTATAACCACCTACTCATTCATTATTCTCTATGCAATTAAGACCGTTTAATTTTACAAACTGGCATGCATACTGTATTTGTGGTTATGTAAGGATTTGGAAATACTGTCAGAAACATTTTAAATTCAGGTCCTATTAAGGCTATTTTGCAAGGAAGGATAATGTATTTCTCTTTCTGAATCCCGAAACAAAGTAAGCAGCTTCAGTGATTGCTTGCCGCTTTCTCCTCATTGGCTGCAGTTTGTGACTGACTTGACCAACCAAGTGTGTTCATGTCTGTCACACTGACAGTATTTCTGAAAGGGATATAATGAGGTTAACATCAAGCCATGAGAAGTCACTGAGTTTGACAGTGCTTAATAACATTAGCATTTAACAGGAAATTAAATCACAGCACTAATTCCCATTGAGGCAATTAGAAACACTGAGAAAGGACAATCTTCTATTGAACAGGTTAGGGCTTTCTGCACCTCCATGTAAAGCACACAGTAATGGCTGCTAATGTCAACTTAATGACAAAAAGAAAATCACATCCTTGTAGAAGGAAAGATGGAGGGATTACCTTTCGGCAAAGCCTACCATGGAATCTTTATGTTAGTTCCCAAAAACTGAACAGGGGCCATCACATGGCTCAATGTTAGTGCTAAACATTCGTGCAGACGACCTGGGTTCAGGGCAGAGTTCAGTATGCGTGAGATGAGTGGCTGAGGCAGTTCTGCCACAGTGACTCCAGCTGTGGGCCATGAGCAGGTACTATGCAGGGACTCGCTGTGCCAGCACGAGGCTTGAACTGGAGCTATGTGTGATTTCAACAGGAAGAGGGAGGGGCAAAGAGCACAAATCAACTGAAGAAAAAATGGTGTCAGCTTGGATGAAGGTATACCGGCACTCTCAGACCCACTTCATGGCAGACTGCAATCCGTTGGGGGACTATAGGGAAACGAATGGGAGGCAGGTCAGGTGGGTTGTTTGTGTTCTTGTAAGATCAGTGGCAGGGGGCCTGATACAGAGAATCAGGCCAAAGAGGGTAAATCCCATTATGCAACTGTAGCACCCAGCTCAGCTAAATAATAGTCACAATAGTCAACAATATGTCTCTCCTCAGGCTGTTGCCACTGCTGACGTGGTGCAGTGAATACATCCTTTCATCAGGGAATCCGAGTATATGTCCTAATGAAGCTCTCCAGGTCAGAAAGAACACACACTTCCTTGTAACTATAATTCTACTACTAGTATTCAATTCACACTTAGGTAGTCCCTTCTGAGCATGCTCAGTCACTGGAATAGTTTTCAAGCTTGACTCCTCCTACCACACAACTATGCAGTCATCTGGTTCTGTTCCCCACTGTACTCAGATCAGCACACTGGAAGCAGGTATTGAATGTAAGCCTTATTAGGGAAGAATGGGTGGGTCACGTGTATGTGAAATGAATACAGTGGACTCCACTTATATTGGACCCACCTAGTGTGAACAATTGGGTATAACGGACATTTTCTGGATTACCAAACCTTTTCCTATTGCCCACCATTACAACTGTACCTGGTATTTTTAGCATTCCATGAAGGCTATTTATGTTGGACAGCTGGCTGCAGTATCTTACAGCAAAATATATGACAATTCACTATTCTAGCCACTGCCCGTCACCAGTGTTCAGTATACTAAGCTTTGAGAGAGTGGAATCATGAAACAGTTAAGCTCTAACTAGCAATTAACATACATTAACATTTCCTTCTGCTGACCCACTCATTATTAACCCATTTAAACCCCTTTAAGAAGAGTCTACCTGTTTTGGCCACAGACAACAACTGAAGAGGCTCCAGCCACTACAACTCCGGCAGCAAATCACCTGTACAGCCATTACTAGCCTTTAAAGGAAGTTACCACTAATGGCCCCTCAGCGTTGCGGCCCTCCACGTGAAGGACTAAGCACAAAAAACGTCACAGGAGCATCACAGGTAAAACTGTATCTGCACAGTTAACAGCACAGTTTGTGTGAGTACTGTGTGTGGTCCTGGCTGTAATACACTGAAGAGTTGTTCTGTGCTTTAGTTAAATCACACAGCTACACCCTACCTGGGTAAGCACTACATGGTAGTGTAAAGAACAGTTATGTACTTACTGTAACAGTAGATCTTCAACAGAATCTCTTTCATCAGCCCACACCTATGGAACTATGAGCCGCCATGCACTAGGACCACAAGGAAACTTTTGCAGAGCAGTCCACTCGAGGTCACCCACGGCAACACCAGACGTTGGCTCTCCCATAAAAGTGTGGGTGGCCCCTTCCCTCCTCAGTTCCCCATTGGGCATCATGCTCGGAGGACTGCCCTGTAGGGTAGCAGGAGAGAGCCTAGGGCTCTGACGACCAGGTGAGGCAGACAGCAGCAGAGAGATCCCCATGGAGAAGGAGACAGCATTCTCCAGATTCTCAGGATCCGACAGGGGGAAATGAGGGTGGGACGGCATGGCCTAATGAAAGAGATTCTCTCAAAGATCTACTGTTACAGTAAGCACATAACTGTTCTGTCATCTCCAAGGACATTTCTTTCATCAGGCCACACCTATGGAATGAGTACCAAGCAGTACTGACCATAAACAGTTTGGGTGACAGCAGCTGACAGGCCCCCTTGGAGCACAGCTAGGCCAAAGCCAGCCCTCTTTCTTGAAGCTATGTCCAGACTGTAGTGTTTGGTAAAGATGTGGACAGTACTCCAGATCGCAGCTGTACAGATTTCTGTAGCAGACACATTTTTAAAACATGCAACAGATGTGGTCATGCCTCTAGTGGAATGATCATGAACAACCCCAGGAAGTTCCTTACCGTACTTCCTATAACAAAAAGTAATACAGTTTGCTAACCATTTGGACAGGCACTGTTTGGAAACTGAAGCACTTTCTTTCCCAGGGGTGAATGAAACAAAAAGTTATGAGGACTTCTTGCAGTCCTTCATGTGGTACATATAATACCCGAGTATTCTATGTAAATCTTAAGCATGGAGCAATGATTCCCCTGGACTGGCATGCTCAGGAAAATAAACTGGCAGGCAGATGGTTTGATTTAAAGTAAACTCAGACACCACCTTTGGTAAAAATTGAGGATTAGTACATAAAGACACCCCATCTTTGTGGAAAATCAAGTAAGGAGGCTCACACATTGGAGCCTGTAGCTTTGAAATCCTTCGAGCAGAAGTAATGGCAACTAAAAAACAACACTTTCCAAGAAAGAAATCGAAGTCCACAAGTCACGGCTGGCTCAAAAGGAGCCAAAGTAAGTTTTTCCAACACAAATTTCAGGTCCCAAGCCGGGACTGGATTTTGGATAGGAGCCTTAAAGTGCAAAATGACTCTCAAAAACATACGGGCCACCTCCAGCGGGGCCACCATACAACCCTCAATAGGTATCGTACATGGAAAGTTGACATAGCAGCCAAGTATACTTTAATGGAGGAGGACTGCAGGCCTGCATCTGACAAGGATAGTAAATACTCTAGAACTTAATTTTTTGGACAGGTAAAAGGGTCTGTGTGGTGAGAATGGCCCACAAAACAAACCGCTTCCACTTCATGGAATGAGTGGCCCTGGTAGAAGGCTTTCTAGCAGCTGCCAAGACATCAGCCACTTTTTCGGAGAACCCAACTCTAGCAATGGCTATGTTTTCAGGAGCCATGCATGTAGGTGAAGCAATCTGAGGTCTGGATGGATCAGGGATCCCTGCTCCTGTGACAGAAGTCCCTGGCATAAGGGCAGAGATACTGGTGGTTCCACTGCCAGCTGCTGCAGTGGAACCAGATCTGTCGAGGCCATAGGGGAGCAATGAGGATGAGAGCTGCCCCCTCTGAAGTTTGAGTAAAACCGTATGAAGTAGAGGGAACCGTATGAATTAGAGGGAAATGAAGGAAGGCATAGAAAAACCTCCCCTTCCAAGAGAGGGACAACGCATCTTTCCAGAAATTTCTAGGCCCTGGAACAAGCATGCAGAGAAGTGTCAGTTTTGCACTGTGTGGGGCACAAAAAGGTCCAACTCTGGATGACCCCATCTGTCGAACAGGTAGTTCAGCACTGAGATCAGCAGTTCCCACTTGTGCATTCTGGACTGTCACTGGCTTATTCTGTCTGCAAAGACATTTTGGGCACCTGGAACACATATTGCTGACAGTTCTAGACTGTGTTCTAGAGCCCAATACCATACTCTCGTTGCCTCCCTGCACAGGAGGTAAGAAAGAGTTCTCTCTTGCTTTTTGATGTAATACATCACACTGACATTGTCCGTCTTTACTAACAGTGGCCATGGGGACAGGTGAGCCTGGAAGGCCTGTAGTCCATACAGAACAGCTCTCATCTCTAGAACATTTATACGCAGACGGCTCTCCACTTGGGTCCATACACCCTGTGTGTGATGGGGCCTAAATGTGCCCCCAGCCCATCCCTGAGCCATCTGTTAAAATCTGGCAAGGGGAAGGGATCAAGAAAGGAACCACCTTCAGTAGGTTGCTGGGTTTCATCCACCACCTGACCACTTTGTGTACAGCAAAGTTTATTAGAACCTTCTGTTCCAGATCATCTGTGAGATGATACCACTGGACTCTCAAAGTCCACTGAGGGATCCTCATATGGAGCCTGGCCAGAGGTACTGTGACAATGGCTGCTGCCATTAGGCCCAGCAGCCAAAGAAATATTCTGGCTGTGACATATTGGCTGTTATGAACTAGTTGGGCCTGTGCCATCAGACGGTCGCCACTGTCCAGAGGCAGACATGCTGTAGCCAAAAACAGTCCCTATATACTGCAGATGCTGGCAAGTGGCAGGACGGACTTTGGCATACTGAAAGTGACCCCCCCATGCCTCAAACAGTTGTCTGGTTCAGGCTAGCATGTGTATGAGTTGCTCCCTGGAGTGGGCTTTTAGAAGCCATTTGTACATGTAAGGGAAGACATAAAGGCCTTCCTTGCAAAGGGCTGCTGCCACCACTGCTGAGCATTTGGTAAAGACTCACGGGGTAGATTTTTATTTTATTTTATTAAGAAAGTCGGAAGTACATCCTTGACAATTCAAAGGGCAATAACTCTGAACTGGAAGTGTTCCCCTGAAATGGGAACTTTTAAGTATTTCCTGTGAGGTTTTCAAATTTTGATATGAAGGTAGACATCCTTCATGTTGAGGGAACAGATCCAATCCACTACTGTACCCCTACCTACAGTAGTGGTAGTAGGCCCTACAGAGTAACCATCCTGAACTTTTTGTATTCTTTAAAAAAGTTCAGGTTCCCGAGATCCATAATAGGCCTCGGCTCCTCTGTCCATTTCGGAACTAGGAAGTACCAAGATTAGAGCCCTGTGTTTCTCTGTTTCAGGGGGTACATGTTCTATTGCTCTTTTCTTGTGCAAGGTGCAAATTCCGTCCAGAAGCAGTGGAACGTCATCTCGAGGATAACATGCAGGCACTGGTAGATGGGTCTGGAGGTAGCTCCAGAAGCATGTCCTTGTGCTTTTATTTCCAGGACCCAGGCGACTGAGGTCAGCTCACTGCACTGATCCAGGTGGAAGAAGAGATGACCCCCAACAACCACCCCTTGAGGCAATGGTAGCTGGGGGTGTAAAAGGATTCAGGCTGGTGGCTCCTGACGCACCACTACCCCTAGGGGCTTTTGAGTGGGCACCTGGAGTGGCTGCTGGAGTAGGCAGGTCTCCTGCTCCTGCTCTTTTACCCTTACCAGATTATCTGGTAGTGGTATGGTGTCTCACACCAGCCAGATGAAAAGGCACCCTCTATCTGCTCCCTGGCTGAGTGTAAAAGAGGAAATGTACTGATCTGAGGGTTCTGTCTGAGGCCTGCAAATTGGGAGGATATCTTGCACATATGTACCAAACAACTTATATCCTCTGAAAGGGGCACGGAGAATTAACTGCTGGACATCATTTGCAAAGCTCACAACACTTAGCCAGGAATGCCTTCTAAATATTTCTGATGCTGCTGCCTTAGCTGTAGCATCCAAAATATCTAAGCTATACAAAGTAGGTGTCTGCCAATGTCAGCCCCAGCTGTTAAGGCTTTAAAGAGCCCCTGTTTTGGTACACCTCTGGAAGAGCTTGAGCAGCTGCTTTAGCTTTTCTCCAGAGTGCGTTTTGTATTTAACCATATGGACCTGGTAGTTTGCAATTCTCAGGCCCAGAAAGACTGAGGAATAGGTCCTTTGCTCATCATGCCAACCTCCTGGATTCCTTGTCAGGAGGAAGAGAACTGAGATGTTTTGGTGCCTAAGTCTTAGACCTGTTGTGGGCAGCATTTATGACCACAGGGTCAGCTTCAGGTTGGACTGCAAGAAAGGCCTACCTGGGGGGCCATATACATTTTATCTGCCTTTCCAGGTATGACAGGAATTACACTAGGCCTATGCCAAGCAGCAAAAGTGGCATCCTACAGGGTAGGAAGGAGAGGTGGAATTATAATAGGAGGGGAGTCAGGTAGTTCCAAGAAGTCTATCAGGTTCTTCTTGGTTGTATCCTGCTCCTCCAAGTCAAATCCCATGGCAGCTTGAAGTTGCTGCATCATGGTTATGAAAGATGGTTCCTCAGGAGGGGACCTAGGGGTGTAAACCACCGAGTCCTTATTGCAGGTTGAAACTGTGGAACTAGTCCTCTCAAAGGGACTTTACACATAATCTTCGGCCTCCTCCTCCTCATCATGTACCATGAGGTGAGGATTGTATTCGAGGTCATTGTCCATCTGATCAACAAGACAAAGGAGCACGCTGGCGAGGCTGTTGGCACTCAAGGTGAATAACCCTAGTAGGCATCGGCTGGGGTCTGGATGAGAGACCCCATTGACAGAGCTCCTGGTGTAGGAGAAGGCAAAGCATTTTAAAATGTCCATAAAGGATGACAGGACGGTTTGTACATCGCGCCCATGTATTCAACAGGAGTGCCAGAAGAGGTCAACAGGGGAGGCAAGGAACCCCAGCGTCCATGGCGACATACCAGCCATACTAGGCGTTGTGGCACCTGTTGCCTGCCTGGACCTGTAAGTTAGGTCGATGGTCTGGGCAGCTAGTGTTGTTGCGCTGAAGCAGTTGACGGCATCGAAGTGGCAGGAGACACGTGGTGGGGCGACCAATAATGAACTAGGGAGGTTACATCCTTCTCTCTTCCCCCTTTCCCAGTGCTTATGCTTGTATGACCCAGACATTTTTTTCTCCAGAATTTCATGATCTGAATCCCAAGAAATGCTCAGGTAATGTGAGGAGATCTTTTGCAGGAGCTCCTTCTCCATCCAGGCTACCTGCTGCTTAAGTAGGTGCTTTTCTAGAGCACCTTTTCAGCATCACCAGGAGGCTGCATTAAATACCCTGACAATTTGGCATGTCTGTACGTTATGCTCTGGGCAAGGCAGTATACGCAGAGATTGTGCGAAGCTTCAGAGTATATTTTTTCACCACACTTGCAATAGCAGAACAGCTTCAATGGCTCTTTAGTTGACATACACGTCGTTGAGGATCACTTTCATGACTATGGTGAGAACAAACAAGAAAATCGCAGACTGCAATAGTGTCATTTTAGTGTGCATGGTCCAGTGAGAATGGCTGACAGCAGGAAAAGAACTGAGGAGGGAAGGGGCCACTCACATTTATATGGTAAAGCTGACCTCTGACATCATCATGGGCAGCCCCTAGTAAACTGCTTGCAAAAGTTTCCAAGTGGCCCTAGTACCCGGCAGCTTATAGTTCCATAGGTATGGCCTGATTAAAGCAATATCCTCAAGAAGATCTCTAGTATTCTGTGCTACGATCAAGCCTACAGCCACACCCTATCTGGGTGAGCCCTCGAGTAGTTTTAACTGTTGTTATTTTGTGCTATAACCAAGCTCTGCAGCTACACCCTCCTGTCTGGGTGAGTACTAAGGTAGTTTTACTTTATCTCTGTTTTTATATGCTATAGCTGACCCTTACAGCTAGACCCCATCTGGTCGAGCTCTATGACTTAAATTAGATGTATGCTTAGTATAGATCTTTATGGGGGTGGGGTGTAGAGACTAGGCAGTCAACTGTGCCAGCTGTGGGGCGCGCTTCTCTAGGGATATGCTCTGGAGGAGGGGGCACTGCCCTATCTGCAGGACCTTGGCAGAATTCCAAGCTCAGCTGGTGACAGAAAGGATAGAGATAGTTCAGCTAGGTCAACAGTAGCCACCCCCACCCTACTCTCTCCCACAGAGCCACTGGTCTAAGAGGTGGAGAGTTGTTGGGAGGAAAGCAGGGTTAGCCAGAAGGAGGTTGTCCAGCCCTCACCATCCAGATGGCAAATAGTTTAACACCCTAGAGGAGGTTCAGGCACTCGGCTCTGTTGGAGGGGTCTTCCAGTCAGTTGATGGGGAAGGGCACGGCAACATGTTGGCACCCAAGGGGAGCAACTCTGCCAGGAGAATCTTAGTGGTGCGGACTGCAACCGAGAGCTGAAGTCCTTGATTTTAGAAGGGAAGACTTCAATAGGTTGAAGGAGCTGGCAGGGGTGGACAACACATGTGGGGTGGAAGAGATATGGGGGGCAATTAAGGTATGCATGAGAACATTAACTAAAAGAACAGTTTCAAGAGACCACTATGGTTCTCTGCAAGGGTCAGAGAGCGATGAGGTCAAGAAAAAGACCATCTACAAATTTAAAGAAAAGCCGGGGGAGGAAGAATGGGCAGAATATTTGCTAAAAAACAGGAGGCAGAGAGAGTGGTTAGGCAAAAGCAGACACGGAACTGCATACTGTGGAGGGGGTCAACAGCGGAGAAAAACAGTTCTTCAGGTATATTAGTGAAAAAAGGAGAGGCAATTTTGAGGATAACAGAGCAGGATAATGAGATTGAGGCAGACAAGCAAAGGGATGCCATCCTTAATGATTACTTTTTGCTCAGTTTTCACTAGGGAGGACAGTGTACCCTTGCCAGAGAGTGACATCAAAGTGGCCATTAAGCGGGTCCTGGAGATGACATAGGCAGCATTTACTAGCGAAAGCATCCTGAAAGGGCTAGCAGCCCTAAAGATTGATAAGGCCCCAAGACCAGATGGGTTGCATTTGAGGATACTCAGGGAATTGGCAGCGGAAGTGGCTGACCCCTGGTAGGTCTATCATACAGCAAAGGAGAGGGGTGGTTCCGAAGGATTAGAGGGTGGTGGATGTAGTTCTGCTCCATAATAGGGGGAGACAAGGAACAAACAGGGAACTACAGACCTGTCAGTCTTACCTCTACTGTAGGAAAACTGATGGAGTCACTGGTCAAAGATCTTGTGGACTCAAGACAAAGGTCTGACATATACTGATAATCTGTTTCAGATTTCAAAAGGTTTGATAAGATCGCAGCAGGAGATGTTTAAGAATAATTTAGACGGGAAAGGCATAAAATGTTTCAAAAACAGTGATGATCAGAAGGATGGCTCTGGGGAACATCAGTATGGTGATCCCAGGAATTAGATCATTAAAGGCAGGGGACAACAGGAGAAATATGTTTCCATAAAGGAATAAGATGGCTACTTAGATAGTAAAAGCACTCTCGCTTAATATAAATGGGCTTAACAACCCCATTAAAAGGGCCAGACTGTTTCAATACATCAAGAAACACCCCAGTGATTTTTATCATCTCCAGGAAACACATTTAACAGACACCAAGCATGCAAAATTGAACTGGGGGGGGGGGCAGGTTTTTGGTGTATGCGTCATCCTTTCCTATGTATGTATCTATAAAGGGAAATGACGAGGAGTAGCCATTTTAACACCTAGGACATCTCCTTTTCATTTAGAAACAGTACGTAGATTCAGAGGGAAGGTATGTAATCTTAAAGGTACCCTTTATGAGACAAAAGTCACGTTAGTGGAACGTATTTTCCCCCTCTTACATCGGTTTGTCTTTTTAAAAGATTTTTTGCAAAGTTCCTAGACACTATGTACGGATGTCTTATTATAGTGGGAGATATCAATTTAACTTTGACACCTCAGTTGGACTCCTCTGCACCTTCCAAATATAGGCTAACATCAGCTCAAAGATTATTTATCTCTCAACTTGGAGCATTGGATCTAATCGATGTATGGAAACATTTTTATCCTCTTTCTGGGGGATAAACATTTTTCTCCCCTAGACACAACTCTTACTCAAGACTGGACTACTTTATGATTTCAAAAGAACATTTGGACTGCTTACAAGATTTAACTATAGGACCTAGATTTCTTTCTGATCATTCTCCTCTATTTTGAGACTAGATTTTAAAATACCAAGGAAATCCACTGGGTGGCGCTTGAATACATCTTTTCTTAAGGATAAAGCTTTTAGGGACAGCTTTAACTCAAAAATAGCTCCGGTTATTGCAGATAATTCATCCCAGGAGACATCCAGCACAATAGTTTGGGATAGTATGAAGGTTGTGATCAGGGGAGAGATAACTGCGTATTCAGCATACAAGAAGAGATATTGGGAAACACAATATGGTTAACTACATGAGAAACTAAGAGAAATGCAAACAAAGTTTATCCCTATTACCACAGAGGCCTAAACCTAGATTAATCAATCAGACAAAGGCTGAGCTCCAGAAACTTTTAGACGAAAAAACACAACAGGCGCTATTTTACTTGAAAACATATCGGTATGAGGGAGGGCCAAAAGGGGCGAGAAATTTAGCCCGGAGGCTTAGGGGACATAGGACAGCCACAATCATAACACATTTAGTGGATCCGGAGAGAAAAACAAGCGCTCTTAACTCACAGCAGATACTGCAATTGTTCCAGAAATATTATAGACAGCTATATGAGAAACCACAAGGTCCAGAATTTAACAAAGTTGAGGATTTTTTTTTACCCCCTTACACTAAGAAAGCTAACTAAGGATATGGAAACCAGATTAAAAGCCCCTATCAGATCAGAGGAAGTCAGACATGCCATAAAAGAAAGTAAATCTTTAAAAAACCCTGGTCCAGATGGATTTCCGTCAGAGCTGTACAAGACCTTTAGTAAACAACTGACTCCTTTACTACTAAACACCTTTTTAGAAATTCAACAGGAGGGTCCCCCTCCTCCATCATGGGATTACACTAATATTTCACCTATCTTAAAAGTAGGCAAACCAACAGATTTAACTACCTCATATAGGCCAATATCCATATTAAACATGGACAAGTTATTTATGTCCATATGGGCACACAGACTAGAGGAAATGTTACCATATTTGATTAATTCAGATCAATTTGGGTTCATTCGAGATCAGAGAAACTACAGATAATATACACAGAATGATTCATTTGTTGGACCACTTAAATCAGAGACAGATGCAGGCAGTGTTGCTCCAGTCTTGACGCAGACAAGGCTTTTGATCACGTCAGTTGGCCTTTTTTATGGGAAACTTTATGCAAGTTTGGATTCCCTGGGGAATTCTCTAGCATGATACAGAGAATTTATATTTCTCCGAAGGCATATGTTAAAGTGAATGGACAGTTATCTTCAATGATACAGCTGGGAAGGGGAACTAGGCAGGGTTGCCCACTTTCCCCCTTACTGTGTGCCATATACATTGAGCTATTGGCTGAAGCCATAAGGCAACATCCTAATATTCAGGGGGTCCCTTTAGGAGGGAGGAATTTTACCAAATCATTATATGCAGATGACGAATTATTAACACTCCTAGAACCTGAAAAGTCCATTCCTGCTACCCTGTAAGTGATAGATAAGTTTTCAGAAATAGCCAGATACAAAATAAATATACAAAAAACAAGAGTTATTATCTTTAAATTTCACCCCCTCTTAGTCTCTGAAGAACCAGATCCCTCTGAAATGGAGAAATAATAAGATTAAATATTTGGATGTAAATATTCCCCAAAAACTGGAACATTTGGAACTGTTTAATTTAGAGCCCCTATCGATAGAGATAGAGAACTTAGTTGGGAATTGGACACGCCAGGTATTATCTTTTTCAGCTCGAATACAAGCTATTCAGATGACCTTGTTTCCTAAGATATTATATTTCCAGACTTTACCGATTATTCCATCACAATTCTACTTCGCATCCTGGGCTAGAATTTTTCGAGGTTTGTATGGGATGGGCAGCAGCCAAGGGTCAGATGGTCTCTGTTACAGTTACCACTGGCAAAGGGGGGCTGTAATCTTCCACACCTTAGAGATTACCATAAGGCAGTAACATGTAAAACAGTGATGACATGGCTGAACCCTCAGGTAGAGAAACCATGGAAATTTATTGAATTTATACTAAATGATCATGTAAATGTTATCCCTATTATAGTTGCCCCCCAAAATTCTTATCCACAGTTACAAAACTTCACATTTGGAACCCGTTATACGTTAAAGGCTTGGTATGAGCTAAGGGCGTCTACTACATTAACTGAAGTTTTTGGTTATTTTAAACTAATCAGTACAGAAAGTGTATCTTTGGATATGGGTGCTGTTCGGGTCCATCAAGAATGGCAGAAAAAAGGTTTGCTTTTGTTATATCAATATCCGGATGTAAATGGAGTACTGCCTTTTGCCACACTACAGGCAAAATATCAATTCCCCCATACACAACATTACAGATATTTACAGATTCGGACATTTATACAGAAATAATTAGCATTAAATACTCTGCCCTCTCTCATACCTATGCTGATGTCCCTTTTAAGGGACGCGACAGAAGGCAGGGAACACATTCACTTAATTGGACAAATATATAACGCAATAAGAGACTTTTGGAAGGAATCCACTAAGGGTATCTTGGGGAGATGGAATAGAGAATTAGGGACTCTGATAACTTATGAGAAATGGTTGGAACTTATTCCTCACTCAATGAGAGTATCACAGTCATCATACTGGTCAGAATATATATATGGAAATGTTGTAGTAGATATTTTTATACCCCTGACAAAATTGCTAAATTTGTATCTATGAGGCATGGCCTTTGTTGGAGAGAGTGTGGAGAAAAAATGGCAAATATAACATATTTTTTGTGCTTGTACGAAAGTTACCCAATACTGGTTAGGTATAGAAAACAGCATACAGAATATTGTGGAACCAGAAATTCAATTATCCAATCAGATGATTCTGCTTTATATTGGGAAAGACGGAAAAGTTCCACCAAGTAGAAGCAAGTTATACTTGTAACCGGTAGCAGCTAAAAAGGTTATAACTCACCTAGGGTGAACGGCTAAAGTACCCACCCTCTCTCATTGGCATTCATTGATGACTGAGCTATATTATCTGGAGAGAATAGTAGCTTCTAGAGCCGGAAGGATGTCACAATTTGAGCTCCAGTGGAGGCTATGGGTTTTCTATATCTCGCCTCTGGATGAAGCATTTGTTCCCTGATAGAGCTATTTGAAAGTAAACAAGTTTTGTAGGATATGAATTTTGATCTAGTGTCATTTGATATATAACAGAATGATGTTGTAGAAACATGAATTGCTACCCTAAAGAACATTCCATGTGTTGTAAGACAAAAGAGCAATACTGTATAGATGAACTCCTGCTGTCATATACTGTATATAACTATATGAAAATAAATATAAAAAAAGATCTTGTGGACCACTTGAGAGCAACGTGTCCAAGATAGTAAGCAGCATGGATTTGTGGCAGGGACTAAGACTAACCTGAAAATTTTCTTTGACTGGATGACAAGGGAATTGACTGGGGCCATGCTGTAGATTTGCTCTTACTTTGCCTTCAGCAGGGCTTTCAACTCGGTATCCTGCAGACACTTGCTGAAGAAAGTGGAGGTCTGGGTGTAACTAAGGTCATAGTAAACTGGGTAAGTAACTAGTTAAAGGAGAGGCAGCAGAGGTAGTGATCAATAGGGTTAAATCAGAAGAGAGAGAACTCACAGTGGCGTTCCACAGGGATCTGTCCTGGGTCTGGTCCTCTTCAATACATTCATCAGTGACACTGGTGAAGAATCCAGGGTGAGCTGTGTTTCTTCACAGATGACACTAAACTATCACGGGAGGGTGGATTGTGATGAGGGAATAGAGGAAATGTAGAGACTTGCAAAAGCTGGATGGGTGGTCAAGGGTTTGGCAGCTTAAATTCAATACCAAAAAGTGCAAGGTGATGCAGCTAGGGAACCAGAACCCCAGGACAGAGTACTAGATGGAAGGGGTAAGACTCAGTTCCACGGCTGAGAAACCACACCTTCGAATTATCATCACGACTCCCTAATGCAATCAAGTCAGTGCAACAAGGCTTATAGCAAGACAGACGGGATGCTTGGATGTATCAGGAGGGGTACGGATAGCAGAAAAAGGGTGGTAATACTTCCCCTGTATAGATCCTTGGTGAGGCCACACCTGAGTACTGCACTCAGTTCTGGGGCACCATCTTAAGAAGGATAGTGATAGACTCGAGACGGTGTAGTGCAGGGTAACAAAAATGATTCTGGGCCAGCAGGGCATGTCCTATGAGGCGCTCCTCTAAGCATCAAAGATGTAATCACTGGAGACCAGAAGGGAGAGGCGAGACATGAGAGAACTTCAAATTCCTACAAGGAATTAACAGGGTGAACTGCAGGTAACTATTTAACTTGTATACTTGCTCATGGTCACATGGCTATGAGTAGAAGATAACAGGAGGGAGGTTCAGGAGGGACATGAGGAAATACCAGTTTACTGAAAGGGTGGTGCAGCCATGGAACAGGCTGCAAGCCAAGGTGGTGGGTGCAAAACAGGGTAGTGGCTTTATGCATGGCTGGGACAGAACGAGGAATATTGAGGTTGCTCAAGACATCAGAATTGGGGAGGAGAATGGGGAAGTGGAGAGGGCTAGCACCCTGGAGGAACAGTAGGCCCCAAGGCCAAAACAGGGAACTCCAGCAGACTGGATGGACTGCTGGTCTTTTTCTGCCACCACTGTCTATACTTCTGTTTCTCAGTTAATAGACACCTCTGCTAAATATGTTACTGTATTAAGGTCATATGGTTAGAACTTGATCCATACCTGGAGTCAAGTAAGTCAGCTCTGTGCGTGGTCAGGTGGTTGTTGTCAACTGGGTAAGGAAAGTGCGAACAAGCTGGGAACACATGCTAAAACAATGGTCAGAATTTTCTTTACTGTGGTTGTAGTCTGCTGTTGTTGGCTGGCTAGGTGGGTGAAACTGGAGCAGCGCCATGGTTGTCAGCTGGGGATTAGAACAAGCAATATGGTTGTCGCCGGCTGGGGAATGAGAATGAAGCTAAAAAACAAGCAAAGAAAAGATAACTTTAAACTGACATTGCTGTTAGCTGGGGAGATGAGAATGAGAGGCGTGGTTGTTCTTGACTGGGGGGGATGAGAACGAGTGGTGTGGTGGTTGTCGGCTGGGGGGAAGAGAACGAGAATGATGCTAAAAAAGAAGCAAAAGAAAGCAAACTTTAAATTGACAAAACAGCAGAAAGGTCAGAGACTGAAGTCAGAGTTAGGAAACAAAATGTAATCATACAAACAACTGAAACTCCTGCCAAAATAGACCAACTGGATATCCTGAACAGCCACACAGAGTGGTCCATTTTAAGTGGCTTGCACTGTAGTAGTAGTAGTAGTATAACTATGGTCACAAGTAACCTATTCTTCCATCTAGATTCAGTTCACTATCCACACTTAGGCAGACTCCTAGAAGTCCTCTGGAGAAGGTGAAGCACTTGCCCAATATTTAGGCATATAAGAGACTGAAGGGCTGAGGAACCACCAGCAGCATCCTGCCGGACTGAGCATGTTGATGCTGTAACGGATATGAATGTGTGCACATCAGACCAGGCAGCGCCTCACAAGAGCAGCAGAGGCAGCAGTATGTCGTGTGGAATGAGTGTTTCACCTTTCAGAAGGCTCTGTCCCACCAAATGGTAACACAGAGTTATGCAGGATGTGATCCACCTGCCAATGATCTGTTTAGCTACCAGTCTGTCTAGAGCAGCTTCAGCTTAGGTAACAAACACCTGGTGAGGCTCACTATGAAATTATGCTATATACTCACAGAAGCAGTGCAAGGCCCTGTGGACATCAAATGTTTGAGCATCGATTTGCTCCTATGTATGTCTGAAGCTTAGTTTAATAAACATGATATTTAAAAAAAAAATGTTTGGAGCATCTGTTAAGCACTCAAAATATGAGGCTTCAGAAAAGAATCAAAGGCAGTATTAAGGCCTGGTTCAGATGGAATTCAGAAACCACGCTGAGCAGGAATTTCACACGAGGCGTAAGATGACCTCGTCCTTCTGGAAACCGATGGTGACTCCACAGATGGCACCTGGTCTTCACTCACCCATATGGCCGATGTGATGGTGACCAAAAGTGTCATCTTACATGAAAAATGTGACATATGGCACTTGTCTACAGGCTGAAATGGCTTGCCTATAAGCCAAGTTAGCACCAACTGTAAGTTCCACAGTTGACAGTTCACATACTGAGGGGACAGGCGCTTTAGCCTCTTAAAAGCTGGCAAACATGTGACCATCCCCTCAGACTTCATGAACAGGTCAGAACTGTGTAGGAGTAGCTGTGGTGGCTTGCTGCTAAGTAGATCCTGATACCAGAACTGGTGAGGCCAGACTAGACTCATCATCATCATCAGAAATGTCTGATCCCTCTGGACCTTGAGGAACACACTAAGACCAGACAAACGCAACCCCCAGAAGAGCATCCTGCTGAGGAGGATAGGCACAAAACAGCTTCCTGTTTTCCCAGGAGGCAAATAGGTCCACTGACAGTGTTCCCCAGAGAAAGAACACCTGTGATGTCACCTGTAGATGTAGCGATTACTCATGGGATGCCTCCCCCACATGACTGAGGGTATGTCTGCCTGCTGGTTCTTCACTCACACCACATGGACTGCCAAAAGATCTGCTTGTAGTAAGTCAGAGACCATGTCATCAATACCGCCTGACACAGCTGAAAGGAGTTCATGCAGTTCTGCTTGTTCAGGTGAAACATGGTGGTCATGTTGTCTGTATGTACCTGGCAATCCAGCCATTAAACAGTGTAACAAACTGCAACAGTACTAAGTGGACTGCACAGAGTTCCAGCAGATTAAGGTGCATCATGGAGGCATCTGAAGCCAAGCATAACTGAGGAATCTGGACTAACTGGATTCCCTTCAAGAGGTTATATGTGTGTGTGTGGGGGGGTAGACAGCCACCACAGGATGTTATCTAGGATCAGGTGGGTCACCTAAACTGGCAGGTCAGGGCTGAGTGCAGTTGGGACCACTGGCGCACAAAATCCCACTGAATGATTCCCATGCCCCAGCAGGCCAAGTAGACCATGGCCAAGGTAGATGCCACTAAGCACATGAGCTTGAGAAAATCACAGGATGGATGCCACTGACCAACTCAAAATGATTGAGCAAAAGAAAACAGATCTTAGAGGGCTTGCAGCAAGTCTAGTTCCACCACAATTATGAGGGAACTCTTAGCTCTCCTAGAGTAATGCTGGGGGGCCTAGAGATCCTGATTAAGCCAACCACATAGAGATTACATTTTATAAATCACTTGCTTGTCTGCAGTCTTATGGGGGATTCTATGTGTAATGCAGTTCATTGTAACATTAAGTAATACAGCGTATTAGTGCACTTATTCAACTGATACCAATTAGCTGAGGAAAGTGTGATCGGTACCAGTGGAATAAGCACAATAATTTGTGGGAATCTTGTACCTGTATGAGATGCACCTCTAAAACCCAAGTGTACGCTTCAGTTGGGACACAAAGAAGGAGCGGGAACATCAGTATCCGTTCTATGCCTAGGCAACTGGACAGGGGCCATGCAGTGGATGTCCTGTATCTGGACTTCAGTAAGGCATTCGACTCAATGCCACATGGAAGGTTGAGAAGGAGGTTAGTAGGCACAGGGGCGAGTGCAAAGCTGGTGAGATGGGTAGGAAACTGGCTGCAGGGAAGGCAACAGAGGGTGGTGATGGGTGGGGAGCTCTCTCACCCAAGGGCAGTGACGAGCGGTGTTCCACAGGGCTCGGTGTTGGGACCAGTGTTGTTTGGGATATTCATTGCAGACATATCATGGGACATCAAGAGCAAGATCAGTCTGTTTGCTGATGATACCAAGGTAGGTGCGGTGGTGGATGACCTAGGGGATGGCAGGGTTGCAGGATGATCTGGCAAAGCTTGAAACCTGATCAGACACCTGGCAACTGGCTTTAATGCCAAAAGTGCAAGGTGCTGCATTTTGGGATGAAGAACCCAAGGAGGAGTTACCAGCTAGGGGAGTGCAGCTAGCCCAGACAGAGGAGAGAAAGGATCTGGGTGTGCTCATTACAGGGTCAATGAACAACTCGGCACAATGTAGGAAGGCAGCTGCAAAGGTCAACAAAATGCTGGGTTGTACTGCAAGGGGTATATCCTCGAGGAGGGAGAAGGTGAATTCTGCCACTGTATAGGTCATTAGTTAGACCACACCTAGAGTACTGCATGCAGTACTGGCGTCCATATCTGAAGAGGGACATTAAGTTACTGGAGGGGGTGCAGCGCAGAGAGACAAAGATGATCAAGGGCTGGGGACTTATCATACGAGAGGAGGTTGAAGGAGTTGAACATGTACTCACTGGAGGAGAGGAGAGACAGGGGTGACATGATTGAAACCTTTAAATACATGAAAGGAATAAACAAGACGGGTACAGAGGGGCTGTTCAAAGTAAGGAAGGGGAGGGCCACCAGGAGCCATGATATGAGACTGGAGCAAGGAAGGTTCAGGAGGGAGATGAGGAGACACTTTTTTTACAGAGAGGGTGGTGGCTGGGTGGAATGCATTACCTGCTGAAGTGGTATGCAGTAGAACAGTGGACTGTTTCAAACGAGGATGGGACAGGAAAAGGAGGAGGGTTAATAAAGGGGAAGGGTGGAAGGGAGGGGCAGCTGCAGAATAAGGGGTGCTAGCTGCACATTCGAGCAGACTTGATAGACCTCTAGGCCTTTATCTGCTGGCAAATTTTGTATGTTCGTAGTATCAGGTAAAGGAAAGAAGTCAAGCACTGAAAAATAAATTTGACTAAAGTCAATTGACAATTAGCAGAATCCTCTAACACAAGCAGAAGCTGTGAGGAAGTATGCCTGTTCCTTTCAGCAGAAGGAAAGATCCGAGTGCAAAGGGGGGCAGAGCTAGAGGACAACATAGTTAGGTTAACTTGAAGAGCATTCCAGTGGCTCAGCGTGCTCAGTAGAAGACTGCCTAAATGAGAAAAAGGAACCTGAATCTTGGTATTTAGAAATATCTTATTTTAATGACATTCCTCAACAGAAACACAGGTTAAAAAGTTGAGGTGAAAAGAACAGTGCATCTTTGGACCCCTATTTTTCATATTAAGAACATCAAACGTCAAGGGTCCAGGGGCAATTACATACTATTAAATTAACATGCCCTGCTTCCTCTTCAAGTGTGCTGAATCTCTGTCTGAAGCTGTACAGTTTTTCTGCTGTCTTACCTGAACAGGTGTTTCTAGTGTAAAGACATGCTCCACGGACATTGTAGAACTTGATCACGATTCCTACCCATTGCATCATATCCTGGCTCAACTAGCTGGCTTTGCCTTTCCATGCCTGCAACAGCCAAAAGATCCCCTTGGGTGCACCACTGTACCACAATATCTGAAATCACAAGACACAGTAGATTAAGGAACTGCAGGGAAATGAATCGATACATAGTACAGTCTACAACAGACAAGCTTATTTCATACAACTTTTTTACCTCATCATCTCCAGAGGCCTAAAGATGCATTTTTCCAACCGAGGTGGCAGGCCCAAGAACTCAGGAAAGTCAGAATCTGTCTAAATCATGTTTCTTTTTTAATACTTTATCATTTGAAAAAACTAACACAACTTATGGCTCTCAGATATTTGTGGACTCCCTGCTAAGTTGATTTTACTGGCATGTAAATAATGCTCACCTCTCCTACTTCCCATCAATGAAGCTATTAATGATTTTGAGTCCTCCAACAGCAATATGGCAAATTAAAGGGAGGATGGCAACGTCTGCTAAAACTTTTACAGGCTTACTTCTTTTAAGGTTTGCATTTGTTGGCTTTTGTGATGGATAACAATATGCAAGTCCTCAAGGAAGGATGATACACTTTACAATAGCATTATATCATGGTAAGGAAACAACAGACAATTCTCCAACCGTGTTACATCAAGAGAGGGATCTCTGCTGTGAGATACTGCTAGCCCGAGATTCCATAAGGAGGCTGCTGTGCAGCTCAAGGTTGCAAGACATGACCATGTATTGTCCAGGATAACTGCAGCCATACGTCAGAAACAATAAGTTTAAAAGTAATGTAAATTTCCAACATTTTGTTGGGGCTTTTGGACTCTATAGCCCATTATCTTACTGCCATGCAAGTCCTCTGAGGCATAAAATATATACATATTTTTTTATTAGTCCTGTTAGGAAGGGAAGAGATGGTAAACTGGGCCGAGACCGATGGCCAGCCGATCCCTTCTACTCCCGGACTGTCGGCCACCCCCCAAATGCTCAATCTAACCAGGGAGAGCACAGGGACACATCCCATTAAAGTCTATGGTGCTCAGTTTCAAAACTTTTTTTTAAAGTGATAAAGCAACCTCTGGTATATATGAAAGCCACTGTTCAACTAATAAAGGGTCTATTAGTTGAGCAGTGGCTTCCATATATACCAAAGATTGCGTTATCACTTAAAAGTTACTCAGAGTGTTTTCCAGTACAGCCAACCTCAGTGAAAAGAAAGTAATTATTAAGGGAGTAGTCCTGTGACCAATCAAAGGCAAGATACATATGGAAACAGACTGGTGCAAAGTAGGACCCACTCACCCAGTTTCAAATACATAAAGGACTTTAGAGACGTCAATAGTACAGCAAAGGTATTTATTATATGCAATAAAGTGCAATTCAGACGTTTCAGAAAAATCCTTTTTTCAGTGAAACACTGTATCTAGAATCAACTGATTAGCCAGGAGTGCCTACAAAGGCAAATAGCAGTCGCAGTAGCCCTGGTAGTAGTGTCCGAGATATCACAGAGGGCCTGAAGGAGGTGTTTGCTAACATCTTCAGCAGTCTGCAAGCACTGGAACACCTCCTGGTTCTGCAGACCTTCTGGCAGGGCCTGGGCAGCATCCTTGCCTTCTTCCAGGTGGTATTCTGATACTTTACCATAAGGAGTAGGTAACTGGCAATCTTCAGCCCAAGGGTAGAGAAGGCATAAACCCTCTTGCCCCAAAGATCAATTCTGCATGACTCTGTCTGTGAGGGAGACATCTAAGGTGCTTGGGCACCTTAGACTTATCAGCTGCCTTCATCACCACTGAATCAGTTTCAGGCTGGGCAGCATAGTGACGAACCCCACCTTTGAGGGTGTGGTAAAGTTTATCTGCCCTGCAGGGCATAACTGGCATGTCAGGGCTATGCCAGGCTGCAGTGGTAGCATTCCTCAAAGCAGGCAGAATAGGAGGAATGATCTTAGGAGGAGACTCTGGGATATCCAGGAATTCCACTAGATCTTTCCTGATGACATCTTCCTCCTCAGTATGGAACCGCATAGCTGAGGACAACTGCTTCATCACACCGAAGAAGGTGGGATCCTCTGGAAGAAACCGAGGGGTGTTTGACAGAGTCCTCACTGACTGAGGAAGCCGTGGATCTGTCTGAGGTGAGGGGTTCTTTCTCTGTTCCATTAGA
The DNA here is from genome assembly GCA_016271365.2 of Neoceratodus forsteri. Classification (NCBI taxonomy): domain Eukaryota; kingdom Metazoa; phylum Chordata; order Ceratodontiformes; family Ceratodontidae; genus Neoceratodus; species Neoceratodus forsteri. The sequence continues at coordinate 987,931,718 of CM057450.1, forward strand.
AAACGTTTAAGAGCTTTCTTGCATCACCTGAGCGTTATTTTATTAAACTTGGCAGAGCTCACAGTCATAGACTGTGTGATCAAGCCTGAGACAGCAGATACAGAGAGAGCATTCATTTTGAGGCAATCTTCCTTGTGCAGCAGCAGCGACGGAAGAGAGAGGTAGAAGGATTAACTCTAAACATAAACAAATCAAAAGGAATCTCTTTTAAAAAAGAGATTTTAAAGTAAAAGGCAGAAAAAAAACCGTAGACGAAAATTGGCACAAAACTGCATCGAAGCTTCCGCGGAGACGCATCTGAACAAGTCAACGGCAAGAAAGAAATGAGGAAATCTGGCCAATAGAAAATCATGTACATAAATGCTCACAATCTGGGAAACAAGATCCCAGACCTGCAGGCAATAATGACAGAGGCTAAACTGGACATAGTAGCCATTAGCGAGACATGGTTTACCAGTAACCACACTTGGGAGACTTCAGTACCTGGCTATGTACTGTTCAAGAAGAGACCAAGGTGCAACAAGTGTGTGTGTGTGTGTGTGTGGGGAGGTGAAGTGGCCCTTTATGTCAATGAAAATATCAAGGCTACAGAAATTCAGAATACACATAAGGAGCCAGAAAAACTGTGGGTCATCCTGGAAACAGGAAATGGGACAGCCATACGAACTAGGGTTGTCTACAGGCCTCCAGACCATGGGGAGGACACAGACACATTACTGTGAGAAGATATACAAAACATGACAGCTAAAGGGGAGGTTCTGATAACGGGAGACTTCAACATGCCAGATACAGATTGGTCAATACCATCAGGAACATCTGCCAGAACTAGACACATAGTGGATTCCCTGCAGGGCGAGGGTCTCAATCAACTGGTACAACAACCCACAAGAGACAGGGCTATCCTAGATCTAGTAATGACTAACAGGGAAAGGATCACAGATCTCCAGGTAGAAGGTCACCTGGGGGCCAGTGACCATCACATTGTATGGTTCAATTTGGCCACTAGAACTAAATCATCCCATTCCAAGGCAAATATATGGGACTTCAGAGGAGCAGACTTTGATAAGATGGCTGACAGAGTTAAGCTAGCCCTGGCAAAAAGAAACACAGGTGAGGAGGTACAGGCAAAGTGGGCAAGCATTAAGGATGCAATACTTGAAGCAACATCCCATTGTGTTAGAGAGAAAAGGAAGTGCAAAAGAAGAAGGAGACCACTTTGGTTCTCAAAAACAGTAGCAGAAAAGGTCAGAGCCAAAAGGCTGGCCTTCAGGAAATATAAGGGAACGCAGCGGGATGAAGATAGGGAGGCATACCAAACTTCCCTATGGGAAGCAGGGAAGGCAGTAAGGCAGGCAAAGGCCCAAACCGAGGGAACACTAGCATGAATGGTAAAAGAAGGTGACAAGACTTTCTATAGATACATTAGTGAAAGGAGAAAGTCCAGAGAGGGTATTGCTAAGATCAAAGGGATAAGGGGCATGTGAGGAGAAGGACCATGTGAAAGCATCTATCCTAAATAGATACTTCTGCTCAGTATTTACTGAAGAGAAGGTAGGGCAGGGCCCACAGCTCAGCACCATGGACACGGGGGGTGGAGTGAGGTGGCACTAATCCCTTCACAAAAGAAAGGGTCCTACAAGAGCTCGATAAGCTCAGGGTGGACAAGGCAATGGGACCTGATGGCATACATCCCAGGGTACTAAAGGAGCTAAGGGTGGAACTAGCAAATCCATTATCAGAACTGTTTAGTGAGACTCTTAGCACAGGAGAGGTCCCAGAAGACTGGAGAAGGGCTCATGTGATCCTGCTCCCCAACAGTGTCAGCAGGGAGGAGGCAGGGGAACTACAGACCAGTCAGTCTTACCTCAGTAGTGGGCAAGATTATAGAGGCACTCCTTAAGGAAAGGATAGTGCAACACCTGGAATCCATAGGAGCACAGAATCCAAGACAGCATGGGTTTACAACAGGAAGGTCCTGTCAAACTAATCTCATAGATTCCTTTGACTGGGTAACCAGAGTGGTGGACCAAGGGGGAGCAGCTGATGTCACCTACCTTGACTTCAGCATAGCTTTTGATACTGTTCCACATAGAAGATTGATTAATAAGCTGTGTAGGCTTGGGGTTGGTCAGAAGTTGGTCAACTGGGTGGCAAACTGGTTGACAGGCAGAAAACAGAGTGTGGTGATAAACAGTATACAGTCAGAAGAGATGTAAAGTCACAAGTGGGGTACCTCAGGGATCAGCCCTGGGGCCAGTCCTCTTCAATATCTTCATCAGTGACATTGCAGATGGACGGGAGGGTAAGGTTTGTCTGTCTGCAGATGACACCAAGATATACAACAAAGTAGATGATCCAGATGGGGTGGGCAGAATGAGAAGAGATCTGGATAAACTGGCAAAACGGTCAGAAAAGTGGCAACTGGGGTTTTAGCACAAGAAGTGCAAGATCATGCACATAGGGAAGAGAACCCTGAAACCACCTATAGGTTGGGAGGGAGTTGCTGGCATTCAAGGGAAGAAAGAGACTTGGGTATCATCATCACAGATGACCTGAAATCATCCAAGCAGACCACTAAAGCAGTAGGTAAGGCTAGGGGATGATGAAGTGTATTAGTAGGGGTATCCTTAGTCGTAAGAGGGGGTAATAACCCTCTTTACAAGGCACTGGTTAGGCCCCATCTGAGTACTGTGTGCAGTACTGGAGGCCACATGTTCACAAGGACATTAACCAAATTGAGGCAGTCCAGAGAAGGCAACCACAATGGTGCAGGGACTGCATCAGAAAACATATGAGGACAGATTAAAAGCTCAATATATATACCCTAGAGCAAAGGAGGAGAGAGGTAATATGGTCGAAACATTCAAACACCTCAAGGGCATTAACAAGGTGAAAGAGTTTAATATGTTTCATTATACGAAAAATAGCAGGACAAGAAGACACAGCATGAGATTAGAGGGAGGCCAATTAAGGGGTAATGGGAGGAAGTTCTTTTCACAGAAAGAGTGGTGGATGAATGGAACGACCTACCTCAGGAAGTGGTGGATATGAATACAGTGCAGGGCTTCAAATAGGCATGGGATAGGCATAAGGGAGAAATACAGATGAGTATGAATAGATAGGCCATTGACAGAGCAAAGGCCGATGGCATATTCATAAAGTAGAAAAAGAAATGGTCAGACTGGATGGGCCTTGCGGTCCTTATCTGCAGTCAACTTCTAGGTTTCTGTGTTTCTATAAGAGAGCGGGGCCACTCACGCCTTTATAGGTTTGGTAACGTCAATAGACGTCGACAGCAGGGGTGGCCCCAGTTGTACTGCTGAAAATCCTCCCTGTGGATCCTGCTTCACCAATACTGAAGTTCCTACGGTGTGACCTGATGACTGAGATACCCCCCAAAGATCTATTTTAAACCTCAAATAATTTCCACTCATGCCTGTGGTGCTAGTAAGAAAGGCATAACTTGGGACTTTTTACTATTTAATACCAAAACTGAATATTCAAACCAAGAATGTAAGCCCCTAAAGTCTCTAATTTTTCAATATGTTTGTAATCTTCACCAGATGCAACCACAACTGTATCGTCTGCATAGAGATGAATTTTGTTTTTATGAAATCTGGTAGCCTGTTCATGTATATTAAAAATAATAGTGGGCCCAAGACAGAAAAGCCATGTGGTACTTCTTTAGATATTTAGATAATGGACCTTCAATACAGACTCTTTGTGTTCTAATGGTAATGTAAGATGTAAACACAAGTTACTCACCTGTAACAGTAGTTCTAGAGTGGTATATGTTCTTCATCCGCATGTTGTGGCATGTTCTTTCCCTTTAAATATCTTGCTGGAAGTCTTTAAGCAGGCTCCTCCACCACCGGTTGGTATATCCTCGGCTCCAACTCTTGATGCCAGATCTTGCCAACTGGAAGCTGTGAGTTGCCATCGAAGCCAGGGAGTTCGGGTGGGTTTGTGTGGATGAACAACATATACCACTCCTAGAAAGTACAGTTACGTAAAAACTTGCTGTAACAGTAGATCTTTGAGGGGCATCTCTTGCAGCAAGTAATACACTTGAGTCGTCACTAGAAGTCACTGTGGCTCACAGCAGCTCTTCTAGCAGTCTTTTCCAGGGGCCGCCCACATATGACATCACCTTCCTATCTCCTATACAAGTGTGGGCGGTCACTGGTATCCTCAGTTTCTCCCACTGGATTCAGCTCACTAAGCAAGGACCAAGGGGAAGCTGAGGTACCCTAGGTATCCCAACCCATATGTCTCCGGACCAGAATTTGTTCTCCTAGAGAAGGAGGGGGATGGAGAGTGGGATCGTATCTGCTACAAAAGATACCCCTCCAAGATCTACTGTTACAGTTAAGTTTTTACGTAACTGTACTATCTTCCAAGGGGAGAGCTCTTGCAGCAGGTAATACATTTGGGATGAATCCCAAGCAGTAAACCCAAGAAGGATGGTATTATGACAGGAGGCCTTGTAGAACAGCTCGGCCAAAGGCCGTCCTATGGCGTGAAGCAACATCTAAGTTGTAATGTTTCATGAAAGTATGAATTGTGGACCATGTAGCTGCATTGCAGATATCTGTGATAGAGACCCCTTTAAAGCAGGCCGCTGTGGTGGCCATAGTGTTGGTAGAATGGGCTTGGACAGGCCCTGGTAATGGCTTGTTGCATTTTGTGTAACAAAATGTGATACATTGTGCTAGCCAGTTGGAAAGGGTCCGTTTAGTGACTGGGAGACCTTCCTACTGTAGGTGAAAGTAACAAAAAGTTGAGAGGTCTTCCTAATCGATTTAGCTGGATTAGTATAGTATCATAATACGATGGACATCTAGAGCATGTAGAAGGCATTCTCCTCAATTCGAATGTTCAGAGTAATCTACTGGTAACTCCAAGGATTGATTTAAGGTGTGTTCTGACACTGCCTTAGGTAGGAAGGAAGGACTGATGCAAAGTGCCACTCTGTCTTTGTGAAAAATTAAGTAAGGCTCGGAGATCGCTGAGCAGAAGTGACAGCCCACGAAGAACAGTGTTTTCAAGAAAGGAAATGGAGGTCCTAGCGGCCACATGTCAAAGGTTCAAGGTCAGTTTATCAGAAAACTGAGATCCCATGGAGGAGTGGATCGCCTGATGGGTGGCTTAATACTGTATGCAACATTCCTCTTAAAAACATTTTGGCTAGATGATGTTGATACAGTAATCTGCCATCAAGGGGTTCATGGAAGGCCGAAATGGAGGCCAAATGGACTTTGATAGAGGAATAGCTCAATCCTGTCTCAGCAATCAAGGCCAGGTTATCCAATACTTTCGTCAGTGGACAAGGATAAGGATCCAATGACTGGGAGGCAGCCCAAATGGAAAAGCGTTTCCATTTAGCATTATAAGTTTCCCTGGTCACTGGTTTACATGAGGCCAGTAGAATACTGGCCACAGAGGAGGACACTTGGAGATGTGCTATGAAAGCGTCCACAGGAGCCAAGCGTGAAGGTGAAGTGACTTCAGGTTGGGATGGAGAAGGATCCCTTGATTCTGAGTCAACAGATCTGGCCTTATTGGTAATGGGATGGGGTCTTCTGCTGCAAACTGCTGAAGAAGAGGAAACCACATCTGCTGAAGCTACAGAGGGGCTATGAGAATCATGGTAGCAGGTTCGAGCTGTAATTTCAGTAGGGTCTGTTGCAGGAGAGGGATTGGGGAGAAGCATATAAGAAGAGTCTTGTCCATAATCGGGACAGGGCATCTATAGACCGTCCCTTTTTGCTCGGGATAATGGAATAGTATCTGGGGAGATGGTGAGTGACTGAGGAGGCAAACAGATCCAGTTGTGGGGCCCCCCACAAATGAAAGATTTTCTGAAGAACTTCATGATGAAGTGTCCATTCATGTGTGGATGACTGGCGACTGAGAAGTTTGGCCAGGAGACTGTAGCATCCTGGTGGATGGACAGTTGTCAGTATAAGGTGTTGCCATATGGCCTCCTGCTGGACCGCAATCGTCTCTCTGCATAGAGAACGGAACTTCATACTTCCTTGTTTGTTGAGGTAGAACACTACTGAGATGTTGTCTGACTGAATCAGCAACAGTCCCGGGGACGGGTGAGGCTGAAAAACCAGGAGGGCTATGAGGACCACCCTCATCTCCTGGGTTTATGTGGGGAGGAGGGGTAGAACTGGTCCACTTCCCTTGTGTCCTGTAAGGACCCAGGTGTGTACCCCACCCTTCTAGAGATGCAGCCGTGGTCAACGTCTGCTGGGGTGGGGGGATGGGAAGGGCATGCCTTGACAAAGACTGGCTCGGAGGGTCCACCATAACAGAGAGGACTGCAATTTGGGAGTGACTCTTGATTTTGTCTTCGCAATTTCATTTTCTTTGAGACCACTGGTTTTGGAGAGTCCACTGGACTGGTCTCATGTGAAGACGGGCAAATGCCACCGTAGAGATGGTAACAGCCATGTGCCCCAGGAGGCATAACATACAACTGGCTGTGACGACTTTTTGGGCTTGTATCTGAGAAGCCAGAGACAGTAGCTTGTTTTGTCTGCTGGCCAGAAGGTATGCCCTGGCAGAGACGGTGTCTAGGACTGCTCCTATATATATTGGAATGACTGTGTAGAGGCCGGATTGGACTTTAGCCAATTGACTGTAATCCCTAGGGAGTGGAACAGAGTTAGTGCTGCTTGTAGGGAGGAAAGCAGAGAGGTTTTGGACCCTGCCTTGATGAGCCAGTTATCCAGATATGGGAAGACAAAGTGCCCGTTCGTCATAGGGTTGCTGCTACTACCGCTAGGCATTTCGTAAACACTCTCAGGGTGTGCCTAGGTAGGCCATGTCCACAGCCCCTCCCTGGTCTACTGCTTTGGTCACCCAGCTAAAGAAATCTATTAGATTCGTTTGACATGCCCTTCCCACTGTGAACCCATGCTGCCTTGGGTCCTATGCTCCACTGGCCTCTAGGTATTCAACAATTCTTTCCTTCAGAAATGATTCCATCACTTTCCCTACCACAGAGGTCAGACTGACAGGTCTGTAGTTTCCTGCCTCAGTTTAGCGCCCACTTTTGTGAAGGGGAATCACATCCACCCTTCTCCAGTCCTCGGGTACCACATTATCCTCTCATGATTTGTTAAAAAGGGTAGTCAGTGGTGTCACTAGTTCTCCCCTTAATTCTTTTAGGATTCTGGGGTGAATTCAGTCAGGCCCCACTGCTTTGTCTACCTTTAGTTTTAGGAGTTCTTTCAGAACCCTTTCTTCTGTGAAAGGACTGGGATCGACCCCCCCCCCCCCATCCAGAGTGCTTCTCAACTGGATTAGGTAACCCCTCCTCCTCTTCTGTGAATACTGAGCAGACGTATTCGCTCGTATCCTCCTTTTCACTGTCCCTCTCAGCCACCCACCATTCATTCTATTCAGCCTCACCATCCCTCCTTTGTCTTTCTACGCTCGCTGATGTACCTATAAAAGGTTTTATCCCCCTTCTTAACTGAGTTGGCTATCTTTTCCACAGTTTTGGCCTTTGCTATTCTGACTTCCCTCCCTGCTTCCCTCTGCCTTAACTGGTACAGTTCTCTGTCCTGCTCCTTCTGTGTTTCCTTATACATCCTAAATGCTATCTTTTTTTCCCTAACCTTCCCCGCCACCTCTTTTAAGAACCACAGTGGCTTTTTCTTATATTTTGATTTTTTATTTGCTTCATACAAAGGCATATTGCCTCTGTGATGGCAGTTTTGATGTTTCCCCATTGTTGCTCCACCCCTCCTTCTTGCCCATTTACTAGTGCTTTTCTGAGGCACTCTCTCAACTTGCCAAAGTGAGCCCTCCTGAAGTCCAGTACCCTCACTTTTGTATGGCTTGACTCTGTAGCTGAGTTTATCATGAACCACACTGTTTGGTGGTCACTGTTCCCAGATGGCTATCCACTTCTAGATCTGAGATCCTCTCACTGTCCCCATTTGAGAGTACAAGGTCTACGATTGCTCCCTCATGAGTGAGTTCCAAAACTAGCTGTCTGAGGCATGCCCCCTGTAGGGCATAGAGAATGGCCATCCTCTTGGATGTGGCTGCAGCATAGTAATGCTGTTTCTTCTAATGGAGTCTTGCTGTATTCTGACTATATGAAGTTAGCCCCAGCACTTGAACTGCTCTGGAGAGGAAAGGGTTAATTCTATGCCAAGGCATAGAATGTTGAGCTTGAGCTCGGTTTTCAAACCTCTGTCCCTGGTACTCCTCAGTGTAACCATCAGATTCCTATGAGCACTATGCTAACTAAGTACTAAATTGAAATTGTTTTTAAAATGTTGTGCCAAAAGGCAATAAACAGATTTTTAGGGTCCAAAAGACTCAAGTTGAGAACCCCAAAAAGAATCCAAGTAGTTAGTAAAACTTAATAATATATATTTAAAGTAATAACAAAAACCTCATCCTAAGAAGAGGTAACCCAGGTGCACCTCTGGGGTGCAGCACTGCGCCTACCAACTCAGATCCCAAAAACAACTAGGTTCCAAGAGGGGAGGCAGGGAAGGAGGTCAGAATACAGCAAGACTCCATTAGAAGAAACAACATTACTATGGTGACTAATTTTTTCTTCAAACAACATGAAGTCTTGCTGTATTCTGACTACATGCAGACTACCAAGCAGTACCCCCTTGGAGGAGGGAGTTACAGAACCTATTTTAGGAACAAACTCTGCAGCACTGCTGTGCCAAACCTAGCATCACTTCTTGACTAGATGTCAACAGAATAATGTTTGGTAAATGTGTGAACAGTTTTCCAGGTGGCTGCTTTACAGATTTCCAGTAGGTGTATGTCTCTAGCTGCTGCAACCGAAGCAGCTGTACCGCTGGTGGAGTGAGCTCTCAGGCCTGAGGGTGGCTCTTTCCCCAACTTTAAATAGCAGAACTGGATAAAGGAGACAATCCACTTGGCAACAGTTCTTTTAGTGGCAGGTTTACCTTCTCCCACTTCTCCATAAGTGAGAAACAGCTGTGAACAGTCATTTCTATGGGCCTTAGTGTGTTCAATATAATAACTAAGTGCCCTCTTTACATCAAGACTGTGTAGTCTTCTCTCCCCAGAGGAAGAATGGCCAGTGAAACATACAGGCAGTGACACAGACTGGTTCAAATCAAAGTCTGATACCACCTTGGGGAAGAACTTTCTGTTCGTCCGAAGGACCACCTTATCCATATGAAATGAAATGAAATCAGGTTCCACTGACAAAGCCTGTAATTCACCAGTTCTCATGGCATAAGTAATGGCTACCAGGAACACAGTTTTCCAAGTCAAGAATTTTAGCTCAGCTGAAGATAATGGTTCAAAGGGGGGGCTGCATAAGCTGTGCAATACAGATATTCAGATCCCAAACAGGAGTAGGGTCCCTAAAGGGAGGATTGATATGAACCAGACCTTTGAAAAATTTCATGAAAACTGGATGGGAGGCTAAGGAAGAGTCCTTCCCAGCTGAAAGGAAGACAGAGATAGCTGCCAGATGCACTTTGAGAGTGGTAGGCCTGAGGCCTAAACTGTTAAGATGCACCAAATAGTTCAAAGCAGTGGCAATGTCAGCTGAATCTGGCTGAATATGCCTCCGAGAACACCAGAAACCAAATCTCTTCCATTTGGAATTGTAAGTTTTTCTAGTGGAGGGTTTTCTACTAACCTTAAGAATGTCCAAGACTGGGGTGGGGGGGCACACAGAGAGCCATCTTCCAGGTCGGATGCATTCCTGCAGCCCTCTCCCACTTGAAGAGGCAATCATACTTAAAATATACTTTACTGGTTCTGAACTTTAAAACAAATGGCAGTTCTGTGTGCAGTATCTTTTCGGAGCCTGACTACACCAAACTTGCAAAGGTCCATGGAATAGACAAATTGCTGTGTCTGAAGAACAACCCAATGGTGCACTTCACTGAGCTTGCTGGTCTTACACATAACAGCGGGCCGAGAATTTAATGACATAGGCATCATGCACGCTATCCTGCAAGCGTTCATGGACCATGGATTCCAAACTTCAGACAGCACTGGACAGAATGGAGAGCCAAGTAGCCGTGGGTCCCACCATTAAATCAAGTAACCCGCCAGGAAGATATTCAAGGCCACAGAGGTTTAGTCTACTCAGGATACCAGCACCGAGAATATTCCTCAGCTATATTTGGCAGTAACTGGGCAGAGGGTACCAGACCCTTACTGTGACAGTTGCAGAAGATCAGCACCCTTTAGCGACTGTGCAGCAGCCAGCACACCTGTTACGTATCCGGAGAGAACCCCAACTGTATACATACCAGCAATACCCTGCGTCGGCAGGTTTGAGGACTTTGGGGCTCCTTGAGGAGCTGTAATGATTACCTATTCCTACTGTACCAGAGTGTTGTATTCCCAGCAGCTCGGCGAGGTGAGTGCTACCTGAAGCCTCATCTTTTACAGTCGGCTCTACATGGTCAGGCAGGCATTTATAGGGATGCAGTAGCGACTTCAGGATTTTGCAACCTCTCACCCCTTTCTACAGTTAACAAGGCACCGAACGATCGATGGCGAGTTTGTTCCGTTGTGGGCCTTCTTCAGGCAGCAGCGCTTCGTTGCAGCAGGCACTTGAACAGTGAGTTAAGAAAAACTAAGGAACTAACTGGGACACTGAAAATTACAAGCATGTCTCTGCTCTACAATGTTCTGTTTCTTGGGATTTTTGGGGAGGTGCAAAGGTTGCCTTCCATCACATGTTAATTATTCTGGGTAGCACGATGTAGGGGAACAAGTCCTATATTATATTTCTATTTTGGGTAGATGGCAATATTGCCATGAGGTGGTTTTAGGATCCATCATTTGGTACCCTCTTTGAAGTCGATATTTCAGAATGTTGTGGGTTAAGATAATAATGTAAGCTGTGGAACCAGAGCTGTTTCAATTATATTCACAATTTTCATATATTAGAACCATGTTAGAGTTTTATTCAAGTGGGGGGAAGACTGCATAAGGGGTCCCTAGTACCTTACTCCCTAGTCATGCAACAGGTTTATACAGCAATCTTTCGACTGTGTTATTTTACCTATGTTAATTCTCCCTATTGGACTTACTGTACCGTATACCGCTCTAGAGGCTGGCAATTTCTGAGAGACTTTTTGGAACTTTATAGTACATGACTTTTTGTCCAGGATTACCCCCATTCCTACTGTACCAGATTACATGAGTAAAGTTATGTGTATATCAATTATCTGAGAATGTGAACCTAGCTTTCCTGTACCCTGTATGAGATTTTGTGGATGTTAATTGTCTGCTTATACAAAAAATTAATAAACATAAAGTAACAAAAAAAGAATGTCCAAGACTGATTGGGAAAGATGCAGGCTTGCATATTCTAGCTCCTCAAGAGCCAGGCTTTGAGTCTGAGAGTCTGAAGGTTGGGATACAGTATCGTCCCCTGCGAGGAGGCGAGGAGATTTTACTGTCTGGGAAGACACAGTGGAATTGTCACTGACACTGACAATAGTAGGGAGTACCATGGCTGCCTGGCCCAGTCTGGGGCCACTAGGATCACTGTGCAAGGCTGAGATCTGATCTTGACCAGAACTCTGAATATCAGAGGAAAAGGAGGAAAGGCATACAGAAACCTGCTTGTCCAATCCAATAGGAGAGCATCTTGTGGAACAGACCCCAAAAGAGGGGGTCCGCAGCAGAACAGAGGAAGCTGGTGATTGTCCAGGGCTGCAAAGAGGTCTATCTCTGGGTGACCCACTTCTTGAAAATGAAGAATTAGGGATCTAGGGCCCATTCGTGGTGACCTTGAGAAATGCTGCTGAGAGCATCTGCCAGTAGATTGCCCTTCCTGGGAGATGCACAGCTATCAGGGAAACCTGAAGGAAATAAGCTAGTGACCATATTTCATGGCTTCGAGCACAAGGCCGAGGACCGAGTGCCCCTGCTTGTTGATGTACCACATGGTTGAGGTGTTGTCTGTCCTGATCTGCACCATTTTCCCCTGAATTGTGTTCGAGAATGTCTGAAGTGCTAGAAAGACATCCCCGAGTTCGAGAAGATTTATGTGCAGGAGAGACTCCTGATGAGATACATGTTCCCTGAGCAGTGAGCTGGTCCAGATGGGCTCCCCATCCCAGCAGGGAAGCATCCATGGTGAGAATCACTGTAGGAACTTAACTGAGGAAAGGGACACCTTGCCTTAGATTGCCCTCCTCCAGCCACCACTAGAGAGCCTGAACCAGAGTTTGAGATACTGGAACCAACTTAGAGAGAAGGTATTTTTTCTGAGACCAAAAGATTTTAGATGAAACTGAATATCTCTCATTTGAAACCTTGCACTACTGCAGTGGAAGCTGCCGTGGCTAGCAACTGTAAGAAGTGCCTTGCTGGACGAGACACTAGTGGACGAAAGAGGAAGCTAGGGTGATGAGGGCTGTGCCCTTCAAAGAGGAAGAAAGGCCTTTGCCTGGACAGTGTCCAATTCCACCCCTATAAATGTGAGAAGTTGGGCTGGTTCCAGAACAGACTTGTCTAGATTTAGGATGAATCCTAAGGAGTCCAGAAGTTTTTCAGTGACCTCTAGAGCTGACTTGACTTGGTCTGAGGACTGACCCACTATGAGCCAGTCATCCAGGTAAGGGAACAGTAAGATGCCTTATCTCCTGAGAAAGGCCACCACTACTGCCAAACACTTGGTGAACACCCTTGAAGCAGATGTTAGGCTGAAAGGCATTGCTCTGAACTGGTAGTGACCTGAGGGCAACTCGAACTTGAGGTAGTACTTTCTGTGGGAATGTCTGATAGGTACGTGGAAATAGGCATCCTTGAGATCCAGGGAGGCTAGCCAGTCTCCTGGTCTCAGAGAAGGAAGAATTATTCCCAGAGTCACTATTTTGAACTTTGGCTTTAGTATATGTCTGTTTAGATATCTTAGATCTAGGATGGGTCGCCACTCCTCTGTCTTTTTTGGGGTGAGGAAGTATCTGGAATACAGTCCCTTTCCCCTGTGACAAAGAAGTACCTTTCTCTACTGCTTGCAGGAGTAGTAGAGAGGAGACTTCTGCCTCCAAGGCCTTTGTGAGGGAGGACTGAAAGACTTTACTCTCATTTTTGGGAACCTTTTCAAACTGAGAGCAAGTCCCTGGCTCACTACTTCCAGGATCCATTTGTCTGAAGTAACAGACTTCCAGGCCTGGAAAAAGTGAGCCAGCCTGCCCCCTACTGGAACTGAGGAGCCTGACTGACACCTCAGGGTGTCTGTTTGGCAGGGGCTTAGACTGAGTGGAGGATGGAGTCCTGGTCATCCCCTTCTGCCTAAAGAACCCCTCTGATGAAAAGAGGAGGTGGCCTGGGCTTGGAAAAAAAAGGCCTATGAAAAGGCCTGCCCCTGCCAGCCCTAGATTGCTGCTTCTGAGGAGTGACATGCTTTTCCTTGGTTGCAGCACTCCTGTAGGTGGTCCTGTATTCATCCATCTTTTTCATGTAAGCCTCCGTTTGCTCCCCAAACAGAGAATGACTCGTGACAGGACAATCCATGGCCTTGGTCTGGGTATCCTGTGATAGACTGGTAGGTACACCTGAGCCAAGCAAATCTCCTCAAGGAGGCAGATATAGCCATAACCCTGGAATGTACATCATTCGAGTCAACAGCAGCATGAAACTGGACCTTTGATGCCTCAATACCATCCACAGCCACCTGCTCCAGCTCCTTGGCCAGCTGGGGAGGGGCATTCTTAGCCAGCTCCAGAACCATATCCCACATAGATTTCTGGTATCTGGCTGTATATGCCATGCAAGTTGCTTGCCTGGGCCCCAAAGAGGATGCCAAGTACTGTTTCTTTGCCATGGCATCCACTTTCCTGAAATCCTTATCTGGGGAGTGAGATGCCAGGGGAATGTTAGCCTTGTCACAGGCTGCAGCTTGCACTACCCCAACATGGCTGCAATGATTTGTAAGGAATTCCATCCCAGGACCTGACAAGGTATACCTCCTGTCCATCTTTTTATCCACAGGAGGCATGGATGTTGGAAACTGAAGAATTTTTTGTGTCGGTTTCCCCAGGGATTTATGCAGCAGGATAGACGCCCTTTTGGACTCTGGGATAGCCATCATCTCAACATAGTCAGGTTCCTCCTGATCCTGTTCAGCCTCTTCCACTAGAAGCTGAAGAATATCAGCTACTTTTTTGTAGAACAAGAAATGGGAGGGGGACTCAGAAAGTCTGGGAGGAGACACATTAGAAGGCCTGTCTGGGGAGATGTCAGGTTCTACTGGCTCATCTAGGTCTTCATAATCCTCTTCTTCTTCATAATCTTCTTCTCCTTCCCAATCACCCTCATAAAATGATCCAGGATCATACTCAGAAGCAGAAGCTCCCAACCTAACCGATCGTCTCTGAGTTGGTGTCCGGTTCAGTCGGAACCAGGCAAAGCGATTGAACAATAGTAATCGCTTTAGCTATTTCTTCAGCGGTCGGAACATGGGGACCAGGATCCGAACCGGCTGACTTGCACTTTTTCTTAAACGGAACCTATTACGCAGAATCGACTCTCCTTTTGTCTGAGGAGGTATCGCCCAGGTCAGTGGGCACCCCCCCAGGTTCAGTTGGAACTGAATCGGGCTGGCCATCCAGGTCAGCGGACTTCTCGGGCCTCCCTTTCCTTCAGCCTACTTAGATGTTTATCTAAAGTGACTTTGGGAAAGTTTCTGAAAATCTGACAGTCTTCCTTGAAGTGGTCAAACCCCAGACAATAAACACTGATAAGGTGATGATCAGTCTTAGCAAAGGCCTCCCCACACTTGGTGCAGTGCTGAAACCCAGTGGGACCGGTTTTCTTTTTGGGTTTTTCAGGCATGCCTATAAAATAATAAGTTATCCTTACCAGCGGTTAAAGCCAGGCAACTATAAAGCTATCGATTCCAACGTGTCATGAGTCGGTTAAAAAAAAGCGAAGAAAATGTGTTTTTAGGATCTGATAGGTACCGAAACCACAGTGCAAAAGGCAGAAAAAAATACAAAGAAAAACCGATACAGAATTAGCTTCGGTTCCCAACCGGACTGACCGGGAAGAAACCGAACAAAAAACAATTTCTACCAACAAAACTCTACCTACTAAATATACTTACTGTACCACAGACAGAGATCTGAATACCGAAGAAATAAAGAAAACGGTTGAAAAACTCGATTTTACTTGAACCGAGCGAAGGAGAAGATCTCCGGATGACTTCTACAGTTAGGCGGAATAAAGAATCTGACGGTTATACTGAGTACCAGGGACAGAGGTTTGAAAACTGAGCTCAAGCTCAACGCTCTATAACTTGGCATAGAGTTCACCCTTTCCTCTCCGGAGCAGTTCAAGTGCTGGGGCTAACTGCATATAGTCAGAATACAGCAAGACTTCATGTTGTTTGAATGGCAGACAAATGAACCTTTAAAGAGAAATAAGAAAGCCCTGAATCTGAAAGGCAAACAGGTATTCCATTAGCTGTAGGGCTGAACAACTGAAAGGGTCCCAACCCTTGGTGGCCACTCAAATAGAAAGCGTTTCCAGTTCATAGCGTAAGTGGATCTCGTGGAAGGCTTCCTGGCCTCCTGACACCAGGTGGCACTAGTCATACATGTTATGGCCTACTGCAGGCACCCTCTAAGTAAGATCTGCCTCCCCAATGCCACCTCTGCTTAAAATATTTACTGATTTTATATAGGGCAATAACTGGGATCATTTAATTGGATTGTGAGGGATATACTGGGTGATTCTACTGAATCCATACTACATGGCTGGAATAAGGATTTGGGGCTGGAGATCCCAATGGCATCCAAAGCTACCTTACCAGCAGTGAAAGTGACTTCCTCCCTTTGTGGAGGAGTTTTCCTGGAAGTGCAGGAGCAGATACTTCTGCTCTCCAGCTATATTAACTAAGTACCTACCTCTCAGATATGGCCGTTGCTGGAGGAAATGCGGCTGCAAATGGCTGATTTAGACCATATACTGTGGCACTGTCCTCGACTAATGCCTTTCTGGTGTGCCTTTCAAATAGAACTGTCTGAATGTCTGGGGAACCCAGTGAATTAACTGCTGAAATGGTGCTGATGTCTGTTTATCCGGATCACTCCCCTCATGGGCAAAGACTATACTACCTACCCATCTATGTGACGGCAGCAAAGAAAACAATTACTAAAAGACGATCCCATCCATACAGGAATGGAGAGCCATTATGAAAAATATTTACCACATAAAGAGTCTCACAGCAGCCTTACATGATCGGTCCCTGGCTTTTCATACAAAATGGCAAAGAGGGATACTCCATCAATCTGGGGTGGATTCAGAATTTATACCCTAATTATCTCAGGGAGGAGTGGAGTCGAGGGGTCAAAAGATCTTGGGGACAGAATACATCTTTTGCCGGTACTCATGGTGTTGTCTTGCGAAAATAACCAACCTCTCTGACCTAAATCTTCATAAATGAGAGAGAGAAATTAAGTTAACAGAATTACAAGAATGCCATCTTTCTACAATTAATTAACTAATTATGCATACTGCTGTTGAATTCAACTATACTACTGTCAACTAGTGTGTGACAAAATCTTTTAATGAAAATAAAACAAAAAAAAAAAGAAAATGGGTTGAGGCAGTCTGTAGGTGCCATCGATATACAGACAAAGAAGGCAGAAAAAGGTCCTTTGGTCCATCCAGTCAGCCCACCATATCTTACTGCTCTACACTTGTTCTAGTGGCCATTACTACCTATGTTTCTCCACCCCCCCTTTTAAATTAATCCTGTATGCCTGCCCCAGCTACCTTTGAAGCTGCTGACTGATTTGGCCAGTTCCACTTCTGCCAGCAGCTTATTCCACTTGTCCACCACTTTCAGTGAAAAAGTGTTTATGGGTATCCCTTGTGAATCTCCCCTCTGTGAGTTTAAGTGAGTTCCCTTTCGTCCCTGAATTCAAACTCCAGGAGGAGAATTCCTTGACATCCATCCTAGTTATCCCGTGAAGGTACTTGTATGCCTCAATCATATCGTCCCTTTCCTTCCTTTTTCATGGGTGTACATGTTCAAGCCCTGCAGCCTCTCCTCATAGGTCATGCTCTCTAGTCCATGGACCATCTTGGTTACCCACAGTGCACCACTTCTACCTTGCTGCAGTCTTTCCTCAGGTGTGGACTCCAGTGACTCGACTCCAGCGTTTCAATGGTCCTCCTCAATACAAACCATTGAGAGAACTTCTCTGCAGAGGACAGGGCAAGGCAGAGGCACATATCAAGTTTTCATAGGAATTAGCTCACAAACGCCGCTCACCACTTGTGGTCCTGGAGGGTGTGGTCCTAAAAAGAACACACTGCACGCATTCACAGCTACCTCTGTGCCTGACTCCAATGAGCTGTTGTTTCACATAACATCCCAACTATGAGACAACAATCTGGTCCCTCATCCAATCACATCAGTGGTGCCCCGGTCAGCCCATGTGCAGCTGATTACAGAGGAGCTGCCATAGTCGACAGAGGAGCTGAGGTTTTGGGGTGTTCCATGATGTCCAGGATGGGCAGTCCATGGTGCCATCTTACTGTTGCTGATTGTTCTTTGTCCTTCCATCTCCCCAGCACCTCTGCAGTCTACAATGCACTCATAGGTCACTTTTCTTTTTCCAAGGTTTATAATACATCTTGGTAGCCCGTCTCGGAAGTCTGTATAAAAAGCATTAGACTGTTCCCAACTGACCTCATAATGCCTTTAAGACATCATAGATCTTACCATGACAACAGATTGTGATGTCAAAAACAACAATTGTGAGGTCAATTAGGGAGTCAGTGTCTTTTCGAATGACATAGTAAAATGCATGATCTGAAATATTTAGTAGGCAGATAACAGGAGAAATTAAAATAAATTAGAAAGCACTGACGTTAAACATAAGTGATGTACTTATTACAGTTGTTAACCTTTTATTTAGTAGCTACTTGCTCTTTAAGTTGGTCCAGGATGTGATAATACAGTTAATAGACATCACACTCTACAGTGAGACTATGTGAAACTAACTATACTACATACCTTTTAGACCTGAACGGATGATAAAGGGTGTCAAGTCATCATAGTTGTTCATTAAACTGATATCTCCTGATGTGAAGCTGACAGTTAGCAGCGGCCTGGTGGTCTGCACAGGGACAGGATACACAGATGGACCATCTGTAATCAAAGAGTGCAACATCTGCATTTATGTTGTGAAGTAAACTAAGACAAAAAAGTAAAACATTTTCCTTTTAGTTACACTTGATGGTAGATGAAAGATAAATGTATTTCCTTGCTGACATTTCAAGTGTACAGGTTAATGTTCTATTCGAATCTGACCCCTTCCCCACAAACTTTCTTAAGGTGCATTCTCTCCTGAACTACAAACTTCTAAGAACATCACTTTTAGCCGTCTTTTGTTTTTTTGGACTTTATGTTTATTAATTTTCTGTTTAAGCAGACAATTAACATCTACAGATCCTTGTACAAGGTATAGGATTCTTTAGACTTTACATCTTCATGTCACTAAGATTTTTATCCCAAGTTTTTACCTCCATTTTCACCTGGCCCCATGACCTGCGCGTGCATGTGGCGGCATGTGCACACTATACCTCAAGGCACCCTCTCACTGCTTGCTGCCCCCTCCCACCTGTGCTGCCCATCGACCTCCACCCGATGGGAGTGGAACCACGGGGGCAACAACCTCCGGGAAAGGAGAACTGCCTTTGGCTGCTCAATGCTGCCCTCTCCTCCCTCCTCCCCTCTCCGTGCCGGCTCTCTGACGACCTGAGGTCATTCCCGAACCCGGGTCACTGGAGTGGTGCGTGGTAAGGCGTCCAGCACCTTAGCCCTCTGTGCCACCGCACCGGCTGCAACAGGTTTTAACAGCAGTCTGAGTACTGTGTTTACCTCTGTTTGGACACTACCTAATGGACATACCTTAAACCGTTGAAAAGGCTAGCAGCTTTGAAAGAACCTTTAGACTTGATTAAAAGGGCTCACAGTCCAGGATCCCCCCCTCCCTTTTGTACAAGACTACATAGGTTTTAACATATGTGTGTGTGTATGTATGTATGTGTATATATATATATATATATATATAAAAAACTGTTGCATGACTAGGGAGAATATACAGTAAACCAGTGACCTCTTTAATGAGCCCCCACCCCACAAGCGTGGCAAAATGCAAAACAATTTAAATTAACTTAACTCTGGCTATAATGCAGATTTAACAGTGAGGATAATTCCATTCCAGAACATATAACATAGAACCACAGACGATAATGATCCAGTAATATAACAATGGTGATAATAACCACTGCAGTGCTCTCGAATGTGCGGAAGAGCATAAAGGGACCCAAGAAATGACAGGGTTTCCTGCCAGAACTGCTTGGCATAACTGCTGAAAATACTATGGCCAATATTTGTAAATATTAGATCCCTTCTGCAAATCCCCCAACCGACATTCATATATAGTGTCAAGGAGGTTTTAAGAAAAAAAATAACAGTTACCTCCCTAACCAGACAGAAAGGTACAACTGAAAGCAGAGCACACTGCTATACAGTCCAGATCTGGTTCATCAGATAGTTACCAAAGTCACAGTTCAGGTATTTTCTGAGGTCAGAAGTCTGGGGTTCAGTGGATTTGCGGCATGATGCAAATTCTTGTTCCGCCTTTTCTGTCCAGTGGCTCATATCCTGAGGGCTGTAAACTGCCACAATATGCCTCTATAAACCACTCAGAGCCATGCAGGTAATAGAAATGAATGAATATTGCCCAAAGCACGTAGTTGATTTCTCACAGATCAAAACTTTACCTTTTAGCACGGGTCTGGTAGGAGAGATTGGGGTAGAGCTTCACATCCCTGCCATTAATCTCCAACGGGTATGCCACTGTTGCTGCCTGTATGACCAAGTCGCAGATCTCAAAACCCCTAGATTTTAACAGGATAGTGTGTGGCTGGTTGTTATCGGATGGACAGACCCTCTGGTTGACTCTGTAGGCCTTAGTGAATGCAGTCCAAGAAAATCCCTCTTGCATTTGGAGTTTTTGCTTGAACCAGTTTATCAAAAAGGATGTAGTGAGGTCCCATTCACACCCTGGGGAACCCCTACCATTCATATGTTTCCGGCCCGCATTTCATTCTCAAGAGCCTTCATGCATCCTCAAAGTTGGCCATTCTCCTTGGTTAAGGAAGCCACAGTGGCTATCGTAGACACCACTGGCTTGTCCAGTTCAGCTATGGAGTCAGTAAGTTGAAGTATAGTTGCATCGTGGTGTTCTAACTTCTGTTGAGTTTTCCCAGATTTTTGAGTCCATAGCTCTCATCATGGACCCAAGCATGGCTTGCCAGGGTGGTTCTGCCAGTAATGTTGAGTTGCTGACTCTATTACCACCCAGGGTCCTGTGGCCTTGCCGGCATAGGCTGGGATCTTTAGGCAGCCCTTGCTGCTGTGCTTTTGTGGCCCCATGGTATATTTGATATCGTCCAACTCAGAAAAACTTGTTGCATCAAGTTCAGGAATTGGATTTTAATAAAGGTGTCCAAAATTTCTGATTTTAATCAAATTCGCCACCTTGTGAGAGAGAGAGAGAGAGAGAGAGACAGAGCTCTGAAGGAGTACTTCCGACCTGGAAGATGGCTCTGTAGTGCCCCCACTTCTAGCTGTCTTTTGACTATTGCCAACACTGGTAAGAGTTCAAATTGCAGGGCCCACCCAGTGGCATAGTTGTACATTATTGTGCTATCACCTATCTGTGTGCCATCTGGGGAATCCCACCGTGGTGCTGGTTGGGGACTAGGAGCATCGCGAAGTGAGACACTTGATTATCAGAGAGAGGGTGTGGACCACCACGATGTGCTCCCAAGAGCAGAACTAGCATCGCCTATGAAGGACTGCCCTATCAGCTCAGATTTTAGTTGTGGTGACCTTATCGGGGCAGAGGAAACCAGGAAGGAGAAAAAAGGCACAAAAAAGTTCACAGTGCAAAAAAGGAATCAATACCACATGTCCACTATTATTTGCAGTCAAAATTAAACAAGAACAGCCAGCACCATCGGCGTAGCATGAGGGCTACTGCTCGCAATACTAACAACCTGGGTTAAGGAAGGAGCCTAGAATGCTGGAGAGGAGATCAAACATCCCTGCAGACACTCTACTCCAGGGAGGGCAGCAAGCTACGCAACACCACTGCCACCTTGGTGTCCTCAGCTGGCAGAGCAAGCAGGAATCATTCAGAAGAGGAGGGGTAATACAGGCTAGTGTGCAATTGCACGCAAGCACGCATAATGTGGGTGTGCACCCAGGCAGCCCTCGATGGTGCCACTCTAGGACAGGAGTAAAAAACAGGAAAAACACTCCAGTTGTACAGGATGACAGCCAGCCCCTTGCAGCAGCAACCAGGCACTCTCCTCCACTGGATCTGGACCTCCAGAGGGATAAGGGCAAGCCAAGGGCAACCCCAAAGGCCACTGTCAGGGGTGCAAACCATGGGAGATTGGAGGATAGTGGGTAAGTACCTGGTGAAAATGGGTGACAGAAACAGACAGGCTGGCTAGAAGGAGGGAGGTTGGTCGCTAGAAGATAAAGAATGGAGAAAAAATGTAACATACTGTAAGGTCAGAAGGGATTTCAGGTTCGTCAGATCCACCCAAAGCCCCTTCTACATAAGCAGGCTGTAATAAGTATGCAGTGCAAATATGTAGTAATTTATAGGGATTGCCCACCCACCCTGTTGCATGGAACCTCACTGGTAACAGTGCATGCTTATCAATTTCAATGTTGCAGACATCATCAGCTCCATTTAATACATATATCAAATGTCCCTTTGCACAGAGTGCTGCACCAGCCCCACCTAACATTTTTGTTATGTATGTTCCCAATAACATACACCATGTGTTCAATCTTTGTTAGTGCAATTCTCTGGTGAATCAAAGTGCTTTACATAAAACATATCAATACATATAATAAAAATACTATAAAATATCTAAAACAGTACCATATCTTACTTATGCATTATTTACATTAGACCGTTTCAGGGAATGCCTATCTGAACAGATGTGTTTTTAATTCAGATTTAAACTGGTCAGTGGTCTGGCGGAAGGGGCACAGGAGGTCTTGCAGGTAGCCAGACCCCTGCCCATGTAGGGCTTTATAGGTCAGCAAACCGACCTTGAAGGAGATCCACCACCTAACAGGCAGCCGATGCAGATAGCACAGGGTGTAATATGGCTCGACCTAGATATGCCAGTCACTTCAACCACCAGCCACCATCCTGCATTAGCTGCAGTCAGCGAACCGACCTCCGCTAGCCCTAGGTATAGGGCTTTGCAGTAATCTAGGCACGAGGTCACAAAAGGATGTACCAGAACTAGCAGATCCCCCAGGGGAACGTCAGGTGTTAATCCGGCGATATTTTCAGATGGAAAAACGAAAAGTTCATATGGTTGTCCTCTCATTTTTCCTGTACTATTTCCAAACACAGCAGTAGCCTAGGTGATAACACATCAGTGACCAACCAGTGTCGTTCATGCGTTATAATATATCTACAACATGTGTGTACTGTGTAATTACTCTATTAAGTAATCCTAGTATTTTGAATGCTAGCTTGGCTGATTCCTTGTAAACTATCTGTATCCGTCTCTGAGTTAATTTGCTGTAATGTCTGTCTGTATATAACCTATGGGTCGTGGAACCTTTGTAAATGAGTCTGTGATTCAAAGGTACTCTCTATAATAAATAAAAATCAGAGAACTGACTCACAAACCTCCAAAATAAGTTACTCATCTGTAACCATACTACTTCTACTGATATTCAGCTAACATCCATACTTAGCAGTTGCTGGGTGTAGCTCTGTTCAATGGAACAGTCTTCTAGCTAGACTTCTTCCCCAACCGTAGTGCTGACCTCAGCTCTACCCCAAAGTGGCATCAGATACAAGCCAGATGCAGAAATCCAAAGCCAGCCTTGTCAGGTGAGGGTTGATCGATGTGGATGTAAACTGAATATCAGTAGTAAAACTATGGTCACAGGTGAGCAATCTCCATTCCTAACTACCTAAATTTAGTTCATTATCCATATTCAAGCAGACTCCTAGCAGTTCTCCTTGAGGAAGGGGAAAAGGCATGCACACTAACTCAGGAGAAAAGGGACTGGAAGACTCCCAAATGCAGCATCACAATAACAGAGTACGTGGACGTTACAGTGGGATACGAACATGTACACACTGGACCAGCTAGCAGCCCAGCAGATCTCGGTCAGGATTTACCTGGCAGTAGTATGTCCCATGGAATGAGCCTTCAACCCTGTGGGTGGCTCGCTACCAGACACCCTATAACCCAGATCGATGCAAGAGATTACCCATCGGCCAATCATCTGCTTGGGTGCCAGTCCAACCAAAGTGACTTCCGCATATGTAAAGAACAAAAGGTAAGTCTCACTGAAAACCCCTGTTGTGCAATCTCTGTAGTAGTATAAGAATGCCTGGCACACATCCAAGGTATGGAGCATTTGCTTGGTATCTGAAGCATGCAGCTTCAGAAAGAAGATGGAGAGATTAATCACCTGGTTAAGATGAAACTCCAAAACCAACTTTGGCAGGAACTTCTAATGGGGGGAAAAGCATGACAATGGCTTTGTGGAAACAAAATATGGAGACTCCACTGAAAGCACCTGGAGCTTACTCACCCATCAGACCAAGGTGATGGTGACCAAAAATTGAGGTTTTCCACAAGTGAGACATTTCACCCTTGTCCATAGGCTTGAATGGTGCTCCCATCAACTTTGTAATCACCAGCAGCAGGTCCCATGGCAGCGGAGGCTCTTGCAGAGGAGAGGACAGGTGATCCAGGTCATTAAAGAAACACCTGACCACTTTCTCTTGAACCACCTTCGGTGTACCAGCCCGCACCCAGTATGCTGAGATGGCGGACAGGTCACCTTGAGGGATACCACAGTCGAGGATGCAAGCAAATCACACGACAGGTGAGGGGGATCCACCTCCTCTCCTGCATACCAGTATGAAAACCTCATCCACTTGAAGTTTTGTGAGTGGACTCTTTACAGAATGTCATCAGAACCTCAAGAACATCTTCCAAAAGGCCCAAATCCTGGAACTCAAGTCACTCAACAACCAGGCCGAGAGATGCAGTGACTGCAGGTCTGGATGAAGGACAGTCCTTCTTGATTCCATCAGCAGACGCAGATGCAGTGGAAGCTGCCATGTGGGCCTACTGCAGAGATGAGGATATCCTGGTACTAGAAATGCAGTGGCCAATCCAGAGCTATCAGGATTATGTGTGCCCTGTTCTTGTGCACCTTGAGAATCACACTGTGGATCAAGAAGAATGGAGGGGAAGGCATACAGTAGGCCCATGGTTCAGGGCCGGGCGAAGGCATCCCCCTCCAGTGTTCCCATCTGAGGGAGCAGGCACAGAACA
This sequence comes from Neoceratodus forsteri, assembly GCA_016271365.2. NCBI lineage: Eukaryota > Metazoa > Chordata > Ceratodontiformes > Ceratodontidae > Neoceratodus > Neoceratodus forsteri. Next base: position 987,956,141 of record CM057450.1, read on the forward strand.
GCCTCAAGTTTTTGTTCTCCTAGGAGGAAAACAACTCCACCAGAGGTGTGTTCCACTGGACAAACTGCTGAGTCACCACATTTTGGTGCAAAGATCACTTGTGCGATGTCTCTTCCACTCTGCTGAGAGCATCTGCCAACTGACTGTACTCCCCGACCACGTGTGCTGCAAGGATATCTATCAGTCTGCAGTCTGCATACCAGGGACCAGGAGTAAGAATTTTTTTTTTGCTACATATTTCTTTTTGAAACTTATACCTGAACATGCTTTTTCATAATGGGCCACAGGGCATCACACTTACGCTATGTACTGTGTTGCATACTGTTGTCCACAAATCACTCTTCATGTTTAACATTTCCATTTCCTTGCTGTTTGTATGTATGTTAAAAAAAAACAAAAAAACAGTAAAATGTTTTTACCCCAAAAGAATACAGTCAGGCATCCCAAGTAGTGGGGTGATGGTGAGATAATCGAGATGGATACCAGGTTGGAGGGGGTTGAGGAAGGATGATAGGGAAGGTGTGAGCAAGCAATGAACAACATGCTCTTGAATCTTATCTGCTGTAGTTTATGGCAGGCATTTCTGAGTTGTTGGTAGCTCAGGAGGCCCATGGGGTTCATTTGGATAGGCCCCGCTGAGTCCTAAACTTTCTTAAGAAGAACCAGGTCTGCCAACACCAAAAGGAGGTGGCAACCTTTCACTCTGATCTTCCAGAGGGAAGCATGTTTGTCCCATATGCCGAAAAAATTGTTGCAGAATATTTCAACATTTTCAGAGCAGTTTAATGGAGATCACGGGCTGGAACCCTAACTAGCCAATTAAGACTCCAGCATTCAAATGAATCACAATATAATTAAGCAATAACAGAGAAGGGTGTAGTATATCATGGTATATCATCACACGTTCCAAAGCACAAGGCGTAGCTTTCATGTAGCAGAGCTCGATCACAGTACAGTGACAACATTTTCTGTCCAAAATAATATCCGAACCACTACTAATGGTGGAAAAAGAATTACTATCAAACAAAATTATTCATAGACAGAATTATAGTAAACAAAAAAGAAAACTACATTCTCAAATAATACCCCAAGCATTGTGTAATTTAGCAAAACGCAGGTGCCCTGTAAGCACAATCCTGTTGTCACTACATAACCCAGCAAAAAATACAAACAAGTTCGATAAATTGGAAGCAAACTGTTTATTTTATGAACCTGCAAAGTACAGTTACGTAAGAACTTACCGTAACAGTAGATCTTCGAGAGAGGCTCTTGCAGTAGGTAATTACATATAGGACTGACGTCGGCAGGCGGCAGGACCCCACGGAAAAATTTCTAGCTAGCAGTCCCTAGTGGGGACCGCCTCCACATCAGGTGACCGGCATCAGGCGTCGGTCTGATAAAGAGGGTGGTCGGGCGTAACTGCCAGTTCTTTCCATACAGGCCCGGAAGGCCCGGACGAGAGAAGCAGATATTTCCTCAATGGAAAAGGAGCCGAAAAGCCTAGGGGATGGAGGAGCAGAAGAGTTTACTGTAAGAGCTCTCTCGAAGATCTACTGTTACGTAAGTTCTTACGAACTGTACTATCTACTTCGAGAGGGCTCTTGCAGTAGGTAATTACATATAGGACAGAATCCAAGCAGTCTGCAACAAATGAAAAGCACCAGGAGGAGGAACTACTCCGAGAAGTAGCGAACAAGCTTGCAAACCTCAAGATAGGAGGCCCTGCAAGACAGCTAACCTGAAGCCTGCTCTACGACGGCAATGTCCAAACTGTAATGTTTCAGAAGGTATGGACAGAAGTTCAAGTGGCGGCAGCACAGATGTCTGCCGTCAGACACATTCTTGAAACAGGCCTGAGGCTGCTACTCCTCAGTAGAAGTGGCCTCTGACTTGACCGGTAGGGTCTTGTTACTGTCATAACAGAAAGTGATGCAATGAGCCAGCCACTTTGATAGGCATTGCCTGGAACAGCATCGCCTTCCTTTTGTGAGCAAAAGAGCGAACAACTGATCAGTCTTTCGAGATCCTTAGTCCCTATCGATGTAATATCTCAGAATCCTGTGGACATCCATGGTATGGAGCAAGTATTCTCCTTGGTTGGAATACTGTGTGAAAAGGCAGGTAATTCAATAGACTGATTTAAGGTAGACTCCGCTACCACTTTTGGGAAAACTTAGGATTAGTGCGAAGAGCTCGCTTTCTTTGAGAAAATCAGATAAGGATTTTGCACATAGGGCCTGGAGCTCGGAAATTCTACGGCAGAAGTAACGGCCACCAAGAAGAGCCGCCTTTCCATTTACAAAACTTCTAAGTCTCGCGGAAGCCGCTCGCTCAAAGGGAGGAAGAGTAAGTTTCTCAAGAACAAGGTTCAAGTCCCAGAGGCGCTGGAGTCGAATAGGGGTCTGAGATGAAGGACCCCTCTGAGAAAGGTCTTGGATACCTCTAATTGGGCAAAGCCTTATCAGCGAAAGGACATGATAGGCTGAAATAGCCGCCATGTGGACTTTCAAGAGGAGTGACTGAGACCCAGGCGAAAAGATGGCATGAATAATCAAGCAGAACGGCCACAGGACAGGAGGAAGGCTCCACACTCTCTGAGGCAGCCCAAATGGAGAATCTTTTCCATTTCATGGCATAGGTGGACCTAGTGGAGGAGGAAGACCAAAGGGAGTGCAGAATTGGTAGTGGTCCCCTAGGCACGCAAAACCGAGGTACCTCTCGGTGTGAAGGGCCTAATGGGATGTGCAGGTATGCATCCTGCATATCCAGTGCACAAAAGCCAATGGCCCAGCCACAGCAGGGGCAAGATGGTTTGAAGGGAGAGCATCCTGGACCTCTTGTATTCCACATATAGGTTCAGGGAGCTGAGACTGAGAATGGGTCTGAGATCTCCCGTCTTCTTTGGTACAAGGAAGAAATGGGAATAGTAACCCATCCCATGCAGGTGATGGGGGACGGGCTCTACGGCCTGCTTCGCGAGGAGAGCAGAAATTTCTTCCTTGACCAAAGGAAGATGGTCCCTTGAGTAAGAGGAGTTCAGAGGGGGGTGACGTGGAGGTTTCTGCAGAAACCTCTTGAGTGCCCTCATGTGATCTGAAGTACCCATGAATCATGTTATCCTCTCCAACTCGGAAGGTGGAGGGAGAATCTCCTCCCACGGTTCCTCCGGGGCATCCGGAGGCGGTGGGAGAGGGAAGAGTCAAGGTGGTGTGAAGGCAGCGCGCAGCTAGAGCACCACTGCTTTTTGGCGGCGGGGGCCTGGCAGCTGTAGGGGCCCGGCGTTCTTGTGCCCGCCTTCCTGAGAGTTTCGATGGAGGCCGGTTGCATCTACGAAGGAGGCTAGGGGGATGGGGCGGTACATTGAATCAACAGATTTAAGGGAGCCCTTCTCCTGCAAGTCAGTGATGATGTCCTTGACATCACCACCAACACAGAACCCCTTAAAGGTGCTTCTTGGATTGCTGACTGCACCTCTGGGACCAGACCTGACACAACCATAGCATGGCCGCCAAGACTTACGGCAAACGCAGAGTTCCATCCTGCGGTGTCCATTACGTCGTAAGTCGTCCTCAGAATGTGACGACTGGCCGAACGAGCAGAACAGACCAGGTCAGCTAACTCCTGCTTGACTTGGGAGTCAGACAAGGAGTCAATCTTGGATTCCGCCTGGGTAAGGACAGCCTTCTGGTAATCCCCCATATGTGCTACATAATTTAGGGCCCTGATCCCCAGTGTGGAAGAAGCATAGATCTTCCTTCCATACTGATCCAAAAGGTGATATTCTCTTATCCGGGGAGACAAGCTCAAATGTTCAGGGTGTGCTGACCGGCCGTGAGCGGCGCTAATCACAACCGAGTCTGCACGGGGTTGAGAGTCTAAAATGTCCACACCCTCCGGAGCCTGGTATAGCCTGTTGGACTTCCAAGAAGTGGGGCTAAAGCCGACGGTTGTTTCCAAATGGTGGAAACAAGGTGGGCGTGAGGCTCGATCCAGGGTGGCACTAGAGTAGGGGCCGTAAGGGGCAAGTCCAGATGTTCGGCGAGTTTGACCCATTGAGGATCTGGTTCTAAGGAACGCCACTGATGGACTTCCTGGATCTTCCTGAGCAACTCCGTGAAGGAAGGATCCTCCAGAGGAGACTTCGGAGGAGTCCTCGGCCAGGGCATGGACGGAAATCGAGGCTCGTCGTCTTTCTCGGAGCATCCATCAGAGGAATCTGAGGAGTCCAAGAGAGAAGAAGAAGAAGAGGAATTTGAAGCAGAGAAAGACTCCCTAGCTCATCTGGAGGGAGGAACGGGTTCCTTAGGGGGGGATCCCTGGACGCGTGTCCTGCCCCTCTCTGGATCCCGAGGAAAGAGCCCGGGAATCCGGAGGAGGAGAGGGAGTGTGCCATCTGGGGTGTACAGGAGCCGGGAGTGGCACCGTCGCCGTAAGACGGCTCTCTACTTCCTTGGTGAGCTGAGCCTTGGCCTCAGCCCACCAGGAGGCCAGAGTCTCCTGGAGATCCACCGGCGGCCTAGGGGGCGGTGGAGGAGGAGGAGGGGGATAGTTGTATGGAGGAAATGCGTAAGGAGAGTATCCGTAACCCGGCTGCAGGAATACCGGAGCTGGGTATTGCGGCGTCGGGTACTGCGGCGTCGTTGGAGTCGGCGCCGGGTACTGCGGCGCAGGATACTGTGGACCCAGGTAAACTGTCGTTGGATAAGATGGCGGATACCCAGGTACCGGAGGAGCTGCCGGAGCAGACGGCCCAATAGGGAACTCCATGGGGCGGATCGACCGTGACAGGCCCATGGGGTGGAGGTCCCGCTGGGAGAGGAATATCCCTCGTCGGAACCAGCGTCGGTGGGCCGGCGTTGGAGCCGGTGTCCCGGGAGCCGGCGTCAGATCCGGCTCTGTAGGAGGGGGATCAGATGGCGGAAAAACATCCCGAGCCTCGCCTGAGGACGGAGGGGAAAAGTCCCTGGGGTCAGGCAGGGGGGCTTTTGGCTCCCCGGACGGCAGCGAAGGCTGCGGGGAACCTGGGACGACAGACGGAGCAGGGTCTGCTGTAGGCTCTATGCCCGGCGACATTGGAGGAGCCGACGTGCGACTTTGGGGGTGTCCCTCGTCGGAGGCGGGCAGAGGATGGGAAGAGGCCTGGTCCGAGGGGGACACTGCCGTGCGCCACCCCGAAGGGTTGGGCGTCTTAGCGGCCTTCTCCCGGCGGACGTCGGAGGAGCCGACGTCCAGCTAATGGGAGGCGCCCGCAACAGTAGGCCGCAAGCCTGCGGCGGTACTGGGGGCAGAAGCATCCTTTTGCCTGGAGGCACCCAGCGGGCTCGAACGCAAACCCGACGGGCGGGCTGACGCTGCCTCCAAAGCCTTGGAGGCTGCCGTTGGGCGATCCCCTAGAGGGGATGTTACCTTGGCTGCGGCTCCAGCCAGAGTCGCGGAGGAGGAGGCCTTCTCCCGGTGCCTTTCTTTGTCCCGCTTGTGTCCTTCAGGGGAGGTCGACGCCTGCCGAAGCTTCTTCAACTCCTTCTAGATTGCGGACATCTTCTTTTTGAGGAGATGGGCTTCTAGAGACTGCTGGCGTCGTCTTCGGGTGGCTGCGTTGAAATGTCGGCAGTACAGACACTTGTTGACCGTGTGGTCAGGGCCTAAACAAAAAAGGCAGAGGGAGTGACCGTCTTTGTGAGGCAGTTGGGCGCCGCACGAGTTGCACTTATTTTTTGAAGGGGATGACATAAACCGACGTTCACCTGACAAAGAAAATACAGAATACTGATACTTTCGGAAAAACCGACGAAGCAACAGGACTAAGCGTTATGAACTTCACCGCGAGGCGCTGCACTGGCGACGGCGGAAAGAACTGGAAGGCGGGCGTCCGGGGACCACCCTTTATACCGACGCTGCCTGATGCCGGTCACCTGACATGGGCGGCGGTCACCAGGGACTGCTAGCGAAATTTTTCCATGGGGTCCTGCCGCCTGCCGACGTCAGTCCTATATGTAATTACCTACTGCAAGAGCCCTCTCGAAGTAAGACCTTTCTTTACTTGTTTACTACAATTTTTCTGAACTCATATTAGTTTACTTAATCAAAATTCTCATGTTAGTTTAACCTCAGTGATAGGGAAAATGATGGAATCACTTCTGAAGGAAAGAATTGTCGAGTATCTAGAGGCCAGAGGGGCATAGGACCCTAGGCAGCATGGATTCACAGCGGGAAGGTCATGCCAAACGAATCTGATAGATTTCTTTGACTGGGTGACCAAAGTAGTAGATCAGGGAGGGGCTGTGGACATGGCCTACCTAGACTTTAGCAAGGCATTTGACACAGTCCCACACAAAAGATTAATATACAAGTTAGCCAGCCTGGGAGTGGGTCCCAAGATGACAGCCTGGGTAAAGAACTGGCTGGAGAATAGGACACAGAGAGTAATAGTAAATGGAGTCCACCAGAAGAAAGGGGGTTACTAGTGGGTACCGCAGGTTCAGTATTAGGACTGGTCCTCTTCAATGTCTTTATAAGCAACATTGCAGAGGGACTGGAAGGAAAAGTATGTCTCTTTGCAGATGACACAAATATCTGCAACAGAGTTGATGCACAGGTGGGTGGAAAGGATGAGAAGGGACTTGGCAAGGTTAGAGGAATGGTCAAATGTATGGCAGCTTAGATTCAATGCTAAGAAGTGCAAGGTAATGCACCTGGGAAACAAAAACCCAGGGGAAGAGTACACAATGGGGGGTGAGATACTAACAACAACAAAAATGGAAAGGGACCTGGGGGTAGTCATATCAGATGACCTAAAGGTGGGCAAGCAATGTGAGAGGGCAGCAAGGAAGGCTGGGGGATACTGGGATGCATAGGGAGAGGCATCACCAGTAGAAAACAGGAAGTTATTATCCCTCTGTACAGACAGCTGGTGAGACCCCATCTGGAGTACTGCATGCAGTTCTGGAGACCCAATCTCCGCAAAGACATAGACAGGATGGAAGCTGTCCAGAGGAGGGCACTAAAATGGCAGGGTCTGCACCGGAAGACATATGAAGAGAGAGACGAAAGGAGCTTAATGTGTATAGCCTCGAGAAAGGAGGAGAGGGGGAATATGATAGAAACGCTCAAGTACCTCAAGGAATCAACAAAGTCCAAGAGGGTAGCATCTTTCAAAAAAGGAGGTGCAAGAACAAGAAGGCACAATTTGAAGATAGATGGGAAGTGCTCAGAGGTAATTTAAGGAAGTATTTTTCACAGAGAGGGTTGTGGATGCATGGAACGGCCTCCGGAGGAGGTTGTGGAGTCAAAAACAGTGGTGGAATTCAAGCATGCATGGGACAGTCATAAGGCAATTCTAGGGGTGGGGGGCAGGAAGAAGCAGGCTGCTGGTTAACTAGGATCTGCAGCTTATCCAGTAGGTAGGGAAATGGGCAGACTGGGTGGGCCAAGCGGTCCTTATCTGCCGTCAAATTCTATGTTTCTATATTACTACTGCAAAGTAATTCAGTTAATTAGTAGTGGTTTGGATGTTTTTTGGACAGAAAACGTGTCATACTTTTGGGGTCACTATACCGTGATCAGGCCCAGCAGCGCTGCTGTACTGGTGGTAGGAGGTTGAGCTAGCAAACAAAATTGAAAGTCTGTGTAAAGGAGTACCACAGCAGTTTTTAAAGGTTCATCTGGCACTACCAGAAACAGAAGTAGTCACAGTGGTCAAGAGCAAGTGCGACTGTTTGTGCTGATGTACTGAAGCCAAACAGAGCAGTTTGGGCAGACAGCAGGACAGACGAAGCCATACGGACTGGCATGAGTTGGTGTTAGACACGCTAAGTCAGAGTGACATGAACTCATTTTTTTTTTTAATAGGACCAGAGCAGTTGTTAAATGTTTGGGTGGATCAGGAGGGGTGGTTTCTAACTTTTAATGTTCAAGTAGGTCGAATATATTTTTATAAGTTGGTTTTTGTACTGACATTTGGTGATGAGTATGGCTGCAATTTTTTCACAGTAAAAATGTGCAAATTTCACAGCACATGCACGATGGGGAAAAAATACAGGTTACTCACCTGTAACAGGAGTTCTAGGAATGGCATATGTTGTTCATCCACACTTATTGGCAGGTCCTGCCACTTTAAATCTTGCCGGAAGGTCTTCAGTTGGCTCCTCCCACCCACCCGGGTGGTAAAACTCGGCTCCGCCCCATGACGCCAGATCTAGCCCGGCTGGAAGCCAGGTTGTGCATCAAGCCGAGGTCAGGTCGTAGGGATGAACAACATACCATTCCTAGAACTCCTGTTACAGGTGAGTAACCTGTATTCTAGGGACATGGATATGTTGTTCATCCACACTGTTGGCAGACTCTAGCAGTTCTCCGGGAGGAGGAGGCAAGCGCACACCCCTACTTAGGTAGAAAGACTGGAGAACCGAGGCCCGACCAGCACTCCGGGCGTGACCCAAGGTCGATGTAGAAGGGAGCGGAATACCAGCTCGGGCAGAAGCCCTGCGGATATCATGGACGAAGTATCCTCGAAAGCAGCCACCGATGCAGCTGAAGGACGGTTAAAAAGAGCGCTTATCCCTCTGGGAGGCTCCATGCCCGCCCGCCTATAGTGGAGACCTATGCAGGGGTGACCCGCCCGCTTGTCATCCACTGGGCTGCAAATCTGCCAGATGCGGCTTCAGCGATGATGATGAACAGCTGGCGAACCTCTCCCGAACTTTAGCTTTACGCTCCCTAGATAGGTGAGCGTTAAACCGGTTCCTATGGAACCTGAATACGGCCTCCGAGGTGTGAATGGGGATAAACCCCGGCAGAGGCAATGTCCGAAGGGAAGACTCCGCCACCACCTTCGGAAGGACTTCGGCTGGGGCGCAGGACAACCTAGTCCCTGTGGAAGACCGGATAGGGAGGTTAAAGGAGCGCCTGGAACTCTCCCCGCCTTCTGGATGGCGGAGTGGCCCCAAGAAGGTGTTCTTCTAAAACAGGTGGGGGAAACTCGCACCTGTGCAAAAGGTTCGGATGGCTTGCTCATGAGCTAAGCCCATACCAGCAAGGATCCCACAGAAACGGGGATACTCTCCCCAAAAGGGGAGGCGTGATCGAGGCTTAGAAGTGCAGACCACCTTCTCCGCACCACCAACTGCCTCCGCGCCCGCCTGGAAAGACAGGTGACCCGCAGAAGCAACCTAGGGGTCGCGCGGTCAAGCCCTGGTTTAAGGATGGACCCAGATGGTCCGGAATGTCAGCCTAGGGACAGGGAGGGCACGCCCTATCCCATCAACAAAAAGGGAGAACTTCTCCCAGAGAGAGCGCCTTGGTGATTTCTTGGCAGGAGCCTGAAGGTCGAGGACTTTATCTAAAGACCCTAGGCCTGGCCCCACGCACAGGGGTCCGGCCTACAGGTGCAGGGATTGAAGGTCCAGATGGATAACCTTCCTGAAAAGGAAAGACAGGACCCGATGGACTGGAGGCCGCCCTCGGAGCCTGGGCTGAGACTGAGGAGAGCTGGAAACCAGAACTGGCAATCCAGTCTGGGGCTACCAGCATCACCTGTGCCAAGTCCCTCCTCACCTTGCCCGTAGGTCAAGGGAAATGGGGGCGAGGCACAGAGAGGCCCGGCGTCCGAGGCCCCTATGGCATCCCCTGCAGCAGACCTTGCTGAGGGGCGGTTAAAAAAACAGTCTCGGCCTCGTATTCTCCCCGGAGGGAAGAGGGAGAAGATCCTGTGCTACCTCCGGCAGGAAGACCACCCTGGGAGGCGCAGCTCATGCCCGCCCAGGGCAGCAGCCAGGAATCGGGCCCTGCCATCAAATGGCTGGGAACCCTCGACTGCGCAACAACCCAATCGCGGAGAACCTCCTTGCACTGAGACAAGGGATCAGCCAAACCTGGTGAGATAGGTAGCACATGGTCTTGGTGTTGTCCTCACTTGGACTTAGACCTGTAGACCCCTGCACAAGCGAGCGCAGCGGTGCAGGCTAAGCGGACCGCCTGTTCTCCAGCGAGCAGGAAGGACATCGGGACTCGCGAGAGGACTAGAGGCAAAGCACTCTGTATTCCCCAAGATAGGCACCCCACCCATCCGAGAATCATCGGTCGGAGAAGACCGCCGACTCAGGGCGAACGAGCAGGATGTTCTCCTGCCGAAGTTGAAACGGTCCAAGGGAGCGTTCTCTTAACTCCTGGGCTGTAAGTCACGAACTGGTCCAAGGGACGCAGCGCTGTGACCTCTGGCTGGCCCCTCCCACTAAGGGAAGGCTGCCCTGAAGCCCAGGAGGAGCAGGAGGTCCTGGCAGGACATAATTTCCCGGCCAACCCGACCGGTAAAGGAGGAAGAACCTCAGCCCTGTCCGCCCAGAGCCGAGCTCGGACTCAAAAGTCGAGCTTAGTCCTGAAGAAGCTTCACCGCTAAGGTACAAGTTCTCATTTAGCTCCTGAAAATGGGAGACCAGTCTGCCTTCCGGTTGGGGTGACATCCGGACCCTTCAGTGCCGCAGAGACTGCTGAGCAAAGAAGTGCCTGGCTAGGAACTCGTAAGGAGCCCCCCCGCAAGAAGGGGTGGAGCCTCCCAAGAAACGGACGGAACGAGGAGTAGGTACATCCTGGAGACCCAGGAAACAGCTACACACCACGCTCTGAGGATGGGATATCTGAAGTAGAGAGACCATCCAGGCGTGCGGGAGAATGGGCGCAAGCCCCCGTCCATTTGAGACCAGGAATACCTGGACACGAACCCAGGGTTGAATGGGGGGGGGGAATCCACAGCCTTCCTGATCACCTCTAACTAGAGAGCCAGGCATGTCGGAACGACCGACACAGAGGCAGTGAACTCAAGATCCCCATGGGGCAACGGCTCAAAAAGGGGAAACCGCCTGCAACCTGCGACAGGATCCACCCTTAAATACCTCCAGAACGAGGTGCGGAGCTGTCCCCCCCATGGGGAAACCCGGGCTGGGATGACGGGGCCGGGGCAGTGCCCCTTGGCCCGTCACTGAGCAGGCTTAGAGGGGGAATGAGACGAGGAGCCCCTCGGTTTCCTGCCTCTCTGCTTCCCTTTGGAGGAAGACGCTGGACTGGCAACAGGCCGCCCAGCGCATGCCTGCTGGCCCTTATGCTGGGCCGGTGGGGCCCCAGGGCTCAGGGAGCAAAGGGCTTACGCAAAGGCTGACGGCTGCCTTGACCCTTCAGGCGAGTGACCGAGTCCGGAGTAGCATCGGACTTCTCGGCCCATGGATGTATCCTCCACCCAGGGCCGGAAAAGGTCAGTCCCCAAGAAGGGGATGTCCGCCAACTCGTGCTGGGTTTCCAAAGAGGAGGAGGATAACCTCAGCCATGCCCTGCGGCGCATGGCCATTGCGGCCGCCACCGATCTGGCACAGGAGTCGCCTAGATCCAGAGAAGTCTGGAGCTGCTGCTTCGCCACCACCCTACCCTGGTCCCGCACCTGCCGAACCGTGGTCTGCAGGTCAGCCGGGAGATGAGGGAGAACCTCGTCCAGGGAGCCCAAAAGGGTGTGGGAGAAATGTGCCATCAGTGCAACCGAGCTGGCCTGACTGAGGCCTAGGGAGGACGCAGCGTAAACCTTACGACCGACATAGTCCATCCTTCTGGACTCCTTGTCGGGGGGTCTGCCCACATCCCCAGCGTTTCCAAGACATTGGAAGACGTCGTCGGTGACTACCCCTTCAGCCGAGGGGTGCTCCAAGAAACCGGGCAGAGAACCGACAGGGACAGGGTACCTCCGAGCCACCCTGGCCGAAGGCGCAGGGCAGGAAGTAGGCCACCGCCATAGCTCCAAGGCTGGGCAAACGATAGCCTCAGCCACTGGGAAGGCCTCCGAGGAAGAACCCCCTTGATCCAGAATCTCCGTAAGGTGGTAAGGTGCCCGATTGGAGACGGACTCGAGCTGCATCCCAGTGAATTCTGAAATAAGCTGAAGCAGACCCTTCGAAGAGGATGGGCTGTCGTCTACTGAATGTTCCTGGGAAGACCCCGGGTCCTCCCTGCTAGGAAACATGGCAGAGCCTGCTTCAGGCTCCGAAGGATCTGCAAAAAGCTGTCGCAGGCCCGAGGCACTCTTCGTCCGCCGGGGGTGGGCAGGAGTGAGGGGACCGAGTGACCTGAAGAACAGGTCATGGCCTGGCCTGAACCCTGCCGAAGGCGAAGGGGCAGCGAGGGTCGGGACGAGCAACCGGCCCTGGAGAGGGCTCCTCGACCGATTCGAACAGCTGCCGACCGAGTGGCGGCTGCTTGCTATCCGGAGAATGAATCGGGGTCGATTGAAACCCGGACAACAACTGCTGTCGCCACAAAAGTTCCTCGTAACACCGATGCCAACGGCATCGAAACCGCTTCCTCATCCAAGGAGGGATGAGGAAGAACGGCAAAGCCACAACTCGGTGCCTCGGCCGACGAACGCCGAGATCGGCATGAGCGCCAGGCAAAGAGACCCAAATCCTGGGGACTGAGGCGGGGCCTGGGAAGGAGCCGGGCGACCCGCCTCCTCCCTCAGCTGCCTGGAAGAAAGGACAGAGGGCTGTCGACTCAAGGGAGGACAGAGCCTCAGCCTCTGCCAAGGTGGAGGGAAGACGGCACCAGAAGACCCCTCAAAGACGGATCGAGAGACTCGACAACGTCGACAGGAACCTGGCCGGCTGACCTGACGGGGATACCGTGAGGCCAGTGGCGAAGCGAATCCTCGACCAAAGTCGGCGTCAGCCGATGAGGGAGGAGAGATTCCGCTCCCGCCGACGACGAAGGCCCGCCTCTGCCCTTTAGCCATGGTCGAGCGACAGGGTTCAGGTTCCCTCCCTTGAGGAGAGGGAATGACAAAGCCCTGAACGAAGCTGCATGAGATGAATCCAAGGAGAGCCGGATAGCTCCACAACCGGGCCTTCCCCGCAGGATCAAACCGCAGAGAAACAGTCGAAGCGGACACCCGCCAGTCCGATGGAATCTCCGGAGCGGAAAAAACTACCGGATGTCCGAGCCCCGAACGGGCCGCGCGGTCCTCCAGAGAGCTGACCGAAAGGGCAGAACAAAAATTGCAAGCCTGAGGATCGTGATCCAAGTCCAGGCAAAAAACGCACGTGGAGTGCGAGTCCCTCCTGGAGGAACTAACCGTGTGCCTCTCGGGGCCGGAAAAAGCCATCGCCGTAGCGAAGAAGAAAAGATCGAAGATTCAAAAGGACACTTCAATAAATTCGAAGACCGAAATTTTCAGGAACCAGTCGAAAACGCAGAGCGCTAAGGAGGGAACCTGAGCTTCCAAGCGGTAAGGAAGATCTGGCATCATGGGGCGGAGCCGAGAGTTTTACCACCCGGGTGGGAGGAGCCAGCTTGAAGACCTTCCGGCAAGATTTAAAGTGGCAAGGGACCTGCCAATAAGTGTGGATGAACAACATATCCATGTCCCTAGAAAAGAAATTTCACGGCTCTTCTTGGTCCCAAAAATAGATATTAAATAGATATTAATTAAAACAGAAAACCCGCGACTGATCTTGTGCTTCCAGACACTGCCCCCTCACACAGGAAACATTCTTTTCCACTGATTAAAGCCATTTTATTTCTCTCTTTAAGGAGATGGGGACCTGGTGGGAGGAATGACATATGGCACCACTGCCGACTGCACACAGTTGTAACATAGCATAACCAAATGCGACTGGTACTGTGTCACATTGTAACCGAATGTCCTGAAGGAGGTGAGGTGAGCGTCTCCACCTTAGAGCAAACACAGCCCGAAAAATGTGAGCATTCAGGTCCAGACCGATGTTACAGAATGCTGCGGGACACAGACAAGGGGGTTTGTATGGTTGCTGGCTTCCTTCCAGCCCTCCCTCACCTGACAATCGCCACTGGACATCGGGAATCGGAAAAATGGACCCCCAGCAAACCCTGACATTACCGCGCCTCCCACGGAGCTCAATTATTCAGCCTCCAACATACAAGGAAGTAGTGAGTAGTTCATCTACTATACATCATTGCCATGGCCACACTGTTGCCATTCTTGCTTCATCTTGCTTGCTGAATACGTTTTTTAGTGGTGGCATGCACGATCTAGAAATTCTGTAAAAATTAAAAATGTACTTGAAGAAGAGGTTCTAAGAACAAAAAAACTGTTTCACCGATTTCACGGCACGGAGCAGATTTCTCGAGTAATCGCGGAAAGAATTGCAGTCCTAGTAATGAGGCCGACAAAAGTTTATGAGTTGTGCTAGGTCAGCCATATTATAGGAGTGCATTAGTTAAGTATGGATGGCTCTCATCTTGTGTGCACAAACCTGCTGGCAGGGACTACTTAACAGAAAATGGTAAAATGCTTGGACATCACCACAGCTGAAAATAGTTTCAGTCAGTTAAGTTTGAGAATTACTTACCTACTGTATTACATATTATCCGTTTTCAAGCTGCATTTGGTGCTTTTGATCACTTTCTAATAATTCTGTACATTTACATTTGATGCTACAGATCTCATGAAACAGTTAACTTTCACAATTCTACACACTGAAACTTAATATCTTCCCTAATGCAAGGCATCATGGCAACTTACCCTAAGGAATTTAGGCTACGTTTTAAGCAGTACTGTAAGGTGCCAAACAGCCTCATACAATCTGCAAATGCTGAAAACAGCAAAGCACAAGCACATGTTTTGTCCTTTTTAGGACTTATCAGTATGATACAGTTGTTGCTTCAGCCCGCAGTACACTCAGTTCAGATTAGGTTCTTTCTTCTCATAGTACAAGTTAGCTCTGCAGTTACCAGTTAAATTAGGCTCTGTTCAACTGGCAATGTTGTCATGTTAATTTATACTACCTTGTGGTGGAGAGTAGTCGTCTGAGTCCGTGTCACTTTCACTGCTGTCCTCCACCAAGAAGCTGGGGTAGTTCCAGGACATGCCCAAGATGCCATCCAGTTCATGCAGAAGGACATGTGCCAGCATTCGGCCGTGACAGTCCATCACGATCACCTGCCCGTCAGCTGTTCCGAAGAGCACCTGCAAGAACACAGTGCAGCACTTCAGGGATGGGGAATTCTTTCAGTTCTCAGTTACAGTTTCTTGGTTTATAGTACAAATAAAAAACACACACCACTTACAGTAATAACTTAAATAACAGACAGAAAGCAGCACTTGGTGGCTCAGTAGAAGTGCTTTTCGGTGGCAATCCAGGTTTGAAAGCAGACTTGG
The DNA here is from genome assembly GCA_016271365.2 of Neoceratodus forsteri. Taxonomy (NCBI): domain Eukaryota; kingdom Metazoa; phylum Chordata; order Ceratodontiformes; family Ceratodontidae; genus Neoceratodus; species Neoceratodus forsteri. Next base: position 987,971,307 of record CM057450.1, read on the forward strand.
GGGGCCGGGATCAGAGCAGCAAGGGCTGTTGAATGCTGCCAAGTGTAGCATGAGCCAGCCCAAGGTGAGAGATGTCTAGTTTCTGGCACTGCATCGGCCCCTTACTGTAAGCCTACTCCCTCTCGAGGGCTAGGACCCACACTGCACTGCAAAGTCCGAGGGCAGAGGCATGGTTGGATGTCTGGGGAGGTGGCAGAAACTTACAGGGGAAGGGAGAAAAAACAGAAAAATAATGCGCTTCAAGCTGTCTAGATGACTGATGCCCGCTCCCTCGGTCTTGCTCCGTGTGAATCTCTGACTGGTTCAACAGTGGCAGGAACTGCTGGGGGAGGCTGGCAGAGGCCTGAATGTCAGGAGAAGGTGAAGATTCAAGGAGCAACACAGCTACACAGAAATATATACTGGGTATATGCAATAGTCTGACTCACAATATACAATTTATTTTCATGTGTGAGGGGGCAGAACAATAACTCACAAGTGGCAGTGCCACGAGTGAGTTATACAAGTCCAGCCCCCACACAAGTGATGATAAACTGTGTATTTCAAGTTGAAGTGTGGCATATTTAATTTATAGAACATAAATGTACCATTTTTTTTTTACTTTTTATTTATGCAATGAATAGTACCTACACACAAACAACCACTGTACATACATCACCGCCCTGTTAATACTTTACAAAATTACTTTTATTTTGTTTCTATATCCAGTTTTTGCTCACGGGCTCGTTGTAAGTGGCTGCTCAGCCCTGTCCCTGCCTCCCTCACCCAGCAACTGCCTCTCTGGTCCACCAAGCCCCATATCCCCCAGGAACTGCCCCCCGAGGCAGGGCCAGGAAGGGGAAGGGCCATCCTGTGTCCAGATTTGGTGGGTCAGTGAGCCGTCGACAGCAACAAGTGAGGACAGGCAGGCAGGGCTTTATACAGCCTGTGACCACCATTTTCCACGTTAATCCTGCCCTCTTGCCACCACAGCATGTAACTGTATGTGCGTGGAGGCGCACACATGCTATGGAATTGCAGCCCTTCCCTTCCACACCACTCGAGCTCCAGCGCTGCCAACCGGCCTCCACCAGGCTCACCTCAGGAGAGAAAAGGAGAGTAGTCCATCGGACACTTGCTCCTCTACTCCCCCCCCCCCAGCAACCAAACCTTGTTCCTGAACCTGGGTCACTAGCATGGTGAAAGGTAAGGCACACAGCGTCTCAGCCCTCTGTGCCACTGAGCCAGTATACAAAATTACTTTTAAAAAAAATAAGGATGCACCTAATGAATTATCCAGCATCAACAAGGGACCACAGTTTAGTCCAAAGGAGTAAAAGTCCAGCCATGTGAAGTCACAGTACATTCTGCTCTCGCTCAAAATCTGTAAACAATAAAAGTCTATTAGCCAGGCTTCCCTGCTGCTCGCAAGAATAAAAGTATCATTGGAGGGTTGAAACCTAAAAATCAAATGCAGGGCATGACATCGATTGCCTGGACTCAATTAAGTTGCCTTTGTCCCTGCACACTAAGGAACATTATAGCTGCTATGCAGGGGGAAGAAACAGAAAGTTCACAAACTGAGTGGATTGTACTTGCACCCCAATTGCATATACCATTTCTTAATAGGTAGAATAGAATAAATATGAGAATTATCACAGCCAACAGAGCCTACAGGTAGCAGCTAAGCAAACTCAGTGGAACATTTTACACATAAATCTAACAGATTAAACCCTAGTAGGGAACTTGCAGAAACATGTTACAAGGAGCTTATAATTAGTCAATCAGGATCAGCATGCAATGTTCCACATTGACCCTAGTCTGGTGTTTTTCAGCAACAGCCATGGCAGTCTCTGGGTCGGTAAAAAATACAGTACATGTTGTTGTGTTCTTATCTGTAATTGTGCTGGGAAGAACAGTTACACATCAATGCCTCTTCTCCACTTAAGTCTTTTTAATGGCTTGCAGCTTTCTCTTAAGGGTCTGCGTTTGAGACGATATATTGGAGGAAAAAACTGTTTACCCCCTCCCATATGAGTTCCCCCTTGACTCTAGCCACATGCAATAAATTCTAGCCTCTGAGCTAGACAGCATGGTGATGGCAGTCGGCAGTCGTTGCAAGGACCCCACCTCTCGACTGAGACTGAATTGGAATGGGTAAGGCTTTTAAGATAGTTACCCCAGCAGGATGCTGGAGACAAGCAAGTTCAGGCGCACCAGTACCAATTATTGTCACCTGACAAACTGAGGAGGGAAGCCTACCACTCATATTGCTCTGACACAGATCGTTCTCAAGCATTTCGACTTTGGAGCAGAGGAAGGTGGTACCACAATTTTCTTCTCTGCTCCGGCACTAAATTTGGTGATATTCGATTTTGTCCATAATGCTGGTATCAAAAATCAGTGCACTTGGCCTCAACAATGACTGATCAGTTGTTTGGGTGGTTGTGAGCATGTCCATTATTTGTGCTGTCGGTATGTCACTATTCAAGCCAGGCTGCTGCAAATGCCCTGACCCCTTTGGGCCCACTGCCAAGAGAGGAAGGCTCTACATTTTCAGCTGCATGTTTCTGGTCATTTTATAGTGGCATTTCAACACATAACTCCCCTACAATCAATTACTGCAAAAGGTTTGAAAGTAGTCAGCAGAATAAGGCAAGTTCTTTTAAAATGTATATGTGAAACTAGGGGCTCCAAAATAATGTTGTTTCTCATTTGGCTGTTCCACAGCGCCCCCAGTTACTAGTTTTTAACTTTTAAATCAGCTGCTTGTTTAAAGATTTACCAGTTTCACTTTGAGTTGAACTGCTGGCTTTGGTGCTGTACTGTGTACTGTGATGTTAATCACCATTGTCGAAAATGATCTCTGACTGGTATCTGAAAAAGGTTTTTACATATCCGGCTGCTTAACATTTTTTTGTCCTGTGCAAAAACTTTCACAGTTTTTGTGAGGTTATTAAGTATTTCTTAAAATCTTTGTGCTCCACGACAGGTTTCATGTTTTTTGCCAATTTTTTTAAATCTTCGTAAAGGTCATAAAGCATTTGTTAAAATGTCTGTGCTTGTGCTGCAATTAGAAAATATACAGTATATGCTGCTCAAAAATCTACGTACTGCACGATGGCTTTCACTAGTCACACACAAATCTTTTATGAAGGTTCTGCAAATTACGTGCTGCACAAAGGTTTTGAAAACCTAAGTGCTGCAGGAAGATTTTAACAATGCATGTGCTGCTTGATTTTTTTTTAAACTCTATATGCTGCATAAAGATAGTCATCTTGAAAACCTACATGCTGTGCAAAGGTTTTTAATTACTCATCAACAAATTCTTTAATGTAATGTAACTTTTTAAATATTTAAAGGGCACTGTCAGCTTTTTTTTTTTGGCAGGTCTCAGAAAGGTGCCTACATCAGCTATATTTCTTAAAATATATATAAGGTCCATGACTTTAACTGAATAATGTTATTAGATAATTCTTAATATACAGAATTTTTACCATCCCATCTCTATCCCTGGCCCTTTCCTCCTTCATGTTCACATCCGAGTATGGAGCTGCACAGCTCCTGGAAACTTGTTCTTGCACAAATTTGGGAAATCCTATGCACTGCCTTCTAAACATACTGTATATGCTTAAACCAGGCAGCGAATCAAAAGTGCCAAAGTAAGTCATGTTTAAAAACAAGCACTCTAATGCTGTTAATAAGCATTTGAAATGGTGAGCTGTGACTCTGGGCATGTGCATCAGCATCAAAGCCAACTGCCGTGGCACCATGTTGGTTTGAGAACCTGCCAGAGGGTTGGGGCCAGGGAATAGAAACAGGATTGTAAAAATAATACATATTAAGAGTAATCCAATAACAGGCTGTTCATTTGAGGTCAGGGACTTTAAAATGCCATTTTAAAGGGGCACTGTCAACCTGTTTTTCACATCATTTCTAGTTAAAAACTCACATTTTATGATTGCTTACCTCCTCTAAAATTCATTGATGTGGCTGTTTTGTCTGTCTCCTTGTTTAGTAGAACTGACATGTGTGGCAATGTATATTTATAAACCACTTTGTTTTTGTTTACAGTCCTGGAACTGTCCTTACTGTATACTTCCTGAGCATTAGAAACACATCCAAACAGTGCAGTCACTTATGAGGTAGTAGCCTCCTAAACTCCCACTTCATCACAAGTGGCTAGACTGTGTAGTGGATGTTCCCAAGTCCAGGAAAGATGCAGCTGGAGCTGATCAAGGAATGTAAACAAACTTGTTTTTGTGTGGTAACACCAATACGGTGGGCAGACTGTTTTTCACTTTTTAAAAGAATATAAGAATCAAAATCAAACTAACAGCTACATCAACAGTCTTTACAGAATGTTGGCAATCATAAAATGTGTTTTTTTAAACTATGGACACTGAGACCTAAGGGGGTTGACAGTGTCCCTTTAAGAAATACAGCTGGCTGTAGGCACCTTTTTGAGAACTGCTTGGGAATGTCCCAGAAGTAATGACTTACTGCAAGAGACCATTCCGTGGAAGACAGATCAGTTACGTAAGACCTTACCGTAACAGTAGATCTTCTACAAATGACTCTTGCAGTAAGTAGCTTCCCTCCCGCCGTCCCCCTGTCTTCTGTAACAGGAAAAACACTAATAGGGTTGGGATGCTCTGGTACCTCGGTTCCCCTCAGTCCCTTGCCAGTATGAGTTGAAACCAGCAGGGAACGGAGACTGCCAGGAACCACCCACTTTTATAGGCACAACCCAGGAAGTGAGGTTGTGTGGGTGATTCCTGGTGTGGAGACTGCTGAAAGAAGCTGCTGTGTGATAGCGACACCTGCTGGGAACTCCCAGAAGTAATGACTTACTGCAAGAGACATTTCTAGAAGATCTACTGTTACAGTAAGGTCTTATGTAACTGATCTTTTTAGGAGTGGTATATGGTGCACATCCACACTTTGGCAGTCTTCCTTTTCCTTTAAGTTCTGCCAGAATATCTTCAAGCTAAGCTCCTCCCACCTACCCGGGTGGTATCCTCCTTGTTCCGCCCAGTGGCGTCAGATCTTTTACGCTGGAAGCAGGGATCTGAGTGCCACTCTGCCAGGAGGTCGGTAATATGTGATGTGCACCACACCACCCTAGAATTACGGTTACAGGTGAGCAACCCTCACTTCTAGGGACATGGATATGGTGCACTATCCACACTTTGGCAGACTCCTAAAGGTTCTCTGGGAGGAGGGGCAGGCGCACACCCCTACTGAGAAAAGAGGGAGTGGAGAACTGAGGCCCCAAAACTAGCATCCCGGCGTGATTCAAGGTCAATGCTATAGTGGGAGATGAAGGCCTGAGCTGACTTGCAGGTAGCAGCATTGCAGATCTCCTGGCTAGGGACATAGAAACATAGAGAATTTGACGGCAGATAAGGACCGCTTGGCCCACCCAGTCTGCCCATTTCCCTGCCTACTGGATAAGCTGCAGATCCTAGTTAACCAGCCTACTTTTCCTACCCCCATCCCCTAGAATTGCCTTATGACTGTCCCATGCATGCTGAATTCCACCACTGTTTTGACTCCACGACCTCCTCCGGCCGCTCCATGCATCCACAACCCTCTCTGTGAAAAATACTTTCTTAAATTACCTCTGAGGCGCCTCTATCTTCAAATTGTGCCCCCTTGTTCTTGCACACCTCTTTTTTTGAAAGATGCTACCCTCTTGGACTTTGTTGATTCCCTTGAGGTACTTGAAAGTTTCTATCATGTCCCCCCTCTCCCTCCTTTCCTCGAGGCTATACATATTAAGCTTCTTTAGTCTCTCTTCACACGTCTTCTGGTGCAGACCCTGCACCATTTTAGTTGCCCTCCTCTGGACAGCTTCCATCCTGTCTATGTCTTTGCGAAGACTGGGACTCCAGAACTGTACGCAGTACTCCAGATGGGGTCTGACCAGCTGTCTGTACAGAGGGATAATAACTTCCTGTTTTCTACTGGTGATGCCTCTCCCTATGCATCCCAATATCCCCCCAGCCCTCATTGCTGCCCTCTCACATTGCTTGCCCACCTTTAGGTCATCTGATATGACTACCCCCAGGTCCCTTTCCATTTTGTTCTTGTTAGTATCTCACCCCCATTGTGTACTCTTCCCTGGGTTTTGTTTCCCAGGTGCATTACCTTGCACTTCTTAGCATTGAATCTAAGCTGCCATACATTTGACCATTCTTCTAACCTTGCCAAGTCCTTTTCATCCTTTCCACCCCACCTTGTGCATCAACTCTGTTGCAGATCTTTGTGTCATCTGCAAAGAGACATACTTTTCCTTCCAGTCCCTCTGCAATGTCGCTTATAAAGACATTGAAGAGGACTGGTCCTATTACTGAACCCCGCGGTGCCCACTAGTAACCCCCCTTTCATCAGAGTGGACTCCATTTACTATTACTCTCTGTGTCCTATTTTCCAGCCAATTTTTTACCCAGGCTGTCATCTTGGGACCCACTCCCAGGCTAGCTAACTTGTATATTAATCTTTTGTGTGGGACTGTGTCAAATGCCTTGCTAAAGTCTAGGTAGGCCATGTCCACAGCCCCTCCCTGATCTACTACTTTGGTCACCCAGTCAAAGAAATCTATCAGATTTGTCTGGCATGATCTTCCTACTGTGAATCCATGCTGCCTTGGGTCCTGTGCCCTCTGGCCTCTAGATACTTGACAATTCTTCCTTCAGAGTGATTCCATCATTTTCCCTACCACTGAGGTTAAACTAACAGGTCTGTAGTTTCCTGCTTCTGCCTTGCTCCCACTTTTGTGAAGGGAATCACATCTGCCCTCCTCCAGTCCTCGGGTACCACCCCATCCTCCCATGATTTGTTAAACAGGGTAGTCAGTGGTGTCACTAATTCTACCCTTAGTTCTTTTAGAATTCTGGGATGAATCCCATCAGGCCCCATTGCTTTGTCCACCTTCAGTTTTAAGAGTTCTTTCAGAACCCTTTCTTCTGTAAATGGGCTGGTATCAACTTCTGTATCCAGTGTGTTTCTACTGTTTGTTCTAGGTACACCCCTCTTCCTTTGTAAATACTGAGCAAAATATTTGTTTAGTATCTCTGCCTTTTCACAGTCTCCTCTGCCCACCCCCCTTTATTAAGCCTCACTATCCTCCCTTGGTCTTCCTTTGCTCCTTGATGTACCTATAAAGGTTTTATCCCCTTCTTAACTGAGTTGGCTATCTTTTCCTCGGTTTGGGCCTTTGCTGTTCTGACTGCCTTCCCAGCTTCCTTTTGCTTTAACTGATACAGTTCTCTGTCCTGCTCCTTCTGCGATTCCTTGTACTTCCTGAAAGCTTTCTTTCTCTTGAACCTTCACTGCCACTTCCTTTGAGAACCATAGTGGTTTCATCATCGCTTAGTTTTGTTTATTTGCTTCACACAAAGGCTTGTTGCCTCTGTGATGGCAGTTTTTATTATTCCCCATTGTTCTTCCACCCCTCCTTCCTGCCCATGTGCTAGTGCATTCCTTAGGCACTTACCCATTTTAGCAAAGTCAGCCCTCCTAAAGTCCAGTACCTTTGCCTTTGTATGGCTTGACTCTATTGCTGTGTTTATTGTGAACCATACTGTTCGATGGTCGCTAGTACCCAGATGGCTACCCACTTCTACATCTGTGATCCTCTCTTCATCTCCATTTGAGAGAACCAGGTCTAAGATTGCTCCTCTCAAGTGGGCTCCAATACTAGTTGTCTAAGGCATGCCCCTGTAGGGCATCTAGAATAACCCCACTCTTAAGTGGCTGTGGCAACTGCACTCCAGTTAACATCTGGCATATTCAGATCACCCATCAGCAATGTCTCCCTTTTTGCCATACTAAGTATACTTTCTATCATTTCCTTGTCCATTTCCTGCCCCTGAGAAGGGGGTCTGTATACAACCCCTGTGCGGACTGTGGTGCCATTGCCGGTCTCCAAATTCACCCACAGTGCTTCTTCTCCTCCCTGTTTTCTCTTTTGTTCTGTTACTTTGATTCCTTCCCTTACGTAAAGAGCTACTCCTCCTCCTCTTTACCCGCCCTGTCCCTCCTGTAGATAGTGTATCCTGGTATGTTTATGTCCCAGTCATGGTTTTGTGCGAACCATGTTTCTGTGACTTACGATATCCAGATGTTCCTCCTCCATCAAGGCCACTAATTCAGGAAGCTTGTTACTCAGACTACGTGCACTGGTACTCATTGCTCTCCATTTTTGATGGCTTTACTTTCTGTTGCAGCATCCCCCACTGACCTTTCTACCTCGGTCTTTTTCTCATTTAGTACCCTGTTTTGTAGGGAGAGGCTGGGATTTTCCTGCTGCTCATCAGTGCCTCCCCCCTTGACTAGCTTAAAAGCTTGCCAATGAAGCATTTAAACAGATTGCTCGAAAGACTTGTTCCCTTCCTGGACAGATGCAGACCATCCTGCCAGTATAGGCTGGTGTCCCTCCAGGTGGAACCCCAGTCCCCAATGAAGCCAAACCCCTGTGCTCCACACCATTTTTTCAACCACTCATTAAACTGCATGGTGCAAAGTACCCTTGCCTCACTCATGCCATTTCCAGGCAACACCTCTGAGAAGGTTACTGTGCTACTTGTCTTAGGCCCCTCCCAGTTCTAAAAGTCCTTCTGCACTGCTCTAATCTCATGTTGAGCCAAGTCATTTGTCCCTAGGTGGACAATGACATCCAGCTCAGACTCCCGTGCAGCTGTTCTCGTGATCCTGAGGATGCGCTTCCTGTCCCTACAAGCCACGGCACCAGGCAGGCACTTTACTTCAGTTTTCCCTGCTCCCCCCAGTTCTATCCCCCTAATAATTGAGTCCCCCACCAGGAGCTGCTTCCTTTCCTTGTGGCATCCTTTGCCTCCCTCCTGTGGGCCTCCCTTGTGACAGGTGTCCTCAGCCTCCTTAATCTCCTCCGTGGGTGCATCCATAGGGGAGTTGTGCTCCCCCAGAATGGTGTATGGATTGTGGAGTGGAACAACTGACTGGGTGTGCCTCTGTTCCACCCTCCTCACCCTCCCTAGATACAAAGATACAAACATACGAATCAGCAGATAAAGGCCTTATGGTCTACTGAGTCTGCTCGAGTGTGCAGCTACTAACCCTTATACTGCAGCTGCCCTCCTTCCCCTGACCCTCCCTCTTACCCTATCCCATCCCCTTTGAAGCAGTCCACTGTTCAACAGGATACCACTCCAGGCAACGATTCCACCCAGACACCACTCTACCGTAAAAAGTGTCTTCTCATTTCCCTCCTGAACCTCCCCCCCCAATCTGAGATCGTGACATCGAGTGTCCCTACCCCTCCTTAACTTGAATAGTCCCTCTGTGCCTGTCTTGTGAAACCTTCAAGTATATGAAGGGAATAAAATCATTTTCCCCTTCTCTCCTCTCGTCCAGTGAGTACATGTTCAACTCCCTCAGCCTGCTCACGTAGAGTATGTCCCCTAATCCTTGGATCATCTTTGTTGACCTGCGCAGCACCCCCTCCAGTAACTTAATGTCCCTCTTCAGGTATGGGTGCCAGTACTACATGCAGTACTCCAGGTGTGGCCTAACCAGTGACTTAAACAACGGTAGGATCACCTCCCCTCTCCTTGAATATACACCCCTGGCAATACAACCCAACATTCTGTTAGCCTCTGCAGCTGCCTTCCTGCATTGTGCTGAGTTGTTCATTGAGCCCGTTATAATCATCCCCAGATCCTTCTCCTCCTCTGTCAGGCTAGCTGACCCCTCCCCCCAAAGACTGGTAGCTCCTCCTTTTTTTTTTGCCCTGAAATATAGCAACTTGCACTTTTTGGCACTGAACCCCAACTGCCAGGTGTCTGACCAGGTCTCCAATTTTGAAAGATCATCCTCCTAGGCCATCCACTACTGCTCCCACCTTGGTGTCACCTGCAAACAAACTGATCTTTGCTCTTGATGCCCATTGAGATGTCTGATATGAACAACCCAAACAACACCAGTCCGAGCACTGAGCCCTCGGTACTCTGCTTGTCACTGCCCTCAGAGATGAAGCTCCCTCCCCCACCACCACCCTCTGCTGCCTTCCCTGTAACCAGTTTACTACCCATCCCACATTTTCGCCCTGCACCTGTACCTGCCAGCTTACTACCCAGCCTCCCATGCGGCACCCAGTTGAATGTCTTACTGACGTCCAGAAACAGGACATCCACTCCATGGCCCTTGTCCAACTGTCTAGTTACCCAGTCAAAGTAATCCACCAGGTTGGTCTGACAGCATTTGCCCGTGACAAACCCATGCTGCCTAACGTCCTGCAGCCCACTGGTTTCCAGAAGGGACAACAGCCTCTCCTTCAGGATTGTCTCCATCAGTTTTCCCATGATGGATGTGAGGCTTACCGGCCTATAGTTTTCCAGTTCATCTTTGGGATCGCTCTTATTGAGGGGTACAACGTGAGCCATCCTCCAGTCCTGAGGTACATTTCCTGAGATCAGGAAGGCATTGAACAGGTCTGCCAAGGGCCTCACCAGGATTTCTGCCAGCCCTCTCAGTACCCTGGGGTGAATGCCATTTGGCCCTGGCACCTTGTCCACCCTCAGTGCCCTCAGGCCCTCCAGTACCCTGCCCTCTGTGATTCCCCCATCTGTCACTTCCTCCCCACCTAAGTCTGACCTCCCACCCCCCTTGGTAGCGCCCCTCCTTTCTCCTTAGTAAACACCAAGCAGAAGTATTCATTAAGCACTTCTGCCTGCTCTGCCCGTTTCCACCCACCCCCATCCCTCTTAATCCTTACTATTTTGTCCCTACAACTCCTTTTCTCCCTGATATATCTGAAGAATTCTGCTCCTCCTTCTTGATGCCTTGCACCAGCCTGAGCTCCTTAGACACTTTGGCTGCCCTTACTGTACACCTCCTTCAATTCCTTCAGGTAATCCTCTGTCCTCCGATCTCTATTTTTGAACCTCCTAAAGGTGGCTCTTATTTCTTACTTTCTCCATGACCCCTTGCTCAACCAGCTGGGCTTGGCCCCTAGCTCTCTTACTCTGGACCCGATGCAGGTTTGGTTGCCTCCTCAAACCCCAGTTTTATGACCTCCCATCTCTGGTTAGTGTCCCTAGATGCAGCCACTGAGGCAGCAATGTGACCAGTGGAATGAGCCTACAGCCCTACAGGAGGCTCCCCTGCCAGGCAACCTATCGATGCAGGAGACAATCCACCTGCCCAGGGTTTTATTTAACTCTAAAAATTGATTAGCATTTTGCTCATAAAAGTTCTAAAACATTGTGAAAATGCATAGCACTTGCCTCACTGTGTTTAACAAACATAACTCTTCTAGAAAACCTATTTAAATGTTTTCTGTACAGTTAGTATTGTCCCAAGAAGAAAACTGCTAATCAATTATTTAAAACCCTGCTGCCAATCGTTCGCTTAGTTGCCGGTCAGCCAGGTGCGGCTCCAGCATATGGGAAAAGAATTGGAAAATCTGTCCCTGAGCTCCAGCTGCACGCTCTGTGCAAGAAGTGAGCACTCATCACAGGGCCAATATGCGAAGCCTGTTCTCAGCTTCCGAGGTCGAAAGTGGTGAAGTACACTGGGAGAATGATCGCCTGGTGAAGATGAAACTCCTAACACTCTTCAGGAGGAACTTCAGGTTGGGGCAGAGGACAAGCTTTCCCAGTGGAAAACTAGGCACGAAGACTCCTCAGAAAGCATCTGGAGCTCACTAATCTTTCTGACGGAGGTAGTAGCCACCAAGAAGGAGGTCTTTCACGACAGATGGACATCGTACATCGCACTGACGGGCACTGGTGATCAGGGCCCTTAAAGAATCGCCCTGTCACCTTATACTGCACCACCATCAGCACACCCGCCTACGCCCGGTTACCCTAGATGGCTGCCAGGGCACGTTGAGAGTCGGCAACCTCAGACCCAACTGACAGAGGGACCACAAGAAGCCCAGGATGCTAGCCAAGCAGCAGGACAGGGGGTCTAGCTCCCTATTCTGGCAACAAGAAAAGAAATGCTGCCCCTGGAAGGCATAGCACTGGTGAGTTGACACCTTCCGAGAGGCCGCTACAACCGGAAAGACCTCATCGGAGAGATCTAAAACCTGGAACCCAGATGCTCAGGAACCAAGCCATCAGCTGCAGAGACAGAAGGTCCGGGTGCAGAACCATCCCAAAGAGCAAGACAGCAGGTCCTGGTGAAGAGGGAAGTGCCATGGAGGGCTGCCGCGGAGGCTGAGGAGATCGGGGTACCAAAACTGGCGTGGACAGCTCAGCCCTCCAAAATCCACCATGCCTTGCCCTTCTGTACCTCGACCAACACCGTGTGGATCAAGGGAATGGGAGGGAGGCATACAGGAGGCCCAGGGTTCAGGGCCTCATAAAGGCATCCCCCACAGTGTTCCACGCTGTGGGAGGCGGGCATAGAGCAGCATCAACTTTGCATTCTCCAAGAAGGTGAACAGATCAATCAGGGCAGCACCCCACTAGGAGAACAGGACACCCATGACCACCTGGTGAAGAGACCACTTGTGAGATGCCTCACCCTCTTGGCTGAGGATGTCCGCTAGCTGGCTGAAGGCTCTGGCCATAAATCACAAGGAGATCAGCCCACAAGCTGTGCACGAGGGTCCAGGTGCAGTGGGCTTCCGACAACCAGGGAAGCATTCCGCCCTCTCTGCAGAGGTAAATATGGTTGTGGTGTTGTCTGCCTGGACCTACCGACCTGATCCTGAACAAATGGAGCACAGAGCACCTGCAGGTGATGTGGTACAGGGACTCTTAGGTGGCTATAACCCATGTGGGCCCTGGTACCCCCAGGCGAACTCTCAGATCCCACCAGAGATGTGTGCCAGTTTGACAAGGACCAGCAAGTTCTGGGCAGATGAATGGGACTCCTTCCTACAGGCGCACACAGGGATGAGCCATCACTAAATGGCTTCCCACAGCAGCGGCGACACCATGATCGGGTTGGTCCAGGTGACCAAGATGCTGAGATCCTTGTGGGTCAGCTTCCACGCCAAGGGCCACATCCACCACCTGCCAGGAACCCCAGCAGCTGCAGAAAGTCCTGGATGGGGCACGAGGGTTCAACTGGAAATGATCAGGCAAAGGAGGTAAGATATGCTGCTGGGTCTGCTGGGAGACGGGCCTTGGGCCAAAAGAAGTTGAACTCTGCCCCGAAGGGGTGGACAGCTTGCAAGAGGTGGAATTCTGACTTGGAGGGGTTGATTAAAGGTCTAAGGCCGAGCAAGTCTGGAGAGCCAGATACCTGGATTGCTCCACTGTTGCACAAGAGGAATCGGAGAGCAGCCCGGCGTCCAGGTAAAGGTACACCTGAACTGCTGCTACCACTGCCATGCACAAGTAAAGATCCTGGGGGCCAAGGACAGGCCAAAGGGCAACACTCGAAACTGATAAGACACCCCTCTGGGTGGAACCGCAGGAACCGCCAATGGGACGGAAGGACTGAGATATGGAAGAATGTGTCCTGGAGGTCCAGAGAGCAGAACCACGTGCCCTGCTCCAGGGACGGAAGGAGATAATTCTGAGTGACATGCTGGACTCTCGCTTCCTAGGAGCTAATGGAGATCATGAAGATCTAATATGGGGCGCCAGCCACCCCCATCCACATGGGAAGACATAGAAAGAGTGGAGGAGGCCCAGAGGAGGACAACCAAAATGATGCAGGGTCTGCATCAAAAAACCCTATGAGGAAAGACTGAAGGATCTTAATATATATACACTGGAAGAATGGAGGGAGATGGGGATATGACAGAAATTTTCAAAATCTCATAGGTATAAATAAGGTTCAAGGGGAAGCATCTTTAGGAAAAAATATGCTCAAGGACAAGGGATCAAGCTATAAACTGGAAGGGGTAGACTTAGAGGAGATATGAGGAAGAACTTTTCAAAGAGGGTTTTGCATGCCTGGAACAGCCTTCCAGCAGAGGAGGTGGTGGGGCAAAACTGTAATGGGGTTCAAGAAAGCATGGGATATGCATAAGGAAACCTTAGTGATAACTAAAAACTCCTGAACTTGTCAAATCTCTGGCCAACAAACTTTCTAGGAAACTTGTCATTGCCACAATAGCTAGCATTCTCCCAGTCACATTCCAGATAAGCACCTAAGCACTTAGTTCTCCAGTTACTCCCGAACCCCCTCCCATCCTCTTCACCTTATACTGCCTGATGGTTGTTTGGTATGGTTATATAACAAATGATATGTCTACTGATTGTATTGTACCAATGTCATGTTTCCTGATTGTAATTTACCATTATACTGTGTTGTATGTTCTTGCCCTGCAACACTGTTTGTATTTTATGCGATTTGTATTGTTGTATTATTGTCTATCAGGACCTCTTGTGAATGAGCTTGCTCAATGGAGTTTTTCCTGCAATAAATTTGAACTTGATAAGACCGGGGAGATTAGCGAGATCAAGGAGGGTCTGCAGTGATACAGTAGGTAGGGAAATATGGGCAGACTAATCGGACCAAGCGGTCCTTATCTACATAAATTTCTATGTTTCTGACCGGCCATGATGTAGGCTACAGCCTATCTGAAGGAGTGGCGTCCTCCCGAAGAGGCAGACAGCATATCCGGAGACACCAAGACGTCCCATGGGGCATGGGCTCAGTGGGCAGGTCAGCCTCAAGTCTAAAGGCAGACTCACCCATCATGGTGAGCCAGGCATGCCAGAAATGGCTAAGCCGATCCCCACAGGAAGCCAAGGCTGATACAGGATGGGAGGAGGGAGACACCCGTGACCAGTCACTGAGCAGGCTCGGCAGAGACTCTGGCGCTGGCTGCTGGAGAAGCACTGCTGCCCCGACCCCTGGGCTCCTTGGAGCCGGGCAGAGGCTTCGGTCGCCAGACCTGGGATTGCCCTGCGTGGGGCAGTGGCGACTTGGACTGTGGGGGTCAGGTGCAGCTGGAACCGGAAGGGCTTCTAGCTCTGTTTTCAGCACGAAGGGTTCGGTTGAGTGGAAGAAACAGAGTCCAGGGTGGCATGGAACAACTCAACACTAAGGAGGTTACCATCTACCCACAAATGAACAGGTAAGAACCCCAGAGGGGACCTCCGCCAACTTATGCCGGGAATCCACTGGAACTTTGGGATTTGTAACCCATCTGGAAGCTGCAAGGAGATCACAGCAGGCACAGACTGGGAAGCAGGAGTCATTGAGTCTCAAGCTGACTGGGGCTTGGCAACCTAACCTCCCTGGTCCTGGGCCATCAGAACTGCCAGCCGCACAACCACAGAAAGGCAGGGAAGACCTGTCCAAGACATTCATGGAGGCATGGGTAAAGTGGGCCATCATGATGGTGGAGCTTGCCTGCTAAAGACCAAGGGAGGGGGGTGGCACATATCCATGAGGCTGCCTGGTCCAGCTTCTCTGTGTAAGGGGGTGTGACAACCTGAACCCATCACCAGTTCTTTGGCTGAAGGATGGCCAGTAAAGCCAGGGAAGGGACCCAGAGAGCATTGCATACTTGAGGACCATACATCTCGAAGGCACCGGCGAGAGGCTGGACACTGCCAAGGCATCCGAGCAGGACCAAGAATGGCTCCTGCCTCCAGGAAGGCAAACCCCAGGAACACAGCCCTGTCAAGGATTTCTGACCGGGGTACCTTTTGGTGGATACTCGAGCAAGCCTGGAGCCTGAATGGAAAACATGCAGGAGTTTTTAGAATCTGAGGACATCTTCAATACCACACTTGACCCAGGCTCCCCTTGGGCCACTCGGGACTCGACCAAATGAGAGATTCCAATGGACAGCCATCTGGGGAGGCTGGAAGTGGGTTAGCAGCCTGTGATGGAGCCCTGTGCAAGGGCTGTGCGGCAGCAGGGACTCTCCCAGATGGGAAGAGAAGCCAGTGTCGGCTCAGCCGGGGACCAGAACGGCCAAGGTGCCACCAACCAGGGGTGCGCTGGGGTCTGTAAAGTGACATGACCATGGCAGAGAAGCCACTGGAGCCACATCAGTGGCTCCTCACAACACCACAATCAGCAGTAGGGCCTAGAGGACGAGAGTCCAAAGGAGTGAGTTGACCTTGACCCCCGACAACAGGCCAAACAGGCAGAGAAATATCTCTGCCAGGTGGTCGGCCCATGTCTCAACCGACAAGCTCAACAGGGACACCAAGGTGGCCAGCGGCCTGGGCAGGAACTCCCAAGAGGTTTGGTCGAAGCTGGCGGCTCTACAGCCGTCAGGCCAAGTGCAGAACTGTGGAGGCGGGAGGAGCAAGCCCCACACCAGTCCCACAATATGCGATGCATAGGATCGAGAACTGAAAGGTATGGACCCTCAGGAAGGGCACTCCCCAAGAGTGGAAGAGACTGACACAAGTTCCTAGAGGCTCCAGCAAATGAAGCTCCCAATCCCACTGGGAGCAACACAAGAACTTAAGCAACACCCGCCCGCAACCTGTACTGCCACCTCTTCGAGTGTGGCAAGTTGAGAATCTGAGCCTACTGCCGTCGAAGTTGCCCTGCAGGCATCCACGTACTGGACCAATAAGTCCTGTGTGTCCAGGTAGCCCAAAAAATGGCTGTCAAAACAGTCTTCCAATAGCGGTCAGTGTGCGACACAAGCCAAGTACAAGCAGAGCACCGTCTGAACCCTGGACCGGACCTCTGGTCGTTGTGTTCTATTCGGTAAGAAGTGTGCAGAAACCGAGAAAAGGCACCTGAAGATTGACTAGGAAAATGAGCATACACTGCATGCAGGAGCTGCGAAAGAAGAGGCCCGATACTTCCAGCAGAAAGGAAGATCTGACATCACGGGGGCACAGCTGAGGAGGATACCACCCAGTTGGGTGGGAGGAGCTTAGCTTGAAGACGTCCCAGCAGAATTAAGGGGAAGTAAGACTGCCTAAGTGTGGATAGTGCACCATATCCATGTCCCTAGAACACTGATTTCTTGACTTGCAGGATCTGGCCCGTGTCTGTGTGTGTGTGTGTGTGTGTGTGTGTGTGTGTGTGTGTGTGTCTCTCTCTCTCTCTATCTGTCTCTCTCTCTCTCTCTCTCTCTCTCTCTCTCTCTGTGTGTCTCTCTGTGTGTGTCTCTCTCTCTGTCTCTCCCCCCCCCCAGCCCCACTCCCACCGGGGGAAGCAGATAGTTAAATACTTTTCTACCACCATAGGATTAACTTGCTTTTCAGTACAGTTATTTCATTTCATACTACCACTTCCTCTAACCTCAACCCTTTCTTATCGGACTTAGCTGTTTTTTTAATGCTCATGTTTATCGTGTCCACTGTATTCCTGACTGTCTACTGTTTATTATGTACCACTTGTTGTGCTTGCCCAAAACTGGACACTTGTGAAAACGGGCAACTTCTGCTCACATACCTTTCCAGTATAATAAATAAACTGAGACTACAGCATTTATTCTGAAAACACAGCTATTTGCACGGCAATATTAGTTATAAAACAGAAAAGCTATGAGACCCTGAATTCTAACCAGAGCCAAGTGATTTATTCGGATATATAGCCATCAAGTGCTATAGCACTAGTCCTGATACATTGCTCTGTGTTGCTGCTTAGAGTTGTATGTTCTGGTAACCAGGCTCTAGCATCTAACATAAGTGTTAAAAGTACAGGTAGCACTATGCTTGGTACTTGACATGTTTTATGAGAACTACCTGTATCGTCATACAGTATGTTGAGTTTTATATGCAAGATATCTGCTACTACTAGCTATGTCTGTTACCTGAATCAACTGCAAGTTGTACGATATATAGTATACCTTGGAAAACATGAAAACTCCAGTAAAGACTTTTATGGAAAAAAGGGAACATCTGGGCAGACTGGGTAGCAAGCGGTCATTTTCTACCAACAAACTCTATGTCTTTATCGACAGTTCATGGAAGGACTGGTGTTTTCCCCATCGGCATAACTGCTTCTGTTTTTAGCAAAGCACAAAGAGTTCTGTGAAAATTCGTTAAGAGTCACCTCCTGCTTTGTGTAAGGTTTGAAAAGGTGAATTTACTAAAGCCATTTCTTACAAAGTAAGGAAATTTATGGCAAAAAACAACATAATGCTCATTAAGGTTGCTACCACACAAAACTCAAATCCCACAAAGGCTGAAATACATGGATAAGTGTACATTGATGGGAGAAAAAAGCTCTTGGCCCATCCAGTCTGCCCACCCTTCCTAAGTATTCTGCCTTGCTCTAGTGACAATCCCCCTTTGTTCATGTCCCTCTTATTTTTTTTTTTTAACTAAACTCATATGCCTGTCCCATCCCTGCTTGAACTGCTGGTTGAGCTGGCCTGTACCACTTCCTCCGGCAGCTTATTCCACTTGTTCACCACCCTCTCTGTGCAAAAAAAGCTTACTGATGTCCTTTTTACATTCACTTGCGCAAGGAACGTTTTGCTACAAACAGCATTTTAGAGGTGTGTCACTACCGAGCCAATTACAGCTGAAACTGCAATGGGCTTGGCAGTGTAGACCAATGACCAGGCACTATGGCCATGACACTAGTTCTGCTTGCTGATGCAGCACTTTGTGTAGCTGAAAGAAATGAACCTCTCCAATCAGAGCGCTTCATTGCTTTCACCACTCTTCCGCGGCCAGTACTAAAGGGACACTCTCAGCTTTCGAGCATTCCCAGCTTAAAATACACATATGGCCATAAATGTGCCCTCAAGTGTAAAATCTTCATGATTTTTTAAAAAAGCTATTTTCCCCAGCCCACCCAAAATGTTGCCGGCATGCCTACACCATTGGGAAATGTGCAGAGCCACCGGTAAAGTCGTTCATAAACAAGTTAGCTGTTGTTGGTTGCATATTGAAAAAAGGTTGTAGCCTGTACAGTTAATGCTGTAGAATTCCCCAAGTACATTCCCATGTAAAAACGAGTGCTATAATCGGCTTTATTTTGTATGTAAAAGTCGTAGCTGAGTCAACACTAATGTGCATGCTCAGAGTTACGGCTTCAGCTTTTACATACAAAATAAAGCCGGACCTAGCGCTCATTATATGGGAATGTATGAAAGTCCCAGCGTGTACAGGCCTGGCCCTCAATGTCGCTGTTTCTTTCTTTGTTATGACTTTACAACCCGACTCATTCAACGATGCTCAAACATATTGAATGAGCTGTTAACGTATAATTACGTGAACTTACCGTGAACAATAGATCTTCAGAGAAGTTCCTGCAGTAGGTCTTCACAAATAGGACTGTGCCCCCTGGCGTCAGGACCACACAGTAAACTTCTAGCTAGCAATACATAGTGGGGGAGCCACGCCCGCCCTTCAGTTCTCCCGCTGGAAGATCCCTGTAAGGGGAATGGGAGAAAGAAGAAAAACTCCTAGAGCCCGTAGCTGCTGGTGATTGCCCTGGAAAGGGATAGGAACAAACAGGAGTTGAGGAAAGGTGGAAGGGAAAAGGTGACCTACTGTAGGAACCTCTCTCGAAGATCTACTGTTATGGTAAGTTCTTACGTAACTGTAATGTCTTATTTCGAAAGGGTTCCTACATTAGGTCTTCACATTTAGGACTGAATACCAAGCAGTCAAGAAAAAGAAAGTCAGAGACTGATGTCTGGGAGGTGGAAATGTCTACCAACTAGAAAGCCCATTAGGACAAGAGGCCTTGCAGAATAGTGAGTCCAAAACTGGCCCTGCACCTAGAGGCACTGTCCAGACTGTGCTTGGTGAAAGTATGGACAGTGGACAAGGTGGCTGCAGCACAGATATCTGAAGTGGACATGTTCCATAGGAAGGCCGTCAAGTAGCCATGCCATGAGACGAGTGGCCTTTACTTTCCCCGAAGGAGTTTCTATTTCTGATACATTAATGAGATACATTTAGCCAACCATTTGGATAGACACTGCTTAGAGATGGCAGTACCCTGGCAGTTATGAGCGGAAACAACAAACAATTGTTCGGACTTGCGCACCGCCTTTGTCCGTGAAACATAATATCTCAGAATTCTGTGCACGTCCAAAGTGTGCAACAGGTATTCCCCCCCATTAGAATACTCAGGGTAATAAACCAGCAGTTGAATATCCTGGTTCAACATAAATTCCGAAACCACTTTTGGAAGAAAAGAGGGATTGGTCCGCAGAGCCACTCGATCTCTGTGGAAAATTAAATAAGGCTCCTTGCAAACGAGAGACAGAAGCTCTGAAATCCTTTGAACTGAATTAATTGCCACTAAAAAGAGCACTTTTCAAGACAAACCGCGCATGTCACAGCTTGCTGCCAGCTCAAAAGGAGGCAAAGTAAGCTTTCTAAAATAAAATTTAGATCTCAGGGGGGCGGAAACGGACAATGGACTGGAGGTTTTAAGTGGAGGATCCCCTTGAGAAAGGTTTTAGAGACCTCCAGCTGTGCAAGGGTTTTGCTGTCCACTGGAAGGTGGAAGGCAGAAACCGCAGAAAGGTGGACCTTCAGGGAAGAATAACTGAGGCTCAAATCACACAAATGCAAGAGGTACTCAAGAACCTGAGGTGCCGAGCACGAGAAAGGGTCCAGGCCTCTGGCTGTGGCCCAAATTGTGAATCTCTTCCACTTCATCGCATATGTCGATCTAGTGGAAAGCTTTCTGGCCTCCACTAGAACCTGAGTGACCTGCAAGGAGATGCCAAATCATGAGACAGCTACGTCCAGAAGTGCCACGCATGCAAGTGGAGAGATCTGAGGCTCGGGTGCACCCGGCTGCCCTACTCCTGCATCAGCAGGTCGTTTAAGAGAGGTGGAGGTACTGGGGGTTCCAATGCCAGCTGCTGCAGCAGGGGCAACCAGATCTGCCGAGGCCAGAGGGGAGCAATGAGAATCATGCGAGTACCCCCTGCTTGAAGCCTCAGCAGTACCTTCTGCAGAATTGGAAAGGGAGGAAAAGTATACCGAAACCCCCCTGTCCAACAAAGAGACAGCGCGTGTCTTGCAAAAACACACCATGCCTCGGGAACAAGCGAGCAAAAGCTGGGTAGTTTTGTGTTGGATGGGGGGCAAATAGATCTATTTCTGGCCAGCCCCAATGATCAAAAAGCTTTTCCACTACCTCCTGCTTTAGTTCCTACTCATGGGCCCGCGTGATGGTGCGGCTGAGACTGTCCACCAGGATGCTGTGAACTCCTGGGACATGAACTGCTGTCAGAGAAAGGCTGTGCTGGACTGCCCAGTACCACACCCGCATCGCCTCCCTGCAGAGGGGGTATGATCGGGTGCCTCCTTGTTTGTTGATCTACCAGACTGTGGCAGTGTTATCGGTCTGGATCAGGAGTGTTCCCAAGCATAAAAGGGTCTGGAATGCCTGGAGCGCGTACAGCACTGCTCTCATCTCCTGAACATTTGTGTGCAAATGCTCTTCTTGTGGGAACCATCTTCCTTGGGTTTGATGGTCTCCTAAGTGGGCTCCCCAGCCTTGACCTGAGGCGTCCATTGTGAGGGTCATGGAAGGAGACTGGGGATGAAAGGGAGCCCCTAAGGAGAGGTTGGACTCCTCCTGCCACAAGAGAAGATCCCTCCTCCTGCTGCTGGAGACCAGGACCCTGTAGTCCAGGTCGTCCGAGCATTGGTCCCACTGGTTCCTCAGAGTCCACTGGGTCACCCTCATGTACAGTCTAGCCAATGGAACTGTGGGAATGGTCACCACCATAAGTCTCAACAGATGAAGGACGAAGTGGGCTGTGGTCCAACGGGAGTTGGACACAGATAAAACTTGCTGAATCAGAGTTTCCACCCTGTCCTGATGGAAGAAGGCCCTGCCCTGGACCATATCCAGCACTACTCCAATAAATTGGAGGTGCTGGGAAGGTGAAAGCTGAGACTTGGGGTAGTTCACCATGATGCCAAACCAGGAAAAGAGGTCCGGGGTGCTGGAGAGAGACTCCCAACAGACTGTCCTGAGACGGGGCCAACAACAGCCAGTCGTCCTGGTATGGGAACACATAAATCCCCTTGCAGCGCAAGGCCGCTGCCACCACCACCAGGCACTTGGTAAAGACCAGAGATGCTGACAAAAGGTCAAAAGGGAGGGCCTTGAACTGGTAATGGTTCCCCTGTAAGGGAGAACCTAAGAAAACGGCGGTGGGCCTGGAGGATATGGATGTGCACGCAAGCATCTTGCGTGTCCAGCAAACACATCCATTGGTTCTTGTGGAGAAGGTGTAAGAGTCCCTGGAGAGTGAGCATGCGGAACCTCTTGTATCGATGAAGAGGTTTCGCAGGTTGAGGTCCAGGATGGGCCTTGGATTGCCCGGCTTTTGGGCACCAGGAAGAGGTGGGAGTAATACCCCCCTTCCTGTCTGCGTTAGAGTAACCGGCTCTATGACTGACTTTGACAAGAGAGCCTGGATTTCCTCCTGAATGAGGTGCAGATGGCCTGACGGGTAGTGAGACCTGCCTGGAGGGTTATCTGGGGTCTGCTCAGGAACTCTACTAAGTGCCCTCTTGAGATCAGTTGGAGGACCCAAGCATCTGCGGTTATTGCCTCCCACTCCTTGAGGTGGAGGGTGAACCCCCCCAACCGGCTCCACTGGAAAAACAGGAGGAGGTGAAGGGGATCCCCTTGAGTCAGGAGGCGGAGGGGAGGACCGCTTTACTGCCTCCAGCAACATTTGGGCTTTGACTTGGGGTCTGGACCTAAGAACCCGTGGTACGGTGTTTGCCTTGGTGTCTGGTCTGGTTCTGTCCATTACACCTTCTCTGTGGGCAACAAAAAGGCTGCTTGGGTTTTAGACCGGAGCGGTACATGGAGCGGACGTCCCAAAAGGATCTGCCACTCTTCTGTAGCTCCATAATGATATATTTTGTGTCGCCGTCAAACAGCACAGAGCCCCTAAAGAGTCCAGGAGGGTGGTTTGGACGTCTTGCACCAGGCCTGCAAGACAGAGCCATGCCAGATGTCTCAGGCATATGCCCGAGGCGGTGCATCAGGCCTAGTCTACTGAATCGTAGGTGGCACGCAAAAAGCTTGTTCCTGAGTTCCTCATACGGAATGGACTGAAGCTCTTTCTCTAGATCGGTCAGAGCAGATTTCTGGAAAGAGATCATGTGGGCCACATAATTGAGAGACCTGACAGCACTGGTGGAGGAAGCATAGACCTTACAGCTGTATTGTTCCATTTGCTTGGACTCTGTGTCCGAAGGTGAGGCACGCAGATGCTTCAGCTGAGTGAACCTATCATGGGCCGCTGTGATGACAATCGAGTCGGCCTTAGGTTCACTCGTGAAGTGGTTGGCCCCTTCCGGGGGATGGTAGGTCTTGTCGGCCTTCTTTGAGACCGCAGGAACAGAAGATGGTTGTTGCCATATTGTGGACGTTAGGTCTTTGTGTGGCCCTGTCCAAGGAGGGATGGGTAAGGGGTCCGCATTTGTCAAATCCAAATGCTCCGCAAGCCTCTTCCTTTTAGGGTCCATCTCTTGGGATGCCCAGCTGCATGCCTGTTGAATGGATCCAGAGAGCTCGGCAAATGACGTGTCCTCCAGTGGAGATTTGGGAGACTCCTTAGGTTGGGGTTCCAAGGGGGAACAAGGCTCTGAGTGAGCTGCCGAGTCAGAGTCAGAATCAGAGTCTGAAGACTCTGGTCTGCTTGGCAGGGAGGCTTTGTCCGAAACCTCCTCTGAGATCCTGGAGCAAGAGAGGGCCCTGGCTGAACGCCTGCCAGAGTCCCTATCTGGCGAGCGATGGTCAACCGGTGAGGAGCTCCTAGAGACTGCCCTGGGGGTCGGGGTGGAAGCCGTGACCGGCTGCGGGTGTCCAAGCTCCTGCAGGAGCTGCAATCTGGCATCCTTCCACCAAGCAGGGATTGCCCTTGAGGGTCGGCCTGAGGCCTGTCTGGGGCAAGAGGCTATGGAGGAGGCAGTGGAGGCGGAGGCTGAAAACCTGGAAACCCCACAGAGGAATACGAGGGGTAACCAAGAGCCTGGTACCAATAAGGGTAAGGCTGATGATGGTACCCCTGGTATGTGACCTGGCATCGGGTACCGTGGCATTGGAACATATGATAGGCAACCTAGTGACAGTCTGCCTGGTGACGGGTAACCCGGTGACGACCCCCCATGGCGATGGGTAAAAAAGAAACTGCTGTAACGGGTAGCCAGGATTTGGGCCCATAGTGCCGAATGGTGGAGGAGCAGAGGGCCCGGAGGGAGGTGGAGCAGAGGGACCGCCAGGTACATGTGGGTCTGTTGGCTGGCCTGTGGGATGTAGGGTCCCGGATGGAACCCCAGAAGGGCCAGGCGGGGCTCCAGCATCGGATTGGAAGGTCCGGGTGGGGCACCCAGTCCAGAGGCCATCACCCGGTCGGAAAGGACATCAACAGGTGAGTGATCTGGCATCAGGGGTCGGAAAGGATCCAAAACCCGGTTCGAGGAAGGTGAGCAGTGTAAGGAAAGAGAAACCCCTGTTGATAGGCCTGTTGGGGAAGCTCAGAAGGAAGGCTCGATGTAGGGAACGGAATCCCCAGACCAGAAGCACCCGTCTCCCGGGAGCCTGGGGAGAATGAGGGGTCGGGCTGCGTCAGAGGAATAAGAGAGTCCCGGGAGGGAGAGTCCTCACAGGACGAGAGGGTGCCTGGAAGCTGGCTCTGCTCAACATCAGGTGAAAAGAAAGGGCCCAATGGGAAAGCCTTGGCTGAGCGGTCGCCGGGTGGTCCGACGACCGGCAGATCAACCTTGACCGAGCAGACATCTGAGGAGCTGGCGTCCGACTTACCGTTCGTAGTCGAGCGGGCAGCAGCAGAGCTAGAGTCCGGCTAATTGACCGGGGCCATGTGCCCTTTGGCAGAGCCGAAGAGTAACTTACCGGCCAGAGAGCTAATGCCAGGCCCCGAAGCAAGATCCTCCTGGGAAAAACACCCTTGTCGCCCTCGGACTACAGTGGGTTGGGAGTCAGTGGCTGGTCCACCGGGACGACCGAGGAGGAGGAGTACTCACCAAGGAAGAAGCCCCACCAGAAGTAGCATCGACTGCTTGTCAGCGCAGGGTAGAAGTGGACCGGTCCTGGTGCTTCTCCTTTTTCTTGCACTCTGGTGTGGGTGAGGAGGAACGTTCTCGCAGCTCCTGAAGCTCCTTTTCCATCGATGCCAGATGTATTTTCAGCAGGTGGCATCGAGGGCTCTCTGGCACCTGACGAGTGTGGCCTTGTTGAAGGATTGGCAGATGTCACAGTCGTCAACCTGGTGTTTGGAGCCTAGGCAGAGGTCGCAGTGGGAGTGGTTGTCCCCGTGCAGTATCTGGGCACTGCACTTAGAGCACTTCTTCTTGGGTCTACGCAACAGAGGACATGCAAAACGAAAAAAAAAGGTAAATGAAGAAATACTTAGAAAATGGTTGACAGGAGCAGAGTTCACCGCAAGGTCCAACTTGGACAGGTTGATGGCGGGAAAGAACTGGACAGCGGGCGTGGGGACCGCCCCCTATATACTGTCACGCTGACGTCCCATCATGTGACACCAGGGATGGTCCCCCGCTATGTATTGCTAGACAGAAGTTTGCCGTGTGGTCCTGATGCCAGGGGGCGCAGTCCTACATGAAGACCTACTGCAGGAACCCTCTCAAAGTAAGATTAACTTTTTTATAAAAATCATGGAGATTTTACATTTCGGGCACATTCCTGCTGGAGCATTTGGTTTGACTTTGTGAGAAAGAGACAGTAACACTGAGACAGAGCAGAAGTATTCCAGTGCTGCTGTCCTTTTACAGTCTACAAAGTGTGACGGTATAGATGCTTTTTCTGCCTGTTGCTTGTTGCTCTAATCCTGCTTTCTTGGTGGTGGTGCACTATGTGGCTTTCTTTGGGGGGGCAAGTGGCATCCCTGTTACAGTATTGTGAGGTCCCGAGTCAGACGCCTTCACTGAATGTATCCTGCAGTTATTACCTGGTGAAAGCAGGGTACAGTTTGCTATGAAGAGTCTGTTTATTTTTATTAAGGTGTTTTTTAAGGTGTTAATCTGAGAATCAATCAATAAATAAATTAATAACTGCTATTTGTCCACTGTTTACTGTGTTGCCACCAGTGTTGCCTGTGCTACAGTGGGAGCCATCTTGCAGAAGAGTTTTCAGCTTATTTTGATGAAGAATAAGTTTGTGTTGCAGGCCTACCATAAAAACAATGGGCGCTTCTAGGAGAATGCTGCTATCATCTTCTTCTGCTTCTTTTCAGGCCTGTCTAGTTTCATTGATAAATGCTTTGGAAATCATCTAGTGCCAGTGTCCACTGTGGTTCATGCCTGTGCATTAACTGACCACCCTCAGAAACATGAGCTCTGCTTCTCTCTTTCCTCTGGTAGTTTCTGTTAAGTGTAGGGTTGGTGGTCTCAGGAGTTTGGTGGAGGATGGGGCTGGGTGCATTGAGGAGAGTGCTGTGGGTGGCCTTGTTTTTTGTTTATGTTTCTTACTTTTGTGTGAGTACCCTTGTGATTTAAAGGGTTTGTGGATGATCATGTTGATATAGCATATCTACCCAGTTCACAAACTCAGTAGTGTGTCCAAGCACACTAATCCACAAAAAGACTGTATCCAGCCGGCCCACCAGCGCAGTGGTTGGATTTCCGCTTGCGACGCCAGCGACCCGGGTTCGGGAACGAGCCCAGGAGCTGGATGGCCGGCCGGGAAGAGGATTTGAGTGTCCCAGGGACTGCTCGTCCTCTCCAGGGGGAGGGGGGAACCAGAGCTCGGCTCTTGTCTGGCCCCAGGTGGAGACCCCAGGTGAAGACTTGAGGTACAGCAAGCCCGACGCTTAACAGAGGGACGACGTGCCAGACATCGGCGCTTCAGCGCTTTGACGTCCGGGGACATGGCACACTGAGAGAACATCGGGGAACAAACCACGCAGCCTCCCAGTAGACGGAGCACCAGGCCCCGACCTTCAATGCCCCTACGGGCCCGTGAACAGCGTCCAGCGAAATATAGACACATCAGGGTGTTGGGACCCCACCCGTACCATAGCTTGGGGTACAACCATGGCTCCATGGGGATGGACTGCACCGGTCACCAGGTAGGTGAGCGAGGGCTGAAAAGGCCGTAGGTGTCTCCTGAAGAGAGGAGAGCTCCGAGGAGAGGGGAGTAAAAAAAAAAAAAAGACTGTATCCAAACAGGAAAATACAGAATAGCTATGCTGTACCCCCAAAAAGCACAAGCAGAAATGTTAATTAGGATGGTGGTATAACCAATTTCTTGTATGGTAGTCCAGCATAAAAAAATATAGTTACTATCAAGACATTTACCTTTGCAAATCGATGCAAGCGGACGTTCGGCATTGACAAATGCTTGTTTAATCTCCCCCCTGCCAGCTTTGGTAACTTTCCTCTCATGCTTGTATTCTAACTCAAAGAGAAAAGTTCCTTAATGTCCATCCTATTTTTTCCATTCTGGTAATTGCACGCCTCAACCATGTCATCCCTTTCCCTCCTATTTTCAATGGTGTACACGGTTAAGTCCTGCAGCATCTCCTCATATGTAATTTTTCTAACGGTATAGATCATTTTAGTTGAGCTGCACTGTAATGCCTCCACTTTGTTGCAGTCTTTTTTCAGGTGTGGACCTAGTGCAGTATGCTTGCAGTATTCCAGGTGCAATTGCACCAGTGATCTGTAAAGTGAGATGATCTCCTCCTAACTTTTACTGTTTATCCCCTCCTGTGCATCCCACTTTGCTCACTGCCCTGTAGCAGTGTGCAAACATTTTTAGCGTCTCAGATGTCATTACCTCGAAGGCCTTTTCTTCTGTTGTGCTATCCAGCACCTCCACCCCCATTTCCTATTGTACTCATCGCGTCCTTTTCCTAATGTGCACTACTTTACATTTCTTAGCATTGCAGCTCACCTGCCCGATATTTGACCAATCCACCCAGTTCCTCCCTTATTTCTCTTCTCTTCTCCCTCCCTCTGTTTCAACCCTTGGGCAGATCTTTGCGTCATCTGCAAAGAGGCAGATTTTGCCCTTGATAGGCTCACCTATGTCACAGATAAATATACAGAGAAGGATCGGTCCTAGTACTGACCCCTGGGTTACCCCCCATTTGTTACTCACCTCAGAAAGCTACCTGTTAACTACCATCCTTTGTGTTCTACCCCTCAACAAGCTCTCTCCTGAGTTTATTATTTTTTCTTCCACCGCAAGGTTTCAAATCTTTTTGACCAGCCTCTAGTGGAGCACTGAGTCAAAGGCCTTACTGAAGTCTAGATCCAGAAACAAATGATTTGATACCTTTATTGGACCAACATGGATGTTACAGAAAAGAACAAAGTGCTCTAGCTTCGAATCAACCAGGTCCTTCTTCAGAAGCTTTGTGGACGTTTTTCAAATATCCCATACTATTAACACCAGATTATATTGAAAAACAGAAATAATTCTCATTGGTTTAACATATACATTTAAAACATAACAGAAGATTACGTCAGAGAAGCTAATTAACACCAGTATGCCTTTAACTGAGGAGCCTCAGAAGGGCAAAGGTTATCAAGAAATTCTCTACAGCCAGAGTTCTTGTCACATAAATTATAAAATGTCTCAGTATGACAAGAAAGCATTCTAGTGATAAAAAACCTTGGAGTGGCATTCTCTCTAATACATGTAAAATGAGCTTACAACTTACATTCCAATTGTCCTGGTATATTAAAGAACAGATAATGAGAGACAAAATCCTGAAATTAGGTATAATTGCAAGTTGAAAACAAGCCTCAAATTAACCTACACATATAAGCATGATGCATGAAAGTATCACTTGTAAGTGTAAGTGCCAAAAAAAAGTACTTGTCAAGGACCCCAAGAAAACGAGACCATGAGCCTGATAAGTGCAGATTTCAACACAGAGTCCGTGTATAACAAAATGCAAGAATCAGTCTAAGGAATCTAAATGAAAACCAAAGGAATTATACCTTTATGAACCCCCAAGTAAATGAGATATGCATCTTAATATGAGCAGATTTAAAAATGTGACAGTGTGTAATCCAACCATTGACAACTAGTAGAAGGAAGTAAATGTACACTATGTGTGAAAACTAAGTGTCCTAGCCACATAACAATTGTCCCATGCCACGCTCCCCCCACACATATGTGTGTACATACACCACACCACCACACACACACACACACACACATCTGCACACCCCACACAACCACAACAAATATAACAAACACAATCCACACACACCACACCGCACACAAAACACACACACACACACACACCATACCCACAACACACAAAAACACAACACACACATACATACATCAGTATACACACACACACTCAAACGCACTCACCACAGTGTTAAGGTGAGAAGTCAACATGTAGATACAGTAACCATAAACTTACAAAATCAAAGGCTCGCTGAAGAACTAAAGTGTTTATGTCCATCTTTTAAAGTAAAGGTCTGTGTAAGTTTAAGTGGAATAATGTGTCATATAACCAACATCAATGTTCAGTTCATCCGCCACCATATTGAGAAGTAAAATAAGTCTAATTTCAGAAGCCCGTCTCTGTTGTGTACTGTTGAAATGTCCTTTTAAGAACATCACAGACATATCTGAGATTGAGTGGTCATCCTGGGAGAAGTTGGGCTACTGGTTTCTCAATCATCTTGTGATTAATAGAATGCCTGTGTGAATTCATTCTAGTTGGAGCTGTTGGCTTGTCTCCCCACATAATCTGTGCGGGACATTTCTTGCACTGGATAAAATAGACCACATTACTTGACATACATGTATAATTCCCTGTATCCTGAATAGTCTGTTTTGTGATGCAACCACACAGTCTGAAGTGGAAATGAGGTTACATGTCTTACATGTGCGTTGATGACAGAGGCGTGGTACCATATGATGTCATGGTATTCTGTTCGGTTCAAGTTGACTCCTAATAATCAGGTTGGCTAAATTAGGTGGTTGTTTAAAAGATAGTAGTGGTAGTTCTTGAAAAACACAGTTAAGGGTTTCATCCTCACTAATTAGTGGATGGAGATCCTTAATAATCTTACGTAGGAGTTCAAGGTCAGGATGGTATGTGACTACTAAGGGTATTCTGTTGGTAGTCATCCGTTCCTTATATTGCAGTAGCTGTTCTCTTGGGACCTGTGTTGCACGTTCCACTGCTCTGTCAATTTCTCTGGACGAGTGTCCCTGCTCAATAAAGGTGTTTTCAACATCGCCAGATGTGTGTCTCGTCTTCCTCATTTGAACAGAGGCAATGATACGAAGTGCTTGACTATATATGACAGATTTCTTTGTGTGGCTCGGGTGATTACTTTTCTTGTGTAAGTATCTCTGTCTGTCTGTTGGTTTCCTGTAAAGACAGGTATGTAGAGTTCCATCCTTAACAGTGACAGTGGTATCCAGAAAATGTACACTTGTGGCAGAATATTCTAGGGAAAGCTTTATAGTTGGGTGGAGGTTATTAAGTTCCCAATGATAATCTTTAAGTGTGTCAGTGCCCTCTGTCCAAATTATAAACAAATCAGTGTAACGGAAATAAGCGAGTGGTTTATGTGTACAGTGCCTTAGAAAATCCTCCTCCAAATTCACCATAAAAAGATTAGCATACTGTGGAGCCATCCTGGTTTCCATTGCTGTTCCCATAGATTGAACATAATGTTTACCATTGAAGCTGAAGTTATGTGTCAGAATGAATTCAGTGAGTTTACCCACAACTCCAGGGTCAATGTTGGAGTCCAGTCCTTTGCCATGCAGGTATTTAAAGCAGGCTGAAATGCCATCTGTGTGTGGAATATTAGTGTAGAGGAGGTTACATCCATCGTGGCTAAAAGGGTATCAGGTGGTAAGTCCTTAGAACCAGAAAGTTTATGCAGGAAGTGAGTAGTGTCCTTGATGTAACTATCCATTTGTATAACCAGCGGTTTGAAAATAGCTTCTACAAACCCTGATATCCCCTCTGTCAGGGTGCCATTACCAGAGACTATGGGTCTACCAGGATTACCAGGCTTATGTATTTTAGGAAGCATGTAGAATGTCCCTGGCTTAGGTTCACTGGGGATGAGGGCCTTTAGTTTGCCTTGGACATGCTCTGGAAATGTTTCAATTAACTCCTGTAGTTCTCTTTTATATTCTGTAGTTGGGTCACTTCCCAGTATTTTGTAGTAAGTAAGGTCACTTAGCTGTCTGTTGACTTCCGTAATGTAATCTTCCCGATTCAATATCACCACTGCTGAGCCTTTATCAGCTTTTTTTATGACAATGTTATAGTTTGCTTTTAGTGTTTGTATAGCCCTCCATTCCAATGGAGAGAGGTTGTAGCGGGCCTGTTTCTGCCTATTAAGAATCTCACCAGTAACTCTCTGGCGAAAGCAATTAATGTATTTGTCCAGTTTCTTGTTACGGCCACTTGATGGGGTAAACTCATATGGTTTATTTTTCTTATCCATAGTATTTTTACTGTTTGTGATTCTTACCTGTCTGTGATGTCTTCTCTGCCACAAAAAAATTCCCTGAATCTCAATCTGCAGAAGTATTCCTCCATTTCACCACAAAACTGTATTCTGTCCAGTGGTTTAGTTGGGCAGAAACTGAGGCCCTTAGAAAGTACATTTAATTCCCCAGTAGTCAGTGTGTGGGTGGACAAATTAACAACTGAAAGGTGCCCACCTGTGTGGCTTAGTTGTTCAGTCACTCTGTTTTGTTCTTCATGGTTGTTAGGAAGTATGTTAAGTTGAAGGGCATCTAACTTCCTGTTTTTAATGAGCATGGCTTTTCTTAAGGTTCTTTGGTAGTTCATGTCTATCTCATGCAACATGTCTGGAACAGGCTCACCAGACATCCTCTCCAGTGTGGTAGCTATTTAATTAAACTGTTTCTTCAAAAATGCTTTTTGGCATATGAGCTGTGGATTCTGTGATTTCTCAATTTCTCAGAGGTCCTACAACAAAGTTGTTCAGCATATGTAGAATTATCTGTGTTTCTCAGTGGATTCCAAATAGCTAGACCTTCTGAGGCTCCTCAGTTAAAGGCATACTGGTGTTAATTAGCTTCTCTGACGTAATCTTCTGTTATGTTTTAAATGTATATGTTAAACCAATGAGAATTATTTCTGTTTTTTCAATATAATCTGGTGTTAATAGAATGGGATATTTGAAAAAACGTCCACAAAGCTTCTGAAGAAGGACCTGGTTGGTTCGAAAGCTAGAGCACTTTGTTCTTTTCTGTAACATCCATGTTGGTCCAATAAAACGTATCAAATCATTTGTTTCTGGATCTGTTCTTAAAATGACCAATACGGCACCTACAACATTTTTTTTTTACTGAAGTCTATGTATGCCATATCAACTGCCTGTCCCTTGTCTGCTGCTGTGGTTGTCCAGTTGAAAAACTCGACTAGATTCGTCTGGCAACAGTACTTTTTCCAACACTGTAACTCCACCTGCAACCTGCATTTGGAAATTAACTTTGGTTCAGTTTAATTCTCCCAGTCAACAAATAAGTGTTGCATCTTGCATTTGATCAGTCTCAGATCCCTGCCTCTAAACCAAGTTTCAGACCCACTGGACACCTGCAACCACTAGCTCTCTTTGACTGGTACTGCACGGAGTTTAAGATACCTTCCTGATACTGCATAGTGCTGTGACCCTCTTTTTAATATTTTTCCAGGCCACAACTACTCTTCTGGCCTGCCAGACAGCAACTTCTAACATTTTCCTCCTATAATGTACTGCACACGACAGTAGTGCAGAGTCACCCCTACCATTCTGTTACAGCATGGTGCTGAGACTAGCATAGCTGCCAATTTTTTTTGCATGTGCAGCAAATATATTTTAAACGTACATGCTGGGAAATAGTTAAAATCATAAAGTGGCAGTAAATCATGCAAATAAATTGGCGTAAATACTCCTTTACTCCTGTTATCTGTTCCCCTGGGAGTCCAAGGACTTTTTCCTGCTGAGTGTCAGCAATCTCAGTGTTGTTTTGGCAGTATTTTGCTTTCATGCTCTTCCTACCTTGAAGTATCACTTTGCTTATTTTTATGAAACTCAAACCATTATTCAGAATAGGAAGAGTCACAGCAATATACTATATAGCACAGTTAAATATGTAAGCAATAAGACACTCCACAGTGTGTATTACAGGATTTCAATGCAAGCCCCACGGGCATAGTAAGGCAATAGACCTAAGGAAAGGTGCCCTTACACGCCAGGGAAGTGCATTAAAATCCTGTAATTCACTCCCTGGAGTGGCTTACCACTCTTAAAATGGCTTGCTGTCATTCTATGTAATGAGCACAACAAATAATTAAATGCTTTTGCAGGCAAAATAAACTGCATACATATGTATCTCAAATGGGAAAAACTGCACTGTGTTAATTTTAAAATGTCCCCGTTCTGCATTCAGCCAGCAGATGGCAGCGTAAGATAACAGTTGGGATTGCAAAGCTGCTTTGTTTTGGTTTTTTTCAACTTTGTAGTTAGGTAAAGTAATGCTTTAATCTACATGGTGGTGTTTCGTTTTCTCCCAGTGTCCAGTCTTGCTCTTATGCAGCTTGGTTTTGCACATAAATCTGAATAATTATGTACTCTTTCTTTCCGTCCCCTGGCACCAACATGGATATCGTTGGCTGCCAACACTGCAGGACACTCTTCAATGGTCACGCCGCCCAAGGCAGAGCCGCCTGTCCCATATGCTCGGAGATATGTTACCTCAGGGCTCAGCTGCAGGAGGCATGAGGTGAGATCAGCATCCGCATAACCACCTACAGGAAACATTTCTTTTAGAGTGCTCCTCCACATCGCCAACACAAACCAGCACACCTCTCCCCAGAGAATGACCAGGCCTGGGGATGGCAACTGGTTGCAGGAAAGGGGCAGAGCTCGGGCAACTCTCCCAAACCAACAAAGCACTCTAAACACAGCAAACAGGTACACACCTCTTGCATCCATACCATCCGTAATGACAGAGTATGACTTGGGCCTATGGAATGCCAAATGCAACAGGATAGCAAAACAACATCATAAACAACACCTCAGCAGGAAAAAAATCATAATCATAGAGGATTCCATGATTCACGGTGTGGACCCCCACCTGAGGTAAAACAAACGTGCAGATGTGCAGGTCAGATGTCTCCCAGGATCATCTGCTTGGAGGGACACTGACCGAATAGTCCATAGTTAAAAAGGAAGAAGTGGGCTCAAACATCCTGGTCCACCTAGGGACCAATGAACTTACTAGCCCGTCAGTCGAGGAGGTTAAGGAGCACACTGCACAGCTCAGCAAGAAATTGGTTTCATTTTCGTCCAGCATTGCATTCTCTGAGATTCTGCCTGTTTGGGAAAAGGGGAAGAACAGGCAGAAGAGATAAGTGAACTCAACGTATGGTTCAAGGACTGGTGTCACACAAAGGGGCTCCACTTTATCAGAAACAGTGGCAACTTCTGGGAAAGCGATTTCTTCAAATTTGATGGCCTCCACCTGACCAAAGAGGGAGTCAAAGCACTGGGCCAGAAATTTGACGTCCACGTAGGACATTTAAACTAGCAGGAGGGGAGATGACAGTAGCTCTAGGAGAAGCACACAGAGCCTGCTGTCTCTCTCCCCCCTCCAGCTAGTGCCAAATCTACACACTCCAGGACAGCAAAAGCAGATAGCCGGGAACATAAAACCCTTTCTGGATCCAGGACTGACCATCACAATGGAAAGGAGGAACCATAAACAGGAAAAACTACAAGGGAAGAACAACAAGATAAAGGGAGGTATGACAAAAGCAACACAGCAACAGTGCTCAGTACTATGCCTCAGTGCATGCAGTCTAGCTAACAAGATGACTGACCTATTGCTACAATAGCTGAGGCAGAACTAGACTGGTGGCCGTGACTGAAACATGGTTCACAAATAATTATGGCTGGAGGTGACTATCCCAGGGTACAACTTGTTTAGGAGAGATAGGACTGGGAAAAAGGGAGGAGGGGTAGCTATTTTTGTTAAGGATACCATCAATGCTACAGAAATGCAGCAGGCAATAGGGGAAACAGAGGATCTATGGATCACAATAGGGGCGGGCCGGAAACCCATTCGGTAGGAATAATCTACAGACCCCCAAATCAGGAGGAAGCCAGGATAAGGAAAGCCTTGAAACCATCCTCCAGATATCAGACAAAGGGGACATGGTGCTGGTGGGGGATTTCAATCTGCCAGACATAGACTGGAATACCCACACAGCGGCATCACAGAAAAGCAGGGAATTCCTAGTCACAATACAGGAAGTAGACCTTAGTCAACTAGTGACATCACCCACAAGGGGTAACGCAGCTCTAGATCTGATATTCACAAATAGCGATAGGGTTACGGGTGTCGAAGTAGGGAACCACCTGGGCAACAGTGATCATAACACGATACAGTTCTGGATAAAATGGACTGTAGACTCCCCACACTCCAAACTGAAGGTCCTTAACTTCAGGAGGGCAGACTTCACAAACATGATGGCCTGCCCATAACTTCAGGAGGGCAGACTTCACAAACATGAAGGCCTGCCCAAGAGACAACCTTAGTAACTCAATAGAAGGGAGCGTTGAGGAATATTGGACAAGGTAGAAGGATGCAATAACCACGGTCACATCACAGTGTACCAGTCAGGCTAGTAAGAAGAAAAAGGAGGAAAAACCCACTACGGTTTTTCAAGGAGGTGGCAACATGGTGAGAGAAAAGTGCATAGCCTTCAGAAAGTACAAGGAGTCAGGGAACGAGGCAGACAAAACAGAATATAAACAGAAACTAAAAGAGACAGGAAAAGTGATAAGAAATGCAAAGGCTCAAACAGAGGTTAGGTTAGCTCAGGAAGTAAAAAAGGGTAACAAAACTTTCTACAAGTACATATGTGAAAAAAGGATGGCCAAAGGGGGCATTGTTAGAATCACAAAAAAAGACGGTCAAACCACAGAGCAAGACGGGGAGAAGGCAGAGGCACTCAATGAGTACTTCTGCTCAGTCTTCACGCAGGAAGTAGACGATAACGGACCAACAAGAAGCATAAAGAAGTGTCCGATTGAAGGACTAGACATGGGTCCCTTCACAGAGGAAAGGGTCCTGGAGGAAATAGACAAGTTAAAGGTAGATAAAGCCATGGGGCCAGATGGGATACACCCAAGAGTACTAAAGAACTAGGGAGGGAAGTGGCAGTGCTCTTCGACAAATCATTAAGGAGTGGGAGTACGGAGGATTGGAAGAGTGCAACAGTAGTACCAGGGACTCCATGAGAGTGGAAGCAAGGAACAGCCAGGTAACTACCATCCAGTTAGTCTAACATCAGTCGTAGGAAAACTGATGGAGTCCCTGCTGAAGGAAAGAATCGCAGCTTGTTTAGAGCAAACTGGTCAGCTCGACAAAAATCAACACGGTTTCACAGCAGGGAGGTCCTGCCAGACAAACCTGGTTGATTTTTTAAATTGGGTCACCAAAACAGTGGATCAGGGTGGGGCACTGGATGTGGTTTACCTGGATTTCAGCAAAGCTTTTGAGTCCGTTCTACACAGGACAGTAGTCAAAAAACTGGAGAACATGGGAATTGGGCCCGAGGTTACAAACTGGGTCAGAAACTGGTTACATGGGAGAACTCAGAGAGTATTAGTAAACGGCACTCTGTGGAGGGGAGGGTGACTAGCGGGCTACCGTGAGGGCTCAGTTCTGGATCCGTCTTCAACATATTCATCAGCCAGCATTGCGGATGAACTGGAGGGAAAGGTGTGCCTGTTTGCAGCTGACACCAAAATCGGCAACAGGGTAGACACAACAGAGGGACAGCAAAGCATGGAAGCTGATCTCCAAAAACTGAAGGAGTGGTCCAAGACCTGGCAATTGAAATTCAATGCCAAAAAATGCAAGGTCATGCACCTGGGAAAGCATAACCCAGGGAAACTTTACTCAATGGGAGGGGAGTAGCTGGTGGCTACCAGGCAGGAGCGAGACCTAGGGGTGATCATATCAGATGACCTCAAGATCAGTAGACAATGTGAAAAGGCAGTACGAAAGGCTAGTGGTATTCTGGGATGCATAGGGAGGGGCAACACGAGCAGAAGGCATGAAGTAATCATGCCCCTGTATTGGCCCCTGGTCAGGCCTCACCTGGAGTACTGTGTCCAATTCTGGAGGCTACACCTCAGGAAGGACACAGACAGGCTGGAGATGGTACAGAGAAGAGCAACAAAGATGCTGCAGGGCTTGTATCAGAAACCTAAGAGGCAAGATTGGATAACCTCAAATTATACTCCCTAGAGTAATGCAGGAATCGTGAGGACACAATAGAAATATTCAAATACCTTAAAGGCAACAACAGGGTGCACATGCAGAACCTCTTTCAGGTAAGGACTACAGCAGGACTAGAGGGCACAACCTACGACTTAAGGGAGGAAAGTTCAGAAGCAATCTGAAATTCTTCTTCACAGAGCGTGTTGTGGAACCAGGAATAGTCTGCTGGAGGGGGTAGTGGAGCCAAGACAGTGGAGGAATTCAAGCGGGCATGGGACTGACACTGTGGGATACACAAACAGACAGCTAAGTAGGGGGGTAGGAAGCCAGGGAAGACTTGATGGATCGTAGGTCCCCATCTGCTGACAACTTCTACGTTTCTATAAGATCGGCTGTCAGTCTTCTTTGTTCCCTGGATAAGCCTGGTTTGATCACTCCTGGCCTTTTGCACCTGAGGCTGTTGTCCTTGTAGCACAAGGTTTCACAGTTCTAAGCGCCGCCTGTCACTAACACTGGGGCTCAAGGTGGCTGATGGCCGTTTGAGGGTTCCGGACGTTGATACTCTTGCTGGGTACTCAAATGTTACTGCCGTTTCTTGGTACTACCCGACTAGATCCTACTTTTTTTGAAGGTCCTGTCATGCTACATATGGTGTACGTTGCTGATTACTTTGTCCTTGTGGCACTGTGTGACTTTACTTTTTATCTTTAACATTGAAGCGGTACATATGCTGATGGCCATTTGAGGTTTCAGTCATTGATGATCCTGCTGTGTCGTTGATGCACAATTTGCAGGCATTAGTGTTCACTATCTTCGCTTTTCTTGTGAAGGCTTGTCATACTACTGTGTCAAATATTGTTGTGTACATTTAATTTGTTGAATTTCTGTGTAGGAAAAACATTTTGAAGTTTTAAATACATATTTTGAGTGGGTTAACACTTTGCAGTGAGGGTGTCTATGCAGGTGTGGAAGTGAATCCCTGTGTGGAAATTTGCATAGGCAGTGCAAAATTATTTAATAAGTATGGAGACTTACTAATGTTTAAAAAAAGTTGATGAACAGTACATATTGTGGTGGAAGACTGGGAAGCATTTTGTAGGCTGCAGATAATTGAGAGAGTTTTCATAGACAGTTAATCAAGTATAGGTCTCTCAACATGGTGCCAGAGTCTTTTTTAATACAATCCACACTGAATTATACATATCAAATATGCTAATCTTTTATAGTTTAAAGAATCCATGTCTGCCTTTGAAGAAATGTTTTTAACACGAAACGGCACTAAATACATTTTGGATGTCGCAAAATACAATATCAAAGATTTTATGCAGAGTTCGGTTCTTTCGCTCCTGCTTAGGTTTCTACAGTTTGTTGTGGTCTTTCTCCACTTTATTATATATTACAGGACTAGCTTCTCCAGGGTGGTCCCTTTTGGGTGTCTTATTTAGCCATCTGCAGGTAATTGCTTTAATGACGCTTTTCTAAGTATGCTGAAAATATATCTTTCACGACTAGTAACAATGGTTGGTGATGCAATATCTGAAGTTACAAAATGGAATTATCACTCTAGGTTTCGGAAAGATGTTTTCCATGAAATGCTGCATTTGTTTCCAGTAAGAGGTCAAGGGCAGACATGTCCAAAAAACGTGTATGAGTTCCTCAGATTCCTCACTCTCTCCAGTACATGTAATGGCCAGTGTGCAGAAATATCGGGTGATAAGTTTCTATGTTGCAACAGAAAAAGTGGTACCCTACCCACAAGTCTGATGGCATCCAATTGTGTGTGGGGGGTGGATTTAACTACTGGTATTAACGTGATCACTGTTTTATCTTTAGTATGTAATATATTTTTGCTTCTGTTTAAGCATGTTTGTATGCCTTAGTCTAAGTAGGCTTTATAAAGAATAATAATAGTAGCCATCATAATTCACACACTTAAGATAACGGACCTTTTGTTTGTAGGCTTTCAAACACCTTCTTCATATTAACTAGAAATGGGAAAGATTCTGTCATCAACGAGTCTGCTTAGCAGTGAGGTGGCGCTGAAGTTTGAGGCGCTGGGCATACACCTTGCGCCATGCCCGGCCTGGAGTTCGAAACGAGCCCGGATCGCCAGGGTCAGCAGGGAGGGAGAGGATTGAGTGTCTGAGAACGGCCTCCTCTCCTGGGTGGGTCTCAGGGGCCCCGACGCAGTGGCGGCACGCCGGTGGAGGCTGGGTAATAAAGCCTGGGACACAAGGGAGGAGCAGCGGACGCCACAGCTTATCCAT
Organism: Neoceratodus forsteri; assembly: GCA_016271365.2. Taxonomy (NCBI): domain Eukaryota; kingdom Metazoa; phylum Chordata; order Ceratodontiformes; family Ceratodontidae; genus Neoceratodus; species Neoceratodus forsteri. Next base: position 988,010,663 of record CM057450.1, read on the forward strand.
GCTGGCCATTGCACGTCCGCCCTGGGGGTAACAACATAAAAAATCCTCCCCGGCAGCAGCATGAAAGCCACCGACAGATGACCTGATCAGTGGGCAAACAAAGCCCAACAGTGGGGGCGAGGCTTAGGGTGAAGCAGTCTCCTCTCCCGGTCCCCTCGCTGGGGAAGGCCCGCCCAGTAGGGGCAAGCCATGGTCCTCCTTACGCCCGGTCGTGGCAGGCTGGCTCCACCTGGATCAGATTGAGCATCAGTGTACATGGCATGAGTGGGGGTGCACCCCAAGCTGCAGTGGAGTGTATACAGAAAGGCAAAAGAAAAAAAGGTCCATTGAGGCTTAGGGAAAAAAAACAAAAAAATGTTTAGTTTGTAAAGACCCGTAGTTGTCTGTGCAAAGGGGACTATATTCTTGTTAAAAGTTTAATAATCTTTGAACAAGCCTTTAAATTATTGTCCTAATCAGTCTAGGCCGCTCTCCCACCTGTGAAAAGTATTATCTATAGAGGGAAGGTGGAACCCAGGGCAATGACGTAATGGTGTCAGAACAGATTTACTGTTTAAGAGAAGGCCTTGACGTCTTGAGTCCATAGAATACCACACTGTGGATCTGGACCTTGGGGTTTTCACAGGCTGACAGGTCTAGTTCTGTAAAAGGAGCCATATGCTATGGTAGATGTGTATGGTATGCTGCTTCCACTAAGTACCATCCTGAGCTAACATCCTTTGCAATCAGACTTAAAAACTGTGTTATCTGTACAGCCTGACAATAGGTGTGAAGATCAGGAACTGCAAGGCCCTCACACACTCGATAATTTAAGTCTAGGGACTATTTTATTCATGGAGTATTACCAGCCCCACTGAATCTAGAGAACGACTGTCATGTTGTCTTCTGTAACATGGAAGAAGGCCTGGAGGGAATCACATGACAAAGACCGAGAAATCAAGGCAGTATTGACATCCTTAGGACTGTGACTTATCACTACAGGGATAAAGGCAGGGATGCCCATATACCTGAATTATACATTTGTGGAATTAAACAGAGGTGTGTAGTTATTATGAAATAATAGTGAGGGATCAGTGGTAATTCAAACCCTTGATCCATTTCACAGAGTCTAATGGTTATAAAGCTGCCATTGCCTAACCAGTTAGCAAAAGCACCTCTGATTTTTCTTTATTTTAAAACCTGAAATCTCTTCAAAGTCAGTAAGAAGTCTCAAAAGAGGAGCGAATTAGGTCTCTGGATCTTCAAGAAAGATAAGCATGTCACCTGCATAAACTGAAACAGTGCGAGATTCTCCTTGCATAAAAATTCCTCTCTTCTCTGATATTTTTGTTAATTTTTCTGCAAGACATTAAATACTAAGAGCAAAATGAACTGGAGACAGGGGACATCCCTGTCAGGTTTCCCTGCAGATTGAAAAACTGACAGAGAGGGAACCGTTAAGTCTAACTGTAGAGGAGGCGTTACGGTATTTAAAGTTTCAGCCAAGTAAAACTGGGCACCAACACTGAATTTGTTGAGCACATCAAAGTAGAAATAGCCACCTGAAGCAACTGAACACCTTTTGAGCACCAACAGATATTGTCACAGAGGCAGTTTATTTTTGAGTTCCAGAAACTGGCTTTATGAAGCTGTGAATACTGTTGAGGATGTGATGACCAAGGATGAAGTCGGTTTGGTCACAAGGAATCAGCCTGGGGATAAGCTGTTGCAATCCGTTGGTTAAAATCATAGTAAAAAGCTTGGCATCGACATTTAAGGAGACAGATTAATAAAAATGACATTCTAGCAAATCCTTGTCAGGTTTTAGTAAGATGAAGATCATGACGTCCAACTAGGTAGGTAGTAATCCATCTCCATGGGGACCTTTGATAAAGGTGGCAAGCAAGAGAGGCAGCAGCTGCTCCTGAAATAGTTGATAAAATGTTATGCTATAACTATCAGGTCTTGGTAACTTATTTGTTTTTACACACAAACCGTTGCTTACATTTCAGTCTATGAAATCAGGACATCTAAGAGATCACGTTCTTCTGTTGTGTCAATGTAGAAAGATTCATGAATGGCAAGGCAAAACTATTTTATTTTTTTAACAGCACTATCCCTAGGGATCAGGGCAGTGTACAGATTAAAATCAAGGCCCCTGGAATTCTGCAATTCTGCGGCCACAGAATTTTCTGCAGAAACTGCATCATTCTGCAGAATAAATATATTTATATTATCACGTGAAAAGGACAAGGTTTTTTTAGCAAACACATTTGAGCGACTCCATAAGGGCGACAGCAATAACGGCTACCACCATGTAAAAGCGCATGGTTAGAATGAGTGACTGCACTGATTCTGTGATGCCCCACCATCAAATTATGTGTGGAGTGAGAATCTAGAATGAGGGTGGGGCTCAGCCCTGCATATTACCAGCTGCACCTCTCATGCAGGACTAGCTGCAGCGGAAACAATATGGAGAAACAAGGAGAGAGGGTATGTACATTTTGAGGAAAAGGGGTGGGAGTGAGAGCTATGGGGGGGGGTCGCCATTATGGTCGTCACCCAGAATGGTGTGCGCTGTTATTGTGCTCGCCGTTATTGCTTCGCCCATATAACCTTGTTGTTATGACATGGAACCTATATATAGTTCTGCAAAATTCACTGCTCTTGGTGAATATTCATTCAAATATACAGTATTTATATAATGCCTGGCTAAAATATACAGTATTTTTTATAATGCCTGGCTCCCATTCCCATCTTGTTTATCCTGAAGAAGCTCATTCTCTATGCTCTGAATATAATGTCATGCTATACGCATCCTATTTTAGCTAATGTCAGAATTGCATTCTGCCACAAAATGAATAAATCATGCCACAGGAGTACTGCTGCACAAATAAGGATCGAGTACTGTAGAGAACTGGTGGCCCTAATTAAAATACATCAAAATATAAAACAGACTAAATAAAATTAACACAAACAACACATTCTGACATACAAAGTAAATCTAAGCTTAGATCGGGGTTCAAAGGTAGTTACTGCACATCAGGGGTCAGATATTCAAAGGTTAGTGTTGGCACTATCCGGGTTTGCATTACGGGGGGAGGACCATATTCAGAGGCCCCTGGTGTGCCCTAAACCCATTAGCATCCAACACTAACATAACACTGCACCAATGAAAATGAGGGGGTCCTCTCCTGCATACGGCACAGCAGCAGGTTCAAAGGTTTGCGACGGTGGTAAATGGTACCCAAAACCGTGCTATTTACCGCCACCAAAAATCACCTCATAACCAGGCACTAAGCTCACGTCCCAACCCCACCAATGGCAGGAAGACTGTACAGCAGCTGCCTGCCCCAGATCATCAGTCACACCAGTGAGGATGCAGTCCCTAATGTCTAATGGCACCCCCTCCCCAAAACACCCGTTCCGTGTACAGTAACTATCCCAAGTGTCTAGTGGCATCCTCCACACCCGAACTCCCATCCCATGTACAGTAACTATCCCTGTTGTTTAGTGGCTCCTCCCCCCCAATCCAATTCAAAATTATGTCCACCTATCTCTGCTGTTTAGTGGCACTCCACCTACCGATCACCCGTTCCAGATTATGTATTCCCATCGCTGGTGTCTAGTGGTACCCAACCTCTGATCACCCATTCCATGTTATGTATTCCCATCCCCAGTGTCTAGCAGCCCCCCCTGACCTAGCCCATGTACCATATAATAACCCTGGTGTCCAGTGGTACCCTCATCCCCACCCCCGAATGCCTGTAGAAAAAAAGGCTGGCAAACATTGGCGATCTGTCATCCCCCCGCCCACCCTGTGTGCACCTGGAACACCACCAATCCAACCCCCACACCAGTGTGTCTGGGGACGTGCCTGGAATCCTGATACGGCGACCGGCACAGGCCTCATCTCACCTCCTCAGCTGGCCACCATAACAGACAACAGTGATCACATGTACAGTGAGAGGAGGGCTGTGCCAGTCACTGTGTTAGGATTCCAGGCACATCCCAGTACACACTGGTGGGGTGGGGGGAGTTGGATGAGTGATGTTCTGGTAGGGGCGGGGAGTGCTGGACTGCCAATGTCTGCTGATCCGTTTGTCGAAGAGGCATTCAGGGGCTGAGGATGGGGGTACCACTGGACACCAGGGATATTATATGGTACATAGGCCAGGTGATTGAGGGGTGGGGAGCCACTAGATACCAAGGATGGAAATACATAACATGGAACAGGTGAGACTTCAATGCCTGGATCGACGACGAACTCTCGCATTTTGGACAAGACTTCCTCCAACTTATGTATGCGTTGGGCTTCACACAGGTTGTTTCCTCTGCAACCCATATTTCGGGTCACTCTTTGGACCTGGTCTTCCTACTGGGTATGGAAAGCACTGATTTGGTAATGGAAGTAGTCAGGGTGGTCTGACCATAACACCATCAGGGTTCAGTTTCCATGCACCTCCTATAGGTTTGCCCCTTTGGAGATGGTCCGGTACTGCCCATTGAGGGATGAGATCCCAGATGACCTGATGGCGGTGCTGGACCTATCGGGACGGAAGAGTGCAAGCATGGGTCCAGAGGTTCTACTACAGGCCTATAATAAGGCCGTGGTTGCAGCTCTGGATTCCATAGCTCCTGTCTGTGTTCGCCCCCTCTCCCTTCATCCTCAATCCCCATGGTTTAATGGGACTTTGAAGGAGATGAGAAGAGTGGGGCGAAGGCTAGAGCGATGCTGGTGGAAATCAGGCCTAGATGCCAACAAGTTTAGATTGATGGCACATTATGCAGACTATCAATCGGAGATCTACCATAAGAAGGCATAATTTCTGTCCAGGGAGATCACTGCTGCATGGAACCAACCGGCTAAGCTCTTTCACATTGTGGACAGACTGTGCAATCCAGCCTGTCTGCAGTTGCAAAGAGCACTGTCACAGGATAAATGTGACAAGTTTGCTTGATTCTTTGCAGATAAGGTTGCTGGCATCAGGTCTGAGATCTGTTCAGCATGCTCGAAGAGGGGTTGCAGTGACCGGTGGGAGGTCGCAGAACCTCGGTCTAGTTGGTCGGCGTTTGGCCAGGTGGCAATCTTGGATGTCATGATGATCATCCAGAGTATGCAGCCAACCTTCTGTAGTTTGGATCCGGGCCAAACCCACCTCCTTGTGGGGTGTGTGGATGTCATCATCCCGGTCCTGGTGGAGATAGTCTGGAGCTCGTTGGAGACCAGGAAATTCCCTAATTCTTTGAAAGAGGCAGTGGAGATTTCCTGTCTTAAGAAATCTTCCCTCACTCGGACTGTCTTGCCAACTACAGGCCCGTCTCTAAATTTCCCTTTGTGGGTAAGGTTATTGAAAAGGTGGCTGCACTGCAGCTGGAGGATCATCTTGCCATCCATGACCTCTATAATCCCTTCCAGTCAGGCTTCAGGAAAAGGCACAGTACAGAGACTGCCCTTGTTCGGGTGCTCAATGACCTCCTTGTTTCGAGAGATCAGAGAAGCCGTACTATCATGGTCCTCCTTGATCTCTCGGCAGTATTTGACACCGTGGACCATGGGGTACTGTTGGAGTGCCTGCTGCTGATCTGTGGACTGTCTGGTACAGTCCTCAGATAGTTCCATTCTTTCCTCACTGGCAGGTCTGAGAGAGCAGTGTCAGGAATTTTTTCCTCTGATACGGTCTCCTTGCCATGTGGGGTCCTGCAGGGCTTGGTGCTTTCTCCCATGTTGTTCGCAGTGTACATGTTGCCGCTTGGGGACATTGTAATGGCACGGACTGAGTCTTCACTGCTATGCAGATGATACTCAGCTGTACATGTCCTTGCCCCTGGCCAGGATGTTGCGCTTGGTATTTAACACCACTTCGTCCAAGATCCAAGACTGGATGAGTGCCAACTGGCTGAAGCTGAATTTCGACAAGACTAAGGTTTTGGTCATGGACCCGGGTTGCCGAGTAGAGGGGTCTTCAGCAGGGCGAGCATCTGGTCTGGTACTGGATGACTGCCAGCTGAAGATCTCTGAACAGGTGCGTAGTTTGGGCATTATCCTTGACAAGGGATTGAATCTGAAGTCTCAGGTGTCATCTGTGGTCAAGACCTCGTTTTACCATCTGAAGAATATCTCTTGGATCAAGCACCTGGTTTCGCCTGGCGACCTTCCAGTTTTGGTCCATGTCTTTGCAACTTCTCGCTTGGATTACTGCAATGCCCTCTATCTAGGGCTACCAGGAGTTGATATCTGCCATTTGCAGCTAGTGCAGAATGCGGCAGCCAAGCTACTGATTTGGCTCTCTCGATCTAGCCATATTACCCTTGTGCTGCATGAGCTGCACTGGCTGCCAGTGCAAAAGCGGATCACCTTTAAGGTCGGCTTGCTGACCTATAGATCCCCCTACACGGACAGGGTCAGAGTTACCTGCAAGAGCTGCTTTGCCCCTACTGCCCCCTTCGTTCCACCAACGACGGATTACTAGAGGTTCCCAGGGTGCAGCTGAAAACATTTGGTGCTCATTTGTTTGTTTCTGTAGTGCCTACCCTGTGGAACTCTCTACCTCATTGGGTTCCAGAGTGCCAGACCATGGAGAGCTTCAAAATAGCACTAAAACCCATCTATTTAGTCTTGCTTTTGTGAATTACTGAGAATTAATTGTTTATTTGAGTACTTTGGATTTTTAATTTGTGTTTTAAAGTTTTATGATTTTACACCTGTACAGCGCTTTGATATTTGAATTGCGCCTGATAAATAAAATTATTATCATTATTATCAGAGGGTGGAGGGTGCCGCTAGATACTAAGGATGGAAGTACATCACCTGGAACAGGTGACTGGGGGGGGGTAGGGGTGCCATTAGACATCAAGGATGGAAATGCATCATCTGGAATGGGTGTTCAGAGTGGGTAGTGCCCACAGACACCAGGGATGACATCAGGTGAACACATTATGGGCGCTAATGAGGAGTTGCTCACCATGCAAATGAGCCCATACTAAGCATGCAAATGGCCCCTTAGTGCCTTGCATGCCCAATGGGCTCATCTGCATGGTATGGCTGAATACAGCTCACATGGGTCCTGGTGCTATCCGTCCAGGAGCACAACTCTAGGGGTTGAATACAATGCAGGTCCACATTGGGGCAGTGCAGTGTTACTTAGCACTGCACCAACACAGCACAATACTGAGTCAGATAATGCCAGCCTGCTTGCTACCGTAAGCATTTGCACTGCACTTGTGCTCCTTTTTGGATATTGGGGCCCAGATCTTTAAAAGCTAACTCTCAGACAATCTGAGTCCCACTTAATGCTGGCTAAAAAAAAGCAGATCTTCAGCCCCTTTTTAAACGCCTCAACGTGGTGGAACTATGCAACAAAATGGAAAGAGTATTACAAATGATGGGAGTAGCAACTAAATAAGGTCTGTCCCCAGATGGCTTCAGTCTGGATCTGGGATGATCACAATGGAGAGGGCAGCCCATGTAAGGCTTTGTATGTTAAAGTAATCCTGAAAGTGGTGCGCCACTGAATTAGCAATCAATGCAGTTCTCATAGTGCATGTGTGATATGCTCAGAGGATCTAATTCCGTAATTAGCCATGTTGCTGTGTGCTGGACCAACTGCAGGCAACACACAACTTCCCAGATAGCCCCCAAGTAAAGGCATTACAGTATTCGGTCTAGATATAACAAAAGCATGTACCAGCATCACCAGGTCATCATGCACGAGATAGGGCTTAATCCACGAGATGTTTCTTAGCTGGTAAAAATCTCTGCAGACCGCTGCTGCCACCTGATATTCCAGTGACTGCCTGCAGTCTGCAATGACTCCCCAATTTTTTTTCTATCTGCAGACCAAAAACTGGCACCATTTAAAAAGGTAAAGGTGTTTGACTGCTGACTCATGAAGATCTGGTTCCACTATCGCAACATCTCCGATTTTCCAGGATTCAAGCTCTGCCATCTGGAGGTCACCCAGTCCAAGATCTTTCATGGCAGCAGTCCAGCACACTGATTGTGTCAGGCCTGTGCTGTACAAGAGACAAGACAAGCTATAGAAAGGATGTTGTGTGTGACTGTCAATCAACACAATGCTCTGCCGCATATACGTTTCTGTAATGCTGTTTGAATTCAGTGACTATGTATGTTAGATTAGTTAGCTGTGTCCAAAGTGGATTCTTATGATCCACTGGTCCGCTTGCTGTTTCCACAGGTGGAGCAATAAGAAGCTGCTTGCCATGTTACCTTACTTGTAATATTGATGTTTCATGAACCTTAAACCGCTCCGAGTTCGGACTTGCATAATTTAATTCCTCTCATTTTTCACAAAATTGTCTTAGAAGTTCTGGTGGTGTTACATATTTATATTCTTTTTGTTATTAAATTATCAAGATGTTTCTCCTCCATCCAGCTGCCTGACCCCCTTCAGCTCTCCACTTGCCCAGCCCCATCATCCACCATCTCAGGGACTTACCTGGACTAGGATCCTCCCCCCACAAATTTCCCCCAGTGGCAGAGCTAGGAGGGGGAACCCCCCCCCCAAATAAAACATAATACAGAAGGGCCAGAGCCCTCTTAGTGGTAAGAGACCTGTTAAGAATGGGGGGCATCATCCTGCCAACAGAATTTTTTCTCCAATTTCGTTCCTGGATCCTAACTACATGCAATGATGTCATCACACATGTGCTACACATCTGGCACAGTCCCCTTCTTGGTGCACACGCAGCCCTCCCACCAAGCATTCACTTCAGTGGCAGTATAGGAGTAGTGTGGCCCCAGGAGAAGACAGCAGTCCACTGGACACTGCCCCCCTGCAGGGTCGACTCCTGTATGACACCAGTCCATCCCCGAACTGAGATCATTGGCGTGGCAGGTAGTAGCGCTGGTAGTAGTAGTAGTAAATGTTTTTATATAGTGCCCAATCCTAGGGGTTCTGAGCGCTGAACAAAAATTCCAACAAGACAATATGAAAAATAAAAACATGTCAGAAATGTACAACCACAAATGTATAAATTATAAATAATAAAAGCTAATAATGCAATGCAGGTTAGCAATAATTTCCAGCTTGAAGATTAAACAAGTGCCAAAAGTCTCCCAAAGAGGAAGGATTTCCAGCCCCTCTTAAAAGCCTCCAATAAGGAGCTCTCTCAATGCCCTGGGAAGCCTGTTCCAAAGGGCAGGGCCGCTGGATGAAAAGCCCTATGCCAGACGATTTCAGCCTCACCCTAGGAATGGCTAGGAGGCCCACCTCAGAGGAGTGGAGGGGACCACGACCTCTGATAAGGAGTCTGCAAGTCACACAGGTAGCCAGGACTAGTCCATACAGGGCATTATAGGCCAGCAAGCCAACCCTGAAGGTGATATGCCACTTCACTGGCAGCCAGAGCAGTTCACACTGGAGTTATATGATATGACCTCAGAAGGCCCAACAGCAACCAGGCTGCTGCGTTCTGCTCCAGCTGTAGATGTCGTAGGACAGCTTCACTCACCCTGTGGTATAAAGTATTGCAGTAATCAAGTCTAGAGGTGACCAATGCAAATAACAGTGAGGGCAAGTGTTCAGGTGGGGGCGGAATCAGGGTTTTCATCCAGAGATGTCCAGCTCAGACACAAAGGGCAACCCTAGGAGGCATACACCAAGTGCAGTCCAGCCCCTAGCCTTACCGCCGGCTGCTGAGTTTCACCAACTGGGAGGAGACCAGTCATGGAGGGAAGGCAGACTCTCTGACAGGTGCAGAAGCAGTATTCCTAGACAGCAGTTCTACCTGGGTGAATCCCCCTTGGAGTGCACAGTCCGGGCTCCCTTCTCCGCTGAGGTGGCTTCTCTCCTTGCTCGCTCTGCTCAGACCATGCTCTCTCAGCATAAGGAGCTGTTGGAATGCTTACCCAGAATTCTTGGCTGCTGTATGTAAATCAGCATTTGTACTGCTGTACCCACTACTGAAACTGTAGTCAGCTAATGGAAAGCTCTCAGCCGGAAGCAACAGCTCAGACACAAAGAGCACCCCTAGCAGGTATACACCAAGAGCAGTCCAGCCCCTAGCCTTACTGTCAGCTGAGCTTCACTGATCTTCACCAACTGGGAGAGAGACCAATCACAGAGGTAATGCAGACTCTGACAGGTGCAGAAGCAGAGCTTCCTTGACAGCAGTTATACCTGGGTGAATCCCCCTTGGAATGCAGAGTCTGGGCTCCTATCTCCACTGAGGTGGCTTCTCTCCTCGCTCGCTCTGCTCAGACCCAGCCAGCGGCTGCTGTCTCGACATAAGGAGCTGTTGGAACACTACCCAGAATTCCTGGCTGCTGTTTGTAAATCAGCATTTTACTGCTGTACCCATAAGGAGCTGTTGTAACACTTACTCCGGACCCCCTTAACATAAAAACAACAAGTTTCCTTTCCATCATATCAGTTCTGCATGTACTTTGCTGACACAGTTCTGTGTGTACTTTGGTTTTATGTGCATTTGATGTAACAAGGGCTTGGTACATCTAAAAGGCAGGACATTGCTGATTGTTTTTACAGGTTGCAGAAATCAGGATCACGGATGTCAATTTAGGAATCAATTTAGGGTCAAGCGACCATAGGTAAGTCTGGCTCACAGTCAAAAGATCCGAGGACACAAGTCACACAAAACTGAAGATCCTAGACTTCAGAAAGGCTAACTAACAAAATGAAAACACATATTAGGAACAATCTCAAAGTTGTAGCTGGGAGGACGTGGCGAAACCTGGAAAGCCATAAAGAGCGCCAATCAATCTAGCAACAACAAGAATACACAAAACATAAGTAAATCTAAAAGAAGGAAAAATCCTCTTTGGTTTACAAAAGATGTAGCTTCCAGTATGAGCTTAAATAAAGAGCTTTCAAGAAATACTTAAGAAACTAAGAAAGAAAGCGACAATGGAGGAATACAGAGCAAGACTCAAGAAAGCAGGGAAGGCAATTAGGTTAGCCAAAGCTCGAACATAAGAAAGAATAGCAAAAGGGGTTAAAAAGGGGATAAGACATCTTACAGATATATAAGGGAGAAAAGAAAAGGTAAGGGAGGATCGTAAAGTTGAGAACTAGGTAGGACTAGAATGTTGAAACTGATGGACAGGGGGTGCCAGAGAGCCAGCTTTGAGGCAGGAAGCATTTTCATTTACTCCTCTCCTTCATCTCTGCAAAAACCAGAGAAAACAAAATTTTAAGGCACGGAAGGAAAATGTAGAAGGGCTCTTCATAGATACATAGACAGTGTCGGCAGATAAGGACCTATGGCCCACCCAGTCTGCCCATTTGAGCTTGTAAGTTCAGTTTATGTTTTCCAACAAGTCTGTTGTCCCTTACCCCTGACCTCCAGAATTCCTTTATGTCTATCCCATGCATTCTTAAATCCCGTGATTGTTTCAGCCCACCACTTCCTCTGGCAGGGTGTTCACTTGTCCACCACCTGTTCTGTGAAGAAATTCTTCCTCACGTTTCCTCTGAATCGTCCTCCCTCCAACTTCATCCCATGCCCTCTAGTCCTGGAACATCTTTTTCACTTAAAAATAGTGTATTCCTGTACCCTGTTCCTCCCTGTAAGATACTTATATGTCTCTATCATATCCTCTCTCTCCCTCCTCTCCTCCAGGGAGTACATGTTCAGTTCCTTCAACCTGTCCTCATAGGACTTGTGATGCAATCCATGCACCATCTTTGTTGCCCTCCTCTGAACCTTCTCTACCCTGTCTATGTCCTTACGTAGGTAAGGTCTCCAGAACTGCACAGTGCACTCCAGGTGGGGCCTCACTAGTGTCTTGTATAGTGGAATTATGACCTCCCTTTTCCTGCTGGTGATGCCCCTGCCTATGCATCCCAGCATCCTATTTGCTTTACCCGCTGCCTTGTCACACTGTTTCCCTGCCTTGAGGTCATCAGAGATGATAACCCCAAGATCCCGTCAGTTTCTGCAATTTCCGAGGCATCGAATGATACCAAAATCGATTATGGGGCGCAATAAAAATGCACTGAACCAAGCCTCCAGATCGCAACGGCCTGCTCAGTCTATCAGTACTGCAAGCCGGGACACAGACACACCAGACCACGCTGCACCTTCTGGTACCAAAGAACTGCCTTGGCAAACAATACTGGACTCTGTCCGTGCCATGGACACCAAAATAGAAAAGACACTAATGCGGCTTGAAACATATGATGCTGCCATCAATGCCCTTACATCCTCAGTAGCAGAGGCCGACAAATGCTCCTCGTTGGTGTAGGCAACTGCAGCCCAGCTTACAAAAGACAACCAACAACTGCGGGGCAGGATGGAAGCTATTGAGTATACGCTCCGCGCTGGAAATGTGCGGGTGGTGGGCCTAGCTGAGGGCAGCAAGGGACTGAATCTGCTCACATTTTTAAAACAATGGCTTGCTGAATCGCTGTCTTTCCCAGATAGCTTTGAATGGTCCGAGCTAAGGCAGGCCTTTAGATTCCTCCCAGAGTTTGACCTGCTGACCCTAACACCCGCATGGTGGTCATAAAAACAACTGACTCCAAAGTTCGGGACACAGGGATTAATGCTGCCAGGCGGCCTACCCTCTGTCAGTGCAGGGCAAGGACGTGAAACTTTACCCAGATTTATCCTTTTAGACTCATGGCCGCTGCAAGCAATTTGACGCAGTGCACCAAAAACTGCGCTATTTGGGAATTGTCTATTCCTTTCTTCTACCAGCTCGGCTGTGGGTGACCTACGGGGGCAAGACCTGGCAGTTTAGTGATCCGGGAGATGCAGGTCAGTGGGCCAAAAAAACTGAGCTTAACTTTAAAGCGCATCCACTTCGGAGGACAGAACTGGAGAGTTCAGTGTCAGAAGAGGACTGAAATAACTCTAATGCCACCTTGTTTGTTTGATTTACTAGCTCATGATTAAAAGCTGTATTTGTATACTCGTTATTATTGTTGACAGAGAACCAGGAGATCTTCCAGGGAGATGGGAACTGCTGGCTATAAGATAAGCGCAAATATCTTTGTTTACTATTTTTTACTGTATTGATTGTCCACTTCCCCATTTATTTCCCGGAGGCTCCTGCTCTTCTAAGAGTTGCCTTTGTAGGCTAAAATATACCTATCGTAGCTCCCTGTTGGAACTGAACTTGTGCCTTGTAAACCACTTTAGCTTTAAACAACTTGAAGTTTAATGATTTCTGGCATTGTGGGGGTGAAGGTCGTACTTCCTGTTAACCGAATTGATCTTCAGGTATCACAGCACTACTGGTTAGTGCGTTGTTCTCCTCTATGGACATTGACCTACACCATGAAGCGGCTGGCATTACCTGTGGACTCTTTTTCTATGTTTCTCAGATACTGTTGGATCCCCCCCACTCCTATTGTGCCAGATTGTGAGGTGTGAAATGTTTAATCCAATGCAACTACTATACTTTGACTATTCTCTTACATGAGATTTTAACTTGTATTGTTTTATCTTAAAGCAATAAACAGAAACTACAAAAAAAAATTGATGGACAGAAGGCAGAGGTTCTAAAGGAATACTTCTACTCGATTTTCACCAAGGAGGATCAGGAAAGTGGACCAGTACTAAAGAATGAAGAATACCGCACCAGTGAAGCTGACACGAACCGCTTTACAACTGAAAGGGCCCTAAAAGAACTAGCAAAATTAAAAAAAACAACAAAGCTATGTGACCTGACGGTATCCACCCGAGAATACTAAAGGAAGTCAGAGAAGAACTTGCCACCCCATTAGCAGACCTCTTCAACAAGTCACTGGAGAGTGGCACAGTACCGGATGACTGGAAAAGCCACGGTGGTATCGCTGCACAAAAGCGCAGCAAGGAAGATGCTGGAATCTACCATCCAGTTAGCCACCTCAATGGTGGGAAAAATCATGGAAACATAACTGAAAGAAAGAATTGCACAGCATCTAGAAGCAACTAGCCAAACAGAACTAAAGCAGTATGGTTTCACAGCGGGGAGGTCATGTCAGACAAACATGACTGATTTCTTCAATCGGGTGACCAGAACGGTGGACCAAGGAGGAACAGTAGACGTAGTATATCTAGACTTCAGTAGAGCATTTGACTCTGTTCCATGTAGGAGGCTGATAAGTAAGTTGGAACACACAGGAGTGGGACATAAAATAGTAGGCTGGATTAGAAACTGGCTCCAAGGGAGAACCCAGAGGGTGTTAGTAAACGGCACTCTGTCACAAGGAGGAGTGGTGACCTGTGGAGTTCCAGGATCGGTGCTGGGCCAGTTCTATTTAACACATTCATCAGTGACATCGTGGAGGGTTTGCAAGGAAAGGTATGCTCGTTCACAGACGACACCAAACTCTGCAAACCGAAAGGGACAGAAATGATCATTGATCCAAATAAAATGGAGGAATGGTCAAAACAGTGGCAGTTGAAATTCTGCAACAAGAACTGCAAAGTTATGCACCTGGGGAGGAAGAACCTAGACTGGAAATATACCCGGGGGTGGGGGGAGGCAGCTGACTGAAACTAAGGTAGAGCGGGATCTGGGGGTACTCATAGCTGCTGATTTAAGGACAACCAGGCACTGCGAAAAGGCAGCGCAAAAAGCTAGCAGCATTCTTGGATGCATAGGAAGGGGTATCATAAGTAGGAAAAGTGAAGTGATAGTCCCTCTGTACAGGTCCTTGGTGAGGCTTCACCTGGAGTACTGTGTCCTGTTCTGGAGACTGCACCTCAAGAAGGACAAGGATCACCTGGAAACCGTGTAGAAGAGAGCTACGAAGATGATACACAGACTACACGAAGAACAGCATGAATCGAGATTAAACCATCCTAGGATGTACTAACTGGAGAGGAGAAGGGACAGGGGGATATGATAGAGACATTTAATACCTCAAAGGTATCAACTCAGGGAAAACACAAATACACAGATAAGAGGGCACAACATGCACCTGAAGGGAGGTAGTTTCAAAACAAACAGCAGGAAGTTTTTCTTCACAGAAAGGGTGATGGGAGTCCTGGAACAATCTGCCCTCAGAGGATGTGGCAGTGAAGACAGTGGGGAGTTCAAGCTAGCATGGGATAGGCACTGTGGAAAGCTAAGGCAGTAAAGAAACTGGAAGGTAGCTTTCACGGGAGACTAGATGGATTGCAAGGTCCCTTCTGACGGCACTTTCTTATGTTCTTCATGAGGTAAAAGCCATTCCAGACTACAGATGACACCTGAGACTCAAAAATCAGTCTTTCATCCAGAATGGCACCCAGATTCTTAACCTCAGCAAAGGCTACCAACCCAGAGGAACCTAGCCATAGGCCAGCTCCCCCTCTCCACATCGGTGGCCCCACACCCTCTTTCTGACCAGGCTCAATCACCAGTACCCCTGTTTTGTCCAGACTGAGTCACAACCAGCTTGATGACATCCAGTCCTTCATCTCAGCCAGGCTCAAATTTACTACCTCGACAGCACCAGGCGTCCTGGGTGCAAAAGACAGATACAGCTGGGTATCATCAGCACAGAAATGGAAAACCAGACAGTACTGTTTAATGATCCCTCCCAAGGGCAGCATATATACCACGAACAACATGGGAGAGGACTGAACCCTGGAGTACTCCACAGAGCAGAGCATCAGGAGTGAGAAGAAACTCCCCATCACCACCCTCTGCATCAAGGTGGGACTCAAACCAGTAGATATAGCAAAGGTAAGGCCACAGTACTCCTGACACGATCCAACAACAGCCCATGTTCCAAAGTGTGAACACTGAAAAGGGATCAAACAGCACGAGAACTGACTGCTCTCCTCTATTCTCTAGCCCTGAAAAGATCATTCCACACCCTGACCAATGCCCTCTTGGTACTCTGCCTCAATCTAAACCCTGATTGGAGAGGTTCATAGATGTTAAAGGCTGTGAGGTGTTCCTCAAGCTGTAGAGCCACAATCTCCTCTGTAAACTTATACCCATCTGTGCTGGTTCAGGTTGCCCTAAACATGCTAAAAGTTAACTAATTTGGGTCATCCTACGTGGCAGTCAAGTCAAACACCACAATAATATAAGATGACCTCCACTACACACAAGTTGTATTAGTCAAGCACACAACGCTTTTATTTGTCAGTAAGTCCACACTAAAGCCTTGGGCGACAGTTTCATAGCTGACGCCACTTTATCAGGCCCAATAAAGCAGTGTTGTATTCTTTATCTTGTTCAACAATGTTCACTGTCTCTTTAAATCACAGAGTTTTGTTCTTTGTTTCTAACAAAAGAGTGTTATGACCCTCCTGCAAATAGATTCGTGACTCCATGCTGTTCTCCTGCTGTCTCTAAAGTCCTTATTACTCCATAACTCCACACTCTGCTCTTTCCATGCTGTTGCATTGATTGCAGAGTCATTACTCCAATGCTTGCAGTGGATTAGCTGTCTCTTCAGACATTCAGGAGAATCTTACCCAGAAAGGGGAGGTTAGAGATGATCTATAATTCGCCAAACAATCTGGGTCCATAGATGGCTTTTTCAGAAGAGGTCTCACCAAAGCCGCTTTCAATGCATGAGGAAAGGACCCCCTCCAATATGGAGCACTGGATCAGGTCGGTGAACACCTGGTACAGAAATCCCACACACACAGTTATTAGGTAAGTTGGGCTTGGGTCCAGCTCACAATAAGTGGGCCACAGCTCCAAGACCACCACACAGACCTCTTCCATTGAAACCATCTAAACTCACTCCAGACTGGCAAATGGCATCCCCCACCCTTCATCAACTTGGTTCCTGTACTGCTGGATCAAGGTGATCAGACAAAGATATCCCTGGGCAAACTGAGCAGACCTTATCAGAGAAAAACCAAGCAAAGTCTGCACTGGCGGATGAATTAGCTCCTACCAGCTGCAGAGAGACCAGATTTAAAAGCTGTCCACTACTCAAAAGAGCTGAGCTGGTCAGTTTGTCCCTGCAGCAATCTCCCTGGACAGAAATACTGCCTTCTTAGGGAAGATCACCCTTTGATACACCCCTCAGTGAGTCCATAAAGCAAGCTGGTCCTTATCAGACCTGGGTCTCCTCCAACAATGCTCCAACCTCCGACCCCTTAAATTAAGCTCTCCTGAGCTTCCCATCAAACTATGGGGATCTCAAGCACCAAGTCAGGGGCCGTAAACGAACCAGTGCAACTGCATCGAAGGCAAAGGCAACAGCCTGATTATAGGTTATCACCGCCTCCTCCAACCCAATCGCATAAGCAATTACTAGCAGAAAAAGAGAGGTAATTTTGCCACTCTATAGATCATTGGTGAGGCCACACTGGAGTACAGCATCCAGATCAGGAGACCGCCGCTTAGAAAGGATATTAGCAGACTGGAAACAGTGAAGAGGAGAGCTACAAAAATGATACATGGACTGCACAACAAATCTTATGATGAGCGTCTGTGTGACTTAAATATGTACTCCCTGGAGTAGCGGAGGGAGAGGGAAGACATGATCCAGACATTCAAATTCCTAAAAGGAATGAACAAGGTTCAGATTCAGGACCTGTTCCATATCAACAATCACTCTAGAACCAGGAGGCACACAACACGAAGCTAGATGGGGCAGATTTAGAGGCAACACACGCAAGTTCTTCTTTACTGAGAGAGTAGTAGATGCACGGAACTGCCTACCACAGCATGTGGTGGCGGCGAAAAGAGTGGGAACTTTCAAAAAAGCATGGGATAGATGCAAGGGTACCATAACACTGAATAGCAGTTAAGGAAGGGGGTAGACTTATGGGCAGACTAGATGGGCCTTATAGTCCCCTTCTGCCATCACTTTCTACGTTGAGCAGCCAACACACTCGAGAGATCCACTAATGCCTGCAGTCTTTCTGCGGACAACCCCTTCAAAGGGGGGGACAATGAACCATCTACATAGAGGATGGACTCTGGGGGTGGGGCCGAAACAGAAACTCACCGTGCAATGATCCAATCAACTAACCGGATCAGTTCTAAGGTTATTAAACTCAAGCCCGCGCGAGAACACAATCTAAAACATTTTCATGTTGGTGAGACGATGGCTGCCTGACTGGGCATGCTGTTGGCTAAAGCTCTTGAAAGTCTCTAATTAAGCTCATTATTTGAGTATTGTGCTCATTTTGCAGAATCCTAGCAATCCTTGGAAGTTTGTAGCTGATCTTCAAGTTTTTAGCTTAATTTTGTGTGCTGATTTAAATTTTAATCAGTTACGTTACCTAGTAAGTAGTAGTTAGGGCAATAGTGTTTAGCCAGGTTCAAATGAGTAGAGTGGTAGGAGTTAGCCTCTTGTTCTTTTAGATGGTTTTCAGTCTGCAGTGCTTTTACAACTTTCTGTTGGTTTAGGCCCAGAGGTGAAGTGCTGTTACAGAAGACCAACCTGTGATTGGGGCCAGAATTCAGAGTTCGGAGGTTGCCTGGCATCACTGTAGGCCAGCATGCGGAAGTGTTCTCTGGCATTTGTGGTGAGTGTGCAGATCATGGAGTGAAGCTGAACCAGAGGTCATCTGGAGGAGTACTGAAGTATGTGGACTGGCCAGGAGGAGCAGACACCAAGTCGAGAGGTCTTGGGAGTGCATGTAAACTCATTAAGTTTGCAGAAACTGCAACCACTGCTGAATCAAGCTGGGAAGCTTGACAGGTCTCCCTGTTGGCAGCCTGGATGTAAGACCTGTGCCGTGGCCGCCATTTTTGGACAACTCTCACTTTTGGAACTTTCTGTCTTTGTGGATTCCTGGTTTCCTCCCTGCAAAAACGCCACAGAATGGGCTTCTTGATGGGTTGAGCCATGGACATGGTCCTCTGCACTAAATCTGGGGCAGTGAGAGGAAGCCTTGGGTTAAAATGTTTACATTATTTCAATTAAGTGCTATCCTGGAATTGAACTGTTGCTGAACAATATGCGAGAACTGCCTTGAAAATTCTTTGCTGCTAGTACAAGCATCTCTGGTGACAACAGTGACTGGAATTCAAAAATTTTAGTTTTAGTTTTGGACAGTGAAAAGTCATTACTTGATGTGGACTTTTATTTTAGACTACGTGGCACTCTGGTCCATGCATACTGAATATGGATTCTCTACTCAAGGGTTAAAGCTTAGTGTTTTAAATTATTTGGGTGGGCAAAGCGTAATGGTATGATTGGTTGTGGATGTGTTAGCTAGTTTGTTTTATTATTGTGTCCGTGTTAGGTGAAAGTGTGTGTTTAGCTGGGGGTGGTCTGAGTGGGTTCTGATGTTGTGGGTAGGGACAACAGTTTGGTTCAAAGTGTGGAAAGTACTGTGCTGGTTGTTATGTGCCGAGGACAACAGGCCCTCGACTTTAGTTACACCCATTCCAGTAGCGAAACCTCCACCCTTTGATGCTCCTCACCTGTCAAAAGTGGCATATAGGTGCAACAGGAGATGGGTATTGCTAGGAAGTGGAATGGCAGGCGTAGGGGCTGATGGAGGCATTACTGGTTTGGTGTGGACCAGGAGGCATCCTGGCATGAAATGGGCCCAAGAGAGGGGCCCAACGTGCTGGTGCCCATGCCAGGAGTTCTGCCAGACCACACGGGCAGGTAAACAATGGTCAGCAACCTCCATTAAGTCCTGATGGCAGTACTATGCAATCCCAGATCAATGAGGAACAAGGCAGACATTATGGCAGATTTACTGTCTGGTTCTGCGGTCGATCTGGCTTGTATAATGGAGACTTGGCTGGGTGATGATGATGCCAGTCCTGTTTTGGAGGCAGCTGCTCCAGCCTTTTCTCCGTGTACTGCCGTGGAGGGATTGTTGGCAGGAGTGGCCATTTGTTTTAGATCCAAGCTGAATTTCACCGCACCCAGTTGGAGCTACTTTGTCACGTGAGCGCTGTGCCACAGGGCTTGCTCATTATGTTCTTTTCCAAGCATAGATTTTCTCATTCTGCACTTTCGTTTTGAGATTTGCATTGACAGTTTCAATATTCTAGTTCATCTGCCATTTTTCTGCCCACTTTCCAAACATGCCCAGCTCTCTCTGCATTTCATTACCTGTTGAGATGCAACTACCTTTCCTGTTTTGTGTCAGCAGCAACCTTGGCAGTGGAACTACAGATGCCACATCCAGTTTGCTAGAAATATACTGAACACTGTTGGGCTCAGAACACAGCCCTGCAGAATGCCACTGGCCACTTGTTTCCGTGTGGACAGATTACCATTCATCACAACCCTCAGCTTCCTGTCCTGTGACCAGTTTCTAGTGCAGTTCTCACAACGCGGCGCATGCTTCATCCAAGGTACAACTCACAATCTCAGTAAGCTACAAGCAAAGCACTGCTTTGGTGAACTGCACGCCTCCTCATTACAGTGTCAGATTAATTAAGCACACATCTGCTTACTTCATTAAAGGGTTACATCAAATGCATACTGATGTAAAGAATGGGGTCAAGTCTCAGAAGCCAACAAAACTGTTTTAATATATGCATGTTAAATGAATAAAACAACCACTGCTAGTACATTTTTTCTGTAAAAGCAGATCGAGGCGGGGGAGCTAACCTGAACACCAATAAAAGCTTTGGTCAAAATATTTTGCAGATCATTTATTCTTAGAGGTGAGATTTGATCATACCTCTATGTTCATCCCTTGCAAATGTCCATCTGCAATCTGTCCTGTATGAAACAATTACTGGCTACTTTACTTGCTTGCAAATTGTGGAAAGTATTTAAGTAATGATTTTGTACTGGTAGACAACAGCAGAAGGTAAAAAAAAAACAGACTTCTTCTAAATCAAGAAGCTCACTAGCAGCAAAGGCCCAGCTTAAGCTGAGAGATAACTAACCTACTTGCCTTCCACATATTACTTTTTATACTATACTAGCCAATATAAACAGGTGAATGTAACACCCCACCCCCACCACCCCAGACACATCTGTAAACGAACTATTACACCTCAGTGTGCCATTCATGGTCAAACATTACAAATACAATTTTCCAGTATTTCAATATTCTGGCAAGTGGTTCCAGGAGCTTTTAAAAACCTCAAATATTCTGGTCATTGGTCCCACAGTATACGCCCAAGGCAAAGTAGAGGTTGCACTTGGAATATTTTGTGTACAAGGTCAAACCAGGTAATTTTACATATTATGTATGTGCAGACTATATATACATACACACACACTGCAGACACAGATCATTTTATTCCTTTTTTTAATCTACTATTTCAAGCACCATCTCTACTCTTCTCAAATCTTTACTCCATTTTCTCTTCAGCTGGATGGCATCCCTTCCATTTGCATCACTGCTCCTCTCCTCCTGGCTTCCCCTGGGCAGGCTAACACCCACAGTGGCACACCACTGCAGGCCCTGTTGACCAATGCCCACAGTCATCACATAAGCCTGCCTTCTCTGACAAGGGGAGTGGCACCAGAAACTGGCACTGCTGCTGCTGTAAGGGATGTTTTCTCCAGCATCACTCACACAGCAGGGATTTTTCCCAGAGATGTCTGCTCATCACAGTCGTACAAAATGTAGACTCTGACAGGCAGCTGGGGGGGCAAGATGTCATGTGGTCACCTATGAGGTCCAATGATACACCTAGACCTTCAAAGGAGGGACTGTACTCCTTTCTGCAACCCACCCCTGAGTCGAGACAGATACCACGCACTGCTCCCTAGACTGTACCGGCATGGGGCTGCAAGTTGGGCTCGCACTACGAACTGGAGCCTCCTGCCTGGAAGCAAGGCGCACTCTACTGCCACCACTGGGCTGGGCAAGGTTGTTTATTCCGTATGCAGCAAGATAATTAGAAGAATGATATCTCATTCGGTACTCTTTCAAAAGCCATCAGTAAGTCTGTCACCATTGCCATGGCTCGTTTTTCTATAGTAACAAAGTCCTGTCTTTTCAAATAATCGTTCTTATTTAGTTATTTGCACTGCCAGCTGCAAGACCCAGGTATGTCTGCAGACTTGGTCCACCATGGACCAGCGTGGCACAGATGAGGTAATCAGTTCCTGGGAAGGGGACACAGAGGCCACCTAACCTCCACATACATATACACTATCTGTCAATCACTGAATGACACTGGTGCCAACTACAAAAATAGCCAAATCGACCATACCCCTAATTGAAGCACAAGGTAAACTCAATGCCACCACACTGCTGGGGTGAGGGAAAGGCAGAAATGGGAATAATTTAGGATTCATCTTATGAAAAAATTACTGCAAGACAGTAGTCTAGGTTCCAGTTCCTAAAGATACCTGGGTCTTACTCAGCAAGAGTATCAGATCCAGAAGAACAAACACAAGTACTGTATATGCTCATGTATTGACAATAATTTTCTGTTTTCATTGAAAAATACTGTAAGAAAATGAAATCTGTCATTTTTAACCCAGCACTTGGGAGTCAAGTTTTCATGAAAAACTGTCAGCACTTTATTATGCAAACATCACTTTACACCAGCCTTTTGTATAAACCCTTCCATTTTGAGCCAAACATTTCTACAAAACATGCTGATTTTCCCACATTTGGGAAATACAGATTTAAGATTTTGCCAAACTGATTTGCCATTTCTGAAAATGGAAAATCGTTAGCTCTACTAAAGCGCATAGTTAAATTTTTATAACCTGTGTTTAATCCGCCACACAACCCATACTGCAAGGAGAGCCAAGGTGAGGGTACCACGGACCCTAAGAAAGTCAGTGTTGGTGGCAAGATAGCAGACTAGTGAGGAAGACATTTTTGGAAGAGCTTCTAGAGAATTCTCAAATAATAATTAAACTGTTAGTTTTTTGCCTTGATGCTTATAACAAAAGACTCTTACAATATAACTATTACCCTTCTAATAATGAGCAACCCAAGAAACACTTTCTAGACAGAGCTTTTAAAGATCAAATCAGGCAAAGGAGAAGGATCGAGAAAACAGAGCAGGCAAGTGCTCCAGAGCTCCGATGAACCTGAAGCCATGCTGCAGCAAAGCAGCAGTTGGAATGATGAAGAGGCAAAGTCAGGCAAGACCAGCAGGCAGAGAGCAAGGAAACAGCATAGGGACCCAAGCACAAAGCAGGCAACTGGCTACAGTGTCTTAAAAACAGGTGAAGCATTCAGTACGGACAAGGAGAATGTCGATGTCAAAGAAGGGAACAGTCTTTAGAGTAAAACAGAGCTAAAGACAGCAACAGGAATGTCAGCGTGGCAGAGCAAGGGGATGACGATCAAGCAGGAAACCACAGGTCAGCATCAGGACCCAAGCAGAGCCAGCAACCATCCATGGTACCATAATGGCAGTCAGAGCAGCTGGAGCAGCCAACAAACAGAACACAATGGCTAAAAAGGCAGTAAAATGGAGAATAGAGCCAAACAGAGCAGCAGGAATGTTGACAAGGCAGAACCAAGTGACCAACAGCAAGCAGACAACAATGGTCCAGCATAAGGACCTGAGATCAGTGCCATCAACCAACCTTGGTGTCATAAAGTTGATCGGAGCAGCAAAGAACAACACAGTCAAAAGTTACAAACAGGAAAAATCAAACAGTGGCACACTAGGACCCAGAGGTAAAACAGCATCAGTGGTAGACAGCCCGATCAGACGATGGCGAAACAGAAAACAGCATAACCCAGAGGCAGCAGTGCTGTTATCAAGAGGAAAACCACGCGGGAGAAGCTGGATCTGAAAGCACACGGAAGCCCAGCACAGAAGAAGGCCCAGGGCCTTGTGGTGTGGAACAAAAAGAGACACTTA
The DNA here is from genome assembly GCA_016271365.2 of Neoceratodus forsteri. Taxonomy (NCBI): domain Eukaryota; kingdom Metazoa; phylum Chordata; order Ceratodontiformes; family Ceratodontidae; genus Neoceratodus; species Neoceratodus forsteri. The sequence goes on from CM057450.1 coordinate 988,034,283, forward strand.
GTAAAGCAGCAGGCATTGCCAGAGAAGCGAAGAAAAAGTGATGGTGTCATCAACAGTTTGACTGACTACAGCAACTAAAATAAATGTTTTCTTAACATAAAAAGCATTGAGAAAAAAAAACAGGGACATTTCAGTGGTGGTATCCAATGAAGGCATTTCTTAAGTCCAATGTGAAGTCAACAGTGGGAGTAATTAAACTGGAGGTGGTATGGAGGCCACCCTTGTTATACAGGTGCTGGTGATAAGTCATCGTGGGCGGCTCCAGCTAGGGAAAAATGTACAAGTCGTCCAGATACTGAAGGCTTGCAGTTCTAAAGCAGTGGCTCTATGGAAGAGGATGTCCTCAAAGAAGATAAATGTAAGTAACCCCAGACTCAGCATGCCAGATGACTGCCTCCTTGTCCTCCCCATGCTACTAAACCCCACAGCACACTGTATCTGCCCACCCCAGCCAACGTCCCCTTCATCCTGAAATGGAGACAGGGGAAGATCCATCACGTAGGGCTTGTGTTGGACCACCAAAGAACAGTTTGGGCACCTGGGGACAGTGGAGGCCACAAATAATGAGCTTAGTGAGAAGCCGGGGGCAGGCGCAACAGGGCGACCTGAAAAGTGGGGTGATGGGGAGCATCGTGAAGGAGCCAAGAATAAAGTAGAAAAACAAAAGTAACATCTGTTCAGCTTTTGAGGTGTATGAAGGAGTACATAATATGACCATCAGAGAAGGGCATCCATTGTCTTGTGTCTTACAGAAACGCTCATTACACTAGGACTGTAAAGATGGTTTTATTCAGGGGAGGACTGGACAGTTGATCACTAGCTGGAGAGAAGTCAGTTCTGTCTAAAGACTGCTCTAGGTAACCTGTTTTCTGGACAGTATGATTTTTACCAATTTGTCTCAAACTTGCAATCATAAATGAGCAATGCATATAAAGTTTCTCTAAATCAAAGTCATTTATTTTTGATACATTACAGGTATATGGATAATTATTTATTATACAATGACAAACTAGAATGCTGGACTCTGACTGGTCTGTCTGGGACTGGACCCGGGATGTTATCCCAGCATAACATCCGGCTCTAGTCCCAGCACAATCATGGCTGCATAAAAAGTAAAAAAAAAAAAAAAATCAGTCCACTGCTATCCCTTGCTTCCCGCTCCAGGCTAAAGCGAAAGCCACAGTTCCGATCGGCTTCATACACTACTTTACACTAGAGCCATCACACGTTCCCCAAACAAAGTTGCCTAGCACGATGTAAAAAAAAAAAAAAAAAAATGAAAGCCATCCTCTCAATCACCTTCACAGCAGTCCCCCACTCCTTCTCCGCTGCCCGCCTCGCCAACACCACCATCGGCTTCACTTCCTGCTTCCTCCGTTACCAGGGACTTTAACTGTGTTCCTACTTAGATTTAAAATATATAAATAGTAAAACAACACGCCATCTGACTGAAAACGAGCTGAGTATGCGAGTGAGCGGTGGCGCTTATCAACAGTCAGCACGCGCCCGTTGTAGTAGCAATCACTCACCATTCAGCTTATCTTGTTTCTATTTCTTTTTTGTACAGAACAATATCAGCAGAAAAACATTAAACTAATAACTTTAACACAACATGACAGCACCGAGATGGAGCAGGAGGGGGCAACTATTAGACAGCCACGACAGACAGACAGAATAACACCTCCACCTGCTGACAAAGACTATAAGACACTACTTTTCAAACAAATATCCTTCGCAATAAAAAAAAAACTACAGAAATACAATTAAACATTCTTTTTAACTATGTTTCTAATGTAAATTTAAGCAGTCATTATATAATAGGAATAATGCACTTAGGATGGGTGTTATGCTGGGATAACAAATCCCTTCTCAGGTGTTCACCCTCGCCCGAGGTCTGATGTTATCCCAGCATAACACCTACCCTGTCATGCATTATTCCTTTAATAACCAGCAGTAAACTGCCAGAGTGTACAGTACTCATCATTTGCTTAAATATAGAAGGAAAGACAAAATCCATGTGGTTGGGATATGGGAGTGTAGGTTTTGCTGGCCATCTATGGCTCAGTCAGTCACAGAAAATGGGACAGCTCTAGACTAGAGTGTGATAGGCAAAAGGAAGCCACAGTCATCTATGGTCCCAAGATACCACAACAGGATTAGTAGCAGCCTATGACAGAGTCCACGGTATGCTAAGGCATTAAAATCAAGCACCTGACTGAGTGCCAGAAGGCATGGCATGTCACAGTACAGTCCTCCCTTGCAATAACATAAGACCGCATTTGGACTACTGTGTGCAGTTCTGGTCACCTAGTGGAAGAACAGAGATAGATGCACTGGAAAAGTCAGCGGAGAGCAACCCGACATATACAGGAGGTGAAGGGCAGGATTACCAGAGGAGGTTGAATACCTTGGGTTTCTACCCTGGAGTTTAGCAGTTGAGAGGGATATGTGCGTATTTATAAATCACTTACTGACCCAGGTCTATAGGAGCTTTTGGGTTTGAGATTTGGGAATCACTGTGTAACACCAGGGCACACCCTCTACAATTGTTAGTGGATTGTCCTAAGACAAATAAAAGAAAATCCTGGCTCACCCTAAGAGTAACAAACATCTGGAATAGACTACCTTTAGAAGTAGTAGGCAGTCATAGTATGAATATCTTTAAAACCAGATTGGATAATTTTCTTATATACGTAAGATCCAGGAATATTGAGAAACTGGTGAGCAAAAGGACTATTGTCTACATAGCTCTGATCTTACCTATGATAACAACAAACTAAATCGGAGCCATGACTGCAGGTCCTTATAGCTCCCAAATTCATTACAGTGAGGGGAGGGGCTGCAATCCAATTTTAAGAAATAAAGAACATGGCACTAACAGTTGTATAAGACATTTAGTATGCTGTAGGTTTAATAGGGTTAGTAGAGAGACAGAGATCCTGTCTTGCTGACGGATGTCAGCACAGTTTCTGTGAACAGGGGATCGGTAGCACAGTTGTTAACGTCTAGCAGAGCAGAAGACAGTAGGCTTCCGCACACACTCACAGGTCATCCGCCGCAGCTCTCCCCTGTACTGCAGCCACCAGTTACGTGTCCCTCAGCCACCACTAGAGACCGCTAGAACAGCAGCTGTCCGAACCCCCTGTCCCTCGGGAAAGGAGAGCAGTCCATCGGACGCTCAATCCTTTCCCATCCCTACCAACCCCCGACGACCCATGATCATTCCCGAACCTGGGTTGCCGGCGTGGCACAAGTTGTGGCGTCTAGCACCTCAACCGTCAGTGCCACCGGACCAGCCTGAACACAATACAATTGGCCAACCATTTGAACAAACATTGTTTGGAAACTGGAACGCCCTCTCTTCCTTGGGCAAAAGAAACAAAAGCTGCTTTGACTTCTGCAGTCCTTAGTTTGGAGCAGATAATACTTCAAATTCTGCACATACCTGAAGTAAGGAGTAGTGCTTTCGTGAATTGGCACATTCTGCAAAATACATGGGAGATGGATAGATTGGTTCACGATAAACTCAGCTGCCACCTTAGGAAGAAACTTCAGAATCATGTACAAAGATGCCCTGTCTCTGTGAAAAATCAAATAAGGCTCCTCACACCAGAGAACCTGAAGCTCGAAATCCTTTGAGCAGAAATATGTAACCAAAAACAACGCTTTCCATGACAGAAAGCATTATCTCTAAAGTCACAGCTGGCTCAAGGAGACAGAGTCAATTTCTCCAAAACAAATTGAAATCCCAAGCCAGGACAGAGTGCGGATTGGAGGTTTCTGGTGCAGACTGCCGAGAAAGTATGGGTCACATCTAACTGCCACGGTATGACCATCTACATGCTCATGTAAGGGTTGGAAACAGCCAAAAGATCGACCTTGAGGTAGGAATACTGGAGGCCACAGTCCAACAGGGATATTAGGTAGTCCAGGATCTGGCTCACCGGACAGTTGAAAGGGTCCAGATGATGCTTGGCAGCCCTGACGTCGAACCTCTTCCACTTCATGGCATAGGTGACCCTAGTGGAGGGTTTCCTAGCTGCCACTAGGATGTTAGCCACCTTCTGGGGCACTCCAAATCAGGCAATGGCTATGTCCTCAGGAGCCAAGCATGCAGAAGAAGGGACGTGAGGTGTGGATGGACCGTGGTCCCCTGAGCCTACGTCAGCAGATCCCTGTAGAGGGGCAGAGGCACCAGAGGCTCCGTTGCTAACTGCTGCAGTAATGTAAACCATATCTGCCATGGCCAATAAGGTGCAACCAGGATCATGCTGGCCCCCTTCCATCTGCAGTTTGATTAGCACCCTCTGAATCGGAGGAAATGGAGGGAAGGCATAAAGGAACCTCCTGCTCCAGGAGAGGGAGAACATGTTTTGCCAGACAACTCCAGGCCCTGGATCTAGTAAGCAGAAATTGGGCTGTTTTGCATTGAGTGGGGATGCAAAAAGGTCCAACTCTGGATGACCCCATGTGTCGAACAAATGTTCTGTGATGGATGACAGAAGTTCCCATTCGTGCATCCTGGACTGAGTCCGGCTGAGGCTGACCCCCAGAGTGTTCAGCATGCCTGGGACATGAACTAACGAAAGTTCCTGGCTGTTGTCCAGTGACCAGTACCAGACTTTCATTGCCTTCCTGCAAAAAAGGGTATGAATACATCCCCCTCCTGCTTGCTGATATAGTAGACCACACTAACTTTGTCTGACTGAAACAACAACAACTGGCCTGGAGGAGGCTTCTGAAGGTCTGCATGGCATACAGATCCGCCCTCATCTCGGGGCGTTTATATGGAAGGACATCTCGATCTGGGAACATGTACCCTGAGTCTGGAAGGGACCCAGATGCGCCCACCAGCCCAAGCTGGAGGCATCCGTAGTGAGAATCTGCTGGGGAGATGAGATCAGGAATGGGACCCCTCTTAAGAGATTTAGGGGATCCATTCACCACTGGAGGACCTTGAAGAGAGGAGACCAGCACTAGCTGTGCCAGGTTGTCTGTGTGTTGGTCCCTCTGCACCTGGAGGGTCCACTGGAGCACCCAGATGTGCAGTCTGGCCAAGGTGACCGTGGCAATGGCCACAGTCATGAGGCCCAGGAGCCTCAAGTAAATCCTCAAAGAAGCATAATGGCTCTGAGCCACCACCTATGCCTGTAATATGAGGCATTCCACTCTGTCCAGGGGCAGGAAGACCTTGTCCTGCACTGAGTCCAGGATTGCCTCTATATACTGCAGCCTCTTGGACAGGATCAGGACGGACTTGGTCAGGCTGATCTTGATGCTGAAGAGTGGAACAACTGGAGGTCCTGGAGAACTTGGTCCCTGAACGGGGCCTTGAGCAGCCAGTCATCCAGGTAGGAGAAGACATACAGGTCTTCACGCCAAAGGGTGGCAGCTACCACTGCTAAGCATTTTGTAAAAAGAGACTGAATTGGTAATGTTCACCCTGAAAAAGAAACCAGTGAAACACTTGTGCTGTGGGCACAGTGAAATATGCAGATAAGTGTCCAGCATATCAAGGGAGCACAGCCAGTCACACTGTTTGAACAGGGCAACAGCCCTGGGAGAGTACCACGTAAAACTTTTATTGAATATAGAGGTTGAGGTCTTTTGAGATCTAGAATAGGCCTCAGGTTCTTTGGGGACCAGTAAGAACCTGGAACAGAACTCTCTGGTCTTCTGCTGCCTGGGTACAGGCTTGATCACCATCATCCTCAGAACGGAGAGTACCTCCTCCCGAAGGACCACTGCATGGTCTGGAGGGTAGGTGGAGGGTACTAGAGGGGTCTCTAGGGGTTGTTCCAAAAGCTCCAGAGTGTGACCCCATTCTATGATCAGAAGAAACTAAACATCTGAAGAGATGGTTCTCCACTGACTGAGATGGAGGGAGAACTGACCTCTGACCACCACCTCTTGGTCAGGGGCCGGAAGAGGGGGATCTGGCAAAGAGTCAGGCAGCGGATCCGGCCACTGGGGCTGATCTATTCCTTCTGGATCATTTTGTGGCAGGACCCAAGGAAGAGGAGGGGTTAGGCAAGGCCAAACTGGCCTTCCATGTACCCTGGAGTCCGCACCAGACTTGTGGGACACACATCTGGAAAGGACGGCCACTGTCTGTTCCTGGGCTGGGTATGGTAGAGCGAGTGGCCAGATTTATTGCTGCTACCAGAGGCCTGTGAATCATTATGTCCTGGACATCAGGCCCAAAGAGCTTGGAGCCACTGAAGGGAGCATTAAGCACCTTTTGCTGGACATCTGCTGCAAACCAGTTACCTTCAGCCAGGCGTGCCTACGAAGGCAAATACCTGTGGCAGCAGCCCTGGCACCAGTGTCAGACATATCGTACAATTCCTGAGGAGGTGTTTGTTATTATCCTCGTCGGCCTGGAGGGACTGAAGCGCAGCATTTGACAAAGGAATGCCTGTGGATGCACTCTTCTTAGAATACTCCAAAGCCTTCGACACAGTGTTGCATAGAATTCTTGTTGAACACTGTATTAATACTCCACTTCAGCCGAACATAATAAATTGGATTATTTCTTGGCTTGACAACAGAACACAAAGGGTTGCAATAAGGAGTATTTATTGGCTTGGGGACAGGTGATGAGTGGAGTCCATGAGATAGCTCTTAGGACCGACCCTTTTAATATCCTAGTATCATCCATGCACACAGCCAGTACTGCATGGATGTGCAAAAATCTTGAGACGATTGCAAAATTGGTGCAACAGTGACAGATCAGAACTCTACAAAGGAATTTCAGGAAAATATAAATCACCTTGGAAAGTGGGCAAAATTACACATTTATTTATCCCCACACTCGATCCCAGACACTCTCAGGTGGGGCACTCAGCCCTCCATCCCACCCCAATGTAGACTCAGTCCTGACACTAAGTCGCACGCTCCCTCTCGGTCCAGGCATCCGCACCTCCCCAGGACCACCATTCTATTCTGTGCGGATATCCTTGAGACCTGAGGAAGCCTTGAGATCAGTCAGTGCACTCAACTTTGGGCGTGGGGGTAGCTCCTGGGCCCCACCGTCTCCTAACAGGATCGGGCTCTTTTTCTGTGTTCTGGTTTCCCTGAGCCTTGGACATACAATGGACTTCTGCACACTGGATACATGCTCCGCGTACCCCGTTGGGCGTCCTGCCGATGTTCTAAACCGGCTCGCTGCAAGTCTCTGGTATAGTGCCCCAGCCTCCGCTAGAGCCACCAGAATAGCCAGCCTAAGCCCGGGAAAGGAGGCAGTCCTCTAGATGCACAATCCTTTCCCATCCCTGCCAACCCCAACAACCCGGGCTCGTTCCCGAATCCCGTGTCGCCGGCATGGCGCAAGATGCGGCGTCCAGCACCTTAACCCTCAGCGACACCAGGCCGGTGACCAAAACATGAAATTCAATGAAAATAAATGTAAAGTCATGCATTTAGGACATAACAACCCCAAGTTTTCATATACTTTAAGTGGCCACCTTCTTCAGACCACAACAAATGAAAAAAACCTGGGAGTTCTAGTAACTGATGATCTATCATTTAATACACCTACTAAAGTCACAAAATACTGGGCTGCATATTAAGTAACATTTATTTTATTTTATTTGAGTTTTGGTAACTGGGTAAGTCCACTGTGACAATTACAGTCTCTTTTTCAGGGGCAGACAGGGTCAAGAATCAACCACAAGGTATAAGTGCAACAAGCAACACAGTTCTCATGTTACAGGGATGTCATTAGGCAGAGTACATGTCAAGACAAAATGTTGCAAGTAGACAAACAATTGACAACAGATTTGACAAGCAATTCATGAAATTGAGTGCCTGTTGGGCTATATACAGAGCAGCTATAAAACATCATAGTAAACATTGGCTGGGGCAGAGAATCCCACACATTAGTCTCCTATTATGCTAGGTGCATGGGTAGGCACCCTTTAGCAAAGGCAGGTAGTAGAGGACATAAAGGCAGACAGATGGGACTGAAATTGTGAGAAGGAGGAGCAGGAGAAACGGAGGGAGGGAGTTCCAGTCAGTTACAGCAGCATATGAAAAGGAGCATCTAGATACAGCAAGGCGTATTTTGGGGATAATGAGAAGGGGAGAGAGGTAGCATGAAGTGTCGTGGTGCTGGTTTGAGGCATATAAGTTCCTTGAGGCAGGGAGGAGTGAAACTGTGGACAAGCTTGAACATGAGGCTCAAGGTGGGTATCTCAGTTTGCCCCATAGGAGGGCCACCCAGTGAGGTGAGAACATCACAATGGTGAGAACAGGCAGGTGCCCCTACGGCAAGCGACCAATCCTGTGGTATGCCTGAGAGAGGAGGGACATGGAGGAGGAATTAATGAAGGGAGGGGTGCAGTATAGGACAGTAGGAGAAGGAGGGATGCAGTAGCAATTTTTTGGCAATAGGCAAGTGTGAGGTGAGGGTTCGCGATATAGGAGTCCAATTTTCTGATTGAGATTTTGATAGTGTTAGAGACATGGGAGTTGAGCAGTGCAGGATCCAAGGTCACATCCAGGTATTTGAAGGAGTGAACTACCTCTAACGGGTCACCCTAGTTAGTGGAAATACTAAGGGTAGGCAGGTTAGGCTTTTTCCAGGCCGATGGGTGAAGACCATGCATTCTGAGTTGAGAACAAGATGATATTGGAACCAGGCTTCTAGGGAAGCGAAGTCTGAGGCAAGGTTCCGATTGATTTGGTCAACATCTGGTGAGGAGCGGTAGATGATGGCATTGTCTGCATATAGGTGGACTGTGGCACCCCCATGAAGTTGGGAAGGTTATTGATAAAGAGCGAAAATAACATGGGGCCCAATATTGAGCCTTGCAGGACACCATGGGAAACTGTTTTTTGTCCAGACAGGAGCCATCACTTAACTTTTGGGAGCGATCAGACAGACAGCGCTTCATCCAGTGCAGCGCACTGTAGTCCAGGCCAAGTAGATGCAGCTGTCAAGCAGTAGCCCATGATTCACGAGGTCAAATGCTTTCATGAGATCCATGAATATGGCTCCAGTGGCCTGGCCTTATCCACTGCATGGAAGATGTCAGATGTTACTTTTATGAGTGCAGTGAAGGTACTGTAATTCTTCGAAAACCATGCTGGCAGGGTGATAGTAGCTTAGTAGGAGTCAAGGTAGTCTTGGAGATGATTATAAGCGATCGCTCTTGGATCTTTGCCAGGTAAGAAAGTAGAGCTATAGGGCAAAAGTTTTCTATGATGGAGTTGGGTCCTCCTTTGTGGACGGGACTACTCTGCCACCTTCCATTAACTGGCACTATGTGAGTAAGGAAGGACTGTTAAACAAGTTGTGGATAGGGACCCAGCTTAAGAAATTTTGGTTCCAGCAAGTCGAATCCAGGAGAGCCCTCCGGTTTTAGGTTAGATAGAAGTTGCTGCACCTCTTTGAGTGTGGCTAGTTTCAGATGGAATTCAGGATGACTCCCTAGGTTGGGCAGGAGAGCTGTGGGAGGAGAGGGAGCATTGTGAAAGCTCGAGGTGTATTTCTGGAGGTCAGTAAAGAAATTGTTGAAACCAGTGGCTATGGAGAGTAGGTCGTCGAGGGTGGTGCCATTGACAGAAATAGAGCTTGGGTTTCAACAGTCCTTCCTTTTACTAAAGCGTTAACTTGTCTCCAGAATTCCTTTGGGTTATTTAGATGCCCTGTTTGAAGAGATTTGAGATGGTATCTCTTAGCTTTTTGTACGCATTTTACACGATTCCTGAGCTGTCTGTAGATAAGCCAGTCTGAGGGAGTCCACTTTGTTTGTACATTTGCCATGCTTTGTCTCAGAATGCCATAAAAGATCTAATATCCCCAGAGAGCCATGGGGCTTTAAGACCCTTGGATCTGCATTTCTTCTGAGGGCGTGTTGGTTAATTATTTTGGTGAGGTGGAGATGAGAAAGTCTAGGGCTAGGTTTATGTCAGGAAGTGTATTAATGGGGCCACAGTCTGTAGAGTTAATTGATGACAGGAATCTGTTGGCGTCAAACTTAGTCACGTCCCGAACCAGGGAAATCTTGGGAGGAGGGTTGGTATAGTTGTTTCTCCACACACAGAAAGTGGGAGAGTGATCGCTTATGCAGTCAGAGTGTGTGCCAGCAGATCCGATTTTAAGTGGGCAGCTGGTGACTATCCAGTCTAGCAGTGTGTCACTGCCCGATTTTGGATTGACTCGTGTGTGATCATGGATTAACTGGGTAAGGTTGCTATCAGCAAGTGAAGCACAGACATTACCAATATTGGGGTGCAGCCAGTCAATGTTGAAGTCCCACATAGGATGAGGTCATGCGTTGGGAGGCTGCCTAATGATTCAAGGAGAGGTGGCAGACCAGCGGTGGCATGGTTGGGGAATATAAATGCACCTATTATCGATTTTTAACGTTTCCAAGCATAAGGGTGACATAAAGGTACTCAGTGAGAGAAGGTGAGGAGACAGGTGCGGGGAGGATAGTGACATTGAGGCCTGTGCTATAGTAGATTGTTACTCCTCCTCCTCCCCTTTTGCCAATCCTATCCTGTCTAAAGAAGCCATAGCCTTGAAGGGATACCTCATGCTGTTTGATAGCAGGTTTTAGCCAGGATTCAGATATGCATACGATGTCAGGAGACATTCGTATGATCCAGGCTTCCAATTCAGCCATTTTGGGGCATAGGCTGCGAATGTTAAGGTTTACTATTTTTAGACCTTTCATAGTGGGTAAAGATGCTGCAGACTGGGTAGGAGGAAGAGTGAAGGGCAGGTCCAAAGTTGGTTTCAATGTCCCCAGCCTGGAGCAGCAGAAGGAGAGTAGAGACAGTTACCCAGTGCAAGGTGCCAGAAGAGCGATGCCATGGGCAGGGGTAGCATTGGGAGCAGAGTCGTTTACACAGCCAGTGCCCTAGTAGAGCTGTATCTTGTTTAAGCAGGCAGGGGATGTAGACAAGGATTGTCAGGGATTCTGGTTCAATGTGGACTGGAGGGGGAGGCGAACTTTCACGCGTAGTGTGTTGGAGGGCCCCAGCTGTCACCCAGTCCGTATACCAGCTTAAAGCAATGAGCCAAGCCAGGGAGACTGACCAATACAGACTGCTCATTATGGCAAGCTGGGCAAACAGGTCGAGAACAGAGGGCAGGTTGTATATTATTACATTCTGTGATCCAGGCAGGGGATAAATGCCTTGGGGGGGGGGGGGCAGCAGTGAGAGAAGCTAGGATTACAGTTTGTGTAGAAGGGTGAAATTACCTTGATAGATCCTAGTAGGCTATGGGAGTATCTATAGTTCAGCGGTAATTGTCCCGCCTATTCTTGGGGCCTCAGGTCCAGAAGTGTCAGCAGGGAGAGAAGAGCCAATAGGGAGGTGATTTTCTAGGGAAAGGAGGGGCAGGAAGAGTATTTAAAGGTAGCCTGGGACAGGGAGGGACAAAAGAACAGGCACAAGAGAGCTATGAGTGCTCAGTTACAAGTATTCCAATGCAGAAAAGCTGGCTAAAAAAAGGCGCACCAATCGGAAATGATGCTCCTCGCGGTTGGCCCAGTCAGGAGTATTAGTGAAATGCAGCGACCAATGAGAGAGCCGCCGGAGCAGCCAGGCTCCAAATTCAAACAGCGGTGTACCTGTGGCTTTCAATCCTGGAGTCGGGACCGGGTGGCCAGTCCAATAAGTGATGTTGGATCCAGGGCAGGCGGCTGCGGCTGCAAGGCTGGCTATGAGTACCGCCTTGCCGTGTGCTGCTCAGGGCACTCGCGATCTGCAGAGGGAAGCGAATGCAAGAGTAAATATGGTGCAATAAAGGGGTGGGGCTGACGCAAACTATCAGCAGGGGTGGGGGTGATCATGGGAAGACAAAAGCAGAAGACTAAATGTTGGCGAGGGTGGGGTCAGAAAGGAGCAAGAGAGGGGCAGGATAGGAGAAAGGGTATAGGGTTAATGCAGAAGTTGAGGGCAGGTTCAAGTTCGAGCAGAGGCTAGTGGAATTTGCAGGGCTTAGTGAGAAACAGGTTGTGGAAGAGGTAGGGAAGTGGAGGGGCCAGGAAGGAAAGTCCCAAGAGTTACACACAAGAGAAAAAAGAAGAGGGAGAGAATGAGAGTGCAGACAGGAGAGGCAGGGTTTCAGCAGGTACAGAAAATCACAGCATCTACAGTTCATACACATGCACTCAGTTAGCTATGTCTAGACAGTGCACCAGAGTTTAACATTCAGTTTATCTTAGGAATTTTCTCTATTCTATTTATTGCATTTAGGCAGCATTAGAGTTAAAGAATATTTAGGCAAAATTTCAAAGAACAGGCACAGGAGAGCTCAGAGTGCCCAGTTACAAAATATTACAATGCAGAGAAGCTGGCTAAAAAGGCGCACCAATCGGGAGGCGATGCGCTTCACGGCTGGCCCAATCAGGAGGGTTAATGAAGCATGGCGACCAATGACAGAGCCGCCGAGCAGCCAGGCTCACAATTCAAACAACGGTGTACCTGCGGCGTCAGTCCAGGAGTCAGGACCAGACTGCCAGTCAAAAAGTGATGTTGGATCTAGGAATGGCGGTCGGCGAGATAGCAGTAGGAACCGCCTTGCTGTGGGGCGCTGTGATCTACAGCTTTCAGTCCAGGAGTCGGGACCAGGCGGCCGGTCCAAAAAGTGATGTTGGGTCCGGGAACATTAAAAGTAGAGAGCCAGAGGTGGTTGTTCCCCTGTACTCCAGTCTGGTGAGACCACACTTGGAGTACTGCTTACAGTTTTGTTCACCACAAACAAAAAGGGGCAAAAAAAAATACAGAGAAAAAGTCCAGAGAAAGGCAAAAAAAAAAAAAAAAATCAAAAACATGCATAATCTTAGTTACTTGGAAAGATTAAATAAATTAGGTCTTTACGCAATGGAATATAGATGAATCAGAGGTGATCTTTGTCTTACATATAAAGCCACTAATGAACCATCTCTTATGGAAATGATAGGGCTAGTTAATCATACCACATAAAAAAAAAAAACAAGATCACACAAAAGCAAGTGGATAGGAGAAAAGAACAGAACAATGAGGAGGGGTAGGTACACTCAGAGAACAATAATAATTTGGAATACTTTACCTCAGCATGTAGCTGAAAGTAACAATATAAACACCTTTAAAAATAGACTAGATACCTATATGAGAACCAAAACATATGAATACCACCTTTAAAGACCTGAAGGTGGCAAGTTTCAAAAAGGTGCAAGCCTACTGAACTTAAAAGCAACCTATGAGCACGAGGACCTCCTGTTTCTGGAAACCCTGTTCTGGGAGGGCCTGAGCAGCCGGCCTGCCCTTCTTCCCTATGGTATTCTGGTACTTGACTGGAGACCCAGAGTAGAGAAGGCATAAACCCTCTTACCCTAAAGGTCGATCCTTCTGGATTCCCTGTCAGGGAAGAGGGAGCTAAGGTGTTTTGGCACTTTGGACCTGTTATGCACCACTTTGATGACCACAGAATCGGTCTCAGGTAGGGCAGCAAAATAGGGCAGGCCCTGGGGGGTATGACAGAGCTCATCTGTCCTCCTAGGCATGGCAGGGACCATGTCAGGGCGGTACCATGCCGCAGTGGTGGCATTCCTCAAAGCTGGCAAAATGGGAGGAATGACCTTTGGAGGAGATTCTGGGATCTCCAAGAAGTCCACCAGATCGCTTTTGGTGGCATCCTCTTCCTCAGTGTGGAAGCCCATACTATAGACAGCTACTTCATAATGTCGAAGAATGTAGTGTCTTAAGGAGGGGGCCTTGGAGTATGCCTGACAGAGTCCTCGCTCACTGAAGAGGCTGTAGAACAGTCTAAGGAAAGAGGTTCCTCCTCCTCCTCCTCTTCATCTTCTCCAGGGAGGATCAGGTCAGGATGGTACTCCTCCTCGATATCAACTCTCTCTAATTCGGGGTCTGACGAATGACGGACCAAAGTCACCCTAAAGGGCGTAGGTTGATAGGCCAAACCAGCGTCGACAACAACAGAGTGCTTGATGGCACCGGGGACACTGGTCTAGGTGTACCTAGCTAGTGCACAACAGCCATCGTCAAATAAGTTAAAATGTTATTGAGGTCGAGGGCAGGCAAAGGCTGCAAAGGCGGAGGAGTCATCAGGACAGGGTGCGACGAACCATCCATCAGGTCATGAGAGCCCGGAGGCCTTGGCGTCCGAGGACCTGAAGAAGCATCAGGCCTCAACAAAGGGGCTGGAGTCCAAGAACCAGGGGGTCGATGACCAAGAGGCTGATGACCTGAGGGTCGACAGCTGACCTCCCTGAGAAGTGGGAGAAGGTGCTGTCGGTATGGGCCTGTAGAGGAGCAGAGGCCTTGACAGCAGAGGACAGTGACGCAGCCAACAGGGTACCCTCAGAAGAAGCTGTCGGAGCAGGAGCACTGCCAGGGGGAGCGGTCCCAGTCGTGGTCCTTCTTATGACTTTTCCCTGAGGATATGTCTTGGGTCTTTGAGGCCTGGGAGTTCGACAAATCCACTGGCAATTAGGAAGGATGGACCCCAGAGGACCCCTGCCCAGAACTGGCTACCTGCTGTTCGATGAGGAATTTCTTCAAAGCCTTTTTTCACCGACTTAGGGTTGTAAGGCTGAATTTTTGGCAGAGTTCATAGTCTCAGTATTGTGGTCAGGCCCAAGACAGCATACACAGAGACTATGGTCGTTTGAAGAAGGAATCTTCTTTCCGTAGCGACAGAAGAGAGATGTGGAAGGAGTGACTCTCGACATAAATGAGGTAAAAGAATCTCTCTCTCTCTCTCTCTTAAAGAGACTCTCAAAAGCACAAACTGAAAAAGAACATAGGCAGAAATGGCGTGAACTGTGATGTAGCTTCTGTGGAGACCCATGCGAGTAGATTCAACAGTGGGAAAGAACCGAGGAGGGAGCAGGGCCGCTCATGCCTTTATAAGGTTGATGACATCGGCAGGTGACGTCTGTGTGAGCAGCCCCAGTTGTACTGCTGGAAAATCTTCCGTGTGGATCCTACTTCTCCAACAGTGAAGTTCCTATGGTGTGACCGAATGACTGCGATAACCCTGAAGAAGATCTTATGTTCTTTGCAAAAACTTTGTTAATGCACCAGTTAGGGTAACAATGCCACAAAGGTAGGAAATGTGGCGTTAGGGTTTAGCCCTAACCCCCCAGCATTAAAAGGAAACAACGTTAGGGTGTTGGGTCTCCGGAGTCTTGGCGAATCAGTGGTGGGGTTTTCTTTGGGGTTATGAACCCTAATGCTCACCCCATTCCATGAGCAAACAACATCACACATGATCTCCTGCAGGCCCCGCATGAAGGGAGCCACAACAAACTGTGTTGGCAGCCTGTAGTGAGACAGACTTCTCTACCTTTGATGAGTGTATCACTATGAGGCAGTGGCTTGGAGCTGCACCCTATGCTTCAGATTGGAAGCTACAGGTTGGGGGGAGGGGTAAGCATTAGGGTTGACAACCCCAAGGAAGACCCCACCACTGATTCGCCAAGATCCAGAGACCCAAACCCTAATGTTTTTTCCTTTGCTGCTTGAGGGTAGGGTGGGGAATTAGGATTAGAAACCCTAATGCCACATTTCCCCACTTTTGTGGTCTTAATTTACCCTAACTGGTGCATTACCAAAGTTTTTGCAAAGAATTTCCTTTCTTTTTGAGACAGTGGTATTGCATCCTCATTCATGCAGGTCCCTTGGACCTAACTAGCTGGACTGCTGGCATGCACAGCCATCTGGCCATGCATCATGGGAAGACTCCATCCGCCTTCGAAGTGCTGGGCCATGCTGACCCAAGCTTTCATACAATGTCGGATGTCAAAATTGCCAAAGTTATGAACGTGCATAGGAAAGTCAACATACTTTTGTAATTGTGTTATTTTTCATATTTGACACCAAATTTTCAACATAGCCTTAATCTCGAACCCACTTCAGGAACCGGTGAACAAAATGTTCAAATCATGGCTGAAATGTCATTCTCGGCACAGGTGCAAAAGCATTTGACCAGGTTTTGAAACATGACAATTATCATGTTTGTGAGGTGCTGTGAAAAAAATGGCTATGTTACAAATTAGGATCAAAATATTTAAAACTACAAAAGTTATGAGCGTGCGTTGCAAAATTTCAATGTATGCTTATAACTGTTGTTTTGCAATATTTTTACCCCACATTTTCAACATAGCCTTCTTATGACTCCACTTCATGAACAGCGGTGGAGAAAATTTTCAAAACCTGCCTGAAAGGTGATTTTGTGCAGGAAGAGCGTCATTAAGTCACAGGTGTGGAAAGACATATTGGCCAGGATTTGAAAAATGACAGCTCTAACGTTGGTGTGGTGATGTGAAAAAATGGCTATATCGAAATTTGGGTTCAAAATATTAAAATTACCAAAATTATGAGCGTGTGCTACTAAATTTTAATATACGCCATAACTTGGCCACTTTTAATATTTTATTCTGAATTTTCAACATAGTTTTATGACCCCACCTCATGAACAATGGTGGTGAAAATGTTCAAATCTTGCTAGAAAAGTGATTTTACCAATGATCACAAAAATGCATTTTGGGCTTGATTGTATAATTTCACCACACCACTGGCCACGAAGTGGGGTCCCAAAAGGCCATGTCGAAAATGTGGGCTCAAAAGATGTAGAAATGGCAAAGCTATGCATCAAAGTTGAAAATCCCACTGAAATACATGGAACCGTGACTTCAGGTGACGTCACACGCATGGCTGCAGCCTGAAGCAACAGACTCCGTCGAGACTTAAAAACTAAAACCTCCTAAAACTGCTGATTTAATCAAAATCTCAAAAAATCCATATCTAAGGAGATTGGAAATGCCTAAGAAAATTGACCGAGGGAAAAACAGACCTCCAGACCTGCAGATGTAGAGGGATTACGAGAGGACGGTTCAGAGAGTGAGGGCTCACAGGCCTCAACCAGCTCTCATCAGGGCAGTGCAGCCAGTGATCAAATTCCCACCAGCATACTTCAGAGGCAAATGGCTCAAATGCTAACTGAGTTAAGAGATTTCTGCAAAGAAATGAGATCTACCGCTACAGCACTCCCAACGGACATGAATAAAATGGAAAAGCAACAGGAGCAAATTGAATCCCAGACCCAAAACACGGAACAAAGGGTAAGGGTAACGGAAACGGAGACAGCTATCATTCAACTTAATAACACGATTAAAACCCTACAAGACAGAGCAGAAGATGTGAGAGCAGAAACACATAGAAATAACATTAGAATCTTGGGTCTTCCAGGAGTAGAAAGGCGCCAATATGCTCCAATTTATACAAGCCATACTCCGTGTAATACTGACCTTGCCAAACACCCTAAGCCTGAAATCGACAGAGGCCACTGCACCTTGGGCCTAGGCTGCCTGCAGGACTCCTGCCTTGGACCATCCTGGTCCGCTTTCTAAGATAAGATAAAGAATCGTCCCTCCACTCTACATGGAAAGCGGGCACTGTGAGCTACTCCAGTAACAGGCTCTACTTGAAAATGACTATTCCTCTGAAATAATGAGTAAAGGAGAGCACACATTCCGATCTTATGGGCACTAAAACAAAAGGTATTCGATTTAGCACCCCCTACCCGCACGCCTGACTGTGTTCTTCCCAGAGGGTCCTATCACTTTGAAAATCCGAGTGTGCGCTGCAGGAGCTGAAAAGCAGAAAGATTGAGGTACAATTGCCACAGCAAGGATACAATACAGGAACTTCCATAGCCTCTAGGCTTTCTCAAAAGGTCTGGATTGCTGGGCACAGAGCAGGCCAGAAGACGCCAGGAGCAGAGGCGATACGAAACATCGCTGAATCACTGAAGGCCACACAACCACAGTCTGGAGCAGGCCGTGCGGAGGAAGCCGGAGCGGAGGGCTGAACATTTTGCAAGTAGTCCTGGGTCACAACAATTAGGGATCTCTTGCCTTAATGATTCACTCTAAGAATCGGAGAAGGGTCCTTAAGGGGGGAATGATTAAATGCTTCTAATGAATAAAGGCGGTAAAGCAACCGAGGGGGGTGGGGTTCACCTACAACACTTTATGAATAGTAACTGAGGTCTGACTTGTAAACAAAAGCTGGGAGTATGGGCGGGAGGGGACAGGAGCTGGTCCTGTTCTGTTGGGGGTGGGATTGGGATCTGGGTGGCATTACTCTTGTAAACCAGAGCTTAGGAGTCTCCTGACAACTCGTTGAGTGGGAGTTTATTTGATTGAACACCTCCTCGAGCGACAGCCATTGTGGGAAGCCTGATGGGCATGGGGTGGCTTGCCAGAGAACCCAACTCACAATAAGGCCAGAGAATCCCAGGGCCTTCCCGCGAGGAGGAACAGGAACGATTAAAGGGATTTGGGGGATGGGGGAATGAAGGGAGATCAAGTGCTTGTACCTGCAATCAGCCTAAAGGCGACCATTTCTTGCCGTTAATATGGCAGCCAAGTAAAGATGAAGCTGCACCGGCAGGGCTGCCTCACTTGATTAGGCCATGAGAGGCTGGGGGAGGGAAGGGATGGCAGAAAATGGTGGGGGGGGGGGCAGAAAAGAACCTGCTAAAGATAATACAAAATGATAAACATGACAAGGTTATTTCCTGGAGGAAGGGGGAGGCAATTTAAACTGTTAATAACACAGATTAAAAGGGAACTGAAGTGGTGCTGCACCGAATCCTGGATTGTGGATACACCCACCTATTAGGAAGAAGAACTGGGAAGGGCTGAGTTCCACCCCCATACAGATGCATCTCCCATCAGGACTCACTCCTAGTAATTAGGGCTCAAGAATAGTAATTTGCAGGAAATCGTCAACTACCTGGCCTTCTTGGAAAGGGGGGAACAGAAAGAGGAAGGAAAGGGAGGTGAGGGGAGCTCTGGAGCTGCCACTGATTGTTGAAGTAATGGTCACTAACAGAGTAGACTCAAGTAGTACTCTCCGGATCTCATCCCCTGCTTACCTGAATTGTTTAATCTAGTTGCAATGATGCACAACCTCCATGGTTAACCTCGTGGTTGTGGAAGTAGGCGACACGATGACGAACTAAAGAGCCATCTAAGCTAGGACTCAGGCTAGCACTCCACATTCAGGGGCCCCGCTGCAGCAACACACATTCCCTCTGTAGGGTTACCAAGGGGAAATTTTTTCTCTTCACAAATGAGGCTAATTGTCCCTGGCAGCACCAGACATGTGGACACCTATTGAAGCCTCGATTCCCCCTGGTCCTTGGAGACCGGCGACGGCTGCCCTGTACTGCATAACAGGAGCCTTGAGTTAGCATCAATAGCCTTTCAGGTCTCTCCTCGCAGGGCCCCGATCCTTGGGGGCTCACACCGATGATTATCAATCAGGTTCCAATAACAACCTTAAATAATGTTGGTCAAAGCACAACCGCTGGAAGAATGGTCTTGGCGGATTAGCTGAGACGTCACCTTATTCCCTTTTCCCCATACCTTAATAGACACTACAAGTGTCTAGAGGCGGCTCACTGAGAGCAGTAGCCTCAAGGTAAGGTTTAAACCTTACCATAGAATCTGGATTGGATTCTAATGATTGGAAGTCTTGATTTACCACCACCTGTACCGAGTACCCAGCTGGACTCACTACAACATGAGTTTTGCTCTGGTCAGTTTACCTTCTGTTTTATAGTTATCTGCCACAATTTGCAAAGTTATTGTTACAGTTACTGTTTGTCGAAAATGACAGGGAAACTCTATCAGGTTTACAGTGCAGATGGATCTTGGCTACACTGGGTACTCCCACTGGAAACAGACATAGTTAATGATCTAAATGGCTAAACCCTATATAAAGTTATTATCCCAAAATATAAATGGGATCTCCTCCCTATTAAGTGCATCGTGAGTCCTGGCATATCTGCTGAAACAAGGCAGACTTGATCTACCTCCAGAGACTCATTTAAGTGCTGATGAACAGCTTAAACTAGCTAAGTTATGCCGTGGAACCCTGTACAGCTCATCTAGTGGGAGGGGCAGGAGGTGGGAGTGGCTATAATTATACCATTTGGAACCCCTTTCAACACAATTACACATTACAAGATCCGAGGAAGACTAATCCTGGTCAAGGTATAATAAATGGCGTGGAGGTCACCTAGCCAACACATACTTCCCGCCTGCTCTGCCTGTTCCCCAGTTGAGGGAGCTCTTGGATAAAATTGTACAAAACACAAAGGGTGTTCTCCTACTGGCAGGAGACTTTAATCTGACACAGGACCCTACACTGGACTCCTCCAGTCAGAGAACCCCTAGGCAATCGCACAAAAGTTTTTCAGGCGATTCACAACTGAGGTAGGTTGGGTTGATGCCTGGAGACACCTACACCCACACAAAAAAAATTATTCACACTATTCCGCTGTACATAGAACATACTCATGCATGACCACACTTACACTCAGCAAGAAAACATCAACCGACTTAAAGAGGCTCGCCTGGGTGGTATCACCCTCTCTGATCATTCTCCACTGGTTTCGTTGCAGGAAATGGGCTTACAGCCTAAAATATCAGATGGAGCTTAACCCATGTTACCTGTGCTCTGAACAGTTTAGGAGTTCATCTCAGATAAATTAACTGAGATTCAGGAACTTAATCCTCTTAAAGATACGACCCCAGCTATCCACTGGGATACAATAAAGGCAGTACTTAGAGGTCATATAATACAACACACCACGGAGTTGAGCAGGCAGCGCAGGGAGGGTAGGGCCAGGCTGGAGGAGACTCTGCATTTTCTACAGATGGCACACAAGCGGGGGGATGCCTCAGTTTTACCTTTACCACAGGAAACTAAAGCCGAACTGAATAGGTTGGCACTACAACAAACTGAGATTGCACTGATCTTCTTGAGACAGAAGTATTATGAGGTTGGCCCTAGAGCCACCAGCATGCTGGCATACCAGGTGAGAAAACAGAAGAAGGCCTCAGTGATTACCACTCTCAGACACCCATAGGGAGGACATCCCTTAACTAACCTACATGACATAACAGAAGCCTTTACAGATTATTATTCTGCTCTCTATACCCCCGAGGTATCCTCTAGCGAGCCAGTTATTTCTGAATACCTGCAGAGGATAACTTTGCCCCGCCTCTCAGATGCCCAGGGTGAAACATTAACTGCCACCATCGCTGCACAGGAACTCGCATGATTGCGATAAGTTCCTTAAAAGCTGAAAGCCCCAGACCCAGATGGCTATGGGAATGAGTTCTATAAAGTAATGAAACAGCAAATGACACCTGGGCTCCTGGGGTTGTTTAACTCGATCCTGGTGGGGGATCCCTCCCATCCAGGTCTTTGCCACTATCTCGTCATTCCAAACCTGGGAAAAACACCCAACTATGCAGCTCTTACAGGCCAATCTTGGTCTTAAATACAGACTATAAGCTCTTTATGCATGTCCTGGCTAAACGCCTAGACCAAGTTATGCCCCAGTTAATTGATCAGGGTCAAACTGGTTTCGTGAGGAACTGATCCACTACTGATAACATCAGGCGGACACTTCACATTACCCACAAAATGCAAACATTGATTTCCCCTTCAATTTTAATAAGCCTAGACGCTGAAAAAGCGTTCGATAGGGTGGCTTGGCCATTTCTATATAAAACACTAGAAAAATTAGGCATTCCTAAACCCCTAATAACAGTTCTCCAGAACAACTATTCATCTCCCCAAGCATGCGTTAAGGTGAGTGGTCATCACTCTAAGTATTTCCCTCTCAGGAGAGGTACTCGTCAGGGATGTCCCCGTCCCCCCTCCTATTTGCTGCGTACATCGAGCCATTAGCACAATATATAAGAGAATCTCAAACATCAAGGGTGTGTCGGTGGGAGATGTAGAACACCGTATAGCACTTTATGCTGACGATGTTCTTTTAAATCTCTCAAACCCTGAAGAATTCCTACCAGCCATAAAACAAGTTCTAGATGGGTTTGCTCGAATGTCAGGATATAAATTAAACCTAACAAAAACAGATTCTAACATTCCATTATACTCCCTCAGCCGAAATTCATAACATGATACCCTGCAGATGGAACTTGACTAAACTAAAATACCTGGGGATATTTATTTCTCAGAGGTATGAAACAGCCTATAACAATTTTGGGAACTTTCGTCACAGCTGAAGGCAGACCTGGCAGCTTGGGCTACTCTTCCTCTAAGCCTCAGTAAGGATAGAACTGATCCGAATGATCACCCTCCCTAGAGCCCTATATTTATTCCAGAACATTCCGACCTTTATACATAATAAAATGTTTAAGACCTGGGTAGTATCATTTCAAAATTTATATGGGCTGCCGAAGGCCAGAGTTAAACTGAGGGTGCTCTCCTCCCGCCACTCCGGAGGGCTTTTCCTACCTGATCTGCAACTATATTACTTTGCAGCGAATCTAACCCACTTGATGGCTAGACAGAATAGAACTACCACCCCGCACTGGCTCCAAACAGAACAGGCACTTATCCCAGACAGGGAACATTTTCAATACTTATACAATTGGGAGGACGGTCAGGGACCGACGTCCCCTTTGAACTCCTGACTTAAATTTGGCTGGAGAATTTGGCAGAGCATTAAAAAGGGACAACGGTTAACCCCATTCCTAACTATGATATACCCAATAGCAGAGCTTAATGAATTCCTTCCAAACAGACTGGACCATGGTTATCGATCCTGGGAGAGATATGGCTTGAAATATTTACTAAAAATCACCACTCAAGGTGTGCTCTGGTCCTTTGATGCCATAAAGAGACAATTTGGCCTCACCCATCAAAACTTTATAGGTACCTACAACTTTGGCACTTCAATCACAGCTTACCTTGAGAGATCAGAGCACCAGACAAGTACCCATCCCTACTAAATGCCCAACACCATCTTAACATAACCCTGACACCCCCACTTGGTGTCTTGGTACTATCAAGCTCTGAACTCCAGAAAGAAATAAACACAGATAGTATGGCATGCAATGGCAGGAGGAGCTAGGCAGCCCTCTAACACAAGAAACTTGGCAAATAGTCTGTGGGTATGTAGCTCGAGTCACTAGTTCACATCAATAGCAGGAATACGCCTGGAAGCATTTAATAAGATATTTCAGGACCCGGTGATAACAAGACACTACTCCCCAACAGGCTCAGCAGCCTGTTGGAACGTGTGGAGAGGAAAGAGCTACCCACACCCACATTATGTGGTCCTGTACTGCCGTTAGCCCATTCCTGAAACGACTGGAAGAACAGTTTAGGGAACTATTAGATCCCCAATTTCACTTAACTGAAGAAATGTATCTTTTCCTGATTCTTCCCAGAGAATACAGGACTACAAATATAAAATACCTGGTTCACCTCCTGCTAAGTGCAGCTAAGAAAGCGACCACGAAATTATGGTTAACTGATAAAACACCAACAATGAGTGACTGGTGGAAGATAACCAAACAACTATACCAATTAGAACGAATTACTTATAATTTAAATGGGAGAGAAAAGTTTCACTGCCAAATGGACACGATGGGTAATGTACTATATGCTGCAGGACCAACCTTTGTCCCATAAGAATGAAGGACTTTGAGATACCTAGGATAACAACCTATCTGCAGGACATGCAAGATGCAGAAAGTCTATCCATCCATCACATACATAGACTGAATCTTCCACTGCCAGCAGAAGGTCTTAGACCTTCCCCAACTCTTAATTATATGCCCTGTTAAATCTGATTGACAGGAGCAAAACACAGGAGTATAGTAAGAGGGTGTGAAGTAGGAGGAGCATAAGAGGGAAGAAGCCCACCCTCAGCACGACAAGTGTGTTGACTATTTATTTATTTATTTTTAAAGAAAATTATCTGAGGATCAGTGGCAGGATTTTTAGGACAGTAAATTAATAAAAAGGGAACTAGGAGAGCTTCAGTAGCAGACAAGTAGTGGAATTGCAGTATAATGTGGGGAGTGGTGCAATGCAGTGGCTGTGGGGCAGCCATATTCAGGCAGACCTTCTGGACACTGAGGTGCTGCCCTATCTGCATGTATCTCTCCGGACTGCGGGATGAGGTAGTCAGACTCAGAGCGGAAGTAAACTGGGTCAGGAGTACCATCACCCCTATCCAGAGACCACCCAGTCCAATGCAACTGCCTCAAAGGATGCGAGAACAAGGAGAACTTGGATGACAGAGGGCTCTGGGAGGGTTAAGCGGTCAGGCAGAGCACATCCCAGATCCTATTCCACTCAAGAACTCATATGCCACAATGGCAAGCGAGGACAACCAAACAGAGGTACCCAGAGAAGTGGAAGGAAGGATGTGGAGGTTAGCCAGGAGGTGACCCAATGAGGAAAGCAGTGGACCCCAGAGGAGGAGGAAGCGAATCCTGGTGGGGGACTCCATCATAAGAGGGATCCAGCTAGGAACACAGGAGGGGGAGGACAGGGAGGTGAGGTGCCTACCAGGTGCCACGGCATGGAGGGATGGAAGGAAGATCCTGGGGATCACTGGGAAGGCAAGACAGGAGGGTGAGCTGGATGTCATTATCCACCTAGGTACTAATGACCTGGCAAATCGGGAGCCAAAGGAAGTTCAGGAAGAGTTTAGGAAATTGAGGAGGGGTCTCAAGCAGTAGCTACTTCTGTCACTTTCTCAGAAGTACTACCTGCAGAGAGAGCAAGGGAGAGCATGGAGTGCATGCACCAGGAACTTTAACTCATGGTTGAAGAACTGGTGCTGTGAGAGAAAGGTTTGGATTCATTGGTGACTGGGGACCCACCTGGAGGGATGGAGGTTTGTTCAAGCCTGATGGCCTGCATCCATCCTGGAGGAATCAAGCACTCAATGATAAGTTTAAATGCTACATTGACAAGCATTTAAACTAGCAAAGGGGGTGGCAGGCCAGCAAGGAGGGTACCACTCAGCCACCCCCACAGCTAGCTGTGGAACCAGTGAACCAGAGGAGGGCTATATCTCTGCAAAGCAGTGTGCAAAAGATGGAGATTAGTGCCCAAGAGGTGGATAGGCAGAAAGAGGCAAAATTCAGCAGAAGGGCAGACAGCAAGGAGAACCAGGTATAAGGACAACCAAGGAAGGGGCTGGAGTAGAACAGTGAAACAGTCTAGGGAGGTCAAATTATGAAAGCCATGTGTGCAAATGCCAGGAGCCTTAGCAACAAGATGGAAGATCTGGAGGCTGTCATGGTGCAGTCAGACCTGGACATTGTGGCCATCACTGAAACCTGGTGTAATGATAACTACGACTGGGAGATGGCCATACCTGGCTACAACATATTCAGAAGAGACAGAGAGGCAGGAAGGAGGTGGCATTGTATGTGAAAAATGACATAAGGGCCACAGAGATCCAGGAGGAACAAAATGGGGGAGAGATACTGTGGGTTAAGCTGGAAAGGAAAATGGGAACAGCCATCCGCACAGGTGTGGTCTATAGACCACCAGCCAGGAGGAAGAAACAGATAGGAAGCTGATGCTAGCCATCAAAGGATGGCAGACAAGAGTGAGTAGTACTGGTTGGAGACTTCAATATTCCAGGCGTGGACTGGAGCATCCCAGCAGCAGCATCAACTAGAGACAGATTTATCCTGGACTCCTTCAGGTGCCTTCCTCAAGCAACTGGTCATGGAACCAACTCGGCAGAAGGCAATACTGGACCTTGTGCTCACAAACAGGGACAGTGTGATGGGGTAACAGTGGGGAAGCACCTGGGAACAGTGACCATCAGTCACTGTGGTTTGAAATCACAGAAAGAGCAGAACCAAACCACACAAAAACACGTATCCTGGATTTTAGGGGGGCAGACTTTGGGAAAATGGGGAGATACTTGAAAGAGGCATTAAGGGGAATGGGACAGGAATCAGGGATTGAGGAACAGTGGGCAGTATTTAAAATGGGGATTACAAGAACAACAGAATTATGCATTAAGCGGGTTAGCAAAAGGAAAAGGAAGAGACAACCATTATGGTTTTCCAAAGAGGTAGCAAAAAGTGAAAGCCAAAAGACTGCATTCAGGCAATACAAAAAGACACAGGCAGAAGGGGATAGGGAGAAGTACCAGGAGAAGCAAAGGAGGCAGGGAGGTCAGTAAGGGAAGCCAAAGCTCAGACAGAAGAACACATTACAAAATCAGTGGGTAGAGGAACAAAACCTTTACAGGTACATAAGTGAAAAAGAAAGACAAAGGGAGGGATAGTGAGACTGAAGGGGAGGATGGGGCGCGTGGAGGATGACAACAGTAAAGCTGACATATTGAACAGGTATTTCTGCTCAGTCTTTACTGAGGAAGAGGAGGTAATGGGTCTGAAGGAAGTACAAGGGTGAGAATGGTGCAGAAATGGACACAAGTCCCTTTACACGAAAAGGGTCCTGAAGGAACTGGAAGTAATAAATTGATAAAGCAATGGGGCCAGATGGGTGCACCCAGGGTCCTAAAGAACTAAGAGGTGGTGGCTGAACCTCTGGCTATCCTGTTTAGCCGATCACTGGAAACAGGGAGGTACCCAAAGACTGGAGGACAGCAGATGTAGTCCCCTTATACAAAAGCGCAACAAAGAGGAAGCAGGAACCACAGACCAGTCAGGCTCACCTCGGTAGTGGGAAGATCATGGAAGCACTACTGAAGGAGAGATTGGTGGAACATCTGGTTGTCAATGGACTACAGGACCCAAGGCAACATGGTTTCACCAGGGGAGGTCATGTCAGACCAACCTCGTTGAATTTTTGACTGGGTGACTAGGGAGGTGGATCAGGGAGGGCAGTGGACATGGCCTATCTGGACTTCAGCAAGGCCTTTGACACTGTGCCACATAGAAGATTATTACACAAACTGGGAATATGGGTGTGGGCAGGACAGTAGTGTGGTGTGTAGGTAACTGGCTGGGTGGCAGGACACAGAGGTTGGTGGTAAATGGCTGTCACTCCACAGAGGGAAGAGTGACCAGTGGGGTACCACAGGGATCAGTGCTGGGACGGTCCATTCAACATCTTCATCAGTGACATTGCACAGGACCTAGAAGGCAGAATTTCAATGTTGGCTGATGACACAAAGCTCTGTAACAGAGTAGACACACCAAGGGTGTAGACAGAATGAGAAGGGACCTGCAGAAACTTGAAGAATGGTAAGTCAGGGGTTTGGCAGTTGAAATTCAATGCAAGAAGTGCAAGATAATGCATATGGGGCACAAAAACCTGGCACAATATATCAGTTGGGGGTGAGGATATAGCATGCACCAAGCAGGAAAGGATCTTGAGGTTATCATCTCTGATGACCTCAAGGTAAGGCTAGTGTGACAGGCAGCAGGTAAAGCAAATAGGATGCTGGGATGTATAGGCAGGGGCATCACCAGCAGGAAAGGGAGGTCATAATTCAGCTATACAAGACACTAGTGAGGCCCCACCTGGAGTACAGTGTACAGTTCTGGAGACCATACCTCACGTAAGGACATAGACAGGGTGAGAAGGTTCAGAGGAGGGCAACAAAGATGGTGCATGGATTGCATCACAAGTTCTATGAAGACAGG
Organism: Neoceratodus forsteri; assembly: GCA_016271365.2. Classification (NCBI taxonomy): domain Eukaryota; kingdom Metazoa; phylum Chordata; order Ceratodontiformes; family Ceratodontidae; genus Neoceratodus; species Neoceratodus forsteri. Next base: position 988,061,732 of record CM057450.1, read on the forward strand.
TTGAAGGAACTGAACATGTACTCCCTGGAGGAGAGGAGGAGAGGGATATGATAGAGACATACAAGTATCTCACAGGGGAGGAACAGGGTGCAGGAATACACTATTTTTAGCCGAAAAGATGTTCCAGGACTAGAGGGCATGGGATGAAGTTGGAGGAGGACGATTCAGAGGAAACATGAGGAAGAATTTCTTCACACAACAGGTGGTGGACAAGTGGAACATCCTGCCAGAGGAAGTGGTGGGGGCTGAAACAATCATGGGATTTAAGAATGCATGGGATAGACATAAAGGAATTCTGGAGGTCAGGGGTAAGGGGCAACAGACTTCTAGGAAAACATAAACTGAACTTACAAGCTCAAATGGGCAGACTGGGTGGGCCATAGGCCCTTATCTGCCGACACTGTCTATGTAACTATGTAGAAATAAGACTAAGCGGATGAACTTGGGGGGTAGAAACCTAAAACCAAAACACAAAGCCAGGAACTTTGGGAGCATTCATGTAGCCGGGGTCCACTTTACACCAATAATACAACCTAGAAAGGTCTTAAATACTGAACTGTTTAAAATTAAATGGAATAATAAACTACCTAAATAAGATCTCTGTATTAGGAATGCACTGTAGAAATGTTACCTACTTTCCATGATCAAATGCCTAAAGACCTGATGTAATGAGCACTGTGAATTAATTGTCATCTACCTGTCAACAGTTGTTTTATACATATCTAAATAAGTTATTTTTATTTATTTATTTATTTATTTATTTTTTTACATAAAATCAATAAAAAGTGAATTTCAAATAAAAGAAATACATGGAACCGTACTTACCTTACTTTCTCATATTGCAGTCGCCAGTTCCAGTAGCAAGACGTGTCTTCAATCCGAGAGCGGATCTACGCTGTGAGACATGATTGAGGGTGTGTAGTGGTGTCTGGAAGTGTGGGGTAGTGGGTGCTAAGTGGGAGGTCGGGGTGGGCAGATCAGAACTACAAGGGACCGTTTCTTTTTGCAGGATAAAGAAAAAATCACTGAAGCTGGCCAAGTGGCATGGAGGGCTGAGGCATCCATCGCACCTCCCACCACGCGGAGACCCGTGATTGCAGTGCAAGTGGGTTGCTGGGGGTTGCCCGGTTCGCTATCAGCAGCCAGTGAAGCGCGATCAGCAGAGGTGGTTTCGAAGCAAATCTTGGCGACTTCAAACCGCGTTGGGAAAGTTTGGAGTACACTCTGAAGGGGCTGGCACAAGAGCTGAAGCAGCATACGAGGCAGATTGCAGAGGTGGAACAGAGAATCTCGGACCTTGAGGACCAAAGTAGTGAAAGCCCTTCCAATATACAAACACTAGAAAACGAGGTAGAGGAGCTCAAGGAAGCATTAGACTATCAGGAAAATTACAGCAGGAGAAATAACTGCATCAGAGGCTTGCGGAGGAGCAGAGAAGGAATCTACTTAAGTTTTGTTCAGAGACTCTGCGAAATTGCTGAAAATGGGCTTGCCCAAGCTTAAAGTTGAGAGAGCACACAGGGCCTTGGCCCCGAGGCCTCAGAACAGGCAACCTCCTCGACAGGTGATTTTCAGATTGCATCACTACCCTGCCAGGCAAGCCTTATTGGTGGCATTCAGAAATAAGAAAGAGCTAGTGTATGAAGGCCAGAAGCTCACTCTGCATCAAGATATGTCTCAAAGAATACAGAAAAAGAGACAACAGTTTAATACATTGATGGATGGGCTGAGGCAACGGGGACTTGATTTCTTTATGGTATACCCGGCTACAGTCGAAGTAAAAATCAAGGGAGCTACACACTCATTTTGGGAGTCAGAGAACTTGCAAACGTTCCTGGAGGACTGGGACAGGAAGAATGGGAGAACCTGAGAGGGACCACGGTACTATGAGAGTGGCGAGAAGACGGAGGTTGACTCGATGAATGATGAATTGGATCGGTGACTGCACTTGCCAGGGGAATAAACATCGGGGGGAAAGAGAAGCATGGAGGAGCTGGAAATCTGTTCGGATCGCCTTGTATCTGTTTTGGCTGCCCTTCCCCTTAATTCTGTGGGTCGCCCAAAGAAGCAGACTTCTAAGGATTTATAAGGGTGCAGGAGGAATGCTGGTGAGTTATAATTTGGCACTAAAGAGCGACCAGGAAGTGATCCCCACAGGCCTCGAATGGTGTGGACTAGAGACAGAACTGGGCCCTTGAAGAGGCAGATCACGCCATAGGGGCGATTCTGTATGAAGTCTATAAAACTCAATAAGGGGAGGTGGAAGGGCTGCTGGCGACCTCACAAGTGTGGACTAGAGACAGAACTTTTTCTCCGTAAGGAGTATGCAGCACCGTGGGACGCGAGCTTCCACCTTTTTCTTTTCTTTCCCCCGGTGATAAAAGAGGGCTAAAATGGGAAGGCGCAAATGCAGGAATGTGTATAATGTCTGAATCAAGGGAGGCATACCTAGCAAAATCGGGAGTCAAGGACCATATGGGGGTGTGTGGAAAGGCCCTGACCGATAGGGGAACGAACTGAACGGGCCTTGGAATGTGGCTCCGAAGAGGGGCCTGATGGGGCTGAAACGCCCTGGCTAGAGCATTTAGGCAAACATAACAGGGGAGGAAGGAAATGGGTGTGTATAGCAAACCAATTGGAAGGAGAGCTGGGGGCAGCCGGGAGGAGGGGTGCAGACACCGTTCAAAGGGGGTGCAGGGAGTACACTAATAAGGTGGACGGTTAGTGGCATATTGATGCAAATATAGCACATTGACAAGTATGGGTTAGGAAAGACGGAACAGGAGTAGCGTGTATGGGGGAGTGATTATATATTGAAGATCGTAGTATATGTAGAGGGGAGAGAGCAGTTGGGGTTAGGGAGGAGGGAGGGTCAACACAGGGGAAGCAGGGATAAAGGAGGGCTGTTTTGGAAAATGAACCAAGGGAGGGGGGCAAAGTTGGGGTTACCTTTATACAGTTTGTGACTATTCAATTGTTCACTTGTGTTTTTATTGTTTTTAGAACGGTCTGTGTCATACAGTATCTGTTAGAGGTAAAAGGTCGAGCTGTGACCAGGACATTTCACGGACGATTATACTGGGGAAATGACTAATGGTACGTCCCAGTCTTTGGCAGGGGTTAAAATAGTCTCCGAGAACATAAAAGGTTTTAAGTCTCCTGCAAAAAGGGCGAAAATTTTAGTGGCCCTTAAAAGATGCAGGGTTTCAATGGCTATGTTACAAGAGACGCATTTATCAAATAGTGAGCACAAAAAACTTGTGCGAGGTTGGGTGGGGGAGTGCCACGCAGCAGCCTACAATTGACATAAGAGGGGTGCAGCAATTCTAATCCATAAACACCTGCCCTTTAAAACAGAGGGTGGTGAGAGACACTACAGAAGGGAGGCATGTTTTCGCAGAGGGGGAGCTCGAGGGTAAGATGATCGCCTTTGGAAATCTATATGCGCTGGCTGATGGGGATCGGCGCTTTTATCAGAAGGTGCTGGATGTCCTGTTTAAGGAACAATTTACTAATCTGATATTGGGGATTTAATTATGTGACAGATCCTAAAATAGATTACCTAGGGAATAGGGACAGGACGGACAGAGATATACAACAATGGCTACTGGGATTAGCAGAATTAGGCCTGATTGATGGATGGAGAACAGCTAACCCAGGGGTGAAGGAATATACTTTTTTTTCCAACCCACATCGTTCCTGGTCACGGCTGGGCTATGTATATATCCATAGACACTTGTATCAGTATAACAGAGCAATGGGACATAGCCCAATATTTCTATCTGACCATGCCATGGTGGAAACAGAGATTGTCTTGGGTCAGAATGGTGTGCAGAGGGGCCGCTGGAAATTTCCCACATACATGTTGGCAAGGGAGGAGTTTCGAGATTTTGTAAAAGAACAATGGAAATTCTATGAGGAGACAAATAAGGGTATAGTGGAAAGTGAGGGTATATACTGGGAAGTTGGTAAAGCATTCATAAGAGGGGTTATAATTGGAAACACAGCCAAACAAAAGAGAGATAAAAGGAAGAAACAAAGGGATTTGGAAGTCAAAATAGGTGATTTGGAGAAAGAAATACTTAGGGGAGGAGGAGAAGAAAAACAGAGAGAGCTTAGGTTGGCAAGGGAGATGCTCAATGTCAATCTGGGCAAGGAAGTGAATATTAACATTTTCTTTGCAAAACAGAGGATGTATGAATGGGGCAATAAAGCGGGCCCCCTATTGGTTCGACTTATGAAGGGAGGGGAAAGTAGCCATAGGATAGTGCAAATTAAAAACAGGGAAGGGAAAATACTTAAGGAGGAAGGGAAATTCGTAATAGATTTAAGGAGTTCTATGAGGAGTTATATAGGGCCAAGTGTCAAGGGAAAGGTGGAGAACGGGACGGTTTCCTTAAGGAGATGAGAATACCCAGTCTAAATGAGGTACAAAGGAAAAAGCTGGAGGGAAAAATAATGGTGAGGGAAGTAAAAAATGCGATCAGCCAGCTGAAAAATGGGAAGGCGGCAGGAACTAATGGGCTGGGGGCGGAGTTTTACAAGCTATTGCAAAAAGAAGTGGCGGGTTCACTGTGTAATATCTTACAAGAGACCAGGGAAGGGGGAGGGATACCCAACACGTGCTGCCAGGCTCTGATCACTGTTCTCCCTAAAGTAGGAAGGAACTTGGAGGAATGCAGGTCTTTTAGGCCGATCTCGCTCCTGAACCATGATTGCAAAATCATGACAAAAGTTTTATCAAACCGATTGGAAGAGGTACTTCCCCTATTGGTCGACCCAGATCTGACTGGGTTCATGAAAGGAAGGCACTCCTACCACAACTTAAGGAGGCTGCTGAATGTTATTTGGTGGGGGGAGAGACACCCATGTGAGGCATGTGTCCTTTTAATGGATGCAGAAAAAGCCTTCGACAGAACTGAGTGGGAATATTTGCTGCATATCTTGCAGAGATTTGGGCTGGGGGAAGAGTTTGTAAAGATGGTAGGGGCATTCTATGTACATCCGAGGGCAAAGATTTTAATTAATGGAGCAGCAACTCGAATTCCAGACAATACAGGGGAACAAGACAGGATGCCCCTTGTCACCCTTGCTATTGCGTTAGCAATAGAGCCCTAGCAATTACAATTAGAAATGAGCCTGCTATAAAGGGTATTAGGGGAAGGCGGGGGGCATGTTATATCTCTTTATGCGGATGATGGTCTGCTGTTCTTGACAGAACCAGACATGTCAGTCCCCAAGGTGCTGTCAATAATAGAGCAATTTGCGGTTTTCTCCAGGAAAAAAATTAATGTGCAAAAGTTGGAAATCATGTTTTTGGGAGGGAGCAGTAGGAAGGAGGCTTAGGGGTTAACAAGAGTGCAACATACACTTACATACCTGGGAACTGAGGTGGAAAAGCAAGTAGGGAGCCTATATGAGGTGAACTATAGACCACCGATAAGGGAAGTCTTACAGGACCTGAGCAGGTGGAAGGAGCTGAGTATTTCCTGGATGGGAAGGATCAACCTCCATAAAATGAACGTTTTGCCCAGAATCTTATATAAAATGCAGATGATTCCTTTCAGCCTGACAGCCCAGGATATAAAGAAATTGGAAAATGCATTTACAACTTTTGTATGGAGGGGCAAACACCCCAGAATTAGTCTGAAATGGTTAAAAGCACCAGTAGCACAAGGGGGGTTAAACTTCCCAGACATGATGGGATATTTCTTGGCAACGCAATACAGATACATACAAAATTGGGTACACAGACAGGAGATGGCCGGGTGGGTCGAGCTAGAAGAAGACGGGGCCCCGGGGAGAATTTCAAGTTACCTATGTGAAGAAGGACTTAAGCGGTATAGAAAGCTGGCTGCACCTAATCTGATGGTGGTGGCGGGTCTACTGGCCTGGAGGAAGATTAAAAAGAGACAAGGCATTGAGGTATGCCAAACTTTGCTGGTCCCGGTGGTGGGGAACCCTGATTTCTTGCCAGGTCTGGAGGATGATGGATTTAAATTATGGCAGGATAAGGGGTAAAATGTTGGCGACCTTGCCATCGGAGGCATATGCATTCCAGGATGTGAAAGAGAAGTGGGATGTGCCTACCTCACACATGTATAGATACTTCCAGGTAGGGACTACTATAAACGGCTTAATGGATCTAGGGAAACAAGGAGACGGATGGAGGATGTGGAAAGAGAAATAATGGGGGCTAATAGGTGTGAGAAGGAACTAATAGGAAGGGCCATGAGGTTGGACAGGAACATTTTCTTTCAGGATCCTCCCCAGAAGGCGAAGGTATGGTGGGAGCGGGACCACTGGGGAAGAAATTAGTGAGGCTAACTGGCAGCTAATGTTAAAATGTCACCAGGGGTTACTAGTGTGCAATAAGTACAAAGAAGCTCAGTTCAAATATATATACAGAGGCTATACTACCCGCCAGCTATGGTACACAGCTTCTGTCCAGGGGTCTCGCCGTTCTGTAATAAGTGCAAAATAAACAGAGGCACATACCAGCATTATTATTGGGGGTGCCCAGTGATAAAGTCCTACTGGCAAGACATATCTAAAGAAATTACATCCATGAGATGAAAGCCCACTGAGATCTCCCAAAAATCACTGTTGTTAAGGGGTAGAAGGAGAAAAGACTGGGGAATGGTTTCTCTACCCTAGATGGATAAGGGTGTTACTTATAGTGGCTAGGATAGGAATACAAAATGTATGGACTACAGCTTTGGGGCCTACAGTGGGTCAATGGAAAGAACTCACGGTGAGAGTTTTAGCAGTGAATAAGCTGACATACTGTTTAAAAGGGACGGAAGATAGATTAGAGAGAGCCTGGGCAGAATATTTGGGTACTCCGAGTATAGGGGAAAGAATGCTTTTGGAGGGTAGTGGGTTATTCAATTGAAAGAATGGACCTCTGAGTAAGGTGGGGATGAGACAGAAAGAAGCGACACAGACCGAGTTAATGGTCAATTGTTAGGGGTTAGTGGGTGGGATATTTAAAAATAAAAGAAAAAAGGACAGTAATGTGGAATGAAGTCTGAAATGTTATTATATCAAAGTGTTGTGGCAAATTAATATGACTGTGCTACATGGATTATGTATAGCTGTCGGCTATGAATTGTATATGGATAATTGTCCACTAATAAACATATGAAACAAAAAAAAAAAAAAAATCACCCAGGACACTTTTCTTTATTTCAGGTTAAAGTCTGACACTGGGATTGGGCATGCCAGTGTCGGTGAACTGTATTGAAACGGGATCAGGAGACCTGGAGGAAAGGAGGGTCCAGAGAAGCGGTATGGGGGTGGGCACTCCGGTCCATATATATATATATATTTGCTTAAAAAAATAAACATTAAGATTGTGAAGGGTGGGTGGGACACCTGGGGAGGAAGCAGCAGTACCAGGGGTGGGCATACCAGTTCCCTTAATGAAATAAACAGATAGATAGATAGATAAACACACACATAAACAGGGACAGACAGAACGGGGGATTGACGGCTCACTCTTTTCACTGCAGTCTGCAACAGGACTCAGCTGTGGTTGCAAAGCTCAACAAAGTTCTACTGTTCTCATACAGAGAACGCAGGTGAACGGCTCCTCTCACTAAGCTGGGCACCCTGGATTTTCGGATGCCCAGTAAAGGTTTTTCTGGCAAATTTAAAAAAACAAATGCCAAGATGTAGCTAAACAGGTCCCGTTTAGCTAGGTTCAGAAGGTGTTTGTTTCTTAAAATTACACCATTTTATGTATTGTCCTTGTTTTTTATTTAGAGGGGAAAAGAAACACGATGGCGGCTCTCACAGCAGAAAAAAAGTTATATGTTGTGAGAAGCAAATGGTAAGAAACCAAAAATGGTCTTGCGACACATAATTTTTGGTGTATCAATGTTATCCCAAGATCCCTACTGAGCATGCTCAGAACAGAAAAACCTGAAAACTTTAAAACCTTATAACTCTGGAACCATTTCATATTTTTTCACAAAAACTTTCAAAGTCACTACCTTAGGACATAATGCCTGTACCCTGAACGTTTTGGGGAAAAATTCAATTCCATGTAGGCTGTAGGTGAGAGCAAAAAAATCCTATGTTAAGTATATTAAAAAAAAAATTAGACATCTACAGAATGCAGAATAATGACATATGCGGCAGATCTCAGAAACCACACAAGCTGCCATCACAAAACTTTTATACAGATTTACATCATTCTTCCTAGACAACACATGCAAAATTTCAGCTGATTTTATCAAATGCCGCCAAAGGTATTAAGGGCCAAAGTTTGGGGTTTAACACTGAATAGCCTACTCAACCCTAACTATAGGGGTTCTACTGCACCCCTATAATAGTATAATTGTTGCATTTTTTGCACTGTTCTCATTGGTTATTGTCATATTTGTTCTTTTGATTTGTACATTTCATTGCGTTGTACAATTTTCTTGTTACTCTTGCATTACTATTCTTTGCTCTGTATTGATCTGTACTACTATTTTCCTCTCATGATGTATTACTCCTCCCCGGGTCACACTTGAAAATGTACCTCGGCTCAATGTACCTTTCCTAGTCAATAAATCTCAAATATATATAAATACATTGTCAGGGTATGAATTTAACAGTATTCGGCATGTCTGAAACACCAAAATTCAGCTCAGAATACAAAGCTTGTCAATCAGGCAATCAGTTTGCAGTACCATTTTTTTGAAGGTACAGTGACTGCAGTTCTAGATTCTGCCCTGTAGGGGAGCTGTGCTTTTGCTGAAGATAGACAAAATTAAATGCCCTGCACTGCCAAGGACCCCAAGCTGAGGATGAAGACATGGTGCTTGTGATCCCCTCCAGCCACACTGATGGCCATTAAATATGGAAGCCTCACACCTAAGACAAACCCCCATCACATTACATGTAGTTGCATTAAAAGTCAACTGCACCTCGAGTCACGCCGGCAACCCGTGTTCGGGAATGAGCATGGGCTGCCAGGGGTTGGCAGGGGGGAGAAGATTTGAGCGTCCTCAGGACTGCTCTCCTTCTCTGGGGAGGGGGGATTAGTAGCGCTCGGCGATTGCCTGCTCCCTAGCGGAGGCTGGGAGGTGGCACGTCAGCGCTAGAGACTGAGGGCGAGCGACTGTGGCAGGCACTTGGCGAGGTTGTGCACGGGAGCATGCGCGCTGACGCCACTGCATGCCACAGTCCTAAAGGAAGCTAGAAAAGTGGAAAATGGGAGTCCTCTGCAGGATGACGATGGTCCCCTACCGCAACAGCCCAGGAAGGCACCTCCCCGAATACTCATCTGGTCTGGTGGGTCGAGTCGCTCCCCACCCCCTGCCACAAAGGGTAAGTCGTAGGGTTCAGAGGAGGGGGGCCTCATACCTGGTGTCTGTGCAAGGGGGACATCAGAGGGGCAGCAGAGCACTCCGAGGGGGAGAAATAAGTAACTATAAAAAAAAAAAAAAAGTCAACTGCAATATTCAATAGCCGGTATCTCATCTCATCTTGTGATGCAAACTAGGATCTCCTGTAGTTCCCGTACTGCAGGAAGCATAACCCACCCTCCCAGAAGAAGAGAACAGTCCTCTGGATGCTCTATCCCCCCCCCCCCAGTCAACCTCAGTGACTCACGCTCACTCTGATAACGGGTTGCCGGCATGTCACACAGTTGCGCTACCATCGTGCCAGCTAGTCACAAACTTTCAACATTCCTTGTACATTTCCATAGTTTTTTGGGGTGCTACTGGTAGATGGCATATCTCAGTAGTCAGACAGAATTCAGCGCACTATTCCTCCCCACTTTCAATCCCTTCAAAACTATTTTCTTACTTTTTCCTTCTCCTTATGATTCGCAAATTCACTATTCACAATTTTACAAATATACCACCAACAGCTTTACTCTGGTTCCATTTCACTTGGTTTGCTTCTGTATCCCCACCACCCCGGGATGAGACTAAAAATGGGCAGTATAGTCTAGCCCTCCCTTCCCAGTCAACAAAATCTAAGGCCAATGATTTTCAGTTTTCAATAAAAAACACCAGTAAAAAAAACTGAATTTGTAATTTTTAAATCAGCACTTAGGAGCCAATTTTTCATTAACAAAAAAAAAATGGCACCAGCATTCTGGACAAACCCCTCAATTCTGAGACGCATTTTTGTATAAAACTTGCTCATTTGCCATTACTTTGGGAGGGGGTAGATTTTAAGATTTAGTTAAATGGAATTGGCCATTTTGAAAACAGAAAAATCACTGGCTCTTCAAAGCCCAACTACACAGATACAGCGGTAGACAGACAGACAAACAGATAGATAAAGTAAAATTTAAAGGCAAAAGAAAAAGTGAATAAGAAAATGCATTTGAGAGGATTGCCAATTTGGTGGTGGTGGGGGGGTGCACCGGATTAAATCCTGAGCAAATAAAATTATAAAAAACAGACAAGTCAGTCAATAGCACACTGTGCATATCCTCTGCAGGGAAGTATAATGGGTAAACTATTAAGAAGTTGGTCATTTTGTGGCTTATACATATACTAAATGAAACAAAATTAGTAGCTGTGTTGGTCCTTTAAAAAGTAGATTCATTATAATGTTGAATGTCTATAGAAACATGGAAATCGTCAGCAGACAAGGACTACTAGGCCCATCATGTCTGCCCGTAAACCCTACACTACCTCCTCTACCTCTTTAGGTGTATTTAAATCTAGCCTATTCTCTCACCTTGCCACCTCCAACTCCTGTGACTGCCTTGATTAAATCCTTACCTATTTCATTTCTCCACCCTGCCCATTTTACTTGACAAAGGCTTGGTAGAGGATCCTTTTCTCTAGCTATGGTCTGCTCCTCCCACCTGCTCTATCTATCACACTTCCCTGACCTATCTTTTCCCCTCCTCATTTGTTTTCTTATTGATGAAAAATGTTCATTTGGTAATTATCTGTCCTTGCACAAATGTCTTTGATACTTGACTGTTTATGTTTCTTTTTATTACCACAACGTACTTTATTGTGCCACTCATTGTAACCTTTTTGTTTGTACTTAATTTGACGCGGAACCTTTGTAAAAGAGCCTTGGCTCAAAGGTATTAATTCCTAGAATACAATAAACAATAAACTTGTATGTGGCCTATAACCCTACCTGGTCAATGGCCTTTCACCTCTCCTTCTCATCTCTAAGGTTTCCTTTTGCCTGCCCCAGGCATGTTTAAATCCCTCCACCATCCTCGCTCCCACCACCTCCTGTGGCAGGCTATTCCATGCATCCACCACCCTCTTCGTGAAGAAAAACTTCCTCACATTTCCCCTCAACCTGCCACCTTCCAATTTCATATCATGCCCCTTCATTCTTGTACTCTTCCTATATTGGAAGATGTATCCCCCCCCCGCACCTTGTTTATGCCCTTAAAGAGACTTACCAGCCTAGCCCTATGCACCACAAATATCAGTGCCTTACCTCTTTGAAATGCTGCTGATGAGTATGACAAAAAATATCCACTAATTTAGATGTGAGCTATATCGTAAACTATCCCCCACTGGGTCACTTGCACTTCCTGGTCTGTAGACCGGCCCCTGCACTTAACCACGTTATGACTGAACCCAGGGAGAGAGAGCAGGGGCGCGCATTATGGTCTATGGGAACAATATTAACAACACTTTTCTATATCACAATCATTTGGTGATTAATCAAGGACACCAGGAGACTATCAAGGCCCTTGTTAGTCACCTGGTGCCCATCGAATAATCACCAAATGATCACTGTAATATAGAAAAATGTTGTTAAAGTTGCCCCTCACAGACCATAATGGAGTGCATCCCCGCACTCTCCCTGGGTTCAAGTCATAAGGTGGCTAACCAGCCCTTCCGCAATTTCACTAATGAAGACATTAAACAAGACTGGCTAAAGGACCAATCCCTGAGATACCCCGCTGGTCACCCCCTCTCCCTGGATTGGATCCCATTTACCACCACGCTCTGCCTACTATCTGTTAGCCAGTTTCTGATGCAGTTTACCACCTTTTGTCCCATGCCCAGACTACCTATCTGGTTTACCAGCCTTTTATGTGGGACGGTGTCAAAGGCCTTGCTGAAACTGAGGTAGGCGACGTCCACTGTCGCCCCCCAACCCTGATTTACTTCCTTCGTCACCCAATCTATCAGATTTGTCTGATGCGACCTTCCTGCTGTGAATTCATGCTGTCTCATATCCTGGGCACTGATGGATTCCAAGAGTGCCACTATTCTTTCTTTAAGCAGTGCCTCCATGATCTTCCTTACTAAGGAGGTGAGGCTGACTGATCTATAATTCCCTGACTCTTCTCTACTACCACTTTTGTGTAGCGGGACTACATGTGTCCTCTTCAACCACCCTGTGCTGAACACCCCACGGTTTTCCTTCTTCCTACAGGGGCTTTAAAGCTGATGTGCTGCAACGTAAAACTAGTTGGCAAAAACCCACCAAACTGGTGTCATGCTGCTTCTTGCAGTTTTTTTTTTTTTAACCAACCAGTGAGCATGGCCAGTCACTTCCAGCAAAGCAGTGGTATGCCTGTGAAAGCCCCTATACTATTCTAGTAAGGGGGTAGTCAGAAGTAGGCTGTTGGTTCACTAGGATCTGCAGCTTATCCATTAGGTAGGGAAATGGGCAGACTAGGTGGGCCAAGCGGTCCTTATCTGCCATCAAAGTCTGTGTTTCTATGTTACTAAGGTTGGTGTCAATCCGACATGTGGTTCTTAAAATGTAGAGGAAAAACACAATGTCTGATCTCGAGTCAGAGCTCAAACATAATTAGGTAATCACTGCTAATATTCTGAAACCCTCAAGAACATGTAGTGCTAATGTGCTAATTGTTTATAACAGGTTTGTTGTCAACTGGATAATTGCTTCTCAAAGTATAGTCAAACATGTAACAACCATTTACAAGAGATCAACATGGCTAATGCTGTGAATCACTAAGCTTATAATACAGAAGGTCTACAATAAGTTTCATGACAAATGATAGGTGGTTCTAAAGCTAGAGCCCAAAATATGGCTCCCAACCACAAGCCAAAGCTCATGCATAATTAAATTAACATGGTGGACAATATGATATCTCGAAGGGCTCTCATTGCTGAATGGCTATACCAAGTTGTTGACAATAGGGTAAGTGGTACTCAATCTACAATATATGCAAAATATAAGTGTGATATAGTCAAAAATGTGTCAAAAAAGCCAATTAGAAGGTAGAACATGTGCATAATCAGGTCACAATGGCTTACATTCCAGTATCACACTGAACTCATGACACTACGGCTCCGATATTTAAAAAAATGCAGCAAGCACAGCGCAGCCATTTGTGTTGTGCTTGCCCCTGTGCTTACAGGCTCCTACAATATTTAGACAACTAGTTCTTGCCGATGGAGGGTGCTATCCAACTAAATATCGGTCTATCTCAGCGCAGTGCTAAGTGAATCTGCACTGCCCCTGCATGGACCAGGGCTGCATAAGGCCCAGAGGGGGTAGCACTGCCCAAAACAGAATTGTGCCCAGTTCACTGTGGGCCATATTCAGCCTCAGCATGCACATGAGTCCACTGGGCATGCACGGTGCTAAAGGGCAAGCTGCATGCCCATTATTGGCTTATTTGCATGGGATGCAGCAGCCTGTTAGCACCCCTGGCCTATGAAAGAACAATCCCTGGCGTCCAGTGGTTCCCCACCTCCCCATCCAGTAAAGCATATGTCAAATATTCTGGTGGACTAGTGGTAACCCCACCCCTGACCAAATCCCACACCCCCATCCACCTATGACCTCTGCCCAGCACCCCCATCACCCAGACTGCCACCTGTGAAAGTGGCGTCTCTCACCTCCTCAGATGGCAGACGGCTCAGGAAATGAGAGGTTGGCTGTGCCAGCCACTGCTTTTACAGGTGGCACTCTGGGTAAGTGGTGGGTGTGGGGCAGGGGTCCTGGTCGGTATAGGTATGGTCGGAGGTACCACTAGACCACCAGGATATGCTGACATATGCTTTACTGGTCGATCATGGAGTGGGGGGTACCACTGGACACCAGGAATATCACTAAAAACATAACGCGGGATTGTGGGGAGGAACCACTGGACCACCAGGGCTGTTAATGTACAGAATACTTTGCAATTGGAGGGACATTACAGCACAGGAAAGTAGCTGCAGCACAGCTACACTGACTTCAGGGCACTTGGGTTAGAAGTGGTTTTCGACTGCAGTACACAGAGTCACTTGAGGGACTATTTACCACCACTGCAAATCTTTGAAAATGCAGCTGTGCTGTATGCATGAGGGGAACCCACTGACACTGCCAGGTTTGGGGAGAGCTCTGGGCCTCTGAATATGGCCCCACTCAGAGCTCCGACGCAAACCTGAGTTAGCGCCAGCGCAGCGATAACTTTTGAATATTGTGGCATAAATGTCTTTACCATTGGGAGCAGTCCATCATGTGGTTTTCAGGATACAGCTAAACATGTAAATGTGACACCCATGTGCATGACACAAAAGTCAGTCAGAGGTTTTAATTCATGTACAAATTAATTATGATAACTTGAACGCACAGTCCCCTGTTGCCTGGAAATAAAATACTATGGTGGCGATTAGGACTGAGGGTGCATCATTCCTTGCAATTCCTAAAGTATATTTTATGTTTATTTTTTATTTAAAATTTGATAACCGGGAAAGGCATACTGAGCCAAGGCTCATTTCCAGGTGCAACCTAGAGAAAGGTACAACTTGTTGGTAAAATTATAAACATAGCAAAAGAATAACGATGACAAGTTTTCAAATAACAAGAAGGTACATCATGTAGGTGGAGAAGATGACAAATTTAAGATTACATATAGACATAAAGCCTTGCAAAGTAGTCATAGTAGTGTACAAAAATGGTCTAACAAGGGACAGGAAGAACAAGTCAAAGTAGAAAATAAAATAAAATATTACACCTGGAGTAGAAGCATATGGAAAAAAAAAGGGGGGGTGGTGACAGGAGAATGAGCTATGGGTGTGCTTTTCAGAGGAGAGGAAGGGAGAGCTATAGATGTGCTTTTAACATGCGAGGGAGGGGGATGGTCGGGGAAGGGATTGTGCAAGAGGAGGAGAGGTTCAGGGAGAGGGTGAGGCAGTGCAAGAGGTAGGGAGAGGGCATGCTTTAGGGTGAGTAGTGAGGGAGATAGGCAGAGGGGGCTGGGAAGAGAGTTCCAAATGTTGGGGAGGCAGTAAGAGAAAGCAGCCAGCCCTGAGCTGGAGTGAGGATGGAGAAGAGTGAAGGTGCGAGCGTCGCTGGAGTGAAGTTAGTAGGAGGAAGGGGAAGCGGGGGGAGAGGAGAGGTAGGGGGTAAGAGTCCCAAACCAATATTTAGAAATGAAAGTGGTGGCATGGAGTTGGCAGTGAAGGGAGAGGGAAGAAAGAGAGAGGGAGGAAGGGAGGAGTGTAGGGTGCAATGATGGGTGCATAAGGGAGCTTTGGTTGCAAAGTAGCAAAAGGCGTTGAAAAGAGAGCCCAACCTAAAGAGGGGAATGGAGGGGCGGACCCCTAAACGACATTAGCGTAGTCGAAGATGGGGAGGATCATTTTAGTGACCAGTTCACGGTGGATGGGAAGGAAGAGGGCATCCTTGTTTCTGAACATAATCCCTAGCTTAGGGTGAAGTTTGGAACAGAGATGTGATCTATTGGGTAGAGAAGTGGAGGCAGCTGTCAAGCCATATGCCCAGGTACTTCTAGGCAATGAGAGACTCAAGATAGGCGCTATCCAGGGGAGAGGAGAAAGATTGGCGAGCTTTTGAGAAGTGCCGAAAGTCATTGATAGTGTTTTTTTTTTTTTTTAAATTAACCTCGAGTTGGCTGTCTTGGAGCCACTGTAAAACCTGCATGAAGTCACTGTAACTGAGCCTCGACTACGGAGGTGTATGGACCGGAGGCATGAAGGATAGTGTCATCTGCACAGAGGTGAATCTGGGAGTAGGTACAGACAGAAGGGAGGTAATTTAGAAAGATGGAGAAGAGGATAGTTTAAGATACAGCCCTGAGAAATGTTGCCTTTGATTGGAGGGGACATGCCCGGCAAGGACTTGCTCGGTGGGTCCAGAGAGGTAGGACCCGAGCCAGTTAACTGCAGGGGAAGAAAGGCTGACAGAGCTATGTTTACAGAGTAGGAGGGGATGGAAGACAAAGTCGAAGGTCTTAGCGAGGTCGATATAAATGGCAGCGGTGAGGTGACCTGAGTCCATATCTGTAAGGATAGCATCAGTGACTCAAAGAAAGGAAGACACTATAGAGAGGTCTTTACGGAAACCCGACTGATAGGGAGAGTGGAAGTTCATGGAGGATAGGAAGTTTGTAAAGTCTAGTAAGGACTAGGGACTCCTGAAGCTTGGCAAGGGAGGGGAGGAGGGAAGGAGGGAAATGGGGCATATGCACTGTGTATGTACCTAAGGGGGGTTTAAGTAAGGCACTGTATAAAGCACTACTGTCGAAACATAGGCAGTGGTGTAATAAGGCTGAGGGTTAAAGACAATTCTGGATGATTTTTTTTAAAAACACAGTTATGGGAAAATCAATCTATAACATGTCAGTCCCACTTGAAGGCCTCCATTTAAAGAAAGTACATGAATATCATTCAGAGTTAATCAGAAAACACAGTACCTGCTGGTCATCAGGTGTCCATATTCCACAGGTGATCTGACTCTCGAGGTTAATTTCCGAGGACCAGTGTCTCTGTCCACTAACTGAGCCAACCAAAACAAAGCCATCCCGGTATGAGATGAGTGCTTGTGTCCCATCATGGCTCCAAGTAAAATCACTCACCTTAAAGGAAAAAAATAAGACATGACTCTCTCTTGCTGGGTTATAGAAACATAGAAATTGTCAGCAGATAAGGACCGCTAGGCCCATCCAGTCTGCCCATAAGCCCTATACTTGTTTATGACCTCTGACCCTATCTGGCCAGTGTCCCCCCCCACCAGTAAGATTCCCTTATGACTGTCCTAGGCATGATTAACTCCCTCCACAGTGCTCATTGCCACCACTTCCTGTGGCAGACTATTCCATGTGTCCACCACTCTCTCTGTGAAGAAAAACTTTTCACATTCCCACTTAGCCTGCCACCTTAAAATTTCATATCATTCCCCCTCGTTCTTGTACTCCTCCTGTATTGGAAGATGTCTCCCACTGCATCTTGTTAATGCTCTTATGGTACTTGAATGTTTCTATTATGTCCCACCACTCGCTCCTCTCCTTCAGCGAGAGCATATTGAGGTCCTTTAATCTCTCCTCATAAGTTTTATGGTGAAGCTCTGTACCATCTTAGTTGCCCTCTTCTAGCTGCCTCCATCCTGTCAATGTCCTTACGAAGATGCGTCCTTCAGAACTGCACACAGTACTCTAGGTGAGGCCTGACCACTGTTTTATACAATGGCATCACCGCCTCCCTCCTTCCATTAGTGATACCTCTGTCTATTCACCCCAACATGCTACTGGCCATCCCTGCGGTCTTTGTACTCTGCTTAGACATCTTCAGGTCATCTGAAATAATAACCCCAGGTCTCTTTCTTCCTTGGTGATTGTCAGCAACCCCCCACCCCCCCAATCCTGTAGCTCTCCTAGGGTTCCTTTGTCCCAGGTGCATAATTTTGCACTTTTTGAATTAAACATCAGTTGCCACGCCTCAGACCATTTTTCACGCTTCCCCAGGTCCCTCCTCATTTTATCCACCCCCTTTGCAGTATCTACCCTGTTGCAGCTCTTGGTGTCATCTGCAAACAGGTAGACCTTTCCCTCCAGCCCTTTCGCAATGTCACTAATGAAAACACTGAAACAGGACTGGCCCAAGGACTGATCCCTGAGGTACCCCGCTTGTCACTCCCCTCTCTCTGGATTGAATCCCATTTACCACCACCTTCTGCTTCCTGTCCGTTAGCCAGTTCCTAATCCAGTTTACCACCTTGTGCCCCATGCCCAGACTACCCATCCTATTAACCAGCTGCTTATGTGGCATGGTGTCGAAGGCCTTGCTTAAATCAAAGTAGGCGACGTCCACAGCTCCCCCCCCCACCACCATTTACTTCCTTCATCACCCAGTCAAAGATCTGACTGACACGATCTACCTGCTGTGAATCTATGTTGCGTTGGATCCTGGGTACCACTGGATTCCAGGTGTACCACTATTCTTTCTTTGAGCAGTACCTCCATCATCTTCCCCACTACCAAGGTGATGCTGACTGGCCTATAGTTCCCTGCCTCCTCCCTTCTACCAGATTTGTGTAGAGGGACCACATATGCCCTCTTCCAGTCTTCTGGAACCACTCCCGTATTGAGTGACTCGGTGAACAAGGCTGCCAGAGGCACTGCTAGCTCTCTTCACAACTCCCTTAATATCCCTGGGTGCATACCATCTGGCCCCACTGCTTTGTACACCTTCAGTTTTGTGAGCTCCTCCAGGACTCTCTCCACGGTGAATGGACTGGTGTCCACCTCCCTCCCCCCCTTTGCATCTGTTGCTCAGCTGTGGTCCCTGACCCTCCCCCCTTCAATGAATACTGAACAGAAGTATTTGTTTAGTATTTCCGCCTTTTCCAGGTCTCCCTGCTTATACTCCCCTTCATCCCCTTTGAGCCTCAGAATCCCCCACTTGTGTTTCTTCTTTGCTGATGTACCTATAGAATGTCTTGTCCCCTTTTTTCATAGACTGTGCTAATCCTTCCTCAGTTTGCGCCTTTGCTCTCCTAACAGCCTTCCCTGCTTCCCTTAGACACTCTAGGTACACCTCCCTGCCCTCCTCCCTTGGGTCTCCTTATATTTCCTGAAACCCGCCCTTTTATCCCTTACTTTGGGTTAACTATAAACATCCACCATTTCTATACCCCCCCCCCCCCTAAAAAAATCTGGGCCTTCACTGACTAAAGCGTGCAAAGGTATTAGGGTTACAGATGCTTTTTGTTTATCAAACATTTCAAAGTAAATGGAGCATCTCAAAAATCTAAAGTTTTTATACTATATTCCAAAATGTGAGTTATGCCACAAGACAAGAAAACACCCAGGACCTAGTTAGTGTCTTAGCATATGTAAAAATACAGATCTCAAGCCTTAGGAACTAGCTTTTTATTATTTTTTAGAGCATATCAACAAAGCAGCGTTTAAAATGAATTAAATATTACGTAAAGTGCACATACATACTAAAGCGGATGAGACATGCCAATAAAGAACATTAGTGAGAAAAATTACATAAACTGCTCTAGAAATTCTGCATGTCCCCATCTCGAGTGTGTTTTAATGCCTGGCATGTCTGTGAGGGGAAGTGATTTGTTTTAGGAGGTGTCAGATCTTTTTCACACAACATGTGTAGGCACCAACTTTGACACAAAATTGACAAAGAAAGGTAAAAGGTCACAATCAGTGGTCTGACAGCTCAGCTAACACAGCACCTGAATGATACTCCGGGGCCTATTTCAGTTCACAGTATTTCTTTCTCATTACAATGTGTCCTTTATAACTCAACGTGTTGGTTCTCCCTTACTGTCTGATAATGTACCTTTGGGGAAGACAGCTTTTCAGTCTCTGTATCTTTTTACTCTCTTCTTGAAGACATTTGCAAGGCAGACTTTCTTAGCTGTAGCGAAAGAAAATGAACCCTTTCTCATTCTTAGACTTATTTTTCTTTGGAAAAATCACTGGGATGTGGTGCTTTAGTTAACTTTTTTTTTTTGCTTACATGTTTCTACTACTCTGCTACAGTGCAGGAGCTCTTTCCATTAGGGTTCAACTATGCAATCTCCATTATGAAAGAAGCTATGGAAACATGAGGTTGTGGGATACCAATAAAGCTACAAGTGACAGGTGGTAACTGCTCTAGTTTCTCCTACAAACTGCCTACTTGGATAAGAAATGCTCTGCATATAGTCATTTCAGTGGGTGTGAACCTGACAAACATAAAAACAGCGTGGTACTGAATGGGACCAGATAAGGACCTACTGGGATCATGTAACAATTCAGCCCCAATCACTGCCAACTGCTGAAACATGCTACACTTAGTAGCCATACTCTGAAGGAAAAAGTTAAATTTAACTTTTAACATATCTGCCTTTATGTATGAAGACCACCACGCAGGTGGTCAAAGCACCGGGCTGTCTGTATACTGCCTTTGTTGCACAGCTTGTTTTGTCACAACATAAGAAGCGGGCAGATGTTAAAAGGTTAAATGTTGGCATGGGGGCACTATGAAGTACGATACTAATCAGATGCATTGCCTTACCACTCTGCAGATCAGGAGCATTAAAATCATAAAAACTGGTTTATTTTACTGGCAAATCGACTTTTACTTGACAGCATCGAGTACATCTCAACAAGCTGCAAAGCAAAGTATGAAATTAGCCTCGTGGACTGGCAAAATGAATGAAAAGTGAGCAGCTCCAAACCTCTGCCGCAACCAGAGTCTGGCAGCATCGACCAAGGATTCAGCACCTGGGACAGATACAACATGGTGATCGCCACAACTGTCAATGCAAGTGATTGATACTAAAATTAAAACTATCCTGCAATGAATGGGACAGCAAGACTTAAAAATTGAGGTCGCCACAAACACGGCAACCTCTGCTGAAGATAAAGCAACCCAACACCCTGCCGCTTCAAGTAAGCTCACACAAGAGAATACACAGTTGCATTATCAGCTGCAGGACCTAGAAATCACAAATCAGGCCTCCAGTGTCTGGCAGGTGGGTCTGCCACAGGGCAGTGAAGGGGACAATCTCCTTCAGTTTCTCAAGGACTGGCTCCTGGGGGGCCCTACACTTGGAGCAGGAGAATTCAGCATAGTCATTCTGTAGGGCCCACAGAATCTCTTCAATCATTACAGAGGTCGAGACAGATTTGCCGAGAACAGTCTTGCTGGTGATGGCAGGAGTGGTGATGAGGGATCAAATCAAAGACAACACAGGCCATCAGTGATCCATACTACATGTCTTCCCAGATCGCTCTTATGCCACTCAGGCCTGTCGTTAAAAATTCGATGTGGTGAGGGCCAAACTGAGCAGCTTCGGAGTTGTCTACTTCCTGTTAATATCAGCTGCCTAAGAATCCACTGTGGAGGTTACTATAGCCCACCTATGGCTGGGTTACTCAGGTCTTCCTCCCCTCTCAGGGTGGTGTGTGTGTCATTCTGTTCGTTTTGGTCATGCCTCTGCCCATGGGTGGAGCCTCTGTGGGTCTGGGCCCTGCACTTTATTTATTTAACGGTAACTGGATGATGTGCTACTAACCACCCTTTCTGCCCCAGCCTAGCACCTCTGGACCTGGAGTTTGTCTGCAAGAAGGCCTGATGTCAACGTAGCCAGCTGTCAGTAAGGACTAAACTGTTTACTTGTGGGACTGGTCATGTTGCTGCTGTTGTTACCACCGCCTCCAATTTTAACATCAGGTACCCCTAGAAATGGGATGGGGGCTTACAGAGGGCATACATATCAGTTCACAGATGCCATCAATGCTGGAAAATGGGAAGAGGCTACTGCATGGGAATTCTAGACAGCATGGGGTAGGAAAAAGTGGAGCCGGATGACAAAACCCGAACTACAGTCATGAGGCAAGTATTGGCCAAGGGTACAACAGATACTTTATCACACCGTACGTTTTCAGGTGTTCTATGTTTTTTGCTGGGATGATTTTAATTTTCCATAAGTACCACTTAAAACTGCTGCTTTCAGTACTATTGGGAGAGTGTAAAGGATGGTATATATATTTTCACCAATGTAAGTGGAGGACTAAGGACACCCTTAGTTATAAAGCGTGATGCTACGCAACCTACATGGCAGTTCTACGAGGTAGTTGCACATGCTGTGCTACGCTGAACTACAGCAGCAGTGATGATGTGGCATAAACAAACCCACTCACTCCTCTTTAAAGGGACACTATCTACTTTCAGTACTTGTCCTCAATACACTGTAGCATGTGTGCAGACGGCATTAGTAAGTAACAGAATGCCATCATGCTACAGGATCACAGTAAGAATTCAGGTTTTCTGGTTAAGGAATAAAAACTTGAGTGGATCATCTCGAAGTCTGCTGTCCAATGCTCCTGCATGTCCCTGAGTGTGACGGCATGCCAAGCTGCAGGTAAACTCATTCATGAGCAAGTCTGACATTTTTTGAGGGATGTGAGATAAATACTGTGCCTAACCGTACATTTTCTGCTGATTTTAGTAAAGTGGGTCTTTTCTGGAAACAAGGGCTGTAACCTGATTTTTTTATTTCTTTTTAACATGTATACTGAAACTGTGACTTTAGACATGCACATTAGAATCTGCATGCTTATAGTCACGGTTTCAATATTCAGCATATAAAACAAAATGGGCTAGAGTGCTCGGTTCAAAGAAAACCCACTTCATGAAAATCAGCAGAAAAGTGCTAATGAGCACAGTATTCATCTCACATGCACCCTAAAAATTTCCAATTCACTATGAATGAGTTTACTACTGATGCACCATAGCACTACACAGGGGCGTCGCGGGGCATCCAGCTAGCTTTCGACTTCAAGGTAGTCTGCTCAAGTTTTTATTTTTAACTGAAGAACAGAAAAATGAATTCTTACAGTAACCCTGTAGCATGATGGCATTCTGCTGCTTACCAAGGAAAACTCCACACATGCTACAGTGCATTTAGGAGAAGGACCGAAAAGTGGAAAGTGTCCCTTTAAATTAAAACAAGAATTGGGGTGGGCAAAAAAAAAAAACAATTCTTCTAAAAAAATAAAAACGCTATTTTGGCTTTTGTCACATGGTATTTTTCAGTTTTACGGCTTCTCTGGTAGTGTTAACTAGCATAGTTGCCTGTCATGTCCCTTACATTCAGTATTCTGGAACACCTTACATCAGGGTCCTTAGTCCTCCACTTACGTCGTGTCTCCCCCAGGCTGCATCACAGACTGTAATGCTGGACTACAATATATCCTCATGGTGGACTATATATGGTAGTAATTGTGCTGCTGAACAATATTATGCTAGACTGGACATAATGGGGCTCCTTGCATTGCCAAGTGAGCTGCGGTAAGGGCTTAAAGATCGGATTCAGCTCAATGTAACAATCCTTTTTATCCTCTTTATTTGGCAGCGGGTCGTTTATAATATTTGCCTGTAACTTGATGTTTTATTTACTGATAGTTAAATAAGGCAGCACACTATTATGGGTTCGCGTTTGCAAATAACATAAGATTTGTATTTTTTTTTTTTTTTTTGTCTACCCCTGAACCGCCCCCATCTGCCCTATCATGCATCCAGCCCATCATCTGTCCTCCGAGGACTTACCTCTTCCCAGTGTTCCTCCATGGCTTGGCCCTCCAGGGTGGGGCCTTTTGGGATGGAGGGGGCGCAACCCCCGGCAGACTTTCACTCGGTTTCTGAGGAGTGCCATGGGTTGAATGATGCAGGACCTGTGGTCCACAGTGGGCGGCATACTGCAGCGGTCTGGTATTGAACTCCTGTTTTTGTCCCTGGAAGATGTGGCTTACGCTGTCGTCCAAGGTGCACATGCTGTGCCATGCCTCTCCTAGCCTTCTGAACTTGGGCTGTGGCCTCCCCCCCAGCCTGACTTCGCTAGGGAGCTAGTTGTGTGCAGGGCTCTAACCCCCCAGAGGAGAACAGTCCTTTGGACACTTAGCCATCCTCCCACCAGTTGTCCCTCTGAACAACTGGGGCTCGCTTCCAAATCCATGTCATCAGCATCGCAAGCAGTAGTGCTGTGACTGAACCAGCAAGGTAATGTACATTTTAATTATTACTTATATCTAACCCTGTTCTCCATTCTGTATGATGTGGTACTGAGGAGCTAACCATTCTTGGAATTTTATTATGTTTGGTAAGGTGTCAAATTAATACTAGTTTGTTGAATTCACCTAATGTTTGGACTACAATATTTTGCACTGACTGACTCATTCTTGCAGGGTACAGCAATTCTGAGACATGTATGGACAATGATATATATATATATATATTTAAAATGTTTCACCAGGTAAACATACAGATGTACAAAAACAATTCATTTATAGATGAGACCTGTGGGGAAGGCAAGGGGAACAGACACCATACACAGCAAATCAAAATACCTAATATAATATATAATATATCGAAGTATAATAAAATCAACAATTACACACTATCTGATTAGATATAACAGCATGAAGAAACATCTGACATACACAGAGCATCCCCACTTCAGAGACCAGGTACAATCACAGTAGGACATGGTCAATTTTTGAGTAGCTGTTTAGCAGCAGAAACACTAGACAGAAAACTATTGCCTAAGTTAAGGTTGTTCCACATTTGAGGAAGACAGAAATTGAAAGCAAGTTGTCCAGTGGTCAGTTTCCTATGTGGGAAGGATAAACCTACTGCCAGCACAGGAGTGAAGATGGCGGCCAGGAGGGGGAGGAGAGGGAAGGAGGGAGCACAAATAGTTTGGGAGCTTGTTAAGTAAATACCTGAATCCAAACAGAGCCAAGTACTGCACACATTTATCTTGCAGTGCGAGCCAACCCAATCGGTCGTACAGTGTTCAATTATGGGTGCAAGCAGAGGCTCGTAAGATAAATCAGCAGAGGGTGTTGTACAGGGTATCAAGTTCTGATAAGCGGCATTTTGGGGCAGCGTCATGGAATACATCACCGAAGTTACTGACTAGCGAAGTCAGTCAATAACTGATGGGATTAGCCTTTTAACCAAGCATTTGCTTAATCCCAAAGACAGGCAATCTCCAACTCTGTTGAGGGGCTTTCTGTGTGATTTTGAGACCAGTGCTTGGACATGCAAGGAAAAGTCAAGAGTTTTGTCCAGAATGTCCCCGAAGTATTTGTACTGAGATATGCAGGTTAGGGAGGTACGATCAGTTAGATCAGGAGCAGTAGCTAGAGATTTTTTGGTGCCAAAGAGCATGGATACAGTTTTAGATTGATTCAGGGTCAGGCAATTAGTATTGAACCAGATATAGTTTTGGAAATTCCCCTTAAGACAAAGGAAAGGCAAGGCAAATTTTATTTAAAAAGACGCCCCATCCGGGAGGCTCTGGGCACGGAACACAATCAAATCAATTACAAAAATAAAACCAACAATGTTATGAACATTATAATAAATATAACTTAATCCTTAATCCGCAAGTCAGATTGTCTACATAATACTAGTACTGTCTCTAGTGGATGGATCCCTTTTCTGTAACTCCTAATGTCTTATATGAATTATGATGTATGCTACTGTTTTCTTATGAAACAAATAAAATAAAAAAGCTGGCATGATTTTTATCATGTGTGAAGGAAGGTAAATCAAAAGTTCAATTTAACTTTTTTCCTTAGAAGTACATCTTCTAAAAAAATACCATGTTTCACTAGTCATCAAGAAGTGGAGTTGGACTGCAGAGTGATCTCAACAGGACTCAATCCAGTCCCATTTAATGCATTTACGCTCCAGATTACTGAAAACAAATACTGTTAAGAAAGATTGCTCCTAAAGGGGCCAATCATGGTGCAACCACTGGTGCAACTGCTCGTGGTCAGGGTTACAGGACAGGCTGGATGAAACTCAGGCCTTTTCCTACTGTAGCAGACTATGTTTCTGTGAAAATGGTACGCCTTGGAAATCCTCTTCTAATATAAAGCAGACTACTGTAATCTAATAGATAAACAGTACTTACAAAAGTCACATCAGAGTTTCCCCAAATATGTTGACATTAGTTGGTAATCAAACTGATCACTGAGCAAAATCATTAAGTTTTGAATAAAAACTAGAGAGATGTGAACCAGCCCGTTGGCACAGCAGTATTCTCATCACTTGTGGTGACAGTAACCCACATTCAGAACAAGCGCAGATTGTCGGGGTACAGCCTGGGGAGGAAGGATTGTGCATCTCACCGACTGCTCTCCTTCCTCGGGGAGAGAGAGATGAGACTCTTGTTGCGGGACTGCTGCCTAGTAGAGACCAGGTGACAGCACAGCCAGGGGCATATGCAAGGGGAGGGGCTGTTGGGTCATGTTCTGGCATGTATGCATGCCACAGCACACCTATGCCATCCTATGCAGCACACTTGGGAAGAAACAGAGGAAAATGGATACATTTCTTTATGCTGGCACTCCCCACAGGCTCTGGCACAACTAACATGGTTGGTTACCTACCACATTGTCATCCTGGGTAAGTGGTGATAGGCAGAGTGGAACTATGGAGGATTTTATTTATTTTTTTATTTTCATCTTTTTGGCCGCCGCCCACAACGGAACCCTTGGTCTGGTCATGGACCCCTACCGCCTCACCCCCACATGAGCCGTACTTCCAATACCCCCTGGCTTTCCCCCCAGGGTGGGGATGTGGCACCTAGCCCATAGTGCCGCGGACGACGGGATAGGTCAGGAGTCAGCCTGGGGGCAATGAAGGCGGCGAGGCGGACATCATCAAGGCGACGGGCGGCTGTGTTTTTTTCTCACTGTAAGGAGGGGGGGGCGGGAACGTACAATGATGACCTGCGTCCATTCCACACCCTGAATGTACTGGGCCCAGTCGCTTGTGGTACCCCAGGCCTCCGCCAGGGGTCAGTCATGCGCTGAACACACTCCTCCCCCCGGAGAAGGAGAGCAGTCCACGGGATGCTCCATTCTTCTCCCCCCAGCTGGCCCTCTGACGCCCTGGGTCTGTTCCCGAACCCGGTTTGCCGGCGTCGCAAGCGGTAATCCAACCACTGCGCTGATGGGCCAGTGGGAACTATGGAGGATTTTAAAGACAAGAAGGGCAATTTAGAACTGGATCCTGAAAGTAATATAGAGGCAGTGGTGGCTATGGAGAACAAGAGTGATGGGATCACACTTCTTGGTGCACATGAAGAGGCAGGCAACAATGTTCTAGACATACTTAAGTCTCGATAGTTCAGATTTAGGTAAACCAAAAAGAAGAGTGATCCAGTAATCAAAAAGAGACCCCAAACCATGGCTGAGGCTCTCAGCAGAGGAGAAATCTAGACAGTGGCAGACGCAGGAGATGTCACAGAAGTAGTAGTACACAGATTCGCAAACACAGGAGATCTGGGAAGAAATGAGAGTTGAGGGTCAGAGAAATCTTTGGCGGCACCCATGGCAGACCTATTTAATGAATCACTAGCAACAGGTGTTGTACAAATAGAATGGAGATGGCAGATGTAGTCCCCCTACAAAAAGTGAGGACAGAGAGAGTCCAGATAGTTATAGGCCAGAAATCCTAACATCCACAGAAGGCAAAGTTTTAATTCAGTGCCCCATAGGATGCTAGTGAAGACATTAGGGGACCTAGGATTTGAGGATGAGTTTATCAAGTCTGATTGGGAACTGGATGACACGTAGAACTCAAACAGAGTAGTAATGAACAGAAAGTTCCCTAGTACTGAACAGAAAGTTTCCTGAAGTCAGAGAAGTGACTAGTGGGATGCCGCAGGGGTCTGTCCTGGTGCCACTACTATTTTAACATGTACAGTATATAAGTGACACAGTGGTGAGGGATATAAGGAGGAAGACAGTCTGTTTGCATGCGACATAAAGCTCTGTGGGAAATTTGACAGTGAGGAGAGAACTGGCAGCACGAAAAAGGAGGAGAGAGAAAGGATGCAGAGATGGACTAGTAAAAGTGCTCCAGTATTTGGCAACTGAAATTCAATGCCCCCAAAATGTAAAGTAATGCACACTGGCTGCATAAATCCACAAATGGAATATTGCATCAATGGGTTAAAAGTGGAGCACTCAAAGGAGGAAAGGGACCTTGGAGCGATAATTAACTATAGTCTAAAAACCTCTTCCCAATGCGGTAAAGCGTACAGGATGGCTAATAGGACGTTGGGATGCATCAGGCAAAGGGTCACCAGTTGTAGGAAGGCTATACTGACACTCTACAGGTCACTGGTTAGACCTCACCTGGTAGACTATGTACAGTTCTGAAGCCCTCATCTGAGGAAGAACAGAGGTAGGTTGGAAACTATATAGTAAAAGGCAACAGACGATCCGGGAGTCAGGCAGCAGGGAAGGTCTTATGATGAGAGATTGGAAACTCTCATTATGTATTCAATACAAGATATAGTTACATAGTAGTTGTCCGTAGAAACAGACCTCCAAGTCCATCCAGTCTGCCCTGGTTTAGCTTTAAGAAAAGTCTTACTTACTTCCATCAGATCCTGCTGAACCCGTTTCCATTCTTCCCCTCTGTCCTAGTCTCACTAGTCCCATGTATCTATTCCATGCATGCTTGAATGCCCACACGGTTTTGGCCCCCACCACTTCATCTGGCCCTGTTCCAGGGTTCAGTTGCCCTCCCCGTGAAGAAGTACTTCCTCACACTGCCTCCGAGTCTCCCCATCTTGCCGCATATCGTGATCCCTAGTCCTTGTGCTCATTCTTTTCTGTAGATAGCTGGTCTCTCCTACCTTATTTATTCCACTGGCACACTAGAATGTTTCTGTCATGTCCTCCCGTCCCTTCTTACCTCCAGTGAGTACATATCTAATTCCCTGAGCCTTTTCTCATAATTTTTTTGATGCATGCCCTGGACCATTTTGGTAGCTCTTCTCTGCACTGCCTCCACCTGGTTGATATCTTTTCTGAGATGGGGCCTCCAGAACTGGACACAGTATTTGAAGTGTGGCCTCACCAGTGACCTATATAGGGGCAAAATTACTTCCCTCTTTCTACTTGTTATTCCTCTCCCAATGCATCCCAGCATCCTGCTTACCTTACCAAGATGGGAGGGAGAAGAGGGACCTGGTCCTCTTCACTAGTTCCAACGATACTGAAAATATCAATCAGCATCTGTACAAGTGCCTACAGTCTGACATAACTGGTTGATTGTAAATAAATTGCTTTTGAACACTGCTAGAACACAATCCATGCTTTTTGGCACATCCACTAAAGATTTCCCTGTCCTCCTATATACTGCTCATCAGGATGGAGCTCTGGTCCTCACCAACACCTCTTTCACCTGCCTTAGTGTCACCACTGACCCCTCACTTACTCACCTCAGGTGACGGGTGTCTGTAAAGCTGTTAATTCTTTGCTGGGTGTCTCATTTAAAGTCAGTCAAAACCTTATTCAAAGCTCAACTGGCCATTGTTCATGGGATGCTATTCCCCAAACTCCTCTATCGGACCCCTGTATTCTCGGCTGCTTCCAAATCTATCCTTCATAGGTGGGATGTCACATATAATAATATCTGCCAATTTGCACTGGCAACCCACCGACTTACCTATCATTGTTCCCTGCATGCCAAGCTTGGTTGACTACCCCCTTCATCTTTACGTGACTACACACTTGGTGGCGTAATCTACAGTACTTTGCACACTCCTCTTTCTTCATTCATGGCTTCTCTCCTTATGCCTGCTTGTAGTATATACGCCCGAGGACTGGTGAGCATGCCATCTTGTCTGCCTCGAAACCTTGCACGAAGATAGCTGAAACTTCATTTGCTAATGCTGCTCCAAGGTTATGAAACTCAATCCCTTCTGAACTTCGTCAATACCCCTCTGTTGCCTTGTTCCACAGCAGGTATCGTGAATATCTGCTTAACACAGTTAAATGCTCTTGCCCTCAAGGTTTGTTGGCACCGTCTTGTAGATAACTGATGTGTCATAAATACCGCTTTATCAATGTATTTATGTGACTCATGTGAAATGTATATACAGTATTATGCGTCATATCATTCCTGAAGTGATTTGTGACTGTTACCTGCCATGTAGTGACTGTACTCATCTCTCTGTAGTCCCTGTATATTGCAATACATTTATTGTCATTTGTTTGTAACCTCCCAGGTCGTGCCTGAAAACAGGTATTTGACTGTCTTGTGCAGATTCTGCTGACAGAGCAGAGTAAAAGCACCTAGCTTTACCTTAAAAGTATATTTCTATTTATTTGTATTTCTACTTATACTGAAAGCAGCAAGGTAAGTGGGGACAGAAAAGAGATTTCTACGCAGTGTTTCGGCACTTTGAAACTTGTCTTTAAAAATGTAACAGGTTAACGTCATACACACTATTGAGTGACTGCTGAGATATGGAGGAAATCTGCCAGTATTTAATGGATTTTAGAGGATACTACCTCATGTACTTGTGCTGTTAAAATTGCTTCTATATGTATGTTTCACCTATGTGACCCCTGTGATGTTCTCATCTGTTTATTAAATATTACTAAAAAAAAAAAAAGTTTTAAAAAAACTAACAGATGGTGTTGGGGAAATTGGCTCAGGAGATTAATCTTGGGGCTGAGTAGACTCACGTAGCCCTGTGAATCAGGTGCGTAATTTGGGGAAGGGGGGGTTGGAACAGGTAACTGGTGAAGCGAAGCAGGGGACTCTGCTGGTTGAGCAAGATAAGGCACTTGCTCACTTACTGTGTAACAGTCACTTCTGGGAAGGGCAGGAGGTAGGCCAAAACTGGGTATAGGTGCAACATCCTATCTATGGTAGGAGTATAAAGAGATTTAAACAAGGCCAAGGGGAACATAAATAGAAATGAAAAAAGGGGAAAACTAGAAACACCCTATCAGGGTAAGGGTACAAATGTATTTCCAGGTAACACAGGGAGAAATGAAGTTGAGAATGCTAGGAGTGGTGTATTGCAGTGGCTGTGGAGTGGCAGTTTTCAGAGACATTCTGGAGATTGTGGTGCTGCCCCATCTGCACACAGCTCTCTCAGTTGAGAGAGGAGGTCTATAAGCGGCCAGACCCCATCCTGAAGGGACTTGTAAATCTGAAGGCGGACAAAGCAATGGGAACAGACAGGGTGCACCCAAGGATACCGAAAGAGCTCAGGAGGTACTGGCTGCATGTCTGACAATCCTATTTAATAGCTCACTGAGTGAATCCAGAGGACTGAAGGAGGGCAGATGTAATCCCATTCACAAAAGTTGTAGCAGGGAGGAGGCTGGCAATTATAGGCCAGTCTGTCTGACAGCGGTGTTGGGAAAGTTAGTGTAACCAATGCTGAGAGAAAGGATTATGGAGTATATTAATTACAATGGGTTACAAAACCCAAGGTAGCATGGCTTGGGTAGGGGAAGGGGGGTCATGTCAAATGAATCTGATAGATTTGTTTGACTGGGTAACAAAGGAATTAGATCAGGGTTAAGCGGTGGACCTGGCCTACCTAGATTTCAGCAAGGCTTTCAACACCATTCCACACAGGAGACTGGTAAGAAAGCTGAGTAGCGGGTCCAAAGGTGGCAAAACTGGATAAGAAATTGGTTTGGGGACAAGCAACAGAGGGTGGTGGTAACAGAGTTCACTCCGAGGAAGGGAGGACATTCACCGGTGTGCCTCAGGGATCATTGCTGGGACTGGTCCTCTTTAATGTATTTATAAGTAACATTGTAGAGGAGCTGGAAGGGAAGGTGTGCTTCTTTGTGGATGACACCAACATCTGCACTAGGGTGGACACTCAAGGGAGGGTGGAAAGGATGAGCAGAGATCTGAGAAATCTAGAGGAGTGGTCAAGGATATGGCAGCTGGATTTCAATGCGAAAAAGTGCAGAATCATGCACCCAGGGCACAGAAACCCAGAGGTGGAATACAAAATGGGTGGTGTGATATCGACAACTACCAAGCAGGAAAGAAACCTGGGGGTAATTATATCTGATGACATAAAGTGGCCAGGCAGTGAGACAAGGCAGTCGGAAGGGCCAGTGTGATGCTGGAGTGCACAGGGAGGGGTATCACCAGCAGAAAGAGGGAGATGGTGTTGCCTCTATATAGATCGCTGGTAAGACTCTACCTAGAGTACTGTGTCCAGTTCTGGAGACCACGTCTCCGGAAAGGTATACACAGAGTGGAGGCGGTCCACAGGAGAGCAACTAAAACGGTGCAGGTTCTGCATCAAAAGCCCAATGAGGAGAGGCTAAAGGAAGTCGATATGTACACCCTGGAAGAGAGGATGGAGAAGGGGGATAGAACAGAGACCTTTAAATACCTCATGGGGGGGCAAACAAGGTACAGGAGGGAAGTATTTTTCAGGAAAAAAGGTGCTCAAGAACAAGGGGACAAGCTATGAAGCTGGAGGGGGGGTAGATTTAGGATAGATGTCAGAAAGTACTTCTTCATGGAAAGAGTGGTGGATTCCTGGAACAAACCTTCTAGCAGAGTGGTCAGGGTGAAAACAGTGATGGGGTTCAAGAATGCATGGGATAGATATAACGGAATCATAGTGGAAAGGAAGTGGGGAAGGGAGAAAGAGCTGTAGATCAAGTACGGTCTTAATTGATAATGCAGCTAGGAAGAAAATGGGGAGACTGAGTGGGACAAGCGGTTCTTATCTGCCGTCAAATTCTTTGTTTCCATGTTGCAGTTACCTGGCAGATAAAAACGAAAAAATAAATAAATGACGAAAACGTAACATGGTGAATTCCGCACAGGGAAGAGTCAACAGCAACAGCTCCACACCCAACGTGGGGCTGGTCCCAATTTGCAGTTTGTGTGTGAAAACATTCATTCATTTATTTATTTATTTAGTTTACTGTTTACAACAGTATAGTAGATTGTACCAGATGACTTGCAAGCTGACATTTTCTATAACTACAAATCCCAGCACCCCCTGCAGCATACATAGATACATAGATGTTGTCGGCAGATAAGGGCCTTTGGCCCACCTAGTCTGCCCCTTAGTGTTAACTAACCATGCTCCTTCAAACTTTACTGGAACAAGGTTGTACCCCTCCTCCGATTACCAGTATCCCCCTATGCCTATCCCACGCGTTCTTAAATCCTGTGATCATTTCTGCTCCCACCACTTCCTCTGGCAGACTGTTCCATTTGTCCACCACCCTCTCCGTGAAGAAGTACTTCTTCACCTTCCCACTGAACCTCCCTCCAGCGTCATCCCATGTCCCCTTGTTCTCGAGCATCATTTTCTTTCCAAAATTTTATTTTTCTGCACTTTATTCCTCCCCGTGAGGTTCTTAAACATCTCAATCATATTGCCCCGTCCCTCCTATCCTCTAGGAAGTACATATTAAAGTCCTTCAGCCTATCCTCATAGGATTTGTGATGTAATCTCTGCACTATCTTGGTTGCCTTCGTCTGAACCATCTCCACCCTATCTATATCCTTGCTTAGGTAAGGCCTCCAGAACTGGACACAGTATTCGAGGTGCGACCTCACTAATGTCCTTTATAGTGGTGTTATGACCTCCCTTTTCCTGCTGGTGATCCCCTGCCTATGCAGCCCAGCATCCCATTTGCTTCACCTGCCACCTTGTCACATTGCCTACTTACCTTGAGGTCATCAGAGAGGATAACCCCTAGGTCCCTTTCCTGATTGGAGCACTGCATTTCCTAACCCCCCCCCCAGCTGATACATTGTTCCTGGGTTTTTGTGCCCCATGTGCATTATCTTTCACTTTTCTGCGTTAAATCCCAATTGCCAATCCCTTGACCAGTCCTCTAGCTTCTGCAGATCTCTCATCATTCTTTCATTTTTATTAAGTGAGACATAATAGTACAGAATAGAGATTTCGTCAGACTCATACAAGGCTGTACCATCTAAGGAATATATATTCTTTTAGCAGCAAGAAACAAAATCAGTTACTTTTCATATATGTTTCACACCACCACATATATCTAGTACCAAGGCCTTCATCTTTCCACAGCCCTAGGAAGTATAATATATAAGGCAGGCGGCCAGACTCCATCCGTAGATAAGTTGAGTTGTCAAGGGGACCCTTTACTGCACATCCGTTCCTCCCCCCAGTCTAGTAGTAAGGAAGTCGGTTAGTACCCAACCTCTCGGGATAATTCATAGGGACAATCCTTTATTTAACCCCCCCTCCCCCGTCAGGGCACAAACTCCAGGTCTACCAAAGAGGAATACATTACCTATCTACGCCATTTAACTTCAAAAGAGCCATGCTTGTTATGTAATTTAGCGGTAAGGTTTTCCAATTTATATATTTCCAAAATTATTTGGTGCCATTCTTATGTATTATTATTATTTATGCCTGGTTAAATAAAGTGATTGATTGATTTGCTTTTGGTAACCGGGTGAGCACTCTAAATAGCCAAGTGCCTATTTTCAGGTGCGACCCGGGAGATTACAAGGTACGTACATGAACATCAGGCAAATACAAGTGGAGGATTACATTACATAGAATTAGCAC
Source organism: Neoceratodus forsteri (assembly GCA_016271365.2). NCBI lineage: Eukaryota > Metazoa > Chordata > Ceratodontiformes > Ceratodontidae > Neoceratodus > Neoceratodus forsteri. The sequence continues at coordinate 988,095,815 of CM057450.1, forward strand.
AACAGGGACTTTACAAGCATCAGATTTCATCAGGCAAATAGTAGTGAAGAGTTAATACAAAGTGACCAGAACACAGGGACATTGTAAGACAACCACGGAAGGTATAGCGGTGGACATCCATTTGCAGGTAACAGCTTTCCAGGCTGCTAAAATATATAAGGGCAATAGGGTACAGTTCCGTCTTGGTCTGTGGAGAGGATAAATGGAGAGAACTGCTATTTTGGCTAATAGTTCCAGTTCTTCATCCAGGCATTCCCTCAGTTCGCACTGGAGAGTGTACCAAAAGGGTGTTAGTTTAGGGCAGAAGAAAAAATTACTCACCTTAGTAATGTTGTTTCTTCTAATGGAGTCTTGCTGTATTCTGACTATTGCAGTTAGGTCCTGCCTTTCAACTGCCCTGGAGAACAAAGAGTTAACTTTCCATGGTCAGCATGGAACGTTCAGCGCGAGCTCGGTTGAAGCCTCTGTCGTCTGCTGTTTAAACTCCAACCGTCAGATCTTTACGAGCAATACTCACTAGAAGTTCTGTGTGGAAACTGTAAGACTTACACTAGCCAACTGGCAACTAAATTTATTAAAAAGGGTTTTGGTTTCAAAGCAAAGACTCAAGTCAGGAAACCCAAAAAACAAAACACAACACACACCCAAAATAAAGGAGGGTGAAAAAGGGGCACCTCTAGGGTGCCAACACTGCTCCTGCCCACCCACATCCCAAAAACCAGGTTCTGAGAGGGGAGGCGGGGAGGTCAGAATACAGCAAGACTCCATTAGAAGAAACAACATTACTAAGGTGAGTCTTCAAACAACATGAAGTCTTGCTGTATTCTGACTATTGCAGACTACCAAGCAGTACCTCCATGGAGGAGAGGCAGAACCTACTTTGGGAATAGGCTCTGAAGTACTGCTGTGCCAAACCAAGCATCACTCCTAGCCTGGATATCCAGAGAGTAATGCTTGTTGAATGTATGGACTGTTTTCCAGGTGGCTGCTTGACAAATTTCTAAGATAAGAATATCCCTGGCAGCAGCCAGGGAAGAAGCTGTACCTCTAGTAGAGTGAGCCCTCAGGCCTGAGGGTGGTGTTCTACCCAGTTTTTCATAGCAGAATTGTATACAAGAGACAATCCACCTGGCAATAGATCTTTTAGTGGCAGGTTTGCCCTTACCGACCTCTCCATATGTGAGGAACAACTGGAAGGACTCAAACCTGTGACCCTTGGTGCGCTCTATGTAGTAGCTGAGGGCCCTTTTAACATCCAAGCTGTGCAACCTCCTCTCTCCAGAGGAGGAATGGTCAGTGAAGAAAACAGGGAGAGACATATTAAGGTGGAAATCTGAAACCACCTTAGGCAAAAACTTCATGTTAGTTCTTAGGACCACTTTATCTCTATGGAAGGAGATGAAATCAGGCTCCACTGACAAGGCTTGCAATTCACTGATACGCCTGGCAGAGGTAATGGCTACCAAAAACACAGTTTTCCAAGTCAAGTACTTAAGCTCTGCAGAGGACAAAGGCTCAAAGGTGGTTGCATAAGCTGAGCAATGCAAACATTAAGGTCCCAAGCAGGAGCAGGGTCCCTAAAGGGGGGATTGGTGTGCAGCAATCCCTTGAAGAACTTACAAAACACAGGATGGGCTGACAGAGGAGAGGGCTTGCCTACTGACAAGAAGGCAGAAACAGCTGCCAGATGCACTTTAAATGTAGCTGGCCTAAGTCCCAAGCCATTAAGATGAACCATATAGTCCAGGACTGTAGGCAACCCAGCAAATTCTGGAGAAATATGCTTATTAGAACACCAAATAGTGAACTTTTCCATTTGGAGTTGTAAGCCTTTCTGGTGGAAGGCTTTCGAGAAGCCTTAAGGTTATCCAGAACCCCTTGAGAAAGGTGTAAATCAGCAAACTCTAACTCTTCAAGAGCCATGCCTCGAGACTGAGAGATTTGAGGTTCGGATACCAAATCCTCCCTGAGAGGATGTCAGCAGGTTGTAATTCCTGGGAAGAGACAGGGGAAGGTAGACTGTTAAGGACAGCAACAGTGGGTACTAGGGCTGTCTGGCCCAGTCTGGAGCAATCAGAATCACTTTGCATGGTTGAGACCTGATCTTGACTAGCACTCTGAACAGGAGAGGGAAGGGGGGGGGAAGCATACAGGAACTTCCCTTCTCAATTCAGGATCAGAGCATGCAGGGGGACTGAGCCCAAGACTGGGGGTCTGCAACAAAAGAGAGGGAGTTGGTGAGTGTCTGGGGCTGCAAAAAGATCTATCTGTGGAGTGCCCCATCTCGAGAAAATCACATCCAAAACTAGGGGATCTAGGGTCCATTCATGATGGCCCTGGGATATCCTGCTGAGAGCATCTGCTAGGACATTGTCCTTCCCTGGGAGGTGAACTGCTATCAGAGAGGTTTGCAGGGAATAGGCCAGAGACCACAACTTCATTGCTTCTGTGCACAAGGCCGTAGACCGAGTGCCTCCTTGCTTGTTGATGTACCACATTGTGGTGGTATTGTCTGTTCTGATCTGGACCACCTTGTTCTGTACAGATTTGGAAAAGGCTTGCAGTGCCAGAAACACTGCTCTGAGTTCCAAGAGACTGATGTGAAGCAGAGATTCTTGAGGTGACCACAGTCCTTGGGTGGTAAGATCCCCCAAGTTGGTCCCCCAGCCCAGCAGGGAGGCATCTGAGGTGAGTATCACTGAATGAGACTCAGTGACAAAAGGAACTCCCTGTCTCAAATTGTCCTGATCCTGCCACCATTGCAAAGCCTGGATCAGGGTTCGAGTCACTGGGACTAGTTTGGTTAGGGAATCCTTTCTTTGGGACCAGAAGGCTCTTAAGTGGAACTGAATGTCCCTCATCTGGAATCTTGCCCCCTGGACCACTGCTGTAGAGGCTGCCATGTGGCCCAGGAACTGCAAAAATGCCTTGCTGGTCGAGACACCTGAGGGTGAATGAAGAGGCCAGTTCTATAAGGGTCCTTGCCCTGTCCAGGAAAGGAGGCTTTTGCTCTTATTGTATCCAGCTCTGCCCCTATAAAGGTGAGGAGCTGTACTGGCTCGAGAACTGACTTTGGAAGGTTGAGGAGCAATCCTAAGGAAGTGAGCACTTACTGAGTTATTTGCAGATGTGACTTGACTTGGTCTGGAGACTGACCCACTATGAGCCAGTCATCCAACTATGGAAAGATGGAGATCTTTTTCTCCTTAGGAAAGCAACCACTACTGCCAGGCACTTTGTGAACACCCTTGGGGCTGATGTTAGGCCAAAGGGCATTGCTCTGAATTGACAGTGGCCTGAGGGCAACTCGAACCTGAGGTACTTTCTGTGGGAGCACCTGATGGGAATGTGAAAATAGGCATCTTTGAGGTCCAGGGAGGCTAGCCAGTCCCCTGGCCTTAGAGAGGGCAGAATTATTCCCAGAGTCACAATTTTGAATTTTGGTTTTAAAAGGTGCTTGTTCAGATATCTTAGATCCAGGATGGGCCGCCATTCTCCTGTCTTTTTGGGGGTTAGGAAGTACCTGGAGTACAATCCTTTGCCCTTGTGTAGGGTAGGAACCCTTTCTATGGCTCTGAGAGCCAGGTGGGAAGAAACCTCTGCCTCTAGGGCAAGGGTGTCTGATGGATTTGCAGGTGGAAAGGATCTGGTTCTCATCTTGGGAAATTTTTTGAAGCCGAGAACTGTCAAAGACTTCCAGTCCTGGACAAAGTAAGCCAGCCTGCCCCCTACAGGTATTGGAGAATCGGCCCGGGCAGACCCATCAGGGTGTCTGCTTGGCAGGGGCTTTAGGCTGAGGGGTGGAAGCAGGCCTGCTCATTCCCATCTGACTCTCCTCTGAAGAACCCCCTCTGAGCATAAGCAGAAGATGAGGCCTGGGCTTGGTAAAAAAGGCCTTTGAAAAGGCCTGCCCCTGCCCCTGGAATGCTGTCTCTGAGGAGTGGCTTGCCTTTCTTTGGCCTGAGCACTCCTGTAGGTGGTCCTGTACTCGTCCATCTTCTTCATGTAGTTCTCTGTCTGCTCCCCAAACAGAGAATTACCAATGACACTGAAATCCATGGCCTTAGCCTGGGTATTCTGTGATAGGCTAGTACATCTGAGCCAAGCCATCCTCCGAAGGGCCACAGATGTAGCCATGACTCTAGATGAAACATCACTGGAGTCCACAGCAGCATGAAATTGCACCTTGGATGCCTCAATCCCATCCGCAGCCACCTGCTCCAGCTCCTTGGCAAGCTGGTCAGGGCCTGTTTAGCCAGAGCCAGCACAGTGTCCCACCTGGACTTCTGGTATCTAGCTGTGAGGCCATGTAGTTAGCCTGCCTGAGTCCCAAAGATGCTGCCATGTACTGCTTCTCTGCCATGGCATCAATCCTCCTGGAGTCCTTATCTGGGGGGTGTGAAGCCAAGGGAATATTTGCCTTATCACAGGCTGCAGCCTGCACTACTCCAACATGGCTGCATTGCTGGGAAAGGAACTCCGTGTCCGAGCCTGAAAGGGTATACCTCTTGTCCATTCTTCTGTCCACAGGAGGTATGGAATTAGGAGTCTTTAGAATTTTAAATGTCTGGTTCCCAAAAGATTTATGGAGGGGAATTGACAATCTCCTGGACTCTGGGATGTCCATCATCTCAACAAAATCAGGCTCCTCCTGATCCTCCACTGCTTCTTCCATTGGAAGCTGGAGGGTTTCAGCCACTTTCTTGTAAAACATAAAGTGGGAAGGGGACTCAGAAAGCCTAGGAGGAGAAACACCTGAAGGTCTGTCTGGGGAGATGTCCGGGTCAATAGGCACATCCAGACTTTCATAATCACCATCATCATTATCCTCATACTCTCCCTCCTCCTCCTCCGGTTCATAAAATTCTTCTAAAGTATAATCCGGAACCGGGGGAACCGACCGAACCGAGCCCCTGACAGATGGTGCCGGTTCGGCCGGAACTGAAGTTAGCAACTGAACTATCCTTATCGCTTTGGCTATTTCATCAGCGGTCAGAGAAAGGATTTGTGGATCAGAACGGATGATTTTCCCTTCTCTTTCTTTTAACGCGAACCGACTCCTCAGAATCGGCTCTCCTTTTGCCGAAGAAGTTTCACCCTGGTCAGAGGGCACTCCTTCTGGTTGGTAGGAACGAACCAGGCTAGCCATCGGGTCAGCGGACTTCTCGACCTCCCTTTCCCTCAGTCTACCTACTCTCTTATCCAGGGTAGCTTTGGGAAAACTTTTACAAATTTGGCAGTCTGAATCGAGTGGTCAAACCCCAGACAATAAACACAGGTGGTGTGGGGATCAGCCTTAGAAAGGCTTCCCACACACACTACATGTTGAAACCCAGTGGGCCCATTTTTTCTTGGGTTTCTCAGACATGGCCAATCCTATCCAAAACTTACCCTTTTTGGCAATCCGTCAGGCAAGTCACCCCTATCGTTTCTGACCGTGGTTATTGGTCTTGGAAAAACGCACTAACTGCTTTAGAACCGATACGACCGTTACCACACCTAATAAATTCAAAAGTTTTTTAAAACCTAACTGATCGTTCAAACCGAACCAATCCAATGTTTACAAGTTCCACACAGAAACTAAATGCAAAACCTATCTAGTACTCATGGTACCACAGACAGAGACTTAAACCGACAGATTCAGTAGCAGAAATTCGGTAGAAACCGAGTGAAAAAGACGACACTTTAACTGACTTTTTTGAACCGAGCAAAGGAGAAATCTCCGGAGCGACTGTTCAGTGAGGCAGAGTAAAGAATGTGATGGTTGGAGTTTAAACAACAGCAGACAGAGGCTTCAACCGAGCTCGCGCTGAACGTTCCATGCTGGCCATGGTAAGTTAACTCTTTGTTCTCCGGGGCAGTTGAAAGGCAGGACCTAACAGAACACAGCAAGACTTCATGTTGTTTGAATCAGAAAATATGGCCCAGATCCGCTAGGGTGCAGTTGCAACCTCTCCAACAGTGCCCATAGGTGGCCGGAAGGTATTTTGTTAAGATTGCTGGAGAGCAAAAGTATCTAGAGTGAGACTTCCATGCAAATTCCCTCCAAATATGAGAGGAGGAAATTTTAACTACACTCAGAGTTGCATTTTCCCATAATGGGAAGGGGACTTCTAGCTCCAGATCTCTGTTCCATGCTTCTAGAACTGACTGGGAGGAGTCTCCAAGGGACTCTCTCAGTAGTCTGTATATATGGCCGATCAAGTTGTTCCAGGGGTTCCCGTTTAGGGAATCCCGTAAAAAAGCCCATAACATAGGGAGAGGGGTAGGGTGGCTAGCTGTAAAGTCCTTCTGCCGTAAAATATGGTTTGTCACCTGGGTATAGCGAAACATATCCCTGTCAAGATCTCTCATCATTCTGTCCACTCCCTCTGGTGCGTCCATTCTGTTGTAGAGCTTTCTGTCTTCAGCAAATAGGCACATTATTTCTTCTAGGTCTTTCGCAATGTCGCTGATAAAGACACTGAAGAGGATTGGACCCAGTACTGACCCCCTGTGGCACCCCACTGGTCACTTTACCCTCTACAGAGTAACTGCCGTTTACCACTACCCACGGTGTCCTGTTATCCAGCCAATTCTCTTCCCACCTAACCGCCATCTTACCCACTCCTGTGTTCTCCAGCTTGTTTAACAGCCTTCTATGTGGCACAGTATCAAAGGCCTTGCTGAAGTCCAGGTAGACCACATCCATTGCACCCCCCCATCCACCTCTGTGGTCACCCAGTTGAAGAACTCGATGAGGTTGGTCTGGCATGACCACCGTCCAGCAGAACAATGTTGTCTTGGGTCCTGTAGACCACTGGCAACCAGGTGTTCCACTATTCTTTCCTTCAGTAGTTTTTCCATGATCTTTTTCACTACTGAGGTCAGGCTGACTAGTCTGTAGTTCCCTGCTTCCTTCTTGTCACCATTTTTGTAAAGAGGGACTACATTAGCTCTCTTCCAGTATTTGGGTACCTCCCCTGTTTCCAATGACAGGTTGAACAGGGTTATCAAAGATTCCGCCACCACTTCTCTTAGCTCCCTCAGCACCCTGGGGAGAACCCCATCTGGTCCCATTGCCTTTTCAACTCTTACTGCTTCCAGTTCCCTTAGGACCCTTTTCTTCGGAAAATGACTTGTAACCATTTCCGTGGACTTCCTGTCCTTTTCTCCCCAATATCCTGCCCCCTCCTCTGTAAAGACTGAGAATAAGTATCTGTTCAGTATGTCTTATTTCTGATTGTTGTCCTCTATACCACACCCATCACCCCACCAGCCTCACAATCCCCCCTTTGCCTTCCTTTTTTTCCCTGATGTACCTGAAGAAGGGTTTGTCCCCCCCCCTTGCCACTTTTTGGCCTTTACCGTTTTGGCTACTTCCTTCGAAAACCATAATGGTCTCCTTTTTCTCTTCATCTTGCTAATCTGCCTAATACAGAGTTGTGTCGCCATTATTATCCCTGTTTTTATTGCCACTCACTGTACCTCAACCTCCTTTATCTCCCCTATTCCGACCAATGCCTCTTCTAGGTATTTTCCCATTTTTTGAAAATCTTAAAGTCAAGGATTCTTGTCCTTGTGTGACAGGATTCTGCCTCCTCAGTTTCTGAAACCCCCCAGTCCGGTGTTCACTGCTCCCCAGGTGCTCCCTACTGTCACCTGTCACACCGTCCCGTTTGTGAGCACCAAGTCCAGCATCACCTTGTCTCGTGTGGGGTCAATGACAAGCTGTTCAAGGAAAGCTCCCGGAGGGAGTCCAGGATGAACCTGCTCCTAGCTGTTGCTGCTGGGAAGACTCCAATCTATGTCTGGTATATTGAAATCACCAACCAGCAATCCCCGGTGCACCATCCTTGGGATATCTAGCATCATCTCCTATCTAATTCCTCCCCTTGATCTGGTGGACAGTATATTACCCCATACAGATGGCTGAACCCTTACTCCTTTGTAGCATAACCCACAGTATCTCCCCTCTCTCTGTTCGCCTTGCATCTCGGCGGCCTTAATAGTATCCTTTACATAAAGTGTCACTGCTCCCCTTTCCTGCCAGCCCTGTCACTCCTGAACAGAGTGTAACCCAGTACGGCCGTTTCACAGATGTGGCTGTCATTACACCAGGTCTCTGTGATGGCCACAATGACCAGGTCCGATTCCACCATGGCCGCCTCAAGGTCCCCCATCTTATCGCTTAGACTTTGGGCATGGGAGCAATGGGAGATTTAATAGCCTGCAGTGCATGTTACAGCTTTTATAAGCTGCTGGTCTCTGTTCTCCTGGGGCTTAACAGAGTCTTCTGTGACTGTATCTAGCCCAGGGAGGACAGCAGGACCAACAAAAGATCAGAAATTATAAAAACTGTAACATGCACTGAGACTTATTGAATCTAACACTGCAGCAACCCTCCTCTAGTGTCAACTGCAGGGATTTCTGGGACTTGTAGTTACAGAATATGTCAGCTTGCAAGTCAGTAGAATCAGTCTGGTACAATCTAATATACTGCAGTAAACAGTAAGCAAAAAAAAAAAAATAAATAAACAAATAAATTGTTTTCACACACAAAATGCAAAATGGGACCAGCCCCACACATGGGTGCAGTGGTCTTAGTGCTGACTTTTCCCCTTTATGTTGAGAAATAGTACATCCAACAGGGTGCATATTCTCAAGCTGGATGGGGGGGGTCCGAAAAGAAATCGGGAAATATTTTGTCATGGAGCGGGTGGTGGACGGGAGGACAAGACTGCCCAGCAATGTGGTCAATGCTGGGACTATATCACTGTTCTAAACACAATGGAACATCTTTAAGGGGGTCAGTGCCAGCACTAAGATTTACTGGGCCCGGATTCAAGACTGCGAAGTGCATACCCCCTCCCCATGCATACCTCTGTTTCTGAAAAAAACTCTTTCTTTCCAAGCCAGATCACAGATCAGTGCAGTCAAAATTCAAACACGATGCTGCTTAAACTTATTACTAAACACACAACCAATGCCATTTTTTTTTCTTTCCCCTTCCCCAGTCAGGCAGGTCGTGATCTCTCCCTCCCCTTTCTTTCCCAACCTGCAGTTAGCATTTCCCAGTTTTCTTTTCCTTTTTTTAACCTTTTATTTTGCCAGCAAGACTAAAATGAGTCAGAAACAGAGACTACTACACAAACTATTTATTTTTCACTGCCTGAGAGATGACGTTAACAGAAGCAGAGCCAAACAAGCAGCCCAGCACTCAACAGTAGGTACAGCACTGCATGTCCGACCTCCAGCAGTAACATAGCCAAGTGTTCAGTGTTGATCTCTTCCTGCGAGGCCTACCCTGGCTCTGATCCACCTAACCAACCAGCAACTGGTCAGGTGATTATCGGCAATTGCTGCAAGTACAGTAGCGCATGCAGGCTTGCCCGCTTCCCCTTCCAAAGCCAGCTCTCTGGGGGAGAGATCAGTCAGACTGACAGGACTTGGAAAGCAGCAGCCGGGAGGAAGAGATAGGTATGTGCGAGCGGGCAAGTGCGCAACCCGTGGCATGCCAGGGTGGGACTTGAGTCGAGAAGCAGCAGCAGCCAAGAGAAGGAGCCAGCCTAGGTGGAGACAGACAAACATGGATTCAACCAGGTACAAGTGACCGACCCCTGAATGTGTGCTGTAACCTGTGGCATGCCAGTGAGACAGGACAGACAAACATGGATTCAATCAGGTACAAGTGACCGACCCCTGAATGTGTGCTGTACCCTGCGGCATGCCAGTGAGACAGGACAGACAAACATAGATTCAATCAGGTACAAGTGACCGACCCCTGAATGTGCTGTAACCTGCGGCATGCCAGTGAGACAGGACAGACAAACATAGATTCAATCAGGTACAAGTGACCGACCCTGAATGTGTGCTGTAACCTGCGGCATGCCAGTGAGACAGGACAGACAAACATAGATTCAATCAGGTACAAGTGACCGACCCCTGAATGTGTGCTGTAACCTGCGGCATGCCAGTGAGACAGGACAGACAAACATAGATTCAATCAGGTACAAGTGACCGACCCCTGAATGTGTGCTGTAACCTGCGGCATGCCAGTGAGACAGGACAGACAAACATAGATTCAATCAGGTACAAGTGACCGACCCCTGAATGTGTGCTGTAACCTGCGGCATGCCAGTGAGACAGGACAGACAAACATAGATTCAATCAGGTACAAGTGACCGACCCCTGAATGTGTGCTGTAACCTGCGGCATGCCAGTGAGACAGTGAGTGCACATTATTTGAAGGGCAGGCAGGCACAGTAGAAATGGACAGTATGAACTCGGGGGCCCCCATTAACTCAGGGCCTGGGTGCAGTTGCATCCCTTGCACACACCCCAATGCTGGCACTGAAGGGGGTTATCAGAAGATGGAGGAAGGATGTAGGGAGAACTCGGAGAAGGAGGTTAAGTCAAAGTAAGGCACAGTAGGGCGACAGGCCAGACCTGATGGCTTTCTGTCCTTATTTTCCATTTTATTTTTATAAACATTAATTTTCTTAGATCTCACTGTTTACAGAGTAATTCCTTTATAAAGCATATATCATTAGAGCCAACCGGTGCGCTGGATGCCTTACCTTGGCATCAGCGGCCCAGGTTCAGGAATGGACTCGGTCGTTGGGGAACTAACCGGGGGTTGGAGCAGGAACTGAGCAGCCAGAAGGCAGCACTCCTCTCCAGAGGGTGGTCGCACCCTCCCCCAGTCCTGCTGCCACCAGGTGGAGGCCTGGTGATCAGCGTAGGAAGTAGGGGTGACACACGGCAGGTGGGTACCTCCACGTGTCTGAGGTAGGGGGCTGGGTTACAGGAAAAAAAAAAACAGAAAAAACACCACATACTACTTACAGAAAAAAAAATAAAGCCTATATCATTTAGCAAACAAAATACAGCTGTACTTCATTTAACTTTTTTCCATATTTTGTTTATGCACCTTTTCTCCGCAGGCCCACTTCAGCTTCCTGGTTGCCCAACCCCATCACCTACCATCCCTGGGACTTACCTGGCCTCTGATGATCCCCTGCGGACTGCGCCCCAAGGCAGGGCCATGGGAGGAAGGTCCGTCTTCCGCACACTCAGAAACCATATCCATTCATATGGGAAGCCAGGGCCTAGTCAGTGGTATGGGGCCTGCAACAAGTAGGAGTTTCATCCTACCAGTGGGGTCCTAATTTTCTCATTTTTCTAGCCCCACCCACCTTCCTGATATCAGGCCTGCCCAGTCACACCTTGCCAGCATACCCTCCCACCCCAATACGGCATTCCTCCTCCTCCTATTCCTTGGCACTGCCCTCCACAATTTCCTCGCTCCCTGCTGCTCCTGCTATAACCCTCCTTAACTCCTGTACTTGTCCTGCCTGCCAACTGCCCCCGACAGAGTTCATAACATCCTGAGGGTCAATCTGGAGTTGGCAGCCAACCCCCAACCTCCCTCCCCACCCACTTCTCCTTGCCCCATACTTTACAGCACTTATCTCCTACCCTGAGCCCTCTCTTGATATTTCTTAGCACTACAATTGTTCTGTCAGTTTATATTGTATTGCCTGTTTTATCGTTCCTATACTGTTTAATTCCTTTGTTGTAATATCACAAACTTTATTGCCTGCATTGTATTACTGCTGCATTATGCTGTCTTCACTTTTATGCAATTTGTAACTGTTCTCTACCCATTCAATGTATGTACACCTGGTATCTGTCTTATTCTCATGTTCCCCTCCCCCCAAGTCGCATCGGGAGACAAGCAACTTGTTCAGTGTGCCTTCCTGGTGAAACATTTCAATAAATAAATAAAAATACCCCTCCAGGAGGCAAGTCCCTGGGCCAGCATGAGGGTCACTAAGTGTGGCAGAACCAACGCCACCCCTTCCGGCTGGGGGGCGCCTCTGGCATGGTAGCCTCCCAGCCCTTGGGGTTGCCAGACCAGCCTCCGAACCCAGGTCATAGACGTGAGAACGCGCAGGTGCTACCCACTGGGCTATCCGGTGGCCCCCTTCAGTCAACTTTTTAGTAGTTATAATTGACAGTCAATGTTAATGAAGTTCCCACTAGTGAACAGGACTATATGCATTATAAAAGAGCAAACAATAAAGAGAAAAAAGAAAATATTTGTATTACAAAGTACCCTAGTAGTGGATCCAAGTGGTTTAAAAGCATTTAAGTATATTTCCCAACTAATGTGGCGCACTATAAAGTTGCACAAAAAAATAAAGAAAGAAGGCAGGTTCAGTGGGTATTAGAAAAAGTATTACATATCTGCAGTCAGAGACACATTTCAATTACCGGAAACTGGGCAAGCTTAATCATTCAAAGAAATGCTTAGAAAGAATTAAGCCGCTAAATTATTTAGTACATGTATTTCAGAATTTTTTATTAACTTTCTAAATGTGTCTGCTAAATATTATGTCCAGGCTGGTTCAAGTTCTTGCTTTGATGCATCTGGGACTATACACACTCTCATTATTTAAGTCATAATCCATTCTTTTTGCTTTTCCCTGACCCGTTTTAAAACTTTTTTTATTTTCTAGAAATTGCTTCACTTGATGCTGACTGAAGAACAAAAACTTCTGTTCCTCATACTGGATGAAGAATTTAGCTGGGAAGGGAGTCGACACAGTAACCAACATTTCTAACTTATCGTCTTGATACATCAACAAAAACAAACCACAAAAAAAGATCGATGTACAGGCAAGTTGGAAATGTCAGGAAAGATATGGAACTTTTGGCCCTGGAAAAATAATACACCTTTTTTGTGTGATGCTGCAGTTACAATTTGCCTGTCTCAAAGGCCAAGGTAAATCTCATCATGGCATGCTCCCCTTTGTTCCCAAGATCAGCCACTTTTGATTTATGGCTCAGGTGTGCATTTCTGAAGTTTCAGATTTCTGAGTTTTGCAGGGTTTTTTTTCCTCTTTGCCAAATCCTGAATGCCCTGCTAATCCAAGCATGATTCTCTGATGGCGAATTCAAAACATCAGCTTGAGGAGCTCACGTAAGTTACCAGATTCATTAGCAAACTTGTTTTGAAGCTGTTAATTGAAGGTGTCTGAATTTCAGAGAGTTCTCTAGGTTTCCGTTTTCTCTGAATTTGTTGCAGCCAATGCATTATTTGTTTTACTAAGCTTAATTAAGAAATGGATTTGAAAAATCATGAAAACTGATTGGCTGAGGGACATCTTTACCCGTGCTGGTCTCTCAGCACAACAGCACTGGATACCCATCCAGCAGCCTCTTCACAATAACATCAATAGTAACCACTCATCCCTGATCACCATCACAAATATGGCTGCCACTTTTACTCATTTAAAACCTTCGACTAGGCCCTAAAAATAAAACTTCCTGGGGGTGCCAGAGAGCCACGTTTGTCGCTGGAAGTGTTCTTCTGTGGCTCTGCAGATCACTCTGCATAAACCGACTATAAAGTTATTTAAGCAGCAACTTTTTGCAATTTATCAACTCAGAACTCGACGGCGCTTGATTTCAGTACAAGAAAGATACCAAAATTGGGATGCATCATCCAAAGGGAATGGCCAGTGGAGCGCTTCAAAAAACACACAGCAGATGACACAGACCCAGCATGGCCCACTGGATAAACCAGCACACTACAGTAGAGCAGGAGATCTCCCACCTTGGGACACTATACTACAGGCCGTTCGGGACATGATCAGAAAGTGGAGCACGTTCTAGACCGATAAGGTGCCCAGGACGTTAAAACAGATGCAGCTCTAAAAACAGCTTCAGCGGCAGACACTCGCTCTCAAATGACTCAGGCTGCCTTTGCAAAGTCTACCACAGAAATCAATCACCTGAGAGCCCGAGTTGAAATGTTGGAGAATGCGGGCCAGGCCATGAATCTCAGACTGGTCTGGTGGGTCCTGGAGGCTCTGGAGGAGGCAAACCTGCTAAATTTTCTTACAAGGTGGCTACAATCTAGCCTTCCTCCAGAAATGCAGCTGGACAGTTCTACCCTAAAAAGAGTCTAATGGATCAACTTTCGAAGGGCCCAAAATCACCAGGAGACTGCCCACACCATCCTGCTCATCACAGCTGGCCCAGAAGTGCGGAACGTGATTCTACAATGGGTCAGAGCCCATTATCCATTAACTGTGGAGAGCAACGAGATTCAGCTATGTCCAAGACTGGTCATATGCAACAAGAAGTCGTCGCAAGCTTTGTGATCCCCTCCACCAGCAATTGCGAGGACTCGGTGTGGCTCATTCACTCTTAGCCCCCGCCCATCTACAGATTACTTGTGGTGGGAGAACCTACCAGTTCAACGATCCAGAAGAAGCCTGAAAGAGAATGGACATCATAGTGGCTGAATTTCTGAGCAGAGCCCAGCCAGAACCGACTGAAGTGCTAGGCTCTGCCGAAGACTACTGAATTTTTTTTTATTATCTGTTTTACCTCCTACATGCTCCACTTCAGCCTCTTCTTCAGGCTCGCCAAGGCTGCTCTGATCCATCTGCCCTCCGAGCCTCCGGTCCCATGTGGCAGCCACCCCCAGGGTAACCCGGCGTAACCCTTCACCGGATGGGTCCCCCTCCTCCAAGGGGGAATGGGCCAGCCCTGGGGGGAGGAGGCCAGCGCTACAGTTGGCCTCGGGGTGCTGCTGGGATGGAGGACTTGGCAGGGACATGAATGGCACCAGAGAGACAGGCAGCCATCATCCGACTGACGTGGAGTGCTATTTCCGCCTTTCTGGTGCGTTCCCTCCTGCGTGTGCCTGTAGTGCTCCTGGTCTCCACCAGAGGCCGCTACAGCGTGAAGTCAACCCACTACCCACCCCAGGAGAGGAGAGGAGAGGAGAGCAGTCCTTATGGACACTCAATCCTCTCCTTCCCCTGCCAGCCCCCGGCGTCCCAAGTGCGTTCCCGAACCCGGGTCGCCAGTGTGGGTCGAGGTAAGGTGCCAGCGCCTCAGCCCTCTGTGCCACCGGGCCAGCACCGACTGAATTTATGATCGACACAGTGGACATGTGCTTAAGTAACAGTTTGGGGCTATGCAAAGATCTATGATGAGATGTCTACTCATTTACTCATGTTTATGCTAATGCATATACATCTCTTTTCTCCGTTAAAAAAAAATGGAATACTTGGTTAATATGAGTGCATTTTCCCCATATTAATGATCAGAAATGTTGGTGGGTTCCCAAGTTGCACAAAATGGCAATGCTAATTTAGATTCCGTCATCACCTGCTTAGATTTCGCACCTTCCTCAGCCTTATTGGTGACTCTTGGTTAGTGTAGGGAACTGCTGTTATTCTGAATAAGTCATGCTCAGAATTGGGCTATCTGTTAAGTTACACCAACACAAAGTTATAGCCTGCATTGTCGATTTAAAAGTGAAAACATTTCCCCATTTTCAGTTGCTGTTTATATTATACAATATGGAATACCAACACTGTTTAGTGCTGTTGTGGAGTGTTAGTGAAGCCATGAAGAAACATACTCTGCCTTAAAATCAGAGGTCGACTAAGTGAAAACAATGGCTGTTCAGGCCATATATTGCCCTCCTGTAGTTTTACCTAATTTAGCTTCTTTCCACAGGTTTTAACGTGGTTGGCCAATTCTGTGTATCCTGCCTGGATCTGATCTTTTTTTTCTGACAAGTCCAAAAGTTGATAGCATAGTACCCCATATTATCACAGCTTGATAGATTAATATGACCTGATCCTAACATGTATGTACCATATGATGTATCATTTCTGTACCTATCGATTGTATAGCCTTTGGCTTGTTCATTTTAAAGAGAGAATAAAAATAAAGTTAAAAAAAAAATCCTTAATTTAAAAAATAGTTAAATGTTATTTGCCCTCATAATCCTAACTCGCATATATAAATCTAAAATGAAGGCTGGTGTATCTTTGCTGACCATGACCTTCTGTTGTATGAGTGAGGGGGTGGATATTCTGCAAGTAGAACTGAGCAGAGATTTGAATTCTTGTATTCCATTCCTGGTAAACATTCCATCTATTGAGTGCATGAAAGAAAGAGCAGAAACAAGGTGGGGAAAAGGGAGGGAGATACTATAAAGAAGGAGGAGGAAAGGTGAGGAATCAGGTAAATGGGGTGAGTTTGGAAAAACAGAGGGTTTAGGGCTAATTTGAAAAAATATATTTAGCTGTGCATTATATTTGAAACCGAGATGGCATGTCAAATGCTGGGACGTGCTGGGACTATTCTGTGGGGCGGATGAACGTTTAAAATAATCATTAAAATGTTTAACATTTATTTTATGTGTATTTTTTCACCCCTCCCCAAGAAAAAAAATCTTAGATCCATTTTTATAATCGCAATAAGACATTCCAGGGGGTGCTCTGTGGTGAGATAACAGAACTTCTCGGGTGGCTGAAGGCACTCGGCGATGCCTCGTACCTCACAACACACCTGAGGTGTGCAGTCACCCCACTACAATGCACAGATTGTTTAACTATCTCATTCAAATTGTTCTCAACCACTTTGGTCTGCTCTTCTGTCTCTATCACTTCTTTCTTCGCTTAACATCTTTTTTTGATTTAGTCAGTCCATTGTATAAAAGTATCAAGTTTAATTTATTTATTTAGTCTTTGTTAACCGGGTTAGGTGCGCTAGCCCAAAGTTGACTATTTTCAGGCATGACCTGGGAGAATACATACATAAAATGAGATTATACAATACATAATATATAGTACAGGTAGGTTAGAATACAGATCAAGTCAGACAGTACTCGAGATAATACATATAGCTATGCAGAGATGACAAAAGTGACATTAGTACATGCAAATAAACTGGGCTAAGTGGCAGCTATAAAGACATTTTATAGCAAAGCTTGTTTAGAAGTGCAGCACTGTCTTGGGCGAAATGGGGTAGTTAGCTGTGAGGCATTAAGTGGGATCAAAGCATGTGCAGGGGTCCCGGGATAGGTGGCGATATAGTTCTTTTTTGAAGACTGGGTGGGAGTTAGCCTGCCTCAGGGCAGGAGGGAGGGAGTTCTAGGTGGCTGGGGCGGTGCAGTGAAATGCTCCAGAGCTTTTTGCAGTAAGACACCTGGGTATGGTGTGTAGAAATTTGTTTGCCGAGCATAGTCCGTAGGCAGGTGTCTGTGGTACAAGTAGAGCTGCAAGAGAGGAGGGGGTTTGGTTACAGATTACAGAGTCTGTGACACTATGTAACACTAAGGCTTGAGGCAGATAAGGCAAAGGTGAGGTCAGAGCTGAGGAGAGAGACAGAGGAGGCAGAGTTAGAATTAAGAGAGCTCTTCTTGTGCTGTAGGAAATTTAGCTGGAGCCAGGCATTATTGTGGTCAAGGTAGGATATTAAGGAGAGATGGGAGGGTTCAAGAAAGAACCAAAGGAGATGTAGAGCAGGGAGTCATCTGCATACAGGTGATGGTAGCGATTAAAGGATACGAGTGCCCCACACAGAAAAGACGGAAGGAGGAAAATGAGAACAGAGGCCCCAAGTAACGCCACTCAGAAGATGACCTGAGGACGAGGTGCAGTCAGAACCAGAGACAAAGTACAAGTGGTCAAAAAGGTAAAAGCAGAATTGGGCCAACCCACTGGTGCAGTGGTAGCACTGCTGTTCACAATGCTGGTGACCGGAGTTTGGCAGCAAGTCAGGACTGTCAGGGGCGGCACTGAGCATCCCAGCAGATGCTACCAGCCTTTGGGGAGGGAGGGTTGCTTTGTTTGCAAGTACATTGTCACCCGAGTGACCAAAGGTGGAAGTGCATAAAGTGAGTAATGTGGGGGAGTGCTGCCTGACTCTGGGTTGTGAGTACACATGCATGAGCCTGTGCACCTGTTACAGCCTTAGCCAGCACTGTTGCAGGGGTGGAACTAGCAAACAGGAAAAACCCTAAGGCAAGCAGGATGCAGCCTGGCATTCTCAGGCCCTGTCCACCAGACTACCACATTTATAGAGCCCAAGAATGTGATAATCCCAAATGGAGCCGCACTGTGGTACTGGAGGCAGAGGTAAGTGCCGGAAGAGGGTTGGGATGGTGCTGAGAGTCACCATGGGCAGATGTAGGCAGCACCAGTGATGGATGAGAAAAAGAATATTTAAAAAACACCAAACCGGGATAGTGAAGGGATCAGAGACACTAGCTTTATGCTTAAGGTAATCAAGGATGATGGTATGATTGTGTCAAAACCTAAACCGATATCCAGAAGGATAACAAGGGAAACAGACCTTTTGTCAAGTTAGACAAGTAAAATATCAAAAATACGGACAGGTGCAGGTCTCAGGATGTGGCTGTGGTGAAAACCAGAAAGAAAGGGATCCGGAATATTACAGTGAGAAGAGGTAAGGCCACCTTCCCAAGGACTTTGTTGAGGATGGGAAGGTTTGAGATGGGTGATAGTCAAGGAGGGTCAACAGAAATTGTTTTTTAGGACAGCAGCAACAAAGGCAAATTTGAGGGCACTATGAAAAGCACCAGAGGCAAAGGAAAGGTTGATAACTAAAGCACCATAAGGAGTAAGAGGAAGCAGATATGAGGAAACCATAGAAGAAGGCATTTGGTCAAGGACAGAAGTGGTAGTTTTCATTTATTTACTTTCTTGAGTTTCATCATACAGATAGTAACATTTATGTTAAATCACATACATAATCCAGCATGGACTAGAGGAGATACAACGTTTGTACAGGCATACATCAGCAGATCGATTTCTTATACAGTTATTTTAACTGGCCCAGACATTGACTCTCCACCCCCAATATGCAGTAGGAGACATAGGTACAGGACAATAAGTTTGTAGGATCTCATATTCTCATCACAGGGTTTTGTGCTATCAATATGCCAAGCTCTCATCCCACTCGCAGGTAATAAAATATTGTGAGGGGGGAACTAATACAAAAGGACAAAAGGTTTAGATACACATATTGTCTGAGCTCTGTTAAGCCATATTTTAACTCTACCCCTTTAGGTTCCAACAGGAAACCTTGTAGGGGGAAGAACCATTGTTTAAGAAGATTCTGTAGTCCACAAACACAGCAGCATGCATTAGCACACCCAATTAGTACTGTCCCAATGTATATACATTTTTAACTGCACGCAAAGTATGGTTATAGATCGGTTACAGTATTAACGATAACAAGCATCATTATCAACACTAGCCATACTACCCACTCCATTTTGTTCAAGGAGCACATAAACAGGCACAATAAAACAGTGAATCCAGGGGAACCTTATCAGCCTCATTGGGTAGCATCAGAGACTACAGTCCAGCTACAGTCACTCTGGCTCCCCATCCGATTCTTAGTCCAAGGCCTTGGAGTCCATACGGGAGAATAATGTCTCTGCAAAATTAGATGTAGCCTCTAGCCTCCGGGTTAGTAAAAACATGGGGCTTCTGCTGATGCATGACGTGCAGGTGAGCCAGGAAAAGCATCTGGGTCTTCACCCCTTTTGCTAGGAGTGATTTCTTTATCTCCAGCAGCTTTTTCTTTCTATCTTGTGTCTGTGAGGAAAGATCGGGGAAGAAGCCCAAACGGTTCCCCTCTCATGCGATGTCTCCCTTTTTCCTGGCCTCCTGCAACAAAGGTATTCTACCTTCAGGTGTAGACAGAGTCATGATCGCCATCAGTGGGCACGAAGTGGGAGCTCCCCAACCCCCAGGTTGTATAGGTATGGTGAAGGCTTGTACTATGTCATTGCCCATGTCCCTGTTTAGGAGGTTCAGGTCCTTAAAGATCATCTGGTTGAGTGCTGGCAGGAGCTCCAAGCAGTTGGCAAAATGAGGAGGGAAACCCACAACTCTGACATTCTTTGCCGAAGGTCATTCTCCAATGTCTCCACTTTAGAACGGAGGAAACGGACGTCTCAAATCAGGCCCATATTAACTTCTACTTTTCGCTCCAATGAGGTGGTTAGGTCGGAAATCGCTGACTTGTTTTCAGTAATCTTTTGTTCAAAATCGATAAACTTTTTTCTCCATTACCGCCAGTCATTTACTGGTTTCGTCACTGGTCTCCTGTAGTTTAGCTAGTAATGGGAGAAGTTGTGGTGAGTTCCAGCAATGACACAGAAGATGGGCCTCCAGATTTGGCTGATGCACTGGTTCCCTGGCCATCAAAGTATGAATCGAGCCTTGATGAGGTATGGTGAGGTTGCTTTTCAGGCTCACTGCGGTATTGGGTGTTTCCGGATTACAATCAACTGTAGGAAAGTTAGATCTGAATTCAGTAAAATAATTATTTTAGTTAAAGAATGTCGGCGAAAATGGAGCTCATGTAAAGAGTGTCCACCCTGTTTAGTGCTCCACGGCACCCCCATAAGTGGTAGTTTTTAAAGATTGCTTATGCTGGCAATGTCTTCAGGAAGGAGTAGAGGAAAAGAACAGAGGATGAGAGGATGAGAAGAAAGGGAAACTTGGGTCTGAGAAGGCAATAGTAGGAGAATGGATGTGAGGCTGGAGAGGATGAGGCTCATCTTTGAGTGGAAAAATGAAGCCAAGCTTTCACACAGAGGGAAAAGAGAGTAGTTGGAGTATGGGGTGGACAGTTTCAGTGCAATAGTGTGGCAAAATGTGCAGGGGTTGCTGGAAATTTTAGAAACCAAACTGGTGAGGAATTTGGATTGTTAAGATATGATTTCCAAATTTCAAGATTTAACAAACCCTATACCTGCTTTATTTAGTTAGCTTATCTGTTAATCTAACTCACTGTGCTTGCCTGTAGTGTCCATGTTCATAGAGCCAAGTGCCTCTCAATACTTATCTACATCCTGTATCAAACTACCACCCAGTTATGTATATCCACCATCTGCACTGTATTTTCTCATTTACATATGCACAGTTATTATTGTCTGTTTGTATTCTTTCAATGTATATTATGTAATTAATTCCTGTGTGTTCTTTCAATGTACACTAAGTAACTGGGCTCAATTTTCAAAGCCCGAGAATGCCACAAGCTCCTGGTGCACCGATAGTTTGGCACATGGGGATTATAGCATTCTCTGGCCAGCGATCGAGTTTTTAATCCCGTGCCATCTATATAAGTTGAACCGGTTTCCTGGTCTAACTTGCACCATGTCAGGGACCTTTTACAGGATTTGACGCAAGCTGCCATACACTGAAAAACTGTCGATGGCGCCTGATGTACTAAAATCGTATGCATTTGCGTCAGAGGAGTTTCCAGTAGCTGCAACAAAAATGGGTGATGGTGGGCTTGCCAAAGCCCTGCATCACCCTTGAAAAGTGAGCCCATTAATTCTAGGTCGCTCCTGAAAAGGGGACGATTTGTCTCAGTGAGCCTACCCGGGTACCAAAATCCAATAAATAAGCTGCAGGCCCTACACAATGTTACTATTGCTCCTCATCATTTGACAGTTGACACACAAAGGAATGAGTACCAACTCCTGTCTGATGTGGAACTCAGTTGGCTTCTGGCCCAGACCACAGAACACCCTTATCTTGACATAGGACAAGGAAGAGTTCTCAGACTGGTAAGGTTTCCTGCTCACTCGATCTAGTAGAAGAACCAATGCCTATCAAACTAACACAATGGGTGTGTGTACAGAGCATTTCTCCTTCCAGGGATCCCGACTACTCAGTGAGGCCCCTAGAACCTTGAGATAACTCAAACTTAGTCTTGTGGCAATTTCATGTACCAGAGAAGTAAGAACTTCCACCACATCCACTAGAAAGAGGTGAAAAATATTTTACATCTTGCTATGGGCTTCTCGGCCAGTAACAAAAGAGAAATAACACAGTTGTTAAGAGTAACCACAAAAACCCAACTTGTCCCTTTCAATCTCCAAGATATCAGAGATACATTGGGTGGATTGAGATGAGTAAATTTAAACAAAGCCACAAGCAATAGAGGCACTGTTGACATTTCAGTCAACTGTGCAAACAAAGGGCACCTCAGCCAGTCAGGATCTATGATGATCCTATCTGTCTGACCACGCCTTGCCTTGGAATCACCTCCAGTAGAAGAGGCATGAGTGTATATATGTTTTAGGAGTCTGGAACTCCACAACACTGAAAATACATCCCAAGCAGAGGCCTGCAGTTTCTTGGACCTGTAAAGAACTTGTTGATATTTAGATTTTTCTGACACTGGAGTTCCTATCTCTCATTCACAGACCTAAACAGTTCCAAATCAATCCCTCTTCAAGTCCCTGCATGATCTGGGTCCCTGCTACACTTCACAATTCACTTGTTACTCATCAAGTCCCTGCATGATCTGGGTCCCTGCTACACTTCACAATTCACTTGTTACTCATCAAGTCCCTGCATGATCTGGGTCCCTGCTACACTTCACAATTCACTTGTTACGCTTCAAATTCCTGCATGATCTGGGTCCCTGCTACACTTCACAATTCACTTGTTACTCATCAAGTCCCTGCATGATCTGGGTCCCTGCTACACTTCACAATTCACTTGTTACGCTTCAAATTCCTGCATGATCTGGGTCCCTGCTACACTTCACAATTCACTTGTTACTCATCAAGTCCCTGCATGATCTGGGTCCCTGCTACACTTCACAATTCACTTGTTACTCATCAAGTCCCTGCATGATCTGGGTCCCTGCTACAATTCACTTGTTACTCATCAAGTCCCTGCATGATCTGGGTCCCTGCTACACTTCACAATTCACTTGTTACTCATCAAGTCCCTGCATGATCTGGGTCCCTGCTACACTTCACAATTCACTTGTTACTCATCAAGTCCCTGCATGATCTGGGTCCCTGCTACACTTTACAATTCACTTGTTACTCATCAAGGTCCTGCATGATCTGGGTCCCTGCTACACTTCACAATTCACTTGTTACTCTTCAAGTCCCTGCATGATCTAGGTCCCTGCTACACTTCACAATTCACTTGTTACTCATCAAGTCCCTGCATGATCTGGGTCCCTGCTACACTTTACAATTCACTTGTTACTCATCAAGGTCCTGTATGATCTGGGTCCCTGCTACACTTCACAATTCACTTGTTACGCTTCAAATTCCTGCATGATCTGGGTCCCTGCTACACTTCACAATTCACTTGTTACTCATCAAGGTCCTACATGGATATGGAGCCCCACTACATTACACACCTTGCGCACCCATATACTTTGTGTTGCCCTCTTCACTCCAGCAGGTGAATCTTCGGGAGATCCCCCAAGCACGCTTAAACTACTCTGATGAGAGGGTCTCTGTGGTGGTGGCTCTCCAGTTGTGGACCTCCTTAACAAGCTATGTATGAAATATCACCTCAGTGGAGGCCTTTCAGAAGGCTTTAAAGCCATATGTATTTTCCTTGGTTTTCAATGAATTTGGTTAACTGTTTTGTTTTATTTTAGCATACTGCATGTCTTTTTTTAACCAATGTTTAGCTGTTCTATTTCTTTGATGGTCTTTTGAGCAGCACCCTGACCCCCTGGGATGGGGCCCTTTATAAATAACATGTGCTCACTTACTTCTGAAATTTCACTTCCATCTACAAAACAAGCTGCCAAATTGAATGACTGGAATTCTGGAACTCCTATAAGGCCATTCTTTTTTTTTTTTTTTTTTTAAATTGCTCTTTATCCACCCTACAACCTGTCGACCCTGACCCTTCAGGGCATCCAAGGAGTCATCCTCCTGCCACCCGCTCCACCCGGACCTACCCCCTGGTCCCCTTGCAGCTGCAGCTTGCCCCCCGAGCAGGGATGAGGTGGTGTCTCTTCACCCTGTAATTCTTCATTTCTTCAGTCCAGAGAGGTGGCCAGGTGAGCGGGGGCACATCAGAGGCATGTTCCAGGAAGCCCCTCATCCCGCAGCCGGCAGGCATTTTTCCCAAAGCATTGAAATCCCCCGACGTCATGGCGCTGTGCGCCAACGTCCACTGCGTATCTTGGCGCCCATCCCTCCAAGTGGGGGCTTATGGTCCCCCGAAGCCCGCCCCGAGGTCACACAAGGTGTTGTAGGCAATGGCCCCCACCCTCCCTAGAGACAGCGAGTTGTCATGGGACGCCAAGCCGATCTCCCCTGGCCGGCCCTCCAGCAACTCGAATCCGCTCCCAAACCCGGGTCACCGGTGTCGCAAGCGGAAATCCAACCGCTGCGCCAACGGGCTGGTATCCTATAAGGCCATTCTGATTATCCTTAACCCTGTGCCCCTATTCCCAGAACACTTGCATCTTCTGTGGTTGATCCTGTCAGTGATAGCAGGTATGGGAAGGTCTGGAATGCTGAAAGTTCGCCCCCCCAAAAAAGTTTAAATTATTAGTAAAGGCACCAAAGCAGTTCCGCTGGCACTTACAGTACACATCAGGAGAAACCCAAAACATAAAGAATGGAGCTACAGAAGAACGTTTCCCCATCAAAGAAACATTTGTTCACACAAAGAGTGATAGGGTTGTGGATTATCAGGAAAAGTGATGTTGATGTGCATGCCCTGAGTCACGAGTTCACTTTTCAAACATCAAATATACCATGTTTCAATGCTTGTTCTAAAAAGAGAGTAACATTGCCAGTGTCCGTTCACTCTATAGTTTCAGGAAATGTATTTACAGTATCTGCTATGCTTCAAAAAGTGCCGAACTCATTCATGCATGAGTTTCCCCACAGTTCAGTGCCATATTACTATCATGGATGCACGGTAGCATTGAGTGGCGGCGCATAAGGTCAGGTCACTTTTAATACATTTTTTGCCAAAAATGTCAATCTATATATATTTTATGCCGATCATGGAACATATGTACAATAATGGGGCATAGGGATGTCAGTAGGCACCATTATCAAATAACACTGAAAATCTCACAAAAGCTGAAAGTGTCCCTTTAAAGAGCTAGTGGAACCAAGACAGACAAACAGGAAAATCACACACATTTTAAGTGGTAACTTTTTATTTCTTAAGTATTTTTCTTTGTCCTTTTGCTCATTAGAAAGTTATCTATGAGTGGGCCCGGTTGGTGCTGAGGGTTGAGGCGCTGGACGCCACACCTCGCACCACGCCAGTGACCCGGGTTCGGAAGCAGACTCGGGTCGGTCGGTCGGCTGGGGGGAGATAGGCCGGAGCATCCAACAGCTCGCCTTCTCCGGGAAGGGATCTGGCTGATGCTCGCCACTTGCATGACCCCGAACTGAGGCTCGGGGAACTGCAAGCCCCCTTAGGGGATGGATGGCCACTGAGCAGCTTGGACATCGACGCTTGCATCATGATGTCATGGGAAGTCACTCGTTGCTCGGGGAGGGAGAAAAACGTAAAAAAGCCTGCCTCAGTCAGGAAGATGGGAGGACCGGGGCCCGTGCCCACAATTTGCCCGTGCCATGCCAGCAGACCTCAGGACCGGCAGAAATGTAAGTTCGGTGTCGGCCCCCGTCCCGCCGGGGGTAATCCATGCGCTCCACTGGGGGCTAGAGGTCTGCTTGGGTAGGGTTCCGGCAGTGGGATGTCCACTTGTCCCCTGAAGAGTCGGAGGTGGCAGGCTAGGGAAGGAGATAAACTATAGGATAAAAGATGAAAAAAAAAAAAAAAAAGAAAGTTATCTATGTGACAATATTGTGTTGGATGTGTGGAACAGCTCCTAGCCTGGCAGCTGACATATCTATTTTTATAAAACGGCAGAGAACAATGGACTATCTGATTGGTTATTTATAGTGTTATGTAGGTCTACAATGTACTATAAATAACTAGTGCCAGTAAAACAGCCAGAGCACAGAATCTAAGGCTCAGTAATTAATTTTTAGGCATTCTATTTAGAATTTTATAGTAGTTTGAAGTCATCATTTTTTTTAGCCCACTAATGTTGTCACTACACTAGTTTATTTCTGTGGCTGGCAGACAGGTGGCAGTGTGCTACCCTTCCCGTTGCCTGATTATAATTGTCTCACACACGCCGAAGCAGCACGGAGAAATAAACATATATATTTTTTTCCCCCTCATTACATTTGCGGCCAGCTTGAGTCGGAGCGAGCATGTCCCTTAATGGCCACCATATAGTGCTAATACTAATGTACAGCTGCATTTGTAGCCTTCTCGAACATTTCCACCCCCCCCCCCGACTCTCAGACAAGCAACTTTGGAGCTTCACCTCTTACTGTTTCAGATTTTTGTTTTATTAAAGGGAAACATCCATCTAGGATTAAATTAATCAATATTGTTACCAATGGAAATCTGCTTTATATAAGCTATTGACCGAACCCGTAACACTTTTAGGGCCAGAATTATACCCATTCAATTTCCCCTCCCTTTATAGCTACAGGCATCCATTTTCTAAATCACAGACACAAGAAATGACATCACATCAGGGGAAACACATATAGTCAAATATTTTAATCAGGAGAGGTACACTAAGCTGAAGCTTGAGTCCAGGTGCAACCTGAGAGCACAAGAAATGTTAGTGACTTGCTGAGAGTCATAGAGTAATGCAAGTGAGGACTGTGGGATTCAAACCCAGGTCTCCAGGTTTGCAGCTCAGAGCCTTAAACCACTGCACTATACTGCCTCTTTTAAGGTAAGAGGAAAAGAAGCGTTAGGTCCCTTGATGAGCGGTCACAACCAGCCACTTCATAGTTTAGTGATCGCACCTGGGAGCATCAGGGAAGTGAAAAGGGTTCATCTCAAAAAGAAGGGGCTACTGGAGATGTCCTGCTGGAAAGACAGAGTGAAACAGTTGGAATCATGAAATGAAAAAAAAAAAAAAAATCTGTTTTTCTTTTACTTTGTTGAAAGGAAACCTATTTCTAGACGGTGTTCAAATAAAGTTTTTGTTATGTTGCAACCTTCAGAAGGAGTAGTGCTGGAACATGGGGAAAAGTTAGTATGTGTGTGTTTGGGGGGCACTGTAGTAATAAGAGACCATGATTACTTCCCTTCTGACCATGATTACTTCCCTTCTGACACTGCATGCATTTAGGGGCACTCTGAATGCTCATGGGCAAAAGTGGGGGATGTCCACCCCCTCACGCATCTGTAGGTTCTGGCACCTATGTTTAGAAGGGTTCTATACTGACAGCCATCTATCTATCACACACCAATACAAGACAATTATTTTGTTACAACTTATTTACCCAGGACAGTCCAGCTGAGATGTGCCACCTCATTTCCAGTGGGGTCCTGCTGCTATTCATTTCTGCTGCTAGGTGGACAGGAGCACTGGGGGGTTATGTGACTTGCTCAAGGTCACACAGTTAGTATTTGACTTTACCGAGGTTTGAAACTCTCATCTCCTGGGCCTGAAGCTTGTGCTCTAGCCACTAGATCACACTCCTACAAATGACAGAACATGATGCCAACACAAAAAAAAAACAAAAAAAAACAAACACAACTACTTCGGTGCTAACAAATACTGGAACTAAATAGGTACAGGAATAAAAATTATTTGCAGTGTTACCACAGTAGCAGAATATTCTGCAAATCACACTGGCACAAAACATTTTACTAAACTGAAATGTCACAAAACATTGTGCAAAGCAATATAAACCTCAAAGGAACTCTGAAACTGTTGACACTGGCAGTACAAAACTTTTGTTTATAGCAACCCCTTCAAGATTAGAAACAAGTTCACATCCCCATGGACTGGGTAAAAGCATTTTTTGTTTCATTTCCTTTGCCCTTCAAAAAGGCAGTATTTTAAGGCTTTGAGCTGCAAACTTAGAAACCTAGGTTTGAATCCCACAGTCCCCACTTGCATTATGGTATGATCCTCAGCAAGCCACTTAACTTTCTTGTGCTCTCAGGTTGCACCTGGACTCAAAGCTTCAGCTTAGTGTGCCTCTCCTGATTAAAATATTATCAACTATATGTGTTTCCCCTGATGTGATGTAATTTCCTGTGCCTGTGATTTAGAAAATGGATGCCTGCAGCTATAAAGGAAGGGGAACTGAATGGCTATAATTCTGGCCCTAAAAGTGTTGCGTGTTCGGTCAATAGCTTATGCAAAGTAGATTTCCATTGGTAGCAATATTGATTAATTTAATCCTAGATGGACGTTTCCCTTTAAATAATTTTGTTTGCTTACTTGTACCAGTGCCAGCATAGAGAGAGAGAGAGAGAGAGAGAGAGAGATGCAGAAAGCAGACAGAACACAACCAGTCAATAGGTAGGCTAGACTGGATTGCTGTGCGCCTAGCACTCGTGGCTGCTTGCCCTAACTGCGGCATTTCTCCCCAATGGCACAATCACCATGACTGCCCTGGTAGTCTGATTTAGTAATTATTATTTTCTATTTTATTTTCACTTGGTGGACAAGAAACGTACTTCCTCTCTGCTCTTCTTGATCACACTCGGCCACAATAAACAGAGCAGCAGATTTCCCCAGAAGTCACACATGCAGATTTTGTTTTAACTAGCTCGTTATAGCAAGGGAGCACTGTATCTGAGCTTTTTTTTTTTTTTTTAAACACTAATGATAGGTGAGCAGAGAGTGGATGTGCAAGAGGGCCAGTGGCTGGACAGAAATGTGGCTAATAACTTGCTATGAAAAGACAAAGAATGAAAACTGGAGTGAAATAGCAGTTTAGAAGTGAAAGATGATGATGCAGGCTTTAAAAAAGTTGGAGACGAGAGATCGCTGCTATGGGGACTGCAGCTGTGGCTTGGACTTTAACTTTCAGGGTAAAACTAGAGGAAGTAGTGCTGGTAGGAGGGAGGATTTAATAAATCAGTAGGTGGAAGGACTATTTTAGGTTAAATACACGTTCATTAACATTTTTACATGTTTAAAAATGTGTATCCAAATAAAAACAAAAAACAATTTAAAAATAAAAGGCCATTTTATAAGCGCAACAAGACACTCCGGGGGTGTGCACTGTGCTAAGATACCCACACTTCCAGGGGCTGAAGGCAGTCGGCCTGCAGACTCATGCCTCACTACCCTCTCCCGTGCGTACAGTTACCTCAGCACATGCACACCCTGTCGTCTTATTACTTAACTATACAACCCCCCCCATATCAACAGCATTGTGACCTCATGGACGGTGACATCACAGGTGACTGACGTGTCGGCTGCTGTGCGCCTGTTCCTGAGCAGCAGTGACATCACAGTTAGTGAGGTCACAATGCTTAATATGTAATGGAAAGAACAGAGCTAGATAGGTCAGCTGCCAGGCAGAGTGCTGTTCCACACAACGCCTACTAACATCATGTAAATCCTCTTCTAATTAACCAAAGAGAAAAGAAAAAGTACCTCAGACACAAAAGGAAATCGTTGACCACTTGTAAAAACTAACATTAGTTTTAGGCAGTACACTAGCTCTTTAACATACATTTTGGGATCAGTTTCACAAATCTTTGTTGAAGGCAATGTGGGTAGGCGTGGGGCTATCACCACCACATTTTGTGGACTTGCCCAGTGTTAACACAGTTATGGCAAAGCATTCATTCAGCGATCCAGAAGATTGTAAACAAAGACTTTCCATTCACATGTTATGATTTGGTGTTAGGTTTCCCCACCTTGTTTTGTCTGAGGACCAAAAGCAGTTCTCTGGGTCAGATACTGTAGCAGTGGTCAAATGCATCCCAATTAGGTGGTTATCACGTGACTCACCCACCTTAACGATGTGGCACCAGAAGGTGAGTGAGCTTGAACACATGGAAAAGATTACTGCTGATCTACACCTTACTCGGTACAAATTTGTAGAGTAATACTCACTAATTGTCCTAAAAGACTCTCTTGCATTGAAGGCTTACCTGACTCGTTAAGTGATCATTCCCCTACCCTCTGCCACTGGTCAAATGGTTCCATTAAAACCCCTCCTAGTTCATCCTCTCAACATATCCTTAAGAAAGGCATGCTTGGTCAATTCTAAAACTACCTTAACTCTTGATCTGCCACTAATATTGATGATGCCCTTACATACTTTATCTAAATTTTTAACTCTGCATGTGACATTTTTGCCCCCTTCGTGACACGTGAGGTGAAAAAAATGGGACAATCCCTGGGTATCCCCGGCCCTTTTAAAATCAATGGTCCACCGGGATAACCTTTGGCACAAGGCTTTGGGGTCTGGACTTCCTGCAGATAGACAGCACTATCGGGCAGCCAGAAATGTCTGTACTCAGGAAATTAGGCAGGCTAAGCTGAGTACTATACAACACACCTTTCTTCTTCTTCCTGGGGTAATAAGACTAAGTTCTAGCAAAATGTTAAGGACCTAACGGGTAAAACGAACATCTCTCGCCCTCCCTATTAAATATCAATCAATCAATCAAGTCTTTATTTAACCAGGCGTTCATCGTTGAGCAGAAGCTCATTTGCAAGATGGACCTGGGTGGAGCATGAACAATTGTATATACAGGTCAACACAGGTATTTACAAGGCAATACAGATAATACTCTTTACAGAGAGGAAGAAAAGAAGTTCATATGTACATAGAATTATACAGATATTGTACAGATTACGTATTTACATACATAGAAGTGTCTATAGGAAGATAAAGCAGGTTATCTAAGGTTGCAGGAGGAAGTAATGGAAGGAAAAATAAAAATAAAAATATACATCAGGTAGAGGTGAAGGTGGGGAAGAGAGGGAGGGAAGTAGGGGGAGAAAGGCTAGGAGGGCACGGTGCACAGAAAGGAGTTGGTAAAGCTGGATGTAGAGAAGGTGGATGGAGAAAAGGAGTATGTGTGAGCCCGGATTGAATGCTATAAAGTACGGGGCATGGTAGGATGTCACAACCCAGGGTAGTGAGCTCCTATCCGAGGTTGGGAAAGGAAGAATAAGGGGATGGATGGGCCTAGTGTTGATAAGACAGGGGGATAAGAGAGAGAACAATTAGGCTGGTGAGGAGCAAGCTGGGGGTCAGTACTTAAAATTGGGTCTAGGCGTGGCTATATACCAGTACTGGGTCTGAGTGGGTGAAGCAGTTACATACTTCTCTGATTGTACGGAAATAAAGCATCTTGAAAGCATTTATACCGATTAGAGTGCTTAATTTGAGGGTTTTTGTAGATCGCTCCATAAGGTAGGTAGCACTAAGCTTATGGCTGCCCTGCCAAGCCGGGATTTTGCTTTGGGTACTTATGTAATAGCTGAGTAACTTTAATCGTATTTCCCAATTATACTCAGGGGAAGACAGCAGGAGATATAATAAGGCAGCTTATTAGAGATGGCTCTATAGGTCCAGAGAGCAGCGTTTCTGTGGCGCCTGAACTTTAGTGATGTCCATCCCACTGCCGCATATAGGGTGCAGTGATGTGTGTCGAAGGGGAGTCCCGTTATAAACCTCAGTGCTCGATGGTAGAGTGTGTCCAGTTTAGCCATGTAAGAGTTGGGGCATTGGCTGTAGAGGAAGTCAGCGTAATCAACCAATGATAGGAAAATGGATTGGACCAGTTGTTTCTTGGCATCTCTGGTGAGAAATTGGCTGATTCTAAAAAACAGTCCAAGCCTTTGCCGAAGTCGTTTTAGCAAGTCCTCGATATGTTCAATGAAGGAGAGTCTTTGGTCTATCCAAACTCCCAGATACTTGAATTTTGTAACAAATTCTAGTTTTCACCTAGAACTGTGGTAATTTGGGGAACTGTCCCACTGGACACAGGGTTAGCTGTGCGGATAAAAGGAGAGAGGACCATCGCTTTAGTTTTTTGGCATTATGAGTAGCTTTTTGGAGGAGTTGGCTTTGCAAAGGTTGAATTCTGACTGTAGGTTATTGCAGGCAGCTTCAGGTGTTGAGGCGACTCACGAGAGAACTGTATCATCTGCAAACAGATGGATGTTGGCTTCTTTTATACAGTAGTCGATGTTATTAATGTAGATTGCAAAAGTAAGGGCCTAACATAGAACCTTGAGGTACCCCTCTTTGCAGAGTTTTATGGGGACAGGCCTCCTTCGACTTTAACTTGTTGAAGGCGCCTGTAAGATAGTCAGTGAACCAACGCAGAGGAGGGGTCCACACCTATGGTTTGAAGGGCAGAGAGGAGAGACTATGGTCGACGGTGTCGAAAGCCTTGCTTAGATCAAGGAAAATAGCACAAATAAAGTTTTTGCTCTCAAGATTACGCTGCCAGTCATTAGTAACTTTGGCGAGAGCTGAGATAGTGCTATGTTTAGCTCTGAATCCGGACTGCATAGGATTTAGCAGTTCCCTAGACTCAAGGTGAGTCCTCAGCTGTGCATTTACAATTTTCTCTAGGAGCTTGGACAGGACCGGAAGGAGGGAAATTGGCCTGTAGTTATTGAGATCGCCACGGTCACCTGATTTGAACAGTGGTATGACATGTGCTGTCTTCCATATAGGTGGTAAGGTGCCCTGAGACAGGGATAAGTTAAAAGGTGGGTGACTGGTATCGCTGATGCGTGGTGAGCAATTTTAGGAAGTAGGGTCAAGGGAGTCGCCTTCCAGCACTTTTCTAGTATCCAACTGAAGTAAGAGGTCCTCTACCTCTTTCAGTGTGGCAGGTTGAAGTGAGAAAGGCGTGGCTATTGGAGTTTCAGGCAGTTGGCTGGCAGTCTGGGAGAATATGTTTGCAGGGAGTTATCAAATGCCATGCCTGCAGTAGCAAAGTGGTTATTGAATGCGTCAAGTATATCCATCATTTCAGTTACAGTCAAGTTGCCAGAGGTAATCTTGGTCGGAGTAATTTCTTGGGGAGTGGCCTAGCAGATCACTGATTGTGTTCCAGAGCTTGATTGGGCTCTTGTGGCAGAGTTGAGTTCGGATTTGAAGAAGGTGGTCTTGATTCTCTGATTGTTTTGGTACATAAATTTATTGAGTCTCCTGAACTGGTTCCAATCCTCTGCAGTGTTTAGTCTGCGTGCTTTTTCCAGAGCTTATCTCTTTCTAGAAGCAAGGACTTGATCTGAGGGTGAACCATTTACAGGTTTTGGTCCTAGTTCGAACTTTAATAAGGGAGCATACTTATTAAGGGCCCTTGATAGAATGTTGTGGAAGATATTGTAAGCTGACGTAATCGTTTGGCCAGGTAGAAATCTTGCCACTCAGGCAAGTACTAAGCTCGTTTAGGTAGGCATGTTCATTGAAGTTGCGCCTGGATCTCTTCATAGAGAACTTGCTGATGGGTGCTGGGTTGTTGGTGGATCTTACTCCCGCAATAAAACAATGGTCGCTGGCGTCTGAGAAGAAGACATCAGCGTGGGAGAAGAGATGAGGTTTGCTCACCATTAGCACATCCAAAAGTGTACTTTTACTGGGGTTCTTCACGTTTGGGTGTGTTGGTTCAGTAATAAGTTGCGACAGCCCATGTTCATCACAGAAGGATGCAAGGGGGGCAGCTGTGTTAGAGAGCCAGTCAAAGTTGAGGTCTCCTAAAATGATAGTTTCTGGCAGCCCCTGTCCCAACTTGTCACTTAGATATGACACAAACTGTAGGCCAGCAGACGGTGGTTTGTAGCATCCTATTACGCAGAGTGCAGTAGTCTGTGTAATTTCCACTTTGAGAATTAGGCATTTGAATTCGCTGGCGACAGATGCCGAGGATAAGCAGGAGGCAGAAAATTTGTCTTTAACGTAGACGTAGATGTAACGTAAATATCAATGAAGTTACTACCCAAGACCCACTGCTCATAGCAGACACATTCAATAATGCTTTTACCAATCTAAGTACTGTCCTCCGTCCAGATTTCTTCAGTGACCCCACTAACCCCTCTATCCCCCCTCTGTCATCTGCCCCTATTGGTATCCCTCCCTTTCGCTTCAGAGTAATATCTCCAAGTGAAGCTAGAGCCTACCTTTCACGAGTCTTGGGCAAGTCCAGATTCAGTGGTGACTCTCTTGATCTAAAATTACTTCATTTAACATTTGATGCAGTACTTCCTCCCCTCACCAAAATTCTTAATCTTTCTCTCTGTCTCGGTCAGCTTCCCTCCCAGTGGACATCTGTGATAATCACCCCTGTTCACAAGAGTGGTGACAGAACTGCCCATGGTAACTATCACCCCATATCTCTCTTTCCCCCTATTTTTAAAGCCCTTGAAAGAATAGTGAATAATCAAATCTCTGAAAATCTTGCCAAGTATAATCTGCAGTGTAGCCAACAACACGGTTTCCGGAAGGATCACAGTACTTCCACAGCCCTCCTGGAGTTCACTAGCTTTATACATAAAGCTCTGGACCGGGGTCACTTGGTTGGGTCTGTGTACATAGAGCTAACAAAAGCATCTGACACAGGCCACCATGGCCTTCTCTCTCTGCCTCCCTCTTGGGGCTGGGCCTGTCTTCTGATGCTACCACCTGGTTTGATAGTTACATCTCTGGGAGGTCCTAAAGGGTTAAAATCCTACATACCCGCTTCCACTAAGCCAGTTCGCTCAGGGGTTCCACAGGGGTCAGTTCTTTGCCCGTTCCTGTTTAGTCTTTTTCTAAATACCCTTCCCCAAGTCTGCTCTGGCAACCTAATCCTCTACACAGATGCAGTTATTTTCTCTAGTCATCCTGAACCCCTTATGCTTGAACAATGCCTGCAAAATAGCTTTACACAAATCGAGTCCTGGTTCTCCTTTCAACTTATCATCTATTACAAAAAGACCAAAGTAATGCTGTTTGCAAACCACCAGAATAAACATAAAGGAGTGTCACTGAACATCTAAAATAGTCAACTCTCATCACTTGAGCAGGTTAAGAGTTTTAAATACCTCAGGATCACCTCAGACTCCTCCCTCTCCTACCAAGAACATGTTAATCTGGTTTGCAAAGCAGTAAACACCAGAATTGGCCTCCTCTACAGGCATAGGAGCTGCCTGACAAACGATGCCCTCTGCCTGGCTGTCACTAGTTCCATTCTATTCCTAGTGAATTATGGTATAGTAATCTACGGATCTGCATCTGACACTGCTCTTAAAAGAATAATGCTCTCCCTCAATAAAGCATGTTGTCTCATAACATGAGCACCAAAGCTAACCCATATCTGCTACTTTTACAGTCAAGTGAACTGGCTAAACTTTAAGGGTAGGCTCGACTATCACACCTGCCTGTTGGCCAAGTAGCTTACCACCTCACTCTCCCCTTCCTCAGCAGCTCATCTCCCCTGCCCCTACCCCTCGTTCTAGTAGGAGCTCTGATAAGGCCCTTTACGTAGTCCCTTTCTGTAAGACATCCCTAGGGCAGCGAGCGTTCTTCCACAGGGCCCTGTCCTGCTCAATGGCCTGCCTCCTCTGGTTTCCTCCACAGTTAAATTGGGCCCCTTTAAAACTGAACTTCACCAGCACCTACTCTCTGTGAATAGTTGTGACTGCTCCTAGCTTTTACTGGTCAATCTGGGACTGCTCTTGGCTTGTCCCTCAATTTCCGCACTCCTCCCCACCTTATCTTGGTCCAATTTCTCCTCCCCACACTCATCCTTTGCCTGCACTCTTTCTTATTCCTCCTTCTACACCTTACACCCCTCTGCTTAACTTTTCTACCTAACTCCCCCAGCTGTCTCACAACTCTCCTTAACTGACTTCCTTCTGGTCTCCCTTTCTTGTCTTTAATTTCCTATCTGTTTACATAGTTAGCTAGCACTGCCTACACCATGTTTGTTTCATTATCATGTACTCCGCCCTCAGTTATGATGCACTCACATATAATGCACTGCATTACTTGTATACTCTTATCCTATGTATTATGTACTGTATTAATTTCCTGTAATTGTTTTAAATCTACTCGCCATGTTATTTCCTTGCCATGCGCTCCGCCCTCATTTATGATGCACTTATGTATAATGTGCTGTATTATTTGTATACTCATATCCTATGTATAATGTACTGTATTAATCTCGTCATTTTTTTGTAACCAGTCTGTTTATAAATCTGACGTGGAGCCTTTGCAAAAGTGTTTTTTGACTCAAAGGGTTGTAATTCCAAGATTTCAATAAATAAAAATAAGTAATGGTATGCCTGGCACCAGCATATGCTACACTTGGGATCCCCCACAGAAACAACACTTCCAGTGTTTAGGAGGTTTAGTTGGGAGCTTGTCCAGCTCATTGTGTATGTTAATCTGATCCCTGCTTAACTACATTGTAATTTCATCTACAGCATTTCAAACCAACATATGGGGTTGGCCAGCTAGTGGTCTCAACGCTGCGATCCATTGGCCCAGCTAGTGACGGTGACTAGGGGATGCGGAACGCCTCCAGTGGTGGATCGCTCCATTTCATCTGCAGGAGGGTATCCTGCTTGTCCGCCTTAGCCGAGGGTCTCTCTATCGACCGATGCCTCTCTGATGGGTTTGCCGATCTGGGAGCATGAGGCACGTCTTGGTCCCCTGGAGTCCCATGCCATATCAACCTGCTGGAGCTCCAGCGGTCCGCCAGCCTCACTGCCGCCTCCGTCATGGGTCAAGTGGTTCAGGTCCAGACGGACAATACCACGACTATGTACTACCTAAACCGCCAGGGCAGGACACGCCTATGCCTCTGGCAAGGAAGTTGTCTGCATTTGGTCACTGTGGCGCTTCCTGAGGCGGATCTCTAGCCATTATGTGGCAGGAGCCCACACCCTGGCCGATGCCCTGCCGATAGGGCTGTCCCATTAGTGGTCTTCCGCCGGAGGTACAAGATCTGTTCTCCATTGGGGTACACCTCAGGTGGATCTGTTTGCCTCCAGGAGAATGCGGTTGCTGTTCCATGCCCACCCTCAGCAGGGCTCACTGCAGGATGCCTTCGAGGCTGTGGACCCTGTTTTCTACGCCTTTCTCATTTCCCTGATCCACAAGGTGCTTCTAAGGCGGGAGGGACAAGGCGGGTGATTCTGTAGCCCCAGACTGGCCCCGCTAATGTTGGATCCAGATCTTCTCAGCCTCGCCCAGTCCTGATAGCTTCCAGCTCGCCCGACCTGCTTTTGGTGACTTGGGGAAGGTGTTCCATCCAGACCTTCAATCCTTGCACCTGACTGCCTGGTTCCTGAGCAGCCAGGAGTTCCAGGCCTGGGTCTCGACGAGGTCCTCAATGGTTGAGGCGTCCTGTCGAGCGCCTCAGAATGCTATGCCTTCCAAGAGGTTTTTCCATTTGATAAGCAGTGCAACCTGGACCCTTCCTCCTGTTCCTTGGCAAGCATCTTGACTATTTATGTCCCTTCTCAGTAAGGGCTAGGGTCGACGCACCCTAAGTGGGTGCACCTGGTATATCTCGCCACCGGGCACGGGCCGGAAGCAGTCGTGGTACAGGAGAAGTGCCTTTTCGGCCTGATCACATTTCCCCCTCCGTGCGAACCCACCTCGTGGGATCTACTGCTGGTACTGGCAGCTCTGGTGGGCAAGCCATTTGAACCAATGCACAGGTGTGATCTCTCTCACCTGTCAAGACCGCCTTCTTAGTGGCTACGCCAGCCAGAAGATGGGAGAGTCTAGCGCTTCCATCGAGTTCCTTACCTGGTCTCTAAGAGACAGAAAGGTCTCCCAGCGCCCATCAAAATTCTTCCGGGTTGTGGATCGTATTTCACCTAATCGTGTTACCGCCGTGTTCTACCCCAGTCACACCTCGGAGGTTTAACATAGGGTCCATACTGACCCTAGAAGGGCGCTGCTTACTATAATGAGCGTCGGTGAAATTGGGAGAGGTTCGCCAGCTGTTCGTCACCACTTGGAAGTCGCACTGGCAGACCTGCGTTGTTGACATAGGTGGGTAACCTCTGCATAGATCTCTTGTATAGGTTGGTGGCATGAGCTCCCAGAGGGATAAGAGCTCATTCTATCCTTATACCGCTGCATCGGTGGCTGCTTCCAGGATGTCTCGGTCGAGAAATCTGCAGGCTGCTACCTGAAGTCGCACACCTTCATCACCCACTACCACATCGACCTTGAGTCACGCCGATGCTGGTTTTGGGGTCTTGTGTTCTCCAGTCTCTTTTCCTAAGTAGGGGTGTGTGTCTTGCCTCCTCCTCCTGGAGAACTGCAGAGTCTGTTATTGTGGATGAACAACATCCATGTCCCTAGAATACAGTTACCCACCTGTGCCAGAGTTCTAGGAATGTATGTTGTTCATCCACACGATCCACCTGACCTCCTCAAGCTGACGTGATAACCTGAGCTTCCAGCGGTTAGATCTGTGTCAGCGAGCTGCCACTGGGGGAGTTGCGCGTCTTGCAGCAGCATCGATACCGTTTCGGATGAACAACATACCATCTAGATCCTGTTGCGGTGAGTAACCTGTATTCTAGGACATGGATATGTTCATCCACACCATTGGCAGGTATCCTTGCCGCTTTAAATCTTGGGCCGAAGGTCTTCTTGCCCTCCTGCCCCACCGGTGGTATAACTCGGTCCGCCTATGACGCCAGATCTTCTTTACTGCTAGTCGTGTTCTTCACCTTCATGCGAGACTGGTTCCTATTCGCTTGTGATTTAAAATAAATTTTGGGAACAGACTTCAGTCTTCTATCCCCCGGGGCTGCGGTGGACAACTGGACCTGGATTTCGGAGATGCCCATGCGGGCAGAAGATGTCTCGACGGATCCACACTCCATGGTGTTCACTGTTGCTCCTGAGCACGACCTGAGGCTTCGACCTGTGCTCATCTTTTCCTGCCTGGCCCCTCAAGACCGTGTTGCTCGATTGCAACCGGGTCAGTCTCCCGAGCGTTTCTCCGTGAAGTCCAAGGAGGCCCGGTTGGCGGTAATCTGGGCGGCGGCTCCTGATCAGTTTGAAGCGGATGGTCGCCTCGAGGAGCGGCCCGATCTCCTCGGCCGGCATTTATCCCGGCCTCTGGGCTTTCTTGCACGGCTTTTTAAGGGGCTTGTCTGTCCTCCACTAAAGGAGAAGGTCGCTTATGGACCTTATTCCTGTCCAAAAGAGGGACAGGTAAGTCCCTCCGCCGCCGCTCTTGGGAGCGGAAGGTCCCTCCTCGGCCGCCGGATCGCCGGCTTCGGCCGATCGCCGGCCGCCACTGGCCTCACGGTGTCCCCGCCAGGTCAGTTGACCGAGACTCCCACCGATGAAGTCGAGATTTTTTTCGACCCATTGGACGGGCTGTCGCCTTTAGCAGCCGAGATTCCCCTCTCCCCGGTTCCCCCGGCAGGAGTTGAGGATCCCGTGGGCTCGCCTGTGCCTCCGGTTCCGGAGCCCTCGGATGCACCATCCGTGCCTAATGAGTGCCGGTTCCGGCCGACACCTCCTGCATTCGACTGGAAATTCCGGGACTTCGGTCTCGGTCTCTTTGACTCCTCATGGTCCAGCCGATCCCAATTGTCATAGGCGGTCTCGGTCTCGGCACCGCGTAAGCGGTGTCGCCGCTCGACTCGGCTCCTCCTCGGATGAGGAGGCTCGGCGTACGTCATGTCGACGGGCCGAGGACCTTATGTTGCAATAGTTCCGGCCGGGGTAAGCCACCCTGCCGCCTTTCCCCGGCCATTAAGTGGCTGTCACCGAGCTGCTCACACAACCTCGACTTATCCGAGCCTATACCCAGGCGGTTGTTCGCCAAAACCAGCTGCTCCACCGATTCTGTGGAACCTCCGCCTCCACAGCCACCACTGGGGGCCCACCAAGGATCTCGGCCTGCCAAGGTCTACCCTACCGGGTTGTCAGTTACCTCACTCCTGACCGACCTCGGCAGGTGAAGGGTGCCTCAGGCCAGAGGCAGTTTCTTGAGGACTCTTCCAGTCCGAAGATGATTCTCCTTTTTCCAAGCGACTGGACTTGGAGTCTTCAGGAGGTCAGTCAATGGATGATAGCCGTCGTCCTTCCTAGGACTACTTGCTCATCTCGGAGTCCACGGGATGGAGCTCGAACCCGTTTCAAGCGGGCCAGGTATCCCTCACGGAGATTCTGGACCGAGGATTCTCCGGCGGAGGCCTTTCCGGTGGCGAGGCCATAGTGGGTCGGCACTGGAGCTTGGCAGCGCCTGCTTCCTGCCCTGCGCCTTGACCAGGATGGCCAGGAAGTATGCGGTCCCTACCGGTTCCTTGTCCGGGTTTGAGACACCCTCTGCTGAGGGGTTGGTTACCGACAGCGTTTTCAGTAGCGCCCGGCAAGCGCCAGGGATGTGGACAAACCTCCTGACAAGGAGTCCAAGAAATTGGACTATGTCGGGCGAAAAGTCTACGCTGCGTCCTCTCTCGGCCTTCGTCAGGCCAGTTCGGCCGTCCTCATGGCACATTTTTCTCATGCCCTGTTGGGCTCCCTGGATGAGGTCATCCTCATCTTCCCGCCCGATCTGCAGACTACGGTTAAGCAGGTGCGGGACCAGGGCAGGGCAGTGGCCAAACAGCAGCTCAGACTGCTTTGGATATAGGGGACTCATGTGCCAGATCGGTGGCGGCCGCAGTGGCTATGTTGCCGGCGGGCTTGGCTGAGGATATCCACCTTTACTGGATACCCAGCACAAGTTGGCGGATGTTCCTTTTGGGGACTGACCTCTTGACCCTGGGGTGGAAGGTCACCTGCAGAGGATCGAGGAGTCAATGCTACCTTGGACTCGGTCTCTTCCGCTCAGAAGGACAAGGCCAAACCGCAGCCTAAGCCCTTTGCTCCTTCTGTGCCCCGGCGCCCGGCCCAGCAACATCAGGGCCAGCAGGCTCGGCCTTGGTATCCCAAACCCAAGCCGCCGGCTTCCTCTAACAGGAGGCAGGAGAGAAGGGCCCAGGAGGTCCCTCGGCCGGTCCCTCCTCCAAGCCTGCCCAGTGACGGGCTGAGGGGTGTCGCCCATTCCCGGCCACCATTCCCCTGGTCCCCTGGGGACGGCCCGCACTCTGCTCCGCCTGGTCCGCTGTTTCCACGGACAGGTGGGTCTTGGAGGGGTGGTAAGAGGCCTGCCTCTGGAATTCAAGCAGGCACCACCCTTCAGAGCCGCCCCTCGGGGCTCGGGATCCCCAGCTCACTGGCGGCCTCGAGCCGACATCGCTCTCCTCCTCCAGAAGGAGGTGATAAGAGGTGGTGGACCTCCTTCAGACCCAGGGTTTGTGTCCAGGTACTTCCTGGTTCAGCGGACGGGGCTGGCGCCCATTCTCGACCTACGGCCTAAAACAAGTTCCTAAGGTCTCGAACCTTCAGGATGGTCACTCTGGCTCAGATAATACCATCCTTAAGAGGCAGCGTGTGGTTCTGCTCTCTGGACTTGCAGGGCCGCGTTTTTCACGTCCTATCCGTCCGCTCACCAGAGATTCCTTCGCTTCGAGCGGAAGGATCCCTCTTGAGTTCCAAGCCATGCCCTTCGGCTTGTCTCCAGCTCCCAGGGTCTTCACCAAATGCATGGCAGTGGTGACAGCATTCCTCTGGGCCCGAGGGTCCGGTGTACCCTTACCTGGACGACTGGCTGATAGCAGCTCCCTCCAGGAAGGAGGCGGAGTGGTCCAGAGATCTGGCCCTCCAGGTCTGCTCTCAACTGGGCCTCCTTATCAACGAGGCTAAGTCGGAACTCGAGCCGAAGCAGGTGATTCTATTCATCGGGGCGCACCTCGACTCTCTTCGAGCCAGAGCGCGGCTCCCGGCGGACAGGGCCGAGGTTCTTTCCTCCTTTGCCCGATCATTTCTGGTTGGGCAATTGCGCCCTGCCCGGGACTTCCTGCGCCTCCTGGGTCTCATGGCGGCCTGCACCAGCGTGGTCCGTTGGGCCCGCTGGAACATGCGTCCCCTTCAGTGGGGACTGGCCAGCCAGTGGTCCTAGCGCTGCGATCCTTTGGACCAGCTTGTAGTCGGTGACACAGGGGATGTGGAACGCCTCCAGTGGTGGACCGTTCCAGATCATTTGCAGGAGGGCATCCCGTTAGTCCGCCCCGAGCTGACGGTCTCTCTATCGACCGATGCCTCTCTGATGGGTTGGGTGCCCATCTGGGGGAACACCGGGCTCATGGCCTCTGGTCCCCGGGAGTCCCGATGCCACATCAACCTGCTGGAGCTCGAGCGTCCGCCCAGCTCTCTCACCGCCTTTGCTCCGCTCCTCCGGGGTCAAGTGGTCCAGTCCAGACGGACAATACCACGACCATGTACTATCTAAACCGCCAGGGCGGGACGTGCTCCATGCTTCTATGCAAGGAAGCTCTCCGCATTTGGTCACTCGTGCGCAGCCTGGAGGCGGATCTCCTAGCCATTCATGTGGCAGGAGCCTCCAACACCCTGGCCGATGCCCTGAGCCGGATAGGGCTGCATCCCACGAGTGGTCTCTCCTGCCGGAGGTAGTACAGCATCTGTTCTCCCATTGGGGCACACCTCAGGTGGACCTGTTTGCCTCCAGGGAGAACGCTGCTGAGTCTGTTCCATGCCCGCCTCAGCAGGGCTCGCTGCAGGGGATGCCTTCTCAGGCAGTGGACCCCGGCCTCTTTTACGCCTTTTCCCCATTTCCCTTGATCCACAAGGTGCTCTCAAGCGAGGGAGGGACAAGGCGAGGTGATTCTGATAGCCCCAGACTGGCCTCGCCAGTTCTGGTACCCAGATCTCCTCAGTCTCAGCTCCAGGATTCCGCGGCAGCTTCCAGCTCGCCCGGACCTGCTCTCAGTCAATCAGGGGAAGGTGTTCCATCCGGACCTTCAATCCCTGCACCTGACGGCCTGGTTCCTGAGCGGCTAGAGTTCCAGGCCTTGGGTCTTTCCGACGAGGTCCTCAATGTAGTTGAGGCGTCCCATAAGGAGTCGACCAGAAAATGCTATGCCTTCAAATGGAAAAGGTTTTCCATTTGGTGTCAGGGCAAGGGCTTGGACCCTTCCTCCTGTTCCTTGGCAAGCATCTTGGACTATTTATGGTCCCTTTCCAGTCAAGGGCTTGAGTCGCGTGACCTAAGGTGCACCTGGCAGCATCTCTGCTTACCGGAGGCGCGGGCCGGGAAGCAGTCGATGGCGCAGGAGAAGGTGGTCTGGCTTTCACAAAGGCCTTGATCCATTTCCTCCAGTGCGGGAACCCCCACCTCCGTGGGATCTACTGCTGGTACTGGCAAAGCTCATGGGCAAGCCATTCGAACCTATGCACAGGTGTGCTCTCTCTCACCTGTCGTGGAAGACCGCCTTCTTGGTGGCTATCACGTCAGCCAGAAGGATGGGAGAGCTCCAGGCGCTTTCCATCGAGTCTCCTAACCTGGTCTTCCACAGGGACAAGGTTGTCCTGCGCCCCCAACCGAAATTCCTTCCGAAGGTGGTGTCGGAGTTTCACCTTAACCAGGTGTTGACTCTGCCGGTGTTCTACCCCAATCACACCTCGGAGACCGAATATAGGCTCCATACTCTGGACCCTAGAAGGGCGCTCGCTTATTATAAGGAGCGCACGGCTGAAATTCGGGGAGAGGTTCGCCAGCTGTTTGTCACCTACGCTGAAGCCGCATCTGGCAGACCTGCAGCCAAGCGGACGATAAGCAGGTGGGTAACCTCCTGCATAGATCTCTGCTATAAGTTGGCAGGCATGGAGCCTCCCAGAGGGATAAGAGCTCATTCTACCCGCCATACTGCTGCAACGGTGGCTGCTTCCAGGGACGTCCCTATCCAGGAAATCTGCAGGGCTGCTACCTGGAAGTCAGCAAACACCTTCATTACCCATTACCACATCGACCTTGAGTCACGCCGGGATGCTGGTTTTGGGGCCTCGGTTCTCCAGTCTCTTTCCCAAGTAAGTATTGGGGGTGTGCGTCTTGCCTCCCTCCTCCCGGAGAACTGCTAGAGTCTGCCAATGAGTGTGGATGAACAACATATCCATGTCTCCTAGAAATACAGGTTACTCACCTGTAACAGGAGTTCTAGGAATGGTATATGTTGTTCATCCACGACTCCACCCGACCTCCCGGCTCGGACAAGACAACCTGAGCTTCCAGCGGGCCAGATCTACGCCATGGGGCGGAGCCGAGATTATACCACCCGGTGGGTGGAGGAGCAAGCTTGAAGACCTTCCGCAAGATTTAAAGCGGCAAGGATACCTGCCAATGAGTGTGGATGAACAACATATACCATTCCTAGAACTCCTGTTACAGGTGAGTAACCTGTATTTTCTTATTAACCACAGCACAAAATGCAGTTAATGATGTACTACATAATATTCGTATACATTCTAGGCTCAGTGCTAATCTTTCTGTAGCTGTTCTTTTGAGTGACTATCTAGATGGGTGTATGCTGCTCCTTTTAATAAATAAGAGCCTTTTTGTTTACATTCACATACCAGTTAACTACACCTCTTATCTTTCTGAGTGCTTCACCAATTCTGTTCTCTGTTTTTCATTAAAATAAAATACTTTGTCTCCAGCAGTTTAAATTATTTAGGCTCTGGATCGCACAGGCTGTTGAAATGCTGACTCCACTGCTGCTCAGGTGATTCTGGTTGATGCTCAGTGCTCACTTATTTATTTATTTGTTTGTTTTTTGTTTAGCGGGTAAGTACACTAGACAACAATGTT
The DNA here is from genome assembly GCA_016271365.2 of Neoceratodus forsteri. Taxonomy (NCBI): domain Eukaryota; kingdom Metazoa; phylum Chordata; order Ceratodontiformes; family Ceratodontidae; genus Neoceratodus; species Neoceratodus forsteri. The sequence continues at coordinate 988,139,941 of CM057450.1, forward strand.
GCCTATATTCAGGCACGACCCGGGAGAGTACAGACAGGGGAGACCAGAGTCAACATTAAAGAGTGTTTCATGACGCAGCATGAGGTGAGAACAAACATTTGAACAGTATACAGCCAGGTACAGTCATTATCCGTGATGACAAAGAGAAACAGATAACATTACATTAATTATTTTCATATCTGATGATACATCAATGACTAAATTGAAACGACAAACAGCAAACAAAACTTAAATGAAGTAGCATTATAACAATAATAACTTAATCTTAGTACTAGCACTGTGTCCCCTTTTGTTTTAACAAAGCCTGTTGAATGCCCAGTTCAGATCTAACTCGCGCAGTTCTTAAACATACAGAGTTTGTTACACCTTCGGTTATTTAAAATCTGGCTCAGTCAATCCAAATGAATACGCTGCGTCTCTTACAGTTTTTTTTGTTTTTTTAAGTCCCTGGTGTATAGCCAGTTACTTTCACCTGCATGCTAATACATCTTTAGTTTCTATCTCACGTATGCGTATTTCTTTTGCTGAATTATATTTCCACTGCTGCATGCAACTTGATTGTGGTCTTTTACTAACATATTACTAAATACTATTTTTTCTTGCTTTTCTGACTCAAGCTGTAATCTGTATGAACTATTTATTTGACACAGTCTAGATAATGGAAGCTGTTTCCCTACGATGGGCGGTTCAACCTTTGCAGATCCTACTTTCAGTTGTTCAGCAGTCCGCCAGTTGAGTTCAGTGCATTACACTGCCCTGTTTTCTTTCATAATATTATAAAAGTCAGTACATGCTGGTCCCATATTTTGTGTATTCTTGTGGGCTATTCATTTGCTTTGTCCAGCTCTCAGTGTGAGTCCTGAAAACGAGTATCAAAGGGAGCAATGGTTATTCTCAGTCTTTAATAATTCTTGGTACTGGTATAGACACAGAATCTTCTGCCCTTACCTACATGTTTGTTCTGTGACATCATCCCTCTCACTGGAGAGACAGATACTTGGTTTGACAGCCCTATTTGAAGGCTGTCACTACCCTGATTGACAGTGTGAATCATAGAAACATAGAATTTGATGGCAGATAAGGACTGCTTGGCCCACCCGTCTGCCCATTTCCCTACCTGATGGATAAGCTGCAGATTCTAGTTAATTAACAGCTTACTTCCTCCTGCCCCCACTAGAATTGCCTTATGCCTGTCCCATGCATTCTTGAATTCTCCCACTGTTCCTGACTCCACAACCTCCTCAGGAAGGCTGTTCCATGCATCCACAACTCTCTCTGTGAAAAATTACTTTCTGACATTACCTCTGAGCCATACCCCCTCTATCTTCAAATTGTGCCCCCTTGTTCTTGCACATCTCTTCTTCTGAAAGATACTACCCTCTTGTGCCTTGTTAATTCCCTTGAGATACTTGAAAGTTTCTATTATGTCCCTCCTTTCCTCAAGGGTGTACATATTAAGCTGCTTTAGTCTCTCCTTGTATGTCTTCTGGTGCAGGCCTTGCACCATTTTGGTTGCCCTCCTCTGAACAGCCTCCACTCTGTCTATGTCTTTGCAGAGATGGGGTCTCCAGAATTGCACGCATTACTCCAGATGGGGTCTCACTAACTGTCTGTAGAGAGGGATAACAACTTCCTGTTTTCTACTGTTGATGCCTCTCCCTATGCATCCCAGTATCCCCCCAGCCCTCCTTACTGCCTTCTCACATTGCTTGCCCACCTTTATGTCATCTAATATAATTACTCCTAGGTCTCTTTCGATTTTTGTTGTTGTTATTAACTCACCCCCCATTGTGTACTCTTCCCCTGGGTTTTTGTTTCCCAGATGCATTACCTTGCACTTCTTTTGCATTGAATTTGAGCTGCCATGTATTTGACCATTCCTCCAACCTTGCCAAGTCTCTTTTCATTCTTTCCAATCCACCTTGTGTATCAACCCTGTTGCAGATCTTTGTGTCATCTGCAAAGAGGCATACCTTTCCTTCCAGGTGCTCTCCAATGTCACTTATAAAGATATTAAAGAGAACTGGTCCCAGTATCAACCCTCATGTACCTCGCTAGTTACCCTCCTTTCTTCACTGTGGACTCGTTTACTATTACCTCTTTGCATCCTGTTGTCCAGCCAGTTTTTTGTATCCAGGCTACCACCTTGGGACCCACTCCAAGGCTGGCTAACTTGTATATTAATCTTTTGTGTGAGACTGTGTCGAATGCCTTGCTAAAATCTAGGTAGGTCATATCCACAGCCCCTCCCTGGTCTACTACTTTGGTCACCCAGTCAAATAAATCTATTAGGTTCGTCTGACATAACCTTCCTGCTGTGAAACCATGCTGCCTTGGGTCCTGTGCCCCACTGGCCTCTAGGTACTCAACAGTTCTTTCCTTCAGAAGTGATTCCATCATTTTCCCTACCACTGAAGTCAAACTAACTGGTCTGTAGTTTCCTGCTCTGTCCTGCTCCCACTTTTGTGAAGTGGAATCACATTTGCCCTCTAGTCCTCAGGTACCACTCCATCCTCCCATGATTTGTTAGAGAGTAGTCAGTGGTGTTACTAGTTCTACCCTTAGTTCTTTAGTATTCTTGGGTGAATCCCATCAGGCCCCATTGCTTTCAAACAACATGAAGTCTTGCTATATTATGACAATTGCAGTTTGTCCCACCATTAGAACTGCTCCGAGGTGAAAGAGTTAACTCTCATTCTAAGAATGGAACTTGGAGCACGAGCTCGGTTAGAGAAGCTGTGTCGGGTTATTTCAAACCCAAACTGTCAGATTCTTTACTCCGCCTCACTGAACAGTCGCTCCAGAGATTTCTCCTACTGCTCGGTTCATTTCTCGGTTTAAATAGTGTTTTCTCGGTTCAAATCAACCGAGAATATTATTTTAACCGCAAAACCGATTGGTTCAAGCTCTGTCTGTGGTATCGTAAGTAATTTCAGTTTAATTTCTGTGTGGAACTTGTAAATGTTATCGGTTCAGTTTTGAACCGATCAGCTTGCTTTAAAACTTGAAGTTACAAAAATTAGAGGTTTTAGAGTGCGGTTCCCGGTTCTTATCGGTTCTAAAAAAAACGGAATTCATTACGTTTTTCCAAGACCCGTGACACGGTTAGGAACCGATAAGGGTGTCTTGCCTGGCACTGCCGTTAAAAGGGCAAGTTTTTGGTTAGGCTGGCATTATGTCTGAGAAACCCAAAAGAAAAACTGGGCCCACTGGGTTTCAACACTGTGATGCTTGTGGGGAAGTCTTTGCCAAGGCTGACCCACACACCACATGTGTATATTGTCTGGGGTTTGACCACCTCAATTCAGACTGCCAGATTTGTAAAAATTTCCCTGCAGCCACCCTGGATAAGAGAGTTGGCAGGCTCAGGGAACGAGAGGCCAAAAAGTCCGCTGACCTGATGGCCAGCCCGGTTCGGTGCCAGCCGAACCGGAGGGAGTGCCCTCTGACCAGGGCGAGACTTCTCGGCAACGCAGTGCTGGCTCGGATGAGCCAGTTCCAGTAAAGAAAACAAGAAAATCAGCAGTGTGGAGCCCAAAATTCCTTCTCCAACTGCTGCAGAGATAGCAAGAGCTATTCAGATTGTCCAGTCACTTTCTCCGGTTCCGTCCGAACCGCCACTGTCTGGTAAAAGGTTGGTTTGGTCGGTTCCACCGGTTCAGGAATATGATGTTGAGGAGTTTTATGAACCAGAGGAGGGGGAGGATGATTATGAACAGTATGAGTGTGACTTGGAGGGTCTGGGTGTGCCCATTGAACCGGACATCTCCCCAGACAGACCTTTAGAATCTCCCCCTATGCTTTCTGAGTCCCCCTCTCACTTTATGTTTTACAAAAAAGTTGCTGAAACCCTCCAGCTCCCATTGGAGGAAGCTGTGGATGAGCAAGAGGAACCTGATTTTGTAGAAATGATGGATATACCAGAGTTCAGGAGATTGTCTATTCCTTGCATAAATCATTTAGGAAACAAACAATAAAAATTTTAAAAACTCCTAATTCTGTGCCTCCTGTGGATAAAAAGATGGGCAGGAGGTACACACTGTCAGGTCCTGACACAGAATTCCTTTCACAGCAATGCAGTCATGTTGGTGTGGTTCAGGCTGCAGCCTGTGATAAAGCTAATATTCCCCTGGCTTCACATCCTCCTGACAAGGATTCCAGGAAGATTGATGCCATGGCTAAAAACAATACATGGCAGCGCCCTTGGGACTCAGGCAAGCAAATTACATGGCTTATGTAGCAAGGTATCAAAATCTAGATGGGACACTGTCATGGCTTTGGCCAAACAGGCCTCTGGCCAGCTTGCTAATGAGCTGGAACAGGTGGCTGCTGATGGCATTGAGGCATCCAAGGTGCAGTTTCATGCTGCTGTGGATTTTAATGATGTATCCTCTAGAGTCATGGCTACGCCTGTAGCTTTTTGTAGGTTGGCCTGGCTCAGGTGTACTAGCTTGTCACAGGATACCCAGACTAAGGCTATGGATTTTCCTGTGGGGAAATTCTCTGTTTGGGGAGCAGACAGAGAATTATATGAAGAAAATGGATGAATATAGGACTACCTATAAGAGTGCTAGCCAAGGAGCGCAAGCCACCCTCAGAGGCAGACCCCCAGGGTAGGGGTAGGCCTTTTCACAGGCCTTTTTACCAAACCCAGGCCTCCTCTGCTTATGCTCAGAGGGGCTTCTTCAGAGGCAGAGGCAGACGGTGTGGGCAGGCCTGCTCCCACCTCTCAGCCTAAAGCACCTGCCAAACAGACACCCTGATGGGGTGCCCAGGGCCGATTCTCCTTTACCCGTAGGGGGCAGGTTGGCTTACTTCATTCAGAACTGGGTGTCTCTAACCTCAGACAAGTGGGTCCTGGAAGTAGTAAGCCAGGGTCTGGTTCTCAGCTTCAAAAAGTTCCCAAAGATGAGAATCGGATCTTTCCCACCTGCAAACTCTTTAGAGACCTTTACTCTAGAAACAGAAGTCTCAACCCTCCTGGCTCTCAGAGCTGTAGAAAGGGTTTCTCCCCTACACCAGGGCAAGGGTCTGTACTCCAGATATTTCCTTACCCCAAAAAAGACAGGAGAATGGCGGCCCATTTTAGACCTCAGATATCTGAACAAACACCTTTTGAAACCAAAGTTCAGAATGGTAACTCTGGCAATGATTTTACCTCTCTAAGGCCAGGGGACTGGCTAGCCTCCCTGGACCTCAAGGATGCCTATTTTCACGTCCTAATCAGAAGCTCCCACCGAAAGTACCTCAGATTCGAACTGCCCTCAGGTCACTACCAGTTCAGAGCAATGCTCTTCGGCCTCACCTCTGCTCCAAGGGTATTCACAAAATGTCTGGCAGTAGCAGTTGCTCATTTAAGGAGGCAAAGGATTGTTGTCTTTCCCTATCTGGACGACTGGCTCATTGTAGGCCAGTCCCCAGAACAGGTAAAATCTCACCTGCAAGTTACCCAGCAGCTGCTCACCTCCCTGGGCTTCTTGCTAAATCTTCCAAAGTCAGTTCTGGAACCAGTTCAGGTGCTCACCTTCATAGGTGCAGAATTGACACAAGCAGGCCAGAGCCTTCCTACCCTTAGAGAGGTAAGGAACTTGGTGGCTCTGGCCTCCTCCTTCACTCTGCAGGTCTCTCGACCAGCAAGACACTTTTGCAGCTCCTGGGGCACATGGCTGCGTCCACAGCCAGTAGTGCAAGGAGCAAGATTTCAGATGAGGGACATTCAGTTTCACTTGAGAGCCTTTTGGTCTCAGAAAGAGACTCCTTTCAAGTTGGTCCCAGTGACCCAACCCTGATCCAGGCCCTCCAGTGGTGGCAGGATCAGAGCAATTAAGACTGGGTCCCTTCATTCCTCTGTCTCACTCCTTGACCCTCACTACAGATGCTTCCTCCTGGGGTGGGAGCCCACATGGCGACCTCTCCACTCAGGAGTGTGGTCCCCAGGAATCTCTGCTCCACATCAATTTGCTGGAACTCAGAGCTGTCATTTTAGCACTTCAAGTGTTTTCTCGCCTGTTCAGAACAAAGTGGTACAAGTCAGAACAGACAACACCACAACAATGTGGTACATCAACAAGCAGGGGGGCACTCGGTCTTCGGCCTTGTGCACCGAGGCAATGAAGTTGTGGTCTCTGGCCTATTCCCTGAACACTTCCCTCATAGTAGTTCATCTTCCAGGAAAGGACAATGTCCTAGCAGATGCTCTCAGCAGGATTTCCCAGGGCCATCACGAATGGTCTCTGGATCCTCAAGTACTGGGGATAGTTTTTGCCAGATGGGGCACCCCTCAGATAGATCTTTTGCAGCCCCAGACAATCACCAACTTCCACTTTTCTGTTGCAGGCCCCCAGTGTTGGGCTCAGTCCCCTGGATGCCTTTCTCCTAGATTGGGAAGGAAGTTTCTTTATGCCTCCCCGCCTTCCTCTCCTATTCAAGGTGCTAGTCAAAATCAGATCCCAGCCTTGCAGGGTGATTCTGATTGCCCCAGATTGGGCCAGGCAGCCCTGGTACCCACTCCTTCTGTCCTAACAGTCCATCTTCCCTGTGTCTCCCAGGAATCACAATCTGTTAACCTGTGCCCAGGGAGAGTTTGGTATCCGAACCTCAATCCTCAACCTCAAGGCCTGGCTCTTGAGGAGTTAGAATTTGCTGACCTACACCTTTCTCAGGGTGTTCTTGAAATCCTAAAGGCTTCTAGGAAGCCTTCCACTAGGGCTACTTATAATTCTAAGTGGAAAAGGTTTTCCATTTGGTGTGCTGGGAAACATATTTCCCCGGAATCTGCTGATTTGCCCATTGTTTTGGACTATATGGTCCATCTTAATTCTTTGGGCCTGAGACCAGCTACCCTGAAAGTACATTTGGCAGCTGTCTCTGCTTTTGTTTCAGCAGGAAAGCCCTCCTCTTTCCGCTCACTCTGTATTTTCCAAGTTTTTTAAGGGATTACTTCAACTAATCCACCTTTAGGATCCGCCCCTGCCTGGGACCTTAATGTTTGTATTGCCCAGTTAATGCAACCCTTTTGAACCTCTGTCTTCTGCAGAGCTTAAGTACTTAACTTGGAAAATGTTTTCCTAGTGGCTATCACTTCTGCCATGCGATAAGTGAGTTGCAAGCCTTGTCAGTAGAAACTGACTTTATTTCTTTCCACAGGGATAAGGTAGTCTCAGGACTAACAGGAAGTTTTTGCCTAAGGTGGTTTCAGATTTCATTTTAACCAATCTATCTCCCTTCCAGTGTTTTCACTGAACATTCTTCCTCTGGTGAGAGGAGATTGCACAGTTTAGATGTTAAGAGGGCCCTAAGTTACTATATAGAACGCACTAAGGGTCACAGGTTAATCCCTCCAACTTTTCTCACTTATGGTGAGGTCGGAAAGGAGACCTGCCACTAAGAGATCAGTTGCCAGGTGGATTGTCTCTTGTATCCAATTTTGTTATCAGAAACTGGGAGAGTCTCCCTCTGGCCTGAGGGCTCATTCTACCAGAGGTACAGCCGCGTCTCTAGCTGCTGCCAGAGACATCCCTATCTTAGAGATATGTCAAGCTGCTACCTGGAAAACGGTACACACTTTCACCAAGCATTACTCCCTGGATGTCCAGGCCAGGAGAGATGCTCGGTTTGGCACAGCTGTGCTTCAGAGCCTATTCCCTAAGTAGGTTCTGTCCCTCCTCCATGGAGGTACTGCTGTGTAGTCTGCAATTGTCATAATATAGCAAGACTTCATGTTGTTTGAAGAAAAAATTACTCACCTTAGTAATGTTGTTTCTTCTAATGGAGTCTTGCTATATTATGACCTCCCCCCCAGCCTGCCCCTCTCAGAACTTCTACTTGGGTATGGGCTGGGCAGCCTAGTGTGGGCACTAGTTATGCCCATTATATGTTTTCCACCCCTTTTGGGGGTTTTTTGGGGTGTGGTGTTTTTATTTTATATTATATTATTACTTCTGGTCCCCTGACTTGAGTCTTTGTGTTGGGACCAGCAATAGGTGTTAATATTTAGGTAGCCAGTTGGCTAGTGTAGGTTACAGCTTCCACACAGACTTTAGTGAGTTTTTGCTCGTAGAGATCTGACAGTTTGGGTTTGAAATAACCCAGACAGAGCTTCTCTAACCAAGCTCATGCTCTAAGTTCCATTCTTAGAATGGGAGTTAACTCTTTCACCTCCGGAGCAGTTCTAATGGTGGGACAAACTGCAATTGTCATAATATAGCAAGACTCCATTAGAAGAAACAACATTACTAAGGTGAGTAATTTTTTCTTGTCCACCCTCAGTTTTAAGAGTTCTTTCAAAACCCTTTCTTCTGTGAATGGACTGGTTTCGACCCCCCCTATTCAGAGTTTCTCCCTTGTTTGGTTTAGGCACTTCCCCCTCCTCATCTGTTGTGAATACTGAGCAGAAATATTCATTCAGTATCCCTGCTTTTTCACTGTCACCCTCTGCCCACATCCCCTTCCCTTTATTAAGTCTGTATCCCTCCCTTGGTCTTTCTTCACTCCCTAATGTACCTATAAAAGGTTTTATCCTCCTCCTTAACAGAGTTGGCTATCTTTTCCTCAGTTTGTGCCTTTGCTATTCTGACTGCCTTCCCTGCCTCCTTCTGCTTTAACTGGTAAAGTTCTCTGTCCTGCTCCTTCTGTGTTTCCTTATATTTCCTGAATGCTATTCTTTTCACCTTAACTGTCCCTGCCACCTCTTTTGAGAACCATAGTGTTTTTTTCTTTCGTTTTGTTTTATTGATTTGCTTCACACAAAGGCTTGTTGCTTTCAGATGCCTGTTTTGATTATTCCCATTGTTCCTCCAACCCTCCTTCTTGCCTGCTTTTTCAGTATGCTTCAGCTGTTGGTATTTGCTGGAATGCTTCCTAGCATACAATCTATACTTTTAGTAAGCATTATAGTCTAGATTTGAGGGAAGGTTTTGGCCTTGCTGTCTAACAAGGCCTGCTCTCCTGAGGGGACGGGCCACTGTTTTACGAGCTACCTGGTTGGGGCTGGTACTGCTTGGTAATCAACCAATATATTTTGGGTCTTTGGAGATACCCTCAAAGAAGACAAGTTTGTTATTTCCAGTAACAGTAGATCTTAGAGTGAATTTCCATAGAGCCCGAACCTTCTATGTCACCATCCCCCTGGTACAGGGAACATCGAAATTTAAATATCTGTAAATTTTCTTTCTCTGATAGCTGGTCTCCAGGCTTCCTTACACAAGATCTGCAGCAGGGGGCATCTAGCCCTCCATTTCCGGCGTCCTCCAGTAGTTCCAAAAGCAGTCCAAATGTGGCAATACTATGAGAACTTGGAAACAAAACACAAGAATGTTTAAGGCAACCATGGCCCTGAGGCCAGCCAACTATGTACATTCTGGGAAGGAATCCGAAGCCCGGAGACCAGCGGTCGAAGAAAGAAAATTTACTGGTATTTAATATATGGATATGTTATTTAATATACTCCTAAAGCATGCAAAAAAATAATTGGTAATACCATCATGCCTCCAGCGTTAATATTACTGTCAATCAATGTTAATACTATCGTTCCACAGCTGAACTATAATATTAACACTGGTACCAAACAGCGTAAGTGCCCACAAAAATGCCTTTTGCCCCCCACATCGTCCTAAACGTGCCTTACGATTGACCGCTTTTCCTGTGTGGGTGGGCAGAACAACTTCAAAAACATGGCGGCTTGTTCTCTTAGCGAGAGAAATCGGCGATGTTGAAAAAAGCATTTTTTTCCTCTGCTGCCTACTCCGGGCTATCTCTCCCTACTCTGAAATGCCTTCCTCGCCAAAAAATCCTTTACTTTCACCTGGCTCCTCACTACAGTGCCTAACAGATACCGCCGCTGAAGGGAAAAAAATAGGTCTAAACACAGGCCACTCCGCTGACGGATCCATATGTGTGATGCTCGCAAGAAGACAGCTGACACACACATGGACTCGTGAACTGGAGGTGAGTTAGTTCACCTCGCATCCATATATTAAAAAAAAAAACAGATGCTTTTGATTGTGATGAAAAGGCAGAAATCCTATATCGATGTTCTGATGATATGTGAACCTCCAAGCCTACTCTCGAGGTTCCCTATGTCCCCAGAACGCCTCGATGGGACTACTGCCTTGTAATGCACAGTAAGGTATCTATTATTCTATTTTAAATTTTGATTTCTGTCTCCTAAGCTGGTCTCCTGGCTTCCTTACACTTGGGATGTACAAAAGCAGTACATCTCCAGATGCCGGATGGGAGAATGTCCATTGCCCTTAAGAGTCCACCACTGCCTGAAGCACTTAGCGGCCAAAGGATGCCTCTGCCGAGGACATCACGCCCAGCTTGTAAAATTTGTAAATGTGAATGGATAACCAAGTGGCGCCTGCTTAAGTCTGCTAGAGAGGTTTCTCTGAAGTTTGCCTACAAAGTGGCCATAGTTCTGGTGAAATGTGCTATTACTGAGCCAGGCAGAGGTACCCCAACCTTGTCGTAAGCCGTGGTGATGACTGATCTGATCCCTCTGGCTATCTAGTCTTTTGAGGCTCTTATCCATATTTTGGGGTGTAGTTAAAATGAACAAACTTGACGTTTTACGTATATCTTCTGTCCTCTTGATATACATCTTCAATGCTCTTCTTGGGTCTAGTGTATGAAATTCCTTTTGCTTTTCGTTTTTGGGGTGTGGGTAGAAGGAAGGGAGGATAAGATCTTGGTTGCAATGGAAAGGAGACATAACTTTGGGTAAAAACCCTGGATCTGTACTAAGAACCACAGAGTCCTGATGAAAAACCGTGTATGGCTATTTGGTGGACAGCGCCTCCATCTCGCTGATTCTCCTTGCTGAAGTAATAGCTACCAGAAAACCACCTTCTTTGTGAGATGCATGATGGAAGTCTCGTAAGAGGATCAAAAGGCTCCTTGGTCAATGCTTTGAGAACCAGGTTAAGTCTCAAGGTGGAACTGTTGGCTTGATCGGGAGTGTTTTAATGTTGCCGCCTTTAGAAATCTCCTGATATAAGGGTGTGAGCCCAGAGATTCTCCGAGTCCACTAACAAAGCTCCCCCAGGGCTGAGGCCTGAACTCTTAGGGTGGCTGGTTGCAGCCCTTGTCAGATACCTCTTGAAGAAACTGTAATAGTACAGGTAATGTTATTGGATGGTCCTGTATATCTCTGGATTGAAGCCAGAACAAGAATTTCCTCCAGATTCTATAATACACTTTAGAAGAGGAGTGGCGACATGAGTTCACCATCATTTTGATTACTGGAGCTGTATAGCCTAGCTCCTTGAAAGTTTCCCGATCAATCTCCAAACCGAGAAGGATAGATTTGCTCAAATTGGGGTGCAGGACCAGCCCCTGATGGAGAAGGTCCGGGCTGAATTGGAAAGATACAGGTGGTCCTACTGACAGCTGAATGAGAAGCGGGAACCAAGGACAGTGAGGCCATCGAGGACAGACTAGGATAATCTCTGCTCAGCCCTTGCGTTTCTTTGATTGGTTCCTGCTCAGTTTTTAAAATTTGATTGACAGTTCTCTATGGTTCAGTTTAAATAAATACACTTTGTGTGCATTTTTCACGTTGATTCTTTAGTATCCCTCCTGTAACTATGCCTGAATGCATTTAATTTCACAGAGAAGCTGTATAATTGGGGAGGGTGGCACTGAATAGATGGTTGTCTGGAACTGGCAGGTGTGGGGGAGGAGCACTGCATAAGGGAGACAGGAATCCACATAGACTTTATTTATTCTCTTTGTTCTGTATATGCTGTGGGAATTGGAAATTGAAAAAATTCCAGTAAAAAAGTTCAGGTGGTACAATCCTGAGTTAATTATGATCACCAAGGGCAGTAAGGCCTTTTCTTGGTTCTCCGACCACCGCTCTGCAGAGAGTTTGGTTGTGGAATCTGCCTCTCTTAAATTGGGGGATCAAGGGGATGTGGACGAGTCCAGGAGGGTAGACCACGTGGCTGGAAAGGTGTGGGCTGCCGCATCACTGGCTTTGCGTCAGGCCAGTTATTCCATCTTGATGGTGAATATTAGCCATTCCCTCTTCGGAGTGTTAGGGGAACTCTTTCCCCTACTTCCAGCTGGTAAGCAGAGCTTCCAGTGAAAAATCATCAGGGACCAGGGTCAGTTCCTGGCTAAGTACCAGCTTCAGATGGTTTTGGAAATAGGCAACTCCTGTGTCCATGCCATGGCTGCGGTTGTTGCCATGTATCACAGGGGCTGAGGCTGTTCACCTTTATTGTGGACACCTGACGAAAGCAGGCCAATGTCCCTTTCTTGGGTAGCGACCTCGTCGGCCCCGGGATAGAAGGACATCTCATGCGGATTGAGAAGTCTAATGCAACCCTTGATTATGTGGCTTCATCCCACAAGGCCCAAAAATCTAAAAAAAAAAAAAAAACCCACCAAAACCCTTTAGTTTCTCTCCTTTCAGCCACAACCTCAGCAGCATCCGTAGCAGGGTCAGTTTCAGCACTGTTGTCTGAAGCCAAAGTTCGGCAGCTAGGGGCAAAAGAGAGGGAGATATGAATGTATGATATAGATGCACTTGTATATTATTTTGGCAAATGTCGTTAAAAAAAAAAAAAAAGATGGAGGCAGAAGTGGTTGTGCCTCTATGGCTTGAGCCCTCAAGGCTATGCAGTGGTGGATGATGGAGTGTCGTTCCTCCTCCCATACAGTCCCTGTCACAGCTCCCAGTCGGGGGGTCAGTTGTGCCCCTTCTTGCTACAGTGGCCTGCCGTTACCTCAGTGGGTCAAGTGGGTTTTGGAAGTGGTGGGCAAAGGGTTGCCCCTGGAGTTCGAGACTCTTCCACTGTACCGACTCCAAGCTTCTCAGAAGTCCAGGGTGTAACAGGACAAGCTGACTGTGTTAAGAACTGATACTGCACAGCTCCTAGAGTGTGGGACGATAGTCCATGTTCCAGATACCCAAGCCACTACAGGATACGTGACCAGGTGTTTCCTGGTTCTGAAATGGATGAAGGGCTGGCACCCCATACTGGACTTATGTGACCTGAACCAGTTCATGCTAAAGTGCAAATTCCAGATTGTCACTTTGAATCAGATAATACAGTTCCTGGAGCAGGGCATGTGGTTCTGCTAACTGGACCTCCAGGACACATTTCTTTTTTTTTTTATTTTATACTTGCTATTTTCCGCCTTCCCCTGCTCCCTATGCTCCTCTTCTTCGGGAGCATCTGGCATCTGCCTCGGTTCCTTCCGTGCCTGGAGCCCCGCGGCGGTTCCCCCATGTAGCCTTGGATTTTCCCCCCAGGCGGGGACGAGGTGGGGCCCAAACACCCCGAACTAATGTCATTTTGTCGGGGCTGCCGCGTGGGAGAGGCAGGGGACCATTGAGGTCTGTGTTGGTGCTCCGTCCACCCTGAGCAATGGAAGTGTTTTTCCCTGTTTCCTGGCGCATGTGCCCAGCAGACGCTGCGGAGTTCCGCCGACATCTGGACATGCCCAACCCTCCTGGATTGGCCAGGCGCTTGCTGTACCTCAGGCCTCCACCTGGGGTCAGTCAAGCACCAAACCTTGTCCCCCCTGCCTCCCTGGACAAGGCGAGCAGTCCACAGATGCTCAGCCTTCTCTCCCCGGCCGGCCCTCCAGCTCCCCAGGCTCATTCCAGACCAGTCTGGCGTCCCGAGCGGTGAGCCACTGTCGGGCGGCTCTCCAGGACACATTTCTTCCACATTCCAGTCCATCCATCCCATTGCCGGTACCTTTGGTTCCGGACAGAGGGGATCCTGTACCAGTTTTAGGTCATGCTCATTGGCCTCTTGTCTGCACCCAAGGTCTTGGCCTGGTATATGGCAGTGGTGGCGGCCTTCCTGTGGTGCAAGGGTGTCTCCCTACCGGGACATCTGGCTGACAGCCGGGTCATCCAGAGAGGCTGTGGAGAGATCCAGGGATCCGGCCCTTCAGATCTGTCAGGACTTGGGCCTTCTAGTCAACCTGGCCAAGTCAGGACTGGTCCTCTTGCAGGTGATCAAATCCATCAAGGCAGAACTAGACTTTCTACAGTCTATGGCTCTCCTCCTGGCAGACTAGGCATCGCTTCTTACTTCCCTTGCCCGATCATTTCTGGTTGGTTGCTCATGCCCTGCTCCCTGGGACTTCCTGCGGCAGCTGGAGTACATGGCATCCTCCAGCAGCTTGACCTTTGGGCTTGCAGGTGGATGCACCACCAGCAGTGGTCCCAAAGCCTAGGTCACCTGGACCAGCCTGTTGTGTCCGGAAGTGTCTGTGCATCTGGACACTTGTATGCAGCCTGCGTGCAAATCTCTTAGTAGTTCATGGTGCAAGAGAAAATGGTTAGCTGGCTAACACTTTCAGCCAGGTTGGAGAGACGCCACCTAAGTGGTCCCTGCATCAGGAGGTAGACCATGCTCTCCTGTGGTTCACACCACTGGTGGATCTGTTTGCCTCTCGGAGAACACCAAACTGAGGCTGTTCTGTGCCTGGCCACCCCACAGTCCGGGACACTCATGGCGGATGCCTTTGAAGGCCCGGGACCCCAGACCTTGTATAGACCTTCCTCCCTTCCCCTTTTTTCACAGGGTCACCCTTTTTTCACAGGGTCATGATCAAGGCACTGCAGGACAAGGCGTGGATGGTCCTGATAGCTCCACACTGGCCAGGCAGATCAGGTATTCAGATCTTCTCGGCCTGAGTGGCAGGCCTGCATGGAGTTGCCTCTCTGCCCAGGTCTGCTGATCAGACAACAGGGGAATATCTTGCACTTGGACCTTCAATCCTTGCACCTCTCAGCCTGGTTCCTGAGTGATTAGCGTTCTTAATATATGGGCCTTTTGTAAGACGTCTGTCACGTTGTAGAGGCACCCTGTAAGGTGTTGACTGATAAATGCTATGAATTTAAGTGGCAGAGGATCTCAGTCTGGTGACATGGTAAGGAGTTTGATCCTCTTACCTGCCCCATGGTGAGCATCCTCGTCTACCTGTGCTCCCTCTCTCAGTCGGGACTGCAACTGATGTCCCTCATCGTGCACCTTGCAGCCATCTCTACATACTGGGCATGGGCTTGTATGCTGATGTTGGCCCAGGAGAAGATGGTTGGGTGCTTTTTCAAATGTCTGGATCACTTGTCTCCTCTGTTGCGTGAACTTTGCCTCCATGGGACCTGCTGCTGGTGTTGGTAGTGCTTCATGGGTAAACTGTCTAAGCTGTTTGCACAAATGTGAGATGTCATATTTGTCACAGAAGACAGTTTTGTTGGTGGCTGTCATGTCAGCCAGAAGGATTACTGAGCTCCAGCCACTCTCACTGGAGTCTCCTTGTCTGGTCTTCCTCAGGACAAGGTCATCCTTTGCTGCATACCGAGTTCCTCCCGAAGGTTGTATACGGAGTTTCACCTACCAGGTGATTAACTTATTAGTATGCTTTACCAACATGACCTCGAAGGCCGATCACAGGTTCTATAACCTGAAACTATGGAGAGCACGCTGTCTTACTGTAAGGCAGCGCATAGCTGGAGTTTGGGGTGAGGCTCGCCAGCTGTTTGTAAAATACCTGGCAGACCAGCAGCAAAGCAGACCGTTGTCAAGTGGATTACATCCTGCATCGACCTCTGCTATAGGTTGGCTGGTAGGAAATCTCACAAGAAGCATAAGGCTCATTCCACCAGACACACTGCTGCCTTGGTGGCTGCTTCCAGGGATATCACCATTGTGGAGATATACAGGGCTTCAATCTGGGCTAAAGTGCACACCTTCCTCTCCCCCCAGAAAAGTAATCCTTATTGGTTAGTGAAAAAGCCACTAGAGGTATTAATGTCTGTCTCCCCCAACTCCCTCACTCCCACACACCCTTGAATGTAATTTTGTTTTGTGCACATACTCCACACACACACTTGTATGTAATTTTTTTTTTTGCCCACACCCCATCCTCCACACACAAGCACGCTTGACAAGTTATTACTTTTTAATGTTGCTTAGGCTGTCCTTGGCAGTGTGAGAGCTATTTCAGTGGCGGTTTCAATGGTAGCGGCATGTCCTTTAGCAGCCTCCGATACTGAAGTCTTTTCTCTGCGGCGCATTCCTGAGCGAAAGTAGCTGCTAGCGGTTTGTATGATCGGCCTGTTCGGTGTTACATACCCAGTTCAAGAGATCGAGATGAGCAACCTGTTGCTCACTGTGCCTTCCTGGTGAAACATTTCAATAAATAAAGCATACCCAAAAGCAGGCTTGATTTACATCATTTTACAGTTATTTTTGAAACAATGTTTCAAAGAGCTGGCAGAGGCATGGGGTCTGTGCTTTGATTTGAAAGCTGCTTGTTAGCATGTGCTATGACGCTGATTGGATCATAGGTGGCTCTTTGTGAAGTGGAGATCATGGGAGACTCTTTCTGAACAGGAGGTGGCAGAGGTCAGACTTTTTTTTTTTTTAAATCATATCACTGTTTTTGCTTGCACATCCACTGACCTGCCTCGTAATCCAGCCATCGCCTCGCCTCCACCACCAACCCCAGAGTTACACGCCCAGCTGGCATATGCAGCTATACCTGCGAGAGGGCACCCCCAGTTGCCCCCGCACCCCGGCAAGGATCCAGTACCTGCTGCGACTATCCAGGGGATCGTCGGCTGATGGAAACGTAGTAGCCATCAAGCTGCCACAGTCTGTGCTGCCATTTTTCCTGTGTTCTTTTGCCCGGGGGTGCGGCGTGCAATGACATTGGGCACATACACCTACATGTGCCGCGCTCCTCTACTCGTCACACCGCCTCTAGTAGTGCCCCCGATTGTCACCAGGGAATGCTACAGAGCTGTGGCACCCTGGATCCCACCCCAGGATTGAGGAGCAGTCCTCCGGACACTCAATGCTACCCCCTGCCGACCCCTGATGGCCCAGGCTCGGTCCAACCCGGTCGCTAGTGTGACTTGAGGTGTGGCGTCCAGCGCCAACCCTCAGCACCACCAGGCCGTCAGACCTTTCTTTGTAAATGATTTCTCTAGTGGTCTGGATAGGATAATGCTGTGCACTTGGCTACTTACAGAGTGTGGGGGCGCCTTCAACTCGCCACTACAGCACAGAGGTAGGCACAATGATTTCGGGTTGTTGTGACTCCCGAGTGGCTGAAGAGGTACTGGTTGGCACAGTATGCGCTTGATAAGTACACTGCCAAAGGTACCCTCTGGCAATCGGACGCGAGAAAACTCTGGACCCATTTTATAATTTTTATTAAACTTGATGGCTGGGTTTCTACCCCACACAAAAACCTGACCTGTCTTCATATTACAGTTGGGTTCTAAGGCTGAGAAGGGACTACTCTGCAGTAGAAATGTGCTGCTACTTCTGCCAAAATGAAACCAGTTATAACTCTGTTGTTCAGACTCTAATCAGGATGTTCTGAAACGCTACTGCTGTGCGTGTGTGGACATGCATGCACACACTCACATAAGCATTTCACTTCACCATACTGCACTCCTTTAATCAGCGGAACACCTGTGCTTCTGTCTAAATGTTGAACTGCCACCCTGGAGTTTTTATACCAAGAGGAATTGCTGTCTGAATTTTGCTGCTTCAGCTCTCTGGGGTTTGAATAGGCAAAGTAACGAGTCTGTTTTGAATAGAAGAGGCGTATTGTGCTCCTTTGAAGACAAAAATAACTTCTGGTGCTTTAGAAAGGTAAAACTGTCATTTAAGTTGATAAATATGCAAGAATGTGAGGTATAATGACACCATGCATTATTCATATTGTGATAGGAGGATATAATTCTCTTCCTTTATTACACACCTTGTCCCAAAATTATTTTCCACCCAAATAGTCATATTTAGAGAATCCGTCTAGAAGCTCTTTTTTTTTTTTTTTTTTTTTTTTTTTTTCAGCGATGGCGGAGGCATTTTCATTAGTGTATACAAGGCATTCAGGATGAAAGAGACCTGCTTGACAACTGCTGGGCTTCTAAAGTATTTGAGTAAACATCACCCCCCAAAATGTCACGCCATGCTCGACTGAGGTTCAAACTTTTGTACTATGTGGGCGACAAAAGAATATGAACAGTAATGTTTTGCTGCCTACAGGTGCAGTTAAAGGGGCACTATCAGCGTTGCCCCTTTGTTTTTTTCTCTTTTCTACTTTATCGTTTTTTCCCTTTTTAGATCCGCGCCCGTGCGTCCCCAACGTGACACGCGTGTACACACATCTTGTGGGATGCCTCCCACCCTACCAGTTGCACCGATACTGCCTATGCCTGTCACCGGACCGCCATCCGGTGACAGCGGGACTACGGGCGGGCGACCCCTCCGACCCCTCCCCCTCCCAGGAGAGGACAGCCATCGCTCAATCCTGTTCCCACCCTCCCCCCTCCGGTGGCCCAAGGTCATTCCTGAACCTGGGTTGCCGGCATAACACAAGGTAAGGCATCCAGCGCCTTAGTCCTCGGCACCACCAGGCTGGCTGCCCTTTTTTTTGTTTTTTTTTTAAGTAATGTGAGCAGTGTGCCTCTTGGCGCACATCTATCCTACATGTACTCCACAATGCACCTACATGTATGAAATTACAGCCTTTTGGACGGTTTTCAATTTTTTTGCAAAAATATTCAGACACTCGGTCTGACAGAAACTCACCGCATCCCGGAAGGCACGAGAGGTTGGGAACACGCTTCTGGCACGGTGCAGTCCCAAAGAGTGATTTTTTTTTTTTTTGCCGATGGAAACTGAAATAGATAGAGCTCAGTCTATTTCGTAGCAACAGCAGACTGAGCGCTGCAGTGTACATCTTGAATTCGATGGCTGTCGAAATCCCGCTGGCTGCCTCAGAGGCGCACTTGCACATGTACAGGATCTTGTGCTCTAAAGTGCACGATCGGATTTCACCACACCATGGAATTCAGAATTTACACTGCACAGCTGCCTGTTTTTCCTGGGAGATACCAGCAACATTACATTTTAACATGAAGAACAGGCTCATTATCCTAGTTCCATCAAAAAAAATCACTCTTCAGGACAGCGCTCATGCCAGAGGCATGTTCCCAACCTTGTTGTGCTTCCGTGACACAGGTGAGTTTTTGTCAGACCGAGTGTAGGGGCATTGTGAAGTACATGTAAGACAGATGTGTGCCAAGAGGCACACTGCTCATGTTACTTAAAAAATGAAGGGGCAAAGCTGACAGTGCCCCTTTAAGTCAAGCAGCAAACATTTGCTATACTGGGTCCTTGGCACTGGGTTAAAACCGGCAGAGTAGCCACTCTTAGATTTTTATTGCCAGGCATTTTTATTGTTTATTGACTTTCACCCCATAGTGTTGCTCCCAACCTGGTGATGGGATCGTAGGGTGATCAGAAGACTGCCTTAACAGCTGATACCAGTGCTATTTCTTATTGGCCAGTAGGGGTACTTTCAGGGATTACTTTTTTTGTTTGTGTATGATTTGGTTTCTTTTTTTCCTAGTTCCCGGTCTGTTAGCTGATTTGTCCTAGCTGTACTATGACACCCGACAAGAGAGTGCGGGCAGCAGTCTATCAGACTCTGTCAAGTCTCGTCCCAGCTACTCTACACACTGCAAGCCCATTGGTCATTGTCAACCAATGGGCTTGCAATGTGTACATTAGTTGTCATTCACAGTTCAGTTGGTGGACAGCTGTGGAGGTGAGGAGGTTCTGTGCTGCCCACCGACCGCGGAGGTGCTGTGGCTGGGGAGCGGGGTGGGATGTGATACTGGAGTGGGTGGAGTTGCGGGGGGACTACTACACTATGGAAACAGATGTTCTCACAGTAAGAGTGGGGGATCAGGATCAGGGAGGAACCACTTGATTATGGTAACAGGGCAAATTGTTTCACATAACGAGGATCGGGGAGGGGCAACTTGATTATTGCATTGAGGCATATTTTTTTCATAACAGGGACTGGGGAGGGTCCACTATACCACAGAAAACAGGATTGTTTTTCATTTTTACGGGGATTGGGGGGCTGCAGTACCTCCGCAACCCTCTAGGGTTTGCAGGGAGTACTGCCATTTTTTTTCCCAGTGGTAATGTGCTCCAGGCGATGGCCTTTGTGAACAGCCATTGCGTGGAGCACATCTTTGTGAATGGGATTGTGGGGCTATGCAGGTCACCTCTCACTCATTTGCATTGCGACCCCCCCTCACTGCTTTGCCCTGTCACAAACCCAGTTTGCGGGGGCAAACTGGGCTTTATGAATACCAGCTATTCACAAAGTCCAGTTTGCCCCAGGCAGACCAGTTTTTCCCCTGGGCAAAGCTTTGTAAATTCTGCCCCTGGTGTTTGAAATGGAATTTCTTTTCCCTCCCTGTATATGCACCTGTCTCCAGCCTCCCTCCCAGGCACTCCTGGGACTACTGTGGTTGCACCTTTCTTGCAACAGGGAACGGAGGTAAGCATCCATGTTTACAGCCAACAGCAGTGCTGCTCTGTGATTGACTGGTATGGGAAGGTCATAGACTGCGTGTTTCTTTAAAAAAAAAAAAAGGCAGGCGCACAAACACATGCACACACTTACACTTTAAAATAACTTTTAACTTTCAATCAAAACTTTTAGATAATATCATCTCTCCTTAGGAAGACCATCATGCAGACAGTCTAAACTTCGTAAAAGAGATAGTTGTCTTTTATTTATTTAACATACTTTAGGATTACAACCTTTGAGTCAGGGACTCATTTACAAAGGCTCCACGTCAGAGTACAGAAGCAGAACATAACAGAATACATAGTAACAGCATGATGGAATTACAGGTTACACACACGAAATTACAGTAACAGGAGTACATGATTACAGTTACAGCCATGTTTCAGAATGCAGTTTGAATAGTTGGGCAGAGTTTGGTAGCTGTCATAACAGTTCTCGAACTGGTTTATCATCATACGATAGTTGGCTAGCTATGACTGTTCCTACAGTGGAGTGGAAGATTAGTGCAGTAACATGTGCGAGCAGCCAACAACGGCCTTGTCCAGAGGTTGACAGTGAGGTTAGCAGCAAGGTAGAGCCTAACTAGATGGTACATAGGCACCACCGAGAGTCGAGTATATGTTCTTTGTGTGCTGCTTTGAAGGGACCTAGGTTGGAGATGAATATATCAGAGGGGAGTTCATTGTACCAAGTTGGTGCTCTGAAGGAGAAGGACTTTTGTGCTAGAGAGGTACTGACCTCTGGGTCGACTATACCTGTTTGCTGGTGGTGCAGGTATTTACCGTGGTGTGGGAGGATTGGAGTGCGGCAGATACCCCCAATGGGGAGAGTCCCAGGTGAATTTCTTTTGTAAGGAGACAAGTTTGGTAATGTATTCTGTCACCCAGATCTAGTAGGTTTGTCAGGGAAAACAGGATGCAGGTGTGGGTACGCTTATCTGCCCCTCACAGGAGTCTGCATGCTTTACTTATGGCCAGATGGATTTTATTCAGTGCCGTATCATCGGCGGCTGAGTAGATGGTAAGCCCGTAGTCAACGAGAGAGGGCCGAGGTGGTGACAGCCAAGTTAAGGGCCTCAGGGGTAAACAGATTTTATGCCTGAACACTAGCTCTATGCGGGCATTGATGGCTGACAACAGGTTGTTTATGTGTGAGTGGAAGGAGAGGTGGGAGTCGAAAGTTACGCCTAGGTATTTATACGTGTGTACCATGTAAGAGGAAGGAGAGAGTGGGGGAGGATTGATAGTTGCATATTCTTGGCCTTATTCTGATGGTGGGCAAAGAGCATGGCTTTAGTTTTTTTCACATTAACTATGAGTCTTTGGTCTATGAACCAGTTCTCAATCTGGTTAAATGCATATTGGAGGGATGGTTGCAGAGAATTCAGATCTTGGTGTGAGGCAAAGAGAACTGCATCATCTGCATACAGCAACATATGACTTAGGCAGGGCATTCGGGTAGATGCTGAACAGCAGTGGGCCAAGAATTGCGCTCTGGGAACCCCAGTGGACTGGCAAGGTGGAGGACTGGGTGGTGTGTATTTTGACTCAGAGCGACTGGTCTGTGAGGTAGCTAGTGAGCCAGGCTATAGGTCAACTGGATAGGCCTAGGTGTTGGAGTGTGCATAGGAGTAAGGGTGGGAAACTGTATCAAGGCCTTTGACAGTTTGATGAAGATGGCTCATGCAAGCTTTTCTTATCCAGGGCAGAATGAATGTAATTGGAGAACTCAGTCAGGGCCTTGGTGGTACTGTCCCCAGACCTGAAACCATGTTGCTCACTACACAGCAGCTTGTAAGTGAGAAGTTAATCAGTAAGTTGGGGGGCTATAATCTTTTTAAGGGCTTTGTGGGGGGGGGTGAGGGAGGATGGAGATGGGCCGATAGTTATTGGGGAGTGTACTGTCACCACTCTTTGGTATAGGGGTGATAGTGGCCATCTTCCAGGTTGAAAGGAACTGCCTCAGACACAGGGAGCGGTTTAGGAGGTCAGTCACTGGGGAGAGAACAGTGTCAAGTACAAGCCCAAGAACCCTCATGTCAGAAGAGTCCTTACAGTATCAAAAGCCACTGAGGGCATTGGTGAGAAATGGCCTTGCCTCGTTCATGATCACTGCTTTGAGGTGGGAGGGGGGATAATGCAAGTTAGGCTGGGTTGCCAGAGTAGGATCGAAGAAGTTGAGTGGGACCACAGCACTGAGGTCAGAAAGATGCATTAAGGCAGTCAGCTCTGGCCCTGCGGGTCAATGGGGAACATTGTTTGGGTAAGTTGGAATGGAGGAAGCGGGTTTGCTGTTTAGTTCCTTGATGTTATCCCAAAACAGCCATGCCTTTCCCCAGGAGGAGGCTAGGGTTGCTTTGTAGTATTCTGATTTTGCCTGCTTTATTTCCCAGGTGCATATGTTGTTGGCTGCCTTATAGGCCTGCCTATCAGCTTGTGAACCAGAGGAAATTGCTTTCCTCCAGAGGTCATCTCTGCGTTTGAGCTGATAGGGCAGTTCAGTAGAGACCGATGTAGCATTGCGCATCTTGGTCTATACAATAGAGAAAGGGGTGTATATATCGCAGGCTTTGTTAAATGAGCGGGTAAAGTAGTCAAGGGCTGCATCTATGGTAGGTGTCCGAGAGACCGGGGACCAGTCCCAGCTGGTTAGGTATCTCCTAAGTTTGGCGAGGCCACCAGGTCTGAGGTGGTGCCAGGATATTTTGTGCAGTTTGGGTTTCTGTTGAAAGCTTGACCATGAGAATATAATGGGGGAATGATCACTTAGTGAGTCAGGGAGGACCATAAGATTAGAGATTTTGCTGGGACGGTTTGTGAGTAGGTCGAGCAGGGTGCTAGAGCCATTAGTGGAGTTCATTCTTGTGGGTTGGTTGACCAGCTTGTTAAGATCAAGAGCAGCGAAGGTGCCTTTGATCTGAGAGGTCATGCCGGAAAGCCAGTTCACATTCAAATCACCGACTATGGTGTGCTCTGTGTTGGGTGGGAAGCTGGAGATGAAGTTAGGATAGACTGTATCGCCTTGAACTTGTTCTTGGGGATATGCTATCATCAAAGTTAGGGGGGGCCAGAGGATCCGGAGTAAGCTTTAGCGATAGGGCTTGGGCATTGTGGTCTAGCAAGGGTATTGAAAGTGCATGACAAATGATGGAGTCATGGATGTACACCGCACACACCCCTCCATGCTTACCTACTCTATCGGTTCGGTGGAGGGTGAAGCCTGGGAAAGCGACTGTCGAGTCGGGTATTTTTGGAGAGCCAAGTTTCTGTAAAGGCCAGAATGTCTGGTTGATGTTGCAGTAGCTAGCAGTGGAGGCTCATGCTTTTTTTTGGGCAGGCTGCAGATATTCATTAGCTACCTCAAGCCCATGGTGGAGAAGCTAGAGCTGGGCGTGATGGGCCTGGGTTAGGATGGACAGTTCTCCCGAGGAGCAGGAATAGTGCAGTCAGGAGGAGCCTAGAACTGTGAGTGGGGGTGACCAAAGGGGAGCACTAATGAAGCAGGCGCCTGGTGTAAGTATAAGGGAGGCATATTAACAGCCACAATTGTGGCGTCACCATGAGCTTAGTGGCAGGGTGCCGGACTCGATGTGTGGAAGGTACAGGGTTTGAATCCCGGAGGGACACTGCTTCTGGATCTCACTGAAGTTCCCATGGCTAGGAGCACAGGCCATTCTGCAGTGGGCAGAAATGGTCAAAATAGGGTGCAACAACGATTCATGGAGGTGGCTAGGGGAATGACACTACAGGGGTAGTGTGTCTGGTAAAGGGAGGTGGGAGGTCCAGAGGGAACCAAAGTGTGGGTGGAGGTATGAAGTACAAGGAGAGCAGTGGGGTCGTATAGTTTAGAGGTGGTCAAGAGGCAGTTGGAATAGAGGGGATGAGAGAGCTAGTAGTACAGGACACCTGGAGGACTGAAGCCCTCTAGTGGCCAATTTCTATAATCTGCAAATAGGAAAGTCACATGACTGGGGAGGTGCTTAAATTAAGGATTGAGCTTGGGTGAGCGGGGCAGTCGATGCACAGCATCGACGGGCTAACACTCCCAACAAAGATGTGCAGGGGAGGAGGATGGTAGTTACCTCTTCAGCTTCTCGGGACTGCTGAGCCCGGTCTGTGAGCTGCAGTAGGCAGCTGGTGTTTATGCTGTGGGTGAGGGTTCCACAGAGGCCTAAAGTAAGGGAAGGAGAACAAAGAAGGTAATTTAATTAGTATGCAGCGGGAGGTATCAGGTTGTACTCTGTATGCAGCTTTGTGCTGATTTGGATGCATTGTTCCTCACTGCGATGTGTCAACTATTGAGACAGAGCAAGAGAGGAAGGCAAGATGGAGCCCCCACCCCGGATCACGACTGCATACAGGTACAAGTTCAAACAATCCTTCTAGCTACATAAGTGCTAAGCCCCCTTGACAAAACGCTAGCTGAGTTACTAGATTAGCCTGCAATCCGAGTCAAAAACAGTTCAGAAATGCCTGGTTACAGCCCCTTAAAGCTCTCGCTGAAACACTGTGAAATCCCATGCAGAGAGCTCAGAAATGCAGTCCACCAGAGTCAATCAGCCACTCGGAGGGCATAAAATGCCGAGATACAGCCGAGAAACACCCCAACAAAGATGTGCATGGGGACCGCTGAGCCCTGTCTGTGAGCTGCAATAATCAGCTAGCGCTTGTGCCGTGGGTAGGGGTTCCACTGAGGCCATTTCAGCCTCTCAGGACCGCTTGAGGTCTGTCTGTGAGCTGCGCGCAGCTTGGTGTTTGTGATGTAGGTGGGGGTTCCACGGAGGCCTCTTCACCCTCTCGGGACCACTGATCCCTGTCTGTGCCATTGCAGGGTATTAAATAAGCTGGGAAAATTGATTAGCAGTCTTACACGTGAAAGTGCTACTCAGTTGTGAAAATGCACAGCACTTGCCTCAATTTGATTAGCAAAATTAAAAATGCTAAAATTGTATATGCATATATTTTTAAAGCATATTTTAACCTGCATAAAATCCTTTATTAAAATTAACTCTGTCTTTATTTCATGTTTCAGAACACACACACACTCACTCTTGCATTCTTACTTTTCTTTTGGGGAGATGCAGACTGCTTTCCATTACCCACCAAATCTGATGAGACTCCAGCCGATAACAGCACCCCACTGCCTGATCCCGTGTATGGTAAAACCCTCTCTCCCCAGCCAGCTGAATACCAGCAGTATCCCCACCCATGTTCTCTTTGCCAGAATCATCAGAACCTTCCTTCACTAATCTGTCTCCCCACCCGTGTCTCCTTTGCCAGAGATAAGAACACCCTCCCCACCCATCTCAGTACCTAACCACCCTCCCCACCCATGTCCCTTTGCCAGAATATCTGCCAAACCCCCACCCATGTCTCCTTTGCCAGAGACTGTTACCTGCCAAACTCCCCCAACCCATTTCAGCCCCACCACCCTTCCACCCATGTTCCCTTAGACACACTCACTGACTCACGTTAGTAATTTTGTTGCATTGCCGCTGAAAGTATGCTACCAATCTCACTGTCACAGTCCTGAATGCTGGTAATCGTTCCCACACACAGTATCACATAACACTACTGGAAGCGATTGCCGGCATACTATCAGCAGTACCCTGCAGTAGAAATGCTAACTTGTAGGTGAGTGTGTTTAAGGGAACATGGTGGAGCTGGAGATGGAGGGTCACATGTCAAAGACAATGGATCGATTTTTTTTGTGATCCAAAAGTGTAATGCATCCCATCAGCAGCCAGTTCGCTTTCAGAGAGTATGATGTCATACTGGCTATTTAATATTCTGCTTTGTAAAGGATCCTAGGACCCTTATTTTCTTTATGTATACTTAATAATGATTAGCATGGCGGAGTCAAGTGATGCAGCTTTGTCTTTCCTTTCTAAACTACTTTACTTTTCCCCATTAGAGATAGGCACTTTGAGCGATCTGTTTGTGCAACAGTAACACTATCACTTGTAAGCACACTTGGATCTCAGGGACAGCTCTCCTCCTTTGGGGAGGGAGGGATGTATTCCTCGCAGTTCGATCAGAACACAAACCAGATGTGCACATTGTGGGCGCCTGTGTATTACTGCAAAGTCAGTGACCCTTTGGGGAGAAAACAGCATAGAAAAGGTCCAGTCTGCTGAAGATGTCATCAGCACGCAGATCTTCCCATGAACTGCTACTGTGGCACTCCACTCCTCACATCATGATCCTGGACAAGCGGGGCATGTGAATCCATGGGAAGGTAGGTGACATGGGGTAGTGACAGGATGGGTGCAGACCAGGGGAACAGAGAACAACAGCAAGATGAAAAAAATAGGGTACTTTTGAAATAGAAGAAAGGTACTAGGATCCTGGTTGGCGTGGGAGACTGAAGTCAAACTTATCCTAGGTATTTAGCTGCTTCTATGGGAGGCTGAACATTTCTTATGTTAAGGATTAGAGGGGTTGGGATAAGCAAAGAAAACCGTTGGATTTTGTTTTTATACTCTTACTTTTATCCCTAACAAGGTAGCTTGTCTCTAACCAGTGCTGCTTAAGATTTGTTACGGTAAAGGGGTTGCTTTGTGTTGTAATATTTGTAATGCATAGAGCAGCTGTCTTAAATGAATCAGCCCTTTGCTGCTGGTAGAGAGAAACATATTAATCTGGTAAGATCTCTGAGAGATGGACTGCTGCACTGGTCTTGCTGTGGAGAGTGCTTTTACTTTTTGAAGCACAGCCCTTCAAGTTAAATGCTGCTGATTAAATATCCCTATCCATGATTATATGGGCAAAGGTTTAACATATAAATAAAAAAAGAAGAAAATAACTTCTATCTTTTCTTTTGTATGACCCTACATAATGATTTTTAGATATTGATTTGTCCCTTTACTTTCTCCCTGTAACCTTCTATCCCACTTCCTCAACTTACTTGCTGTGTTCTGTGTTATACCTGGTCAGGAGGGTGGCAAGCAAACACCTCCTCTGAGACTAGCATTAGGTGCTACTTATGAACATGTGTGTGTGTTGGTGCTGCATGACGCATCACAGAGTAAACAGATGACCCATGTGATGCAGCTGTTCTCCAAGAGTGTGTAACCAAGGTCAGTTCTAAATCTGGGTCTCCCTCACTGCAGGTGTGAGTCAGCTCTGCCATTATGAAATATTTCTTGAAGCAGCAGTGCAGCGGAATTGGGCAAAACATTTGACTCTACTTTTTTCCCCCAGTATTATCTGTTAACAAAATATTGTAGTCCCACCAAAATCTGAGTATTTTATAAATGGTGCAGTTTAGTTTTGGCTGCACATTTCCTTTAGAAATGGCATTGTAGAACTGGTAAAAGTTAGCATTGAGAAAATAAAAGAAACAAAACCCACTCATGGTGTGCAGCATAGCAGGTACCTAGAAAAGTAAATTTTATGTGCATGCTAATAGTTTTTAAGAACTGTAGCTGAAACTGCCTTTTTCAGGAAAAGAACATTTTGTTGCATTGCTGCCTTAAATAAGGTAATATAAATACTTTTGCTTATTGCAATAATAATAAAATCCCTAATTTATATAATTTTCTCTGACAACACATCAAATCAAACTAGATAATACTAAGATGAATGCCGGAATAAATTCAGTTACGACGAGGGCAGGTAGGCTCTGGAACAGACTACCGCAGTACATAATTCAAAGTGAAAATTTAGCAGTTTTCAAAAACAAGTTGGATAGACGCATACTTCAGAATGGGGCATTAGTGACCCGCTAATATGATTCAGGAGACAGACTCGATGGGCTATCAACCTTCTTCTGTCTCCTTACCAAGTGGTTGGGTGTGGTCAGTGCCTCTACCTATCTATCAGGAACCGACATGGGGGGCATAAGGGACACCTTCACCTGGGGGAGGTCTCTAATCTGGAGATACCTCCAGAAATGGGTGCAGGGTATGTCATACTGAGATTGGAACAAAGCAAGTGAGAGGAGGGTCCCTGTCGTGGAATGGTACAGGTCACCTAGCTCACTAATCTCTCTCTCTCTCTCTCCAAGAGGGATAGTAAATCAGTTTGCCCTCAGTCGTAAGTTGGAGATTGTTCCAGACAGGCCTGCGCCTAAGTAGTCTTAGCCACCCAGACAAGTTGTCCTGTATACTAAACCAGATTTGTCTCGTGTGTTTAGTACAGGTTGACATAGTCGATTTATCACCCCACTCAGGAAATAGCATGGAAACGGGTGTAGGAAGCTGCCTCTGGAGTTTGTTGTTCTGAAATGCTGCTGTGTGTAAGGGTGGATAGGTTCAGTTTATAGCAAGTTACTGCCTGGTGTAGGAGGACATAGTCATGCATCTTCTTCAGGTAGGAGAGGCTAAAACCACCCCTACTCCAGTGCAGCTGAAGTATGGATGGCTTTATCTTGGCACCTTCCTGCCCATATTAAGGCAGAACGCTTGGAGGCTAAGGATTTTTAAAAAGCATGATATTTGCAGAGGCACGTTGGACAAAATGTGGTGGAGCTTTGGAAGACTGACCGTTCTGATGGCACTGACCTGCCCCAGGTGGAAAAGGAGGAGGAAACCCAACATGTAATATCCAAGTCTACAGCATCAAGCATGATGCAGCATTGTCTGCAGCAGTGGCTGCTATTGAGTCAAGGTGAATTCTAAGCACACTACCCCTCTGGAGCTCACTGATGTGGGTGTCCCACAAAAAGTGCTGGTTGCATTTAGGATTGAGGGCATAATCTGGGACTTAGTTCCATTTGCTTATTTACTTTTGTGTTGTTTATGCTTTTGTTCCTCCAGCTGTCTCCTTTCAACCAGCCCCCAGCCCCATCACCTGTCTCCTCTGGGACTTACCTTACACCAGCATCCTCTGCCACAGGACTTGTGGTGCGTTCCCAGCCACCAGTATGGAGCCTGCAGGGGGTCGGTCTTCATCCTTCTTCTGGGGGTTCTTTTCTGCCAGTTTTCTCCCCTTACTTTTCTCGGTGCCTCG
Organism: Neoceratodus forsteri; assembly: GCA_016271365.2. NCBI lineage: Eukaryota > Metazoa > Chordata > Ceratodontiformes > Ceratodontidae > Neoceratodus > Neoceratodus forsteri. The sequence continues at coordinate 988,169,271 of CM057450.1, forward strand.
GCCATTCACAGTCATGCATGCATGCCGGCACCAACAATCTCCGTGATCTCCCCCCCCCGGCCTAGTGCCACCCCCCCAAGTGCCCGACGCTACCATTGAGCCCCCACTCAGTGGCAGCCAAGAGCCAGGGAGGCCTACTTCCCTAATCTGGGGGAGGAGAGCTGCCTGACAGCCGCACTGTCCACTCCCAGCCTCCCTCAGTTGACCCCCCCAGCAACCATGTTCGTTCCTGAACACGGGTTGCCGGGCGTGGAGAAAGGTAAGGCATCTGGCGCCTAGCCCACTGCACCATTGGGTTGGCGGTGACTTCGTTCCATTTAGCGATGTCAGACAGAGAGGAAATACTGTTGGATAATGTGCTGGGTGTCTGAGAGGAAAAGCATAATGTCAACAGCGAAGAGTATGAGCTTGTGGAGGGGGTCCCTTGTATTGTGAGGCCAGGAAAGGATGCTAACGCCCTGGTCTTAAGGGCTAGGGGCTCATCAGTCGGCCCTCAGCATCTCACAGTACATTATGAATTCCCATTTGTAGACCCCTTCTACAGAGGATAGACGCTCCCCTCTGCTTAGAAGTAGAAGAATTGTGGTACACATTCCCTGCCCATGAGCAGCAAAGGCGAGAGGCTGCCCCCTCCAGCAGGGGAGTTTCCTACACTAGCGCAATATCACATTGCGTATTTTTAGGTTGAAGTAGTATCTTTTTCCTCTTAATGGGACAGTTAGGCCCCCTGGTGTTCAGGAGATATTCAAAGAGGCTCAAATTCTGATGGTGCAAAAACCCCCATCATTTTCACACTCTTGTACAACGCTGGTAGGCTCTGTCCCCCCACCCCAAACTCCACCCCCCTCTCCCCAGAGCCCCCACAAGAACCTTGATATTCCCCACCAACTTTCAAATACGTATAACCATTATAGCAGTGCCCAACAAGAGCCAGTGTTCTAAAACAGAGGGTAGCCCTATAAAAGGGTCCCACACTACAAACAGAGGTGCACAAAACCAGAACTAAAATAGTGAAATAAAAATACAGTACTGTTGGGTGACTCAGAACAGGTGGAAGCAACCAGCAGCTATCACTAGTTGCTAGTTAGGCTGCCTGTTAAGCCTTTGCTCTCATGAAACTTACAGGTGCAGGAGTCGGGAGTTCAAATCAAAACTTTAGGATTTGCCCAGCCGTGACTGTAGCTGAATTTTCTCTTGTCCCTATTCATTACTATGAAATTCGCTCTTTTTTTACTTGCTCTTCAAGGAAATTCACTTGCCCCATACAGGGCGTAATAGGATTTGCACACCCCTGTACAGGTGTACAGAGGGAAACTCCCGTCAGCCCCCAAGTCCCCTCCAAGTGAAATGTGATGTCAGTGTTAAAGAGAGGGACACATGGGGAGGAGCAGGTTACAACCCTCATTTGGTCCCTGGGTAGCTGAAGCTGGTGTACTAGATCTGTGGCCATCCTGATGTCCCAGCTGGGCTTAAGATAGATTTCAGTGTTACTGCCTGGTCGCCATTATTTATGATAGAGAGAGAGAAGAAAAGTTGGCAGATTTTGTGAGCTAAGTGTACTGTGTGGCTCCAACCAAACAGCCTCAGGTCAGTACCCCCAATCCATTATACTTTTGGCATATGGGGTGTTATATCTCACATAGTAAAGAAAGGATAGCATTCATTTTAACATCATTAATGACTCTTATGAGCTCGTTAGATAGGCACCTTATAAGTTGTGTTTGTTTAAATCTTATGTATCTGTCACATAAATGACAGCCTAGGGCAAGGCACCACAGTACATAATACAATCTACATTTGCCCTGATTCTGTGCCCCACAAAGATCATGAGGAGCTTTGCACCGTCAGAAGTAGAATAAAGCACCATGTCCAGATCTGAGCAGAAGAAGTAAAAAGAGTTTGGGTGGGGGTTTGCAAACACCTAGTGGGAAACAGACCCACGCTTTTTCTCTGACAGGCCCAGATGGAATGCACATCTGAGAAGACATGATCATGGACATGGATGGTCGCCAGGGAGGCAACCTTATCTGTGCAATAAAGTTAGTCTTATTCCTGCTCACCCATGCAGCAACACAGATGGTGGACATTAAAATGGGTTTCAGGCTTCCCCCCCCACCTATAAACCTGTTAGTCAGAAACACAGTACCTGCTTATTGTCCTGGAGTGGCTGAAGGACCAGAGTTCTGCACTGATCTGTCCTTGGTGTCAAACCAGGTGAGTCTAAGGTGCTATCCATTGAACACAGTGATATAGAAGGACCCAGTGCATTTTGGAAGTACAGGTCCGCTTCCTCCGGTGTATGAAACTGTAGAGCTTTCCTCTGGAAGGTAACTACCATGACAGCAGGGTAGAGCAGTGCATAGGGTATTCCCCGGTTTCTGAGACCTGTTTTAACTTTATCAAAGGCCTAATGTTGTTCCAAGACACCTCGTGGATAATCAGGGTAAAAAGATATCTTAGATCCAGCTACCGAAATCTCTTTTAATCCTGGGCTATGTGCAGTATCAATTCCTTATCTTGAAATCTGAGTGGGCATGACATGGCATTGTTGGCAGGTGTCTGCTCTCCTAATGCAGGGTGCTGAATTTAATTCAAAATCATATGCTGCAGGATCCAGCCTCAGCCATATCAGAAGATCTCACTTTGAGGGGGCTCTTGCAGCAGGTTACACCATAAGGACTGAAGCTGGCAGATGCCAGGACCCCATGAAAAACTTCTAGGTAGCATTTTATAGCGGGGGACCGCCCCATGACATCGGCCCGCCCCCGACGTCCGCCTGTGGTATAAAAGGGGCAGTCCCATAGCACCACCTCAGTTCTTTTGCCACCGTCGACCCGGCGCAAAGTTGGACCTCCATGGATGCCTTCTGCTCAAAGTCGGCCGCCTTCTTCATCGCGTACCCACTTTATTTACGATTTTCTTGAACCTTTGTAGAATCTGTGCATGTCTTTTCTCCTTCCTTGTCTAGTTGAGCGGTGGCGAGATAGAAGTGCACTTGTGGCAAGTTGCTCCCACAAGGACGGCCATTTGGCATGCCTACTTTGCCCAGGCCCCAAATCAGTTACATTGAGGCCTGCCAGCACTGCCAGAATTTTAACCAGCACACCCAGCTTCACCCGCCAGAAGACCCTGGAATCCTTCCTGCTGCAGCAAAAGCTCTTAACGATGGAGAAGGAGCTTCACCAGAGTACCTCCTCTTCCCGGCCTCCAGGGCCTCTACTTCTTCTTGGGCTAAGGATTCGAAGAAGTCGTCGGGAAAGCACAGACACCGGGAGAAGCACGGAGAAACTCCAGTCCACTTCTTGCTCCAGGTTCCTGCGCAAGTCAGGCACTGAGCCATGGGTCTTCCTCGTGCGGAAGATCATCCCCCTCCACTCCTTCAGCCATCGAGCTGCCTGTGGTTAAACTACCCGCTCTCCTAACAGTCTCAGGTTGTGGTTCTTTGGGGCTTATGTCTTTGTCCTCAGCTTCTCAGTCCCTGAAGCTCAGGCCCATTCAAAACACTGGTACTCAGCCCGTGGCTCTACAGGTCCTCTTTGAGCAGCCAGGTCTTTGCCCATGCCCACTCCTGGTCAAGGCATCAGAAAGTCGGTTCCAGTCAGGGATTGATGCCAGCTTCGCATCACCGGGGCATGCTGTCACCTCCCTCAGTGGCCCTCTGCCCGCTAAGTCGGATCCCCCTACACCAAGCTTCTCCTCCAGGCCGCTCTTCACCAGACCGGTGTCAAACTGCGTTCGTTCACGACCCCAATGACGCCTCGACTGTTGTCCCCACATCCTCCACAGTCGCGGCTGGACCTGTCTTCACACAGCCGACGCCAAAGGGACCGATGCCCGATTTTTCAATCCCAGTCAGACCGACCGACACCAGATGGTTCCTTACCTCAGGATCCCACGCTGGTTAGCCAATGCCAGGGTTACCACAACCTGATGAACCGATGCCAGAGCCTTCTAAACCTACCCCACAGATGCCGGATTCCCCCCACCCACTGAAATGAACACAATGTTTGTGGCCTGGTGGGCATACTTAAAGGGCAAGGAGGTCCTGAAGGAGCCCCCAACTCCAACTGTGTGGAACCCTTCACCCAATCCTCCTAAAGACCAGTTTCCTCCTAGGAAGACTCTGATGCCAGCTCCTGTGGAGCCTACACCACAGCCAACAAGGCCTGACACTGGTCATTCTAAGACCCATAAGCATAAGCCTCAGCACTCACCCTCTCCCTCACCAGATTCGGGCGAGTCAGGCAGATATTGCTTCTCCTCCTCATATGATAACTCTGGAGACTTAGATATCCCATCAGAGCTGGAGGAGCCCAAGGATACCCTGCGATCTTCCCCCGGACGACCCAACTTCCATGGATGTGATAAAGCACATCCATGCCCTCATGTACTGGGACATTGAGGAAGTGGACCCCGGCGATGTTGACTACCTACTTTCCTTGGCAAGGAGGAGTTCCTACCTCTAGTAATCCCCCTCTTTAATTGATTCCTTTAAGGATGTCAGTAAGGCAGCTTGGAAGTGCCCATCCACAACACCGGCGACATCCAAGAAGGTGGATTGCCTCTATAACGTTCCAAGAAATGAACTCTTTAATGGGGAGCACTCAGAGGCTGATTCGGTCATTATTACGCGGCCCATGACCGTTTGAAACGACCCCGGCACCTTAGCACTCAGCCTCCTGAAAAGGATTTGAGGCAGATACTGTTTTGGCAAAAAGGTCTACTCTTCAGCCATGTGCTATCCGTTCCCTATACTTCCTTGCCCACATGGTTTCAGTATCAGATTGCCCTGTGGGAAAAAGGCTTTAGAGGTGCAAATTTCAGCGGACCTCCCGGAAGGCTGAGTTGCTGCTTCTCAAGTCGGGCTCTGATGGGGGAGCCTGGATTCTCGAGCCTCCTATGATTCTGCGAACTCCGCAGGTAGAGCTGTGGCTACAGAAATCTGCCTATGCCACCACTTGTGGCTTAGGATTTCTGGGTTTGCCCCGGATGTCCAATCTAAAATTTTGGATGCCCTGTTTAGAGGCCCCGTATTGTTTGGCGAGGATTCGCAGAATATCATCACTCGCCTCCAAGAGTCAGGTAAGGCTCTCCGTTCAGTTCATACTCTGTATCAGTCTCAGCCTAAGTCATCTCAGTGGCAGCCTTTTCATCGCAATTCCAAGCAACAACCTAGAGGTCAGCAGTCCAGAGGTGCCTTTAAGTGAAAGGCTACTTCCCAAGCCACAGGAGGTTCAGCCCAGAGCTCCCAGAAGCTCACAGGTCACGTTGCCTGTCCCTGGCTCCTTGCCTCACTCTTATCCAATCCCTCCTCCCGTAGAATCCCTGAGGAGGCAGTGGAGGTCGCTTCTCTCTTTACAGAGAGGGGTGGAGCAGAATAACTTTGGATTGGTGAGTTCTGCAATTAATGGAACAGGGTACATCCTAGGATAGTTGAGATTGCCCTGGACAGTCCTCCAGCTCCCTCCCATTACCCCAGGTCCATATCGCTTTGGTTCAAGATGAGATCCAAGTGCTTCTGCGAAAACAGGCCATTGAACTCGTCCCCTTTGCACAGCATGGGAAGGGATTCTACTCTCTTTTCTTCCTGGTTCCAAAGAAAACAGGAGATCTGCGTCCCATTCTTGACCTTGGCCACCTGAACAAGTTTATAGAGTACAAAAGGTTCAGGATGGTCACTCTTCCCAGCCTTCTCCCCTTACTTCATCAAGGGGATTGGCTCTGCTCCCTGGACATGCAGGATGCTTACCTACACATGCTGGTGTTTGCACCTCACAGGAGGTTCCTTCGCTTCTGCTTCCAAGGAAACCACTACCAGTTTCATGCCCTACCGTTCGGACTCTCCTTGGCCCCGTGAGTCTTTACAAAGTGCTTCGCAGTAGTGGCAGCAACCTTAAGGTTGGAAGGACATTATCTTCCTTCATCTAGACGACTGGCTTCTGACAGCCGCTACCAAGGGGCAACTGCTCAGAACCATGGAGACCACTTTTTCTCTATTTCTGGATCGAGGTATAACCATCAACCTCTCCAAGTCCTCCCCTTGGCCAAGTCAAAGACTCCAATATATAGGGACAGTTTTAGACATCGGGCAAGGCCTTTCTTCCTCCAGAGTAAAACGCCTTCAGACTTGGGCTCAGCTGGTCTCGTCTCGACAAGTTCCAGTCAGAACAGTTCTCAGGCTGCTGGGACATATGGCAGCAGCTATTGCGACAGTACCCTGGCTCTCCTGCACATGAGGGTGGTCCAGTGGAACCCTTGGGTCCAATGGGACCAGTGTTCTGATGACTTGGACCTTCCTGTGCCAACATCCAACTCAGTGCATCAGACCTTGATGTGGTGGCTGGACCCTTCCAACCTCGCCAAGGGAGTTCATTTCTGGTTGGAGTCACCTCGGCAGATGCTGACAGCAGACCCATCGGGCCAAGGCTGGGGGGCCATCTGGCAGACCATCAGACTCAGGGGACTTGATCCCCATTGGAACAACATCAACACATTAATGTTTTGGAGATGCGGGCGATACTGTATGCTCTCCAAGCCTTTCAGAGGAATCTACTACTGGGTCTTCTCCTGATCCAGGCAGACGATATGTCCGTAGTCTTTTACGTAAACAGGCAAGGGGCGTGCATTCTTACTCCCTTTGCAGAGAGGCCATGAGAGTGTGATACTGAGCAGTAGAACATCACTTGAGCCTCACTGCAGTGCATATTCCAGGTGTTCATAGCACCTTGCCCGACAGTCTAAGCCATTCCTGGTCCAAGGTTCACTAGTGGAAGCTTCTTCACACAGTGGTTGAAGATCTTTTCAACAGGTGGGGCCGCCCACAGCTGGACCTATTCATGTCCCCATCCAACATAAACTGCCCAGTTTCTGCTCACTAGATTCAGGGCCTTGTGTTTTCTGGTGAGACGCGTTGTCCCTCTCTTGGACAGGGAGGTTTCTGTATGCCTTCCCTCCCTTTCCTTTGCTGCAGAGAGTTCTGCTCAAGTTGCAGTCAGAAGGAGCAGAGATGATTCTGATAGCCCCTTTTCTAGCCACGGCAGATCTGGTTTCTACTTCTCCAGCAGCTTTCAGTGAAACCCCTGATTCCCCTACCTCTGTGCCGCGACCTGCTCTCACAAGAGCAGAGCACCCTAGTCCATCCGGATCCAAGATCACTGCACCTTCATGTATGTCTCCTGCAGACTAGCAGTTGCCCGTTTTAGGGTTCCCCAGGTGGCAGTTGTTCTAGTGGCCGCCAGAAAGCCCTCCATTAGACTTAATTACACTGTGAAGTGGAAGCGGTTCTGCATGTGGGCCACCGCTCATCAACTGGATCCCTTTAGTTGTCCGGAGAATCTCGTTCTAGAGTATCTTCTTTCCTTATGTAACTCAGGCCTGAGTTACTCGTCCATAGTGCACCTCTCTACCATCTCTGCATATCATGCACCTATCGAGGGCAAGACTCTGCCCAACTTGACCTGTCCCGCACATCCTTGCGGAGTATCTGCATCTGAAACCTCTCATAAGGGACCAGGTTCCCCTTGGGATCTGTTGTTTATCTTAGAGAAACTTACGTTGTCTCCCTTGAGCCTTATATTGTTGCTATTACTTCTGCTCAAAGGATTTCTGAGCTCCAGGCTCTGATGTGTCAAGAGTCTTGTTTACTTTTTCACAAGGACAGTGTGTCCTTGGGAACCAGTCTAAGTTCCTTTCTAAGGTGGTGTCGAGTTACCCTGAATCAAGACATCCACCTTCCTGCGTATTACCCAGAGTATTCCAGTCCAGGGGAGGCCTTACTACATACTCTGGATGTCCACCAGGTGCTTAGTTATTATTTGGACCGCACCTGAGTCATCAGAAAAACTGATCAGTTTGTTTCTTTCGCACCGAGAAAAAAGGGGCTTCTGTTTCTAAACAATGTTTGTCCAAATGGTTAGTTAATTGCATTATTTAATGCTACCATAAATACGACAAGCTTTTACCAGGCTCGGTTAAAGGCCACTCTACCAGGGGTATAGCTGCTTTGTTTGCATCTTTCAGAAGTGTGTCCATTGCTGACATCTGTGGAGCAGCTACTTAGAGTTCTGTTCACACTTTCATCCGGCATTACAGTCTGGACATTGCCTCTAGGCACAGGGCAGGTTTTGAACTGGCTGTTCTGCAGGGCCTACTCTCTTGAGAGCTTTACTCTGACCTCTACCTCCTCCCAGCTGACCGGGGTCAGTTCTTCACTGCTTGGGACTCGGTCCTTATGGTGTAACGTGCTGCAAGAGCCCCCTTGAAGTGAGATAGTACAGTTATGTAAAAACTTACTGTAACAGTAGATCTTCAAGAGGAGCTGTTGCAGCAGGTGCTGCTTTCCCTCCCTCCATCCCCCTGGTGACTGCTTCTCCATCATTTTTCAATTTCCTCAGCTTCAGAGGAACACCTCAATTCCCCTTTTACTGCGCTTGCCGGGGTCTCTGGCAGGAGAACTGAGGTGGTGTTGGGGGACTGCCCCTTTTATGCCATAGGTGGATGTTTGGGTGGGCCGACGTCAGGGGGTGGTCCCCCGTTATAGACTGCTAGCTAGAAGTTTTCCATGGGGTCTTGGTGCTTGCCAGCTTCAGTCCTTATGGTGTAACCTGCTGCAAGAGCCGCTCTCGAAGATCTACTGTTACAGTAAGTTCTTATGTAACTGTACTGTTTGTGCGTAGATACTGGCAGGGTCCTTCCCATCCAACCCTTCCTTCAATCCAGTAATTTGTAAATTCTTACATTGCCCCCTTTCTTCGATGGGAGGCTGGGGAAGAAACTGGAATACATTGGGGTGGGAACAAAAATGGTCAATTTGATCACCAACTGGCTGAGGGGTAGGCAGCAAAGGGTGGTGGTGGTGGGGGCAAACTCTCATCACCAAGGGACGTTACGAGTGGGGTGCCCCAGGGATTGGTACATGGCCCGGTGCTGTTCGGGGTATTCATAGCTGATATCTCAAACAAGATATGGAGTAGGATCAGTCTGTTCACAGATGATACTGAGACTGGAGCTGTGGTAGATGACATAGAGGGGTGGAGGGGGCTGCAGGAAGACCTGACTAAACTACAAGAGTGATCAGAGACATGGCAGTTGGGGATCAGGCGCAAGAAGTGCAAGGTATTGCACCTAGGAGGCGAAGAACCAGGGAGGAAATATGAGTTGGGAGGGGTACAGTTGGAAAGCACAGTGGAGGAAAAGGATCTAGGGGGACTAATAACGGGGAGTATGAACCACTCAGCTCAGTGCAGGAAGGCGGCTGCAAAGGCAAACAAGATGCTGAGGTGCAAAGCAAGGGGAATCTCCTCCAGGCACAAGGACGTGATCCTTCCCCTTTACAGGTCACTGGTCAGGCCACACTTGGAATACTGCATGCAGCACTGGCGTCCATTCCTGAAGAAGGACATCAGATTGCTGGAGGGGGTGCAGCGTAGGGCAACGAAGATGATTCAGGGACTGGAGGGAAAATCCTATGAGGAGAGGCTGGGAGTGCTGCACATGCATTCCCTGGAAGAGAGGAGGTATAGGGAGGATATGATCGAAACCTTTAAGTACTTGAAGGGAATAAGCAGGACTAATATAGAAGGGATTCTTCAGATCAGAAGGGGGAGGGACATGAGAGGGCACCAGCTGAGGTTGGAGGAGAGTGAGATTCAGGAGGGAAATCAAGAGACACTTTTTCACAGAAAGGGTGGTAGACAAGTGGAATATTCTGCCCCAGGAAGTGGTATCATGTAGTACGGTAGGAGGATTTAAGAAGGGGTGGGACAGAATGAGGATGGGTTGTTATAAGGAGGGGAGTGGAGGGTGGGGCAGCTGCAAGTTGAGGTGCTAACTGCACAGTCGAGCAGACTCGATAGACTGTGAGGCCTGTTTCTACAGGCATTTCCTATGTTCGTATGATATCTTCCAGCTTGTTTGTCAGCAGCTTAGTCTGGACATCCGTAGCCTGGAGGCACTGGTCTTGCACGGCCTGAATTTCTATGACAAGCTGGATCTTTTCTTCCGTGATGGTAGCACAACCTGTCAAAGCTCCCAGGGTCACTTGGGTGATCGTAACTGTCTGCTCTGACAGACTTGACACTCTGAGCAATTTGTTCCAGCAGAGTGTCAGAGGAATGGTCTTCTTAGGCAAGTCAGTGCAGTAGCTGCTTGGAGTCTCCATCTTTGCTGCCGGGCTGAGGTTGGGATAGAGGAGGCGTCAACAAGTTTTTTTTGTTGTTTTTTTCTGTTTCAAAGGGGAGTCTGGTGACTCAAAGTCCCAAGGGTCCAACCACATTTCTTTTTCCCACAGCACACATAGCTTAAAACTGTCACTTGTGATAAATCTGTAGATGGAGGGCAATTCTGACAGGGCTGGCAGTGAGCTGTGGGTTTAGGCGGCCATTTTGGATCGGTGCTCACATGACTTCTCTTCAGTTAAATTTTGACTGTTTCAACTACTGTGAGTACAGGGGACACACTGGATGAACTGTTGGTTTGATTTCCATTTAGTTTTTCCTGTGTAACTACCAAACCAAGGGTTGCCTTTAATATCCCAGAAATTGGCTGAGTACCCACATTGACCTAAGAGCTATTCCTGTAGCTTATTATAAGCAGTTACCCAATTTTGATGACTTCAAAAGCAGCTCTTGTGATAGCTTTCCAGCTACTGAATTTTTGAATCCTGGCCCAGAAAATGTGTTTCGCTGTTAATATGAGAAAGGGAAAAATATAAGACTTAAGAAAGAAAAGAATGTGCATAATCTTTGTAATGTAGTAATTTTGATGTCTCATGTTGTGCAACTGAAGTAAAACCCATTAGTTTTCTGTTAGTTTCAGAAATAGGTTTATGTCCACTGGTGGCTTTCTTCTTTCCGTGGTGGTGATGTGTCAGTGTCAGGTTTTTACGGTTGGTAACTGTTTTATAAAACTACATCGGTTACTGCACTGTGTATTATTTACTTCAAAAACAAGGGGAGGGGGATGCAGTAAGACCCAGTGTCATACAGGCGTTAATATCCTGAAATATTTTTTAATCTAAGAATACTGCTACATGATGTACAGTTACCATGGTAACCACGAGTCAACTATCCACATTAAACTTGGCATTTTGTCACCATTCATACAGAAGAATGCCCAATAGATATGATGTTCCTGTGGTGCAGCAGAGCTACAAAATTATGGCCACCAATGACGGACGGTTTTAATTGGGGTATAATATATTTCAACAATGCAGCTATTAGAACCAGATTTTTTTGGGGGATCTCTATTGTTTCGAGAAATTGAGATAACCAAAACAAGTAATCAAGCACTACAATCATGATTTCCAAAATAAAGGCGCTCACAGGCAGTATTAATGTGCAGCACTGGTAATGTAATGCATAAAAATAGCCAGGTACCTAAAGTGTCAGCTTCTCATGGAAACCCTGGCAGGAACACAGCAACAACACCTCCAACCGGTTTCGCTTCACAACATCGTCAGGGATGATGACGTTATGAACCTCGCTATTTTTTATGCATTAAATTACCACTCTTGCATCTAATACTGCCTGTTGGTGCCTTTTATTTTGGAAATAATGGTTGGTGGTGTTGGATTTCTTGTTTTTGGTTGTTGCCTGTATCTTTTATGCATACCTAGCAATGGTGGCCTTGCCTTTGTTTGCGAAATTGTGATACCTTTGCTAATTACTCACACATATTATTAACCTGTGAGCGTCCTGATTCTAGCTAAACCTCATTTTCTTATTTGTTTTTCTTAGTACGAGTTAGATATTAAAGATAATTCTGACAGTAATGATCCACTTTAAAGAGAACAGGAAATTATTTATTTTTTTTAAGCTTTAATCTGTTTTGCTCCTCCTTCCAACCAGCCCCCACCAGTTCCATCACCGCGTCCCACCAGACTCACCTCTACTCCTACTAGCTGCCGGCTGGCAGTGTGGCATCTGGGGGGTAACGCATCATCCAGCCAGTTGGAGTTTTCCTAGATTTTCTTCCCTGGTAGCGGAGAAGGCGTGCAGTGAAAGCCAATGTGAGTAGTGCTGCGCACACTTCTGTGTGGCCCACGCGGGCACCTGCCCTACATCCCCCTCATGTTATGGGTCAGCTCGCCCAGGCCCCAGCCACCACTAGGGCCAGTCATGCAGCGGACTCCATACTCACCCCTCCCGGGAGAGGAGAGCAGTCCTCCAGATGCTCTGTCCTCTCCAGCGTCCCACTTGCACCATGAACATGGGTTGCCGGCATGGCAGGAAGTAAGGCACGGATGCCTCAGCGCTCCATGCCACCAGGCTGGCAAAATTATTTCTAATAGGCCTTTTTTTTTTTGTAATGTTAGTAGTTTAGAAATAGTATTAATTCTGCCTGATTTGTACCTTTCCTACCATGGGACCATTAGTTTACAGTTTAACCACATCAAGGTTTGTGTACAGAACTCTAAACTACGTTCAGACAGGGCAACGGCTCATGCCTAGCATTCTGTACACAATCTATGACATAACAAGAAGTTCAGATTTCTGGTTCCATGAACTGTATAGAATGTTGTCCTTAAAAAGAAAACAATACAAAACAGATTTTTTTCACATCCTGTTTATTTAGCTACATTTACCTGTAGATCATTTGGAGGTACGGATTTCATCTCTGTATACTGTAATATTTATAAACAGCTGCCATTCAGAACACACAGTCTTACTTCAAGGGGGCTCTTGCAGCAAGTAACACCTTTAGGAATGAAGCCGGCAGGTGCTGTGACCCCACGGAAAACCTCTTGCTAGCAGTATACAGCGGGGGACCGTCCCCAGCGTTGGCCTGCCCCCAATATCACGTATGGTATAAAAGTGGCGGTTCCCCAGTCCATCCCCAGTTCTTTTCCCGCCGTCGGCCGCACAAGTTGGACCTCCGCGAACACCTTCAGCTTGGCAACTGTAGTTTTTCAGCACGTTTTATTTTCACCCAAACCAGTGATTTCTTCAAAAATTCACTTGCATGTCTTCTTTTTCTCTGTCCTTCTCAATTGAGAGGCGGCTTTCGAAGTGTGCGTGTGGCAACCATATTCCTCACAAAGACAGCCATTCAACCTGCCTCTTCTGCCTAGGCCTGGACCACAATATTGAAGCCTGCCAGCATTACCAAGATTTTAATCAACGTACTCGGCTCCACCGCCAGAAGACTCTTGAAACCTTCCTGCTCACCAAGAAGCTATCTGGGATGGAGAAGGAGCTTCACCACAAGAGTTCATCTTCTCCGATCTCTGGGGCCTCTTCCTGCTCTTCTCACAAAGAGAAGAAATTGGGCGGCAAACACAAGCACTAGGAGAAACATAAGGAGAAACCTTGGGCAGAAGGCCGCTCGCGGCCTCCGACCAAACCGGTGACCGCCTCGGGGCCGTCCCCCTACTGGGGGGTCAGTTTCCTCCACCGTGGCCTTCGGGCTGCTGGTGACTGAACCTCCTTCCCTTATCACAGTAGCAGAGAAGGTTCTTCAGGGTGTGGGACTAAGTCCTTCACCTCTCAGCCTCTGAAGCTTAAGCCCTTGGTTCCAGCAGGCTCTAAGTTGAGTGGCGCTGCCAGTGGATACTCGGGTGGCAGGTCTTTGCCTGTCACTCTCCTGGCCAGGGTGTCTGCTGAGTCCTCCCCGACATCAGGGGCTGACGCTACCAGACGACACCCAGGACCAATGCTCTCCTCCTCTGGGAAAGTGGGGCATCCATCCTGCTCAGGAGCCAGCTCCCTATCCAGGCGACTTCTCCTAGGTGGCCACCAGCTGAATCCCCAGTCTGGCCTCAGCCCACCAGTCCCCTCGATGCTGGCTTCTCCGGCGTCTCCTTGGGTGACCATGTCACCACCCAACCCTCCCAAGTTGCTGGCGGGGCCTGATGCCCATCCTCAGCCGACGCCTGGTAATCGGACGCCGGGTCCAGTTTGTCTGATGCCGGATAGCACTGTCCCTCTGGGTCCAATGCCAAGTAACCTGGATCAACCCATAGATGCCGGAGTTGCCCCAACCGGATGACCAGATGCCAGAGCCATCTAAGCTTAACCCTCCTGACACTGGACACACCAACCTTACTGCAGCACACTCTGCAAGTCCTAAAAAAGCTCTTTGTGGCCTGGTGGGCCTATTTTAAAGATAAAGAGGCACCCGGGACGCCTCCTCGGCCTACCCCTCAGGGGCCACCTCCGGACAAGCTTCCAGTCTGCCCACCTATTCCCTCTCCTAGGGGGGACCACCCCAATGCTGGATGGGGGTGACAGCCCCCTTTCTAAAGGATTGCATCATAAGCACCCACATTCGCCCTCCCCACTACCCAGACTCGGGGGATTCGGACGAGTACTCCTACTCTTCCTCCAGCCGAGGGGACTCTGACCTGCCGTCGGAGCCGGAAGGTGGCAAAGACACTCCTCGATCTTGGCCTGATGACCCATCATTCATGGATGTAATGAGGCACATCCAGCAACTGTGACTGGGATACAGAAGAGCTGGATCCAGAGCGGCATCTGTTGGCCACCTTCCTCAGGAAGAAAGACACCCTGCCTATGGTGGTTCCTCCTATTGTGGAGTCTTATAAGGACAGTAAACTTGCCTGGGCGTCCCTTTTCTATGCTGGCCATATCCAAGAAATCGGACCGGCTGTATACCACCCCTAAGGAGGATCCCTTTACGGGAACAGCCAGAGGTGGACTCAGTGGTGATATGCTGCCCACGACTGCTCCAGGCGTCCCTAGCCATTTAGTACGCAACCCACAGTCAAGGAGTCCAAGCAGTTTGACCAGCTAGCCAGGAAGGAGTATTCCTTGGCCACTTGCGCCATGCGCTTTCAAAACTTCCTTGCCCACATGGTTCAGTATCAGAATGCCCTGTGGGACAAGACGGTGGAGGTTGCTCAAGCCATGCCAGATTGCTCATGGCCATCCTGAAGTTGGGCTCAGACGTAGATAACCACATCTTTCAGGCATCCTATGATATCGTGGACTCAGTGGGCAGGGCCGCGGCTTCCGCCGTCTGTATCCGCCACTGTTCCTGGTTGAGAGTGTCTGGGTTTGCCCCAGACGTCCAGTCCAAGATTTTGAATGCCCCCTTTAGGGGACTGGTTCTGTCCAACGAAGATTCACAAAACATCACAACTCACCTGCAGGAATCTGGTAAAGCCATTAGATCTGAACATACTATTTCTCTCTCCTAAGCTGGTCTCCGGGCTTCCTTACTTCTGGGCTGCACCTCCTGACACCGATAGGCAGGCAGGAATCAGACCTCTGCAGAAGGAGACATCCAGCCCTTCTCTTCCTGTCTCCCTCAGTTTACTTCCTGCCTGCCATAAGGCAGGTTATCTGCAGGGGCTCTGCCACTATTGTGGCAGAGCTGAAGATGCCAAACTGTAAGTTCAGTGTATTTCTATTTGAGAAGAGGACTGGCAAGGGGGAGCTTAAATTCTGCATTGCCTCATAGTTTCTGGAGGGTCCCCAGTCTCAGCCATGCATGCTGCACAGACTGGACCCCTTTTCTCCTACTCTTTCCTGTGCTTTGAGGCACTCACCCCCCCCCCCGCAACGGTTCGGTGGGAGGCACAGAATTCATTCCAGGATTACTACTTATGGGCGGAGGACCTACAGCTCAGGCTGCCGACGCAGCAGGCTCATCGCCGCGAGGGAGGGAGGTCACCAGAAGCAATCTTGCACCACTACAGTAGTGGGGTCTTCATTTCCAGTAGGAGCTTGATTCCTGCTTGAGAATCTATTTGGCTCAAGAGGAGCCACTCGGGCAGAAACACGCGCAGCAGGAGCTCAATTTCAGCTCCGGATGAGCTGTGCTACATCCCTAAACAACGGGCAGGAACCAGTCTGTTCAGGTGGAGCCATGCTGTGCCCTTCAGCTCAGGAGGAGCCACCCTCAGCCCTTCGGCAGACACCGGCAGTAATGGTTTTCGGGCTTGCCGACGACCAGTGTGGGATCTATCTTGGAAGCGGTCATGCTTCTAAACAGTAGGCACCTCATTTGGGCTCAGGGAGAGCTACTGCTCCATCTTCATCAGCACTTAGAGCGGGAACACTCCACAGTAGCAGGGGCTTCACTTGCGGGAGCATGGGAATGCTCCACAGTTGGGAAACTCTCCGCAGTAGCAAGGGTTCACTTCGGCTCAGGAGGAGCTGCGCTACAGCCCCTCATCGCTGGCGCTCTTCATCGTGGGTAATCTCGGAGCGGCAGCACTCTGCAGCAGCAGGAGCTTCTTTTCAGCTCTGGAACAGCGTGCTACAGTACCTCCGGCCAGGACAGCTCAGGCAGTCAACTCCATAGCCAAGCTGGCTGTGTGGTGTAGTGGCTTGATCCATTGCTTCTGCAGTTGGAGGTGCTGGGTTCAGATCCTGGTGTAGGCAATAGTCAAGGTCCCTGGAATTCTGCGGTTCTGCGGTTGCGGAATTTGCCGCAGAATATATATAGTGCCGCAGAATTAATTGTTTTTGGTGAATTTTCATATAAATATACTGTTTTTCCATAGTGTCAGGCTTTCTTTCCCACCTCGTTTGTCCTGAAGCCCCTCCTCTATGCTCAGCATATGATGTCATCGATGACATCACATCATATTTAGCCAATGACAGGACTGCATTCTGCCAGAGAAATGAATAAATCATGCTGCAGAAATCAGAAAATGCTGCCGCAGAAGTCAAGGAACTCTGCCGCAGAAATCAGAAAATTCTGCCGCAGAACACCAGGGGCCCTGGCAATAGTTTCTCATTTTGCAGTCTTCTTTCCATCAGGCCCCAGGATGCACAACAAGGGGAACCGACCAAGCGATTCGCCCCTTACTACCCAGCTTGTTGGGGTACTTTAAATAGGGGCTCATGCCCTTCCGTTCAAAGTCTGAAGGGCTATTGGGAGCAAAGCACAAGGGGAGCAAAGCACAAATCCTTACAGGGCGGTCATGACCACAGACGTAGTTCTTTCCACCCCCTGGTCCCCTCATCCGGCTTGCTATGCCTAAGTGAGACAGCTGCAAGGGTGGTGGAGGTCCGGAGACATCCACCTTGCTATCACAGGATCCAGTTCTGGGCAGCGCAGACCCATCAACCTTCTCCTCCAAGGGACAGCGGGGCTTACCAGCAGGCTTAGCCCTCAAGACTAACAGGACCTTCGCCCTCAACTCATCATGCCCTGGTCAACATACCTCAATCTCCGTAATAGCTGGGAGGGTCCATGGGATGCCCACCCCTATGCCTACTCCCAGTCATCTTTCCGGAGGGACGTTCTCGCTTGACATACTAGTAGCACCAGTCCTCAGAGGTCAGTTAGTCCCCCCCAGAGGCAGGGGGGCTACTAAGTGGCATTTCTGTTCCCGGATGGCTCTCCACCCAGAAACTTAGCCTTGGATGATCTGGATTACTTTGTGGGTGAGTGAGGAATCTCACATGAAGTCTCCCTTGGCAACTCCTAAACCTCCAACCAGACTGGAATCGGCTACCAAGCAACAGGGAGAACTTATGTATTTACCTCGGGGTGGGGCTCCCAGGACCGGGGGACACGAAGGTGGAGGCATCTCGTGAGGCAGCTTTTAGTCCTCCACTCCTCCATTAAAGCAGCTGCGAACAACCTGTTCTCTACACCACTGATGTGGCATTCCAGCGCGCTGATGAGCCACATATAAGCAAGCCCAGCCAACCTGTTTTAGCATGAGCCGCAATACCATGGGCCCCCATCCTGGCATTCCAGCGTGCTGACGAGCCAGGTGTAGATAGCCCACCCCACAACAGCTTCAGAGCAGGACTATGCTAGGCATTATCAGCAGATATCTCAAAGGAGGCTGCCAGTCGTGCAGCAAGTGCCATGCTTTAACTCATCTCAACAGACCTAAGGCTGCAGGCATGGCAGGTGGACAGGTCGCCAAAGCTCATTGGCGAATGCCCCCAACAAGGGAGAGCTCCTGTATGGATAGTCTTAAAAGGGTGTGGTAAAGATTCCAGAGAAGTGCCGAAACCTTCTACCATAATTCAGAACACGTTCAGACCCTGGATGTAGGATCCAGTCAGTATATTCAAGCCCATGCATACTCGGAGGACAATTTAAATCTGCCTTGGCAGACGATACTGGGTCATTTTTATCACCCAGCAGACACAAAAAGGGTGATTTCTGCCATCTGTAGGTCTGCAGGATGCCTGTTTACCCTTCCCACTCAGTAACGTCACGCGCTCGATCTCCGGTTCAGAGTGGTACAGTAGGTCCATCTAGCGTTGGGGTCTTCTTCGGACCCGTAGACAGAATCGAAGGTGCCTGTACCGGTCATAGTTCACATAAAGGACCCACAGCTCAACCAAACATTACAGGCAGTGGCAGAGGTGGTCTGGTACCTGCCGGCACATGGTTTTCTCATCAACTGGAGAAAGAGTTCCCTAATTTCAAACCAGACCTTGGTCCTTCTGGGGGCAGACATCATGACATAAGGATCTCGAAACTAAATTCTAGATTCTGCTAAAGCTCATCAAGGAGTTTAACTCCTCATTTATTTATTTCTCATACAGCTCATTGAGACAGAGTGAACCCTCCCTCCAGGGACGGTCTCGGAGGACAGAGATCATAAAGGGTCACAAGTTAGACCATCCTCACCAAATCCGAATCTCAACTGATGCAAGCCTCGTGAGCTGGGGTCGGCTCACCTGCCTCAGCTGTTGGCACCGGGCAGGTGGTTGCTGTTAGAGGCGCAAGGTACAGCATAAACGTTACTGACGCGAACAGTAAGCCATGTCCTGAGGCACTCTGAGCAGCAATTCCCCAATCAGGATAGTCTGGTTCCAGCCGACAGTACCAACCATCGGGGTGGCACAAGAAGCTCAAAATGCTAAGGGAATCTCTTCTTTTTCAGTGGGCCTCGCACCACTGAGTGAGGTATTTACCAGGGCAGGTAAACGACATGGCAGACTAGCTTAGTAGCAAGGTTGGTCGACCATGGGAATGTGAGCTGAAGGATAGTGCCTCCTACATCTTGGCAGATCAGTGGGGACAATCCTCAGACAGGTCTTTTCGCCTGCTGGCAGAACTCCAAGGTAAGCAGTTCTGCTTCCTGGACAAGAATGAACCAGTGGTGGCTCAGGACACCTTTTTTCCCCCGAACTGGGATGAGTTTGGTCTCCTGTATGCCTTTCCTCCAATACCGCCTCTATCAAGAGTCCTTCACAAAGTGTTTTGGGGGACAGGACACTCATGATTCTGGTCTGCCCCTTGTAGATCTTTTCGCCTGCTGGCGGAACTCCAAGGTAAGCAATTCTGCTCCCTGGCCAAGGACGAACCAGCGGTGGCTCAGGACACTTTTTTCCCCTAAACTGGGATGAGTTGGTCTCCTGTATGCTTTTCCTCCAGTACCGCCTCTGTCAAGAGTCCTTCACAAAGTGGTTCGGGACAGGACACTCATGATTCTAGTCTGCCCCTTATGACTTTTCCGCACATAGTTCCCCGATTATCATTTGTCTGTCAAGGCATTCACGTCCAACCTGGGCATTCTCCATCAAGGTCTGGCCCGGAATCACATTTAAACAACTTATCTATAGAGGCCTGGAGATTGAGAGGGAAAAACTTTAAGGAGCTCTGCTACACAGATACAGTTTTTGATATGAAGGGGAACTTATGTCTCTCTTCTTCCTCCAATGTGTATTATTGAATTAAAAAAGAAAAAAAAAAGTTGTTGGTTCTGGCTTCATTC
The DNA here is from genome assembly GCA_016271365.2 of Neoceratodus forsteri. Taxonomy (NCBI): domain Eukaryota; kingdom Metazoa; phylum Chordata; order Ceratodontiformes; family Ceratodontidae; genus Neoceratodus; species Neoceratodus forsteri. Next base: position 988,188,928 of record CM057450.1, read on the forward strand.
AAAACGCCTATAGAACTATCCAATATAATTGCCTGTTCTACTGCAGTTCCTTCCGATGGATGGACAAAGGACTGCAATCAGCCATCTTACAAGTTCAGTTTGTTTGTGCACCGGGGGCACTCTTGTTGGACGGATTTAGGGGAATCTTTGGATACATATGCTCATGTCGGTAGGTTTCTAAAAACAGCAGCATTAGGTTGCCTTCCAACCCACCAAAGCTACCACCTTGGAGTCTTAATCTGGTATGGTATGGTATGGTATGGTAAAATTTTATTTATACAGAGATACAGCCATTAGGGTTCCGAAAATCCCTGTTCACGAGGCTTACCTATTTACATTATGCAAAATTATTACAACTATACATTTCTAACAATACAAGTTACAGAAAAGTACAAAACAATACATCAAGAGTTTTACAAACTCATCAATAACAGGCATGTTAGCATTTTTAGATTTACATTAATTTCACCTATTACAACAACAACGAAAACTAAGTTTGTGATTCAGGCCATTTTTAAAAACATGATCAGTAGTTGTTAGTTCACGTAAAAAAGGAGGAAGACAATTCCAGCTTTTAGCTACTTGATATTGAAGGGTCATTTCACTAAATCGATTTTTTTAGCTTTGATATTATTAAATCTCTAGCACCAGTTTTTCTTAAATTTAAACCATGTTTTGGTTTTTGTAATTTGTTTTTTAAATTATCTAAAGATTGATTTTTGAATATATTACGAACCTGATTTATCCAGATTCCCCTAGCCCGTAAGTCTAATGGAATCCAACCCAAATCCATATACATAGTGCAATGATGAGTTTTAAAATTACACCTTAACACAAATCTTGCAAGCTTATTATAAAGTGTATCCAAGTTATTTAAATGTTTTCTTGCTGTATGTCTGTAAATTCGACTTCTCAAGGCTTCTAATCTGGTTCTCAAGGCTATGGCCAAGGCCCCCCTTGGAGCCTATCAAGATGATATCCATCACACATTTCAGCATAACGATCACCTTTTTTTCTCATAGCTGTTGCTTCAGCCAGGAGAATCAGCAAACTATCAGCATTGCTTACCCAAGCGCTATGCACTGTTTTTCGTCAGGCTCAAACAGTTCAAGATTTTTTGCTAAAGTTATGCTTCCCCTCCATTACAGTCAAGGGTTCATTCTTCCTTCCTTCCTTGTGCCCTCTCCAAAAGCAATAAGAAAGGGAATTACATCCATAGATCCGGAGGTGTCATAGCAACATAGAGACATGGAGGTTGAGGGCAGATGGGGACCTAGTGGCCCATCCAGTCTGCCGCCCCTACTAAAATGTATATTAAGAGAGAGGAAGCTATTTGCAAAACTTCAAATTTGTTCATACCAGCTATGGACCAAAATTATGGTAACAAAGATTCAAAGGCTCTATAGCCAGTCTGATTGTATCAGCCACTTCCATGGCTTGTGATCAGGCAGGGTAACTACCTGGCCAGGAAGCCATTTCACCAGGCTGTGGCCCCTTATGTAGGCTACTTAGAGAAGCTTCAATAGCACACTTATGCAAAGTGATAATTCATTCACACATCTTTACAATTTTAATTGCTGGTAGTGCTGCCCTCGGATGTGGCATCCTTGGCTGCAGAGTGCTTCAAGCGGTGGTGGATCCTTAAGGGTTCCTGACATTCTTCCCACCCGGGACATCTGGGGACGTACTGCTTTTGTATATCCCAGGAGTAAGGAAGCCCGGAGACCAGCTTAGGAGAGAGAAATCAAAATTAAATACCTGTAAATTTTCTTTCTCCAACGGCTGGTCTCTGGGCTTCGGATTCCCTCCCAAGATGTATATAGTTGGCTGGCTTCTAGGCCATGTATGCATTGAAATTCATGTTCTTGTTTTCTGTCTCCAACTTCTAATAGTATAGCCACATTGGACTGCTTTAGGAAGAACTGAGGGAGACAGAAAGTGGAGGGCTGGATGTCCCCTCCTGCAGAGGTCTGATTCCTGCCTGCCTGCCTATCGGTGTCAGGAGGTATAGCCCAGGAGTAAGGAAGCCCGGAGACCAGCCGTCGGAGAAAGAAAATTTACAGGTATTTAAATTTCGATGTACAAATTCTAGCCCAGTCAGCAGTCTTAAGCAGTCCTTTCGGAGGAATTCTAGGCAGAAATCTAGGGGACAGCAACAGCAGAGAGCAGGATTCAAGTAAAAGGTCTTCATTCCTGCCTCTGGAGGTTCTGCCCCTCGGGCTCCCAGGACCTCCCAGCCTCGCTCCCCCTCCCTGGCTCCTCAGTCTGACTTGTTGCCTGACCCCACTCCCCTGGCCGAAGCTTTAGGGAGGTGGTGGGGGGTCGATTTTCCTTGCACATCAAAGGATGGTGCTAGATAACCACAGATCAGTGGGCTCTGCAGCTCATCAAAAAGGGGCATACTCTAGAGTTCATAGAGGGACCCCCCCCGACAACCCACCAATCCCCTCCCATTACTCTCAGGCTCATGGCGCCCTCATAGCAGAGGAGATCCAGGCCCTACTGCTAAAGCAGGCCATAGAGCCAGTTCCACCTGCATAACAAGGGAAAGGGTTTTACTCCCACTTCTTCCTGGTGCCAATGAAAACCAGGGATCTACGCCCTATCCTCGACCTCATCCACCTGAATCAGTACATCGAGTACAAATGATTCCGGTTAGTAAGTCTGCTCCATCAGGTGGATTGGCTGTGCTCCCTGGACATGCAGGATGCATACCTCTGCATTCTGATTTTCCAGCCTCACAGGAGGTACCTTCACTTCCGCTTCCAGGGAAGGCACTACCAGTTCAGTGCTCTGTCTTTTGGCCTGTCCTCAGCCCCCAGGGTTTTCACCAAGTGCCTCGCAGTGGTAGCTGCCGTTCTAAGGCGACAGCATCATTATGTCTTTTCTTACCTGGACAACTAGCTGCTGACCACTTCCACCCAGGACCAGCTTCTCCACACCAAGCAGGCCACTTTCTCCCTGTGTCAGGACCTAGGGGTTACGTTAAATTTTCCCAAGTCCTCTCCTTGGCCAAGCCAGTGACTGCAGTACATAGGGGCAGTCTTGGACACATCACAAGGCAAAGCCTTCCTCCCTGAAGACAGGGCCAAGCGGCTTCACATGCACTTGCATCAGGTCCTGGCCAGGTCTGTACAAAGACTCTTGGGACACATGGCGGCTGCCAACGCAACAGTTCCCCTGGCCAGGCTGTACATGAGGGTGATCCAGTGGAACCTGAGAGTCCAATGGGACCAGCGTTTTGACGACCTGGAATAACCCATCTTGGTGTCAAACCCTGTACAACAGGCTTTAGCATGGTGGGTGAATCCCTCTAACCTCTCCAAAGGGGTTTACCTGTGGAAGGAATCTCCCAGCCAGAACCTAACCACAGATGCATCAGGCCAAGTCTGGGGAGCACACTTGGGAGACTGTCAGACTCAAGGGACCTGGTCTCAACAAGAGCTCCATCTCTACATCAATGTCCTAGAGATGAGGGTGATTCTGTATGCCCTTCAGGCTTTTCAGACAGTCTTACTGTCTGGCCCCCTGTTGAGCCAGCTGGACAACATGTGGGTGGTCTTTTACATCAACAAGCAAGGGGGGGTTGGGGACTCACTCTTATCCCCTCTGCAGGGGAGCCATGCGAGTCTCGTCATGGGCAGTGATCCATTAACTGGACTGGACAGCGCCAGCCTGGTGGCATAGAGGGCTGAGGCACTGGACGCCTTACCTCTCGCCATGCTGGTGATCCATGTTCGGGAATGAGCATAGGGCTGACTGAGATCAAGGAGGGGGGAGGAGAGTGGTGCAGGATTGGGCTGCTGCCTGGCAGCTCTCCTCTCCTCTCCGGGGAGGGAACTGTGCTTCCCTCGCCTCTTGATTGCCTCGTGGTGGAGGCCAGGGGGCAGTGCAAGCCGGGGGAGCCAGGGCGCTGGGCCAAGGGGGTGGGAGGAAGGGGTCATCACCGGAGCAAGAGGGTGCATGCGCACCTCCATGTGCATGCGCCTCTATGTCTGGGGCCCTGGGTAACTGGGGAGAAAATGCGGAAAAACATTGGGGGCCACAGCAGGATGAAGCCTCCCGGACCAGCTCGAGGGGTCTGCTGAGACGTACATGCGTTCAAGATCCTGAGACGACCCCAGAGTCCGGTAGGAGCAGAGATGATTCTGGTGGCACCTTTCTGGCCACGCCAAATTTGGTTTCCACTGCTGCAACATCTTGCAGCGGAACCTCCAGTCTCCCTGCCCCTCCGTTCAGACTTGCTCTCCCAGGAGCAGGGAACCCTGATCCATCCAGATCTCAGATCACTGCATCGCCATGCATGGCTGATGGGGCAAGTGGCAACAATACAACAAATAGAGCTGGATTGGATCCTGTTAGGGTTGTGTAGCTGTCTGTTGGTTTGTATGGGGGCTAGATGAGGCCAAGGTCAAAGTACACTTTCTTTGTGTACGCGCAGGAGGGTCAATTCAAACTGTATTGCTTGAAATTAATATTAACTTTCTAAAGTAGTGAACTGTTACTTCTTATATCTGAATTTCTTTTTCTTTTTTCCCTTTTGCTAATTACTAGATTTTCCCCGAACACAGTCTTGGTGTGATGAGTGGAACGGTACTCTACCTAGAGTCTGACATATCTTGTTCTCTTCTTCCTCATAAATCATCAACCCTATGACCACACATCTCAACTGACCAAGAGCAGCCAATCACCTGCTGCAAGGTCAGTTACTTGTGATGTCACAGTAAGTGAGGTCATAATGCTGATAAGGTATGAAGAGGAATAGAATTAGGTGTGTCAGTCTCCAGGCAAGTACTGCTCTTTACATCGCAACTAATATTATTGGTAGAGCACCTTCTGATAATCAGATGGAAAATAAAATAGTAAAATACTTCAGAAATAAAAAGTAACAATTGACAACTTAAAAAATTAATAAAATGTTCTGCTTGCTATTTTGGTACAACTAGTCTTTATTTGGTACTACTAGCCCTTAACGTTAAAGGAGACATGTTCAGCTGCTTGCACGCTGCTATTTTCAGAAATGTTATTCATGCCGCAGATGATCCATATTTACCCCGCTGGTTGCAATTTGCGCGCTTTTCTTCAATCATTGTATCCTGATTCATTGTATTACTGTTGTTACATGTAATGTACCCTCCCGGGTCATGCCTAAAATCAGTCAGGTTTTTGTTTAGTGCACTTACCCGGTAAACAAAAGCTAAATAAATGTATAAAATGTTAAAACTGTATACTGTGTTTTTGTATAGTTTTATTTTTATGGACCTATATCTGTACAGTTCTTTCATGGAACCGGGGCCTTGGAGTTTTGACCATATCACCGAATGGAACTGTGAGCACTGTTCTGATAGGCCCGTGCTCAGAGGTCTGAATTCATGCTATGTCATTGCCATGACTCCAACTTCCTGGTTCCATGAAAGGATCTATAGTACAGGATTAACCCATTTCTGCGGTGGTGCTGAAATGTTGTATTTAATGTTCCAAAGAAATAATTCACATTCTGGAATGTAAATTATATTTTTGGGACGCTGCAGTAATGAGTTCCATTCTACGGACCCATCAGTTCAGTCAGCAAGCTCATTACCAAAGCCGCTACCAACTACTTGTCACAAGTGGCGCAGTAACAGCTCTCCTCCAGCTCTTGGAAAGTATGCCCCCACACACACAGTTCTCAAAGCCAACCCTGGGTGAAGAAGGGACAGTGCTGTTTTGTGTGTTTGTTTACCTGATAAATGTATTTGGACAGCAAAAATTCAAAAACTGTGAAATTTGTAGAACAGTGTTTCTGAAATGTGCTCCTTTTGTACTGTTTACAGTAACCCTTCCCCCAATGTGATGTACAAGCTGGTATTCTACATCGCGTAAGTGTGATGACATAAAGGCTCTTGAGCTTTGCTGTCATGTCTATGATGTCATCACACTAACTTGGTGAGGAATACCCGCTTGTACCTCACAGCTGAGGTGCGTTAGTCTGTGTGAACAGAATGTTGTCCATAAATGCTCAGCTGACTATCTCATATCAGGTGCGTAACCTGGATGTTATTTTTGGCAATGAAGTGCAAGTACATTGCCAAGCCTGGGGGGGAAGGTACATGCATGCAAGAAAACATAGAATGTGACGACAGATAAGGGATGCTGGTCCCACCTAGTCTGCCCCCCCCCCTTTTTTTTTAAATTATTTATGTATTCATTTCGCTTATTTATTAATTCATTAATTTGGCTCCACCATACTCCATGAAGAGAGATGGCTGAAATCCAAACTGTACCCTCAAAACAGCCATGGAGAGTACAGAACACCCCCAAACGACAGGATATGATGGGAACTCTGTACCATATACACTGGCGTCCAGAAGGATGACAGAGGGACATGACAGAGGCATGTAAGTATGTGTTAGGAACCAACAGTGTGGTATGCATGGAACTGCTCAGCAGGAATGAGTCACCAGTGGAAGATAACTGGAAAAGGTTCAAGAAGAAGATAAAGGAGATAGGAAACAGTTTTTTTTTACACCTCTATATGCCCTCCTGTGTTTCTTTTAGTGTGTATCCAGTATCCTCCAGTAGGAGGAAGTGATACTCCCTCTGAATAACTGCTTGGTTAGGCTGCACCTCGAGTACTGTGTGCAGTTTTGGAGGCCACACTTAAAAGGGACATTGCACTCCAGGAAAGGGTCCAGGAGGGCAACAAAATGATTTGGGGCTTGGAGGAAAGGACCTACGGGAGAGGCTCGAGGAACTCAACATGTTCAGGTTGGAGAAGAGAAGGGACAGGGAGACATGATAGGGTCTTCAAGTACATGAAGGGGATAAATAGGGAGGCTCAGTCAGGGTGCTTCAAAAGAAGGAGGGGGACAACTAGAGGACACGGGTGCAACCTGGGGAGACTCGGGAAAGGAGGGTGCTACTTCACTGAGAGGGTGGTGGAATCAAGGAATGCGCTGCCCAGAGGACTAGTGAAGACTGAGACTGTGGAGGGTTTAAGAGTGGTTGGGACAGGTATAGGGGAAGGGTTGTGCTGGCAAAGCCCAATACAAGGGGAATATCCTGGGCTGGAAATGGAGAATCCCAAGGAGGGGACAGCAAGGTCCGCTCCAAGGTTGGGGGCTGACCAAACGAGCAGACACGAAAGACCATTAGGCCTACTCTGCTGGCATGTTAGTATCCTGATATGTTTTGACCTTTTATGATCTAATTTTCTTGCCTTTGTAACTACTCTGAATCCCTCACACCTCAGTAGTTGCTGCTGTCTTCATACTGCCTAAACATCAGTAACACCTTTTCAGGCCATTCAGATGAATAGTATGGAATGGTGTGACTGATGTCATGAAATCTTGATACTTCTACATGGAAGTGCTCCTTAGTGCCTATCCAGACTCTTCACATATGTGGACAGCCCCTTCTCTCGTTCCTTTGCAAACAGTCTGTTCTCTCTCCTAAGCTGGTTTCCGAGCTCATAACTAGTGGGAGGTCCTTCCTGGAACCATGTGACAGGCAGGAAAAAAGATCTCTGCATGGGGACCAGATCCTCCCCTCTGTATCCTGTAGCTCTCGGTTCACTTCCTGCCCGCCATGAGGCACGTTCTCTGCAGGGGCTCTGCACTGTTGTGGCAGAACTGAAGACATCAAACTGTAGGTGCAGTTTACTTTCTACTCAGAAGAGGATTTTCAAGGGGGAAGCTTAACCAGCATTGCCTCGCAGATTCTGCAGGGTCCCCAGTCTCATCCATGCATGCAGAAGAGACTGGACCCCTTCTCTCCTACTTCTTCCGCTTTCAGACACTGATTCCCCCACTGGGTCATTACTTGAGGAGGCATATGATCACCGACAAGATTCCTTTTTTTTTTTTTAAATCACACAGGGATCCCAGCCTCAGCCCTGTGTGCTGTACAGTCTGGCTCCTCATATCTGCTCCAGATGTTCGCTGTCCCCCTTCCCGCTGCCAGCACCCTGAGTCTGGCAGGTCGCAGGAATCTGGGCCCCTTGCGCTGCACATTTATTTTTGGCTCCGGAGAGCTGTGCTTTATTCTTCTCATTGGTGTTCCTGCTGTTCAGGCCGTTGATGCTGCGCTCCGTCAACGAGCCCCCTGGTCCACAGGCTCATTGACGAACATGGGTGAAGCTGCTAGGAGTGATCACGCCCCGTGGCAGCAGGAGCTTCATTTCGGCTCAGGATGAGGCATGCCAAAACCCCTTCATCAATGGACAGGAGCAGGAGTTTCATTTTGGCTTAGGATGAACCATGCTACAGCCCCTCGTCAATGACCTGGAGGGCACAGGCAGAAGCGGTTTTCTGTCAGCGAGCCCCCAGTCCTCTGACTCGCCAACGATCGGCAGAGGAATCCTCTTGGAGCGGTAGCGCTTCACAGCAGCAGGGGCTCATTTCGGCTCAGGAAGAGCCACGCTACAGCCCCTCATCGACTGCACTCTTGGAGCAGGAGCGCTCCACAGTAGCAAGGGCTTCATTTTGGCCCAAGAAGAGATGCGTTACAGCCCCTCATCGGTGGCACTCTTGGAATGGTAGCGCTCCACAGTAGAAAGGGCTTCATTTCTGCTCAGGAAGAGCCACGCTACACACCCTCATCGACGGCCAGGAGGGCACAGGCAGTTGACTCTGTGGCCTATTACTGAGTTTCCTACCCATCAGGCCCCTGGATGCACGACAGGGGAAACCAGCCAGAGTGATAGCTCTCCCCTTACAATCCAGCTAGTTGTTGTCTGCTGCCCTCAACATGTCGCGCCAAGGGCGATCGAACAGTGGAAAGGACGCGGCTCACAAGGTGTTAACAAGCCTGTGCTAACTCGGGTCGTCAGCGTCTTTCAGCCCATTTGGACAGATAGGCCCTTGCTCCTGGTGGCAGTGCTAATAGGACTCAAAATAGGGACTTATGCCACCCTCCAGTACAAAAGCTCTGCAAGGGCTGTTGGGAGCATAGCACAAATTCTCACGGGGCGGAAAGTGCCACAGACGTAGATCCCCCCCCCCCCTTAGGTCACCTTCACCAGCTCGCTGTGCCTAAGTGAGACAGCTACGAGGTCAGAGGAGGTCTGGAGACATCCACCCTGCTATCACCGGGACCAATCCGGGGCAGCGCAGACCCATCAGCCCTTCTCCTCCAAGGGGCAGCGTTGTTTACCATCAGACTTAGCCCATGACATAATAGGCAAGCCTAACAGGGCCTTCGCCCTCAACCCATCATGCCCTGGCCGTCATGCCTCGATTTCCTTCATAGATCGTAGGGTCCATGGGCAGTCCACCCCTTCGCCTACTCCCAATTTTCGGACGGAGGACATCACTCCTCTCGGCACCATAGGCGAGGAAGAGGTCCCATACTAATAGCAGATTCGAGGATGTCCACAGTGGAAAATGTCAAGCGGGACAGAACCCCAAATCCACCTGAGGTCAGTTAGTCCCCCAGAGGAAGGGGCTACTGGGCAGTGTTCTGTCTCAGACAGCTCTCCATCCAGAAACTTAGTCTTGGATGACCTAGATTTCTTCATTAGGCAAGTGAGTGAGGAGTTTCACTTGAGGTCTCCCTTGTCAACTCTAAACCACCAACCAGCGCTCAGACTTGCATCGGTTGCCAAGCAAAGAGAAAATATATATACCACCTGGGGTGGAGCTCTCTGTGGGACCCAGGGGATACGAAGGTGGATGCATCCCTCAAAAGATGCTTTAGTCCTCCACAACCTCCCTTAAAGCAGCTGCAGACAATCTCTTCTCAGCATGAGCCACACTACCATGGGCCACTGACCTGGCATTCCAGCGTGCTAGCCAGGCCAGATACAAGCAAGCCCAGCCAACCTGTTTTCAGCGTGAGCCGCACTGCCATGGGCCACTGACCTGGCATTCCAGTGTGCTGACGAGCCAGATACAAGCAAGCCCAGCCAACCTGTTTTCAGCATGAGCCGCACTGCCATGGGCCACTGACCTGGCATTCCAGTGTGCTGATGAGCCAGATGTAAACAAGCCCACCCCGCAGCAACTACAGCTCGGGACTATTCTCTGCATTCTCAGCTGATGTCTCGAAGGAGGCTGCCAGATGCGCAGCAAGGGCAATGCTTTAACTCACCGCGCATCAACATACCTAAGGTTGCAGGCATGGCAGGCAGACAGGTCACCAAGGCACACTTGGTAAATCCCCCTCTGAGGAGACCTCCTATTCAGATCATCTTTACAGAGGCGGTAAAAGAATCCAGGAAAGCGACAAAACCTAAGTACCACAGTCCAGGAGCAGGTACAGACCCTGGTCGTAGGGATCCAGCCAGAGTATCAAGCCTATACATACTCAGAGGACAAATTAAATCTGCCTTTGGTAGATGATCCTGGAGTCATCTCTCGCATCCAGCAGAGGAAGAAGCATCTGAGATGCCAGAAAGCTCACAGTAAAGGCCCGGACCCATCCACAAGTAGGGGGCAAGCTTTCCAGTTTTCTCAAGGAAAGGATTTGTAACTTCCACGATCAAGGGGGTGCCAGAGAGTTTTAAGCATGGTCCCCTCACTTCATGTGGTACCCTCGCCCTTATCTGCACAGAATATGTCGACTCTCTAAACACTCACAGACCATTTACAGACTGGAGCAAGCAGTGAGTGCCCAGCGTAAAAAGGTACTTGGACATTTATAGTCTGTTCATCATAGTCCCAAATCGATCTGGAGTTTTCAGAGCCGTATGGGTCCTAAAATGTCTGATCAGACTCGTTCACCACAGGACATTCTAGATGAGTACCCTTGCATCCATCTGCAGGGGAATTCATTTGCATCCATCTTCAGGGGAATTCCATCGGGGAGATCATTTGGTCTCAGCAGATTTGCAGGTGCATTTTTACATGTCCTATCTGGTCGTCACTCTGGTCATTGCTCCACAGTACGAGCAAACAACTCCGGCAGTGACTGAGGTCACCCAGTGCCTCTCACCCATAGGATTCCTTTTTTTTTAAACTTTATGTTTATTGTTTTCTTCAGCAAACATACAGTCAGAAGACCTGATGCAATACATTAGGATTTGGTCTGACATTTTGAGGATGCCACTCCTCTTAATACAAGCATTAATAAATCCGTGTTACATCAATAAGATACGCCATGGGGGTACATTAAAGGACTACAAAGTCCTATAGTTGCATGAACAAATACCATGAAATAGGCTATGTATTTTGAGCCCATGAGCGCATGCTTAAAATTAAAAATGTGAAGACATTAAAAATACATAAATTTGTGTCTCTAGGATGAGACTAACAACGCAGCATGCACTAGCGAAATTATTGTACCAAAAAGTACTTCATGATGCAGGTTATAAAAGAAGCCCCATCAGAAATATTTGTCCCCAGGATAATAAGTTTGAAATCCTATTAATAAAGCTACAATTACTATTTGAGTCCCAAAAATAGGGCCCAAAAGATAAAGGAAACTCCCTCCCTTCATCATAGAGGCTTTTATTTCCTCAGTTCAGTCTAACTTAAAAGACTAAGTTTTCTTATTACAGAAATCTGGCAAAAAGGGAGGATAACTATACATTCCCAGCAATATTAACTTAACAGACCTGAAATTTTCTTAAAGTAATAAGAAAAAAAGTACTTCAAGTGTCCAAGTCATCTTCATCCTCTGTACCCGATCTGGAGGACTCCCGCCTTATTCTACACGGTTTTGCGAACTTTTGGGCCCACTTCAAAGCTTCAGCTGGATCTGAAAAAATAAATATCTCGCCCTGGTGTGTCAATCTCAATCTTGCAGGAAAAAGCATGTTGTGTGGAATATTTGCAGCACGTAGCATAGCCCTTGACCCATCTAATTTCTTTTTTTTTTTTTGACGAGTTGCAAAACTTAAATCAGGTTATAGGGACACTCTTTCTCCGTCATGTAGGAGAGATCGCTTTTGCCTGGCCAAGGATAAAATAAAATCTCGAGTACCCATACTGTCCAGGACCGCTACTATCGTTCTTGGAGAGTCCGTGTTGCTGGGCCTGCTCTGGAAAGAAACTCGGTACGCTTTCTGAATTCCCTATGTCCTCTCCTGTAAGGACTGACCCAGTTGTTGCTCTAGCCAATCTTTTAAAAATAGGCTCAGGTGATATCCCTCACTGCGCTCCTGAATACCAGTTATCCTAAGATTTGTAACCCGGGCCTGATTCTCTAGATTTTCGAGACTGGGCCGCAAATGAGAGTTTTCTTTCAGTAGGTTCACAGCCGTTCCCATCGCAGCTTTGGACTGCGTTTTTGCTTCAACCACCTCCGTCTTTATTATTCCCGAATCTGTCTCGAGAATCGTTACCCTATTTGTAAGGGCATCAAACTGCTCTGAAAGTCCTGTCATTGCGGCCAGCATTTGATTCATCTTTTGTCCCAGCGTCTGCAGCGATCTCCTCCTCCTCTCCATACTAGATTCTGAGGTGATCGGCCATGCATCGATCGCGCTGCTGATGCACCCACATTTGATCGACTTCTGGCGCTCTCCCCACTTGTCTTATCTTTCTTAGGATTCCCCATTTCAGATCTACGAGGGTTCCGATTTTCTTTTCTGTATAAATAAGTAGGTTTACCTTATTTTAAACCCTTAAAACATAGCTGTTATTTTCCAATTTAGAGGAGCTTCTGAATCCTGCGACCATACAGCTCGGGCTCTACAGCGCCCCCTACCTCACCATAGGTTCCTGATCACCAAAAGCTCTCTTCTGCCATCAAGCATCTGAATCATTGAGGAGTAATCAGGACACAATTTAAAGATTTGGGGGGGCAGTTCAGGGGCAATGTGAGGAAGTATTTTTTCACAGAGAGTGTGGTGGACACATGGAACAGCCTTCCTGAGGAGGTTGTGAGGTCTTAAACTGTGGGAGAATTCAAGAATACATGGGACAGACATAAGGAAATTCTTGTGGGGGGGTAAAGAAGAAATAGGCTGTTGGTTAACTAGGATCTGCAGCTTACCCTGTAGGTAGGTAGGGAAATGGGTAGACTAGGTGGGCCAAGCGGTCCTTATCTGCTGTCAAAGTATATGTTTCTATGTTTCTAATCTCCTGAACATCCCAAATTAAAGACTTTTCCTAAGGATGCGAAGTTCAGGGATGTCAGGGTTCTCTTCAGCGAAGACCAAGCGGCCTAATGCCTTTCAGACCACACCCTCACGCAGCTTACGGGGACGATGATCTCCCTGGCAGTCTCCGTTCCATGGGCTCTGGTTATCATGCATCCCCGGCAGTCGAAGCTACTACATCAGGGGTTCCAGTCAAAGGTCAGTCTGGGCCAGCAGATTATAACATATGGCCAGTCAAACCTGCTCAATCAAGGGACCAGCCAAGGGTCAGTCTGAGCGCACGGATTCAAGGCTATTGCCAGGAGGATGCATCCCTGCATTGGGGACTCGTTGCTCCATGAAGGCTGTCAAGCGGGGCATCCTCACCAGGGAGAATTACTACGATACCAGCCTTTGGGGCTGGCAAGTAGTCGTGGGTTGAGACCACTACAACATCAACATACTGGAGATACCGCCTGACATTTCAAAGATTGACACAGATCTCCAACCAGTATGCTCTCATCCTCAGTCAATCGAACCACAATGGCCTGCACCTATCACTAGGAGGTACATGAGCTCTCGGATAGTACAAGAAACCCTATTGCTCTTCCAGTGGGAAGAGCATCACGGAAGTGAGCTTGGTGGCCATTATACATACTACGTCAGATGAACATCATGGAGGGTTGGCTAAGTCAGGATGTTTCTCCCAGGAGAATGGGATCTAAGGTCAGCCCCTTCCTCCTCCTTATGGCATGGGGGGCCTCCAGGTAGCGTTCTTCATTGGCTGGTGAAGCCGTTAAAGCCCCAGTCCTGCTCTCTGGATCAGGCTCGAGCTGACCATAGCATAGGATGCCTTCTCCCTAGGCTGGGAACTCTGCAATTTCATGAGCGACTTCTCCTCCAATTCCACTAATCTCAAGAATCCAATTCTACTAATTCCCAGGCTCCCACAAGATCACCCTGGTTTGGGTGGAGCCATCCTCTGACATTGGAAAATCGACCTGTCCTCAGAACTCTCACCAAGACCCCATTGGAGTTCATTAAGGAAACCATCATCATCCTTCTCACAGTGAAGGTCGTCTTCTTACAGCAGTCACTTCAGCCTGCTGTATTAGCAAATAGGAGCTCTGTTTTCCGAGGAACCTTACACCGTGTTCCCCCAGAACTCCGTGATTCTCCTGAATATATCCATCTTTTCTACTGAAGGTGTTATCTCCCTTCCTCGGCTACCAGGAATTGAATATCCTTGCCTTATGTCCAAGTCCTAAGAGTGAGAAGGAAGGGAAATTCTCCTTCTGGGCTAGAGGAGAACACTGAGCTTTACATCAGGAGAGCGGAAGCCTTTATACGACTCTTTAGTCTATTCACCCTCCCCTTAGGGCGAATTTGGGCAAAAAAGCCTTAAAAGCCTCGTGGACCAAATTAATTTGTTCTCTTCTTTATCACCTTCCAAAGGTTGGGGCTTTCTATGCTGGGCCCATGGAGAGCACCTTCAGCTCGGAAGCAGTAGCTACCTCTTGGGTGGAATTCAGAGAAGCCTTCCAGCAGTCTTTTCACAGAGTGGCCACTTGAACATCCATCCATTCCTTGGCAAAGTTCTACAGATTGGTGTGTCTGCCTCTGCTGAGGCATCTCTTGGTTATCTGGCCCTTCCATAGGTGGGGACCCATAATGGTCTGCTCACATTTTTCCACCCGGGAAGCAAAGGGATGTACTGCTTTAGTATATCCCACTAGTTATGAGCCTGGATACCTGCTTAGGAGAGAGAAATGGAAATTTAAATACCTGTAAATTTTCTTTCTCCGACTGCTGGTCTCCAGGCTCCTCCCCTCCCAGAATGTTGGACGTTGGCCATCTGGCCTGAGAGTTTGAGGTCGGCTCTTCCAGGCCGTAAGTACATATTAACATTTTTTCTTCTTCTTGTTTCTCAGTGATGTTTTACTTCAGCGGACATGCTTTGGAAAGAATTGAGAGCTACAGGATGCAGAGGGGAGGATCTGGTCCCCCTGCAGAGATCTTTTTCCTGCCTGTCACGTGGTTCCAGGAAGGACCTTCCACTAGTTATGAGCCCGCAGACCAGCAGTCGGAGAAAGAAAATGTTCAGGTATTTAAATTTCAATTTTAAAGTGCCAATCATATATACGGGCATGGGCCAGAAATCTTTCAGATACAGAGCAGCATCGTTCTTGAGCACCATCCTTTTCCCTTTCAGAGCTGTCCCTTCCTCTGAAGTGTTCACTGCCAAGCTGAAAGTACATCTCCAAGAGTCCTCTGTCTGTACATGCTTTGCATGACCTACAAAACACTATTGGCTTAATGTGCCATCTGAATGCCTTACTTTTGCGCCGTGTCACTTCATTTTGTATTATAACACTTATGCGTTTGTACCTGTTCCACTGTCTTGTTGTGTACTCTTTGTACCGGGTCATGCCTGAAAAGGCACTTTGGACACAGTGCACTTAACTCTGTCATCAAAATACATAAATAAATAGATAAATATATGAATACTTCATTAATGTTGTTGGACAACTTGAGCCTGCCTTGAAACAGAACACTGCATCTTCAGTTTTTTTCTTTAACGAAAGGTTACAAGCATAATAAGGCCCTAATACTCTGTCGGTAATCCGTATAATTAACTTGGCAGATCACATCTAATTGGAAGCGTCTGTTGTGTGATCTCGAGACACTGTACAGTGTTTATGGTTTAAATCCTTTGTCAGGCAACAAATGTTAGGGCTGTCATGCAGAATGTCTTCTTTTCCCCAGTTGAGCTTGGTAGCTGATTGATACTGTGCCAGAATGTAGCTAGCCCTAACCTCTGAGCTGCTGTTTGAGAGCTGTCATTCTATACTTGCTTTATGTCCTGCAGGCATGGCAGAAGCATGCATTGTAGCATCTCTGTGTCCTCAATAAATTAAATATTAGTCAAAAGGAGATGCAGGCTTTTTTGGCTCGGACAAATGAAGCTGTAGTTTTATAAACTCGGCCTTGCATCTTAGTGCTGTGTTTTAAAACCTTTTTTCCTTTTGTTTGAAAGGGGAACACCCCTCACTGCAGCCTCATACCGACAGAGCCTTTGCCGTACATTCATTTCAAAAGGGCTATTAATAATGTAATAGTCACCACCTGCCTTTAGGAACTCCAGGGACATAGGCCTCAAAGAACACGGTTTTGTCATTCCCTTATTAGTTGATAAACGTGTGTGGTTGATTAATTTTTGCCTCCCATCTGTCACTTTTTCCATAGTTCTAGTTTGGTAAAGTTCTTCCATCATGCTTGTCTGCATGCATTGTCTCCATTTTTGAGTGATGTGCTAATCTATGCATGTTTCGTGTCTCTGGTATGCCCATGTTCAAGGAATATGCATGTTAATGCTCTCCCAGAAATTCTGGATGTGAGGTAAAACCTTTGTAATGATGTGTTTTGTGGTGTTTTTTGGCACTGCAGATGAAACTGCTTACAGGGAAAAGGGGCTGTACTGACTATCAGGAATTTGCAATGTGTCTAGCTAATTTTGGTCTTGGAATAACATCACGCAAGACTCTTATTTAAGCAGTACAGCCAAACAGGGGGTGTGTTATGGTGGGATAATGATCCACTTTGGGTAGTTAAAGCACAAAGCAAACAGAGTATTTCCACCACCGAGAAGGGCGTTATCCTACCTTGACACCCCCATCGAGTGCCTTATTATGATTATGGAATGGGTCCCTTTACATAACTAGAGTGTATATATATATATTTTATATATACTGTATAGCAGAAAATATTGGCGCCCGATATATTTAGTGCAACCACCTATGTAGCACACATTAGCGCCTGATATATTTAGCGCTAGCTCCCCCTGTAATTAAAGCAGTTATTGCCTGATTGTCCTTAGCTTTAGAAAAACGTACACACAGGCTCCAGCAGTACTTGTATGGAAGTGCTGCTCATTTTCAGACGTGTTTGTAGTGCTGTGCAAGTTTGCTGTTATCACTTTCCTCCCAGCCGCAGACGCAGAAGCGGAAACATCCCATTGACCCAGCTTCTCTACCAGTGCCTGACGTTGCTAAATGTTCTGGGGTGGATTTGAGCATTACTGCCACAGTTGCTAAGGAGCTGGCAACTCCTTCACCCCCTTCAAAATGCAGCTGCCACTCCTCCTATACTCACTATACCCCAGAAACCCCTTTATGAGCTCGGCAAGTATGCAGTAGAAAACGGGGTTATGGCCACTGTCAGCCACTACCTGAAAACAGGTAACACAAAAAGACACCTGATCCTACAGATATGACTCCTGCCCTCCCATGCAAGCTCCGAGGTCACCCCACTCACCTGGAAGAGGAGCTCGAAAAGTCAGCTAAAATCATTCAGTTGCACTTTTAATGTATTTTAAATAATGATTTAACCACCACATCTGAGGCAGTTACCGCATATTGTTTTTAAGGAGCCGCAAATCGTACATAGCAAGCTGTGAATGGGATCGTGGAGTTGCGAATGGGAGGGTGATTACTTTGTGTAGCAAGGTACTGTGTAGCACATAATATTAGCAGTCCGATAATAGTAGCGGATAAGAGCATTCCGCTAATATCGCTAAATTAAATGGAGCGCTAATATTACCTGCTATACAGTAATTTTAGCACTAGTAATTTTAGGGAAAAAGCCTTAAAAAAGTAAAAAACCAAAACCGTGAAAAACAAAAAATAGTCTGAATTGGACATTGTGTTGCTGCCACCTTGCCAGTAGGTGGCACCATTGCCGCATATAAACAGCTGTTTGTCAGTGGCACTGGCATGAGTATGAGCAAAGGGAAGGCAGACTGTGGCTTGAGGCCATGCTAGCATCAGTTGGCGTCTAGTTAGCTTGATAGCGTGAGCTTGGGGTGGGGCACAATGGGCTGTGGTCACTGGCTGTTCAGGATGCTAACTGCTGTATATTTTAAGTGATGAACATCTCAGCCACCTTGCCGGTGCAGTGGTAGTGCTACCGCTTGCGACGCTGACAACCTGGCTTTAGAAGCGAGGCCGAAGTGTTAGAGGGACGGCTGGGGGGAGGAGGATTGAGCGTCCGCTGGACTGCTTGACTGGCCCCTGATGGACGCTAGGGGAAAAGGCAGCATGAGCAGAAGGGGGGGAGAGACGTGGCAGACATCTATGCCTTGATGTCAGCGCACGCCATGTCCCCCATGGAGAAGACTGGAAAAACTCCCTGATTGAGCAGGATGACTGCCGGCCTTTTCACGCCCTGAACCCAGTGACTCGGGCACCTCCAAGAGATCTGGATCCTGTCCTGGTGGTTTGAGGGACTCCCGCCACCCTGCCATGGAGGGCAAACCGTGGGGGACTACGGGGAGCAGATAAGCCAGGGCTCTTGGTAGGATTTTTGTTTGGAGGTCCGGACTGGCTCTAAAAAAGGAGTGTCAACAGCCCAAAGTGAGATTCCCCGAAAATTTCCAGGGTTCCCATTCAATATGTGGAGCCGCGCCAAGGCCAGCACTGCTTTTACTGTACATTCTGTAGAGCGCGGGGCACGCCTCCATTAGTTTCTATTCGGCATTTTAAACTACATTTTTTATGTTTCAGAGGGTGAATTCAAACAAATTATGAACATTGCTCAACTAACGAGGGCTCCCCAAAATGTACTGCATTTGCCTGTTAGTCTAGCGCCCCCACAGATCCGTGATCACCTTTCCGTAATCCTCCCTCGCTCTGATTCCCTAGACGGCATCTGGTATACATTCTCCGTCATCTCAATTGCCGACTTCATCTCATATGTAAGTAAACTTACTTGTGTTGCTTAAATAACTTTATCGATATTATACTCATGGAAATAATAATTTTGAGCCTGTGGAGCATAGAAGTTGTTTGGCAGTGGTCTTGAACTTGGGACAAGAACTTTTCCCTAAGGTTCTCCCATTCTATCCATTTAGAATGAATTATAACTCTATGTAATTTCAGAAGAATTCCCACAACAGTACAGCAACATGGAACATATAACACCTTACGAGTTATGACTTTTAACAGCTGTTCAGGTTTACACCCTTTGAGTTATATACATTTCATTCCCATCAGCTGGATACATAAGAGCTGATCAGTCTCCCCCACCCCCCACACACATTGATTCCTAAACATCTTAACCTTTTTATGTTTTTGACTTTCTAAGAAACCTGATTAAGTAACTGTTTACCTTAGTTTTGCTACTTTGATCTAAATCCAGAATGAATATGTCAAAATCTTGGCAAGTATTCAAGTATCATAAAATTAAGTAAATTTGACCTCCAACAACTTTAAAGTGAATTACAAACCTTGGCCTTGATTTTTGACATTTCCAGTGTTCATTAATCTCCATTTACTCTTTTGGTATCTTGTAAATATTTCTTGAGTCTAAGTGACTTGTCAAATTTATGCCTTAGTGATGTTGGGTGTGGAGTTTCTGAATATTTGCCATGTTGGATTATAGTAATGATTTCTTGTCGTCTGTTGTTTAAACAGGGAATCTTTGCCTAAATTGCATTTATTAGATGTACTGCAATGCACAACCAAGCATAATTATGATTTATAAAATGAATCGGTTTAATTGAAGAATTCCCTTTAGAATGCTGTATTGATGCTGTGTACCTTTTTTGCTTTCACTTTATTGAATTTCACATATTTTTATTCACAATTGGTGTTTGGCACTTTAAAAAAACTTGTATAAATTGAACCTTTGTTTCTGTGATCCTCAGATCCGCCCCCTGAGGAAGACCTAGATTAGGGTCAAAGCTCTGGGGCAAAGTGGCTGTTTGCCGAGTACCTTGCTAACAAACTTAGCACTTTTGCTGTTTTTGCACAGATTCTCGAGTTCAGAGTCCTTTCTTCATTATGTGCTTTCCGCACTGCAGAACAGTCCCTTCCATTCTGGAAGTCTCACAGTTCTCTTCTTCTTCTCAAACGGTGGGGCTACTGCCCCCAGTCACAGGTTCAAATCTCTTGAGCTCCCTCTCTGGAGCGGCAGCTTTTCTGAAATCTCAGGATCTCTCTCTGGAGTGAAACCTCTTCTCAAATCTCAATTTACTTCTCAAATCCCTGGCCCCGCTCTCTGGAGCAAAACCGAGGTTTCTTTCATGCAGCAGCTATCAAGCAGATTCTAATTTCAATCTCTCTCACTAAAGCAAGCTTTCTTCTCTTCCAGCCCACAGTTACGCACTCTCAAGTCTCTGGCCCCTTCTCTGGAGCAAAACCGAAGTTCCCTTCATGCAGCAGCAAACCGGCAGATTTCACTTGAGCAGCGGCTCCCCACATGACTTTCCCACAGCATCACAAAGGCTCAGTGCAGCTTGTCCTTTTCTGTGGCCAACAAGACTGACGAGCAAACACACAGTCCTTTAAATTCTCACACTTTTTTCTTCGTACTAAACCTTAGCCTTTTAAAGTCGCAGACCTGTCGGCCCGGGATAGAAGGACATCTCATGCGGATTGAGAAGTCTAATGCAACCCTTGATTATGTGGCTTCATCCCACAAGGCCCAAAAATCTAAAAAAAAAAACCCACCAAAACCCTTTAGTTTCTCTCCTTTCAGCCACAACCTCAGCAGCATCCGTAGCAGGGTCAGTTTCAGCACTGTTGTCTGAAGCCAAAGTTCGGCAGCCAGGGGCAAAAAAGAGGGAGATATGAATGTATGATATAGATGCACTTGTATATTATTTTGGTGCAAATGTCAAGTTAAAAAAAAAAAAAAAAGATGGAGGCAGAAGTGGTTGTGCCTCTATGGCTTGAGCCCCTACAAGGCTATGCAGTGGTGGATGATGGAGTGTCGTTCCTCCTCCCATACAGTCCCTGTCACAGCTCCCAGTCGGGGGGTCAGTTGTGCCCCTTCTTGCTACAGTGGCCTGCCGTTACCTCAGTGGGTCAAGTGGGTTTTGGAAGTGGTGGGCAAAGGGTTGCCCCTGGAGTTCGAGACTCTTCCACTGTACCGACTCCAAGCTCTCAGAAGTCAGGGTGTAACAGGACAAGCTGACTGTGTTAAGAACTGATACTGCACAGCTCCTAGAGTGTGGGGCGATAGTCCATGTTCCAGATACCCAAGCCACTACAGGATACGTGACCAGGTGTTTCCTGGTTCTGAAATGGATGAAGGGCTGGCACCCCATACTGGACTTATGTGACCTGAACCAGTTCATGCTAAAGTGCAAATTCAGATTGTCACTTTGAATCAGATAATACAGTTCCTGGAGCAGGGCATGTGGTTCTGCTAACTGGACCTCCAGGACACATTTCTTTTTTTTATTTTATACTTGCTATTTCCGCCTTCCCTGCTCCCTATGCTCCTCTTCTTGGGAGCATCTGGCATCTACCTCGGTTCCTTCCGTGCCTGGAGCCCGGTTCCCCAGCCTTGGATTTTCCCCAGGCGGGGCAGGGCCCAAACACCGAGAACTAATGTCATTTTGTCGGGGCTGCGCGTGGGAGAGGCAGGGGACCATTGAGGTCTGTGTTGGTGCTCCGTCCACCCTGAGCAATGGAAGTGTTTTTCCCTGTTTCCTGGCCGTGCCATGTGCCCAGACGTCAAGGTGGAGTTCCGCCGACATCTGACATGCCCAACCCTCCTGGATTGGCCAGGCGCTTGCTGTACCTCAGGCCTCCACCTGGGGTCAGTCAAGCACCAAACCTTGTCCCCCCTGCCTCCCTGGACAAGGCGAGCAGTCCACAGATGCTCAGCCTTCTCTCCCCGGCCGGCCCTCCAGCTCCCCAGGCTCATTCCCGAACCCGGGTCACCAGCGTCCCGAGCGGTAGCGCTACCGACGGGCCGGCTCTCCAGGACACATTTCTTCCACATTCCAGTCCATCCATCCCATTGCCGGTACCTTTGGTTCCGGACAGAGGGGATCCTGTACCAGTTTTAGGTCATGCTCATTGGCCTCTTGTCTGCACCAAGGTCTTGGCCTGGTATATGGCAGTGGTGGCGGCCTTCCTGTGGTGCAAGGGTGTCTCCCTACACGGACATCTGGCTGACAGCAGGTCATCAGAGAGGCTGTGGAGAGATCCAGGGATCCGCCCTTCAGATCTGTCAGGACTTGGGCCTTCTAGTCAACCTGGCCAAGTCAGGACTGGTCCTCTTGCAGGTGATCAAATCCATCAAGGCAGAACTAGACTTTCTACAGTCTATGGCTCTCCTCCTGGCAGACTAGGCATCGCTTTACTTCCCTGCCCGATCATTTCTGGTTGGTTGCTCATGCCCTGCTCCCTGGGACTTCCTGCGGCAGCTGGAGTACATGGCATCCTCCAGCAGCTTGACCTTTGGGCTTGCAGGTGGATGCACCACCAGCAGTGGTCCCAAAGCCTAGGTCACCTGGACCAGCCTGTTGTGTCCGGAAGTGTCTGTGCATCTGGACACTTGTATGCAGCCTGCGTGCAAATCTCTTAGTAGTTCATGGTGCAAGAGAAAATGGTTAGCTGGCGAACACTTTCAGCCAGGTTGGAGAGACGTCACCTAAGTGGTCCCTGCATCAGGAGGTGGTAGACCACCCGTTCTCCCTGTGGTTCACACCACTGGTGGATCTGTTTGCCTCTCGGGAGAACACCAAACTGAGGCTGTTCTGTGCCTGGCCACCCCACAGTCCGGGACACTCATGGCGGATGCCTTTGCAAGGCCCGGGACCCCAGACCTTGTATAGACCTTCCTCCCTTTCCCCTTTTTCACAGGGTCACCCTTTTTTCACAGGGTCATGATCAAGGCACTGCAGGACAAGGCGTGGATGGTCCTGATAGCTCCACACTGGCCAGGCAGATCAGGTATTCAGATCTTCTCGGCCTGAGTGGCAGGCCTGCATGGAAGTTGCCTCTCTGCCCAGGTCTGCTGATCAGACAACAGGGAATATCTTGCACTTGGACCTTCAATCCTTGCACCTCTCAGCCTGGTTCCTGAGTGATTAGCGTTCTTAATATATGGGCCTTTTGTAAGACGTCTGTCACGTTGTAGAGGCACCCTGTAAGGTGTTGACTGATAAATGCTATGAATTTAAGTGGCAGAGGATCTCAGTCTGGTGACATGGTAAGGAGTTTGATCCTCTTACCTGCCCCATGGTGAGCATCCTCGTCTACCTGTGCTCCCTCTCTCAGTCGGGACTGCAAGCGATGTCCCTTACTGTGCACCTTGCAGCCATCTCTACATACTGGGCATGGGCTTGTATGCTGATGTTGGCCCAGGAGAAGATGGTTGGGTGCTTTTTCAAATGTCTGGATCACTTGTCTCCTCTGTTGCGTGAACTTTTGCCTCCATGGGACCTGCTGCTGGTGTTGGTAGTGCTCATGGGTAAACTGTCTAAGCTGTTTGCACAAATGTGAGATGTCATATTTGTCACAGAAGACAGTTTTGTTGGTGGCTGTCATGTCAGCCAGAAGGATTACTGAGCTCCAGCCACTCTCACTGGAGTCTCCTTGTCTGGTCTTCCTCAAGGACAAGGTCATCCTTTGCCACCGCCCGAAGTTCCTCCCGAAGGTTGTATCGGAGTTTCACCTTAACCAGGTGATTAACTTATTAGTATACTTTACCAACATGACCTCGAAGGCCGATCACAGGTTCTATAACCTGAAACTGCGGAGTACGCTGTCTTACTGTAAGGAGCGTACAGCTGGAGTTTGGGGTGAGGCTCGCCAGCTGTTTGTAAAATACCTGGCAGACCAGCAGCAAAGCAGACCGTTGTCAAGTGGATTACATCCTGCATCGACCTCTGCTATAGGTTGGCTGGTAGGAAATCTCACAAGAAGCATAAGGCTCATTCCACCAGACACACTGCTGCCTTGGTGGCTGCTTCCAGGGATATCACCATTGTGGAGATATACAGGGCTTCAATCTGGGCTAAAGTGCACACCTTCCTCTCCCCCCAGAAAAGTAATCCTTATTGGTTAGTGAAAAAGCCACTAGAGGTATTAATGTCTGTCTCCCCCAACTCCCTCACTCCCACACACCCTTGAATGTAATTTTGTTTGTGCACATACTTCACACACACACTTGTATGTAATTTTTTTTTTTTGCCCACACCCCATCCTCACACACAAGCACGCTGACAAGTTATTACTTTTTAATGTTGCTTAGGCTGTCCTTTGGCAGTGTGAGGCTATTTCAGTGGCGGTTTCAATGGTAGCGAGCATGTCCTTTAGCAGCCTCCGTACTAAGTCCTTTTCTCTGCGCGCATTCCTGAGCGAGTAGCTGCTAGCGGTTTGTATGATCGGCCTGCTCGGTGTTACATACCCCCAGTTCGCACCGGGAGATGAGCAACCTGTTGCTCACTGTGCCTTCCTGGTGAAACATTTCAATAAATAAAGCATACCCAAAAGCAGGCTTGATTTACATCATTTTACAGTTATTTTTGAAACAATGTTTCAAAGAGCTGGCAGAGGCATGGGGGTCTGTGCTTTGATTTGAAAGCTGCTTGTTAGCATGTGCTATGACGCTGATTGGATCATAGGTGGCTCTTTGTGAAGTGGAGATCATGGGAGACTCTTTCTGAACAGGAGGTGGCAGAGGTCAGACTTTTTTTTTTTTTTTAAATCATATCACTGTTTTTGCCAGCACATCCACTGACTGCCCGTAATCCAGCCATCGCTTCCGCCTCCACCACCAACCCCAGAGTTACACGCCCAGCTGGCATATGCAGCTATACCTGCGGAGAGGGCACCCCCAGTTGCCCCCGCACCCGAGCAAGGATCCAGTACCTGCGCGACTATCCAGGGGATCGTCGGCTGATGGAAACGTAGTGGCCATCAAGCTGCCACAGTCTGTGCTGCCATTTTTCCTGTGTTCTTTTGGCCCCGGGAGTGCAGCGTGCAATGACATTGGGCACATACACACCTACATGTGCCGCACTCCCCTACTCGTCACACCGTCTCTAGTAGTGCCCCCGATTGTCACCAGGGAATGCTACAGAGCTGTGGCACCCTGGATCCCACCCCAGGATTGGAGAGCAGTCCTCCGGACACTCAATGCTACCCCCCCTGCCGACCCCTGATGGCCCAGGCTCGCGTCCGAACCCGGGTCGCTAGTGTGACTTGAGGTGTGGCGTCCAGCGCCTCAACCCTCAGCACCACCAGGCCGTCAGACCTTTCTTTGTAAATGATTTTCTCTAGTGGTCTGGATAGGATAATGCTGTGCACTTGGCTACTGTTACAGAGTGTGGGGGCGGCCTTCAACTCGGCCACTACAGCACAGAGGTAGGCACAATGATTTCGGTTGTTGTGACTCCCGAGTGGCTGAAGAGGTACTGGTTGGCACAGTATGCGCTGATAAGTACACTGCCAAAGGTACCCCTCTGGCAATCGGGACGCAGAAAACTCGTGACCCATTTTATAATTTTTATTAAACTTGATGGCTGGGTTTCTACCCCACACAAAAACCTGACCTGTCTTCATATTACAGTTGGGTTCTAAGGCTGAGAAGGGACTACTCTGCAGTAGAAATGTGCTGCTACTTCTGCCAAAATGAAACCAGTTATAACTCTGTTGTTCAGACTCTAATCAGGATGTTCTGAAACGCTACTGCTGTGCGTGTGTGGACATGCATGCACACACTCACATAAGCATTTCACTTCACCATACTGCACTCCTTTAATCAGCGGAACACCTGTGCTTCTGTCTAAATGTTGAACTGCCACCCTGAGTTTTTATACCAAGAGGAATTGCTGTCTGAATTTTGCTGCTTCAGCCTCTGGGGTTTGAATAGCAAAAGTAACGAGTCTGTTTTGAATAGAAGAGGCGCATTGTGCTCCTTTGAAGACAAAAATAACTTCTGGTGCTTTAGAAAGGTAAAACTGTCATTTAAGTTGATAAATATGCAAGAATGTGAGGTATAATGACACCATGCATTATTCATATTGTGATAGGAGGATATAATTCTCTTCCTTTATTACACACCTTGTCCCAAAATTATTTTCCACCCAAATAGTCATATTTAGAGAATCCGTCTAGAAGCTCTTTTTTTTTTTTTTTTTTTTTTTTTTTAAGCAGGTGAGTGGAGGCATTTTCATTAGTGTATACAAGGCATTCAGGATGAAAGAGACCTGCTTGACAACTGCTGGGCTTCTAAAGTATTTGAGTAAACATCACCCCCAAAATGTCACGCCATGCTCGACTGAGGTTCAAACTTTTGTACTATGGGCAACAAAAGAATATGAACAGTAATGTTTTGCTGCCTACAGGTGCAGTTAAAGGGGGCACATCGGCGTTGCCCCTTTGTTTTTCTCTTTTCTACTTTATCGTTTTTTCCCTTTTTAGATCCGGTCCCGTGCGTCCCCAACGTGACACGCGTGTACACACATCTTGTGGGATGCCTCCCACCCTACCAGTTGCACCGATACTGCCTATGCCTGTCACCGGACCGCCATCCGGTGACAGCGGGACTACGGGCGGGCGACCCCTCCGACCCCTCCCCCTCCCAGGAGAGGACAGCCATCGCTCAATCCTGTTCCCACCCTCCCCCCTCCGGTGGCCCAAGGTCATTCCTGAACCTGGGTTGCCGGCATAACAAGGTAAGGCATCCAGCGCCTTAGTCCTCGGTAAACCAGGCTGGCTGCCCTTTTTTTTTTGTTTTTTTTTAATGTGGAGCAGTGTGCCTCTTGGCGACATCTATCCTACATGTACTCCACAATGCACCTACATGTATGAAATTACAGCCTTTTGGGCGGTTTCAATTTTTTGCAAAAATATTCAGACACTTGGTCTGACGAAACTCACCGCATCCCGGAGGCTTCGTGAGGTTGGGAACACGCTTCCGGCACGGTGCAGTCCCAAAGAGTGATTTTTTTTTTTTGCCGATGGAAACTGAAATAGGATAGTGAGCCTGTTCTGTGTTAAAATATAATGTTGCTGGTATCTCCCAGGAAAAACAGAGCTGTGCAGTGTACAATTTTGAATTGATGGTTGCCGAAATCCCGGCGCTTGCTTCAGAAGCGCTCGCACATGTACGGGATCTTTGTGCCTCACAAAGTGCGCCGCGAGGTTTGACTACACCATGGAATTCCGGGAATTTTACACTGCACGGCGCTCTGTTTTTCCTGGGAGATACCAGCTACTTTACATTTTAACATGAAGAATAGGCTTCATTATCCTAGTTCCATAAAAAATCACTCTTTCCAGGACAGCGCCATGCCAGAGGCATGTTCCTAACCTTGTTGTGCTTCCGTGACACAGGTGAGTTTTTGTCAGACCGAGGTAGGGGGCATTGTGAAGTACATGAGAGATTGTGCCAAGAGGCACACTGCTCATAATATTAAAATGAAGGGCAAAGCTGACAGTGCCCCTTTAAGTCAAGCAGCAAACATTTGCTATACTGGGTCCTTGGCACTGGGTTAAAACCGGCAGAGTAGCCACTCTTAGATTTTTATTGCCAGGCATTTTTATTGTTTATTGACTTTCACCCCATAGTGTTGCTCCCCCCAACCTGGTGATGGGATCGTGAAGGGTGATCAGAAGACTGCCTTAACAGCTGATACCAGTGCTATTTCTTATTGGCCAGTAGGGGTACTTCCAGGGATTACTTTTTTGTTTGTGTATGATTTGGTTTTCTTTTTGTTCCTAGTTCCCCGGTCTGTTAGCTGATTTGTCCTAGCTGTACTATGACACCCGACAAGGGGTGCGGGCAGCAGTCTATCAGACTCTGTCAAGTCTCGTCCCAGCTACTGTACACACTGCAAGCCCATTGGTCATTGTCAACCAATGGGCTTGCAATGTGTACATTAGTTGTCATTCACAGTTCAGTTGGTGGACAGCTGTGGAGGTGAGGAGGTCTGTGCTGCCCACCGACCGGCGGGAGGTGCTGTGGCTGGGGAGCGGGGTGGGATGTGATACTGGAGTGGGTGGGGAGTTGCGGGGGGACTACTACACACTATGGAAACAGATGTTCTCACAGTAAGAGTGGGGGATCAGGATCAGGGAGGAACCACTTGATTATGGTAACAGGGCAAATTGTTTCACATAACGAGGATCGGGGAGGGCAACTTGATTATTGCATTGAGGCATATTTTTTCATAACAGGGACTGGGGAGGGTCCACTATACCACAGAAAACAGGATTGTTTTTCATTTTACGAGGATTGGGGGGCTGCAGTACCTCCGCAACCCTCTGGGTTTGCAGGAGTACTGCCATTTTTTTCAGTGGTAATGTGCTCCAGGCGATGGCCTTTGTGAACAGCCATTCGTGGAGCACATCTTAATGAATGGGATTGTGGGGCTATGCAGGTCACCTCTCACTCATTTGCATTGGCCCCCTCACTGCTTTGCCCTGTCACAAACCCAGTTTGGCAAACTGGGCTTTATGAATCAGCTATTCACAAAGTCCAGTTTGCTCCCAGGCAGACCAGTTTTTCCCTGGGCAAAGCTTTGTAAATTCTGCCCTGGTGTTTGAAATGGAATTTCTTTTCCCTCCCTGTATATGCACCTGTCTCAGCCTCCCTCCCAGGCACTCCTGGGACTACTGTGGTTGCACCTTTCTTGCAACAGGAGCGGAGTAAGCATCCATGTTTACAGCCAACAGCAGTGCTGCTCTGTGATTGACTGGTATGGGAAGGTCATAGACTGCGTGTTTCTTTAAAAAAAAAAAAAGGCAGGCGCACAAACACATGCACACACTTACACTTTAAAATAACTTTTAACTTTCAATCAAAACTTTTAGATAATATCATCTCTCCTTAGGAAGACCATCATGCAGACAGTCTAAACTTCGTAAAAGAGATAGTTGTCTTTTATTTATTTAACATACTTTAGGATTACAACCTTTGAGTCAGGGACTCATTTACAAAGGCTCCACGTCAGAGTACAGAAGCAGAACATACAGAATACATAGTAACAGCATGATGGAATTACAGGTTACACACACGAAATTACAGTAACAGGAGTACATGATTACAGTTACAGCCATGTTTCAGAATGCAGTTTGAATAGTTGGGCAGAGTTTGGTAGCTGTCATAACAGTTCTCGAACTGGTTTATCATCATCGATAGTTGGCTGTATGACTGTTCCTACAGTGGAGTGGAAGATTAGTGCAGTAACTGTATGCGAGAGCAGCCAACAACGGCCTTGTCCAGAGGTTGACAGTGAGGTTAGCAGCAAGGTAGAGCCCTAACTAGATGGTACATAGGCACCAACGAGATCAGTATATGTTCTTTGTGTGCTGCTTTGAAGGGACCTAGGTTGGAGATGAATATATCAGAGGGGAGTTCATTGTACCAAGTTGGTGCTCTGAAGGAGAAGGACTTTTGTGCTAGAGAGGTACTGACCCTCTGGGTCGACCATACCTGTTTGCTGGTGGTGCAGGTATTTACCGTGGTGTGGGAGGATTGGAGTGCGGCAGATACCCCCAATGGGGAGAGTCCCAGGTGAATTTCTTTTGTAAGGAGACAAGTTTGGTAATGTATTCTGTCACCCAGATCTAGTAGGTTTGTCAGGGAAAACAGGATGCAGGTGTGGGTACGCTTATCTGCCCCTCACAGGAGTCTGCATGCTTTACTTATGGCCAGATGGATTTTATTCAGTGCCGACATCGCAGCTGAGTAGATGGTAAGCCCGTAGTCAACGAGAGAGGGCCGAGGTGGTGACAGCCAAGTTAAGGGCCTCAGGGGTAAACAGATTTTATGCCTGAACACTAGCTCTATGCGGGCATTGATGGCTGACAACAGGTTGTTTATGTGTGAGTGGAAGGAGAGGTGGGAGTCGAAAGTTACGCCTAGGTATTTATACGTGTGTACCTGCGTAAGAGGAAGGAGAGAGTGGGGGAGGATTGATAGTTGCATATTCTTGGCCTTATTCTGATGGTGGGCAAAGAGCATGGCTTTAGTTTTTTTCACATTAACTATGAGTCTTTGGTCTATGAACCAGTTCTCAATCTGGTTAAATGCATATTGGAGGGATGGTTGCAGAGAATTCAGATCTTGGTGTGAGGCAAAGAGAACTGCATCATCTGCATACAGCAACATATGACTTGGGCAGGGCATTCGGGTAGATGCTGAACAGCAGTGGGCCAAGAATTGCGCCCTGGGGAACCCCAGAGTGGACTGGCAAGGTGGAGGACTGGGTGGTGTGTATTTTGACTCGTAGCGACTGGTCTGTGAGGTAGCTAGTGAGCCAGGCTATAGGTCAACTGGATAGGCCTAGGTGTTGGAGTGTGCATAGGAGTAAGGGTGGGAAACTGTATCAAGGCCTTTGACAGTTTGATGAAGATGGCTCATGCAAGCTTTTCTTATCCAGGGCAGAATGAATGTAATTGGAGAACTCAGTCAGGGCCATTGGTGGTACTGTCCCCAGACCTGAAACCATGTTGCTCACTACACAGCAGCTTGTAAGTGAGAAGTTAATCAGTAAGTTGGGGCTATAATCTTTTAAGGGCTTTGTGGGGGGGTGAGGGAGGATGGAGATGGGCCGATGGTTATTGGGGGTGTACTGTCACCACTCTTTGGTATAGGGGGTGATAGTGGCCATCTTCCAGTTGAAAGGAACTGCCTCAGACACAGGGAGGCGGTTTAGGAGGTCAGTCACTGGGGAGAGAACAGTGTCAAGTACAAGCCCAAGAACCCTCATGTCAGAAGAGTCCTTACAGTATCAAAAGCCACTGAGGGCATTGGTGAGAAATGGCCTGCCTCGTCTCATGATCACTGCTTTGAGGGTGGGAGGGGATAATGCAAGTTAGGCTGGGTTGCCAGAGTAGGATCGAAGAAGTTGAGTGGGACCACAGCACTGAGGTCAGAGAAAGATGCATTAAGGCAGTCAGCTATGGCCTGCGGGTCAGTAGTAGGGACATTGTTTGTGGTAAGTTGGAATGGAGGGAAGCCGGGTTTTGCTGTTTAGTTCCTTGATGTTATCCCAAAACAGCCATGCCTTTCCCCAGGAGGAGGCTAGGGTTGCTTTGTAGTATTCTGATTTTGCCTGCTTTATTTCCCAGGTGCATATGTTGTTGGCTGCCTTATAGGCCTGCCTATCAGCTTGTGAACCAGAGGAAATTGCTTTCCTCCAGAGGTCATCTCTGCGTTTGAGCTGATAGGGCAGTTCAGTAGAGACCGATGTAGCATTGCGCATCTTGGTCTATACAATAGAGAAAGGTGTATATATCGTAGGCTTTGTTAAATGAGCGGTAAAGTAGTCAAGGGCTGCATCTATGGTAGGTGTCCGAGAGACCGGGACCAGTCCCAGCTGGTTAGGTATCTCCTAAGTTTGTGCGAGGCCACCAGGTCTGAGGTGGTGCCAGGATATTTTGTGCAGTTTGGGTTTCTGTTGAAAGCTTGACCATGAGAATATAATGGGGAATGATCACTTAGTGAGTCAGGGAGGACCATAAGATTAGAGATTTTGCTGGGACGGGTTTGTGAGTAGGTCGAGCAGGGTGCTAGAGCCATTAGTGGAGTTCATTCTTGTGGGTTGGTTGACCAGCTTGTTAGATCAAGAGCAGCGAAGGTGCCTTTGATCTGAGAGGTTCATGCGAAAGCCAGTTCACATTCAAATCACCGACTATGGTGTGCTCTGTGTTGGGTGGGAAGCTGGAGATGAAGTTAGCGATAGACTGTATAGCCTGAACTTGGTTTCTTGGGGGACATGCTATCATCAAAGTTAGGGGGCCTAGAGGGATCCGGAGTAAGCTTTAGCGATAGGGCTTGGGCATTGTGGTCTAGCAAGGGTATTGAAAGTGCATGACAAATGATGGAGTCATGGATGTATACAAAGACACAATTCTCCATGCTTACTCTACTTACTGTTCTGTGGAGGGTGAAGCCTGGGAAAGCGACTGTCGAGTCGGGTATTTTTGGAGAGCCAAGTTTCTGTAAAGGCCAGAATGTCTGGTTGATGTTGCAGTAGCCAGCAGTGGAGGCCTGCGTTTTTTTTGGGCAGGCTGCAGATATTCATTGTAGCTACTCTAAGCCCATGGTGTGAGAAGCTAGAGCTGGGCGTGGCGGGGCCTGGGTTAGGATGGACAGTTCCCCCCGAGGAGCAGGAATAGTGCAGTCAGGAGGAGCCTAGAACTGTGAGTGGGGGGTGACCAAAGGGGAGCACTAATGAAGCAGGCGCCTGGTGTAAGTATAAGGGAGGCATATTAACAGCCACAATTGTGGCAGTCACCATGGCTTAGTGGCAGGGTGCCGGACTGCGGTGTGGAAGGTACAGGGTTTGAATCCCGGAAGGGACACTGCTTCTGGATCCTACTGAAGCCCTATGGCTAGGAGCACAGGGCTATTCTGCAGTGGGCAGAAATGGTCAAAAATAGGGGTGCAACAACGATTCATGGAGGTGGCTAGGGGAATGACACTACAGGGGTAGTGTGTCTGGTAAAGGGAGGTGGGAGGTCCAGAGGGAACCAAAGTGTGGGTGGAGGTATGAAGTACAAGGAGAGCAGTGGGGTCGTATAGTTTAGAGGTGGTCAAGAGGCAGTTGGAATAGAGGGGATGAGAGAGCTAGTAGTACAGGACACCTGGAGGACTGAAGCCCTCTAGTGAATTTCTATAATCTGCAAATAGGAAAGTCACATGACTGGGGAGGTGCTTAAATTAAGGATTGAGCTTGGGTGGCGGGGCAGTCGATGCACAGCATCGGAGGCTAACACTCCCTAAAAAAAGATGTGCAGGGGAGGAGGATGGTAGTTACCTCTTCAGCTTCTCGGGACTGCTGAGCCCGGTCTGTGAGCTGCAGTAGGCAGCTGGTGTTTATGCTGTGGGTGAGGGTTCCACAGAGGCCTAAAGTAAGGGAAGGAGAACAAAGAAGGTAATTTAATTAGTATGCAGCGGGAGGTATCAGGTTGTACTCTGTATGCTCAAGCTTTTGTGCTGATTTGGATGCATTGTTCCTCACTGCGCATGTGTCAACTATTGAGACAGAGCAAGAGAGGAAGGCAAGATGGAGCCCCCCCCCACCCCGGATCACGACTGCATACAGGTACAAGTTCAAACAATCTCTAGCTACATAAGTGCTAAGCCCCCTTGACAAAACGCTAGCTGAGTTACTAGATTAGCCTGCAATTCCGAGTCAAAACAGTTCAGAAATGCCTGGTTACAGCCCCTTAAAGCTCTCGCTGAAACACTGTGAAATCCCATGCAGAGAGCTCAGAAATGCAGTCCACCAGAGTCAATCAGCCACTTCGGAGGGCATAAAATGCCGAGATACAGCCGTAGAAACACCCCCAACAAAGATGTGCATGGGGACCGCTGAGCCCTGTCTGTGAGCTGCAATAATCAGCTAGCGCTTGTGCCGTGGGTAGGGGTTCCACTGAGGCCATTTCAGCCTCTCAGGACCGCTGAGGCCTGTCTGTGAGTCGTTTGGCAGCTTGGTGTTTGTGATGTAGGTGGGGGTTCCACGGAGCCTCTTCACCCTCTCGGGACCACTGATCCCTGTCTGTGCCATTGCAGGGGTATTAAATAAGCTGGGAAAATTGATTAGCAGTCTTACACGTGAAAGTGCTACTCAGTTGTGAAAATGCACAGCACTTGCCTCAATTTGATTAGCAAAATTAAAATGCTAAAATTGTATATGCATATATTTTAAAGCATATTTTAACCTGCATAAAATCCTTTATTAAAATTAACTCTGTCTTTATTTCATGTTTCAGAACACACACACACTCACTCTTGCATTCTTACTTTTCTTTTGGGGAGATGCAGACTGCTTTCCATTACCCACCAAATCTGATGAGACTCCAGCCGATAACAGCACCCCACTGCCTGATCCCATGTATGGTAAAACCCTCTCTCCCCAGCCAGCTGAATACCAGCAGTATCCCCACCCATGTTCTCTTTGCCAGAATCATCAGAACCTTCCTTCACTAATCTGTCTCCCCACCCGTGTCTCCTTTGCCAGAGATAAGAACACCCTCCCCCACCCATCTCAGTACCTAACCACCCTCCCCACCCATGTCCCCTTTGCCAGAATATCTGCCAAACCCCCCACCCATGTCTCCTTTGCCAGAGACTGTTACCTGCCAAACTCCCCCCAACCCATTTCAGCCCCACCACCCTTCCACCCATGTTCCCTTAGACACACTCACTGACTCACACGTTAGTAATTTTGTTGCATTGCCGCTGAAAGTATGCTACCAATCTCACTGTCACAGTCCTGAATGCTGGTAATCGTTCCCACACACAGTATCACATAACACTACTGGAAGCGATTGCCGGCATACTATCAGCAGTACCCTGCAGTAGAAATGCTAACTTGTAGGTGAGTGTGTTTAAGGGAACATGGGTGGAGCTGAGATGGGAGGGTCACATGTCAAAGACAATGGATCGCATTTTTTTTTGTGATCCAAAAGTGTAATGCATCCCATCAGCAGCCAGTTCGCTTCGTAGAGTATGATGTCATACTGGCTATTTAATATTCTGCTTTGTAAAGGATCCTAGGACCCTTATTTTCTTTGCGATACTTAATAATGATTAGCATGGCGGGAGTCAAGTGATGCAGCTTTGTCTTTCCTTTCTAAACTACTTTACTTTTCCCCATTAGAGATAGGCACTTTGAGCCGATCTGTTTGTGCAACAGTAACACTATCACTTGTAAGCACACTTGGATCTCAGGGACAGCTCTCCTCCTTTGGGGAGGGAGGGATGTATTCCTCGCAGTTCGATCAGAACACAAACCAGATGTGCACATTGGTGGGCGCCTGTGTATTACTGCAAAGTCAGTGACCCTTTGGGGAGAAAAACAGCATAGAAAGGTCCAGTCTGCTGAAGATGTCATCAACACGCGCCCCCATGAACTGCTACTGTGGCACTCCCTCCTCACATCATGATCCTGGACAATGGGGGCATGTGAATCCATGGGAAGGTAGGTGACGACGTGGGGGGGTGTGACAGGATGGTGCAGACCAGGGAACAGAGAACAACAGCAAGATGAAAAAAAATAGGGTACTTTTGAAATAGAAGAAAGGTACTAGGATCCTGGTTGGCGGTGGGAGACTGAAGTCAAACTTATCCTAGGTATTTAGCTGCTCTCTATGGGAGGCTGAACATTTCTTATGTTAAGGATTAGAGGGGTTGGGATAAGCAAGAAAACCGTTGGATTTTGTTTTATACTCTTACTTTTATCCCAACAAGGTAGCTTGTCTCTGAACCAGTGCTGCTTAAGATTTGTTACGGTAAAGGGTTGCTTTGTGTTGTAATATTTGTAATGCATAGAGCAGCTGTCTTAAATGAATCAGCCCTTTGCTGCTGGTAGAGAGAAACATATTAATCTGGTAAGATCTCTGAGAGATGGACTGCTGCACTGGTCTTGCTGTGGAGAGTGCTTTTACTTTTTGAAGCACAGCCCTTCAAGTTAAATGCTGCTGATTAAATATCCCCATCCATGATTATATGGGCAAAGGTTTAACTATCATAAAAAAAAAAAAGAAGAAAATAACTTCTATCTTTTCTTTTGTATGACCCTACATAATGATTTTAGATATTATTTGTCCTTTACTTTCTCCCTGTAACCTTCTATCCCACTTCCTCAACTTACTTGCTGTGTTCTGTGTTATACCTGGTCAGGAGGGTGGCAAGCAAACACCCTCCTCTGAGACTAGCATTAGGTGCTACTTATGAACATGTGTGTGTGTGTTGGTGCTGCATGACGCATCACAGAGTAAACAGATGACCCATGTGATGCAGCTGTTCTCCAAGAGTGTGTAACCAAGGTCAGTTCTAAATCTGGGTCTCCCTCACTGCAGGTGTGAGTCAGCTCTGCCATTATGAAATATTTCTTGAAGCAGCAGTGCAGCGGAATTGGGCAAACATTTGACTCTACTTTTTCCCCAGTATTATCTGTTAACAAAATATTGTAGTCCCACCAAAATCTGAGTATTTTATAAATGGTGCAGTTTAGTTTTGGCTGCACATTTCCTTTAGAAATGGCATTGTAGAACTGGTAAAAGTTAGCATTGAGAAAATAAAAGAAACAAAACCCACTCATGGTGTGCAGCATAGCAGGTACCTAGAAAAGTAAATTTTATGTGCATGCTAATAGTTTTTAAGAACTGTAGCTGAAACTGCCTTTTTCAGGAAAAGAACATTTTGTTGCATTGCTGCCTTAAATAAGGTAATATAAATACTTTTGCTTATTGCAATAATAATAAAATCCCTAATTTATATAATTTTCTCTGACAACACATCAAATCAAACTAGATAATACTAAGATGAATGCCGGAATAAATTCAGTTACGCCGAGGGCAGGTAGGCTCTGGAACAGACTACCGCAGTACATAATTCAAAGTGAAAATTTAGCAGTTTTCAAAAACAAGTTGGATAGACGCATACTTCAGAATGGGGCATTAGTGACCCGCTAATATGATTCAGGAGACAGACTCGATGGGCTATCAACCTTCTTCTGTCTCCTTACCAAGTGGTTGGGTGTGGTCAGTGCCTCTACCTATCTATCAGGAACCGACATGGGGGCATAAGGGACACCTTCACCTGGGGAGGTCTCTATCTGGAGATACCTCCAGAAATGGGTGCAGGGTATGTCATACTGAGATTGGAACAAAGCAAGTGAGAGGAGGGTCCCTGTCGTGGAATGGTACAGGTCACCTAGCTCACTAATCTCTCTCTCTCTCTCCAAGAGGATAGTAAATCAGTTTGCCCTCAGTCGTAAGTTGGAGATTGTTCCAGACAGGCCTGCGCCTAAGTAGTCTTAGCCACCCAGACAAGTTGTCCTGTATACTAAACCAGATTTGTCTCGTGTGTTTAGTACAGGTTGACATAGTCGACTTATCACCCCACTCAGGAAATAGCATGGAAACGGGTGTAGGGAAGCTGCCCTGAGTTTGCTGTTCTGAAATGCGTTGCGGTGTAAGGGTGGATAGGTTCAGTTTATAGCAAGTTACTGCCTGGTGTAGGAGGACATAGTCATGCATCTTCTTCAGGTAGGAGAGGCCAAAACCACCCCTACTCCAGTGCAGCTGAAGTATGGATGGCTTTATCTTGGGCACCTTCCCTGCCCATATTAAGGCAGAACGTTTGGAGGCTAAGGATTTTTAAAAAGCCGGATATTTGCAGAGGCACGTTGGACAAAATGTAGTGGAGCTTTGGAAGACTGACCGTTCTGATGGCACCAGCCTGCCCCAGGTGGGAAAGGAGGAGGAAACCCAACATGTAATATCCAAGTCTACAGCATCAAGCATGATGCAAGCATTGTCTGCAGCAGTGGCTGCTATTGAGTCGAAGGTGAATTCCTAAGCACACTACCCCCTCTGGAGCCCACTGATGTGGGTGTCCCACAAAAAAGTGCTGGTTGCATTTAGGATTGAGGGGCATAATCTGGGACTTAGTTCCATTTGCTTATTTACTTTTGTGTTGTTTATGCTTTTGTTCCTCCAGCTGTCTCCTTTCAACCAGCCCCCCAGCCCCATCACCTGTCTCCTCTGGGACTTACCTTACACCAGCATCCTCTGCCACAGGACTTGTGGTGCGTTCCCAGCCACCAGTATGGAGCCTGCAGGGGGTCGGTCTTCATCCTTCTTCTGGGGGTTCTTTTCTGCCAGTTTTCTCCTTACTTTTCTCGGTGCCTCGGCCATTCACAGTCATGCATGCATGCAGCACCAACAATCTCCGTGATCTCCCACCCCCGGCCTAGTGCCACCCCCCCAAGTGCCCGACGCTACCATTGAGCCCCCACTCAGTGGCAGCCAAGAGCCAGGGAGGCCTACTTCCCTAATCTGGGGGAGGAGAGCTGCCTGACAGCCGCACTGTCCACTCCCAGCCCTCCCCCTACCGGCTGACCCCCAGCAACCATGTTCGTTCCTGAACACGGGTTGCCGGCGTGGAGAAAGGTAAGGCATCTGGCGCCTTAGCCCACTGCACCATTGGGTTGGCGGTGACTTCGTTCCATTTAGCGATGTCCAGACAGAGAGGAAATACTGTTGGATAATGTGCTGGGTGTCTGAGAGGAAAAGCATAATGTCAACAGCGAAGAGTATGAGCTTGTGGAGGGGGTCCCTTGTATTGTGAGGCCAGGAAAGGATGCTAACGCCCTGGTCTTAAGGGCTAGGGGCTCATCAGTCGGCCCTCAGCATCTCACAGTACATTATGAATTCCATTTGTAGACCCCTTCTACAGAGGATAGGCGCTCCCTCTGCTTAGAAGTAGAAGAATTGTGGTACACATTCCCTGCCCATAGCAGCAAAGGCGAGGCTGCCCCTCCAGCAGGGAGTTTCCTACACTAGCGCAATATCACATTACGTATTTTTAGGTTGAAGTAGTATCTTTTTCCTCTTAATGGGACAGTTAGGCCCCTGGTTTCAGGGAGATATTCAAAGAGGCTCAAATTCTGATGGTGCAAAACCCCTATCATTTTACACTCTTGTACAACGCTGGTAGGCTCTGTCCCCCACCCCAAACTCCACCCCTCTCCCCAGAGCCCCCACAAGAACCTTGATATTCCCCACCAACTTTCAAATACGTATAACCATTATAGCAGTGCCCAACAAGAGCCAGTGTTCTAAAACAGAGGGTAGCCCCTATAAAAGGGGTCCCACACTACAAACAGAGGTGCACAAAACCAGAACTAAAATAGTGAAATAAAAATACAGTACTGTTGAGTGACTCAGAACAGGTGGAAGCAACCAGCAGCTATCACTAGTTGCTAGTTAGGCTGCCTGTTAAGCCTTTGCTCTCATGAAACTTACAGGTGCAGGAGTCGGGAGTTCAAATCAAAACTTTTAGGATTTGCCCAGCCGTGACTGTAGCTGAATTTTCTCTTGTCCCTATTCATTACTATGAAATTCGCTCTTTTTTTACTTGCTCTTCAAGGAAATTCACTTGCCCCATACAGGGCGCAATAGGATTTGCACACCCCTGTACAGGTGTACAGAGGGAAACTCCCGTCAGCCCCCAAGTCCCCTCCAAGTGAAATGTGATGTCAGTGTTAAAGAGAGGGACACATGGGAGGAGCAGGTTACAACCCTCATTTGGTCCCTGGGTAGCTGAAGCTGGTGTACTAGATCTGTGGCCATCCTGATGTCCCAGCTGGGCTTAAGATAGATTTCAGTGTTACGCCTGGTCGCCATTATTTATGATAGAGAGAGAGAGAAAAAAGTTGGCAGATTTGTGAGCTAAGTGTACTGTGTGGCTCCAACCAAACAGCCTCAGGTCAGAAACCCCAATCCATATACCTTGCCATAGGGGGTGTTATCATCTGACATAGTAAAGAAAGGATAGCATTCATTTTAACATCATTAATGACTCTTATGAGCTCGTTAGATAGGCACCTTATAAGTTGTGTTTGTTTAAATCTTTGCGTATCTGTCACATAAATGACAGCCTAGGGCAAGGGCACCACAGTACATAATACAATCTACATTTGCCCTGATTCTGTGCCCCACAAAGATCGTAGTGTGAGCTTTGCACTGCCGTAAGTAGAATAAAGCACCATGTCCAGATCTGAGCAGAAGAAGTAAAAAGAGTTTGGGTGGGGGGGTTTGCAAACACCTAGTGGGAAACAGACCCACGCTTTTTCTGACAGGCCCAAGATGGAATGCACATCTCGAGAAGACATGACTGCATGGGCGGATGGTCGCCAGGGAGGCAACCCTTATCTGTGCAATAAAAGTTAGTCTTATTCCCGTTCACCCATGCAGCAACACAGATGGTGGACATTAAAATGGGTTTCAGGCTTCCGCCCCCCCCCCCACCTTACAACCCGTTAGTCAGAAACACAGTACCTGCTTATTGTCCTGGAGTGGCTGAAGGACCAGAGTTCTGCACTGATCTGTCCTTGGTGTCAAACCAGGTGAGTCTAAGGTGCTATCCATTGAACACAGTGATATAGAAGGACCCAGTGCATTTTGGAAGTACAGGTCCGCTTCCTCCGGTGTATGAAACTGTAGAGCTTTCCTCTGGAAGGTAACTACCATGACAGCAGGGTAGAGCAGTGCATAGGGTATTCCCCGGTTTCTGAGACCTGTTTTAACTTTATCAAAGGCCTAATGTTGTTCCAAGACACCTCGTGGATAATCAGGTTAAAAAGATATCTTAGATCCAGCTACCGAAATCTCTTTTAATCCTGGGCTATGTGCAGTATCAATTCCTTATCTTGAAATCTGAGTGGGCATGACATGGCATTGTTGGAGGTGTCTGCTCTCCTAATGCAGGTGCTGAATTTAATTCAAAATCATATGCTGCAGGATCCAGCCTCAGCCATATCAGAAGATCTCACTTTGAGGGGCTCTTGCAGCAGGTTACACCATAAGGACTGAAGCTGGCAGATGCCAGGACCCCATGAAAAACTTCTAGGTAGCATTTTATAGCGGGGGACCGCCCCATGACATCGGCCCGCCCCCGACGTCCGCCTGTGGTATAAAAGGGGCAGTCCCATAGCACCACCTCAGTTCTTTTGCCACCGTCGACCCGCGCAAGTTGGACCTCCATGGATGCCTTCTGCTCAAAGTCGACCGCCTTCTTCATCGCATTACCCACACTTTATTTTACCGATTTTCTTGAACCTTTGTAGAATCTGTGCATGTCTTTTTCTCCTTCCTTGTCTGTTGAACGGTGGCGAATGAAGTGCACTTGTGTCAAGCAGTTGCCCCACAAGGACGGCCATTTGGCATGCCTACTTTGCCCAGGCCCAAATCACGACATTGAGGCCTGCCAGCACTGCCAGAATTTTAACCAGCACACCCAGCTTCACCGCCAGAAGACCCTGGAATCCTTCCTGCTGCAGCAAAAGCTCTTAACGATGGAGAAGGAGCTTCACCAGAGTACCTCCTCTTCCCGGCCTCCAGGGCCTCTACTTCTTCTTGGGCTAAGGATTCGAAGAAGTCGTCGGGAAAGCACAGACACCGGAGAAGAATGGAGAACTCCAGTCCACTTCTTGCTCCAGGTTCCTGCGCAAGTCAGGCACTGAGCCATGGGTCTTCCTCGTGCGGAAGATCATCCCCCTCCACTCCTTCAGCCATCGAGCTGCCTGTGGTTAAACTACCCGCTCTCCTAACAGTCTCAGGTTGTGGTTCTTTGGGGCTTATGTCTTTGTCCTCAGCTTCTCAGTCCCTGAAGCTCAGGCCCATTCAAAACACTGGTACTCAGCCACGTGGCTCTACCAGGTCCTCTTTGAGCAGCGGGTCTTTGCCCATCGCCCTCCTGGTCAAGGCATCAGCAGAAATCGGTTCCAAGTCAGGGATTGATGCCAGCTCCGCATCACCGGGGCATGCTGTCACCTCCCTCAGTGGCCCTCTGCCCGCTAAGTCGGATCCCCCTACACCAAGCTTCTCCTCCAGGCGGCTGCTTCACCAGACCGGTGTCAAACTGCGTTCGTTCACGACCCCAATGACGCCTGACTGTTGTCCCCACATCCTCCACAGTCGCGGCTGGACCCACTCTCACACAGCCGACGCCAAAGGGACCGATGCCCGATTTTTCAATCCCAGTCAGACGACCGACACCAGATGGTTCCTCACCTCAGGATCCCACGCTGGTTAGCCAATGCCAGGTTACCACAACCTGATGAACCGATGCCAGAGCCTTCTAAACCTACCCCACAGATGCCGGATCCCCCACCCACTGAAATGAACACAATGTTTGTGCCTGGTGGGCATACTTAAAGGGCAAGGAGGTCCTGAAGGAGCCCCAACTCCAACTGTGTGGAACCCTTCACCCAATCCTCCTAAAGACCAGTTCCTCCTAGGAAGACTCTGATGCCAGCTCCTGTGGAGCCTACCACAGCAACAAGGCCTGACACTGGTCATTCTAAGACCCATAGCATAAGCCTCAGCACTCACCCTCTCCCTCACCAGATTGGCGAGTCAGGCAGATATTGCTTCTCCTCCTCATATGATAACTCTGGAGACTTAGATATCCCATCAGAGCTGGAGGAGCCCAAGGATACCCTGCGATCTTCC
The DNA here is from genome assembly GCA_016271365.2 of Neoceratodus forsteri. Lineage (NCBI taxonomy): Eukaryota > Metazoa > Chordata > Ceratodontiformes > Ceratodontidae > Neoceratodus > Neoceratodus forsteri. The sequence goes on from CM057450.1 coordinate 988,230,709, forward strand.
CCCGGACGACCCAACTTCCATGGATGTGATAAAGCACATCCATGCCCTCATGTACTGGGACATTGAGGAAGTGGACCCCCGAGCGATGTTGACTACCTACTTTCCTTGGCAAGGAGGAGTTCCTACCTCTAGTAATCCCCCTCTTTAATTGATTCCTTTAAGGATGTCAGTAAGGCAGCTTGGAAGTGCCCATCCACAACACCGGCGACATCCAAGAAGGTGGATTGCCTATATAACGTTCCAAGAAATGAACTCTTTAATGGGGAGCACTCAGAGGCTGATTGGGTCATTATGACCGCCCATGACCGTTTGAAACGACCCCGGCACCTTAGCACTCAGCCTCCTGAAAAGGATTTGAGGCAGATACTGTTTTGGCAAAAAGGTCTACTCTTCAGCCATGTGCTATCCGTTCCCTATACTTCCTTGCCCACATGGTTCAGTATCAGATTGCCCTGTGGGAAAAGGCTTTAGAGGTGGCACAATTTCAGCCGGACCTCCCCGGGAAGGCTGAGTTGCACCTTCTCAAGTCGGGCTCTGATGGGGGGAGCCTGCGTTCTCCGAGCCTCCTATGATTCTGCGAACTCCGCAGGTAGAGCTGTGGCTACAGAAATCTGCCTATGCCACCACTTGTGGCTTAGGATTTCTGGGTTTGCCCCGGATGTCCAATCTAAAATTTTGGATGCCCTGTTTAGAGGCCCCGTATTGTTTGGCGAGGATTCGCAGAATATCATCACTCGCCTCCAAGAGTCAGGTAAGGCTCTCCGTTCAGTTCATACTCTGTATCAGTCTCAGCCTAAGTCATCTCAGTGGCAGCCTTTTCATCGCAATTCCAAGCAACAACCTAGAGGTCAGCAGTCCAGAGGTGCCTTTAAGTGAAAGGCTACTTCCCAAGCCACAGGAGGTTCAGCGCCCAGAGCTCCCAGAAGCTCACAGGTCACGTTGCCTGTCCCTGGCTCCTTTGCCTCACTCCTTATCCAATCCCTCCTCCCCGTAGAATCCCTGAGGGAGGCAGTGGAGGTCGCTTCTCTCTTTACAGAGAGGGGTGGAGCAGAATAACTTTGGATTGGTGAGTTCTGCAATTAATGGAACAGGGGTACATCCTAGGATAGTTGGAGATTGCCCTGGACAGTCCTCCAGCTCCCTCCCATTACCCCCAGGTCCATATCGCTTTGGTTCAAGATGAGATCCAAGTGCTTCTGCGAAAACAGGCCATTGAACTCGTCCCCTTTGCACAGCATGGGAAGGGATTCTACTCTCTTTTCTTCCTGGTTCCAAAGAAAACAGGAGATCTGCGTCCCATTCTTGACCTTGGCCACCTGAACAAGTTTATAGAGTACAAAAGGTTCAGGATGGTCACTCTTCCCAGCCTTCTCCCTTACTTCATCAAGGGATTGGCTCTGCTCCCTGACATGCAGGATGCTTACCTACACATGCTGGTGTTTGCACCTCACAGGAGGTTCCTTAACTTCTGCTTCCAAGGAAACCACTACCAGTTTCACATGCCCTACCGTTCGGACTCTCCTTGGCCCCGTGAGTCTTTACAAAGTGCTTCGCAGTAGTGGCAGCAACCCTTATGTGGAAGGACATTATCTTCCTTCATCTAGACCTGGCTTCTGACAGCTCGCTACCAAGGGCAACTGCTCAGAACCATGGAGACCACTTTTCTCTATTTCTGGATCGAGTATAACCATCAACCTCTCAAGTCCTCCCTGGCCAAGTCAAAGACTCCAATATATAGGGACAGTTTTAGACATCGGGCAAGGCCTTTCTTCCTCCAGAGTAAAACGCCTTCAGACTTGGGCTCAGCTGGTCTCGTCTCGACAAGTTCCAGTCAGAACAGTTCTCAGGCTGCTGGGACATATGGCAGCAGCTATTGCGACAGTACCCCTGGCTCTCCTGCACATGAGGGTGGTCCAGTGGAACCCTTGGGTCCAATGGGACCAGTGTTCTGATGACTTGGACCTTCCTGTGCCAACATCCAACTCAGTGCATCAGACCTTGATGTGGTGGCTGGACCCTTCCAACCTCGCCAAGGGAGTTCATTTCTGGTTGGAGTCACCTCGGCAGATGCTGACAGCAGACCCATCGGGCCAAGGCTGGGGGGCCATCTGGCAGACCATCAGACTCAGGGGACTTGATCCCCATTGGAACAACATCAACACATTAATGTTTTGGAGATGCGGGCGATACTGTATGCTCTCCAAGCCTTTCAGAGGAATCTACTACTGGGTCTTCTCCTGATCCAGGCAGACGATATGTCCGTAGTCTTTTACGTAAACAGGCAAGGGGGCGTGCATTCTTACTCCCTTTGCAGAGAGGCCATGAGAGTGTGATACTGAGCAGTAGAACATCACTTGAGCCTCACTGCAGTGCATGTTCCAGGTGTTCATAGCACCTTGCCCGACAGTCTAAGCCATTCCTGGTCCAAGGTTCACTAGTGGAAGCTTCTTCACACAGTGGTTGAAGATCTTTTCAACAGGTGGGGCCGCCCACAGCTGGACCTATTCATGTCCCCATCCAACGCAAAACTGCCCAGTTTCTGCTCACTAGATTCAGGGCCTTGTGTTTTCTGGTGAGACGCGTTGTCCCTCTCTTGGACAGGGAGGTTTCTGTATGCCTTCCCTCCCTTTCCTTTGCTGCAGAGAGTTCTGCTCAAGTTGCAGTCAGAAGGAGCAGAGATGATTCTGATAGCCCCTTTTCTAGCCACGGCAGATCTGGTTTCTACTTCTCCAGCAGCTTTCAGTGAAACCCCTGATTCCCCACTCTGTGCCGCGACCTGCTCTCACAAGAGCAGAGCACCCTAGTCCATCCGGATCCAAGATCACTGCACCTTCATGTATGTCTCCTGCAGACTAGCAGTTGCCCGTTTTAGGGTTCCCCAGGTGGCAGTTGTTCTAGTGGCCGCCAGAAAGCCCTCCATTAGACTTAATTACACTGTGAAGTGGAAGCGGTTCTGCATGTGGGCCACCGCTCATCAACTGGATCCCTTTAGTTGTCCGGAGAATCTCGTTCTAGAGTATCTTCTTTCCTTATGTAACTCAGGCCTGAGTTACTCGTCCATTAAGGTGCACCTCTCTACCATCTCTGCATATCATGCACCTATCGAGGGCAAGACTCTTGCCCAACTTGACCTGTCCCGCACATCCTTGCGGAGTATCTGCATCTGAAACCTCTCATAAGGGACCAGGTTCCCCCTTGGGATCTGTTGTTTATCTTAGAGAAACTTACGTTGTCTCCCTTTGAGCCTTATATTAAGTTGCTATTACTTCTGCTCAAAGGATTTCTGAGCTCCAGGCTCTGATGTGTCAAGAGTCTTGTTTACTTTTTCACAAGGACAGTGTGTCCTTGGGAACCAGTCCTAAGTTCCTTTCTAAGGTGGTGTCCGAGTTTACCCTGAATCAAGACATCCACCTTCCTGCGTATTACCCAGAGTATTCCAGTCCAGGGGAGGCCTTACTACATACTCTGGATGTCCACCAGGTGCTTAGTTATTATTTGGACCGCACCTGAGTCATCAGAAAAACTGATCAGTTTGTTTCTTTCGCACCGAGAAAAAGGGCTTCTGTTTCTAAACAATGTTTGTCAAATGGTTAGTTAATTGCATTATTTATTGCTACCATAAATGCATTTTTACCAGGTCTGCTAAAGGCCACTCTACCCAGGGTAGCTGCTTTGTTTGCATCTTTCAGAAGTGTGTCCATTGCTGACATCTGTGGAGCAGCTACTTAGAGTTCTGTTCACACTTTCATCCGGCATTACAGTTCGACATTGCCTCTAGGCACAGGGCAGGTTTTGAACTGGCTGTTCTGCAGGGCCTACTTTCTTGAGAGCTTTACTCTGACCTCTACCTCCTCCCAGCTGACCGGGGTCAGTTCTCTCACTGCTTGGGACTCGGTCCTTATGGTGTAACGTGCTGCAAGAGCCCCCTTGAAGTGAGATAGTACAGTTATGTAAAAACTTACTGTAACAGTAGATCTTCAAGAGGAGCTGTTGCAGCAGGTGCTGCTTTCCTCCCTCCATCCCCTGGTGACTGCTTCTCCATCATTTTTCAATTTCCTCAGCTCAGAGGAACACCTCACCCCTTTACTGCGCTTTGCCGGGTCTCTGGCAGGAGAACTGAGGTGGTGTTGGGGACTGCCCTTTTATGCCATAGGTGGATGTTTGGGCCGACGTCAGGGGTGGTCCCTCGTTATAGACTGCTAGCTAGAAGTTTTCCATGGGGTCTTGGTGCTTGCCAGCTTCAGTCCTTATGGTGTAACCTGCTGCAAGAGCGCTTCAAGATCTACTGTTACAGTAAGTTCTTATGTAACTGTACTGTTTGTGCAGATACTGGCAGGGTCCTTCCCATCCAACCCTTCCTTCAATCCAGTAATTTGTAATTCACATTGCCCCTTTCTTCGATGGGAGGCTGGGGAAGAAACTGGAATACATTGGGGTGGGAACAAAATGGTCAATTTGATCACCAACTGGCTGAGGGGTAGGCAGCAAGGGTGGTGGTGGTGAGCAAACTCTCATCACCAAGGGACGTTCGCAGTGGGGTGCCCCAGGGATTGGTACATGGCCGGTGCTGTTCGGGTATTCATAGCTGATATCTCAAACAAGATATGGAGTAGGATCAGTCTGTTCACAGATGATACTGAGACTGGAGCTGTGGTAGATGACATAGAGGGGTGGAGGGGGCTGCAGGAAGACCTGACTAAACTACAAGAGTGATCAGAGACATGGCAGTTGGGGATCAGCGCAAAGAAGTGCAAGGTATTGCACTTAGGAGCGAAGAACCAGGGGAGGAAATATGAGTTGGGAGGGGTACAGTTGGAAAGCACAGTGGAGGAAAAGGATCTAGGGGGACTAATAACGGGGAGTATGAACCACTCAGCTCAGTGCAGGAAGGCGGCTGCAAAGGCAAACAAGATGCTGAGGTGCAAAGCAAGGGGAATCTCCTCCAGGCACAAGGACGTGATCCTTCCCCTTTACAGGTCACTGGTCAGGCCACACTTGGAATACTGCATGCAGCACTGGCGTCCATTCCTGAAGAAGGACATCAGATTGCTGGAGGGGTGCAGCGAGGAACGCGAAGATGATTCAGGGACTGGAGGGAAAATCCTATGAGGAGAGGCTGGGAGTGCTGCACATGCATTCCTGGAAGAGAGGAGGTATAGGGAGGATATGATCGAAACCTTTAAGTACTTGAAGGGAATAAGCAGGACTAATATAGAAGGGATTCTTCAGATCAGAAGGGGAGGGACATGAGAGGGCACCAGCTGAGGTTGGAGGAGAGGAGATTCAGGAGGGAAATCAAGAGACACTTTTCACAGAAAGGGTGGTAGACAAGTGGAATATTCTGCCCCAGGAAGTGGTATCATGTAGTACGGTAGGAGGATTTTAAGAAGGGGTGGGACAGAATGAGGATGGGTTGTTATAAGGAGGGAGTGGAGGGTGGGGCAGCTGCAAGTTGAGGTGCTAACTGCACAGTCGAGCAGACTCGATAGACTGTGAGGCCTGTTTCACAGGCATTTCCTATGTTCGTATGATATCTTCCAGCTTGTTTGTCAGCAGCTTAGTCTGGACATCCGTAGCCTGGAGGCACTGGTCTTGCACGGCCTGAATTTCTATGACAAGCTGGATCTTTTCTTCCGTGATGGTAGCACAACCTGTCAAAGCTCCCAGGGTCACTTGGGTGATCGTAACTGTCTGCCTGACAGACTTGACACTCTGAGCAATTTGTTCCAGCAGAGTGTCAGAGGGAATGGTCTTCTTAGGCAAGTCAGTGCAGTAGCTGCTTGGAGTCTCCATCTTTGCTGCCGGCTGAGGTTGGGATAGAGGAGGCGTCAACAAGTTTTTTTTTTTTGTTTTTTTTTTCTGTTTCAAAGGGGAGTCTGGTGACTCAAAGTCCCAAGGGTCCAACCACATTTCTTTTTCCCACAGCACACATAGCTTAAAACTGTCACTTGTGATAAATCTGTAGATGGAGGGCAATTCTGACAGGGCTGGCAGTGAGCTGTGGGTTTAGGCGGCCATTTTGGATCGGTGCTCACATGACTTCTCTTCAGTTAAATTTTGACTGTTTCAACTACTGTGAGTACAGGGGACACTATGGATGAACTGTTGGTTTGATTTCCATTTAGTTTTTCCTGTAACTACCAAACCAAGGGTTGCCTTTAATATCCCAGAAATTGGCTGAGTACCCACATTGACCTAAGAGCTATTCCTGTAGCTTATTATAAGCAGTTACCCAATTTTGATGACTTCAAAAGCAGCTCTTGTGATAGCTTTCCAGCTACTGAATTTTTGAATCCTGGCCCAGAAAATGTGTTTCGCTGTTAATATGAGAAAGGGAAAAATATAAGACTTAAGAAAGAAAAGAATGTGCATAATCTTTGTAATGTAGTAATTTTGATGTCTCATGTTGTGCAACTGAAGTAAAACCCATTAGTTTTCTGTTAGTTCAGAAATAGTTTTATGTCCACTGGTGGCTTCTTCTTTCGTGGTGGTGATGTGTCAGTGTCGGGTTTTTACGGTTGGTAACTGTTTTAATAAAACTACATCGGTTACTGCACTGTGTATTATTTACTTCAAAACAAGGGAGGGGGATGCAGTAGACCCAGTGTCATACAGGCGTTAATATCCTGAAATATTTTTAATCTAAGAATACTGCTACATGATGTACAGTTACCATGGTAACCACGAGTCAACTATCCACATTAAACTTGGCATTTTGTCACCATTCATACAGAAGAATGCCCAATAGATATGATGTTCCTGTGGTGCAGCAGAGCTACAAAATTATGGCCACCAATGACGGGACGGTTTTAATTGGGGTATAATATATTTCAACAATGCAGCTATTAGAACCAGATTTTTTGGGGGAGATCTCTATTGTTTCGAGAAATTGAGATAACCAAAAACAAGTAATCCAGCACTACGAATCATGATTTCCAAAATAAAGGCGCTCACAGGCAGTATTAATGTGCAGCACTGGTAATGTAATGCATAAAAATAGCCAGGTACCTAAAGTGTCAGCTTCTCATGGAAACCCTGGCAGGAACACAGCAACAACACCTCCAACCGGTTTCGCTTCACAACATCGTCAGGGATGATGACGTTATGAACCTCGCTATTTTTTATGCATTAAATTACCACTCTTGCATCTAATACTGCCTGTTGGTGCCTTTTATTTTGGAAATAATGGTTGGTGGTGTTGGATTTCTTGTTTTTGGTTGTTGCCTGTATCTTTTATGCATACCTAGCAATGGTGGCCTTGCCTTTGTTTGCGAAATTGTGATACCTTTGCTAATTACTACACATATTATTAACCTGTGAGCGTCCTGATTCTAGCTAAACCTCATTTTCTTATTTGTTTTTCTTAGTACGAGTTAGATATTAAAGATAATTCTGACAGTAATGATCCACTTTAAAGAGAACAGGAAATTATTTATTTTTTTAAGCTTTAATCTGTTTTGCTCCTCCTTCCAACCAGCCCCCACCAGTTCCATCACCCCAGGCCCACCAGACTCACCTCTACTCCTACTAGCTGCCGGCTGGCCGAGTGTGGCATCTGGGGGTAAGCATCATCCAGCCAGTTGGAGTTTTCCTAGATTTTCTTCCCTGGTAGCGGAGAAGGCGTGCAGTGAAAGCCAATGTGAGTAGTGCTGCGCACACTTCTGTGTGGCCACGCGGGCACCTGCCCTGCATCCGTCTCTATGTTATGGGTCAGTCTGCTTGCCCCAGCCACCACTAGGGCCAGTCATGCAGCGACTCCATACTACTCCTCCCGGGAGAGGAGAGCAGTCCTCCAGATGCTCTGTCCTTCCAGCGTCCCACTTGCACCATGAACATGGGTTGCCGGCATGGCAGGAAGTAAGCACGGATGCCTCAGCGCCATGCCACCAGGCTGGCAAAATTATTTCTAATAGGCCTCTTTTTTTTTGTAATGTTAGTAGTTTAGAAATAGTATTAATTCTGCCTGATTTGTACCTTTCCTACCATGGGACCATTAGTTTACAGTTTAACCACATCAAGGTTTGTGTACAGAACTCTAAACTACGTTCAGACAGGGCAACGGCTCATGCCTAGCATTCTGTACACAATCTATGACATAACAAGAAGTTCAGATTTCTGGTTCCATGAACTGTATAGAATGTTGTCCTTAAAAAGAAAACAATACAAAACAGATTTTTTTCACATCCTGTTTATTTAGCTACATTTACCTGTAGATCATTTGGAGGTACGGATTTCATCTCTGTATACTGTAATATTTATAAACAGCTGCCATTCAGAACACACAGTCTTACTTCAAGGGGGCTCTTGCAGCAAGTAACACCTTTAGGAATGAAGCCGGCAGGTGCTGTGACCCCACGGAAAACCTCTTGCTAGCAGTATAGAGCGGGGGACCGTCCCCAGCGTTGGCCTGCCCCCAATATCACGTATGGTATAAAAGTGGCGGTCCCCCAGTCCATCCCCAGTTCTTTTCCCGCCGTCGGCCGCACAAGTTGGACCTCCGCGAACACCTTCAGCTTGGCAACTGTAGTTTTTCAGCACGTTTTATTTTCACCCAAACCAGTGATTTCTTCAAAAATTCACTTGCATGTCTTCTTTTTCTCTGTCCTTCTCAATTGAGAGGCGGCTTTCGAAGTGTGCGTGTGGCAACCATATTCCTCACAAAGACAGCCATTCAACCTGCCTCTTCTGCCTAGGCCTGGACCACAATATTGAAGCCTGCCAGCATTACCAAGATTTTAATCAACCCACTGCCCACCGCCAGAAGACTCTTGAAACCTTCCTGCTCACCAAGAAGCTATCTGGGATGGAGAAGGAGCTTCACCACAAGAGTTCATCTTCTCCGATCTCTGGGGCTCTCTTCCTGCTCTTCTCACAAAGAGAAGAAATGAGCGGCAAACACAAGCACTAGGAGAAACATAAGGAGAACCTGGGCAGAAGGCCGTCATGGCCCGACCAAACTGGGTGACCGCCAATGCCCCCACTGGGGGGTCAGTTTCTCCACCGTGGCCTTCGGGCTGTGGTGACTGAACCTCCTTCCTTATCACAGTAGCAGAGAAGGTTCTTCAGGGTGTGGGACTAAGTCCTTCACCTCTCAGCCTCTGAAGCTTAAGCCCTTGGTTCCAGCAGGCTCTAAGTTGAGTGGCGCGGCCAGTGGATACTCGGGTGGCAGGTCTTTGCCTGTCACTCTCCTGGCCAGGGTGTCTGCTGAGTCCTCCCCGACATCAGGGGCTGACGCTACCAGACGACACCCAGGACCAATGCTCTCCTCCTCTGGGAAAGTGGGGCATCCATCCTGCTCAGGAGCCAGCTCCCCTATCCAGGCGACTTCTCCTAGGTGGCCACCAGCTGAATCCCCAGTCTGGCCTCAGCCTACACCAGTCCCCCTCGATGCTGGCTTCTCCGACGTCTCCTTGGGTGACCATGTCACCACCCAACCCTCCCAAGTTGCTGGCGGGGCCTGATGCCCATCCTCAGCCGACGCCTGGTAATCGGACGCCGGGTCCAGTTTGTCTGATGCCGGATAGCACTGTCCCTCTGGGTCCAATGCCAAGTAACCTGGATCAACCCATAGATGCCGGAGTTGCCCCAACCGGATGACCAGATGCCAGAGCCATCTAAGCTTAACCCTCCTGACACTGGACACACCAACCTTACTGCAGCACACTCTGCAAGTCCTAAAAGCTCTTTTGTGGCCTGGTGGGCCTATTTTAAAGATAAAGAGGCACCCGGGACGCCTCCTCGGCCACCCTCAGGGGCCACCTCCGACAAGCTTCCAGTCTGCCCACCTATTCCCTCTCCTAGGGGGACCACCCCAATGCTGGATGGGGTGACAGCCCCCTTCTAAAGGATTGCATCATAAGCACCCACATTCGCCCTCCCACTACCCAGACTGGGGATTCGACAGTACTCCTACTCTTCCTCCAGCCGAGGGGACTCTGACCTGCCGTCGGAGCCGGAAGGTGGCAAAGACACTCCTCGATCTTGGCCTGATGACCCATCATTCATGGATGTAATGAGGCACATCCAGCAACTGTGACTGGGATACAGAAGAGCTGGATCCAGAGCGGCATCTGTTGGCCACCTTCCTCAGGAAGAAAGACACCCTGCCTATGGTGGTTCCTCCTATTGTGGAGTCTTATAAGGACGCCAGTAGGCTTGCCTGGAAGCGTCCCTTTTCTATGCTGGCCATATCCAAGAAATCGGACCGGCTGTATACCACCCCTAAGGAGGATCCCTTTTACGGGGAACAGCCAGAGGTGGACTCAGTGGTGATATGCTGCCCACGACTGCTCCAGGCGTCCTAGCCATTTTAGCACGCAACCCACAGTCAAGGAGTCCAAGCAGTTTGACCAGCTAGCCAGGAAGGAGTATTCCTTGGCCACTTGCGCCATGCGCTTTCAAAACTTCCTTGCCCACATGGTTCAGTATCAGAATGCCCTGTGGGACAAGACGGTGGAGGTTGCTCAAGCCATGCCAGATTGCTCATGGCCATCCTGAAGTTGGGCTCAGACGAGATAACCAATATCTTTCTAGGCATCCTATGGTCAGTGGGACCAGCGGCAGGGCCGCTGCCTCCGCCTGGCCTGTATCCGCCACTGTTCCTGAGTTGAGAGTGTCTGGGTTTGCCCAGACGCCCAGTCCAAGATTTTGAATGCCCCTTTAGGGGACTGGTTCTGTCCAACGAAGATTCACAAAACATCACAACTCACCTGCAGGAATCTGGTAAAGCCATTAGATCTGAACATACTATTTCTCTCCTAAGCTGGTCTCCGGCTTCCTTACTTCTGGGCTGCACCTCCTGACACCGATAGGCAGGCAGGAATCAGACCTCTGCAGAAGGAGACATCCAGCCCTTCTCTTCTGTCTCCTCAGTTTACTTTCCTGCCTGCCATAAGGCAGGTTATTGCAGGGCTCTGCCACTATTGTGGCAGAGCTGAAGATGCCAAACTGTAAGTTCAGTGTATTTCTATTTGAGAAGAGGACTGGCAAGGGAGCTTAAATTCTGCATTGCCTCATAGTTTCTGGAGGGTCCCCAGTCTCAGCCATGCATGCTGCACAGACTGGACCCTTCTTCTACTCTTTCCTGTGCTTTGAGGCATCTCACCCCCAAGAACGGTTCGGGTGGGAGGCACAGAATTCATTCCAGGATTACTACTTATGGGCGGAGGACCTACAGCTCAGGCTGCCGACGCAGCAGGCTCATCGCCGCGAGGGAGGGAGGTCACCAGAAGCAATCTTGCACCACTACAGTAGTGGGGTCTTCATTTCCAGTAGGAGCTTGATTCCTGCTTGAGAATCTATTTGGCTCAAGAGGAGCCACTCGGGCAGAAACCACGCAGCAGCAGGAGCTCAATTTCAGCTCCGGATGAGCTGTGCTACATCCCTAAACAACGGGCAGGAACCAGTCTGTTCAGGTGGAGCCATGCTGTGCCCTTCAGCTCAGGAGGAGCCACCCTCAGCCCTTCGGCAGACACCGGCAGTAATGGTTTTCGGGCTTGCCGACGACCAGTGTGGGATCTATCTTGGAAGCGGTCATGCTTCTAAACAGTAGGCACCTCATTTGGGCTCAGGGAGCTACTGCTCCATCTTCATCAGCAGCCTTAGAGCGGAACACTCCACAGTAGCAGGGGCTTCACTTGCGGGAGCATGGGAATGCTCCACAGTTGGGAAACTCTCCGCAGTAGCAAGGGTTCACTTCGGCTCAGGAGGAGCTGCGCTACAGCCCCTCATCGCTGGCGCTCTTCATCGTGGGTAATCTCGGAGCGGCAGCACTCTGCAGCAGCAGGAGCTTCTTTTCAGCTCTGGAACAGCCGTGCTACAGTACCTCCGGCCAGGACAGCTCAGGCAGTCAACTCCATAGCCAAGCTGGCTGTGTGGTGTAGTGGCTTGATCCATTGCTTCTGCAGTTGGAGGTGCTGGGTTCAGATCCTGGTGTAGGCAATAGTCAAGGTCCCTGGAATTCTGCGGTTCTGCGGTTGCGGAATTTGCCGCAGAATATATATAGTGCCGCAGAATTAATTGTTTTTGGTGAATTTTCATATAAATATACTGTTTTTCCATAGTGTCAGGCTTTCTTTCCCACCTCGTTTGTCCTGAAGCCCCTCCTCTATGCTCAGCATATGATGTCATCGATGACATCACATCATATTTAGCCAATGACAGGACTGCATTCTGCCAGAGAAATGAATAAATCATGCTGCAGAAATCAGAAAATGCTGCCGCAGAAGTCAAGGAACTCTGCCGCAGAAATCAGAAAATTCTGCCGCAGAACACCAGGGGCCCTGGCAATAGTTTCTCATTTTGCAGTCTTCTTTCCATCAGGCCCCAGGATGCACAACAAGGGGAACCGACCAGAGCGATTGCGCCCCCCCTTACTACCCAGCTTGTTGGGGTACTTTAAATAGGGGCTCATGCACCCTTCCGTTCAAAGTCTGAAGGGCTATTGGGAGCAAAGCACAAGGGGAGCAAAGCACAAATCCTTACAGGGCGGTCATGACCACAGACGTAGTTCTTTCCACCCCCTGGTCCCCTCATCCGGCTTGCTATGCCTAAGTGAGACAGCTGCAAGGGTGGTGGAGGTCCGGAGACATCCACCTTGCTATCACAGGATCCAGTTCTGGGCAGCGCAGACCCATCAACCTTCTCCTCCAAGGGACAGCGGGGCTTACCAGCAGGCTTAGCCCTCAAGACTAACAGGACCTTCGCCCTCAACTCATCATGCCCTGGTCAACATACCTCAATCTCCGTAATAGCTGGGAGGGTCCATGGGATGCCCACCCCTATGCCTACTCCCAGTCATCTTTCCGGAGGGACGTTGCTACGCTTGACATACTAGTAGCACCAGTCCGCCAGAGGTCAGTTAGTCCCCCCCAGAGGCAGGGGGGCTACTAAGTGGCATTTCTGTTCCCGGATGGCTCTCCACCCAGAAACTTAGCCTTGGATGATCTGGATTACTTTGTGGGTGAGTAAGGAATCTCACATGAAGTCTCCCTTGGCAACTCCTAAACCTCCAACCAGACTGGAATCGGCTACCAAGCAACAGGGAGAACTTATGTATTTACCTCGGGGTGGGGCTCCCAGGACCCGGGGGACACGAAGGTGGAGGCATCTCTCGTAGAGACGCTTTTAGTCCTCCACTCCTCCATTAAAGCAGCTGCGAACAACCTGTTCTCTACACCACTGATGTGGCATTCCAGCGCGCTGATGAGCCACATATAAGCAAGCCCAGCCAACCTGTTTTAGCATGAGCCGCAATACCATGGGCCCCCATCCTGGCATTCCAGCGTGCTGACGAGCCAGGTGTAGATAGCCCACCCCACAACAGCTTCAGAGCAGGACTATGCTAGGCATTATCAGCAGATATCTCAAAGGAGGCTGCCAGTCGTGCAGCAAGTGCCATGCTTTAACTCATCTCAACAGACCTAAGGCTGCAGGCATGGCAGGTGGACAGGTCGCCAAAGCTCATTGGCGAATGCCCCCAACAAGGGAGAGCTCCTGTATGGATAGTCTTAAAAGGGTGTGGTAAAAGATTCCAGAGAAGTGCCGAAAACCTTTCTACCATAATTCAGGAGCACGTTCAGACCCTGGATGTAGGGATCCAGTCAGTATATTCAAGCCCATGCATACTCGGAGGACAATTTAAATCTGCCTTGGCAGACGATACTGGGTCATTTTTATCACCCAGCAGACACAAAAAGGGTGATTTCTGCCATCTGTAGGTCTGCAGGATGCCTGTTTACCCTTCCCACTCAGTAACGTCACGCCGATCCTCGGTTCAGAGTGGTACAGTAGGTCCCATCTAGCGTTGGGTCTTCTTCGACCCGAGACAGAATCGAAGGTGCCTGTACCGGTCATAGTTCACATAAAGGACCCACAGCTCAACCAAACATTACAAGCAGTGGCAGAGGTGGTCTGGTACCTGCCGGCACATGGTTTTCTCATCAACTGGAGAAAGAGTTCCCTAATTTCAAACCAGACCTTGGTCCTTCTGGGGGCAGACATCATGACATAAGGATCTCGAAACTAAATTTAGATTCTTAAAGCTCATCAAGGAGTTTAACTCTCATTTATTTATTTTCATACAGCTCATTGAGACAGAGTGAACCTCCCTCCAGGGACGGTCTCGGAGGACAGAGATCATAAAGGGTCACAAGTTAGACCATCCTCACCAAATCCGAATCTCAACTGATGCAAGCCTCGTGAGCTGGGGTCGGCTCACCTGCCTCAGCTGTTGGCACCGGGCAGGTGGTTGCTGTTAGAGGCGCAAGGTACAGCATAAACGTTACTGACGCGAACAGTAAGCCATGTCCTGAGGCACTCTGAGCAGCAATTCCCCAATCAGGATAGTCTGGTTCCAGCGACAGTACCAACCATCGGGTGGCACAAGAAGCTCAAAATGCTAAGGGAATCTCTTCTTTTCAGTGGGCCTCGACCACTGAGTGAGGTATTTACCAGGGCAGGTAAACGACATGGCAGACTAGCTTAGTAGCAAGGTTGGTCACCATGGAATGTGAGCTGAAGGATAGTGCCTCCTACATCTTGGCAGATCAGTGGGGACAATCCTCAGACAGGTCTTTTCGCCTGCTGGCAGAACTCCAAGGTAAGCAGTTCTGCTTCCTGGACAAGAATGAACCAGTGGTGGCTCAGGACACCTTTTTCCCGAACTGGGATGAGTTTGGTCTCCTGTATGCCTTTCTCCAACACTCTATCAAGAGTCCTTCACAAAGTGTTTTGGGGACAGGACACTCATGATTCTGGTCTGCCCCTTGTAGATCTTTTTCGCCTGCTGGCGGAACTCCAGGTAAGCAATTCTGCTCCCTGGCCAGGGGCGAACCAGCGGTGGCTCAGGACACTTTTTCCCCTAAACTGGGATGAGTTGGTCTCTGTATGCTTTTCCTCCAGTACCGCCTCTGTCAAGAGTCCTTCACAAAGTGGTTCGGACAGGACACTCATGATTCTAGTCTGCCCCTTATGACTTTTCCGCACATAGTTCCCCGATTATCATTTGTCTGTCAAGGCATTCACGTCCAACCTGGGCATTCTCCATCAAGGTCTGGCCCGGAATCACATTTAAACAACTTATCTATAGAGGCCTGGAGATTGAGAGGGAAAAACTTTAAGGAGCTCTGCTACACAGATACAGTTTTTGATATGAAGGGGAACTTATGTCTCTCTTCTTCCTCCAATGTGTATTATTGAATTAAAAAGGAAAAAAAAAAGTTGTTGGTTCTGGCTTCATTCAAAACGCCTATAGAACTATCCAATATAATTGCCTGTTCTACTGCAGTTCCTTCCGATGGATGGACAAAGGACTGCAATCAGCCATCTTACAAGTTCAGTTTGTTTGTGCACCGGGGCACTTTTGTTGGATTTGATTTAGGGGAATCTTGGATACATATGCTCATGTCGGTAGGTTTCTAAAACAGCAGCATTAGGTTGCCTTCCAACCCACCAAAGCTACCACCTTGGAGTCTTAATCTGGTATGGTATGGTATGGTATGGTAAAATTTTATTTATACAGAGATACAGCCATTAGGGTTCCGAAAATCCCTGTTCACGAGGCTTACCTATTTACATTATGCAAAATTATTACAACTATACATTTCTAACAATACAAGTTACAGAAAAGTACAAAACAATACATCAAGAGTTTTACAAACTCATCAATAACAGGCATGTTAGCATTTTTAGATTTACATTAATTTCACCTATTACAACAACAACGAAAACTAAGTTTGTGATTCAGGCCATTTTTAAAAACATGATCAGTAGTTGTTAGTTCACGAAAAAGGAGGAAGACAATTCCAGCTTTTAGCTACTTGATATTGAAGGGTCATTTCACTAAATCGATAGCTTTGATATTATTAAATCTCTAGCACCAGTTTTTCTTAAATTTAAACCATGTTTTGGTTTTTGTAATTTGTTTTTAAATTATCTAAAGATTGATTTTTGAATATATTACTTAACCTGATTTATCCAGATTCCCTAGCCCGTAAGTCTAATGGAATCCAACCCAAATCCATATACATAGTGCAATGATGAGTTTTAAAATTACACCTTAACACAAATCTTGCAAGCTTATTATAAAGTGTATCCAAGTTATTTAAATGTTTTCTTGCTGTATGTCTGTCATCGACTTCTCAAGGCTTCTAATCTGGTTCTCAAGGTTATGGCCAAGGCCCCTTGAGCCTATCAAGATGATATCCATCACACATTTCAGCATAACGATCACCTTTTTTCTCATAGCTGTTGCTTCAGCCAGGAGAATCAGCAAACTATCAGCATTGCTTACCCAAGCGCTATGCACTGTTTTTCGTCAGGCTCAAACAGTTCAAGATTTTTTGCTAAAGTTATGCTTCCCCTCCATTACAGTCAAGGGTTCATTCTTCCTTCCTTCCTTGTGCCCACTCTCCAAAAGCAATAAGAAAGGGGAATTACATCCATAGATCCGGGAGGTGTCATAGCAACATAGAGACATGGAGGTTGAGGGCAGATGGGGACCTAGTGGCCCATCCAGTCTGCCGCCCCTGCCGAAAATGTATATTAAGAGAGAGGAAGCTATTTGCAAAACTTCAAATTTGTTCATACCAGCTATGGACCAAAATTATGGGTAACAAGGATTCAAAAGGCTCTATAGCCAGTCTGATTGTATCAGCCACTTCCATGGCTTGTGATCAGGCCGGGGTAACTTGCCTGGCCCAGGGAGAGCCCATTTCACCAGAGCTGTGGCCCCTTCTTGGGCGTACTTCAGAGAAGCTTCAATAGCACACTTATGCAAAGTGATAATTCATTCACACATCTTTACAATTTTAATTGCTGGTAGTGCTGCCCTCGGATGTGGCATCCTTGGCTGCAGAGTGCTTCAAGCGGTGGTGGATCCTGAGGGTTCTAGACATTCTTCCCACCGGGACATCTGGGGCGTACTGCTTTTGTATATCCCAGGAGTAGGAAGCCCGGAGACCTATTTTAGGAGAGAGAAATCAAAATTAAATACCTGTAAATTTTCTTTCTCCAACGGCTGGTCTCTGGGCTTCGGATTCCCTCCCAAGATGTATATAGTTGGCTGGCTTCTAGGCCATGTATGCATTGAAATTCATGTTCTTGTTTTCTGTCTCCAACTTCTAATAGTATAGCCACATTGGACTGCTTTAGGAAGAACTGAGGGAGACAGAAAGTGGAGGGCTGGATGTCCCCTCCTGCAGAGGTCTGATTCCTGCCTGCCTGCCTATCGGTGTCAGGAGGTATAGCCCAGGAGTAAGGAAGCCCGAGACCAGCCGTCGGAGAAAGAAAATTTACGGTATTTAAATTTCGATGTACAAATTCTAGCCCAGTCAGCAGTCTTAAGCAGTCCTTTCGAGGAATTCTAGGCAGAAATCTAGGACAGCAACAGCAGAGAGCAGGATTCAAGTAAAGGTCTTCATTCCTGCCTCTGGAGGTTCTGCCCTCGGCTCCCAGGACCTCCCAGCCTCGCCCCTCCCTGGCTCCTCAGTCTGACTTGTTGCCTGACCCCACTCCCTGGCGAAGCTTTAGGGAGGTGGTGGGGGTCGATTTTCCTGCACATCAAAGGATGGTGCTAGATAACCACAGATCAGTGGGCTCTGCAGCTCATCAAAAGGGCATACTCTAGAGTTCATGAGGGACCCCCGACAACCCACCAATCCCCTCCCATTACTCTCAGGCTCATGGCGCTCATAGCAGAGGAGATCCAGGCCCTACTGCTAAAGCAGGCCATAGAGCCAGTTCCACCTGCATAACAAGGGAAAGGGTTTTACTCCCACTTCTTCCTGGTGCCAATGAAAACCAGGGATCTACGCTCCTATCCTCGATCTTCATCCACCTGAATCAGTACATCGAGTACAAATGATTCCGTTAGTAAGTCTGCTCCATCAGGTGGATTGGCTGTGCTCCTGGACATGCAGGATGCATACCTCTGCATTCTGATTTTCCAGCCTCACAGGAGGTACCTTCACTTCCGCTTCCAGGAAGGCACTACCAGTTCAGTGCTCTGTCTTTTGGCCTGTCCTCAGCCCCCAGGGTTTCACCAAGTGCCTCGCAGTGGTAGCTGCCGTTCTAAGGCGACAGCATCATTATGTCTTTTTCTTACCTGGACAACTAGCTGCTGACCACTTCCACCCAGGACCAGCTTCTCCACACCAAGCAGGCCACTTTCTCCTGTGTCAGGACCTAGGGGTTACGTTAAATTTTCCCAAGTCCCTCTCCTTGGCCAAGCCAGTGACTGCGGACATAGGGGCAGTCTTGGACACATCACAAGGCAAAGCCTTCCTCCCTGAAGACAGGGCCAAGCGGTCACATGCACTTGCATCAGGTCCTGGCCAGGTCTGTACAAAGACTCTTGGGACACATGGCGGCTGCCAACGCAACAGTTCCCTGGCCAGGCTGTACATGAGGGTGATCCAGTGGAACCTGAGAGTCCAATGGGACCAGCGTTTTGACGACCTGGAATAACCCATCTTGGTGTCAAACCCTGTACAACAGGCTTTAGCATGGTGGGTGAATCCTCTAACCTCTCCAAAGGGTTTACCTGTGGAAGGAATCTCCCAGCCAGAACCTAACCACAGATGCATCAGGCCAAGTCTGGGGAGCACACTTGGGAGATCAGACTCAAGGGACCTGGTCTCAACAAGAGCTCCATCTCTACATCAATGTCCTAGAGATGAGGGTGATTCTGTATGCCCTTCAGGCTTTTCAGACAGTCTTACTGTCTGGCCCCTGTTGAGCCAGCTGGACAACATGTGGGTGGTCTTTTACATCAACAAGCAAGGGGGTTGGGGACTCACTCTTATCCCTCTGCAGGGGAGCCATGCAGTCTCGTCCATGGGCAGTGATCCATTAACTGGACTGGACAGCCAGCCTGGTGGCATAGAGGGCTGAGGCACTGGACGCCTTACCTCTCGCCATGCTGGTGATCCATGTTCGGGAATGAGCATAGGGCTGACTGAGATCAAGGAGGGGAGGAGAGTGGTGCAGGATTGGGCTGCTGCCTGGCAGCTCTCTCTCCTCTCCGGGAGGGACCTTGCTTCCCTCGCCTCTTGATTGCCCTGGTGGAGGCCAGGGGGCAGTGCAAGCCGGGGGAGCCAGGGCGCTGGGCCAAGGGGGTGGGAGGAAGGGGTCATCACCGGAGCAAGAGGGTGCATGCGCACCTCCATGTGCATGCGCCTCTATGTCTGGGGCCCTGGGTAACTGGGGAGAAAATGCGGAAAAACATTGGGGGCCACAGCAGGATGAAGCCTCCGGACCAGCTCCGGGGGTCTGCTGAGACATGCATGGCGTTCAAGATCCTGAACGACCCCAGAGTCCGGTAGGAGCAGAGATGATTCTGGTGGCACCTTTCTGGCCACGCCAAATTTGGTTTCCACTGCTGCAACATCTTGCAGCGGAACCTCCAGTCTCCCTGCCCCTCCGTTCAGACTTGCTCTCCCAGGAGCAGGGAACCCTGATCCATCCAGATCTCAGATCACTGCATCGCCATGCATGGCTGATGGGGCAAGTGGCAACAATACAACAAATAGAGCTGGATTGGATCCTGTTAGGGTTGTGTAGCTGTCTGTTGGTTTGTATGAGGGGGCTAGATGAGGCAAGGTCAAAGAGTACACTTTCTTTGTGTCACGCAGAGGAGGGTCAATTCAAACTGTATTGCTTGAAATTAATATTAACTTTCTAAAGTAGTGAACTGTTACTTCTTATATCTGAATTTCTTTTTCTTTTTTCCCTTTTGCTAATTACTAGATTTTCCCCGAACACAGTCTTGGTGTGATGAGTGGAACGGTACTCTACCTAGAGTCTGACATATCTTGTTCTCTTCTTCCTCATAAATCATCAACCCTATGACCACACATCTCAACTGACCAAGAGCAGCCAATCACCTGCTGCAAGGTCAGTTACTTGTGATGTCACAGTAAGTGAGGTCATAATGCTGATAAGGTATGAAGAGGAATAGAATTAGGTGTGTCAGTCTCCAGGCAAGTACTGCTCTTTACATCGCAACTAATATTATTGGGTAGAGCACCTTCTGATAATCAGATGGAAAATAAAAATAGTAAAATACTTCAGAAATAAAAAGTAACAATTGACAACTTTAAAAAAATTAATAAAATGTTCTGCTTGCTATTTTGGTACAACTAGTCTTTATTTGGTACTACTAGCCCTTAACGTTAAAGGAGACATGTTCAGCTGCTTGCACCGCTGCTATTTTCAGAAATGTTATTCATGCCGCAGATGATCCATATTTACCCCGCTGGTTGCAATTTGCGCGCTTTTCTTCAATCATTGTATCCTGATTCATTGTATTACTGTTGTTACATGTAATGTACCCTCCCGGTCATGCCTAAAATCAGTCAGGTTTTGTTTAGTGCACTTACCCGTAAACAAAAACTAAATAAATGTATAAAATGTTAAAACTGTATACTGTGTTTTGTATAGTTTATTTTATGGACCTATATCTGTACAGTTCTTTCATGGAACCGGGGCCTTGGAGTTTTGACCATATCACCGAATGGAACTGTGAGCACTGTTCTGATAGGCCCGTGCTCAGAGGTCTGAATTCATGCTATGTCATTGCCATGACTCCAACTTCCTGGTTCCATGAAAGGATCTATAGTACAGGATTAACCCATTTCTGCGGTGGTGCTGAAATGTTGTATTTAATGTTCCAAAGAAATAATTCACATTCTGGAATGTAAATTATATTTTTGGGACGCTGCAGTAATGAGTTCCATTCTACGGACCCATCAGTTCAGTCAGCAAGCTCATTACCAAAGCCGCTACCAACTACTTGTCACAAGTGGCGCAGTAACAGCTCTCCTCCAGCTCTTGGAAAGTATGCCCCCCCCCACACACACACAGTTCTCAAAGCCAACCCTGGGTGAAGAAGGGACAGTGCTGTTTTGTGTGTTTGTTTACCTGATAAATGTATTTGGACAGCAAAAATTCAAAAACTGTGAAATTTGTAGAACAGTGTTTCTGAAATGTGCTCCTTTTGTACTGTTTACAGTAACCCTTCCCCCAATGTGATGTACAAGCTGGTATTCTACATCGCGTAAGTGTGATGACATAAAGGCTCTTGAGCTTTGCTGTCATGTCTATGATGTCATCACACTAACTTGGTGAGGAATACCCGCTTGTACCTCACAGCTGAGGTGCGTTAGTCTGTGTGAACAGAATGTTGTCCATAAATGCTCAGCTGACTATCTCATATCAGGTGCGTAACCTGGATGTTATTTTTGGCAATGAAGTGCAAGTACATTGCCAAGCCTGGGGGGAAGGGTACATGCATGCAAGAAAACATAGAATGTGACGACAGATAAGGGATGCTGGTCCCACCTAGTCTGCCCCCCCCCCTTTTTTTTTTTAAATTATTTATGTATTCATTTCGTTTATTTATTAATTCATTAATTTGGCTCCACCATACTCCGCAGAAGAGAGATGGCTGAAATCCAAACTGTACCCTCCAAAACAGCCATGGAGAGTACAGAACACCCCCAAACGACAGGATATGATGGGAACTCTGTACCATATACACTGGCGTCCAGAAGGGTGACAGAGGGACATGACAGAGGCATGTAAGTATGTGTTGGGAACCAACAGTGTGGTATGCATGGAACTGCTCAGCAGGAATGAGGTCACCAGTGGAAGATAACTGGGAAAAGGTTCAAGAAGAAGATAAAGGAGATAGGAAACAGTTTTTTTTTTTTACACCTCTATATGCCCTCCTGTGTTTCTTTTAGTGTGTATCCAGTATCCTCCAGTAGGAGGGAAGTGATACTCCCTCTGAATAACTGCTTGGTTAGGCTGCACCTCGAGTACTGTGTGCAGTTTTGGAGGCCACACTTAAAAAGGGACATTGCACTCCAGGAAAGGGTCCAGAGGAGGGCAACCAAAATGATTTGGGGCTTGGAGGAAAGGACCTACGGGGAGAGGCTCGAGGAACTCAACATGTTCAGGTTGGAGAAGAGAAGGGACAGGGGAGACATGATAGAGGTCTTCAAGTACATGAAGGGGGATAAATAGGGGAGGCTCAGTCAGGGTGCTTCAAAAGAAGGAGGGGGGGACAACTAGAGGACACGGGTGCAACCTGGGGGGGAGACTCGGGGAAAGGAGGAGGTGCTACTTCACTGAGAGGGTGGTGGAATCAAGGAATGCGCTGCCCAGAGGACTAGTGAAGACTGAGACTGTGGAGGGGTTTAAGAGTGGTTGGGACAGGTATAGGGGAAGGGTTGTGCTGGCAAAGCCCAATACAAGGGGAATATCCTGGGCTGGAAATGGAGAATCCCAAGGAGGGGACAGCAAGGTCCGCTCCAAGGTTGGGGGCTGACCAAACGAGCAGACACGAAAGACCATTAGGCCTACTCTGCTGGCATGTTAGTATCCTGATATGTTTTGACCTTTTATGATCTAATTTTCTTGCCTTTGTAACTACTCTGAATCCCTCACACCTCAGTAGTTGCTGCTGTCTTCATACTGCCTAAACATCAGTAACACCTTTTCAGGCCATTCAGATGAATAGTATGGAATGGTGTGACTGATGTCATGAAATCTTGATACTTCTACATGGAAGTGCTCCTTAGTGCCTATCCAGACTCTTCACATATGTGGACAGCCCCTTCTCTCGTTCCTTTGCAAACAGTCTGTTCTCTCTCCTAAGCTGGTTTCGAGCTCATAACTAGTGGGAGGTCCTTCCTGGAACCATGTGACAGGCAGGAAAAAGATCTCTGCATGGGGACCAGATCCTCCCCTCTGTATCCTGTAGCTCTCGTTCACTTCCTGCCCGCCATGAGGCCACGCGTTCTCTGCAGGGCTCTGCACTGTTGTGGCAGAACTGAAGACATCAAACTGTAGGTGCAGTTTACTTTCTACTCAGAAGAGGATTTTCAAGGGAAGCTTAACCAGCATTGCTCAAGAGATTCTGTGGGGTCCCCAGTCTCATCCATGCATGCAGAAGAGACTGGACCCTTCTCTCTCCTACTTCTTCCTTGCTGGCTAGGCACGTGATTCCCCCACTGGGTCATTACTTGAGGAGGCATATGATCACTCGACAAGATTCCTTTTTTTTTTTTTAAATCACACAGGGATCCCAGCCTCAGCCCTGTGTGCTGTACAGTCTGGCTCCTCATATCTGCTCCAGATGTTCGCTGTCCCCCTTCCCGCTGCCAGCACCCTGAGTCTGGCAGGTCGCAGGAATCTGGGCCCCTTGCGCTGCACATTTATTTTTGGCTCCGGAGAGCTGTGCTTTATTCTTCTCATTGGTGTTCCTGCTGTTCAGGCCGTTGATGCTGCCCGTCAATTCAGCCCCTGGTCCACAGGCTCATTGACGAACATGGGTGAAGCTGCTAGGAGTGATCACGCCCCGTGGCAGCAGGAGCTTCATTTCGGCTCAGGATGAGGCATGCCAAAACCCCTTCATCAATGGACAGGAGCAGGAGTTTCATTTTGGCTTAGGATGAACCATGCTACAGCCCCTCGTCAATGACCTGGAGGGCACAGGCAGAAGCGGTTTTCTGTCAACGAGCCCCCAGTCCTCTGACTCGCCAACGATCGGCAGAGGAATCCTCTTGGAACGGTAGCGCTTCACAGCAGCAGGGGCTCATTTCGGCTCAGGAAGAGCCACGCTACAGCCCCTCATCGACTGCACTCTTGGAGCAGGAGCGCTCCACAGTAGCAAGGGCTTCATTTTGGCCCAAGAAGATGCGTTACAGCCCCTCATCGGGGCACTTTTGGAATGGTAGCTCCACAGTAGAAAGGGCTTCATTTCTGCTTCAGGAAGAGCCACGCTACACACCCTCATCGACGGCCAGGAGGGCACAGGCAGTTGACTCTGTGGCCTATTACTGAGTTTCCTACCCATCAGGCCCCTGGATGCACGACAGGGGAAACCAGCCAGAGTGATAGCTCTCCCCTTACAATCCAGCTAGTTGTTGTCTGCTGCCCTCAACATGTCGCGCCAAGGGCGATCGAACAGTGGAAAGGACGCGGCTCACAAGGTGTTAACAAGCTCTGTGCTAACCTGGTCACAGCGCTTTCAGCCCATTTGGACAGATAGGCCCTTGCCCTGGTGGCAGTGCTATTAGGACTCAAAATAGGGACTTATGCCACCCTCCAGTACAAAGCTCTGCAAGGCTGTTGGGGCATAGCACAAATTCTCACCAGGCGGAAAGTGCCTGAGCGTAGATCCCCCCCTTGGTCACCTTCCTGCCAGCCATGTGCCTAAGTGAGACAGCTACGAGGTCAGAGGAGGTCTGGAGACATCCACCCTGCTATCACCGGGACCAATCCGGGGCAGCGCAGACCCATCAGCCCTTCTCCTCCAAGGGGCAGCGTTGTTTACCATCAGACTTAGCCCATGACATAATAGGCAAGCCTAACAGGGCCTTCGCCCTCAACCCATCATGCCCTGGCCGTCATGCCTCGATTTCCTTCATAGATCGTAGGGTCCATGGGCAGTCCACCCCTTTGCCTACTCCCAATTTTCGGACCGGAGGGACATCACTCCTCTCGGCACCATAGGCGAGGAAGAGGTCCCATACTAATAGCAGATTCGAGGATGTCCACAGTGGAAAATGTCAAACGGGACAGAACCCCAAATCCACCTGAGGTCAGTTAGTCCCCCCAGAGGAAGGGGGGCTACTGGGCGGTGTTTCTGTCTCAGACAGCTCTCCATCCAGAAACTTAGTCTTGGATGACCTAGATTTCTTCATTAGGCAAGTGAGTGAGGAGTTTCACTTGAGGTCTCCCTTGTCAACTCCTAAACCACCAACCAGCGCTCAGACTTGCATCGGTTGCCAAGCAAAAGAGAGAAAATATATATATACCACCTGGGGTGGGGCTTCTCTGTGGGACCCAGGGGATACGAAGGTGGATGCATCCCTCAAAAAGATGCTTTAGTCCTCCGCAACCTCCCTTAAAGCAGCTGCAGACAATCTCTTCTCAGCATGAGCCACACTACCATGGGCCACTGACCTGGCATTCCAGCGTGCTGACGAGCCAGATACAAGCAAGCCCAGCCAACCTGTTTTCAGCGTGAGCCGCACTGCCATGGGCCACTGACCTGGCATTCCAGTGTGCTGACGAGCCAGATACAAGCAAGCCCAGCCAACCTGTTTTCAGCATGAGCCGCACTGCCATGGGCCACTGACCTGGCATTCCAGTGTGCTGATGAGCCAGATGTAAACAAGCCCACCCCGCAGCAACTACAGCTCGGGACTATTCTCTGCATTCTCAGCTGATGTCTCGAAGGAGGCTGCCAGATGCGCAGCAAGGGCAATGCTTTAACTCACCGCGCATCAACATACCTAAGGTTGCAGGCATGGCAGGCAGACAGGTCACCAAGGCACACTTGGTAAATGCCCCCTACGAGGGAGACCTCCTATTCAGATCATCTTTACAGGGGGCGGTAAAAGAATCCAGGGAAACGACAAAAACCTAAGTACCACAGTCCAGGAGCAGGTACAGACCCTGGTCGTAGGGATCCAGCCAGAGTATCCAAGCCTATACATACTCAGAGGACAAATTAAATCTGCCTTTGGTAGATGATCCTGGGTCATCTCTCGCATCCAGCAGAGGAAGAAGCATCTGAGATGCCAGAAAGCTCACAGTAAAGGCCCCGGACCCATCCACAAGTAGGGGGCAAGCTTTCCAGTTTTCTCAAGGAAAGGATTTGTAACTTCCACGATCAAGGGGGTGCCAGAGAGTTTTAAGCATGGTCCCCTCACTTCATGTGGTACCCTCGCCCTTATCTGCACAGAATATGCTACTCTCTAAACACTCACAGACCATTTACAGACTGGAGCAAGCAGTGAGTGCCCAGCGTAAAAAGGTACTTTGACATTTATAGTCTGTTCATCATAGTCCCAAATCGATCTGGAGTTTTCAGAGCCAGTATGGGTCCTAAAATGTCTGATCAGACTCTGTCACCACAGGACATTCTAGATGAGTACCCTTGCATCCATCTGCAGGGGAATTCATTTGCATCCATCTTCAGGGGAATTCCATCGGGAGATCATTTGGTCTCAGCAGATTTGCAGGTGCATTTTACATGTCCATCTGGTCGTCACTCTGGTCATTGCTCCACAGTACGAGCAAACAACTCCGCAGTGACTGAGGTCACCCAGTGCCTCTCACCCATAGGATTCCTTTTTTAAACTTTATGTTTATTGTTTCTTCAGCAAACATACAGTCAGAAGACCTGATGCAATACATTAGGATTTGGTCTGATATTTTGAGGATGCCACTCTCTTAATACAAGCATTAATAAATCCGTGTTACATCAATAAGATACGCCATGGGGGTACATTAAAGGACTACAAAGTCCTATAGTTGCATGAACAAATACCATGAAATAGGCTATGTATTTTGAGCCCATGAGCGGCATGCTTAAAATTAAAAATGTGAAGACATTAAAAAATACATAAATTTGTGTCTCTAGGATGAGACTAACAACGCAGCATGCACTAGCCGAAATTATTGTACCAAAAAAAGTACTTCATGATGCAGGTTATAAAAGAAGCCCCATCAGAAATATTTGTCCCCAGGATAATAAGTTTGAAATCCTATTAATAAAAGCTACAATTACTATTTGAGTCCCAAAAATAGGGCCCAAAAAGATAAAGGAAACTCCCTCCCTTCATCATAGAGGCTTTTATTTCCTCAGTTCAGTCTAACTTAAAAGACTAAGTTTTCTTATTACAGAAATCTGGCAAAAAGGGAGGATAACTATACATTCCCAGCAATATTAACTTAACAGACCTGAAATTTTCTTAAAGTAATAAGAAAAAAAGTACTTCAAGTGTCCAAGTCATCTTCATCCTCTGTACCCGATCTGGAGGACTCCCTCCTTATTCTACACGGTTTTACGAACTTTTGGGCCCACTTCAAAGCTTCAGCTGGATCTGAAAAAATAAATATCTCGCCTGGTGTGTCAATCTCAATCTTGCAGGAAAAAGCATGTTGTGTGGAATATTTGCAGCCACGTAGCATAGCCCTTGACCCATCTAATTTCTTTTTTTTTTGTGAGTTGCAAAACTTAAATCAGGTTATAGGGACACTCTTTCTCCGTCATGTGGGAGATCGCTTTGCCTGGCCAAGGATAAAATAAAATCTAAGTACCCATACTGTCCAGGACCGCTACTATCGTTCTTGAGAGTCCGTGTTGTTGGGCCTGCTCTGGAAAGAAACTCGCACGCTTTCTGAATTCCTATGTCCTCTCCTGTAAGGACTGACCCAGTTGTTGCTCTAGCCAATCTTTTAAAAATAGGCTCAGGTGATATCCCTCACTGCGCTCCTGAATACCAGTTATCCTAAGATTTGTAACCGGGCCTGATTCTCAGATTTTTCGAGACTGGGCCGCAAATGAGAGTTTTCTTTCAGTAGGTTCGGAGCCGTTCCCATCGCAGCTTTGGACTGCGTTTTTGCTTCAACCACCTCCGTCTTTATTATTCCCGAATCTGTCTCGAGAATCGTTACCCTATTTGTAAGGGCATCAAACTGCTCTGAAAGTCCTGTCATTGCGGCCAGCATTTGATTCATCTTTTGTCCCAGCGTCTGCAGCGTCTCCTCCTCACTCTCCATACTAGATTCTAGAGGTGATCGGCCATGCATCGATCGCGCTGCTGATGCACCCACATTTGATCGACTTCTGGCGCTCTCCCCACTTGTCTTATCTTTCTTAGGATTCCCCATTTCAGATCTACGAGGGTTCCGATTTTCTTTTCTGTATAAATAAGTAGGTTTACCTTATTTTAAACCCTTAAAACATAGCTGTTATTTTCCAATTTAGAGGAGCTTCTGAATCCTGCGACCATACAGCTCGGGCTCTACAGCGCCCCCCTACCTCACCCATAGGATTCCTGATCACCAAAAGAGCTCTCTTCTGCCATCCAAGCATCTGAATCATTGAGGAGTAATCAGGACACAATTTAAAGATTTGGGGGGGGGGGGCAGTTCAGGGGCAATGTGAGGAAGTATTTTTTCACAGAGAGTGTGGTGGACACATGGAACAGCCTTCCTGAGGAGGTTGTGAGGTCTTAAACTGTGGGAGAATTCAAGAATACATGGGACAGACATAGGAAATTCTTGTGGGGGTAAAGAAGAAATAGGCTGTTGGTTAACTAGGATCTGCAGCTTACCCTGTAGGTAGGTAGGAAATGGGTAGACTAGGTGGGCCAAGCGTGTCCTTATCTGCTGTCAAAGTATATGTTTCTATGTTTCTAATCTCCTGAACATCCCAAATTAAAGACTTTTCCTAAGGATGCGAAGTTCAGGGATGTCAGGGTTCTCTTCAGCGAGACTAAGCGGCCTAATGCCTTTCAGACCACACCCTCACGCAGCTTACGGGGCGATGATCTCCCTGGCAGTCTCCGTTCCATGGGCTCTGGTTATCATGCATCCCCGGCAGTCGAAGCTACTACATCAGGGGTTCCAGTCAAAGGTCAGTCTGGGCCAGCAGATTATAACATATGGCCAGTCAAACCTGCTCAATCAAGGGACCAGCCAAGGGTCAGTCTGAGCGCACGGATTCAAGGCTATTGCCAGGAGGATGCATCCCTGCATTGGGGGACTCGTTGCTCCAACTTCATGAAGGCTGTCAAGCGGGGGCATCCTCACCAGGGGAGAATTACTACCGATACCAGCCTTTGGGGCTGGCAAGTAGTCGTGGGTTGAGACCCACTACAACATCAACATACTGGAGATACCGCCTGACATTTCAAAGATTCGAAGCACAGATCTCCAACCAGTATGCTCTCATCCTCAGTCAATCGAACCACAATGGCCTGCACCTATCACTAGGGAGGTACATGAGCTCTCGGATAGTACAAGAAACCCCTATTGCTCTTCCAGTGGGAAGAGCATCACCGGGTGAGCTTGGTGGCCATATACATACTACGTCAGATGAACATCATGGAGGGTTGGCTAAGTCAGGATGTTTCTCCCAGGAGAATGGGATCTAAAGGTCAGCCCCTTCCTCCTCCTTGCGGCATGGGGGGGGCCTCCTGCAGGTAGTTCTTCATTGGCTGGTGAAGCCGCAAGGCTCCCCAGTCCTGCTCTCTGATCAGGGTCGAGCTGACCATAGCATAGGATGCCTTCTCCCTAGGCTGGGAACTCTGCAATTTCATGAACGACTTTCCTCCAATTCCACTAATCTCAAGAATCCAATTCTACTAATTCCCAGGCTCCTGCACAAGATCACCCTGGTTTGGGTGGAGCCATCCTCTGACATTGGAAAATCGACCTGTCCTCAGAACTCTCACCAAGACCCCATTGGAGTTCATTAAGGAACCATCATCATCCTTCTCACAGTGAAGGTCGTCTTCTTACAGCAGTCACTTCAGCCTGCTGTATTAGCAAATAGGAGCTCTGTTTTCCGAGGAACCTTACACCGTGTTCCCCCAGAACTCCGTGATTCTCCTGAATATATCCATCTTTTCTACTGAAGGTGTTATCTCCCTTCCTCGGCTACCAGGAATTGAATATCCTTGCCTTATGTCCAAGTCCTAAGAGTGAGAAGGAAAGGGAAATTCTCCTTCTGGGCTAGAGGAGAACACTCGAGCTTTACATCAGGAGAGCGGAAGCCTTTATACGACTCTTTTAGTCTATTCACCCTCCCCTTCAGGGCCGAATTTGGGCAAAAAAGCCTTAAAAGCCTCGTGGACCAAATTAATTTGTTCTCTTCTTTATCACCTTCCAAAAGGTTGGGGCTTTCTATGCTGGGCCCATGGAGAGCACCTTCAGCTCGAGCAGTAGCTACCTCTTGGGTGGAATTCAGAGAAGCCTTCCAGCAGTCTTTCACAGAGTGGCCACTTGAACATCCATCCATTCCTTGGCAAAGTTCTACAGATTGGGTGTGTCTGCCTCTGCTGAGGCATCTCTTGGTTATCTGGCCCTTCCATAGGTGGGGGACCCATAATGGTCTGCTCACATTTTTCCACCCGGGAAGCAAAGGGATGTACTGCTTTAGTATATCCCACTAGTTATGAGCCTGGATACCTGCTTAGGAGAGAGAAATGGAAATTTAAATACCTGTAAATTTTCTTTCTCCGACTGCTGGTCTCAGGCCTCCTCCCAGAATGTTGGACGTTGGCCATCTGGCCTGGAGAGTTTGAGGCGGCTCTTCCAGGCCGTAAGTACATATTAACATTTTTTCTTCTTCTTGTTTCTCAGTGATGTTTTACTTCAGCGGACATGCTTTGGAAAGAATTGAGAGCTACAGGATGCAGAGGGGAGGATCTGGTCCCCCTGCAGAGATCTTTTTCCTGCCTGTCACGTGGTTCCAGGAAGGACCTTCCACTAGTTATGAGCCCGCAGACCAGCAGTCGGAGAAAGAAAATGTTCAGGTATTTAAATTTCAATTTTAAAGTGCCAATCATATATACGGGCATGGGCCAGAAATCTTTCAGATACAGAGCAGCATCGTTCTTGAGCACCATCCTTTTCCCTTTCAGAGCTGTCCCTTCCTCTGAAGTGTTCGCTGCCAAGCTGAAAGTACATCTCCAAGAGTCTCTTCTGTCTGTACATGCTTTGTATGACACAAAACACTATTGGCTTAATGTGCCATCTGAATGCCTTACTTTTGCGCCGTGTCACTTCATTTTGTATTATAACACTTATGCGTTTGTACCTGTTCCACTGTCTTGTTGTGTACTCTTCTGTACCCGGGTCATGCCTGGAAAAGGCACTTTGGCACCAGTGCACTTAACTCTGTCATCAAAATACATAAATAAATAGATAAATATATGAATACTTCATTAATGTTGTTGGACAACTTGAGCCTGCCTTAGGAAACAGAACACTGCATCTTCAGTTTTTTTTTTTCTTTAACGAAAGGTTACAAGCATAATAAGGCCTAATACTCTGTCGGTAATCCGTATAATTAACTTGGCAGATCACATCTAATTGGAAGCGTCTGTTGTGTGATCTCCGAGACACTGTACAGTGTTTATGGTTTAAATCCTTTGTCAGGCAACAAATGTTAGGGCTGTCATGCAGAATGTCTTCTTTTCCCCAGTTGAGCTTGGTAGCTGATTGATACTGTGCCAGAATGTAGCTAGCCCTAACCTCTGAGCTGCTGTTTGAGAGCTGTCATTCTATACTTGCTTTATGTCCTGCAGGCATGGCAGAAGCATGCATTGTAGCATCTCTGTGTCCTCAATAAATTAAATATTAGTCAAAAGGAGATGCAGGCTTTTTTGCCTCGGACAAATGAAGCTGTAGTTTTATAAACTCGGCCTTGCATCTTAGTGCTGTGTTTTAAAACCTTTTTCCTTTTTGTTTGAAAGGGGAACACCCCTCACTGCAGCCTCATACCGACAGAGCCTTTGCCGTACATTCATTTCAAAAGGGCTATTAATAATGTAATAGTCACCACCTGCCTTTAGGAACTCCAGGGACATAGGCCTCAAAGAACACGGTTTTGTCATTCCCTTATTAGTTGATAAACGTGTGTGGTTGATTAATTTTTGCCTCCCATCTGTCACTTTTTCCATAGTTCTAGTTTGGTAAAGTTCTTCCATCATGCTTGTCTGCATGCATTGTCTCCATTTTTGAGTGATGTGCTAATCTATGCATGTTTCGTGTCTCTGGTATGCCATGTTCAAGGAATATGCATGTTAATGCTCTCCAGAAATTCTGGATGTGAGGTAAAACCTTTGTAATGATGTGTTTTGTGGTGTTTTTTGGCACTGCAGATGAAACTGCTTACAGGGAAAAGGGGCTGTACTGACTATCAGGAATTTGCAATGTGTCTAGCTAATTTTGGTCTTGGAATAACATCACGCAAGACTCTTATTTAAGCAGTACAGCCAAACAGGGGGTGTGTTATGGTGGGATAATGATCCACTTTGGGTGAGTTAAAGCACAAGGCAAACAGAGTGTTTCCACCACCCGAGAAGGGCCGTTATCCTACCTTGACACCCCCATCGAGTGCCTTATTATGATTATGGAATGGGTCCCTTTACATAACTAGAGTGTATATATATATATTTTTTATATATACTGTATAGCAGAAAATATTGGCGCCCGATATATTTAGTGCAACCACCTATGTATCACACATTAGCGCCTGATATATTTAGCGCTAGCTCCCCCTGTAATTAAAGCAGTTATTGCCTGATTGTCCTTAGCTTTAGAAAAACGTACACACAGGCTCCAGCAGTACTTGTATGGAAGTGCTGCTCATTTTCAGACGTGTTTGTAGTGCTGTGCAAGTTTGCTGTTATCACTTTCCTCCCAGCCGCAGACGCAGAAGCGGAAACATCCCATTGACCCAGCTTCTCTACCAGTGCCTGACGTTGCTAAATGTTCTGGGGTGGATTTGAGCATTACTGCCACAGTTGCTAAGGAGCTGGCAACTCCTTCACCCCCTTCAAAATGCAGCTGCCACTCCTCCTATACTCACTATACCCCAGAAACCCCTTTTCGAGCTCGGCAAGTATGCAGTAGAAAACGGGTTATGGCCACTGTCAGCCACTACTGAAAACAGGTAACACAAAAGACACCTGATCCTACAGATATGACTCCTGCCCTCCCATGCAAGCTCCTGTCACCCCACTCACCTGGAAGAGGAGCTCAAAAGTCAGCTAAAATCATTCAGTTGCACTTTTAATGTATTTTAAATAATGATTTACCACCATCTGAGGCAGTTACAGCATATTGTTTTAAGGAGCCGCAGTCGTGCAAGCTGTGAATGGGGTCGTGGAGTTGCGAATGGGAGGGTGATTACTTTGTGTAGCGAGGTACTGTGTAGCACATAATATTAGCGGTCCGATAATATTAGCGGATAAGAGCATTCCGTTAATATCGCTAATTAAATGGAGCGCTATTATTACTGCTATACAGTAATTTTAGCACTAGTAATTTTAGGGAAAAAGCCTTAAAAAAGTAAAAACCAAAAACCGTGAAAAACAAAAAATAGTCTGAATTGGACATTGTGTTGCTGCCACCTTGCCAGTAGGTGGCACCATTGCCGCATATAAACAGCTGTTTGTCAGTGGCACTGGCATGAGTATGAGCAAAGGGAAGGCAGACTGTGGCTTGAGGCCATGCTAGCATCAGTTGGCGTCTAGTTAGCTTGATAGCGTGAGCTTGGGGTGGGGCACAATGGGCTGTGGTCACTGGCTGTTCAGGATGCTAACTGCTGTATATTTTAAGTGATGAACATCTCAGCCACCTTGCCGGTGCAGTGGTAGTGCTACCGCTTGCGACGCTGACAACCTGGCTTTAGAAGCGAGGCCGAAGTGTTAGAGGGACGGCTGGGGGGAGGAGGATTGAGCGTCCGCTGGACTGCTTGACTGGCCCCTGATGGACGCTAGGGGAAAAGGCAGCATGAGCAGAAGGGGGGGAGAGACGTGGCAGACATCTATGCCTTGATGTCAGCGCACGCCATGTCCCCCATGGAGAAGACTGGAAAAACTCCCTGATTGAGCAGGATGACTGCCGGCCTTTTCACGCCCTGAACCCAGTGACTCGGGCACCTCCAAGAGATCTGGATCCTGTCCTGGTGGTTTGAGGGACTCCCCGCCACCCTGCCATGGAGGGCAAACCGTGGGGGACTACGGGAGCAGATAAGCCAGGGCTCTTGGTAGGATTTTTTGTTTGGAGGTCCGGGACTGGCTCTAAAAAAAGGGAGTGTCAACAGCCCAAAAGTGAGATTCCCCGGAAAATTTCCAGGGGTTCCCATTCAAATATGTGGGAGCCGCGCCCCCGCGCCAGCACTGCTTTTACTGTAATATTCTGTAGAGCGCGGGGGCACGCTCCATTAGTTTCTATTCGGGCATTTTAAACTACATTTTTTTTATGTTTCAGAGGGTGAATTCAAACAAATTATGAACATTGCTCAACTAACGAGGGCTCCCCAAAATGTACTGCATTTGCCTGTTAGTCTAACGCTCCCCCACAGATCCGGTGATCACCTTTCCGCAATCCTCCCCTCGTCTGATTCCCAGACGGCATCTGGTATACATTCTCCGCTCATCTCAATTGCCGGACGCCATCTCACGTAAGTAAACTTACTTGTGTTGCTTAAATAACTTTATCGATATTATACTCATGGAAATAATAATTTTGAGCCTGTGGAGCATAGAAGTTGTTTGGCAGTGGTCTTGAACTTGGGACAAGAACTTTTCCCTAAGGTTCTCCCATTCTATCCATTTAGAATGAATTATAACTCTATGTAATTTCAGAAGAATTCCCACACAGTACAGCAACATGGAACATATAACACCTTACGAGTTATGACTTTTAACAGCTGTTCAGGTTTACACCCTTTGAGTTATATACATTTCATTCCCATCAGCTGGATACATAAGAGCTGATCAGTCTCCCCCACCCCACACATTGATTCCTAAACATCTAACCTTTATGTTTTTGACTTTCTAAGAAACCTGATTAAGTAACTGTTTACCTTAGTTTTGCTACTTTGATCTAAATCCAGAATGAATATGTCAAAATCTTGGCAAGTATTCAAGTATCATAAAATTAAGTAAATTTGACCTCCAACAACTTTAAAGTGAATTACAAACCTTGGCCTTGATTTTTGACATTTCCAGTGTTCATTAATCTCCATTTACTCTTTTGGTATCTTGTAAATATTTCTTGAGTCTAAGTGACTTGTCAAATTTATGCCTTAGTGATGTTGGGTGTGGAGTTTCTGAATATTTGCCATGTTGGATTATAGTAATGATTTCTTGTCGTCTGTTGTTTAAACAGGAATCTTTGCCTAAATTGCATTTATTAGATGTACTGCAATGCACAACCAAGCATAATTATGATTTATAAAATGAATCGGTTTAATTGAAGAATTCCTTTAGAATGCTGTATTGATGCTGTGTACCTTTTTGCTTTCACTTTATTGAATTTCACATATTTTTATTCACAATTGGTGTTTGGCACTTTAAAAAAACTTGTATAAATTGAACCTTTGTTTCTGTGATCCTCAGATCCGCCCCTGAGGAAGACCTAGATTAGGTCAAAGCTCTGGGGCAAAGTGGCTGTTGCAGTACCTTGCTAACAAACTTAGCACTTTTGCTGTTTTTGCACAGATTCTGAGTTCAGAGTCCTTTCTTCATTATGTGCTTTCCGCACTGCAGAACAGTCCCTTCCATTCTGGAAGTCTCACAGTTCTCTTCTTCTTCTCAAACGGTGAGGCTACTGCCCCCAGTCACAGGTTCAAATCTCTTGAGCTCCCTCTCTGGAGCGGCAGCTTTTCTGAAATCTCAGGATCTCTCTCTGGAGTGAAACCTCTTCTCAAATCTCAATTTACTTCTCAAATCCCTGGCCCCGCTCTCTGGAGCAAAACCGAAGTTTCTTTCATGCAGCAGCTATCAAGCAGATTCTAATTTCAATCTCTCTCACTAAAAAGCTTTCTTCTCTTCCAGCCCACAGTTCGCACTCAAGTCTCTGGCCCCTTCTCTGGAGCAAAACCAGTTCCCTTCATGCAGCAGCAAACCGCAGATTTCACTTAGCAGCGGCTCCCCACATGACTTTCCCACAGCATCACAAAGGCTCAGTGCAGCTTGTCCTTTTCTGTGGCCAACAAGACTGACGAGCAAACACACAGTCCTTTAAATTCTCACACTTTTTTCTTCGTACGAAACCTTAGCCTTTTAAAGTCGCAGTCCCCCACAGCACTGCCACCACTGCGGTCTCAGTCACTTACAGCTCTGTCACAGCTGGATGGAAGTGGGCTCTGCAGCTCTTTCACAGCTGAATGTTTCACTAGTCTCCATGGGCCCTGGGGGACAGGAGTCTGGCAACCCTCCAGGAAGGCCCTTGTCAATCCTGGAAACAACCTTTCTCACTAGTACATGGAGCCCCCTCCCGCAGAAGGGGGTCCTGACAAACTGACCTCTGAACAACAAGTCCTCAGATTTTGGGAGCTCTTTCTAGCTCCTGATTGATCTACACACTTGTCTCTCCAGAGAATTAATATTCATTAACCTCCTTTGACGTCCTATTGATCCCTTGAAATGGCACCTAGAAATGTCCCTATTTTTATTCCCAAAAGTCTTTTTGGCAGTCCCAGAAGCCCTTCTGTAAATATGAGCTTATGATTGGCTAAAACAGGGGGCAGAGGTGAACATCATGACTGCTAATTTTCAGTCCTAGAAAAAGTCCCACTTTATGCATATAATTTACAGCCACACACATCACTATTTACATTCATTTTTCCCACCATTATTTAGTATTCCCACTGCCTTCTTACACAAATGCAGAGTTTAATATTTCTATTTACATGGCAGCCTGTTGCGGCAGCCGAAACACTGTCCCCATAATGAGCAGCTGCCTCATTAATATTCATGAGCTTACGAATTATTCATAATGTTCCCCTGTAGCACTCGCTGGCACTCGTAAAATAAATACAATTTTGGCTTCTCTGCAGCCTGCTGTAGGCGTCTGGACCTCTTTTAGCTGAATACAGGGGTTGGGAACACCGGAGAAGCACCTTGATCACCGCAGGGGCAATCAGAAAACATGCGCGAACTGCTGACCCGCTGGGAAGTGGGCGTTCAGATCAGCGACACTGTGGAGGAATCGGGACTAGAAAGTTAAGCCCAACAAAGTTGCGAGGCTTACACAGAGGGCCATAAACAGAATTGAAGAAGAAGAAAAAAAGTTGAGATTTACCATGAGTTTTTGTGAATACATTGCTAAATGGGTTGAATCTAACACCAACAATAATGATGACAAAAATGAGTGTTGTGGGTTCTCAGGGTAGTGAGACCTTTCTTTTTGAAGTAGCATTAAGATCCAGTCAAGCCCTGTTAAAATTACTTCTAGAGATGGGGACATAAAATGTAATCCTGCATGGCCCATGCAGTGTGTGTAATTTATATTGACTTTGATTACTATACTTGCTGATATAAGTGCAGGATTGTTTTTTAAACTACCAGAATATTATAGACCTCCATGTGATCCACTAGCCTGTTAGGCACCTCAATAGTACTTTGTTATAGCATGAAACTACTGTACAGTACATTTTTTTTTTAATGTCTCAAGATGACAGTTAATATTTGTCATGCCCACTGAAGCTAAATGGACTAACACTATCTGACTGGGTACTAGTTACACACCTTGATAGGGTTAGAGTAGTCAAAGTTCTGCCAGATACCCTAAGTGACCACCCACCGGTGCAGTGTCTGTGGGCAGTTAAACAGACCAGGCCACCCCTCACGGATCACAGTCAGCTGAGTCCTAAACAAAATGAAGGTGCCTGAATTCAAATCTCACTTGGGCCAAATTTATTGCAGCTTCTTAGATGCCATTCCGATATTGACTCTACCTTAGAATTCTTTGCCCCCTATTCACACATGCTCATCATAAATTCACACCCTTTAAAAAAAATGCAAAGCAAGAAGAACACCGTCTGGATGGATCATCCCCAAACTCCTTCCCTCCATGAGAGAGAGAGAGAGAGGGACAATCTGTGGACACTAACCAGGGTCCCCTGTCCACCTGCATAAGTACACCAGTATGATTAGAAAGGCCAAGTCTGACGTGTGTAAGGACCAGCAGACCCAGAACTGGAGCAATAGCAAATGATTCTGGTACGGCGTCTTCAGTACTCCCTAGGCAAGGGTGATAAAATCTCTCAGATGCTTATGGTGGAGGGTTGAGAGGTCACTGATTCCACCAAAATTGCCATTTACTTCAACACAGCCTTTACTGACCTCAGTTCTATCATCCCCACTGAGCCTGCCCAGACCCCCTAGAGTGGACCCTGTCCTGAAGCCTCCCAGATAGTGGTGAATCAGGGTACCCTAAATTCTACTTTGAGACGATGGCGAGCTATAATGGACCCTGGTCTTTATAAAGCTCAGTTAAACCTATGAAACTGTTTCAGTCAGAGACACCTTGAAATACATCAGTAGGGTACTTGGCAAAACTAGGTGTGGGAGTGATTTGGTTGATACAAAACTTCTTGCCCTTTTGGTAGAGGAACTTTCCCACCCCGTTGCTAAAATTTTTAACTTTTCCCTGTGCTACTCGCAGTTCCATGAGAAATGGAAATCTCCACTGGTTACACCAGTTTCCAAAGAGGAGACCGCACTAGCCTTGCCAATTACAGACCCATTTCTATTCTCAACCCCCTGTCCAAGGCCTTTGAGAGAATAGTCTCTGACCAACTTGTCACATACCTTGAAAAATACAGTGACAGTGTGCACAGTAGGATGGCTTCTGGAAGCTTCACAAAACCAACACAGCACTGTTGGAATGCACTAACTATGTTCATGAGGCCCTTGGCAATAGTAACCTCATCGTAGCTGTATATAGGATCACAGGATCCAAGACAGCATGGGTTTACAAAAGGAAGGTCCTGTCAAACTAATCTCATAGATTTCTTTGACTGGGTAACCAGAGTGGTAGACCAAGGGGGAGCAGTTGATGTCACCTACCTTGACTTCAGCAAAGCTTTCGATACTGTTCCACATAGAAGGTTGATTAATAAGCTGGGTAGGCTTGGGGTGGGTCAGACGTTGGTCAGCTGGGTGGCAAACTGGTGGACGGGCAGAAAACAGAGAGTGGTGGTAAATGGTATACAGTCAGAAGAAATGCAAGTCACAAGTGGGGTACCTCAGGGATCAGTCCTGGGGCCAGTCCTCTTCAATATCTTCATCAGTGACATGCAGATGGACTGGAGGGTAAGGTTTGTGTGTTTGCAGATGACACCAAGATCTGCAACAGAGTAGATGATCCAGATGGTGTGGGCAGAATGAGAAGAGATCTGGATAAACTAGCAAAATGGTAGGAAGAATGGCAACTGGGGTTTAACGCAAAGAAGTGCAGGATCATGCACATAGGGAAGAGAAACCCTGAAGCCACCTATAGGCCGGGAGGGGAGTTGCTGGCAGTCACAAGGGAAGAGAGAGACTTGGGCGTCATCATCACCAGTGACCTGAAATCATCTAAGCAGACCACTAACGCAGTAGGTAAGGATACAGAGATGTTGGGGTGTATTAGTAGGGGTGTCACAAGTCGGAAGAGGGAGGTAAAATTCCCTTTTTACAAGACACTGGTTAGGCCCCATCTGGAGTATTGTGTGCAGTACTGGAGGCCACACCTTCACAAGGACATTAACCAAATTGAGGCAGTCCAATGAAGGGCAGCCAAAATGGTGCAGGGACGGCGTCAGAAAAAATATGAGGACAGATTAACTGAGCACAATAAGTATACCCTAGAGCAAAGGAGGGAGAAAGGTGATATGATTGAGAGATTCAAACACCTTTAGGGCATCAACAAGATGAGAGTCTAACATGTTTCAATATAAGAAAATTAGCAGGACAAGAGGACACAGCATGAGAGTAGAGGGAGGCCGATTAAGGGGTAATGAGAGGAAGTTCTTTTTCACAGAAAGGGTGGTGGATGCATGGAACGGCCTACCTCAGGAAGTGGTGGACATGAATACAGTGTAGATCTTCAGACAGGCAGGGGATAGGCATAAGGGAGCAGTACAGATGAGTATGAATAGATAGGCCATTGACAGAGCAAAGGCCAGTGGCACATTCATAAGGTAGAAAAAGAAATGGGCAGACTGGATGGGCCTTGCGGTACTTATCTGCCATCAGCTTCTATGTTTCTATGTATATTGACCTTACTAAGGCCTTCGGTCTGGTCAGCCATAAGTTCCTACTTAAACTCCTTGGCCTGAGCTTGTCACAGAACACAGTTGACTGGTTCCATAACTATCTCACCAGTGTCTCCCAACATGTGAAGATCAATAAATCCTTGTCCGACACTAGGGGAGTATCTATTGATGTCCCCCAGGGCTCCATCTTGGGTCCACTCCTATTTGGCTCCTTCATAGATCAACTGCCCGATGCCTGTCGGACAGCTAACCTGCTCCTCCATGCTGATAATCCGGTCATCTATTCCAAAAACCCTGACCTTGAAAACCTCTCTGCCCTTTCCAAAGTAACTTCAGGACACTAGAAAGCTGGTGTCCTGAACTTAATTGGGGACACTAGAAAGCTGGTTCTCCAACAACAAACTGGTCCTCAATTACAAAAAACAAAACAAAAACATGCTGTTCTGTAGCCACCCACAGAAGAGGAAAAGTCCACAGTTTGTCATCCAGAATAACTAGAGACAAAATCTTGAACAGGTAGAGACCTTCAGATACCTTGCAGTAACGCAGAATGGCACTTTATCTCTTGTCCCCCATGTTGACAGTCTGCTGGCCATAGTTAGCAGACGACTGGGTGCCCTTTACCTTAACTGGAACAATCTCGCTGAGGCGCCTTATTGTGGCTGTCTCCAGATTATGGCCTCACTGTCTATGCAGCTGCCTGTGACACGGTGCTAAACAGAGTAAGGCTAATCTGTAGTAAGGCATTGTACTTGGTGCAGATAGCCGCACTCATAATTGTAAACTTTACACAATCACTAACTGGCTACTTTTACCTAGCAGAATAAAGTTCCAGAACCCAGCAGAATAAAGCTTCAGACTTGCTTGCTAGCTAAAAAGATGCTCCTGTGCCTAACACACCCACTTTAACAAATTGTTTCCACACTGTCTCCAACCAGTACAACACCAGGAACATGGCCAGGAGGGCCCTTAAGCCTCCTTTCTGGCATACTTAGCTGGGGAAAGCGGTTATTTGCTGTCAGGGCCACTAATTGGTTAAACAAACTTCCTGATGCACTGCTGAATCTCCCCCAGAGTAATCATTTTAAGAGATCTTTGCAGTCTGTCCTTCCAGTCCAGTGTAGTTGTAACTGTTACGTAAGGATTAAGCCATGAGAAAGCATGGGTCTACTGTGGTATTAATCCATGGTTGGGGGGTTGGACCATGAGGCCGAAGGCCGAGTGGGTCCAACCAACCAAGCATGGATTAATTCCACTGTAGACCCATCCTTTCGAGTGGCTTAATCCGCTTGTAACATGGCAATGAGTGTGACTAGTAGTCTTTGAATAAATGAATACAATCACACTGATTTACTTTCAGAATACTATAAATTGAGCTATTAAACATGATGGCATATACTTGAAAACAATTGGAACACCTATTGGAAATATATCGTGGCTACTATTTCACTTTTGTTAAAATAACTTTCATTACAAGCTTTAAGCTTTCTAACATCAAAACATATTTTGCAACTTTTCAAAAACTTGTAATTCACTTTCTATTCTAGGTGCTTTGATTTTCCTCTCTATGTATTAGAAGATATGGGTTGCACTGCATGATGGGAGTGTGCTATGGTACATTTTAGTTTTCTTTCTCCAGTTCCTTTGCAGACCAATAGGTGGCTGTCACACAATCCTAGTAGCACAGGCACCTTTTCTCCGAATGTACTGAACTAAGCCAATCTGAAAAACACTTTATTGAACAACTACTATTTTGCGAAATATTATTTTCACTTTTTTTCCCTCTAAACTACCTAACTCAGCAGGACATAGAACAACATAACATTTACTGCTTTCATCTTTCAAATACTTGTTTTGACTACTATTGTTAGTCTGTTTCTTTGATTTATTTTGTTTCTCTCAATTTATTTTCTTTTCACCCACAAGTATCCTTCTCTTTAATTTTGCTTTGTTCATCTCAATGTCTGATTATTTTGCTTTTGGGTTATAGAAGCTGCATGCTCATCTTTACCCCTGTGTATTCACCAAGGCAAGGCTAGGCCAGATAATATTATTCAGTCATCCACAATGCATTGCACCCACAGTTGCTTAGAAAGCAGCAGATCAGAAGGGATGGTAACAGTATGTAACTGTTCACTTCTACAGAAATATTGCTGCAGCATAATTAACAGTATATGTGGAGTTTAAATGTACAATCTTTAGTAACTCATGAACTTCTGTTGTAATTACAGCATAGAACAATCTTGAAAAAGTCAAAAACCCTGTGCCAGGAAACTTCTTAGTAAATACAACTTGGGACAACTACACACTGCAAACTATTTGCATATTGCTTTCACTTGTATACGGCTTCTTACCTGTAGTGGATTGCCAAGGTATTACAATACAAACCATGATCTACTATGGTATTAGGCCATGGTTTCTACTGTACCACATGGTGTGTTTGCACCTATCTGAGTGCTTCATTTCGTTCTTCTTTTTTATGCCATGTTACAAACTGTTTCATTCGGTTTCTCTCTGTGCATATCCTGTGACTTTTTTGTACAACAATCTGCGTGGATTTTTTTCAAAATTGTATGCAATTTTTCTGTCTTAAGAGTTTTGAGCCTGACTCAACTGCATTTCCTCTGGAACTGCTTAATGTGCTTGTAATGTTTTTGTGACTATGTAGCTGACGTGGAGTACTAGCGCTCAAGTGTAATGTCCAAAGTTTTTTTTAATAAAATAAAAATAAATATCTGGCCCATCGGTGCAGTGGTAGTGCTACCACTTGCGGTACTGGAGACGCCGGATCAGGAACGATCTTGGCTTGTCTGGGACCAGTTGGAGGATGCTGTCTTCGTGCGGCGAGGGAGGGACGTGCACTTTCGCCATCTAGATGACATTAAGTGGCTGTACAAGTGGAACCCTAATGGAGGATGGGCATTTCCTGATTGCGACAGAAGCACGCATGCATGCTTATGTCACTGTAGTGAAATAGAGGAAATTGGTTGTGGAGTTCGTACATGGGGGGTTGCAGTTGCTCAAGCATCCCTTCTTAGTCTGGTTACAAAACGGTATGGTTCTTGGTTGCATATCTTCCAAGCCAAAGGAAGGTCGTTGCTGAAGAGAGAACTGGAGAAAAATGTGAAGGGAAAATGGTGCGAGAGCTGTGCCTACCTAAAAAAATTAATAAAATAACTTTTTAGGCATTTTCCACCAATGTTCTGTATCTCATTGGACACAGTACTCAGGTTCATGCATAGTAGTTCCAACTGTTTTTAAACAAACCCTCCCTGGGTCATTAATTCAGCATTCCTGGAGCACTCTGGGCCCCCTGCGCACTAATTATTATTATTTTTTTTATTTTTTTGAGCAATACGATACGTACGTGGATGTCGTCACGTAGTTGTTTCCACTGGCTAACATTGAAAAGCACTGTATTTCCTTCTAAATAAGCAAGCCACTATGATCAAAATTATTAATGAGATATTTATTGCACACACCCCTCAACCCAAAAGAGAAGAAAATAAAGGTTGAGTGCCATGCTTTTTCTCCCCAACCCCACTCCCC
Source organism: Neoceratodus forsteri (assembly GCA_016271365.2). Taxonomy (NCBI): domain Eukaryota; kingdom Metazoa; phylum Chordata; order Ceratodontiformes; family Ceratodontidae; genus Neoceratodus; species Neoceratodus forsteri. The sequence continues at coordinate 988,273,844 of CM057450.1, forward strand.
TGACCAGGGACAGAAATACACTCGGACCGGTGTAAACACCAAATAAGAATTACAGCCACAAAACTGTAAACTACTCCGAGAATTCAGTTTTCTCTTTTCTGTTTCAGTTTAGTGCTAGAGAGCCTGTAGTTCCCCATTTCTGCAGTTCAGAAGCTCTTAATTATTTATCTATTTAATTTATTAATTTAATTGTCAGAGCAATCGAGTCTTCTGTATTTATTTCATTTAGCATTTAGTGGGGGGGGAGGGGCTCTGCCCCACACCCCCCATTTCTGCAGTCGTAAGCGCTTTTGATTTATTAATTTTGTTGTCAGAGCAACCAAGTCTTATGTATTTATTTCATTTAGTGTTTAGTTGGGGGGTTTTGCCCCCACACCCCCCTCTGTTTATTTATGTTGTGTAAACATAGATCGTACTAGAGTTCAGTATTTAGTTATTTATTTGTCAGAGCAGCCAAATCTTCTGTATTTAACATACTAACATACTAAAAAGTCAGCAGATTAGGCCCTATGGTCTGTCGAGTCTGCTCGGAGATCAGTGCCTACCCAGGGCACCATTATAGCCCCCACCCTCCTACAAGGTGCCCCAACCCCCAATGGAGCTCTGGGATGCACCCTCCCTATACCTATCCCAGCCTTTCTTGAACTCCTCCACAACTGTAGCAGCCACCAACTGCATGGCAGCGTATTCCAGGGCTCCATCACCCTCTCAGTGAAGTGGCATCTCCTTGTTTCCCCCCTTAGTTTCCCCCCTGTCCAGCCTCATTGAGTGTCCCCTGATGGCCCCTACCTCCCTCCCTCAGCTGAAGCACCCTCTCAAGGCTTACCCTATTCATTCCCTTGAGATATTTGAAGACCTCGATCATATCCCCTCTGTTCCTTCTCTCCTCCAGCGAGTACAGGTTGAGCTCCTCCAGTCTCTCCCCATAGGGCTTTTCCCCTAGTCCGTGTATCATCCTGATCACCCTACTCTAGACCCTCTCCAGAAGAGCAATATCTTTCTTTAAGTAAGGATGCCAAAACTGCACACAGTATTCAAGGTGTGGTCTAACCAGGCAATTATACAACAGAAGGAGCATCTCTCGACTCCTTGAGGTTATCCCCCTGGCTATGCACCCCAGCATTTTATTTGCTTGGGCTGCAGGCCTTCTACACTGCACTAAGTTATTCATTTTGGCATCCAACACCACCCCAAGGTCCTTCTCCCCCCTAGAAATCTGCAGTGCTTTCCCTCCCCCCGGGTATATACATGAGCTGGGTTTTTGGCCCCAGATGAAGAACCCTGCACTTCCCAGTATTAAACTTTCGTTTCCAGGCTCGTGACCACCTCCCAGGTGTCTACAGGTCCTCCTGGAGAGCCAGCTTGCCCTCCTCCCCTTCCTCCACCACCCACAGCTTTGAGTCATCGGCAAAGAGGCTCATCCCACTCCTGATACCGTTTCTGATGTCTGAGATATAGGTGTTAAACAGGAGTGGGCCCACTACCGATCCTTGTGGGACCCTGCTAATGACTCTCATGGGGGATGAGACCTCCCCCCCCATCCACCTGACCATCTGCCCCCCCCCCCCATATCTCTCAGTTCCTCAGAAGCCCGGGATGTGGCACCGAGTCAAATACCCTGCTGAAGTCTAGAAAGAGGACATCCACTGGCCTGCCCTGATCCAGCGCACTCATCTCCCTTTCATAGAACTCCACCCAAATGGTCTGACATGATCTGCCCTTAACAAAGCCATGCTGACGATCATCTAGGTGGCCCCATGCCTTCAGAACACCCTCCAACCTCTCCTTCAATATGACCTCCTTAACTTTGCCCACTACCGACGTCAGGCTAACCAGCCTATAGTTTCCCGGCTCCTCTCGTGAGCTGCCCTTATGTATAGGCACAATATGGGCCATCCTCCAGTCATGAGGCACCCACCCTGACTGAAGGGAGGAGTTAAAAAGATCTGCCAGGGGTATGGCCAGAGTATCGGCCAGTTCCTTAAGCACCCTGGGATGGATCCCATTTGGGCCCGCTGCTTTATCTGCTGTTAGGGCCTTGAGGGCATCCCTCACCCTCCCAATGGGGATTTCAACATCCATTTCCCCCACTTCATCTGCAGGTCCCTCTTCCTGCTCTCCTTGCAGTGCCCCCCGTCCTCCTTGGTAAAGACCAAGGCAAAAAAGTCATTTAGTTCCTCTGCCTGCTCCCCTGCCTCCTCTACCCACCCACTCCCCATCCTCAGCCTACTAATATGTCCCTTCCCTTTTCTTCTTTCCCTGATATACCGAATAACTCCCCCACCAATCCCTGTGCCATTCTCAGCTCCACCCCACCTTGGCCGACCTCACCACCCTGGTGACCCTCCTGGCTATTTTATCATACTCCTCCTTGGATATAGCCCCCCAAGAGCATTTGTATTGGCTGTAAGCTGCCTTTTTCTCCTTCACCGCATCCTGGACCTCCCTTGTCCACCAGCTCAGCCACTTAGCTTGCCCCACTTGCGCGTCTCCCTCGTGCAGGCCTTGGTAGCCTCCAGGAGCCCCTTTCTAATAATTTCCCACCGGGCCTCAGTGCCCATGCTTGGCCTGATCTCATCAAGGTAGCCCCTGAGGATCCACTCCATCCCCCAAAGTCCGCACCTCTAAAATCAACCACTGACGTTTTTATGTGTTCCACCCCACCCCCTAGGTCAAGGGAGAACCAGACCATGGCGTGATCACTTCCCCGCCATTGGGTCCCTAACAGCTAGGTCCCTGAAGAGCTCACCGTCTGACAGGACCACATCCATGATGCGCCCCTCCCTCATCGGATCAGTCACCAGGTGGGCAAGAAATGCATTCTGGAAGACGTCCAGCAGGCGCTGCTCCCTGCCTGATGAGGACGCTATAGTTCCCCAGTCTGCTCCTGGCATATTCAGGTCTCCCAGCACCACAGTTTTGCCCTCTCCCCTACCACAGTGATCGCTAAGGTTTGCCACCAGGCCTTCCTCCTGTTCCTTCCCCTGCCTGGGTGGTCTATATACTACCCCATCTTCACCTGTTTACCCCCTGAAGCCTGCAGGGTGACCCATAAAGCCTCTACCTGATCCCCCGCTTCCTCAACCTTGCTTATCCCTATGCCATCCCTAATAATAAATGCTAAACCCTCCACCCTATCCCTTATGCATGTGGTGTATCCTAGTAGGTTTAGGTCCCAGTCATGTCTAGAAGTTGCCCAAGTCTCTGTGACAGCTGCCACATCCACCCCACCCTCCACTAACATACTAAAAGCCAGCAGAATAGGCCAAATGGTCTGTCTTGTCTGCTCGAAAGCCAATAACCTAATGGCTGCTTGCCTTACCATCCCCCCAGCCCCCAAGAGGGTCTTCATTTGTTTCAAAATCCCCTTGTACCTATCCCACTCTTTCTTGAAGCCCTCCACTGTACCCTCTTCCACCAGTCTATCTGGCAGTGCATTCGACGGTTCCACCACCCTCTTAGTGAAAAAATGCCTCCTACGCAACCCTCTATAATTTTCCCCCTCCAGCTTCCACTCATGGTCCCTGGTTGTCCCCCCCCCCCTTCTTTAACCTAAACAGCTCCTTTGTTCCACTGCTGGTTATTCCCTTTACATGCTTGAAAACCTCTATCATGTCTCCCCATCCCTCCTCTCCTCCAGTGAGTAAAGCCCAAGCTCTTCCAGTCTCTCCTCATAAGGCCTCCCCTCCATGCCCTGAATCATCCTGGTTGCTCTCCTCTGAACCCTCTCCTGCAGTACTATATCCTTCTTCAGATGAGGTCTCCAGAACTGTACACAGTACTCAAGCTGCGGCCTGACCAAGGCATTATACAGAGGGAGGATCACCTCCCTTCTTCTGGACGTAATACCCCTGGCTATGCAGCCCAGTATCCTGTTTGCTTTGACTGCTGTTCTTCTACAGTTTTCAGAGTTATTCGTTTTGATGTCTACCACCACCCCTAAATCCCTTTCTCCCAATGTAGCTTGCAGTGTGACCCCACCCCCCCGGGTGTATACATGACCCATGTTTTTAACCCCCAAATGAAGTACCTTACATTTCCCGGCATTAAATTTCAGTCCCCACCTCCTTGACCACCCCTCCAGGGTATCCAGATCCCCCTGGACTGACTCCCTGGCTTCTACACAATCCACCATTGCTCCCAGTTTTGAGTCATCCGCAAAGAGACTCAACCTATTTTTGACCCCCCTCCCTATATCCAAGAGGCAGGCATTGAACAAGAGTGGCCCCAATACTGAACCTTGGGGAACCCCATTGATTACCTGAGCGCCTGAAGGTCTGGCATCTTGTTCCCCATGCTCCTGGCGTTAACCAGGACAGCCTTCCAACGTGCCCCCTTACCTTACCCCCGCCCTGAGGGCTCCCGGTTCTCTGCCTACAAGCACCCCTTGTGCACTTCCGGGTGCTCCTGGCCTGTGACACCCCGCTTGTGGAAGAGGCAGGGCCACCCTGGCTTGGCGGACAGGAGCCCCCACAAGTTTAAACCCCACCTGGAATGGATGAATTCTGCTAATCTAAGCTGCAAGATCTCTCCCTCTGAGCTAAGGTGGAGCCTGTCCCTTGCATTCAGTTCCTTGTCCTCCCAGGTTGCACCCCAGACCCCCACCCACCCATACCCCTGGCCTTGCACCATTCACAGAGCCATACATTTCAATCAATCAAAATCTTTATTTATCTAGGTGAGCATCATCGAGCAAGCTCATTTTCAAGATGGACCTGGTTAAGACTGGGCCAAGTAGTAAAGTACATATATAAAATATTTACAGTGAGCACAATAATACAAATGGATAACAAAAATACAAATAAGTACTCAATATAACAACAAACATTACAGCTTAATGGGATCATCAGTTGGATAAAGTAGTCAACAGCCCAACAAGAGAGCTGGCGCAAGCACAGAAGTTGAGAAGAAAGTGTAAACTCATGGTATTCCATAAGTATGTGTTCTATAGTCAGGCAACTAAGTGATTACAGCTCCTTCTAAACGCACTTAGGCAGATGATCAGATTTAAATTTGGTTTAGAAGGAACACAGAAGCGGACTGGGAGAACCAATTGGAAACCAGCGACAAAGAGTGCTCATGTTCTGATTGGCCGAAGGCTATTGCCATGTTTGGCTGGTGAAGGATCCAGGCTTGTGGTCTACCGAGGCAGCTAAAACAGCGCCGAACACCCGGAGACTTAAGTTTCCCCACGCTTGCGAGACCGGGAGCCCATAGGGGTCTTGTATATGGCAGGGAGAGGAGAAGGAGTCTGGGACTGACTGCACCCATGGAGAGGCAGAACAGCAAGGCGAGGAGTGTAATTCTTTTGGCACCTAAAAGTTCAGCTCAAATACATATTTACAGAAGGAAGTGTAATTACCCCGAGTCACTCTAGCACACTAAGCAATGTCAAATATGGGTCATGCCGTCAGGCAAATAAGTGAGACCGGGTACAATGGGGAAAATCAGATTTTTTGCAGAGTTTAGTGAGAACACAGGAGCAAACTATAGGAGCCAATCGGAAGCCAGAGCCGAAGAGCGCTCACCTTCCGATTGGTTAGCGGCTTTCGCCGTGCTTTGCAGGAGGGGAATCCGGGCTTGGGGTCTCGGGCAGTGGCTATGGAAGCATCGAACACCCGATGACCAAAAAATCCCATGCCTATGGGCAGGGAACCCTGTAACGCTTGACTTCGGCCAGGCCGAGAGCACAGGGACCAGAGAGGGGAGGAACATTTAGGGTGATGGGTATCATGTAGCACTAGAGTCGCCAAAGAATTCAGGCATACATGGTTAATACTGGGTGCAGGAGGCCGAGAACTAACTACGGGTAGCACAGAACTAACTTCAGGCAATGCTTAGGAACTGGAGAGGCAATTGCATGGCTGACACACGTATCTAGTATATAAGGACTTAAAGGAGTTAATGCTATGAAGGCAGCTCAATTTCAGTAGTCTCTGCAGGTTATTCCACAAGGACGGCAGCATAAAGCTAATGGCCACTTTGCCAAAGCGGGAGGATGCCTTGGGGATACAGAATGTGATATAGGATACACTCCTTAAGGCATACGTTCCTGGCTGACTTAGAGGGAGACAGTCTAATATATATTGCGGGGAGTCGTTTCATGATGACTCTGTAAGTCCAAAGGGCTGCATTTCTGTTACGCCTGAACAAGAAAGAGGGCCAGCCTACAGCTTTATACAAGGAGCGATGATGTGTGGAGATGGGGAGGCCGGTAATAAATCTGATGGCACTATGATAAAGCGTATCTAACTTTACAAGCAAGGCTTTAGGACAATGACTGTATAAGAAATCTGTGTAATCGATCAGTGAGAGAAAGGTAGTTTGGACAAGGTGCAATTTTACATCTCGAATGAAGAACTGGTTTATTCTAAAGAATAGCCCTAACCTCTGCCTTAGTTTCTTTACCAGGTCTTCTACATGCTCGGAGAATGAGAGATTATGGTCTAACCACACTCCTAAGTATTTAAACTTTGAAACATACTCCAGTTTTTCACCAAGTATTGTGGTACTCTGAGGCAGTGCTCTAGAGCTGGCCGGGTTTGTCACACGGCTAGAGGGTGAGAACAACATTGCCTTTGTCTTTTTTGCATTTAAGAGAAGTTTTTTGTGAAGGAGCTGGTTCTGAAGCTGGTTGAACTGTTCCTGTAGGTCAGCACAGGCGGCTTCGGGGGTCGGGCAACCTATATATAGCATCGTGTCATCAGTGAACAGGTGTATGTTTGCCTTACATTTACATCCCTTATTTTTTGCCTATTCTCCACACTGGCCCTAGGCACTGGTAGTATCTCTGAGAAGGAGACCGAGCACGCCACGTCCTAACAGACCCTGGCCAGCTCCCTAATCCTAGCCTGAATCTCCAGCACACTGCTCCCCTCTATATCATTTGTACCCAGATGCACTAATATGTCAGGGGTCCCACCACACTCCTTTGCTAGAGTATAGACCAGATGTTTGGCCTGATGCACCATCAAACTAGATATACTCCAGGTCTTAACACCACAGGAAGTCTCCCCTTCCCCCCACCTGATCCCCCTAATCATGGAGTTACACAAGAGAAGCACTCTTACTGCCTCCTTTTCCCTAGGCCTGCTCGCTATCCCAGTTGCCTCCCCCAACGTTGCCCTCTTGTGCCAATTTCCGACCTGTCCCTTCCACTCCAACCCTTAATTTCTCACTGACCTGACCTCCCTATCCTCTTCCCTTCCTGCTGTGGCACTCTGGTCCATCCCTGTATTTCCCCCAGGAGCACGACCCCAACCCCCAGGTCTTCCTCCTCACTGACCTCTCCACCTCAGCCACTTTCCTTTCCCCTACTGTGCCCGGGACCATCTCCATATCTCCTCCAGGGGCCTGCTCTTTTCCCTCTCAGACCTGTCCTCTACCACCACTTCCCTTCCTCCTACTGCACCCAGACCCAGCTCTGTATTTCCCCCAGGGACATGGGACCCCCCCCGCCCCACCGGGGAATGCACTGGCCCTCCCTTCCCTCCTCTCCTTCCTCTGTACCTGTCTCTCTCCCTCCGTGCATAACCTCGTCCCCATGTATTATACCCATGTCCTTTACTAGGTCCCCCTCCACCCCCTCGGGTCTCCCCTCTCCGAGCTCCCCCCTCCCTTGCCGTCCCTTCCCCTTGGTGTCATTCCTCCTGCTGGTGCTTGCACATCTCCTTATCCTGCTCCCCCTCAGACTCTATGCCGGGGAGTATCTCTTCCCTCTCCCTCGTCTGCAGAGCCCATTGCCATCCCCCACTTACCGCCTCCAGAGGAGCCTCCTCCACTTCAGATTCCCCCCCTTGCTTGACAGTGCCAGGGATGTGAATCTGTTGTTATGCTCTATGCCAATTGTCATGACTCCCCCTGCTGTCTCACACCCCCATCAGTTTTCTTATGCCCATACCCTGGCACTCTTCTCCTAACCTCTTTCCAGGTCCCCTGGTTCTTATTTCTCCTAACCTCATGCCAGATGCCCTGGTCCTTATTCTACTCAGGGCCACCCCAACCCATGCCCCCTGGTGCTCCCCTCCTTCCTCTAGGATCCCCTCCAACACCTCCCATTATGGTAGCGCGGTCCCATGCACTCATGCCATCCTTCAGTCTTTTCCTTCCCAATTTGGGTACCTCACCTGAACCCTCTACCATTCACCTCCCCCCCACTGCCCTCCCCAACCCACCTCCACACAGAGACACCATCCTTATCACCACCACTCCCCGCCTCCCAACACCCGTCCTAGCCACTTGACCTCCTCCGTGAGATGTGCCCACCGTTGACACACCATACAACCCCCCCCATCCTCCAGGCCAGGGCTAACACTATGGCCGACCCACACCCTGCGCACTCCACTATCTTTCCAAAGATACTGGCCCTCATGCTCTGTGGACCCTGCCCCATTTCCCTCCAAGTCGACTGCCCCAACCCCAATTATCCTAGTAATGCCAGAGCACATCAGACCCCCCCAGTTGTCCTAGCAGTGCCAGAGCATGTTGGACCCCCCCAACCGATGCCCATTGGGCCAGCTGTCAAATAAAGACTGCCCTTACAGATGTGGTAGAAAACTATCCATACACAGCAAAGCACAGATACAGGCCCTAAAATAAAATAACAGCCCCCAACAAGACTGCACCAATGCTTGCAGCCCCACCCCCAGAGTTCATCCCCGCCCCAGTCCGACTCCCGTTCCATTTTTGGCTGCAGTGCACAGCTCCTTCTTGCCTGATTTCCTTCAGCCTATGGGATCCTCCTTGCTAATTGGCTCCGCCCTCTCCTGGCAGTTAATAGAGGTCGGGGGGGCGGAGAAAAATCCTTTGGTCCTGCTGCTTGCAGCCCTGGCCTGCTCCGTGCAGCCGGGAAGGCTCCCTTGCTCTGCCGCTCCTCTCCCGAAGGGGCTTCTTGTGCCTGGCTCCCTGGCCCACTCCCTGCTGCTGGACCAAAAGATTGAATTGAGGATATGGCCGAGCTGCTTTTTAAAGTCTGCTCAGCTTACATATCTTCTGCCCTGCTCGGCTTACGTATCTCCTGCCGCTGCACCCGATTGAGTTTTCTTCCACTGCGCCCAATTGGCACACTTCTGCCCTGCTTCTGCTGCTGGATTGAATGCCGCCAACTGTCCCTTGATCCTGCTGCTTGCAGCCCTGGCCCGCTCCATGCGGTCAGGGAGGCTCCATCGCTCCGCCGCTGTTTTCCATCACCCTGGCCCGCTCCATATGGCTGGGAAAGCTCCCGCAATCCACCACTCCTCTTCTGAAGGGGCTTCTGCCGCCTGGCTCCCTGGCCTGCTGCCGGGCCAAAAGACTCTAGCGGGGATACGGCCAAACTGCTTTTTAAAGCCTGCTTGGCTTACGTGTATCCCGCCGCTGCACCCAGTTGGGTTTTCTTCCACTGCATCCGATTGACACACTTCCACCCTGTGGCTGGATTGGGCACCGCCAACAATCCCTTGGTCCTGCTTTTTGCAACCTTGGCCTGCTCCGTGCGACTGGGAAGGCTCCCTCAATCCGCTGCTTCTCTCCTGAAAGGGCTTCTGCTGCACAGCTCCCTGGCCCCACTTCCTGCTGCCGGGCCAAAAGACTCTGTTTTATTTCATGTAGTGTTTAGTTGGGGGGGGCTTCGCCCTCCACCCCCCCCATTTCATCCATCAGTAGTTCTTATTAATTTAATAATTCCCTGTTTATTTCAGTTTGGGCAGTTTCTGCAGTTGGAACCTCTTATTAATTGCTGTTCTGTGTAAAACTGTCAGAGCAACTGATATCTGCAGCGTGAGACTGCAGAGTGATGTAGTGTGCCGTAATACCCGCTATCTGAACTTAAGCACACTGGGGGCCCAGAGTGCACCCTTTAAATACTTGTTTTCTGTTTCCTCCATCACAGCGTATCTCCCCAGATGTTTTCTGTATTCTGAGGTATCACATTAATTACTGTTAAGGTGATCAGTGTCGCCCATAGAATCCATTTATCTGAAGCATTCTTCTTTAGTCACATGGGTGCTGGCTTCTCCATCTGATTAATCTCATTTATTGTGCCTCATCATGTCTGCCTGGTCAACACCATTTTTATGTTGCTTGCACGCATGTGCAAGAAACATAGTGCCATCATCCAAGTTTTTAGAGGTGTGACACCAGTCTTCCAATGCAGTCAGTGTGTTTGCAGGCGCGGCCCCAGTTCCCCAATCACTGCTGCAGCTGTCTATGACAGCGTTGAAAATGCAGTGGTATACAGTTGAAAGGGAGAGCTCCGCTTCAGTGAGCAGAGCTCCCCCTTCCTCACGCACGCACGCTTGCCCACCTGCTCCATCGCCTTCCCCCTCCCCACTGTATGTCCGGCCAGAGGTGCCCAGTCCCCCGTTGGCTCACCCAAAAGCATCCAGGTGCCATGCTGGGAGCTCACCGCATGGCAAAATGTTTTATGGCCGACGGGGTTCCCAATCCCCCTTTCAGCTGCATGCCCCAGGCATCCAGGTGCCACGCTGGGAGCCACCCCAGGCGTGGCAAAAGGCTGATATTATGGCGATGGGGGTGCCCAATCCCCTCGTACACACCCCAAGCATCTAGGTGCCACGCTGGAGCCCACCCAGCCTGGCAAACATCCCTCATCGTCTTAGGAAATACCCCCCCTCACCCCATACTTACCTCCGGAGCTCGGCACGATGATCTTCGGCGGACCGGGAACACGTCTGCACTCTTAAAAGCGATCACGAACTGAGGAAATGCCGATAAGCTGTATAATGGGGTAGATAGGGTTTTTTCCACTTTATTGCATATCTCAGGCATTTTTGGGAATTTTGGGCCCAAATTTTCAACATGGGTTTTGGGACCCTCCTCATTAATTCTTGCACTGTCATGGCGTTGGTGGGCGAAGGAGTGATTTCGTGGTCACTGCATTGAAATCACCTTTCGGGATGATTGATAACACTACCAATGTTCATAAGGTGGGCTCTCAAAAGTCTATGTTAATTTGGTGAATTCTAAAATAAACTGTTTCTGGCGTCGTTGCGCGGTTCTCTCATGCGCTCGCAAGTTCTTAATTTTCAATATTTTCCCTCCAGATTTTCAATATTGCCATTTTACCACACCTCCTTATGAGCAGTATAGCTGTCATTTTTCACATCTCTCCCAAAACGTGTTTCCGCCCATGTAGCACACGATGGCGCAGTCGGTGTGCGAAATCAATGTATGGGACATATTACGAAAATCACAGTGACACTGTTCATGAGCAGAGGTCTTAAAATGGCAATGTTGAAAATTTGGTGAAAAAATTCCCTTCAGACGTTCTGCAATATTACTAATGCAGACATTGAACAGACCTGGCCCCAGGACTGATTCCTGCAGCACCCCACTGGTCGCCCCCTCTCCCTAGACTGCACACCATTTACCACCACTCTCTGCCTCCTGTCTGTTGGCCAATTTCTAACCCAGTTTACCACCCTTTCCCCCATGCCCAGCCTACCCACCTAGTTTATCAGCCTCCTATATGGGATGGTGTCAAAGGCTTTGCTGAAATCAAGGTAAGCGGTGTCCACTGCCCCACCCTGATTCACTTCCTTTGTCACCCAGTCAAAGAAATCAACCAGATTTATCTGACCTGATGTCCCCACTGTGAATCCATGTTGTCCATGGTCCTGGGCTCCGATGGCATCTAGCTGCCCCACTATCCTTTCTTTAAGCAATGTCTCCATGATCTTCCCCACTACTGAGGTGAGGCTGAACGGCCTATTTTTCCCTGCCTCCTCCCTGCTGCCGGACTTGTGTAGAGGGACCACATGTGCCCTCCTCCAGTTCACTCATGTTGAATGACTCAGTGAACATGGCTGCCAGAGGTACTGCTATCTCCCGCCAGTTCTGTTAATATCCTTGGCGTATGCCATCTGGTTCCATCGCTTTGTCCGCCTTCAATTTAGTGAGCTCCTGCAGGACTCTCTTGCCTTTGAATGGACTATTGTCCACCTCTTCACCCCCTTGGCAACTGCTGTACTGCTGTGGCCCTTGCCCCTCCCACTCTTCTCTGAATACTGAACGGAAAGACATAGTGGATGTCTTGGGAGGAAGGCATGGAACTATCACTTCCAAATACCTAAACAGCACATACAAGCAAGCAACATTTAGCATTGACAAATGCTTGTTTGTTTTTGTGCTGCATGGACCAGAAAGGCCCTAGCAAAAGATTCTTTGGTAAATTGTCTATTTCTTTTCATAAACATGTCCACTGTGTCTTGCAGCTTATGAGAATCTTTCCACACTTTTAGATTTAATAAAATGCCTAATTATGTGTGAATTGGGCATCAGGATCTCAACAAATATGGTATGTACTCACATATAGTCAAGTTTTTTTTGTTTGTTTTTTTAATACAAAAAAAAAAAAAAATCCTGTCCCTGCCCCTCCCCCAAGAGTTCCCCCTATGGGCAGGGTTTACAGTGGTGAATGTTTTTTGTAACTGCGCGACATAAAACACTTGTGTGTTCAGTTCTGGCCACAAAGACTAATTGTGTGGTTGGTGTTGGTCACAAAATAGATTTTTCCATCCAGTTTGGGCAGAAAAATAATGTCTAACTTTGCTAAAGTTGACATGGTAAAGGGGGTTGACTTACTTATGAGGTTGACTTATGTGCGAGTATAAACTGTACACTGCTGAAAACAATGAGTGTGGGAGGGCCCTGAAAAACATTGTAATAATTAGAACAAACTCGGTGACCACCAGCTTTGTTAGAAAAAGACCTAAGCTAGAGGACATTGGTCTTCTTGTAGACCCTTCAGTTACCCTACTCTAAAAGATCACTGTTCCTACCTATAAATGAGAATTAGGGAGAAAAAATACAGTTGGCTCCAATAATTAATAATTTAATTAACGCTGTAGACAATATGGAAAAATTAAGATAAATGATCTGGAGACCTCAGATAGATCGATACCATATGTTCTGTCAGTATATGGTTTACAAAAGACACAAAGAGAAACAGATGCTTCATATCTTCTCGGATGTCTTCATTATTCTAAGTTATTCCATAAGAAACTAATTACTGTTAAGGTGGTCAGTATTGGCCATAGAATTAACTCAAGAGTTAAAGTCCAGTTGCAATTTACTGAAATTTGCAATGGATTAAATCAGGGAATTGTAGAGACTAGAAGACTTTGAAGAGGGTGGACAGATTAATATTTTGGTACGAGATACAACTCTGGCTCAGGATATACTGATCGCAGTGGAGAAGTTAGATCATCTTGGAATTGACATAACTGTTATGCATGCCTTGGGAACACCTATCAATATGCTTGTGAGGAGGTGGATTCCTTCTTTTTCCTTGATATTTGGGGGGATGCCTATTCAAAAGGGTTTTATAGAATGGACAGAATATTAAGTCCTACCCCTAGTATTGTTACCAAGAACAGGTCTGAAGCTCTGCCCCAGGAACTGGAAGATTGGCTAAAGGTGAGACTCATTAAAGTAGTTAGTAAACAAAATGAACAACAAAAAAACAATGAAAACCGGGAGCTGGGGCAGGAGACATAGATACCATAAATACTATGCACTGGTGCAGAGTTAGTTAATAAATCACCCGATGAAAACCTAAGGGATTGCTTAGTAAAATTTGGTATCATTATACTTTAAGAAGCTTGGAATAGAGACTAGAGAAATATTCCTCAATGGCTTTGTGGTTATACATCTACAAATGTACCTGCAAAATGCGAACATACAGGTGTGGGCAGTTGGGGAACCTAGTTACATTTTTTTAAACAAAAGTAGGAATTTAAACTACTGGACACTTTATTTACACACGGGAACATTATCATCTCAGAAGTCTTTCTTGATACTGAGAAGCCCATCTGCGGGCTTCCCAAGCTGCTGCTGCAGCCCCGGCGCTCTCTGAGCCGGCTGCAGCTAACAGACCGCCTGACTGACACCCAGATAGATTCTGACAGCCCATCTGCAGGCTTTCCAAGCTGCTGCTGTGGCCCCGGCGTTCTCTGAGCCGGCCGCAGCTAACAGTCTGTCCAACTGACCCCAGGACAGATTCAGACAGCCCATCTGCGGGCTTCCCAAGCCGACTGACCCCCGGACAGATTCAGGTACGCACCAGACCTCCAAAACTCGTGGCTTTGAATGCCGCTGTTTTAACTGGATGCCCAGTGGAGGAGCCAGTCACTGATTGGCAGTTTCTGCTCCTCGGCTGAATTTCCAACTCCTGGCGCTTCCTGATATCAGGGAAATCTCTTTCAGTGCTGTGTTCTGGACAGAATTTTTGTAAATGTAATTACTTATGTTATGCACCAATTGGTCTTACTTTACCTGCCAGTTTAGCTAGCCTATTACAAGCCACTAGTCCAGCCTCTCGGTGTTACTTGCTGCTCTGAGACTAGTGCTGGACAAACTGTGTTGTTTAGTATCTGATGTTTGCTGCTTAGACCTAGCTACTGAGTAAGATTGCTGCATTTTTCCATTTCTGCCTCTACTGCCAAACCCCGTCTCCTGTCCTACACTGGTCACTCTGCTAATTATTAATTTCTCCTCCCCACTTGCAATGCTGTCTCTCTAAACAGCTTAATTTCTTCTCTGCCTTACCTACAAACCCTCCTCTTAATACCCCCTCCTGCTGCAGCTGTTGTCCTCCTCAGACATCCTGGCGCCAAAGCACAGAACCCCTCTTTAGCGAGTCCCTCCCTGTTAACTCCTCTTCTATCTCTAAATAATTGCCCTGCATTTGCCACCTCTTTAGCTCGTGCTTTTGTCTTTCCCCATTGCCTGCCCACCACTGAGCTTGCTATTGTACTCTAGCTATATTTAATGCTCTGTCTTTCCCCTCTTGTTCCACAGACAGCCCATCTGCGGGCTTCCCAAGCTGCTTCTGCGGCCCACCCTGCCTCCCCCATCTCCTCACAGTATTACATAGACCCTTGCTCCACCCCTTTCCTCGGCCTGGCAGCTGATTGGTCACTTCACTGCGGCACATTCTTATGGCTATTAGCCTCCCTGTCTTCAATACCTGACTTGACCCACTTTCTTACCACCCCTTTTTAAAGTGATCTCACCCACAGGGTTGCACATTTGCTCTTAAGTTTTTCTCCAGCTAGAAGTATGTGACATTATTCGCTACATCTTGTGTGGTGTTTCTTTTCAGAGCCCTGCTACTCGCCTCGGTCCACAAATTCTTCCATGATAGCTATGGCTGGGAGAATACTGCCCCTGCTGACAGAGCCTTGCTCTCTTTTTACTGGCTCTTCTCACTGCTAGACCTTGCTCTCCTGGCAGTGCTAAACTGACCTCCACACTATCTGACTTTATCTACTCGAACCTACTTGTGTCACAGGTCAAGCAGCATAAAGTGACTCCACTATTACTCACTAGGTATCTCTTATACTTGGCTGCTGACTTTACCTCTAAACGCCTCTGGCAGAACATGCTACTGGTACCACCTCTTTTCCCACGGAAACTGTGCTCCTAGCTTTATCTGGGGACATCGAAACAAACCCTGGTCCCCAGTTACCCACTGCCTCTCCAAACATGGACTGGTTAAATATGAAAGGCCTTCGTATAGCACACTTAAACATTAGAAGCCTTCTCTGTAACTTTACTGAACTTTACTTGTGGCATGGATATCCATATATGAACCTGACATTCTCTGTCTGACTGAAACTTGGCTAAAGCCCTCTACTCCGGACTCTTCCTACTCTCTTCCTGACTATTCTCTATTTCGAGGAGACAGACTATCTGGAAAGAGGGGAGGTGGAGTTGTACTGTTTTTCAAAAACCACCTGAAAATGTCCCTAATGCAACGATCGGTTGCCTCTAACTGCGAGTTTTTACATACCCTGCTTCTACTTGGAACCAAAAAGATTCACTTAATATGTGCCTACAATCCTCCTAAAGCAGGTCAACTAGGATGCTCTGAACTACTTGAATACTCTACCTCTGCAGCTGGCCAAAATTAACTTATTATTTTTGCCGACCTCAACCTAAATTGGCTGGGGGAAAATAAAAGCGCACTGGTATTTCTAGCGCACAGATTTAACATTCACCAGGTAATTGAAGATCCCACCAGGCTGACCCAGTCACCTGCTGCTGGAACATTTACAGACGCGATACTCACAAATCAACCTGATAGAATTACTGCTTCAGGTGTGCTTCCTAATTCTGTAAGTGACCATTCCCCTGTGTTTTGCATATGGGGAACATCGGTGATTCCAGCCCCCTCGCCAAGCTACATCAGCTTCCAGGATTTTTCCACTCTTGATCAAGCAAGCTTTCTACATGGTATCTCTTCTGTAAACTGTATCCCTATTATCCAGTCCCAAGACATTGAATCTGCTCTGTCTCTTTCTTTCTAAATTCTTATCCCTCCAGGACATGCATACACCTCAACGGAATCGACGCGTTGGGGCCAAACGGACTAGGTGGCTGCACAAGGAACGTCTCGCCTCCCTCTGGGCACGTGACAAAAGTTGGAACTACTACAAAACCTTAGGTCAGCAAAGTGAATATGACACTTACAGAAAGCAGCGCAGTATGTGTAAAAAAACAAATCTGGCTTGCTAAAAGCTCATACTGCAAAGGTCTATTGCTGGAAGCTGCTGGGGAACCGAAAAAATTCTGGACACATGTAAAATCCTTCCTGGGCTCAAACCAGTCTCAACACATGAATAATATGGTCCTCAATGGTATGACTCTGATGACCCCACCACCATTGCAAATTCTTTCAACAAATACTTTACTGGTCTCACCAAATACACTGCCTCTTTCACAGCAAATCACATCCTTACGCCCGTTACTCACACAAATGTGCCCATACATCTGCCCTTCTATTTTAAGGCTGTTCCAAATGCTGATATTCTAAAACTACAAAACACAATCTCTGATAGTACTAGTGTAGGCTCCGGCTACCTAGAGCCTAAACTCGTGAAGCTGGCTGCTCCTTTTATTGTGGCCCCATTGGCTGAAATCTTCACACTGTCTCTCTGCCATGGTCATGTTCCGGACATATGGAAATTGCCAAAAGTCACCCCAGTCTTTAAGAAAGGTGACAAGGACATAGCTAATTATAGACCAATAGCAATTCTGTCAGTACTAAACAAAATACTCAAGAAATTAGTGGCTATACAGGTCACTGAGTTCTTCTCTAAATATACCCTCCTATCACCTGCTTAACATGGTTTCCTCAAGGGGCATAGCACCTCTACCGCTTTGACACAATTTACAAATGATGCCCTTACTGCTATGGATCACGGTCTCATGACTGGTGCAGTGTTCACTGACCTCTCAAAGATGTTTGATCTTGTAGATCACCCTCTTCTGCTCAATTGCCTTAGTTTTACTGGTTTCTCGGAGTGAGCCACAAACTGGTTTCAGAGCTACTTAAACAATAGAAGATGTAACCCCTAAGTGGTGCTATCCCAAGGGCTGCTACCCCAGCCTGCTTGGCTAGTAGCAGGTTAAGGGGCCTGAGTTCTGAAACGGGTGCCTCCACCCGGAGGTCAGGGTTGGTAGTGGTCAAGCTAACCTGGGCACAGCCCTCCGGGACACTGTAACCCCCCTCTTTCCCCTCTAGTGGCCTGAACACTGTACAATAATCACTTTCACAATACCCCTGGTACACCACACAAGTACCCACACTGTTTGCACTTACCACCAGGGCTGATTCCTCTGGCCCGACCTTGGGGACCCCCTGTAAAACAAGGTTAAGCACAGCAAATAGCAACAGTACAGCACTTTGAGCACAAGCTGGAACCACAGTCAGATTACATGCAGAAAAAGTTAGATGTGATTTATTCAGGGGAATTGGAACAAGGAAGGGGCAAAATCAGGTTAATTAGCTTAAAGGTTATATCAATCAAGCAGTTATGCATGCGCTTTGAGTCCCCCTACACAGTCCACCTCTGGGTACCCAAGTAGAAAAGAGGTGGGCTAGCCAGGACAGTTGCCCGGGGTTGCAGCTGGTTGGGGCCCTGTGATGGAAAACGCAACATGCAGAGTACACAATATTTGTAATCCGGAGCCAGAGGGCTCAGTTCGTAAAGGAAATGAAACAACAAAACAATCAGATGAAGCTGTTGTTGTAGGGAGCTACCCTGGTATTTACTCACGATACCCAAGACTGGACACAGGCTGGACGAAAATCGAGCCTGCAGGTGGTTGATCTGGAATGCCGGGAGAAGCAGGGCCCACACAAGTCGCAGAGGCGTCGTTCCTGTTCAGGCGTGGAGCAGGGGGCTGATCCCCAGGCAGGTCTCTCTTCGATGGCTTCTCTGTGCAGTGGGTAGTCTGGCTGGTCCAGTCTGGCAAAGCCCAGACCGCATGGAGACAAGTTCAGAAGCAGTCCGTTTTGGGCTGGATACAGCTTCCAGCAAGCAGAACACAGTTCACAAAGTGGGGAACTAACTTACAACCCACTAGCAGCTCATAGCACATTTACATGTACAGGAGTTCTACTGTATCAGGCAACACGCTCCCCAGGCACAATCACAAAGTCTCTGCACACTCCGGGAGCTTAGGGGTAGCTGGAACTCCTGACAGGCCGATCGCATTCAGCGAAAATATTCGGTCTTCTTCAGGTTGAGCCTGGCCCACTTCAGTAGCTTACTTTAGTCACACAAACTTGGATTTAGTCCAAAATAATTCTCTTCTCGCCCTCTCAGGAGCAGCAGGCAGACATGGAGGCTAAACTCTCAGCCTTTTCATAGTTCTCCCATGCGAATCCACCCAGGATTGCTCTCAGAATCACTTCAGCTCCTTCTTGCTCAGCTTCCAGCTTAGTTCTAACTGAAAACTGCAAGCAGCCCGGGACTTCCCCAAGATCCAAAAGCTTTGGTTGGCTGATTTGGCTGTCAGTCAAAGCAAGAGCTCCCCCTTCAGTTGGAAAAAAGGTGCAAAAACTCAAACCACAGTTCCTATAAACTTTGAATTCAGACAGCTCCTGTAGTCTGGCTACATTTTAGGTCCCACCAGAACTGATTGGTCCAATTTGCAGTCCAGGACCAAGATAGTGGAGACAAACAAAACAGTCCTTGCTAAAAAGAAAGCAGGTTAGACAAACTACATTATCATCATCATTCTAAATGGTTTTCAGCAAATAGTTACATCTCTCAACAGAGCTCCGTCTCAGATTACTTGTGCTGCAATCAGGCAGCTGTTAAAGAGACAGTGCACAGAGGCTATACCGGCTCTGGCAGTCACATTTAAACTGCTAAAATGCAGGACACCAGCCTGGCAGTGAGCATTTAGGCAAGCTCAAGGAAGACTTTTTGGGAACCCCCATTTGAAGGGGGGGTTACAAAGACAACAGGTAAAATTTAACTCTGTGGTGTTAGACTCTGCGCCAGTCAATGTTGGTGTTCCTCAAGGCTCCATCTTAGGGCCTCTTCTCATCTCCATTTTTATAAATGAGATATCTTCTAACACCCCTTGGTGCTCAACAATCTTGTCTGCAGATGATCTGGTGCTCTACACTTCCTCTGCAAACATAGAAGAAATAAATAGTCAATTAACGTCTGCATTTCTTATAATGCAAGAATGGATCCACAACAAAAGGCTCGTCCTAAACATA
This sequence comes from Neoceratodus forsteri, assembly GCA_016271365.2. Classification (NCBI taxonomy): domain Eukaryota; kingdom Metazoa; phylum Chordata; order Ceratodontiformes; family Ceratodontidae; genus Neoceratodus; species Neoceratodus forsteri. Next base: position 988,293,366 of record CM057450.1, read on the forward strand.
AGAAACTCAGGGTATGCTCTTCGGATCTGCAACCAAACTTAGAACAAATCGCAACCTTTTCAACTTCTCCTGTGCAAATGGCTCCCCCCTTATGACGTAACCTCATTCAAGTATTTAGGTGTTCTGCTTGATGAAACTCTCAACTTTGAGCAACACATCATCGACACCTGCAAATCGGTAAACTCCAAACTCTGAATAGCTTACAGGACTAGTCGGATGCTTACCCCCCAGCTAGACTGGCTATTTCTATGGGTATCCTGCTTCCATCCCTTGCGTATGGTGCTGTCACCTACATAAATGCTTTGAAAACCACCCTAATTAAGTGGGATACAAAGTGCAATAATATCTGTCGTTATGCCTCGGCTTCCCCAAGTTTGAAGCACCATTGCTTTCTGTATGCAGACCTTAGATGGCCTTCTCCATCTGCCAGTCGACTCCTTGCCCTTGGTACTCTGCTGGACAACATCATCAGAACTAACCTATTTACCTGTCTTGCGGGCATGCTGGTGCCTTTGTCCCCCACCTATGGCGTCCACTCTACTGGACTCTCTCTACTATACACCCCTAGGTGCAAAAACCCTAAAAGGAACCTTAGCTTTCTCCTGCCTGGTCCCAAAATATTGGAATTGCCTACCTCTTGATGTTCGCTCTGCACCTAGTCATATTGCTTTTAAAAAGATGCATCACTCTCTCCTCGTCAAACATGCCCTATGTTCCTGTTTTAAACCCCCATAGGGTGCTTGACATCCCCTTCCTCAGCTCTCAAAATGTTCAATTTTGCTCTGACCCCTTGTTACTGTTATATGTAGCACTTACCATGGATTATGTTAAAACTGTACTGCACTATGATTGTATGCTTATTATGTTTTGTACTGTTGTGTATTTTCCTGCCATTGTCTCTGTCATATTAGCAATACTGTTTACGTCACAGAACATAGTGTAGATTTTTCCTTGTATGGTTAATTACCTCTGAACTATACCTGTTATTTGTTTTGTCTGCCAATTTTGTATTGTAACCTCCCGGGTCATGTCTGAAAATAGTCATATTTTGTGGCTACGACACCTTACCCGGTAAACAAAAAAACTAAATAAATAACAGTAAATGTATACATTCTACCATCTACGTCTATGCACTGTGGTGTCCATTACTGGGGCAAATAAAGCAGTGGCAGAAAAATCTCCTAGAAGAAGTTTGGGTAATATTAAAGGATTTTAATTCGGATATTGGGACCTTCAGTAATCTAGCTGACCCAAAAATGATGTTTCCCCTGGACTTAAGGGAAACAGTGGATCTTAGCACAAATGACAGTGGGTTAAAACTAATTGAATTTTTATGGAGAAGTCTATGGTCATGCTGAGGGAGCAAGGGAAGGTGCCCTTTCCTCATATGGGGCCAATTACTCGGTTAGTTTTAGATTTGGTATTATTCCAGGACAGGACTTAAATAAAAAATGGGAAATTCAAGATTGATATACGAGTAGAGAGAGTGATAATTTTCTTGTAAACGTAATTAAAAACTATGTCCTCAAAGGCAAATGGATAATTTTGCAAAAAAACACTCAAGGAAATTTTAAAATATTAATACAGTAAACAAGTAGAGAATAAAATGTGACAATTTGATAATTGAGACACTGTCAGACATTTTAAAACACAGATGAAGTTTCACAAATGGAGAGGTTACTTAATGAGTGTAGTACAGTGGGCTTATGGATATCTTAAGAACATTTCTGAATTGGGCTGGTCTGCTGTTTTCCTGTTAGTGTATACCCTATATTCTGTTACATTATGACCTCATTTGTTAATATAATTATCAGGCTTTATTGCTTTAGTGCCTGCCCCTTAATTCCTGTGTCCCCGGCAACGACTGCTTTTTTTTTTCGTACTGCTGGCGCATTCTGTGACATCAGTTGCATCATTCTGGGCCACGCAGATAAATAGCATGGAATGGTATAACTGATGACATGGAATGTTTTGGAAATAAGACAAATATATAACTGTAGTTGCCAAGGAGAGGGGAACAGAAAGCAGATTTGAAGGTGCAATTCAGCTGTATAGTTAATTTATTACAAATGGTCCATCCATATCAAAATACATGGCTGACATGGAAAGGAAAACAGGAGGGCATTTAGGAGTATAGCAGTTATTTCATATTACCTTTAATAAGCATTTAAAGTTACCCAAGAGTGATCCCTCTAGAGAGAACTTTCTTGTTTTATAGAAGATTCAAAGGCAGTCTCACTGCCAGAAATTTTGGGATGACATTTTATTACATGTAGAGATGAAAAACAGCAGAAAACTTTCATTGATGGTGGCAAATGGGACAAGAAATTTATTTTCAGAATTCCAGGCTTACATTGACCCTGATACTTTGGTCACACACTATAAAACTATCTTTGATACTCTGTGAGCAGCATATTCAAACAGTTGGCGCTGTGCTAACCATGTTGGAGTCCCGCTAATTGTGTTTTGCACTTGGAAAACAGTATAAGCGTTAAAGTGCCATATTGGAAGGCACAGTTAGTGCAGCTTTAAGCAGTTTGCACGCGAGTGTTAAAGCATGCCAGTTGCCTATACAAGTCACATGTTTGTACCTTGCATACATGGAGCTTTGCATAGTGAAAGGTTTGTGGAGCCATTGACCAGCTGTTGGTGCCACTCTCGTAAATTTAAACAAGCACACAGAACTGCTTGCTCCTCCTGCCAGTAGCACTGATGCCATAATTTACTGTCCCTGCACCACATAATCCCCCGTCTCATGAAATCCCCATGCCCATGATTCAGAAATCCCTGGTAGTCTGCTGGCCTCCCCTTCCTAACCTGATTCCTGTGCTGATCTGTATAAAACATGCCTGGAGTTCCAGTGGCGCCCTCCACTGGCGGCCTTCAAAACCCCTCCTCACACCTCTGCAGCTGGACACTGACTGATTCTTGCGAGTACAGTCCTGTAGAGGTCACTCTATCGATATTGTATTCATGGAAGTACATTGTCGACGGAGTGACTTCTTCAGGTCCTTACTTGCAAGAGTCACTTGGTGGCTGGCCGCAGAGATGTAGAGGAGGGATTGTCAGGGGTAGGAGCCCACTGGCCACCTGCTGTTCCATACAGATGGGCACAAAGATCAGGTATGGGAGGGTGGTCCAACAGACTGTCATGGAGTTTTAAATGAAGGACATGGAGAACGGGTTAGGGAGGGGTCCACTCTAGGCTACAAGGGATTTTATATTCGGATGGGGACTATGGGGAGAGGAGTTACATGGCTCAAAGGTTATGAGTTGACGGCACACAGCCCTGGCTTGTCACGAGATTCCTCCCTTGCCACCGACTGTGGTCCCCTACATCCATGTCCTGGCACAAAAGTAACCCTTAAGTGGAGGGCCCCTCAACTCCCACCAGAAGGAGAGGAAGCCCCTCTCTGACAGGGATGTCCACTGGGGTAACTGTGTTGGTGAGCTGTGAGAGCATGTGTGTGTGTGTGTGTGTGTGTGTCTGTGTCTGTCTGTCTACATGTGTTTTTGGGGAGGGGACCGGAGGATCGTCATGTGGCAAGCTGAGGTGGTGATGTTTTGCCTTTTTCTGGGTCTGTCCTGGGAACACACACCATGGCATGCTTCTGGGGTGGTGCTGACCAGTGTGTAGCCACCAAGACCAGTCAAGGTGCCAGCTCCTCTCCAGTTGGTGCGCTGCTCTGCTCTCCCCTGGGGGGGGGAGTGTTCTCTCTCCCTGCCAGCCTCTGGTCGTGTCATCCCAGGCTCAGGGTACAAACCTGCATTGACAACATACAAGGTGGACGCCCCAGTGCCCCACTACTCCATGCCTTGGAGTCAGCATTGCAGGCCAATTTAATCGTAGTTATAACTCCTGACTTAAAGTCTGGAGATTAAAGAAATCCCTTTTTCAGTTTTGCTTGGGGAATCGCAAAGTGGAGACAGTCTCATGCCTTGGATCTGTGTCATGACTGATGTGATATCAGAATGACTTTCTTTGGTGAGATGTGTAGCTCATAACTTGCATACAAAACAATTTGTTGCTCCATCTCTGATCCTAACAGTTCTTTCTTGTTCTTTTAATCTCAGACTTGTCACTGGGATTAGTAGGGTAGGTAGAGAAAACGTGTGAGTTAACATGCTTCTTGCAGGCTGTCCTGTTGACATTTTCCACATAAATCTGATCCTCCGATATTTTAGCATTAGGTGTTTTGGGCAAATTCCTTTCTGTAATGAGGACAGAGTCCTCCCTCTCAGGCACCCAGTGCAAACCAAGGTCTCCCTTGTTAGATTCCTTAGTTTTTTTCATCTGGATGCTTGGGTCTGGCGCAGAAGCTTGCTGTCTTTAATGACTGCATCTGCTGTACTGCTAGTCAAAGCATACTGTTCCTTTGCATCGGAAACCTGCTGTGGCCTGCCAGCTACAGTTTTCTCAGCTATGTCTATCCATGCCTCCAAGTGGTTACTGTGCTGGTCAAGTTAATCTATTTGTCACTTTGAACAATGTCTTGATCTACAACATTGCCTTGTGCAGTGTGAGCAGAGTAAAATTCTGTCCCTCTGGCTCTCTAGGCCCATCAGATAAAGACAACAAGCTTTGTGACCCAGTGTTGATTTGACCCTGTCTTGTTTACTGTGCTGTTTCCTTTTTAGCTTTAGATATTTGATCTACTGCAAAGTCTCCCTTGGTGTAACAGTATATTTTAATCATTGCTTTAACTTAAATAACAAAATCAGCAGTGGAAATTGATGGTAATAGTGTGAATTCAGTTACGATACCCAGGATCTGAAAAGAAAGGCTGTCTGATGTAACAGTGTGACACTGACCGCACTCTTCCAAAACTGTATAGTGAAAGCCCTTAGCATTCTGTGATTTTGCGGCTGTGGAATTTTCCACAGAACTTGCATCATGTCACAGAAAATCGTGGTAATTTGTCATTCAAATATACAATTCTGTCTGTATTGCCTGGCTGCCCTTTTCTCCCTGTTTATCCCGAAGCCACTCCTCTACGCTCAGCACGTGATATGATCTGTGGCGTCACATCATATTTTAGCCGATAGCAGGTCTGCTAGCACAGAAACAGATTCATGCTGCAGGAACAAATAAATGCTGCTGCAGAAGGCTGGGACCCTATATTGTATATTTGGGGTGGGGGGTGATTTAAATTAAGAGTTACGTTAGGAATTTCTTCTTCCCTGAAAGGGTGATGGAACAGTGGAATGAGTTGATGAAGGTGGTGGAGGTGGGGTCTGCAGATGGGTTCAGGGTCAGGTGAGACAGATACAGAGGGCTTTTAGTACCAAAAGGGTGGGGGGTAAGGGGTGATGAAGTAAAAAAAAATGGAGGGGGGTCGTCTGGGGGGGAATTGACATTAAAGCAATAGTGCAACAAAAAGTTGTAATTTTTGCATCTGTAATTTTAATTTTGTAACGTGCTGCATGATGTCCATTTTAACTTACTCAAAGGACTTCTTTCGGTTCTTTATTATTTTGTGATTAGTTCGCGTGGCATGCTAATTCTCTTCATGCGACTTACCAGGCAGTGCATTAATTCGTGTAAACTAATTACAGTTTTTTCTAGAACTAATTACAAACACTAAAGAACCAAAGGAAACCCTTACAGTAACCTAAAACGGACATTAAGCAGCATGTTACTAAACGTAGATTACAGATGAATCCAAAATTACATCTTTTCATTGCACTGCTGCTTTAAGATCTCGGGGTAACAGCCCTATTCAGCAGTAGGTCAGTGGGGAACAGATAGGAAAACTGGGCAGACTGGATGGACCTTGGGTCGTGTTCTGCCTACATTTTCTGTGTATCTGTGATAGATGCTGTAGAAATCAGGACTGTAGTGCCGTAGAGAACTAGGAGCCCTGTGCATAATGCTTCTCTTAAAGGGACAGCCAGCCTCCTACACTAGTTGCAAATGGCAAAAACTAGCCTGTGGGATTAGCAAACTAAGAGCCCTGTGTGTCGTAAATTTGCATCAGGCTTCTCTTATTTTTTTTGGTTGTATTATATTTTTATTCAGCTTTGTTGTAAGAATCCAGCTGACACAAACATAGCTACATAGGTGAATCCATACAAAAGTCAGGTTCTTATATCCTGTAGTACAAGATGAACTAAGGAAACAACCCCATATTCACGCTCCACATTGGGGGAAGTACAGATCATATAATAAGAAAACAAGGGTTATTATTATCATAGGCATACAGCTCATGGAGTATCACAGAGGAAATTCCTGGCCGACTAGCAATCCAAGCCAGCCAGTGGGCAAGTCAACCGACCCGCATTCCTCTGCAGATAAGTATCCACTCAATTATTTAATAGCCCCAAGTAATACTACTATTGGCCTTTATGGCCTTAGAACTTCTATAAAAACAAAAGTTACTCTCTAATAATTTTCTAGGAACACCATATAAGCCTCAGACATGCAAAAAGAGAATACTCACATACAAGTAAGTGTACCATATCCTGTATCCCTTTCTTATAGTCCAGGTAATCTTTAAATAGTTGAAAAGTCACTGGGGTTTATAGGTCCTTAGCATGAGGGACATATTAATGCCAAAGGCTGAAGTGCCATCAAACAGGCACTCCAGGGAGAACAAATATCCCAACCATTGTTAAACAATAGCAGTCCCTCAGCTAGAAATTAAGACTAGGCTATCCAAAAGTTAGCCCCACAGCAGACCCCCTGCATAGCCCTTAATTCAGGGACCAGTTGTGAAAAATAGCCCCCATGAACGATGATAGGGAATAAATCCCATTTTATCAGTAACCAATGTTAAACAGAGGCTAAATCGCAATGTAGGGAAAAACGGGCACAGTACTTTACAGTTTTATGGGGCTATGATGTTCAGTCCCCATCTTCCTGGCTTTCAGCAACCTCCCTCTCTATAATCGGCAGAATCTTTTCGGCCTCCTCAGGGGATCCAAACATGTAGACCTTGTCTTGCCAGAACAGTCTTAAGTGAGCAGGAAGCACAAGTTGATGCTGCACCTTCAGGCTACGAAGATGACTTCTCACCCCATCATATGCCTTACGTCTTGGCCTGGTTCCATAAGATAAATCAGGGGAATACTGATATTACCTCATCTCCGTATCTCAAGTGGTGCTTTCTTCGGGCCTCCTTTAGCACCCGATCCCGATCCCCAATTCCGGTGCAAACGACAACAAGGGTGCGAGGTAGAGCCCGCTGTGTCACTGCTCTGCGTGGTGAAATTCTGTAGGCCCTCTTGAGTGCCAATGGCTGATCCTCCTCGCCAAGCCCCAGTATCCCAGGCAAAAATGTGCGCACAAATCCCAGCAGGTCATCATCTTCAGCTTCCTCGGGCAATCCCAAGATCTGGAGATTTCGTTCGCGGACCTGATTTTCCACCATTTCTAAGCGGTTACGCAGCCATGTGGTGTCCTTTCCCAGCTTGGTAGAGACATCCATTGGCTTAATTAAGTTGGTATCCAATTTAGCGATTTTTCTGGTCCGCAGTGTCCACCTTAGTCTCTAATGCAGCTAACCGAGTTGTGAGAACATCACATTTCTTGTCCAGCTCTTGAATGGAATGAACAAGTTTAATCAGGGTAGCATTCACAGTGGTTAACATAATCTCCTCAGAGTCTGCCAGATCAGAGGCTCCTGCTGTACTGCTTTTTGTAGGCCCAACATCTCACTTACTTCTCGGGGTGAAGAACTCAGCCGAGCCAGCCGTGTTTCCTTTAGTCTTCCCCATGGATCCTCATGAAGGTTTGGACAGCCCAATAGGGAGATTAAGACCAGGAAAAATATTTAAAATAGGCAACTTTTGAACAAATAGAGTTAGAACTACATGGGGGCTCTTCAGATGTGCTGCGTCCTGTAGCCCCCCCCCCCCCGCATCAGGCTTTTCTTAAAGGGACCAATCAACCTCCTACATTAGTTGCAAATGACAAAAACTGGCCTGTGGGGATAGCATGGGTGTGTGTGTGTGTTACTGCTGGGTAACCTGCTTGCTCCCTCTCAGCACTTTTATCTCCATGATATGCAGGCCCCTGATTACTCCAGCGTGGATTTGAGGGATTGCATGCAAACTCGGGGGCAGCGCATCACGCTTCAGCCATGCCACTGGGCTAGACCACTAGCCATGGCTTCCAACATACAGGCTACTGTCCACTCCAGTCACTGTCCTGGATCCCATAGAACCCACTTAACCTGGAACCCTCCTACAGAAGGGCCTTCAGGAGGTGGGAGCCGTGGCAATGGGGGGTTTGCATACTGGGTAGGCAGGCAATGTGGGGCCTTAGCATGCCTCTGTGATCCTGCTTAGTCGGGAGGATTTTTCTTCTGTTTCTTCCTCCCTCAGTATGCTGGGCTATGAACTCGTGGTGCAGCACACAGTGGGCACCTGTGCCACAAATCCCTCTGTGTCCCCTCTCCCTTAGTTTTTCCCTGTCTGGCTTGCACGATCTGAGCAACCTTAGGAGGCATTCATTCAGCAGGAAGTAGACTGTCTCCCACCCCGAGGAGGTGAGCGTCGTAGGGGATGCTCAGTCCTCCTGCCCCCAATGACCCAGGCTCGTTCCTGAACCCAGATCATCAATGTCACAATCAGTAACCCTACTGCTGTGCCAACATGCCAGCAACAATGTCCGTTAATTACAGTAATGGAAGATATCAGAAGGACTGTCTAACTATTAAACAGGTCATATAAAGGTCACTGGCACAACAAAACAAACAGGGACATCTTTTGCAAGCATGAGCATGTAAAAAGGCAGCTACACTTCCTTTTGTCACTATGTCCCTGATTTTAAATAGTTGCCTCGCTTTGATTTTCTGTTTGTTTGAGGGAAGAGAGCTGCATTCGTAAGTCTGACTGGATACTCTATCAGCAGCTTTTGGTTATTAGTTTGTGCTTACTGTTCCCCAGCCCAGCTCAACCCTGATCATTACATTAAAGAAGTCAAATAAGAGACTTCCAGTTCCGGCATGGGCTGAAGAGGAATACACAGCGTGAGCCCTCTGCTCTTACCACTTTAAATTTAAGCTCTAAACTCTTAAAAATCAAAAAAGAAAACATAAAACTTGTTACAACAAAGAACAAAACAATCGGAATGTTGAACATCAGCAAAAATCATTTTCAAACCTTTGCAGAAATGGCAGAAGAAGACCCACAGTCGGACGACTCTGAAGTCTCCCAGAGGGCTAACATGGGCTCCTTGAGGAAGAAAGCAGCATCCTTAAACAATGGAGGGAAAAAAATCATTATCGGACGGCAATGCGGATACAATCCTAAAAGCGATCGCCGAATTCAGAAATGAAGTCCAGGAAAATATGATCGATCTCCGTTCTGAGATCGGCTCACTACAGAACAAGGTTGCAGAGGCAGACAACCAGATATCCAAGAATGTAGACAGATTAGATAACCTTGAGACTTGCCTGAAAACTTTAGCCACCGAACAGCTTCTGATAGCAGCACGTCAGGAGGATTCTGAAAATCAGGGTAGACGTCGTAACATTCATATCTTTGGAATTCCACAAGAGGAAGAGGGTAATGACATTTTGGCATTTTCAGACCGTCTTTTGCGATTAGTGCTGGACCTCAACCCCAGTTTTCAACTGGACATTGAGCGTGCCCATAGGGCACTCAGCCCCAAATCAACACGCCCAGAAGCTAGGCCCCGCTCATATGTAACCAGACTACTCAGTTTCCAGACTAAAGAATCATTACTCCGTAAGGCCTGGCAAAAGGGCCGAATAATGTTGGGACAACATAGGCTGCTATTTGATACCAACTACGCACCTTATACTCAGAGGCAGAGGAGAGATTATAACCCTCTATTTTCTGCACTGAGAGCACAGAAGATCCGCTTCAGAACTCCATATCCAGCAAAACTGGTGGTGAACCTGCCAACAGGTCAGAAAACATACTCCACAGCTGTGGAGGCAGCTGAAGATCTTTCTACAACGGGAATAATTCCCAACAAAATATTGGATTTAGTGAAGTCTCGTACTGGTCAGAATGCTTCGGTGACTACAGAACTAAAACAAATGGACAACCTATCTTTGCCAGAAATCCTGCAACGAATGAAAACATATCATAATCCCACCCTGGGCATTTGAGGTACTGTTAAGGCTGTGTCTGTATTATCTCTGATACCTTCTTTGGTCGGGTTGCAGTTGGGAGGGGCGTGTGTTGAGGAGAGGGGTGGGCTAAATGGGAAAGGCGCCTCAAGAATAGGCTCTGACAGCCATTATTTTATTTGGACTGGGGCTGGGGAGGAGGGGGGGGGAGTCCTTCCCTTACTACTTCTCTTCAATTCATTTGGCACTGGGCTGTCATTAGGGCCTGATTTATTTCTCCAGATGGTGGGGGCAATACCCAGGCATGGGGAAGCTTGGTCATGAGGCTATTGCCCTCCCTCCAGTTCACGCCTGCCTGACCCTCTTCTTCATGGACCCTCTTTCTTATCCTATAGCCATTTGGTTTTTGGCTTGGGAGTGACCGACTGGAGGGGGGAGGGGAGATTTTTAGACTAGTTCTGGTCGTGATGTGCTCTAGGCCTCAAAGGGAATCTATATGAATAAAAAAATATTTCCAAGTTTATAACCAAGACTAAAAATATAACGTGTGCTGGCATATATACAGCTCACCGCAATGACCTAAAAAGGACTTAATAGCACCTCTTAATGTGCTACATAATATAAGGAGCGAGGCTAGACCAGAGAACCTTCAATGTTGATTTGGAACTGTTGGCTCGTTAAATGTTAAAGGACACTACAGAACGAGGTGTCGTGTGTGACTCGGGGGGATAACACCCCAGATACCTTAAATATCTGATGTTCATTTTAACGGCCTGCCCCTTATTGGAGTATTGAACTTTGACACTTCTCTGAGACTTTAGTGTGGGATGGATTATTTTAACTTCCTTTTTAGGTTACACTTTGCTTTCGGACTGAGGGAATTGGGGGGGTGTAATTTCTTTTGCACTGAGAGGCCATGATTCCAGATAAAATATAAGATATGAGTGATAAATTAAAGGTGGCTCCAGATCGACCATGGGAGGGGGGGCTCAGGCCTGAACAACTAGTCTGTCACGAGGAGGGTATTCACCCAGGATAATTATTTTCCCAGGGTCATGAAGTATATTTTAGATAACTGAAGCCTTTTGAAAACGAATGAAAACAAATTAGTAAATAAGATAATAATATCTCACTTTTCGACCAAATTTACAGGGAAGGGTGGAGAAGCCCATATATGGAATAAACCCCTATTTCTATGTGGGACCATTTTAAGGGTGAGCACAAAATATTGCTCCCCACTCTGGGGGTTCTTCTTTTGGTCTTATGGACCGAGACCCAGACTAGTAACTTGATGTCCCCGTTCTCCCCTCCAATCCCCATGGGGACCCAGGATGGGAAATACTCGAGTGTGCTTACAAAAAGCACCTCCCTTGTAGGAGTCAAGGTGTATATAAGTTACTACAGGGATCATAAGGTGTATGTTAGTGAGAGTGTTCATATCACTATATGCCTGAGACCCTAGTTCTTTTTTACTTTTATAAATGTTGTTTAGTTAAAGTTGATTCGGGAATAAGGGTGTGGGGGGGGGGAGGGAAGGAAAAGGATATACAACTTAATTCAACAAAATGATGAAGGGGAAGGAATTAAAATTTTTTATAGGTTTAAGGTTTAGAGTTGCTGGAGAAGTGGAAAATAATACTACACACACAGTGAAGTTTAAAATTGCTTTATTGAATTTACAGTTAACAGTACATGAAGTTAGTGCTCTTCTTTCCTCCTTTTCCCACCCCTCTTCCAGGTGGAGAGTGATCAGGGTATGTATGGCTTCAGTGGACCTGGAAGCGAAAAGAAAGAACAAACAAAATTATAAAATAAACAATGGCTTCTAATCCTATACAGATATACTCGCAAAATATAAATGGTCTTCATGACCCGATAAAAAGATACCAGGTCATGCAACAGCTAAAAAAATAAAAGGCAAGTCTTTACCTCCTACAAGAAACACACCTCAGACCTAGAACATCAAAAACTGACATGGGGAAAACGATATAGAGTGTATGCCTCATCCTACCCTCGTGGTAGGAAAAGGGCAGTGGCTATATTGATCCCTTCTGAAACACCCTTAGAAATGACTGGGTCCTATATCGATAGGCAAGGCCAATATATTATACTACAGGGCCTTCTATATGGTCAACAGGTCACTATAGGTAATACTTACTTCCCTCCCCAGACCAATATAAAAGAACTAAGAAAATTTATCTCCCTCCTTCTCAACTACTTGCAGGGACAACTCATTTTGGATGGAGATTCTAATATGACCCTTACTCTGCAACTATATTGCTCCCACCCACACAAACATAGGTCCAATAAAACAGCTCAACAGTTCAGACATATTCTGGACCATTTGGGAATAGTAGACATCTGGGGCCGAATGTTCCAGTCCTCCCCAGGATATACATACCATTCTCCTAGATTTCACTCTTATTCACGACTGGACTATTTCTTCACTACATGTGAACATTATTCAGAAATACAGGATATTACTATGGGCCTGAAACTGATCTCGGATCACCACCCTCTAATTTTAAAATAGACATGGGAAGAGCTCCAAGGATAACACTGTGGAGGATGAATCCTTTATTACCGCAGGATAAAGAATTTCAAGAAATGATAAAAAAAGAATCCCCCAATTTCTGAAAGAAAATGTCCTTTCAGCACCCACAGAAGCCATTCAATGGGACTCATTAAAAGCCATCATTAGAGGGGAAATAATAGCTTATACAGAAAAAAAAAAAAAGAAGGAAAGAGAGGCGAAATATAAGCAACTCTCTGAAGAACTATTAAACTATCACTTGCTATATAGAGATGGGGACCGAGAACTCCAAAGAAAAATCAGGGAAACTAAAAGTGCTTTACAAAAAATTGTCGACAATAAAATTCAACAGAAATTGATATACTTACGACATTCTGCATATGGGGGGGGGGGTCCTCATGGAACTAGGAAATTGGCTTACAGATTGCAGACTAGGAAATCTGCCTCCACAATCTTAAAAATTAGAACTATATCCACTGGACAAATAGAACATGCGTAATCCCATATCAAATGAACATTCTCAGAGTTTTTTTCAGGTCTATACAAAGAAGAACCAGAGGCCTCTGGAGAGGACAGGACCTCGTTTTTTGCACATCTAAAATTGCCCTCACTAGATGAGGCACAAGTTAATTCCTTAAAGGCACAGATCTCTCAAAAGGAGATCCTAGAAGCTATCAAAAACCTTAAAACTGCCCGTTGCCCAGGCCCTGATGGGTTTATTTCAGAGTGGTATCATAAATTCTTGATGACTCTCCTCCCATCCTTACACACTCTATACCAGAAGATTGCTAATAGAGACTCACCAGCCCCACCACGATGGAATTATGCTACCCTAGTCCCAATCCTGAAACCAGGTAAAGAGCCAACAAACCCCACTTCATACCTTCCGATTTCAATATTAAATCTAGATTACAAAATATTTACCATCATTTGGGCTAAAAGAATGGAAAAACTGCTCCCTCTCATTATCAACCCGGACCAATCGGGCTTCATCGTTGGACATATGTCGTTAGATAATCAAAAAATTTTGATTTTATAAGAATATGTTAGGAAAAAAAGGTATCTATCCCTTCTGCCTTTATTAGCCTTGACGCAGAGAAGGCATTCAGTAGGGTTTTATGCCCCTTTCTTTGGAACGTCATGTGAACTATTCAATTGCCGGACTCTTTTATAGCCTGCATACAAAACTTGTATTCCTCTCCCAGAGCTTATATTGGGGTAAATGGAGTCATTTCAACTCCATTTCAGGTGAGTCGAGGAACTCAGCAGGGTTGCCCCCTTTCCCCTGCCTTATTTGCACTTTATATAGAACCTTTGGCCCAGGCATTCAGAGAGACCAGGGAGATCGAGGGTATACCTGTAGCTCAGCATGAGTAAAAAAATTAGCTTATTCGCTGATGATGTTATGTTGTCATTGATTTCACTGGGAACTTCAATCCCCTCAGCGTGAAATATTATAAAGAAATTCAAAGCATTGGCGGGATTTACATTAAATGACTCAAAAACGGAAATATTAATATATAATTTCACTCCACCACCAGCCCTAAAATGAACATACTCCTTCAAATGGTTAGCTACAAAAATAAAATATTTAGGTATTTGTTTACCTCTTAACCTGGAGGTAATAGAATTGGTAAATCATGAACCTTTAACTCTCAATATTCAATCAGATCTCACCAAATGGACATCTATGATTTTCTTTCTCCACCAGAGCATAACCACAATAAAAATGAACATTTTACCGCGTCTCCTCTATCTTATTCAGAATCTTCCCGGCTTTCCATCTTTTTATCTCAAATCTTGGGACCAATTGATATCCACTTTTATATGAGGATAGGGTCGCCCAAGAATTAAGCTATCCATTCTGAAACTCTCTTTGGCCCAAGGCGGGGTGGCACTGCCAGACCTTACTGTATATGCTGAAGCCGCATTTCTGTGAATCATTCTTATGTGGTTAGCAAAAGATTACCAGACACCCTGGAAAACCTTGGAATTTCATATTAATGATCTTTTTGATATACATAAAATACTTTTATCTTCGGAGGGTCGTTCATTTTCTTCTAATGTTTTTACTAAAACAACAGCCTACACATACCAAACATGGAAGAAACTGAGAAAAACAAAAGTTGTACGTCTTGCCTATGAAAACTGTAAACTAATTATGGAGGAAGAGGCATTTCTTCCAAATACCACTGACCTTGCCTTCAAAAGATGGAGGCGGCTTGGTCTTTCACATTTTTATCAATTATTATCTCCTCAGGATATCAGTCCCTTTAACCTTATAAAATCCCGATTTGATTTACGCCAATCAGACCAATTTCGCTATTTCCAGGTGCGTAATCATATTCTAAGAAACCCGTACATCCAACCCATTAACTGGGCTATTAAAATTATTTGATGAGGCAATATGGGGAGGGGGGGTCTGGAGAGTCATCTCATTGGAAACATCTACCAGGCTTTGAGGGATGAATCGGCAACAAATACAAACTCCACTTTGTACGAGTGGAATAAGGATCTTGACCTAGAGGTTTCCAGGGAGGCCTGGTCGGAGGCAACAATCCATGCAGTTAAAATAACTTCTTCTCCAACATGGCGCGATTTTGCCTGGAAATGCCGTATGAGATATTTCTGCTCACCAGCGGTTCTCAGACACTACCTCCCACGGGGCTCTCGGGGACTTGGGCACCCACGTCCTTTACGCTCCATTTTGGCATTGGGACACTCAGAAATTTCGTCAGCAAGTCCCCGAGACCCTCAAACAAAATGCCCCTGGAGTCCCTTGCCTGCTGCTTTAACAAACGGCATGCTTAGAAATCGCCATTGCAGGTAGCTGTGTATGCAGTGTTCAGAGAAGCGGCATGGAGCTCAGTGATTCATCCAGCTGAAATCGGAGCTGAGAGCAGAAGAGAGGGAGCATGAAGTATGCAAATAACATACTTCAGGGCCCCCTATCTTCTGCTCTCGGCTTCAATTTTAGCTGGAGGAATGTCACTGAGCTCCGTGCCACTTATCTCAACACTGCATACAGAGCTGCCTACAACGGTGATTTGTGAGCATGCCGTTTCTTAAAGCCTGACTACTACTGCGGTTCCAAAGACTGTAGCTCAAGATTTTCACATTTTGGCTAAAGGTTTAATAAGAGGCTAAAAGGTTCAGGGGGATAGCTAAAATGCTCCAAGGCTTTAGATCTCCAGTTAAACAATGCAAGTTGATTAGGGTGGAAGAGAATGATGATTTTGGCCCATAACTTTTCCGGGGCAGGTTGGGTATTTCATTCATGACACGATGTAGAGAGTCGTAAAAAAGACCAGCGTGATTGATGACATTTTGATGGAAGTTGCAGTCTGATTCCTAGTATCTGACTAGGCGGGTTGTAAACTGTTCCTGCAGTACTAGAGGGTTGTAAAAGGCTTGATGATCCAGTTAATGGTCATGGGAAGGGGGGTCTCTGATCTGACATCTGTGATCCGGCAGCACTGCCATAGTTATGGCCAGCCTCTCATCCAAGAATACTGGTGCCCTTGCAGTTTGTCACCAATGAGTAATGCCGTATTCCTCATGGAAAATCAAGCCAGAGCCCCATACCTGTGACTGAGAGCTCACATGGTGTTTGAGGAAAGGACTTCTACTCCTAAAAGCTAAGTTGTGGTTACCAGACTAACACTTGTGTCTAAAGTGCAATTTGTGCCGCTTTCAAGCAAGTGGGTGTTTGGAGTTTGGCATATGACAAAGTGCTTTACAAAGACTAAGTGTGATACTTGTAGTAGAGGGGATGTATGTGGATGTTTGCAGTCATAAGCACTTGATATCTACACAGAGCTCAGTGATTCATCCAGCTGAAATCGAAGCCGAGAGCAGAAGAGAGGGGGCATAAAGTATGCAAATGATGTAATTCAGGGCCCCTCGTCTTCTGCCCTCTGCTCCAATTTCAGCTGGAGGAATTTCATTGAGCTCTGTGCCACTTATCTCAACACTGCATACAGAGCTGCCTGCAACGGCGATTTCTGAGCATGCCGTTTCTTAAAGCCACAGTCATGGGAAATCAGTCTGTGCACTGTGGAATGTAGTAAATTCAGCATTACTAGGAACTGAATTCTGAAGGAATTAATGCTTTGTCAACTGCACTTTGAGATCAATGAAGAAGTTTAAAAAACAGGTAATGGGGATTGGGGGGGCATAACTCTCAACTGTCCCTGATTTTACCTCGAAATTTGCCTCTGTCCCTCCTAAAATTTGTGTTTTGTGACTGTACAGTGGGGACTGTAAGCACAAAAAAAGTCAGATATTAAAATTACAGACTTGTTCTTCAGAAAATGCATTTTCACTACTCTCATATCAGCTCTGAGTGGATACCAGTTTTTAAGATGTATCCCTGATTTCTTTTTGTCTTATCCCTGATTTGTGAGGCAAGAGGCTGAGAGGTATTGTGGGGGGGGAGTATATTGTCTCCCTCAGTCCTACCCCTACATCTTCATACTGTACCTCTCGGCCTCCTGCATCATAAATCGGGTACAGGGCTGAAACAAATCAGGGACAAAGGACCAAATTAAGAGACAGATCTTAAAACAAGGAGACAGCTACTCATGAAACTGGTAGAATAAGGGGCATAGTGTACAGTGCATTTTCTGAAAAACAAGTCTGTAATTCTAATACTTGACTATATTTTGTGCTTACAGTCTCCACCAATCAGTCATGGAAACACGAAGTTTAGGAGCGACAGAGAAAAATATTGCTGCAAAATCGGGGACATCCTGAGAGGTATGGCCACAGGACACTGCTGTTAGACGTATTGTATTAATTTTAATGGGAGCCCCCAAAAATTTCAAGGGGACTCCCAGATTTTAACTGAGGACACCCATTTTTTTTTTTCTAGAAAGTCCAGGACCCCAAAACAAAAAATCCTACCAAGAGCCCTGCTCCCAGAGAGGTATGGCCAGTGTTAGCTTAACTGTTGCTGTTTTAGAACTGCTGTTTCAAGGACTAGACTAGGCAATTATAGTAGATATTGTTTAAACAGGGTAATGACTATAATACAAGGAGTATTTATTTTATTTATTTTTTATTTAGTTTTTAAGCGGGTAGGTGCACTAGCCATAAAATGACTATTTTCAGGCACGACCCGGGAGAGTACAACAAAAAGAGAACAGTTGAACAACAGCAACATGGGTACAGTAATACAAATAGAGGAACAGTACAGCAGTGCTACAAAAATACAATGGGTAGAAACAACAAAAAATAATGGTAAGCATTATACAGATAATGGCAGTAAGATATATAATAAGCGCGGAAACCATGGACCCGACCTGTGGAGTGAAAAGGTTAATAAGATAGTAAGGTTATATAGAGAAAAATGTGAGGAATGTTCAAACATAACAAGAAAGACTGACAGAAGGAAGGTCGGGGTGGTGTCAGCAACAAGGTTCGAGAAGGAAGAGAGCTAGTAGTCATTTACAAAGAGAAGGAAAAATATGGGGAGGGGAAGAGGAGACCGTCTTGGAGCTGGATTAGAGCAGGGGTGACATTACTGATAAGTCTCAGGAGCTTCAGGTTGGGTCAAAGCATGTACAAGCATCAGCTAAGGATAGATAACGACGATATTCACTTTTAAATCCATAGTGAGACTGAGACAGCCGGAGGTTGAGTGGAAGAGCATTCCATAACCTGGGAGCAGAGAATTGGAAGGCCCCTGCACCTTTAGCCGTCCGACATCTCGGAACATAGAGCAAGGATTTGTCAGTTGATCGCAGGCCATGGGAGGATGGTTGAGGGACCAGCAACGCCACCAGCTGGGATGTTTTTTTTTTTTCTCCCGGATGATCGAATCCGTTAGTGATCCAAGATAGTATTGTCTACTGGCAGAGGGTGAGAGCCAGTTCAGATCCTTATAAAGAAGGCAGTGATGTTTGAGTCGAGGGGACGAAGAGGCAAATCGACATATATTGTTATAAGTTACGTCCCATTTTAGTAGGGAGGTTTTATGGGCAGAGGTAAGAATAGAGGCACCATAAGTAAGGGTTGGGAACAGAATACCTCGGGCAATTGCTAATTTGGCCGAGGGTGTAAGCATGTAGCTGGTTTTGTAAGCTACTCCCAGTTTTGAGTTTACAGCTTTGCATGAGGACTAAATGTGAAGATTAAAATCCAGGGACTGGTCCAGCAGGATCCCAAGGTACTTGAAGGAAGTAACATTTTCAAGTGGAAATCCTCCTGGGTGAAGAACTTCCAGCAAACTAGAACAGGCCTTAATCTTTGGTGCAGAACCTAGGAACATGGCTTTCATTTTCTTTTCATTTAGTACAAGCTTACGGTCTAGTAGCCAGTCTAAGACCTTATTACAGTCTGAAGTAAGTGATGTGTTTATGCAGGCAATACTAGAAGAACTAGTATAGATGATCTGGTCATCAGCATAGAGAATAGCTGAGCAGGATTCCAGGACCTCAGCTGCATTGTTGATAAAAATTGAGAACAGAAGGGGCCCAAAGATAGAGCCCTGGGGGACCCCAAGGTTGATAGTAGACATGTTGGACAGGAAGGAGTTAAATTTGACAGCCTGTGACCTGTTTGACAGGTAGTTACAGAACCAGTCCACAACAGGGGTAGAGAAATGGAATTTATGGAGAGTGGAGAGAAGCAGGGGATGGTCTACAAGGTCGAAAGCCTTAGTGAGGTCAATGAAGATGGCACCTGTGAGTTTTCCATAATCCATGTTGGACAGAATATCAGTAGTTAGTTGAAGAAGAGCCGTGGTGGTGCTATGACCTTTTCTGAAACCATGCTGGGTGTCTGAGAGGAGATTGTAGCGTGTAAGGTAGTCAGTGGTCTGTGGTGCAACTATTTTCTCTAGGATCTTGCTAAGGACAGAGAGAATTGCTATAGGTCTATAATTGCCATGTCTTTTGGGTCACCTTTTTTTAAAGACAGGCGTTACTCTTGCAGATTTCCATAGGTCCAGCACAGTGCTATGGATAAGGGATAAAGTGTAGATTCTGGCAATCGGAGAGGCAATGAGTGGAGCAGCCAGCTTAAGAAGAGGAGGTTCCAGTGAGTCAGAACCAGAGCTGATATTAGCAGATATGGATCTCAGTAATTTCAGAACTTCCGCTCTTGATATAGCCTTGAAATAGAATGGTGACGCTGGAGGAGCATCATACGATAGGGCAGTATGGTTGTCTGATGGTAGTGTGGTAGATAGATTGGGCGATCCACTAGGTTGTAAAGCCAAGGTATAGCGACAGATCAGAGAAAGATTGTTAAAACTGTTTGAGATGGTCCTAGGGTCATTACAATGTGCTCCATTTATGATCATTTCATCAGGAGTTACCGACTATGCAGGTACCCAGAAATGTTTTGACATGGACTCAGAATTTCCTTGGGTCGCAGGCAGAGCTTCGTAGAAGGACCTTGCAGTATTTGCTTTTAGCAGCTCTAACTTGTCTCTTACATCTGTTCCTTCGTTCACGATAGACAATAAGATCTGACTGTAGGCCAGTTTGTTTGTAGTGGATCCAGAACTTGTCCCACTGGCGCAGATTAGCAAGGAGATCTTTATGCAGCCACCTCGTCTGTTTTCCTCTGACCCTCCTAGTAGTCTTGGGGGCATGTTTATATTGAATGGTAAGAAATTCATTTATGAATATCTGTAGAGCAACCTCCACATCCTTTGTTTGATAGATACCTGCCCAGTTGATATTGGAGACATCATAGAGAAATACATCCTAGTCAATATGAGCTAGATTTGTAAACATGATTAGTCTTGATGGAGGCGCAACCATAGATAGGATACAGAAAGTGGGTGAGTGGTCTGTTAGTGCATCTGCAAGGATTCCTGCTTTCAACACGTTCCATACGGTTAACCATCACACAGTCTAGGAGTGTACCCATTTGATGGGATGATGTGGCTCTAGTTGCTTCAGAGATCAACTGGTGAAAATTATAACTAAGCATGAGTGATTGCAAGGATATTTGAGCTGACCCTAACCAATTGAGGTTAAGATCACCTAGGATGAGAACCTCATTATGATTTACAGTCTGGGAGGTGACGTCAAGGAGTTCTTGAAGACTTACTATTCCCCCAGCAGGGGGATTATAGGCACAGATAATTTGAAGCTTCTTTTCCCCCCAATACAATGAATTAGCACACTGCGGGAGAGGCAGATGCCGGGACAATAGAGATGTTAAGGTGGTTTTTGTAAAATAGGGCAACTCCACCTCCACGCTTGGATGAGGATCTATCCCGCTGGAACAGGGAATAGTTAGGCAAGGAGCATACGTCATCAGGTATACCGGGTTTTAGCCAAGTTTCTGTGAGACAGAGTACATCAGGATTGTAGAGTTTCACCCAGGCCTCAAGTTCCGCATGGTGACAGGTAAGACTTCTGATATTGATATGGACAGTTAATAATCCTTTCTTGGACATGCCAGATAACTCATTTGGGGAAAAGAAACAGGTAGGTGAACCTGGATTTAGTTTGACGTCCCCAGATAGCAGAATAATGATCATGGCTAGGAACCAAAGCCTTGCACAGTGGCAGGTTAGGGTGAAAGCACACCTCCAAGGCAGCTTCCTCCTGGCATGTAGAGGGTAATAGATGCTGCCTCTAATAAGGAGGATAGGGTTAGGTTGAAGATCAGGCTTTGTCTCTGCAATCAAGTTAGAGAACCTATAGTTGCGGTAAGCCTCTGAGGAGTCTTTTGCTATTTGGTTACATGGGAGAGCCCATGTGGCAGTGTCCAGGCTGAGTAAAAGGACAAATGACAAGAGTGCCCATAGCAGACTATACTTCGCCATAGTGTTACTATTTGACTTGGGTAGGAAGGCTAGTGGTATGCTGAGACAGAGGATTAGCTCTTAGGGATAAAGAGATAGTGTGTGTAAAATTAAGACTGCCAAGGGTGACCGTATTACACTGTTTTAACCCTTGCCCGAAATTAGAGATAGAGCAAAAACAACAAAGTGTTTCCTGCTAGCATAGCAATTATTTAGAAGAAGTGGATCAGAGAAGCAGAAAGTAAAACCCCCCAAAGGTTAATTAGGAAAGCAGACCAACCAGAGGCTCTACTTGTGGTAAAGATTACAGTGAGGAAATGAAGACTTATTCAAGATATGTTAGAAGGCACCCCTAGTGGCGGAATTTTATAAGGAACCAATGGGAGACTAGACAGATAGCAGTAATGTTCGACAAAAGTCAATGCAAAGCAGAGGGCGCCGAAGCCGGGAAACTGATAATTGGACAGAGAAAAGGCAATGCCAAACAGTGGCCGAGCAGAGAGCAGCAGTCCAATTAGAGGAGGGTGGCAGCAGATGGCCCCCTATCAAACCCGCACAGTGCTACCCCAGAGCAGCCCGAACACTTAACCGGATTTGAAGGTGTCCTGTTCGTCAGGAGGATGGAGGTATGGGCAACTGGAAGGATTAGCCGTGCCACTCACTGGGAGCATGATCAGGCGCAGTGGATCTATTTTAAGATATAAAATGTAGGTTAAGCTAGGATGTTATTAGCTAGGGCAGGGGGTACCAAGGCAACTTGAAAATTACTCTGGGTAACAAGGGAGGAAGCCCAGGTATGGAACTGCACAGTAGATAGCAGAGCAGGCGCTAAGCAAAGCTGATAGGCAAGCAGATGGTGAAAATAGGAAGATGTCTTTAAAGGAAGACAGGACAAGTGTTAGGCCTAATAGCTGCACTCTGTATCTTTGAGGAGTTGCAATATTAGTGAGAGGGGAGGATCAACATTGCTAGGGGTGGTGCCGAGGGGAGAGGGAGAGTATTTAATAAAGGCTGGAGGTGGGGGATGGCAGGGTGGGCGCAAAAATTCAAGCAGCAAGGAGACAGAAGGACAGAAAGTGAAAGAGAAATTGAATTATTTGCAGGGCAAAGCTTACAACTGTGACCCAAATGGAATCTCGTCTAAACAGAAAAAACTGTATCACTTTAAACGTAGTTTCTGATCCAGGGTAGCTTACCACTGGACCTTAAAACAAAGAGAGCTGTAATATTTTACAATCTACAAACCTGCAGCCTAAATGAACTTGCACTTCAAACTACCCTTGGAGTGCAAGATTGCTGTTAACAGGCTTAGGTTCGTGTTTAAATTAGGATTTACAAGACAATTTGGAGAGACTTAACAAGTACCACAATCAGAATATAACATTAGCTTAAGGTCCAGAGGAAACAGCAGTAGCAAAGAATTAAAGAACTGCAGCAGGCAGAGTCGATGGTTCTGGATAGTCCAGTTTCTGTAGCGTACCTTCGGTCTGGTGATCGGTGGGCAGTACAGCGAGGAAGGCAGCCAGCGGACAGAAGTGGTCTGCCTGGCTGCTTGCAGCAGCAGAGGCACCTGTGTCAAGGGTGAAGCTTCAGTCTGGTGATTGGCGGGCAGTACAGCGAGGAAGGCAGCCGGCGGACAGAAGGGGTCCGCCCGGCTGCTTGCAGCAGCAGAGGCACCCGTCTCAAGGGTGAAGCTTCAGTCTGGTGATCAGCGGGCAGTACAGCGAGGAAGGCAGCTGGTGGACAGAAGGGTTCTGCCTGGCTGCTTGCAGCAGCAAAGGCACCCATGTTAAGGGTGAAGCTTCGGTCTGGTGATCGTCGGGCAGTACAGCAAGGAAGGCAGCCAGCGGACAGAAGGATTCCGCCCGGCTGCTTGCAGCAGAAAGGCACCTATCAGTGTCAAGGGTGAAGCCTCGGTCTGGTGATCGGCGGGCAGTACAGCGAGGAAGGCAGCCGGCAGACAGAAGGGGTCCACCTGGCTGCTTGCAGCAGCAGAGGCACCCGTGTCAAGGGTGAATGTACTGTAATGGATTTTATCCACATTTGTTCCTATAACTGAAGCAATGTGATAAATTAGTCAAGATATCAAATTTTAAATGTGTGTGTGTGTGTGTGTGTAAAAAAAAGACAGCAGGTGGCTTTGCTGGCTCCCAACCATGATGGCCAGTCTTCAGCTGCTAACAAGTGATGAGAATGAAGCTCCAAAGAGTAGAAAGAAACCATGAAAATTAAGTTAGATTCTTGATGGGTAGATAGGTCAAACTCTTAAGAGATGTCAAAAACAAACTTCAGACTAAATATATTTCTACCATATGATACTCATTTTCGGGGGGGGGGGGGGCTGCTCCAGGTTGAGAAGGATCCCAGATAATTGTTAGGGTTTCCTCCTGTGGGAACACTTGACAGGACTCGGTCTTGGTTGTTTTTTTGTTTTTAAACTTTTTATTTATAGCATTTCATACATATGCATAAAACATATCATTTCTGAACAGGTATAACATACATTGTAGGATCATTATACATTACTAAGGATGAAAGAATATTATTTCCTAGCTTTGTAATAAAGTAAAAAGATATAATGCAGCCAATGCCCCTATTGAAAATCCAGGGCTAATAATTAACAGTTATTTCTGTAACCTACCTAATACAGGTCCTTTTTAGAAATCTAACATTTTGTGAAAGAAACATCCCTCTTTCCGGAGCTCATAAAGCCCCATCTAAGCTAAATTGGTGCTATAGCATTCCAACCCAGGCCTTTGAGAGACTTATCTAAGTATAAGGTTTTCCCTCATGTTCAACAGACACACCAATGCCATATAGGCCTAGAGTCCAGCTCTTGTCCGCATCATCGTACAATCCCATGAGGAGGCTCTTATAAAAAACCTAGATCTCTCAAAAAATCTTAGCCTATAAGGAAACACAATAGTTGGAGAAAATAGATTGCACCCAAACATTGTTACCCCAGTATTATAACCAAATAATATTCTCTCTTTTGATCTCCAAACAACAGATAGAGGAGTCAAGAGAAAATATCAAACCTGGCACCAGCATGGGACACCTGAAAAGAAACGGAACATATCACTTGCAGATATAGTTATCCAAACCTAACAAATTTGATATCAGGCAACATAATCAATTAGGGAGAAGTCCATTAAATGCAACATTAGAGTCTTATGCTGTTAAGTAAATTTTTCCCCAGAAAAGAACAAACGTTCCCCTGATCGTACATAGTCATCACTATGCAAGCAATTCAGTTTAGTGTCCCAAAAAAGTGGTAAATTTCAAACCGGTTTGTCAAAAAAGTTCAGGAGTGTGACAGATATATCACTCAGTCCTCATCAGACTCTTCCTCCTCACGATCTGGTCGTCCTGAGCCCATTTTGCGGCAATCTTCTCTACGCAGATTTCTGCCTCCTTTGGATCCATAAATGGGCACTGTTTGCGGCCCTTACATAACGGTAGGAAAGCCATTGAGAATGTTATACCCAGGTCTCTGGTCTGTGTTACCCGTCAAATGTTCTGCGTCTTGTTCTGAAGTGGCGTCAGAGGTCCGGGTTGAAGAGCACACGAGCTTTATCCAGAAAGACTGAGCCCCTGTTTCGGGTAGCTCCCAATATGAGGTCTTGCTCCACCGGAGAGGTGAGAGTTACCAGGACAGTATGGGGATTATCTGCATTTGTGGTAGGCCTTCTAGGTGAGATCAGGTAGGCTTTAGTAATTTTAAAATCTGTACTCCCAGTCAGTTCAGTAAGCCACCGCCCAAGGTATTGTAGACGACTTTCTCCTTCTGTCCCTTCAGGGAGACCCAGAATCCGAACATTTGCTACCCGCATGGTATTTTCCAGCTGTTCCACGTGGCTCCGAAGTGTGGCCTGCTCCTTAAGCGAGGAGTGGCTAGGGCTTTCCCTGCTGTCACCTCTGTGCTTTTAGTGATCTCCCCCATCGCATCCAGTCGGGTCTCCACAGCAAGAAAACGTTGTGAGAATGAGAAGATATTTAGTTTTTGGTCAATTTGCTGCACAGTTTTTGTATGTGTATTAACAGATTGCTGCAGTGAGGTTAGGTAAACTGCATTGGGTTCCGAACTCGTAGAGGGGAGAGAGACGTCCACATGGTCTGGCGGTTTGGCGGCTGGAGTGCGTGTTTGAAAGAAATCTTGCTTAGTTGGTTTAGTTCGACCCATTTCAAAGTAAGTTTTATATCCAAAGGTGCAGCGGTTGATTCTCTGAACAGTGAGATGATTTTCCAGCTAATTTAAGGAGAGAATTAGGTTATTTTATAGCATTAATAAGACTTTTGTCGGAAGCTCCAGAAATATGCTGCTGCTGGCTGGGCTGCTAGCTTCGCCCCCTTCTCAATCTTGTTTTTATCTTCCAATTTCTGGGTTTTCACCCCTATCATACCTTGTATCCCTTCCCCTACTGTTACCCGAAACCTTCTGCTACCCAGATGGGCCATCCCTGCCACTGCCTACAGCCTTGGTGACTTAGTTTTTGAGGTTTCCCCTTCCTAGCGAGTCTAGAGGAGAACAGCTCCAGTCAGAGTTCCAGGAAGTAGAGGTGAATTGTCCACATTGCAAGTTGGGGGGGTAGGGTGGAAGGGTTGAGAGGAGGTTGAGAGGCTGTAACTGCTGTGACTACCCTCCCCCAGTCACAGGACAGTCGTGCATTGGACATTTCGTCAGAGGTGTTGCACATCCTGTCCAACTACACTCATCCCCCTGACAGCCTTCCTGGGATCCCAGACTCGGATCTCCTGTACCTAAGCACAATGAGCCCTCTGGTTACCTGATATGGCTCATTCATAAGGGCAGTGCTGTGATCTCAGACCAGTAAAATAAACCACTAGTTAAACATTTCAGATCACTGAAATTCTGATCGGTGTCGGTTGTGAAGACACTAGGTTTGCATACACTAGTTGCATATTTTGTTTTGCTTATCTAGTCAGGATCTCCCAAATGCATTTTAACACTTTTGAGATGGAGTTCACTGTCGTAAATGCCACATATACTTACTTGTCTTTAGTTTAGACATTAAAAACAGTATGTGCGGCTGGCCAGGTGGTGCAGAGGGCTGAGGCGCTGTACGCCTTACCTCTTACCATGCTGACAACCTGTGTTTGGGAGCGAGCATGGGTTGCCGGAGGTCAGCACGAGTGTGTGTGGGGGTGCAGTATAGAATGAACTGCCAACAGGCAGATCTCCTCTCCGGGGAGGGACCTGAGCCTCCCTTGGTGCTTGGCTGCCTCATGGTGGGAGGCTAGGGGGCAATGCAGCTGAGGGAGCCGGGGCGCTAGGCCAATGGCGTGGGAGGATGGGGCCGTCACTGGAGCAAGAGGGCACATGCATGCCTCCACGCACATGCACCTCTCTGTCTGGGGCCCCAGGGTAACGTGGGAGTAAACCATGAAAAAGGTCGGGGGCTGCCACAGGATGATGCTTCCGGGCCGGCTTTGGGGGTCCGCTGGGATACTCAGAGTGTCATAAGATCCTGAAAGACTCTGGAGTCTGGTAAGTTGGTGGATGGCAGCTGCGGCCCGCCAAAGGAGCTACAAACACTGATATGGGGGGCGGGGGGACAACAGTATGTGCAGCACCATAAAGTTTGTCATCTTTATTTATCCATTTTGAGCCCTGGCTAAGAGGTTTGCTAAGTAAATGCACACCTGCATAATATGGTGAAGGCTATGTACAGCAGTCTTCAAAGGATGGGAGGTTCATCTCCGAGTAATCCACCATTAAGCAGACCTTGACCACAGGCTGCTTGGGTGATCAAAGCTTTGCTCATCATAGAAATGTAATCCGTTTCCCACACTGTATTATTGCCTTGGCCCATACTTCAAAAGAACTTGAGTGAGTATCCAACAAGTGAGAGGGGTGCAGCAATACATTTCAAGGGTGGAACTGCACACTGTAGCTACAGAAAGTTTAGACAGGACTTGGCACGGGAAAAGTATGCATGTGATATTTAACAAAAAAGTTCATGTACTGTGTCGGGAGGCTGCAGTGTGACATTCCTCCTTAGTAAGTTAACTATGAAAAATAGTACTGCAGTTAGCAGTATATGGCAGTGTGTGGGATGCTGAATGGCTAAAGGATGGTGTTAATGTTTTTGTTTTATATATATATATATATATATATATATATATATAACATTTTACATTTTCTCCTGTCCCCATTCCGGCCGAGTGCGCAGCATGTGGAGGCATTTGCATGCTGCGGCTCGAGACACCTTCCGCAACTTGCTGCCCCTCCACCTACGCTACGCCATCAGGCCTCCACCCGTGGCATCGGATCTCACGGGGCAACGACCACCCTGAGAGAGGAGAGCTGTCTCACGGCTGCTCAATCCTGCACACACACACACATACATGCTGGCTCCCGACAACCCCAAGTCCGTTTTGAGCCCAGGTCGCTGGTGTGCGTAGTGAGACATCCGCCCCTCAGCCCTCTCTGCACCACCGGGGCCCGCTTGGATGGTGTTAATGCTAAAGAGACCCTCAGCATGATTTGGGGGTGGGGTCGAGGGACTCAGCCGTATCACTTTGGCAACAGAGGAATACTGTAAACATTTTTATCATTGTATGGTAGATTTTAAAGGCATCAATACCATGACCGGCCACACTGCAGTACACTGAGACGCCCCTAATTGTGTGTTGTATGCAAGTCTTGCTTTAACCCCCTACTGACATCCCTGAAGAGGACTTAAGTATTCTTGATCCCCGATATAAAAGATGTACTAAAGGAATTAATCCTTTATTGAAGGGTGCAAACCCTCTATTGACAATGCCAGTGTCAGGCAGTGTAGCATGGAAATGTGCATCAGAGTTCTAATACCAAGCTTTTGTGGGCTGGCTCTTAATTTAGGAGTAGGTAGCAAAAATGACTGTCACTTTTTCAGTGGTAATGGAGACCCATGAAAATAGACTACACTGATAATTGGCAAAGACAGTCCTTGGATTTATCAGTGTGAACACCGATAGCAGTCTACATATTATGAGTCGTGTTTAATTACTTGGTGAGAATTGATAAAACGTACATTCTTTTTACATACCAAGCAGCAAATGCCAGACGGGGGTGGTGGTAGCATGTCTAATGCTTGTGTGCTCACAAGGAAAGGAGGAGCACAGCTGCTTGGTCAAGTTGCTGCTCAGGGTGTTTCCTTGGCCTGTCAGCTGTTGCTTGGGACAACCATAGGAAGAGATGAGAAAAAAAATTCCCCTTGTTATTTGGGAAATGTAATTGACTGGTGGGGAAGAGTTTGGTGTGTGCATTTAATTTTTTTGTATCAGATTTTATTGAAGGTTTTGTATAATACACTTTTCAATGTAAAATAGCAAACTAGAAGATTAAATACCAAAACTTTTAATGCAGAAGGTTTACTAAGCCTAAGCACAGGTAACATTAAAACACAGTGGGCCCCGTATTTGAAAGTCTGACTTTGCTCCTTGAAGAGGCCCAAACCAGAGCACAAATTAGTGCAGTTACATAAATCTGCTATATTTGATCAAGTTCGGAGCACAGTGTGAATGCACTAAACTGTATAGTCTCCAGAGTGCAGCTCTGATGAAGGCCCTACCTGGTGGTCTCTGCACAAAGCACAACCCATTGCTGGGCCAGAATACAAATAGTGGAGGGAGGTCATTGTTCACGTATGAAGCGAATATTCTACCTATCCCTGCTGTTGGCCACAGAGAAGTATGTGCCTGTATGTAAGATGGTGCTTCCAATGAGCAAATGCAGGGCATCCCAAACCTGTTAGTGCTCTTGCATTAACTGGCTGTATTGAAAAGTTCCTATACAGATGACTTTACCCATTCAGGGCTCTAAGAGTTAATTTTCCTCCCATTATGACCTCGTTAACCTGTGAGGCCCAAGATTTTGCTTCACGGATTGCCGCTGAGTTGAGGACCGTCACCCCTTGGCATCTGTGATACTGTGTTTCCTAAAACAAAAACACCATTCAGTATTATCACCCCACCTGATCCCAATAGGTATAGCTATATTTCAATATCCTTGATAGTCTAGTGGCCCCTCACCTGATCCCTGTAGGCAGTCATGTGTCAGTTTCCTTGGTAATCTAGTGTGCCCCCTTCTGGTCCTGCTAGCCAGTACCAACCCCCGACCTGGTGACAGCGACTGGCGCAGACCCCCTTTTCTGTGTACAGTAAGGTACTCTCTTCCTGCACAAAGTAAGGCACCCTCTTCCTGCACACAGTAAGTTACTCTCTTTCCTGCACATAGAAACATAGACTTTGACGGCAGATAAGGACCGCTTGGCCCACCTAGTCTGCCCATTTCCCTACCTACAGGATAAGCCGCAGATCCTAGTTAACCAACAGCCTATTTCTTCCTACCCCCCACAAGAATTGCCTTATGTCTGTCCCATGTATTCTTGAATTCTTCCACAGTTTTAGACCCCACAACCTCCTCAGGAAGGCTGTTCCATGCTGTTCCACAGTACGGTACTCTTTTCTTTTTTTTTCCTACGCACAGTGAGATGTGCTTTTCCTGTACACAGTAAGATACTCTCTTCCTGCACATGGAAAGGCACTATTTTCTTGCACACAATACTCTTTTCCTGCACACGGAAAGATACTCTCTTCCTGTGCACAGTAAAGGTACTGTTTTTCTGCACACAGTCGTGTACTATTTTCCTACCCACTGTAAGGTACTCTCTTCCCACACACAGAAAGGCACTCTTTTTCTGCACAGAGTAAGATACTCCCTTTCTGCGCACAGTAAGATACTCTCTTTCTTGCACACATAAAGGCATTCTTTTCCTGCACACAGAGTGATGCTCTCTTCCTGTACACAGTAAAGAGACTCTCTTCCTGCACACAGTAAGGTACTCTTTTTCCTGTGCGCACAGTGTGATGTTCTTTTCCTTCACACAGTAAGGATACTCTCTTCCTTCACACAGTAAGGATACTCTCTTCCTGCACACAGTAAGGATACTCCCTTCCTGCACACAGTAAGGTACTCTTTTCCTGTGTGCACAGTGTGATGTTCTTTTCCTGCACACAGTAAGGATACTCTCTTCCTGCACACAGTAAGGATACTCCCTTCCTGCACACAGTAAGGTACTCTTTTCCTGTGCGCACAGTGTGATGTTCTTTTCCTGCACACAGTAAGGATACTCTCTTCTTGCACACAGTAAGGATACTCCCTTCCTGCACACAGTAAGGTACTATTTTCCTGTGCGCACAGTGTGATGTTCTTTTCCTTCACACAATAAGGATACTCT
This sequence comes from Neoceratodus forsteri, assembly GCA_016271365.2. Taxonomy (NCBI): domain Eukaryota; kingdom Metazoa; phylum Chordata; order Ceratodontiformes; family Ceratodontidae; genus Neoceratodus; species Neoceratodus forsteri. Next base: position 988,323,954 of record CM057450.1, read on the forward strand.
CTTCCTGCACACAGTAAGGTACTCTTTTCCTGTGCGCACAGTGTGATGTTCTTTTCCTGCACACAGTAAGGATACTCCCTTCCTGCAGGTAATTAAAAAGTGGGGTACTATTTACTACAGATGCTCTTTATAATGTGCACATTTGTAAATAGCAACAATTGCAGGCTAACTAGGAAAAAGGGTTCTATATGGGGTGAAGGTGGATAATAGAAAGCACTTTGACTAGTTTGGGCATTCAAATTTGGAACCAATATATGGTTACCAAGGTTACAAAAAATAGAGCCCTTTTTGTGGAATGAAAGCCAGAGGCCTCTGTTAGTACCTATAGCCTTTCATGGTCTTAGCAATTGAATTAATTGAATAATTAAATAGTGTCTCAGTAATCTACTGCCATCACATGTTTTTAATGGCTTTGGTTTTAATATATTTATTGATTAGCACATTTTTTTCACTGTTTGCACAAGATTGAATGTGTATAAAACTGTTATCAAAGATGTTTGTGCATCTCTGATGAAGCCTACGGAAGGCCGGGCAAAACATAAGAGTTTTATGGCATTTGTTTAAACAGCTGGTTATTTATTTATTTTTGCTTTATCTGTTTATCTCCCCTGCGACCCTCACCTACCTCTCCTTCAGGTCAGTTGCCACAAGGACTCTCACCTCTCCCGACACCGCTGCCGATCTTGACCCCACCTCACAGCCACCTGAGGGTAACCCAATGTGACCCTTCGGGTGGGTCCTGCTCTTCTGAGGAGAAACGGCCTATCAGCCTAGGCATTGGCCCTGGGTGCTGCTGTGGCCGGGTCGGCTGTCGTGGAGCTTGGGGAGGCACTGGTCCGGGCGGCCGTCATCCAGTAGGACAAGACGCCGTTTTCTAGTTTTTCCTCTGATTCCCCTATTCGTGTCGCAACTGAGCTTTCCCTGGTCTCCACCAGGGGCCGCTACAGAGCGACCCCGTTCCCCAACCCACTGCAGGAGAGGAGAGCAGCCCTCCAGATGCTCAATCCTACTCCTTCCCCTGCCTATCTTAATCAGTTCCTGAGGAAGCGCAAGTTCCGGATGGTCACTGAACCAAATCACTCCATCCCTGGAGCAAGGCATGTGGTTCTGCTCTCTGGACCTCCAGGATGCCTTCTTTCAAATCCCAGTCAGTCCATCCCACTTGCGGTTCCTTTGGTTCTGCACAGAAAGGGTGCGTTCTGAGTGATGCCATACCGGCCTCTCTTCGACCCCCGGGGCTTTTCACCAAGTGCATTGCAGCGGTGGCAGCATTCTTGAGGCACTGAGGAATCTGGGTGTACCCCTACCTGGATGACTCACTGATTGGTGCTTCCTCTTGGGAGGAAGTGGAGCGGCCCAGGGATCTTGCTCTCTGGGCTTGTTCAGCCTTGGGCCTTCTGGTCAAGTCTACCAAGTTGGTACTCCACCGCTCGCAGGTTATCTACTTCATTGGAGCAGAGCTCGACTCCCTGCAGGCCAAAGCCAGATTCCCAGCTGGCAGGATGGCAGATCTGACCTCCTTTGCACGATCATTTCAGGTTGGGCACTTGCGCCCTGCCCGGAACTTCCTGCGGCTGTTGGGTACATGGCATCCTGCACCAGCATCGTCCGGTAGGCATGCTGGTGGATGCGGCCCCTCCATTGGGAGCTGGCCCACCAATGGTCACCTGGATCAGCCAGTCATGATGATGCAGCCAGTGTGGCAGGCTGTCCAGTGGTGGCTCGTCCCAGAACACCTGCAGGAGGGAGTCCTGTTTGTCCACCCAGAGCCAACGATCATTCAGACAGCTGATGCATTTCTGGTAGGATGGGGAGCTCACCTGGGAGACCTCATGGCCCATGGGCTCTGGACCCCCATGGAGTCTGTTCCACGTCAACCTGCTGGAGCTCCATACCGTGTGTCTTGCTCTTATGGCCTTCGCCTCATCTATTCAGGGCAAGGTCCAGATGGACAACACCATGACCATGTACTACCTCAACAGGCAGGGTGGAACACTTTCCGTCTGGTTGTGTTGGGAAGTCTTTCGCACCTGGACCTCATGCACAGCTTGGGTGCTGATCTCCAGGCGATTTGTGTGGCCGGAGCATCCAACCAGCTAGCGGATGCCCTCTGCCGAGTGGGTGAAGGGCCTCACGAGTCGTCTCTTCACCAGGAGGTTGTGGATCATCTGTTCTCTCAGTGGGGTATGCCCTGGATCGACCTGTTATCCTCTTGGGAGAACTCCAAGCAGATGCTGTTCTGTGCCTGCCTCCCACAGTTTAGGATGCTGATGGGGGATGCCTTTACAAGGCCTTGCACCCATTGCCTTCTGTACACCTTCCCTCCCTTTCCCCTGATCCCCACAAGATGTTGGTCAAGGTGCAGAGGGAAAAGGCACAGATGATTCTGGTGCCCCAAACTGGCTGTGCCAGTTCTGGTACCCAGATCTCCTCTGCCTCCACAGCAGGCCTCCGTGGCAGCGTACTTGCCTCTCCACCTGGACCTACTCTCTTGCTACCAGAGAAAGATCTTGCATCCGGACCTTCAATCCCTGCACCTGACAGCCTGGTCTGTGAGTGGCTATAGTTCCAAGCTTTGGGTCTTTCCGTCGAGGTCCTCCATGTTTTGAAGGCCTCTCGGAAAGAGTCAATTGCTAGTGCTATGCTTTCAAATGGAAGCACTTTTCCATTTGGTGCCAGGGCAGGGAGCTAGACCCCCTGTCTTAACCCTTTGGCTGGCATTGTGGATTACCTGTGGTCACTCTCTGTTGGGCCTGCAGTCGACGACCCTCAAGGTGCACCTGGCAGCCATCGCTGCATATCGGGCGCAGGCTGGTATGCCGACGGTGGTGCAGGAGAAGGTGATCTGGTGCTTTTCCAGGGCCTGGACCACCTGTCCCTGTCAGTGTGTGATCCTCCACCACCTTGGGACATGTTGCTGGTACTGGCAATGCTCATGGCAAGCCATTCAAACTGATGCACAGGTGTGACGTCTCTTACCTGTCATGGAAGACCACCTTCATGGTGGCTATCACCTCCGCCAGAAGGATCAGCGAGCTTCAGGTGCTCTTGGTGGAGCCTCCATATTTGGTTTTCTACAAGGCCAAGGTTGTCCTCCACCCCAACCTGAAGTTCCTCCCGAAGGTTGTTTTGATGTTTCACCTTAATCAGATGATCAACCTCCTGGTGTACTTCACCAACCCAACCTTGGAAGCTGAGCACAGGTTCCACATGTTGGATCTAAGGTAAGCGCTCAATTACTACACTGAGTGCATGGCTAGAGTTCGGGGAGAGGTTCGCCAGCTCTTTTTCACTTGCACTGAAGCCACACCTGGTAGGCCAGCAGCTAAGTGGATGATTGGTAGGTGGTTTGTCTCCTGCATCAACCTCTGCTATAGGATGGCTGGTAGGAAGCCTCCCGTAGGGCTTAGGGCTCATTCCACCACACATACTGCTGCCTTGGTGGCTGGGTCCAGGGACGTCCCTATCCAGGAAATCTGCAGGGCTGCTACCTGGAAGTCAGCACACACCTTTATCTCCCATTACCACACTGACCTTGAGTCAAGCCGGAATGCTGGTTTTGGGGCTTCAGTTTTCCAATCCCTGTTCCCTAAGTAGGGGTGTGCGCCTTGCCCCCTCCTACCAGAGAACTGCTAGGAGTCTGCCAGAAGTGTGGATAGTGCACCATATCCACGTCCCCAGAAATGGGGGTTACTCACCTGTGACCAAACTTCTAGGAGTGGTATATAGTGCACATCCACACAACCCACCCGACCTCCCCTGGCAAGGGCATATGGATCCTTGTTTCCAGCATGCAAGATTTGATGTCACGGGGTGGATCCAAGGAGGTTACCACCTGGGTGGGTGGGAGGAGCTTAGCTTGAAGACTTTCTGGCAAGATTTAAGGGCAAAGGAAATCTGCAAGAAGTGTGGATGTGCACCATATACCACTTCAAGAACTATGGTTACAGGTGAGTATCCCTCATTTTCTGCACACAGTGAAATACTCTTTCCCTGCGCACAGTAAAGGTACTCTCTCCCTGCACACAGAAAAGGTACCCTTTTCCTGCACACAGTATGGCACTCTTTGCCTGCACACAGTTTTATGTTCTTTCCTGCATACAGTAGGGTACTCTTCTTGCACAAAGTAAGGTACTCTCTTGCTGTGCATAATATGGTACTCCCATCCTCTGCACAGTAAGGTACTTTTTCTTTCCTGCACAATTTAATAAAAGGTGTTACCAAGTGACACACGACTAAGAGGGCACATCCCACAATCAGGTACTTTTTGGCACCTGGAGAGCACAACCCACAATTAGGCACTTTTTCCAACACCTCAACATCAATTTCAGAGTCTGCCAGGAGAAGACATTTAGTCAATTTTGTTTGTGCAGATCGCCCTCAATTCAATCATGATAAAACATTTAGCTAACACTGTGTTCTAGCTGCAGAAATGAAAGTTATATGCTGGCGTGTAAAACAAAAGCCAGCTGTTCTCATGGCCCGTGCAGTACCCCTCAAACCTGATCCTGAAACAACCTGTTTTGTCTCTACTGGTAAAAACAAAAGATGATTTCTAAAAGAAAAGAAAAGTAAGAGGGGTCTACATTCTACCCATTTTGTAAGCGCAGTAATACACTTGAAGGTTTTGCTCTACTAACCGCTTAACGGGTACACTGGAGCCCATTCTTGAGCAAGTTACTGGAGCATACCGTACACGCTCTTAAGTGCTGTTGTTTACTTGTAAACCTTTATCTCTTACATTCCTTTACGAATACAGCCATCCAGTGGTACAGTTTGCAAACAGTTGTGCTTTTATTCCTGCTGTTTGTTACCTGGTCACTCTCATATTTTCACTTTCCATTACTACGCTGTCCTGTGTTCTAGGAAAGATGCAGCTTTTGGGGAATCTGTCCTCTCAGTACGTCTCTCTCCCCCCCCCCCGAATCAGCCCTAGCTCCTTATTACTAGGTACCCCAGTAGTCTGCATGAGAATGGGGCTGTGGCTAAATCTGCATTGTTCGAATATCAGGCTAATGTACCTCTTCTAGAGGTTTTCATCTGCAGAAGTGCACAATCCCTTTCAGCCTTCCATGATTTGCACTTTTTTTGGGGGATACCTTATTTGGTGTATTCCTGTTAGAGTCTAAGACCTAAATATTTATGGGGATTTTACACAGTGCAGAATGTACAGCAAATGTATGTGCACCTGTGAATGAATACCAGTCAAAGAAACACTTACAGGTGAGGAACTCTGTCTTAAAAATTGTTTTCTAACCAGTTTTGCTGGTGTTGATGTCCTTGCAGTGCAGTAGTGCCGTATGTACACACGGATGCACTGGGGTGTTTGAATTCAAGTAGTGTGCCAGCTTGACCATCTGGTTTTGAGGTGTGCCTTTAAACTGTGTTGTAACTAAAGTTCATTTAAAATACCATGCTGTGTTAATCCTGGATTTACTTAAGGAGTATTACAGACTGGTGCAGCAGTGCCAGCAGCAGAACTTCATAGAGCTCAGTCATGCACCCATCTGCCTGACCTAGAAAAAGTTTCCATTATAATTGCGTAAAAGGACTCTTGGCAACCCTCCTGTGCTCAAAATATATAAACTAGGATATCCGGCTAGCCACTCAAGTAATGTCCACCTCCTGTACCAAGACTAAATCTTTATAGGGACACAGTCAGTCTTTTGGTAAAATGTGTACAAAAGTATGTTTATTCTCAATATTGTTGAATTGAAACAATTCAAATTAGTTTTTAAGGGAATCACTGTTTTTGTTAATAAATCATCTCTGTTTAATTTATAAATATGTGCATGATATCTGTCCTGGCTACCTTTGCAATCTCGTGACCAGAACTGTTAGTATTTACCAGCTGAGCCCAACAACCAAGCGATCCATGCTGAAAAACAGGGACGGTCATACTGTGCACCCTCTAGCTGGAACACACTCCCAGAAAACATCAAGGGTGCCCAATCACTTCCCCTATTTATGTCAAGGCTTTACAGTAATCCCAGCATGCCTGTACCTACCATGTGTAATGGAGTTTTACATGTTATATAGTTTACTGTATTTATATTGTTAGTGTTGTATGTAATTTATCTTTTACCTGTTAAGGACTTAAAGGGACACTGTCAGGTTTTGTATTGAAAATATAAAAAAGAAAGCTATTGGCCCCTGTAATAACACTTCGGTTAGTAGTACTCATATTGCCTGCGTCTTGACTACCTCTTTTTATTTATTTTTTAGCATTTTAAATCACAAACCTATTTAAGAGTGGGTCACTCCAAGTCCACTGAACAGGTACCTTTGCTCAGTCTTCACAGTGAAGGGAGTGGGGACTAACCACCAGTGAACAGCAAGAACAAAGGGGGGGGGGCACAAGTCCATTTTCAGAGGAAAGAGTCCTGAAATGATGGGATACAGCTGCCCAGCTGTCTGACTTATTCAGCAGTTCTCTGGAAACAGGCTTGGTTCCAGAGGGCTGTAGGAGAGTGGACATGGTCCCATTGCATAAGAGCAGCAGCAGGGAGGAGGCTGGCAACTGTAGGCCGGTGAGTCTCACCTCAGTGGTGGGGAAATTAATGGAAACCCAAAGAGCTGTAGGACCACAGGCAGCATGGAGTCAAGGCGTGCGTGTGCGTGTGTGTGTGTACGTATGTATGTATGTAAGTAAGTATGTGTGATGCCAGACGAATCTGATTGATTTTCTTCAACTGGGTGATGTCATAGAGGCATAGGCAGACCAGGAAAAGTTAAAACAATTAGCAAATAACATTTCATTGTAATTAATAATAAAATTATACAGGATAACTCTTCATACAGGCGCTACAAACAAAGTCAGTTCTGCATCTGAGAGTCTGTCTCTCTCTCTCAATTTAAATCTCAATCTCTCTCGCTCTCTCTCAACATAATATTGCTCTCTTCTATAAGATGGCTTTTCCTGGCAGTTAAACTCTGCATTCTGATTGTTGTTAAGTTGCAGTTCCTGTTTTTTCACAACATGTATCAGAACTTTGTCACTTCCTTTCCTGAAGCCAGCCTGAAGAACACATCTAGCCTTAACAGGTGCAACAAAATAGAACATTTTGACCCACAGCTGGTCTCCTGTTGACAATTCTGTAAACAAGCTTGTGGATGTAAAATACATCTCAATACCAACCCCCTGTATTAGATTGTGTTTTTTTTAAACCCAAATAGATTTCTGCAGTTATTTCAACATTGTAAGTATATACATTTGCAAACCAAGGGATCCCAGTTTCACATAAGGATGTATATGTATATTTGGAGCGAGGGAGGGAGAAAGAAAGAATAGAAACAGCAAGTGCAGGAAGGGAGATAATGGGGAACGATGGGACCATCATAGTGGCCAATTCCTAGGTACTACAAGAAAATGTGATTGTGCAATCAGACAGGCAAATGGTAGAATAGGAGAGGACAAAATAGATCCTTGCTTTTAACTCTCACCACATAACAAATGGGCCAGAGTCTTACCCAACCCTGTCACAGGTGACCAGGGAAAAAGATCAGGGAAGGGTAGTGGACATGCCTGTCTAGACTTTAGCAAGGCCTTCTACACTGTGCCACACAGGAGACTAATATTAAGAAACTGAGCAGCCTGGGGGTGGGATCCGAAATGGTACATTAGATTAGAAACTGGTAAACTGATGGCAGACAGAGGGTGGTGGTTAACAGCATTCACTCTGATGTTGGGAGAGTGATTAGCAGGGTGCCTCAGGGCTCAGTACTGCGACCAGTCATCTTCAGTGTCTTCGTGACAGTGGTATTCCATTTTGCAGATGATACCAAAATATGTACTAGAAGCCGGCCAGGTGGCGCTGAGGGTTGAGGCGCTGGACGCTATACCTCGTGCCATGCCGTCAACCTGAGTTTGGGAACGACCCTGGGTCATCGGGGGTCGGCAGGGGACGAGCTCCTGCTCGAGGCTTGGCTGGCCTCAGGCAGAAGCTGGAGGCATAGGAAGCGTTGGAGCATAGAGAAGGGTTGGGAGAGGCAGACATCAGTGAAACGCCTTGACGTTGGGGCACTGGCCACTCCTCTGCAGAACAGGGAAATACCTTCCAGCTCCGATGAAGACGGAGCACTGGAGCTTGCCCCCGATTTGCAGCCGCCTTCCTGACACCCCTCGACCGACGAAACTAGATGTTTGGGGTGCTTGGGCCCCACCTTGTCCCTGTCTGGGGGGGGGTAATCCAAGGCTCCATGGGTGACAGGGGCAGACCAGGGAAGGCAGCTTGCAGAGGGATGACTCCTAGGTGCTCCCGATGGATATCGGAGCTGGTGGGAGGGAAGGTGAGAAAATAGAAAGTATACAAAAAAAAATATGTAATAGAGTAGACACTTAGGAGAGGGTGGAAAGAATGCTTAGGGATCTTGGGGAACTTTGAAGAGTGGTCAAGAGCATGGCAGTTGGGGTTCAATGCCAAAAAGTGCAAAGGGTGTAAGAACCTGGGAGCTAAGTATGAGGGCAGTAACTGACCATCACTAAGCAGGAAAGGGGCCTTGGGGTTATCATATTTGATTACCTCCAAGTGGTAGGACAGTGCAACAAAGTAATGGATAGAGCCAGTGGGATGCATAGGGAAAGGTATCTACACCAGGAGAAGGGAGGTGGTGTTGCCACTGTGTCGCTCGCTAGTGAGACCCCATCAGGAAAATTGTGTCCATTTCTGGATGCTGCACCTGAATAAAGACATAAATAGGGTGGAGGCAGATCAGAGGAGGGCTGCTAAAATGGTGCAGGGGTTGCACCAAAAGTCCTACGAGGGGACACTGAGGGATCTCAGCATGTACTCTCTGGAAGAAAGGAGAGGAAGAGGGAACATGATAGAGACATACAAGTACCTCACAGGTGTGAATAGGGTACAGGAGGTGAATTTCTTTGAAATGAGAAAGAGCACCAGAACAAGAGGGCATGTAATGAAGCTTGGGGGGGGGGGGGAATTTAACAGGGTGAGAGTGATAGATGCCTGGAACTGACTTCCAGCAGAAGTGGTGGAGGCGAAAATTGTAGGGGGTCTTCAACCATGTGTGGGATAGACATGAGGGAATATTTGTAAAATAGGAATGGTCGCCAGGGACCAGTTGGCATCTGCAGAGACATACTAGGCAGGGATTATCTGGGCAAACTGGGTGGACCAAATGTCCTTTTTCTGCCGCTAAATCCTGTGTTTCTATGTGTAGCCCATTCAGTCACTGACTTTGTGATTGTCGGGAGCATGCAGGCATGCGCCTAGACGGGAAAGAGCATGCGCATGATTTAAAATGGTGCATGGCCATTCTCATTCAGTGCTGTATAATGCAGTTTTGGTAAAATATAAACATACTGAACTAAATATATGGCCTGAAAGAGTTCGCTGAAACTAAGGCATAGAACTGCCTGTCATTGATGAACATGGGAACCACATTAACAAAGTATCTGACAATTGAAGCTGGGGCAGTGAACACACGTCAAAATGGTATTATAGAGACTTTTCTCAGCCTCACCTTGTCCATATTTTTTGCAAGCATTCTCAATTCAGAAGGATCTCCTGTCAAAACAGAGGCAGTGAGAGGGGTAGCAAACTGCTGAGCCACCATCATTCCTGTCCCCAGTCAGGAATGGGGAAGGGAGTATATTCCCATTTCTTTGTTCCAAAGAGTGCAGGGTGGATTCGGACCCATCCTGGATCTAAAGAGATTGAATCAGTTTCTTGGGCAGGTGAAATTCAAGATGGAGACCATGTTCATAGTAATCCAGTCCAACCAGGGTAGGTCTTTTTCTCTCTGTACTTGAAGGCCTAACTCCATGTTCTGATAGCCAGGCCACAATGGAAGTACTTATGGTTCGCCATATTCCACTATACAGCAGTGCCGTTTGGATTGTTTTCCATCCCCAGAATGTTCTAAAAATAATGGTAGTTTTGGCAGCTTTGTTTCGACAGAGAGGTTTGAGGGCACACCTGTATTTGGATGAAAGGCTAATATGCTCGAGGATGGGGATCACAGCCCTGACGGAGGTCCCCCAAGTAGAACAGACCCTCCAAGCCCACGGATTTATCAGTTGGAGCAAGATGGCTTTTTCCGGGTCACCCATTAAAATGGGCATTCATGTTCTTGGGTTTTATCTGGTTGCCAAAATAAAACAAGGGCGTGGTGATGCTGTCCTTGTCCTTGGTGCATCTAGGTTTTTTTTCTGGATGGACCTAGACATGGGTTTTCTCTCATCCAAGACATTAGTCGGCTTGTGGTCATCCATAGACCCTCTGATCAGATAACCATGCATCTGTGTTTCAGGTGCGATTCAGGGTGGCTCTTGGCCGGATGGTGACTTGCATTGACTTAGTCCTCTGGGCAGTGGCCTACTGCAGGGAAGTTTAGTTATCCTTTCAGGGTACTAAATAGCTTGTATAGCATAGCAAAATGTTACGCCTATCAGAGGGTCATGCTAACCAAAACTGCTCAACATTTTTGTTCAGGTTTACACATTTAAAACAATGAAAATAAAGTATTTTTAATTTTGCTACTCATACTGTGCCATGTGCAATGCATTTTCACAGCTGATTAGCACATCCATGCACAAAACTGCTAATCAGTATTTTGGACTTATTTAGTGCCCTGCCTTTTTCCAAGTACTCAAATTAGGGATCCCCTCAAGCAAGACAAAATTCTGAGTCTCTACAGATCATGTCCAGTCTTGGATGTGTCCTAACAGAGAGGAACTACGTCCTGATTCAGACTGATGCCAACCTGTCAGGATGGAGAAGCCGTCCTGGGAGACAGAAAGTCTCAGGATCACAGGACTTGGAGAGACACTCCCTTGAGCATCAATGCCCAGGAAATATGAGCAATGTTGTGAGCATTACAGGTTTTCACCAAGCACTTAATTGGCAAGACTGTCAGAATTCTGTGTGATAACTATTTTGCAGTAGCATATTATGGTTGCTTGCCTTATTCTGTGGAAAATTCTTACCAACACTGGCCTGGACCCTAACATCAAGTTTCTTCATGCTAATACCCTGGTAAGATCAGATGTAGAGATGGGCAGTTTTCAGAAGTAATTCATATTACGTGGGTAGTTAAATAAAGTTGCCTGCTAGCACCATTCCTTTTTAATGTTTATATCAATAGGCTTACTGACCATGCTGTGTTTCATAATAGTTTTCTACCCTAAGTCTGTGCTTTCAGGTTCCAATTTTACTATATGCAGACAGTGCGATAATCCTGCCTTGGTCACGTCTAAATCCAAGAAAGTCAATACTGCGACCTGCAATGCAGGGTCGGTGCAATCCACACCACGGGCGGCCAGCCCTAACTTAGAATGAGCGGAAAGCTCGCGGATGCATTGGGACAAGTGTAGCAATATTGCCAGGCAATTCAGGTAGTATGAAGTTGTTTATTAACATAAAAATAACAAAAGCAAAACAACGGTCCACAGCACAGGTACTGTTCCGCTTGCCCAGTAGCCAACCTCGCGTCTCCTGAGGAAGACTCGCCTGGGTTTTTATGTTAATAGACAACTCTGTACTACCGGAATTGCCTGACGTGTATTGCTACACTTGGTCCTGAGTGCATCCACGAACTCTGCTCACACACTTGGCCTCATGTCTGTCTGCAGAAGTCTTTAGATATGATTACTTTGGAATTACAGATACTTAAATACACCGTTACTATGATAAATCTAAAGTTATGGTCTTAGGTACACAGAGTGCAGGGCAAATAGGAGTTGGTTGCTGGATAGCAATAAATTGGAATCAACAAAAAGTATGTGGGGGATCCACTTTATTAATAATGGTCCATGGGGAACACACTGGGCCAGTAATAAAAAGTCCTTGAGTCAGGGTCTTTGGGGGTCTTTATAGTTTTGCATATATGTATATGGGGAACTCCTTCACTACAATGATATATCTCTAATTTTTGTATGTTTACTGTATGTAACTTATGTAAACTTTTGCTGCTCTCTAATTTCTGTATGTTTACTTGTATGTACTTATCCCGTTCCCTCTACCCCCAGGACGCATCTGGAATTGAGCGGTAGATTGCTCAGTATGTCTTTCCTGGTAAAACTTTTAAATAAATAAATAAATGTTTTTGGGGCAAATCCGAGTGCTGGTGGAGCTGGCAATGTACAGTGAGCATTTGTATTGCTTGTCTGTGGATTCTCTTTGTTAGCATATTGTCTAGATAGATGTTTTTATGAATTTTATATTTTTTTGCATGTTCTTGTGGGCGATAACCTTTGGCTTGTTTTAATAAAATTTAAACATTGAACCAGTAGCATACTTGGGAAGAAAGGGGGCACATTAAGCAGGTAAGCATGGACTGAAGTTGGATCAGTTCTCAGGTATGGGAGGTGCACCTGGACAGTTTCTTGGCAGTGCATCTCTCCGTAGTGAACAGTATTTGCGCAGACTGGCTCAGCCGTTGACTGTTCTTGAGGGAGAGCAGCTACATCCCAAGTGTTCGCCAGCTTAATTTGCCGGAGGGGTACTCCCAAAACAGATCTGTTTGGGCTAGGCTGGGAAGCAACTTGGACTTCTGTGCACACCCTTTTTAAATAGTGAAAGTTGGATGTGCAGGCATCTTCGGATGCAGAGTTTGGGAGAAATGTGCTCCAGTTGGGTAGTACAGTAAGAAATGTGCTCCAAGTGGTAGCACAGTAAGTCAGCTGAAGAACCAGACTTTCAATTATGTATCTAAAAGTCCTTTTTTTAATTTTAATTCCAAGTGGTGTTGGTTTCCTGAGTGATGCTGTTCGTTTAGTTGGGCTTTCATATAGATCTCTCCCCAGCCTGTCTTGGTTTACTGTGCTTGGGACATCCCAGCTAGTGAGTGATGTAACTGGATAGAATGATATAGAGACAATGGTGAATGGAGAATTTCTTGCCTGGAAATTTGGTTTACTGGAGTCTCTCCCATCTGAACCCACCCTGGATCATGTAACTGGGTGTAAGCATCTGGGAGACTTTAGGAAACCAATTTTTGAAGCATAAAATTCTCCAGCATCATTACTGTTTGGTAATCATTTATTAAAATCATTATCCATATTCTTTACAGATATGTTCCTTGTTCTTTCTACATACATTGTACCTAAAACTTTTTATGATGAATGTATTACATAGAAACATAGAATTTGATAGCAGATAAGGACCGCTTGGCCCACCTAGTCTGCCCATTTCCCTACCTAATGGATAAGCTGCAGATCCTAGTTAACCAACAGCCTACTTCCTCCTACCCCCCACTAGAATTACCTTATGTCTGTCCCATGCATTCTTCAATTCCCGTACTGTTTTTGACTCTACAGCCTCCTCAGGAAGGCTGTTCCATGCATCTACAACCCTCTCTGTGAAGAAAAACTTTCTCACATTAACTCTGAGCCGTCCCCCCTCTATCTTCAAATTGTGCCCCCTCGTTCTTGCACATCTCTTTTTCTGAAAGATGCTACCCTCTTGGATTTTGTTGATTTCCTTGAGGTATTTGAAAGTTTCTATCATGTCCCGTCTCCCCCTTTTCCTCATGACTACATCTTAAGCTCCTTTAGTCTTTTTTCATATGTCTTCTGGTGCAGATCCTGCACCATTTTGGTTGCCCTGCTCTGGACAGCCTCCACCCTGTCTATGTCTTTGCAGAGATGGGGTCTCCAGAACTGTACACAGTACAGGATATTGGGTTGCATAGCCAGGGGAATTGCATCCCGAAGCAGAGAGGTGATCCTCCCTCTATATAATGCCTTAGTCAGGCCGCAGCTGGAGTACTGTGTGCAGTTCTGGAGACTTCATCTGAAGAAGGACATAGCGCTGCTGGAAAGGGTCCAGAGGAGAGCGACCAGGATGATTCAGGGTATGGAGAGGAGGCCTTATGAGGAGAGACTGGAAGAGCTCGGGCTTTACTCACTGGAGGAGAGGAGGGATAGGAGAGACATGATAGAGGTTTTCAAGTATGTAAAGGGAATAATTTGGAGTGGAACCAGGGAGTTGTGTAGGCTGAAGAAGGGGGGAGTGACCAGGATACATGAGTGGAAGTTGAAGGGGGGAAATTACAAGGGGAAACGTAGGAAGCATTTTTTCACTGAGAGGGTGGTAGAGTCATGGAATATGCTTCCAGGGAGGCTGGTGGAGGAGGGCATAGTGGAGGGCTTCAAGAAGGAGTGGGACAGGTACAAGGGGAAACTGAATCTAGAGAAGTCATTCTTGGGGGTTGGGGGGTGTTTAGGCGGGCAGCCATTAGGTTGCTGGCTTTCGAGCAGACAAGACAGACCATTTGGCCTATTCTGCTGGCTTTTTAGTATGTTAGTATGTTACTCCTGATGTGGTCTTACCAACTGTCTGTACAGAGGGCCAACAACTTCTTGTTTTCTACTGGTGATGCCTCTCCCTATGCATCCCAGTATCCCCCCAGACCTCCTTACTGCCTTCTCACATTGCTGGCCCACCTTTAGGTCATCTGATATGACTACCCCCAGGTCCCTTTCCATTTTTGTTGTTGTCAATATCTCACCCCCATTGTGTACTCTTCTCCTGGGTTTTGTTTCCAGGTCGTATTACTTGCACTTCTTCTGCTGAATCTAAGCTGCCATACATTTGACCATTCCTCCAACCATGCCAAGCCTTTTTCATCCTTTCCACCCCACCTTGCATATCAACCCTGTTGCAGATCTTTGTGTCATCTGCAAAGAGACCTACTTTCCCTTCCAGTCCCTCTGCAATATCACTTATAAAGACATTAAAAAGGACGGGCCCCAGTACTGAACCCAGCGGTTACCCCACTAGTAACCCCCCTTTTTTCAATGTGGACTCCATTTACTATTACCCGCTGTGTTCTGTTGTCCAGCCAGTGTTTTACCCAGGCTACCACCCTAGGACCCACTCCCAGGCTGACTAAATTGTTTATTAATTTTAGCGGACTGTGTCAAATGCTCTTAAAAGTCTAGGTAGGCCATGTCCACAGCCCCTCCCTGGTCTACTACTTTGGTCACCCAGTCAAAGAAATCGGTTAGATTTGTCTGACATGACCTTCCTGCTGTGAATCCATGCTGCCTTGGGTCCTGTGCCCCACTGGCCTCTAGGTACTCAACAGTTCTTTCCTTCAGAAGTGATTCCATCATTTTCCCTACCACAGAGGTCAAACTGACAGGTCTGTAGTTTCCTGCCTCTGTCTTGCTCCCACTTTTGTGAAGTGAAATCACATCTGCCCTCCTCCAGTCCTCCGGTACCACACCATCCTCCCATGATTTATTAAAAAGGGTAGTCTGTGGTGTTACCAGTTCTTCCCTTAGTTCTTTTAGAATTCTGGGGTGAATCCCATCAGGCCCCATTGCTTTATCCAGCTTCAATTTTAAGAGTTCTTTCAGAACCCTTTCTTCTGTGAAAGGACTAATATCAACCCCCCTATCCAGAGTGCTTCTATTGACTGGATTAGGTATCTCCCCCTGCTTTTCCATTGTGAATACTGAGCAGAAGTATTCGTTCAGTATCCCTGCTTTTTCACTGTCGCTCTCTGCCCAACCACCTTCCTCTTTATTCAGCCTCAGTATCCCTGCCTTAGTCTTTCTTTGCTCCCTAATGTACCTATAAAAGTTTTATCCCCTTCTTAACAGAGTTGGCTATCTTTTC
Organism: Neoceratodus forsteri; assembly: GCA_016271365.2. NCBI lineage: Eukaryota > Metazoa > Chordata > Ceratodontiformes > Ceratodontidae > Neoceratodus > Neoceratodus forsteri. The sequence goes on from CM057450.1 coordinate 988,339,541, forward strand.
CTCGGTTTGGGCCTTTGCTATTCTGACTGCCTTCCCCGCTTCCTTCTGCTTTAACTGGTACAGTTCTATGTCCTGCTCCTTCTTTGTTTCCTTATACTTCCTGAATGCTATCTTTTTCTCCCTTACCTTCCCCACCACTTCTTTTGAGAACCATAGTGGTTTTTTTTTCTTTCGTTTTTAATTTATTTGCTTCACACAAAGGCTTGTTTCTTCTGTGATGGCGGTTTTGATGTTTCCCCATTGTTGCTCCACCCCACCTTCTTGCCTGTTTGATGATGCTTTTCTGAGGCACTCTCCCATTCTGACAAAATCAGCCCTCCTGAAGTCCGGTACCTTCACTTTCTATGGCTTGACTCTACAGCTAGGTTTATCGTGAACCACACTGTTTGGTGGTCACTTGTTCCCAGATGGCTACCCACTTCAGGATCGGAGATCCTCTCTCCATCCCCATTTGAGAGTATCAGGTCTAAGATTGCTCCCTCCCGAGTGGGTTCCACAACTAGCTGTCTGAGGCATGCCCCTGTAGGGCATCGAGAATGGCCCTGCTCTTGGATGTGGCTGCAGCAAAGGTGCTCCAGTTAACATCTGGCATATTCAGGTACGCCATCATGTATTGTCATGTGTTAACTTTATATGTGTTAGATTCATTGTGGTAGAGCCTCCTTAAAGACTTGCTACATAAAGGCTGAAAGAGTTATGCTGTCTTAATACTGTCAGTACATAAAATAGAAAAAACATTTGACTGCTGGAGAATGACAAGGTTACTTGCTGTGTCTCTTCATGTGAATAAAATGTGGAAACATACTCTCTTGTGACACTGCATTTTTGTGGAAGATATAAACTTTTTTTCCTTGTTGGAAATGGCAACAGATAGTCACCCAAGATCACAAGATTTCGTAATATGTTTTGTACCTGTTCCTAATTGGATTAGACAGGTACAGTAATGTAAGAACTGGTTCACTAAACAGGGTAAGGCCTAAGGCTAAACTCTCCTGTTTCACACACCATTTCTAACACCAGCTCTTAATCCAGCAAATATGGGTTCAAAATACATACCTGTACAAGCTGTTAAATCCATTTCTAGTACGAGACACCCACCACCTCACCATAGGTCCAACCCCTCCTCTCCAAAGCTGTAATCGTTCTTTCAGCAGGTTTGTCATTTTTTGGGGGAGGGGTGGGTTGCTAGGCACACCACTTCCAGAGGGGATTTGGCAGTGTGCCAGGTAGACTTTACAGGTCTAGTGGGGATTCTGTTAGCCCTAAAGGAGATCCCAGATGATCAATCACACCAGGTAGGGAGGAAAAAAAAAACATCTTACAGTAGAGCTAATTAAAAAAATGTTCTCAGAGTCTGTGCTCATGTAATAGTATTGTAAAATAGGAGCTGTTAACACCACTGTGAAATAAGCCCACATTTAAGTGGTTGACATACAATGAACTGCTTCTCGCATATCCAGGAAAATACTTTAAAGCCAGCATGGGACTGTGACAAGAGGATAGATGGCTGTAGCCTGTGACCCGCAGGGTCCAGTTGTCAATGACTCTATGTGATAGGTTTCTCTTGCACAGAGAATATGCAAGTTTAGAATGTGTTCATGAGTTTGATAAATTTTATTTTTATAGTAAATGGCATCTAATGCTCTCAATATATTAAGTTTTAAAAAAATGTTCTTGTATGAGGCTTCCTACCACAAAGCAGATAAAGCACTCCCCCCCCCCCCCCTTTTTTTGTTTTAAACTGTACAGACTCCCTGGCTCCTCCTTTCCAAAGCTGGATTCAGGTTCCTAAAAGGCTTGGAAGGCGGGGGACTACTGCAAAGTAGGTTTGGCAGTCACCAGGAGGACTAGGTAGGCTCCTTGGTTGGGAGTGGAGGTTACAGTGGCCCAAATGAGATGATCTGTTGACAGTCTCACCAGGTTGGCAGTACAAAATTTCTAAATAAAAAATAAATCTGTTTTAAGTTGCGGGGAGGGTCTTTGTTTTTACTCTAGGATTTATTTGTATGCCTCATATACCCTTAGAGTTAGGTTGATCAAGAAGTGAGACAGCTATGCATGTGACTGCTCTCTGCTGACTTAGCAGTAAGCTCATGCACTGCCTCTTTGCCCTCTTGGTTGGTGGAATGTTATTCTATGACTTACAATTACTTGTAATAAAAGATTGGTGCCCTCTACTCTCCATTGCTCCTCCCACAAACTGCATAGCAGTGTGTGATGAGGATAGTGGCCCCTCATTAGATCTTTGCAGTTGGAGCCTTTAGGGAATCCCTTTTACCATCTGAGCACGGACTATACATAGAAACTGTCATGTGAAATTATGTTCTGTGTCTAGGATTTCTGTGTTAAGTCAAGCAGTGGGCACATCAGTGCCATTAAGTACCTTTTATTCTCTGCACAAGGATAACATGCCTCAGCTGCTTCTGAGGTTTCACTTGGAGGGGGGAGGTTGATATGATAAATGGCTAATTTGAAGAAAAGGACAAACTTTGCCACCAGTATTAGAGCTGTGCTTAAAACTGACATTGTGGGCCGTGCAGTGGCAGCACGTTGCATTTCCAGAGTCCTGAAATGTCTGTATTAGGGCCAAGTGTTCTGGTGTGGAGACACTCTGCTTCTGGGGAGGAATCATGAAGGCCACCCAGTATTTGTGCTTCCCCTGCAGGCCACATGAGGGAGGGACAGTTTTGTCAGCTGTAAAGGCTGGCTGTCCTCCAATTGTCAGGGTGGGGGACGGTGAGAGAAATGGTTTAAAGGCTGAAATAGAGTAAATACGGGTTCTTTGCTGGTTTTGAGTCAGGGCTCCAGATATATTTTTTTAGGACTGGGAAGTATTTACTGCAGGCTTTTACGACCTGGTAGTATTTTCATCTAAATGGTAGTAATGCTGTTCTCAGACCAGCCTGGGACACCACGCCTATAAGCCAAGTGTCAAACCCACTGTGTGTGTATAGCTACCAGCTCCCTTTACCCAATACAGTATTGTACTGCTGTGACCATTACCATTTTGCCAGGTTGCAGTAGCCCAGTGGTACTCATAATGCCTCGTGGCCCCATGCAGCCCCCCTCCTCGTCTGGTCTGAGACCTACTGTTTTTTTAATTTTGGAATCTCGGGCCCCCTAGAGGCACAGCTGCCAAGAGCTCTGTTATGTCTGAAACCAGAGAGGTTACCAGAGAGGTCCTGCAGGGCTTGGTGATGTAACTGGTGGCATTCCATGTCTTCATCAGTGACATCGGGGATGGACTTAAGGGCAAAATGTGCTATCTGTGGGCACAGTCGAAGGGATACATGACCTACAGGACAGTCTGAAAAAGCTGGGGAGGTCGTCCGGGATCTGGCAGCTTGACTTCCTGCCAGGAAATGGAAAGTTATGCACATGGGAGCCAAGAATTCCAGGATGGTGTACTACCTGGGTGGAGTCCAGGTATCTGTATCAGAGGAGGAGAAGGACCAGGGAGTGATGATCACTAGTGACCTGAAGAACTTCATGCAGTGCAAGAAAGCAGCAGCAAGGGCAAACAAGATGCTGTGAAGAATAGTTAGGGGAATCAGTAGTAGGAGAGCAAAGATTATACTGCCCTTGTACAGGTCACTGGTGAGGCCACATATAGAGTATGGAGTTCAGTACTGGTGCCCACACCTGAAAAAGGACATTAACCGGCTGGAGAAGGTCCAGAAGAGGGCTAAAAAGATAATAGGTCAGCAGGGTAAGGCATACGAGGTTCTCTAAAGAAGTGGCGGTGAAGGTTAGGGAGAAAAAGATAGCATTTAGGAAGTATAAGGAAACACAGAAGGAGCAGGACAGAGAACTGTACCAGTTAAGGCAGAAGAAACCGGGAAGGGAAGTCAGAATAGCAAAGGCCCAAACTGAGGAAAAGATGGCCAACTCGCTTAAGAAGGGGGATAAAACCTTTTATAGGTACATCAGGGAGCAGAGGAAGACAAAGGGAGGGATAGTGAGGCTGAATTGAATGGACGGTGGGTGGGCAGAGAGGGACTGTGGAAAAACAGGGATACTGAACGGATACTTCTGCTCAGTATTCACAAAAGAGGAGGAGGGGGAGGTACCTAATCCAGTTAAGAGAAGCACTCTGGATAGGGGGGGTCGATATCAGTCCTTTCACAGAAGAAAGGGTTCGGAAAGAACTCCTAAAACTGAAGGTGGACAAAGCTGTGGGGCCTGATGGAATTCACCCCAGAATTCTAAAAGAATTAAGGGGAGAACTAGTGACACCACCGACTACCCTTTTTAATAAATCATGGGAAGATGGTGTGGTACCCGAGGACTGGAGGAAAGTGGATGTGATTCCCCTTCACAAAAGTGGGAGCAAGACAGAGGCAGGAAACTACAGACCTGTCAGTTTGACCTCTGTGGTAGGGAAAGTGATGGAATCACTTCTGAAGGAAAGAATTTTTGAGTACCTAGAGGCCAGTGGGACACAGGACCCAAGGCAGCATGGGTTCACAGCAGGAAGGTCATGTCAGACGAATCTAATTGATTTCTTTGACTGGGTGACCAAAGTAGTAGACCAGGAGGGGCTGTAGACATGGCCTACCTAGACTTTAGCAAGGCATTTGACACAGTCCCACACAAAAGATTAATAATCAGATTAACCAGCCTGGGAGTGGGTCCCAGGGCGGTAGCCTGGATAAAACATTGGCTAGACAACAGGACACAGAAGGTAATTGTAAATGGAGTCCACTCTGAAGAAAGAGGGGTTACTAGTGGTGTACCGCAGGGTTCAGTACTGGTCCAGTCCTTTTTTAATGTCTTTATAAGTGACATTGCAGAGGGACTGGAAGGAAAAGTATGCCTCTTTGCAGATGACACAAAGATCTGCAACAGGGTTAATACACAAGGAAGCATGGAAAGGATGAGAAGGGACTTGGCAAGGTTGGAGGAATGGTCAGAAGTATGGCAGCTTGGATTCAGTGCAAAGACGTGCAAAATAATGCACCTAGGAAACAAAAACCCAGGAGAAGATTACACATTGGGGGGAGAGGCAGTAACAACAACAGAAATGGAAAGGGACCTGGGGGTAATCATATCAGATGACCTTAAGGTTAGCAAGCAATGGGAGAAGGCAGTAGGGAGGGCTGGGGAGATAATGGGATGTATAGGGAGAGGCATCACCAGCAGAAAACAGGAAGTTGTTATCCCTCTGTACAGACAGTTGGTGAAACCCCATCTGAGTACTGTGTCCAGTTCTGGAGACCCCATCTCTTCAAGGACATAGACAGGATGGAGGCAGTCAAGAAGAGGGCAACTAAAATGGTGCAGGATCTGTAAGAGAAGCCATATGAGGAGAGACTAAAAGGAGCTTAATATGTATACCCTTGAGAAAAGGAGGGAGAGGGGGGACATGATAGAAACTTTTAAGTACCTCGGTGGAATCAACAAAGTCCAATAGGGTAGCATCTTTCAGAAAAAGAGATGTGCAAGGACAAGGGGACACAATCTGAAGAAGTATTTTTTAACAGAGAGGGTGGTGGCCGCATGGAACAGCCTTCCTGAGGAGGTTGTGGGGTCTGAGGGAGAATTGGGAGAGGGAGAGAGAGACAGAGAGAGAAACCATTCCATGAGGAGGCATAATCGTAAGCTGGGGTGGGGGGTTAGGAGGGAGGTCAGGAAGCACTTCTTCATGGACAGGGTGGTGGACACTTGGAATGTGCTGCCAGAAGAGGTGGTCTTGTTGAAGATGGTGGCCAGCTTCAAGAGAGGCTGGGATGGCATGTGGGGAAGGTAAGGATCATGGATTGGGAGGATGGAAAGGATGGGAGGAGTGGGAAGGGGGCAGGGACAGTAGCTCAAGCTGTTGACCCTGCAATATGAGCAGACTAGATAGACCAAATTGCCTCCTCCTGATGGATTATTTGTATGTTTGTATGTATGCATGTGTGTGTGTTTGTGCCAGGGGTGATTAATGTGTGTAAATGCATGTTAAGTGCAAGTGATAAGCATGTTGCATGTAAATCCTGTACACGCGTGTGTCATGGCTCACAGGGACTAATACCTGGAAGAGGACCCAGAGAAGAATTCTGCAGTGGAATCCTTTGTAGTGCTGCTGGAGATGTGTACTGGGTGGTGTCCTTGCCTGAAAAATAGTAATACATAGACTGTACCAGATGACTGCAGTCCACTCCGGCCAGTCATGCAACACATTTTGTAATAGCCTTATGCTGGACTTTGGAAGTAGTGCATATCATAATGTAAAGCACTTCAACCTTTTGACTTTGGTGCCTAAGAACTACACAGGCTTTGATGACTTAAATAGTAGAATCAACATATATGTATCCTTACAGTATCCGCAGTTGTTCCTTACTCTTTGTGGTTTTCTAGAAGTTTAGCTAGCTCCATTCACTTCAACTTTCTAGGGATGTGGATATAGTGCACTATCCACACATTGGCTGTCTGCCTTCCTCTTTAAATCCAGCTGGAATGTCTTCGGGCTGAGCTCCTTCCACACACCTGAGTGGTATCTTCCTTGGCTCCACCCCGTGACATCAGATCTTCCCTTCTGCTGGAAGAATCCAATTTCCTCCTCTGCAGCTCTGAGTGTGATATAGGCCCACTTTTCCTAACTGTTTCTTCAGGTGTTTTCTTCGTTTTGGAATGGGGTGGGTGGGGTGGGGTTCATTATCGACCAGAAAATCTTTGGAATGGGCGCAACAAACCCCGAACCAGCCCAGGGTTCAAACAGTGCATTGCGTTCAACCAAATGATCTCACATACCTACCCTCACGCCTTGTGTGTATATTGTTTAGGGGCAAATCATGACCCACAGCCTTGTGGCCTATGTAAGATCCTGCTTCCATGCTCTCTCTCTCTTTCTCTTGAGGAGAGGTACACCCATGTTCTCCTTGGCTGCCCAGGCAAACTGAATCCTCCTGTCAAGTCCAAAGACACCTGCAAGGCCATTTTAGTGGCAGTGGGTTTGGCCTCTCAGCTGGCTGCTCTTGAAGAGGCGGTGTCCCAGGCTGCGGCAGTCTGTTCTTCTGCCGCAGCACTGCTCCCGGTGGGCACCAGTGCAGGGGCTTCCTTTACTGGATTGTTCTGGGATACGTGTCAGTTCCTACAGACCCTCGGAGAGGCCCTTTCCAGGGGGACAGATCCTTGAATGTGAAGCTGAAGAAGTCTTGCAGATCATGGACAGGGAGCAGGCTTGCTGTTCCTGCACTTGTGACCCCTTCGACCACTTGATGGCTGTCGAGCCATCAGCTATGGCTGATCCTCCCAGGGCCGAGGGACAAGCCATTAGCTCCAGGGTGTCCCTGTTGGGCTTTCTGGCCTAGATGCAGGCTGACCAGCTGGCCACGATTTTTCTTGACTCAGTTGACCCGTTGTCAGACAAGTTGGAGGATGATTCTATCTCCCGGACTCCCATTATTTTGGCCCTTTCCTAGGAGGGACAGGAAAAGTAGGCTGATCATGCTGTCTTCTCACAGGAGGATCCCCCCTCAGGGGTTCGCTGTAGGTCCCAGTCCATGTGATATATGTGGCCCCTCCTCCTGCATCTTCTCAATGGCAGCACTCTCGTTGCTGCTTGAGGTCCAGGACGAGGACCCGGTTCCAATACTGTTCTTGGGACTCAGGATATTCCCACTCTCAACCTCCCAGAAGGTGCCGTTGATGCTCCTCTTTCTCCTTGTCCTCGGATGATGAGAGGCTTCACCAGAGGTTTTGGCAATGCTGTGAGGAGCTCAAGTGGCAGCAGTGGGTTCTGGGGCAAGGTTGGTCTTTACCACAGGCCCCAGCACTCACATGGTCTACTCCGGGGAGGCCTGTTCCAGTTCAGTCCAGTCTAGTTGAGCGTACCCCAGCCTCTCCACTGATTTTTGGTGGAGCCTCCATCCAAACAGCCCTTGCACAGAGCCCCGTCCCAGGCTGCTTGCCCATCTTCTGGCCTCCCCAGCCATCTTTTAGTCCAGATAACCCACTCTGATGAATCCAGAATGGTCCATGGGGACACAGGGCGGAGGGCAGTGTTCGAGGAGTTGTCTGACATGGACGGCTCCTCCATGCATTCCTCTAGGATCCCGGGCTTTGACTGGGAGTCCTCCGAGGAACTTTTTTCCAACCAGGGTCCCGTCTCTTTTGAGGCCTTGCTCCAACTTATGTCCTGGTCCATGAAGATTCCTTTGCAGCAGGTCCAGAAGAGGGCCATGTACCCCCAGATGCAGATCCTTGATGGCGATCCATGACTGGGATGACTCCCTGGGGGTGGCCTTTTTGGTGGTGGAAGCAATCCTGGGTCCCTCCTTGGAGTTGTGGGCTTGTGGCAGCATGCAACTTCTCATCCTGAGCTTTCTGCCTGTATAGTTCGCAAGTATGCTGTTCCAACAAGGTCTCTTCCCAGTTTCTCTGGCCACCCTTTGGCTGAGGGGTTAGTGGCAGATTCCGTCTTCCGTCAAATGGGCAGTGTCAGGGATGTCAACATGGGGTACATGACAATTCACTCCCATCAGTTCACTCACATGACAACTCACTCCCATGACAACTCACTCCCACAATTGATACCAATGGCTACGTCTCAAAAGCATCCACACGCTGATTACTGCATGTGTCAGATGTGTACAAATGAACATTTGCCCTCCTGTGTTCATAGACCCATCTCCCGTTTCAGTTCTGTACTCCAACTGTTAATCCTTTTGGCACTGTTCCTGTTGCAACCCAGATATTAACTGAACACAGGCAGTGGTTAAACAGAAAGGATGGCTGTTTAAATACAAACATTTTAAAAGGTGTGGTATTTGATATTCAGAGTACAGAAAGTAAATGTGATGAGGTCAGGTCAGGTGTATCTTTGCCCAAGAGACATTGCTGGGTTAGGGACCAAAACTGACTACTCAGAGAACAAGGTTTTCCATACTCATTGAATACCTGTGTTTTTGTCACTATTTTCTCTGTTCTATGTACATTCTTTGCGAACAGTATGATGTCTAGTTAGTCTCCACAGTTTTTCTCATGCTAAAAACAATTAAATATAACACCTTGACACATAAAAAATGAATTCTGTGACAAATATGTATCTTATTACATAGGATAGAAATAACTAGAGACAAATGACTACAAGAACATCATCAAATGATTGTGGGCTTCGGAGACTGGGAAAGAAACAGCAGTGGAAACATCACCTAGGCACAAACTCATGATAAGTCTGATGAACTGCTTTTACTTACAGCAAACACTGTTTTTATTGTATGTATTCATTGGTGTCAGTTGTGGGAGTGAGTTGTTATGGGAGTGAATTGTCAGGGGAGAGAGTTGACATGGGAGTGAACTGATGGGAGTGAAATGTCGGGGAGCGAATTGATGGGAGTGAATTGTCCTATTCCCGTCAGCAAGTCCCCTGACAAGGAGTAAAAAAAAAGCTGGATCACTCAGCTAAGAAAGTTTATGCTGCATCATCCTTGGACCTCAGGCAGGGGAGCTCCACCGTTATGATGGACAGCTTCAGCTGTGCTCTTATCGGGGTCCTGGACTAAGTCATTAGCCACCTTTCTGCAGACTTGCAGTCCGCAGTCAGAGTGGTCCATGACCAAGGCCGCACTCTTGCTAATCACCAGCTCCAGACAGCCTTGGACATAGGTGACTTGTGCCTGGTCCATGGTGGTGGCTATGCATTGCAGAGCCTGGCTTAAGAGCTCCACCTTCATGGTGGATACCCAACATAAGCTGGTGGATATCCCCATTTTGGGCACCGACCTCCTTGGGCCAGGAGTAGAGGGACATCTCATGACGATTGAGAAGTTCAGTGCCACCCTGGACTCTGTCACGTCCTCGCAAAAGGACCCCAAGAGCCAGAAGCCAAAAAATAAGCCCTTTTTGTTTCAGCCCTTTTGGCTTCAGCAGCCTAAGCAACAACAGCCCCAGTCGGGACAGTCCCAAGTCTGGTAGCCTAAGTCTAAGTCGTGCCAACCAGGGCCCCAAGAAATCTGGAGGTCGGCGGTCTGGTGGTGCTGAAGGCTGAGGTGCTGGATGCCTTACCTCGCACTACCCTGGCGACCCGGGTTCGGGAATGACCTCGGGGGGGAGGGAGCAGGATCGAGCATTGGCTCTCCTCTCCTGGTGGGTGGGTCGCCCTCCTGTAGTCCCGCTGTCACCTGATGGAGGTCCGGTGACAGGCATAGGCGGCAACAGAGCGACAATTAGGGTGGGGCGTCCCAGAGGGTGTGACGTGCGCGTGCCTCCTCACAATTGCGTCATGTCAGGAATGCGAGGGCCCAGGGGCTGGGAAGGAAAAACTAAAAAACTGTACAAATTAACTACCGAAAAAAAAAAAAAAAAAAAAAAAATCTGGCAGTTGGCGCAATGGCGCTCCCCCAGCGGGCAGAACTGGGTCCTCTTCCACCAAGGCTGCCCAGTGAAGGGTTGGGGGCAACTGACTTCCAACCATCACTTCCTTGCCTCAGTTTCCCGTGGGGTGTCTGCTTTGCCATTTCTGGCGTGCCTGGTCTGTTATTACTACGGAAAAATGGGTGCTGTATGTGGTGGGTTGAGGTTTGCCTCTTGACTTTGAGGCTGTCCCGCCCTACCTGGCTTATGCCCAACGGGTGTCCGTGGCTTCCCCAGACATGCTGTCTGCCCTCAGGTAGGACATTGCCCAGCTCCTTGAGAAAAAGTGCTGTGGCTCATGTCCCGGACACAACGGCAGGCCAGGGCTTTGTGTCCAGGTACTTCCTGGTTCCCAAATGGATAGGGGTTTGGCACCCCATACTGGATCTGCACCAGTTCTTGAGGAGGTGCAAGTTCCGGATAGTCACTCTGAACCAGGTAATTCCATCTCTGGACTTCCAGGATGCCTTCTTTCACATCCCAGTTCGTCTGCCTGGCTGGCAGTATTGTCAGTTCTGCACAGAGGGGGTTCTATGTGAGTTCTGGGTCATACCTTTTGACTTCTCCTCTGCCCCCAGGGACCTCACCAAGTGCATCGCAGTGGTGGCAGCATTCCTGAGGCGCTGTAGGGTCTGTCTGTACCTGGATGACTGGCTGATTGCTGGTTCAACACAGGAGTCGGTGGAGCGGTGTAGGGATCAGGCCCTCCAGACTTGCTCGGCCTTGGGTCTGCTCATCAACCCAGCCAAGCTGGAACTCAACCCCTCCTGGACCATACACTTAATTCGGGCAGAGCGTGACTTCTTGTGGGCCAAGGTCCCAACTCCCAGTGGACCGGGCAGCAGACTGTATCTCCTTTGTGCAATCATTTCAGGTTGGGCACTCATGCCCTGCCCAGGACTTCCTGCGGCTGTTGGGGTACAAGGCGTCCTGCACCAGCGTGGTCTGGTGGGCCCACTGGCGGATGTACCCCCTGCAGTTGGAGCTGGCCATTCAGTGGTCTTAGTGCTTTGGTCACCTGGACCAGTCGGTTGTGTCGATGCAGCCAATGTGGGATGCCATCTAGTGGTGGCTGGTCCCAGAACACCTGCAGGAAGCAGTCCCATTTCATCCACTTAAAGCCGATGATCTTTCTGATGACCGACATGTCTGTGGTGGATTGGGAAGCCCACTTGGGGGACCACAGATGAGTTCTGGCCACTCAAGGACTCCCGATACCTCCAGACGAACAATACCACGACCATGTACTTCCGCAACGGGCAGGATGGAATGCATTCCCTCCGGCTGCGTCAGGAAGGCCTCCACACCTGGATCTCTTGCACAATCTGGATGCTGATCTCCTGGCCATTCATATGGCTGGAGTCTCCAACCAGCTAGCAGACACCCCCAGCTGGCTGGGCAAGGCGTCTCATGAGTTGTCCCTTCATCAGGAGGTGGTCAACTGCCTGTTCTCCCAGTGGGGCACTCCCCTGGTCTATCTGTTTACCTCTTGGGAGAACACAGAGGTGCGGTTGTTCTATACCTGCCTTTCTCAGTGTGGGACACCAATGGGGGATGCCTCCATGAGGCCCTGGACCCCAGGCCTCTTTTACGCCTTCCCTCCTTTTCCCCTGATCCACCAGGTGCTGGTCGGAGCATGGAGGGTCAAGGCACAGGTGATTCTGGTAGCTCCAGACTGGCTGCACCAGTTCTGGTACCCAGATCTCCTCAGCCATAGCAGCAGCAGTCCTCCATGGTACCTGCCTCTACGTCTGGAGCTGTTCTCCTCTTACAAGGGGAAGGTTTTCCACCTGGACCTTCAGTCCAGGCACCTGACAGCCAGAGTTCCAGGCTTTGGGGCTCTCTGAGGAGGTTCTCCAGGCTATGGAAGCCTCCTGGAAGGGGTCGGCCCACCAGTGCTATGCATTCAGATGGAAACGCTTTTCCATTTGGTGCCATGGCAGGGAGGTAGACCCTCTGTCCTGCTTCCTGGCTAGCATTCTGGACTACCTGTGGTCCCTCTCCCAGTCAGGCCTGAGGTCAGTGACCCTCAAGGTGCACCCGGCAGCCATCTTGGCATACCGGGCATGTGCTGGTATGCTGACAGTGGTGCAGGAAAAGGTGGTCAGGTGCTTCTTTAAGGGTCTTGACCATCTGTCCCTGCCGGTGCCACCACCGTGTGACCTGTTGCTGGTCTTGGCAGTGCTCATGGGCAAGCCATTCAGGCTAGTGCATAGGTGTGACATCTCTCACTTGTTGTGGAAGACCACCTTCTTGGGGTCCATCACCTCCGTCAGAAGGATCAGTGAGCTCCAGGCGCTCTCAGTGGAGTCTCAGTATTTGATGTTCCACAGGGAGATGGTTGTCCTTTGCCCCAACCGGAAGTTCCTCCCAAAGGTCATTTTGGAGTTTCACCTTAACCAGGTGGTCGATCTCCTGTTGATCAAGTAGGGTTAGAGGCTGCAGACAAGGGTAGGGTTTTCGGGCAGACTGGATGGGCCTAGCGGACCTGTTGACAGTTTCTGTGTTTCCCGGTGTACTTCACCAGTCCAACCTCAGAAGCTGAGCACAGGCTCCACATGTTGGACCTGAGGTAAGCACTCGCTTATTACATGGAGTGCACAGCTGGAGTTCAGGGAGAGATTCGTCAGCTCTTCGTCACCTACACTGAAGCCGCATGTGGCAGACTGGCAACTAAGCAGACGATTGGCAGGTGGATTGTATCCTGTATTGACCTCTGCTATAAGTTGGCTGGTAGGGAGCCTCCTGTAGGGCTTAGGGCTCTTACCACCAGACATACCGCTGCCTTGGTGGCTACTTCCTGGGACATCCCTATCCAGGACGTCTGCAGGGCTGTTACCTGGAAGTTGGCATACACCTTCATTTCCTATTACCACATTGAACTTGAGTCATGCCAGGATGCTGGTTTTGGTACCTTGATTCTCCAATCCCTTTTTTCCAAGTAGGAGTGTGCGCCCTGCCCCCTCCCAGTGAACTGCTTGGAGTCTGCCAACGTGTGGATAATGCACCATATCCATGTATCTAGAAATGAGTTACTCGCCTGTAACTGTAGTTCTAGGAGTGGTATATGGGGCACATCCACACAATCCATCCGATCTCTCTTAAGTGGCACATGGATCCCTGCTTTCAGTGTGCAAAATCGGATGTCTCAGGGCGGAGCCGAGGAGGATATCACCCAAGTGGGTTAGAGGAGCTTAGCTTCAAGATGTTCTGTCTGGATTTAATGGGGAAGGAAGACTGCCAACGTGTACACCATATATCACTCCTAGAACTATGGTTACAGGTGAGTAACCCTCATGTACTGCTCAAAGCCTGTGCTGATAGGCAGCTACTATGGGCAGACTGGGCTGTACTACAAGACAAGTCCTCAAAAAAAAAAAAAAAAAAAATAAAGATGGGCCAGCCTGTTCCTGCAGTGCCAGCAGTGGTGCTTCCCACAGCATCAGCAACCTAGGAACAAGCCGGGGAGGGAGGCATTTGTGCAGACTCCAAGGCCATACTGCCACCTGGGTGACCCCAGGTGGCCGTGCAGTTGGAGCGGAAGGGAGGATGGCAGCTGGCACCATGCACAAAGGCACGCATCTGCATACACATACACACTTAAGTGCCCTTGCTGTCGACGTCCTGGGAATAATGCAAGGTGGAAAATCTCTGAGCCCAGGAGGATGGAGCAGACAGTCCCGGACCCCTCCACCTTGACATGCCACCTCCTTCCCACATCTTTCAGATGAGACATTAAACTGAAGTGCCATCTGCCTGTTCTGATGGTAGTTCAGGTGGATGTTAAAAGATCTCATGGCACTTCTCGAAAAGAGTAGGGGAATTTCCTCAGTGCCCTCACCACATTTCCACCCATTCATTAAAAATACCATCAGCATCTTAATCTGGTTCAAGGTTAGTTGGCATTCATCTGTATCCTCCTACCCCGGGTCATACCTGAAAATAGGTAGAATTTGTCTAGTGCACTTACCCGGTCAACAAAAGCTAAATAAATAAGACAGACCTGTGGGGAGAACAGCCTCCACCCCACCCCCCACGGATTCTACCACTGAGTCTGGTCGGCTCCACGGAGCCTGGAAAGAAGGGTAAATGCCCGAGAAGAGGTAGGACAGGTTGGTAGGTGCAGAACTGGTAAAAGGGACAAAGAATTTAGGAAAAACAACCAAAACAATGAAAACAGTACTCATGCTATCCTGGAATCACAGTATGTGCCATTGAACTGTAGTGGCTGCCAGGTGGAACAAATGGTTTTGAATCTTGGAAGTCGTTGGTGACAGATTGATCGAGGATGTTTTATAGAACAAAGAAGAGCAGAAATTAAGTAAAAAATGTAGTTTTTAAAAAGTAAGCTTGACACAGTGCTGTGGCATCACAGAAGACACCAGAAGCCTCCCTTCCCCGGTCAGACCAACCATACGTACCTGTTTCAGCTAAAGGTTTTGAATGTTTTGTTGCTTATTGGGGGCATTGTTTAACCAGGAGTAGCACACTAAGATGAAGCTTGTTTCCAGATGTGACCAGGGAGCACAAGGAAGTTAAGTGACTTGCTCAGGATCACACATTGTGCACCTAGGTGGCTGTGGGATTCAAACCCAAATCTCCAGATCTACAGCTCAGAGCCTTAACCCACTGCACTATACTGCTTATTAATAGAGCAATTAGTGTAGCTGGTCTAACCAGGATATTGCATTGCTGACAGTTGTTTGTTACAACAGAACAGTATATGGAAAAGTTTTGCTACTCCATCTTCTTGTGATGGACCTATCTTTTAAGGCTGTTTTTGTTTTTTAGTTATCCTTTACAAATGTTTTTTCCTTTTTAAATGAATCCCTATAAAATGTACTTATGGCTTTGTAGGTCAGAAATATTATATTTAATTTGAGTGTTCATTGACTATGTAAGCTAGTATCCAGTACTGCAGGTATACAGATGTGACCTTTTACTACCACTCTTGAGGGAGCGATATTGGACCTGGTACCAATGGGGACAGCGCTGCAGACGTCATGGTGAGTGACCACCTGGGGACCAGTGACCACCGCACGGTGCAGTTCAATATAACTACTGAGCCAGAATCGGGCCAGCTAAGGTGAGGGTCCTGGACTTCAGGAGGGCCAACTTTACAAAGATGGGGGAATGCTTCAGGGATGCCCCTGGTGGTGGGTGGGGGTGGGGGCATAGGTGGAGTGAAAAAACAGTGGGCAAAACTAAAAGGGGCCTTAGGGAAGGCAACAAACATCTGCATCAGGTAAGTAAGCAAAACCAAGAGGGAAAAGAGACTGCTATGGTTCTCAAAAGAGGTGGCTGGGAATGTAAGGGCAAAAAAAACTTAGCATTAAGGAAGTATAAGGAGATGCAGAGGGAGGAGGATAGGGAGGTGTACAGTGAGAAGCAGAGGGAGGCAGGGAAAGCAGTCAGGAGTGCAAAGGCGCAAATGGAGGAGAAACTAGTCCAGGCAGTAAAGAAAGGGGACAAGACATTTTAAAGGTATGTAAGCAAAAGAAGAAAGACCAGGGGAGGGATTGTAAGGCTATGGAGGGAAGGGGAGAAGTGTGTGGAGGGGACCAGGAAAAAGCAGGCATCCTGAACAAATATTTTTGGTCTGTGTTCATGGAGGAAGGGAAAACCGAGGGACCGCAGATAAGAGACAGGAGCATCGAAGGAAGCGACGTGGACACTGGTCCATTTAAACAGGAGAGAGAGTCCTAAAGGAACTGTGGGGTCAGACGGAACACATCCAAGGATACTGAAGGAGCCCAGGGAGGTGCTGGCTGCTCTTCTGACAGTCCTGTTCAATAACTCGCTGGAGATGAGAGTGGCCCCGGTGGACTGGAGGTGAGCAGATGTAGTGCCACTTCACAAAAGTGGTAGCAGGGAGAAAGCTGTCAATTACAGGCCAGTCAGCTTGACTTCAGTGGTGGGGGAAAATAATGGAATCACTGCTGAAGGAAAGGATTGTAGAATATTTTATTTATTTATTTATTTATTTAGTTTTTGTTGACCGGGTAAGTGCACTAGACAAATCCTGCCTATTTTCAGGCACGACCCAGGGGAGGGGGATACAGATGAATGCCAACTGACCTTGAACCAGATCTTGTAACCAGCGGCTTACAGGATCCAAGGCAGCATGGATTCACTAGGGGGAGGGCATGTCAAACAAATCTTTTTTTTTTTTAACTCAGTTTTATTAAAAGTTATTAACTTACACAGCCATCTAATTTACATTCATACTCGCATATGTGATAAACAGGTACTGATAATTACTGATCGATGCCATAACTGTCAATTCATACACTGTAGTGTCTGTGAATCTACGATGCTGTCGTATAGTCTACGTACAGTTGGGCTTTCTGCTAAGTTGAGTTGTAGAGGATTTTGATTAAATGTACTCTTCACAGCTGTCAAACAAATCTAATAGATTTCTTTGACTGGGTAACCAGGGAAGTAGATCAGGGTGGAGTGGTGGATGTGGCCTACCTAGATTTCCGTAACTCCCTCAACACCTTTCCAATAGGAGACTCATAAACAAGCGGGGCAGTCTGGGAGTGGCTCCAAAGGTGGTAAACTTGGTAAGGAATTGGTTGGGGATAGGTGACAGAGGGTGGTGATAAACGAGGTTCACTCGGAGGAAGGAATGGTGACCAGTGGGGTGCCACAAGGATCAGTACTGGGGCCGGTCCTTTTTAATGTCTTTACAAACAACATTGCAGAGGGGCTAGAAGGGAAAGGTATGCCGTTTTGCAGATGACACTGCAATAGGGTAGACTCTCCAGGGGGTGGAAAAAATGAATACGAATCTAAGAAAGCTTGAAGAATGGTCAAGAGTGTGGCAACTACGCGAGAAGAAAGAACAAGGAAACTGCATATTAATGAATTAAAAGCAGAGTTAAATATTCATGTAATATGTAAGATATTAAAGACGATGTATTGTCTAGAATAAAAAATGACAAAATAGAAATGATATGAAAACATGACATGTAAAGCTCTCATACTGCAGTTGATTAGAAATGTATAAAAAATGTTGTAATGTACAAAAACCTCAATAAAAACTTTTAATTAAAAAAAAAAATGTGGCAACTAAGTTTCAATATGAAAAATTGCAAAATCATGCACTTGGGGCACAGAAACCCAAGGGCAGAATACAAGATGGGGGGAGTGGTACTGGTGACCACCAAACCGGAAAGAGACCTGGGGGTAATCCTGTCTGATGACCTGAAGATGGCCAAACAATGTGACAGGTCAGTGGGATGCCAGGATGCTTAGGAAGGGATATCACCGGCAGAAAGAGGGAGGTGGTGATACCGCTGTATAGGGCATTGATGGGACCTCATCTAGAGTACTGTGTCCAGTTCTGGAGACCACACCTCTGGAAGGACATAGGGTAGAGGCGATCCAGAGGAGGGCAACTAAAATGGTGCCGGGTCTGCACTCGAGGCCCCAAGAGGAGAGACTAAAGAACCACAATATGTACACCCTGGAAGAAAGGGAAAGAGGGGATATGATAGAGACTTTCAAATACTTCATGGGTATAAAAAGGGTACAGGAGGGGGCGTTTAATAATAATAATAATAAAAGATGCTCAGGAACAAGGGGGCATGCTATGAAGCTGGAGGGGGGAAGACTCAGGGAAAATTTGAGTAAGTACTTCTTCACAGAAATAGTAGATGCCTGGAACAGCCTCCCAGCGAGGCGGTGGGCGCAAAAACTGTAACAGGATTCAAGAAAGCATGGGATAGACAAAAGGGAACCTTAATGGTTAAGGAAGAGAGAGACATGCTGGAGATCAAGTAGGGTCTTCGGTATTACAGTTTGTAGGGAAAATGGACAGACTAGGTGGGCCAAGCGGTCCTTATCTGCCATCATTTTCTATGTATTTACTAAAATGAAGTCTGTATGGTTTCTGACATTTGGATATGATCTGCTTACAAATTACCGTCCACATTCCCATGCTGTGAGCCTGCCCAAAGAGCGTATTGAGTGAAGATGTGCAGTTGGAACATACTAACATACTAAAAGCCAACAGAATAGGCCAAATGGTCTGTGTTGTCTGCTCGAAGGCCAGCAAACTAGTGGCAACCAGTTACGCAAAGAAAAACAAAGATGGTTCTTATGTTATCCTTATGAGGCAAGTACCTATCTCATTTGTGCCTTGGTACTACTGGACTCTGAAAACACTGATTGTGTCCCTTTAAAATGTAATTATAGTTGGGGTTAAATGGAGTAATGGCTTGTGCCACCATTGAAGTTTGGGGTTTTCTGGAGACTGATGTTAGTTATTATCATATTTCCTTTTTACAACTGGTTTCTCTTTTCTGGAAATCTTTTTCTTGTTGGTACCTCTGAGAGATGGCAGGCTAGATGCTTACACAGAAAACTGCACCTCTACCCCATGGCAGAGGTAACTGACTGCATTTGTTTCTCACAGAGAATGAAAAATGCACGGTTTCTTCCTCCCTTCCAAGTTTGGGAAAGCATTCTTCACCCCATAAAGAAAGGCACGGTGTTTGCTGTTTGGGTGTCTTGCTGTTCGAGTTAGCTTTCTCCAAATAATCTGCAGTGGCTATACTGGACAGCCTGACTTTGACTCATTGTTAAATGTATGCCGTGCAGGGAAGACATCCCCTTGTTTTTTGTGGAAATGTGCACTTGCCTCATTTTGTGAAACTAGTCCTACAGCAGAGTAGTGGCCTTCACGTCCATCCAACAGGCTTAGAACTTGTGCTTTAGGCTTCAAATAACCTGTTTCCCACCAGAAGATCCGTAAATGTATCTTTTTTGAGTTTATGCCCTTGAGATTTGCAAATGGATTGCTCAGTTTTGCAAGTAGATGAACTCTTTATTTTAATGAATCATGAAAATTCTATCTGGAACTTTTTATAAAGCAATTAGCCATGTACTAAAACACATGGAAGCAAAATCTGAGAGTTTTGTTAGTGCTGTCTGCATGCTTGCCTGGGATTGGAAGCAGCAAATGATGCTACATTTAGTCACAAGTAGCCAGTTGCATTAACACAGTACTGTATATGGAAAAAGGGATTGACTGAAGACCGTACGTGTCCTGCAACACTGACATTGTTTGAAATTGTATACTTCTAGGTGGTGTTGGTGCGGTGGAATGAACCATTCCAGAAGCTGGCGACGTGCGATGCAGATGGGGGGATATTCGTCTGGATCCAGTACGAAGGGAGATGGTCCGTAGAACTAGTGAATGACCGTGGGGCACAGGTAGGCCTTTAATAAAACTAGATCCCTGACTGTTAATTTCATAATTGTCTCGAATTCTAGTGTAATGATCCAGGAATAATTTATTTTTAATTTGAAAGCTAGGTAAAACGCACGGAGCTCAGGTGTAACTTGGGCCAGAAATCTGGCTGTACAAAAGAACGTACAGCATAAAATAAAAAAATTAAAATAACATACATTAAACGTTGGCATACATTGGCAGTAGAAACATCCTAAAAATAGCACAGTTACAGGCAAGTAACATATAGAATTATCAATCAAGTGTTTCTTGCAATATAAAGTGATACTGTGGTAACAGACAATTCATTCTGTGCATAACCTTGGAGCAGCAGAAGAAAAAGAGCTCTTCCCCATTTCACTGTATGTAAAAGGATCAGCCAGTAAAAATTCATCAGTAGATCTTAAAAACCTTGTATCGGTTTTGAATGTACCAAATCAAGGGAGAAAAAAACTGTAACTGTTAAAAGTTTTAAAAGTAAGACAGCAAGCTGTCTCCTTAATGCCAAACGATGGGAAATCACTTTGGCACACTGGCAACATGTGTTCGCGGCCTGAACCTGGGACTTCAGAAGTCAGGCAGGGAGGGCTTAGAGCATATGATGGATTCTGTCTTCCCGGAAGAGGGGGGGTAGGTTCACTTCATAGCTCATCCAATGACTCTTGATGGTGGTGTGGTGGCGGTGACGTTGATGGCTTATGCACCCACACACTGTGAGGCATCCTCCATGTTAGTAGCAAGCATGCATGAACATGGGAAGGGGGGGGTGGGAGAAAAGGAGCAGAAATGCTGCACCAGTGTGCCAGATTAGGGTCCGTATCACTGTCACGCCAGCAGCTCTCCAGAACATTGTCTGAACCCCACCAGCTGGCTCCAAGGTTGGTAAGCATGACTCATCCACAACAGGGACAAGTCAGCCATGAGAGGTGCCAGAGAAACTGGAGATCAGGTTGGTACCTGACAACAGCGGGGAGTGGCGTGGCACATTTCGGGACCCGAGGAGCGGAGTGCCAACTAATAAGTGAGGCAGCAAAAACATAAATAAAAAGTTAAGATGGCCTAAAAAGTATTGACAATGAGAACTGGGGAAAAAGCAAACCAGACTGGGAGTATAGATGGTAGTGATTTGTAAGTAAAGGTGCCATGAGAGAAAATTGGCATATAAATAGAATAAATAAGGAAGGACTGCTTTACGAGGGGAATAATTCCAGCGAGGGGTTTATTTTTTAATTTTTCGAACTCTGTTTTATCCCCCACCCCATCCTTATACCCAACCGAACTCTCTCCGGCGACCTTCCACTCAGCGGATGCTACCTCCCTGCGGGACCCGACCCGTCTCCACTCTCCGGCACCAGGTATCCTCGGGTTTACCCTCAGGGTAGGGACGCCCCTGCCCAGGGCGCTCTTTCTCATAGCATTGAGCTCTGAGATGAGGAGGAGGGGCGAGGAGAGAGCCGCATCCGACTTCTGGGAGTGTGGTCCTTGGGCGGGAGGCGCCTTTGCCTATCGGAAGGAGGAGGGAAGGGTATTTTTACTAGTAAGTCCCCTGTGGAGCCGGGCTGTCAAGGCAACGTGCTGCCACTGCTTCACCCCCAGGCATATGCCACAATGCTATTTTGGGCTACCTCCAGCCACCGCCAGTGGTCGCATCCCCATCCCTCCCTGGGGAAGGGAGAGCAGTCCTCCAGATGCTCAGTCTCTTCTCTCCCTTGCTGACCCCCGGCACCCCGGGTTTGTTCCTGGCTCGACAGCGTGGCATCCAGAGCCTCAACCCACAGCGCCACCGGGCTGGCCCAGAGAGGGGTTTAACAAGGTGATAATGCCATTCGTGCACCCAGTTTGCAGCTTATCAACCTACTTATACCTTGAGCTGAAATTATTTTCCAAGCATATAGTCCTTCCCTATTGTTTGTTACATATTTGATTTGCTAATAAGTAGCTTCATAGCCAAGAAATCGCTTGGTTTTTTTGTGGCTTTATGCTTGTGGGATGGTTAAATAGATCTTCTTCCAGGATATCGTCGTCATAGAGCCATACCTCTGCAACTGTATGCTGTCAGTGTCGGGACTGCTTGGAAAGTTTGCCAGCTATGGCCACCCGCATTGATGTGTGGTTGTGCTTCCATATAACATTGGTGAGTCTTCCTCTTTTTAGTTCCTTCTCTCTGTGTTGACAGTTGGATCCACAAGGAACATCAGCATCATCATTTACTTAGCTTTTCTTTGGTTTTTGTTGTTGCATGACGTCATCAGGTGCTGCACAGAAGCTGGAATTGCTTTTTTGCTTGTAGTGGTTTTGTGTGAATGATTTTTAAGGATGACACTCACTTTATGTGTGTGTCTGCTGCTTAGATCTGCCACATGATGTGAATGTGTGCCTATTGCCAAGACTTGAACTAGGCCACGTGGAGATGTAAGCCATAAGGTATTGGAGGCCTTCTTACAGAAAATGGAGAACAACTAGTGTGTGATATCGGCCTCCAGCCTGGTTTCACCCTCTTACTCTGCAGCTTTGGCTGCGGTGATGTCCTGCCATTCTCCTGTTGGGCAGCTATGTTGTCACCCCCATGACCTTCTTCAAAGTTGATGGACAACCATTAACAGTCCTTTTCATCATTCTGCCATCATAGTAAGTGGCCCCAGGAGGAAGCTACATCATCTCCCTCTTGTTCCTGGTTGCTTCATTGCTCCAGTGCTGGGAGTATCAGGATTCACACTTAACTATTTTTTTGCACTTGTCCAGTGGGAAAGTAGCACCAGTTTGCACTGACTTCCCAGATTTACACTGGCCCCATTTATAATGGGGATTTATTTTTAGGGGCCTGCTTCTCCTTCTCTTTCTGCTTACTTCCTGTTTTCAAGTGGCACCCCTCCCTTTCCGCTTCCCTCCCTGGTGTCCAATGGCACCCCATCCCTCTCCTCTTCCCTATAAGTTCTCCCTGGTGTCCAGTGGCAGTCTCCTCCCTCTCCCCTTCCCCATAAGTACTCCCTGTTGTCTGGTGGCACCCCTCTCCCCTTTCCATAAGTTCTCCCTCATGTCCAGTGGCACTTCCCACCCCAAAGCACCACAGCCCCACCCTGGTCCCTAACAGCAGCCAGCACAAACTCTCCACTTACCTCCTCATCCAGCTGGCATCTAACTATCACAACTAATGTAAAAAAGAAAAATCCTCCCTGTATTCATCTCAGACTCACCACTCCCTCCACTTAAATGCCCCCCAGTCAGCAAATCACCATACGTTCTAAATTATTGTTTGTTTGTTTAAAATTTATTTTTATACAGGTTTATCTGTTGGGAAATAAATCCCCATTTTCAACAAATATGTCAATCAAATTCTTAAAGAAGCATGCAGCTGATAGTATCTTAATAGTCTCATGCCTGACCAAATACTGGCAGTCTCTTTCCATAATGCTTTGCGATGTCACATGAGGGAGCGCTTGCCAGCATTTGGAGCTAATGGTCAGACTGTTAAGATACTATCAGCGGTGTGCTTGTTTAGGTAGGTAGGTACATTTTATTGTTCAGCAAAAGCAGTTAAAGTATATTAAAACATTGCAGACCATAGTTAAAACAAATAAATAGCTTTAGTAGACAAACATATTTTATGCAAATATAAAAATTTCCATAAATGTAGTGCACAATCTCCAGCCTTCTCTTTACAAAGATCTACAAACAGGTAGTCAGGAGAAATTTTGCTAAAGTTTCTGCTAGGCTTTTCTCCCTTGTAGAAAATAAATATTTGAGTAATTCCTCAAGGGGGAGGCTGAGATCACCTAACAGTCCACCCAGTAATTTCTTTCTATGAATTTCAAATCTGGGGCATAGAAGTACTACGTGCTTAAGATCATCAGTTGTCCCCATTCCACAAACACAGAGCAGGGCATAAATCTCCCTGGACGAGCCTGTTGAAAAAAATCATAAAAATAGGGGTCCACCAATCAGGAAAAGCTTTATAGACATCTCCTAAAACTCCATCTGGGCCTGGTGCTTTATTGGCTTTAAGGCCAATCAGTGCTAACTGAATTTCCTCCTCTGTTATGAAAATAGGTTTTGGCCTAAGGTCATTTTTTGGTGGTGCAGAGACTTCTGGTCTCGTAAGCTCTTCAAGGGAGTAATAGAGCTTAGTAAAATAGTTGACCCAAATATCAGGAGTGATATGGGCCTCTATTCTATTAGTATATCTATTATATCCCTGCGCCACAATGCTCCAAAAGCGCCTACCATCTCTATCTAAGACTGCTTGTCTTAGTTTCTCCCATAATTTCTGCATGTATTTTAGTCTCTCCTATTCACGTGCTTTTCTCTATCTTTCCCTTTCCTGTTTTAATGTCTTAAAATCAATTGCTGATTTATTTTTCTTCTTCTTGTGCTGTCTCAATTTTACTCCAGACTCTTTCTTTGCCCGAGCACAATTCAAATTAAACCATGATTTCTTGTAAGTAGATTTAACATGATAAGTTGTTTTGCATATAGGGCCCAGTAGGGCATGTATATTTTCCCATCTTTCCAGGACACTATCAATCTCTCTCTTATCTAGAATTTGCTCACGATTTTCTGCAAGTTTTCCTGTGCTAAGGATATCTTCAAAATTAACATGAGGGATCAGCCCCCATTTAATCCTTTTTTCATTAAAGATCTCCAAGTTATCCTCCTGTAGCAGCTCATTGCTGCTGACTTCAAAGGGTTTTTTTAAATGGGCTGTAACAGCATTATGCACTGATTCAAGTCTGTCCACAATTTTTAGATTTTGGATTAGTATTGCAGCTTCTAAATTAACCCATATCTGATCAAGAGTGGAGGAACCAGTAGCACCTGTAAAGGTTAAGCATCCCTCTAAGTCTCCCTGAGTCCTACCATTCAGAACGCAAAAGTTTCTGATGGCCAGCCCCTCAATCAACTCCCTTCCTCTAACGTTCGTCTTCCTGTCTTGAGTATTTCTCATATATGTTATGTTATCATTAATCTTTGCTACCATGGAAATCATATCTGAATATGTATTTTCCAAAAGGGAAGCTGAAATTCTAGTATTGAAATCCCCCATGATGATTATTGGGCAGGCTGTATTCTCATCGATCAAATCAAGGAATTTAAGGAGATCTTTTACATAAGGGTCAGAGAAATCCACATTTCCAGAACGAGGAGGAAAATAGACGTTACAGAAAATAATTTTATCTGATCCTTTGCTAATGCAGAGAGCCAAAATGCCCTCTGACTTAGCTGGAATCTCCATAATCTGGAAGTTAAATAGGGTTTTAATAAAGAAAATAATGCCCCCTTTAGGTCTTCCATATTTCTTGTCCCTAATTGCAGGTAACACAAAAGCAGTGAACCCTGGAAGCCTAGAGGTGGCATTTTCTAGATACCAGGTCTCTTGCAGTCCAATAACATCAAACTTATCCAGAAATTTTGTTACTTCAGGGTCAGTTATCTTAAGGTGGAGACCTTCAATATTTCATGAAAGGAGAGAAAAAGTATTCATGCCTTGATCCCCACCAGGCCCCTTTAATGATGGTCTATTATCAGGCCTCTGTTTATATCAGGCTGAGTCCAATATAATTAAGGGAGAATAAGTATTGCAGTCTATCGGATTACCAAAGTCAATCAGAGAAAGCTCTAGGTCTCTAGTTGGTTCTCCTCCAATCTCTTTCTGGGAAGGTTCCAAAGAGATTTTCTCCAATTCTAAAGGATTAACTATATAGATTCCGAGTTCATACAGTTTATTTGCTAGTGAAAATATACTACCAGCTATGTGAGGATTTTTAAAAATATCAATCTGATTTGTACATTCACAATTTCTGTATAGCTTAACTGATTCTATCATATTTCTAGAAATGGGGAATCCCAGGACTCTTCCCAGAAAGAGTAGGAGTTCTTCTCTGGCTTCTTTGCTGGACACTCTAGGTAAGATCGTCCAGCCAAATAATGTAACCGTTCTACTCAGCCAATCTTTTCTCTGCCTCAAAACATAATCCCCTATTACCCCTAGGAGTATGCTTTGTGCTTCTGTATTTGATGTAACTAAAGTCCCCATAGAAGGAGATTCTTCCAAACTCAGATCAGATTGCAGTGTATTGTTTCCACCTGGTAGTTCCTTGACCACCATCCTTGGAACCATCACTGCCAAAGACACTGACAATTCGCTATTCTCGATTGTATGCAAGTTCTTCAAAATATAGTAAGCTGTCCTTGCAAAAGCACAATGTAATAGAACCATGTAATCATAATCCTGATTTGGGGGTCTAATCATCACCATCTCTTCTTTATCTCCAGAATCCTCAATTCCAAGAAGGTCTAATGCCTTCTTGTGGGGTTCTTGATCCATTTTCCTTGGGACCTTGGGTATACCCTTGATTTCTACCATGAATTCTACACCATATAAATCCCACATATGGGGTTCAGAATTTACCTTTTTGTCCCCTCTAAGAGAGACAATATGTGAAACAGTGGTGATCTCAGCCTCTCCTGGAATCTCTAAATTAGTTTCATCACTCAGTATGTCCTCATATAGACTCTCACACAAAATCTCATTATGTCGAACAGATTTATGTTTAAATAACCCAATTTGATCCTTTTCAGCCTTTTCTTGTAACAGATCAATAATATCTTGCTGAACCTCCTGAGATTCTAGCTGTTCTAGATTGATTTCAGGGTTATTTGGTGTCTTTGTCACATCATCTTTTGCTACACTCTTCTTTTTTCTTACTTTTTTGGTTTTACCTTTCCTAGTATTTTTTGATTCTTTTATGTCCTCCTTACTTATAGTTCCTGTATTGCTATTCTCTAAACAGCAGAAACAAGCCCTATCCTTGTCAAATGGTGGGGGAAGATTAACTTGGATTCCTTTTGTCTCATTAGTGACTGAATTCTGAGTTGAATGAGAGAAACACCTCTGTTCACTCTGACTGAAATTCACATCTTTAGAATTCTTCAAAACTTTATCCAGCAAGATCCTATTATGGAAAACATCCTCTCTCAAACTAGCCAGTTCGTTCTTCAGGATAGTGATATTTTCCAACGGAATAATATCAGCCGAATGTCTGTCTTTCAAAATGTCTAAAGTTTGTGCCGAAATGATTGAGGCTATTCCCAATTTAATTCTCCTTTTGATCATGAGATCCATTCTTATAGGTACTGGTTCCCTCTGGGGTCTCTGATATATAATTATTTGGGATTTCATTTATTTCTGTAAAGTCCCCTTGTCCCCTTTTTTCCTTATGAGGGTTATCCAATCGTTTTAGACCCTTTATTGACACACTCATTTCCTGTATTATCCTCCGTAAGGCTTCAGATTCCCTCAAGTCAGTGCAATGATCGTTCAGCCCCTTAGGGGGTGTTGCACTCCTAAATTGAGATTGGGAAGTATGACAGTCTGGTGAAAATCCCAATTCCATGGATTTAGAGCATCCTAGATAGTTTGAGTCCTGCATTGATGAGATCGTAGGGAATCTCTCAATCATAATGATCTTTTTGTTTACTTTGTATCCTTCCCCCTGAGCAAGTATTACAGTCTGTAGTTGACTGATCCTTCCATTCAGGAGAAGTTTGTACGGGTGTGGAGAGATATCTAGGGGTAACTTTCCTTTCTACCCATAAATCTGTTGTCCTAAGTTGTTTATTTCCATTTCTGGTTATTTTATCATTTTTTCCCATTCTTGTAATTCCTTTCTTTAATATCAGTTTTTTTTTCCTAATACTAATTTTCTTCTTTTGTTTCATTAATTGTTTTGAAACATTTGATTCTTGACAGACAACCTGAGTATCTTGTGTATCCTGGGAATCCAGGATCACAATCGCCTGTGGTTCAGGACCTCCGGCCACGTTGTCAGGTGGGAAATTAGCCTTTCCACTCCTTGTAATCACCATTTCTACTCCAAAGGTTAGGCTAAGATTATGCAACTTAAAATACAAACTTAATAAATATAAATACAAAAGTCCTCCCAAGTTTGTTTCCAAGTCCTCTAATATCACATCTTTGTCCCTGCTGTCAGGATGCTAGATAGTGTCTGATTTTCCCTAAGAGAAGTTCCTCCGTCCCGTCACCTTCAAGCTTCTCAGATTCCCTATGGCATTCCTTCCATAAACCTTGTCGAGAAGCAGAGGTGGGCCAAGAGTAAATAAGGTAGAATTATATATCAAGCTCTCCTCCAATTCTGCAGAATAGGTAGAACAAATAATCCTGTAGACTGTTCCTTTGCCTTTTCTGTTGCCCTTCCTGGATCCAGCGACCCACAGAGCATCTAAGGGCTCCACTAAAACCAGAAGAAAGAAAGAAAGAAAGAACCTTCAGTAGAGAGGACTATACGCTTACATAGACTGCGTAAATATAACTAGCTTCACCAACTCTAAAACCAAAAACACACCTCGAGAGAAAGGCCCTAAAAGGACTATCTTGATAATGCTACTAAAATATCTTAATATAAAAGATTGTAATATAACTGATAGCATAATCTCAAAATACAAGGTGTGCCTATTCTTGTTAAAATAATATAGCCAACTTACTTAAAATCAGTTACTGGGCAAATCCGCCAAGTTACTCAATTTTGAAGCTCCTAGTTACCACAGGATATGGGCCCAAAGATGATAGAATGGTAGATGGGTAAAAATGGGTAAGTGGCAATGCAGACGACAAACGGCAAAAAAGATTTCAGGTTCGCCTCCGGTTCGCCTCTGTCACCTGCTAGTAGTGAGTGAAAACCTGGAGCCTAACGAAATCACCACAGACGTTATAAGTGAAATAAACACAAAATACGAGTGTGAATACTGATTTCAAATGCCGTTCTCCCACCGTAAAAGATGCCAACCAGCCACGGGCCTGCACCCTCCCTGTAGCTCGACGCTACTCAAGAAAGAACATCCACTCTCTGCACAGGGATAGCACAAACTAACTCAAAGCGAGTTTATTAACTAACGCTGTCACGTGCGCTAATTAGCATAAGGCGCGAAAATCAGAGCAAAAGCAAGATAGCCCAGAAACTGTCACAGAAACATAAAACACAAAATAAATAAAAGGCAATACATTCTCTAAAATAACCCTATGGCCCTAGATGTTAAAGGACACGTGTTGCTTGGCTATTTCTGAGCAGAAACCCTTCACTCATCAAACTCTGCTTGCTACTTGTAGTACGAATAGATAAAAATAAATCACACTCTATGTAAAATTATAAGGTAGTGTCTAATTTTAGCCTAAAATTTAAAATTAATACATCCCTGCAGCAATGAAAGTTTTCAGTTTTTTCAGGTTTTCCCAAAAACGGAAGAAAAGTCAGTCAGGAGAGTAATATCATCTTCACTTCTTTAGCGGTTCAGTCCTCTGTGCTTCAAGACTGTTACGAGCGGCTTCCCCTCCTTTCTCCATGGTCCTGCTTTCCTGGCTGGACTTTTTCAGTGCCACCGCCCGGGGCCTTGCTCCTAGGGGGGTGGGGTACAAAGGGCAAAAACAGGCAGAGGTGCGCCAAAAGATCAGCTGTAAAGGAGTTACACTCTACGTAGGTAAAGGTGGCATACCTTGTCTAAATCTTTTAACCAGCGGTATCTCCCTGCTTCTCAGCCTTACTCCACAAGGTCTGAGAGCGTGAGCAGCACGTCTTTCTCCAAGCTCCTCACTGACTGCTTGTCTCTCCGCTTGTTTAAAGATTATTTTTGTTTTAAATCTCTATTTTTCCTCCTACTCCTTTACCAGCCCCGCATCTTCGGGAGGATCATGGCATCTGCCCCTGCAAGCCACCTTACCCAGTCCATCGCTGGATCCCCACAGAGCCTTGGTTTACCCCCCCCCCCGGGTGGGGACGGGATGGGCCCCCTACACCCCAAACTCTTGCGTTTCGTTGGACCCTGGGTGGCCGGGCAGGTGGCTGCATATGACGGCTAGCTCCTTGAACCTTCGTCTCCCCGGGGCTGGCAGGCCTTTTTTCCCTGGTGTTCTATGGGCGTCACAAGTCCCCTGACATCATGGTGCTACCACTGACGTCCGCGACATCCTACCCCTTGCTGCATAGGCCCTCGGTGCCAGCATAGCTTCAGACCTTAGTCTGAGACCAGCCTAACGCGTCACTTGACATCCTGCTGAACCCCCAGCCTCCACCAGGTCAGCCGATGCCGAGCCGCATCCCCCCCCCCCGGAGAAGGCGAGCTGTCATGGGATGCTCAGCCTTCTCCCCCCGGCCAGCCCTCCGACGACCCAGGCTCACTCCCGAACCCAGGTCTCTGGCGTCACAGATGGAAATCCAACCGCTGCACTGGCGGACCAGGTTTATTTAAAGATTTTATTCACATACTACACTTTAGAACTTTTGGTGAATTGTTGACTAAGGGGATGTGTGTGGAAAGGGTGGTGGGGTAGGATTTGTGATGGGTGAGGTTTTGATTTTACACTAGCCCCAATGGGCAAGCTAGGGGGTAATCGCGCTGGCCTGAGGGCAGTTTGCACTATGTCCCGGGCCAGTAAATTAATATTAAAATCAACCCTTTGGTAAATTCTCAACTGCTTTGGTGGCCTCTGACCACGCCTTCCCCCAAAATTGTCATTACAATGCCAAGGTTGGGTCTGGCTCTCCTGCTGTCAGCAGTATGCAACTGTCCAATGACTGGCACTTTCCCGTCATCAGCTTCGCCTTCTGGTGCCATCAACACTCAGGGACTCGCAACTACTGTCTCCAAGATATTCTGACAGCATATACCTTCCCTGCTGTTGACGGTGCCCTAGTCATTGGTGCCCCCTTCCCCCCATTGACACCGTTGATGCTGGTAGTTTTGTTCATCTGGGGTTGGGCAGGTTGCAGACCCTATGACTTCTTGTCCTTGCCACCTAGGTGGCCAGTGGAGCATGGCCTTTCTCTTCTTCGGCCTGGGAATTAGGAAGAGGAATGTAATCCCATACTCATTCATATAGAGAAGGATTATCAAGTCAAGCCAATCTTTATTTATATAGTGCCTTTCAATATCAAAGCACTTTACAGAGTATAAACCACAAGTGTGCAAACATACAGCAATATACATTATTTAAAAATCAGTCTGGGAAAGCCAGAGAAAATAAATAAGTTTTTAACATAGACTTAAAACTACCGATGGTCGGGCATTCTCTTCACCGACGAGGTAGAGAATTCAACAGGTTTGGTGCCGCAAAAGAAAAAGGCATGAGCTCCAGATGTTTTTGGACAAACCCTGGGAATCTCTAGCAATCCCTCGTCGGCGGATCAGAGAGGAAGACTGGGGGTGTAGGGAGTCAGGATTATGAGGTTGGGATGATGTGGAGATGTCTGTAAGCTTTAACTCCAGTTCTGCTTTGTCCTCCTGCAGTGAGGACTCTGTACTGTATCTCCTCTAGAAGATGCTTCTTTCTAGGCAGTACTCCAGTGCATATGGGAGCTTCTGGACTTTACCACTGAGAAGGAGGAGGATTCCTCCAAACATGCACTGTGAGTTTCTGGAGTGTCCATTGCCCTCCTCCCCTTCCGCCCAGATATGTGGTGGTTCCTGCCCTGGAGGGATACCACCATGGTTGCCCAGTATAGACCAAGTAGCCTGCCTTCAATACCTTGCAAAGCTGATGAGATGACCCTTCTCTAGCAGCGTCCTTCTATGCCTCCTAGCCAGAGACAGACTCTGTGGTAATCATGCTGCCCATGATTGGTTAAGAAACATAGAAACATATCAGTTGATGGCAAATAAGGACTGCAAGGTCCAGTCAGTCTGCCCATTTCTTTTTCTGGTCATATGAGATCTTACTTTGAGAAACAGCTCTTGCAGCAGGTTACACCATTAGGACTGAAGCCGGCAGGCTGTAGGACCCCAAGGAAAACTTCTAGTTAGCCACACCCAGTGGGGGACCACCCCGACGTTGGCCCCGCCCCGTTAGATACCTTATAAAAGGGGGGGTTCCCCCAGCATCCCTCAGTTCTTTTCCCACCGTCGACTTGCAGACCCAAGGACTTCTCCCACAGCTGGCCGTCCGGCTCTTCCGGCCAATCCGCATCATCAGATCACCCACAAAAGGCGCACTCCAAGTCGGCCGCCCAAGTAGGCCCCGACTCCCTAGACTGGTGCTGGGACACTGACCAGAGATTGGTCTCCCAACCACCTCTGGGTATCCCGGAGATGTCTGCTAAGCGAACAACGGAATTGACGTCCCTTATATGGGCGCCGGACCATAAGCGGTTGTCAGCCTAGACACCTGTCAAATGTCCAAAGGACACCATTACTCCAAAGAGGGACACACCCCCGCCCGCACTGGACGTTGGCTGCCGGGCACCCTCGGAGGACGATGGTACTGACATTGGCTCAAAGCCAATAAACAACAATCAGAAGTCGGGACAAAGATGAGGCAAACCCGCTTCAAGATCTAAGGTCACCCAAAGACCTGTCAATGGGTGCATCAGGGCCTCAGAAACCAGACTCTGGTATCGGACAGACGCCAAGGGAGGATCTGACGCCAGGTCCGTCGTCAGGCCTCAATATAGAGGAAGTTAAGGAGTTATTCTCCTACTGGTGGGAAACCATCAGGAAGGATGTGATCCTGACAAAACCTCCAAGGGAGAACTTGCACCTGCACCCGCCCAAGGCCAAAACCCCAGATAGACCCCCCCTCCCCCAAATAAAAGACTCTTCCCCTGCCTAGGGACCGGTCTTGGGAGAAACCCAACCGGGAAGATAAGTGGAAGCAGTCCCCCTCTCAGACCCCTTCCCACTCGCCCAGCACTCAAAAGCACAAAAAGCTTTGCAGGAGGTCAGATTCTTCATCCGACGAATCTCACCCTGAGTCCTCTGAGCCATCCAGGACATCCTCTCCCTTCAGTGTCCCTTCTCCAGATCCCTGGGATCTTCCAAGGTCACCCCCAGATGATGCAACATTCATGGATATCATGTGGCATATCCAGGAGAATATGGGCTGGGACACAGAGGACCTGGACCCAGAAAGACAACGCCTAGCGAGGTACCCGAGACAAAAGGACCCAAGGCCTGTGGTCGTTCCACAGTTGGTGGACACCTTTCAGGATGCAACAAGGGCTGCCTGGAAACACCCCTTCTCCTCACCTGCAGTCCCTAAGAAAGCGGACTACTTGTATAGGGTGCCCCTAGAGGATCCTTACCTAGGGGAACAACCGGTGGTGGACTCACGGCCACTCATGATAGGTCCCAAAGACCTCAGCATCTCGGCACGCAGCCACCAGATCAAGAATCAAAACAGCTCGACTCCATGGGGAGAAGGATGTACGCTGCAGCGACCTGCTCCATATGGTCCCTAAATTATATGACCCACATGGTGCAATTTCAGAATGCCCTGTGGGAGCAGGGTCAGGATCTTGTTAAGGACCTGCCAGATGAGGACAAGAAAGAAGAGCTGTTAAAGCTACACCAAACAGGCTCCGATGTTAGGACACAGGTTCTCCAGGCAGCTTATGACTCCGCAAACTCAGCCACCAGGGGTGCGGCAGCAGAAATTTGCCTCAGGGAACATTCATGGCTGAGTCTCTGGTTTTATGCCAGATGCCATTCAGCAGCTCAGTCCTGTTTGGGGAGGAGTCCGAGAAGGTCATTGCCAAGCTGCAAGATGCTGGTAAGGCCGTCGGGTCTGTACAGACCATGTATAGGCCCAAGCAGAAGCCCTTTCATAAAAAACAAAATCGTATAAGGAACAAGCAAGTCAAACAGCCTTGTTCTGGTCAGCAACCTAGGGGCAACTTTAATCGGAAGGGCCAGCCCCGCTTCTCAGGAGGCCAAGGGGCTAGGAATACAAAATCCCCACAGGCACCTGGGCCAAACCCCTCCACTGCCTGACTCGTGTCAGACCCCGGCTTCTCCTCTGGATCAAAGGGAGGAGAAGGACGGGGGTCGCTTTTCGCACCACCTATCAGGGTGGCAAAGAATCGCCTCAGACCAATGGGTGCTCCAACTTATCTAAAGAGGGCACTCTATCGAATTTGTAGGTCCTCCTCCGTTCAGACCGCCACTGCAGTCCCGATACTCTGGACAACATGCAGTTCTTATCCAGCAAAAGATCACTGCCCTCCTAGAAAAGAAGGCCATAGAGAGGGTCCCTTGGAACTAGAGGGGAAGAAGATATTATTCCCACTTCTTTCTGGTCCCAAGAAAGACTGGGGACTTATGCCCCATCCTAGATCTGAGCGACCTCAACAACTCTGTGATGTACAAACATTTCAGAATGGTCACTTTGCCAGGTCTAATCCCAATGGTAAGACCAGACATTGGCTTGCCTCACTAGACATGCAAGATGCCTACCTCCATATTCCAATCGCACTACTGCGCTGGAGGTTCCTGCAGGTCGAGTTCCAAGGACGCCACTACCAGTTCTGGGCTCTCCCGTTCAGCCTTTCGTCGGCTCCACAGGTGTATACCAAATGCCTAGTGGTGGTAGCAGCAGCCCTCAGGAGGCAGGAGGCGTCTTTCCATATCTGGACAACTGGGTTCTGATGGCCCCATCACAGGAAGAGTTAAACCGGGCGTTGCAGGACACCTACACCCTGTTCGAGTCCCTAGGCATCACGATCAACTGGCAAAGTCATCGCTGATACCCTCACAAAGACTTCAGTTCATAGGCGTGGTACTGGATACCCGCATAGGAAGGGCCTTCCTGCTGGGAGACAGAGCGGAATGCCTAAGAGCGCTGATCCAGACAATCGGCACACAGAAGCAGGTCTCGGCAAGAACCATGCTATGCCTCCTAGGGCACATGACAGCCGCCATAGCCACAGTCTCCTTGCACACCTTCATATGACGGCCACCCAGTGGACACTCAGGGTACAGTGGGATCAGCATCATGAGCACATGGATCAGCTGGTATTGGCTCCCAATTCCATCTTCAAAGCCCTGCTGGCTGGTCCCAGAATACCTTTCTGTAGGGGTTCCCTTTACTGCACCTGTGCACGCTCTGATCCTCGCCATGGACGCCTCTGGGTCCGGTTGGGGTGCACACCTGAACAACACAAGAACACGGCTTGTGGTCCCCGTCGGAGGCGCACCTCCACATAAACGTCCTCGAAATGAGGTCAGTTCTCTATGCGCGCCAGGCTTTGCGATCAGAGAAACCCCTAGGACGCTTACTGATTTAAATGGACAACACATCAGTGGTGTTCTACATCAGCAAACGAGGGGGGCACTCACTCCTACCAGCTTTGCTGGGAGGCCATGAAGATATGGGATTGGGCAGTGCAACACATCACACTGGCTGCAGTGCATGTTCCCGGAGCTTGCAACGAGCTGGTGGATCTGCTGAGCAGGTCACAGTCCAGCACCCACGAGTGGGAGCTCCTCCAATCAGTGGCAGAAATGTTATTCAACAGATGGGGAACACCAGATCTAGACCCGTTCGCATCCCCATACGACGCAAAACTGCCCAGTTTCTGCTCGCTAGATCTAGGGCCTGGTGTTTTCTGGTGAAACACGTTGTCCCTCTCTTGGATGGGCAGGTTTCTCTATGCCTTCCCTCCCTTCCCATTGATCCAGAGGGTCCTGCTCAAGCTGCAGGCTGAAGGGGTGACCATGATTCTGATGGTGCCATTCTGGCAAAAACAAATATGGTTTCCCCTCCTTCATCAAATGGCGAATAGATCACCAATTGCCCTCCCAGTCAGCTTGCACTTGCCGTCTAAGGGGCGGAGGGTCACTTGTTCATCCGAACCTCAAATCTCTGAACCTTCACGCATGGCTCCTAAAGACATAGCCATATTTTGATACGGAGTATCGGACGAGGTGGTGGACGTCTTGGTGGCAGCGAGGAAGCTCTCAACTCATGCAAACTATGCCATGAAGTAGTGCAGGTTTTGACTTTGGGCTTCTACCCAGGGTCTAGACCCCCCTCCTTTGTTCAGAGAAGTCTGTTCTGGATTACCTTCTTTCCTTGTCACAAGCAGGGCTTGCATACGCCTCGATAAAGATGCACCTCTGTGCTATTTCAGCATACCATGCACCAACTGGACAGAAATTGCTAGCACAACTAGCGTACCTTTCTGCGTGGCATCCTCCACCTGAAGCCACCCGTTAAGGAACCGATCCCTCCTTAGGACCTTCATACTAGAACTGCTGACATTGCCTCCCTTTGAACCAGCCACGGATTGTAAGATACGCCTTCTCTTTTGGAAGGCGCTATTTTTAGTTTCAGTCACATCAGCAAGGAGGATTTCGGAGCGCCATGCACTGATGTGCAAAGAACCTCATTTAGTTTTTCAAAGGGATATGGTGTCCTTGAGGACAAACCGCAAGTTCCTTCCCAAGGTAGTGTCAGAACTTACCCTTAGTCAGGATATAGACTTGCCAGTGTACTTCCCCAATTATTCTAACAAAGGAGAAGCTCTCCTGCACACCCCAGATGTGCATAGAATCCTCAGATTTTACCTGACGAGAACCAAACCTCACCATGAATCCGATCAGTTGTTCGTGTCCTTCTCTCATGGAATGCTGGGGGCACCTGTGTCAAAACGGACACTCGCGAAGTGGTTGGTGAACTGCATCGTGTTCTGCTACCAGAAGCAAAACAAGCCCATACCTGGACAGGTAAAGGGTCAATCTACCAGAGCAGTGGCCCCTTCATTCTCTTCACTCAAGAACGTTTCAGCGGCTGCTTGGAGCACAGTACACACATTCATCAGGCATTACAGCCTGGACATTGCTTCCAGACGCATGGCGGGTTTCGGCCTTGCAGTCCTGCAAGGGCTGCTTTCCTGAGAGTGACACCTCTCCCCCTCCCAAATTAGGGGTATTATCAGTACTGATTGGAACTCAGTCCTGATGGTGTAACCTGCTGCAAGAGCTGTTTCTCAAAGTAAGATAGTACAGTTATGTAAGAACTTACCGTAACAGTAAATCTTCGAGAACAGCTCTTGCAACAGGTAGTTTCCCCTCCCACCTTCCCCTCAGGAGGTCTGCTTCTCTTCATACAAATTTCATTGGTCTTCCTCTGGAAGCGGATCCATGGTCTCCCCAGATTCACATCGCTGTGCTGGGAGCCTCCGGTGGGAGAACGGAGAGATGCTGGGGGACCGCCCCTTTTATGAGGTATCTAATGTTAGGGCAGTCCCCCACTGGATGTAGCTAGCTAGAAGTTTTCCGTGGGGTCCTGCAGCCTGCCAGCTTCAGTCCTAATGGTGTAACCTGCTGCAAGAGCTGTTCTCGAGGATCTACTGTTATGGTAAGTTCTTACGTAACTGTACTTTCTCTGTCCCTTGACAAGGAGTCCAGGAAGCTTGGCATTATGGGAAAGAGGACACATGCTGCTTTTATTTGGATAAAATCCCATTGTTATGTACTAAAACAGTTATCATATTTTTATTTCAGCACTCCATGCATGTCCGCTTGCATGGTGAACAGCCATGGTTACCATGCAAGTAGGCACGTATTGAGCATGAGCAAGGCATCAAATATATTTACTCAGCGTTGTGACTTTCCATCATTCACAAAAAACGGAGCCAAACTGAAATAAAAATACAGAGAAGTAACTGCTTGAACCCGTGACAAAGGGATTTTTATTCAAATAAGAGTGACCAGAATTAAGAAATTAAATGTTCTTTACATGTATTAGAAATTGGAGGCATAAAGCTAATACTAGGAGGGTCAAGTGAGTTATCCTGAAGAAGCAGATCATTAAAACTGTGAAACATTGATGTGACCTTTTGTTTGACCAGCTGGTTTATGTATTTAATAAACTGAAGGAAATGTAAAAATTGTGGTGAGCAGTGTTTCTATAGTGGGACCTGTAGCGATGTCCTTATTGATTCATTTGTTTTATTCCCTATGGGGGAATCACTATCTACATATTGCATAATCAAAAACATCTCTGGAACTCTTTGAAAAATAAATTGGGTACAGACAGAAAAACTAAAATTGCTGATGAAATCCAATCAGACTTTAGTAAGATAGCCAATGCATTAAAATAAAATAAATAACTAAATAAAAGTACGGATTTGTCAGCATATAAGAAAGTGTTCCAGCCTGATACTAATGAACTCCTTATTCCAGATGACTTTGTTACCTCTCCTTCTTGTGGAGATAATGCCAGACCACATTTTTATTTTCGCTGCATGCATGTTTCACAGCTGCTGGAACATTTGAGAGGGTCAGAGCTTAGCAAGGGCAGTGGTTTTGATTAAGAACCTAAACTGTTAAAGTTGTCAGTAGATTTAATTTCTGCTACACTAACCCATTTATTTAATAGCTCATTAATAACTGGCACTGTAACCACAAAATGGAAGGAGGCCAAGGTTACACCAGTGTATAAGAAAGGTGACGCTACCAGCATACATAACTATAGACCAATATCTGTTCTATCTCCCCTTGAGAAAATATTAGATAAGACCAGTCTGTGAACAGTTATGTGACTATCTTGTAAACTGTGGTTTGGTTTGTGGCGAGCAGCATGGCTTTAGGCCCCATCATGGTACTGTGACGGCTTTGGTCAGATTCACAAATGATGTGTATACGGTCATAAATAAAGGCGCGTTTACTGGTGCCATCTTTGAGTACCTGATCAAGGCCTTTGATTTGGTCAATCATGACCTTTTTATTAAGGTTATCAAAACTGGGGATTTCCCAAGTTGCCTTGATGTGGTTTTGAAATTACTTGAATAATTGTACTCATGTGGTTCAGCTACATAATACTGTTTCTGGTCTACTTCATTTATGAACAGGTGTGCCACTGGGCTCTGTTTCGGGCCCTGTATTATTTTCCTTTTTTGTTAATGCTTTACCTTGTTTAAAGTTGAAAAGTAAAATACTGCTTTACGCTGATAGCATTAATATTTACAAGCATATTGACAATTTATCCAAATTAAATGATGATTTAAATTCGGATTTTGAAGTTATTGCTGATTGACTAGAAAAAACATGAAAAAAATGAATTGGTCATTAACGTACAGAAAACAAAGGCCATGCTGCACGGCACAAAATCAAAGATTGCACATAGACAGAAGCAGTTATGTGTTTATAGCCCAAATGGATTACCAATTGAAAATGTGACAACTTTCTTTCTTTTTTTTTTTTTACTTTCTATTTGTCCTCCTCCCATGGCGGAGCTCTGCTTCTTCGGGAGTCCCCTTGTGCTACCCCATGACTCTGCCTTACCTGAATCCCCGGAGGTTCCCCCCATGGAGCCGTGGTTATACCCCCCAGGTGGGTACGGGCCGGGGCCTTTACACCCTGATGTCTCTGGATTTCGTTGGGTCCCCCAGTGGTGAGGCAGGCAGCCGCAATCGGGGTCAGCACTGGTGCTCTGTCTACCTGTTGCTCCAGCGGTGTTTTTTTCCTGTTTTTCCTCCTGCATGGTGGTGCGCCCTGACATCAAGGCACTAGGCACCGACGTCCACCCACAGCTCCCCGCCAGCTGTAGGACTTGCTGTGCCTCTGGCCTCTGCCCAGGGTCAGGCAAGCTATGGGCCTTGGATTTTCCCCCCCGGAGAAGGCGAGGAGTCCCTGGGGTACTCAAGCCTTCTTCCTGGCTTGCCTTCCAGTGACCCGAGTCCGCTTCCTGAACCCGGGTCACCAGCGTCGCGAGCGGAAATCCAACTGTTGCGCTGATGGGCCAGAAAATGTGACAACTTTCAAAATATGTTAGTATTTTGCTGGATCCATAACTTTCATTTGCAATTCAAGTAGATCATGTCTTCAAAACGGTTAATCGTATGTTAGGCATACCTTATAGGGCACAGCAGCAATTGACCACGGAAGCAAGGATGGTGATTGCAAGAAGTCTGTCGTTTTCCAGGTTGACGTGCTGTTCAGTTGTTTATTCGAATGCCTGCAAGGTAAACCTGCAGAGGTGGAATACTGTGTATAATACACATCTACAAGTTTGCCTCATAGGCAAGTCGAAGGACATATTGATGTGATCTATATATTTGTTTATTTCAAAAGTTTAACTAGGAAAGAGATACTGAGCTGCTAACAGCTTGCTTCCAGATGCATCCTGGAGGTAGGGGATGTGAAAAAATCATATACAGTAAATACATTATGTCAAGGAGCATAGTCAAAACTGAAGACATATCAAAATATCATATGTACAGGTAATGAAGGAACAGAACTGCAAGGGCAGGACTAGTGGGGTGAGTTGGGTGGGTGAGGAAGAGAGTTATGGACTGTTTCAGGAGGGAGAAGAAAAGTTATGAAGGAGAGATTTTAAGGAGAAAGCCGAAGAAGCAGAATAAATTGCCAAGGGAAGGGAGGACCAAAGTTTAGGAAAGCGGCATGAGAAAGCTGATTGACCAACAGTAAGTTTTCTAGGAGGAATAGTGAGGAAATGGAAAGTTTTATTGCATAGAGGGTAGGAGGAAGCAGAGGGAGAGGATAAGAGAAATGTAATGTGGGAGGAAGGAAACCAAACCAGGATTTAGA
This sequence comes from Neoceratodus forsteri, assembly GCA_016271365.2. Classification (NCBI taxonomy): domain Eukaryota; kingdom Metazoa; phylum Chordata; order Ceratodontiformes; family Ceratodontidae; genus Neoceratodus; species Neoceratodus forsteri. The sequence goes on from CM057450.1 coordinate 988,379,451, forward strand.
TATAAAGGAGGCACAATTGGAAAGGCGCCTGGCCTCAAGAAATGGTAGTGAAAGGGCAGAGTAGAGTGAGCACTGGTGGGTGCAAGAGGAACAGCCTAAAGCGAAAATGACAAAAAGAGTGAAGTAGGGGGCCCAGTCTGGCAAGGGAGGATTTGGGAGCTCCACTATAGACTGTCACCATAATCAAATATAGGGAGAATCATCTTTAAAACAATTTCTCGGCAAACAGGAAGTGGGATATTTACCTTGTTCCTGTACAGTGCACCAAGCTTGGGGTTTAGCTTCTGGTGTATGACATCTGTATGAACTGAGAAATCAAGATGACAGTCAAGCCAGATCCCAAGGTACTTAAAGAGAAACATCCTCAATAATAGCATCATCAAGAGTGTGAAAAGATGGGGGTTCTGAAGGCCTCTGATGGGTGCCAAAAGTCAAGGAGATTGTTTTGCCATTGAGTGAAAGTTGGTAAGACTGGAACCAATGCTGAATATTGTCAAAATCCAGCTAAACCTGTGAGGTAAGATCATAGGAAGAGGAGCCAGATGCAAAAATAACTGCATCATCAGCGTACATATGAATGGACGCAGAGGAACAGACAGAGGGGAGATTGTTTAAGAATATGGAAAAGAGAATAGGACCCACGACAGACCCTTGGGGAACACCTGAGCAGATAGGGAGAGGTGATGAAATGGAGCTTCTTATCCAGATAGCTTGTGACCTGCCTTCCAAGGTAAGTGAGAAACCAGCTGACTGTAAAATCAGAAAGACCCACTGTTTTTAGCTTTTCCAGAAGGTGTGCCACTGTGTTAAAAGCTTTAGCAAGATCGACAAAGATAGTGGATGTGATCTGGCCTTGATCCATACCTGTGAGAATGAAGTCAGTGAGTCGTAGGAGAGAGGTGGAGGTGGAGTGGGATTTCCTAAAACCAAACTGAAAGGGGGTGAAGGAGGAGGAGTCAAAGTCGGTAGAGTATTGAGATAGTACAAGGCGTTCCTGTAACTTAGCTGGAAGAGGAAGGAGATAGACAGGATGCTAGTTACCAGGAGAAGAGGGATCATCACCTTTAGGGATAGGAATGACAGTATCCTGCTTCCAGACATCAGTAGCAGTAGCAGAGGAAAACCAAAAGTTGAAAAATAAGATAATAGGCAGTGCAGTGGCAGGGGCTGAGGGAAGTAGAAGTTTGGGATCAAGGCCATCAGGGCTACTACACTTGTGAGGATTAAGAGCAGGGAAGCAGAGGTGGTGGTAGGAGAGAGGGAAAAAGAGAGATTTAAAGGAGGAGGAGGAGAAGGCTGAGAGAGGGAAGAAAGGGGGGGGAGGAGGAGGAGAAAGGGATGAGAAGGCACAGTTAGTAAAGGAGGAGTTAAAGGAAGAGGCAACAATAGAAGGGTCAAAGATGAGGGAGTCATCCATCCTGAGAACAGGAGAGGGAGACTGGGTTGGAGGGGAGAACAGAGAATGGATAACCTTCCAGAACTTTGAGGGATGATTAATATTGATCTTCGGGGGTATCTCTGTCATCAGGTCACACCGTAGGAACTTCACCGTCGGCGAAGCAGAATGCATGCAAAAGATTTTCAAGCAGTACCACTGGGGCCGCCCACACTGACATCACCAACCCTATAAAGGCATAAGTGGTCCCGCTCCCTCCTCCGTTGACTCTGTTCATATGGGTCTCTGTGGAAGCTCCGTTGCAGTTTTTGCCCTTTTTGCCTACGATTTTTTCTTTTACCTTAGCCTTTAGAATATCTTTTATACAAAAGATTCCTTTACCTCATTTATGTCGAGTTACTCCATCCACTTCTCTCTTCCATCGCTGTTGCTGCGGATAGAAAATTGCTTCTTCAGATGACCACAACCTCTGTGTCTGCTATCTTGGGCTTGACCACAATGTCTCTAACTGTGAGCTCTGCCAGAAATTCATCCTCACTATCCTTAGGTGCTGCAAAAAGGCTTTGAAGAAATTCCACATGGAACAACAGGTAGCCAATTCTGGGTAGGGGTATTCCGGGATTCCTCCTTCCAGTTGCAGGTGGGTGCAGTGAGCTCCGGGCTTGAGGCCGAGACAAGTCTTAGGCGCTGGGGGTGTAAAAAAAAAAAAAAAAGGTCTGTGAGCGGATTGCTCACTGTATGGCGACCCTTCTGTTTCGATGCGACGACTTACTTCTTCCTCTAGGGGCACTCCATCAGCTTCGCTGCACTGACGCTCTGTGCTGCCAAGGCCTGTGTTTCTCCCAGGCCCATACTGACAGCACCTCCTCCTGCCTCTCAGGGAGGCCATCTGCCGACCCTCGGGTCATTGTCCCCCCCGTTCATCAACCCTCGGGTCATTGACACCAGCCCCTCTGTCGTGGCCTGTTGCTTCTCCATGCCCTCGGACTGTCATGACCCGATGGATGGCTCATTGTGTCCTGTGCCAGTGACCTCTCCACCATCGACACATCCTTCTCCTGCCGTCGACGTCAGTGATATTTTGGCCATGATAACTACTGCCCTGGTGCATCAGTTGGACTCCTACAGACCTGGATCCCTGCCGCCGTCAATGGCCCCATCATCGTTGATGCCACTTAGGCCTTCTTGGGCTGCACTCCACAGGCCGTCATCGACCCCTCGGTCATTGGACCTCGAGTTAGAACAGGTTGACGTCAAGGAGGAGTACCATCCTGACCTCATCCTCCCAGAGGAAGAGGAGGAGGAACCTCTTTCCTCAGACAGATCTACTGCATTTTCTGTGAGTGAGAACTCTGTTAAGCATGCTGCTGGGTCCCCTCCTGAAGATCCTCCCTTCTTTAATTACATGAAGCAGCTGTTCTCAGCTATGGGCTTCTACACTAAGGAAGAGGATGCCACCAGGAGAGACCTGGTGGACTTCTTGGAGGTTCCAGAATCTCCCCGTGAGATCATTCTTCCAGCTCTAAGGAATGCCACTGCTGTGGCTTGGCACCACCCAGACATGGTTCCAACCATGCCCCACAGGGCTGATGGGCTTTATCATGCCCCTCAGGGCCTGCCTTATTACACTGCCCAACCTGAGACTGCTTCTGTGGTCATCAAAGCAGCACATGACAGGTCCAAGGTGCCCAAGCACCTTAGCTCCTTCCCCCTTGACAGGTAATCCAGGTGGATCGACCTTTGGGGTAAGGGGGTTTATGTCTCCTTCACCTTGGGACTTTGTATTGCCAGCTCCCTATGTCATATGGTCAAGTACCAAAACACCATCTGGAAGAAGGGCAACGCAGTTGCCTAAGCCCTCCCAGAATGTTCCCAGAAACAGGAGGTTCTCAGATCCTTGCAGGCTGCCGAGGACATCAGTAAGCACTTCCTCAGGGCCTTATATGACACATTTGTTAAAGGTGCCAGGGCTGCTGCCACAGGCATCTGCCTTTGTAGGCACACCTGGCTGAGAGTTTCGGGCTTTGTAGCGGATGTCCAATAGAAGGTGCTGAATGCCTCCTTCAGTGGCTTAAAGTTATTTGGGCCAGATGTCCAGGACATTAATGACTGACAGACATTTGTTTACCATACGCAGCCTAGGAGCAGACAATGTCCATCCTTTCGCAAGGTGTCCCACAAGTCCAGAGCAGGCTCCTTCCCCCCAGGGCAAAAGAAAAGCCTCCTCTGCCTTGCCTACCCCTTCCTCCTCAGGCCCAGCCGCAAAGCGTCCCAGGGTGACTGACCAGCCCCAGCAGATGGATCTACCTCTGCCTGACTCCTTGCCAGACCCCCCTGTTCTGCTCCTCAACCAAGAGGTGGTGGTCAGAGGTTGGTTGCCCCTCCATCTCAACCACTGGAGAACCATAACTACAGATGCCTGGATACTTCAGATTATAGAACGGGTCACACTATGAAGCTTGTGGAACAGCCCCCAAATACTCCCTCGGTACCCTCCACCTATTCTCAGACCCATGTCATGGTTCTTCGGGGAGAGGTACAACCCCTTCTGTGGAAAAGGCCATCGAGCCAGTGCCCAGGTGGCAGAGAAGCAGGGATTTCTACTTCATGTTTTTCCTGGTTCTCAAAAGAACCGGAGTTCTGAGGCCTATTCTAGGTTTCAAGGACCTCAGTCTTTATATCCAGTAAAAAAAATTCTGCATGGTCACTCTGCCAGGCCTGCTGCCCCTACTCAAGCAGGGTGACTGACTCTGTTCCCTAGACATGCAAGATGCTTACTTGCACGTCTCGGTTTGTCCTCCTCACCGGAGGTATCTCCAGTTTCTTTTTCAGGGTGAACATTACTAATTCAGAGTCTTGCCCTTTGTCTTATTCTCTGTGCCATGGATCTTCATGAAATGCTCAGCAGCAGTAGCCACTACCCTCCAGAGAGAAGGCCTGTATGTCTTCCGCTACCTGGACGATTGGCTCCTCAAAGTCCCACCCGGAGAACAGCTCCTCTGGATCCTGGAGGGGACTGTCCAGCTATTTCACCCTCTGGGCATCATAGTCAGTCTGCCCAAATCCATCCCGATTCCGTCCCAGAGGTTGGGGTATATTGGGGCGGTCCTGGACTCCACGCAGGACAGGGCCTTCCTCCCCCCAAACAGGGTGGAGTGCCTCATTTTCCAGGCTCAGGAAGTCACCCGGAGCCGTTATGTTACCATAAGGGTTTACTTAAGGCTGTTGGGTCTAATGGCTGCAGCCACTGCCACGGTCCCTCTGATGAGACTACATATGCGGGTGCTCCAGTGGACCCTCTGGGTCCAGTGGGACCAACACACGGACAACCAGGGCAGTTGCGCTGGTTTTCGTTCCAGTCTGCAAGGTGCTTTAGTGGTGGATTGACCCCAGAACCTGTCACGAGGGGTCCCATTCAACCATATGATGATCAGTGAGGGCATCAGGAAGGGTTTCAGCATCCATTATACAGTGGGGATGAGATGAGATGATCCAGTCTAACAGTGATTTAAAGTTTAGGTGTGTGTGGTCAGAGATCAGTTGAGTCAAATGCAGTGGCTTTACAGTTTGAACAATTTTGTATGTGTTGGGGAGAGCCAGTTTATGTTAAAGTGACCAAGAATATAAAGCTCACCTCTGGAAGAGTTTGAACAGATGGATGAAGGGAGCTCAGTAACTAAAGTAGAGGAAATACCTGGACAACAATAAACACCAGCAATAAAGATGGGGACAGAAAAAGGGAGCGTTTGAGTAGGGGTAGCTCATAGGAAAAGGGAGAAGTCACACATTGGATACTGGTAGAGATGTACATAGGAACACCACCACCCCTCTTTGTGCGATTTTGTCTAGCTACATTATAGCCAGGGATAGTTACAGCAGAATTCTGTACCTTAGAGGAGAGCAAGGATTCAGATATAACTAGGACATCTGGCGGAAAGTTCAGCATGATAGGCTGTAATTGATCAGTGTTAGGGAGAAGGTTACAGATGTTTAAATGGGCAACGCTCAGTCCTTAGGGAAGTTATAAGGATGAGGTAGTGAAGGGACCAGGATTAAGTTAATTATCACCTGTTAGCAAAAGTAGCAAGGTAGCAAAGAGCTTTACAGAACTAGAGTGCTGCCTGGAAGAGGGAAACAGGAGAGGAGAAGAAAGGGAGGGTGAGAAGGGAAAGAAAGTGTCAAAGAGCTTCAAGGTGAAGCCAAGAAGCAGGAAGAATTCAACACCAAGGATGCCAGGGGAATGGAGGGGAGAGGAAATGGGGAGAGATGGGGATGAGGAGGGAAAATGTATAACATATGCGGAGAACAGGGCTGAAGACAGTGTGGAAAAGTGATGAAGGGAGAGAGGAGAGTAAGAAACACCAGAGAAGTTAAAGCATAGTGGGGAAAAAAGTGCAAAAGCAAAATTATACAAATAGGCAGCAAGTAAAAAAAAGAGAGAGACTGAAAAGTAGAGGAGGGAATGAAACAGATGCGTAGGGAGAAGGGTTAAAAAACGAATAGTTTGCCTGAAGGATTTGCAAATTTATCAGTTGCAATAACTAAACAGCAAGTTGCCCGACAATGGAGTCCTTGAAAAGCAAACAAATGGAGCAATTAAAAGTTGCAATTAACAGTCTAAACACAGAAAAGAAATCGTTCCTAAAAATAAATACCTAATACAATACTGTAAGACGATAAAACTGATATATGGATCATAAGAGCTGAATACAAAAGAGAGAGTAATATGTAACAGAAAACAACACATTCATATTTAGCAGGCGCAGGCACTCAGAGAGGGAAATTCAACTGAAGCTCAGGGGAGCAGCATGGATGGCCAAACCGCTGCTTCACGGCTGACTCCAGGCAGACTCCATGATGCTCTTATGCTATGGCCCTTTAAGCGTTCAGACCGCAATGGGGGACCACTAGGAAGTGGCCTTGAAATAGAGCACCAGAAGCCCTGCTCACCAGCACAGTAAAGTGGACCTCCCAATGGAGGAGTAGGGCACAAGGACTGAGTCCACAGGCAGGACAGCAGGAGCAGAATCCACCGAGGGGAGCCCAATTGGCTCTTTGCAGCAGACAGTCCCTTCAAGATAACAACAGTGCTATATACTGTATGGAGCACCTGATGGTGAAGCTACATGATAAGCTTGCTTTCTTCTCTCAGAGGTGGCAAAGATGGATTTGGCATATAGCACAAATGGACTCGGAGTTTGTACCATGAGGTTGTTTGGCGAGGGGGCCTGGTAATGGTGTGGTCATTGCTGCGGGGGGGGGGGGGTGAGGAGGATAGTTATGTCTTATTTCACTGAATAGGCGAAGTAAAATTTGAGTTCTGTGGGAGTGTCTTGACTTCATAAGAAGGGTATCGATGATTCTGTGTATTTTTATTAATAGGTCAGCCCTTACGTCTGTGTCATTAACTGTCTATGATATGATATTGTGCATCTGGCAATGACTGATTTATATGAGTTGTACAATGGTCTAAAACATTTGGTGCTTCATTTAATGAAAATTAAAAGAAAAAAAAAAGAAAACAGTGCTGTTTCGAATGTCACTTGTTTGAAAACCGCTTCCAGCTGATGAGGTAGCCTGTGATGAGGGTGCTGGGGAGAGGGAGCTGACAATTACGGCAACCCACTCCCCATCACATTGCAGGAATGGCTCTGAGGGGATACGGCGGCCAGATAGGGGGGTGGGCGACTAGAGCGACATCCTGTCACTATACATATGTACATACATGCTGGGGTTGGGAGAGGGCACACACAGCAAGGGATTAGGGAGGTGCATGAGTCAGTTGCCGTGCCCGACCCCATGGTGGGGTGGGTTGCCAACGCTGGTTGGCAGGGAGCTGGGTCCCTCAGAGCGCTGCTGCGCTTTGTTGCACCCAGCCCAAACCTTTTTTTTTTTTTTTTACAAGCCACCCCTCCCCGAGCATGCAAACCCCTGGAGTTGAGAATCCTTAGTAGGGTGGTACAGGAGGCACAGCCCCCACAGAAAACATTAAAATCAAGTTTCCAGCGCCCTTTGTAAGGCTGGTAATCAGAGTGCCGAAATAAATTTTCGGCACTCTTGACTTCTACATAATGGCGATCGCCTTTAGGCTTTCACCATTATGACATAGATCCGCTGATGATCAGTAGCCCTGCCCACCAAAACAGTATAGTGAACCTCCCACTATATATATGTGTGTGCGTGTGTGTATGTAAATACACACACACACACATATATATAAAACATATCTTTGCAATAAAATGCATTAATGCAACATTTAGAGTTCAGACTAAAGCAACAAAAGTAGGGAAATGTAGCTTTAGGGTTTCAAACCCTAAAACCCCAGTGCCACCCCTAATGCAGATCAGGGACATAGTCTTCCTAGGGGGACATCATGGAGGCATACAGTGTCATAGAGTCCATCTGGGTTGATATTGGTGAAATGGAGGGGGGGGGGTAGGCAAATGAATCATCTTGGGAGTGAGCTACAGGTCCCCAAACAGCACCGTGGTGCTTGGTGCCCAGCTGACCAGGGGAATTACAAGAGCAGCCAGATCAGATGCCTTGGTGATATTGTGGGACATCAGTCTCTTGGGCACAGACTGCCATCTACAGAGGGACAGTTGCAGGTCTGAGATTGAATAGCTGTCCACCTTAAACGATGACTTCCTAGAGCAGTGTATCCAACAGAGGACTAGGTTTGAGAGCACCCATGTCCTTGTTATGTGCAGTGAGGATGGGGTCATTTCCAGTGTGTCATGGAAGCAGTGACCACAACCAGGTACCCTTCTCTCTTGTGACAGAGAGAATTAGTTGGACCTTAGTAGCAAGGACCAGAAACTTTAGAAAGGCAGATTTTGCCACGATGAAGGACCTGATGTGCAAGTGTCTGGAGCAGCTGCATGAGGCTGGGAATGCGGAGTACAAGTTGTGCTTGTTTAAGAAGGCGCTTTAAACCATTAGGGTAAAAAGGGCCAAGAAGTAGACCCCCTCCCGCCTCAGTAGGGACCTAAGGCAACTGATCCTGATCAAAAAGAATGTTTATGACTGCTGGAAAGAGACGGGTTGCTTCCAGGCCACACAGGGGTACACAGCAGCATTGAGGACTGCAAGGTTCGATTTTTTTTTCCAACTCTATTTATACGCCTCCTTCACTGGCCCCTTAGACCTCTCTCGGGTGAGGTCTCTCAGTGTGGCTGTGTCCCGTCTGGCCTGAGATCCCCCCCCCCCAGTCTGGCCGCCGCTCCCGGGAGTGCCCCCGGCCCCCCAGCTCTGAGCTCCCCGGTGGGACCACCCTAACTCCTCTGGCACTCTGTCTAGAATCTAGAGTGGCTGCTGGGGAGTGGAGGAGACATACGGCAACCAGCTGGGGATGGATCCAGCTGAGGACATGGAGGCCGACCACTGAACCAACCTTCTGTCCGGGTGCCAGGGTCCATTTTCCTTGCGTTTCGCCCTTGTGGTGCGGACATGCAGTGACATCCAGTGCGAGATGGGCGCGCCCAGTGCCAGCCCGCAGTGCATCTGCCACCACCTCCAACCCTTCTGCCAGACTTCCTCTTGATGTGCTGCTCCCAGCCTCCACTGAGTGCCACAAGTGCAGCGGGAGTCATGCTCTCTTCCCCCAGGAGAGGAGAGCATTCCTCCAGATGCTCAATCCTCTCCTGCCTCTGCCAACCCTCAACAACCTGAGTCCACCCCTGAACCCGGGTCATCAGCATGGCGCGAGGTGTGGCGTCCAGCGCCTCAACCCTCAGTGCCATGGGGCCGGCTATAGCAAAGTTGGATTTAAGAAGGCCAAGGCTAGCAGCAGGAGCTTCAGCCAACACCAGCATATTCTTTCAGTATATAGGAGAAACCATACATAAATGGAAGGAGGAAGGTGAAGCGGGGGCAGCACCTTTGAAGACAGAGGTGGGGAGTGGAAAATGTAACAGACACTGAGGCAATGACCTGGATTCTTAAGAATTTCTTTTGCTTCCGTATTCACGAAAGGGCCATTGGTGGGAAGATGGTGCTCACTGGGAAGGCCCGTAGCATCAAGGATAGCTACAGTGCAGATGTTGGACATCATTCCTATCCTGGCATCGGATTACCTGGCAAAGATCAAGCCAAATAAGTCCCAAAAGGGTAGATGGGGTACCTACTAGGATCATATACAGATAAAGAACCAGTTGGCGGTGCCACTTGCTGTAATCTTTCTGGAGTTTGTCCAGACAAGTATGGTGCCAGTGGACTGAAAAGTGGTCAGAGCAGTCTCCATCTTGGGGAAAAGTCAGGAAGTACAGGTCTATTGGCCTGGCATCAGTGACAGGAAACCATTACCAAGGACAGAATAATGGAGTACTTGGTTGAGGTCAAGGTTCTTGACACCTCTTAGCATGGCTCTATGAGAGGCAGCTCATGTCAAACCAGCCTGATAATCTTGTTCTAGGGGGTGACCAGGGAAGTGGACAGGGGTAGGGCCATGGACATAGTTTGTCTGGAAATTAACAAGGCCTTTGATACCGTGGCACATGACAAGCTTATAGGAAAGTACATGAGTGTGGTATACACCTGACATACACCAGGTAAATTAACTATTTATTTTTTGTTGTCTGGGAAAGGAAGGCTAAAAATACTGGTGACTGGGACAGGAAGGCTAAAAAATACTGCCTATTTTCTGTCTCGACCCAGGGGCAGGGGGAGGGGTAAGAACAGATGAAAACCAACTGAGAGGGGAGGGTCAGTTGCAAACCAACTGAAACTGAACCAGATTATGCTGTTGGTAGTATTTTTAAGTGAATGGGGGAAATTTGGCCAGGGCACCAGAGAAATTCCCTTACTGTTTTCCAGAAGTGCCATGGGATCTTTAAGGCCCACCTGAACAACCACCAGAAAAGGCAGACAGGACCTTGGTTCAGCGTCTCTTATGAAGGACGGCACACCCAAAGAGTACATCACCTTCCTATTACTGCACTCGGGTGACAGGGTTATGGCATAAGCCCAGTCCTGATTGCAGGAATAGAATCCACAACCTTTTGGCCCAGAGGGGGATGTGTTACCAACTGAGCTGTGCTGACACCCCAACTGGGTTGGGGGGTAGGAAGTAGAAGTCGGTGGATGAGAAGTACTCTGAGTGGAGAGCACTAGTCATCAGTCTCCTTATGGGTTAATGCTGGGGCCACTGCTCTTCTGCATGTGCATCAGCAATCTGGAAGCTAGAGTCGCACAAGTTCACAGATGAGAGTATAAGGATAAACTTGTCGGGGAGACGAACAAGCTGGGTAATAGTCTGACTCCTGGAGCTCAAACCCAGTGTAGCAGAATGCAAGGTGTTAGACTTAGAAATATGGAATGTGTCAGCAGAAAAGGACCACCGCGCCAGGCCCACCTAGTCTGCCCCAAACTCTCCACCTTAAAGCCATCTCTAGGGAGCTAGCCTTCCTGATTAAGCCTTCTAATAATGCCCTTGTACCTATCCCATGCCATTTTAAATCCCCCCACTGCCCTTGCCCCACCACCTCCTCTGGGAGGCTGTCCACCACCCTCTCTGTGAAATAAGATTTCCTAATGTTTCCTCTGAATACCCCCCTCCCCGATCTGCAACTCATGACCCCTAGTTTTCGAGTGCCTCTTCAGCTGGAAAATGTCACTCACTGGTACACTATTTATGCCCCTGAGATATCTGTAGATTTCAGTCATGTCCCTGCTCTCCCTTCTTTGCTCCAGGAAGTACATACTAACATACTGTTTGCCAGCAGAATAGGCCTTACGGTCTATCGAGTCTGCTCGAACCTCAGATCCCTAGTTGGGTGCCGAGGCCCTCCCCCCTCCCCTTGTGTTCCAGAAACCCCTATCATCCATCCCCACCCCCCTGGGACAGGCCATCATCTGATACATCCACTTTCTGTGTCTGTCCAACCCTCTCTTGAAGCCCTCCACTGTGGATGTATATGTTAAGGTCCCTCATTCTGTCCTCATATGACAACTGACTAAGACCCCCCACCATTTTTGTTGCCCTTCTCTGAACCCTCTCCATCCTTCCTAAGTTGGCCTCCAGAACTGGACCCCATACTCCAGGTGTGGTCTCACCAGTTGCTTGTGCAGAGGCATTATGGCCTCCCTCTTCCGCTAGTGAAACCTCTGCCGGTACAACCTAGCATTCTACTGGACCTTGCCACTGCCCTCTCACACTGCTTTGCCACGTTGCTGTCCCATGAAATGATTATGCCCAGGTCCTGTTTTACCTCAGTTGCCTCTAAGACTTGGGCCCCTCCCCCCCCCCATCCTGTGCTCTTCCTCTTGCTTTTTTTCCCCACGTGCATGAGCTTGCACTTTTGTTGCGTGGAATGACAACTGCCACTCTCTTGACCACTGCTCTAGTTTATATAGGTCCATGCACATTATTTCCGCCCCTTTCTTGGTATCCACTCTATTGCAGATCTTCGTATCATCTGCAAATTAACATTCCTTCCCCTCCAGCCCTTCCGCTATGTCCCCTGTAAAGATGTTAAACAGGAACGACTCTAGCACCGACCCCTGAGGTACCCCACTAGCGGCCAAGCCCTCCTTTGAGGGCACCCTATTTACAACTACGCTTTGCCTTCTGTCCCTAAGCCAGTTACCCATCCACCTTACTACTACCGGATCTAGCCCTAAGCATCTAATTTTGTTCAGCAGCTTCCTGCACGGCTTTGCTAAAGTCAAGGTATGCAGTGTCCATCATTGGGACTTGTGGGGTAAAAACTGAAGTAAGACCAACACACTGTGTGGTGCTCCTCTTGCTGCAGTAATGGAAGAAAAGGATGTGGGGCTGATGCAGGACAAGCTGTGCACGGTTGCTGTCAGGAGGGCCAGCAGAATCCTGGGGTGCATTAGGGTGACCAACATAGTTGGGAAGTAATCCTGACAATTTACAAGGCCCTGTTCAAGCCCCACCTGGAGTACTGCATGCAGTTATGGTCTCCTTAATACAAAAAGGGGATATTGAGGCAGTCGAGAGGGTGCAACTCAGGGCCACCAAAATGATCATTGGTATGGGGAGAAAAGTCATGCAGAGAGGCTGGAGGCCCTATACTTGTTTTCCCTCGAACAGAGGATGCTGAGAGAGAAAACATGATTGACTAGTCAGAAATGTTTGATCTGATGTTATGCAGCAGGGTTTGGAGGCATACCCTGATGCTCAGGAGCGGTAAATTCAGGGATAGTGTTAAGAGTCACTTTTTCTCCCAGAGGGCAGTAAACCTGTGGAATAGCCTACCAGTGGAGACAGTGAACATGAAGATGGTACAAGCATTTAAAGGAAACAGCACTAAGAGTGTACCTAGTGATTCCCTTGGTAAGCAGGTATGTGTTCCTTAATTTTGAAGGGGAACAGTCTGAACTAAGAGACCCACATCCAAGTATGGTGCGGGTCCCAATTTGCGCTTCATGTGGGAAAACAGTTTTTGTTACTTACTACTTACTGTAGTATGTATATTGTATCAGGCTGAGTCTCCTGACTTCCAGACTGACAGTTTCTGTAACCAGAAATCCCAGAATCCACTGCAGCTGACATCCAAGTAGGGCTACAGCAGTGGGAGATTCAATAGCCTGCAGTGCATGTTAAAGCTTTTATAAGTTCAGATCACATGTTTCAATCAATCAATCAATCACTTTATTTAACCAGGCATAAACACCATTGAGCAAGCTCATTTTCAAGGTGGTCCTGGGCATTAATACAATACAGTACACTTCATAAGATTACAATTACGGTGGACAGTGGTGCAAAAAAAAAAAAAAAAACATTGTGAAGGTGCCGGTCAATATGGGCCTATACATACCGGTCAACATAATTAACATGCAAAGGTACATAATGATAAGCTTTACTGGAATGAGAAGAGACAACAATCCCATATAGTTTCCGCTAAATAAGAGCTCATACCTAAATGATAAAAAATAAGGAGGTATTAAGGAATAGGGTAGAAATTGGGGTGAAAGAGTAGGCAGTCAAGAGGGAGGCCAGAATAGGTAAAAGGTAGAGAATAGGCAGGGTCATCTCGGATTAAGGGAACTAGGCTTGTAGGTCCTAGGTTTCTGTTGTTAGGAATGTGGGGTGGATGAGATACTTAGGCGTAGGATTTGAGAGTGGCACCCGGGTCATAGGCATCTGAAACAGTTGCATGATTCCTTCAGATAATCTGTTAAGAGCTTTGAATGTGAAAATGCTCGGAAGTGAGGATAATTTTAATGAGTCGTGCAAAGTGATGGAAGTGAGAAGTTGATTGCTGCTGAGCCAAGGGTAGTTTTCACTCTAGGAATCTGGAAGCAGATTATGGAGAAGCATCTCAGGCCATAGGAACCTTTAGCCCATTTGAAGAGGTTCGAGATGTATGCAGGGAGGTTATCAGATAAAGCTCTAAAAAACCAGAGGAATGCATTCCTTTTTCTCCTAGTTGAGAGTGAGATCATCCCAAAACCTGGTATAGATGACGGTGATGTGTACCACGGGATAGATTTAGGATAAATCTTAAAGCCCGGTGGTAAAGGGTGTCCAGTTTGTTCAGCATCGTTGATGGTCAATGACTGTAAAGGAAGTCAGCGTAGTCCAGTATAGGTAGTAATGTAGTTTGTACGAGTCTCATTCTGGTTTCTAACCTAAGTGTTTAATGCGATAGAATAAACCTAATTGCTGTCTTAGTTTCTTCAAGGTTTCATTTAAGTGGCACAGAAAGTTGAGCTTATTATCCAGCCAGAACCCTAGGTATTTAAAGGTATCAACTACTTCAAGGGGTTCATCTAAGAGTGTTTGGATCTGTGGACATCCGGAAGTAGACTTTGGTGAGAGAATCATTGCTTTAGTCTTTTTGGCATTGAGGAGTAGCTTATGAGTGATACGGTTGTATTGGAGGGTGACGAAGTCTTTCTGTAAGTACTCATGGGCCAAATCCAAGGATGAATTTGTGGTATAGAGTACAGTATCATCTGCGAATAAGTGCATATTGGCTGTGCCCAGCTGCAAGTCCAGATTATTGATGTATATTGCAAAGAGGATAGGGCCCAGGATGGAGCCTTGTGGCACTCCTTGTAACAAGGATTTTTGTGGGGACAGATCTCCTATGGCTTTGATTTGTTGTAACCTATTGGTTAGGTAGCCGGTGAACCATTTAATGGCAGAACTATCAAGTCCGATGTTGGTGCAGTAAGCATGATGGTATGATCCACAGTATCGAAGGCCTTACTTAGATCAAGGAAGAGGGCAAATACATGCTTCTTAGAGTCCAAGGCCATTTGCCAGTCTGTAGTTACTTTGGCAAGAGCCGATACTGTACTGTGTTTGGCTCTGAAGCTGGACTGAGCCGGGTTTAGCAACTTTTGTGAATCCAAATGTTCTGTAAGTTGGATGTTGACAATTTTTTCAAGTAATTTAGAGAGGATGGATAGTATAGAAATAGGATGGTAATTGTTCAGATCACTCGGATCCCCAGATTTGAATAATGGTAGGATGTGGGCAGTTTTCCACGAGACGGGTAGCTCACCTTGAATCAGAGAGTTGTTGAATAAGTGTGTAATGGGGGCGGTCAGATAGGTATGGCCAAGTTTTAGGAAGTAAGGTTCAATATTATCTGAACCCGCACTCTTTTTTTTGTATCCAGAGAAAGGAGTAGGTCCTCCACTTGCTTGAACGTAATTGTGAGGAAGCTGAAGGGGGTGGGATGCGGTTGGTTATGGTTGTGGCTATCAGTGAAGCCAACAGTGTAGTCTCTTGCCGGGCTAAGTTTGCTGATAGATGAGGTGTCAAAGGCAAGCCCTGCAGTGGCAAAGTGATCATTAAACTTCTCTAGTATATCAGCTTTGTCCATATAAGTGGTACCATCACACATAATTTTGTTTGGAAGGGGTGTTGCAGTGGACTGACCTTCGACTTCCTTGAGGATATTCCAAAATTTGGAAGAGTTGTTTTTATTGTCTTCTAGTTCTTTTTGGAAGTACCTAGCTTTTTCTGACCTAATTAGCTTGGTACAAGCATTTCTAGTGGTAGGGAATGCTTACCAGTCGGCCTCCAGGTGGGATTTCCTCGCTTTTTTCCACCAGTAGTCCCTATCCCTAAGTGCTTTCTTCAGGATGGGAGAGAACCAGCAAGGAGTTTTATTTTTTGATTTGATCAGTCTTAGTGGGGCATGTTTGTCTATTCGTCCCAGTAAGAGGCTGTGAAAGATGATAAATGCCTCATTAAAGGTGGGGTCTAGATAGAAATCCTGCCAACGAATGTTGCTTGGATCTTTCAGGAAAGTGTACTGGCAGAACTTTTTCAGGCATCTTTTCAGTTTGAATTTGGAGGCCGTTTTTATTTGGGAAGGATGTCTGCTGCAGGCAGTAGCTCAATGGTCGCTTATATCATTGAAGAATACTCCAGTATGTGAGATATTGTGAGGTTTGTTTACTAGCATAAGGTCCAGGAGGGTGCTGCGCTCAGGGTTTCTTCTGTTAGGTCTGGTTATAGCAGTCGCCATTTGTAACAGACCATTAACATCGCATAGATCCTTCAATTTCTTAGAGCTGTCATCATTCCATTTTAGATTGAAATCCCCCATTAGAACAGAGGCGCATCCCTCCAGTTGTACCTCTCCACAGTTCCTATGCCATTCTGGCAAAGTGTGGTTCCTCTATGGAGGCACCCGCAGTGGAGACCAAGGAGGATGCTGGGAACCTCCACAAAGGAGACCCACAGGAGGGTGGCAGAGGACCCTGCAGGGAAGGAAACAGCTCCTGGTGGGGACTCCATTGTTAGGAAGGTAGAACTGGGGAGGAAGGGAGAGGGAGGTAGGTGCCTGCCTGGCGCCATGGCTTGAGGACAGGAGCGTAACCTCAGGATTGCTTGAGCAGCTGCACAGGGAGGGAGCTGGATGTCATTGTCCACCTAGGGACAAATTACCTGGCTAAGAAAGGGATTAGAGAAGTGCAGGAAGAGTTTGTGGAATTGGGGAGGGCCTTAGTCAAGTAGCACGACGGTAACCTTCTCGGAGGTGCTGCCCATCTATGGCATAGGAGAGGCTAGGGTGTTCCCACCATGGGATTCAATCAGTGGTTGAAAACAGGTGTGGAGCTCAGGATTTGGCTTCATTGGGGACTGGGGTCCACCTGGAGTGATGCAAGCCTATACTGGCATGATGGGCTGCATCTGTCCGGAGGGGAACCAGGATTCTAGGTGATAGGTTTAAATGCTTCATTGGCAAGCTTTTAAACCAGCCAAGGGGGAGGCACTGAAAGGAGCAGGAAATCCTAGCCCCCAAATAATCACGGTAGTAAGTGTGGCAAACACCAACATAGAGGTGTCAATAGGAGAAGGGCAGGAGTAAATGGAGAAAGTGACAAAGGCAAGAAGGACAGGGATGGGGCAAAAGGGAGTAAGGCCATCAGAAATGGAGGATAATGAGTACCAATGCCCGTAGTCTGGGCAACAAGCTCCCTGAGCTGGTGGCCTCGATGAAGAGGGATGCCTGGATATTGTAGCAGTCACAGAAACATGGTACACAGAGAACCATGACTGGGATGTTAACATACCAGGTACATAACCACAGGGAGAGACAGGCAGGGGAGAAGAGGGGAGGAGTAGCTCTCTATATAAAGGAAGGGATAAAAGCAACTGAACAAAGGAGTAAACAGGGAGGAGAGGAGGCACTGTGGGTCACCTTGAGACTGGAAAGGGCACCACAATCCGCACAGGGGTTGTGTACAGACCCCCATGTCAGGGGGAGGGAATGGACAAGGATATGATAGAAGGCATTCTTAGAATGGCAGAGAAAGGGGAGATACTATTGATGGGAGACCTGAATATGCCAGATGTTAACTGGAGCACATTTGCTGCAGCCACATCCAAGAGCAGGGCCATTCTTGATGCACTACAGGTGGCAGGCATTAGACAGCTAGTTTCAGAACCCACTCGTGAAGGAGCAATCTTAGACCTCAGACTTCAAACGGGACAGTGAGAGGATCTCAGATCTAGAAGTGGGTTGCTATCTGGGGACAAGTGACCATCAAACAGTGTGGTTCATGTTAAACTCAGCTACAGAGTCAAGCCATCACAAAAGTGAGGGTACTGGACTTTAGGAGAGCTGACTTGGCAAGATGGGAGAGTGCCTCAGAAAACACTAGCAAACAGGCTAGAAGGAGGTGTGGAGCAACAATGGGGAATTATCAAACTGCCATCACAGAGGCAACAAGCCTTGTGTGAAGCAAATAAACAAATCAAAATGAAAGAAAAAGCACTATGGTTCTCAAAAGAGGTGGCTGAGAAAGTCAGGAAGAAAAGATAGCATCTGGAAGTATAAGGAAACACAGAAGGAGCAGGAGAGAGCTATACCAGTTAAGGCAGAAGGAAGCAGGAGGGAAGTCAGAATAGCAAAGGCCCAAACTGAGGAAAAGATAGCCAACTCAGTTAAGAAGGGGATAAACCTTTATAGGTACATCAGCGAGCGAGAAAGACAAAGGAGGGATAGTGAGGCTGAATAGAATGAACGGTGGGTGGGCAGAGGGGACAGTGAAAAGCAGGGATACTGAACGTAATATTTCTGCTCAGTATTCACAAAAGAGGAGGGGAAGTGCCTAATCTAATTAACAGAAGCAATCTTGATAGGGGGCTCATCCCAGTCCTTTCACAGAAGAAAGGGTTCTGCAAGAACTCCTAAAACTGAAGGTGGACAAAGCAATGGGTCCTGATGGAATTCACCCCAGAATTCTAAAAGAATTAAGGGAGGAACTAGTGAAACCACTGGCTACTCTTTTAATAAATCATGGAGGATGGTGTGGTACCCGAGGACTGGAGGAAGGCGGATGTGATTCCCTTCACAAAAGTGGGACCAAGACAGAGGTAGGAAACTACAGACCTGTCAGTCTGACCTCTGTGGTAGGGAAAGTGATGGAGTCACTTCTGAAGGAAAGAATAGTTGAGTACCTAGAGGCCAGTGAGCACAGGACCCAAGGCAGCATGGATTCACAGCGGAAGGTCATGTCAGACCGAATCTAATAGACTTCTTTGACTGGGTGACCAAAGTAGTAGACCAGGGAGGGGCTGTGGACATGGCCTACCTAGACTTTAGCAAGGCATTTGACACAGTCCCACACAAAAGATTAATAGCTGAATTAACCAGCCTGGGAGTGGGTCCCAGGGTGGTAGCCTGGTAAAACATTGGCTGCACAACAGGACACAGAAGGTAATTGTAAATGGAGTCCACTCTGAAGAAAGAGAGGTTACTAGTGGGGTGTACTGCAGGGTTCAGTATTGGGTCCAGTCCTTTTAATGTCTTCATCACTGACATTGCAGAGGGACTGAAGGAAAGTATGCCTTTTGCAGATGACACAAAGATCTGCAACAGGGTTGATACACAAGGAGGCGTGGAAAGGATGAAAAGGGACTTGGCAAGGTTGGAGGAATAGTCAGAAGTATGGCAGCTAGGATTCAATGCAAGAAGTGCAAATAATGCACCTGGGAAACAAGAACCCAGGGAAGAATACACAATGGGTGGGAGGTACTAACAACAACAAAAAGGAAAGGGACCTGGGGTAATCATATCAGATGACCTTAAGGTTAGCAAGCAATGTGAGAAGGCAGTGGAGGGCTGGGGTATACTGGGATGTATAGGGAGAGGCATCAGCAGCAGAAAACAGGAAGTTGTTATCCTCTGTACAGACAGTTGGTGAGACCCCATCTGGAGTACTGTGTCGAGTTCTGAGACCCCATCTCCAAAGGACATAGACAGGATAGAGGTAGTCCAGAGGAGGGCAACTAAAATGGTGCAGGGTCTGCAGGAGAAGCCGTGATAAGGAGAGACTAAGGGAGCTTAATATGTATACCCTTGAGGAAAGAAGGGAGAGGGGGGACATGATAGAAACTTTTAAGTACCTCAGTGGAATCAACAAAGTCCAAGAGGGTAGCATCTTTCAGAAAAAGAGACGTGCAAGAACAAGGGGACACAATTTAAAGATAGAGGGGGGCGGTTCAGGGGCAATGTGAGGAAGTATTTTTTCACAGAGAGGGTAGTGGATGCATGCAACAGCCTTCCTGAGGAGGTTGTGGGGTCTAAAACTGTGGGAGAATTCAAGAATGCATGGGGCAGACATAAGGCAATTCTTGTGGGGGGTAGGAAGAAATAGGCTGTTGGTTAACTAGGATCTACGGCCTATCCTGTAGGTAGGGAAATGGGCAGACTAGATGGGCCAAGCGGTCCTTATCTGCCGTCAAAGTCTATGTTTCTATGAATACACTCAGTATTAGCAGAGTCAAGAAGGTTTTGAAGGTGTGGCAGAACTGCCCAGCCATCAGACGGCAGTCGGTAGCATGCTGCCATAAGGAGTAATTTCTCACTGGAAAGTGATAATTTTAGAGCCAGGCATTCAAATTCTCTTTAGCCTTTGAGGTACAGTCAAAGACTGTGACTGTGAATTTGCTTTTGACATATATTGCAACCCCTCCCCCTCTAGTCGGTCTGTCACAGCAGTAGATGATATATCCGGGTATGCTGATGGATTTGTCTGGGGGTCGAGGGTGTGAGCCAGGATTCAGTTATCATGAAGAAATGAGGAGATGCATGTAGAGCCCAGGTCTGTATAGAGTCAGTCTTCTTTAGCAGACTACAGACATTGATATGGAGAAAGCTAATCCCTTTATATTGAGGGAGGTCCGCAAGGGAGTCCAGAGAAATACGTGGGCCTGGGTTTAATGCAGCATTTCCCTAACAGAGCAGGAGAAGCAGTAGTAATTTTTTAAGGTGGTGTCTAAGACCGCTAAATAGTCTTTTGTTACTCCTTCTAGCGTACATTGGTTTAGTGGTGGCTGCGTTAAGGGCAGGATTGCTGTTTGCTAGGGATAAAACATAGAGAACTGGTAGGGCCGATACCATCCTTGGGAATTACACGTGTTCTATAGTTATGGCCTGGTGGGAGGAGGGGCATGACCATAGAGGAGACGTCCCTGATGTAGGATACCATGGTCTAATGTGGGAGGCTATATCTTGGTAGATGATAGAGGAGGGAAACTGGCCTTTGTCCGAGTTGCAAACCGAAATTTTAGGTAGAGCATAACTTAGTAATATAAGGCAACTACAGAGAAGGATAGGCGCAGATGGCATTCTTAACGTGGAGATATTTCCTTTTACCAGTAATAAATACAGGATTTGCAACAGTTCCTTGAGAGGGCCATGGAAATGAGTGGTTCCTGTGGGAGGATGGGGGAGCAGTGAAATTTAAGGCCTAGATAACCAATGAAGCGCGGCTGGCAATAGCCAGTAGGAGTGAGCTAGAAAGCCGGGGTGGGGTTTATGTGTATTTAATCAGGACTTTGAGGGGAGGGTTGGCAGCTATGCTCTCTTCCTGGAGGTAATCGGACCCTGAGGGCAAGTCCGTACCTGCATTTCTGTGAGGGGCTGGTGGCTTGACACCTGGACTGCGGGTGGCAGTCTGGCAGGTCGGGTTTGTCAGAGAACCACGGCTGTGACTCTCAGACTACCTGGAAGGAGAAGGCAGAGGAGA
The DNA here is from genome assembly GCA_016271365.2 of Neoceratodus forsteri. NCBI lineage: Eukaryota > Metazoa > Chordata > Ceratodontiformes > Ceratodontidae > Neoceratodus > Neoceratodus forsteri. The sequence goes on from CM057450.1 coordinate 988,400,314, forward strand.
ATTAAATAAGAAAGTCAGAGGGGGTGGGGCTGCTCGTGGAGCTAAAAAGAAATGCAGACTGGCTTAAACAGGGGTGTTGCAGACCAGCATGTTAGGCAAGGTGCCTCCAAGTCTGAGTGAGCAATAACAGGGCTGTTTAAAACACAATACTAGCGTAAAAAAGTGGGGAGGGTTCAAAGGCCTGAGCCGAGATCGATACTGGTCTTATGAGGAACACAATACAGGCATTTACATTAAATCAGAAGACTTCAGCTATAAAATACAAACAAGACAGTTTTAACAGAAAACATAATCTAGCACAGCAGGGTTTTAAATAATTGATTAGCAGTTTTTTTTCTTGGGGCTATACTAACTGTACAGAAAGTATTTACATAGATTTTCTAGAAGTGCTGTGTTTGTTAAACACAGTGAGGCAAGAACTATGCATTTTCACAAAGATTAAGCACCTTTATGAGCAAAACGCTAATCAATTTTTAGAGTTAAATAAATCCCTGCACAGTATAATCGAACATTAACAGTGCAGAGCTATGTGGAGCCAATTGGAGTGCTCCTGGGGCTGAGTGCAGCAGTGGGCCACAGCAGTAAAAAGACTCTGGATTTAAACCCAGAGGCAACTGTCCTCATGTAAAGAAAGCAAAAATTGCCAGCTAGGGCTCCCTTCCTGGAGGTAATCAGTCCCTGAGGGCAAGTCCGTACTTGCGTTTCTGTGAGGGGCTGGTGGCTTCACACTTGGACTGCGGGTGGCAGTCTGGTAGGTCAGGTTCGTCAGAGAACCACGGTTGTGGCTCTGACTACCTGCGTTTCTGTGAGGGGCTGGTGGTTTCACACTTGGACTGCAGGTGTTTTTTGGTCCCCCTGTTTTCCCGGGGTGAGGTACAGTCCTCTGTGACCGTACTTGGCCCAGGGAGGACTACAGGACCAGCAAACGAAAGACCGGGGAGTTTATAAAAACCCTAACATGCACTGCAGGCTATTATACAATGGCAAGAAATAATACTGGCCCCTGATTGGTCAGTCTGGGACTGGAGCCGTGATGTTATCCCAGTACAACATCACGGTTCTAGTCCCAATCCACAGATGACCGCATCAACCATTCTCAGAATCACTGCACTCAGCCCGCTTCAGTTTTCCTGCTGGACAGCCCACTTGGCACCTGCCTTCAGTGTACTGAAGTGAAAAACCAGCCCAAATGAAACCAACAGCCCACATACATTCCCCGAAATCCACAAAGTAAAATTTTTGTTTTCAACTGCCGCTGTGAGCAGCTTGGCAGACACTTAGTGGTTGTCGCTATTGAGCATGTGTGCACTCACCTCGCAGCATTCACCTGACCCAGCACAAGAGACTTACTCCTTGATCACTTTCCAGACCCTGCTCAGTCACCAGTAAATGGAGTGGATTTATTTAAAAGTTACTGTTCCACACAAAAACATAAAAGTAAAACCCGTCATTAGGATGCAGTGAGCTTGTTCCGAAGTGGCCCCTGCATGCATCCTTGTCTCACAGTCACTACCGTAGTTAGGCATGCACTCAGTCATTGCCACAGAAAGCCGCACAAAGCAGCGGTGCGAAAAATAAGAAACCTCTATGAAGTCCCCGGCTTGGTTCAGCAGTGGAGCGGAGGTTGGAGAAACAAAACGGCACACCAGCTCTGCCTGACCCGGATCGGCAGAAAAACAGAAACAAATAAACTCCACACCCTCTGTGCTCTGTGAACCTGCTTTTCAGCATGACCGTCTAACTGCACAGTCGGCTGCACTTACCTAACACATCATATCCCTCCTGATGGTCTCAAATCCTTGCGCAGATAAAAAAAAAAAGACACTACCAGACGACAGACCGATGCGGGGGCAAAGCAGCACATTAAAACAAATACAGCCTCTCAGTGGGGGACCAATACTTAGCAACAGCCCCACCTTCTGGACACAATAAAAATTGTGGACTTTTTTAAATTACAATACCTCCACATATAATAAAATTAACTGAAAATGTAAAAGAAATATATACTTTTCATATTTTGTTTTCTATGTTTACAAGAGAGCCATTGTATAATAGCAATATTGCACTCCAGGGTGTGTGCTGTACTGGAATGACATCACTTCTCGGTGTTTGACGCACTTAGCCTTTGGCCTTGTGCCCAACCACCTGAGGCATGATGTTATCCCAGCATAACACACACCCTGTCGTGCATTATTGCTAAATTGAATCTCTCACACTGCAGTCCTGCTCTAGCAGCCACCATGGGGGATTCTGGGATTTCAGGTTATAACAAATGTTAGCTCTAGAGGCAGCAGGATCAGCCAGATACTATCTTATATACTGCAGTAAACAGTAAGTTAAAAAAAATAAAAACATTTTTTGCAAGCAAAGTGTGTATGTTGACCAGCCCCTTACTTGGGTGTGAGGCTCTTAACTGCTGACTGTTGCCATTTAAATTAAGGGACACATTTCTGCTTACCAAGAAAATCACTAGGTGCACTCTTGGTACAAAGGTACCACAAATTTCTCTCGATAAAACTTCTTGTCCTGAGAGGACAACTTTCTACCTGCACAAAGTGTTATTCTTAGCTAAGTTTGTTTTGAATATAATTTACATTTCCAACTCCATGGCACCATGGATCGCCACGCAAGTGAAATTCAAACTGAAAATGTTTTTCTAGGAGCGTAGATATGTCGTTCATCCACACTCTCTGGCATGTCCCTTTCCCCTTTAAATCTCGCCGGAAAGTCTTCAAGCTGGCTTCTCCCACCCACACGGGTGGTAAATACCTCTGCTCTGCCGCATAACCCTGGACGCTTTTCTGGTCGCCGACCCCCACCCCCACCGAGGCGTCAAGACGGACGCTGGGGCTTCAAATCGGGTCATGAGGGTTGCCCAGCCTTCCCCTGGATGCTTTTCTGGTCGCCAACCCCCACCCCCCGAGGCATCAAGGTAAAGCTGAAGGCACAAAGAACACCAAGTAAAGGCACCATTTTTGAACTTCTCCACAAGTGCTGCTTCTAAAAGACTGCTTTCTTTCTCTGAAACTAGGAGCTTTATTATCTGTCGGCACACGAGTGGAGACTGTTTTAAATTAGTACATTTCTCTGCTTAGCCCTGTATTTTCTTGCCACAGCAGAAGTGCCTTAAGAAGCCATTTAAGTTAATGAAATATGTTTAAAATACATCGCAATTTCCGTCACCTTGTATGTTTGAAATTAGTACATTTCTCTGCTTAGCCCTGTATTTTTCTTGCCACAGCAGAAGTGCCTAAAGAAGCTATTAAGTTAATGCAATATGTTTAAAATACATCGCAATTCCGCTCACCTTGTAGGAAGTTGTTTTATTGCCTTTTAAACAAATCAAATCAGTAATCACTTTAAAGAACTTTGCCTATTGACTGATATATGTATTTGCATAAATAACTTAGTGTACCTCAAAAATGTCCTGAAATGTTTAAATTCTGACCAGTGAAGCGGTCCGAGAGCCCGAGTAGCACAACGCTCTCGCCCACGCTTGCATACATTTTCTTTTTTGAAAAGCCACTAAATTTACAGCCACAAATTAAGAAACTGTTCCATTTCTGAAAGTTAACTCCTCTGGAGCAAGCATGTTTTTAGCCCTTACGCGTGTTTAATGCAATACAGTAACAAATGACCTCTAAACCAGCTCTTTTCTGTAATCTCAGGTTGTTTTAGTGAAAATCCACATGCAGCCATCCAGAAACAGAAACGCAGCAGGATTTTTTTTTGTTAAGCACTCCTCCCACTTGCCTGGATATAAAGGTCCTCCTTTTTTCTCTCTCCCTGCAGACAGATGCTGGGGCTTCAAATCGGGTCGTGAGGGTTGCCCAGCCCTCCCCTGGATGCTTTTCTGGTCGCCAACACCCACCCCCCAAGGCATGAAGGTAAAGCTGAAGGCAGAAAGAACGCCAAGTAAAGGCGCCATTTTTGAACTTCTCCACAAGTGCTGCTTCTAAAAGACTGCTTTCTTTCTCTGAAACTAGGAGCTTCTGCCCCGCCGGCGCTGCGCGCTGGCTCCCCACCACCGCCCTTGGTGAGCAGCTCCTTTTATAGGCTAAGGTCACATGATTTGGAAAAACCTATCAGCCAATTTCTCCATTTGCAGCTTATCAGCTGCCACCACCAGAGGGCTAAAACCCAATACATTTACAGTTTCCCATAGGAATTAAGCAAGGGTGCTGCTGTTTGCATCCTTATTTTTTATCTCTCTGGCCACTCTCTCCTTCCTGCCCCCGTCATCCTCCCACACTGCGAACCACCACTGTCCCCACCCCCAGACTTGTCCCCCAGCCCGGCCACACAGTCCCCTCGTTCGCACCTGCCAAAGCCATGGCCCAAAACCACTACGCAGCTATAAATGCCAGCGTCATTCCTCCATCCTTTCACCAGGGGCACGCAGTCTTGCATATCCTAACTCGTTGTTGCCCCAAATTTATCTCAAACACCCGGTCCTCCACATCCTGCTCATGCCTCGCTAGGTCAAAAATAAAGCATCTCGTCTCCTTACTTCTACTCCTGTCCGAGGACATAGAGGTAAACCCTGGTCCAAACCACACAATTCCCCATTCCCCTTTCTCCTTTCCAAAAGGCCTCCGCATTTTACACCTAAACACCTGCAGCCTTTTATCAAAAATCTATCTACTACAACCTATTGCTTTAACACAGAGCCCTGACATCCTGGTCATCTCTGAAACCTGGCTAAAACCCCATCACTCAGACTCGGAAGCCTCCACTCCAGGTTACACTATAATCAGACATGACAGGCCAGGCAAAAAGCGCGGAGGCGGCATATCAATGTATATCGCAAACAAACACCATTTCTCTATAGTGGAAATCCCTACAACCCCTGTAGGCATAAACTCCATTCTCATCAAACTATCCCTCCCCTGTTCATCCCCGGTCTACGTGGCAGGCTCATACTACCCCCTAGCACACCCCCAATGGACATCGTCTCCCACCTAAACTCCCTTCAATCCCTAGCTGCCGGTGGCGAGCTACACACCACCGGCGATTTTAACACAAACTGGCTAGGCACAGATAAAGCCCATTTGAAGACCAAAATAAAGGCTCTGAACCCAACACAACTCATCATGGATCCTACAAGACTAAACCACAAGACACTGAACCATTCTCTACTAGATTGGGCACTCACCACTCACCCCCACAGGATCCTAAGAGCGGGCATATTACCCGATTCTATAAGTGATCACCACATGATCTTTCTGATTAGAAAGGTGCATAGCCCCCCCCTCCAAAGACACTGTGCACCAGGTCTTTCAACTCACTCATCTTAGCATCTCTCTTATCTGACTTAAGACTTGTAAACTGGTCTTTCATACCTGAGTCTCCCTTCATTGACGCAGCTTTTGTAGGTTTCAAAACCTGCTTCCTAAAAATCTGGGACAAACATGCCCCCCTACGGACAAAGAGAGTTAGAGGCGCGCATCTCCCCTGGATCTCAGCCGATATAATCAGGAATTGCCACACCAGAGACCGTGCCTGGAAAAACTATAAGAAATCAGGAACACAGGAAACCCACTCCACATATAGAAGGCTCCGAAATGCATGCACAAACTCCATCAGGCAAGCAAAGAAGACTTACTTTCTGTCGGCATTTAATAAGAACATAAACCACCCGACTGATTTCTGGAAATCACTAAAATTCCTGCTCTCCCTCCCACTACACCCCATCTCCTACACTATCCGACCAGGGCTCCCACATCTCCGACTCCATTTGCGTAGCAGAAGCCTTTAATACACATTTCTCCAGTTGCTGCCAAACTCCTATCCTCCCTCTCTCAATCCCCCCCGCCCCCCCACAGCTCATGCCCTCAAAAGCCTGCCCCGCAGTCCTGCCTTTCTCGTTCCGCCCAGTAAACCCATGCCGAAGTCCTACACTCACTATGGGTCCTAAACCCAAACAAAGGCAAGTGCCCTACATCCCTGGACGCAAAGATGCTCTTCCTATCTGCCCCAGCCATAGCTGCCCCTATCACTGCCCTTTTTAACCTCTCTTTCTCTCTGGGAAAGGTACCCACGGCCTGGAAAATGGCCACAGTCATACCCCTGCCAAAAGGTGGAGAGCCCTCCTCCCCAGAAAACTACAGACCCATCTCCCTGCTTCCAATCCTGTCCAGATTACAGGAACGGCTAGTCATGTCCCAGCTCACCCCTTACCTGGAAGCCTCCTCCTTTTTCACACCATTCCAATCAGGTTTCCGTAAATCCCACTCCACCACCACCTCCTTGCTACGTGTCACTGGTGACATTTTGACTGGCATGGACAAAGGTCACGTCACTTTGGCCATTTACATAGATCTAGCCAAGGCTTTTGATACCGTCTCTCACTCCCTACTTCTCTCAAAACTCTCCAATGCAGGGCTTTCTGAGCCGGCCATTGGTTGGTTCCATGATTATCTAGCAGACAGGAAGCAAATAGTCAAACTGACCTCTCACTCCTCAAACCCCCTGCCAGTCACTACTGGTGTCCCACAAGGACTGGTCCTAGACCCCCTACTTTTTTCCATTTTTTTAAATGACCTCCCATCAGCATGTACCCACTCATCGATCCAAATGTACGCGGACGACACTGTCCTGTATGCCTCCGGCCCTACCACACAAAGCGTAGTAACCCTACTTCAGGAGGATTTCTATGCGATCCAGTGCTGGCTGAGGACAAATCAGCTATTCCTAAACCCAAAAAAACACAGTATCACAAACTTTCGATTCCCACTAGAGACTCTTCCGCCAAACCCCTGCCCCCTTTCAAAACCTTAGACGAGACCCCTGGACAATTGTATTTCCTTCAGATATCTAGGCGCCTGGCTAGACCAGCATCTAGATTTCACCTCTCATATTGACTCACTACACAAGAGACTACTCCCCAAGCTAGGTGCTCTATTCCGCAACAAAAAATGCCTCCCCACACAAACTAGGCTCAACATTGTCCAAAAAATGATTCTTCCTGTTTTCGGCTACGGAGACATAATTTATTCCATTGCCCCCACATCAGCTCTGGCCAGCCTAGACACCATGTTCCACTCTTTCTGCCAGTTCATTCTAGATTGTCCGCAATCCACTCACCATTGCAACCTATACAGCTCCACTACCCTGCCGTCACTCCACAATCGTAGACAAACAAACTGCGTTAGGTTTGCTGCCAAATTCTGGTCCCACTCCCTCCCCCCCATCTGGCCTCTACCCTCTCCAGACAATCCCCTCCTGCTTACTCCCTCAGGAACACAGATCCCAGACTGCTACACGTCCTGCTCATGCTGATTTCCAAAGGCCAGGCCGCTTAGCTCGAATCCCACAGATCTGGAATGCTCTGCCGCCTCCATAAGATATGCACAGAACTCAAGACTAACGAAACCTCCTCACTAGAGCCCATTTCTCTTCCAGCTGCACCTGTTATAACTAGTCACTCTAGTGTTTCCTGCTTGCTGTTACTATAAAAGTATATGTAATGTTATGACCCTGTCATTCTGTATAATGTATCGAGAACCTCTGTCTGTATTTTTGAACTAATGTTATATAGGCAAGCCTTGTCTTCCCAAAAAATGTTTTCTGTGTATATCCATGTACTGTATTTATGGGTCTTGACCCCCAGGTCGCATCTGGAATCAAGCTTTTAGCTCAGTATGCTTTCCTGGTAAATCTCGTAAATAAATAAATAACGCCAGATCTTCCTATCCGCTGGAAGATTCAGGTTCCCTCGTGCTACCTTAGCAGTTCGTAGGCCCTGGATTCTCAACGTCTGTTTTCACCGCCAATTTCTTTAAAACTCATTAGAGTTTACGACTCCGATCCTAGCGCATCAGACAATGAGGACAAATCATCCCCCGAATTTCGCCGGTGTCCCTGCGGCCAAAAAATGTTGCGCACTGATCCCCACCTCTCGTGTGTCTATTGCTTAGGTGTTGTACATGACACCACTTCTTGCACCATCTGTCTGGCCTTCCATCCCAACATCCTGGACGACCGCAAGGCATGCCTAAAATTGGGGAGACTGGAGCTTTGTAATCCACCGGTGAAATCGAAGAAGGCAAGGTGGGCAGTTTCCGCGGCTGCGGGATCCGCTGAACAGCTCTAACAGATGGCGTCTTTCGAGGAGGAAGCTGCTCAAGCTTCGGCCAGCCGAAGTTTTTTCGTACCTCTCAACCTTGGCTCTACTTTTACTGGTAGAGTTTACAACTGGAGTTGTGCCAGTCTCTCCCCATCAGGGGTGAGGCGCCCTCGGGTTTGCACTCCTCCCGCCCTCGGAAGAGGGACAAGGACCCCAAGTCTTCTTCCTCCAGAAGGAGATATTCCTGGGACCGAGAGAGCGGTCCGAGTCACAGGAACATGCGGTCTTGACTTCGGTCGAGATCGCTTCCTTGGCCGCTGGCTTTTCGGACCTTCCGCCCGGCCAAGACACCGAGACCGAGGAAATGCCTGAACCGGCCAAGATCACTCACCCACCATTGTGTACTCTTCCCCTGGGTTTTTGTTTCCCAGATGCATTACCTTGCACTTCTTTGCATTGAATCTGACCTGCCACGTATTTGACTATTCCTCCAACCTTGCCAAGTCCCTTTTCATTCTTTCCACCCCACCTTGTGTATCAACCCTGTTTCAGATCTTTGTGTCATCTGCAAAGAGGCATACCTTTCCTTCCAGGTGCTCTCCAATGTCACTTTTAAAGATATTAAAGAGGGCTGATCCCAATACCAAACCCTGCGGTACCCCGCTAGTTACCCTCCTTTCCTCACTGTGGACTCTGTTTACTGTTACCTTTTGCGTCCTGTTGTCCAGCCAGTTTTTTATCCAGGCTACTACCTTGGGACCCACTCCGAGGCTGGCTAACTTGTATATTAATCTTTTGTGTGAGACTGTGTTTGCTGTGACTGCACTTTCCCTCCCACCGGGAGGGTGGGAGACTAGCTACTTCAGCAGCCACTGCTGCTCTTTGTTCGGTGATCAGAGGATGCATGAATGGCAGGTGGTCCTCAGTGTTCTTTCCTGGGGCAAAGCAGCTTACACCACAGTATGCCCAGCCTCAAAGCCAGCCCCAGTGTTGGGCTTCAAGAGTCACATTTAAATCCTGTTCACTGTGATAGCAGCTGCAGCACACTGTTGCTGCCGCACTATTGAGCCAGCCCTGGCAACTCACTTCTGAGTGAAAGACTTGTGCGCTGAGTTTCTTTTAATTTTTTCTCTCTATACATCCTTCTCCGACTTGCCCAAGTTTATTTTTTCCTCTTTATAGGTCCATTTCCGACTTGCCCCCTTCTGCCGGCCTCATCATCCTGCTTCTCCTGGCCTTACCCTTCCTCTCTCCTTCATGACTTACCTCAATGGCTGGGTTGTTGGGTTTCTCCAAGCACCTTCACAGGTAGAGTTCTGGTAGAAGATGTGCATAGGTTACCATTGTGAGGCCTGTGAGAGGCCGGTTTCTTCCTGCCTGCTGAGGTTTTTCCATGTTCTTCTGGCTCCCCCAGGATGTTAGTGGCGAGGGTGCAAATGTGTCTGTGTGCTAATATCCATAGTGCATCACCAGCTGGCGTCCTTCCTCACATAGCGCTGCCTGTTGCTCCACGTGTTGTCACTTGTGTGGCGCTCACAAGGTGGCGGCTGTCTCCCTCCCAGGAGGAGACTGTCTGCTGGAACACTTGATTCTCCTCCCCCGGCTGGCCCCTAGTGATCCTGGCTCAGTCCTGAACCCAGATCACCGGCATCACAAGCGCTAGCACTGTCACTGTGCCAGCGGGCTGGCATTGTGTGTTGAAATTTATATATCCTGGTTTCTTTCCAGCTCAGATTCTGTGACCAGTAACCTTTTTATGCTGCAGTGCTTGACTAGTTTTTCAACATCAGCAGAACCCCAGAGATTTACTGCCTTGAAATCTTACTCTCTGGTGTACATTAATTTCGGTTTTATATACTTGAGTGAAGTACAATATGAGAATTGAGACAAAAAATGTCAATTTTACCAAGTTTATGAATAACCATTAGAGACTTTTTTGATTTGAGCTTTGAGGTGAGCTGCATCACTCACATCAAAAAGATGGTTACATGTGACTTGATTGGAGGATGTTATCAATTCTGCACACACAAGTTGCATGTGCTTCTGTTTGTTGAGAGGTCACATGGCAAGGGCTAACTTCCCCCCTCATTCATGTAGCAAAATGTGACAAGAATCGGATTTTTTTTTTTACTTCAGATTATTCAAGCCATCAATACAACATAGACTATCATACATAACAATTAGCAATACATGGCTTTGACAGTCTCTTATAGGGTAAGATATAAGCAAAATCTGAAGGAGTATCCTATTAGAACGTTTAGCATTGATATATAGACAGTGGCGGCAAAAAAAAAAAAGTTCCGTCCATTCTTCCCACCCTACCTAACTACTCTACACTAGCTCCAGTGGTCATCCCTCCCCTCTGTTTTGGTCCCTCCCCACTTCTCTAACGAACCCTATATTCCTGTCACATCCCTGTTTGAAGCTGTTCACTGACTGGTCTGTACGACTTTGTCTGGCAGCTTATTCCACTTGTCCACCACTCTGTCTGTGAAATGGAGGATAATGTATGGGCATCAGTTAACAACCACGCTGTATTCATGTCGAGAGGTTACCATGGCAACTGTGTAAACCTTGAGCGAAGCTTGAGAGGTTTTTAGTAGCCATGGTAACTTCGAGAGGTGAATTCAGCGAGGTTGTTAACTGATGCCCAGACATTGTCTTGTATAGTGTATGGGCACCAGTGAAAAATCACAAAGCACAAAACGGGGCAATTTCCAGAGAAAGCACCATCGCTTGACAGTAACTGCTCATACCTGCAAGTGAAGACGTGGACACCATTGATTTTAAACAGCGGACCACTCTTCTTTTTTTTTTTTTTAAGCAGAATCAGGGATCATCTAAGTAGGTTATACCATTACTAAAACAAACAATTAGATGTTTTCAATAGATTCGTGGTCTAAAACAGGATGCAGTCAAATGTCACTGCGGGTTAACATCGCACGGTGCGTCACCCGAAAGTGTCTCAGAGGTCAGTCTTTAGTTCAGATGGAGACACTTCTGGGTTCAAGGATTTACAAGGTACTGGGCAAAAAAAAATACTGAAAACATTACTTACTTTTTGTAGCACACTTAATAATAATAGTAAAGCTCTTACAGCCTTAGCAGTGAAAGAGAACAAGAAACAGACTAGATTAGCGCATTTCAAACTGGAGGAATGTACGGCTGTGCTGCCAAGTTGATTATAGCGTGTGGGAGTTCGAAGTTGTTGTACCATCGATGTGACGTACCATCGATGGGTTAACAACATAGTGAGGTCACATCGATGGTATAACAACCCTGTGAAATGATATATTTTGCCAGATAACAACGTTCTACCATACACTATAAAGTGATTACGGATTCCTTTTGACTCTCCCTCCCCTGTGAGTTTAAGTGAGTTCCCTCTCATCCCTGTAGTTGAATTCAAGGAGAAAAATTCCTTGGCACCCACCCAATTTATCCTGTGCAGGTGCTTGTATGTCTCGAGCATGTTGCCTCTCCCCCCATTTTCTCAGTGGTGTACGTGTTCAAGTCCTGCCGCCTCCCCTCATATGTCTTGCCTCCTAGTCCATGGATCATCTTGGTTGCCTTGTGCTGTACTGCTTCTGCATTGTCAGTCTCTTCGCTTGTGTGGACACCAGTATCTTGTGCAGTATTCCAAGTGCTCTCGCACCAGTGACTTGTACAGTGGGAAGATCACCTCCCTACTCCTACTGCTTATCCCCCACCAGGCAACCCAGCATCTTGTTTGCCTTGCTCACAGTTCTGTCATGACCACTGGGTCCTTTTCCTCTGTCATGCTTTCTGTGTTGCTCCATGTTGTCAATTGGCAGTCTTTACACATTATATATGCACCCCGACTAGGGTGTCACTGGTACAGCAGTAGCTTTAAGAAGCTGTGCCTACAAGTGTTCTGAGGCTCTAAGATTCCCATTCTTTATGTGCCAGTAACGGGTTCGCAGCTTTGAGTGTCAGCTCTCCACAGCAAATATTGTCTTCATGATTTTTTTCTTGTTTTTTTCCAGTAAATTTAAACAACTCTAGCAGGCAGGGGCTGCTTGGTCCCCAGACAGCACCCCTAAATTGAGATCATGCCTGTTTCATACAATGAGGCTGCTCCTCAAACTGGCAAGCCTGCTTTTCTCCATTACAGCCACAGTCTTGGGAGTCTGGGTGTGGCTTTGCCTTAAAAAGGGAGCATTTTAAGGATGTTGAATTATTACTGCAGCTTTTATTCATCTTTTAAGTTGTCTGGTGTCTCAGGTAAGTAACATTTTCTGTACCTGATGTTAGAAAGCCCCCACCCACCCACACATTGAATGTGCTCGGTGCTCACATGGTTCCCTAAGGCTTTTTTTTTTTTTTTTGCACAGTTTACTGAGTTTAGGCTATCTGCTTTTGTATTTGAGGCTGTCATTTAGTATTTTATGCTGTTATTAATATTTTATCCAGAGCCTGTTACTTGTATTGGGGTGCCTTGCCCACCTGCTACATAGGGTCCTTTCTTGGGGGTCCAAGTAGTTCCCTTTATTTTTTTTTGCCTTTTTTCTCTGTCCCACCTGCTCCCTCCCTGCTCATTAAGCATATATTTTTCTGCTACTCAGAGGAAGCTGCTTGAAGAGAGGATTCTTTCCTGCCAGCATAAAGTAGTAATTGTTTGAACTGTCATGGTTGTTTGCGTCTCTTGGAGCTGCAGACTTTCTCAGGCAGTTATTTTTTTGGTGGTGGGTTTTCAGCCATTGAGAGCAAGAGCGGGGTTTTTACACCCTCCACAGTGTCTGAGAACACGTGTTCGTGCATGTGTGCAACTCCATTATCCTTTTTGGTGCACTCTTGTAAGCTGAGAGACTAGCGCTTTGGGTGCATGCGGAGACCAATGCATCTCGCACACGTCATGTCAGAAGTTGCATGATGATGTCACACAACTGTATCTCTTGTTAGTGTCCCTGTGTTCTTTACGCATAGCAAATCATGGAGACTTGGTGCAGTGTCTGTTTTTATTGTCTGTCTGTATGTTCCTTGTGGAGAACAAAGCAATGGATGCTTGGTCACCGCTTGTGATAGCTCCAGTATTGTACCTAATACACTTCTTTTTTCATCGATCCTCTGAGGTGGCAACACAAAGTACGGGGTCCAGTAATCCTGGATATGGAATTAAGGTGGGCAGATAAGAGAATTGTGTATTATCTGTTGGGATAATAGTGATCAGTTTTTAATGTTTTGGTTGAGAAATAGTTGGAACTAAATATTACAAAAGTACTCTAGCATTTTTGGGAGCAACTATAGTTTATGTATGTGGCACCATTTTCTTTCAGAATTTTAGTGTTCTTATGGAACAGGTAGCCTGGTAATTTTAGGGGTTTCACGTGTGATTGCTTTGTCCACCCTTGGGTTATAATATAAAAAGGGGCGCCTGTTCACCTTAGCGGATTTTATTGTCATGGGCACTAAGTGCCATGTAGACCTCTGTTTAAAAAAAGACATCAAAATTAACAGGATTCAAATAAATATGTGTGGTGGTTATACCTGCCACAGACCTTGAGTCATATGTTCCATGGCTCAGTGTGTCCCACTTATTCTAGCTAGTTAAGCAGGCATTAAAGACCTCAGTACCCAAAGATCTAGGTTCAAGGGGCCATTTCATCTGGAAAAATTGCAGGCAGGTGTGGCGGAGTGGTGTTATAGACCCTACTCTTTTTTTTCAGATCACCTTTGTGGTAACAGGTAAGCAGCCGCCGTCTTTTCCCTCCCTCGAAGTGGGCCTCTTAAAGTCCCCAGGTTTATAATGCCTTTTTTGTGGTACCCACTATATGTAGGTGCAGAATGCCTTTAAATGAGAATATTGTTGCCTAAGTGGAAGAGGTCCTGTCTCAGCTCCTCTGCCTGATTTTTGTATATTTTGTCTCCAACGAGAGGAGATATTTAGGGTCTAATACTGCTAGAGTACACCCACTCCATTAGTAGCTGTACATGGGACATTAAGTAGAGGCAGGGAGTGGATGGAGAGGCATGTTTTTCAGCTGTCTCCATCCCGACGTTGCTGCTTATAGGTTTTACCCACTTAAGGCACCCAGGATGGTGTAATTGTAATAATGGAGGATATGAATAAATACAGAAGACAACGGCCCCGTCTCGGGTATGGCTGAGCCGACATAGTTTGTGTGAGTCGACTGACGTGTACTATGGTTGAAGTTCATGGATTAAGATCATTTAAATTATTTTGTTTTAATATACCAGGTAAGTGCCATAATGAAACAGTTGGCTTGTTTCAGACACAACCTGGGAGATCACAACAAGGGAAAAAGGACAGTACATGGCAGTGTTATACAATAGTTATCCAACGCAAACAGTGGATGTTGAGATTTACCCCTGATATTGCTGTTTCTTTGGTGGCAAGATTCTTGACCAAAAAATGTTTCAGGTATCAACCATGGTGTCCTTTGCCATTAGTCAAAATCAGGTTGTTCAACAAAAAAACATTATTCTAGCTCAGTGATGTCTGTGCAAGGAGTCAAAATAACAAGCTTGGTGACCTCTTCAGTTTCCAACCCTAGTTTGGGTTTTCCATCATAATTAGCCCAGGAGCTTTATCTTTAGCAGTTCTGGATGCCCAAGGTACTTGGTTACCGTTTTACTCCTAATTACAAGAAGTAGGATGTTCTTCTGTGACTACCAGACTCTTTTGCATTCTTCACCATGTGGAAACCATTACCCCCCCCCCCCCGGGATGGGGAAAGGGGGAACTTAAGTGTAACCCACATAACTGGGACATTTTATAGAGGTGGAGTTTTGCTCTTTTTTTTTTTTAAGCAGGTAATAAGTATTTTCCCCTTCCATCCCTCCTTCAGGGAAGAGAGGCCACTGAATGTAACGAATGCAAGGTCAACTCTTCACCAGAATCCTTGAATAAAAGTACATCTTATCAACACAAAGGGAGATATATCATGCCGCCTTGTTGTGAGAGGTCAGGCCAAATTTTAAAGTCCCCACCCATCACTGTCAAATTCTTGAATGGGAAACGAGTTCCCTCACCTTCTGTTTCGAGGGGTACAGGGTTTTTGTTGCTTTTTAATCCTCTGGCTGTCATTTAGTAGGCAAAATAAAGATTTTAGCTTCAAAGAAGGCATAGAGTCACACTGTGCAGGATCAGACGCATGATCATCCTTAGGCTAACAGAAATACTGTTAGGGGCGCTATCTAGCCTCCATTTGTCTGGCAATCTTCTGTTTTCTCCTGTTATACAACTAACAGAATATTCTAAAGAAATTTACAGTCAGTTCCCCTGCCTGTCCAGGCTGTCCTGGGCCTTCCTTTAACTCTTTGGGTTTAATTTGTCATGGGTCTTGTTAGGCCTTTGGCCCTAGCTTGTTAGACAGACAGATGAGAAGTTTTTGATATGTAGTGTAAGCAGGGTTCAAGCCTTGGCACATTCTGTTAGCGTGTTTCTTCTTTCGGAGAGTGGACTTCTCCCTCCCATCCTAGGCATTGTTTTCCTTGGAGCCCGAGTTGGATTTGATATGAATAGGAGTTATCAAATCTCTTCTTCCCATTTGGGGAGTGAGGGTACTATGGTATGTCTACCTTCTCTGTTCTTCAGCAAAGCTCTTTGTTCATTGAATTCCAACATAGTTTCCTGGCAAAAACCTATATGGAATTCTGACTTTAGATTGTGTTCTGAACATGCTCCTTTCTCAGTTTTTTGTCAGCTGGGGTTGTTTCTTTGTCTGTGTTCTCACTCCTTGAGGGAAACAGTTTCAGCTACTAAGATTTCATTCTCAGTATGGTACCTTGCCAGAACTTTGGCCCCTGCCTGGAGCCACATTCTGCTCCAGTCCCAGGGCAGATCATCTGAAATGGTAAAATAGTATAACTTTTTCCATATGTCTTCGTTTCCCCTGTGTAGATGGAACCATGCTCCAGGTAGTCACAGGACACTTGGGTAGATTAGAGGTGGTTAATGCCACGTTACAGAACATTGTTTTCCTCTGGTCTGAACTGTGGTCCTGGCTCCATGTCAGACTCCTTGCAGGTGATCTGAGCATGCTGTGGTTGGCTCAACCCTAAAATCTTTTTACCACGGTATGGGTCGTCTCCGTTGGGATGATTAGCTCAAAGTGTATTGGATTGGGCTGCCTTAGACCTATAAGTCATCTAGAAAGTTCTCTACATCTCAGTCACACAACATTACCTACTCTGTCTTTTCCTCTTAGACTGAAGAGGAAGACTCTGATCTCCCTTAACGTTGGTGACATAGACATGGGCAGTTCCAGCTCTAGAGGCCAGATAGGGTTCCTCAGACCGTTTTATCTAGGTACTTATCAGAGATTATTATCTTGCTTCCAGCAGTGGATTTCCCCTGGCAAGGCTTCCCTTTTTTTGCACCTTCTGCCAGCGATCTGTTTCTAGGGACCAAGGATGCTTGCATACTATCCTTTTTGGTTTCCGGTCTCCTGTTTCCAAGGATATCTATCCTTACACTGTGTGTTTTCCCACTGTTATAATTTGAAAATCATTAGTACCTACCTCCAGAGATCAGTATTCTAGCCATCACTTGGCTGTCCTTTGATTTGTCTGGAGCAGCAAGAATGGCCAAAAACTTCTGGACCATGTTAGCTAGGTAGACCAGATCTTGTATATCAACAGTATATGTGGCAGGCATAAAAAAAAAAAAAAAAGTAAGAGTCACTGACTCTGTTCAGAGCTCTTGCCACCAAGTTTATGGCAACCTCATGGGCTGGAAAGGCAGAGGGTCTGGCATTGGATCAAAATGCACACTATCCAGCCTGTCCTGCCCTCCTTTTCGGAGCACTTCAGGCTAGATTTTTGGAGTTCAGTATTACAGCTTGTTGCTGCAAGGCACTTCAAGCAGGTGTAAAACATAATTTGAGAAACTGGTCCCTATGGGGTCATATATGAGCCAGTATTCTCCTCCTTCCAGTTTTGGATGGGTACTGCTTATTAGAACCCATGTGTAGCACAGCCCGGTGGCGCCGAGGGTTGAGGCACTGGGCGCCACAGCTTAGCCACACGGCGACCTCGTGCTCGGGAGCGATACATGCCACTGGGTTTAGGGCAGTTAAGGACGGAGAGCGTCCGGAGGACTGCTGTCCTTCCCTGGGAGGAGGCTGATTCTGCACTAGCACTCTGTGTGCCCCTAGCGGAGGCTGGGGAGCAAGGTGTATGGGTGTGCACATTTGGGAGTCGGTGCAGACGTCTCAAGGGAATGTCTGTAATGGAGCGTGCACGGGCCACCACTGCTGATGTCATTGCATCCGGCTCCAGAGGGAGAAAGAAAAATCCTGCCGCAGTGCCTATATGAAACGCCTGCGTCCCTCATAGCTCTCAGGCTGGCTCCCATTCAGACCTGTGTCCGTGACACCTTGGCGGTGGTTCGGCCTCACCCTGGGGTAAGCCAGGAGGACAGCTGACATGGAGTGGACGATGGGCCGTGACTGGGCTGAGAATTGGCACTGGGGCAGGACAAAAAAAATAAAAAACGTGTAAAGATTGCCTATTGACAGAGTGGAGTGACACAGAAGAAATTCTATCAGAATTACTGTAATTTCTTTTTCTATTAGCTCCAACGTTGTCAATGGGCCCACACCCTAGAGTAGTTGTTACTCCTATGGAGAATATTTTCTACTCATCTGATATTATGTGAATTACAGTCTAGTTGGTTACTGTTGGCTACTGACAGGCACGGACCAGTGATTACCGTTGTCCTGTAACCATTCGGTGCATTTTCTTTCTTAAGACAATTCAGCAGAGACGATATGAGAACTTGCATGTTCACAATCAGATGTGATACAGAACAATATGACATGTAGTCCAGATTACACCTCCCTGCAGAGATTGAGGGAAAGGGGTGTCGCATCTTCCGACAAGTTACGGTAGACATGTCCTTTACTTTATTATGTTACGAATGTCTAAAGAACAGTTTGGTGTCACTGTTAGTTTGAAGTATTCGGGGCACCTAGTCTGTACTTTATTGCAATATATGTTGACTGAGGATCTTAGCATTTCAGAACACTGGGAGTACCATGTTCCAAGCTGCAGGCACAGCTTACCAGTGAACCTCTAGTTGGGGTGCATATATACCCATGTGTAAGGAGTGTTCATTGACAATATTGGAACTAACAGAAAAAAGAATTAGGTAAGTCTGATTGAATTTCTTCTTTCCAGCACCATTCCCCGTTTCATATTGTACTCTTGGGTTCCTCTTTCCAGTGTTTATCACTTTACTTTTTTTTTTTTTTTTGCATTGAAGCCCAGTAGCCAGATCTTTGACCAGCTCTCCAGTCTGCCCAGAGCCTCCCCGAGTTCCCTTATTTCTTCCTTCATGTCCACCCTTGCAGAGATCTTTGTGTCATCTGCGAAGAAGCACATCTTGCCCTTGATACCTTCCCCTGGTTCAAAATACATTCATTGAAAAGGATGGACCTAGCACCAACCCCCAAGGTACTTCACGTTTTACTTCCGTTCGCTCTGAAAACTCCCCAGTAACTACTACATTTTGTGTTCTTCCCCTCAGCCAGTTTTCTACCCATGCTGCCATTTTTTCCCCATCCCAAAGTCCCCTATCTTCTTAACCAGCCTCCTCTTGGAGACTGAGTCAAAGGCTTTGCTGAAATCCAGCTATACTACATTTACTGCTTGCCCCCCTTTCTGCGGCTCTGGTTGCCCAGTTAAAGAAGTCGACCAGCTTTGTCTGGCAAGAACTGCCGCTTGTGAACCCATCTTGTCTGGGGTCCTGAAGCGCATTTCCCTCCAAGAAGTCCACCCCTTAGTAAAGACGTCATAATTTTCCCCATTATAGACGTCAAACTGACTGGTACATAGTTCCCTGGCTAATACTTCCATCCACTCTTGTGTAGAGGGACCAAGTCTGCTGTCCTTCAGGCCCGATGGACCACCACTGTGGCTAGTGAGCAGCTGAATATGTCTGCAAGTGGCCCTGCCATCACTTCTGTACTCTCCTTCAGCATCCTTGGTACACCATAAGGTTCCATTGATTTATCTACTTTCAAACCTGTAAGCTTTTCAACACCTTTTTCCCTGTTACTTTGACCATGACACTTGAGCCCTTGATCTCCTTCCGTCCCCTCTTAACCCCACATTCTGGCATCCTTCTCCCTAGTAAATATGGAACAAAAATATTTGCTGAGCATCTCTGCTGCCCCTTTTTCCTTTTCCTCATATCCTCCCTCACTATTCAGTCTCACAGTACCCACTTTGACTGTACGCTTCTCCTAGATGTACCTGAAGAATACCTTTTCCCCTTGCTTCACTCCCTTTGCTAGCCCGAGTTCCATCTGTGCCTTGGCCTCCCTCCCTTTCCTGCTGGTTACCTTTAGTGCCTTCAGGTACCTCTCCCTATCCTCCTCCCATTGGCTTCCCTTATACTTTAAGAATGCCATCCTTTTAGCTCTTACCACTATCTTTACTTCAGCCTTGAACCACACTGGATCCCTTGTCCTTTTTCCCTTTGATACCTTCACAATTGAGCTTCTAGGGCCGTGGGTATGGTTCACTATCTGCATTCTGGCAGTTCCTCTGGAACTGTCTGATTGACTGGACATCTTTGAGCTAAGCTTCTCCCACCAGAAAGGCAGTATATCCCTTGACTTCCCCTTGTGACATCAGAGCTTTCTTTTCGCTGGAAAAACAGGTCATCTCCTTCATAGTTTAGGATTTAGTGCTCCATCAGTGAATTTTGTCTTTGAGTTTTCTAAACTTATTTTCTCGGTTCCTTTGACTCCCCTCATTGAGCTTCAATGGAGCAACAGAAGCAGGGGTTCAGGTTTTGCGTTCAGTGCTGGCAGAAGATGTATGCCACTGACCTGCACGACACGTGCGTGTATTGCTTGGGCAGGTAGCACAACGTGGCCAGGTACGGCCCTGGTCTCATAATGCTTTGAGTCACTCGAGGATAGGAAGCTGCAGCTCTCGCTGGGTTAGCCTTCGGCCGCAAGAAGGCTTCAGCCATGGCTGGGTCTACCCAACAGCTTGTGGCCCTTGAGGCGGAAGTGGTGGGTGCTGTGTTGTGCACTTCCTCAGTCTCTGTGCTGCTTCCGGCTGGGGCCAGTGTTGGAGGATTATTCACCAGAGGCTTCTGTGTTTGACCTCCAGACCCTGGGGGAGAGGCCTGCCCACTGTGTTGCTTAGCACAAGTGCTGCTGGCGATGGTCATGGAACTGGGAGAGATTGCAGTCCTTGTGGTTCCTCGACTTGCCTGACCGCTCAACAGCGGCCGAGCACTCCACAGTCGAGGGGGCAGGTCGAAGGCTCTTCTGTTCCCCATCGAGCCATTCGAATTAGACTGTGGTCAAGCAGGCTGCGGCAATTTTGCTCAAGTCTGTCGCCCAGTTGTTGGAGAGGTCGAGGATTCAATCTCACAGACCCCAGTGCTGCCAGTCCTTACTCAGGAGGATGTGGTCCAGTCAGTGTCTCTGTCCAGTCTTCGTTGGGAGCCACCTTCACTGATGGTCGATCCTTCCTTGCCCATACTGCTTAATGTAGGCAGACACATGGTATATCACAATTACTCAGAAGGTTCCCCTCACTGTCGCTCGTCTTATCAACGGTTGAGGTCACGGCCGAGATCTCAGTTGAGGTGTTCCCGCTCTTGACCCCACTTGACCAGGAGTCGTCACCGTTGATGCTTCTTGACCTCTTTGTCCTCAGATGAGGAGAGGCATCATCGCAAACTACACCAGTGCTACGACGAGCTCCTCTGGCAACAGTGGGCATTGTGGGGCAGGGTAGGGCTTCTACCTCCTGGATCTTCAGTCCCTTGCCAGCTGCCGGTGGTACCCATGGTGGCCCATGCTTCACAGGTGCTTCCTGCAGCTGCTTCTCCACCTCTACGAGTTGAGCCACCACCACAACAGCTGAAGGTGGGCACTCTGACCAAGGACGCCTGTTCAGCCATTGGCTTGCCAGGCTAGTTGCCTGTGCAGATCACCCAGGGAGGACACCTAGGTGTCCATGACGAGCAATCGTTGAGGGTTGTTTTCGAGGAGTCCAAGGATGACTCAGCACGAGTCCATGGCCTCCTCTGGGACTCCTCTCCTTGACCAGGATTCGGTTGAGGAGCTGTCCACTGAGCATGGCCCAGTGTTTCTCCACTTAATCTCAGAGTCCATGTCAGTCCTACTAGAGCCAGTCCAAAAAAGGCCTCCGTACCCTTTTACGGACTTTTGGTCCATGGATGATTCCTGAGGGGTTGCTTGTCTCGTGGTTCAAGCCATTCTGGGACTACTCCAGGAGCTTTGGCAGCATCCTGCCTAGCATCCTCTGCTGTATGCAGTCCCTGCTGGGTTTCTTTCTGTGTTCAGGGACCACCCCTCTGTGGAGGGGCTGGTCATGGTTCTGAAAGTCTGGACAATTGGGGGACGTGGAAAAACTCCAGACAAGGAGTCCTGTAAGATTGACCATGCCACTAAAAAAAGGTGTATGCTATGGCATCCTTGGGCCTCTATCAGGCTAGTTATGCCATGATGATGACAAGCGTCAGTCACTCCATGATGGGAGTCTTTGATACAGTCCTCCCTCACCTCCCTGCCAATCAGCAATTGGCGCTGGTGGTGATCATCAGAGACCAGGGTCAGTTGCGAGCTAAACACCAGCTCCAGATGACCTTGAACATGGGCAATTCATGTGCTCGTGCTATGACAGTGGGCCGTATACATGCATCACAGGGCCTGGCTGCATCTGTCCACCTTCATGGCAGACACCCAGCACAAGCTGGCCGATGCCTCCTTCTTGGGCACTGACCTGTTTAGTCCTGGGGTGAAAGGACCTGTCACCTGTATCAAGAAGTCCATTGCCACCCTGGATTCTGCGGCATCGTCCTAGAAAGGCGCAAAAAAGAAGCCTAAGAAACAGTCTTTCTAGTATTGGTCCTTTCAGCCACAGCCTCCTTAACAGCAGCCCCATCAGGGGCAGTACCAGCCTGGCACCCCAAGTCTGAAGGCCTGGGTCCAAAAAGAGGGGAGGGCTAATGGTGCCCCTCCAGCAACAGCTGCCGGTGCTTCCACCACAGCTGCCCGGTGACCGATCAAGGGCTGTCATCCCTCCACCTATTCTTTCCCAGTCTTTTCATGTCTGCACTCCCCGTTGGAGGATGGCTACATCACATCTTGCCACGTTGATCCGTTGCTGTCACATCAGACAAGTGTGTGTTGGACATACTGGGCAGAGGTTTGCCTGTGGACTTTGAGTCTCTACCGCCTTACCTCCTCCATACACCTCTGGAGTCCATGGTGTCACAGGATGCGCTGTCTGCCCTTCGGGTGGACATTGCTCAACTCTTCACAAAGGGGGCAATAGCCCTTGTCCAGGACACTCTGGCCAGTTAGGGTTACATGTCCAGGTACTTTCTGATTCTGAAACAGACGGGGGGCTGGCGCCCAATACTGGAACTGCACGATCAGAACCAGTTCATGTGGAAAGTTCTGTATGGTCAGTCTGAATCAGATCATAATGTTGCTGGAGCAGAACATGTTGTTCTGCTTCATAGACCTTCAGGATGCATTTTTCCATCTCCAAGCCTATCAGTCCCACTGCCAGTACCTCTGGTTCTGAGCAGAATGGGTCCTGTATCAGTTCCAAAAAGAAAAGGACAGAGAGATAAGAAAAGTGCATGATAATCTTGGATTTAAGAAAATATTAGTAACTTTTTAATTGCAGTATAGCTTAAAC
The DNA here is from genome assembly GCA_016271365.2 of Neoceratodus forsteri. NCBI lineage: Eukaryota > Metazoa > Chordata > Ceratodontiformes > Ceratodontidae > Neoceratodus > Neoceratodus forsteri. Next base: position 988,423,067 of record CM057450.1, read on the forward strand.
AGATAGGTAGTATATACATCTTTTTAGCTACAGTATTCTTTGTACTGGTGGAACAAAAACAAAACTGGAAATGGACGAAGGGAGGATGCATGGGGGTGTGAAGGGCTTCCTTCTGAGAGTGTGAGGGGATGCTGGTTGGTGAATAGAGAGATGGATAGGGTGGGAGGCTGTAACAACTGTGGAGCACCAATCTTTCTTAGAATTTCGTGGAGAGTGGGAGGTTGTTTGGTATGCAGGCAAATAATTCAGCTTAAAAATGAGATCATAGGTCTACAGGAGGAACTAAGGTGGGAACGACTGGCTGCAGTGGTTAACTCAAAAGCTGGAGTAAGTAGATGGGGAACTGAGGAGAAAGGACAAATAAAACTGTTAGGGGGAAGGAGTGGGAAAAGGGTGGTGGATAGGGAACCGAGACGGGGGAAGACAGGTCAAGGGTCAAAAGAGAGCAGAAAAGAGGAAGAATGGAGGATGGGGGGAGGGGGAGATAACGGACATAGAAGCAGTAGCGGGGGCTGGTAATAGGAAAGAGGAGGTCTGTGGTAGTGAGGGGCATCAAAAAATTGATTCGCAGGACTGAGTGATGTGATAGAGGGTGTGATCAGAGGAGGAACTAAAAATAAACTGGAGGAACATGGAACGGGCAGGAGAACAACTGGAGATGATTCAACGGGGCGGAAGGAGGAACAACTGTGCTGGAGGATGAGGGGGATTCCGGAGGAAGTGGTTGGGATGAAGGGAGATCAGGCAATGCAGCTCATAGAAACGATGGTGGCATCCTAGTGCTATGAGACTCAATACTAAGAGGAGTCAGATGGGGAAGCAAGGGAGAGAGGCATAGTCGCATATGGGTGGAGGCCATGCCAGGAATGACAGCAGAAAGGGTGGGTTGGTCTGTTCTAAAGTTTGCTAGGAGGGGTAGAGTAAAACCACATATAGTTCTGCTTGTGGGGACAAATGACCTAGCAAAAGAGGTGATAGAGGTAGTTCAGGGGAAGTTTGAGGAGCTAGGACTAATATGAGAGGAGGCAGGAAGATCAGTAGCTTTTTCTGAAGTACTTCCAGTGTCCAGGGCAGGCACTACAAGGAAACTGAGGATAGAGGAATTTCGAATGGCTAAGAACCTGGTGCCAGTCCAAAGGTTATGGGCTGGTGGGTGAGTGGGGAGGGACCTGGGAGGACAGTGATCTCTACAGTAAGGATAGACTTCACCTAAGTGAGGAGAACAAGAAAGTATTGAAGCAGAGGATGGGGGATTACATAGCAAAAGGAGGGCATTTAAACTAGGAGCGGGGATTGGAAAATGGGCAGGAGGCATGCAGAATCCACAGGAAGGGAAGCCGAATGAGCTTACCCCCGTACTAGAAGCAATGGAAAAAAGGGAGTATTAGAGGGGATGCTAGGAAGGGAGAGCAGGAGGGGGGAGGAGGAAGGAAAAATGGTGGAGGGTGGTCACCTTGAACGCTAGAAGCCTAGGGAACAAAACAGCAGAGCTACAGGCTCTCATGGCAGAAGGGGAGGTGGACATGGCAGCCATCACCGAATCATGGGCCACTCGTTACCAGGACTGGGACCTGGCAGTACCAGGGTATAAGATATTGTGCAGAGATAGGGTTAAATGGGAAGGGTGGGGGTGGCACTATATGTGAGAGAAGGACTAAAGTGTGTTCATGAGTGGAAGGAGGGTAGTAGAGAGTCATTATGGATGCAAATCCAGGATTCCAAGAATAGGACTCTCAGGATAGGAATAGTGTACAGGCCACCATCTCAGACAGGGGAGTTAGACAGGGAACCAGCAAGACAGATCACAAGAGCCTGCGGAAAGGTAGCACAGGGATTGTGGTGGTCTTCAACCTGCTGGGAGTGGATTGGAGTACCCTAGCCACCGCGAATAGAAGGGAGCAGATACTTCGGAACGCATTCCACGATAGCTTCTTAATGCAAATGGTCAGCGAGCCAACCAGGTTAGGGAACACCCTAGACCTCATGCTGGCAAATGGGGAGTTTGTGAGGGAGCTGGAGTGGAAGAATTGCTGGCAAGGAGTGTCCACCACTCAGTGTGGTTCACATTGAAAATGGGTAAGGAGGGAGTAGAAACAGGTACAAGAGTGTTGGATGTTAGGAGGGCCAACTTCAGGAGGATAGGGGAGGTAGTTAAAGGGTATCTAGCCAGAATCCAAACTAATATGGACACTAACCAGAGGTAGGAGGTCATAAAACTGGGGATTAAGGAGGCAACCAAAACTTGCATCAAGGTCCAGAGTAAGAGAGCTAGGGCCAAGAAACCCAGCTGATAGAGCAAGGTGGTCATGAAGAAAGTAAGAAATAAAAGAGCCGCCTTTAGGAGGTTCAAAAACAGGGTTGAGGGGAGGACAGAGAGGATTACCTGAAGGAGGCGATGAAGGCAGTAAGGGCAGCCAAGGCGTCTGAGGAGCTCAGGCTGGCGCAAGGCATCAAGAAGGGGGGAAGGAATTTTTCAGGTACATCAGGGAGAAAAGGAGTTGTAGGGACAAAATAGTAAGGATTAAGAGGGATGGGGTGGTTGGAAACGGGCAGAGCAGGCAGAAGCGCTTAATGAATACTTTTGCTCAGTGTTTACTAAGGAGAAAGGAGGGGCACTACCAATGGGGGTTGGGAGGTGACAGATGGGGAATCACAGAGGGCAGGGTACTGGAGGGCCTGAGGGCACTGAGGGTGGACAAGGTGCCAGGGCTGGATGGCATTCACCCCAGGGTACTGAAAGAGCTGGCAGAAATTTTGGCAGGGCCCTTGGCAGATCTGTTCAGTGCCTCCCTGGTCTCAGGAAGTGTACCTCAGGACTGGAGGATGGCTCACGTGGTACCCCTCCATAAGAGCGGTCCTAAAGATGAACTGGGACACTATAGGTCGATAAGCCTCACATCCATCATGGGAAAACTGATGTAGACAATCTTGAAGGAGAGGCCGGTGTCCTTTCTGAATACCAGTGGGCCTCAGTACGTTGGGCAGCATGGGTTTGTCACGGGCAGATCCTGTCAGACCAACCTGGTGGATTACTATGACTGGGTAACTAGACAGTTGGACATGAGCTATGCAGTGGATGTCCTGTTTCTGGACTTCAGTAAGGCATTCAACTCATTGCTGCATGGGAGGCTGGGTAGTAAGCTGGCAGGTACAGGTGCAGGGGTGAAAATGGTGGGATGGGTAGTAAACTGGTTACAGGGAAGGCAGCAGAGGGTGGTGGTGGGAGGGGAGCTCTCATCTCCGAGGGCAGTGACAAGCGGAGTACTGCAGGGCTCAGTGCTGGGACCAGTGTTGTTTGGGGTGTTCGTATCAGACATTTCAATGGGCATCAAGAGCAAGATCAGTTTGTTTGCAGATGACACCAAGATGGGAGCAGTAGTGGATGACCTCCTAGGAGGGTGGCATGGATTGCAGAATGATCTGTCAAAATTGGAGACCTAGTCAAACACCTGGCAGTTGGTGTTCAGTGCCAAAACGTGCTATATTTTGGGGCAGAAAACCCAAGAAGGAGCTACCAGTTTGGGGTTATCTAGCCATGACAGAGGATAAGAAGGATCTGGGGGTGATTATAACAGGCTCAATGAACAACTCAGCACAATGCAGGAAGGCAGCTGCAAAGACCAACAAAATGCTGGGTTGTATTGCCACGGGTATATCTTCAAGAAGAGGGAGGTGATCCTGCCATTGTATAGGTCACTGGTTAGGCCATACCTGGAGTACTGTGTGCAGTACTGGCACCCATACCTGAAGAGGGACATTAAGTTACTGGAGGGGGTGCAGCGCAGGGCAGCAAAGATGATCCAAGAACTAGGGGACATACCTTATGTGAGCGGGCTGGGGGAGTTGAACATGTACTCACTGGAGGAGAGGAGAGACGGGGGGGATGTGATTGAAACCTTCAGGTACATGAAGGGAATAAACAAGACAGGCATGGAGGGACTATTCAAGTTAAGGGGGGATAAGGACACTCACGGTTACAATCTCAGATTGGAGGGGGGAAGGTTCAGGAGGGAAATGAGAAGACGCTTTTCTGCGGAGAGAGTGGTGTCTGGATGGAACGCGTTGCCTGCGGAAGTGGTATCCTGAAGAACAGTGGGTGCTTCAAAAGGGGATGGGATGGAGTAAGAGGGAGGGTCAGGGGAGGGGCAGCTGCAGTATAAGGGTTGGTAGCTGCACACTTGAGCAGACTCGATAGACCATAAGGCCTTTATCTGCTGGCAGATTTGTATGTTTGTAAGTTCATATGCCCTTTGGCCTCTCCTTGGCATCCAAGGTCTTAACCAAGTGCACAGCAGTTGTGGCAGCCTACTTGCAGCACTTCTGGGTCAGGGTGTACCCCTACCCGGATGACTAACTCTTAGCTGGTCTGTCCAGAGAAGCCGTGGAGAGGTCGAGAGATCAGGCTCTGCAGACTTGCTGAGACTTGGGCCTGTTGGTCAATTCGAACAAGTTTGGACTGGTACCTGCGCAGGTGATCAAGTTCTTAGGGGCAGAACTAGACTCCCTGTAGGCCCACCTCCCATCTTACCTTTTTGCCCGATCATTTCAGGTTGGGCTCTCACACCGTGCCCGGGCTTTCCTGAGACTGCTGGGGCATCCTGCACCAGCGTGGTCCATTGGGCTCACTGATGAATGAGCCTTAATTGGGAGTTGGGCCATTAGTAGTCTCAGTGCCAAGACACTTGGACAAGCCGGTCATGGTGACCCAGCCAGTGTGGGATGCCATCTACTGGTAGCTGATCCCAGAACACCTGTAGAAAGAAATTCTGTTTGTTCACCCCGAACCTGCTGTCACACGCAAGACGGATGTGTATCTGGTGGAGTATGGAGTGCACCTGGGAGATCACAGAGCCAACAGGTTCTGGTCATCTGGGGAGTCCACTCACCACAAAAACCTGCTGGAGCTCCGTGCAGTGTGCCTGACGCTGACTGAATTCACTCAGCTAATCAGAGGTCAGGTCATGCAGGTCCAGACGGACAACACCATAACCATGTTCTACCTGAACAGGCAGGGTGGAACTCACTCCCTTCTCTTGTTTCGGGGAACCCTCTACACCTGGACCCTCATGTGCATCCTGGGTGCAGATCTCCTGGTGATTCATGATACGGGAGAGAACAATCAGCTGGTGGACGCTCTCAGCCAGATAGGAGAGATGTCACACAAATGGTCTCTGAAGCAGGAGTCGGTGATTCACCTGTTGTCCCAGTGGCACACTCCTCCAGTGGACTTGTCTGCCTCCTGGGAGAATGCAAAACTGAGTCTGTTTTGTGCCCCACCCCCCAAGTCCAGGACACTGTTGGGGATGCTTTCTGAGGCACTTGACGCCATGCTTCACCTATCGCCTCCTTCCTAAGGCCAGGAAAGACAAGGTGCGGATGATCTTGATAGCTCCAGACTGGCCACAGCAGTTCTGGTATCTGTGGTGACTACCCCTCTGCTCAGATCTGCTGATCAGACTTCACAGGATGGTCCTGCACCTTACAGCCTAGTTCCTGAGTGGCCAGAGTTCCCAGCCTTTGGTCTCTTGGGTGACGTGCTCCACATTGTGGAGGTCTCCCGAAAAGAGTCAGCTCACAGATGCTATTTTTCCATTTGGTATTAGGGCAAGGAGCTTGATCCCCTTGTCTGCCTTATGGCTAGCATCCTGGGTTACCCCTGATCTTCTCTTAATTGGGACTGTGGGCAAAACCTTTAAGGTGCACCTGGCAGCCATCTCTGCTTACCGAGCGCAGCCTGGTAAGCTGACAATGTTAGGATAAAGTTGTCAGGTGCTTTTCATGGGCCTGGACCGTCTGCCCCTGATGTGTGTACCACCTCCACCATGGGACTTACTGCTGGTAAGGACTGTGCTAAGAGACAGACTTTTCAGTTATGCACAGGTGTGAAATGTCACACCTGCCATGGAAGACTGTCTTCCTGATGGCCATCATGTCAGCCAGAAGAATCAGTGAGCTCCACATGCTCTTGGAGTCACCATATCTGGTCTTCCACAAGGACAAAGCCTTCTTTTGCCCCCAGCCCGAAGTAACTCCCGAAGGTTGTATAGAAGTTTCACCTTAACCAGATAATTAACTTACCAGTACACTTTACTACCCCATCTTTGGAGGCCGTTTGCAGGCTCCATACCCCGGACCTGTGAAGTGAACTCTGTTAGTATATAAAGCAAATGGCTGGAATTCAGGGAGAGGCTCACCAGCTGTTTGTCAGTTATGCGGAGGCCGCACCTGGTAGACTGGCAGCAAAATGGATGATTTGCAGGTGGATCACATCTTGCATCAACCTCTGCTATTGGTTGGCTTGTGGGGAGCCTTCTGTAGGACTTGGAGCTCATTCCACGAGTCCTAGCACTGCCTCAGTGACTGCTTCTAGGGACAACCCTATCCAGGAGATCTGCAGGGCTGTTACCTGGAAATCAGCACACACTTTCTTTTCCTACTACCGCATCAACCTTGAGTCATGCCGGGATGTTGTCCAATCTGTGTTAGCCAAGTAGGGGTGCACGACTTGCCACCTTGTCCTGGAGAACTGCTAGGAGTCTACCAGAGTGTTAATAATGAATTATATCTACTAGAAAAATTGGTTACTCACCTGTAACTGTACTTCTAGGAGTGGTACAGGTTTCCATCTCTACAACTCACCTGGCTCCTTCACTGCAGCCATTGCATTTACCCCATCAGGTACACATGAGAGGTAGATCTGGGTGCCATCTGTGTAGCAGTGAAAACCCAGACCATTTATTTATATATTTTTATTTAGTTTTTGTTTACTGGGTGGGTGTGCTAGCCATAGGAATGACTATATTCAGACACGACCCGGGAGGTTACAAGCAAGGTAGTACATCAACAAAAATACAGGGTGGGGTTACAATAGCAGGATACAGCTTTTACAGTGAAACATGGTACAATAATGGACAAAGCAGACAATCATGGAAGCCAACCATTCAGGAAGTGTTACAAGTTCTAGGTAAGTGCCAAAGGTAAAAACAACTGGTAGTATAAGAGCTAACAGCAAACTACTAATTCCAATTTACAAATTGATTGGACCAAGTAGTGGTTGTCAGAGGGCATAGGGACAAGTCGCAAAGAGAGAAGTAGAGAGATGGTGAGGAAAAAACTTGGAAGAAGCAGGGTAAGGTAGGGTTAAAAGCAAAAAGGAACAGGAGTGATGCAGGGCTTTTAAAAGGGGAGATGGGAACATGTAGCTCAGTGACGGCAGTTGAGTGAATTGGGGATTGAAACACGTGCATCGGGTAAGTTTGAAAAGGTGAGACCAACACAATTTTTTTAAAAGGGCATGATTTGGTGCAAACCTGACAGCAAGGGGAAGGGAGTTCCAGAATTTAGGGGCAGCACAAAAGGAAGCACAGGTTCCCTTGAAGATTTTACATCTGGGGATGTGTAGCAAGGATTAATCGGTGGACTGGAGGCCGTAGGAGGAGGTCTGGTGTAGAAGTAGGGAGGCAAGTGATACTGGGATGTTAGCTCTCATAATATTATCCATCAATGAGCCAAGGGAGAGAAGCCGATGATTAGAGGGGGGAAGGCCAGTTTAGATCGGCGTAGAGCTGACAGTGATGTTTGATCCACAGGGATGCTGAGGCTTACCGACAGATGTTATATATTGTGTCCCATTTGTGTAGGGATGCCTTTGATGCATTAAGATACGTTGCAGCACTATAGATAAGGGAGGGAAGCAAAATCCCTCTAGCAATGGCCAGTCTAACAGAGGGTGTTAAGACGTGACTAATCTTATAAGCAAGCCCAATTTTAGAGTTCACAGACTTGCGTGTGGATAGAATGTGTTGGTCAGAGTCAAGGGACCCATCAAGAAGGACCCCTAAGTATTTGAAAGAGCTCACCGTCTTCAAGAGAGAACCATTAAGACAGAATGTTGACTTTGAGCTGATCTACGTTTGTCCGCAGTGCCAAAGAGCATGGCCTGAGTTTTCCCCACATTAAGTAGGAGCCTGTCTGGAGAGCAAAGACTGGACATTGTGAAAGGCAGAAGAGAGGTTAATGTTTATCTCCGATATACTCTTGGAGCTGGAATACAGGACAAGGTCGTCCGCATAAAGGAGTGACATACAGTGACGGATAATCTTGAACCATGCGATTGATAAAAATTGAAAACAGAAGGGGACCCAGGAGGAAGCCCTGGGGAAATGCCTACATTGATGAATGCCTGATCTGACAAGACTGAATTAAATTTGATGACTTTAAATCTGTTTAAGAAGCCATTGAACCAGGACACAGATTGCAGTGAGAAGTCAAGAGATAAGAGATTGGAGAGCAGAAGAGGGTGATCCACAAGATCGAAGGCTTTTGTGAGGTCAATGAAAACAGCTTCTGTCAGAAGACCCGGAGTCCATGGCACAGTGCGCATCGTTGGTGAACTTAAGCAGAGCAGTGGTGGTACTATGCCGTTTGCAAAAGCCATGCTGGTTGAGTGAGAGCAAGTTATATTTGGAGAGATAATCAACTGCTTGCAAGGCCACCAGTTTTTCTAGGATTTTTCCCAAAACAGAAAGGATTGCAATGGGCTGATAATTGGAGATGGCATTTTTATCCCTTTTTTTAAATACAGGAGTGACTCTGGCATTTTTCCAAATATTGGGTACATTACCTTGACAGATGTACAGAGTATAAATTATAGCAAGAGGGGAAGCTGTAAAAGGGGCTGCAAGTTTTAGGAGCCTCGGCTCAAGACTGTCGGAGCCAGTAGTTGTGTTGTCAGAGATAGAATTGAGGAGTTTTAGGACATTAGTCTTGGTGATGGATTTAAAATGGAAAGGGAGTGATCAGACTCATGGTTGGACTGTGTATGGCAGGGCCTTGACTATGTGGGGGGGGGGCAGAGTTAAAGTTAGATAGGTTGGTGAAGTGGAGGTTAAAAGTTTGCGATAGTTTAACGAGTTGTTGCAATGTCAATCAGTCAATCAATCTTTATTTTTAAAAAGCACCTTTCCAAAAACCAAGGCGCCTGTACAAATAATCAATAAATAAAACACATCAATAAATAAACAATACAGCAAATAAAACCAATAAATAAAAATGTATGCCATTTAAGACCATACCATTAGTTAGGTGTGATTTCTGGGTACCCAGGAAGGTTTTCACATATGACCAAAACTTTCTTGAGTCCCCTGCTGCATCCAGCAGGAGTTCTTTGCAGTAGGTGCTCTTTGCTAATCTGATTTGCCTCTTTCAAGAGTTCCTCTGTGCTTTGCAGCTGTTATAATCAGATGGAAGACCTGAGCTTCTATAGCACCTCCAGCTTTTGTCCCTAGCCCGAAGCAGAGCAAGCAGGTCTTTATGAAGCCATTTGGTTTGTTTACCACGCACACCATGAGTGATGAGAGGGGAGTGTATCTTGGAAAGCCCCAAATTGATTAAGGAGTAGTCCAGGGCCGTCTGAGCATCTTGAACCGAGTAAGGGCGGTCCAGTCAGTTGAGAAGACCTCATATAGAAACTTAGCTTGATCTAGCTTGCCGAAGTTCCTGAATGTGATATATTTTGGTGGTGGAAAAAGGACCACTATGGAACTCCAGGTACAGAAAATTGAGGAGTGGTCGCTTATGGCGTCTGCTAGGGTGCCAGCAGCCTTAATTCTGTCTGTGCAATTTGTCAATACCCAGTCCATGAGGGTATCAGAATTGGAAGGGGATGTAGTTCTGGTGGGGCAGTTTATTATTTGTTGTAGGTTATATCCTTGCACAAGGGAGAGGAGAGTGTTATGCCCATTACCAGTTCAATTTAAATTCAGGTCCACCTAAAATGAGTGCTTCACTTTGTCCGGCAGCAAGGGAAGCCTTTTCGAGCAGTTGTTCAAGGCCAGGAATACCGCTTTTCGGAGGCTTGTAGGCGCAGATTATATGCAGTTTTTTTAGTACCCAGGAGAAGGGTAGAATGAAGGGATTCACAAGAGGAGAGGGCAATGGTAGAAGTGATAGAAATATTAAGATGAGTTTTGTAGTAGATTGCAACACCCCACCCCTGCTTCTTTATGAGGAGTCTTTCTGTCACGTTTTAATAAATTATAGTCAGGTAGGGAACAAGCTGTGCCCAGTATTGATGGCTTTAGCCAAGTTTCTGATAGGCAGAGAACATCAGGATGGTAGAGGGATACCCAGGCCTCTAATTCAGCAAGATTACATATCAAACTCCTGATGTTTATGTGCGTGATACGAAGTCCCTTTGCATTAGTCCAGGTTTCCTTTGGAGTAAGAGTATTGAGCCTGGGGGCCTGGATTTGTTTCAGCATCACCCAATAGGATGAGAGCAATGAGTAGGAGGTACCAGAGCTTTCAGTGGACGAAGGGAGGTTGAGGAATTAAATGGTAGCAGGTGCCTTTTTTTAAAGGTGCAACCGCCAAGGTAGATAATGGAGTGGCTTACAGTCAAGGCATTTTGGTGGTGTGTGAAGCTGGTTAGAGATGGTGAAGTCAGATAAGCTAAGTGGTGTGGATGTAGGGACATGCGGAGAAATCAGCAGGGAGAGCCACAACAAGAGGAATAATGTCACGCTGAGGGGTTAGCAGGGCAGGATTAAGTTAGCCATGATAATCCAGTGTAGCTACAACTGATAGGAGCCCAAGAAAACGTGGAGTACAGGAGAAGTTGTTTGTGGTGTTAAGGGAGAAAATACTAGGAGTGCTCAGCAGGCAAATGTGTGAGTTAGCCAGAAACAAGAGTAGCAAGGAAAAGCGCCCCCTAGTGATCAGTTTTATAAGGAGCTAATGGCAAAGTGGACTGTTATCACATGATACCAGCAGCTATATTGCCATACTGCCTAATGATCTCCCCCGGTGGCAACATGTACACAACAAACAACATGGGTAGCAAAATCGCATCCAGAGGCACACATCAGCTGACAGCATCCAAGATGTTTCCACCCAACACCACCTGCTTGTTGCATTCTGCTGGACAAGCAGGACTCAAACCACTGCATGACTATACCTAAGAGTCCTACTTAGTGTCTCAGATTGGAGAATAGCACTCCATGGTCCAGTGACAGATCCAGTAATACCCAGTTGGAATAATTACCTCTGTCTGTAGCCTGGAAAAGATTATTGAACACAATGACAAGAGCAGTATGTGTACTATAACGAGGCCTGAAACCAGACTTTAAAGGTTCAAGGATCTCAAAACATTCCAAATGGTCCTCTAGCTGCACTGACACTACTATCTCAGTGAGGTTCGAGAAAGGCTTGTAGTTCACTAAATCATCAGGGTCCTATGATGGTTACTTCAAGAGGGGTTTCTCCAACGCCCTCTTCAGTTCAGTGGGAAATGCACCCTTCTAAAGTGAACACCCAGTGATCTTAGCTATAATTGAAACCAGGGTTGCCCAACAACTTGAGTAAAAGCTGGTAGGCCCTTGGTCCAATATACGGCACATGGGGTGCAGCCCAAGGACCACTTGGGAGACCCCCCTCAACCGGGACTGGATCAGACTCCTCTGGAGGTGACTTAGTACTCAAGTCCCTCACCTTCTGAACACTGACAGCCCATGACTGACCACCTGAGGAGACTTCAGTTTGAACAGAGGACACCTTCCTAAGGAAAAATTGAGTAAACTCATGTAAATACTCTTCCCGACTGTAGACAGTGATGGCATGATGATCCAGTGACCCGAGCAGATCAACCTTGACATAAATTTCACGCCAGGACCCAACATGAAAACCAAATGTAAGCCATAACCTTGCCTGTACAAGGCCCAGTGAAGACATAAACTGGAGGAACTGTTGTCCAAACTGAGTCTTCATCGTTGATTCACGCGTTGAAATCAGCCAGCAGTAACAGATGGATGAGTCTTCCCCCAGATTGGCCATGTGACTCTCCAGTTCCTGCAGAAAATCACCTGCATGCCCTGGAGGATGGTACACTAGGATGATTCTGCAACCTATAGCCAGACTCCCTTAACTAGCCATGCATTCAAATGAAGTGGTTTCCACGATGGGGTATGCCCTTAGTCTCTGAGTAGATCTAAAGTAGATGGCTACCCCACCTCCTCACACCTCCACCTCTTGCAGAACACCACTGAAAAGCCAGAAGGGTAGATGCCTTCAGCACAGAGCCGGAGTCATCACCCAACCAGGTCTCCGTGATACATACCAGTTCCACAAAGGAATCCCCAATGAATGCCACCACATTTTTTTCCCCTAAGGGACCAGGTGTTACAAAGAACTGCTGAAGGGGGGTAGGTCCGTTGTAATCCAGGTGTCCCTTGGGACCGGCACCGTACGGGATGGTCCTCTGTCCTGTGCCAGTCTACATCCAGGGAGCCTTCTTGACCTGACACTTTGAATCATACCCCCTTCACTACCCCCCACAGAGCCTGCTGACATCTCTTTCTGTGCCCCAGGAGGATGTCCAGCCCCCTGCAGTGATCAACAACTGCCACCGGTGTAGTGACTCCCCCGAAAGGGCGTAGTAGACTTAGCTGCTCCGAGGAGTAGGAAAGACTGGACCCACCACTGCATCTGCTCATTTTTGCTGTATAAAATTACAAAAACACAACCCACAAAACCCAAAACAAAATACACAAACTCTTTGAGTAGCACACAACCATACACATCACACATACACTACAACCCTATAATTCACAGCTTCGACCCATACCACTCACCAAACACAGGGAGACTGAAACAGAAATAAAAAAAGAAAAAGAAGGGAAAGCACATATAGTCCCGCACAGATCAACATTGATTCTTCATGTGGCTGTAAATAATTTACACTCACAAGGAATAGCAGATATCAAAAAAGAATTTAGGAATATATGGGAAGAAATGAACAGTCTTAATTGTATGGTATATTTTTCAGAACTTCTACCAGTACCAAGGGAGGACACCTTTAACATGAATAAACTTAAGGAGATAAATAACTGGTTGAGACTGTGGACGTTTCAAGAGAATATTGGATGTGTAACTCATTGGGAGGAATTCTTTGATAAATCAGAATGCTATTGTCAAGATGGATTACATTCAAGTAAAAAAGGCATCAGGAAATTAGGCTTATCATTAAAGAAAACAGTGGATAAGGTTTTAAGCTAATTAGCAGGGGGAGAGGGGATGGGAGATGATGTAATAATGACAGTAAAGCATCTGCAATTAATATAAGCAATCACAAAACTCCCAATAAGAAATGTACTGAATTAAAAGTGTGGACCCTAAATGCAAGGAGTTTCAACATAAGTAAAAAAAAATCTGAATTAGAGTTGCTGTTATTAACTGAAGACCTAGATACCTGTATGATAATAGAGACATGGTGGGAACAGAGTGTCGAATGGAATAGAGAGAGAGATAAGTGGTTAGCAACTCTTTTCAAGGGAAAAGGAGAATAAAAGAGGAAGAGGAGTGGCCATATATGTAAAAAATCAGATAAATGCTACATTACATATAAAAAATCAGTCCAATACAGAATCCCTATGGTTAGCAATGCAGGGTGTATCAGATAGAAATGTAATGGTGGGGCTGTATTCTAGAACTCCAGGAACTAGCAGGGAGACAGATGTCAGCCTGGAGGCCAAGGTTAGTGATATGGCTCAAGAAAGGGACGTAATGGTCACTGGCGATTTCAATCCTCTGGAGATCAAATGGGACCAATTAAGGGTAATAGACACCAGAAACAATATTTTTTTAGATATGATGAATATAGCAGGGTTATACCAGTTTATTTACAAGCCAACACAAGGAGACAATGTACTGGACCTTATAATAACTAAATGGGAAGACATTGTAAGATCAAGATAAGAGGGAGCCTTGGCAACAGCGACCATAACATTATAGAGTTTGTTATAAGGAATAAAATAACCCATGGAAACAGGGGTACTACTGTAGTTAAAAACTATAAGAAAGCTAACTTCCACAAGATTAAGCAAGACCTCATGAGGTGGGATTGGGAAAATGATTTTGCAAGCAAAAGTGTCAATAGTATGTGGAAAGTATTAAAACAAAAACTTATAGGGTTGGAGGAATTATATATCCCAAACAAGAAAATGTATAATAAGAGAGGAAAAAGACCTGCCTGGTGCACAAATAAAGTACTGAAGGTTAGTGTGCAAAAGAAAAGAGCATTTGTAAAAATGAGAACAAATGGCACTTCAGATAACAGGGAATGATATAGAAATTTATTAAAAAATTAAAAAGAATGATTAAGGCTGAAAGGAACAAAGTGGAATTTAATCTAACACAAAGAAAAGATCATGGGAAAGGCTTATTTGCCTATAAACTCTCAAAACAAACAGAGTAATTAAATGGACCCATTATTATTAGCGGGCAGAGAAATACATTACCCAAAGGAGATGGCTGGGGCGTTTAATATATATTTTACAACTGTATTTGAGGTAAAAAAGGACAGGGAAGTTCAGATTAAAGATTTTATCCATGAGCATTTGGACCTGGAGGTCGGAGTGACAGAAATAAGGGATATAACAAACAAATTAAAAGCAAATAAATCTGCTGGACCAGACCAAATTAGCCCTAGACTTGTTAAGGAAGTAGCTGAGTACATCCAATACCCTTTGGCCAGGATTATTAACACATCCTTTGGAACTGGGGAGATGCCCGAAGACTGGAGACGTGCAATGGTAATCCCACTTCACAAGAAGGGAAGTAAATCTGAAACATCAAATTATAGACCAGTCAGTCTAACATCTATCCTCGGCAAACTATCTAAAACAGTACTTGAAGGCAGAATTGAAGAGAACCTGAGGATTCTGGGATGGGAGGATAGTAGACAACACGGCTTCAAAAAGAACGGAGGGTGCAATACTAATCTATTATGCTTCTACGAATATATCAATAAGAACATGAGCAAAAATACACCTATGGACATTATTTACCTTGATTTTCAGAAAACCTTTTACAAGGTGCCACACAATTGTCTGATCGAAAAAATGAGTAAAACTGGAATAGACAGTAGAATAGTTAGACCCAAAATTGGCTGCTTGATAGATCACAAAAAGTAAGAGTACTGGGGGAGTACTCAGATTCTGTTGCTGTAACTAGTGGGGTGCCACAAGGCTCCGTGTTGGGTCCAGTCTTATCTTCTATATATATGTGATCTACACCTAGATATAAATAACAAAGTGATAAAGTTTGCTGATGATATTAAGTTAGGAGGACCGGTAGCAGAAGCAAACCTGAGATCTGATATAATAAAAGATTTGGAAAAAATAGAAGCGTGGGCACATAAAAATAAAATGACATTCAGTATCAATAAATGCACAGTAATGCACCTAGGTAAACATAACGTGCAACAATCATATATGCTAAATGGTGAGAAACTGAAAGTAAGTGTACTGGAGAGTGACTGTGGGGTATTAGTGGACCATAAGCTACATTTTTGTGACCATAGAAAGAATGTAATTAAAAGAACTAACTTCGGGGGGTGGGCGCTGTTGAGCCCCAGCAAGATGGCTGCTAAACCTTAGAACTCCAAGTAACTCGAGAGTTTACTAACTTTGAAAACGATTTACTAGGAACTAATAAGAAAAAAGAACTAGATTTAAAATCATTGGAAGCTGCCTACAATAAGATGGGAAACCCTCGCAAAGATCAAATGCATGGTTCGGGAGCTAAAAGCAAGACGCCCTTTACTGCTTTCGCTACGCACTCAGCTCAAGGCCATGGACAAGAAGTGACTGAGTCCCAGGAAGAAACCCTGCAAACATTGGGTCTAAAGATAGATAAACTCATTTCCACAGTAGCAGGGCTAGCGGAGAGATTTGACTGCTTTAAAAATCGAGTGGTGGCCCTAGAAACCAACTTAGAGGCAGTACAAACATCGGCTGTGGAATCGACTCACAGAGCCGATGCAGCAGTGGGGGCTGTTTCGTCGATGGCAAAAGAAATGAACCACCTTAAGTTTAGAATCGAAACCCTGGAAAATCAGGTACGAGCGGCGAACATTCACCTAATTGGGATCCCAGAAGATGTCAAAGGAGACCATTTACTACTTTTTCTCCGTGACTGGTTTGCACAACAACTAGGAGAAGAAACAATCTCAAAACTTCAAAATGTCCAAAAAGCCTATCGAATTACTCAGAGGGGACAACCGATGGACTTAGAGGCACCACGTACGGTGGTTTTGGTCACTGATGGTATGAGCACTAGGGATTATTTGTTGGCGTTATCTAGACAGAAAGGACCTCTCATTTGTGAAGGACAAACAGTGCATATGTTCCTGGACATAAGTTATGCAACGCCCCAAAAAAGAAAGAATTTCGCGGGGGTACGTGCTGTGCTCCGGGAGGCCAAAATACATCACGGCATGCTATTCCCAGCTTGGCTAAGAATCGTGCAAGAAGGGAAAACTTATATTTTTTCTGATCCAAGGGAGGCCCTAAAGTGGAGTCAGAAACACGTACACCAAGATTGCAGCAGACGTGGACTAGAGGTGGATTCATCGGATGGAGAAGAAGATGACACCTGAAGGGTATGGACATACTCAACTTAAAATCTGAACCATAGGAATGGCGATTGTTTCACTAATTTACTTTTAAGACATATATTGTTTTTCTGGGTTAAAGGCTGGACTGTAGTTCACATTGCCTTACTGTGGGACGAATTAGAGACTCTAATTTTCTTTTTACTTTAATTAAAACGTTGAAGGCACTACTGAATGTTCCAGTGGATGTATTAGTGCAAACATTTGTTCAATGGAGTTAAATCTTCTACAATGGATGACGTTATTATAAATAATGATGACTTTATTTTAGTATAAATGTTGTAGAGCTTGTTAAAGAAGTAACTAAAAATTGGTTTAGCAGCTTAAAATAATGGAAAAGCACTGAAAGTGCATAACTAAGAAATAACATGGCATGTTTAAGGTTATACCTATTGATTAGGTGACCTAATTATGAGGGAACCGTTTCGTTATATGGGAGATGTTTAATTAATGCCAATTAGCTCATGGGCTTAATATCAGCTTAAGTGGAATATTTTTGGTTTGAGAAATGTACTTAGATATACCCCCATTGATGTATCAAAAAGAATAGGACGAGAAGTTTGTGTATATTAAGAGGAGTGGCGACCTCATCGATTGTGAACAGGAATGTAATGTCTTACTCTTGTTTTTATCTGTATGATGCTTTATACAAAATAATAAACATAAAGTATAAAAAAAAGAACTAACTTCATGATAAAAAACATAAAAATAAGTTTTATTAACAAAAGACCAGGATGCATGTTACCACTATATAAGACATACATAGGACCACACATGGATTATGGGTCTCAACTTTGGAACCTACACCAACAGGGGGAGACTACAGAGAAGAGAATGTATAGAGACGATTTACTAAATTAATAGGCTCATTAAGATATAAATCTTATAATGATAGACTGAAGAAAACAGGTTTGTATACCTTGCAGTTAAGAAGAGCCAGAGGAGACCTTCTGGCTATGTATAAAATTATTAACGATAGAGGTCTACGGACTGAAATGGGGATCATGCTGCAGGAAAAACCTGGAGGTCTGAGAGGACATAAAAGACAGGTTAAGTTAGATACAGCCAAAAACAACAACAGACATTTTTCGTTCATAAATCGAGCAGAAAGATTGTGGAATAAATTACCTGGATATATTATTGATGCAAGTTCTATAGCAGTATTTAAAGGACAAGTGGATCGTTGGCTAATAGAAAATACTTCTAAATGGATCCACTAATGTGGGGAACGGTACATATGGGCTAAATAGCCTTCTTCCATTCTACAACTAAGTCTAAGAGCCAAGTATAAGATGAAGAGTATCTTATTTCATTTAAACCAGTCTGTAGAGGCTCATGCTAAACCTGTTGCCACTGGATGAAGTAGAGACCTCTGAATGTCACAAAAAAATGTCTTGGAAAAAGTCAGAGTATAAATCTGGCACACAGATGCAACGTTCCAATGACACGCCTCAACTCTTCCAGTCAGCATTAACTGGAGAAGGAAAAAGGAGGGTAAGAAGCTCACTTACAGCTTGGCACAGCTCTTACCCGAGCTGCCTACTTGGACCAATACCGTCAAGTCACTGAGAGGGGAATAATTTTCGATTTGCCCCTCTCTCAGTAGGGACAAGGAAGGAAAGTCAACTTAGTGGATCAGAAAACTGCAGTCCATCAAAACAACCCTGGCTGTCCTCAACCCAGACCAGCTAACAATAGCTCAGTCCTCTCTCACAGCACAACAGGGCACTGTGTATGTCAGAAGGCTTCAGTTACTTGTACCTCGTCAGGCTCTCACCACTGACTGCACACGGCAAAAAGAAGTGTTTGGTTTGAAATGCTGTAGATGAAATTACAATGTAGTTAAGCAGGGGATCAGATTAACATACACAATGAGCTGGACAAGCTCCCAACTAAACCTCCTAAACACTGGAAGTGTTGTTTCTGTGGGGGATCCCAAGTGTAGCATATGCTGGTGCCAGGCATACCATTACTTATTTTTATTTATTGAAATCTTGGAATTACAACCCTTTGAGTCAAAAAACACTTTTGCAAAGGCTCCACGTCAGATTTATAAACAGACTGGTTACAAAAAAATGACGAGATTAATACAGTACATTATACATAGGATATGAGTATACAAATAATACAGCACATTATACATAAGTGCATCATAAATGAGGGCGGAGCGCATGGCAAGGAAATAACATGGCGAGTAGATTTAAAACAATTACAGGAAATTAATACAGTACATAATACATAGGATAAGAGTATACAAGTAATGCAGTGCATTATATGTGAGTGCATCATAACTGAGGGCGGAGTACATGATAATGAAACAAACATGGTGTAGGCAGTGCTAGCTAACTATGTAAACAGATAGGAAATTAAAGACAAGAAAGGGAGACCAGAAGGAAGTCAGTTAAGGAGAGTTGTGAGACAGCTGGGGGAGTTAGGTAGAAAAGTTAAGCAGAGGGGTGTAAGGTGTAGAGAAGGAGGAATAAGAAAGAGTGCAGGCAAAGGATGAGTGTGGGGAGGGAGAAATTAGACCAAGATAAGGTGGGGAGGAGTACGGGGAAATTGAGGGACAAGCCAAGAGCAGTCCCAGATTGACCAGTAAAAGCTAGGAGCAGTCACAACTATTCACAGAGAGTAGGTGCTGGTGAAGTTCAGTTTTAAAGGGGCCCAATTTAACTGTGGAGGAAACCAGAGGAGGCAGGCCATTGAGCAGGACAGGGCCCTGTGGAAGAACGCTCGCTGCCCTAGGGATGTCTTACAGAAAGGGACTACGTAAAGGGCCTTATCAGAGCTCCTACTAGAACGAGGGGTAGGGGCAGGGGAGATGAGCTGCTGAGGAAGGGGAGAGTGAGGTGGTAAGCTACTTGGCCAACAGGCAGGTGTGATAGTCGAGCCTACCCTTAAAGTTTAGCCAGTTCACTTGACTGTAAAAGTAGCAGATATGGGTTAGCTTTGGTGCTCATGTTATGAGACAACATGCTTTATTGAGGGAGAGCATTATTCTTTTAAGAGCAGTGTCAGATGCAGATCCGTAGATTACTATACCATAATTCACTAGGAATAGAATGGAACTAGTGACAGCCAGGCAGAGGGCATCGTTTGTCAGGCAGCTCCTATGCCTGTAGAGGAGGCCAATTCTGGTGTTTACTGCTTTGCAAACCAGATTAACATGTTCTTGGTAGGAGAGGGAGGAGTCTGAGGTGATCCTGAGGTATTTAAAACTCTTAACCTGCTCAAGTGATGAGAGTTGACTATTTTAGATGTTCAGTGACACTCCTTTATGTTTATTCTGGTGGTTTGCAAACAGCATTACTTTGGTCTTTTTGTAATAGATGATAAGTTGAAAGGAGAACCAGGACTCGATTTGTGTAAAGCTATTTTGCAGGCATTGTTCAAGCATAAGGGGTTCAGGATGACTAGAGAAAATAACTGCATCTGTGTAGAGGATTAGGTTGCCAGAGCAGACTTGGGGAAGGGTATTTAGAAAAAGACTAAACAGGAACGGGCAAAGAACTGACCCCTGTGGAACCCCTGAGCGAACTGGCTTAGTGGAAGCGGGTATGTAGGATTTTAACCCTTTAGGACCTCCCAGAGATGTAACTATCAAACCAGGTGGTAGCATCAGAAGACAGGCCCAGCCCCAAGAGGGAGGCAGAGAGAGAAGGCCATGGTGGCCTGTGTCAGATGCTTTTGTTAGCTCTATGTACACAGACCCAACCAAGTGACCCCGGTCCAGAGCTTTATGTATAAAGCTAGTGAACTCCAGGAGGGCTGTGGAAGTACTGTGATCCTTCCGGAAACCGTGTTGTTGGCTACACTGCAGATTATACTTGGCAAGATTTTCAGAGATTTGATTATTCACTATTCTTTCAAGGGCTTTAAAAATAGGGGGAAAGAGAGATATGGGGTGATAGTTACCATGGGCAGTTCTGTCACCACTCTTGTGAACAGGGGTGATTATCACAGATGTCCACTGGGAGGGAAGCTGACCGAGACAGAGAGAAAGATTAAGAATTTTGGTGAGGGGAGGAAGTACTGCATCAAATGTTAAATGAAGTAATTTTAGATCAAGAGAGTCACCACTGAATCTGGACTTGCCCAAGACTCGTGAAAGGTAGGCTCTAGCTTCACTTGGAGATATTACTCTGAAGCGAAAGGGAGGGATACCAATAGGGGCAGATGACAGAGGGGGGATAGAGGGGTTAGTGGGGTCACTGAAGAAATCTGGACGGAGGACAGTACTTAGATTGGTAAAAGCATTATTGAATGTGTCTGCTATGAGCAGTGGGTCTTGGGTAGTAACTTCATTGATATTTACGTTACATCTACGTCTACGTTAAAGACAAATTTTCTGCCTCCTGCTTATCCTCGGCATCTGTCGCCAGCGAATTCAAATGCCTAATTCTCAAAGTGGAAATTACACAGACTACTGCACTCTGTAATAGGATGCTACAAACCACCGCCTGCTGGCCTACAGTTTGTGTCATATCTAAGTGACAAGTTGGGACAGGGGCTGCCAGAAACTATCATTTTAGGAGACCTCAACTTTGACTGGCTCTCTAACACAGCTGCCCCCCTTGCATCCTTCTGTGATGAACATGGGCTGTCGCAACTTATTACTGAACCAACACACCCAAACGTGAAGAACCCCAGTAAAAGTACACTTTTGGATGTGCTAATGGTGAGCAAACCTCATCTCTTCTCCCACGCTGATGTCTTCTTTCAGACGCCAGCGACCATTGTTTTATTGCGGGAGTAAGATCCACCAACAACCCAGCACCCATCAGCAAGTTCTCTATGAAGAGATCCAGGCGCAACTTCAATGAACATGCCTACCTAAACGAGCTTAGTACTTGCCTGAGTGGCAAGATTTCTACCTGGCCAAACGATTACGTCAGCTTACAATATCTTCCACAACATTCTATCAAGGGCCCTTAATAAGTATGCTCCCTTATTAAAGTTCGAACTAGGACCAAAACCTGTAAATGGTTCACCCTCAGATCAAGTCCTTGCTTCTAGAAAGAGATAAGCTCTGGAAAAAGCACGCAGACTAAACACTGCAGAGGATTGGAACCAGTTCAGGAGACTCAATAAATTTATGTACCAAAACAATCAGAGAATCAAGACCACCTTCTTCAAATCCGAACTCAACTCTGCCACAAGAGCCCAATCAAGCTCTGGAACACAATCAGTGATCTGCTAGGCCACTCCCCAAGAAATTCACTCCCGACCAAGATTACCTCTGGCAACTTGACTGTAACTGAAATGATGGATATACTTGACGCATTCAATAACCACTTTGCTACTGCAGGCATGGCATTTGATAACTCCCTGCAAACATATTCTCCCAGACTGCCAGCCAACTGCCTGAAACTCCAATAGCCACGCCTTTCTCACTTCAACCTGCCACACTGAAAGAGGTAGAGGACCTCTTACTTCAGTTGGATACTAGAAAAGTGCTGGAAGGCGACTCCCTTGACCCTACTTCCTAAAATTGCTCACCACGCATCAGCGATACCAGTCACCCACCTTTTAACTTATCCCTGTCTCAGGGCACCTTACCACCTATATGGAAGACAGCACATGTCATACCACTGTTCAAATCAGGTGACCGTGGCGATCTCAATAACTACAGGCCAATTTCCCTCCTTCCGGTCCTGTCCAAGCTCCTAGAGAAAATTGTAAATGCACAGCTGAGGACTCACCTTGAGTCTAGGGAACTGCTAAATCCTATGCAGTCCGGATTCAGAGCTAAACATAGCACTATCTCAGCTCTCGCCAAAGTTACTAATGACTGGCAGCGTAATCTTGAGAGCAAAAACTTTATTTGTGCTATTTTCCTTGATCTAAGCAAGGCTTTCGACACCGTCGACCATAGTCTGCTCCTCTCCGCCCTTCAAACCATAGGTGTGGACCCCTCCTCTCTGCGTTGGTTCACTGACTATCTTACAGGGCGCCTTCAACAAGTTAAAGTCGAAGGAGGCCTGTCCCCATAAAACTCTGCAAAGAGGGGTACCTCAAGGTTCTATGTTAGGCCCTTACTTTTGCAATCTACATTAATAACATCGACTACTGTATAAAAGAAGCCAACATCCATCTGTTTGCAGATGATACAGTTCTCTCGTGAGTCGCCTCAACACCTGAAGCTGCCTGCAATAACCTACAGTCAGAATTCAACCTTTGCAAAGCCAACTCCTCCAAAAAGCTACTCATAATGCCAAAAAACTAAAGCGATGGTCCTCTCTCCTTTTATCCGCACAGCTAACCCTGTGTCCAGTGGGACAGTTCCCCAAATTACCACAGTTCTAGGTGAAAACTAGAATTTGTTACAAAATTCAAGTATCTGGGAGTTTGGATAGACCAAAGACTCTCCTTCATTGAACATATCGAGGACTTGCTAAAACGACTTGCAAAGGCTTGGACTGTTTTTTAGAATCAGCCAATTTCTCACCAGAGATGCCAAGAAACAACTGGTCCAATCCATTTTCCTATCATTGGTTGATTACGCTGACTTCCTCTACAGCCAATGCCCCAACTCTTACATGGCTAAACTGGACACACTCTACCATCGAGCACTGAGGTTTATAACGGGACTCCCCTTCGACACACATCACTGCACCCTATATGCGGCAGTGGGATGGACATCACTAAAGTTCAGGCGCCACAGAAACGCTGCTCTCTGGACCTATAGAGCCATCTCTAATAAGCTGCCTTATTATATCTCCTGCTGTCTTCCCCTGAGTATAATTGGGAAATACGATTAAAGTTACTCAGCTATTACATAAGTACCCAAAGCAAAATCCCGGCTTGGCAGGGCAGCCATAAGCTTAGTGCTACCTACCTTATGGAGCGATCTACAAAAACCCTCAAATTAAGCACTCTAATCGGTATAAATGCTTTCAAGATGCTTTATTTCCGTACAATCAGAGAAGTATGTAACTGCTTCACCCACTCAGACCCAGTACTGGTATATAGCCACGCCTAGACCCAATTTTAAGTACTGACCCCCCCCAGCTTGCTCCTCACCAGCCTAATTGTTCTCTCTCTTATCCCCCTGTCTTATCAACACTAGGCCCATCCATCCCCTTATTCTTCCTTTCCCAACCTCGGATAGGAGCTCACTACCCTGGGTTGTGACATCCTCCATGCCCGCATTTTATAGCATTCAATCCGGGCTCACACATACTCCTTTTCTCCATCCACCTTCTCTACATCCAGCTTTACCAACTCCTTTCTGTGCACCGTGCCCTCCTAGCCTTTCTCCCCTACTTCCCTCCTCTCTTCCCCACCTTCACCTCTACCTGATGTATATTTTTATTTTTATTTTTCCTTCCATTACTTCCTCCTGCAACCTTAGATAACCTGCTTTATCTTCCTATAGACACTTCTATGTATGTAAATACGTAATCTGTACAATATCTGTATAATTCTATGTACATATGAACTTCTTTTCTTCCTCTCTGTAAAGAGTATTATCTGTATTGCCTTGTAAATACCTGTGTTGACCTGTATATACAATTGTTCATGCTCCACCCAGGTCCATCTTGCAAATGAGCTTCTGCTCAACGATGAACGCCTGGTTAAATAAAGACTTGATTGATTGATTGATATTTAATAGGGAGGGCGAGAGATTTTCGTTTTACCCGTTAGGTCCTTAACATTTTGCTAGAACTTAGTCTTATTACCCCAGGAAGAAGAAGAAAGGTGTGTTGTATAGTACTCAGCTTAGCCTGCCTAATTTCCTGAGTACAGACATTTCTGGCTGCCCGATAGTGCTGTCTATCTGCAGGAAGTCCAGACCCCAAAGCCTTGTGCCAAAGGTTATCCCGGTGGACCATTGATTTTAAAAGGGCCGGGGATACCCAGGGATTGTCCCATTTTTTTCACCTCACGTGTCACGAAGGGGGCAAAAATGTCACATGCAGAGTTAAAAATTTAGATAAAGTATGTAAGGGCATCATCAATATTAGTGGCAGATCAAGAGTTAAGGTAGTTTTAGAATTGACCAAGCATGCCTTTCTTAAGGATATGTTGAGAGGATGAACTAGGAGGGGTTTTAATGGAACCATTTGACCAGTGGCAGAGGGTAGGGGAATGATCACTTAACGAGTCAGGTAAGCCTTCAATGCAAGAGAGTCTTTTAGGACAATTAGTGAGTATTACTCTACAAATTTGTACCGAGTAAGGTGTAGATCAGCAGTAATCTTTTCCATGTGTTCAAGCTCACTCACCTTCTGGTGCCACATCGTTAAGGTGGGTGAGTCACGTGATAACCACCTAATTGGGATGCATTTGACCACTGCTACAGTATCTGACCCAGAGAACTGCTTTTGGTCCTCAGACAAAACAAGGTGGGGAAACCTAACACCAAATCATAACATGTGAATGGAAAGTCTTTGTTTACAATCTTCTGGATCGCTGAATGAATGCTTTGCCATAACTGTGTTAACACTGGGCAAGTCCACAAAATGTGGTGGTGATAGCCCCACGCCTACCCACATTGCCTTCAACAAAGATTTGTGAAACTGATCCCAAAATGTATGTTAAAGAGCTAGTGTACTGCCTAAAACTAATGTTAGTTTTTACAAGTGGTCAACGATTTCCTTTTGTGTCTGAGGTACTTTTTCTTTTCTCTTTGGTTAATTAGAAGAGGATTTACATGATGTTAGTAGGCGTTGTGTGGAACAGCACTCTGCCTGGCAGCTGACCTATCTAGCTCTGTTCTTTCCATTACATATTAAGCATTGTGACCTCACTAACTGTGATGTCACTGCTGCTCAGGAACAGGCGCACAGCAGCCGACACGTCAGTCACCTGTGATGTCACCGTCCATGAGGTCACAATGCTGTTGATATGGGGGGGGTTGTATAGTTAAGTAATAAGACGACAGGGTGTGCATGTGCTGAGGTAACTGTACGCACGGGAGAGGGTAGTGAGGCATGAGTCTGCAGGCCGACTGCCTTCAGCCCCTGGAAGTGTGGGTATCTTAGCACAGTGCACACCCCCGGAGTGTCTTGTTGCGCTTATAAAATGGCCTTTTATTTTTAAATTGTTTTTTGTTTTTATTTGGATACACATTTTTAAACATGTAAAAATGTTAATGAACGTGTATTTAACCTAAAATAGTCCTTCCACCTACTGATTTATTAAATCCTCCCTCCTACCAGCACTACTTCCTCTAGTTTT
Source organism: Neoceratodus forsteri (assembly GCA_016271365.2). Taxonomy (NCBI): domain Eukaryota; kingdom Metazoa; phylum Chordata; order Ceratodontiformes; family Ceratodontidae; genus Neoceratodus; species Neoceratodus forsteri. Next base: position 988,448,700 of record CM057450.1, read on the forward strand.
ACCCTGAAAGTTAAAGTCCAAGCCACAGCTGCAGTCCCCATAGCAGCGATCTCTCGTCTCCAACTTTTTTAAAGCCTGCATCATCATCTTTCACTTCTAAACTGCTATTTCACTCCAGTTTTCATTCTTTGTCTTTTCATAGCAAGTTATTAGCCACATTTCTGTCCAGCCACTGGCCCTCTTGCACATCCACTCTCTGCTCACCTATCATTAGTGTTTAAAAAAAAAAAAAGCTCAGATACAGTGCTCCCTTGCTATAACGAGCTAGTTAAAACAAAATCTGCATGTGTGACTTCTGGGGAAATCTGCTGCTCTGTTTATTGTGGCCGAGTGTGATCAAGAAGAGCAGAGAGGAAGTACGTTTCTTGTCCACCAAGTGAAAATAAAATAGAAAATAATAATTACTAAATCAGACTACCAGGGCAGTCATGGTGATTGTGCCATTGGGGAGAAATGCCGCAGTTAGGGCAAGCAGCCACGAGTGCTAGGCGCACAGCAATCCAGTCTAGCCTACCTATTGACTGGTTGTGTTCTGTCTGCTTTCTGCATCTCTCTCTCTCTCTCTCTCTCTCTCTCTATGCTGGCACTGGTACAAGTAAGCAAACAAAATTATTTAAAGGGAAACGTCCATCTAGGATTAAATTAATCAATATTGCTACCAATGGAAATCTACTTTGCATAAGCTATTGACCGAACACGCAACACTTTTAGGGCCAGAATTATAGCCATTCAGTTCCCCTTCCTTTATAGCTGCAGGCATCCATTTTCTAAATCACAGGCACAGGAAATTACATCACATCAGGGGAAACACATATAGTTGATAATATTTTAATCAGGAGAGGCACACTAAGCTGAAGCTTTGAGTCCAGGTGCAACCTGAGAGCACAAGAAAGTTAAGTGGCTTGCTGAGGATCATACCATAATGCAAGTGGGGACTGTGGGATTCAAACCTAGGTTTCTAAGTTTGCAGCTCAAAGCCTTAAAATACTGCCTTTTTGAAGGGCAAAGGAAATGAAACAAAAAATGCTTTTACCCAGTCCATGGGGATGTGAACTTGTTTCTAATCTTGAAGGGGTTGCTATAAACAAAAGTTTTGTACTGCCAGTGTCAACAGTTTCAGAGTTCCTTTGGGGTTTATATTGCTTTGCACAATGTTTTGTGACATTTCAGTTTAGTAAAATGTTTTGTGCCAGTGTGATTTGCAGAATATTCTGCTACTGTGGTAACACTGCAAATAATTTTTATTCCTGTACCTATTTAGTTCCAGTATTTGTTAGCACCGAAGTAGTTGTGTTTGTTTTTTTGTTTTTTTTTTGTGTTGGCATCATGTTCTGTCATTTGTAGGAGTGTGATCTAGTGGCTAGAGCACAAGCTTCAGGCCCAGGAGATGAGAGTTTCAAACCTCGGTAAAGTCAAATACTAACTGTGTGACCTTGAGCAAGTCACATAACCCCCCAGTGCTCCTGTCCACCTAGCAGCAGAAATGAATAGCAGCAGGACCCCACTGGAAATGAGGTGGCACATCTCAGCTGGACTGTCCTGGGTAAATAAGTTGTAACAAAATAATTGTCTTGTATTGGTGTGTGATAGATAGATGGCTGTCAGTATAGAACCCTTCTAAACATAGGTGCCAGAACCTACAGATGCGTATGGGGGTGGACATCCCCCACTTTTGCCCATGAGCATTCAGAGTGCCCCTAAATGCATGCAGTGTCAGAAGGGAAGTAATCATGGTCAGAAGGGAAGTAATCATGGTCTCTTATTACTACAGTGCCCCCCAAACACACACATACTAACTTTTCCCCATGTTCCAGCACTACTCCTTCTGAAGGTTGCAACATAACAAAAAACTTTATTTGAACACCGTCTAGAAATAGGTTTCCTTTCAACAAAGTAAAAGAAAAACAGATTTTTTTTTTTTTTTTCATTTCATGATTCCAACTGTTTCACTCTGTCTTTCCAGCAGGACATCTCCAGTAGCCCCTTCTTTTTGAGATGAACCCTTTTCACTTCCCTGATGCTCCCAGGTGCGATCACTAAACTATGAAGTGGCTGGTTGTGACCGCTCATCAAGGGACCTAACGCTTCTTTTCCTCTTACCTTAAAAGAGGCAGTATAGTGCAGTGGTTTAAGGCTCTGAGCTGCAAACCTGGAGACCTGGGTTTGAATCCCACAGTCCTCACTTGCATTACTCTATGACTCTCAGCAAGTCACTAACATTTCTTGTGCTCTCAGGTTGCACCTGGACTCAAGCTTCAGCTTAGTGTACCTCTCCTGATTAAAATATTTGACTATATGTGTTTCCCCTGATGTGATGTCATTTCTTGTGTCTGTGATTTAGAAAATGGATGCCTGTAGCTATAAAGGGAGGGGAAATTGAATGGGTATAATTCTGGCCCTAAAAGTGTTACGGGTTCGGTCAATAGCTTATATAAAGCAGATTTCCATTGGTAACAATATTGATTAATTTAATCCTAGATGGATGTTTCCCTTTAATAAAACAAAAATCTGAAACAGTAAGAGGTGAAGCTCCAAAGTTGCTTGTCTGAGAGTCGGGGGGGGGGGTGGAAATGTTCGAGAAGGCTACAAATGCAGCTGTACATTAGTATTAGCACTATATGGTGGCCATTAAGGGACATGCTCGCTCCGACTCAAGCTGGCCGCAAATGTAATGAGGGGGAAAAAAATATATATGTTTATTTCTCCGTGCTGCTCCGGTGTGTGTGAGACAATTATAATCAGGCAACGGGAAGGGTAGCACACTGCCACCTGTCTGCCAGCCACAGAAATAAACTAGTGTAGTGACAACATTAGTGGGCTAAAAAAAATGATGACTTCAAACTACTATAAAATTCTAAATAGAATGCCTAAAAATTAATTACTGAGCCTTAGATTCTGTGCTCTGGCTGTTTTACTGGCACTAGTTATTTATAGTACATTGTAGACCTACATAACACTATAAATAACCAATCAGATAGTCCATTGTTCTCTGCCGTTTTATAAAAATAGATATGTCAGCTGCCAGGCTAGGAGCTGTTCCACACATCCAACACAATATTGTCACATAGATAACTTTTTTTTTTTTTTTTCATCTTTTATCCTATAGTTTATCTCCTTCCCTAGCCTGCCACCTCCGACTCTTCAGGGGACAAGTGGACATCCCACTGCCGGAACCCTACCCAAGCAGACCTCTAGCCCCCAGTGGAGCGCATGGATTACCCCCGGCGGGACGGGGGCCGACACCGAACTTACATTTCTGCCGGTCCTGAGGTCTGCTGGCATGGCACGGGCAAATTGTGGGCACGGGCCCCGGTCCTCCCATCTTCCTGACTGAGGCAGGCTTTTTTACGTTTTTCTCCCTCCCCGAGCAACGAGTGACTTCCCATGACATCATGATGCAAGCGTCGATGTCCAAGCTGCTCAGTGGCCATCCATCCCCTAAGGGGGCTTGCAGTTCCCCGAGCCTCAGTTCGGGGTCATGCAAGTGGCGAGCATCAGCCAGATCCTTCCCCGGAGAAGGCGAGCTGTTGGATGCTCCGGCCTATCTCCCCCCAGCCGACCGACCGACCCGAGTCTGCTTCCGAACCCGGGTCACTGGCGTGGTGCGAGGTGTGGCGTCCAGCGCCTCAACCCTCAGCACCAACCGGGCCCACTCATAGATAACTTTCTAATGAGCAAAAGGACAAAGAAAAATACTTAAGAAATAAAAAGTTACCACTTAAAATGTGTGTGATTTTCCTGTTTGTCTGTCTTGGTTCCACTAGCTCTTTAAAGGGACACTTTCAGCTTTTGTGAGATTTTCAGTGTTATTTGATAATGGTGCCTACTGACATCCCTATGCCCCATTATTGTACATATGTTCCATGATCGGCATAAAATATATATAGATTGACATTTTTGGCAAAAAATGTATTAAAAGTGACCTGACCTTATGCGCCGCCACTCAATGCTACCGTGCATCCATGATAGTAATATGGCACTGAACTGTGGGGAAACTCATGCATGAATGAGTTCGGCACTTTTTGAAGCATAGCAGATACTGTAAATACATTTCCTGAAACTATAGAGTGAACGGACACTGGCAATGTTACTCTCTTTTTAGAACAAGCATTGAAACATGGTATATTTGATGTTTGAAAAGTGAACTCGTGACTCAGGGCATGCACATCAACATCACTTTTCCTGATAATCCACAACCCTATCACTCTTTGTGTGAACAAATGTTTCTTTGATGGGGAAACGTTCTTCTGTAGCTCCATTCTTTATGTTTTGGGTTTCTCCTGATGTGTACTGTAAGTGCCAGCGGAACTGCTTTGGTGCCTTTACTAATAATTTAAACTTTTTTGGGGGGGCGAACTTTCAGCATTCCAGACCTTCCCATACCTGCTATCACTGACAGGATCAACCACAGAAGATGCAAGTGTTCTGGGAATAGGGGCACAGGGTTAAGGATAATCAGAATGGCCTTATAGGATACCAGCCCGTTGGCGCAGCGGTTGGATTTCCGCTTGCGACACCGGTGACCCGGGTTTGGGAGCGGATTCGAGTTGCTGGAGGGCCGGCCAGGGGGGAGATCGGCTTGGCGTCCCATGACAACTCGCTGTCTCTAGGGAGGGTGGGGGCCATTGCCTACAACACCTTGTGTGACCTCGGGGCGGGCTTCGGGGGACCTAAGCCCCCACTTGGAGGATGGGCGCCAAGATACGCAGTGGACGTTGGCGCACAGCGCCATGACGTCGGGGGATTTCAATGCTTTGGGAAAAATGCCTGCCGGCTGCGGGATGAGGGGCTTCCTGGAACATGCCTCTGATGTGCCCCCGCTCACCTGGCCACCTCTCTGGACTGAAGAAATGAAGAATTACAGGGTGAAGAGACACCACCTCATCCCTGCTCGGGGGGCAAGCTGCAGCTGCAAGGGGACCAGGGGGTAGGTCCGGGTGGAGCGGGTGGCAGGAGGATGACTCCTTGGATGCCCTGAAGGGTCAGGGTCGACAGGTTGTAGGGTGGATAAAGAGCAATTTAAAAAAAAAAAAAAAAAAAGAATGGCCTTATAGGAGTTCCAGAATTCCAGTCATTCAATTTGGCAGCTTGTTTTGTAGATGGAAGTGAAATTTCAGAAGTAAGTGAGCACATGTTATTTATAAAGGGCCCCATCCCAGGGGGTCAGGGTGCTGCTCAAAAGACCATCAAAGAAATAGAACAGCTAAACATTGGTTAAAAAAAGACATGCAGTATGCTAAAATAAAACAAAACAGTTAACCAAATTCATTGAAAACCAAGGAAAATACATATGGCTTTAAAGCCTTCTGAAAGGCCTCCACTGAGGTGATATTTCATACATAGCTTGTTAAGGAGGTCCACAACTGGAGAGCCACCACCACAGAGACCCTCTCATCAGAGTAGTTTAAGCGTGCTTGGGGGATCTCCGAAGATTCACCTGCTGGAGTGAAGAGGGCAACACAAAGTATATGGATGCGCAAGGTGTGTAATGTAGTGGGGCTCCATATCCATGTAGGACCTTGATGAGTAACAAGTGAATTGTGAAGTGTAGCAGGGACCCAGATCATGCAGGAATTTGAAGCGTAACAAGTGAATTGTGAAGTGTAGCAGGGACCCAGATCATACAGGACCTTGATGAGTAACAAGTGAATTGTAAAGTGTAGCAGGGACCCAGATCATGCAGGGACTTGATGAGTAACAAGTGAATTGTGAAGTGTAGCAGGGACCTAGATCATGCAGGGACTTGAAGAGTAACAAGTGAATTGTGAAGTGTAGCAGGGACCCAGATCATGCAGGACCTTGATGAGTAACAAGTGAATTGTAAAGTGTAGCAGGGACCCAGATCATGCAGGGACTTGATGAGTAACAAGTGAATTGTGAAGTGTAGCAGGGACCCAGATCATGCAGGGACTTGATGAGTAACAAGTGAATTGTGAAGTGTAGCAGGGACCCAGATCATGCAGGGACTTGATGAGTAACAAGTGAATTGTAGCAGGGACCCAGATCATGCAGGGACTTGATGAGTAACAAGTGAATTGTGAAGTGTAGCAGGGACCCAGATCATGCAGGGACTTGATGAGTAACAAGTGAATTGTGAAGTGTAGCAGGGACCCAGATCATGCAGGAATTTGAAGCGTAACAAGTGAATTGTGAAGTGTAGCAGGGACCCAGATCATGCAGGGACTTGATGAGTAACAAGTGAATTGTGAAGTGTAGCAGGGACCCAGATCATGCAGGAATTTGAAGCGTAACAAGTGAATTGTGAAGTGTAGCAGGGACCCAGATCATGCAGGGACTTGATGAGTAACAAGTGAATTGTGAAGTGTAGCAGGGACCCAGATCATGCAGGGACTTGATGAGTAACAAGTGAATTGTGAAGTGTAGCAGGGACCCAGATCATGCAGGGACTTGAAGAGGGATTGATTTGGAACTGTTTAGGTCTGTGAATGAGAGATAGGAACTCCAGTGTCAGAAAAATCTAAATATCAACAAGTTCTTTACAGGTCCAAGAAACTGCAGGCCTCTGCTTGGGATGTATTTTCAGTGTTGTGGAGTTCCAGACTCCTAAAACATATATACACTCATGCCTCTTCTACTGGAGGTGATTCCAAGGCAAGGCGTGGTCAGACAGATAGGATCATCATAGATCCTGACTGGCTGAGGTGCCCTTTGTTTGCACAGTTGACTGAAATGTCAACAGTGCCTCTATTGCTTGTGGCTTTGTTTAAATTTACTCATCTCAATCCACCCAATGTATCTCTGATATCTTGGAGATTGAAAGGGACAAGTTGGGTTTTTGTGGTTACTCTTAACAACTGTGTTATTTCTCTTTTGTTACTGGCCGAGAAGCCCATAGCAAGATGTAAAATATTTTTCACCTCTTTCTAGTGGATGTGGTGGAAGTTCTTACTTCTCTGGTACATGAAATTGCCACAAGACTAAGTTTGAGTTATCTCAAGGTTCTAGGGGCCTCACTGAGTAGTCGGGATCCCTGGAAGGAGAAATGCTCTGTACACACACCCATTGTGTTAGTTTGATAGGCATTGGTTCTTCTACTAGATCGAGTGAGCAGGAAACCTTACCAGTCTGAGAACTCTTCCTTGTCCTATGTCAAGATAAGGGTGTTCTGTGGTCTGGGCCAGAAGCCAACTGAGTTCCACATCAGACAGGAGTTGGTACTCATTCCTTTGTGTGTCAACTGTCAAATGATGAGGAGCAATAGTAACATTGTGTAGGGCCTGCAGCTTATTTATTGAGATTTTGGTACCGGGTAGGCTCACTGAGACAAATCGTCCCTTTTCAGGAGCGACCTAGAATTAATGGGCTCACTTTTCAAGGGTGATGCAGGGCTTTGGCAAGCCCACCATCACCCATTTTTGTTGCAGCTACTGGAAACTCCTCTGACGCAAATGCATACGATTTTAGTACATCAGGCGCCATCGACAGTTTTTCAGTGTATGGCAGCTTGCGTCAAATCCTGTAAAAGGTCCCTGACATGGTGCAAGTTAGACCAGGAAACCGGTTCAACTTATATAGATGGCACGGGATTAAAAACTCGATCGCTGGCCAGAGAATGCTATAATCCCCATGTGCCAAACTATCGGTGCACCAGGAGCTTGTGGCATTCTCGGGGCTTTGAAAATTGAGCCCAGTTACTTAGTGTACATTGAAAGAACACATACAGGAATTAATTACATAATATACATTGAAAGAATACAAACAGACAATAATAACTGTGCATATGTAAATGAGAAAATACAGTGCAGATGGTGGATATACATAACTGGGTGGTAGTTTGATACAGGATGTAGATAAGTATTGAGAGGCACTTGGCTCTATGAACATGGACACTACAGGCAAGCACAGTGAGTTAGATTAACAGATAAGCTAACTAAATAAAGCAGGTATAGGGTTTGTTAAATCTTGAAATTTGGAAATCATATCTTAACAATCCAAATTCCTCACCAGTTTGGTTTCTAAAATTTCCAGCAACCCCTGCACATTTTGCCACACTATTGCACTGAAACTGTCCACCCCATACTCCAACTACTCTCTTTTCCCTCTGTGTGAAAGCTTGGCTTCATTTTTCCACTCAAAGATGAGCCTCATCCTCTCCAGCCTCACATCCATTCTCCTACTATTGCCTTCTCAGACCCAAGTTTCCCTTTCTTCTCATCCTCTCATCCTCTGTTCTTTTCCTCTACTCCTTCCTGAAGACATTGCCAGCATAAGCAATCTTTAAAAACTACCACTTATGGGGGTGCCGTGGAGCACTAAACAGGGTGGACACTCTTTACATGAGCTCCATTTTCGGCGACATTCTTTAACTAAAATAATTATTTTACTGAATTCAGATCTAACTTTCCTACAGTTGATTGTAATCCGGAAACACCCAATACCGCAGTGAGCCTGAAAAGCAACCTCACCATACCTCATCAAGGCTCGATTCATACTTTGATGGCCAGGGAACCAGTGCATCAGCCAAATCTGGAGGCCCATCTTCTGTGTCATTGCTGGAACTCACCACAACTTCTCCCATTACTAGCTAAACTACAGGAGACCAGTGACGAAACCAGTAAATGACTGGCGGTAATGGAGAAAAAAGTTTATCGATTTTGAACAAAAGATTACTGAAAACAAGTCAGCGATTTCCGACCTAACCACCTCATTGGAGCGAAAAGTAGAAGTTAATATGGGCCTGATTTGAGACGTCCGTTTCCTCCGTTCTAAAGTGGAGACATTGGAGAATGACCTTCGGCAAAGAATGTCAGAGTTGTGGGTTTCCCTCCTCATTTTGCCAACTGCTTGGAGCTCCTGCCAGCACTCAACCAGATGATCTTTAAGGACCTGAACCTCCTAAACAGGGACATGGGCAATGACATAGTACAAGCCTTCACCATACCTATACAACCTGGGGGTTGGGGAGCTCCCACTGCGTGCCCACTGATGGCGATCATGACTCTGTCTACACCTGAAGGTAGAATACCTTTGTTGCAGGAGGCCAGGAAAAAGGGAGACATCGCATGAGAGGGGAACCGTTTGGGCTTCTTCCCCGATCTTTCCTCACAGACACAAGATAGAAAGAAAAAGCTGCTGGAGATAAAGAAATCACTCCTAGCAAAAGGGGTGAAGACCCAGATGCTTTTCCTGGCTCACCTGCACGTCATGCATCAGCAGAAGCCCCATGTTTTTACTAACCCGGAGGCTAGAGGCTACATCTAATTTTGCAGAGACATTATTCTCCCGTATGGACTCCAAGGCCTTGGACTAAGAATCGGATGGGGAGCCAGAGTGACTGTAGCTGGACTGTAGTCTCTGATGCTACCCAATGAGGCTGATAAGGTTCCCCTGGATTCACTGTTTTATTGTGCCTGTTTATGTGCTCCTTGAACAAAATGGAGTGGGTAGTATGGCTAGTGTTGATAATGATGCTTGTTATCGTTAATACTGTAACCGATCTATAACCATACTTTGCGTGCAGTTAAAAATGTATATACATTGGGACAGTACTAATTGGGTGTGCTAATGCATGCTGCTGTGTTTGTGGACTACAGAATCTTCTTAAACAATGGTTCTTCCCCCTACAAGGTTTCCTGTTGGAACCTAAAGGGGTAGAGTTAAAATATGGCTTAACAGAGCTCAGACAATATGTGTATCTAAACCTTTTGTCCTTTTGTATTAGTTCCCCCCTCACAATATTTTATTACCTGCGAGTGGGATGAGAGCTTGGCATATTGATAGCACAAAACCCTGTGATGAGAATATGAGATCCTACAAACTTATTGTCCTGTACCTATGTCTCCTACTGCATATTGGGGGTGGAGAGTCAATGTCTGGGCCAGTTAAAATAACTGTATAAGAAATCGATCTGCTGATGTATGCCTGTACAAACGTTGTATCTCCTCTAGTCCATGCTGGATTATGTATGTGATTTAACATAAATGTTACTATCTGTATGATGAAACTCAAGAAAGTAAATAAATGAAAACTACCACTTCTGTCCTTGACCAAATGCCTTCTTCTATGGTTTCCTCATATCTGCTTCCTCTTACTCCTTATGGTGCTTTAGTTATCAACCTTTCCTTTGCCTCTGGTGCTTTTCATAGTGCCCTCAAATTTGCCTTTGTTGCTGCTGTCCTAAAAAACAATTTCTGTTGACCCTCCTTGACTATCACCCATCTCAAACCTTCCCATCCTCAACAAAGTCCTTGGGAAGGTGGCCTTACCTCTTCTCACTGTAATATTCCGGATCCCTTTCTTTCTGGTTTTCACCACAGCCACATCCTGAGACCTGCACCTGTCCGTATTTTTGATATTTTACTTGTCTAACTTGACAAAAGGTCTGTTTCCCTTGTTATCCTTCTGGATATCGGTTTAGGTTTTGACACAATCATACCATCATCCTTGATTACCTTAAGCATAAAGCTAGTGTCTCTGATCCCTTCACTATCCCGGTTTGGTGTTTTTTAAATATTCTTTTTCTCATCCATCACTGGTGCTGCCTACATCTGCCCATGGTGACTCTCAGCACCATCCCAACCCTCTTCCGGCACTTACCTCTGCCTCCAGTACCACAGTGCGGCTCCATTTGGGATTATCACATTCTTGGGCTCTATAAATGTGGTAGTCTGGTGGACAGGGCCTGAGAATGCCAGGCTGCATCCTGCTTGCCTTAGGGTTTTTCCTGTTTGCTAGTTCCACCCCTGCAACAGTGCTGGCTAAGGCTGTAACAGGTGCACAGGCTCATGCATGTGTACTCACAACCCAGAGTCAGGCAGCACTCCCCCACATTACTCACTTTATGCACTTCCACCTTTGGTCACTCGGGTGACAATGTACTTGCAAACAAAGCAACCCTCCCTCCCCAAAGGCTGGTAGCATCTGCTGGGATGCTCAGTGCCGCCCCTGACAGTCCTGACTTGCTGCCAAACTCCGGTCACCAGCATTGTGAACAGCAGTGCTACCACTGCACCAGTGGGTTGGCCCAATTCTGCTTTTACCTTTTTGACCACTTGTACTTTGTCTCTGGTTCTGACTGCACCTCGTCCTCAGGTCATCTTCTGAGTGGCGTTACTTGGGGCCTCTGTTCTCATTTTCCTCCTTCCGTCTTTTCTGTGTGGGGCACTCGTATCCTTTAATCGCTACCATCACCTGTATGCAGATGACTCCCTGCTCTACATCTCCTTTGGTTCTTTCTTGAACCCTCCCATCTCTCCTTAATATCCTACCTTGACCACAATAATGCCTGGCTCCAGCTAAATTTCCTACAGCACAAGAAGAGCTCTCTTAATTCTAACTCTGCCTCCTCTGTCTCTCTCCTCAGCTCTGACCTCACCTTTGCCTTATCTGCCTCAAGCCTTAGTGTTACATAGTGTCACAGACTCTGTAATCTGTAACCAAACCCCCTCCTCTCTTGCAGCTCTACTTGTACCACAGACACCTGCCTACGGACTATGCTCGGCAAACAAATTTCTACACACCATACCCAGGTGTCTTACTGCAAAAAGCTCTGGAGCATTTCACTGCACCGCCCCAGCCACCTAGAACTCCCTCCCTCCTGCCCTGAGGCAGGCTAACTCCCACCCAGTCTTCAAAAAAGAACTATATCACCACCTATCCCGGGACCCCTGCACATGCTTTGATCCCACTTAATGCCTCACAGCTAACTACCCCATTTCGCCCAAGACAGTGCTGCACTTCTAAACAAGCTTTGCTATAAAATGTCTTTATAGCTGCCACTTAGCCCAGTTTATTTGCATGTACTAATGTCACTTTTGTCATCTCTGCATAGCTATATGTATTATCTCGAGTACTGTCTGACTTGATCTGTATTCTAACCTACCTGTACTATATATTATGTATTGTATAATCTCATTTTATGTATGTATTCTCCCAGGTCATGCCTGAAAATAGTCAACTTTGGCTAGCGAACCTAACCCGGTTAACAAAGACTAAATAAATAAATTAAACTTGATACTTTTATACAATGGACTGACTAAATCAAAAAAAGATGTTAAGCGAAGAAAGAAGTGATAGAGACAGAAGAGCAGACCAAAGTGGTTGAGAACAATTTGAATGAGATAGTTAAACAATCTGTGCATTGTAGTGGGGTGACTGCACACCTCAGGTGTGTTGTGAGGTACGAGGCATCGCCGAGTGCCTTCAGCCACCCGAGAAGTTCTGTTATCTCACCACAGAGCACCCCCTGGAATGTCTTATTGCGATTATAAAAATGGATCTAAGATTTTTTTTCTTGGGGAGGGGTGAAAAAATACACATAAAATAAATGTTAAACATTTTAATGATTATTTTAAACGTTCATCCGCCCCACAGAATAGTCCCAGCACGTCCCAGCATTTGACATGCCATCTCGGTTTCAAATATAATGCACAGCTAAATATATTTTTTCAAATTAGCCCTAAACCCTCTGTTTTTCCAAACTCACCCCATTTACCTGATTCCTCACCTTTCCTCCTCCTTCTTTATAGTATCTCCTCCCTTTTCCCCACCTTGTTTCTGCTCTTTCTTTCATGCACTCAATAGATGGAATGTTTACCAGGAATGGAATACAAGAATTCAAATCTCTGCTCAGTTCTACTTGCAGAATATCCACCCCCTCACTCATACAACAGAAGGTCATGGTCAGCAAAGATACACCAGCCTTCATTTTAGATTTATATATGCGAGTTAGGATTATGAGGGCAAATAACATTTAACTATTTTTTAAATTAAGGATTTTTTTTTTAACTTTATTTTTATTCTCTCTTTAAAATGAACAAGCCAAAGGCTATACAATCGATAGGTACAGAAATGATACATCATATGGTACATACATGTTAGGATCAGGTCATATTAATCTATCAAGCTGTGATAATATGGGGTACTATGCTATCAACTTTTGGACTTGTCAGAAAAAAAAGATCAGATCCAGGCAGGATACACAGAATTGGCCAACCACGTTAAAACCTGTGGAAAGAAGCTAAATTAGGTAAAACTACAGGAGGGCAATATATGGCCTGAACAGCCATTGTTTTCACTTAGTCGACCTCTGATTTTAAGGCAGAGTATGTTTCTTCATGGCTTCACTAACACTCCACAACAGCACTAAACAGTGTTGGTATTCCATATTGTATAATATAAACAGCAACTGAAAATGGGGAAATGTTTTCACTTTTAAATCGACAATGCAGGCTATAACTTTGTGTTGGTGTAACTTAACAGATAGCCCAATTCTGAGCATGACTTATTCAGAATAACAGCAGTTCCCTACACTAACCAAGAGTCACCAATAAGGCTGAGGAAGGTGCGAAATCTAAGCAGGTGATGACGGAATCTAAATTAGCATTGCCATTTTGTGCAACTTGGGAACCCACCAACATTTCTGATCATTAATATGGGGAAAATGCACTCATATTAACCAAGTATTCCATTTTTTTTTAACGGAGAAAAGAGATGTATATGCATTAGCATAAACATGAGTAAATGAGTAGACATCTCATCATAGATCTTTGCATAGCCCCAAACTGTTACTTAAGCACATGTCCACTGTGTCGATCATAAATTCAGTCGGTGCTGGCCCGGTGGCACAGAGGGCTGAGGCGCTGGCACCTTACCTCGACCCACACTGGCGACCCGGGTTCGGGAACGCACTTGGGACGCCGGGGGCTGGCAGGGGAAGGAGAGGATTGAGTGTCCATAAGGACTGCTCTCCTCTCCTCTCCTCTCCTGGGGTGGGTAGTGGGTTGACTTCACGCTGTAGCGGCCTCTGGTGGAGACCAGGAGCACTACAGGCACACGCAGGAGGGAACGCACCAGAAAGGCGGAAATAGCACTCCACGTCAGTCGGATGATGGCTGCCTGTCTCTCTGGTGCCATTCATGTCCCTGCCAAGTCCTCCATCCCAGCAGCACCCCGAGGCCAACTGTAGCGCTGGCCTCCTCCCCCCAGGGCTGGCCCATTCCCCCTTGGAGGAGGGGGACCCATCCGGTGAAGGGTTACGCCGGGTTACCCTGGGGGTGGCTGCCACATGGGACCGGAGGCTCGGAGGGCAGATGGATCAGAGCAGCCTTGGCGAGCCTGAAGAAGAGGCTGAAGTGGAGCATGTAGGAGGTAAAACAGATAATAAAAAAAAATTCAGTAGTCTTCGGCAGAGCCTAGCACTTCAGTCGGTTCTGGCTGGGCTCTGCTCAGAAATTCAGCCACTATGATGTCCATTCTCTTTCAGGCTTCTTCTGGATCGTTGAACTGGTAGGTTCTCCCACCACAAGTAATCTGTAGATGGGCGGGGGCTAAGAGTGAATGAGCCACACCGAGTCCTCGCAATTGCTGGTGGAGGGGATCACAAAGCTTGCGACGACTTCTTGTTGCATATGACCAGTCTTGGACATAGCTGAATCTCGTTGCCCTCCACAGTTAATGGATAATGGGCTCTGACCCATTGTAGAATCACGTTCCGCACTTCTGGGCCAGCTGTGATGAGCAGGATGGTGTGGGCAGTCTCCTGGTGATTTTGGGCCCTTCGAAAGTTGATCCATTAGACTCTTTTTAGGGTAGAACTGTCCAGCTGCATTTCTGGAGGAAGGCTAGATTGTAGCCACCTTGTAAGAAAATTTAGCAGGTTTGCCTCCTCCAGAGCCTCCAGGACCCACCAGACCAGTCTGAGATTCATGGCCTGGCCCGCATTCTCCAACATTTCAACTCGGGCTCTCAGGTGATTGATTTCTGTGGTAGACTTTGCAAAGGCAGCCTGAGTCATTTGAGAGCGAGTGTCTGCCGCTGAAGCTGTTTTTAGAGCTGCATCTGTTTTAACGTCCTGGGCACCTTATCGGTCTAGAACGTGCTCCACTTTCTGATCATGTCCCGAACGGCCTGTAGTATAGTGTCCCAAGGTGGGAGATCTCCTGCTCTACTGTAGTGTGCTGGTTTATCCAGTGGGCCATGCTGGGTCTGTGTCATCTGCTGTGTGTTTTTTGAAGCGCTCCACTGGCCATTCCCTTTGGATGATGCATCCCAATTTTGGTATCTTTCTTGTACTGAAATCAAGCGCCGTCGAGTTCTGAGTTGATAAATTGCAAAAAGTTGCTGCTTAAATAACTTTATAGTCGGTTTATGCAGAGTGATCTGCAGAGCCACAGAAGAACACTTCCAGCGACAAACGTGGCTCTCTGGCACCCCCAGGAAGTTTTATTTTTAGGGCCTAGTCGAAGGTTTTAAATGAGTAAAAGTGGCAGCCATATTTGTGATGGTGATCAGGGATGAGTGGTTACTATTGATGTTATTGTGAAGAGGCTGCTGGATGGGTATCCAGTGCTGTTGTGCTGAGAGACCAGCACGGGTAAAGATGTCCCTCAGCCAATCAGTTTTCATGATTTTTCAAATCCATTTCTTAATTAAGCTTAGTAAAACAAATAATGCATTGGCTGCAACAAATTCAGAGAAAACGGAAACCTAGAGAACTCTCTGAAATTCAGACACCTTCAATTAACAGCTTCAAAACAAGTTTGCTAATGAATCTGGTAACTTACGTGAGCTCCTCAAGCTGATGTTTTGAATTCGCCATCAGAGAATCATGCTTGGATTAGCAGGGCATTCAGGATTTGGCAAAGAGGAAAAAAAACCCTGCAAAACTCAGAAATCTGAAACTTCAGAAATGCACACCTGAGCCATAAATCAAAAGTGGCTGATCTTGGGAACAAAGGGGAGCATGCCATGATGAGATTTACCTTGGCCTTTGAGACAGGCAAATTGTAACTGCAGCATCACACAAAAAAGGTGTATTATTTTTCCAGGGCCAAAAGTTCCATATCTTTCCTGACATTTCCAACTTGCCTGTACATCGATCTTTTTTTGTGGTTTGTTTTTGTTGATGTATCAAGACGATAAGTTAGAAATGTTGGTTACTGTGTCGACTCCCTTCCCAGCTAAATTCTTCATCCAGTATGAGGAACAGAAGTTTTTGTTCTTCAGTCAGCATCAAGTGAAGCAATTTCTAGAAAATAAAAAAAGTTTTAAAACGGGTCAGGGAAAAGCAAAAAGAATGGATTATGACTTAAATAATGAGAGTGTGTATAGTCCCAGATGCATCAAAGCAAGAACTTGAACCAGCCTGGACATAATATTTAGCAGACACATTTAGAAAGTTAATAAAAAATTCTGAAATACATGTACTAAATAATTTAGCGGCTTAATTCTTTCTAAGCATTTCTTTGAATGATTAAGCTTGCCCAGTTTCCGGTAATTGAAATGTGTCTCTGACTGCAGATATGTAATACTTTTTCTAATACCCACTGAACCTGCCTTCTTTCTTTATTTTTTTGTGCAACTTTATAGTGCGCCACATTAGTTGGGAAATATACTTAAATGCTTTTAAACCACTTGGATCCACTACTAGGGTACTTTGTAATACAAATATTTTCTTTTTTCTCTTTATTGTTTGCTCTTTTATAATGCATATAGTCCTGTTCACTAGTGGGAACTTCATTAACATTGACTGTCAATTATAACTACTAAAAAGTTGACTGAAGGGGGCCACCGGATAGCCCAGTGGGTAGCACCTGCGCGTTCTCACGTCTATGACCTGGGTTCGGAAGCTGGTCTGGCAACCCCAAGGGCTGGGGAGGCACTACCATGCCAGGAGCGCCCCCAGCCGGAGAGGGGTGGCGTTGGTTCTGCCACACTTAGTGACCCTCATGCTGGCCCAGGGACTTGCCTCCTGGAGGGGTATTTTTATTTATTTATTGAAATGTTTCACCAGGAAGGCACACTGAACAAGTTGCTTGTCTCCCGATGCGACTTGGGGGGAGGGGAACATGAGAATAAGACAGATACCAGGTGTACATACATTGAATGGGTAGAGAACAGTTACAAATTGCATAAAAGTGAAGACAGCATAATGCAGCAGTAATACAATGCAGGCAATAAAGTTTGTGATATTACAACAAAGGAATTAAACAGTATAGGAAACGATAAAACAGGCAATACAATATAAACTGACAGAACAATTGTAGTGCTAAGAAATATCAAGAGAGGGCTCAGGGTAGGAGATAAGTGCTGTAAAGTATGGGGCAAGGAGAAGTGGGTGGGGAGGGAGGTTGGGGGTTGGCTGCCAACTCCAGATTGACCCTCAGGATGTTATGAACTCTGTCGGGGGCAGTTGGCAGGCAGGACAAGTACAGGAGTTAAGGAGGGTTATAGCAGGAGCAGCAGGGAGCGAGGAAATTGTGGAGGGCAGTGCCAAGGAATAGGAGGAGGAGGAATGCCGTATTGGGGTGGGAGGGTATGCTGGCATGCACAAGGTGTGACTGGGCAGGCCTGATATCAGGAAGGTGGGTGGGGCTAGAAAAATGAGAAAATTAGGACCCCACTGGTAGGATGAAACTCCTACTTGTTGCAGGCCCCATACCACTGACTAGGCCCTGGCTTCCCATATGAATGGATATGGTTTCTGAGTGTGCGGAAGACGGACCTTCCTCCCATGGCCCTGCCTTGGGGCGCAGTCCGCAGGGGATCATCAGAGGCCAGGTAAGTCCCAGGGATGGTAGGTGATGGGGTTGGGCAACCAGGAAGCTGAAGTGGGCCTTCGGAGAAAAGGTGCATAAACAAAATATGGAAAAAAGTTAAATGAAGTACAGCTGTATTTTGTTTGCTAAATGATATAGGCTTTATTTTTTTTTCTGTAAGTAGTATGTGGTGTTTTTTCTGTTTTTTTTTTTCCTGTAACCCAGCCCCCTACCTCAGACACGTGGAGGTACCCACCTGCCGTGTGTCACCCCTACTTCCTACGCTGATCACCAGGCCTCCACCTGGTGGCAGCAGGACTGGGGGAGGGTGCGACCACCCTCTGGAGAGGAGTGCTGCCTTCTGGCTGCTCAGTTCCTGCTCCAACCCCCCCCCCCCCGGCTAGTTCCCCAACGACCCGAGTCCATTCCTGAACCTGGGCCGCTGATGCCAAGGTAAGGCATCCAGCGCACCGGTTGGCTCTAATGATATATGCTTTATAAAGGAATTACTCTGTAAACAGTGAGATCTAAGAAAATTAATGTTTATAAAAAATAAAATGGAAAAATAAGGACAGAAAGCCATCAGGTCTGGCCTGTCGCCCTACTGTGCCTTACTTTGACTTAACCTCCTTCTCCGAGTTCTCCCTACATCCTTCCTCCATCTTCTGATAACCCCCTTCAGTGCCAGCATTGGGGTGTGTGCAAGGGATGCAACTGCACCCAGGCCCTGAGTTAATGGGGGCCCCCGAGTTCATACTGTCCATTTCTACTGTGCCTGCCTGCCCTTCAAATAATGTGCACTCACTGTCTCACTGGCATGCCGCAGGTTACAGCACACATTCAGGGGTCGGTCACTTGTACCTGATTGAATCTATGTTTGTCTGTCCTGTCTCACTGGCATGCCGCAGGTTACAGCACACATTCAGGGGTCGGTCACTTGTACCTGATTGAATCTATGTTTGTCTGTCCTGTCTCACTGGCATGCCGCAGGTTACAGCACACATTCAGGGGTCGGTCACTTGTACCTGATTGAATCTATGTTTGTCTGTCCTGTCTCACTGGCATGCCGCAGGTTACAGCACACATTCAGGGGTCGGTCACTTGTACCTGATTGAATCTATGTTTGTCTGTCCTGTCTCACTGGCATGCCGCAGGTTACAGCACACATTCAGGGTCGGTCACTTGTACCTGATTGAATCTATGTTTGTCTGTCCTGTCTCACTGGCATGCCGCAGGTTACAGCACATTCAGGGGTCGGTCACTTGTACCTGATTGAATCTATGTTTGTCTGTCCTGTCTCACTGGCATGCCGCAGGGTACAGCACACATTCAGGGGTCGGTCACTTGTACCTGATTGAATCCATGTTTGTCTGTCCTGTCTCACTGGCATGCCACAGGTTACAGCACACATTCAGGGGTCGGTCACTTGTACCTGGTTGAATCCATGTTTGTCTGTCTCCACCTAGGCTGGCTCCTTCTCTTGGCTGCTGCTGCTTCTCGACTCAAGTCCCACCCTGGCATGCCACGGGTTGCGCACTTGCCCGCTCGCACATACCTATCTCTTCCTCCCGGCTGCTGCTTTCCAAGTCCTGTCAGTCTGACTGATCTCTCCCCCAGAGAGCTGGCTTTGGAAGGGGAAGCGGGCAAGCCTGCATGCGCTACTGTACTTGCAGCAATTGCCGATAATCACCTGACCAGTTGCTGGTTGGTTAGGTGGATCAGAGCCAGGGTAGGCCTCGCAGGAAGAGATCAACACTGAACACTTGGCTATGTTACTGCTGGAGGTCGGACATGCAGTGCTGTACCTACTGTTGAGTGCTGGGCTGCTTGTTTGGCTCTGCTTCTGTTAACGTCATCTCTCAGGCAGTGAAAAATAAATAGTTTGTGTAGTAGTCTCTGTTTCTGACTCATTTTAGTCTTGCTGGCAAAATAAAAGGTTAAAAAAAGGAAAAGAAAACTGGGAAATGCTAACTGCAGGTTGGGAAAGAAAGGGGAGGGAGAGATCACGACCTGCCTGACTGGGGAAGGGGAAAGAAAAAAAAATGGCATTGGTTGTGTGTTTAGTAATAAGTTTAAGCAGCATCGTGTTTGAATTTTGACTGCACTGATCTGTGATCTGGCTTGGAAAGAAAGAGTTTTTTTCAGAAACAGAGGTATGCATGGGGAGGGGGTATGCACTTCGCAGTCTTGAATCCGGGCCCAGTAAATCTTAGTGCTGGCACTGACCCCCTTAAAGATGTTCCATTGTGTTTAGAACAGTGATATAGTCCCAGCATTGACCACATTGCTGGGCAGTCTTGTCCTCCCGTCCACCACCCGCTCCATGACAAAATATTTCCCGATTTCTTTTCGGACCCCCCCCATCCAGCTTGAGAATATGCACCCTGTTGGATGTACTATTTCTCAACATAAAGGGGAAAAGTCAGCACTAAGACCACTGCACCCATGTGTGGGGCTGGTCCCATTTTGCATTTTGTGTGTGAAAACAATTTATTTGTTTATTTATTTTTTTTTTTTTGCTTACTGTTTACTGCAGTATATTAGATTGTACCAGACTGATTCTACTGACTTGCAAGCTGACATATTCTGTAACTACAAGTCCCAGAAATCCCTGCAGTTGACACTAGAGGAGGGTTGCTGCAGTGTTAGATTCAATAAGTCTCAGTGCATGTTACAGTTTTTATAATTTCTGATCTTTTGTTGGTCCTGCTGTCCTCCCTGGGCTAGATACAGTCACAGAAGACTCTGTTAAGCCCCAGGAGAACAGAGACCAGCAGCTTATAAAAGCTGTAACATGCACTGCAGGCTATTAAATCTCCCATTGCTCCCATGCCCAAAGTCTAAGCGATAAGATGGGGGACCTTGAGGCGGCCATGGTGGAATCGGACCTGGTCATTGTGGCCATCACAGAGACCTGGTGTAATGACAGCCACATCTGTGAAACGGCCGTACTGGGTTACACTCTGTTCAGGAGTGACAGGGCTGGCAGGAAAGGGGAGCAGTGACACTTTATGTAAAGGATACTATTAAGGCCGCCGAGATGCAAGGCGAACAGAGAGAGGGGGAGATACTGTGGGTTATGCTACAAAGGAGTAAGGGTTCAGCCATCTGTATGGGGTAATATACTGTCCACCAGATCAAGGGGAGGAATTAGATAGGAGATGATGCTAGATATCCCAAGGATGGTGCACCGGGGATTGCTGGTTGGTGATTTCAATATACCAGACATAGATTGGAGTCTTCCCAGCAGCAACAGCTAGGAGCAGGTTCATCCTGGACTCCCTCCGGGAGCTTTCCTTGAACAGCTTGTCATTGACCCCACACGAGACAAGGTGATGCTGGACTTGGTGCTCACAAACGGGGACGGTGTGACAGGTGACAGTAGGGAGCACCTGGGGAGCAGTGAACACCGGACTGGGGGGTTTCAGAAACTGAGGAGGCAGAATCCTGTCACACAAGGACAAGAATCCTTGACTTTAAGATTTTCAAAAAATGGGAAAATACCTAGAAGAGGCATTGGTCGGAATAGGGGAGATAAAGGAGGTTGAGGTACAGTGAGTGGCAATAAAAACAGGGATAATAATGGCGACACAACTCTGTATTAGGCAGATTAGCAAGATGAAGAGAAAAAGGAGACCATTATGGTTTTCGAAGGAAGTAGCCAAAACGGTAAAGGCCAAAAAGTGGCAAGGGGGGGGGACAAACCCTTCTTCAGGTACATCAGGGAAAAAAAGGAAGGCAAAGGGGGGATTGTGAGGCTGGTGGGGTGATGGGTGTGGTATAGAGGACAACAATCAGAAATAAGACATACTGAACAGATACTTATTCTCAGTCTTTACAGAGGAGGGGGCAGGATATTGGGGAGAAAAGGACAGGAAGTCCACGGAAATGGTTACAAGTCATTTTCCGAAGAAAAGGGTCCTAAGGGAACTGGAAGCAGTAAGAGTTGAAAAGGCAATGGGACCAGATGGGGTTCTCCCCAGGGTGCTGAGGGAGCTAAGAGAAGTGGTGGCGGAATCTTTGATAACCCTGTTCAACCTGTCATTGGAAACAGGGGAGGTACCCAAATACTGGAAGAGAGCTAATGTAGTCCCTCTTTACAAAAATGGTGACAAGAAGGAAGCAGGGAACTACAGACTAGTCAGCCTGACCTCAGTAGTGAAAAAGATCATGGAAAAACTACTGAAGGAAAGAATAGTGGAACACCTGGTTGCCAGTGGTCTACAGGACCCAAGACAACATTGTTCTGCTGGACGGTGGTCATGCCAGACCAACCTCATCGAGTTCTTCAACTGGGTGACCACAGAGGTGGATGGGGGGGTGCAATGGATGTGGTCTACCTGGACTTCAGCAAGGCCTTTGATACTGTGCCACATAGAAGGCTGTTAAACAAGCTGGAGAACACAGGAGTGGGTAAGATGGCGGTTAGGTGGGAAGAGAATTGGCTGGATAACAGGACACCGTGGGTAGTGGTAAACGGCAGTTACTCTGTAGAGGGTAAAGTGACCAGTGGGGTGCCACAGGGGGTCAGTACTGGGTCCAATCCTCTTCAGTGTCTTTATCAGCGACATTGCGAAAGACCTAGAAGAAATAATGTGCCTATTTGCTGAAGACAGAAAGCTCTACAACAGAATGGACGCACCAGAGGGAGTGGACAGAATGATGAGAGATCTTGACAGGGATATGTTTCGCTATACCCAGGTGACAAACCATATTTTACGGCAGAAGGACTTTACAGCTAGCCACCCTACCCCTCTCCCTATGTTATGGGCTCTTTTACGGGATTCCCTAAACGGGAACCCCTGGAACAACTTGATCGGCCATATATACAGACTACTGAGAGAGTCCCTTGGAGACTCCTCCCAGTCAGTTCTAGAAGCATGGAACAGAGATCTGGAGCTAGAAGTCCCCTTCCCATTATGGGAAAATGCAACTCTGAGTGTAGTTAAAATTTCCTCCTCTCATATTTGGAGGGAATTTGCATGGAAGTCTCACTCTAGATACTTTTGCTCTCCAGCAATCTTAACAAAATACCTTCCGGCCACCTATGGGCACTGTTGGAGAGGTTGCAACTGCACCCTAGCGGATCTGGGCCATATTTTCTGATTCAAACAACATGAAGTCTTGCTGTGTTCTGTTAGGTCCTGCCTTTCAACTGCCCCGGAGAACAAAGAGTTAACTTACCATGGCCAGCATGGAACGTTCAGCGCGAGCTCGGTTGAAGCCTCTGTCTGCTGTTGTTTAAACTCCAACCATCACATTCTTTACTCTGCCTCACTGAACAGTCGCTCCGGAGATTTCTCCTTTGCTCGGTTCAAAAAAGTCAGTTAAAGTGTCGTTTTTTTCACTCGGTTTCTACCGAATTTCTGCTACTGAATCTGTCGGTTTAAGTCTCTGTCTGTGGTACCATGAGTACTAGATAGGTTTTGCATTTAGTTTCTGTGTGGAACTTGTAAACATTGGATTGGTTGTTTGAACGATCAGTTAGGTTTTAAAAAACTTTTGAATTTATTAGGTGTGGTAACGGTCGTATCGGTTCTAAAGCAGTTAGTGCGTTTTTCCAAGACCAATAACCACGGTCAGAAACGATAGGGGTGACTTGCCTGACGGATTGCCAAAAAGGGTAAGTTTTGGATAGGATTGGCCATGTCTGAGAAACCCAAGAAAAAATGGGCCCACTGGGTTTCAACATGTAGTGTGTGTGGGAAGCCTTTCTAAGGCTGATCCCACACCACCTGTGTTTATTGTCTGGGGTTTGACCACTCGATTCAGACTGCCAAATTTGTAAAAGTTTTCCCAAAGCTACCCTGGATAAGAGAGTAGGTAGACTGAGGGAAAGGGAGGCCGAGAAGTCCGCTGACCCGGATGGCCAGCCTGGTTCGGTTCCTACCGAACCAGAAGGAGTGCCCTCTGACCAGGGTGAAACTTCTTCGGGCAAAAGGAGAGCCGATTCTGAGGAGTCGGTTCCGGTTAAAAGAAAGAGAAGGGGAAAAATCATCCGGTTCTGATCCACAAATCCTTTCTCTGACCGCTGATGAAATAGCCAAAGCGATAAGGATAGTTCAGTTGCTAACTTCAGTTCCGGCCGAACCGGCACCATCTGTCAGGGGCTCGGTTCGGTCGGTTCCCCCGGTTCCGGATTATACTTTAGAAGAATTTTATGAACCGGAGGAGGAGGAGGGAGAGTATGAGGATAATGATGATGGTGATTATGAAAGTCTGGATGTGCCTATTGACCCGGACATCTCCCCAGACAGACCTTCAGGTGTTTCTCCTCCTAGGCTTTCTGAGTCCCCTTCCCACTTTATGTTTTACAAGAAAGTGGCTGAAACCCTCCAGCTTCCAATGGAAGAAGCAGTGGAGGATCAGGAGGAGCCTGATTTTGTTGAGATGATGGACATCCCAGAGTCCAGGAGATTGTCAATTCCCCTCCATAAATCTTTTGGGAACCAGACATTTAAAATTCTAAAGACTCCTAATTCCATACCTCCTGTGGACAGAAGAATGGACAAGAGGTATACCCTTTCAGGCTCGGACACGGAGTTCCTTTCCCAGCAATGCAGCCATGTTGGAGTAGTGCAGGCTGCAGCCTGTGATAAGGCAAATATTCCCTTGGCTTCACACCCCCAGATAAGGACTCCAGGAGGATTGATGCCATGGCAGAGAAGCAGTACATGGCAGCATCTTTGGGACTCAGGCAGGCTAACTACATGGCCTCACAGCTAGATACCAGAAGTCCAGGTGGGACACTGTGCTGGCTCTGGCTAAACAGGCCCTGACCAGCTTGCCAAGGAGCTGGAGCAGGTGGCTGCGGATGGGATTGAGGCATCCAAGGTGCAATTTCATGCTGCTGTGGACTCCAGTGATGTTTCATCTAGAGTCATGGCTACATCTGTGGCCCTTCGGAGGATGGCTTGGCTCAGATGTACTAGCCTATCACAGAATACCCAGGCTAAGGCCATGGATTTCAGTGTCATTGGTAATTCTCTGTTTGGGGAGCAGACAGAGAACTACATGAAGAAGATGGACGAGTACAGGACCACCTACAGGAGTGCTCAGGCCAAAGAAAGGCAAGCCACTCCTCAGAGACAGCATTCCAGGGGCAGGGGCAGGCCTTTTCAAAGGCCTTTTTTACCAAGCCCAGGCCTCATCTTCTGCTTATGCTCAGAGGGGGTTCTTCAGAGGGAGAGTCAGATGGGGAATGAGCAGGCCTGCTTCCACCCCTCAGCCTAAAGCCCCTGCCAAGCAGACACCCTGATGGGTCTGCCCGGGCCGATTCTCCAATACCTGTAGGGGGCAGGCTGGCTTACTTTGTCCAGGACTGGAAGTCTTTGACAGTTCTCGGCTTCAAAAAATTTCCCAAGATGAGAACCAGATCCTTCCACCTGCAAATCCATCAGACACCCTTGCCCTAGAGGCAGAGGTTTCTTCCCACCTGGCTCTCAGAGCCATAGAAAGGGTTCCTACCCTACACAAGGGCAAAGGATTGTACTCCAGGTACTTCCTAACCCCCAAAAAGACAGGAGAATGGCGGCCCATCCTGGATCTAAGATATCTGAACAAGCACCTTTTAAAACCAAAATTCAAAATTGTGACTCTGGGAATAATTCTGCCCTCTCTAAGGCCAGGGGACTGGCTAGCCTCCCTGGACCTCAAAGATGCCTATTTTCACATTCCCATCAGGTGCTCCCACAGAAAGTACCTCAGGTTCAAGTTGCCCTCAGGCCACTGTCAATTCAGAGCAATGCCCTTTGGCCTAACATCAGCCCCAAGGGTGTTCACAAAGTGCCTGGCAGTAGTGGTTGCTTTCCTAAGGAGAAAAAGATCTCCATCTTTCCATAGTTGGATGACTGGCTCATAGTGGGTCAGTCTCCAGACCAAGTCAAGTCACATCTGCAAATAACTCAGTAAGTGCTCACTTCCTTAGGATTGCTCCTCAACCTTCCAAAGTCAGTTCTCGAGCCAGTACAGCTCCTCACCTTTATAGGGGCAGAGCTGGATACAATAAGAGCAAAAGCCTCCTTTCCTGGACAGGGCAAGGACCCTTATAGAACTGGCCTCTTCATTCACCCTCAGGTGTCTCGACCAGCAAGGCATTTCTTGCAGTTCCTGGGCCACATGGCAGCCTCTACAGCAGTGGTCCAGGGGGCAAGATTCCAGATGAGGGACATTCAGTTCCACTTAAGAGCCTTCTGGTCCCAAAGAAAGGATTCCCTAACCAAACTAGTCCCAGTGACTCGAACCCTGATCCAGGCTTTGCAATGGTGGCAGGATCAGGACAATTTGAGACAGGGAGTTCCTTTTGTCACTGAGTCTCATTCAGTGATACTCACCTCAGATGCCTCCCTGCTGGGCTGGGGGACCAACTTGGGGGATCTTACCACCCAAGGACTGTGGTCACCTCAAGAATCTCTGCTTCACATCAGTCTCTTGGAACTCAGAGCAGTGTTTCTGGCACTGCAAGCCTTTTCCAAATCTGTACAGAACAAGGTGGTCCAGATCAGAACAGACAATACCACCACAATGTGGTACATCAACAAACAAGGAGGCACTCGGTCTACGGCCTTGTGCACAGAAGCAATGAAGTTGTGGTCTCTGGCCTATTCCCTGCAAACCTCTCTGATAGCAGTTCACCTCCCAGGGAAGGACAATGTCCTAGCAGATGCTCTCAGCAGGATATCCCAGGGCCATCATGAATGGACCCTAGATCCCTAGTTTTGGATGTGATTTTCTCGAGATGGGGCACTCCACAGATAGATCTTTTTGCAGCCCCAGACACTCACCAACTCCCTCTCTTTTGTTGCAGACCCCCAGTCTTGGGCTCAGTCCCCCTGCATGCTCTGATCCTGAATTGAGAAGGGAAGTTCCTGTATGCTTCCCTTCCCTCTCCTGTTCAGAGTGCTAGTCAAGATCAGGTCTCAACCATGCAAAGTGATTCTGATTGCTCCAGACTGGGCCAGACAGCCCTAGTACCCACTGTTGCTGTCCTTAACAGTCTACCTTCCCCTGTCTCTTCCCAGGAATTACAACCTGCTGACATCCTCACAGGGGAGGATTTGGTATCCGAACCTCAAATCTCTCAGTCTCGAGGCATGGCTCTTGAAGAGTTAGAGTTTGCTGATTTACACCTTTCTCAAGGGGTTCTGGATAACCTTAAGGCTTCTCGAAAGCCTTCCACCAGAAAGGCTTACAACTCCAAATGGAAAAAGTTCACTATTTGGTGTTCTAATAAGCATATTTCTCCAGAATTTGCTGGGTTGCCTACAGTCCTGGACTATATGGTTCATCTTAATGGCTTGGGACATAGGCCAGCTACATTTAAAGTGCATCTGGCAGCTGTTTCTGCCTTCTTGTCAGTAGGCAAGCCCTCTCCTCTGTCAGCCCATCCTGTGTTTTGTAAGTTCTTCAAGGGATTGCTGCACACCAATCCCCCCTTTAGGGACCCTGCTCCTGCTTGGGACCTTAATGTTTGCATTGCTCAGCTTATGCAACCACCTTTGAGCCTTTGTCCTCTGCAGAGCTTAAGTACTTGACTTGGAAAACTGTGTTTTGGTAGCCATTACCTCTGCCAGGCGTATCAGTGAATTGCAAGCCTTGTCAGTGGAGCCTGATTTCATCTCCTTCCATAGAGATAAAGTGGTCCTAAGAACTAACATGAAGTTTTTGCCTAAGGTGGTTTCAGATTTCCACCTTAATATGTCTCTCCCTGTTTTCTTCACTGACCATTCCTCCTCTGGAGAGAGGAGGTTGCACAGCTTGGATGTTAAAAGGGCCCTCAGCTACTACATAGAGCGCACCAAGGGTCACAGGTTTGAGTCCTTCCAGTTGTTCCTCACATATGGAGAGGTCGGTAAGGGCAAACCTGCCACTAAAAGATCTATTGCCAGGTGGATTGTCTCTTGTATACAATTCTGCTATGAAAAACTGGGTAGAACACCACCCTCAGGCCTGAGGGCTCACTCTACTAGAGGTAAAGCTTCTTCCCTGGCTGCTGCCAGGGATATTCTTATCTTAGAAATTTGTCAAGCAGCCACCTGGAAAACAGTCCATACATTCAACAAGCATTACTCTCTGGATATCCAGGCTAGGAGTGATGCTTGGTTTGGCACAGCAGTACTTCAGAGCCTATTCCCAAAGTAGGTTCTGCCTCTCCTCCATGGAGGTACTGCTTGGTAGTCTGCAATAGTCAGAATACAGCAAGACTTCATGTTGTTTGAAGACTCACCTTAGTAATGTTGTTTCTTCTAATGGAGTCTTGCTGTATTCTGACCTCCCCGCCTCCCCTCTCAGAACCTGGTTTTTGGGATGTGGGTGGGCAGGAGCAGTGTTGGCATCCTAGAGGTGCCCCTTTTTCACCCTCCTTTATTTTGGGTGTGTGTTGTGTTTTGTTTTTTGGGTTTCCTGACTTGAGTCTTTGCTTTGAAACCAAAAAACCCTTTTTAATAAATTTAGTTGCCAGTTGGCTAGTGTAAGTCTTACAGTTTCCACACAGAACTTCTAGTGAGTATTGCTCGTAAAGATCTGACGGTTGGAGTTTAAACAGCAGACACAAGGTTTCAACCTGAAGTTCAAGCTGAACGTTCCATGCTGACCATGGAAAGTTAACTCTTTGTTCTCCAGGGCAGTTGAAAGGCAGGACCTAACTGCAATAGTCAGAATACAGCAAGACTCCATTAGAAGAAACAACATTACTAAGGTGAGTAATTTTTTCTTCTGCCCTAAACTAACACCCTTTTGGTACACTCTCCAGTGCGAACTGAGGGAATGCCTGGATGAAGAACTGGAACTATTAGCCAAAATAGCAGTTCTCTCCATTTATCCTCTCCACAGACCAAGACGGAACTGTACCCTATTGCCCTTATATATTTTAGCAGCCTGGAAAGCTGTTACCTGCAAATGGATGTCCACCGCTATACCTTCCGTGGTTGTCTTACAATGTCCCTGTGTTCTGGTCACTTTGTATTAACTCTTCACTACTATTTGCCTGATGAAATCTGATGCTTGTAAAGTCCCTGTTGTGCTAATTCTATGTAATGTAATCCTCCACTTGTATTTGCCTGATGTTCATGTACGTACCTTGTAATCTCCCGGGTCGCACCTGAAAATAGGCACTTGGCTATTTAGAGTGCTCACCCGGTTACCAAAAGCAAATCAATCAATCACTTTATTTAACCAGGCATAAATAATAATAATACATAAGAATGGCACCAAATAATTTTGGAAATATATAAATTGGAAAACCTTACCGCTAAATTACATAACAAGCATGGCTCTTTTGAAGTTAAATGGCGTAGATAGGTAATGTATTCCTCTTTGGTAGACCTGGAGTTTGTGCCCTGACGGGGGAGGGGGGGTTAAATAAAGGATTGTCCCTATGAATTATCCCGAGAGGTTGGGTACAACCCGACTTCCTTACTACTAGACTGGGGGGAGGAACGGATGTGCAGTAAAGGGTCCCCTTGACAACTCAACTTATCTACGGATGGAGTCTGGCCGCCTGCCTTATATATTATACTTCCTAGGGCTGTGGAAAGATGAAGGCCTTGGTACTAGATATATGTGGTGGTGTATAACATATATGAAAAGTAACTGATTTTGTTTCTTGCTGCTAAAAGAATATATATTCCTTAGATGGTACAGCCTTGTATGAGTCTGACGAAATCTCTATTCTGTACTATTATGTCTCACTTAATAAAAATGAAAGAATGATGAGAGATCTGCAGAAGCTAGAGGACTGGTCAAGGGATTGGCAATTGGGATTTAACGCAGAAAAGTGAAAGATAATGCACATGGGGCACAAAAACCCAGGAACAATGTATCAGCTGGGGGGGGGGTTAGGAAATGCAGTGCTCCAATCAGGAAAGGGACCTAGGGGTTATCCTCTCTGATGACCTCAAGGTAAGTAGGCAATGTGACAAGGTGGCAGGTGAAGCAAATGGGATGCTGGGCTGCATAGGCAGGGGATCACCAGCAGGAAAAGGGAGGTCATAACACCACTATAAAGGACATTAGTGAGGTCGCACCTCGAATACTGTGTCCAGTTCTGGAGGCCTTACCTAAGCAAGGATATAGATAGGGTGGAGATGGTTCAGACGAAGGCAACCAAGATAGTGCAGAGATTACATCACAAATCCTATGAGGATAGGCTGAAGGACTTTAATATGTACTTCCTAGAGGATAGGAGGGACGGGGCAATATGATTGAGATGTTTAAGAACCTCACGGGGAGGAATAAAGTGCAGAAAAATAAAATTTTGGAAAGAAAATGATGCTCGAGAACAAGGGGACATGGGATGACGCTGGAGGGAGGTTCAGTGGGAAGGTGAAGAAGTACTTCTTCACGGAGAGGGTGGTGGACAAATGGAACAGTCTGCCAGAGGAAGTGGTGGGAGCAGAAATGATCACAGGATTTAAGAACGCGTGGGATAGGCATAGGGGGATACTGGTAATCGGAGGAGGGGTACAACCTTGTTCCAGTAAAGTTTGAAGGAGCATGGTTAGTTAACACTAAGGGGCAGACTAGGTGGGCCAAAGGCCCTTATCTGCCGACAACATCTATGTATCTATGTATGCTGCAGGGGGTGCTGGGATTTGTAGTTATAGAAAATGTCAGCTTGCAAGTCATCTGGTACAATCTACTATACTGTTGTAAACAGTAAACTAAATAAATAAATAAATGAATGAATGTTTTCACACACAAACTGCAAATTGGGACCAGCCCCACGTTGGGTGTGGAGCTGTTGCTGTTGACTCTTCCCTGTGCGGAATTCACCATGTTACGTTTTCGTCATTTATTTATTTTTTCGTTTTTATCTGCCAGGTAACTGCAACATGGAAACAAAGAATTTGACGGCAGATAAGAACCGCTTGTCCCACTCAGTCTCCCCATTTTCTTCCTAGCTGCATTATCAATTAAGACCGTACTTGATCTACAGCTCTTTCTCCTTCCCCCACTTCCTTTCCACTATGATTCCGTTATATCTATCCCATGCATTCTTGAACCCCATCACTGTTTTCACCCTGACCACTCTGCTAGAAGGTTTGTTCCAGGAATCCACCACTCTTTCCATGAAGAAGTACTTTCTGACATCTATCCTAAATCTACCCCCCCTCCAGCTTCATAGCTTGTCCCCTTGTTCTTGAGCACCTTTTTTCCTGAAAAATACTTCCCTCCTGTACCTTGTTTGCCCCCCCATGAGGTATTTAAAGGTCTCTGTTCTATCCCCCTTCTCCATCCTCTCTTCCAGGGTGTACATATCGACTTCCTTTAGCCTCTCCTCATTGGGCTTTTGATGCAGAACCTGCACCGTTTTAGTTGCTCTCCTGTGGACCGCCTCCACTCTGTGTATACCTTTCCGGAGACGTGGTCTCCAGAACTGGACACAGTACTCTAGGTAGAGTCTTACCAGCGATCTATATAGAGGCAACACCATCTCCCTCTTTCTGCTGGTGATACCCCTCCCTGTGCACTCCAGCATCACACTGGCCCTTCCGACTGCCTTGTCTCACTGCCTGGCCACTTTATGTCATCAGATATAATTACCCCCAGGTTTCTTTCCTGCTTGGTAGTTGTCGATATCACACCACCCATTTTGTATTCCACCTCTGGGTTTCTGTGCCCTGGGTGCATGATTCTGCACTTTTAGCATTGAAATCCAGCTGCCATATCCTTGACCACTCCTCTAGATTTCTCAGATCTCTGCTCATCCTTTCCACCCTCCCTTGAGTGTCCACCCTAGTGCAGATGTTGGTGTCATCCACAAAGAAGCACACCTTCCCTTCCAGCTCCTCTACAATGTTACTTATAAATACATTAAAGAGGACCAGTCCCAGCAATGATCCCTGAGGCACACCGGTGAATGTCCTCCCTTCCTCGGAGTGAACTCTGTTACCACCACCCTCTGTTGCTTGTCCCCAAACCAATTTCTTATCCAGTTTTGCCACCTTTGGACCCGCTACTCAGCTTTCTTACCAGTCTCCTGTGTGGAATGGTGTTGAAAGCCTTGCTGAAATCTAGGTAGGCCAGGTCCACCGCTTAACCCTGATCTAATTCCTTTGTTACCCAGTCAAACAAATCTATCAGATTCATTTGACATGACCCCCCTCCCCCTACCCAAGCCATGCTACCTTGGGTTTTGTAACCCATTGTAATTAATATACTCCATAATCCTTTCTCTCAGCATTGGTTACACTAACTTTCCCAACACCGCTGTCAGACAGACTGGCCTATAATTGCCAGCCTCCTCCCTGCTACAACTTTTGTGAATGGGATTACATCTGCCCTCCTTCAGTCCTCTGGATTCACTCAGTGAGCTATTAAATAGGATTGTCAGACATGCAGCCAGTACCTCCTGAGCTCTTTCGGTATCCTTGGGTGCACCCTGTCTGTTCCCATTGCTTTGTCCGCCTTCAGATTTACAAGTCCCTTCAGGATGGGGTCTGGCCGCTTATAGACCTCCTCTCTCAACTGAGAGAGCTGTGTGCAGATGGGGCAGCACCACAATCTCCAGAATGTCTCTGAAAACTGCCACTCCACAGCCACTGCAATACACCACTCCTAGCATTCTCAACTTCATTTCTCCCTGTGTTACCTGGAAATACATTTGTACCCTTACCCTGATAGGGTGTTTCTAGTTTTCCCCTTTTTTCATTTCTATTTATGTTCCCCTTGGCCTTGTTTAAATCTCTTTATACTCCTACCATAGATAGGATGTTGCACCTATACCCAGTTTTGGCCTACCTCCTGCCCTTCCCAGAAGTGACTGTTACACAGTAAGTGAGCAAGTGCCTTATCTTGCTCAACCAGCAGAGTCCCCTGCTTCGCTTCACCAGTTACCTGTTCCAACCCCCCCTCCCCCAAATTACGCACCTGATTCACAGGGCTACGTGAGTCTACTCAGCCCCAAGATTAATCTCCTGAGCCAATTTCCCCAACACCATCTGTTAGTTTTTTTAAAACTTTTTTTTTTTTTAGTAATATTTAATAAACAGATGAGAACATCACAGGGGTCACATAGGTGAAACATACATATAGAAGCAATTTTAACAGCACAAGTACATGAGGTAGTATCCTCTAAAATCCATTAAATACTGGCAGATTTCCTCCATATCTCAGCAGTCACTCAATAGTGTGTATGACGTTAACCTGTTACAT
Source organism: Neoceratodus forsteri (assembly GCA_016271365.2). Classification (NCBI taxonomy): domain Eukaryota; kingdom Metazoa; phylum Chordata; order Ceratodontiformes; family Ceratodontidae; genus Neoceratodus; species Neoceratodus forsteri. The sequence goes on from CM057450.1 coordinate 988,481,351, forward strand.
TTTTAAAGACAAGTTTCAAAGTGCCGAAACACTGCGTAGAAATCTCTTTTCTGTCCCCACTTACCTTGCTGCTTTCAGTATAAGTAGAAATACAAATAAATAGAAATATACTTTTAAGGTAAAGCTAGGTGCTTTTACTCTGCTCTGTCAGCAGAATCTGCACAAGACAGTCAAATACCTGTTTTCAGGCACGACCTGGGAGGTTACAAACAAATGACAATAAATGTATTGCAATATACAGGGACTACAGAGAGATGAGTACAGTCACTACATGGCAGGTAACAGTCACAAATCACTTCAGGAATGATATGACGCATAATACTGTATATACATTTCACATGAGTCACATAAATACATTGATAAAGCGGTATTTATGACACATCAGTTATCTACAAGACGGTGCCAACAAACCTTGAGGGCAAGAGCATTTAACTGTGTTAAGCAGATATTCACGATACCTGCTGTGGAACAAGGCAACAGAGGGGTATTGACGAAGTTCAGAAGGGATTGAGTTTCATAACCTTGGAGCAGCATTAGCAAATGAAGTTTCAGCTATCTTCGTGCAAGGTTTCGAGGCAGACAAGATGGCATGCTCACCAGTCCTCGGGCGTATATACTACAAGCAGGCATAAGGAGAGAAGCCATGAATGAAGAAAGAGGAGTGTGCAAAGTACTGTAGATTACGCCACCAAGTGTGTAGTCACGTAAAGATGAAGGGGGTAGTCAACCAAGCTTGGCATGCAGGGAACAATGATAGGTAAGTCGGTGGGTTGCCAGTGCAAATTGGCAGATATTATTATATGTGACATCCCACCTATGAAGGATAGATTTGGAAGCAGCCGAGAATACAGGGGTCCGATAGAGGAGTTTGGGGAATAGCATCCCATGAACAATGGCCAGTTGAGCTTTGAATAAGGTTTTGACTGACTTTAAATGAGACACCCAGCAAAGAATTAACAGCTTTACAGACACCCGTCACCTGAGGTGAGTAAGTGAGGGGTCAGTGGTGACACTAAGGCAGGTGAAAGAGGTGTTGGTGAGGACCAGAGCTCCATCCTGATGAGCAGTATATAGGAGGACAGGGAAATCTTTAGTGGATGTGCCAAAAAGCATGGATTGTGTTCTAGCAGTGTTCAAAAGCAATTTATTTACAATCAACCAGTTATGTCAGACTGTAGGCACTTGTACAGATGCTGATTGATATTTTCAGTATCGTTGGAACTAGTGAAGAGGACCAGGTCCCTCTTCTCCCTCCCATCTTGGTAAGGTAAGCAGGATGCTGGGATGCATTGGGAGAGGAATAACAAGTAGAAAGAGGGAAGTAATTTTGCCCCTATATAGGTCACTGGTGAGGCCACACTTCAAATACTGTGTCCAGTTCTGGAGGCCCCATCTCAGAAAAGATATCAACCAGGTGGAGGCAGTGCAGAGAAGAGCTACCAAAATGGTCCAGGGCATGCATCAAAAAAATTATGAGAAAAGGCTCAGGGAATTAGATATGTACTCACTGGAGGTAAGAAGGGACGGGAGGACATGACAGAAACATTCTAGTGTGCCAGTGGAATAAATAAGGTAGGAGAGACCAGCTATCTACAGAAAAGAATGAGCACAAGGACTAGGGATCACGATATGCGGCAAGATGGGGAGACTCGGAGGCAGTGTGAGGAAGTACTTCTTCACGGGGAGGGCAACTGAACCCTGGAACAGGGCCAGATGAAGTGGTGGGGCCAAAAACCGTGTGGGCATTCAAGCATGCATGGAATAGATACATGGGACTAGTGAGACTAGGACAGAGGGGAAGAATGGAAACGGGTTCAGCAGGATCTGATGGAAGTAAGTAAGACTTTTCTTAAAGCTAAACCAGGGCAGACTGGATGGACTTGGAGGTCTGTTTCTACGGACAACTACTATGTAACTATATCTTGTATTGAATACATAATGAGAGTTTCCAATCTCTCATCATAAGACCTTCCCTGCTGCCTGACTCCCGGATCGTCTGTTGCCTTTTACTATATAGTTTCCAACCTACCTCTGTTCTTCCTCAGATGAGGGCTTCAGAACTGTACATAGTCTACCAGGTGAGGTCTAACCAGTGACCTGTAGAGTGTCAGTATAGCCTTCCTACAACTGGTGACCCTTTGCCTGATGCATCCCAACGTCCTATTAGCCATCCTGTACGCTTTACCGCATTGGGAAGAGGTTTTTAGACTATAGTTAATTATCGCTCCAAGGTCCCTTTCCTCCTTTGAGTGCTCCACTTTTAACCCATTGATGCAATATTCCATTTGTGGATTTATGCAGCCAGTGTGCATTACTTTACATTTTGGGGGCATTGAATTTCAGTTGCCAAATACTGGAGCACTTTTACTAGTCCATCTCTGCATCCTTTCTCTCTCCTCCTTTTTCGTGCTGCCAGTTCTCTCCTCACTGTCAAATTTCCCACAGAGCTTTATGTCGCATGCAAACAGACTGTCTTCCTCCTTATATCCCTCACCACTGTGTCACTTATATACTGTACATGTTAAAATAGTAGTGGCACCAGGACAGACCCCTGCGGCATCCCACTAGTCACTTCTCTGACTTCAGGAAACTTTCTGTTCAGTACTAGGGAACTTTCTGTTCATTACTACTCTGTTTGAGTTCTACGTGTCATCCAGTTCCCAATCAGACTTGATAAACTCATCCTCAAATCCTAGGTCCCCTAATGTCTTCACTAGCATCCTATGGGGCACTGAATTAAAACTTTGCCTTCTGTGGATGTTAGGATTTCTGGCCTATAACTATCTGGACTCTCTCTGTCCTCACTTTTTGTAGGGGGACTACATCTGCCATCTCCATTCTATTTGTACAACACCTGTTGCTAGTGATTCATTAAATAGGTCTGCCATGGGTGCCGCCAAAGATTTCTCTGACCCTCAACTCTCATTTCTTCCCAGATCTCCTGTGTTTGCGAATCTGTGTACTACTACTTCTGTGACATCTCCTGCGTCTGCCACTGTCTAGATTTCTCCTCTGCTGAGAGCCTCAGCCATGGTTTGGGGTCTCTTTTTGATTACTGGATCACTCTTCTTTTTGGTTTACCTAAATCTGAACTATCGAGACTTAAGTATGTCTAGAACATTGTTGCCTGCCTCTTCATGTGCACCAAGAAGTGTGATCCCATCACTCTTGTTCTCCATAGCCACCACTGCCTCTATATTACTTTCAGGATCCAGTTCTAAATTGCCCTTCTTGTCTTTAAAATCCTCCATAGTTCCCACTGGCCCATCAGCGCAGTGGTTGGATTACCGCTTGCGACGCCGGCAAACCGGGTTCGGGAACAGACCCAGGGCGTCAGAGGGCCAGCTGGGGGGAGAAGAATGGAGCATCCCGTGGACTGCTCTCCTTCTCCGGGGGGAGGAGTGTGTTCAGCGCATGACTGACCCCTGGCGGAGGCCTGGGGTACCACAAGCGACTGGGCCCAGTACATTCAGGGTGTGGAATGGACGCAGGTCATCATTGTACGTTCCCGCCCCCCCCTCCTTACAGTGAGAAAAAAACACAGCCGCCCGTCGCCTTGATGATGTCCGCCTCGCCGCCTTCATTGCCCCCAGGCTGACTCCTGACCTATCCCGTCGTCCGCGGCACTATGGGCTAGGTGCCACATCCCCACCCTGGGGGGAAAGCCAGGGGGTATTGGAAGTACGGCTCATGTGGGGGTGAGGCGGTAGGGGTCCATGACCAGACCAAGGGTTCCGTTGTGGGCGGCGGCCAAAAAGATGAAAATAAAAAAATAAATAAAATCCTCCATAGTTCCACTCTGCCTATCACCACTTACCCAGGATGACAATGTGGTAGGTAACCAACCATGTTAGTTGTGCCAGAGCCTGTGGGGAGTGCCAGCATAAAGAAATGTATCCATTTTCCTCTGTTTCTTCCCAAGTGTGCTGCATAGGATGGCATAGGTGTGCTGTGGCATGCATACATGCCAGAACATGACCCAACAGCCCTTCCCCTTGCATATGCCCCTGGCTGTGCTGTCACCTGGTCTCTACTAGGCAGCAGTCCCGCAACAAGAGTCTCATCTCTCTCTCCCCGAGGAAGGAGAGCAGTCGGTGAGATGCACAATCCTTCCTCCCCAGGCTGTACCCCGACAATCTGCGCTTGTTCTGAATGTGGGTTACTGTCACCACAAGTGATGAGAATACTGCTGTGCCAACGGGCTGGTTCACCTCTCTCTAGTTTTTATTCAAAACTTAATGATTTTGCTCAGTGATCAGTTTGATTACCAACTAATGTCAACATATTTGGGGAAACTCTGATGTGACTTTTGTAAGTACTGTTTATCTATTAGATTACAGTAGTCTGCTTTATATTAGAAGAGGATTTCCAAGGCGTACCATTTTCACAGAAACATAGTCTGCTACAGTAGGAAAAGGCCTGAGTTTCATCCAGCCTGTCCTGTAACCCTGACCACGAGCAGTTGCACCAGTGGTTGCACCATGATTGGCCCCTTTAGGAGCAATCTTTCTTAACAGTATTTGTTTTCAGTAATCTGGAGCGTAAATGCATTAAATGGGACTGGATTGAGTCCTGTTGAGATCACTCTGCAGTCCAACTCCACTTCTTGATGACTAGTGAAACATGGTATTTTTTTAGAAGATGTACTTCTAAGGAAAAAAGTTAAATTGAACTTTTGATTTACCTTCCTTCACACATGATAAAAATCATGCCAGCTTTTTTATTTTATTTGTTTCATAAGAAAACAGTAGCATACATCATAATTCATATAAGACATTAGGAGTTACAGAAAAGGGATCCATCCACTAGAGACAGTACTAGTATTATGTAGACAATCTGACTTGCGGATTAAGGATTAAGTTATATTTATTATAATGTTCATAACATTGTTGGTTTTATTTTTGTAATTGATTTGATTGTGTTCCGTGCCCAGAGCCTCCCGGATGGGGCGTCTTTTTAAATAAAATTTGCCTTGCCTTTCCTTTGTCTTAAGGGGAATTTCCAAAACTATATCTGGTTCAATACTAATTGCCTGACCCTGAATCAATCTAAAACTGTATCCATGCTCTTTGGCACCAAAAAATCTCTAGCTACTGCTCCTGATCTAACTGATCGTACCTCCCTAACCTGCATATCTCAGTACAAATACTTCGGGGACATTCTGGACAAAACTCTTGACTTTTCCTTGCATGTCCAAGCACTGGTCTCAAAATCACACAGAAAGCCCCTCAACAGAGTTGGAGATTGCCTGTCTTTGGGATTAAGCAAATGCTTGGTTAAAAGGCTAATCCCATCAGTTATTGACTGACTTCGCTAGTCAGTAACTTCGGTGATGTATTCCATGACGCTGCCCCAAAATGCCGCTTATCAGAACTTGATACCCTGTACAACACCCTCTGCTGATTTATCTTACGAGCCTCTGCTTGCACCCATAATTGAACACTGTACGACCGATTGGGTTGGCTCGCACTGCAAGATAAATGTGTGCAGTACTTGGCTCTGTTTGGATTCAGGTATTTACTTAACAAGCTCCCAAACTATTTGTGCTCCCTCCTTCCCTCTCCTCCCCCTCCTGGCCGCCATCTTCACTCCTGTGCTGGCAGTAGGTTTATCCTTCCCACATAGGAAACTGACCACTGGACAACTTGCTTTCAATTTCTGTCTTCCTCAAATGTGGAACAACCTTAACTTAGGCAATAGTTTTCTGTCTAGTGTTTCTGCTGCTAAACAGCTACTCAAAAATTGACCATGTCCTACTGTGATTGTACCTGGTCTCTGAAGTGGGGATGCTCTGTGTATGTCAGATGTTTCTTCATGCTGTTATATCTAATCAGATAGTGTGTAATTGTTGATTTTATTATACTTCGATATATTATATATTATATTAGGTATTTTGATTTGCTGTGTATGGTGTCTGTTCCCCTTGCCTTCCCCACAGGTCTCATCTATAAATGAATTGTTTTTGTACATCTGTATGTTTACCTGGTGAAACATTTTAAATATATATATATATATATATCATTGTCCATACATGTCTCAGAATTGCTGTACCCTGCAAGAATGAGTCAGTCAGTGCAAAATATTGTAGTCCAAACATTAGGTGAATTCAACAAACTAGTATTAATTTGACACCTTACCAAACATAATAAAATTCCAAGAATGGTTAGCTCCTCAGTACCACATCATACAGAATGGAGAACAGGGTTAGATATAAGTAATAATTAAAATGTACATTACCTTGCTGGTTCAGTCACAGCACTACTGCTTGCGATGCTGATGACATGGATTTGGAAGCGAGCCCCAGTTGTTCAGAGGGACAACTGGTGGGAGGATGGCTAAGTGTCCAAAGGACTGTTCTCCTCTGGGGGGTTAGAGCCCTGCACACAACTAGCTCCCTAGCGAAGTCAGGCTGGGGGGGAGGCCACAGCCCAAGTTCAGAAGGCTAGGAGAGGCATGGCACACAGCATGTGCACCTTGACGACAGCGTAAGCCACATCTTCCAGGGACAAAAAAACAGGAGTTCAATACCAGACCGCTGCAGTATGCCGCCCACTGTGGACCACAGGTCCTGCATCATTCAACCCATGGCACTCCTCAGAAACCGAGTGAAAGTCTGCCGGGGGTTGCGCCCCCTCCATCCCAAAAGGCCCCACCCTGGAGGGCCAAGCCATGGAGGAACACTGGGAAGAGTAAGTCCTCGAGGACAGATGATGGGCTGGATGCATGATAGGGCAGATGGGGGCGGTTCAGGGGTAGACAAAAAAAAAAAAAAAAATACAAATCTTATGTTATTTGCAAACGCGAACCCATAATAGTGTGCTGCCTTATTTAACTATCAGTAAATAAAACATCAAGTTACAGGCAAATATTATAAACGACCCGCTGCCAAATAAAGAGGATAAAAAGGATTGTTACATTGAGCTGAATCCGATCTTTAAGCCCTTACCGCAGCTCACTTGGCAATGCAAGGAGCCCCATTATGTCCAGTCTAGCATAATATTGTTCAGCAGCACAATTACTACCATATATAGTCCACCATGAGGATATATTGTAGTCCAGCATTACAGTCTGTGATGCAGCCTGGGGGAGACACGACGTAAGTGGAGGACTAAGGACCCTGATGTAAGGTGTTCCAGAATACTGAATGTAAGGGACATGACAGGCAACTATGCTAGTTAACACTACCAGAGAAGCCGTAAAACTGAAAAATACCATGTGACAAAAGCCAAAATAGCGTTTTTATTTTTTTAGAAGAATTGTTTTTTTTTTTTGCCCACCCCAATTCTTGTTTTAATTTAAAGGGACACTTTCCACTTTTCGGTCCTTCTCCTAAATGCACTGTAGCATGTGTGGAGTTTTCCTTGGTAAGCAGCAGAATGCCATCATGCTACAGGGTTACTGTAAGAATTCATTTTTTCTGTTCTTCAGTTAAAAAATAAAAACTTGAGCAGACTACCTTGAAGTCGAAAGCTAGCTGGATGCCCCGCGACGCCCCTGTGTAGTGCTATGGTGCATCAGTAGTAAACTCATTCATAGTGAATTGGAAATTTTTAGGGTGCATGTGAGATGAATACTGTGCTCATTAGCACTTTTCTGCTGATTTTCATGAAGTGGGTTTTCTTTGAACCGAGCACTCTAGCCCATTTTGTTTTATATGCTGAATATTGAAACCGTGACTATAAGCATGCAGATTCTAATGTGCATGTCTAAAGTCACAGTTTCAGTATACATGTTAAAAAGAAATAAAAAAATCAGGTTACAGCCCTTGTTTCCAGAAAAGACCCACTTTACTAAAATCAGCAGAAAATGTACGGTTAGGCACAGTATTTATCTCACATCCCTCAAAAAATGTCAGACTTGCTCATGAATGAGTTTACCTGCAGCTTGGCATGCCGTCACACTCAGGGACATGCAGGAGCATTGGACAGCAGACTTCGAGATGATCCACTCAAGTTTTTATTCCTTAACCAGAAAACCTGAATTCTTACTGTGATCCTGTAGCATGATGGCATTCTGTTACTTACTAATGCCGTCTGCACACATGCTACAGTGTATTGAGGACAAGTACTGAAAGTAGATAGTGTCCCTTTAAAGAGGAGTGAGTGGGTTTGTTTATGCCACATCATCACTGCTGCTGTAGTTCAGCGTAGCACAGCATGTGCAACTACCTCGTAGAACTGCCATGTAGGTTGCGTAGCATCACGCTTTATAACTAAGGGTGTCCTTAGTCCTCCACTTACATTGGTGAAAATATATATACCATCCTTTACACTCTCCCAATAGTACTGAAAGCAGCAGTTTTAAGTGGTACTTATGGAAAATTAAAATCATCCCAGCAAAAAACATAGAACACCTGAAAACGTACGGTGTGATAAAGTATCTGTTGTACCCTTGGCCAATACTTGCCTCATGACTGTAGTTCGGGTTTTGTCATCCGGCTCCACTTTTTCCTACCCCATGCTGTCTAGAATTCCCATGCAGTAGCCTCTTCCCATTTTCCAGCATTGATGGCATCTGTGAACTGATATGTATGCCCTCTGTAAGCCCCCATCCCATTTCTAGGGGTACCTGATGTTAAAATTGGAGGCGGTGGTAACAACAGCAGCAACATGACCAGTCCCACAAGTAAACAGTTTAGTCCTTACTGACAGCTGGCTACGTTGACATCAGGCCTTCTTGCAGACAAACTCCAGGTCCAGAGGTGCTAGGCTGGGGCAGAAAGGGTGGTTAGTAGCACATCATCCAGTTACCGTTAAATAAATAAAGTGCAGGGCCCAGACCCACAGAGGCTCCACCCATGGGCAGAGGCATGACCAAAACGAACAGAATGACACACACACCACCCTGAGAGGGGAGGAAGACCTGAGTAACCCAGCCATAGGTGGGCTATAGTAACCTCCACAGTGGATTCTTAGGCAGCTGATATTAACAGGAAGTAGACAACTCCGAAGCTGCTCAGTTTGGCCCTCACCACATCGAATTTTTAACGACAGGCCTGAGTGGCATAAGAGCGATCTGGGAAGACATGTAGTATGGATCACTGATGGCCTGTGTTGTCTTTGATTTGATCCCTCATCACCACTCCTGCCATCACCAGCAAGACTGTTCTCGGCAAATCTGTCTCGACCTCTGTAATGATTGAAGAGATTCTGTGGGCCCTACAGAATGACTATGCTGAATTCTCCTGCTCCAAGTGTAGGGCCCCCCAGGAGCCAGTCCTTGAGAAACTGAAGGAGATTGTCCCCTTCACTGCCCTGTGGCAGACCCACCTGCCAGACACTGGAGGCCTGATTTGTGATTTCTAGGTCCTGCAGCTGATAATGCAACTGTGTATTCTCTTGTGTGAGCTTACTTGAAGCGGCAGGGTGTTGGGTTGCTTTATCTTCAGCAGAGGTTGCCGTGTTTGTGGCGACCTCAATTTTTAAGTCTTGCTGTCCCATTCATTGCAGGATAGTTTTAATTTTAGTATCAATCACTTGCATTGACAGTTGTGGCGATCACCATGTTGTATCTGTCCCAGGTGCTGAATCCTTGGTCGATGCTGCCAGACTCTGGTTGCGGCAGAGGTTTGGAGCTGCTCACTTTTCATTCATTTTGCCAGTCCACGAGGCTAATTTCATACTTTGCTTTGCAGCTTGTTGAGATGTACTCGATGCTGTCAAGTAAAAGTCGATTTGCCAGTAAAATAAACCAGTTTTTATGATTTTAATGCTCCTGATCTGCAGAGTGGTAAGGCAATGCATCTGATTAGTATCGTACTTCATAGTGCCCCCATGCCAACATTTAACCTTTTAACATCTGCCCGCTTCTTATGTTGTGACAAAACAAGCTGTGCAACAAAGGCAGTATACAGACAGCCCGGTGCTTTGACCACCTGCGTGGTGGTCTTCATACATAAAGGCAGATATGTTAAAAGTTAAATTTAACTTTTTCCTTCAGAGTATGGCTACTAAGTGTAGCATGTTTCAGCAGTTGGCAGTGATTGGGGCTGAATTGTTACATGATCCCAGTAGGTCCTTATCTGGTCCCATTCAGTACCACGCTGTTTTTATGTTTGTCAGGTTCACACCCACTGAAATGACTATATGCAGAGCATTTCTTATCCAAGTAGGCAGTTTGTAGGAGAAACTAGAGCAGTTACCACCTGTCACTTGTAGCTTTATTGGTATCCCACAACCTCATGTTTCCATAGCTTCTTTCATAATGGAGATTGCATAGTTGAACCCTAATGGAAAGAGCTCCTGCACTGTAGCAGAGTAGTAGAAACATGTAAGCAAAAAAAAAAAAAGGTTAACTAAAGCACCACATCCCAGTGATTTTTCCAAAGAAAAATAAGTCTAAGAATGAGAAAGGGTTCATTTTCTTTCGCTACAGCTAAGAAAGTCTGCCTTGCAAATGTCTTCAAGAAGAGAGTAAAAAGATACAGAGACTGAAAAGCTGTCTTCCCCAAAGGTACATTATCAGACAGTAAGGGAGAACCAACACGTTGAGTTATAAAGGACACATTGTAATGAGAAAGAAATACTGTGAACTGAAATAGGCCCCGGAGTATCATTCAGGTGCTGTGTTAGCTGAGCTGTCAGACCACTGATTGTGACCTTTTACCTTTCTTTGTCAATTTTGTGTCAAAGTTGGTGCCTACACATGTTGTGTGAAAAAGATCTGACACCTCCTAAAACAAATCACTTCCCCTCACAGACATGCCAGGCATTAAAACACACTCGAGATGGGGACATGCAGAATTTCTAGAGCAGTTTATGTAATTTTTCTCACTAATGTTCTTTATTGGCATGTCTCATCCGCTTTAGTATGTATGTGCACTTTACGTAATATTTAATTCATTTTAAACGCTGCTTTGTTGATATGCTCTAAAAAATAATAAAAAGCTAGTTCCTAAGGCTTGAGATCTGTATTTTTACATATGCTAAGACACTAACTAGGTCCTGGGTGTTTTCTTGTCTTGTGGCATAACTCACATTTTGGAATATAGTATAAAAACTTTAGATTTTGAGATGCTCCATTTACTTTGAAATGTTTGATAAACAAAAAGCATCTGTAACCCTAATACCTTTACGCTTTAGTCAGTGAAGGCCCAGATTTTTTTTGGGGGGAGAAATGGTGGATGTTTATAGTTAACCCAAAGTAAAAAAGGCGGGTTTCAGGAAATATAAGGAGACCCAAGGGAGGAGGGCAGGGAGGTGTACCTAGAGTGTCTAAGGGAAGCAGGGAAGGCTGTTAGGAGAGCAAAGGCGCAAACTGAGGAAGGATTAGCACAGTCTATGAAAAAAGGGGACAAGACATTCTATAGGTACATCAGCAAAGAAGAAACACAAGTGGGGATTCTGAGGCTCAAGGGATGAAGGGAGTATAAGCAGGGAGACCTGGAAAAGGCGGAAATACTAAACAAATACTTCTGTTCAGTATTCATTGAAGGGGAGGGTCAGGGACCACAGCTGAGCAACAGATGCAAAGGGGGAGGGAGGTGGACACCAGTCCATTCACCGTGGAGAGAGTCCTGGAGGAGCTCACAAAACTGAAGGTGTACAAAGCAGTGGGGCCAGATGGTATGCACCCAGGGATATTAAGGGAGTTGTGAAGAGAGCTAGCAGTGCCTCTGGCAGCCTTGTTCACCGAGTCACTCAATACGGGAGTGGTTCCAGAAGACTGGAAGAGGGCATATGTGGTCCCTCTACACAAATCTGGTAGAAGGGAGGAGGCAGGGAACTATAGGCCAGTCAGCATCACCTTGGTAGTGGGGAAGATGATGGAGGTACTGCTCAAAGAAAGAATAGTGGTACACCTGGAATCCAGTGGTACCCAGGATCCAACGCAACATAGATTCACAGCAGGTAGATCGTGTCAGTCAGATCTTTGACTGGGTGATGAAGGAAGTAAATGGTGGTGGGGGGGGGAGCTGTGGACGTCGCCTACTTTGATTTAAGCAAGGCCTTCGACACCATGCCACATAAGCAGCTGGTTAATAGGATGGGTAGTCTGGGCATGGGGCACAAGGTGGTAAACTGGATTAGGAACTGGCTAACGGACAGGAAGCAGAAGGTGGTGGTAAATGGGATTCAATCCAGAGAGAGGGGAGTGACAAGCGGGGTACCTCAGGGATCAGTCCTTGGGCCAGTCCTGTTTCAGTGTTTTCATTAGTGACATTGCGAAAGGGCTGGAGGGAAAGGTCTACCTGTTTGCAGATGACACCAAGAGCTGCAACAGGGTAGATACTGCAAAGGGGGTGGATAAAATGAGGAGGGACCTGGGGAAGCGTGAAAAATGGTCTGAGGCGTGGCAACTGATGTTTAATTCAAAAAGTGCAAAATTATGCACCTGGGACAAAGGAACCCTAGGAGAGCTACAGGATTGGGGGGGTGGGGGGTTGCTGACAATCACCAAGGAAGAAAGAGACCTGGGGGTTATTATTTCAGATGACCTGAAGATGTCTAAGCAGAGTACAAAGACCGCAGGGATGGCCAGTAGCATGTTGGGGTGAATAGACAGAGGTATCACTAATGGAAGGAGGGAGGCGGTGATGCCATTGTATAAAACAGTGGTCAGGCCTCACCTAGAGTACTGTGTGCAGTTCTGAAGGACGCATCTTCGTAAGGACATTGACAGGATGGAGGCAGCTAGAAGAGGGCAACTAAGATGGTACAGAGCTTCACCATAAAACTTATGAGGAGAGATTAAAGGACCTCAATATGCTCTCGCTGAAGGAGAGGAGCGAGTGGTGGGACATAATAGAAACATTCAAGTACCATAAGAGCATTAACAAGATGCAGTGGGAGACATCTTCCAATACAGGAGGAGTACAAGAACGAGGGGGAATGATATGAAATTTTAAGGTGGCAGGCTAAGTGGGAATGTGAAAAGTTTTTCTTCACAGAGAGAGTGGTGGACACATGGAATAGTCTGCCACAGGAAGTGGTGGCAATGAGCACTGTGGAGGGAGTTAATCATGCCTAGGACAGTCATAAGGGAATCTTACTGGTGGGGGGGGACACTGGCCAGATAGGGTCAGAGGTCATAAACAAGTATAGGGCTTATGGGCAGACTGGATGGGCCTAGCGGTCCTTATCTGCTGACAATTTCTATGTTTCTATAACCCAGCAAGAGAGAGTCATGTCTTATTTTTTTCCTTTAAGGTGAGTGATTTTACTTGGAGCCATGATGGGACACAAGCACTCATCTCATACCGGGATGGCTTTGTTTTGGTTGGCTCAGTTAGTGGACAGAGACACTGGTCCTCGGAAATTAACCTCGAGAGTCAGATCACCTGTGGAATATGGACACCTGATGACCAGCAGGTACTGTGTTTTCTGATTAACTCTGAATGATATTCATGTACTTTCTTTAAATGGAGGCCTTCAAGTGGGACTGACATGTTATAGATTGATTTTCCCATAACTGTGTTTTTAAAAAAAATCATCCAGAATTGTCTTTAACCCTCAGCCTTATTACACCACTGCCTATGTTTCGACAGTAGTGCTTTATACAGTGCCTTACTTAAACCCCCCTTAGGTACATACACAGTGCATATGCCCCATTTCCCTCCTTCCCTCCTCCCCTCCCTTGCCAAGCTTCAGGAGTCCCTAGTCCTTACTAGACTTTACAAACTTCCTATCCTCCATGAACTTCCACTCTCCCTATCAGTCGGGTTTCCGTAAAGACCTCTCTATAGTGTCTTCCTTTCTTTGAGTCACTGATGCTATCCTTACAGATATGGACTCAGGTCACCTCACCGCTGCCATTTATATCGACCTCGCTAAGACCTTCGACTTTGTCTTCCATCCCCTCCTACTCTGTAAACATAGCTCTGTCAGCCTTTCTTCCCCTGCAGTTAACTGGCTCGGGTCCTACCTCTCTGGACCCACCGAGCAAGTCCTTGCCGGGCATGTCCCCTCCAATCAGAGGCAACATTTCTCAGGGCTGTATCTTAAACTATCCTCTTCTCCATCTTTCTAAATTACCTCCCTTCTGTCTGTACCTACTCCCAGATTCACCTCTGTGCAGATGACACTATCCTTCATGCCTCCGGTCCATACACCTCCGTAGTCGAGGCTCAGTTACAGTGACTTCATGCAGGTTTTACAGTGGCTCCAAGACAGCCAACTCGAGGTTAATTTAAAAAAAAAAAAAAACACTATCAATGACTTTCGGCACTTCTCAAAAGCTCGCCAATCTTTCTCCTCTCCCCTGGATAGCGCCTATCTTGAGTCTCTCATTGCCTAGAAGTACCTGGGCATATGGCTTGACAGCTGCCTCCACTTCTCTACCCAATAGATCACATCTCTGTTCCAAACTTCACCCTAAGCTAGGGATTATGTTCAGAAACAAGGATGCCCTCTTCCTTCCCATCCACCGTGAACTGGTCACTAAAATGATCCTCCCCATCTTCGACTACGCTAATGTCGTTTAGGGGTCCGCCCCTCCATTCCCCTCTTTAGGTTGGGCTCTCTTTTCAACGCCTTTTGCTACTTTGCAACCAAAGCTCCCTTATGCACCCATCATTGCACCCTACACTCCTCCTTCCCTCCCTCTCTCTTTCTTCCCTCTCCCTTCACTGCCAACTCCATGCCACCACTTTCATTTCTAAATATTGGTTTGGGACTCTTACCCCCTACCTCTCCTCTCCCCCCGCTTCCCCTTCCTCCTACTAACTTCACTCCAGCGACGCTCGCACCTTCACTCTTCTCCATCCTCACTCCAGCTCAGGGCTGGCTGCTTTCTCTTACTGCCTCCCCAACATTTGGAACTCTCTTCCCAGCCCCCTCTGCCTATCTCCCTCACTACTCACCCTAAAGCATGCCCTCTCCCTACCTCTTGCACTGCCTCACCCTCTCCCTGAACCTCTCCTCCTCTTGCACAATCCCTTCCCCGACCATCCCCCTCCCTCGCATGTTAAAAGCACATCTATAGCTCTCCTCCTCTCCTCTGAAAAGCACACCCATAGCTCATTCTCCTGTCACCACCCCCCCTTTTTTTTTCCATATGCTTCTACTCCAGGTGTAATATTTTATTTTATTTTCTACTTTGACTTGTTCTTCCTGTCCCTTGTTAGACCATTTTTGTACACTACTATGACTACTTTGCAAGGCTTTATGTCTATATGTAATCTTAAATTTGTCATCTTCTCCACCTACATGATGTACCTTCTTGTTATTTGAAAACTTGTCATCGTTATTCTTTTGCTATGTTTATAATTTTACCAACAAGTTGTACCTTTCTCTAGGTTGCACCTGGAAATGAGCCTTGGCTCAGTATGCCTTTCCCGGTTATCAAATTTTAAATAAAAAATAAACATAAAATATACTTTAGGAATTGCAAGGAATGATGCACCCTCAGTCCTAATCGCCACCATAGTATTTTATTTCCAGGCAACAGGGACTGTGTTCAAGTTATCATAATTAATTTGTACATGAATTAAAACCTCTGACTGACTTTTGTGTCATGCACATGGGTGTCACATTTACATGTTTAGCTGTATCCTGAAAACCACATGATGGACTGCTCCCAATGGTAAAGACATTTATGCCACAATATTCAAAAGTTATCGCTGCGCTGGCGCTAACTCAGGTTTGCGTCGGAGCTCTGAGTGGGGCCATATTCAGAGGCCCAGAGCTCTCCCCAAACCTGGCAGTGTCAGTGGGTTCCCCTCATGCATACAGCACAGCTGCATTTTCAAAGATTTGCAGTGGTGGTAAATAGTCCCTCAAGTGACTCTGTGTACTGCAGTCGAAAACCACTTCTAACCCAAGTGCCCTGAAGTCAGTGTAGCTGTGCTGCAGCTACTTTCCTGTGCTGTAATGTCCCTCCAATTGCAAAGTATTCTGTACATTAACAGCCCTGGTGGTCCAGTGGTTCCTCCCCACAATCCCGCGTTATGTTTTTAGTGATATTCCTGGTGTCCAGTGGTACCCCCCACTCCATGATCGACCAGTAAAGCATATGTCAGCATATCCTGGTGGTCTAGTGGTACCTCCGACCATACCTATACAGCCCAGGACCCCTGCCCCACACCCACCACTTACCCAGAGTGCCACCTGTAAAAGCAGTGGCTGGCACAGCCAACCTCTCATTTCCTGAGCCGTCTGCCATCTGAGGAGGTGAGAGACGCCACTTTCACAGGTGGCAGTCTGGGTGATGGGGGTGCTGGGCAGAGGTCATAGGTGGATGGGGGTGTGGGATTTGGTCAGGGGGGGGGTTACCACTAGTCCACCAGAATATGTTGACATATGCTTTACTGGATGGGGAGGTGGGGGAACCACTGGACGCCAGGGTTGTTCTTTCATAGGCCAGGGGTGCTAACAGGCTGCTGCATCCCATGCAAATAAGCCAATAATGGGCATGCAGCTTGCCCTTTAGCACCGTGCATGCCCAGTGGACTCATGTGCATGCTGAGGCTGAATATGGCCCACAGTGAACTGGGCACAATTCTGTTTTGGGCAGTGCTACCCCCTCTGGGCCTTATGCAGCCCTGGTCCATGCAGGGGCAGTGCAGATTCACTTAGCACTGCGCTGAGATAGACCGATATTTAGTTGGATAGCACCCTCCATCGGCAAGAACTAGTTGTCTAAATATTGTAGGAGCCTGTAAGCACAGGGGCAAGCACAACACAAATGGCTGCGCTGTGCTTGCTGCATTTTTTTAAATATCGGAGCCGTAGTGTCATGAGTTCAGTGTGATACTGGAATGTAAGCCATTGTGACCTGATTATGCACATGTTCTACCTTCTAATTGGCTTTTTTGACACATTTTTGACTATATCACACTTATATTTTGCATATATTGTAGATTGAGTACCACTTACCCTATTGTCAACAACTTGGTATAGCCATTCAGCAATGAGAGCCCTTCGAGATATCATATTGTCCACCATGTTAATTTAATTATGCATGAGCTTTGGCTTGTGGTTGGGAGCCATATTTTGGGCTCTAGCTTTAGAACCACCTATCATTTGTCATGAAACTTATTGTAGACCTTCTGTATTATAAGCTTAGTGATTCACAGCATTAGCCATGTTGATCTCTTGTAAATGGTTGTTACATGTTTGACTATACTTTGAGAAGCAATTATCCAGTTGACAACAAACCTGTTATAAACAATTAGCACATTAGCACTACATGTTCTTGAGGGTTTCAGAATATTAGCAGTGATTACCTAATTATGTTTGAGCTCTGACTCGAGATCAGACATTGTGTTTTTCCTCTACATTTTAAGAACCACATGTCGGATTGACACCAACCTTAGTAACATAGAAACACAGACTTTGATGGCAGATAAGGACCGCTTGGCCCACCTAGTCTGCCCATTTCCCTACCTAATGGATAAGCTGCAGATCCTAGTGAACCAACAGCCTACTTCTGACTACCCCCTTACTAGAATAGTATAGGGGCTTTCACAGGCATACCACTGCTTTGCTGGAAGTGACTGGCCATGCTCACTGGTTGGTTAAAAAAAAAAAAACTGCAAGAAGCAGCATGACACCAGTTTGGTGGGTTTTTGCCAACTAGTTTTACGTTGCAGCACATCAGCTTTAAAGCCCCTGTAGGAAGAAGGAAAACCGGGGGGTGTTCAGCACAGGGTGGTTGAAGAGGACACATGTAGTCCCGCTACACAAAAGTGGTAGTAGAGAAGAGTCAGGGAATTATAGATCAGTCAGCCTCACCTCCTTAGTAAGGAAGATCATGGAGGCACTGCTTAAAGAAAGAATAGTGGCACTCTTGGAATCCATCAGTGCCCAGGATATGAGACAGCATGAATTCACAGCAGGAAGGTCGCATCAGACAAATCTGATAGATTGGGTGACGAAGGAAGTAAATCAGGGTTGGGGGGCGACAGTGGACGTCGCCTACCTCAGTTTCAGCAAGGCCTTTGACACCGTCCCACATAAAAGGCTGGTAAACCAGATAGGTAGTCTGGGCATGGGACAAAAGGTGGTAAACTGCATCAGAAACTGGCTAACAGATAGTAGGCAGAGCGTGGTGGTAAATGGGATCCAATCCAGGGAGAGGGGGTGACCAGCGGGGTATCTCAGGGATTGGTCCTTTAGCCAGTCTTGTTTAATGTCTTCATTAGTGAAATTGCGGAAGGGCTGGTTAGCCACCTTATGATGTGAACCCAGGGAGAGTGCGGGGATGCACTCCATTATGGTCTGTGAGGGGCAACTTTAACAACATTTTTCTATATTACAGTGATCATTTGGTGATTATTCGATGGGCACCAGGTGACTAACAAGGGCCTTGATAGTCTCCTGGTGTCCTTGATTAATCACCAAATGATCATTGTGATATAGAAAAGTGTTGTTAATATTGTTCCCATAGACCATAATGCGCGCCCCTGCTCTCTCTCCCTGGGTTCAGTCATAACGCAGTTAAGTGCAGGCGGTCTACAGACCAGGAAGTGCAAGTGACCCAGTGGGGGATAGTTTACGATATAGCTCACATCTAAATTAGTGGATATTTTTTGTCATACTCATCAGCAGCATTTCAAAGAGGTAAGGCACTGATATTTGTGGTGCATAGGGCTAGGCTGGTAAGTCTCTTTAAGGGCATAAACAAGGTGCGGGGGGGGGATACATCTTCCAATATAGGAAGAGTACAAGAATGAAGGGGCATGATATGAAATTGGAAGGTGGCAGGTTGAGGGGAAATGTGAGGAAGTTTTTCTTCACGAAGAGGGTGGTGGATGCATGGAATAGCCTGCCACAGGAGGTGGTGGGAGCGAGGATGGTGGAGGGATTTAAACATGCCTGGGGCAGGCAAAAGGAAACCTTAGAGATGAGAAGGAGAGGTGAAAGGCCATTGACCAGGTAGGGTTATAGGCCACATACAAGTTTATTGTTTATTGTATTCTAGGAATTAATACCTTTGAGCCAAGGCTCTTTTACAAAGGTTCCGGGTCAAATTAAGTACAAACAAAAAGGTTACAATGAGTGGCACAATAAAGTACGTTGTGGTAATAAAAAGAAACATAAACAGTCAAGTATCAAAGACATTTGTGCAAGGACAGATAATTACCAAATGAACATTTTTCATCAATAAGAAAACAAATGAGGAGGGGAAAAGATAGGTCAGGGAAGTGTGATAGATAGAGCAGGTGGGAGGAGCAGACCATAGCTAGAGAAAAGGATCCTCTACCAAGCCTTTGTCAAGTAAAATGGGCAGGGTGGAGAAATGAAATAGGTAAGGATTTAATCAAGGCAGTCACAGGAGTTGGAGGTGGCAAGGTGAGAGAATAGGCTAGATTTAAATACACCTAAAGAGGTAGAGGAGGTAGTGTAGGGTTTACGGGCAGACATGATGGGCCTAGTAGTCCTTGTCTGCTGACGATTTCCATGTTTCTATAGACATTCAACATTATAATGAATCTACTTTTTAAAGGACCAACACAGCTACTAATTTTGTTTCATTTAGTATATGTATAAGCCACAAAATGACCAACTTCTTAATAGTTTACCCATTATACTTCCCTGCAGAGGATATGCACAGTGTGCTATTGACTGACTTGTCTGTTTTTTATAATTTTATTTGCTCAGGATTTAATCCGGTGCACCCCCCCACCACCACCAAATTGGCAATCCTCTCAAATGCATTTTCTTATTCACTTTTTCTTTTGCCTTTAAATTTTACTTTATCTATCTGTTTGTCTGTCTGTCTACCGCTGTATCTGTGTAGTTGGGCTTTGAAGAGCCAGTGATTTTTCTGTTTTCAAAATGGCCAATTCCATTTAACTAAATCTTAAAATCTACCCCCTCCCAAAGTAATGGCAAATGAGCAAGTTTTATACAAAAATGCGTCTCAGAATTGAGGGGTTTGTCCAGAATGCTGGTGCCATTTTTTTTTTGTTAATGAAAAATTGGCTCCTAAGTGCTGATTTAAAAATTACAAATTCAGTTTTTTTTACTGGTGTTTTTTATTGAAAACTGAAAATCATTGGCCTTAGATTTTGTTGACTGGGAAGGGAGGGCTAGACTATACTGCCCATTTTTAGTCTCATCCCGGGGTGGTGGGGATACAGAAGCAAACCAAGTGAAATGGAACCAGAGTAAAGCTGTTGGTGGTATATTTGTAAAATTGTGAATAGTGAATTTGCGAATCATAAGGAGAAGGAAAAAGTAAGAAAATAGTTTTGAAGGGATTGAAAGTGGGGAGGAATAGTGCGCTGAATTCTGTCTGACTACTGAGATATGCCATCTACCAGTAGCACCCCAAAAAACTATGGAAATGTACAAGGAATGTTGAAAGTTTGTGACTAGCTGGCACGATGGTAGCGCAACTGTGTGACATGCCGGCAACCCGTTATCAGAGTGAGCGTGAGTCACTGAGGTTGACTGGGGGGGGGGGGGATAGAGCATCCAGAGGACTGTTCTCTTCTTCTGGGAGGGTGGGTTATGCTTCCTGCAGCACGGGAACTACAGGAGATCCTAGTTTGCATCACAAGATGAGATGAGATACCGGCTATTGAATATTGCAGTTGACTTTTTTTTTTTTTTTATAGTTACTTATTTCTCCCCTCGGAGTGCTCTGCTGCCCCTCTGATGTCCCCCTTGCACAGACACCAGGTATGAGGCCCCCCTCCTCTGAACCCTACGACTTACCCTTTGTGGCAGGGGGTGGGGAGCGACTCGACCCACCAGACCAGATGAGTATTCGGGGAGGTGCCTTCCTGGGCTGTTGCGGTAGGGGACCATCGTCATCCTGCAGAGGACTCCCATTTTCCACTTTTCTAGCTTCCTTTAGGACTGTGGCATGCAGTGGCGTCAGCGCGCATGCTCCCGTGCACAACCTCGCCAAGTGCCTGCCACAGTCGCTCGCCCTCAGTCTCTAGCGCTGACGTGCCACCTCCCAGCCTCCGCTAGGGAGCAGGCAATCGCCGAGCGCTACTAATCCCCCCTCCCCAGAGAAGGAGAGCAGTCCTGAGGACGCTCAAATCTTCTCCCCCCTGCCAACCCCTGGCAGCCCATGCTCATTCCCGAACACGGGTTGCCGGCGTGACTCGAGGTGCAGTTGACTTTTAATGCAACTACATGTAATGTGATGGGGGTTTGTCTTAGGTGTGAGGCTTCCATATTTAATGGCCATCAGTGTGGCTGGAGGGGATCACAAGCACCATGTCTTCATCCTCAGCTTGGGGTCCTTGGCAGTGCAGGGCATTTAATTTTGTCTATCTTCAGCAAAAGCACAGCTCCCCTACAGGGCAGAATCTAGAACTGCAGTCACTGTACCTTCAAAAAAATGGTACTGCAAACTGATTGCCTGATTGACAAGCTTTGTATTCTGAGCTGAATTTTGGTGTTTCAGACATGCCGAATACTGTTAAATTCATACCCTGACAATGTATTTATATATATTTGAGATTTATTGACTAGGAAAGGTACATTGAGCCGAGGTACATTTTCAAGTGTGACCCGGGGAGGAGTAATACATCATGAGAGGAAAATAGTAGTACAGATCAATACAGAGCAAAGAATAGTAATGCAAGAGTAACAAGAAAATTGTACAACGCAATGAAATGTACAAATCAAAAGAACAAATATGACAATAACCAATGAGAACAGTGCAAAAAATGCAACAATTATACTATTATAGGGGTGCAGTAGAACCCCTATAGTTAGGGTTGAGTAGGCTATTCAGTGTTAAACCCCAAACTTGGCCCCTTAATACCTTTGGCGGCATTTGATAAAATCAGCTGAAATTTTGCATGTGTTGTCTAGGAAGAATGATGTAAATCTGTATAAAAGTTTTGTGATGGCAGCTTGTGTGGTTTCTGAGATCTGCCGCATATGTCATTATTCTGCATTCTGTAGATGTCTAATTTTTTTTTTAATATACTTAACATAGGATTTTTTTGCTCTCACCTACAGCCTACATGGAATTGAATTTTTCCCCAAAACGTTCAGGGTACAGGCATTATGTCCTAAGGTAGTGACTTTGAAAGTTTTTGTGAAAAAATATGAAATGGTTCCAGAGTTATAAGGTTTTAAAGTTTTCAGGTTTTTCTGTTCTGAGCATGCTCAGTAGGGATCTTGGGATAACATTGATACACCAAAAATTATGTGTCGCAAGACCATTTTTGGTTTCTTACCATTTGCTTCTCACAACATATAACTTTTTTTCTGCTGTGAGAGCCGCCATCGTGTTTCTTTTCCCCTCTAAATAAAAAACAAGGACAATACATAAAATGGTGTAATTTTAAGAAACAAACACCTTCTGAACCTAGCTAAACGGGACCTGTTTAGCTACATCTTCGTATTTGTTTTTTTAAATTTGCCAGAAAAACCTTTACTGGGCATCCGAAAATCCAGGGTGCCCAGCTTAGTGAGAGGAGCCGTTCACCTGCGTTCTCTGTATGAGAACAGTAGAACTTTGTTGAGCTTTGCAACCACAGCTGAGTCCTGTTGCAGACTGCAGTGAAAAGAGTGAGCCGTCAATCCCCCGTTCTGTCTGTCCCTGTTTATGTGTGTGTTTATCTATCTATCTATCTGTTTATTTCATTAAGGGAACTGGTATGCCCACCCCTGGTACTGCTGCTTCCTCCCCAGGTGTCCCACCCACCCTTCACAATCTTAATGTTTATTTTTTTAAGCAAATATATATATATATATGGACCGGAGTGCCCACCCCCATACCGCTTCTCTGGACCCTCCTTTCCTCCAGGTCTCCTGATCCCGTTTCAATACAGTTCACCGACACTGGCATGCCCAATCCCAGTGTCAGACTTTAACCTGAAATAAAGAAAAGTGTCCTGGGTGATTTCTTTTTTTTTTTTATATGTTTATTAGTGGACAATTATCCATATACAATTCATAGCCGACAGCTATACATAATCCATGTAGCACAGTCATATTAATTTGCCACAACACTTTGATATAATAACATTTCAGACTTCATTCCACATTACTGTCCTTTTTTCTTTTATTTTTAAATATCCCACCCACTAACCCCTAACAATTGACCATTAACTCGGTCTGTGTCGCTTCTTTCTGTCTCATCCCCACCTTACTCAGAGGTCCATTCTTTCAATTGAATAACCCACTACCCTCCAAAAGCATTCTTTCCCCTATACCCGGAGTACCCAAATATTCTGCCCAGGCTCTCTCTAATCTATCTTCCGTCCCTTTTAAACAGTATGTCAGCTTATTCACTGCTAAAACTCTCACCGTGAGTTCTTTCCATTGACCCACTGTAGGCCCCAAAGCTGTAGTCCATACATTTTGTATTCCTATCCTAGCCACTATAAGTAACACCCTTATCCATCTAGGGTAGAGAAACCATTCCCCAGTCTTTTCTCCTTCTACCCCTTAACAACAGTGATTTTTGGGAGATCTCAGTGGGCTTTCATCTCATGGATGTAATTTCTTTAGATATGTCTTGCCAGTAGGACTTTATCACTGGGCACCCCCAATAATAATGCTGGTATGTGCCTCTGTTTATTTTGCACTTATTACAGAACGGCGAGACCCCTGGACAGAAGCTGTGTACCATAGCTGGCGGGTAGTATAGCCTCTGTATATATATTTGAACTGAGCTTCTTTGTACTTATTGCACACTAGTAACCCCTGGTGACATTTTAACATTAGCTGCCAGTTAGCCTCACTAATTTCTTCCCCAGTGGTCCCGCTCCCACCATACCTTCGCCTTCTGGGGAGGATCCTGAAAGAAAATGTTCCTGTCCAACCTCATGGCCTTCCCTATTAGTTCCTTCTCACACCTATTAGCCCCCATTATTTCTCTTTCCACATCCTCCATCCGTCTCCTTGTTTCCCTAGATCCATTAAGCCGTTTATAGTAGTCCCTTACCTGGAAGTATCTATACATGTGTGAGGTAGGCACATCCCACTTCTCTTTCACATCCTGGAATGCATATGCCTCCGATGGCAAGGTCGCCAACATTTTACCCCTTATCCTGCCATAATTTAAATCCATCATCCTCCAGACCTGGCAAGAAATCAGGGTTCCCCACCACCGGGACCAGCAAAGTTTGGCATACCTCAATGCCTTGTCTCTTTTTAATCTTCCTCCAGGCCAGTAGACCCGCCACCACCATCAGATTAGGTGCAGCCAGCTTTCTATACCGCTTAAGTCCTTCTTCACATAGGTAACTTGAAATTCTCCCCGGGGCCCCGTCTTCTTCTAGCTCGACCCACCCGGCCATCTCCTGTCTGTGTACCCAATTTTGTATGTATCTGTATTGCGTTGCCAAGAAATATCCCATCATGTCTGGGAAGTTTAACCCCCCTTGTGCTACTGGTGCTTTTAACCATTTCAGACTAATTCTGGGGTGTTTGCCCCTCCATACAAAAGTTGTAAATGCATTTTCCAATTTCTTTATATCCTGGGCTGTCAGGCTGAAAGGAATCATCTGCATTTTATATAAGATTCTGGGCAAAACGTTCATTTTATGGAGGTTGATCCTTCCCATCCAGGAAATACTCAGCTCCTTCCACCTGCTCAGGTCCTGTAAGACTTCCCTTATCGGTGGTCTATAGTTCACCTCATATAGGCTCCCTACTTGCTTTTCCACCTCAGTTCCCAGGTATGTAAGTGTATGTTGCACTCTTGTTAACCCCTAAGCCTCCTTCCTACTGCTCCCTCCCAAAAACATGATTTCCAACTTTTGCACATTAATTTTTTTCCTGGAGAAAACCGCAAATTGCTCTATTATTGACAGCACCTTGGGGACTGACATGTCTGGTTCTGTCAAGAACAGCAGACCATCATCCGCATAAAGAGATATAACATGCCCCCCCCCTTCCCCTAATACCCTTTATAGCAGGCTCATTTCTAATTGTAATTGCTAGGGCTCTATTGCTAACGCAATAGCAAGGGTGACAAGGGGCATCCTGTCTTGTTCCCCTGTATTGTCTGGAATTCGAGTTGCTGCTCCATTAATTAAAATCTTTGCCCTCGGATGTACATAGAATGCCCCTACCATCTTTACAAACTCTTCCCCCAGCCCAAATCTCTGCAAGATATGCAGCAAATATTCCCACTCAGTTCTGTCGAAGGCTTTTTCTGCATCCATTAAAAGGACACATGCCTCACATGGGTGTCTCTCCCCCCACCAAATAACATTCAGCAGCCTCCTTAAGTTGTGGTAGGAGTGCCTTCCTTTCATGAACCCAGTCAGATCTGGGTCGACCAATAGGGGAAGTACCTCTTCCAATCGGTTTGATAAAACTTTTGTCATGATTTTGCAATCATGGTTCAGGAGCGAGATCGGCCTAAAAGACCTGCATTCCTCCAAGTTCCTTCCTACTTTAGGGAGAACAGTGATCAGAGCCTGGCAGCACGTGTTGGGTATCCCTCCCCCTTCCCTGGTCTCTTGTAAGATATTACACAGTGAACCCGCCACTTCTTTTTGCAATAGCTTGTAAAACTCCGCCCCCAGCCCATTAGTTCCTGCCGCCTTCCCATTTTTCAGCTGGCTGATCGCATTTTTTACTTCCCTCACCATTATTTTTCCCTCCAGCTTTTTCCTTTGTACCTCATTTAGACTGGGTATTCTCATCTCCTTAAGGAAACCGTCCCGTTCTCCACCTTTCCCTTGACACTTGGCCCTATATAACTCCTCATAGAACTCCTTAAATCTATTACGAATTTCCCTTCCTCCTTAAGTATTTTCCCTTCCCTGTTTTTAATTTGCACTATCCTATGGCTACTTTCCCCTCCCTTCATAAGTCGAACCAATAGGGGGCCCGCTTTATTGCCCCATTCATACATCCTCTGTTTTGCAAAGAAAATGTTAATATTCACTTCCTTGCCCAGATTGACATTGAGCATCTCCCTTGCCAACCTAAGCTCTCTCTGTTTTTCTTCTCCTCCTCCCCTAAGTATTTCTTTCTCCAAATCACCTATTTTGACTTCCAAATCCCTTTGTTTCTTCCTTTTATCTCTCTTTTGTTTGGCTGTGTTTCCAATTATAACCCCTCTTATGAATGCTTTACCAACTTCCCAGTATATACCCTCACTTTCCACTATACCCTTATTTGTCTCCTCATAGAATTTCCATTGTTCTTTTACAAAATCTCGAAACTCCTCCCTTGCCAACATGTATGTGGGAAATTTCCAGCGGCCCCTCTGCACACCATTCTGACCCAAGACAATCTCTGTTTCCACCATGGCATGGTCAGATAGAAATATTGGGCTATGTCCCATTGCTCTGTTATACTGATACAAGTGTCTATGGATATATACATAGCCCAGCCGTGACCAGGAACGATGTGGGTTGGAAAAAAAAGTATATTCCTTCACCCCTGGGTTAGCTGTTCTCCATCCATCAATCAGGCCTAATTCTGCTAATCCCAGTAGCCATTGTTGTATATCTCTGTCCGTCCTGTCCCTATTCCCTAGGTAATCTATTTTAGGATCTGTCACATAATTGAAATCCCCCCCCCCCAATATCAGATTCGTAAATTGTTCCTTAAACAGGACATCCAGCACCTTCTGATAAAAGCGCCGATCCCCATCAGCCAGCGCATATAGATTTCCAAAGGCGATCATCTTACCCTCGAGCTCCCCCTCTGCGAAAACATGCCTCCCTTCTGTAGTGTCTCTCACCACCCTCTGTTTTAAAGGGCAGGTGTTTATGGATTAGAATTGCTGCACCCCTCTTATGTCAATTGTAGGCTGCTGCGTGGCACTCCCCCACCCAACCTCGCACAAGTTTTTTGTGCTCACTATTTGATAAATGCGTCTCTTGTAACATAGCCATTGAAACCCTGCATCTTTTAAGGGCCACTAAAATTTTCGCCCTTTTTGCAGGAGACTTAAAACCTTTTATGTTCTCGGAGACTATTTTAACCCCTGCCAAAGACTGGGACGTACCATTAGTCATTTCCCCAGTATAATCGTCCGTGAAATGTCCTGGTCACAGCTCGACCTTTTACCTCTAACAGATACTGTATGACACAGACCGTTCTAAAAACAATAAAAACACAAGTGAACAATTGAATAGTCACAAACTGTATAAAGGTAACCCCAACTTTGCCCCCCTCCCTTGGTTCATTTTCCAAAACAGCCTCCTTTATCCCTGCTTCCCCTGTGTTGACCCTCCCTCCTCCCTAACCCCAACTGCTCTCTCCCCTCTACATATACTACGATCTTCAATATATAATCACTCCCCCATACACGCTACTCCTGTTCCGTCTTTCCTAACCCATACTTGTCAATGTGCTATATTTGCATCAATATGCCCCTAACCGTCCACCTTATTAGTGTACCGCCTGCACCCCCTTTGAACGGTGTCTGCACCCCTCCTCCCGGCTGCCCCCAGCTCTCCTTCCAATTGGTTTGCTATACACACCCATTTCCTTCCTCCCCTGTTATGTTTGCCTAAATGCTCTAGCCAGGGCGTTTCAGCCCCATCAGGCCCCTCTTCGGAGCCACATTCCAAGGCCCGTTCAGTTCGTTCCCCTATCGGTCAGGGCCTTTCCACACACCCCCATATGGTCCTTGACTCCCGATTTTGCTAGGTATGCCTCCCTTGATTCAGACATTATACACATTCCTGCATTTGCGCCTTCCCATTTTAGCCCTCTTTTATCACCGGGGGAAAGAAAAGAAAAAGGTGGAAGCTCGCGCCCCACGGTGCTGCATACTCCTTACGGAGAAAAAGTTCTGTCTCTAGTCCACACTTGTGAGGTCGCCAGCAGCCCTTCCACCTCCCCTTATTGAGTTTTATAGACTTGCCACAGAATCGCCCCATGGCGTGATCTGCCTCTTTCAAGGGCCCAGTTCTGTCTCTAGTCCACACCATTCGAGGCCTGTGGGGGATCACTTCCTGGTCGCTCTTTAGTGCCAAATTATAACTCACCAGCATTCCTCCTGCACCGCCTATAAATCCCTAGAAGTCTGCTTCTTTGAGCGACCCACAGAATTAAGGGGAAGGGCAGCCGAAAACAGATACAAGGGGCGATCCGAACAGATTTCCAGCTCCTCCATGCTTCTCTTTCCCCCCGATGTTTATTCCCCTGGCAAGTGCAGTCACCGATCCAATTCATCATTCATCGAGTCAACCTCCGTCTTCTCGCCACTCTCATAGTACCGTGGTCCCTCTCAGGTTCTCCCATTCTTCCTGTCCCAGTCCTCCAGGAACGTTTGCAAGTTCTCTGACTCCCAAAATGAGTGTGTAGCTCCCTTGATTTTTACTTCGACTGTAGCCGGTATACCATAAAGAAATCAAGTCCCCGTTGCCTCAGCCCATCCATCAATGTATTAAACTGTTGTCTCTTTTTCTGTATTCTTTGAGACATATCTTGATGCAGAGTGAGCTTCTGGCCTTCATACACTAGCTCTTTCTTATTTCTGAATGCCACCAATAAGGCTTGCCTGGCAGGGTAGTGATGCAATCTGAAAATCACCTGTCGAGGAGGTTGCCTGTTCTGAGGCCTCGGGGCCAAGGCCCTGTGTGCTCTCTCAACTTTAAGCTTGGGCAAGCCCATTTCTAGCAATTTCGGCAGAGTCTCTGAACAAAACTTAAGTAGATTCCCTTCCTCTGCTCCCTCCGGCAAGCCTCTGATGCACAAGTTATTTCTCCTGCTGTAATTTTCCTGATAGTCTAATGCTTCCTTGAGCTCCTCTACCTCGTTTTCTAGTGTTTGTATATTGGAAGGGCTTTCACTACTTTGGTCCTCAAGGTCCGAGATTCTCTGTTCCACCTCTGCAATCTGCCTCGTATGCTGCTTCAGCTCTTGTGCCAGCCCCTTCAGAGTGTACTCCAAACTTTCCCAACGCGGTTTGAAGTCGGCCAAGATTTGCTTCGAAACCACCCTGCTGATCGCGTCTACCTCCGCTGCTGATAGCGAAACCGGGCCAACCCCCAGCAACCCACTTGCACTGCAATCACGGGTCTCCGGCGTGGTGGGAGGTAAGGGATGGATGCCTCAGCCCTCCATGCCACTTGGCCAGCTTCAGTGATTTTTCTTTTTATCCTGCAAAAAAGAAAACGGTCCCTTGTAGTTCTGATCTGCCCACCCCGACCTCCCACTTAGCACCCTCTACCCCACACTTCCAGACACCACTACACACCCTCAATCATGTCTCACAGCGTAGATCCGCTCTCGGATTGAAGACACGTCTTGCTACTGGAACTGGCAATGCAATATGAGAAAGTAAGGTAAGTACGGTTCCATGTATTTCTTTATTTGAAATTCACTTTTATTGATTTTTATGTAAAAATAAATAAATAAATAAATAAATAAAATAACTTATTTAGATATGTATAAAACAACTGTTGACAGGTAGATGACAATTAATTCACAGTGCTCATTACATCAGGTCTTTAGGCATTTGATCATGGAAAGTAGGTAACATTTCTACAGTGCATTCCTAATACAGAGATCTTATTTAGGTAGTTTATTATTCCATTTAATTTTAAACAGTTCAGTATTTAAGACCTTTCTAGGTTGTATTATTGGTGTAAAGTGGACCCCGGCTACATGAATGCTCCCAAAGTTCCTGGCTTTGTGTTTTGGGTTTTTTAGGTTTCTACCCCCCCAAGTTCATCCCGCTTAGTCTTATTTCTACATAGTTAATAGACAGTGTCGGCAGATAAGGGCCTATGGCCCACCCAGTCTGCCCATTTGAGCTTGTAAGTTCAGTTTATGTTTTCCTAGAAGTCTGTTGCCCCTTACCCCTGACCTCCAGATTCCTTTATGTCTATCCCATGCATTCTTAAATCCCATGATTGTTTCAGCCCCACCACTTCCTCTGGCAGGATGTTCCACTTGTCCACCACCTGTTGTGTGAAGAAATTCTTCCTCATGTTTCCTCTGAATCGTCCTCCTCCAACTTCATCCCATGCCCTCTAGTCCTGGAACATCTTTTCGCTTAAAATAGTGTATTCCTGCACCCTGTTCCTCCCTGTGAGATACTTGTATGTCTCTATCATATCCCTCTCTCCTCCTCTCCTCCAGGGAGTACATGTTCAGTTCCTTCAACCTGTCTTCATAGAACTTGTGATGCAATCCATGCACCATCTTTGTTGCCCTCCTCTGAACCTTCTCTACCCTGTCTATGTCCTTACGTAGGTATGGTCTCCAGAACTGTACACTGTACTCCAGGTGGGGCCTCACTAGTGTCTTGTATAGCAGAATTATGACCTCCTTTTCCTGCTGGTGATGCCCTGCCTATACATCCCAGCATCCTATTTGCTTTACCTGCTGCCTTGTCACACTGCTTCCTACCTTGAGGTCATCAGAGATGATAACCCAAGATCCTTTCCTGCTTGGTGCATGCTATATCCTCACCCCCCAACTGATATATTGTGCCAGGTTTTGTGCCCCATATGCATTATCTTGCACTTTTGCATTGAATTTCAACTGCCAAACCCTGACTTACCATTCTTCAAGTTTCTGCAGGTCCCTTCTCATTCTGTCTACACCCTTGGTGTGTCTACTCTGTTACAGAGCTTTGTGTCATCAGCCAACATTGAAATTCTGCCTTCTAGGTCCTGTGCAATGTCACTGATGAAGATGTTGACAGGACCGGTCCCAGCACTGATCCCTGTGGTACCCCACTGGTCACTCTTCCCTCTGTGGAGTGACAGCCATTTACCACCACCCTCTGTGTCCTGCCACCCAGCCAGTTACCTACACCACACTGTCCTGCCCACCCATATCCCCAGTTTGTGTAATAATCTTCTATGTGGCACAGTGTCAAAGGCCTTGCTGAAGTCCAGATAGGCCATGTCCACTGCCCTCCCTGATCCACCTCCCTAGTCACCCAGTCAAAAATTCAACGAGGTTGGTCTGACATGACCTCCCCTGGTGAAACCATGTTGCCTTGGGTCCTGTAGTCCATTGACAACCAGATGTTCCACCAATCTCTCCTTCAGTAGTGCTTCCATGATCTTCCCACTACCGAGGTGAGCCTGACTGGTCTGTAGTTCCTGCTTCCTCTTTGTTGCGCTTTTGTATAAGGGGACTACATCTGCTGTCCTCCAGTCTTTGGGTACCTCCCTGTTTCCAGTGATCGGCTAAACAGGATAGCCAGAGGTTCAGCCACCACCTCTCTAGTTCTTTAGGACCTGGGTGCACCCATCTGGCCCCATTGCTTATCAATCTTATTACTTCCAGTTCCTTCAGGACCCTTTCGTGTAAAGGGACTTGTGTCCATTTCTGCACCATTCTCACCCTTGTACTTCCTTCAGACCCATTACCCTCCTCTTCCTCAGTAAAGACTGAGCAGAAATACCTGTTCAATATGTCAGCTTTACTGTTGTCATCCTCCACGCCCCCATCCTCCCCTTCAGTCTCACTATCCCTCCCTTGTCTTTCTTTTTCACTTATGTACCTGTAAAGGTTTTGTTCCTCTACCCACTGATTTTGTAATGTGTTCTTCTGTCTGAGCTTTGGCTTCCCTTACTGACCTCCCTGCCTCCCTTTGCTTCTCCTGGTACTTCTCCCTATCCCCTTCTGCCTGTGTCTTTTTGTATTGCCTGAATGCAGTCTTTTTGGCTTTCACTTTCTTTGCTACCTCTTTGGAAAACCATAATGGTTGTCTCTTCCTTTTCCTTTTGCTAACCCGCTTAATGCATAATTCTGTTGTTCTTGTAATCCCCATTTTAAATACTGCCCACTGTTCCTCAATCCCTGATTCCTGTCCCATTCCCCTTAATGCCTCTTTCAAGTATCTCCCCATTTTCCCAAAGTCTGCCCCCTAAAATCCAGGATCGTGTTTTGTGTGGTTTGGTTCTGCTCTTTCTGTGATTTCAAACCACAGTGACTGATGGTCACTGTTCCCAGGTGCTTCCCCACTGTTACCCCATCACACTGTCCCTGTTTGTGAGCACAAGGTCCAGTATTGCCTTCTGCCGAGTTGGTTCCATGACCAGTTGCTTGAGGAAGGCACCCTGAAGGAGTCCAGGATAAATCTGCTCTAGTTGATGCTGCTGGGATGCTCAGTCCACGCCTGGAATATTGAAGTCTCAACCAGTACTACCTCACCTTGTCTGCCATCCTTTGATGGCTAGCATCAGCTTCTATCTGTTTCTTCCTCCTGGGCTGGTGGTCTATAGACCACACCTGTGCGGATGGCTGTTCCCATTTTCCTTTCCAGCTTAACCCACAGTATCTCTCCCCCATTTTGTTCCTCCTGGATCTCTGTGGCCCTTATGTCATTTTTCACATACAATGCCACTCCTCCTCCCTTCCTGCCTGCTCTGTCTCTTCTGAATATGTTGTAGCCAGGTATGGCCATCTCCCAGTCGTAGTTATCATTACACCAGGTTTCAGTGATGGCCACAATGTCCAGGTCTGACTGCACCATGACAGCCTCCAGATCTTCCATCTTGTTGCTAAGGCTCCTGGCATTTGCACACATGGCTTTCCATAATTTGACCTCCCTAGACTGTTTCACTGTTCTACTCCAGCCCCTTCCTTGGTTGTCCTTTATACCTGGTTCTCCTTGCTGTCTGCCCTTCTGCTGAATTTTGCCTCTTTTCTGCCTATCCACCTCTTGGGCACTAATCTCCATCTTTTGCACACTGCTTTGCAGAGATAGCCCTCCTCTGGTTCACTGGTTCCACAGCTAGCTGTGGGGGTGGCTGAGTGAGGTACCCTCCTTGCTGGCCTGCCACCCCCTTTGCTAGTTTAAATGCTTGTCAATGTAGCATTTAAACTTATCATTGAGTGCTTGATTCCTCCAGGATGGATGCAGGCCATCAGGCTTGAACAAACCTCCATCCCTCCAGGTGGGTCCCCAGTCACCAATGAATCCAACCTTTCCTCACAGCACCAGTTCTTCAACCATGAGTTAAAGTTCCTGGTGCATGCACTCCATGCTCTCCCTTGCTCTCTCTGCAGGTAGTACTTCTGAGAAAGTGACAGAAGTAGCTACTGCTTGAGACCCTCCTCAATTTCCTAAACTCTTCCTGAACTTCCTTTGGCTCCCGATTTGCCAGGTCATTAGTACCTAGGTGGATAATGACATCCAGCTCACCCTCCTGTCTTGCCTTCCCAGTGATCCCCAGGATCTTCCTTCCATCCTCCATGCCGTGGCACCTGGTAGGCACCTCACCTCCCTGTCCTCCCCTCCTGTGTTCCTAGCTGGATCCCTCTTATGATGGAGTCCCCACCAGGATTCCTTCCTCCTCCTCTGGGGTCCACTGCTTTCCCCATTGGGTCACCTCCTTGGCTAACCTCCACATCCTTTCCTTCCACTTCTCTGGGTACCTCTGTTTGGTTGTCCTCGTTTGCCATTGTGGCATATGAGTTCTTGAGTGGAATAGGATCTGGGATGTGCCTCTGCCTGACCGCTCTAACCCTCCCAGAGCCCTCTGTCATCCAAGTTCTCCTTGTTCTCGGCATCCTTTGAGGCAGTTGCATTGGACTGGGTGGTCTCTGGATAGGGGTGATGGTACTCCTGACCCAGTTTACTTCGCTCTGAGTCTGACTACCTCATCCCCAGTCCGGAGAGATACATGCAGATAGGGCAGCACCTCAGTGTCCAGAAGGTCTGCTCTGAATATGGCTGCCCCACAGCCACTGCATTGCACCACTCCCCACATTATACTGCAATTCCACTACTTGTCTGCTACTGAAGCTCTCCTAGTTCCTTTTATTAATTTACTGTCCTAAAAATCCTGCCACTGATCCTCAGATAATTTTCTTTAAAAATAAATAAATAAATAGTCAACACACTTGTCGTGCTGAGGGTGGGCTTCTTCCCTCTTATGCTCCTCCTACTTCACACCCCTTACTATACCCTGTGTTTTGCTCCTGTCAATCAGATTTAACAGGGCATATAATTAAGAGTTGGGGGAAGGTCTAAGGACCTTCTGCTGGCAGTGGAAGATTCAGTCTATGTATGTGATGGATGGATAGACTTTCTGCATCTTGCATGTCCTGCAGATAGGTTGTTATCCTAGGTATCTCAAAGTCCTTCATTCTTATGGGACAAAGGTTGGGTCCTGCAGCATATAGTACATTACCCATCGTGTCCATTTGGCAGTGAAACTTTCTTCTCTCCCATTTAAATTATAAGTAATTCGTTCTAATTGGTATAGTTGTTTGGTTATCTTCCACCAGTCACTCATTGTTGGTGTTTTATCAGTTAACCATAATTTCGTGGTCGCTTTCTTAGCTGCACTTAGCAGGAGGTGAACCAGGTATTTTATATTTGTAGTCCTGTATTCTCTGGGAAGAATCAGGAAAAGATACATTTCTTCAGTTAAGTGAAATTGGGGATCTAATAGTTCCCTAAACTGTTCTTCCAGTCGTTTCAGGAATGGGCTAACGGCAGTACAGGACCACATAATGTGGGTGTGGGTAGCTCTTTCCTCTCCACAATGTCTCCAACAGGCTGCTGAGCCTGTTGGGGAGTAGTGTCTTGTTATCACCGGGGTCCTGAAATATCTTATTAAATGCTTCCAGGCGTATTCCTGCTATTGATGTGAACTAGTGACTCGAGCTACATACCCACAGACTATTTGCCAAGTTTCTTGTGTTAGAGGGCTGCCTAGCTCCTCCTGCCATTGCATGCGCTCACTATCTGTGTTTATTTCTTTCTGGGAGTTCAGAGCTTGATAGTACCAAGACACCAAGTGGGGGGTGTCAGGGTTTATGTTAAGATGGTGTTGGGCATTTAGTAGGGATGGGTACTTGTCTGGTGCTCTGATCTCTCAAGGTAAGCTGTGATTGAAGTGCCAAAGTTGTAGGTACCTATAAAAGTTTTGATGGGTGAGGCCAAATTGTCTCTTTATGGCATCAAAGGACCAGAGCACACCTTGAGTGGTGATTTTTAGTAAATATTTCAAGCCATATCTCTCCCAGGATCGATAACCATGGTCCAGTCTGTTTGGAAGGAATTCATTAAGCTCTGCTATTGGGTATATCATAGTTAGGAATGGGGTTAACCGTTGTCCCTTTTTAATGCTCTGCCAAATTCTCCAGCCAAATTTAAGTCAGGAGTTCAAAGGGGACGTCGGTCCCTGACCGTCCTCCCAATTGTATAAGTATTGAAAATGTTCCCTGTCTGGGATAAGTGCCTGTTCTGTTTGGAGCCAGTGCGGGGTGGTAGTTCTATTCTGTCTAGCCATCAAGTGGGTTAGATTCGCTGCAAAGTAATATAGTTGCAGATCAGGTAGGAAAAGCCCTCCGGAGTGGCGTGGGAGGGAGAGCACCCTCAGTTTAACTCTGGGCCTTCGGGCAGCCCATATAAATTTTGAAATGATACTACTCCAGGTCTTAAACATTTTATTATGTATAAAGGTCGGAATGTTCTGGAATAAATATAGGGCTCTAGGGAGGGTGATCATTCGGATCAGTTCTATCCGTTTACTGAGGCTTAGAGGAAGAGTAGCCCAAGCTGCCAGGTCTGCCTTCAGCTGTGACGTAAAGTTCCCAAAATTGTTATAGGCTGTTTCATACCTCTGAGAAATAAATATCCCCAGGTATTTTAGTTTAGTCAAGTTCCATCTGCAGGGTATCATGTTATGAATTTCGGCTGAGGGAGTATAATGGAATGTTAGAATCTGTTTTTGTTAGGTTTAATTTATATCCTGACATTCGAGCAAACCCATCTAGAACTTGTTTTATGGCTGGTAGGAATTCTTCAGGGTTTGAGAGATTTAAAAGAACATCGCAGCATAAAGTGCTATACGGTGTTCTACATCTCCCACCGACACACCCTTGATGTTTGAGATTCTCTTATATATTGTGCTAATGGCTCATGTACGCAGCAAATAGGAGGGGGACGGGACATCCCTGATCAGCAATTTCTCCTGAGAGGGAAATACTTAGAGGATGACCACTCACCTTAACGCATGCTTGGGGAGATGAATAGTTGTTCTGGAGAACTGTTATTAGGGGTTTAGGAATGCCTAATTTTTCTAGTGTTTTATATAGAAATGGCCAAGCCACCCTATCGAACGCTTTTTCAGCGTCTAGGCTTATTAAAATTGAAGGGGAAATCAATGTTTGCATTTTGTGGGTAATGTGAAGTGTCCGCCTGATGTTATCAGTAGTGGATCAGTTCCTCACGAAACCAGTTTGACCCTGATCAATTAACTGGGGCATAACTTGGTCTAGGCGTTTAGCCAGGACATGCATAAAGAGCTTATAGTCTGTATTTAAGACCAAGATTGGCCTGTAAGAGCTGCATAGTTGGGTGTTTTTCCCAGGTTTCGGAATGACCGAGATAGTGGCAAAAGACCTGGATGGGGGAGGGGGATCCCCCACCAGGATCGAGTTAAACAACCCCAGGAGCCCAGGTGTCATTTGCTGTTTCATTACTTTATAGAACTCATTCCCATAGCCATCTGGGTCTGGGGCTTTCAGCGTTTTTAAGGAACTTATCGCAATCGCGAGTTCCTGTGCAGCGATGGTGGCAGTTAATGTTTCACCCTGGGCATCTGAGAGGCGGGGCAAAGTTATCCTCTGCAGGTATTCAGAAATAACTGGCTCGCTAGAGGATACCTCGGGGGTATAGAGAGCAGAATAATAATCTGTAAAGGCTTCTGTTATGTCATGTAGGTTAGTTAAGGGATGTCCTCCCTATGGGTGTCTGAGAGTGGTAATCACTGAGGCCTTCTTCTGTTTTCTCACCTGGTATGCCAGCATGCTGGTGGCTCTAGGCCAACCTCATAATACTTCTGTCTCAAGAAGATCAGTGCAATCTCAGTTTGTTGTAGTGCCAACCTATTCAGTTCGGCTTTAGTTTCCTGTGGTAAAGGTAAAACTGAGGCATCCCCCCGCTTGTGTGCCATCTGTAGAAAATGCAGAGTCTCCTCCAGCCTGGCCCTACCCTCCCTGCGCTGCCTGCTCAACTCCGTGGTGTGTTGTATTATATGACCTCTAAGTACTGCCTTTATTGTATCCCAGTGGATAGCTGGGGTCGTATCTTTAAGAGGATTAAGTTCCTGAATCTCAGTTAATTTATCTGAGATGAACTCCCTAAACTGTTCAGAGCACAGGTAACATGGGTTAAGCCTCCATCTGATATTTTTAGGCTGTAAGCCCATTTCCTGCAACGAAACCAGTGGAGAATGATCAGAGAGGGTGATACCACCCAGGCGAGCCTCTTTAAGTCGGTTGATGTTTTCTTGCTGAGTGTAAGTGTGGTCAGTACGTGAGTATGTTCTATGTACAGCGGAATAGTGTGAATAATTTTTTTTGTGTGGGTGTAGGTGTCTCCAGGCATCAACCCAACCTACCTCAGTTGTGAATCGCCTGAAAAACTTTTGTGCGAT
Source organism: Neoceratodus forsteri (assembly GCA_016271365.2). Taxonomy (NCBI): domain Eukaryota; kingdom Metazoa; phylum Chordata; order Ceratodontiformes; family Ceratodontidae; genus Neoceratodus; species Neoceratodus forsteri. Next base: position 988,518,546 of record CM057450.1, read on the forward strand.
TGCCTAGGGGTTCTCTGACTGGAGGAGTCCAGTGTAGGGTCCTGTGTCAGATTAAAGTCTCCTGCCAGTAGGAGAACACCCTTTGTGTTTTGTACAATTTTATCCAAGAGCTCCCTCAACTGGGGAACAGGCAGAGCAGGCGGGAAGTATGTGTTGGCTAGGGTGACCTCCACGCCATTTATTATACCTTGGACCAGGATTAGTCTTCCCTCGGGATCTTGTAATGTGTAATTGTGTTGAAAGGGGGTTCCAAATGGTATAATTATAGCCACTCCCCACCTCCTGCCCCTCCCACTAGATGAGCTGTACAGGGTTCCACGGCATAACTTAGCTAGTTTAAGCTGTTCATCAGCACTTAAATGAGTCTCTTGGAGGTAGATCAAGTCTGCCTTGCTCTTGCGCAGATATGCCAGGACTCACGAGCACTTAATAGGGGAGGAGATCCCATTTATATTTTGGGATAATAACTTTATATAGGGTTTAGCCATTTAGATCATTAACTATGTCTGTTTCCAGTGGGAGTACCCAGTGTAGCCAAGATCCATCTGCACTGTAAACCTGATAGAGTTTCCCTGTCATTTTCGACAAACAGTAACTGTAACAATAACTTTGCAAATTGTGGCAGATAACTATAAAACAGAAGGTAACTGACCAGAGCAAAACTCATGTTGTAGTGAGTCCAGCTGGGTACTCGGTACAGGTGGTGGTAAATCAAGACTTCCAATCATTAGAATCCAATCCAGATTCTATGGTAAGGTTTAAACCTTACCTTGAGGCTACTGCTCTCAGTGAGCCGCCTCTAGACACTTGTAGTGTCTATTAAGGTATGGGGAAAAGGGAATAAGGTGACGTCTCAGCTAATCCGCCAAGACCATTCTTCCAGCGGTTGTGCTTTGACCAACATTATTTAAAGTTGTTATTGGAACCTGATTGATAATCATCGGTGTGAGCCCCAAGGATCGGGGCCCTGCGGGAGAGACCTGAAAGGCTATTGATGCTAACTCAAGGCTCCTGTTATGCAGTACAGGGCAGCGTCGCCCAGTCTCAAGGACCAGGGGAATCGAGGCTTCAATAGGTGTCCACATGTCTGGTGCTGCCAGGGACAATTAGCCTCATTTGTGAAGAGAAAAAATTCCCCCTTGGTAACCCTACAGAGGGAATGTGTGTTGCTGCAGCGGGGCCCCTGAATGTGGAGTGCTAGCCTGAGTCCTAGCTTAGATGGCCCTTTAGTTCGTCATCGTGTCGCCTACTTCCACAACCACGAGGTTAACCATGGAGGTTGTGCATCATTGCAACTAGATTAAACAATTCAGGTAAGCAGGGGATGAGATCCGGAGAGTACTACTTGAGTCTACTCTGTTAGTGACCATTACTTCAACAATCAGTGGCAGCTCCAGAGCTCCCCTCACCTCCCTTTCCTTCCTCTTTCTGTTCCCCTTTCCAAGAAGGCCAGGTAGTTGATTTCCTGCAAATTACTATTCTTGAGCCCTAATTACTAGAGTGAGTCCTGATGGGAGATGCATCTGTATGGGGTGGAACTCAGCCCTTCCCAGTTCTTCTTCCTAATAGGTGGGTGTATCCACAATTCAGGATTCGGTGCAGCACCACTTCAGTTCCCTTTTAATCTGTGTTATTAACAGTTTAAATTGCCTCCCCTTCCCTCCAGGAAATAACCTTGTCATGTTTATCATTTTGTATTATCTTTAGCAGGTTCTTTCTGCCCCCCACCATTTTCTGCCATCCCTTCCCTCCCCCAGCCTCTCATGGGCCTAATCAAGTGAGGCAGCCTCGTCGGTGCAGCTTCATCTTTACTTGGTTGCCATATTAACGTGCAAGAAATGGTCGCCTTAGGCTGATTGCAGGTACAAGCACTTGATCTCCCTTCATTCCCCCCATCCCCCCAAATCCCTTTAATTTCCCCTCGGTTCCTGTTCCTTCCCCGCGGGGAAGGCCCTGGGATTCTCTGGCCTTATTGTGAGTTGGGTTCCCCTGGCAAGCCACCCCATGCCCATCAGGCTTCCCACAATGGCTGTCGCTTCGAGGAGGTGTTCAATCAAATAAACTCCCACTCAACGAGTTGTCAGGGAGACTCCTAAGCTCTGGTTTACAAGAGTAATGCCACCCAGATCCCAATCCCACCCCCAACAGAACAGGACCAGCTCCCTGTCCCCTCCATATACTCCCAGCTTTTGTTTACAAGTCAGACCTCAGTTACTATTCATAAAGTGTTGTAGGTGACCCCCCCCCCTCGGCTGCTTTCGTTTACCGCCTTTATTCATTAGAAGCATTTAATCATTCCCCCCTTAAGGACCCTTCTCCGATTCTTAGAGTGAATCATTAAGGCAAGAGATCCCTAATTGTTGTGACCCAGGACTACTTGCAAAATGTTCAGCCCTCCGCTCCGGCTTCCTCCGCTCGGCCTGCTCCAGACTGTGGTTGTGTGGCCTTCAGTGATTCAGCGATGTTTCGTATCGCCTCTGCTCCCTGGCGTCTTCTGGCCGCTCTGTGCCCAGCAATCCAGACCTTTTGAGAAAGCCTAGAGGCTATGGAAGTTCCTGTATTGTATCCTTGCTGTGGCAATTGTACCTCAATCTTTCTGCTTTTCAGCTCCTGCAGCGCCACACTCGGATTTTCAAAAGTGATAGGACCCTCTGGGAAGAACACAGTCAGGCGTGCCGGGTAGGGGGTGCTAAATCGAATACCTTTTGTTTTTAGTGCCCATAAGATCGGAATGTGTGCTCTCCTTTTACTCATTATTTCAGGGGAATAGTCATTTTCAAAGTAGAGCCTGTTACTGGAGTAGCTCACAGTGCCCGCTTTCCATGTAGAGTGGAGGACGCATTCTTTATCTTATCTTAGAAAGCGGACCAGGATGGTCCAAGGGCGAGAGTCCGCAGGCAGCCTAGGCCCAAGGGTGCGGTGGGCTCTGTCGATTTCTAGGCTTAGGGTGTTTGGCAAGGTCAGTATTACACGGAGCATGGCTTGTATAAATTGGAGCATATTGGCGCCTTCTACTCCTGGAAGACCCAAGATTCTAATGTTATTTCTGCGGTTTCTGCTCTCCACATCTTCTGCTCTGTCTTGTAGGGTTTTAATCGTGTTATTAAGTTGAATGATAGCTGTCTCCGTTTCCGTTACCCTTACCCTTTGTTCCGTGTTTTGGGTCTGGGATTCAATTTGCTCCTGTTGCTTTTCCATTTTATTCATGTCCGTTGGGAGTGCTGTAGCGGTAGATCTCATTTCTTTGCAGAAATCTCTTAACTCAGTTAGCATTTGAGCCATTTGCCTCTGAAGTATGCTGGTGGGAATTTGATCACTGGCTGCACTGCCCTGATGAGAGCTGGTTGAGGCCTGTGAGCCCTCACTCTCTGAACCGTCCTCTCGTAATCCCTCTACATCTGCAGGTCTGGAGGTCTGTTTTTCCCTCGGTCAATTTTCTTAGGCATTTCCAATCTCCTTAGATATGGATTTTTTGAGATTTTGATTAAATCAGCAGTTTTAGGAGGTTTTAGTTTTTAAGTCTCGTCGGAGTCTGTTGCTTCAGGCTGCAGCCATGCGTGTGACGTCACCTGAAGTCACGGTTCCATGTATTTCAGTGGGATTTTCAACTTTGATGCATAGCTTTGCCATTTCTACATCTTTTGAGCCCACATTTTCGACATGGCCTTTTGGGACCCCACTTCGTGGCCAGTGGTGGTGAAATTATACAACTCAAGCCCAAAATGCATTTTTGTGATCACTTGGTAAAATCACTTTTCTAGCAAGATTTGAACATTTTCACCACCATTGTTCATGAGGTGGGGTCATAAGAAGGCTATGTTGAAAATTTGGGGTCAAAATATTTAAAAGTGGCCAAGTTATGAGCGTATGTTAAAATTTAGTAACGCACGCTCATAATTTTGGTAATTTTAATATTTTGAACCCAAATTTTCGACATAGCCATTTTTTCACATCACCACACCAACGTTAGAGCTGTCATTTTTCAAATCCTGGCCAATATGTCTTTCCACACCTGTGACGAATGACGTTCTTCCTGCACAAAATCACCTTTCAGGCAGGTTTTGAAAATTTTCTCCACCGCTGTTCATGAAGTGGAGTCATAAGAAGGCTATGTTGAAAATGTGGGTTAAAAATATTGCAAAACAACAGTTATAAGCATACATTGAAATTTTGCATCGCACGCTCATAACTTTTGTAGTTTTAAATATTTTGATCCCAAATTTGCAACATAGCCATTTTTTTCACAGCACCTCACAAACATGACAACTGTCATGTTTCAAAACCTGGCCGAAATGCGTTTTTGCACCTGTGCCGCAGAATGACATTTCAGCCATGATTTGTACATTTTTGTCTACCGGGTTCCTGAAGTGGGTTCGTATCAAGGCTATGTTGAAAATTTGGTGTCAAAATATGAAAAAATAACACAATTACAAAAGTATGTTGACTTTCCTATGCACGTTCATAACTTTGGCAATTTTTGACATCCGACATTGTATAGAAAGCTTGGGTCAGCATGGCCCAGCACTTCCGTAGGCGGATGGAGTCTTCCCATGATGCATGGCCAGATGGCTGTGCACGTCTGCATCTGTTTACGCAGGTCCCAAAGGGACCTGCATGAATGAGGATGCAATACCACTGTCTCAAAAAGAAAGGAAATTCTTTGCAAAAAACTTTGGTAATGCACCAGTTAGGGTAAATTAAGACCACAAAAGTGGGGAAATGTGGCATTAGGGTTTCTAATCCTAATTCCCCACCCCTACCCTCCAAGCAGCAAAAGGAAAAAAACATTAGGGTTTTGGGTCTCTGGATCTTGGCGAATCAGTGGTGGGGTCTTCCTTGGGGTTGTCAACCCTAATGCTTACCCCTCCCCCCAACCTGTAGCTTCCAATCTGAAGCATAGGGTGCAGCTCCAAGCCACTGCCTCATAGTGATACACTCATCAAAGGTAGAGAAGTCTGTCTCACTACAGGCTGCCAACACAGTTTGTTGTGGCTCCCTTCATGCGGGCCTGCAGGAGATCATGTGTGATGTTGTTTGCTCATGGAATGGGGTGAGCATTAGGTTCATAACCCAAAGAAAACCCACCACTGATTAGCCAAGACTCGAGACCCAACACCCTAACGTTGTTTCCTTTTAATGCTGGGGGGTTAGGAAAACCCTAACGCTCACATTCTACCTTTGTGGCATTGTTACCCTAACTGGTGCATTAACAAAGTTTTTTGCAAAGAACATAAGATCTTCTTCAGGGTTATCGCAGTCATTCGGTCACACCATAGGAACTTCACTGTTGGAGAAGTAGGATCCACACGAAGATTTTCCAGCAGTACAACTGGGGCTGCTCACACAGGCGTCACCTGCATGTCATCAACCTTATAAAGGCATGAGCGGCCCTGTCTCCTCCTCGGTTCTTTCCCACTGTTGAATCTACTCTGCATGGGTCTCCACAGAAGCTACATCACAGTTCACGCCATTTCTGCCTATGTTCTTTTTCAGTTTGTGCTTTTGAGAGTCTCTTTTTAAGAGAGAGAGAGAGAGAGAGATTCTTTTACCTCATTTATGTCGAGAGTCACTCCTTCCACATCTCTCTTCTGTCGCTACGGAAAGAAGATTCCTTCTTCAAACGACCATAGTCTCTGTGTATGCTGTCTTGGGCCTGACCACAATACTGAGACTATGAACTCTGCCAAAAATTCAGCCTTACAACCCTAAGTCGGTGAAAAAAGGCTTTGAAGAAATTCCTCATCGAACAGCAGGTAGCCAGTTCTGGGCAGGGGTCCTCTGGGGTCCATCCTTCCTAATTGCCAGTGGATTTGTCGAACTCCCAGGCCTCAAAGACCCAAGACATATCCTCAGGGAAAAGTCATAAGAAGGACCACGACTGGGACCGCTCCCCCTGGCAGTGCTCCCGTTCCCCGACAGCTTCTTCTGAGGGTACCCTGTTGCCTGCGTCACTGTCCTCTGCTGTCAAGGCCTCTGCTCCTACCAGGCCCATACCGACAGCACCTTCTCCCACTTCTCAGGGAGGTCAGCTGTCGACCCTCAGGTCATCAGCCTCTTGGTCATCGACCCCCTGGTTCTTGGACTCCAGCCCCTTTGTTGAGGCCTGATGCTTCTTCAGGTCCTCGGACGCCAAGGCCTCCGGGCTCTCATGACCTGATGGATGGTTCGGGCCGCACCCCGTCCTGATGACTCCTCCGCCTTTGCAGCCTTTTGCCTGCCGACCTCAATAACATTTAACTTATTTGAGATGGCTGTTGTGCACTAGCTAGGTACACCTAGACCAGTGTCCCGGTGCCATCAAGCACTCTGTTGTTGTCGGCGCTGGTTTGGCCTATCAACCTCGCCCTTTAGGGTGACTTTGGTCCGTCATTCGTCAGACCCCGAATTAGAGAGTTGATATCGGGAGGAGTACCATCCTGACCTGATCCTCCCTGGAGAAGATGAAGAGGAGGAGGAGGAGGAACCTCTTTCCTTAGACTGTTCTACAGCCTCTTCAGTGAGCGAGGACTCTGTCAGGCATACTCCAAGGCCCCCTCCTTAAGACACTACATTCTTCGACATTATGAAGTAGCTGTCTATAGTGAGGCTTCCACACTGAGGGAAGAGGATGCCACCAAAGCGATCTGGTGGACTTCTTGGAGATCCCAGAATCTCCTCCAAAGGTCATTCCTCCCATTTTGCCAGCTTTGAGGAATGCCACCACTGCGTGCATGGTACCGCCTCTGACATGGTCCCTGCCATGTGCCTAGGAGGACAGATGAGCTCTGTCATACCCCCAGGGCCTGCCCTATTTTGCTGCCCTACCTGAGACCGATTCTGTGGTCATCAAAGTGGTGCATAACAGGTCCAAAGTGCCAAAACATTAAGCTCCCTCTTCCCCTGACAGGGAATCCAGAAGGATCGACCTTTAGGGTAAGAGGGTTTATGCCTTCTCTACTCTGGGTCTCCAGTCAAGTACCAGAATACCATAGGGAAGAAGGGCAGGCCGGCTGCTCAGGCCCTCCCAGAACAGGGTTTCCAGAAACAGGAGGTCCTCGTGCTCATAGGTTGCTTTTAAGTTCAGTAGGCTTGCACCTTTTTGAAACTTGCCACCTTCAGGTCTTTAAAGGTGGTATTCATATGTTTTGGTTCTCATATAGGTATCTAGTCTATTTTTAAAGGTGTTTATATTGTTACTTTCAGCTACATGCTGAGGTAAAGTATTCCAAATTATTATTGTTCTCTGAGTGTACCTACCCCTCCTCATTGTTCTGTTCTTTTCTCCTATCCACTTGCTTTGTGTGATCTTGTTTTTTTTTTTTATGTGGTATGATTAACTAGCCCTATCATTTCCATAAGAGATGGTTCATTAGTGGCTTTATATGTAAGACAAAGATCACCTCTGATTCATCTATATTCCATTACGTAAAGACCTAATTTATTTAATCTTTCAAGTAACTAAGATTATGCATGTTTTGATTTTTTTTTTTTTTTTGCCTTTCTCTGGACTTTTCTCTGTATTTTTTGCCTTGTTGTTTGTGGTGAGACAAAACTGTAAGCAGTACTCAAGTGTGGTCTCACCAGACTGGAGTACAGGGGAACAACCACCTCTGGCTCTCTACTTTTAATGTTCCCGGACCCAACATCACTTTTTGGACCGGCCGCCTGGTCCCGACTCCTGGACTGAAAGCTGTAGATCACAGCGCCCCACAGCAAGGCGGTTCCTACTGCTATCTCGCCGACCGCCGCCATTCCTAGATCCAACATCACTTTTTGGACTGGCAGTCTGGTCCTGACTCCTGGACTGAACGCCGCAGGTACACCGTTGTTTGAATTTGGAGCCTGGCTGCTCCGGCGGCTCTGTCATTGGTCGCTGCGTTTCATTAACCCTCCTGATTGGGCCAGCCGTGAAGCGCATCGCTCCCGATTGGTGCGCCTTTTTTTAGCCAGCTTCTCTGCATTGTAATACTTGTAACTGGGCACTCGTAGCTCTCCTGTGCCTGTTCTTTTGAAATTTTGCCTAAATATTCTTTAACTCTAATGCTGCCTAAATGCAATAAATAGAATAGAGAAAAATTCCTAAGATAAACTGAATGTTAAACTCTGGTGCACTGTCTAGACATAGCTAACTGAGTGCATGTGTATGAACTGTAGATACTGTGTGATTTTCTGTACCTGCTGAAACCCTGCCTCTCCTGTCTGCACTCTCATTCTCTCCCTCATCTTTTTTTTTCTCTTGTGTGTAACTCTTGGGACTTTCCTTCCTGGCCCCTCCACTTCCCTACCTCTTCCACAACCTGTTTCTCACTAAGCCCTGCAAATTCCACTAGCCTCTGCTCGAACTTGAACCTGCCCTCAACTTCTGCATTAACCCTATACCCTTTCTCCTATCCTGCCCCTCTCTTGCTCCTTTCTGACCCCACCCTCGCCAACATTTAGTCTTCTGCTTTTGTCTTCCCATGATCACCCCAACCCCCTGCTGATAGTTTGTCGCCAGCCCCCACCCCTTTATTGCACCATATTTACTCTTGCATTCGCTTCCCTCTGCAGATCGCAGTGCCCTGAGCAGCACACGGCAAGGCGGTACCTACAGCCGTCTTGCCGGCAGCCGCCGTTCCCGGATCCAACATCACTTATTGGACTGGCCACCCGGTCCCGACTCCAGGATTGAAAGCCACAGGTACACCGCTGTTTGAATTTGGAGCCTGGCTGCTCCGGCGGCTCTCTCATTGGTCGCTGCATTTCACTAATACTCCTGACTGGGCCAACCGCGAGGAGCATCATTTCCGATTGTGCGCCTTTTTAGCCAGCTTTTCTGCATTGGAATACTTGTAACTGAGCACTCATAGCTCTCTTGTGCCTGTTCTTTTGTCCCTCCCTGTCCCAGGCTACCTTTATACTCTTCCTGCCCCTCCTTTCCCTAGAAAATCACCTCCCTATTGGCTCTTCTCTCCTGCTGACACTTCTGGACCTGAGGCCCCAAGAATAGGCGGACAATTACCGCTGAACTATAGATACTCCCATAGCCTACTAGGATCTATCAAGGTAATTTCACCCTTCTACACAAACTGTAATCCTAGCTTCTCTCACTGCTGCCCCCAAGGCATTTATCCCTGCCTGGATCACAGAATGTAATAATATACAACCTGCCCTCTGTTCTCGACCTGTTTGCCCAGCTTGCCATAATGAGCAGTCTGTATTGGTCAGTCTCCCTGGCTTGGCTCATTGCTTTAAGCTGGTATCCGGACTGGGTGACAGCTGGGGCCCTCCAACACACTACGCGTGAAAGTTCGCCTCCCCCTCCAGTCCACATTGAACCAGAATCCCTGACAATCCTTGTCTACATCCCCTGCCTGCTTAAACAAGATACAGCTCTACTAGGGCACTGGCTGTGTAAACGACTCCTTGCTCCCAATGCTACCCCTGCCCATGGCATCGTCTCTTCTGGCACCTTGCACTGGGTAACTGTCTCTACTCTCCTTCTGCTGCTCCAGGCTGGGGACATTGAAACCAACTTTGGACCTGCCCTTCACTCTTCCTCCTACCCAGTCTGCAGCATCTTTACCCACTATGAAAGGTCTAAAAATAGTAAACCTTAACATTCTAGCCTATGCCCCAAAATGGCTGAATTGAAGCCTGGATCATACGAATGTCTCCTGACATCGTATGCATATCTGAATCCTGGCTAAAACCTGCTATCAAACAGCATGAGGTATCCCTTCAAGGCTATGGCTTCTTTAGACAGGATAGGATTGGCAAAAGGGGAGGAGGAGGAGTAACAATCTACTATAGCACAGGCCTCAATGTCACTATCCTCCCCGCACCTGTCTCCTCACCTTCTCTCACTGAGTACCTTTATGTCACCCTTATGCTTGGAAACGTTAAAAAAATCATAATAGGGTGCATTTATATTCCCCCCAACCATGCCACCGCTGGCCTACCCCCTCTCCTTGAATCATTAGGCAGCCTCCCAAAGCATGACCTCAACCTATGTGGGGACTTCAACATTGACTGGCTGCACCCCAATATTGGTAATGTCTGTGCTTCACTTGCTGATAGCAACCTTACCCAGTTAATCCATGATCACACACGAGTCAATCCAAAATCGGGCAGTGACACACTGCTAGACTGGATAGTCACCAGCTGCCCACTTAAAATCGGATCTGCTGGCACACACTCTGACTGCATAAGCGATCACTCTCCCACTTTCTGTGTGTGGAGAAACAACTATACCAACCCTCCTCCCAAGATTTCCCTGGTTCGGGACGTGACTAAGTTTGACGCCAACAGATTCCTGTCATCAATTAACTCTACAGACTGTGGCCCCATTAATACACTTCCTGACATAAACCTAGCCCTAGACTTTCTCATCTCCACTCTCACCAAAATAATTAACCAACACGCTCCTCAGAAGAAATGCAGATCCAAGGGTCTTAAAGCCCCATGGCTCTCTGGGGATATTAGATCTTTTATGGCATTCTGAGACAAAGCATGGCAAATGTACAAACAAAGTGGACTCCCCTCAGACTGGCTTATCTACAGACAGCTCAGGAATCGGTGTAAAAATGCGGTACAAAAAGCTAAGAGATACCATCTCAAATCTCTTCAAACAGGGCATCTAAATAACCCAAAGGAATTCTGGAGACAAGTTAACGCTTTAGTAAAAGGAAGGACTGTTGAAAACCCAAGCTCTATTTCTGTCAATGGCACCACCCTCGACGACCTACTCTCCATAGCCACTGGTTTCAACAATTTCTTTACTGACCTCCAGAAATACACCTCGAGCTTTCACAATGCTCCCTCTCCTCCCACAGCTCTCCTGCCCAACCTAGGGAGTCATCCTGAATTCCATCTGAAACTAGCCACACTCAAAGAGGTGCAGCAACTTCTATCTAACCTAAAACCGGAGGGCTCTCCTGGATTCGACTTGCTGGAACCAAAATTTCTTAAGCTGGGTCCCTATCCACAACTTGTTTAACCAGTCCTTCCTTGCTAACATAGTGCCAGTTAAGTGGAAGGTGGCAGTAGTAGTCCCGGTCCACAAAGGAGGACCGAACTCCATCATAGAAAACTTTTGCCCTATAGCTCTACTTTCTTACCTGGCAAAGATCCAAGAGCGTATCGTTTATAATCATCTCCAAGACTACCTTGACTCCCACAAGCTACTATCACCCTGCCAGCATGGTTTTCGAAAGAATTACAGTACCTTCACTGCACTCATAAAAGTAACATCTGACATCTTCCATGCAGTGGATAAGGGCCAGGCCACTGGAGCCATATTCATGGATCTCATGAAAGCATTTGACCTCGTGAATCATGGGCTACTGCTTCGACAGCTGCATCTACTTGGCCTGGACTACAGTGCGCTGCACTGGATGAAGCGCTGTCTGTCTGATCGTTCCCAAAAAGTTAAGTGGGATGGCTCCCTGTCTGGACAAAAAACAGTTTCCCATGGTGTCCCGCAAGGCTCAATATTGGGCCCCATGTTATTTTCGCTCTTTATCAATAACCTTCCCAACTTCTGCGGGGGTGCCACAGTCCACCTATATGCAGACAATGCCATCATCTACCGCTCCTCACCAGATGTTGACCAAATCAATCGGAACCTTGCCTCAGACTTCGCTTCCCTAGAAGCCTGGTTCCAATATCATCTTGTTCTCAACTCAGAATGCATGGTCTTCACCCATCGGCCTGGAAAAAAGCCTAACCTGCCTACCCTTAGTATTTCCACTAACTAGGGTGACCCGTTAGAGGTAGTTCACTCCTTCAAATACCTGGATGTGACCTTGGATCCTGCACTCGTTCAACTCCCATGTCTCTAACACTATCAAAAATCTCAATCAGAAAATTGGACTCCTATATCGCGTGCGCCCTCACCTCACACTTGCCTATTGCCAAAAAAATTGCTACTGCATCCCTCCTTCTCCTACTGTCCTATACTGCACCCCCCTCCTCTTCATTAATTCCTCCTCCATGTCCCTCCTCTCTCAGGCATACCACAGGATTGGTCGCTTTGCCGTAGGGGCACCTGCCCGTTCTCACCATTGTGATGTTCTCACCTCACTGGGGTGGCCCTCCTATGGGGCAAAACTGAGATACTCCACCTTGAGCCTCATGTTCAAGCTTGTCCACAGTTTCACTCCTCCCTGCCTCAAGGAACTTATATGCCTCAAACCAGCACCACGCACACTTCATGCTACCTCTCTCCCCCTTCTCATTATCCCCAAAATACGTCTTGCTGTATCTAGATGCTCCTTTTCATATGCTGCTGTAACTGACTGGAACTCCCTCCCTCCGTTCTCTCCTGCTCCTCCTTCTCACAATTTCAGTCCCATCTGTCTGCCTTTATGTCCTCTACTACCTGCTCATGCTTTTGCTAAAGGGTGCCTACCCATGCACCTAGCATAATAGGAGACTAATGTGTGTGGGATTCTCTGCTCCCAGCCAATGTTTACTATGATGTTTTATAGCTGCTCTGTATATAGCCCAACAGGCACTCAATTTCATGAATTGCTTGTCAAATCTGTTGTCAATTGTTTGTCTACTTGCAACATTTTGTCTTGACATGTACTCTGCCTAATGACATCCCTGTAACATGAGAACTGTGTTGCTTGTTGCACTTATACCTTTGTGGTTGATTCTTGACCCCGGTTTGCCCCTGAAAAAGAGACTGTAATTGTCACAGTGGACTTACCCGGTTACCAAAACTCAAATAAAATAAAATAAATGTTACTTAATATGCAGCCCAGTATTTTGTGACTTTTAGTAGGTGTATTAAATGATAGATCATCAGTTACTAGAACTCCCAGGTTTTTTTCATTTGTTGTGGTCTGAAGAAGGTGGCCACTTAAAGTATATGAAAACTTGGGGTTGTTATGTCCTAAATGCATGACTTTACATTTATTTTCATTGAATTTCATGTTTTGGTCACGGCCTGGTGTCGCTGAGGGTTAAGGTGCTGGGCCGCGCATCATGCGCCATGCCGGCGACGGGATTAGGAGCGAGCCGGGTTGTTGGGGTTGGCAGGGATGGGAAAGGATTGTGCATCTAGAGGACTGCCTCCTTTCCCGGGGCTTAGGCTGGCTGCTATTCTGGTGGCCCCTAGCGGAGGCTGGGGGCACTATACCAGAGACTTGCAGCGTAGCCGGTTTAGAACATCGGCAGGACGTCCAACGGGGCTACGCGGGAGCATGTATCCAGTGTGCAGAAGTCCATTGCATGTCCAAGGCTCAGGGGAAACCAGAACACAGAAAAAAGAGCCCGATCCTGTTAGGAGACGGTGGGGCCCAGGAGCTACCCCCCACGCCCAAAGTTGAGTGCACTGACTGACCTCGGCGTTTCCTCAGGTCTCAAGGATATCCGCACAGAATAGAATGGTGGTCCTGGGGAGGTGCGGATGCCTGGACCGAGAGGGAGCGTGGCCGACTTAGTGTCAGGACTGAGTCTACATTGGGGTGGGATGGAGGTAAGCTGAGTGCCCCCACCTGAGAGTGTCTGGGATCGAGTGTGTGGGGGATAAATAAATTGTGTAATTTTGCCCACTTTCCAAGGTGATTTATATTTTCCTGAAATTCCTTTGTAGAGTTCTGATCTGTCACTGTTGCACCAATTTTGCAATCGTCCGCATATTTGCACATCCATGCAGTACTGGCTGTGTGCATGGATGATACTAGGATATTAAAAAGGGTCGGTCCCAAGAGCGATCCCTGCGGGACTCCACTCATCACCTGTCCCCAAGCCAATAAATACTCCCTTATTGCAACCCTTTGTGTTCTGTTGTCAAGCCAAGAAATAATCCAATTTATTATGTTCGGCTGAAGTGGAGTATTAATACAGTGTTCAACAAGAATTCTATGCAACACTGTGTCGAAGGCTTTGGAGTATTCTAAGAAGAGTGCATCCACAGGCATTCCTTTGTCAAATGCTGCGCTTCAGTCCCTCCAGGCCGCCGAGGATAATAACAAACACCTCCTCAGGAATTGTGCGATATGTCTGACACTGGTGCCAGGGCTGCTGCCACAGGTATTTGCCTTCGTAGGCACGCCTGGCTGAAGGTAACTGGTTTGCAGCAGATGTCCAGCAAAAGGTGCTTAATGCTCCCTTCAGTGGCTCCAAGCTCTTTGGGCCTGATGTCCAGGACATAATGATTCACAGGCCTCTGGTAGCAGCAATAAATCTGGCCACTCGCTCTACCATACCCAGCCCAGGAACAGACAGTGGCCGTCCTTTCCAGATGTGTGTCCCACAAGTCTGGTGCGGACTCCAGGGTACATGGAAGGCCAGTTTGGCCTTGCCTAACCCCTCCTCTTCCTTGGGTCCTGCCACAAAATGATCCAGAAGGAATAGATCAGCCCCAGTGGCCGGATCCGCTGCCTGACTCTTGCCAGATCCCCTCTTCCGCCCCTGACCAAGAGGTGGTGGTCAGAGGTCAGTTCTCCCTCCATCTCAGTCAGTGGAGAACCATCTCTTCAGATGTTTAGTTTCTTCTGATCATAGAATGGGGTCACACTCTGGAGCTTTTGGAACAACCCCTAGAGACCCCTCTAGTACCCTCCACCTACCCTCCAGACCATGCAGTGGTCCTTCGGGAGGAGGTACTCTCCGTTCTGAGGATGATGGTGATCAAGCCTGTACCCAGGCAGCAGAAGACCAGAGAGTTCTGTTCCAGGTTCTTACTGGTCCCCAAAAGAACCTGAGGCCTATTCTAGATCTCAAAAGACCTCAACCTCTATATTCAATAAAAAAGTTTTACGTGGTCACTCTCCCAGGGCTGTTGCCCCTGTTCAAACAGTGTGACTGGCTGTGCTCCCTTGATATGCTGGACACTTATCTGCATATTTCACTGTGCCCACAGCACAAGTGTTTCACTGGTTTCTTTTTCAGGGTGAACATTACCAATTCAGTCTCTTTTTACAAAATGCTTAGCAGTGGTAGCTGCCACCCTTTGGCGTGAAGACCTGTATGTCTTCTCCTACCTGGATGACTGGCTGCTCAAGGCCCCGTTCAGGGATCAAGTTCTCCAGGACCCTCCAGTTGTTCCACTCTCTCAGCATCAAGATCAGCCTGACCAAGTCCGTCCTGATCCTGTCCAAGAGGCTGCAGTATATAGAGGCAATCCTGGACTCAGTGCAGGACAAGGTCTTCCTGCCCCTGGACAGAGTGGAATGCCTCATATTACAGGCATAGGTGGTGGCTCAGAGCCATTATGCTTCTTTGAGGATTTACTTGAGGCTCCTGGGCCTCATGACTGTGGCCATTGCCACGGTCACCTTGCCAGACTGCACATCTGGGTGCTCCAGTGGACCCTCCAGGTGCAGAGGGACCAACACACAGACAACCTGGCACAGCTAGTGCTGGTCTCCTCTCTTCAAGGTCCTCCAGTGGTGAATGGATCCCCTAAATCTCTTAAGAGGGGTCCCATTCCTGATCTCATCTCCCCAGCAGATTCTCACTACGGATGCCTCCAGCTTGGGCTGGTGGGCGCACCTGGGTCCCTTCCAGACTCAGGGTACATGTTCCCAGATCGAGATGTCCTTCCATATAAACGTCCTCGAGATGAGGGCGGATCTGTATGCCATGCAGACCTTTCAGAAGCACCTCTCTCCAGGCCAGTTGTTGTTGTTTCAGTCAGACAAAGTTAGTGTGGTCTACTATATCAGCAAGCAGGAGGGGGATGTATTCATACCCTTTTTTGCAGGAAGGCAATGAAAGTCTGGTACTGGTCACTGGACAACAGCCAGGAACTTTCGTTAGTTCATGTCCCAGGCATGCTGAACACTCTGGGGTCAGCCTCAGCCGGACTCAGTCCAGGATGCACGAATGGGAACTTCTGTCATCCATCACAGAACATTTGTTGAACATGGGGTCATCCAGAGTTGGACCTTTTGCATCCCCACTCAATGCAAAACAGCCCAATTTCTGCTTACTAGATCCAGGGCCTGAGTTGTCTGGCAAAACATGTTCTCCCTCCTGGAGCAGGAGGTCCTTTATGCCTTCCCTCCATTTCCTCCGATTCAGAGGGTGCTAATCAAACTGCAGATGGAAGGGCCAGCATGATCCTGGTTGCACCTTATTGGCCATGGCAGATATGGTTTACATTACTGCAGCAGTTAGCAACGGAGCCTCTGGTGCCTCTGCCCTCTACAGGGATCTGCTGGCGTGAGCTCAGGGACCACGGTCCATCCACACCTCACGTCCCTTCTTCTGCATGCTTGGCTCCTGAGGACATAGCCATTGCCTGATTTGGAGTGCCCCAGAAGGTGGCTAACATCCTAGTGGCAGCTAGGAAACCCTCCACTAGGGTCACCTATGCCATGAAGTGGAAGAGGTTCGCCGTCAGGGCTGCCAAGCATCATCTGGACCCTTTCAACTGTCCGGTGAGCCAGATCCTGGACTACCTAATATCCCTGTTGGACTGTGGCCTCCAGTATTCCTACCTCAAGGTCGATCTTTTGGCTGTTTCCGCCTTACATGAGCATGTAGATGGTCATACCGTGGCGCAGTTAGATGTGACCCATACTTTTCACGGGCAGCCTGCACCAGAAACCTCCAATCCGTACCCCTGTCCTGGCTTGGGATTTCAATTTTGTTTTGGAGAAATTGACTCTGTCTCCGTTTGAGCCAGCTGTGACTTGTGAGATAATGCTTTCTGTCATGGAAAGCGTTGTTTTTGGTTGCTATTACTTCTGCTCAAAGGATTTCCGAGCTTCAGGTTCTCTGGTGTGAGGAGCCTTATTTGATTTTTCACAGAGACAGGGCATCTTTGTACATGATTCTGAAGTTTCTTCCTAAGGTGGCAGCTGAGTTTATCGTGAACCAATCTATCCATCTCCCTATGTATTTTGCAGAATGTGCCAATTCACGGAAAGCACTACTCCTTACTTCAGGTATGTGCAGAATTCTGAAGTATTATCTGCTCCAAACTAAGGACTGCAGGAAGTCAAAGCAGCTTTTTGTTTCTTTTGCCCAAGGAAGAGAGGGCGTTCCAGTTTCCAAACAATGTTTGTTCAAATGGTTGTGCCAATTGTATTGTGTTCAGGCGGTCCAGTGGCACTGACGGTTGAGGTGCTAGACGCCACAACTTGTGCCACGCCGACAACCCAGGTTCGGAATGATCTGGGGTCGCCGGGGTTGAGGGGATGGAAAGGATTGAGCGTCCGATGGACTGCCTCCCCTTTCCGAGGGACAGGGGTCTGGACAGCTGCTGTTCTAGCGGTCTCTAGTGGTGGCTGAGGACACGAACTGGTGGCTGCAGTACAGGGAGAGCTGCGGCGGATGACCTGTGAGTGTGTGCGGAAGCCTACTGTCTTCTGCTCTGCTAGACGTTAACAACTGTGCTACCGATCCCCTGTTCACAGAAACTGTGCTGACATCCGTCAGCAAGACAGGATCTCTGTCTCTCTACTAACCCTATTAAACCTACAGCATACTAAATGTCTTATACAACTGTTAGTGCCATGTTCTTTATTTCTTAAAATTGGATTGCAGCCCCTCCCCTCACTGTAATGAATTTGGGAGCTATAAGGACCTGCAGTCATGGCTCCGATTTAGTTTGTTGTTATCATAGGTAAGATCAGAGCTATGTAGACAATAGTCCTTTTGCTCACCAGTTTCTCAATATTCCTGGATCTTACGTGCGATAAGAAAATTATCCAATCTGGTTTTAAAGATATTCATACTATGACTGCCTACTACTTCTAAAGGTAGTCTATTCCAGATGTTTGTTACTCTTAGGGTGAGCCAGGATTTTCTTTTATTTGTCTTAGGACAATCCACTAACAATTGTAGAGGGTGTGCCCTGGTGTTACACAGTGATTCCCTAAATCTCAAACCCAAAAGCTCCCATAGACCTGGGTCAGTAAGTGATTTATAAATCAAGCACATATCCCCTCTCAACCGTCTAAACTCCAGGGAGTAGAAACCCAAGGTATTCAACCTCCTCTGGTAATCCTGCCCTTTCACCTCCTGTATATGTCGGGTTGCTCTCCGCTGGACTTTTTCCAGTGCATCTATCTCTGTTCTTCCACTAGGTGACCAGAACTGCACACAGTAGTCCAAATGCGGTCTTATGTTATTGCAAGGGAGGACTGTACTGTGACATGCCATGCCTTCTGGCACTCAGTCAGGTGCTTGATTTTAATGCCTTAGCATACCGTGGACTCTGTCATAGGCTGCTACTAATCCTGTTGTGGTATCTTGGGACCATAGATGACTGTGGCTTCCTTTTGCCTATCACACTCTAGTCTAGGCTGTCCCATTTTCTGTGACTGACTGAGCCATAGATGGCCAGCAAAACCTACACTCCCCATATCCCAACCACATGGATTTTTGTCTTTCCCCTTCTATATTTAAGCAAATGATGAGTACTGTACACTCTGGCAGTTTACTGCTGGTTATTAAAGGAATAATGCATGACAGGGTAGGTGTTATGCTGGGATAACATCAGACCTCGGGCCGAGGGTGAACACCTGAGAAGGGATTTGTTATCCCAGCATAACACCCATCCTAGAGTGCATTATTCCTATTATACAATGACTCGTTTAAATTTACATTAGAAACATAGTTAAAAAAAGAATGTTTTAATTGTATTTCTGTAGTTTTTTTTTTTTTTATTGCGGAAGGATATTGGTTTGAAAAGTAGTGTCTTATAGTCTTTGTCAGCAGGTGGAGGTGTTATTCTGTCTGTCTGTCGTGGCTGTCTAATAGTTGCCCCCCTCCCCCTGCTCCATCTCGGTGCTGTCATGTTGTGTTAAAGTTATTAGTTTAATGTTTTTCTGCTGATATTGTTCTGTACAAAAAAAAGAAATAGAGAAACAAGATAAGCTGAATGGTGAGTGATTGCTACTACAACGGGCGCGTGCTGACTGTTGAAAAGCGCCACCGCTCACTCGCATACTCAGCTGCTTTCAGTCAGATGGCTGTTGTTTTACTATTTATATATTTAAATCTAAGTAGGAACACAGTTAAAGTCCCTGGTAACGGAGGAAGCAGGAAGTGAAGCGATGGTGGTGTTGGCGGCGGGCAGCGGAGAAGGAGTGAGGGGACTGCTGTGAAGGTGATTGAGAGGATGGCTTTCATTTTTTTTTTTTTTTTTTTCGTCGTGCTAGGCAACTTTGTTTGGGGAACGTGTGATGGCTCTAGTGTAAAGTAGTGTATGAAGCCGATCGGAACTGTGGCTTTCGCTTTAGCCTGGAGCGGGAAGCAAGGGATAGCAGTGGACTGATTTTTTTTTTTTTTTTTACTTTTATGCAGCCATGATTGTGCTGGGACTAGAGCCGGGATGTTATGCTGGGATAACATCCCGGGTCCAGTCCCAGACAGACCAGTCAGAGTCCAGCATTCTAGTTTGTCATTGTATAATAAATAATTATCCATATACCTGTAATGTATCAAAAATAAATGACTTTGATTTAGAGAAACTTTATATGCATTGCTCATTTATGATTGCAAGTTTGAGACAAATTGGTAAAAATCATACTGTCCAGAAAACAGGTTACCTAGAGCAGTCTTTAGACAGAACTGACTTCTCTCCAGCTAGTGATCAACTGTCCAGTCCTCCCCTGAATAAAACCATCTTTACAGTCCTAGTGTAATGAGCGTTTCTGTAAGACACAAGACAATGGATGCCCTTCTCTGATGGTCATATTATGTACTCCTTCATACACCTCAAAAGCTGAACAGATGTTACTTTTGTTTTTCTCACTTTATTCTTTGGCTCCTTCACGATGCTCCCCATCACCCCACTTTTTCAGGTCGCCCTGTTGCGCCTGCCCCCGGCTTCTCACTAAGCTCATTATTTGTGGCCTCCACTGTCCCCAGGTGCCCAAACTGTTCTTTGGTGGTCCAACACAAGCCCTCGTGATGGATCTTCCCTGTCTCCATTTCAGGATGAGGGGACGTTGGCTGGGGTGAGCAGATACAGTGTGCTGTGGGGTTTAGTAGCATGGGAGGACAAGGAGGGCAGTCATCTGGCATGCTGAGTCTGGGGTTACTACATTTATCTTCTTTGAGGACATCCTCTTCCATAGAGCCACTGCTTTAGAACTGCAAGCCTTCAGTATCTGGACGACTTGTACATTTTTCCTAGCTGGAGCCGCCTACGATGACTTATCACCAGCACCTGTATAACAAGGGTGGCTCCATACCACCTCCAGTTTAATTACTCCCACTGTTGACTTCACATTGGACTTAGAAATGCCTTCATTGGATACCACCACTGAAATGTCCCTGTTTTTTTCTCAATGCTTTTATGTTAAGAAAACATTTATTTTAGTTGCTGTAGTCAGTCAAACTGTTGATGACACCATCACTTTTTCTTCGCTACTCTGGCAATGCCTGCTGCTTTACTAAGTGTCTCTTTTTGTTCCACACCACAAGGCCCTGGGCCTTCTTCTGTGCTGGGCTTCCGTGCTGCTTTTCAGATCCAGCTTCTCCCTGCGTTGGTTTTCCCTCTTTGATAACAGCACTGCTGCCTCTGGGTTATGCTGTTTTCTGTTTCTGCCATCGTCTGATCGGCTGTCTACCACTGATGCTGTTTTACCTCTGGGTCCTAGTGTGCCACTGTTTGATTTTTCCTGTTTGTAACTTTTGACTGTGTTGTTCTTTGCTGCTCCGATCAACTTTATGACACCAAGGTTGGTTGATGGCACTGATCTCAGGTCCTTATGCTGGACCATTGTTGTCTGCTTGCTGTTGGTCACTTGGTTCTGCCTTGTCAACATTCCTGCTGCTCTGTTTGGCTCTATTCTCCATTTTACTGCCTTTTTAGCCATTGTGTTCTGTTTGTTGGCTGCTCCAGCTGCTCTGACTGCCATTATGGTACCATGGATGGTTGCTGGCTCTGCTTGGGTCCTGATGCTGACCTGTGGTTTCCTGTTGATCGTGCATCCCCTTGCTCTGCGCTGACATTCCTGTTGCTGTCTTTAGCTCTGTTTTACTCTAAAGACTGTTCCTTCTTTGACATCGACATTCTCCTTGTCCGTACTGAATGCTTCACCTGTTTTAAGACACTGTAGCCAGTTGCCTGCTTTGTGCTTGGGTCCCTATGCTGTTTCCTTGCTCTCTGCCTGCTGGTCTTGCCTGACTTTGCCTCTTCATCATTCCAACTGCTGCTTTGCTGCAGCATGGCTTCAGGTTCATCGGAGCTCTGGAGCACTTGCCTGCTCTGTTTTCTCGATCCTTCTCCTTTGCCTGATTTGATCTTTAAAAAGCTCTGTCTAGAAAGTGTTTCTTGGGTTGCTCATTATTAGAAGGGTAATAGTTATATTGTAAGAGTCTTTTTGTTATAAGCATCAAGGCAAAAAACTAACAGTTTAATTATTATTTGAGAATTCTCTAGAAGCTCTTCCAAAAAATGTCTTCCTCACTAGTCTGCTATCTTTGCCACCAACACTGACTTTCTTAGGAGTCCCGTGGTACCCTCACCTTGGCTCTCCTTGCAGTATGGGTTGTGTGGCGGGATTAAACACAGGTTATAAAAATTTAACTATGCTCCTTGAGTAGAGCCAACGATTTTCCATTTTCAGAAATGGCAAATTCAGTTTGGCAAAATCTTAAAATCTGTATTTCCCCCAAAGTGTGGGAAAATCAGCATGTTTTGTAGAAATGTTTGGCTCAAAATGGAAGGGTTTACACAAAAGGCTGGTGTAAAGTGATGTTTGCATAATAAAGTGCTGACAGTTTTTTCATGAAAAACTTGACTCCCAAGTGCTGGGTTAAAAATGACAGATTTCATTTTCTTACAGTATTTTTCAATGAAAACAGAAAATTATTGTCAATACATGAGCATATACAGTACTTGTGTTTGTTCTTCTGGATCTGATACTCTTGCTGAGTAAGACCCAGGTATCTTTAGGAACTGGAACCTAGACTACTGTCTTGCAGTAATTTTTTCATAAGATGAATCCTAAATTATTCCCATTTCTGCCTTTCCCTCACCCCAGCAGTGTGGTGGCATTGAGTTTACCTTGTGCTTCAATTAGGGGTATGGTCGATTTGGCTATTTTTGTAGTTGGCACCAGTGTCATTCAGTGATTGACAGATAGTGTATATGTATGTGGAGGTTAGGTGGCCTATGTATCCCCTTCCCCAGGAACTGATTACCTCATCTGTGCCACGCTGGTCCCATGGTGGACCAAGTCTGCAGACATACCTGGGTCTTGCAGCTGGCAGTGCAAATAACTAAATAAGAACGATTATTTGAAAAGACAGGACTTTGTTACTATAGAAAAACGAGCCATGGCAATGGTGACAGACTTACTGATGGCTTTTGAAAGAGTACCGAATGAGATATCATTCTTCTAATTATCTTGCTGCATACGGAATAAACAACCTTGCCCAGCCCAGTGGTGGCAGTAGAGTGCGTCTTGCTTCCAGGCAGGAGGCTCCAGTTCAGTAGCGAGCCCAACTTGCAGCCCCATGCCGGTACAGTCTAGGGAGCAGTGCGTGGTATCTGTCTCGACTCAGGGGTGGGTTGCAGAAAGGAGTACAGTCCCTCCTTTGAAGGTCTAGGTGTATCATTGGACCTCATAGGTGACCACATGACATCTTGCCCCCAGCTGCCTGTCAGAGTCTACATTTTGTACGAACTGTGATGAGCAGACATCTCTAGGAAAAATCCCTGCTGTGAGGTGATGCTGGAGAAAACATCCCTTACAGCAGCAGTGCCAGTTTCTGGTGCCACTCCCCTTGTCAGAGAAGGCAGGCTTATGTGATGACTGTGGGCATTGGTCACCAGGGCCTGCAGTGGTGTGCCACTGTGGGTGTTAGCCTGCCCAGGGGAAGCCAGGAGGAGAGGAGCAGTGATGCAAATGGAAGGGATGCCATCCAGCTGAAGAGAAAATGGAGTAAAGATTTGAGAAGAGTAGAGATGGTGCTTGGAAATAGTAGATTAAAAAAGGAATAAAATGATCTGTGTCTGCAGTGTGTGTGTATGTATATATAGTCTGCACATACATAATATGTAAAATTACCTGGTTTGACCTTGTACACAAAATATTCCAAGTGCAACCTCTACTTTTGCCTTTGGGCGATACTGTGGGACCAATGACCAGAATATTTGAGGTTTTAAAAGCTCCTGGAACCACTTGCCAGAATATTGAAATACTGGAAAATTGTATTTGTAATGTTTGACCATGAATGGCACACTGAGGTGTAATAGTTCGTTTACAGATGTGTCTGGGGTGGTGGGGGTGGGGTGTTACATTCACCTGTTTATATTGGCTAGTATAGTATAAAAAGTAATATGTGGAAGGCAAGTAGGTTAGTTATCTCTCAGCTTAAGCTGGGCCTTGGCTTGCTGCAGTGAGCTTCTTGATTTAGAAGAAGTCTGTTTTTTTTTACCTTCTGCTGTTGTCTACCAGTACAAAATCATTACTTAAATACTTTCCACAATTTAGCAAGCAAGTAAAGTAGCCAGTAATTGTTTCCCATACAGAGGACAGATTGCAGATGGACATTTGCAAAGGGATGAACATAGAGGTATGATCAAATCTCACCTCTAAGAATAAATGATCTGCAAAATATTTTGACCAAAGCCTTTTATTGGTGTTCAGGTTAGCTCCCCACTCCGATCTGCTTTACAGAAAAAATGTACTAGCAGTGGTTGTTTTATTCATTTAACATGCATATATTAAAACAGTTTTGTTGGCTTCTGAGACTTGACCCCATTCTTTACATCAGTATGCATTTGATGTAACCCTTTAATGAAGTAAGCAGATGTGTGCTTAATTAATCTGACACTGTAATGAGGCGTGCAGTTCACCAAAGCAGTGCTTTGCTTGTAGCTTACTGAGATTGTGAGTTGTACCTTGGATGAAGCATGCGCCGCGTTGTGAGAACTGCACTAGAAACTGGTCACAGGACAGGAAGCTGAGGGTTGTGATGAATGGTAATCTGTCCACACGGAAACAAGTGGCCAGTGGCATTCTGCAGGGCTGTGTTCTGAGCCCAACAGTGTTCAGTATATTTCTAAGCAAACTGGATGTGGGCATCTGTAGTTCCACTGCCAAGGTTGCTGCTGACACCAAAACAGGAAAGGTAGTTGCATCTCAACAGGTAATGAAATGCAGAGAGAGCTGGGCATGTTTGGAAAGTGGGCAGAAAAATGGCAGATGAACTAGAATATTGAAACTGTCAATGCAAATCTCAAAACGAAAGTGCAGAATGAGAAAATCTATGCTTCGGAAAAGAACATAATGAGCAAGCCCTGTGGCACAGCGTTCACGTGACAAAGTAGCTCCAACTGGGTGCACGGTGAAATTCAGCTTGGATCTAAAACAAATGGCCACTCCCTGCCAACAATCCCTCCACGGGCAGTGTACCACGGAGAAAAAGGCTGGAGCAGCTGCCTCCAAAACAGGACTGGCATCATCATCACCCAGCCAAGTCTCCATTATACAAGCCAGATCGACCGCAGAACCAGACAGTAAATCTGCCATAATGTCTGCCTTGTTCCTCATTGATCTGGGATTGCATAGTACTGCCATCAGGACGAATGGAGGTTGCTGACCATTGTTTACCTGCCCGTGTGGGTCTGGCAGAATCCCTGGGTATGGGCACCAAGCACGTTGGGCCCCTCTCTTGGGCCCATTTCATGCCAGGATGCCTCCTGGTCCACACCAAACCAGTAATGCCCTCCATCAGCCCCTACCGCCTGCCATTCCACTTCCTAGCAATACCCATCTCCCTGTTGCACCTATATGCCACTTTTGACAGGTGAGGAGCATCAAAGGGGTGGAGGTTTCGCTACTGGAATGGGGTGTAACTAAGCCGAGGGGCCTGTTGTCCTCGGTACATAACAACCAGCACAGTACTTTCCACACTTTGAACCAAACTGTTGTCCCTACCCACAACATCAGAACCCACTCAGACCACCCCCCAGCTAAACACACTTTCACCTAACACGGACACAATAATAAAACAAACTAGCTAACACATCCACAACCAATCATACCATTACGCTTGCCCACCCAAATAATTTAAAACACTAAGCTTTAACCCTTGAGTAGAGAATCCATATTCAGTATGCATGGACCGTAGTGCTAATGCAGTCTAAAATAAAAGTCCACATCAAGTAATGACTTTTCACTGTCCAAAACTAAAACTAAAATTTTTTGGAATTCCAGTCACTGTTGTCACCAGAGATGCTTGTACTAGCAGCAAAGAATTTTCAAGGCAGTTCTCGCACCATTGTCTAGCAACAGTTCAATTCCAGGATAGCACTTAATTGAAATAATGTAAACATTTTAACCCAAGGTTTCTCTCACTGCCCCCGAGATTTAGTGCAGAGGACCATGTCCATGGGCTCAACCCATCAAGAAGCCCATTCTGTGTCGTTTTTGCAGGGAGGAAACCAGGAATCCACAAAGACAGAAAGTTCCAAAAGTGAGAGTTGTCCAAAAATGGCGGCCACGGCACAGGTCTTACATCCAGGCTGCCAACAGGGAGACCTGTCAAGCTTCCCAGCTTGATTCAGCAGTGGTTGCAGTTTCTGCAAACTTAATGAGTTTACATGCACTCCCAAGACCTCTCGACTTGGTGTCTGCTCCTCTCCTGGCCAGTCCACATACTTCCAGTACTCCACTCAGATGACCTCTGGTTCAGCTTCACACTCCATGATCTGCACACTCACCACAAATGCCAGAGAACACTTCCGCATGCTGGCCCTACAGTGATGCCCAGGCAACCTCCGAACTCTGAATTCTGGCCCCAATCACAGGTTGGTCTTCTGTAACAGCACTTCACCTCCTGGGCCTAAACCAACAGAAAAGTTGTAAAAGCACTGCAGACTGAAAACCATCTAAAAGAACAAGAGGCTAACTCCTACCACTTACTCATTTGAACCCCTGGCTAAACACTATTGCCCTAACTACTACTACTAGGTAACGTAACTGATTAAAATTTAAATCAGCACACAAAATTAAGCTAAAAAACTTGGAAGATCAGCTACAAACTTCCAAGGATTGCTAGGATTCTGCAAAAATGAGCACAATACTCAAATAATGAGCTTAATTAGAGACTTTCAAGAGCTCTAGCCAACAGCATGCCCAGTCAGGCAGCCATCGTCTCACCAACATGAAAATGTTTTAGATTGTGTTCTCGCGGGGGCTTGAGTTTAATAACCTTAGAACTGATCCGGTTAGTTGATTGGATCATTGCACGGTGAGTTTCTGTTTCGGCCCCACCCCCAGAGTCCATCCTCTATGTAGATGGTTCATTGTCCCCCCCTTTGAAGGGGTTGTCCTCAGAAAGACTGCAGGCATTAGTGGATCTCTCGAGTGTGTTGGCTGCTCAGCGTAGAAAGTGATGGCAGAAGGGGACTATAAGGCCCATCTAGTCTGCCCATAAGTCTACCCTCCCTTAACTGCTATTCAGTGTTATGGTACCCTTGCATCTATCCCATGCTTTTGAAAGTTCCCACTTTTTCGCCGGCCACCACATGCTGTGGTAGGCAGTTCCGACATCTACTACTCTCAGTAAAGAAGAACTGCGTGTGTTGCCTCTAAATCTGCCCCATCTAGCTTCGTGTTGTGTGCCTCCTGGTTCTAGAGTGATTGTTGATATGGAACAGGTCCTGAATCTGAACCTTGTTCATTCCTTTTAGGAATTTGAATGTCTGGATCATGTCTTCCCTCTCCCTCCTCTACTCCAGGGAGTACATATTTAAGTCACACAGACGCTCATCATAAGATTTGTTGTGCAGTCCATGTATCATTTTTGTAGCTCTCCTCTTCACTGTTTCCAGTCTGCTAATATCCTTTCTAAGCGGCGGTCTCCTGATCTGGATGCTGTACTCCAGTGTGGCCTCACCAATGATCTATAGAGTGGCAAAATTACCTCTCTTTTTCTGCTAGTAATTGCTTATGCGATTGGGTTGGAGGAGGCGGTGATAACCTATAATCAGGCTGTTGCCTTTGCCTTGATGCAGTTGCACTGGTTCGCTACGGCCCCTGACTTGGTGCTTGAGATCCCCATAGTTTGATGGAAGCTCAGGAGAGCTTAATTTAAGGGGTCGGAGGTTGGAGCATTGTGGAGGAGACCCAGGTCTGATAAGGACCAGCTTGCTTTATGGACTCACTGAGGGGTGTATCAAGGGTGATCTTCCCTAAGAAGGCAGTATTTCTGTCCAGGGAGATTGCTGCAGGGACAAACTGACCAGCTCAGCTCTTTTGAGTAGTGGACAGCTTTTAAATCTGGTCTCTCTGCAGCTGGTAGGAGCTAATTCATCCGCTCAGTGCAGACTTTGCTTGGTTTTTCTCTGATAAGGTCTGCTCAGTTTGCCCAGGGATATCTTCGTCTGATCACCTTGATCCAGCAGTACAGGAACCAAGTTGATGAAGGGTGGGGGATACGATTTGCCAGTCTGGAGTGAGTTTAGATGGTTTCAATGGAAGAGGTCTGTGTGGTGGTCTTGGAGCTGTGGCCCACTTATTGTGAGCTGGACCCAAGCCCAACTTACCTAATAACTGTGTGTGTGGGATTTCTGTACCAGGTGTTCACCGACCTGATCCAGTGCTCCATATTGGAGGGGTCCTTTCCTCATGCATTGACGGCTTTGGTGAGACCTCTTCTGAAAAAGCCATCTATGGACCCAGATTGTTTGGTAATTATAGATCATCTCTAACCTCCCTTTCTGGGTAAGATTCTCCTGAATGTCTGAAGAGACAGCTAATCCACTGCAAGCATTGAGTAATGACTCTGCAATCAATGCAACAGCATGGAAAGAGCAGAGTGTGGAGTTATGGAGTAATAAGGACTTTAGAGACAGCAGGAGAACAGCATGGAGTCACTAATCTATTTGCAGGAGGGTCATAACACTCTTTGTTAGAAACAAAGAACAAAACTCTGTGATTTAAAGAGACAGTGAACATTGTTGAACAAGATAAAGAATACAACACTGCTTTATTGGGCCTGATAAAGTGGCGTCAGCTATGAAACTGTCGCCCAAGGCTTTAGTGTGGACTTACTGACAAATAAAAGCGTTGTGTGCTTGACTAATACAACTTGTGTGTAGTGGAGGTCATCTTATATTATTGTGGTGTTTGACTTGCTGCCAGTAGGATGACCCAAATTAGTTAACTTTTAGCATGTTTAGGGCAACCTGAACCAGCACAGATGGGTATAAGTTTACAGAGGAGATTGTGGCTCTACAGCTTGAGGAACACCTCACAGCCTTTAACATCTATGAACCTCTCCAATCAGGGTTTAGATTGAGGCAGAGTACCAAGAGGGCATTGGTCAGGGTGTGGAATGATCTTTTCAGGGCTAGAGAATAGAGGAGAGCAGTCAGTTCTCGTGCTGTTTGATCCCTTTTCAGTGTTCACACTTTGGAACATGGGCTGTTGTTGGATCGTGTCAGGGAGTACTGTGGCCTTACCTTTGCTATCATCTACTGGTTTGAGTCCTACCTTGGATGCAGAGGGTGGTGATGGGGAGTTTCTTCTCACTCCTGATGCTCTGCTCTGTGGAGTACTCCAGGGTTCAGTCCTCTCTCCCATGTTGTTCGTGGTATATATGCTGCCCTTGGGAGGGATCATTAAACAGTACTGTCTGGTTTTCCATTTCTGTGCTGATGATACCCAGCTGTATCTGTCTTTTGCACCCAGGACGCCTGGTGCTGTCGAGGTAGTAAATTTGAGCCTGGCTGAGATGAAGGACTGGATGTCATCAAGCTGGTTGTGACTCAGTCTGGACAAAACAGGGGTACTGGTGATTGAGCCTGGTCAGAAAGAGGGTGTGGGGCCACCGATGTGGAGAGGGGGAGCTGGCCTATGGCTAGGTTCCTCTGGGTTGGTAGCCTTTGCTGAGGTTAAGAATCTGGGTGCCATTCTGGATGAAAGACTGATTTTTGAGTCTCAGGTGTCATCTGTAGTCTGGAATGGCTTTTACCTCATGAAGAACATAAGAAAGTGCCGTCAGAAGGGGACCTTGCAATCCATCTAGTCTCCCTGTGAAAGCTACCCCCTTCCAGTTTCTTTACTGCCTTAGCTTTCCACAGTGCCTATCCCATGCTAGCTTGAACTCCCCCACTGTCTTCACTGCCACATCCTCTGAGGGCAGATTGTTCCAGGACTCCCATCACCCTTTCTGTGAAGAAAAACTTCCTGCTGTTTGTTTTGAAACTACCTCCCTTCAGGTGCATGTTGTGCCCTCTTATCTGTGTATTTGTGTTTTCCTGAGTTGATACCTTTGAGGTATTAAATGTCTCTATCATATCCCCTGTCCCTTCTCTCTCAGTTAGTACATCCTAGGATGGTTTAATCTCGATTCATGCTGTTCTTCGTAGTCTGTGTATCATCTTGTAGCTCTCTCTCCACGGTTTCCAGGTGATCCTTGTCCTTCTTGAGGTGCAGTCTCAGAACAGGACACAGTACTCCAGGTGAAGCCTCACCAAGGACCTGTACAGAGGGACTATCACTTCACTTTCCTACTTATGATACCCCTTCCTATGCATCCAAGAATGCTGCTAGCTTTTTCGCTGCCTTTTCGCAGTGCCTGGTTGTCCTTAAATCAGCAGCTATGAGTACCCCCAGATCCCGCTCTACCTTAGTTTCAGTCAGCTGCCTCCCCCAACCCCCGGGTATATTTCCAGTCTAGGTTCTTCCTCCCCAGGTGCATAACTTTGCAGTTCTTGTTGCAGAATTTCAACTGCCACTGTTTTGACCATTCCTCCATTTTATTTGGATCAATGATCATTTCTGTCCACTCGGTTGCAGAGTTTGGTGTCGTCTGTGAACAGGCATACCTTTCCTTGCAAACCCTCCACGATGTCACTGATGAATGTGTTAAATAGAACTGGCCCCAGCACCGATCCTGGAGACTCCACAGGTCACCACTCCTCCTTGTGACAGAGTGCCGTTTACTAACACCCTCTGGGTTCTCCCTTGGAGCCAGTTTCTAATCCAGCCTACTATTTTATGTCCCACTCCTGTGTGTTCCAACTTACTTATCAGCCTCCTACATGGAACAGAGTCAAATGCTCTACTGAAGTCTAGATATACTACGTCTACTGTTCCTCCTTGGTCCACCGTTCTGGTCACCCGATTGAAGAAATCAGTCATGTTTGTCTGACATGACCTCCCCGCTGTGAAACCATACTGCTTTAGTTCTGTTTGGCTAGTTGCTTCTAGATGCTGTGCAATTCTTTCTTTCAGTTATGTTTCCATGATTTTTCCCACCATTGAGGTGACGCTAACTGGATGGTAGATTCCAGCATCTTCCTTGCTGCCGCTTTTGTGCAGCGATACCACCGTGGCTTTTTCCAGTCATCCGGTACTGTGCCACTCTCCAGTGACTTGTTGAAGAGGTCTGCTAATGGGGTGGCAAGTTCTTCTCTGACTTCCTTTAGTATTCTCGGGTGGATACCGTCAGGTCACATAGCTTTGTTGTTTTTTTTAATTTTGCTAGTTCTTTTAGGGCCCTTTCAGTTGTAAAGCGGTTCGTGTCAGCTTCACTGGTGCGGTATTCTTCATTCTTTAGTACTGGTCCACTTTCCTGATCCTCCTTGGTGAAAATCGAGTAGAAGTATTCCTTTAGAACCTCTGCCTTCTGTCCATCAATTTCTTTTTTTGTAGTTTCTGTTTATTGCTTTAAGATAAAACAATACAAGTTAAAATCTCATGTAAGAGAATAGTCAAAGTATAGTAGTTGCATTGGATTAAACATTTCACACACTCACAATCTGGCACAATAGGAGTGGGGGGGGGGGGATCCAACAGTATCTGAGAAACATAGAAAAAAGTCCACAGGTAATGCCAGCCGCTTCATGGTGTAGGTCAATGTCCATAGGAGAACAACGCACTAACCAGTAGTGCTGTGATACCTGAAGATCAATCGGTTAACAGAAATACGACCTTCACCCCCACAATGCCAGAAATCATTAAACTTCAAGTTGTTTAAAGCTAAAGTGGTTTACAAGGCACAAGTTCAGTTCCAACAGGGAGCTACGATAGGTATATTTTAGCCTACAAAGGCAACTCTTAGAAGAGCAGGCCTCCGGGAAATAAATGGGGAAGTGGACAATCAATACAGTAAAAAATAGTAAACAAAGATATTTGCGCTTATCTTATAGCCAGCAGTTCCCATCTCCCTGGAAGATCTCCTGGTTCTCTGTCAACAATAATAACGAGTATACAAATACAGCTTTTAATCATGAGCTAGTAAATCAAACAAACAAGGTGGCATTAGAGTTATTTCAGTCCTCTTCTGACACTGAACTCTCCAGTTCTGTCCTCCGAAGTGGATGCGCTTTAAAGTTAAGCTCAGTTTTTTGGCCCACTGACCTGCATCTCCCGGATCACTAAACTGCCAGGTCTTGCCCCCGTAGGTCACCCACAGCCGAGCTGGTAGAAGAAAGGAATAGACAATTCCCAAATAGCGCAGTTTTTGGTGCACTGCGTCAAATTGCTTGCAGCGGCCATGAGTCTAAAAGGATAAATCTGGGTAAAGTTTCACGTCCTTGCCCTGCACTGACAGAGGGTAGGCCGCCCTGGCAGCATTAATCCCTGTGTCCCGAACTTTGGAGTCAGTTGTTTTTATGACCACCATGCGTGGGGTGTTAGGGTCAGCAGGTCAAACTCTGGGAGTGAATCTAAAGGCCTGCCTTAGCTCGGACCATTCAAAGCTATCTGGGAAAGACAGCGATTCAGCAAGCCATTGTTTTAAAAATGTGAGCAGATTCAGTCCCTTGCTGCCCTCAGCTAGGCCCACCACCCGCACATTTCCAGCGCGGAGCGTATACTCAATAGCTTCCATCCTGCCCCGCAGTTGTTGGTTGTCTTTTGTAAGCTGGGCTGCAGTTGCCTACACCAACGAGAGCATTTGTCGGCCTCTGCTACTGAGGATGTATAAGGCATTGATGGCAGCATCATATGTTTCCAAGCCGCATTAGTGTCTTTTCTATTTTGGTGTCCATAGGCACGGACAGAGTCCAGTATTGTTTGCCAAGGCAGTTCTTTGGTACCAGAAGGTTGCAGCGTGGTCTGGTGTGTCTGTGTCGGCTTGCAGTACTGATAGACTGAGCAGGCGTTGCGATCTGGAGGCTTGGTTCAGTGCATTTTATTGCGCCCCATAATCGATTTTGGTATCATTCGATGCCTCGGAAATTGCAGAAACTGACGGGATCTTGGGGTTATCATCTCTGATGACCTCAAGGCAGGGAAACAGTGTGACAAGGCAGCGGGTAAAGCAAATAGGATGCTGGGATGCATAGGCAGGGGCATCACCAGCAGGAAAAGGGAGGTCATAATTCCACTATACAAGACACTAGTGAGGCCCCACCTGGAGTGCACTGTGCAGTTCTGGAGACCTTACCTACGTAAGGACATAGACAGGGTAGAGAAGGTTCAGAGGAGGGCAACAAAGATGGTGCATGGATTGCATCACAAGTCCTAGAGGACAGGTTGAAGGAACTGAACATGTACTCCCTGGAGGAGAGGAGGGAGAGAGAGATATGATAGAGACATATAAGTATCTTACAGGGAGGAACAGGGTACAGGGAATACACTATTTTAAGTGAAAAGATGTTCCAGGACTAGAGGGCATGGGATGAAGTTGGAGGGAGGACGATTCAGAGGAAACGTGAGGAAGAATTTCTTCACAGAACAGGTGGTGGACAAGTGGAACACCCTGCCAGAGGAAGTGGTGGGGGCTGAAACAATCACGGGATTTAAGAATGCATGGGATAGACATAAAGGAATTCTGGAGGTCAGGGGTAAGGGACAACAGACTTGTTGGAAAACATAAACTGAACTTACAAGCTCAAATGGGCAGACTGGGTGGGCCATAGGTCCTTATCTGCCGACACTGTCTATGTATCTATGAAGAGCCCTTCTACATTTTCCTTCGGTGCCTTAAAATTTTGTTTCTCTGGTTTTGCAGAGATGAAGGAAGAAGTAAATGAAAATGCTTCCTGCCTCAAAGCTGGCTCTCTGGCACCCCTGTCCATCAGTTTCAACATTCTAGTCCTACCTAGTTCTCAACTTTACGATCCTCCCTTACCTTTTCTTTTCTCCCTTATATATCTGTAAGATGTCTTATCCCCTTTTTAACCCCTTTTGCTATTCTTTCTTATGTTCGAGCTTTGGCTAACCTAATTGCCTTCCCTGCTTTCTTGAGTCTTGCTCTGTATTCCTCCGTGTCGCTTTCTTTCTTAGTTTCTTCGTATTTCTTGAAAGCTCTTTATTTCGCTCATACTGGAAGCTACATCTTTTGTAAACCAAAGAGGATTTTTCCTTCTTTTAGATTTACTTATGTTTTGTGTATTCTGTTGTTGCCAGATTGATTGCGCTCTTTATGGCTTTCCAGGTTTCCGCCACGTCTCTCCCAGCTACAACTTTGAGATTGTTCCTAATATGTGTTTTCATTTTGTTAGTTAGCCTTTCTGAAGTCTAGGATCTTCAGTTTTGTGTGACTTGTGTCCTCGGATCTTTTGACTGTGAGCCAGACTTACCTATGGTCGCTTGACCTAAATTGATTCCTAAATTGACATCCGTGATCCTGATTTCTGCAACCTGTAAAACAATCAGCAATGTCCTGCCTTTTAGATGTACCAAGCCCTTGTTACATCAAATGCACATAAAACCAAAGTACACACAGAACTGTGTCAGCAAAGTACATGCAGAACTGATATGATGGAAAGGAAACTTGTTGTTTTTATGTTAAGGGGGTCCGGAGTAAGTGTTACAACAGCTCCTTATGGGTACAGCAGTAAAAATGCTGATTTACAAACAGCAGCCAGGAATTCTGGGTAAGTGTTCCAACAGCTCCTTATGCCGAGACAGCAGCCGCTGGCTGGGTCTGAGCAGAGCGAGCGAGGAGAGAAGCCACCTCAGTGGAGATAGGAGCCCAGACTCTGCATTCAAAGGGGGATTCACCCAGGTATAACTGCTGTCAAGGAAGCTCTGCTTCTGCACCTGTCAGAGTCTGCATTACCTCTGTGATTGGTCTCTCTCCCAGTTGGTGAAGATCAGTGAAGCTCAGCTGACAGTAAGGCTAGGGGCTGGACTGCTCTTGGTGTATACCTGCTAGGGGTGCTCTTTGTGTCTGAGCTGTTGCTTCCGGCTGAGAGCTTTCCATTAGCTGACTACAGTTTCAGTAGTGGGTACAGCAGTACAAATGCTGATTTACATACAGCAGCCAAGAATTCTGGGTAAGCATTCCAACAGCTCCTTATGCTGAGAGAGCATGGTCTGAGCAGAGCGAGCAAGGAGAGAAGCCACCTCAGCGGAGAAGGGAGCCCGGACTGTGCACTCCAAGGGGGATTCACCCAGGTAGAACTGCTGTCTAGGAATACTGCTTCTGCACCTGTCAGAGTCTGCCTTCCCTCCATGACTGGTCTCACTCCCAGTTGGTGAAACTCAGCAGACGGTAAGGCTAGGGGCTGGACTGCACTTGGTGTATGCCTCCTAGGGTTGCCCTTTGTGTCTGAGCTGGACATCTCTGGATGAAAACCCTGATTCCGCCCCCACCTGAACACTTGCCCTCACTGTTATTTGCATTGTCACCTCTAGACTTGATTGCAATGCTTTATACCACAGGTGAGTGAAGCTGTCCTACGACATCTACAGCTGGAGCAGAACGCAGCAGCCTGGTTGCTGTTGGGCCTTCTGAGGTCATATCATATAACTCCAGTGTGAACTGCTCTGGCTGCCAGTGAAGTGGCATATCACCTTCAGGGTTGGCTTGCTGGCCTATAATGCCCTGTATGGACTAGTCCTGGCTACCTGTGTGACTTGCAGACTCCTTATCAGAGGTCGTGTCCCCTCCACTCCTCTGAGGTGGGCCTCCTAGCCATTCCTAGGGTGAGGCTGAAATCGTCTGGCAATAGGGCTTTTTCATCCAGCGGCCCTGCCCTTTGGAACAGGCTTCCCAGGGCATTGAGAGAGGCTCCCTTATTGGAGGCTTTTAAGAGGGGCTGGAAATCCTTCCTCTTTTGGGAGACTTTTGGCACTGTTTAATCTTCAAGCTGGAAATTCGCTTGCTAACCTGCATTGCATTATTAGCTTTTTATTATTTATAATTTATACATTTGTGGTTGTACATTTCTGACATGTTTTTATTTTTCATATTGTCTTGTTGGAATTTTTGTTCAGCGCTCAGAACCCCTAGGATTGGGCACTATATAAAAAACATTTACTACTACTACTACCAGCGCTACTACCTGCCACGCCAATGATCTCAGTTCGGGAGTGGACTGGTGTCATACAGGAGTCGACCCTGCAGGGGGGCAGTGTCCAGTGGACTGCTGTCTTCTCCCTGGGGCTTGCCACACTACTCCTATACTGCCACCAAGTGAATGCTTGGTGGGAGGGCTGCGTGTGCACCAAGAAGGGGACTGTGCCAGATGTGTAGCACATGTGTGATGACATCATTGCATGTAGTTAGGATCCAGGAACGAAATTGGAGAAAAAATTCTGTTGGCAGGATGATGCCCCCCATTCTTAACAGGTCTCTTACCACTAAGAGGGCTCTGGCCCTTCTGTATTATTTTTATTTGGAGGTTCCCCTCTAAGCTCTGCCACTGGGGAAATTTGTGGGGGAGGATCCTAGTCCAGGTAAGTCCCTGAGATGGTGGATGATGGGGCTGGCAAGTGGAGAGCTGAAGGGGTCAGGCAGCTGGATGGAGGAGAAACATCTTGATAATTTAATAACAAAAAGAATATAAATATGTAACACCACCAGAACTTCTAAGACAATTTTGTGAAAAATGAGAGGAATTAAATTATGCAAGTCCGAACTCGGAGCGGTTTAAGGTTCATGAAACATCAATATTACAAGTAAGGTAACATGGCAAGCAGCTTCTTATTGCTCCACCTGTGGAAACAGCAAGCGGACCAGTGGATCATAAGAATCCACTTTGGACACAGCTAACTAATCTAACATACATAGTCACTGAATTCAAACAGCATTACAGAAACGTATATGCGGCAGAGCATTGTGTTGATTGACAGTCACACACAACATCCTTTCTATAGCTTGTCTTGTCTCTTGTACAGCACAGGCCTGACACAATCAGTGTGCTGGACTGCTGCCATGAAAAGATCTTGGACTGGGTGACCTCCAGATGGCAGAGCTTGAATCCTGGAAAATCGGAGATGTTGCGATAGTGGAACCAGATCTTCATGAGTCAGCAGTCAAACACCTTTACCTTTTTAAATGGTGCCAGTTTTTGGTCTGCAGATAGAAAAAAAATTGGGGAGTCATTGCAGACTGCAGGCAGTCACTGGAATATCAGGTGGCAGCAGCGGTCTGCAGAGATTTTTACCAGCTAAGAAACATCTCGTGGATTAAGCCCTATCTCGTGCATGATGACCTGGTGATGCTGGTACATGCTTTTGTTATATCTAGACCCGAATACTGTAATGCCTTTTACTTGGGGCTATCTGGGAAGTTGGTGTGCTGCCTGCAGTTGGTCCAGCACACAGCAACATGGCTAATTACCGGAATTAGATCCTCTGAGCATATCACACATGCACTATGAGAACTGCATTGATTGCTAATTCAGTGGCGCACCACTTTCAGGATTACTTTAACATACAAAGCCTTACATGGGCTGCCCTCTCCATTGTGATCATCCCAGATCCAGACTGAAGCCATCTGGGGACAGACCTTATTTAGTTGCTACTCCCATCATTTGTAATACTCTTTCCATTTTGTTGCATAGTTCCACCACGTTGAGGCGTTTAAAAAGGGGCTGAAGATCTGCTTTTTTTTAGCCAGCATTAAGTGGGACTCAGATTGTCTGAGAGTTAGCTTTTAAAGATCTGGGCCCCAATATCCAAAAAGGAGCACAAGTGCAGTGCAAATGCTTACGGTAGCAAGCAGGCTGGCATTATCTGACTCAGTATTGTGCTGTGTTGGTGCAGTGCTAAGTAACACTGCACTGCCCCAATGTGGACCTGCATTGTATTCAACCCACAAGGAATTGTGCTCCTGGACCGGATAGCACCAGGACCCATGTGAGCTGTATTCAGCCATACCATGCAGATGAGCCCATTGGGCATGCAAGGCACTAAGGGGCCATTTGCATGCTTAGTATGGGCTCATTTGCATGGTGAGCAACTCCTCATTAGCGCCCATAATGTGTTCACCTGATGTCATCCCTGGTGTCTGTGGGCACTACCCACTCTGAACACCCATTCCAGATGATGCATTTCCATCCTTGATGTCTAATGGCACCCTACCCCCAGTCACCTGTTCCAGGTGATGTACTTCCATCCTTAGTATCTAGCGGCACCCTCCACCCTCTGATAATAATGATAATAATTTTATTTATCAGGCGCAATTCAAATATCCCCCTCAAAAGCGCTGTACAGGTGTAAAATCATAAAACTTTAAAACACAAATTAAAAATCCAAAGTACTCAAATAAACAATTAATTCTCAGTAATTCACAAAAGCAAGACTAAATAGATGGGTTTTAGTGCTATTTTGAAGCTCTCCATGGTCTGGCACTCTGGAACCCAATGAGGTAGAGAGTTCCACAGGGTAGGCACTACAGAAACAAACAAATGAGCACCAAATGTTTTCAGCTGCACCTAGAGACCTCTAGTAATCCGTCGTTAATTGGAGCGAGGGGCAGTAGGGCAAAGCAGCTCTTGCAGGTAACTCTGACCCTGTCGGTCTGGGATCTATAGGTCAACAAGCCGACCTTAAAGGTGATCCGCTTTTGCACTGGCAGCCAGTGCAGCTCATGCAGCACAAGGGTAATATGGCTAGATCGAGAGAGCCAAATCAGTAGCTTAGCTCACGCATTCTGCACTAGCTGCAAATGGCAGATATCAACTCCGGTAGCCCTAGATAGAGGGCATTGCAGTAATCAAGCGAGAAGTTGCAAAGACATGGACCAAAACTGGAAGGTCGCCAGGCGAAACCAGGTGCTTGATCCAAGAGATATTCTTCAGATGGTAAAACGAGGTCTTGACCACAGATGACACCTGAGACTTCAGATTCAATCCCTTGTCAAGGATAATGCCCAAACTACGCACCTGTTCAGAGATCTTCAGCTGGCAGTCATCCAGTACCAGACCAGATGCTCGCCCTGCTGAAGACCCCTCTACTCGGCAACCCGGGTCCATGACCAAAACCTTAGTCTTGTCGAAATTCAGCTTCAGCCAGTTGGCACTCATCCAGTCTTGGATCTTGGACAGGCGGGTGTTAAATACCAAGAGCGCAACATCCTGGCCAGGGGCAAAGGACATGTACAGCTGAGTATCATCTGCATAGCAGTGAAGACTCAGTCCGTGCCGCCTTACAATGTCCCCCAGCGGCAACATGTACACTGCGAACAACATGGGAGAAAGCACCAAGCCCTGCAGGACCCCACATGGCAAGGAGACCGTATCAGAGGAAAAAATCCCTGACACTGCTCTCTCAGACCTGCCAGTGAGGAAAGAATGGAACTATCTGAGGACTGTACCAGACAGTCCACAGATCAGCAGCAGGCACTCCAACAGTACCCCATGGTCCACGGTGTCAAATACTGCCGAGAGATCAAGGAGGACCATGATAGTATGGCTTCTCTGATCTCTTGCAACAAGGAGGTCATTGAGCACCCGAACAAGGGCAGTCTCTGTACTGTGCCTTTTCCTGAAGCCTGACTGGAAGGGATTATAGAAGTCATGGATGGCAAGATGATCCTCCAGCTGCAGTGCAGCCACCTTTCAACAACTTACCCACAAAGGGAAATTTAGAGACGGGCCTGTAGTTGGCAAGACAGTCCGAGTGAGGAAGATTTCTTAAGACAGGAAATCTCCACTGCCTCTTTCAAAGAATTAGGGAATTTCCTGGTCTCCAACGAGCTCCAGACTATCTCCACCAGGACCGGGATGATGACATCACACACACCCCTAAGGAGGTGGGTTTGGCCCGGATCCAAACTACAGAAGGTTGGCTGCATACTCTGGATGATCATCATGACATCCAAGATTGCCACCTGGCCAAACGCCGACCAACTAGACCCGAGTTCTCGCGACCTCCCACGGTCACTGCAACCCCTCTTGAGCATGCTGAACAGATCTCAGACCTGATGCCAGCAACCTTATCTGCAAAGAATCAAGCAAACTTGTCACATTTATCCTGTGACAGTGCTCTTTACAACTGCAGACAGGCTGGATTGCACAGTCTGTCCACAATGTGAAAGAGCTTAGCCGGTTGGTTCCATGCAGCAGTGATCTCCCTGGACAGAAATTATGCCTTCTTATGGTAGATCTCCGATTGATAGTCTGCATAATGTGCCATCAATCTAAACTTGTTGGCATCTAGGCCTGATTTCCACCAGCATCGCTCTAGCCTTCGCCACTCTTCTCATCTCCTTCAAAGTCCCATTAAACCATGGGGATTGAGGATGAAGGGAGAGGGGCGAACACAGACAGGAGCTATGGAATCCAGAGCTGCAACCACGGCCTTATTATAGGCCTGTAGTAGAACCTCTGGACCCATGCTTGCACTCTTCCGTCCCGATAGGTCCAGCACCGCCATCAGGTCATCTGGGATCTCATCCCTCAATGGGCAGTACGGACCATCTCCAAAGGGCAAACCTATAGGAGGTGCATGAAACTGAACCCTGATGGTGTTATGGTCAGACCACCCTGACTACTTCCATTACCAAATCAGTGCTTTCCATACCCAGTAGGAAGACCAGGTCCAAAGAGTGACCCGAAATATGGGTTTGCAGAGGAAACAACCTGTGTGAAGCCCAGCATACATAAGTTGGAGGAAGTCTTGTCAAAATCACGAGAGTTAGTAGTCGATCCAGGCATTGAAGTTCACCTGTTCCATGTTATGTATTTCCATCCTTGGTATCTAGTGGCTCCCACCCCTCAATCCACCTGGCCTATGTACCATATAATATCCTGGTGTCCAGTGGTACCCCCATCCTCAGCCCCTGAATGCCTCTTACAAACAAGCGGATCAGCAGACATTGGCAGTCCAGCACTCCGCCTACCAGAACATCACTCATCCAACTCCCCCACCCCACCAGTGTGTACTGGGATGTGCCTGGAATCCTAACACAGTGACTGGCACAGCCCTCCTCTCACTGTACATGTGATCACTGTTGTCTGTTATGGTGGCCAGCTGAGGAGGTGAGATGAGGCCTGTGCCGTCGCCGTATCAGGATTCCAGGCACGCCCCAGACACACTGGTGTGGGGGTGGATTGGTGGTGTTCCAGGTGCACACAGGGTGGGCGGGGGATGACAGATCGCCAATGTTTGCCAGCCTTTTTTTCTACAGGCATTCGGGGGTGGGGATGAGGGTACCACTGGACACCAGGGTTATTATATGGTACATGGGCTAGGTAAGGGGGGGCTGCTAGACACTGGGGATGGGAATACATAACATGGAATGGGTGATCAGAGGTTGGGTACCACTAGACACCAGCGATGGGAATACATAATCTGGAACGGTGATCGGTAGGTGGGGTGCCACTAAACAGCAGAGATAGGTGGACATAATTTGGAATTGGTGATTGGGGGGCGGAGGAGCCACTAAACAACAGGGATAGTTACTGTACATGGGATGGGAGTTCGGGTGTGGAGGATGCCACTAGACACTTGGGATAGTTACTGTACACGGAACGGGTGTTTTGGGGAGGGGGTGCCATTAGACATTAGGGACTGCATCCTCACTGGTGTGACTGATGATCTGGGGCAGGCAGCTGCTGTACAGTCTTCCTGCCATTGGTGGGGTTGGGACGTGAGCTTAGTGCCTGGTTATGAGGTGATTTTGGTGGCGGTAAATAGCACGGTTTTGGGTACCATTTACCACCGTCGCAAACCTTTGAACCTGCTGCTGTGCCGTATGCAGGAGAGGACCCCCTCATTTTCATTGGTGCAGTGTTATGTTAGTGTCTGGATGCTAATGGGTTTAGGGCACACTACAGGGGCCTCTGAATATGGTCCTCCCCCCGTAAGCCGCAAACCCGGATAGTGCCAACACTAACCTTTTGAATATCTGACCCCTGATGTGCAGTAACTACCTTTGAACCCCGATCTAAGCTTAGATTTACTTTGTATGTCAGAATGTGTTGTTTGTGTTAATTTTATTTAGTCTGTTTTATATTTTGATGTATTTTAATTGGGGCCACCAGTTCTCTACAGTACTCGATCCTTATTTGTGCAGCAGTACTCCTGTGGCATGATTTATTCATTTTTGTGGCAGAATGCAATTCTGACATTAGCTAAAATAGGATGCGATAGCATGACATTATATTCAGAGCATAGAGAATGAGCTTCTTCAGGATAAACAAGATGGGAATGGGAGCCAGGCATTATAAAAAATACTGTATATTTTAGCCAGGCATTATATAAATACTGTATATTTGAATGAATATTCACCAAGAGCAGTGAATTTTGCAGAACTATATATAGGTTCCATGTCATAACAACAAGGTTATATGGGCGAAGCAATAACGTGACACAATAACAGCGCACACCATTCTGTGACTTGACCATAATGGCTACCCCCCCCCCCATAGCTCTCACTCCCACCCCTTTCCTCAAAATGTACATACCCTCTCTCCTTGTTTCTCCATATTGTTTCCGCTGCAGCTAGTCCTGCATGAGAGGTGCAGCTGGTAATATGCAGGGGGCTGAGCCCCCCACCCTCCATTTCTAAGATTCTCACTCCACACCTCAATTTGATGGTGGGGCATCACAGAATCAGTGCAGTCACTCATTCTAACCATGCGCTTTTACATGGTGGTAGCCGTTATTGCTGTCGCCCTTATGGAGTCGCTCAAATGTGTTTGCTAAAAAAACCTTGTCCTTTTCACGTGATAATATAAATATATTTATTCTGCAGAATGATGCAGTTTCTGCAGAAAATTCTGTGGCCGCAGAATTGCAGAATTCCAGGGGCCTTGATTTTAATCTGTACACTGCCCTGATCCCTAGGGATAGTGCTGTTAAAAAAATAAAATAGTTTTGCCTTGCCATTCATGAATCTTTCTACATTGACACAACAGAAGAACGTGATCTCTTAGATGTCCTGATTTCATAGACTGAAATGTAAGCAACGGTTTGTGTGTAAAAACAAATAAGTTACCAAGACCTGATAGTTATAGCATAACATTTTATCAACTATTTCAGGAGCAGCTGCTGCCTCTCTTGCTTGCCACCTTTATCAAAGGTCCCCATGGAGATGGATTACTACCTACCTAGTTGGACGTCATGATCTTCATCTTACTAAAACCTGACAAGGATTTGCTAGAATGTCATTTTTATTAATCTGTCTCCTTAAATGTCGATGCCAAGCTTTTTACTATGATTTTAACCAACGGATTGCAACAGCTTATCCCCAGGCTGATTCCTTGTGACCAAACCGACTTCATCCTTGGTCATCACATCCTCAACAGTATTCACAGCTTCATAAAGCCAGTTTCTGGAACTCAAAAATAAACTGCCTCTGTGACAATATCTGTTGGTGCTCAAAAGGTGTTCAGTTGCTTCAGGTGGCCATTTCTACTTTGATGTGCTCAACAAATTCAGTGTTGGTGCCCAGTTTTGCACTTGGCTGAAACTTTAAATACCGTAACGCCTCCTCTACAGTTAGACTTAACGGTTCCCTCTCTGTCAGTTTTTCAATCTGCAGGGAAACCTGACAG
Source organism: Neoceratodus forsteri (assembly GCA_016271365.2). Classification (NCBI taxonomy): domain Eukaryota; kingdom Metazoa; phylum Chordata; order Ceratodontiformes; family Ceratodontidae; genus Neoceratodus; species Neoceratodus forsteri. The sequence goes on from CM057450.1 coordinate 988,561,126, forward strand.
GGATGTCCCCTGTCTCCAGTTCATTTTGCTCTTAGTATTTAATGTCTTGCAGAAAAATTAACAAAAATATCAGAGAAGAGAGAATTTTTATGCAAGGAGAATCTGCACTGTTTCAGTTTATGCAGGTGACATGCTTATCTTTCTTGAAGATCCAGAGACCTAATTCAGCTCCTCTTTTGAGACTTCTTACTGACTTTGAAGAGATTTCAGGTTTTAAAATAAAGAAAAATCAGAGGTGCTTTTGCTAACTGGTTAGGCAATGGCAGCTTTATAACCATTGGACTCTGTGAAATGGATCAAGGGTTTGAATTACCACTGATCCCTCACTATTATTCATAATAACTACACACTCTGTTTAATTCCACAAATGTATAATTCAGGTATATGGGCATCCCTGCCTTTATCCCTGTAGTGATAAGTCACAGTCCTAAGGATGTCAATACTGCCTTGATTTCTCGGTCTTTGTCATGTGATTCCCTCCAGGCCTTCTTCCATGTTACAGAAGACAACATGACAGTCGTTCTCTAGATTCAGTGGGGCTGGTAATACTCCATGAATAAAATAGTCCCTAGACTTAAATTATCGAGTGTGTGAGGGCCTTGCAGTTCCTGATCTTCACACCTATTGTCAGGCTGTACAGATAACACAGTTTTTAAGTCTGATTGCAAAGGATGTTAGCTCAGGATGGTACTTAGTGGAAGCAGCATACCATACACATCTACCATAGCATAGCTCCTTTTACAGAACTAGACCCTGTCAGCCTGTGAAAACCAAGGTCCAGATCCACAGTGTGGTATTCTTATGGACTCAAGACGTCAAAGGCCTTCTCTTAAACAGTAAATCTGTTCTGACACCATTACGTCATTGCCCTGGGTTCCACCTTCCCTCTATAGATAATACTTTTCACAGGTGGGAGAGGAACGGCCTAGACTGATTAGGACAATAATTTAAAGGCTTGGTTATCAAAGATTATTAAACTTTTTAACAAGAATATAGTCCCCTTTGCACAGACAACTACGGGTCTTTACAAACTAAACATTTTTTTTGTTTTTTACATCTAAGCCTCAAGCGGACCTTTTTTCCTTTTTTGCCTTTCTGTATACACTCCACTGCAGCTTGGGGTGTACTAACCCCACTCATGCCATGTACACTGATGCTCAACTGATCCAGGTGGAGCCAGCCTCTGCCACGACCGCCGAAGCAAGGAGGACCATGGCTTGCCCCTACTGCGGGGCCTTCCCCAGCGAGGGGGACCGGGGAGAGGAGACTGCTTCACCCTAAGCCCTCGTCCCCGACTGTTGGGCTTTGTTTGGCCCACTGATCAGGTCATCTGTCGGTGGCTTTCATGCTGCTGCCGGGGAGGATTTTTTTTTATGTTGTTACCCCCAGGGCGGACGTGCAATGGCCAGCATGGATAAGCTGTGGCGTCCGCTGCTCCTCCCTTGTGTCCCAGGCTTTATTACCCAGCCTCCACCGGCGTGCCGCCACTGCGTCGGGGCCCCTGAACCCACCCCAGAGAGGAGGCCGTTCTCAGACACTCAATCCTTCCTCCCCTGCTGACCCTGGCGATCCGGGCTCGTTTCGAACTCCAGGCCGGGCATGGCGCAAGGTGTATGCCCAGCGCCTCAAACTTCAGCGCCACCTCACTGCTAAGCAGACTCGTTGATGACAGAATCTTTCCCATTTCTAGTTAATATGAAGAAGGTGTTTGAAAGCCTACAAACAAAAGGTCCGTTATCTTAAGTGTGTCGAATTATGATGGCTACTATTATTATTCTTTATAAAGCCTACTTAGACTAAGGCATACAACATGCTTAAACAGAAGCAAAAAATATATTACATACTAAAGATAAAAACAGTGATCACGTTAATACCAGTAGTTAAATCCACCCCCCACACACAATTGGATGCCATCAGACTTGTGGGTAGGGTACCACTTTTTCTGTTGCAACATAGAAACTTATCACCCGATATTTCTGCACACTGGCCATTACATGTACTGGAGAGAGTGAGGAATCTGAGGAACTCCTACACGTTTTTTGGACATGTCTGCCCTTGACCTCTTACTGGAAACAAATGCAGCATTTCATGGAAAACATCTTTCGAAACCTAGGTGATAATTCCATTTTGTAACTTCAGATATTGCATCACCAACCATTGTTACTAGTCGTGAAAGATATATTTTCAGCATACTTAGAAAAGCGTCATTAAACAATTACCTGCAGATGGCTAAATAAGACACCCAAAGGACCACCCTGGAGAAGCTAGTCCTGTAATATATAATAAAGTGGAGAAAGACCACAACAAACTGTAGAAACCTAAGCAGGAGCGAAAGAACCGAACTCTGCATAAAATCTTTGATATTGTATTTTGCGACATCAAAATGTATTTAGTGCCGCTTCGTGTTAAAACATTTCTTCAAAGGCAGACATGGATTCTTTAAACTATAAAAGATTAGCATATTTGATATGTATAATTCAGTGTGGATTGTATTAAAAAGACTCTGGCACCATGTTGAGAGACCTATACTTGATTAACTGTCTATGAAAACTCTCTCAATTATCTGCAGCCTACAAAATGCTTCCCAGTCTTCCACCACAATATGTACTGTTCATCAACTTTTTTTAAACATTAGTAAGTCTCCATACTTATTAAATAATTTTGCACTGCCTATGCAAATTTCCACACAGGGATTCACTTCCACACCTGCATAGACACCCTCACTGCAAAGTGTTAACCCACTCTAAAATATGTATTTAAAACTTCAAAATGTTTTTCCTACACAGAAATTCAACAAATTAAATGTACACAACAATATTTGACACAGTAGTATGACAAGCCTTCACAAGAAAAGCGAAAGATAGTGAACACTAATGCCTATGAAGTGTGCATCAACGAGCACACAGCAGGATCATCAATGACTGAAACCTCAAATGGCCATCAGCATATGTACCGCTTCAATGTTAAAGATAAAAAAGTAAAAGTCACACAGTGCCACAAGGACAAAGTAATCAGCAACGTACACCATATGTAGCATGACAGGACCTTACACGAAAAAAAAAGTGATCTAGTCGGGGTAGTACCGAAGAAACGGGCAGTAACATTTGAGTACCCAGCAAGAGTATCAACGTCCGAAACCTCAAACGGCCATCAGCCCACCTTGAGCCCCAGTGTTAGTGACAGGCGGCGCTTAGAACTGTGAAACCTTGTGCTACAAGGACAACAGCCTCAGGTGCAAAAAAGGCCAGGAGTGATCAAACCAGGCTTATCCAGGGGAACAAAGAAGACTGACAGCCGATCTTATAGAAACGTAGAAGTTGTCAGCAGATGGGGACCGTACGATCCATCAAGTCTTCCCTTGGCTTCCTACCCCCCCTACTTAGCTGTCTGCTTGTGTATCCCACAGTGTCAGTCCCATGCCCGCTTGAATTCCTCCACTGTCTTGGCTCCCACCACCCCCTCCAGCAGACTATTCCTGGTTCCACAACACGCTCTGTGAAGAAGAATTTCCTCGTATTGCTTCTGAACTTTCCTCCCTTAAGTCGAAGGTTGTGCCCTCTAGTCCTGCTGTAGTCCTTTACCTGAAAGAGGTTCTGCATGTGCACCCTGTTGTTGCCTTTAAGGTATTTGAATATTTCTATTGTGTCCTCACGATTCCTGCATTACTCTAGGGAGTATAATTTGAGGTTATCCAATCTTGCCTCTTAGGTTTCTGATACAAGCCCTGCAGCATCTTTGTTGCTCTTCTCTGTACCATCTCCAGCCTGTCTGTGTCCTTCCTGAGGTGTAGCCTCCAGAATTGGACACAGTACTCCAGTGAGGCCTGACCAGGGGCCAATACAGGGCATGATTACTTCATGCCTTCTGCTCGTGTTGCCCTCCTATGCATCCCAGAATACCACTAGCCTTCTACTGCCTTTTCACATTGTCTACTGATCTTGAGGTCATCTGATATGATCACCCCTAGGTCTCGCCCTGCCTGGTAGCCACCAGCTACTCCCTCCCATTGAGTAAAGTTTCCTGGGTTATGCTTTCCCAGGTGCATGACCTGCATTTTTGGCATTGAATTTCAATTGCCAGGTCTTGGACCACTCCTTCAGTTTTTGGAGATCAGCTTCCATGCTTTGCTGTCCCTCTGTTGTGTCTACCCTGTTGCCGATTTTGGTGTCAGCTGCAAACAGGCACACCTTTCCCTCCAGTTCATCCGCAATGTCGCTGATGAATATGTTGAAGAGGATCGGCCCCAGAACTGAGCCCTGCGGTACCCCGCTAGTCACCCTCCCCTCCACAGAGTGCCGTTTACTAATACTCTCTGAGTTCTCCCATGTAACCAGTTTCTGACCCAGTTTGTAACCTCGGGCCCAATTCCCATGTTCTCCAGTTTTTTGACTACTGTCCTGTGTAGAACGGACTCAAAAGCTTTGCTGAAATCCAGGTAAACCACATCCAGTGCCCCACCCTGATCCACTGTTTTGGTGACCCAATTTAAAAAATCAACCAGGTTTGTCTGGCAGGACCTCCCTGCTGTGAAACCGTGTTGATTTTTGTCGAGCTGACCAGTTTGCTCTAAACAAGCTGCGATTCTTTCCTTCAGCAGGGACTCCATCAGTTTTCCTACGACTGATGTTAGACTAACTGGATGGTAGTTACCTGGCTGTTCCTTGCTTCCACTCTCATGGAGTCCCTGGTACTACTGTTGCACTCTTCCAATCCTCCGGTACTTCCCCACTCCTTAATGATTTGTCGAAGAGCACTGCCACTTCCCTCCCTAGTTCTTTCAGTACTCTTGGGTGTATCCCATCTGGCCCCATGGCTTTATCTACCTTTAACTTGTCTATTTCCTCCAGGACCCTTTCCTCTGTGAAGGGACCCATGTCTAGTCCTTCAATCGGACACTTCTTTATGCTTCTTGTTGGTCCGTTATCGTCTACTTCCTGCGTGAAGACTGAGCAGAAGTACTCATTGAGTGCCTCTGCCTTCTCCCCGTCTTGCTCTGTGGTTTGACCGTCTTTTTTTGTGATTCTAACAATGCCCCCTTTGGCCATCCTTTTTTCACATATGTACTTGTAGAAAGTTTTGTTACCCTTTTTTACTTCCTGAGCTAACCTAACCTCTGTTTGAGCCTTTGCATTTCTTATCACTTTTCCTGTCTCTTTTAGTTTCTGTTTATATTCTGTTTTGTCTGCCTCGTTCCTGACTCCTTGTACTTTCTGAAGGCTATGCACTTTTCTCTCACCATGTTGCCACCTCCTTGAAAAACCGTGAGTGGGTTTTCCTCCTTTTCTTCTTACTAGCCTGACTGGTACACTGTGATGTGACCGTGGTTATTGCATCCTTCTACCTTGTCCAATATTCCTCAACGCTCCCTTCTATTGAGTTACTAAGGTTGTCTCTTGGGCAGGCCTTCATGTTTGTGAAGTCTGCCCTCCTGAAGTTATGGGCAGGCCATCATGTTTGTGAAGTCTGCCCTCCTGAAGTTAAGGACCTTCAGTTTGGAGTGTGGGGAGTCTACAGTCCATTTTATCCAGAACTGTATCGTGTTATGATCACTGTTGCCCAGGTGGTTCCCTACTTCGACACCCGTAACCCTATCGCTATTTGTGAATATCAGATCTAGAGCTGCGTTACCCTTGTGGGTGATGTCACTAGTTGACTAAGGTCTACTTCCTGTATTGTGACTAAGGAATTCCCTGCTTTTTCTGTGATGCCGCTGTGTGGGTATTCCAGTCTATGTCTGGCAGATTGAAATCCCCCACCAGCACCATGTCCCCTTTGTCTGATATCTGGAGGATGGTTTCAAGGCTTTCCTTATCCCTGGCTTCCTCCTGATTTGGGGGTCTGTAGATTATTCCTACCCGAATGGGTTTCCGGCTTCCGGCCCCTATTGTGATCCATAGATCCTCTGTTTCCCCTATTGCCTGCTGCATTTCTGTAGCATTGATGGTATCCTTAACAAAAATAGCTACCCACTAGGAAACCCTCCTCCCTTTTTCCCAGTCCTATCTCTCCTAAACAAGTTGTACCCTGGGATAGTCACCTCCCAGCCATAATTATTTGTGAACCATGTTTCAGTCACGGCCACCCAGTCTAGTTCTGCCTCAGCTATTGTAGCAGTGCGGTCAGTCATCTTGTTAGCTAGACTGCATGCACTGAGGCATAGTACTGAGCACTGTTGCTGTGTTGCTTTTTGTCATACCTCCCTTTATCTTGTTGTTCTTCCCTTTGTAGTTTTCCCTGTTTATGGTTCCTCCCTTTCCATTGTGATGGTCAGTCCTGGATCCAGAAAGGGTTTTATGTTCCCGGCTATCTGCTTTTGCTGTCCTGGAGTGTGTAGATTTGGCACTAGCTGGAGGGGGGAGAGAGACAGCAGGCTCTGTGTGCTTCTCCTAGAGCTACTGTCATCTCCCCTCCTGCTAGTTTAAATGTCCTACGTGGACGTCAAATTTCTGCCCAGTGCTTTGACTCCTCTTTGGTCAGGTGGAGGCCATCAAATTTGAAGAAATCGCTTCCCAGAAGTTGCCACTGTTTCTGATAAAGTGGAGCCCTTTGTGTGACACCAGTCCTTGAACCATACGTTGAGTTCACTTATCTCTTCTGCCTGTTCTTCCCTTTTCCCAAACAGGCAGAATCTCAGAAATGCAATGCTGGACGAAAATGAAACCAATTTCTTGCTGAGCTGTGCAGTGTGCTCCTTAACCTCCTCGACTGACGGGCTAGTAAGTTCATTGGTCCCTAGGTGGACCAGGATGTTTGAGCCCACTTCTTCCTTTTTAACTATGGACTATTGGTCAGTGTCCTCCAAGCAGATGATCCTGGGAGACATCTGACCTGCACATCTGCGTTTGTTTTACCTCAGGTGGGGTCCACACCGTGAATCATGGAATCCTCTATGATTATGATTTTTTCCTGCTGAGGTGTTGTTTATGATGTTGTTTTGCTATCCTGTTGCATTTGGCATTCCATAGGCCCAAGTCATACTCTGTCATTACGGATGGTATGGATGCAAGAGGTGTGTACCTGTTTGCTGTGTTTAGAGTGCTTTGTTGGTTTGGGAGAGTTGCCCGAGCTCTGCCCCCTTTTCCTGCAACCAGTTGCCATCCCCCAGGCCTGGTCATTCTCTGGGGGAGAGGTGTGCTGGTTTGGTGTTGGCGATGTGGAGGAGCACTCCTAAAAGAAATGTTTCCCTGTAGGTGGTTATGCCGGATGCTGATCTCACCTCATGCCTCCTGCAGCTGAGCCCTGAGGTAACATATCTCCGAGCATATGGGACAGCGGCTCTGCCTTCGGGCGACGTGACCATTGAAGAGTGTCCTGCAGTGTTGGCAGCCAACGATATCCATGTGCGTGCCAGGGGACGGAAAGAAAGAGTACATAATTATTCAGATTTATGTGCAAAACCAAGCTGCATAAGAGCAAGACTGGACACTGGGAGAAAACGAAACACCACCATGTAGATTAAAGCATTACTTTACCTAACTACAAAGTTGAAAAAACCAAAAACAAAGCAGCTTTGCAATCCCAACTGTTATCTTACGCTGCCATCTGCTGGCTGAATGCAGAACGGGGACATTTTAAAATTAACACAGTGCAGTTTTTCCCATTTGAGATACATATGTATGCAGTTTATTTTGCCTGCAAAAGCATTTAATTATTTGTTGTGCTCATTACATAGAATGACAGCAAGCCATTTTAAGAGTGGTAAGCCACTCCAGGAAGTGAATTACAGGATTTTAATGCACTTCCCTGGCGTGTAAGGGCACCTTTCCTTAGGTCTATTGCCTTACTATGCCCGTGGGGCTTGCATTGAAATCCTGTAATACACACTGTGGAGTGTCTTATTGCTTACATATTTAACTGTGCTATATAGTATATTGCTGTGACTCTTCCTATTCTGAATAATGGTTTGAGTTTCATAAAAATAAGCAAAGTGATACTTCAAGGTAGGAAGAGCATGAAAGCAAAATACTGCCAAAACAACACTGAGATTGCTGACACTCAGCAGGAAAAAGTCCTTGGACTCCCAGGGGAACAGATAACAGGAGTAAAGGAGTATTTACGCCAATTTATTTGCATGATTTACTGCCACTTTATGATTTTAACTATTTCCCAGCATGTACGTTTAAAATATATTTGCTGCACATGCAAAAAAAATTGGCAGCTATGCTAGTCTCAGCACCATGCTGTAACAGAATGGTAGGTGACTCTGCACTACTGTCGTGCAGTAATATAGGAGGAAAATGTTAGAAGTTGCTGTCTGGCAGGCCAGAAGAGTAGTTGTGGCCTGGAAAAATATTAAAAGAGGGTCACAGCACTATGCAGTATCAGGAAGGTATCTTAAACTCCGTGCAGTACCAGTCAAAGAGAGCTAGTGGTTGCAGGTGTCCAGTGGGTCTGAAACTTGGTTTAGAGGCAGGGATCTGAGACTGATCAAATGCAAGATGCAACACTTATTTGTTGACTGGGAGAATTAAACTGAACCAAAGTTAATTTCCAAATGCAGGTTGCAGGTGGAGTTACAGTGTTGGAAAAAGTACTGTTGCCAGACGAATCTAGTCGAGTTTTTCAACTGGACAACCACAGCAGCAGACAAGGGACAGGCAGTTGATATGGCATACATAGACTTCAGTAAAAAAAAAAATGTTGTAGGTGCCGTATTGGTCATTTTAAGAACAGATCCAGAAACAAATGATTTGATACGTTTTATTGGACCAACATGGATGTTACACAAAAGAACAAAGTGCTCTAGCTTTCGAACCAACCAGGTCCTTCTTCAGAAGCTTTTGGGACGTTTTCAAATATCCATTCTATTAACACCAGATTATATTGAAAAACAGAAATAATTCTCATTGGTTTAACATATACATTTAAAACATAACAGAAGATTACGTCAGAGAAGCTAATTAACACCAGTATGCCTTTAACTGAGGAGCCTCAGAAGGTCTAGCTATTTGGAATCCACTGAGAAACACAGATAATTCTACATATGCTGAACAACTTTGTTGTAGGACCTCTGAGAAATTGAGAAATCACAGAATCCACAGCTCATATGCCAAAAAAGCATTTTTGAAGAAACAGTTTAATTAAATAGCTACCACACTGGAGAGGATGTCTGGTGAGCCTGTTCCAGACATGTTGCATGAGATAGACATGAACTACCAAAGAACCTTAAGAAAAGCCATGCTCATTAAAAACAGGAAGTTAGATGCCCTTCAACTTAACATACTTCCTAACAACCATGAAGAACAAAACAGAGTGACTGAACAACTAAGCCACACAGGTGGGCACCTTTCAGTTGTTAATTTGTCCACCCACACACTGACTACTGGGGAATTAAATGTACTTTCTAAGGGCCTCAGTTTCTGCCCAACTAAACCACTGGACAGAATACAGTTTTGTGGTGAAATGGAGGAATACTTCTGCAGATTGAGATTCAGGGAATTTTTTTGTGGCAGAGAAGACATCACAGACAGGTAAGAATCACAAACAGTAAAATACTATGGATAAGAAAAATAAACCATATGAGTTTACCCCATCAAGTGGCCGTAACAAGAAACTGGACAAATACATTAATTGCTTCTGCAGAAGTTACTGGTGAGATTCTTAATAAGCAGAAACAGGCCGCTACAACCTCTCTCCATTGGAATGGAGGCTATACAAACACTAAAAGCAAACTATAACATTGTCATAAAAAAAGCTGATAAAGGCTCAGCAGTGGTGATATTGAATCGGGAAGATTACATTACGGAAGTCAACAGACAGCTAAGTGACCTTACTTACTACAAAATACTGGGAAGTGACCCAACTACAGAATATAAAAGAGAACTACAGGAGTTAATTGAAACATTTCCAGAGCATGTCCAAGGCAAACTAAAGGCCCTCATCCCCAGTGAACCTAAGCCAGGGACATTCTACATGCTTCCTAAAATACATAAGCCTGGTAATCCTGGTAGACCCATAGTCTCTGGTAATGGCACCCTGACAGAGGGGATATCAGGGTTTGTAGAAGCTATTTTCAAACCGCTGGTTATACAAATGGATAGTTACATCAAGGACACTACTCACTTCCTGCATAAACTTTCTGGTTCTAAGGACTTACCACCTGATACCCTTTTAGCCACGATGGATGTAACCTCCCTCTACACTAATATTCCACACACAGATGGCATTTCAGCCTGCTTTAAATACCTGCATGGCAAAGGACTGGACTCCAACATTGACCCTGGAGTTGTGGGTAAACTCACTGAATTCATTCTGACACATAACTTCAGCTTCAATGGTAAACATTATGTTCAATCTATGGGAACAGCAATGGAAACCAGGATGGCTCCACAGTATGCTAATCTTTTTATGGTGAATTTGGAGGAGGATTTTCTAAGGCACTGTACACATAAACCACTGCTTATTTCCGTTACACTGGTTTGTTTATAATTTGGACAGAGGCACTGACACACTTAAAAGATTATCATTGGGAACTTAATAACCTCCACCCAACTATAAAGCTTTCCCTAGAATATTCTGCCACAAGTGTACATTTTCTGGATACCACTGTCACTGTTAAGGATGGAACTCTACATACCTGTCTTTACAGGAAACCAACAGACAGACAGAGATACTTACACAAGAAAAGTAATCACCCGAGCCACACAAAGAAATCTGTCATATATAGTCAAGCACTTCGGTATCATTGCCTCTGTTCAAATGAGGAAGACAGAGACACACATCTGGCGATGTTGAAAAACACCTTTATTGAGCAGGGACACTCGTCCAGAGAAATTGACAGAGCAGTGGAACGTGCAACACAGGTCCCAAGAGAACAGCTACTGCAATATAAGGAACGGATGACTACCAACAGAATACCCTTAGTAGTCACATACCATCCTGACCTTGAACTCCTACGTAAGATTATTAAGGATCTCCATCCACTAATTAGTGAGGATGAAACCCTTAACTGTGTTTTCAAGAACTACCACTACTATCTTTTAAACAACCACCTAATTTAGCCAACCTGATTATTAGGAGTCAACTTGAACCGGAACAGAATACCATGACATCATATGGTACACGACCCTGTCATCAACGCACATGTAAGACATGTAACCTCATTTCCACTTCAGACTGTGTGGTTGCATCACAAAACAGACTATTCAGGATACAGGGGAATTATACATGTATGTCAAGTAATGTGGTCTATTTTATCCAGTGCAAGAAATGTCCTCGCACAGATTATGTGGGGGAGACAAGCCAACAGCTCCGCACTAGAATGAATTCACACAGGCATTCTATTAATCACAAGATGATTGAGAAACCAGTAGCCCAGCACTTCTCCCAGGATGACCACTCAATCTCAGATATGTCTGTGATGTTCTTAAAAGGACATTTCAACAGTACACAACAGAGACGGGCTTCTGAAATTAGACTTATTTTACTTCTCAATATGGTGGCGGATGAACTGAACATTGATGTTGGTTATATGACACATTATTCCACTTAAACTTACACAGACCTTTACTTTAAAAGATGGACATAAACACTTTAGTTCTTCAGCAGCCTTTGATTTTGTAAGTTTATGGTTACTGTATCTACATGTTGACTTCTCACCTTAACACTGTGGTGAGTGCGTTTGAGTGTGTGTGTATACTGATGTATGTATGTGTGTGTTGTGTTTTTGTGTGTTGTGGGTATGGTGTGTGTGTGTGTGTGTGTTTTGTGCGCGGTGTGGTGTGTGTGGATTGTGTTTGTTATATTTGTTGTGGTTGTGTGGGGTGTGCAGATGTGTGTGTGTGTGTGTGTGTGGTGTGGTGTGGTGTGGTGTATGTACACACATATGTGTGGGGGGAGCGTGGCATGGGACAATTGTTATGTGGCTAGGACACTTAGTTTTCACACATAGTGTACATTTACTTCCTTCTACTAGTTGTCAATGGTTGGATTACACACTGTCACATTTTTAAATCTGCTCATATTAAGATGCATATCTCATTTACTTGGGGGTTCATAAAAGGTATAATTCCTTTGGGTTTTCATTTAGATTCCTTAGACTGATTCTGTGCATTTTTGTTATACACGGACTCTGTGTTGAAATCTGCACTTATCAGGCTCATGGTCTCGTTTTCTTGGGGGTCCTTGACAAGTACTTTTTTATTTGGCACTTACACTTACAAGTGATACTTTCATGCATCATGCTTATATGTGTAGGTTAATTTGAGGCTTGTTTTCAACTTGCAATTATACCTAATTTCAGGATTTTGTCTCTCATTATCTGTTCTTTAATATACCAGGACAATTGGAATGTAAGTTGTAAGCTCATTTTACATGTATTAGAGAGAATGCCACTCCAAGGTTTTTTTATCACTAGAATGCTTTCTTGTCATACTGAGACATTTTAAAATTTATGTGACAAGAACTCTCTGGCTGTAGAGAATTCTTGATAACCTTTGCCCTTCTGAGGCTCCTCAGTTAAAGGCATACTGGTGTTAATTAGCTTCTCTGACGTAATCTTCTGTTATGTTTTAAATGTATATGTTAAACCAATGAGAATTATTTCTGTTTTTTCAATATAATCTGGTGTTAATAGTATGGGATATTTGAAAAAAACGTCCACAAAGCTTCTGAAGAAGGACCTGGTTGATTCGAAAGCTAGAGCACTTTGTTCTTTTCTGTAACATCCATGTTGGTCCAATAAAAGGTATCAAATCATTTGTTTCTGGATCTAGACTTCAGTAAGGCCTTTGACTCAGTGCTCCACTAGAGGCTGGTCAAAAAGATTTGAAACCTTGCGGTGGAAGAAAAAATAATAAACTCAGGAGAGAGCTTGTTGAGGGGTAGAACACAAAGGATGGTAGTTAACAGGTAGCTTTCTGAGGTGAGTAACAAATGGGGGGTAACCAAGGGGTCAGTACTAGGACCGATCCTTCTCTGTATATTTATCTGTGACATAGGTGAGCCTATCAAGGGCAAAATCTGCCTCTTTGCAGATGACGCAAAGATCTGCCCAAGGGTTGAAACAGAGGGAGGGAGAAGAGAAGAGAAATAAGGGAGGAACTGGGTGGATTGGTCAAATATCGGGCAGGTGAGCTGCAATGCTAAGAAATGTAAAGTAGTGCACATTAGGAAAAGGACGCGATGAGTACAATAGGAAATGGGGGTGGAGGTGCTGGATAGCACAACAGAAGAAAAGGCCTTCGGGGTAATGACATCTGAGACGCTAAAAATGTTTGCACACTGCTACAGGGCAGTGAGCAAAGTGGGATGCACAGGAGGGGATAAACAGTAAAAGTTAGGAGGAGATCATCTCACTTTACAGATCACTGGTGCAATTGCACCTGGAATACTGCAAGCATACTGCACTAGGTCCACACCTGAAAAAAGACTGCAACAAAGTGGAGGCATTACAGTGCAGCTCAACTAAAATGATCTATACCGTTAGAAAAATTACATATGAGGAGATGCTGCAGGACTTAACCGTGTACACCATTGAAAATAGGAGGGAAAGGGATGACATGGTTGAGGCGTGCAATTACCAGAATGGAAAAAATAGGATGGACATTAAGGAACTTTTCTCTTTGAGTTAGAATACAAGCATGAGAGGAAAGTTACCAAAGCTGGCAGGGGGGAGATTAAACAAGCATTTGTCAATGCCGAGCGTCCGCTTGCATCGATTTGCAAAGGTAAATGTCTTGATAGTAACTATATTTTTATGCTGGACTACCATACAAGAAATTGGTTATACCACCATCTAATTAACATTTCTGCTTGTGCTTTTTGGGGGTACAGCATAGCTATTCTGTATTTTCCTGTTTGGATACAGTCTTTTTTTTTTTTTTTTTTACTCCCTTCTCCTCGCAGCTCTCCTCTCTTCAGGAGACACCTACGGCCTTTTCAGCCCTCGCTCACCTACCTGGTGACCGGTGCAGTCCATCCCCCATGGAGCCATGGTTGTACCCCCCAAGCAGGTACGGGGTGGGGGTCCTAACACCCTGATGTGTCTATATTTCGTCGGGACGCTGTCTACGGGCCCGTAGGGGCATTGAAGGTCGGGGCCTGGTGCTCCGTCTACTGGGAGGCTGCGTGGTTTGTTCCCCGATGTTCTCTCAGTGTGCCATGTCCCCGGACGTCAAAGCGCTGAAGCGCCGATGTCTGGCACGTCGTCCCTCTGTTAAGCGTCGGGCTTGCTGTACCTCAAGTGCCTCACCTGGGGTCTCCACCTGGGGCCAGACAAGAGCCGAGCTCTGGTTCCCCCCTCCCCCTGGAGAGGACGAGCAGTCCCTGGGACACTCAAATCCTCTTCCCGGCCGGCCATCCAGCTCCTGGGCTCGTTCCCGAACCCGGGTCGCTGGCGTCGCAAGCGGAAATCCAACCACTGCGCTGGTGGGCCGGCTGGATACAGTCTTTTTGTGGATTAGTGTGCTTGGACACACTACTGAGTTTGTGAACTGGGTAGATATGCTATATCAACATGATCATCCACAAACCCTTTAAATCACAAGGGTACTCCACAAAAGTAAGAAACATAAACAAAAAACAAGGCCACCCACAGCACTCTCCTCAATGCACCCAGCCCCATCCTCCACCAAACTCCTGAGACCACCAACCCTACACTTAACAGAAACTACCAGAGGAAAGAGAGAAGCAGAGCTCATGTTTCTGCGGGTGGTCAGTTAATGCACAGGCATGAACCACAGTGGACACTGGCACTAGATGATTTCCAAAGCATTTATCAATGAAACTAGACAGGCCTGAAAAGAAGCAGAAGAAGATGATAGCAGCATTCTCCTAGAAGCGCCCATTGTTTTTATGGTAGGCCTGCAACACAAACTTATTCTTCATCAAAATAAGCTGAAAACTCTTCTGCAAGATGGCTCCCACTGTAGCACAGGCAACACTGGTGGCAACACAGTAAACAGTGGACAAATAGCAGTTATTAATTTATTTATTGATTGATTCTCAGATTAACACCTTAAAAAACACCTTAATAAAAATAAACAGACTCTTCATAGCAAACTGTACCCTGCTTTCACCAGGTAATAACTGCAGGATACATTCAGTGAAGGCGTCTGACTCGGGACCTCACAATACTGTAACAGGGATGCCACTTGCCCCCTTTAAGAAAGCCACATAGTGCACCACCACCAAGAAAGCAGGATTAGAGCAACAAGCAACAGGCAGAAAAAGCATCTATACCGTCACACTTTGTAGACTGTAAAAGGACAGCAGCACTGGAATACTTCTGCTCTGTCTCAGTGTTACTGTCTCTTTCTCACAAAGTCAAACCAAATGCTCCAGCAGGAATGTGCCCGAAATGTAAAATCTCCATGATTTTTATAAAAAAGTTAATCTTACTTTGAGAGGGTTCCTGCAGTAGGTCTTCATGTGGGACTCGCCCCTGGCATCAGGACCACACGGCAAACTTCTGTCTAGCAATACATAGCGGGGGACCATCCCTGGTGTCACATGATGGGACGTCAGCGTGACAGTATATAGGGGGCGGTCCCCACGCCCGCTGTCCAGTTCTTTCCCGCCATCAACCTGTCCAAGTTGGACCTTGCGGTGAACTCTGCTCCTGTCAACCATTTTCTAAGTATTTCTTCATTTACCTTTTTTTTTCGTTTTGCATGTCCTCTGTTGCGTAGACCCAAGAAGAAGTGCTCTAAGTGCAGTGCCCAGATACTGCACGGGGACAACCACTCCCACTGCGACCTCTGCCTAGGCTCCAAACACCAGGTTGACGACTGTGACATCTGCCAATCCTTCAACAAGGCCCACACTGGTCGGTGCAGAGAGCCTCGATGCCACCTGCTGAAAATACATCTGGCATCGATGGAAAAGGAGCTTCAGGAGCTGCGAGACGTTCCTCCTCACCCACACCAGAGTGCAAGAAAGGAAGCACCAGGACCGGTCCACTTCTACCCTGCGCTGACAAGCAGTCGATGCTACTTCTGGTGGGGCTTCTTCCTTGGTGAGTACTCCTCCTCCTCGGTCGTCCCGGTGGACCAGCCACTGACTCCCACCCCACTGTAGTCCGAGGGCGACAAGGGTGTTTTTCCCAGGAGGATCTTGCTTCGGGGCCTGGCATTAGCTCTCTGGCCGGTAAGTTACTCTTCGGCTCTGCCAAAGGGCACATGGCCCCGGTCAATTAGCCGGACTCTAGCTCTGCTGCTGCCCGCTCGACTACGAACAGTGAGTCGGACGCCAGCTCCTCAGATGTCTGCTCGGTCAAGGTTGATCTGCGGTCGTCGGACCACCAGCGACCGCTCAGCAAGGCTTTCCCATTGGGCCCTTTCTTTTCACCTGATGTTGAGCAGGCCAGCTTCCAGGCACCCTCTCGTCCTGTGAGGACTCTCCCTCCCGGGACTCTCTTATTCCTCTGGCGCAGCCCGACCCCTCATTCTCCCCAGGCTCCCGGAGGCAGGTGCTTCTGGTCTGGGATTCCGTTCCCTACATCGACCTTCCTTCTGAGCTTCCCCAACAGGCCTATCAACAGGGGTTTCTCTTTCCTTACACTGCTCACCTTCCTCGAACCGGGTTTTGGATCCTTTCCGACCCCTGATGCCAGATCACTCACCTGTTGATGTCCTTTCCGACCGGGTGATGGCCTCTGGACTGGGTGCCCCACCCGGACCTTCCAATCCGATGCTGGAGCCCCCGCCTGGCCCTTCTGGGGTTCCATCCGGGACCCTACATCCCACAGGCCAGCCAACAGACCCACATGTACCTGGCGGTCCCTCTGCTCCACCTCCCTCCGGGCCCTCTGCTCCTCCACCATTCGGCACTATGGGCCCAAATCCTGGCTACCCGTTACAGCAGTTTCTTTTTACCCATCGCCATGGGGGTCGTCACCGGGTTACCGTCACCAGGCAGACTGTCACTAGGTTGCCTATCATATGTTCCAATGCCACGGTACCCGATGCCAGGTCACATACCAGGGGTACCATCATCAGCCTTACCCTTATTGGTACCAGGCTCTTGGTTACCCCTCGTATTCCTCTGTGGGGTTTCCAGGTTTTCAGCCTCCGCCTCCACTGCCTCCTCCATAGCCTCTTGCCCCAGACAGGCCTCAGGCCGACCCTCAAGGGCAATCCCTGCTTGGTGGAAGGATGCCAGATTGCAGCTCCTGCAGGAAGCTTGGACACCCCAGCCGGTCACGGCTTCCACCCGACCCCAGGGCAGTCTCTAGGGCTCCTCACCGGTTGACCATCGCTGGCCAGATAGGGACTCTGCAGGCGTTCAGCCAGGAGCCCTCTCTTGCTCCAGGATCTCAGAGGAGGTTTCGGACAAAGCCTCCTGCCAAGCAGACCAGAGTCTTCAGACTCTGATTCTGACTCTGACTCGGCAGCTCACTCAGAGCCTTGTTCCCCTTGGAACCCCAACCAAAGGAGTCTCCCAAATCTCCACTGGAGGACACGTCATTTGCCGAGCTCTGGATCCATTCAACAGGCATGCAGCTGGGCATCCCAAGAGATGGACCCTAAAGGAAGAGGCTTGCGGAGCATTTGGATTTGACAAATGCGGACCCCTTACCCATCCCTCCTTGGACAGGGCCACACAAAGACCTAACGTCCACAATATGGCAACAACCATCTTCTGTTCCTGCGGTCTCAAAGAAGGCCGACAAGACCTACCATCCCCCGGAAGGGGCCAACCACTTCACGAGTGAACCTAAGGCCGACTCGATTGTCATCACAGCGGCCCATGATAGGTTCACTCAGCTGAAGCATCTGCGTGCCTCACCTTCGGACACAGAGTCCAAGCAAATGGAACAATACAGCTGTAAGGTCTATGCTTCCTCCACCAGTGCTGTCAGGTCTCTCAATTATGTGGCCCACATGATCTCTTTCCAGAAATCTGCTCTGACCGATCTAGAGAAAGAGCTTCAGTCCATTCCGTATGAGGAACTCAGGAACAAGCTTTTTGCGTGCCACCTACGATTCAGTAGACTAGGCCTGATGCACCGCCTCGGGCATATGCCTGAGACATCTGGCATGGCTCTGTCTTGCAGGCCTGGTGCAAGACGTCCAAACCACCCTCCTGGACTCTTTAGGGGCTCTGTGCTGTTTGCAGCGTACAAAAATATATCATTATGGAGCTACAGAAGAGTGGCAGATCCTTTTGGGACGTCCGCTCCATGTACCGCTCCGGTCTAAAACCCAAGCAGCCTTTTTGTTGCCCACAGAGAAGGTGTAATGGACAGAACCAGACCAGACACCAAGGCAAACACCGTACCACGGGTTCTTGCGTCCAGACCCCCAAGTCAAAGCCCAAAATGTTGCTGGAGGCAGTAAAGCGGTCCTCCCCTCCGCCTCCTGACTCAAGGGGATCCCCTTCACCTCCTCCTGTTTTTCCAGTGGAGCCGGTTGGGGGGGGGGGTTCACCCTCCACCTCAAGGAGTGGGAGGCAATAACCGCAGATGCTTGGGTCCTCCAACTGATCTCAAGAGGGCACTTAGTAGAGTTCCTGAGCAGACCCCAGATAACCCTCCAGGCAGGTCTCACTACCCGTCAGGCCATCTGCACCTCATTCAGGAGGAAATCCAGGCTCTCTTGTCAAAGTCAGTCATAGAGCCGGTTACTCTAACGCAGACAGGAAGGGGGGTATTACTCCCACCTCTTCCTGGTGCCCAAAAGACGGGCAATCCAAGGCCCATCCTGGACCTCAACCTGCGAAACCTCTTCATCGATACAAGAGGTTCCGCATGCTCACTCTCCAGGGACTCTTACACCTTCTCCACAAGAACCAATGGATGTGTTGCTGGACACGCTAAGATGCTTGCGTGCACATCCATATCCTCCAGGCCACCGCCCGTTTTCTTAGGTTCTCCTTACAGGGAACCATTACCAGTTCAAGGCCCTCCTTTTGACCTTTTGTCAGCATCTCTGGTCTTTACCAAGTGCCTGGTGGTGGTGGCAGCGCCTTGCGCTGCAAGGGATTTATGTGTTCCCATACCAGGACGACTGGCTGTTGTTGGCCCGTCTCAGGACAGTCTGTTGGAGTCTCTCCAGCACCCGGACCTCTTTTCCTGGTTTGGCATCATGGTGAACTACCCCAAGTCTCAGCTTTCACCTTCCCAGCACCTCCAATTTATTGGAGTAGTGCTGAATATGGTCAGGGCAGGGCCTTCTTCCATCAGGACAGGGTGGAAACTCTGATTCAGCAAGTTTTATCTGTGTCCAACTCCGTTGGACCACAGCCCTCGTCCTTCATCTGTTGAGACTTATGGTGGTGACCATTCCCACAGTTCCATTGGCTGAGCTGTACATGAGGGTGACCCAGTGGACTCTGAGGAACCAGTGGGACCAATGCTCGAGACGACCTGGACTACAGGGTCCTGGTCTCCAGCAGCAGGAGGAGGATCTTCTCTTGTGGCAGGAGGTCAACCTCTCCTTAGGGGCTCCCTTTCATCCCCAGTCTCCTTCCATGACCCTCACAATGGGCGCCTCAGGTCAAGGCTGGGAGCCCTGCAGGAGACCATCAAACCCAAGGAAGATGGTTCCCACAAGAAGAGCATTGCACACAAATGTTCAGGAGATGAGACAGTGCTGGGCTCTCCAGGCATTCAGACCCTTTTATGCTTGGGAACACTCCTGATCCAGACCGATGTACTGCCACAGTCTGGTAGATCAACAAACAAGGAGGCACCCGATCATACCCCCTCTGCAGGGAGGCGATGCGGGTGTGGTACTGGGCAGTCCAGCACAGCCTTTCTCTGACAGCAGTTCATGTCCCAGGAGTTCACAGCATCCTGGTGGACAGTCTCAGCCGCACCATCACGCGGGCCCATGAGTAGGAACTAAAGCAGGAGGTAGTGGAAAAGCTTTTTGATCATTGGGGCTGGCCAGAAATAGATCTATTGGCCCCCCATCCAACACAAAACTACCCAGCTTTTGCTCATGTTCCAGGCATGGTGTGTTTTACCAAGACCGCGCTGTCTCTTTGTTGGACAGGGGGTTTCGGTATACTTTTCCTCCTTTCCAATTCTGCAGAAGGTACTGCTGAGGCTTCAAGCAGGGGGTACTCGCATGATTCTCATTGCTCCCCTCTGGCCTCGGCAGATCTGGTTGCCCCTGCTGCAGCAGCTGGCATTGGAACCCCCAGTACCTCCACCTCTCTTAAACGACCTGCTGATGCAGGAGTAGGGCAGCCGGGTGCACCCGAGCCTCAGATCTCTCCACTTGCATCGTGGCACTTCTGGGCGTAGCTGTCTCATGATTTAGCATCTCCTTGCAGGTCACTCAGGTTCTAGTGGAGGCCAGAAAGCTCCACTAGATGGGCATATGCGATGAAGTGGAAGAGATTCACAATTTGGGCCCAGCCAGAGGCCTGGACCCTTTCTGCGTGCTCGGCACCTCAGGTTCTTAGTACCTCTTGCATTTGTGTGATTTGAGCCTCAGTTATTCTTCCCTGAAGGTCCACCTTTCTGCGGTTTCTGCCTTCCACCTTCCAGTGGACAGCAAAACCCTTGCACAGCTGGAGGTCTCTAAAACCTTTCTCAAGGGGATCCTCCACTTAAAACCTCCAGTCCATTGTCCGTTTCCGCCCCCCTGAGATCTAAATTTTATTTTAGAAAGCTTACTTTGCCTCCTTTTGAGCTGGCAGCAAGCTGTGACATGCGCGGTTTGTCTTGAAAAGTGCTCTTTTTAGTGGCAATTAATTCAGTTCAAAGGATTTCAGAGCTTCTGTCTCTCGTTTGCAAGGAGCCTTATTTAATTTTCCACAGAGATCGAGTGGCTCTGCGGATCAATCCTCTTTTCTTCAAAAGTGGTTTGAATTTATGTTGAACCAGGATATTCAACTGCTGGTTTATTACCCTGAGTATTCTAATGGGGGGGAATACCTGTTGCACACTTTGGACGTGCACAGAATTCTGAGATATTATGTTTCACGGACAAAGGCGGTGCGCAAGTCCGAACAATTGTTTGTTGTTTCCGCTCATAACTGCCAGGGTACTGCCATCTCTAAGCAGTGTCTATCCAAATGGTTGGCTAAATGTATCTCATTAATGTATCAGAAATACGAGAAACTCCTTCCGGGGAAAGTAAAAGGCCACTCGTCTCATGGCATGGCTACTTCGACGGCCTTCCTATGGAACATGTCCACTTCAGATATCTGTGCTGCAGCCACCTTGTCCACTGTCCATACTTTCACCAAGCATTACAGTCTGGACAGTGCCTCTAGGTGCAGGGCCAGTTTTGGACTCACTATTCTGCAAGGCCTCTTGTCCTAATGGGCTTTCTAGTTGGTAGACATTTCCACCTCCCAGACATCAGTCTCTGACTTTCTTTTTCTTGACTGCTTGGTATTCAGTCCTAAATGTGAAGACCTAATGTAGGAACCCTTTCGAAATAAGACATTACAGTTACGTAAGAACTTACCATAACAGTAGATCTTCGAGAGAGGTTCCTACAGTAGGTCACCCTTCCTCCCACCTTTCCTCAACTCCTGTTTGTTCCTATCCCTTTCCAGGGCAATCACCAGCAGCTACGGGCTCTAGGAGTTTTTCTTCTTTCTCCCATTCCCCTTACAGGGATCTTCCAGCGGGAGAACTGAAGGGCGGGCGTGGCTCCCCCACTATGTATTGCTAGCTAGAAGTTTACTGTGTGGTCCTGACGCCAGGGGGCACAGTCCTATTTGTGAAGACCTACTGCAGGAACTTCTCTCGAAGATCTATTGTTACGGTAAGTTCTTACGTAATTATAATTTTTCAACAGCCCACCCAAAATGTTGCCGGCATGCCTACACCATTGGGAAATGTGCAGAGCCGCCGGTAAAGTCGTTCATAAACAAGTTAGCTGTTGTTGGTTGCATATTGAAAAAAGGTTGTAGCCTGTACAGTTAATGCTGTAGAATTCCCCAAGTACATTCCCATATAAAAATGAGCGCTATAATCGGCTTTATTTTGTATGTAAAAGCAAGCTTGCGTAACTCTGAGCATGCACATTAGTGTTGACTCGTTCCGACTTTACATACAAAAATAAAAGCGATTATAGCACTAAATTTTACATGGGAGCATGTGAAAACTAACGTACGCAAAACCTCTTTTCAGCAACCAACAACAACTAACATTTATATCGACTTTACCGGTGGCTCTGCACATTTCCCAATGAATAAAGGGCATGCAAACAACATTTAAGGTGAACTGAGAAAATAACTTTTTAAAAATCATGAAGATTTTACACTTGAGGGCACATTTATGGCCATATGTGTATTTTAAGCTGGGAATGCTCGAAAGCTGAGAGTGTCCCTTTAGTACTGGCCGCGGAAGAGTGGTGAAAGCAATGAAGCGCTCTGATTGGAGAGGTTCATTTCTTTCAGCTACACAAAGTGCTGCATCAGCAAGCAGAACTAGTGTCATGGCCATAGTGCCTGGTCATTGGTCTACACTGCCAAGCCCATTGCAGTTTCAGCTGTAATTGGCTCGGTAGTGACACACCTCTAAAATGCTGTTTGTAGCAAAAGCGTTCCTTGCGCAAGTGATGTAAAAGGACATCAGTAAGCTTTTTTGCACAGAGAGGGTGGTGAACAAGTGGAATAAGCTGCCGGAGGAAGTGGTACAGGCCAGCTCAACCAGCAGTTCAAGCAGGGATGGGACAGGCATATGAGTTTAGTTAAAAAAAAAAAAATAAGAGGGACATGAACAAAGGGGGATTGTCACTAGAGCAAGGCAGAATACTTAGGAAGGGTGGGCAGACTGGATGGGCCAAGAGCTTTTTTCCTCCCATCAATGTACACTTATCCATGTATTTCCAGCCTTTGTGGGATTTGAGTTTTGTGTGGTAGCAACCTTAATGAGCATTATGTTGTTTTTTGCCATAAATTTCCTTACTTTGTAAGAAATGGCTTTAGTAAATTCACCTTTTCAAACCTTACACAAAGCAGGAGGTGACTCTTAACGTAATTTTCACAGAACTCTTTGTGCTTTGCTAAAAAAACAGAAGCAGTTATGCCGATGGGGAAAACACCAGTCCTTCCATGAACTGTCGTATAAAGACATAGAGTTTGTTGGTAGAAAATGACCGCTTGGCCTACCCAGTCTGCCCAGATGTTCCCTTTTTTTCCATAAAAGTCTTTACTGGAGTTTTCATGTTTTCCAAGGTATACTATACATTCGTACAACTTGCAGTTGATTCAGGTAACAGACATAGCTAGTAGGAGTACAGATATCTTGCATATAAAACTCAACATACTGTATGACGCATACAGGTAGTTCTCATAAAACATGTCAAGTACCAAGCATAGTGCTACCTGTACTTTTAACACTTATGTTAGATGCTAGAGCCTGGTTACCGTAACATACAACTCTAAGCAGCAACACAGAGCAATGTATCAGGACTAGTGCTATAGCACTTGATGGCTATATATCCCGAATAAATCACTTGGCTCTGGTTAGAATTCAGGGTCTCATAGCGTTTCTGTTTTATAACTAATATTGCCGTGCAAATAGCTGTGTTTTCAGAATAAATGCTGTAGTCTCAGTTTATTTATTATACTGGAAAGGTATGTGAGCAGAAGTTGCCCGTTTTCACAAGTGTCCAGTTTTGGGCAAGCACAACAAGTGGTACATAATAAACAGTAGACAGTCAGGAATACAGTGGACACGATAAACATGAGCATTAAAAACAGCTAAGTCCGATAAGAAAGGGTTGAGGTTAGAGGAAGTGGTAGTATGAAATGAAATAACTGTACTGAAAAGCAAGTTAATCCTATGGTGGTAGAAAAGTATTTAACTATCTGCTTCCCCGGTGGAAGTGGGGCTGGGGGAGAGACAGAGAGAGAGACACACAGAGAGACACACAGAGAGAGAGAGAGAGAGAGAGAGAGAGAGAGACAGACACACACACAACACACACACACACACACACAACACGGGCCAGATCCTGCAAGTCAAGAAATCAGTGTTCTAGGGACATGGATATGGTGCACTATCCACACTTAGGCAGTCTTACTTCCCTTAATTCTGCTGGGACGTCTTCAAGCTAAGCTCCTCCCACCCAACTGGGTGGTATCCTCCTCAGCTGTGCCCCGTGATGTCAGATCTTCCTTTCTGCTGGAAGTATCGGGCCTCTTCTTTCGCAGCTCCTGCATGCAGTGTATGCTCATTTTCCTAGTCAATCTTCAGGTGCCTTTTCTGAAGTTTCTGCACACTTCTTACCGAATAGAACACAGCGACCAGAAGTCCGGTCAGGGTTCAGACGGTGCTCTGCTTATCACCAGCTTGTGCCAGCACACTGCGCTTATTGGAAGACTGTTTTGACAGCCATTTTTGGCTACCCTGGACACACAGGACTTATTGGTCCAGTACGTGGATGCCTGCAGGGCAACCGACGGCAGTAGGCTCAGATTCTCAACTTGCCACACTCGAAGAGGTGGCAGTACAAGTTGCGGCGGGTGTTGCTTAAGTTCTTGTGTTGCTCCCAGTGGGATTGGGAGCTTCATTTGCTGGAGCCTCTAGGAACTTGTGTCAGTCTCTTCCACTCTTGGGGAGTGCCCTTCCTGAGGGTCCATACCTTTTCAGTTCTCGCATCCTATGCATCGCATATTGTGGGACTGGGTGTGGGCTTGCTCCTCCCGCCTCCACAGTTCTGCACTTGGCTCGACGGCTGTAGAGCCGTCAGCTTCGACCAAACCTCTTGGGAGTTCCTGCCCAGGCCGCTGGCCACCTTGGTGTCCCTGTTGAGCTTGTCGGTTGAGACATGGGCCGACCACCTGGCAGAGATATTTCTCTGCCTGTTTGGCCTGTTGTCGGGGGTCAAGGTCAACTCACTCCTTTGGACTCTCGTCCTCTAGGCCCTACTGCTGATTGTGGTGTTGTGAGGAGCCACTGATGTGGCTCCAGTGGCTCTCTGCCATGGTCATGTCACTTTACAGACCCCAAGCGCACCCCTGGTTGGTGGCACCTTGGCGTTCTGGTCCCAGCTGAGCCGACACTGGCTTCTCTTCCCATCTGGGAGAGTCCCTGCTGCCGCACAGCCCTTGCAGGAGCTCCATCACAGGCTGCTAACCCACTTCCAGCCTCCCCAGATGGCTGTCCATTGGAATCTCTCATTTGGTCGAGTCCGAGTGGCCCAAGGGAGCCTGGGTCAAGTGTGGTATTGAAGATGTCCTCAGATTCTAAAACTCCTGCATGTTTTCCATTCAGGCTCCAGGCTTGCTCAGTATCCACCAAAAGGTACCCGGTCAGAAATCCTTGACAGGGCTGTGTTCCTGGGGTTTGCCTTCCTGGAGGCAGGAGCCATTCTTGGTCCTGCTCGGATGCCTTGGCAGTGTCCAGCCTCCTCACGTGCCTTCGAGATGTATGGTCCTCAAGTATGCAATGCTCTCTGGGTCCCTTCCTGGCTTTACTGGCCATCCTTCAGCCAAAGAACTGGTGATGGGTTCAGGTTGTCACACCCCTTACACAGAGAGCTGGACCAGGCAGCCTCATGGATGTATGCCACCCCTCCCTTGGTCTTTGCAGGCAAGCTCCACCATCATGATGGCCCACTTTACCCATGCCTCCATGAATGTCTTGGACAGGTCTTCCCTGCCTTTCTGTGGTTGTGCGGCTGGCAGTTCTGATGGCCCAGGACCAGGGAGGTTAGGTTGCCAAGCCCCAGTCAGCTTCGGAACTCAATGACTCCTGCTTCCCAGTCTGTGCCTGCTGTGATCTCCTTGCAGCTTCCAGATGGGTTACAAATCCCAAAGTTCCAGTGGATTCCCGCCATAAGTTGGCGGAGGTCCCCTCTGGGGTTCTTACCTGTTCATTTGTGGGTAGATGGTAACCTCCTTAGTGTTGAGTTGTTCCATGCCACCCTGGACTCTGTTTCTTCCACTCCAGCGAACCCGCCGTGCTGAAAACAGAGCTAGAAGCCCTTCGGTTCCAGCTGCACCTGACCCCCACAGTCCAAGTCGCCACTGCCCCACGCAGGGCAATCCCAGGTCTGGCGACCGAAGCCTCTGCCCGGCTCCAAGGAGCCCAGGGCTCGGGGCAGCAGTGCTTCTCCAGCAGCCAGCGCCAGAGTCTCTGCCGAGCCTGCTCAGTGACTGGTCACGGGTGTCTCCCTCCTTCCCATCCTGTATCAGCCTTGGCTTCCTGTGGGGGATCGGCTTAGCCATTTCTGGCATGCCTGGCTCACCATGATGGGTCGTAGTCTGCCTTTAGACTTCGAGGCTGACCTGCCCCACTGAGCCCATGCCCCATGGGACGTCTTGGTGTCTCCGGATATGCTGTCTGCCCTTCGGGAGGACGTCGCATGGCTCCTTCAGATAGGCGCTGTAGCCTACATCATGGCCGGTCAGAAACATAGAAATTTATGTCAGATAAGGACCGCTTGGTCCGATTAGTCTGCCCATATTTCCCTACCTACTGTATCACTGCAGACCCTCCTTGATCTCCGGCTAATCTCCCCGGTCTTATCAAGTTCAAATTTATTGCAGGAAAAAACTCCATTGAGCAAGCTCATTCACAAAGAGGTCCTGATAGACAATAATACAACAATACAAATCGCATAAAATACAAACAGTGTTGCAGGGCAAGAACATACAACACAGTATAATGGTAAATTACAATCAGGAAACATGACATTGGTACAATACAATCAGTAGACATATCATTTGTTATATAACCATACCAAACAACCATCAGGCAGTATAAGGTGAAGAGGATGGGAGGGGGTTCGGGAGTAACTGGAGAACTAAGTGCTTAGGTGCTTATCTGGAATGTGACTGGGAGAATGCTAGCTATTGTGGCAATGACAAGTTTCCTAGAAAGTTTTGTTGGCCAGAGATTTGACAAGTTCAGGGAGTTTTTAGTTATCACTAAGGTTTCCTTATGCATATCCCATGCTTTCTTGAACCCCATTACAGTTTTGGCCCCCACCACCTCCTCTGCTGGAAGGCTGTTCCAGGCATGCAAAACCCTCTTTGAAAAAGTTCTTCCTCATATCTCCTCTAAGTCTACCCCCTTCCAGTTTTATAGCTTGATCCCTTGTCCTTGAGCATATTTTTTTCCTAAAAGATGCTTCCCCCTTGAACCTTATTTATACCTATGAGATTCTTTGAAAATTTCTGTCATATCCCCATCTCCCTCCATTCTTCCAGTGTATACATATTAAGATCCTTCAGTCTTTCCTCATAGGGTTTTTTGATGCAGACCCTGCATCATTTTGGTTGTCCTCCTCTGGGCCTCCTCCACTCTTTCTATGTCTTCCCATGTGGATGGGGGTGGCTGGCGCCCATATTAGATCTTCATGATCTCCATTAGCTCCTAAGGCGAGAGTCCAGCATGTCACTCAGATTATCTCCTTCCGTCCCTGGAGCAGGGCACGTGGTTCTGCTCTCTGGACCTCCAGGACACATTCTTCCATATCTCAGTCCTTCCGTCCCATTGGCGGTTCCTGAGTTCCACCCAGAGGGTGTCTTATCAGTTTCGAGTGTTGCCCTTTGGCCTGTCCTTGGCCCCAGGATCTTCTTGTGCATGGCAGTGGTAGCAGCAGTTCAGGTGTACCTTTACCTGGGCGCGGGCTGCTCTCGATTCCTCTTGTGCAACAGTGGAGCAATCCAGGTATCTGGCTCTCAGACTTGCTCGGCCTTAGACCTTTAATCAACCCTCCAAGTCAGAATTCCACCTCTTGCAAGCTGTCCACCCCTTGAGGGCAGAGTTCAACTTCTTTTGGCCCAAGGCCCGTCTCCCAGCAGACCCAGCAGCATATCTTACCTCCTTTGCCTGATCATTTCCAGTTGAACCCTCGTGCCCCATCCAGGACTTTCTGCAGCTGCTGGGGTTCCTGGCAGGTGGTGGATGTGGCCCTTGACGTGGAAGCTGACCCACAAGGATCTCAGCATCTTGGTCACCTGGACCAACCGATCATGGTGTCGCCGCTGCTGTGGGAAGCCATTTAGTGATGGCTCATCCCTGGTGCGCCTGTAGGAAGGAGTCCCATTCATCTGCCCAGAACTGCTGGTCCCTTTGTCGACTGGCACATCTCTGGTGGGATGCGAAGTTCGCCTGGGGTACCACAGGGCCCATGGGTTATGGCCACCCTAAGAGTCCCTGTACCACATCACCCTGCAGGTGCTCTGTGCTCCATTTGTTCAGGATCAGGTCGTGTAGGTCCAGGCAGACAACACCACAACCATATCTTACCTCTGCAGAGAGGGCGGAATGCTTCCCCTGGTTGTCGGGAAGCCCACTGCACCTGGACCCTCGTGCACAGCTTGTGGGCTGATCTCCTTGTGATTTATGTGGCCAGAGCCTTCAGCCAGCTAGCGGACATCCTCAGCCAAGAGGGTGAGGCATCTCACAAGTGGTCTCTTCACCAGGTGGTCATGGGTGTCCTGTTCTCCTAGTGGGGTGCTGCCCTGATTGATCTGTTCACCTTCTTGGAGAATGCAAAGTTGATGCTGCTCTATGCCGCCTCCACAGCGTGAAACACTGTGGGGATGCCTTTATGAGGCCCTGAACCCTGGGCCTCCTGTGCACCCTCCCATTCCCTTGATCCACACGGTGTTGGTGAGGTACAGAAGGGCAAGGCATGGTGGATTTTGGAGGCTGAGCTGTCCACGCCAGTTTTGGTACCCGATCTCCTCAGCCTCCGCGGCAGCCCTCCATGGCACTTCCCTCTTCACCAGGACCTGCTGTCTTGCTCTTTGGGATGGTTCTGCACCCGGACCTTCTGTCTCTGCAGCTGATGGCTTGGTTCCTGAGCATCTGGGTTCCAGGTTTTAGATCTCTCCGATGAGGTCTTTCCGGTTGTAGCGGCCTCTCGGAAGGTGTCAACTCACCAGTGCTATGCCTTCCAGGGGCAGCATTTCTTTTCTTGTTGCCAGAATAGGGAGCTAGACCCCTGTCCTGCTGCTTGGCTAGCATCCTGGGCTTCTTGTGGTCCCTCTGTCAGTTGGGTCTGGGGTTGCCGCTCTCAACGTGCCTGGCAGCCATCTAGGGGTAACGGGCGTGGCGGGTGTGCTGATGGTGGTGCAGTATAAGGTGACAGGGCGATTCTTTAAGGCCCTGATCACCAGTGCCCGTCAGTCTGCGATGTACGATGTCCATCTGTCGTGAAAGACCTCCTTCTTGGTGGCTACTACCTCCGTCAGAAAGATTAGTGAGCTCCAGATGCTTTCTGAGGAGTCTTAGTGCCTAGTTTTCCACTGGGAAAGCTTGTCCTCTGCCCCAACCTGAAGTTCCTCCTGAAGAGTGTTAGGAGTTTCATCTTCACCAGGCGATCATTCTCCCAGTGTACTTCACCCTCGACCTCGGAAGCTGAGAACAGGCTTCGCATATTGGCCCTGTGATGAGTGCTCACTTCTTGCACAGGCGTGCAGCTGGAGCTCAGGGACAGATTTTCCAATTCTTTTCCCATATGCTGGAGCCGCACCTGGCTGACCGGCAACTAAGCACGATTGGCAGCAGGGTTTTAAATAATTGATTAGCAGTTTTCTTCTTGGGACAATACTAACTGTACAGAAAACATTTAAATAGGTTTTCTAGAAGAGTTATGTTTGTTAAACACAGTGAGGCAAGTGCTATGCATTTTCACAATGTTTTAGAACTTTTATGAGCAAAATGCTAATCAATTTTAGAGTTAAATAAAACCCTGGGCAGGTGGATTGTCTCCTGCATCGATAGGTTGCCTGGCAGGGAGCCTCCTGTAGGGCTGTAGGCTCATTCCACTGGTCACATTGCTGCCTCAGTGGCTGCATCTAGGGACACTAACCAGAGATGGGAGGTCATAAAACTGGGGTTTGAGGAGGCAACCAAAACCTGCATCGGAGTCCAGAGTAAGAGAGCTAGGGCCAAGAAGCCCAGCTGGTTGAGCAAGGGGGTCATGGAGAAAGTAAGAAATAAGAGCCACCTTTAGGAGGTTCAAAAAATAGAGATCGGAGGACAGAGGATTACCTGAAGGAATTGAAGGAGGTGTCGAAGGCAGTAAGGGCAGCCAAAGTGTCTAAGGAGCTCAGGCTGGTGCAAGGCATCAAGAAGGAGGAGCAGGAATTCTTCAGATATATCAGGGAGAAAAGGAGTTGTAGGGACAAAATAGTAAGGATTAAGAGGGATGGGGGTGGGTGGAAACGGGCAGAGCAGGCAGAAGTGCTTAATGAATACTTCTGCTTGGTGTTTACTAAGGAGAAAGGAGGCGCTACCAAGGGGTGGGAGGTCAGACTTAGGTGGGGAGGAAGTGACAGATGGGGAATCACAGAGGGCAGGGTACTGGAGGGCCTGAGGGGCACTGAGGGTGGACAAGGTGCCAGGGCCAAATGGCATTCACCCAGGGTACTGAGAAGGGCTGGCAGAAATCCTGGTGAGCCCTTGGCAGACCTGTTCAATGCCTTCCTGATCTCCAGGAAATGTACCTCAGGACTGGAGGATGGCTCACGTTGTACCCCTCAATGAAGCGATCCAAAGATGAACTGGAAAACTATAGGCCGTAAGCCTCACATCCATCATGGGAAAACTGATGGAGACAATCCTGAAGGAGAGGCTGTTGTCCCTTCTGGAAACCAGTGGGCTGCAGGACGTTAGGCAGCATGGGTTTGTCACGGGCAAATGCTGTCAGACCAACCTGGTGGATTACTTTGACTGGGTAACTAGACAGTTGGACAAGGGCCATGGAGTGGATGTCCTGTTTCTGGACGTCAGTAAGACATTCAACTGGGTGCCGCATGGGAGGCTGGGTAGTAAGCTGGCAGGTACAGGTGCAGGGGCGAAAATGGTGGGATGGGTAGTAAACTGGTTACAGGGAAGGCAGCAGAGGGTGGTGGTGGGAGGGGAGCTCTCATCTCTGAGGGCAGTGACAAGCAGAGTACCGCAGGGCTCAGTGCTCGGACTGGTGTTGTTTGGGTTGTTCATATCAGACATCTCAATGGGCATCAAGAGCAAGATCAGTTTGTTTGCAGGTGACACCAAGGTGGGAGCAGTAGTGGATGGCCTAGGAGGATGATCTTTCAAAATTGGAGACCTGGTCAGACACCTGGCAGTTGGGGTTCAGTGCCAAAAAGTGCAAGTTGCTATATTTCAGGGCAAAAAAAAAAGGAGGAGCTACCAGTCTTTGGGGGGAGGGGTCAGCTAGCCTGACAGAGGAGGAGAAGGATCTGGGGATGATTATAACGGGCTCAATGAACAACTCAGCACAATGCAGGAAGGCAGCTGCAGAGGCTAACAGAATGTTGGGTTGTATTGCCAGGGGTGTATATTCAAGGAGAGGGGAGGTGATCCTACCGTTGTTTAAGTCACTGGTTAGCCACACCTGAGTACTGCATGTAGTACTGGCACCCATACCTGAAGAGGGACATTAAGTTACTGGAGGGGTGCTGCAGAGTCACACAAAGATGATCCAAGGATTGGGGACATACTCTCACGTGAGCAGGCTGAGGGAGTTGAACATGTACTCACTGGACGAGAGGAGAGAAGGGGAATATGATTTTATTCCCTTCATATACTAGAAGGTTTCACAAGACAGGCACAGAGGGACTATTCAAGTTAAGGAGGGGTAGGGACACTCGATGTCACGATCTCAGATTGGGGGGGGAGGTTCAGGAGGGAAATGAGAAGACACTTTTTTACGGCGCGAGTGGTGTCTGGGTGGAATGCGTTGCCTGCGGAAGTGGTATCCTGTTGAACAGTGGACTGCTTCAAAAGGGGATGGGATAGGGTAAGAGGGAGGGTCAGGGGAGGGAGGGCAGCTGCAGTATAAGGGTTAGTAGCTGCACACTCGAGCAGACTCAGTAGACCATAAGGCCTTTATCTGCTGATTCGTATGTTTGTATCTTTGTATCTAGGGAGGTGAGGAGGGTGGAACAGAGGCACACCCAGTCAGTTGTTCCACTCCACAATCCATACACCATTCTGGGGGAGCACAGCTCCCCTATGGATGCACCCACGGAGGAGATTAAGGAGGCTGAGGACACCTGTCACAAGGGAGGCCCACAGGAGGGAGGCAAAGGATGCCACAAGGAAAGGAAGCAGCTCCTGGTGGGGGACTCAATTATTAGGGGGATAGAACTGGGGGGAGCAGGGAAAACTGAAGTAAAGTGCCTGCCTGGTGCCGTGGCTTGTAGGGTCAGGAAGCGCATCCTCAGGATCACGAGAACAGCTGCACGGGAGTCTGAACTGGATGTCATTGTCCACCTAGGGACAAATGACTTGGCTCAACATGAGATTAGAGCAGTGCAGAAGGACTTTTTAGAACTGGGGAGGGGCCTAAGACAAGTAGCACACACAGTAACCTTCTCAGAGGTGTTGCCTGGAAATGGCATGAGTGAGGCAAGGGTACTTTGCACCATGCAGTTTAATGAGTGGTTGAAAAAATGGTGTGGAGCACAGGGTTTGGCTTCATTGGGGACTGGGGTTCCACCTGGAGGACACCAGCCTATACTGGCAGGATGGTCTGCATCTGTCCAGGAAGGAACAAGTCTTCGAGCAATCTGTTTAAATGCTTCATTGGCAAGCTTTTAAGCTAGTCAAGGGGAGGCACTGATGAGCAGCAGGAAAATCCAGCCTCTCCCTACAAAACAGGGTACTAAATGAGAAAAGACCGAGGTAGAAAGGTCAGTGGGGATGCTGCAACAGAAAGTAAAGCCATCAAAAATGGAGAGCAATGAGTACCAGTGCACGTAGTCTGAGTAACAAGCTTCCTGAATTAGTGGCCTTGATGGAGGAGGAACATCTGGATATCGTGGCAGTCACAGAAACATGGTTGCACAAAACCATGACTGGGACATAAACATACCAGGATACACTATCTACAGGAGGGACAGGGCGGGTAAAAGAGGAGGAGGAGTAGCTCTTTACGTAAGGGAAGGAATCAAAGTAACAGAACAAAAGAGAAAACAGGGAGGAGAAGAAGCACTGTGGGTGAATTTGGAGACCGGCAATGGCACCACAGTCCGCACAGGGGTTGTATACAGACCCCCTTCTCAGGGGCAGGAAATGGACAGAAATGATAGAAAGTATACTTAGTATGGCAAAAAGGGAGACATTGCTGATGGGTGATCTGAATATGCCAGATGTTAACTGGAGTGCAGTTGCCACAGCCACTGAAGAGTGGGGTTATTCTAGATGCCCTACAGGGGCATGCCTTAGACAACTAGTATTGGAGCCCACTCGAGAGGGAGCAATCTTAGACCTGGTTCTCTCAAATGGAGATGAAGAGAGGATCACAGATGTAGAAGTGGGTAGCCATCTGGGTACTAGCGACCATCGAACAGTATGGTTCACAATAAACACAGCAATAGAGTCAAGCCATACAAAGGCAAAGGTACTGGACTTTAGGAGGGCTGACTTTGCCAAAATGGGTAAGTGCCTAAGGAATGCACTAGCACATGGGCAGGAAGGAGGGGTGGAAGAACAATGGGGAATAATAAAACTGCCATCACAGAGCAACAAGCCTTTGTGTGAAGCAAATAAACAAAACTAAGCGATGTAAGAAACCACTATGGTTCTCAAAGGAAGTGGCAGTGAAGGTTCAAGAGAAAAGAAAGCTTTCAGGAAGTACAAGGAATCGCAGAAGGAGCAGGACAGAGAACTGTATCAGTTAAAGCAAAAGGAAGCTGGGAAGGCAGTCAGAACAGCAAAGGCCCAAACCGAGGAAAAGATAGCCAACTCAGTTAAGAAGGGATAAAACCTTTTATAGGTACATCAAGGAGCAAAAGGAAGACCAAGGGAGGATAGTGAGGCTTAATAAAGGGGGGTGGGCAGAGGAGACTGTGAAAAGGCAGAGATACTAAACAAATATTTTTGCTCAGTATTTACAAAGGAAGAGGGGTGTACCTAGAACAAACAGTAGAAACACACTGGATACAGAAGTTGATACCAGCCCATTTACAGAAGAAAGGGTTCTGAAAGAACTCTTAAAACTGAAGGTGGACAAAGCAATGGGGCCTGATGGGATTCATCCCAGAATTCTAAAAGAACTAAGGGTAGAATTAGTGACACCACTGACTACCCTGTTTAACAAATCATGGGAGGATGGGGTGGTACCCGAGGACTGGAGGAGGGCAGATGTGATTCCCTTCACAAAAGTGGGAGCAAGGCAGAAGCAGGAAACTACAGACCTGTTAGTTTAACCTCAGTGGTAGGGAAAATGATGGAATCACTTCTGAAGGAAAGAATTGTCAAGTATCTAGAGGCCAGAGGGGCACAGGACCCAAGGCAGCATGGATTCACAGTGGGAAGATCATGCCAGACAAATCTGATAGATTTCTTTGACTGGGTGACCAAAGTAGTAGATCAGGGAGGGCTGTGGGACATGGCCCTACCTAGACTTTCAGAAAAGGCATTTGACACAGTCCCACACAAAAGATTAATATACAAGTTAGCTAGCCTGGGAGTGGTCCCAAGATGACAGCCTGGGTAAAAATTGGCTGGAAAATAGGACACAGAGAGTAATAGTAAATGGAGTCACTCTGATGAAAGGGGTTACTAGTGGGAGCCGCGGAGGTTCAGTAATGGACCAGTCCTCTTCAATGTCTTTATAAGCGACATTGCAGAGGGACTGGAAGGAAAAATATGTCTCTTTGCAGATGACACAAAGATCTGCAACAGAGTTGATACAAGGTGGGGTGGAAAGGATGAAAAGGACTTGGCAAGGTTAGAAGAATGGTCAAATGTATGGCAGCTTAGATTCAATGCTAAGAAGTGCAAGGTAATGCACCTGGGAAACAAAACCCAGGGAAGAGTACACAATGGGGGTGAGATACTAACAAGAACAAAATGGAAAGGGACCTGGGGGTAGTCATATCAGATGACCTAAAGGTGGGCAAGCAATGTGAGAGGGGCAGCAATGAGGGCTGGGGGATATTGGGATGCATAGGGAGGCATCACCAGTAGAAAACAGGAAGTTATTATCCCTCTGTACAGACAGCTGGTCAGACCCCATCTGAGTACTGCGTACAGTTCTGGAGTCAGTCTTCGCAAAGACATAGACAGGATGGAAGCTGTCAGAGGAGGGCAGCTAAAATGGTGCAGGGTCTGCACCAGAAGAGGCGTGAAGAGAGACTAAACGAAGATATGTACAGCCTCGAGGAAAGGAGGGAGAGGGGGACATGATAGAAACTTTCAAGTACCTCAAGGGAATCAACAAAGTCCAAGAGGGTAGCATCTTTCAAAAAGAGGTGTACAAGAACAAGGGGGCACAATTTGAAGATAGAGGCGCCTCAGAGGTAATTTAAGAAAGTATTTTTCACAGAGAGGGTTGTGGATGCATGGGCAGCCTTCCGGAGGAAGGTCGTGGAGTCAAAACAGTGGTGGAATTCAAGCATGCATGGGACAGTCATAAGGCAATTCTAGGGGATGGGGGTAGGAAAAAGTAGGCTGCTGGTTAACTAGGATCTGCAGCTTATCCAGTAGGCAGGGAAATGGGCAGACTGGGTGGGCCAAGCGGTCCTTATCTGCCGTCAAATTCTCTATGTTTCTATGTCCCTAGCCAGGAGATCTGCAATGCTGCTACCTGCAAGTCAGCTCAGGCCTTCATCTCCCACTATAGCATTGACCTTGAATCACGCCGGGATGCTAGTTTTGGGGCCTCAGTTCTCCACTCCCTCTTTTCTCAGTAGGGGTGTGCGCCTTGCCCCCTCCTCCCAGAGAACCTTTAGGAGTCTGCCAAAGTGTGGATAGTGCACCATATCCATGTCCCTAGAAATGAGGGTTACTCACCTGTAACCGTAATTCTAGGAGTGGTATATGGTGCACATCCACATGACCCACCCGACCTCCCCTGGCAAGTGGCACTCAGATCCCTGCTTCCAGCGTAAAAGATCTGACGCCACTGGGCGGAACCAAGGAGGATACCACCCGGGTAGGTGGGAGGAGCTTAGCTTGAAGATATTCTGGCAGAACTTAAAGGAAAAGGAAGACTGCCAAAGTGTGGATGTGCACCATATACCACTCCTAAAAGATCAGTTACATAAGACCTTACTGTAACAGTAGATCTTCTAGAAATGTCTCTTGCAGTAAGTCATTACTTCTGGGAGTTCCAGCAAGTGTCGCTATCACACAGCAGCTTCTTTCAGCAGTCTCCACACCAGGAATCACCCACAACCTCACTTCCTGGGTTGTGCCTATAAAAGTGGGTGGTTCCTGGCAGTCTCCGTTCCCTGCTGGTTTCAACTCATACTGGCAAGGGACTGAGGGGAACCGAGGTACCAGAGCATCCCAACCCTATTAGTGTTTTTCCTGTTACAGAAGACAGGGGGACGGCGGGAGGGAAGCTACTTACTGCAAGAGTCATTTGTAGAAGATCTACTGTTACGTTAAGGTCTTACGTAACTGATCTGTCTTCCACGGAATGGTCTCTTGCAGTAAGTCATTACTTCTGGGACATTCCCAAGCAGTTCTCAAAAAGGTGCCTACAGCCAGCTGTATTTCTTAAAGGGACACTGTCAACCCCCTTAGGTCTCAGTGTCCATAGTTTAAAAAAACACATTTTATGATTGCCAACATTCTGTAAAGACTGTTGATGTAGCTGTTAGTTTGATTTTGATTCTTATATTCTTTTAAAAAGTGAAAAACAGTCTGCCCACCGTATTGGTGTTACCACACAAAAACAAGTTTGTTTACATTCCTTGATCAGCTCAGCTGCATCTTTCCTGGACTTAGGAACATCCACTCACAGTCTAGCCACTTGTGATGAAGTGGGAGTTTAGGAGGCTACTACCTCATAAGTGACTGCACTGTTTGGATGTGTTTCTAATGCTCAGGAAGTATACAGTAAGGACAGTTCCAGGACTGTAAACAAAAACAAAGTGGTTTATAAATATACATTGCCACACATGTCAGTTCTACTAAACAAGGAGACAGACAAAACAGCCACATCAATGAATTTTAGAGGAGGTAAGCAATCATAAAATGTGAGTTTTTAACTAGAAATGATGTGAAAAACAGGTTGACAGTGCCCCTTTAAAATGGCATTTTAAAGTCCCTGACCTCAAATGAACAGCCTGTTATTGGATTACTCTTAATATGTATTATTTTTACAATCCTGTTTCTATTCCCTGGCCCCAACCCTCTGGCAGGTTCTCAAACCAACATGGTGCCACGGCAGTTGGCTTTGATGCTGATGCACATGCCCAGAGTCACAGCTCACCATTTCAAATGCTTATTAACAGCATTAGAGTGCTTGTTTTTAAACATGACTTACTTTGGCACTTTTGATTCGCTGCCTGGTTTAAGCATATACAGTATGTTTAGAAGGCAGTGCATAGGATTTCCCAAATTTGTGCAAGAACAAGTTTCCAGGAGCTGTGCAGCTCCATACTCGGATGTGAACATGAAGGAGGAAAGGGCCAGGGATAGAGATGGGATGGTAAAAATTCTGTATATTAAGAATTATCTAATAACTAGCTATTCAGTTAAAGTCATGGACCTTATATGCCATTTTAAGAAATATAGCTGGCTGTAGGCACCTTTCTGAGACCTGCCAAAAAAAAAAAAAAGCTGACAGTGCCCCTTTAAATATTTAAAAAGTTACATTACATTAAAGAATTTGTTGATGAGTAATTAAAAACCTTTGCACAGCATGTAGGTTTTCAAGATGACTATCTTTATGCAGCATATAGAGTTTAAAAAAAAATCAAGCAGCACATGCATTGTTAAAATCTTCCTGCAGCATAGGTTTTCCAAAACCTTTGTGCAGCACGTAATTTACAGAACCTTCCTTAAAGATTTGTGTGTGACTAGTAGAAAGCCATGGGTACATGCGAGATTTTTGAGCAGCATATACTGTATATTTTCTAATTGCAGCACAAGCACAGACATTTTAACAAATGCTTTATGACCTTTACGAAGATTTAAAAAAATTGGCAAAAAACATGAAACCTGTCGTGGAGCACAAAGATTTTAAGAAATACTTAATAACCTCACAAAAACTGTGAAAGTTTTTGCACAGGACAAAAAAATGTTAAGCAGCCGGATATGTAAAAACCTTTTTCAGATACCAGTCAGAGATCACCTTTGACAATGGTGATTAACATCACAGTAGCACAGTACAGCACCAAAGCCAGCAGTTCAACTCAAAGTGAAACTGGTAAATCTTTAAACAAGCAGCTGATTTAAAAGTTAAAAACTAGTAAACTGGGGGCGCTGTGGAACAGCCAAATGAGAAACAACATTATTTTGGAGCCCCTAGTTTCACATATACATTTTAAAAGAACTTGCCTTATTCTGCTGACTACTTTCAAACCTTTTGCAGTAATTGATTGTAGGGGGAGTTATGTGTTGAAATGCCACTATAAAATGACCAGAAACATGCAGCTGAAAATGTAGAGGCCTTCCTCTCTTCAGCAGTGGGCCCAAAGGGGTCAGGGCATTTGCAGCAGCCTGGCTTGAATAGTGACATACCGACAGCACAAATAATGGACATGCTCACAACCACCCAAACAACTGATCAGTCATTGTTGAGGCCAAGTGCACTGATTTTTGATACCAGCATTATGGACAAAATCGAATATCACCAAATTTAGTGCCGGAGCAGAGAAGAAAATTGTGGTACCACCTTCCTCTGCTCCAAAGTCGAAATGCTTGAGCGATCTGTGTCAGAGCAATATGAGGGTAGGCTTCCTCCTCAGTTTGTCAGGTGACAATAATTGGTACTGGTGCGCCTGAACTTGCTTGTCTCCAGCATCCTGCTGGGGTAACTATCTTAAAAAGCCTTACCCATTCCAATTCAGTCTCAGGTCGAGAGGTGGGGTCCTTGCAACGACTGCCGACTGCCATCACCATGCTGTCTAGCTCAGAGGCTAGAATTTATTGCATGTGGCTAGAGTCAAGGGGGAACTCATATGGGAGGGGGTAAACAGTTTTTTCCTCCAATATATCGTCTCAAACGCAGACCCTTAAGAGAAAGCTGCAAGCCATTAAAAAGACTTAAGTGGAGAAGAGGCATTGATGTGTAACTGTTCTTCCCAGCACAATTACAGATAAGAACACAACAACATGTACTGTATTTTTTACCGACCCAGAGACTGCCATGGCTGTTGCTGAAAAACACCAGACTAGGGTCAATGTGGAACATTGCATGCTGATCCTGATTGACTAATTATAAGCTCCTTGTAACATGTTTCTGCAAGTTCCCTACTAGGGTTTAATCTGTTAGATTTATGTGTAAAATGTTCCACTGAGTTTGCTAGCTGCTACCTGTAGGCTCTGTTGGCTGTGATAATTCATATTTATTCTATTCTACCTATTAAGAAATGGTATATGCAATTGAGGTGCAAGTACAATCCACTCAGTTTGTGAACTTTCTGTTTCTTCCCCCTGCATAGCAGCTATAATGTTCCTTAGTGTGCAGGGACAAAGGCAACTTAATTGAGTCCAGGCAATCGATGTCATGCCCTGCATTTGATTTTTAGGTTTCAACCCTCCAATGATACTTTTATTCTTGCGAGCAGCAGGGAAGCCTGGCTAATAGACTTTTATTGTTTACAGATTTTGAGCGAGAGCAGAATGTACTGTGACTTCACATGGCTGGACTTTACTCCTTTGGACTAAACTGTGGTCCCTTGTTGATGCTGGATAATTCATTAGGTGCATCCTTATTTTTAAAGTAATTTTGTATACTGGCTCAGTGGCACAGAGGGCTGAGGCGCTGTGTGCTACCTTTCACCATGCTAGTGACCCAGGTTCAGGAACAAAGGTTTGGTTGCTGGGGGGAGTAGAGGAGCAAGTGTCGATGGACTACTCTCTTTTCTCTCCTGA
Source organism: Neoceratodus forsteri (assembly GCA_016271365.2). Taxonomy (NCBI): domain Eukaryota; kingdom Metazoa; phylum Chordata; order Ceratodontiformes; family Ceratodontidae; genus Neoceratodus; species Neoceratodus forsteri. The sequence continues at coordinate 988,600,784 of CM057450.1, forward strand.
GTGAGCCTGGTGGAGGCTTCCGGTTGGCGCTGGAGCTCGAGTGGTGTGGAAGGGAAGGGCTGCAATTCCATAGCATGTGTGCGCCTCACGCACATACAGTTACATGCTGTGGTGGCAGAGGGCAGGATTAACGTGGAAATGGTGGTCACAGGCTGTAAAGCCCTCCTGCCTGTCTCACTTGTTGCTTCGACGGCTCACTGACCCACCAAATCTGGACACAGGATGGCCCTTCCCTTCCTGGCCCTGCCTCGGGGGGCAGTTCCTGGGGGATATGGGGCTTGGTGGACCAGAGAGGCAGTTGCTGGGTGAGGGAGGCAGGGACAGGGCTGAGCAGCCACTTACAACGAGCCCGTGAGCAAAAACTGGATATAGAAACAAAATAAAAGTAATTTTGTAAAGTATTAACAGGGCGGTGATGTATGTACAGTGGTTGTTTGTGTGTAGGTACTATTCATTGCATAAATAAAAAGTAAAAAAAATGGTACATTTATGTTCTATAAATTAAATATGCCACACTTCAACTTGAAATACACAGTTTATCATCACTTGTGTGGGGCTGGACTTGTATAACTCACTACGTGGCACTGCCACTTGTGAGTTATTGTTCTGCCCCTCACACATGAAAATAAATTGTATATTGTGAGTCAGACTATTGCATATACCCAGTATATATTTCTGTGTAGCTGTGTTGCTCCTTGAATCTTCACCTTCTCCTGACATTCAGGCCTCTGCCAGCCTCCCCCAGCAGTTCCTGCCACTGTTGAACCAGTCAGAGATTCACACGGAGCAAGACCCGAGGGAGCCGGCATCAGTCATCTAGACAGCTTGAAGCGCATTATTTTTCTGTTTTTTCTCCCTTCCCCTGTAAGTTTCTGCCACCTCCCCAGACATCCAACCATGCCTCTGCCCTCGGACTTTGCAGTGCAGTGTGGGTCCTAGCCCCTCGAGAGAATGGAAAAAAAACACAGTAAGGGGCAGCTGCAGTGCCAGAAACTAGACATCTCTCACCTTGGGCTGGCTCATGCTACACTTGGCAGCATTCAACAGCCCTTGCTGCTCTGATCCCGGCTCCCCAAGTCTGCTTTCAAACCTGGATTGCCACCGTAAAGCACTTCTACTGAGCCACCAAGTGCTGCTTTCTGTCTGTTATTTAAGTTATTACTGTAAGTGGTGTGTGTTTTTTTTATTTGTACTATAAACCAAGAAACTGTAACTGAGAACTGAAAGAATTCCCCATCCCTGAAGTGCTGCACTGTGTTCTTGCAGGTGCTCTTCGGAACAGCTGACGGGCAGGTGATCGTGATGGACTGTCACGGCCGAATGCTGGCACATGTCCTTCTGCATGAACTGGATGGCATCTTGGGCATGTCCTGGAACTACCCCAGCTTCTTGGTGGAGGACAGCAGTGAAAGTGACACGGACTCAGACGACTACTCTCCACCACAAGGTAGTATAAATTAACATGACAACATTGCCAGTTGAACAGAGCCTAATTTAACTGGTAACTGCAGAGCTAACTTGTACTATGAGAAGAAAGAACCTAATCTGAACTGAGTGTACTGCGGGCTGAAGCAACAACTGTATCATACTGATAAGTCCTAAAAAGGACAAAACATGTGCTTGTGCTTTGCTGTTTTCAGCATTTGCAGATTGTATGAGGCTGTTTGGCACCTTACAGTACTGCTTAAAACGTAGCCTAAATTCCTTAGGGTAAGTTGCCATGATGCCTTGCATTAGGGAAGTATATGTAAGTTTCAGTGTGTAGTAGAATTGTGAAAGTTAACTGGCTTCATGAGATCTGTAGCATCAAATGTAAATGTACAGAATTATTAGAAAGTGATCAAAAGCACCAAATGCAGCTTGAAAACGGATAATATGTAATACAGTAGGTAAGTAATTCTCAAACTTAACTGACTGAAACTATTTTCAGCTGTGGTGATGTCCAAGCATTTTACCATTTTCTGTTAAGTAGTCCCTGCCAGCAGGTTTGTGCACACAAGATGAGAGCCATCCATACTTAACTAATGCACTCCTATAATATGGCTGACCTAGCACAACTCATAAACTTTTGTCAGGCCTCATTACTAGGACTGCAATTCTTTCACGATTACTGCGAAATCTGCTCCGTGCCGTGAAATCGGTGAAACAGTTTTTTTGTTCTTAGAACCTCTTCTTCAAGTACATTTTTAATTTTTACAGAATTTCTAGATCGTGCATGCCACCACTAAAAAACGTATTCAGCAAGCAAGATGAAGCAAGAATGGCAACAGTGTGGCCATGGCAATGATGTATAGTAGATGAACTACTCACTACTTCCTTGTATGTTGGAGGCTGAATAATTGAGCTCCGTGGGAGGCGGTAATGTCAGGGTTTGCTGGGGTCCATTTTCCGATTCCCGATGTCCAGTGGCGATTGTCAGGTGAGGAGGGCTGGAAGGAAGCCAGCAACCATACAAACCCCTTGTCTGTGTCCCGCAGCATTCTGTAACATCGGTCTGGACCTGAATGCTCACATTTTGAGCTGTGTTTGCTCTAAGGTGGGCGCTCACCTCACCTCCTTCAGGACATTCGGTTACAATGTGACACAGTACCAGTCGCATTTAGGTTATGCTATGTTACAACTGTGTGCAGTCGGCAGTGGTGCCATATGTCATTCCTCCCACCAGGTCCCCATCTCCTTAAAGAGAGAAATAAAATGGCTTTAATCAGTGGAAAAGAATGTTTCCTGTGTGAGGGGCAGTGTCTGGAGCACAAGATCAGTCTGAGTTTCTGTTTTAATTAATATCTATTTAATATCTATTTTTGGGACCAAGAAGAGCCGTGAAATTTCTTTTCTAGGGACATGGATATGTTGTTCATCCACACTTATTGGCAGGTCCTTGCCACTTTAAATCTTGCGGGAAGGTCTTCAAGCTGGCTCCTCCCACCGGGTGGTAAAACTCTCAGCTCCGCCCATGATGCCAGATCTTCCTTACCGCCGCGACTCAGGTTCCTCCTTACGCTCTGCGTTTTCGACTGGTTCCTGAAAATTTCGGTCTTGAATTTATTGAAGTGTCCTTTTGAATCTTCGATCTTTTCTTCTTCGCTACGGCGATGGCTTTTTCCGGCCCCGAGAGGCACACGGTTAGTTCCTCCAGGAGGGACTCGCACTCCACGTGCGTTTTTTGCCTGGACTTGGATCACGATCCTCAGGCTTGCAATTTTTGTTCTGCCCTTTCGGTCAGCTCTCTGGAGGACCGCGCGGCCCGTTCGGGGCTCGGACATCCGGTAGTTTTTTCCGCTCCGGAGATTCCATCGGACCGGCGGGTGTCCGCTTCGACTGTTTCTCTGCGGTTTGATCCTGCGGGGAAGGCCCCGGTTGTGGAGCTATCCCGCTCTCCTTGGATTCATCTCATGCAGCTTCGTTCAGGGGCTTTGTCATTCCCTCTCCTCAAGGAGAGGAACCTGAAACCCAATAAGCTCGACCTGTCTAAAGGGCATGGGCGGGGCCTCTTACGTCGGCGGGGCGGAATCTCTCCCCTCCCTCATCGGCCTGGCGACTTTACGTTGAGGATTGGCTCGGCCACTGGCCTCACGTATCCCCGTCAGGTCAGCCGGCCAGGTTCCTGTCGGCGTTGCGAGTCTCTCGACCGTCTCTTTGAGGTCTTCTGGTGCCGTCTTCCCTCCACCTTGGCAGAGCTGAGGCTCTGTCCTCCCTTGAGTCGACAGCCCTCTGTCCTTTCTTCCAGGCTGAGGGAGGGCGGGTCGCCCGCTCCTTCCAAACCCTTCTCAGTCCCCAGGATTTGGGTCTCGGTCCTGGCGCTCATGCCGATCTCGGCGTTCCGGTCGAGCACCGAGTTAAGTGGCTTGCCGTTCTTCCTCATCCCCTCCTTGGATGAGGAAGCGGTTTCGATGCAGTTGGCATCGGTGTTCTTCCAAAACCAGGAACTTTTGTGGCGACAGCAGTTGTTGTCGGGTTTCAATCGGCCCGATTCATTCTCCGGATAGCAGCAGCCGCCCTTCCGATTGACAGCTGTTCGAATCGGTCGAGGGGCCCTCTCCAGGGCGGTTGCTGCGTCCGACTCGCTGCCCTCGCCTTGACGGGATTCAGGCCAGGCCATGACCTGTTCTTCAGGTCACTCGGTCCCCCTCCTCCCACCCCGGTGGACGAAGGTGCCTCGGGCCTCGCGACAGCTTTTGCAGATCCCCGGGCCTGAAGCAGGCTCTGCCATGTTCCTAGCAGGGAGGACCGGGGTCTTCCCAGGAACATTCAGTAGACGACAGCCCATCCTCTTCGAAGGGTCTGCTTCAGCTTATTTCAGAATTCACTGGGATGCAGCTCGAGTCCGTCTCCAATCGGGCACCTTACCCCCTTACGGAGATTCTGGATCAAGGGGGTTCTTCCTCGGAGGCCTTCCCAGTGGCTGAGGCTATCGTTTGCCCAGCCTTGGAGCTATGGCGGTGGCCTACTTCCTGCCCTGCGCCTTCGGCCAGGGTGGCTCGGAGGAGTACCCTGTCCCTGTCGGTTCTCTGCCCGGTTTCTTGGAGCACCCCTCGGCTGAAGGGGTAGTCACCGACGACGTTTTCCAATGTCTTGGAAACGCTGGGGATGTGGGCAGACCCCCCGACAAGGAGTCCAGAAGGATGGACTATGTCGGTCGTAAGGTTTACGCTGCGTCCTCCCTAGGCCTCAGTCAGGCCAGCTCGGTTGCACTGATGGCACATTTCTCCCACACCCTTTTGGGCTCCCTGGACGAGGTTCTCCCTCATCTCCCGGCTGACCTGCAGACCACGGTTCGGCAGGTGCGGGACCAGGGTAGGGTGGTGGCGAAGCAGCAGCTCCAGACTTCTCTGGATCTAGGCGACTCCTGTGCCAGATCGGTGGCGGCCGCAATGGCCATGCGCCGCGGGGCATGGCTGAGGTTATCCTCCTCCTCTTTGGAAACCCAGCACGAGTTGGCGGACATCCCCTTCTTGGGGACTGACCTTTTCGGCCCTGGAGTGGAGGGATACATCCATGGGCCCGAGAAGTCCGATGCTACTCCGGACTCGGTCACTCTCGCCTGAAGGGTCAAGGGCAGCCGTCAGCCTTTGCGTAAGCCCCTTTGCTCCCTGAGCCCTGGGGCCCCACCGGCCAACTTATAAGGCCACAGGCATGCGCTAGGCGGCCTGTTGCTAGTCCAGCGTCTTCCTCAAAGGGAAGCAGAGGCAGGAAACCGAGGCCTCGTCTCATTCCCCTCTAAGCCTGCTCAGTGCGGGCCAGGGGCACTGCCCGGCCCGTCATCCCAGCCAGGTTTCCCCATGGGGGACAGCTCGCACCTCGTTCTGGAGGTATTTAAGGTGGATCCTGTTGCAGGTTGCGCGGTTTCCCTTTGAGCCGTTGCCGCAGGGGATCTTGAGTTCACTGCCTCTGTGCCGGTTCGTTCGACATGCCTGGCTCTCTAGTTAGAGGTGATCAGGAAGGCTGTGGATCCCCCATTCAACCCTGGGTTGTGTCCAGGTATTCCTGGTCTCAAATGGATGGGGCTTCGCCCATTCTCCCTGCGCCTGGATGGTCTCTCTACTCAGATATCCCATCCTCAGGCGTGGTGTGTAGCTGTTTCCTGGGTCTCCAGGATGTGCCTACTCCTCGTTCCGTCCGTTTCTTGGGAGGCTCCACCTTCTTGCGGGGGCTCTACAGTTCCTAGCCAGGCACTTCTTTGCTCAGCAGTCTCGCGGCACTGAAGGTCGGATGTCACCCACCGGAAGGCAGACTGGTCTCCCATTTTCAGGAACTAAATGAGAACTTGTACCTTAGTGGTGAAGCTTCTTCAGGACTAAGCTCGACTTTTGAGTCAGGCGCCGGCTCTGGCGGACAGGGCTGAGGTTCTTCCTCCTTTACCGTCGGGTTGGCCGAAGTATGTCCTGCCAGGACCTCCTGCTCCTCCTGGGCTTCGGCAGCCTTCCCTTAGTGGGAGGCGAGCCAGCAGGTCACAGCGCTGCGTCCCTTGGACCAGTTCGTGACTTACAGCCCAGGAGTTAAGAGAACGCTCCCTTGGACCGTTTCAACTTCGGCAGGAGAACATCCTGCTCGTTCGCCCTGAGTCGGCGGTCTTCTCCGACCGATGATTCTCGGATGGGTGGGGTGCCTATCTTGGGGAATACAGAGTGCTTTGCCTCTAGTCCTCTCGCGAGTCCCGATGTCCTTCCTGCTCGCTGGAGAACAGACGGTCCGCTTAGCCTGCACCGCTCGCTCCGCTTGTACGGGGTCTACAGGTCTAAGTCCAAGTAGGACAACACCAAGACCATGTGCTACCTACTCCACCAGGTTTGGTCGATCCCCTTGTCTCAGTGCAAGAGGTTCTCCGCATTGGGTTGTTGCGAGTCGGGGGTTCCCAGCCATTTGATGGCAGGGCCCGATTCCCTGGCTGCTGCCCTGGGCGGGCATAGGCTGCGCCTCGGGTGGTCTTCCTGCGGGGTAGCACAGGATCTTCTCCTCTTCCCTCCGGGAGAATACGAGGCCGAGACTGTTTTACCGCCCCTCAGCAAGGTCTGCTGCAGGGGATGCCATAGGGGCCTCGGACGCCGGGCCTCTCTGTGCCTCGCCCCATTTCCTTGACCTACAGGCCAAGGTGAGGAGGACTTGGCACAGGTGATGCTATGTAGCCCCAGACTGGATTGCCAGTTCTGGTTTCCAGCTCTCCTCAGTCTCAGCCCCAGGCTCCCGGGCGGCCTCCAGTCCGCCCGGTCCTGTCTTTCCTTTTCAGGAAGGTTATCCATCTGGACCTTCAATCCCTGCACCTGTAGGCCCGACCCCTGTGCGTAGGGGCCAGGCCTAGGGTCTTTAATAAAGTCCTCGACCTTCAGGCGTACTGCCAAGAAATCTACCAAGGCGCTCCTCTGGGAGAAGTTCTCCCTTTTTGTTGATGGGATGGGGCCGTGCCCTCCCTGTCCCTAAGCGAACATTCCGGACCATCTAGGTCCATCCTTAAACCAGGGCTTGACCCGGCGACCCCTAAGTTGCTTCTCGAGTGCCCTGTCTTCAGCAGCGGGCCGGGAGGCGACGTTGGTGGTCTGCGGAGAAGGTGGTCTGCACTTCAAGCCTCGATCACGCCTCCCTTTTTGGGAGAGTATCCCGATTCTGTGGGATCCTTGCTGGTATGGGCTTAGCTCATGAGCAAACCATCCAACCTTTTGCACAGGTGCGAGTTTCCCACCTGTTTTAGAAGAACACCTTCTTGGGGCCACTCCGCCATCAGAAAGGCGGGGAGAGTTCAAGCGCTCCTTTAACCTCCCTATCCGGTCTTCCACAGGGACTAGGTTGTCCTCGCCCCACAGAAGTCCTTCAGAAGGTGGTGGCCGAGTCTTCCCCCCCGGACATTGCCTCTGCGGGTTTATCCCCATTCACACCTCGGAGGCCGTATTCAGGTTCCATAGGAACCGGTTTAACCGCTCACCTATCTAGGAGGCGTAAAGCTAAAGTTCGGGAGAGAGGTTCGCCAGCTGTTCATCATCATCGCTGAAGCCGCATCTCGCAGATTTGCAGCCCAGTGGATGACAAGCGGGCGGGTCACCCCTGCATAGGTCTCCCACTATGGCGGGCGGGCATGGAGCCTCCCAGAGGATAAAGCGCTCTTTTACCGTCCTTCAGCTGCATCGGTGGCTGCTGAGGATAACCGTCCATGATATCCGCAGGGCTTCTGCCCGAAGCTGGTATTCACTGCTCCCTTCTACATCGACCTTGGGTCACGCCCGGTGCTGGTCGGGCCTCGGTTCTCCAGTCTTTCTACCTAAGTAGGGGTGTCGCCTTGCCTCCTCCTCCCGGAGGAACTGCTAGAGTCTGCCAATAAGTGTGGATGAACAACATATCCATGTCCCTAGAAATACAGGTTACTCACCTGTAACAGGGAGTTCTAGGAATGGTATGTTGTTCATCCCTACGACCTGACCTCGGCTTGATGCACAACCTGGCTTCCAGCCGGGCTAGATCTGGCGTCATGGGGCGGAGCCGAGAGTTTTACCACCCGGGTGGGTGGGAGGAGCCAGCTTGAAGACCTTCCGGCAAGATTTAAAGTGGCAAGGGACCTGCCAATAAGTGTGGATGAACAACATATGCCATTCCTAGAACTCCTGTTACAGGTGAGTAACCTGTATTTTTTCCCCATCGTGCATGTGCTGTGAAATTTGCACATTTTTACTGTGAAAAAATTGCAGCCATACTCATCACCAAATGTCAGTACAAAAACCAACTTATAAAAATATATTCGACCTACTTGAACATTAAAAGTTAGAAACCACCCCTCCTGATCCACCCAAACATTTAACAACTGCTCTGGTCCTATTAAAAAAAAAAATGAGTTCATGTCACTCTGACTTAGCGTGTCTAACACCAACTCATGCCAGTCCGTATGGCTTCGTCTGTCCTGCTGTCTGCCCAAACTGCTCTGTTTGGCTTCAGTACATCAGCACAAACAGTCGCACTTGCTCTTGACCACTGTGACTACTTCTGTTTCTGGTAGTGCCAGATGAACCTTTAAAAACTGCTGTGGTACTCCTTTACACAGACTTTCAATTTTGTTTGCTAGCTCAACCTCCTACCACCAGTACAGCAGCGCTGCTGGGCCTGATCACGGTATAGTGACCCCAAAAGTATGACACGTTTTCTGTCCAAAAAACATCCAAACCACTACTAATTAACTGAATTACTTTGCAGTAGTAATATAGAAACATAGAATTTGACGGCAGATAAGGACCGCTTGGCCCACCCAGTCTGCCCATTTCCCTACCTACTGGATAAGCTGCAGATCCTAGTTAACCAGCAGCCTGCTTCTTCCTGCCCCCACCCCCTAGAATTGCCTTATGACTGTCCCATGCATGCTTGAATTCCACCACTGTTTTTGACTCCACAACCTCCTCCGGAAGGCCGTTCCATGCATCCACAACCCTCTCTGTGAAAAAATACTTCCTTAAATTACCTCTGAGCCGCCCCCCATCTATCTTCAAATTGTGCCTTCTTGTTCTTGCACACCTCCTTTTTTGAAAGATGCTACCCTCTTGGACTTTGTTGATTCCTTGAGGTACTTGAGCGTTTCTATCATATTCCCCCCTCTCCTCCTTTCCTCGAGCTATACACATTAAGCTCCTTTCGTCTTCTCTTCATATGTCTTCCGGTGCAGACCCTGCCATTTTAGTGCCCTCCTCTGGACAGCTTCCATCCTGTCTATGTCTTTGCGGAGATTGGGTCTCCAGAACTGCTGCATGATAATCCAGATGGGGTCTCACCAGCTGTCTGTACAGAGGGATAATAACTTCCTGTTTTCTACTGGTGATGCCTCTCCCTATGCATCCCAGTATCCCCCCAGCCTTCCTTGCTGCCCTCTCACATTGCTTGCCCACCTTTAGGTCATCTGATATGACTACCCCCAGGTCCCTTTCCATTTTTGTTGTTGTTAGTATCTCACCCCCCATTGTGTACTCTTCCCTGGGTTTTTGTTTCCCAGGTGCATTACCTTGCACTTCTTAGCATTGAATCTAAGCTGCCATACATTTGACCATTCCTCTAACCTTGCCAAGTCCTTCTCATCCTTTCCACCCACCTGTGCATCAACTCTGTTGCAGATATTTGTGTCATCTGCAAAGAGACATACTTTTCCTTCCAGTCCCTCTGCAATGTTGCTTATAAAGACATTGAAGAGGACCAGTCCTAATACTGAACCTCGGTGCCCCACTAGTAACCCCCTTTCTTCTGGTGGACTCCATTTACTATTACTCTCTGTGTCTATTCTCCAGCCAGTTCTTTACCCAGGCTGTCATCTTGGGACCCACTCCCAGGCTGGCTAACTTGTATATTAATCTTTTGTGTGGGACTGTGTCAAATGCCTTGCTAAAGTCTAGGTAGGCCATGTCACAGCCCTCCCTGATCTACTACTTTGGTCACCCAGTCAAAGAAATCTATCAGATTAGTTTGGCATGACCTTCCCGCTGTGAATCCATGCTGCCTAGGGTCCTATGCCCCTCTGGCCTCTAGATACTCGACAATTCTTTCCTTCAGAAGTGATTCCATCATTTTCCCTATCACTGAGGTTAAACTAACATGAGAATTTTGATTAAGTAAACTAATATGAGTTCAGAAAAATTGTAGTAAACAAGTAAAGAAAGGTCTTACTTCGAGAGGGCTCTTGCAGTAGGTAATTACATATAGGACTGACGTCGGCAGGCGGCAGGACCTCACGGAAAAATTTCGCTAGCAGTCCCTGGTGACCGCCGCCCATGTCAGGTGACGGCATCAGACGACGTCGGTATAAAGGGGTGGTCCCGGACGCCCGCCTTCCAGTTCTTTCCCGCCGTCAGCTCGTGCAGCGCCTCGCGGTGAAGTTCATAACGCTTAGTCCTGTTGCTTCGTCGGTTTTTCCGAAAGTATCAGTATTCTGTATTTTCTTTGTCAGGTGAACGTCGGTTTATGTCATCCCCTTCAAAAAATAAGTGCAACTCGTGCGGCGCCCAACTGCCTCACAAAGACGGTCACTCCCTCTGCCTTTTTTGTTTAGGCCCTGACCACACGGTCAACAAGTGTCTGTACTGCCACATTTCAACGCACCACCCATGAGCAGCGCCAGCAGTCTCTAAGCCCATCTCCTCAAAAGAAGATGTCCGCCAATCTAGAAGGAGTTGAAGAAGCCGGCAGGCGTCGACCTCCCTGAAGGACACAAGCGGGACAAAGAAAGGCACCGGGAGAAGGCCTCCTCCTCCGCGACTCTGGCTGGAGCGCGGCCAAAGTAACATCCCCTCTGAGGGATACCGTAGCGGCAGCCTCAAGGCTTTGGAGGCAGCGTCAGCCCGCCCGTCGGGTTTGCGTTCGAGCCGCTGGGTGCCTCCAGGCAAAGGATGCTTCTGCCCCAGTACGCGCGGGCTTCACGGCCTACTGTTGCGGGCGCCTCCCGCCAAGCTGGACGTGCGGCTCCTCCGGCGTCCGCCGGGGAAAGCCGCTAAGGCGCACCCGCCCGAGGTGGCGCACGGCAATGTCCCCCTCGGACCAGGCCTCTTCCCATCCTCTGCCCGCCTCCGGCGAGGACCCCCAAAGTCGCACGTCGGCTCCTCCAATGTCGCCCGGGCATAGAGCCTACAGCAGACCCTGCTCCGTCTGTCGTCCCAGGTTCCGCGGCCTTGCCCGTCCGGAGAGCAAAGCCCCTGCCTGACCCAGGGACTTTTCCCCTCCGTCCTCAGGCGAGGCTCGGGATGTTTTCCGCCATCTAGTCCCCCTCCACAGGCCGGATCTGGCGCGGCTCCGGGACACCGGCTGGCGCCCGGCCCACCGGCGCTAGTTCCGGCGAGGGTGTATTCCTCTCCAGCGGAACCTCCACCCATGGGCCTGTCACGGTCGATCCGCCCCATGAGTTCCCTATTGGGCCGTCTGCTCCGGCAGCTCCTCCGGTACCTGGGTATCCGCCATCTTATCAACGACAGTTTACCTGGGTCCACAGTATCCTGCGCGCAGTACAGGCGCCGACTCCAACAGCCTTGCAGTACCCGGCGCGCAATACCCAGCTCCGGTATTCCTGCAGCAGGTTCACGGATACTCTCCTCGGTTTCCTCCATACAACTATCCCCCTCCTCCTCCTCCACCGCCCCCTAGGCCGCCGGTGGATCTCCAGGAGACTCTGGCCTCCTGGTGGGCTGAGGCCAAGGCTCAGCTCACCAAGGAAGTAGAGAGCCGTCTTACGGCGACGGTGCCACTCCCGGCTCCTGTACACCCCAGATGGCACACTCCCTCTCCTCCTCCGGATTCCCGGGCTCTTTCCTCGGGATCCAGAGAGGGGCAGGACACGCGTCCAGGGATCCCCCCCTAAGGAACCCGTTCCTCCCTCCAGATGAGCTAGGGAGTCTTTCTCTGCTTCAAATTCCTCTTCTTCTTCTTCTCTCTTGGACTCCTCAGATTCCTCTGATGGATGCTCCGAAGGCAGACGAGCCTCGATTTCCGTCCATGCCTGGCGAGGACTCCTCGAAGTCTCCTCTGGAGGATCCTTCCTTCACGGAGTTGCTCAGGAAGATCCAGGAAGTCCATCAGTGGCGTTCCTTAGAACCAGATCCTCAATGGGTCAAACTCGCCGAACATCTGGACTTGCCCCTTACGGCCCCTACTCTAGTGCCACCCTGGATCGAGCCTCACGCCCACCTTGTTTCCACCATTTGGAAACAACCGTCGGCTTTAGCCCCACTTCTTGGAAGTCCAACAGGCTATACCAGGCTCCGAAGGGTGTAGACATTTTAGACTCTCAACCCCGTGCAGACTCGGTTGTGATTAGCGCCGCTCACGGCCGGTCAGCACACCCTGAACATTTGAGCTTGTCTCCCCCGGATAAGGAATATCACCTTTTGGATCAGTATGGAAGGAAGATCTATGCTTCTTCCACACTGGGGATCAGGGCCCTAAATTATGTAGCACATATGGGGGATTACCAGAAGGCTGTCCTTACCCAGGCGGAATCCAAGATTGACTCCTTGTCTGACTCCCAAGTCAAGCAGGAGTTAGCTGACCTGGTCTGTTCTGCTCGTTCGGCCAGTCGTCACATTCTGAGGACGACTTACGACGTAATGGACACCGCAGGACGGAACTCTGCGTTTGCCGTAAGTCTTCGGCGTCATGCATGGCTCCGTGTGTCAGGTCTGGTCCCAGAGGTGCAGTCAGCAATCCAAGAAGCACCTTTAAGGGGTTCTGTGCTTTTTGGTGGTGATGTCAAGGACATCATCACTGACTTGCAGGAGAAGGGGTCGGCCCTTAAATCTGTTGATTCAATGTACCGTCCCCGTCCCCCGCAGCGCCGTCCCTTTCGCAGATGCAACCGGCCTCAGCGAAACCTCAGGGAGGCGGGCCACAAGCGTCGGGCCCCACAGCTGCCAGGCCCCGCCGCCCAAAAAGCAGTGGGTGCTCGCCTGCGGCGCTGCCTCCCACCACCCTGACTCCTTCCCTCTCCCACCGCCTCCGGATGCCCCGGAGGGGCAGTGGGAGGAGATTCTCCCTCCACCTTCCGAGTTGGAGAGGATAACAGTCGGATCATGGGTACTTCAGATCATAGCAGAGGGCACTCGGAGTTTCTGCAGAAACCTCACGTCACCCCCTCTGAACTCCTCTTACTCAAGGGACCATCTTCCTTTGGTCAAGGAAGAAATTTCTGCTTTCTCCTCATGAAGCAGGCAGTAAACCGTCCCCCACCATCCTGCATGGGATGGGTTACTATTCCATTTCTTCCTTGTACCAAAGAAGACGGGAGATCTCAGACCCATTCTCAGTCTCAGCTCCCTGAACCTATATGTGGAATACAAGAGGTCCAGGATGCTCTCCCTTCAAACCATCTTGCCCCTGCTTCGGCTGGGCCATTGGCTTTGTGCACTGGATATGCAGGATGCATACCTGCACATCCCCATTCGCCCTTCACACCGAAAGTACCTCAGGTTTGCGTTCCAGGGGGACCACTACCAATTCTGGGCACTCCCTTTTGGTCTTTCCTCCTCCACTAGGTCCACCTATGCCATGAAATGGAAAAGATTCTCCATTTGGGCTGCCTCCAGGAGTGTGGAGCCTTCCTCCTGTCCTGTGGCCGTTCTGCTTGATTATCTGCGTCATCTTTTCGACCTGGGTCTCAGTCACTCCTCTTTGAAAGTCCACATGGCGGCTATTTCAGCCTATCATGTCCCTTTCGCTGATAAGGCTTTTGCCCAATTAGAGGTATCCAAGACCTTTCTCAGAGGGGTCCTTCATCTCAGACCCCCTATTCGGACTCCAGCGCCCCCCTGGGACTTGAACTTTGTTCTTGAGAAACTTACCCTTCCTCCCTTTGGGCGAGCGGCTTCCGCAGACTTAGAAGTTTTATAAATGGAAAGGCAGCTCTTCTTGGTGGCGTTACTTCTGCTCGCAGAATTTCCGAGCTCCAGGCCCTTATGTGCAAAATCCCTTATCTGATTTTTCACAAAGAAAGCGTAGCTCTTCGCACGAATCCTAAGTTTCTCCCAAAAGTGGTAGCGGAGTCTACCTTAAATCAGTCTATTGAATTACCTGCCTTTTTCACACAGTATTCCAACCAAGGAGAATACTTGCTCCATACCATGGATGTCCACAGGATTCTGAGATATTACATCGATAGGACGAAGGATCTCGGAAAGACTGATCAGTTGTTCGTCTCTTTTGCTCACAAAAGGGAAGGCGATGCTGTCTCCAGGCAATGCCTATCAAAGTGGCTGGCTCATTGCATCACTTTCTGTTATGACAAGTACAACAAGACCCTACCGGGTCAAGTCAGAGGCCACTCTACTCGAGGAGTAGCAGCCTCAGTGGCCTGTTTCAAGAATGTGTCTGCGGCAGACATCTGTGCTGCCGCCACTTGGACTTCTGTCCATACCTTTACGAAACATTACAGTTTGGACATTGCCTCTCGCCGTAGAGCAGGCTTCAGGTTAGCTGTCTTGCAGGGCCTCCTATCTTGAGGTTTGCAAGCTTGTTCGCTACTTCTCGGAGTAGTTCCTCCTCCCGGTGCCTTTTCATTTGTTGCAGACTGCTTGGGATTCTGTCCTATATGTAATTACCTACTGCAAGAGCCCTCTCGAAGTAAGATAGTACAGTTACGTAAGAACTTACCGTAACAGTAGATCTTCGAGAGAGGCTCTTGCAGTAGGTAATACCTTCCCGCCCTCCATCCCCCTAGGCTTTTTCAGCTCCTTTTCCATTGAGGGAAATATCTGCTTCTCTCGTCGAATGCCTTCGGACACAGCTAGCTGGAAAAGAACTGGAAGGCGGGCGTCCGGGACCACCCCTTTATACCGACGTCGTCTGATGCCGGTCACCTGATGTGGAGGCGGTCCCCACTAGGGACTGCTAGCTAGAAATTTTTCCGTGGGGTCCTGCCGCCTGCCGACGTCAGTCCTATATGTAATTACCTACTGCAAGAGCCTCTCTCGAAGATCTACTGTTACGGTAAGTTCTTACGTAACTGTACTTTGCAGGTTCATAAAATAAACAGTTTGCTTCCAATTTATCGAACTTGTTTGTATTTTTTGCTGGGTTATGTAGTGACAACAGGATTGTGCTTACAGGGCACCTGCGTTTTGCTAAATTACACAATGCTTGGGGTATTATTTGAGAATGTAGTTTTCTTTTTTGTTTACTATAATTCTGTCTATGAATAATTTTGTTTGATAGTAATTCTTTTTCCACCATTAGTAGTGGTTCGGATATTATTTTGGACAGAAAATGTTGTCACTGTACTGTGATCGAGCTCTGCTACATGAAAGCTACGCCTTGTGCTTTGGAACGTGTGATGATATACCATGATATACTACACCCTTCTCTGTTATTGCTTAATTATATTGTGATTCATTTGAATGCTGGAGTCTTAATTGGCTAGTTGGGTTCCAGCCGTGATCTCCATTAAACTGCTCTGAAAATGTTGAAATATTCTGCAACAATTTTTGGCATATGGGACAAACATGCTTCCCTCTGGAAGATCAGAGTGAAAGGTTGCCACCTCCTTTTGGTGTTGGCAGACCTGGTTCTTCTTAAGAAAGTTTAGGACTCAGCGGGGCCTATCCAAATGAACCCCCATGGGCCTCCTGAGCTACCAACAACTCAGAAATGCCTGCCATAAACTACAGCAGATAAGATTCAAGAGCATGTTGTTCATTGCTTGCTCACACCTTCCTATCATCCTTCCTCAACCCCTCCAACCTGGTATCCATCTCGATTATCTCACCATCACCCCACTACTTGGGATGCCTGACTGTATTCTTTGGGGTAAAACATTTTACTGTTTTGTTTTTTTAACATACATACAAACAGCAAGAGAAATGGAAATGTTAAACATGAAGAGTGATTTGTGGACAACAGTATGCAACACAGTACATAGCGTAAGTGTGATGCCCTGTGGCCCATTATGAAAGCATGTTCAGGTATAAGTTTCAAAAGAAATATGTAGCAAAAAAAATTCTTACTCCTGGTCCCTGGTATGCAGACTGCAGACTGATAGATATCCTTGCAGCACACGTGGTCGGGGAGTACAGTCAGTTGGCAGATGCTCTCAGCAGAGTGGAAGAGACATCGCACAAGTGATCTTTGCACCAAAATGTGGTGACTCAGCAGTTTGTCCAGTGGAACACACCTCTGGTGGAGTTGTTTTCCTCCTAGGAGAACAAAACTTGAGGCTGTTCTGTGCCTGCTCCCTCAGATGGGAACACTGGAGGGATGCCTTCGCGACCCTGAACCATGGGCCTACTGTATGCCTTCCTCCATTCTTCTTGATCCACAGTGTGATTCTCAAGGTGCACAAGAACAGGGCACACATAATCCTGATAGCTCTGGATTGGCCACTGCATTTCTAGTACCAGGATATCCTCATCTCTGCAGTAGGCCCACATGGCAGCTTCCACTGCATCTGCGTCTGCTGATGGAATCAAGAAGGACTGTCCTTCATCCAGACCTGCAGTCACTGCATCTCTCGGCCTGGTTGTTGAGTGACTTGAGTTCCAGGATTTGGGCCTTTTGGAAGATGTTCTTGAGGTTCTGATGACATTCTGTAAAGAGTCCACTCACAAAACTTCAAGTGGATGAGGTTTTCATACTGGTATGCAGGAGAGAGGTGGATCCTCACCTGTCGTGGTGATTGCTTGCATCCTCGACTGTGGTATCCCTCAAGGTGACCTGTCCGCCATCTCAGCATACTGGGTGCGGGCTGGTACACCGAAGGTGGTTCAAGAAAAGTGGTCAGGTGTTTCTTTAATGACCTGGATCACCTGTCCTCTCCTCTGCAAGAGCCTCCGCTGCCATGGGACCTGCTGCTGGTGATTACAAAGTTGATGGGAGCACCATTCAAGCCTATGGACAAGGGTGAAATGTCTCACTTGTGGAAAACCTCAATTTTGGTCACCATCACCTTGGTCTGATGGGTGAGTAAGCTCAGGTGCTTTCAGTGGAGTCTCCATATTTTGTTTCACAAGCCATTGTCATGCTTTTCCCCATTAGAAGTTCCTGCAAAGTTGGTTTTGGAGTTTCATCTTAACCAGGTGATTAATCTCTCCATCTTCTTTCTGAAGCTGCATGCTTCAGATACCAAGCAAATGCTCCATACCTTGGATGTGTGCCAGGCATTCTTATACTACTACAGAGATTGCACAACAGGGGTTTTCAGTGAGACTTACCTTTTGTTCTTTACATATGCGGAAGTCACTTTGGTTGGACTGGCACCCAAGCAGATGATTGGCGATGGGTAATCTCTTGCATCGATCTGGGTTATAGGGTGTCGTGGCGAGCCACCCACAGGGTTGAAGGCTCATTCCATGGGACATACTACTGCCAGGTAAATCCTGGCCGAGATCTGCTGGGCTGCTAGCTGGTCCAGTGTGTACATGTTCAGATCCCACTGTAACGCCCACGTACTCTGTTATTGTGATGCTGCATTTGGGAGTCTTCCAGTCCCTTTTCTCCTGAGTTAGTGTGCATGCCTTTTCCCCTTCCTCAAGGAGAACTGCTAGGAGTCTGCTTGAATATGGATAATGAACTAAATTTAGGTAGTTAGGAATGGAGATTGCTCACCTGTGACCATAGTTTTACTACTGATATTCAGTTTACATCCACATCGATCAACCCAACCTCACCTGACAAGGCTGGCTTTGGATTTCTGCATCTGGCTTGCGTATCTGATGCCACTTGGGGTAGAGCTGGAGGTCAGCACTACGGTTGGGGGAAGAAGTCTAGCTAGAAGACTGTTCCATTGAACAGAGCTACACCCAGCAACTGCTAAGTATGGATGTTAGCTGAATATCAGTAGAAGTAGTATGGTTACAGATGAGTAACTTATTTTTGGAGGTTTGTGAGTCAGTTCTCTGATTTTTATTTATTATAGAGAGTACCTTTGAATCACAGACTCATTTACAAAGGTTCCACGACCCATAGGTTATATACAGACAGACATTACAGCAAATTAACTCAGAGACGGATACAGATAGTTTACAAGGAATCAGCCAAGCTAGCATTCAAAATACTAGGATTACTTAATAGAGTAATTACACAGTACACACATGTTGTAGATATATTATAACGCATGAACGACACTGGTTGGTCACTGATGTGTTATCACCTAGGCTACTGCTGTGTTTGGAAATAGTACAGGAAAAATGAGAGGACAACCATATGAACACTCGTTTTTCCATCTGAGGAATATCGCCCGGATTAAACACCTGATTCCCCCTGGGGATCTGCTAGTTCTGGTACATCCTTTTGTGACCTCGTGCCTAGATTACTGCAAAGCCCTATACCTAGGGCTAGCGGAGGTCGGTCTTCGCTGACTGCAGCTAATGCAGAATGTGGTGGCCAGGTTGTTGACCGGCATATCTAGGTCGAGCCATATTACACCTGTGCTATCTGCATCGGCTGCCTGTTAGGTGGTGGATCTCCTTCAAGGTCGGTTTGCTGACCTATAAAGCCCTACATGGGCAGGGGTCTGGCTACCTGCAAGACCTCCTGTGCCCCTTCCGCCAGACCACTGACCAGTTTAAATCTGAATTAAAAACACATCTGTTCAGATAGCATTCCTAAACGGTCTAATGTAAATAATGCATAAGTAAGATATGGTACTGTTTTAGATATTTTATAGTATTTTTATTATATGTATTGATATGTTTTATGTAAACACTTTGATTCACCAGAGAATTGCACTAACAAAGATTGAACACATGGTGTATGTTATGGGAACATACATAACAAAAATGTTAGAGGCTGGTGCAGCACTCTGTGCAAAGGGACATTTGATATATGTATTAAATGGAGCTGATGATGTCTGCAACATTGAAATTGATAAGCATGCACTGTTACCAGTGAGGTTCCATGCAACAGGGTGGGTGGGCAATCCCTATAAATTACTACATATTTGCACTGCATACTTATTACAGCTCTGCTTATGTAGAAGGGGCTTTGGGGTGGATCTGACGAACCTGAAATCCTCTTCTGACCTTACAGTATGTTACATTTTTCTCCATTCTTTATCTTCTAGCGACCAACCTCCCTCCTTCTAGCCAGCCTGTCTGTTTCTGTCACCCATTTTCACCAGTACTACCACTATCCTCCAATCTCCCATGGTTTGCAACCCTGACAGTGGCCTTTGGGGTTGCCCTTGGCTTGCCTTATCCCTCTGGAGGTCCAGATCCAGTGGAGGAGAGTGCCTGGTTGCTGCTGCAAGGCTGGCTGTCATCCTGTACAACTGGAGTGTTTTTCCTGTTTTTACTCCTGTCCTAGAGTGGCACCATCGAGGGCTGCCTGGGTGCACACCCACATTATCGTGCTTGCGTGCAATTGAACACCAGCCTGTATTACCCCTCCTCTTCTGAATGATTCCTGCTTGCTCCACAGCTGAGGACACCAAGGTGGCAGTGGTGTTGCGTAGCTTGCTGCCCTCCCTGGAGTAGAGTGTCTGCAGGGATGTTTGATCTCTCTCCAGCATTCTGGGCTCCTTCCTTAGCAGGTTGTTAGTATTGCGAGCAGTAGCCCTCATGCTACGCCGATGGTGCTAGCTGTTCTTGTTTAATTTGACTGCAAATAATAGTGGACATGTGGTATTGATTCCTTTTTTGACTGTGAACTTTTTTGCCTTTTTTTCTCCTTCCTGGTTTCCTCTGCCCCGATAAGGTCACCACAACTAAAATCTGAGCTGATAGGGCGGTCCTTCATAAGTGCTAGTTCTGCTCTTGGGGAGGCACATCGTGGTGGTCCACACCTCTCTCTGATAATCAAGTGTCTCACTTCGCGATGCTCCTAGTCCCCAACCAGCACCACGGTGGGATTCCCCAGATGGCACACAGATAGGTGATAGCACAATAATGTACAACTATGCCACTGGGTGGGCCCTGCAATTTGAACTCTTACCAGTGTTGGCAATAGTCAAAAGACAGCTAGAAGTGGGGGCACTACAGAGCCATCTTCCAGGTCGGAAGTACTCCTTCAGAGCTCTGTCTCTCTCTCTCTCTCTCTCTCTCTCACAAGGTGGCGAATTTGATTAAAATCAGAAATTTTGGACACCTTTATTAAAATCCAATTCCTGAACTTGATGCAACAAGTTTTTCTGAGTTGGACGATATCAAATATACCATGGGGCCACAAAAAGCACAGCAGCAAGGGCTGCCTAAAGATCCCCCAGCCTATGCCGGCAAGGCCACAGGACCCTGGAGTGGTAATAGAGTCAGCAACTCAACATTACTGGCAGAACCACCCTGGCAAGCCATGCTTGGGTCCATGATGAGAGCTATGGACTCAAAAATCTGGGAAAACTCAACAGAAGTTAGAACACCACGATGCAACTATACTTCAACTTACTGACTCCATAGCTGAACTGGACAACCGAGTGGTGTCTACGAGTAGCCACTGTGGCTTCCTTAACCAAGGAGAATGGCCAACTTTGAGGATGGCATGAAGGTCTTGAGAATGAAATGCGGGCCGGAAACATATGAATGGTAGGGGTTCCCTAGGTGTGAATGGGACCTCACTACATCCTTTTTGATAAACTGGTTCAAGCAAAAACTCCAAATCAAGAGGATTTTCTTGGACTGCATTCACTAAGGCCTACAGAGTCAACCAGAGGGTCTGTCCATCCGATAACAACCAGCCACACACTATCCTGTTAAAATCTGGGTTTTGAGATCTGCGACTTGGTCATACAGGCAGCAACAGATGGCATACCCGTTGGAGATTAATGGCAGGATGTGAGCTCTACCCCAATCTCTCCTACCAGACCCGTAGCTAAAGGTAAAGTTTTGATCTGTGAGAAATCAACTACGTGCTTGGGCAATATTCATTCATTTCTATTACCTGCATGGCTCTGAGTGGTTTATAGAGGCATATTGTGGCAGTTTACAGCCCTCAGGATATGAGCCACTGGACAGAAAAGGCGGAACAAGAATTTGCATCATGCGCCAAATCCACTGAACCCAGACTTCTGACCTCAGAAAATACCTGAACTGTGACTTTGGTAACTATCTGATGAACCAGATCTGGACTGTATAGCAGTGTGCTCTGCTTTCAGTTGTACCTTTCTGTCTGGTTAGGGAGGTAACTGTTATTTTTTCTTAAAACCTCCTTGACACATATATATGAATGTAGGTTGGGGATTTGCAGAAGGATCTAATATTTACAAATATTAGCCATAGTATTTTCAGCAGTTATGCCAAGCAGTTCTGGCAGGAAACCCTGTCATTTCTTGGGTCCCTTTATGCTCTTCGCATTTCGAGAGCACTGCAGTGGTTATTATCACCATTGTTATATTACTGGATCATTATAATCTGTGGTTCTATATTATATGTTCTGGAATGGAATTATCCTCACTGTTAAATCTGCATTATAGCCAGAGTTAAGTTAATTTAAATTGTTTTGCATTTTGCGCACTTGTGGGGTGGGGGCTCATTAAAGAGGTCACTGGTTTACTGTATATTCTCCTAGTCATGCAACAGTTTTTTATATATATATATATATATATACAATACATACATACACACACATATTTAAAACCTATGTAGTCTTGTACAAAAGGGAGGGGATCCTGGACTGTGAGCCCTTTTAATCAAGTCTAAAGGTTCTTTCAAAGCTGCTAGCCTTTTCAACGGTTTAAGGTATGTCCATTAGGTAGTGTCCAAACAGAGGTAAACACAGTACTCAGACTCTGTTAAAACCTGTTGCAGCGGTCTTGATGCACAGAGGGCTAAGGTGCTGGGCGCCTTACCACCACTCCAGTGACCGGGTTGGGAATGACCTCAGGTCGTCAGAGAGCCGGCACGGAGAGGGAGGAGGGAGGAGAGCAGCATTGAGCAGCCAAAGGCAGTTCTCCTTTCCCGGGAGGTTGTTGCCCCGTGGTTCACTCCCATCGGGTGGAGGTCGATGGGCAGCACAGGTGGGAGGGCAGCAAGCAGTGAGAGGGTGCCTTGAGGTATAGTGTGCACATGCCGCCACATGCACGCAGAGTCATGGGGCCAGGTGAAATGGAGGTAAAACTTGGGATAAAATCTTAGTGACATGAAGATGTAAAGTCTAAAGAATCCTATACCTTGTACAAGGATCTGTAGATGTTAATTGTCTGTAAACAGAAAATTAATAAACATAAAGTCAAAAAAACAAAAGAGCGGCTAAAAGTGATGTTCTTAGAAGTTTGTAGTTCAGGAGAATGCACCTTAAGAAAGTTTGTGGGGAAGGGGTCAGATTGAATAGAACATTAACCTGTACACTTGAAATGTCAGCAAGAAATACATTTATCTTTCATCTACCATCAAGTGTAACTAAAAGGAAAATGTTTTACTTTTTGTCTTAGTTTACTTCACAACATAAATGCAGATGTTGCACTCTTTGATTACAGATGGTCCATCTGTGTATCCTGTCCCTGTGCAGACCACCAGGCCGCTGCTAACTGTCAGCTTCACATCAGGAGATATCAGTTTAATGAACAACTATGATGACTTGACACCCTTTATCATCCGTTCAGGTCTAAAAGGTATGTAGTATAGTTAGTTTCACATAGTCTCACTGTAGAGTGTGATGTCTATTAACTGTATTATCACATCCTGGACCAACTTAAAGAGCAAGTAGCTACTAAATAAAGGTTAACAACTGTAATAAGTACATCACTTATGTTTAACGTCAGTGCTTTCTAATTTATTTTAATTTCTCCTGTTATCTGCCTACTAAATATTTCAGATCATGCATTTTACTATGTCATTCGAAAGACACTGACTCCTAATTGACCTCACAATTGTTGTTTTGACATCACAATCTGTTGTCATGGTAAGATCTATGATGTCTTAAAGGCATTATGAGGTCAGTTGGAACAGTCTAATGCTTTTTATACAGACTTCGAGGCAGGCTACCAAGATGTATTATAAACCTTGGAAAAAGAAAAGTGACCTATGAGTGCATTGTAGACTGCAGAGGTGCTGGGGAGATGGAAGGACAAAGAACAATCAGCAACAGTAAGATGGCACCATGGACTGCCCATCCTGGACATCATGGAACACCCAAAACCTCAGCTCCTCTATCGACTATGGCAGCTCCTCTGTAATCAGCTGCACATGGGCTGACCGGGGCACCACTGATGTGATTGGATGAGGGACCAGATTGTTGTCTCATAGTTGGGATGTTATGTGAAACAACAGCTCATTGGAGTCAGGCACAGAGGTAGCTGTGAATGCGTGCAGTGTGTTCTTTTTAGGACCACACCCTCCAGGACCACAAGTGGTGAGCGGCGTTTGTGAGCTAATTCCTATGAAAACTTGATATGTGCCTCTGCCTTGCCCTGTCCTCTGCAGAGAAGTTCTCTCAATGGTTTGTATTGAGGAGGACCATTGAAACGCTGGAGTCGAGTCACTGGAGTCCACACCTGAGGAAAGACTGCAGCAAGGTAGAAGTGGTGCACTGTGGGTAACCAAGATGGTCCATGGACTAGAGGCATGACCTATGAGGAGGCTGCAGGGCTTGAACATGTACACCCATGAAAAAGGAAGAAGGGACGATATGATTGAGGCATACAAGTACCTTCACGGGATAACTAGGATGGATGTCAAGAATTCTCCTCCTGGAGTTTGAATTCAGGGACGAAGGAACTCACTTAAACTCACAGAGGGAGATTCACAGGATACCCATAAACACTTTTTCACTGAAAGTGGTGGACAAGTGGAATAAGCTGCTGGCAGAAGTGGAACTGGCCAAATCAGTCAGCAGCTTCAAAGGTAGCTGGGGCAGGCATACAGGATTAATTTAAAAGGGGGTGGAGAAACATAGGTAGTAATGGCCACTAGAACAAGTGTAGAGCAGTAAGATATGGTGGGCTGACTGGATGGACCAAGGACCTTTTCTGCCTTCTTTGTCTGTATATCGATGGCACTACAGACTGCCTCAACCCATTTTCTTTTTTTTTTGTTTTATTTTCATTAAAAGATTTTGTCACACACTAGTTGACAGTAGTATAGTTGAATTCAACAGCAGTATGCATAATTAGTTAATTAATTGTAGAAAGATGGCATTCTTGTAATTCTGTTAACTTAATTTCTCTCTCTCATTTATGAAGATTTAGGTCAGAGGGTTGGTTATTTTCATAAGACAACACCATGAGTGACCGCAAAAGATGTATTCTGTCCCAAGATCTTTTGACCTCGACTCCACCTCCCTGAGATAATTAGGGTATAAATTCTGAATCCACCCCAGATTGATGGAGTATCCCTCTTTGCCATTTTGTATGAAAAGCCAGGGACCGATCATGTAAGGCTGCTGTGAGACTCTTTATGTGGTAAATATTTTTCATAATGGCTCTCCATTCCTGTATGGATGGGATCGTCTTTTAGTAATTGTTTTCTTTGCTGCCGTCACATAGATGGGTAGGTAGTATAGTCTTTGCCCATGAGGGGGAGTGATCCGGATAAACAGACATCAGCACCATTTCAGCAGTTAATTCACTGGGTTCCCCTAGACATTCAGACAGTTCTATTTGAAAGGCACACCAGAAAGGCATTAGTCGAGGACAGTGCCACAGTATATGGTCTAAATCAGCCATTTTGCAGCCGCATTTCCTCCAGCAACGGCCATATCTGAGAGGTAGGTACTTAGTTAATATAGCTGGAGAGCAGAAGTATCTGCTCCTGCACTTCCAGGAAAACTCCCTCCACAAAGGGGAGGAAGTCACTTTCACTGCTGGTAAGGTAGCTTTGGATGCCATTGGGATCTCCAGCCCCAAATCCTTATTCCAGCCATGTAGTATGGATTCCGTAGAATCACCCAGTATATCCCTCACAATCCAATTAAATGATCCCAGTTATTGCCCTATATAAAATCAGTAAATATTTTAAGCAGAGGTGGCATTGGGGAGGGCAGATCTTACTTAGAGAGGGTGCCTGCAGTAGGCCATAACATGTATGACTAGTGCCACCTGGTGTCAGGAGGCCAGGAAGCCTTCCACGAGATCCACTTACGCTATGAACTGGAGACGCTTTTCTATTTGAGTGGCCACCAAGGGTTGGGACCCTTTCAGTTGTTCAGCCCCACAGCTAATGGAATACCTGCTTCGTCTTTCAGATTCAGGGCTTTCTTATTCCTCTTTAAAGGTTCATTTGTCTGCCATTCAAACAACATGAAGTCTTGCTGTATTCTGACTATATGCAGTTAGCCCCAGCACTTGAACTGCTCCGGAGAGGAAAGGGTGAACTCTATGCCAAGTTATAGAACGTTGAGCTTGAGCTCAGTTTTCAAACCTCTGTCCCTGGTACTCAGTATAACCGTCAGATTCTTTATTCCGCCTAACTGTGAAGTCACTCCGGAGATCTTCTCCTTCGCTTCGGTTCAAGTAAAAATCGGTCAGTTTTTCAACCGTTTTCTTTATTTCTTCGGTATTCAGATCTCTGTCTGTGGTACAGTAAGTATATTTAGTAGGTAGAGTTTTGTTGGTAGAAATTGTTTTTTGTTCGGTTTCTTCCCGGTCAGTCCGGTTGGGAACCGAAGCTAATTCTGTATCGGTTTTTCTTTGTATTTTTTTCTGCCTTTTGCACTGTGGTTTCCGGTACCTATCAGATCCTAAAAAAACACATTTTCTTCGTTTTTTTTTTAACCGACTCATGACACGGTTGGAATCGATAGCTTTATAGTTGCCTGGCTTAACCGCTGGTAAGGATAACTTATTATTTTATAGGCATGCCTGAAAAACCCAAAAAGAAAACCGGTCCCACTGGGTTTCAGCACTGCACCAAGTGTGGGGAGGCCTTTGCTAAGACTGATCATCACCTTATCAGTGTTTATTGTCTGGGTTTGACCACTTCAAGGAAGACTGTCAGATTTTCAGAAACTTTCCCAAAGTCACTTTAGATAAACATCTAAGTAGGCTGAAGGAAAGGGAGGCGAGAATCCGCTGACCTGGATGGCCAGCCCGATTCAGTTCCAACTGAACCTGGGGGGGTGCCCACTGACCTGGGCGATACCTCCTCAGACAAAAGGAGAGTCGATTCTGCGTAATAGGTTCCGTTTAAGAAAAAGTGCAAGTCAGCCGGTTCGGATCCTGGTCCCCATGTTCCGACCGCTGAAGAAATAGCTAAAGCGATTACTATTGTTCAATCGCTTTGCCTGGTTCCGACTGAACCGACACCAACTCAGAGACGATCGGTTAGGTTGGGAGCTTCTGCTTCTGAGTATGATCCTGGATCATTTTATGAGGGTGATTGGGAAGGAGAAGAAGATTATGAAGAAGAAGAGGATTATGAAGACCTAGATGAGCCAGTAGAACCTGACATCTCCCAGACAGGCCTTCTAATGTCTCCTCCCAGACTTTCTGAGTCCCCTCCCATTTCTTGTTCTACAAAAAGTAGCTGATATTCTTCAGCTTCTAGTGGAAGAGGCTGAACAGGATCAGGAGGAACCTGACTATGTTGAGATGATGGCTATCCCAGAGTCAAAGGCGTCTATCCTGCTGCATAAATCCTGGGAAACCGACACAAAATCTTTTCAGTTTCCAACATCCATGCCCCCTGTGGATTAAAAGATGGACAGGAGGTATACCTTGTCAGGTCCTGGGACGGAATTCCTTACAAATCATTGCAGCCATGTTGGGGTAGTGCAAGCTGCAGCCTGTGACAAGGCTAACATCCCCCTGGCATCTCACTCCCCAGATAAGGATTTCAGGAAAGTGGATGCCATGGCAAAGAAACAGTACTTGGCATCCTCTTTGGGGCCCAGGCAAGCAACTTGCATGGCATATACAGCCAGATACCAGAAATCTATGTGGGATATGGTTCTGGAGCTGGCTAAGAATGCCCCTCCCCAGCTGGCCAAGGAGCTGGAGCAGGTGGCTGTGGATGGTATTGAGGCATCAAAGGTCCAGTTTCATGCTGCTGTTGACTCGAATGATGTACATTCCAGGGTTATGGCTATATCTGCCTCCTTGAGGAGATTTGCTTGGCTCAGGTGTACCTACCAGTCTATCACAGGATACCCAGACCAAGGCCATGGATTGTCCTGTCCATGAGTCATTCTCTGTTTGGGGAGCAAAGCGGAGGCTTACATGAAAAGATGGATGAATACAGGACCACCTACAGGAGTGCTGCAACCAAGGAAAAGCATGTCACTCCTCAGAAGCAGCAATCTAGGGCTGGCAGGGGCAGGCCTTTTCATAGGCCTTTTTTTTCCAAGCCCAGGCCACCTCCTCTTTTCATCAGAGGGGGTTCTTTAGGCAGAAGGGGGATGACCAGGACTCCATCCTCCACTCAGTCTAAGCCCCCTGCCAAACAGACACCCTGAGGTGTCAGTCAGGGCCGCTTCCTCAGTTCCAGTAGGGGGCAGGCTGGCTCACTTTTTCCAGGCCTGGAAGTCTGTTACTTCAGACAAATGGATCCTGGAAGTAGTGAGCCAGGGACTTGACTCTCAGTTTGAAAGGTTCCCAAAATGAGGTAAAGTCTTTCAGTCCTCCCTCACAAAGGCCTTGGAGGCAGAAGTCTCTCTCTCTACTACTCCTGCAAGCAGTAGAGAAGGTACTTCTTTGTCACAGGGAAAGGGACTGTATTCCAGATACTTCCTCACCCCAAAAGACAGAGGAGTGGCGACCCATCCTAGATCTAAGATATCTAAACAGACATATACTAAAGCCAAAGTTCAAAATAGTGACTCTGGGAATAATTCTTCCTTCTCTGAGACCAGGAGACTGGCTAGCCTCCCTGGATCTCAAGGATGCCTATTTCCACGTACCTATCAGACATTCCCACAGAAAGTACTACCTCAAGTTCGAGTTGCCCTCAGGTCACTACCAGTTCAGAGCAATGCCTTTCAGCCTAACATCTGCTTCAAGGGTGTTCACCAAGTGTTTGGCAGTAGTGGTGGCCTTTCTCAGGAGATAAGGCATCTTACTGTTCCCTTACCTGGATGACTGGCTCATAGTGGGTCAGTCCTCAGACCAAGTCAAGTCAGCTCTAGAGGTCACTGAAAAACTTCTGGACTCCTTAGGATTCATCCTAAATCTAGACAAGTCTGTTCTGGAACCAGCCCAACTTCTCACATTTATAGGGGTGGAATTGGACACTGTCCAGGCAAAGGCCTTTCTTCCTCTTTGAAGGGCACAGCCCCTCATCACCCTGGCTTCCTCTTTTCGTCCACTAGTGTCTCGTCCAGCAAGGCACTTCTTACAGTTGCTAGGCCACGTGGCAGCTTCCACTGCAGTAGTGCAAGGGGCAAGGTTTCAAATGAGAGATATTCAGTTTCATCTAAAATCTTTTTGGTCTCAGAAAAAATACCTTCTCTCTAAGTTGGTTCCAGTATCTCAAACTCTGGTTCAGGCTCTCTAGTGGTGGCTGGAGGAGGGCAATCTAAGGCAAGGTGTCCCTTTCCTCAGTTAAGTTCCTACAGTGATTCTCACCATGGATGCTTCCCTGCTGGGATGGGGAGCCCATCTGGACCAGCTCACTGCTCGGGAACATGTATCTCATCAGGAGTCTCTCCTGCACATAAATCTTCTCGAACTCGGGGATGTCTTTCTAGCACTTCAGACATTCTCGAACACAATTCAGGGGAAAATGGTGCAGATCAGGACAGACAACACCTCAACCATGTGGTACATCAACAAGCAGGGGGGCACTCGGTCCTCGGCCTTGTGCTCGGAAGCCATGAAAATATGGTCACTAGCTTATTTCCTTCAGGTTTCCCTGATAGCTGTGCATCTCCCAGGGAAGGGCAATCTACTGGCAGATGCTCTCAGCAGCATTTCTCAAGGTCACCACGAATGGGCCCTGAATCCCCTAATTCTTCATTTTCAAGAAGTGGGTCACTCCAGAGATAGACCTCTTTGCAGCCCTGGACAATCACCAGCTTCCTCTGTTCTGCTGCGGACCCCCTCTTTTGGGGTCTGTTCCACAAGATGCTCTCCTATTGGATTGGACAAGCAGGTTTCTGTATGCCTTTCCTCCTTTTCCTCTGATATTCAGAGTTCTGGTCAAGATCAGATCTCAGCCTTGCACAGTGATCCTAGTGGCCCAGACTGGGCCAGGCAGCCATAGTACTCCTACTATTGTCAGTGTCAGTGACAATTCCACTGTGTCTTCCCAGACAGTAAAATCTCCTCGCCTCCTCGCAGGGGACGATACTGTATCCCAACCTTCAGACTCTCAGACTCAAAGCCTGGCTCTTGAGGAGCTAGAATATGCAAGCCTGCATCTTTCCCAATCAGTCTTGGACATTCTTTTTTTGTTACTTTATGTTTATTAATTTTTTGTATAAGCAGACAATTAACATCCACAAAATCTCATACAGGGTACAGGAAAGCTAGGTTCACATTCTCAGATAATTGATATACACATAACTTTACTCATGTAATCTGGTACAGTAGGAATGGGGTAATCCTGGACAAAAGTCATGTACTATAAAGTTCCAAAAGTCTCTCAGAAATTGCCAGCCTCTAGAAGCGGTATCACGGTACAGTAAGTCAATAGGAGAATTAACATAGGTAAAATAACACAGTCGAAGATTGCTGTATAAACCTGTTGCATGACTAGGGAGTAAGGTACTAGGGACCCCTTATGCAGTCTTCCCCCCACTTGAATAAAACTCTAACATGGTTCTAATATATGAAAATTGTGAATATAATTGAAACAGCTCTGGTTCCACAGCTTACATTATTATCTTAACCCACAACATTCTGAAATATCGCACTTCAAAAGAGGGTACCAAATGATGGATCCTAAAACCACCTCATGGCAATATTGCCATCTACCCAAAATAGAAATATAATATAGGACTTGTTCCCCTACATCGTGCTACCCAGAATAATTAACATGTGATGGAAGGCAACCTTTGCACCTCCCCAAAAATCCCAAGAAACAGAACATTGTAGAGCAGAGACATGCTTGTAATTTTCAGTGTCCCAGTTAGTTCCTTAGTTTTTCTTAACTCACTGTTCAAGTGCCTGCTGCAACAGGCTGCTGCCTGAAGAAGGCCCCAGCGGAACAAACTCGCCATCGATCGTTCGGTGCCTTGTTAACTGTAGAAAGGGGTGAGAGGTTGCAAAATCCTGAAGTCGCTACTGCATCCCTATAAATGCCTGCCTGACCATGTAGAGCCGACTGTAAAAGATGAGGCTTCAGGTAGCACTCACCTCGCCGAGCTGCTGGGAATACAACACTCTGGTACAGTAGGAATAGGGGGTAATCATTACAGCTCCCTCATGAGCCCCAAAGTCCTCAAACCCTGCCGACGCAGGGTATTGCTGGTATGTATACAGTTGGGGTTCTCTCCGATTACGAACAGGTGTGCTGGCTGCTGCACAGTCGCTTAAAGGGTGCTGATCTTCTGCAACTGTCACAGTAAGGGTCTGGTACCCCTCTGCCCCAGTTACTGCCAAATATAGCTGAGGAATATTCTCGGTGCTGGTATCCTGAGTAGACTAAACCTCTGTGGCCTTCGAATATCTTCCTGGCGGGTTACTTGATTTAATGGTGGGACCCACGGCTACTTGGCTCTCCATTCTGTCCAGTGCTGTCTGAAGTTTGGAATCCATGGTCCACATGAACGCCAGGATAGCGTGCCATGATGCCTATGTCATTAAATTCTCGGGCCCGCTGTTATGTGTAAGACCAGCAAGCTCAGTGAAGTGCACCATTGGGTTGTTCTTCAGACACAGCAATTTGTCTATTCCATGGACCTTTGCAAGTTTGGTGTAGTCAGGCTCCGGAAAAGATACTGCACACAGAACTGCCATTTGTTTTAAAGTTCAGAACCAGTAAAAGTATATTTTAAGTATGATTGCCTCTTCAAGTGGGAGAGGGCTGCAGGAATGCATCCGACCTGGAAGATGGCTCTCTGGTGCCCCACCCCCAGTCTTGGACATTCTTAAGGTTAGTGAAAACCCTCCACTAGAAAACTTACAATTCCAAATGGAAGAGATTTGGTTTCTGGTGTTCTCGGAGGCTATTCAGCCAGATTCAGCTGACATTGCCACTGCTTTGAACTATTTGGTGCATCTTAACAGTTTAGGCCTCAGGCCTACCACTCTCAAAGTGCATCTGGCAGCTATCTCTGTCTTCCTTTCAGCTGGGAAGGACTCTTCCTTAGCCTCCCATCCAGTTTTCATGAAATTTTCAAAGGTCTGGTTCATATCAATCCTCCTTTAGGGACCCTACTCCTGTTTGGGATCTGAATATCTGTATTGCACAGCTTATGCAGCCCCCCCTTTGAACCATTATCTTCAGCTGAGCTAAAATTCTTGACTTGGAAAACTGTGTTCCTGGTAGCCATTACTTATGCCATGAGAACTGGTGAATTACAGGCTTTGTCAGTGGAACCTGATTTCATTTCATTTCATATGGATAAGGTGGTCCTTCGAACGAACAGAAAGTTCTTCCCCAAGGTGGTATCAGACTTTGATTTGAACCAGTCTGTGTCACTGCCTGTATGTTTCACTGGCCATTCTTCCTCTGGGGAGAGAAGACTACACAGTCTTGATGTAAAGAGGGCACTTAGTTATTATATTGAACACACTAAGGCCCATAGAAATGACTGTTCACAGCTGTTTCTCACTTATGGAGAAGTGGGAGAAGGTAAACCTGCCACTAAAAGAACTGTTGCCAAGTGGATTGTCTCCTTTATCCAGTTCTGCTATTTAAAGTTGGGAAAGAGCCACCCTCAGGCCTGAGAGCTCACTCCACCAGCGGTACAGCTGCTTGATGTTGCAGCAGCTAGAGACATACACCTACTGAAATCTGTAAAGCAGCCACCTGGAAAACTGTTCACACATTTACCAAACATTATTCTGTTGACATCTAGTCAAGAAGTGATGCTAGGTTTGGCACAGCAGTGCTGCAGAGTTTGTTCCAAAATAGGTTCTGTAACTCCTCCTCCAAGGGGTACTGCTTGGTAGTTCAGAGCAGAATCAGAATACAGCAAGACTTCATGTTGTTTGAAGAAAAAATTAGTCACCATAGTAATGTTGTTTCTTCTAATGGAGTCTTGCTGTATTCTGACCTCCTCCTACCTCCCTCTTGGAACCTAGTTGTTTTTGGGATCTGAGTTGGTAGGCGCAGTGCTGCACCCCAGAGGTGCACCTGGGTTACCTCTTCTTAGGATGAGGTTTTGTTATTACTTTAAATATATATTATTAAGTTTTACTAACTACTTGGATTCTTTTGGGGTTCTCAACTTGAGTCTTTTGGACCCTAAAAATCTGTTTATTGTTTGGCACAACATTTTAAAACAATTTCAATTTAGTACTTAGTTAGCATAGTGCTCATAGGAATCTGATGGTTACACTGAGGAGTACCAGGGACAGAGGTTTGAAACCGAGCTCAAGCTCAACATTCTATGCCTTGGCATAGAATTAACCCTTCCTCTCCAGAGCAGTTCAAGTGCTGGGCTAACTTCATATAGTCAGAATACAGCAAGACTCCATTAGAAGAAACAGCATTACTATGCTGCAGCCACATCCAAGAGGATGGCCATTCTCTATGCCCTACAGGGGCATGCCTCAGACAGCTAGTTTTGGAACTCACTCATGAGGGAGCAATCGTAGACCTTGTACTCTCAAATGGGGACAGTGGAGAGGATCTCAGATCTAGAAGTGGATAGCCATCTGAGAACAGTGACCACCAAACAGTGTGGTTCATGATAAACTCAGCTACAGAGTCAAGCCATACAAAAGTGAGGTACTGGACTTCAGGAGGGCTCACTTTGGCAAGTTGAAGGTGCCTCAGAAAAGCACTAGTAAATGGGCAAGAAGGAGGGTGGAGCAACAATGGGAAACATCAAAACTGCCATCACAGAGGCAATATGCCTTTATGAAGCAAATAAAAATCAAAATATAAGAAAAGCCACTGTGGTTCTTAAAGAGGTGGCGGGAAGGTTAGGGAAAAAGATAGCATTTAGGATGTATAAGGAAACACAGAAGGAGCAGGACAGAGAACTGTACCAGTTAAGGCAGAGGGAAGCAGGAAGGGAAGTCAGAATAGCAAAGGCCAAAACTGTGGAAAAGATAGCCAACTCAGTTAAGAAGGGGGATAAAACCTTTTATAGGTACATCAGCGAGCGTAGAAAGACAAAGGGAGGGATGGTGAGGCTGAATAGAATGAATGGTGGGTGGGCTGAGAGGGACAGTGAAAAAGGAGGGATACCGAGCGAATCCGTCTGCTCAGTATTCACAGAAGAGGAGGAGGCGTTACCTAATCCAGTTGAGAAGCACTCTGGATGGGGGGTCGATCCCAGTCCTTTCACAGAAGAAAGGTTCTGAAAGAACCCCAAAACTAAAGGTAGACAAAGCAGTGGGGCTCGACTGAATTCACCCCAGAATCCTAAAAGAATTAAGGGAGAACTAGTGACACCACTGACTACCCTTTTAACAAATCATGAGAGGATAATGTGGTACCCGAGGACTGGAGAAGGGTGGATGTGATTCCCCTTCACAAAAGTGGGCGCTAAACTGAGGCAGGAAACTACAGACCTGTCAGTCTGACCTCTGTGGTAGGGAAAGTGATGGAATCATTTCTGAAGGAAAGAATTGTTGAATACCTAGAGGCCAGTGGAGCATAGGACCCAAGGCAGCATGGGTTCACAGTGGGAAGGGCATGTCAAACGAATCTAATAGATTTCTTTAGCTGGGTGACCAAAGCAGTAGACCAGGGAGGGGCTGTGGACATGGCCTACCTAGGCACACCTTGAGAGTGTTTACGAAATGCCTAGCGGTAGTAGCAGCAACCTATAATGACGGGCACTTTGTCTTCCCATATCTGGATAACTGGCTCATCAAGGCAGGGTCCAAAACCTCTGCTTTCCTCCCTACAAGCAGCACTAACTCTGTTCCACTCCCTAGGGATTACAGTCAATTGGCTAAAGTCCAATCCGGCCTCTACACAGTCATTCCAATATATATAGGAGCAGTCCTAGACACCGTCTCTGCCAGGGCATACCTTCTGGCCAGCAGACAAAACAAGCTACTGTCTCTGGCTTCTCAGATACAAGCCCAAAAAGTCGTCACAGCCAGTTGTATGTTATGCCTCCTGGGGCACATGGCTGTTACCATCTCTACGGTGGCATTTGCCCGTCTTCACATGAGACCAGTCCAGTGGACTCTCCAAAACCAGTGGTCTCAAAGAAAATGAAATTGCGAAGACAAAATCAAGAGTCACTCCCAAATTGCAGTCCTCTCTGTTATGGTGGACCCTCCGAGCCAGTCTTTGTCAAGGCATGCCCTTCCCATCCCCCCACCCCAGCAGACGTTGACCACGGCTGCATCTCTAGAAGGGTGGGGTACACACCTGGGTCCTTACAGGACACAAGGGAAGTGGACCAGTTCTACCCCTCCTCCCCACATAAATCCCCAGGAGATGAGGGTGGTCCTCATAGCCCTCCTGGTTTTTCAGCCTCACCCGTCCCCGGGACTGTTGCTGATTCAGTCAGACAACATCTCAGTAGTGTTCTACCTCAACAAACAAGGAAGTATGAAGTTCCGTTCTCTATGCAGAGAGACGATTGCGGTCCAGCAGGAGGCCATATGGCAACACCTTATACTGACAACTGTCCATCCACCAGGATGCTACAGTCTCCTGGCCAAACTTCTCAGTGCCAGTCATCCACACATGAATGGACACTTCATCATGAAGTTCTTCAGAAAATCTTTCATTTGTGGGGGCCCCACAACTGGATCTGTTTGCCTCCTCAGTCACTCACCATCTCCCCAGATACTATTCCATTATCCCGAGCAAAAGGGCGGTCTATAGATGCCCTGTCCGATTATGGACAAGACTCTTCTTATATGCTTCTCCCAATCCCTCTCCTGCAACAGACCCTACTGAAATTACAGCTCGAACCTGCTACCATGATTCTCATAGCCCCTCTGTAGCTTCAGCAGATGTGGTTTCCTCTTCTTCAGCAGTTTGCAGCAGAAGACCCCATCCCATTACCAATAAGGCCAGATCTGTTGACTCAGAATCAAGGGATCCTTCTCCATCCCAACCTGAAGTCACTTCACCTTCACGCTTGGCTCCTGTGGACGCTTTCATAGCACATCTCCAAGTGTCCTCCTCTGTGGCCAGTATTCTACTGGCCTCATGTAAACCAGTGACCAGGGAAACTTATAATGCTAAATGGAAACGCTTTTCCATTTGGGCTGCCTCCCAGTCATTGGATCCTTATCCTTGTCCACTGACGAAAGTATTGGATAACCTGGCCTTGATTGCTGAGACAGGATTGAGCTATTCCTCTATCAAAGTCCATTTGGCCTCCATTTCGGCCTTCCATGAACCCCTTGATGGCAGATTACTGTATCAACATCATCTAGCCAAAATGTTTTTAAGAGGAATGTTGCATACAGTATTAAGCCACCCATCAGGCGATCCACTCCTCCATGGGATCTCAGTTTTCTGATAAACTGACCCTTGAACCTTTTGAACATGTGGCCGCTTGTGACCTCCATTTCCTTTCTTGGAAAACACTGTTCTTCGTGGCTGTCACTTCTGCTCAGCGCATCTCCGAGCCTTACTTAATTTTTCACAAAGACAGAGTGGCACTTTGCATCAGTCCTTCCTTCCTACCTAAGGCAGTGTCAGAACACACCTTAAATCAATCCTTGGAGTTACCAGTAGATTACTCTGAACATTCGAATTGAGGAGAATGCCTTCTACATGCTCTAGATGTCCATCGTATATTACGATACTATACTAATCCAGCTAAATCGATTAGGAAGACCTCTCAACTTTTTGTTACTTTCACCTACAGTAGGGAAGGTCTCCCAGTCACTAAACGGACCCTTTCCAACTGGCTAGCACAATGTATCACATTTTGTTACACAAAATGCAACAAGCCATTACCAGGGCCTGTCCAAGCCCATTCTACCAACACTATGGCCACCACAGCGGCCTGCTTTAAAGGGGTCTCTATCACAGATATCTGCAATGCAGCTACATGGTCCACAATTCATACTTTCATGAAACATTACAACTTAGATGTTGCTTCACGCCATGGAGGGCCTTTGGCGAGCTGTTTCTAAGGCCTCCTGTCATAATACCATCCTTCTTGGGTTTACTGCTTGAGATTCATCCAAATGTATTACCTGCTGCAAGAGCTCTCCTTGGAAGATAGTACAGTTACGTAAAAACTTAACTGTAACAGTAGATCTTGGAGGGTATCTTTGTAGCAGATCCGATCCCACTCTCCATCCCCTCCTTCTCTAGGAGAACAAATTCTGGTCCGGAGACATATGGGTTGGGATACCTAGGGTACCTCAGCTTCCCCTTGGTCCTTGCTTAGTGAGCTGAATCCAGTGGGAGAAACTGAGGATACCAGTGACCGCCCACACTTGTATAGGAGATAGGAAGGTGATGTCATATGTGGGCGGCCCCTGGAAAAGACTGCTAGAAGAGCTGCTGTGCTCCACAGTGACTTCTAGTGACGACTCAAGTGTATTACTTGCTGCAAGAGATGCCCCTCAAAGATCTACTGTTACAGCAAGTTTTTACGTAACTGTACTTTCTAGGAGTGGTATATGTTGTTCATCCACACAAACCCACCCGAACTCCCTGGCTTCGATGGCAACCACAGCTTCCAGTTGGCAAGATCTGGCATCAAGAGGCGGAGCCGAGGGATATACCAACCGGGTGGGTGGGAGGAGCCTGCTTAAAGACTTCCAGCAAGATATTTAAAGGGAAAGAACATGCCACAACATGCGGATGAAGAACATATACCACTCCTAGAACTACTGTTACAGGTGAGTAACTTGTGTTTACATCTTACATTACCATTAGAACACAAAGAGTCTGTATTGAAGGTCCATTATCTAAATATCTAAAGAAGTACCACATGGCTTTTCTGTCTTGGGCCCACTATTATTTTTAATATACATGAACAGGCTACCAGATTTCATAAAAACAAAATTCATCTCTATGCAGACGATACAGTTGTGGTTGCATCTGGTGAAGATTACAAACATATTGAAAAATTAGAGACTTTAGGGCTTACATTCTTGGTTTGAATATTCAGTTTTGGTATTAAATAGTAAAAGTCCCAAGTTATGCCTTTCTTACTAGCACCACAGGCATGAGTGGAAATTATTTGAGGTTTAAAATAGATCTTTGGAGGTATCTCAGTCATCAGGTCACACCGTAGGAACTTCAGTATTGGTGAAGCAGGATCCACAGGAGGATTTTCAGCAGTACAACTGGGGCCACCCCTGCTGTCGGCGTCTATTGGCGTTACCAAACCCTATAATGAGTGGCCCAGCTCTCTTATAGAAACACAGAAACCTAGAAGTTGACTGCAGATAAGGACATAAGGCCCATCCAGTCTGACCATTTCTTTTCTACTTTATGAATATGCCATCGACTACTGCTCTGTCAATGGCCTATCTATTCATACTCATCTGTATTTCTCCTTATGCCTATCCCATGCCTATTTGAAGCCCTGCACTGTATTCATATCCACCACTTCCTGAGGTAGGTCGTTCCATTCATCCACCACTCTTTCTGTGAAAAGAACTTCCTCCCATTACCCCTTAATTGGCCTCCCTCTAATCTCATGCTGTGTCTTCTTGTCCTGCTATTTTTCGTATAATGAAACATATTAAACTCTTTCACCTTGTTAATGCCCTTGAGGTGTTTGAATGTTTCGACCATATTACCTCTCTCCCTCCTTTGCTCTAGGGTATATATATTGAGCTTTTTAATCTGTCCTCATATGTTTTCTGATGCAGTCCCTGCACCATTGTGGTTGCCCTTCTCTGGACTGCCTCAATTTGGTTAATGTCCTTGTGAACATGTGGCCTCCAGTACTGCACACAGTACTCCAGATGGGGCCTAACCAGTGCCTTGTAAAGAGGGATTATTACCTCCCTCTTACGACTAAGGATACCCCTACTAATACACTTCATCATCCCCCTAGCCTTACCTACTGCTTTAGTGGTCTGCTTGGATGATTTCAGGTCATCTGTGATGATGATACCCAAGTCTCTTTCTTCCCTTGTGAATGCCAGCAACTCCCCTCCCCAACCTATAGGTGGTTTCAGGGTTTCTCTTCCCTATGTGCATGATCTTGCACTTCTTTGCGTTAAAACCCCAGTTGCCACTTTTCTGACCGTTTTGCCAGTTTATCCAGATCTCTTCTCATTCTGCCCACCCCATCTGGATCATCTACTTTGTTGTATATCTTGGTGTCATCTGCAGACAGACAAACCTTACCCTCCCGTCCATCTGCAATGTCACTGATGAAGATATTGAAGAGGATGGCCCCAGGGCTGATCCCTGAGGTACCCCACTTGTGACTTACATCTCTTCTGACTGTATACTGTTTATCACCACCACTCTGTTTTCTGCCTGTCAACCAGTTTGCCACCCAGTTGACCAACTTCTGACCAACCCCAAGCCTACACAGCTTATTAATCAATCTTCTATGTGGAACAGTATCAAAGCTATGCTGAAGTCAAGGTAGGTGACATCAGCTGCTCCCCTTGGTCCACCACTCTGGTTACCCAGTCAAAGGAATCTATGAGATTAGTTTGACAGGACCTTCCTGTTGTAAACCCATGCTGTCTTGGATTCTGTGCTCCTATGGATTCCAGGTGTTGCACTATCCTTTCCTTAAGGAGTGCCTCTATAATCTGCCCACTACTGAGGTAAGACTGACTGGTCTGTAGTTCCTGCCTCCTCCTGCTGACACTGTTGGGGAGCAGGATCACATGAGCCCTTCTCCAGTCTTCTGGGACCTCTCCTGTGCTCAGAGACTCACTAAACAGTTCTGATAATGGCTCTGCTAGTTCCACCCTTAGCTCCTTTAGTACCCTGGGATGTATGCCATCAGGTCCCATTGCCTTGTCCACCCTGAGCTTATCGAGCTCTTGTAGGACCCTTTCTTTTGTGAAGGGACTAGTGCACCTCCCTCCACCCCCCGTGTCCATGGTGCTGAGCTGTGGGCCCTGCCCTACCTTCTCTTCAGTAAATACTGAGCAGAAGTATCTATTTAGGATAGATGCTTTCACATGGTCCTTCTCCTCACATGCCCCCTTATCCCCTTTGATCTTAGCAATACCCTCTCTGGACTTTCTCCTTTCACTAATGTATCTATAGAAAGTCTTGTCACCTTCTTTTACCATTCATGCTAGTGTTCCCTCGGTTTGGGCCTTTGCCTGCCTTACTGCCTTCCCTGCTTCCCATAGGGAAGTTTGGTATACCTCCCTATCTTCATCCCTTTCGTTCCCTATATTTCCTGAAGGCCAGCCTTTTGGCTCTGACCTTTCTGCTACTGTTTTGAGAACCAAAGTGGTCTCCTTCTTCTTTGCACTTCCTTTCTCTCTAACACAATGGGATGTTGCTTCAAGTATTGCATCCTTAATGCTTGCCCACTTTGCCTGTACCTCCTCACCTGTGTTTCTTTTTGCCAGGGCTAGCTTAACTCTGTCAGCCATCTTATCAAAGTCTGCTCCTCTGAAGTCCCATATATTTGCCTTGGAATGGGATGATTTAGTTCTAGTGGCCAAATTGAACCATACAATGTGATGGTCACTGGCCCCCAGGTGACCTTCTACCTGGAGATCTGTGATCCTTTCCCTGTTAGTCATTACTAGATCTAGGATAGCCCTGTCTCTTGTGGGTTGTTGTACCAGTTGATTGAGACCCTCGCCCTGCAGGGAATCCACTATGTGTCTAGTTCTGGCAGATGTTCCTGATGGTATTGACCAATCTGTATCTGGCATGTTGAAGTCTCCCGTTATCAGAACCTCCCCTTTAGCTGTCATGTTTTGTATATCTTCTCACAGTAATGTGTCTGTGTCCTCCCCATGGTCTGGAGGCCTGTAGACAACCCTAGTTAGTATGGCTGTCCCATTTCCTGTTTCAGGATGACCCACAGTTTTCTGGCTCCTTATGTGTATTCTGAATTTCTGTAGCCTTGATATTTTCATTGACATAAAGGGCCCTTCACCTCCCCACACACACACACACACACACTCTTGTTGCCTTGGTCTCTTCTAGAACAGTACATAGCCAGGTACTGAAGTCTCCCAAGTGTGGTTACTGGTAAACCATGTCTCGCTAATGGCTACTATGTCCAGTTTAGCCTCTGTCATTATTGCCTGCAGGTCTGGGATCTTGTTTCCCAGATTGTGAGCATTATGTACATGATTTTCTATTGGCAGATTTCCTCATTTCTTTCTTGCCGTTGACTTGTTCAGATCGTCTCGCGAGCTTCGATGCAGTTTTGTGCCAATTTTAGGTCTCAGGTTTTTTCTGCCTTTTACTTTAAAATCTCTTTTTTAAAAGAGATTCCTTTTGTTTTGTTTATGTTTAGAGTTAATCCTTCTACCTCTCTCTTCCGTCGCTGCTGCTGCACAAGGAAGATTGCCTCCAAATACGAATACTCTCTCTGTATCTGCTGTCTCAGGCTTGATCACACAGTCTATGACTGTGAGCTCTGCCAGAAGTTTAATAAAATAACGCTCAGGTGATGCAAGAAAGCTCTTAAACGTTTTCTAATGGAACAGAGAAAGAACCCCTCACCTCAGACAGATCCACGGCTTCCTCAGTCAGTGAGGACTCTGTCAAACACCCCTCGGTTTCTTCCAGAGGATCCCACCTTCTTCGGTGTGATGAAGCAGTTGTCCTCAGCTATGCGGTTCCATACTGAGGAGGAAGATGTCATCAGGAAAGATCTAGTGGAATTCCTGGATATCCCAGAGTCTCCTCTAAGATCATTCCTCCTATTCTGCCTGCTTTGAGGAATGCTACCACTGCAGCCTGGCATAGCCCTGACATGCCAGTTATGCCCTGCAGGGCAGATAAACTTTACCACACCCTCAAAGGTGGGGTTCGTCACTATGCTGCCCAGCCTGAAACTGATTCAGTGGTGATGAAGGCAGCTGATAAGTCTAAGGTGCCCAAGCACCTTAGATGTCTCCCTCACAGACAGAGTCATGCAGAATTGATCTTTGGGGCAAGAGGGTTTATGCCTTCTCTACCCTTGGGCTGAAGATTGCCAGTTACCTATCCCTTATGGTAAAGTATCAGAATACCACCTGGAAGAAGGGCAAGGATGCTGCCCAGGCCCTGCCAGAAGGTCTGCAGAACCAGGAGGTGTTCCAGTGCTTGCAGACTGCTGAAGATGTTAGCAAACACCTCCTTCAGGCCCTCTGTGATATCTCGGACACTACTACCAGGGCTACTGCGACTGCTATTTGCCTTTGTAGGCACTCCTGGCTAATCAGTTGATTCTAGATACAGTGTTTCACTGAAAAAAGGATTTTTCTGAAACGTCTGAATTGCACTTATTGCATATAATAA
Organism: Neoceratodus forsteri; assembly: GCA_016271365.2. NCBI lineage: Eukaryota > Metazoa > Chordata > Ceratodontiformes > Ceratodontidae > Neoceratodus > Neoceratodus forsteri. Next base: position 988,642,018 of record CM057450.1, read on the forward strand.
ATACCTTTGCTGTACTATTGGCGTCTCTAAAGTCCTTTATGTATTTGAAACTGGGTGAGTGGGTCCTACTTTGCACCAGTCTGTTTCCATATGTATCTTGCCTTTGATTGGTCACAGGACTACTCCATAATAATTACTTTCTTTTCACTGAGGTTGGCTGTACTGGAAAACACTCTGAAGTAACTTTTTAAGTGATAGAATCTTTGGTATATATGGAAGCCACTGCTCAACTAATAGACCTTTATTAGTTGAACAGTGGCTCTTCTCTCTCAGAGAATTACTTTATCACTTAAAAAGTTTTGAAACTGAGCACCATAGACTTTAATGGGATGTGTCCCTGTGCTCTCCTGGTTAGATTGAGCATTTGGGGGGTGGCCGACAGTCCGGGAGTAGAAGGATCGGCTGGCCATCGGTCTCGGCCCAGCTTTACCATCTCTTCCCTTCCTAACAGGACTAATAAAAAAATATATATATTTTATGCCTCAGAGGACTTGCATGGCAGTAAGATAATGGGCTATAGAGTCCAAAAGCCCCAACAAAATGTTGGAAATTTACATTACTTTTAAACTTATTGTTTCTGACGTATGGCTGCAGTTATCCTGGACAATACATGGTCATGTCTTGCAACCTTGAGCTGCACAAGCCTCCTTATGGAATACGGGCTAGCAGTATCTCACAGCAGAGATCCCTCTCTTGATGTAACACGGTTGGAGAATTGTCTGTTGTTTCCTTACCATGATATAATGCTATTGTAAAGTGTATCATCCTTCCTTGAGGACTTGCATATTGTTATCCATCACAAAAGCCAACAAATGCAAACCTTAAAAGAAGTAAGCCTGTAAAAGTTTTAGCAGACGTTGCCATCCTCCCTTTAATTTGCCATATTGCTGTTGGAGGACTCAAAATCATTAATAGCTTCATTGATGGGAAGTAGGAGAGGTGAGCATTATTTACATGCCAGTAAAATCAACTTAGCAGGGAGTCCACAAATATCTGAGAGCCATAAGTTGTGTTAGTTTTTTCAAATGATAAAGTATTAAAAAAGAAACATGATTTAGACAGATTCTGACTTTCCTGAGTTCTTGGGCCTGCCACCTCGGTTGGAAAAATGCATCTTTAGGCCTCTGGAGATGATGAGGTAAAAAAGTTGTATGAAATAAGCTTGTCTGTTGTAGACTGTACTATGTATCGATTCATTTCCCTGCAGTTCCTTAATCTACTGTGTCTTGTGATTTCAGATATTGTGGTACAGTGGTGCACCCAAGGGGATCTTTTGGCTGTTGCAGGCATGGAAAGGCAAAGCCAGCTAGTTGAGCCAGGATATGATGCAATGGGTAGGAATGCGCTGATCAAGTTCTACAATGTCCGTGGAGAGCATGTCTTTACACTAGAAACACCTGTTCAGGTAAGACAGCAGAAAAAACTGTACAGCTTCAGACAGAGATTCAGCACACTTGAAGAGGAAGCAGGGCATGTTAATTTAATAGTATGTAATTGTCCCTGGACCCCTGACGTTTGATGTTCTTAATATGAAAAATAGGGGGTCCAAAGATGCACTGTTCTTTTCACCTCAACTTTTTAACCTGTGTTTCTGTTGAGGAATGTCATTAAAATAAGATATTTCTAAATACCAAGATTCAGGTTCCTTTTTCTCATTTAGGCAGTCTTCTACTGAGCACGCTGAGCCACTGGAATGCTCTTCAAGTTAACCTAACTATGTTGTCCTCTAGCTCTGCCCCTTGCACTCTCGGATCTTCCTCTGCTGAAAGGAACAGGCATACTTCCTCACAGCTTCTGCTTGTGTTAGAGGATTCTGCTAATTGTCAATTGACTTTAGTCAAATTTATTTTCAGTGCTTGACTTCTTTCCTTTACCTGATACTACGAACATACAAAATTTGCCAGCAGATAAAGGCCTAGAGGTCTATCAAGTCTGCTCGAATGTGCAGCTAGCACCCTTATTCTGCAGCTGCCCCTCCTTCCACCCTTCCCTTTATTAACCCTCCTCCTTTTCCTGTCCCATCCTCGTTTGAAACAGTCCACTGTTCTACTGCATACCACTTCAGCAGGTAATGCATTCCACCCAGCCACCACCCTCTCTGTAAAAAAGTGTCTCCTCATCTCCCTCCTGAACCTTCCTTGCTCCAGTCTCATATCATGGCTCCTGGTGGCCCTCCCCTCCCTTACTTTGAACAGCCCCTCTGTACCCGTCTTGTTTATTCCTTTCATGTATTTAAAGGTTTCAATCATGTCACCCTGTCTCTCCTCTCCTCCAGTGAGTACATGTTCAACTCCTTCAACCTCCTCTCGTATGATAAGTCCCCAGCCCTTGATCATCTTTGTCTCTCTGCGCTGCACCCCCTCCAGTAACTTAATGTCCCTCTTCAGATATGGACGCCAGTACTGCATGCAGTACTCTAGGTGTGGTCTAACTAATGACCTATACAGTGGCAGAATTCACCTTCTCCCTCCTCGAGGATATACCCCTTGCAGTACAACCCAGCATTTTGTTGACCTTTGCAGCTGCCTTCCTACATTGTGCCGAGTTGTTCATTGACCCTGTAATGAGCACACCCAGATCCTTCTCTCCTCTGTCTGGGCTAGCTGCACTCCCCTAGCTGGTAACTCCTCCTTGGGTTCTTCATCCCAAAATGCAGCACCTTGCACTTTTTGGCATTAAAGCCCAGTTGCCAGGTGTCTGATCAGGTTTCAAGCTTTGCCAGATCATCCTGCAACCCCTGCCATCCCCCTAGGTCATCCACCACCGCACCTACCTTGGTATCATCAGCAAACAGACTGATCATGCTCTTGATGTCCCATGATATGTCTGCAATGAATATCCCAAACAACACTGGTCCCAACACCGAGCCCTGTGGAACACCGCTCGTCACTGCCCTTGGGTGAGAGAGCTCCCCACCCATCACCACCCTCTGTTGCCTTCCCTGCAGCCAGTTTCCTACCCATCTCACCAGCTTTGCACTCGCCCTGTGCCTACTAACCTCCTTCTCAACCTTCCATGTGGCATTGAGTGAATGCCTTACTGAAGTCAGATACAGGACATCCACTGCATGGCCCTGTCCAGTTGCTAGGCATAGAGCGGATACTGATGTTCCGCTCCTTCTTTGTGTCCCAACTAGGCGTACACTTGGGTTTTAGAGGTGCATCTCATACAGGTACAAGATTCCCACAAATTGTTGCTTATTCCACTGGTACCAATCACACTTTCCTCAGCTAATTGGTATCAGTTGAATAAGTGCACTATCTGTATTACTTAATGTTACAATGAACTGCATTACACATAGAATCCCCATAAGACTGCAGACAAGCAAGTGATTTATAAAATGTAATCTCTATGTGGTTGGCTTAATCAGGATCTCTAGGCCCCAGCATTACTCTGGAGAGCTAAGTTCCCTCATAATTGTGGTGGAACTAGACTTGCTGCAAGCCCTCTAAGATCTGTTTTCTTTTGCTCAATCATTTTTGAGTTGGTCAGTGGCATCCATCCTGTGATTTTCTCAAGCTCATGTGCTTAGTGGCATCTACCTTGGCCATGGTCTACTTGGCCTGCTGGGGCATGGGAATCATTCAGTGGGATTTTGTGCGCCAGTGGTCCCAACTGCACTCAGCCCTGGACCTGCCAGTTTAGGTGACCCACCTGATCCTAGATAACATCCTGTGGTGGCTGTCTACCCCCCCCCCCCACACACACACATATAACCTCTTGAAGGGAATCCAGTTAGTCCAGATTCCTCAGTTGCGTTGGCTTCAGATGCCTCCATGATGCACCTTAATCTGCTGGAACTCTGTGCAGTCCACTTAGTACTGTTGCAGTTTGTTACACTGTTTAATGGCTGGATTGCCAGGTACATACAGACAACATGACCACCATGTTTCACCTGAACAAGCAGAACTGCATGAACTCCTTTCAGCTGTGTCAGGCGGTATTGATGACATGGTCTCTGACTTACTACAAGCAGATCTTTGGCAGTCCATGTGGTGTGAGTGAAGAACCAGCAGGCAGACATACCCTCAGTCATGTGGGGAGGCATCCCATGAGTAATCGCTACATCTACAGGTGACATCACAGGTGTTCTTTCTCTGGGGAACACTGTCAGTGGACCTATTTGCCTCCTGGGAAAACAGGAAGCTGTTTTGTGCCTATCCTCCTCAGCAGGATGCTCTTCTGGGGGTTGCGTTTGTCTGGTCTTAGTGTGTTCCTCAAGGTCCAGAGGGATCAGACATTTCTGATGATGATGATGAGTCTAGTCTGGCCTCACCAGTTCTGGTATCAGGATCTACTTAGCAGCAAGCCACCACAGCTACTCCTACACAGTTCTGACCTGTTCATGAAGTCTGAGGGGATGGTCATACATGTTTGCCAGCTTTTTAAGAGGCTAAAGCGTCTGTCCCCTTCAGTATGTGAACTGTCAACTGTGGAACTTACAGTTGGTGCTAACTTGGCTTATAGGCAAGCCATTTCAGCCTGTAGACAAGTGCCATATGTCACATTTTTCATGTAAGATGACACTTTTGGTCACCATCACATCGGCCATATGGGTGAGTGAAGACCAGGTGCCATCTGTGGAGTCACCTTCCCGGGTTTCCAGAAGGACGAGGTCATCTTACGCCCTCGTGTGAAATTCCTGCTCAGCGTGGTTTCTGAATTCCATCTGAACCAGGCCTTAATACTGCCTTTGTTCTTTCTGAAGCCTCATATTTTGAGTGCTTAACAGATGCTCCAAACATTTTTTTTTTTTAAATATCATGTTTATTAAACTAAGCTTCAGACATACATAAGGAGCAAATCGATGCTCCAAACATTTGATGTCCACAGGGCCTTGCACTGCTTCTGTGAGTATATAGCATAATTTCATAGTGAGCCTCACCAGGTGTTTGTTACCTAAGCTGAAGCTGCTCTAGACAGACTGGTAGCTAAACAGATCATTGGCAGGTGGATCACATCCTGCATAGCTCTGTGTTACCATTTGGTGGGGACAGAGCCTTCTGAAAGGTGAAACACTCATTCCACACGACATACTGCTGCCTCTGCTGCTCTTGTAGGGACGCTGCCTGGTCTGATGTGCACACATTCATATCCCGTTACAGCATCAACATGCTCAGTCAGCAGGATGCTGCTGTTGGTTCCTCAGCCCTTCAGTCTCTTATATGCCTAAATATTGGGGCAAGTGCTTCACCTTCTCCAGAGGACTTCTAGGAGTCTGCCTAAGTGTGGATAGTGAACTGAATCTAGATGGAAGAATAGGTTACTTGTGACCATAGTTATACTACTACTACTACTACAGTGCAAGCCACTTAAAATGGACCACTCTGTGTGGCTGTTCAGGATATCCAGTTGGTCTATTTTGGCAGGAGTTTCAGTTGTTTGTATGATTACATTTTGTTTCCTAACTCTGACTTCAGTCTCTGACCTTTCTGCTGTTTTGTCAATTTAAAGTTTGCTTTCTTTTGCTTCTTTTTTAGCATCATTCTCGTTCTCTTCCCCCCAGCCGACAACCACCACACCACTCGTTCTCATCCCCCCCAGTCAAGAACAACCACGCCTCTCATTCTCATCTCCCCAGCTAACAGCAATGTCAGTTTAAAGTTATCTTTTCTTTGCTTGTTTTTTAGCTTCATTCTCATTCCCCCAGCCGACGACAACCATATTGCTTGTTCTAATCCCCCCAGCTGACAACCATGACGCTCGTTCCAGTTTCACCCACCTAGCCAGCCAACAACAGCAGACTACAACCACAGTAAAGAAAATTCTGACCATTGTTTTAGCATGTGTTCCCAGCTTGTTCGCACTTTCCTTACCCAGTTGACAACAACCACCTGACCACGCACAGAGCTGACTTACTTGACTCCAGGTATGGATCAAGTTCTAACCATATGACCTTAATACAGTAACATATTTAGCAGAGGTGTCTATTAACTGAGAAACAGAAGTATAGACAGTGGTGGCAGAAAAAGACCAGCAGTCCATCCAGTCTGCTGGAGTTCCCTGTTTTGGCCTTGGGGCCTACTGTTCCTCCAGGGTGCTAGCCCTCTCCACTTCCCCATTCTCCTCCCCAATTCTGATGTCTTGAGCAACCTCAATATTCCTCGTTCTGTCCCAGCCATGCATAAAGCCACCCCTGTTTTGCACCCACCACCTTGGCTTGCAGCCTGTTCCATGGCTGCACCACCCTTCAGTAAACTGGTATTTCCTCATGTCCCTCCTGAACCTCCCTCCTGTTATCTTCTACTCATAGCCATGTGACCATGAGCAAGTATACAAGTTAAATAGTTACCTGCAGTTCACCCTGTTAATTCCTTGTAGGAATTTGAAGTTCTCTCATGTCTGCCTCTCCTTCTGGTCTCCAGTGATTACATCTTTGATGCTTAGAGGCGCCTCATAGGACATGCCCTGCTGGCCAGAATCATTTTGTTACCCTGCACTACACCGTCTCAGTCTATCACTATCCTTCTTAGATGGTGCCCCAGAACTGAGTGCAGTACTGGGTGTGGCCTCACCAAGGATCTATACAGGGGAAGTATTACCACCCTTTTTCTGCTATCCGTACCCTCCTGATACATCCAAGCATCCCGTCTGTCTTGCTATAAGCCTTGTTGCACTGACTTGATTGCATTAGGGAGTCATGATGATAATTCGAAGGTGTGGTTTCTCAGCCGTGGAACTGAGTCTTACCCCTTCCATCTAGTACTCTGTCCTGGGGTTCTGGTTCCCTAGCTGCATCACCTTGCACTTTTTGGTATTGAATTTAAGCTGCCAAACCCTTGACCACCCATCCAGCTTTTGCAAGTCTCTACATTTCCTCTATTCCCTCATCACAATCCACCCTCCCGCATAGCTTAGTGTCATCTGTGAAGAAACACAGCCCACCCTGGATTCCTTCACCAGTGTCACTGATGAATGTATTGAAGAGGACCAGACCCAGGACAGATCCCTGTGGAACGCCACTCGTGAGTTCTCTCTCTTCTGATTTAACCCCATTGATCACTACCCTCTGCTGCCTCCCCTTTAACTAGTTACTTACCCAGTTTACTATGACCTTAGTTACACCCAGACCCTCCACTTTCTTCAGCAAGTGTCTGCAGGATACCGAGTTGAAAGCCCTGCTGAAGGCAAAGTAGAGCAAATCTACAGCATGGCCCCAGTCCAATTCCCTTGTCATCCAGTCAAAGAAAATTTTCAGGTTAGTCTTAGTCCCTGCCACAAATCCATGCTGCTTACTATCTTGGACACCGTTGCTCTCCAAGTGGTCCACAAGATCTTTTTTTTTTTTATATTTATTTTTCATATAGTTATATACAGTATATGACAGCAGGAGTTCATCTATACAGTATTGCTCTTTTGTCTTACAACACATGGAATGTTCTTTAGGGTAGCAATTCATGTTTCTACAACATCATTCTGTTATATATCAAATGACACTAGATCAAAATTCATATCCTACAAAACTTGTTTACTTTCAAATAGCTCTATCAGGGAACAAATGCTTCATCCAGAGTAGATATAGAAAACCCATAGCCTCCACTGGAGCTCAAATTGTGACATCCTTCCGGCTCTAGAAGCTACTATTCTCTCCAGATAATATAGCTCAGTCATCAATGAATGCCAATGAGAGAGGGTGGGTACTTTAGCCGTTCACCCTAGGTGAGTTATAACCTTTTTAGCTGCTACCGGTTACAAGTATAACTTGCTTCTACTTGGTGGAACTTTTCCGTCTTTCCCAATATAAAGCAGAATCATCTGATTGGATAATTGAATTTCTGGTTCCACAATATTCTGTATGCTGTTTTCTATACCTAACCAGTATTGGGTAACTTTCGTTCAAGCACAAAAAATATGTTATATTTGCCATTTTTTCTCCACACTCTCTCCAACAAAGGCCATGCCTCATAGATACAAATTTAGCAATTTTGTCAGGGGTATAAAATATCTACTACAACATTTCCATATATATATTCTGACCAGTATGATGACTGTGATACTCTCATTGAGTGAGGAATAAGTTCAACCATTTCTCATAAGTTATCAGAGTCCCTAATTCTCTATTCCATCTCCCAAGATACCCTTAGTGGATTCCTTCCAAAAGTCTCTTATTCGTTATATATTTGTCCAATTAAGTGAATGTGTTCCCTGCCTTCTGTGCGTCCCTTAAAAGGGACATCAGCATAGAGTATGAGAGGGCAGAGTATTTAATGCTAATTATTTCTGTATAAATGTCGAATCTGTAAATATCTGTAATGTTGTGTATGGAGAATTGATATTTTGCCTGTAGTGTGGAAAGGCAGTACTCCATTACATCCGGATATTGATATAATAAAAACAAACCTTTTCTGCCATTCTTGATGGACCCGAACAGCACCCATATCCAAAGATACACTTTCTGTACTGATTAGTTTAAAATAACCAAAAACTTCAGTTAATGTAGTAGACGCCCTTAGCTCATACCAAGCCTTTAACGTATAACGGGTTCCAAATGTGAAGTTTTGTAACTGTGGATAAGAATTTTGGGGGGCAACTATAATAGGGATAACATTTACATGATCATTTAGTATAAATTCAATAAATTTCCATGGTTTCTCTACCTGAGGGTTCAGCCATGTCATCACTGTTTTACATGTTACTGCCTTATGGTAATCTCTAAGGTGTGGAAGATTACAGCCCCCCTTTGCCAGTGGTAACTGTAACAGAGACCATCTGACCCTTGGCTGCTGCCCATCCCATACAAACCTCGAAAAAATTCTAGCCCAGGATGCGAAGTAGAATTGTGATGGAATAATCGGTAAAGTCTGGAAATATAATATCTTAGGAAACAAGGTCATCTGAATAGCTTGTATTCGAGCTGAAAAAGATAATACCTGGCGTGTCCAATTCCCAACTAAGTTCTCTATCTCTATCGATAGGGGCTCTAAATTAAACAGTTCCAAATGTTCCAGTTTTGGGGAATATTTACATCCAAATATTTAATCTTATTATTTCTCCATTTCAGAGGGATCTGGTTCTTCAGAGACTAAGAGAATTGAAATTTAAAGATAATAACTCTTGTTTTGTATATTTATTTTGTATCTGGCTATTTCTGAAAACTTATCTATCACTTACAGGGTAGCAGGAATGGACTTTTCAGGTTCTAGGAGTGTTAATAATCGTCATCTGCATATAATGATTTGGTAAATCCTCCCTCCTAAAGGACCCCTGAATATTAGGATGTTGTATGGCTTCAGCCAATAGCTCAATGTATATGGCACACAGTAAGGGAAAGTAGGCAGCAACCTGCCTGGATTCCCCTTCCAGCTATTATCATTGAAGATAACTGTCCATTCACTTTAACATATGCCTTCGGAGAAATATAAATTCTCTGTATCATGCTAGAGAATTCCCCAGGAATCAAACTTGCATAAAGTTTCCCATAAAAAAGGCCAACTGACGTGATCAAAAGCCTTGTCTGCGTCAAGACTGAGCAACACTGCCTGCATCTGTCTCTGATTTAAGTGGTCCAACAAATGAATCATTCTGTGTATATTATCTGTAGTTTCTCTGACTCGAATGAACCCAAATTGATCTGAATTAATCAAATATGGTAACATTTCCTCTAGTCTGTGTGCCCATATGGACATAAATAACTTGTCCATGTTTAATATGGATATTGGCCTATATGAGGTAGTTAAATCTGTTGGTTTGCCTACTTTTAAGATAGGTGAAATATTAGTGTAATCCATGATGGAGGAGGGACCCTCCTGTTGAATTTCTAAAAGGTGTTTAGTAGTAAAGGAGTCAGTTGTTTACTAAAGGTCTTGTACAGCTCTGGGAATCCATCTGGACCAGGGTTTTTAAAGATTTACTTTCTTTTATGGCATGTCTGACTTCCTCTGATCTGATAGGGCTTTAATCTGGTTTCCATATCCTTAGTTAGCTTTCTTAGTGTAAGGGTAAAAAATCCTCAACTTTGTTAAATTCTGGACCTTGTGGTTTCTCATATAGCTGTCTATAATATTTCTGGAACAATTGCAGTATCTGCTGTGAGTTAAGCGCTTGTTTTCTCTCGGATCCACTAAATGTGTTATGATTGTGGCTGTCCTATGTCCCTAAGCCTCCGGCTAAATTTCTCGCCCTTTTGGCCCTCCTCATACGATATGTTTTCAAGTAAAATAGCGCCTGTTGTGTTTTGTCTAAAAGTTTCTGGAGCTCAGCCTTTGTCTGATTGATTAATCTAGGTTTAGGCCTCTGTGGTAATAGGGATAAACTTTGTTTGCATTCTCTTAGTTTCTCATGTAGTTAACCATATTGTGTTTCCCAATATCTCTTCTTGTATGCTGAATACGCAGTTATCTCTCCCCTGATCACAACCTTCATACTATCCCAAACTATTGTGCTGGATGTCTCCTGGGATGAATTATCTGCAATAACCGGAGCTATTTTTGAGTTAAAGCTGTCCCTAAAAGCTTTATCCTTAAGAAAAGATGTATTCAAGCGCCACCCAGTGGATTTCCTTGGTATTTTAAAATCTAGTCTCAAAAATAGAGGAGAATGATCAGAAAGAAATCTAGGTCCTATAGTTAAATCTTGTAAGCAGTCCAAATGTTCTTTTGAAATCATAAAGTAGTCCAGTCTTGAGTAAGAGTTGTGTCTAGGGGAGAAAAATGTTTATCCCCCAGAAAGAGGATAAAAATGTTTCCATACATCGATTAGATCCAATGCTCCAAGTTGAGAGATAAATAATCTTTGAGCTGATGTTAGCCTATATTTGGAAGGTGCAGAGGAGTCCAACTGAGGTGTCAAAGTTAAATTGATATCTCCCACTATAATAAGACATCCGTACATAGTGTCTAGGAACTTTGCAAAAAATCTTTTAAAAAGACAAACCGATGTAAGAGGGGGAAAATACACGTTCACTAACGTGACTTTTGTCTCATAAAGGGTACCTTTTAAGATTACATACCTTCCCTCTGAATCTACGTACTGTTTCTAAATGAAAAGGAGATGTCCTAGGTGTTAAAATGGCTACTCCTCGTCATTTCCCTTTATAGATACATACATAGGAAAGGATGATGCATACACCAAAAACCTGCCCCCCCCCCCAGTTCAATTTTGCATGCTTGGTGTCTGTTAAATGTGTTTCCTGGAGATGATAAAAATCACTGGGGTGTTTCTTGATGTATTGAAACAGTCTGGCCCTTTTAATGGGGTTGTTAAGCCCATTTATATTAAGCGAGAGTGCTTTTACTATCTAAGTAGCCATCTTATTCCTTTATGGAAACATATTCTCTCCTGTTGTCCCCGTCTTAATGATCTAATTCCTGGGGATCACCATACTGATGTTCCCCCTAGAGCCATCCTTCTGATCATCACTGTTTTTGAAACATTTTATGCCTTTCCCGTCTAAATTATTCTTAAACATCTCCTGCTGCGATCTTATCAAACCTTTTGAAATCTGAAACAGATTATCAGTATATGTCAGACCTTTGTCTTGAGTCCACAAGATCTTTGACCAGTGACTCCATCAGTTTTCCTACAGTAGAGGTAAGACTGACAGGTCTGTAGTTCCCTGTTTGTTCCTTGTCTCCCCTATTATGGAGCAGAACTACATCCACCACCCTCTAATCCTTCGGAACCACCCTCTCCTTGCTGTATGATAGACTCTACCAGGGTCAGCCACTCCGCTGCCAATTCCTGAGTATCCTCAAATGCAACCCATCTGGTCTTGGGGCCTTATCAATCTTTAGGGCTGCTAGCCCTTTCAGGATGCTTTAGCTTAGTAAATGCTGCCTATGTCATCTCCAGGACCGCTTAATGGCCACTTTGATGTCACTCTCTGGCAAGGGTACACTGTCCTCCCTAGTGAAAACTGAGCAAAAGTAATCATTAAGGATGGCATCCCTTTGTCTTGCCTCAATCTCATTATCCTGCTCTGTTATCCTCAAAATTGCCTCTCCTTTTTCACTAATATACCTGAAGAACTGTTTTTCTCCGCTGTTGACCCCCTCCACAGTATGCAGTTCCGTGTCTGCTTTTGCCTAACCACTCTCTCTGCCTCCTGTTTTTTAGCAAATATTCTGCCCATTCTTCCTCCCCCGGCTTTTCTTTAAATTTGTAGATGGCCTTTTTCTTGGACCTCATCGCTTCCCTGACCCTTGCAGAGAACCATAGTGGTCTCTTGAAACTGTTCTTTTCGGTTAATGTTCTCATGCATACCTTAATTGCCCCCCATCTCTCTTCCACCCCATATGTGTTGTCCACCCCTGCCAGCTCCTTCAACCTATTGAAGTCTTCCTTCTAAAATCAGGACTTCAGCTCTCGGTTGCAGTCCGCACCACTAAGATTCTCCTGGCAGAGTTGCTCCCCTTGGGTGCCAACATGTTGCCGTGCCCTTCCCCATCAACTGACTGGAAGACCCCTCCAACAGAGCCGAGTGCCTGAACCTCCTCTAGGGGTGTTAAACTATTTGCCATCTGGATGGTGAGGGGCTGGACAACCTCCTTCTGGCTAACCCTGCTTCCCCTCCCAACAACTCTCCACCCTCTTAGACCAGTGGCTCTGTGGGAGAGTAGTGGGGTGGGGGGTGGGCTACTGTTGACCTAGCTGAACTATCTCTATCCTTTCTGTCACCAGCTGAGCTTGGAATTCTGCCAAGGTCCTGCAGATAGGGCAGTGCCCCCTCCTCCAGAGCATATCCCTAGAGAAGCGCGCCCCACAGCTGGCACAGTTGACTGCCTAGTCTCTACACCCCACCCCCATAAAGATCTATACTAAGCATACATCTAATTTAAGTCATAGAGCTCGACCAGATGGGGTCTAGCTGTAAGGGTCAGCTATAGCATATAAAAACAGAGATAAAACAAAACTACCTTGTAGTACTCACCCAGACAGGAGGGTGTAGCTGCAGGCTTGGTTATAGCACAAAATAACAACAGTTAAAACTACTTCGTAGGGCTCACCCAGATAGGGTGTGGCTGTAGGCTTGATCGTAGCACAGAATACTAGAGATCTTCTTCGAGGATATTGCTTTAATCAGGCCATACCTATGGAACTATAAGCTGCCGGGTACTAGGGCCACTTGGAAACTTTTGCAAGCAGTTTACTAGGGGCTGCCCATGATGATGTCAGAGGTCAGCTTTACCATATAAATGTGAGTGGCCCCTTCCCTCCTCAGTTCTTTTCCTGCTGTCAGCCATTCTCACTGGACCATGCACACTAAAATGACACTATTGCAGTCTGCGATTTTCTTGTTTGTTCTCACCATAGTCATGAAAGTGATCCTCAACGACGTGTATGTCAACTAAAGAGCCATTGAAGCTGTTCTGCTATTGCAAGTGTGGTGAAAAAATATACTCTGAAGCTTCGCACAATCTCTGCGTATACTGCCTTGCCCAGAGCATAACGTACAGACATGCCAAATTGTCAGGGTATTTAATGCAGCCTCCTGGTGATGCTGAAAAGGTGCTCTAGAAAAGCACCTACTTAAGCAGCAGGTAGCCTGGATGGAGAAGGAGCTCCTGCAAAAGATCTCCGCCACATTACCTGAGCATTTCTTGGGATTCAGATCATCGAAATTCTGGAGAAAAAAATGTCTGGGTCATACAAGCATAAGCACTGGGAAAGGGAGAAGAGAGAAGGATGTAACCTCCCTAGTTCATTATTGGTCGCCCCACCACGTGTCTCCTGCCACTTCGATGCCGTCAACTGCTTCAGCGCAACAACACTAGCTGCCCAGACCATCGACCTAACTTACAGGTCCAGGCAGGCAACAGGTGCCACAACGCCTAGTATGGCTGGTATGTCGCCATGGACGCTGGGGTTCCTTGCCTCCCCTGTTGACCTCTTCTGGCACTCCTGTTGAATACATGGGCGCCGATGTACAAACCGTCCTGTCATCCTTTATGGACATTTTAAAATGCTTCTGCCTTCTCCTACACCAGGAGCTCTGTCAATGGGGTCTCTCATCCAGACCCCTACGCCGATGCCTACTAGGGTTATTCACTCTTGAGTGCCAACAGCCTCGCCAGCGTGCTCCCTTTGTCTTGTTGATCAGATGGACAATGACCTCGAATACAATCCTCACCTCATGGTACATGATGAGGAGGAGGAGGCCGAAGATTATGTGTAAAGTCCCTTTGAGAGGACTAGTTCCACAGTTTCAACCTGCAATAAGGACTCGGTGGTTTACACCCCTAGGTCCCCTCCTGAGGAACCATCTTTCATAACCATGATGCAGCAACTTCAAGCTGCCATGGGATTTGACTTGGAGGAGCAGGATACAACCAAGAAGAACCTGATAGACTTCTTGGAACTACCTGACTCCCCTCCTATTATAATTCCACCTCTCCTTCCTACCCTGTAGGATGCCACTTTTGCTGCTTGGCATAGGCCTAGTGTAATTCCTGTCATACCTGGAAAGGCAGATAAAATGTATATGGCCCCCTCAGGTAGGCCTTTCTTTGCAGTCCAACCTGAAGCTGACCCTGTGGTCATAAATGCTGCCCACAACAGGTCTAAGACTTAGGCACCAAAACATCTCAGTTCTCTTCCTCCTGACAAGGAATCCAGGAGGTTGGACATGATGAGCAAAAGGACCTATTCCTCAGTCTTTCTGGGCCTGAGAATTGCAAACTACCAGGTCCATATGGTTAAATACCAAAACGCACTCTGGAGAAAAGCTAAAGCAGCTGCTCAAGCTCTTCCAGAGGTGTACCAAAACAGGGGCTCTTTAAAGCCTTAACAGCTGGGGCTGACATGGCCAGACACCTACTTTGTATAGCCTGTGATATTTTGGATGCTACAGCTAAGGCAGCAGCATCAGAAATATTTAGAAGGCATTCCTGGCTAAGTGTTGTGAGCTTTGCAAATGATGTCCAGCAGTTAATTCTCCGTGCCCCTTTCAGAGGATATAAGTTGTTTGGTACATATGTGCAAGATATCCTCCCAATTTGCAGGCCTCAGACAGAACCCTCAGATCAGTACATTTCCTCTTTTACACTCAGCCAGGGAGCAGATAGAGGGTGCCTTTTCATCTGGCTGGTGTGAGACACCATACCACTACCAGATAATCTGGTAAGGGTAAAAGAGCAGGAGCAGGAGACCTGCCTACTCCAGCAGCCACTCCAGGTGCCCACTCAAAAGCCCCTAGGGGTAGTGGTGCGTCAGGAGCCACCAGCCTGAATCCTTTTACACCCCCAGCTACCATTGCCTCAAGGGGTGGTTGTTGGGGGTCATCTCTTCTTCCACCTGGATCAGTGCAGTGAGCTGACCTCAGTCGCCTGGGTCCTGGAAATAAAAGCACAAGGACATGCTTCTGGAGCTACCTCCAGACCCATCTACCAGTGCCTGCATGTTATCCTCGAGATGACGTTCCACTGCTTCTGGACGGAATTTGCACCTTGCACAAGAAAAGAGCAATAGAACATGTACCCCCTGAAACAGAGAAACACAGGGCTCTAATCTTGGTACTTCCTAGTTCCGAAATGGACAGAGGAGCCGAGGCCTATTATGGATCTCGGGAACCTGAACTTTTTTAAAGAATACAAAAAGTTCAGGATGGTTACTCTGTAGGGCCTACTACCACTACTGTAGGTAGGGGTACAGTAGTGGATTGGATCTGTTCCCTCAACATGAAGGATGTCTACCTTCATATCAAAATTTGAAAACCTCACAGGAAATACTTAAAAGTTCCCATTTCGGGGGAACACTTCCAGTTCAGAGTTATTGCCCTTTGAATTGTCAAGGATGTACTTCCGACTTTCTTAATAAAATAAAATAAAAATCTACCCCGTGAGTCTTTACCAAATGCTCAGCAGTGGTGGCAGCAGCCCTTTGCAAGGAAGGCCTTTATGTCTTCCCTTACATGTACAAATGGCTTCTAAAAGCCCACTCCAGGGAGCAACTCATACACATGCTAGCCTGAACCAGACAACTGTTTGAGGCATGGGGGGTCACTTTCAGTATGCCAAAGTCCGTCCTGCCACTTGCCAGCATCTGCAGTATATAGGGACTGTTTTTGGCTACAGCATGTCTGCCTCTGGACAGTGGCGACCGTCTGATGGCACAGGCCCAACTAGTTCATAACAGCCAATATGTCACAGCCAGAATATTTCTTTGGCTGCTGGGCCTAATGGCAGCAGCCATTGTCACAGTACCTCTGGCCAGGCTCCATATGAGGATCCCTCAGTGGACTTTGAGAGTCCAGTGGTATCATCTCACAGATGATCTGGAACAGAAGGTTCTAATAAACTTTGCTGTACACAAAGTGGTCAGGTGGTGGATGAAACCCAGCAACCTACTGAAGGTGGTTCCTTTCTTGATCCCTTCCCCTTGCCAGATTTTAACAGATGGCTCAGGGATGGGCTGGGGGCACATTTAGGCCCCATCACACACAGGGTGTATGGACCCAAGTGGAGAGCCGTCTGCGTATAAATGTTCTAGAGATGAGAGCTGTTCTGTATGGACTACAGGCCTTCCAGGCTCACCTGTCCCCATGGCCACTGTTAGTAAAGACGGACAATGTCAGTGTGATGTATTACATCAAAAAGCAAGAGAGAACTCTTTCTTACCTCCTGTGCAGGGAGGCAACGAGAGTATGGTATTGGGCTCTAGAACACAGTCTAGAACTGTCAGCAATATGTGTTCCAGGTGCCCAAAATGTCTTTGCAGACAGAATAAGCCAGTGACAGTCCAGAATGCACAAGTGGGAACTGCTGATCTCAGTGCTGAACTACCTGTTCGACAGATGGGGTCATCCAGAGTTGGACCTTTTTGTGCCCCACACAGTGCAAAACTGACACTTCTCTGCATGCTTGTTCCAGGGCCTAGAAATTTCTGGAAAGATGCGTTGTCCCTCTCTTGGAAGGGGAGGTTTTTCTATGCCTTCCTTCATTTCCCTCTAATTCATACGGTTCCCTCTACTTCATACGGTTTTACTCAAACTTCAGAGGGGGCAGCTCTCATCCTCATTGCTCCCCTATGGCCTCGACAGATCTGGTTCCACTGCAGCAGCTGGCAGTGGAACCACCAGTATCTCTGCCCTTATGCCAGGGACTTCTGTCACAGGAGCAGGGATCCCTGATCCATCCAGACCTCAGATTGCTTCACCTACATGCATGGCTCCTGAAAACATAGCCATTGCTAGAGTTGGGTTCTCCGAAAAAGTGGCTGATGTCTTGGCAGCTGCTAGAAAGCCTTCTACCAGGGCCACTCATTCCATGAAGTGGAAGCGGTTTGTTTTGTGGGCCATTCTCACCACACAGACCCTTTTACCTGTCCAAAAAATTAAGTTCTAGAGTATTTACTATCCTTGTCAGATGCAGGCCTGCAGTCCTCCTCCATTAAAGTATACTTGGCTGCTATGTCAACTTTCCATGTACGATACCTATTGAGGGTTGTATGGTGGCCCCGCTGGAGGTGGCCCGTATGTTTTTGAGAGTCATTTTGCATTTAAAGGCTCCTATCCAAAATCCAGTCCCGGCTTGGGACCTGAAATTTGTGTTGGAAAAACTTACTTTGGCTCCTTTTGAGCCAGCCGTGACTTGTGGACTTCGATTTCTTTCTTGGAAAGTGTTGTTTTTTAGTTGCCATTACTTCTGCTCGAAGGATTTCAAAGCTACAGGCTCCAATGTGTGAGCCTCCTTACTTGATTTTCCACAAAGATGGGGTGTCTTTATGTACTAATCCTCAATTTTTACCAAAGGTGGTGTCTGAGTTTACTTTAAATCAAACCATCTGCCTGCCAGTTTATTTTCCTGAGCATGCCAGTCCAGGGGAATCATTGCTCCATGCTTAAGATTTACATAGAATACTCGGGTATTATATGTACCACATGAAGGACTGCAAGAAGTCCTCATAACTTTTTGTTTCATTCACCCCTGGGAAAGAAAGTGCTTCAGTTTCCAAACAGTGCCTGTCCAAATGGTTAGCAAACTGTATTACTTTTTGTTATAGGAAGTACGGTAAGGAACTTCCTGGGGTTGTTCATGATCATTCCACTAGAGGCATGACCACATCTGTTGCATGTTTTAAAAATGTGTCTGCTACAGAAATCTGTACAGCTGCGATCTGGAGTACTGTCCACATCTTTACCAAACACTACAGTCTGGACATAGCTTCAAGAAAGAGGGCTGGCTTTGGCCTAGCTGTGCTCCAAGGGGGCCTGTCAGCTGCTGTCACCCAAACTGTTTATGGTCAGTACTGCTTGGTACTCATTCCATAGGTGTGGCCTGATGAAAGAAATGTCCTTGGAGATGACAGAACAGTTATGTGCTTACTGTAACAGTAGATCTTTGAGAGAATCTCTTTCATTAGGCCATGCCGTCCCACCCTCATTTCCCCCTGTCGGATCCTGAGAATCTGGAGAATGCTGTCTCCTTCTCCATGGGGATCTCTCTGCTGCTGTCTGCCTCACCTGGTCGTCAGAGCCCTAGGCTCTCTCCTGCTACCCTACAGGGCAGTCCTCCGAGCATGATGCCCAATGGGGAACTGAGGAGGGAAGGGGCCACCCACACTTTTATGGGAGAGCCAACGTCTGGTGTTGCCGTGGGTGACCTCGAGTGGACTGCTCTGCAAAAGTTTCCTTGTGGTCCTAGTGCATGGCGGCTCATAGTTCCATAGGTGTGGGCTGATGAAAGAGATTCTGTTGAAGATCTACTGTTACAGTAAGTACATAACTGTTCTTTACACTACCATGTAGTGCTTACCCAGGTAGGGTGTAGCTGTGTGATTTAACTAAAGCACAGAACAACTCTTCAGTGTATTACAGCCAGGACCACACACAGTACTCACACAAACTGTGCTGTTAACTGTGCAGATACAGTTTTACCTGTGATGCTCCTGTGACGTTTTTTGTGCTTAGTCCTTCACGTGGAGGGCCGCAACGCTGAGGGGCCATTAGTGGTAACTTCCTTTAAAGGCTAGTAATGGCTGTACAGGTGATTTGCTGCCGGAGTTGTAGTGGCTGGAGCCTCTTCAGTTGTTGTCTGTGGCCAAAACAGGTAGACTCTTCTTAAAGGGGTTTAAATGGGTTAATAATGAGTGGGTCAGCAGAAGGAAATGTTAATGTATGTTAATTGCTAGTTAGAGCTTAACTGTTTCATGATTCCACTCTCTCAAAGCTTAGTATACTGAACACTGGTGACGGGCAGTGGCTAGAATAGTGAATTGTCATATATTTTGCTGTAAGATACTGCAGCCAGCTGTCCAACATAAATAGCCTTCATGGAATGCTAAAAATACCAGGTACAGTTGTAATGGTGGGCAATAGGAAAAGGTTTGGTAATCCAGAAAATGTCCGTTATACCCAATTGTTCACACTAGGTGGGTCCAATATAAGTGGAGTCCACTGTATTCATTTCACATACACGTGACCCACCCATTCTTCCCTAATAAGGCTTACATTCAATACCTGCTTCCAGTGTGCTGATCTGAGTACAGTGGGGAACAGAACCAGATGACTGCATAGTTGTGTGGTAGGAGGAGTCAAGCTTGAAAACTATTCCAGTGACTGAGCATGCTCAGAAGGGACTACCTAAGTGTGAATTGAATACTAGTAGTAGAATTATAGTTACAAGGAAGTGTGTGTTCTTTCTGACCTGGAGAGCTTCATTAGGACATATACTCGGATTCCCTGATGAAAGGATGTATTCACTGCACCACGTCAGCAGTGGCAACAGCCTGAGGAGAGACATATTGTTGACTATTGTGACTATTATTTAGCTGAGCTGGGTGCTACAGTTGCATAATGGGATTTACCCTCTTTGGCCTGATTCTCTGTATCAGGCCCCCTGCCACTGATCTTACAAGAACACAAACAACCCACCTGACCTGCCTCCCATTCGTTTCCCTATAGTCCCCAACCGGATTGCAGTCTGCCATGAAGTGGGTCTGAGAGTGCCGGTATACCTTCATCCAAGCTGACACCATTTTTTCTTCAGTTGATTTGTGCTCTTTGCCCCTCCCTCTTCCTGTTGAAATCACACATAGCTCCAGTTCAAGCCTCGTGCTGGCACAGCGAGTCCCTGCATAGTACCTGCTCATGGCCCACAGCTGGAGTCACTGTGGCAGAACTGCCTCAGCCACTCATCTCACGCATACTGAACTCTGCCCTGAACCCAGGTCGTCTGCACGAATGTTTAGCACTAACATTGAGCCATGTGATGGCCCCTGTTCAGTTTTTGGGAACTAACATAAAGATTCCATGGTAGGCTTTGCCGAAAGGTAATCCCTCCATCTTTCCTTCTACAAGGATGTGATTTTCTTTTTGTCATTAAGTTGACATTAGCAGCCATTACTGTGTGCTTTACATGGAGGTGCAGAAAGCCCTAACCTGTTCAATAGAAGATTGTCCTTTCTCAGTGTTTCTAATTGCCTCAATGGGAATTAGTGCTGTGATTTAATTTCCTGTTAAATGCTAATGTTATTAAGCACTGTCAAACTCAGTGACTTCTCATGGCTTGATGTTAACCTCATTATATCCCTTTCAGAAATACTGTCAGTGTGACAGACATGAACACACTTGGTTGGTCAAGTCAGTCACAAACTGCAGCCAATGAGGAGAAAGCGGCAAGCAATCACTGAAGCTGCTTACTTTGTTTCGGGATTCAGAAAGAGAAATACATTATCCTTCCTTGCAAAATAGCCTTAATAGGACCTGAATTTAAAATGTTTCTGACAGTATTTCCAAATCCTTACATAACCACAAATACAGTATGCATGCCAGTTTGTAAAATTAAACGGTCTTAATTGCATAGAGAATAATGAATGAGTAGGTGGTTATAATGAGGATTTTACACCCCCCCTCCCCAAGGGGTGGGATGCCACATCAACCCCAAGAGCAAAGCTCGAGGGGATTATTAAGGCATCCCACCCCCAGGGTGTGTGTAAAATCCAAGTTTTGACCGCCTACCCATCCTTTATTTTGTATAATTGCTGGGTATCCTTTTTGTGCCACAGCAGTTATACAAAATAAATGGGTTTGTTTTGTGCCGCGAACCGTTGGGACTTCAGCGTGGTCCATGGTGGCTCGTAGTGGTTTTTTATGTTGGCATGCTTGCGCAGCCAACATCTTGCAGTAGTGCAGATTTGGAGGCACGGTCACTGTTGGGTGAATGCAGGGCACACATCAGTAGGTGCATCCCTCATTCCCCAATCAGCCTGCTCACCGGCTAAGGAAAGGTCCCCTGCAATGTGAGCAAAGCTCGTCACACGCAGCGGACCTCCCGACGTGCTTACCTGGAAACACAAACATGGCGGCACAATGCTTGCCAAACTGCCGACTTCTGGGATGCCCAATCCCCCTGTCGACCTACCCTGCCTCCAATGTATGTGCCGACGGGGGAGCCCACTCCCCATCAGCATAAAGAACCCCTCCGTTTGTTATATGCCGAGGGGGGTGCCCAATCCCCCTCAGCTCTTGTCCCCCCCTGCTTTCCTTGTGTGCCGACGGGGGTGCCCAGTCCCTGTCGACATAAAGTAACCCCCTTTGTTGTGTGCCAGTGGGGTGCCCAAACCTCGCTACAGCTGCCCCCCAAAAAAAAAACAAGCGTTTTTGGCACACTGGGAGGCCACCCAGCTGCTACATGCCTGTGTCAACAGAAAATGGTCCCAATGTTTCTTATTTTTGTACCTGTGGAAAAAGGATATGGTCTCTCGGTCTCCCTGCCCCCCACACACACACAACCCGCGCCCATCCACTGTGCACCCTGCCTCCCCACACACCCCATACTGGCCTACAGAGTCCGGCGCGGTGATCTTCGGCGGACCAGGAGCATGTCTGCACTCTTCAAAGCCAACCGCGAACCGAGGAAATGCTGGTAACCTGTATAATGGAATAAATAGGGTTTTTTCAACTTTGATGCATATCTCAGGCATTTTTTGTGAATTTTGGCACCAAATTTTCAACATGGGTTTTTGGGACCCCTTCTCATGAATTCTGGCACTGTCATGCCGTTATTCGGTCCCAAAAGGTGATTTTGCGGTCACTGAGTGGAATCACCTTCGGGACTGAAATAGCAGCGACAGTGCCACTATTCATGAGGAAGCTCTCAAAAAGCCTATGTTGCAAATGGTGACAAATCCAAAATGAGCGTGTTACTGTAGCATTGCGCTGACTTATGCACGCATCTAACGCCATGAATTTGGTAATATTTTCACCCAGATTTTGAACTTGCCATTTTTCCACACCTCCTGATGAACAATATAGCTGTCATTTTACATATCTTGCCTGAAATGTGTTTTCGCACATCCGGCGCAGAATAGCGCGACTGCTGTGCGAAATCACTTTTCAGGACAGTTTGAGAAATGACGGTGACATTCTTCATGAACAGAGGTCCTAAAATGCCTATGTTGAAAATGTGATGCTGAAAGTCCATCAAATGACTGTGTTGCAAGCGTGAGTTGCGCAGTTTCCACACACCCTTGTAACTTCGCAAATTTGCAATATTTCTATGCCAGATTTTCAACACTGCCATTTTTTCACACCTCCTTATGAACAGTACAGCTGTCATTTTTCACATCCTGCCCAAAATGTGTTTCCGCACCTGTGGCGCACAATGGTGTGGTCGCTGTGGGAAATCAACTTTTGGGACAGATTAACAAAATCGCACCGCCAATGTTCATAAGGGGAGGTCCTAAAATGCCTATGTTACAAGTGTGGCTACCAAACTCCCAAAAATAATTTAGTTACAGACGTGTGTTGCACAGTTTGTATGAAAGCACATTGCTTCACCAATATTTCATATTGTCACTCCAGATTTTCAACGTTGCAATTTTTTTACGCCTCCTCATGAACAATACAGTTGTCATTCTCCACATCCTGCCCCAAAATGTGTTTTTGTCCCTCTGTTGCCAAATGGCACAGCCGCTGTGCAAAACCAGCTTTCAGCTAACAAAGCGATTGTGCCGCTTTTCATGAGGTGGCCTGACAAGCAGCCCATGTAGAAAATGTAGCGTGAAACTGCCACCACATGCCTACGATGTTAGAGTTTCCAACTGTAGCACCCCACCTGGTACAGACTGACAGGCGTCAGGGGTGTGACTTGGGATCATCAGATGTAATGCTCAAGCCATTCCACCCTGCAGCCACTGATGGGCATCGTGGTGTGCCTTGCACTGTTCAGCCACAGAGTTCACCCCATGCTCCTATACTGCACCCACGTCCGCGTGTTTCCTTATGGAATGGGGTAAGTATAACGCCCAAAGACCCCAAAGCACACCCCGACACTTGTTAGTGTCTACAGGGTAGGGTGAGGCACAATGGCATGAGCGTTATAGCTGACGACTCAAAGGCACACTCCAATGCCTGTTGCTCTCTACAGGGTGGGGGTGGGGTTGGTGTCACTTCAGTACTTCACTGCCTTTCCTATTATGTGTCTCTAGCTCCGGCACTGCCAATGCCAGTGCCAGTGCGACAACATTCGGCATTGACAAATGCTTGTTTTATTATGCCCTACTGACAATGTAGATTCTGTGCCCAGTGATCTTTTTATTAAAAAAAAAAGAATTAACCGCTGACTGCTTGTGTCGGGGAACTGGAGCGGGTGCAGCACTGAGGAGCGGGATGGTGGGGAACAGCGTAAAGAAGAGGAAGATCGTAGTTGGCACATGCACTGAACTATGGAATCGGGGCACGTGTTCATTGTTATAACCAGCTGGTTGGCCAACCACAAAATTATAACCCGGTTTCCCTATGGGAAAAAACGAGAGTCAGCTATTGTATGGTAATACAAGATATGTGTGAGTAAATCAGAATGTTAAAGTAGTGTGTCACCTGCCTTCATGGGGGTTACAACCATGTCTTTCAAAGTTTAGTCAAGGGCCTTGTTAGTCGACAGGGGGCGTTCATTAATCTCCAACTCACCATCATGTTGTGTAAAATACTAGTAAAATAAAGTCCCATTCATTTCAATGTGTTGCGCCCCCACGCTCCTCCTTGCTGCATGTCATAATGTGCCTGAGTGTGAGGGCGTGGAAATGAATAGGGAAGTGGTAGAGATTGGTTGGCCACCTTGTCAGGGCTGAACTATGATCCATTCTCATTAAATAACAAAGCAACAAACATCATCCATATTTACAGGAGGGTACTATCTACAGCATGCACTATACTTTCATGTAAGCAATGCAATTTATTTAGAAATTCAAAAAATTACTTAAAGGAAACACAAACAGGGGTGCCCAATCTTAGGCCAAAAACCACAGCAGCGTCAGTTACTGTTTTACTCACATAACTCTGCAGTCTTTTTGCTTGTGAAGTCTGTCACTCCCGAGTTGCTACAGTTTAAACATTATGGCACAGTGTAAACAAATCCTTCGGTCTGCATTGAAACCGGCCGGTCCTGTAACCTCCTAAAATGGCGGCTACGTCTGTACGCGATGATGTAATGTAAGCGACATCGTTCCTGAGAGTTGCTGTATTCTGTATGGGGACCTTATAAAGTAAATATGATAACTTCATTAAAAAAGTGCTGCTGCATCAAATCCTATACTGTGCAGGTGTGATAATCTTCTGATTAGCAAACAAAAACTAAAAAATACTTCAGATATAGGAAGTGATAGCTGACTACATCTGAAAGTTACTATTAATTCCAGGCAGTACACTGGCTCTTTAATATGAGTATCCTTCCCAGAGTTGTCTTACTGCATGCAAATGTTACTGATGGGGCTGGCCAAAATGGATGTACAAAAAAAAAAAAATTTGCCCCAGTACAGGTCTCTGGTGAGGCCCCGTCTAGAATAAAGTGCCCTGTTCTTACTTCGAGATACAGCTCTTGCAGCAGGTTACACCATTAGGACTGAAGCCGGCAGGTGTCAGGACCCCACGGAAATCTTCTAGCTAGCAGTCTTCAGCGGGGACCGCCTCCGACGTCGGTCCCGCCCCCGACGTCTGACGTAGTACATAAGGAGGCGGTCCCACCAGAATCCCCAGTTCTTTCCCGTCGTCGACTTGCGATCTCGACCCTTCGGTCTGTTTCTAACAGCGACCTGGAAAAGTTCTTTTTCGAATTGGAAACCTTTTTCTCAATGAGCGTCTGCCATCTGATGTCCTCTCCAACTCTGCGGAGGCCATCCATCAAGAAGTCTTGTGGGAAGCAAATTCGCTGAAGACCCGCGGTCGGCCTCGGCGGTGCCTAGGCCGGACCACGACACCGGGCCTGTTTCTTCTGTCAAGGATTTAATAGCGGACCCGGATCCGTCGCCAGAAGGCCTACAAGCTTACCTTCTTGAAGAGAGAGTGAAGGCCATGGATTCTGTCTCCAAGGGGAATCGTCCGATAAAGCCCGCCGGCACCTCGAAAAGCACAAGGAGAGGGTGAGATCAAAATCCCCTTCTAGGGCTTCCGACTCCTGTAGCTCCGGCTCCCGGTTCGACCGCTCTCCTTCCCGGGCCCGCTTTCAGCCTCCCCCGGTCACGGTCAAGTCATCCTCGGGTTCCTCTACTCTACAGCCTGTTAAGACCTCCAGGCCTTCTTCATCCTCTTCCAAGGCCTCGCAGAGGTCAGGGGACTGCCACCACCACAAGTCCGGCTCCCGATGTCCGGTCGGTCTCTTTGCCCCCTCCACCCCAGCGGAAGACCAAGGAGCTGACATCGCTCAAAAGGACGTTGGACCCAAAGTCGGACCACCCGGCGGCCAAGCATCACGGTCCGGGACCCGGCGACTGCCGGCGCCCGCCATGACCAGGCCTTCTCCCCACCGACGCCCGGCTGGGGACCGACGCCCACCCAGTAGAGAGAGGAACACCCACACCACCTACCGACGCCGGCCAGGAAGCGCCACGGAGGAGGAGGAGTTGACTCAGCCCGAAAACCAGGCGGGCGAACCCGGTCCTGTCGAACCCCGCAGGAAACCCTCCCCTGAACCAGAGACCCTTGGGGAGCAGACGCCGGAACCCGACGACCGACCACCGGCGCCCAGCCCATCGTCGGGCCTCAGTATTTCAGAGGTCAAGGAGTTATTCACCTACTGGTGGGATACCGTAAAGAAGCACGTGGTTCCCACACCTCCTCCTCTTCCTTCTCCTCCTACTCCACCTGTGACTCCACCGGCCCCAGCGCCCCCCACCCCATCCGGGGCAGCAGGCCGAGTACCTTTCCCCGAGGAGCCTGTGGAATCTCCTAGGGGCAGACCAGACAAGAGGAGACCTCCGTCCAGATCTTCTTCAGGGTCACCCAGCCCCAAGAGACCCAGAAGACGCCGCCACTCGCCTTTGACGGAGGACTCGGGATCGGATTTCTCAGACGGATCCAGATTCCCTTCTCCCATCAACGTCCCCTCACCGGACCCACGTGAGCTCCCAAGATCTCCTCCGGATGACACATTGTTCTCGGAGATTATGAGGCATATTCAAGAGAACATGGGCTGGGACGCAGAGGAACTTGACCCCGAGAGGCTACGCCTTGCACAATATCTTCGGCAAAAGGACCCAAAGCCTGTGGTGGTACCACCCTTGGTGGACACTTTCATGGATGTCACCAAGGCAGCGTGGAAACGTCCGCACTCGCTCCCGGCGATGCCGAAGAATGCGGACCGCCTGTACAAGGCCCCTAGGGAGGACCAGTACTTGGCATCTCATCCTCTGGCCGATTCCCTGGTCATCACAGCCTCACATGACCGGTCCCAGAGGCCGCAACATCTGAGCACCCTGCCACCGGACCCAGAGTCCAAGCAATTGGACGCAATGGGCAGGCGCACGTATGCAGCTGCTACCTGCGCCATTAGGTCCCTCAACTATCTTACCCACATGGTCCAGTTTCAGAATGCCTTGTGGGAGCAGGGACTAGACCTGGCAGAAAAGATGCCAGAAGGTGAGCAGAAGGAAGAGTTGCTTCAGCTCCTCCGCATGGGTTCAGACGTGGGAACCCAGGTGCTGCGAGCCGCGTATGATTCCGCGGACTCCTCGGCCAGAGTGGCAGCCTCAGGCGTATGCCTCCGGAGACATTCATGGCTTCGTGTCTCCGGATTTACCCCGGATGTCCAGAAAAACATTCTGGATGCCTCATTCCACGGAGAAGTTTCTTTCTGGTGAGTCTTCAGAGAAGGTTCTCACCAAACTTCAAGAGGCCGGGAAGGCGGTGCAGTCTGTCCAAGCCATGCACAGACCCAAGCTCAGTTCCTTTCGTAGGAACCAGAGCCGTTTTCACGGCCGGATGCAGAGACAACAGTCCCGCACCGGCCCGCAACAGAGGGGCTCCTTCTCCCGAAGAGTCAAGGGGAAGTCGTCCGCAGGCCGAGGCCAACGCCCTTACAAGTCGGCCCAGCCTGCAGGACCCTCAGCCGCCACAGCATGACTCCTTCTCGGCCCCCGCCCCTCAGGATCAACGGGACACCAAGGTTGGGGGTCATATTGCGGACCACCTGCCAGGGTGGCAGTCTATTACCACCGACAGGTGGGTTCTTCAATTGGTCGAACAAGGCCACTTTATAGAATTTGTGGACAAGCCACCCACAAGGCCTCCTCTGCTCTCCCGTTACTCGGGTCAGCACAGATCGCTCATCAGGCAAGAGGTACTCACGCTTCTACAAAACGGAGCGGTGGAGTCGTCCCGGAGAACCAGAGAGGAGCGGCTACTATTCCCACTTCTTTCTGGTTCCAAAGAAAAAGGGGACCTCTGTCCAATATTGGACCTCAGCGACCTCAACATGTCGGTCGCCTAAAACGCTGCATGGTGACCCTCCAAGGGCTCATTCCCATGCTGAGGAAGGACGCTTTCAGCGCCTCTGGACATGCAGGACGCCTACCTGCATATCCTCGTAGCTCAAGCGCACAGGGGGTCCGCGCTTGAGTTCCTCGGCCACCATTTTCAGTTCCGGCCCTTCCTTTCGGACTGTCATCGGCCCCCAGGGTCTTTACCAAGTGTATGGCAGTCGTGGCAGCGTCTCTAAGGAGACAGGGCCACTATGTGTTCCCGTACCTGGACGACTGACTTCTCATGGCCGCCTCCAGAGAGGCGCTGTTGTTGGCCATCCAGAGCACCCAAACGCTTTTTCAGTCACTGGGTATTCTTATCAACTTTGAGAAGTCTCTCCTGGTACCATCCCAGAAGCTGCAGTTCATAGGCGCAGTTCTGGACACCATCCAAGGGAAAGCTTTTCTTCCCAAGGACAGAGCGGAGTGCATCAGGTCCCTCACCAGGGACCGCTCACCGAAGAAGACTGTCCCCGCCAGACTGGTCCTTCGCCTGCTCGGACACATGGCTGCGGCCATTCCAACCGTCCCTATGGCAAGACTCCACATGCGGGTGACCCAGTGGATGCTAAAAGTGCAATCGGACCAAAGGCAAGACCACATGCAGCAGCCGGTCAGAATCACGAAGGCCGTGATTCAGGACTGGCAATGGTGGCTAGACCCAGGGACACTCTCTGGGGGTGTTCCGTTTGCAGCGCCGTCCCCAGAGATAATCCTCTCCACAGCTGCCTCAGAACAGGGGTGGGGAGCACACCTGAAAGGGGTGAGGTCCCAGGGAACGTGGACCCCTCAGGAAGCTCACCTCCATATCAACATTCTGGAGATGAGGGCAGTCCTTTATGCCCTGCAGGCCTTCCAGTCAGAAATCCCGCCGAGTACTCTTTTTCTTCAAACAGACAATACGGTGGTGATGTATTACCTCAACAAACAAGGAGGCACACACTCTTACCCCCTTTGCAGAGAAGCTATGAGAGTGTGGGATTGGGTAATCCGACACGGCGCGAGCCTGATTGCAGTTCACATTCCCGGAGTGGACAACACAATCGCAGACGGCCTGAGTCGTTCCCAGGCCAGAGTCCATGAGTGGGAACTTCTTCAGGAGGTAGCAGAGGATCTGTTTCTTTGATGGGGCACTCCAGAATTGGACTTGTTCACTTCCCCATCCAACGCAAAACTGCCCAATTTTTGCTCGCTAGATCCAGGGCCTGGTGTTTTTTGGCGAGATGCGTTGTCCCTCTCCTGGGCGGACAGATTCCTCTACGCTTTCCCTCCCTTCCCATTGGTCCAGAGAGTTCTTTGCAAACTTCGCAGGGAGCACGCAACAACGATCCTGGTAGTGCCTTTCTGGCCCAGACAGATCTGGTTCCCCATGCTGACCCAATTGTCCCGGGAACCTCCACTCCTGTTGCCCTTCAGCTCCCACCTGCTGTCTCAAGAGGGGGGTTCGTTAGTCCATCCGGACTTACGCTCACTGAACCTGCATGCTTGGCTCCTCGAGACATAGCCATTATACGACACGGGGTCTCGCAAGAGGTGGCGGAAGTTCTTTCTGACGCCAGAAAGCTGGCAACGCATGCGACGTACGCCATGAAATGGCGCTGGTTTTGCCTGTGGTCTCAGGCACGCAGCCTCTCCCTTTAGATTGCCCAGAGAATCAGTTCTGGAATACCTGCTTTCCTCTTCCCTCAGGCCTTGCCTACTCCTCGATTAAAGTTCACCTCTATGCGATTTCGACCTACTACTACCCGATGGTCAGCGCACAGTGGCACAACTTCGATGCTCTCGTGATTTCATGAGGGGTGTTACATCAGGCCACCCATCAAGGATCCCGTCCTTCTTGGGACCTACTCTTTGTCCTGGAGCAGCTCACGCTGCCCCTTTTGAACCTGCTGCAGATTCGAGAGCTGTGTTTTCTGTCGTGAAACGTTATTTTTGGTTGCTGTCCGTCCAGCAAGGAGAATTTCTGAGCTACACCTTATGTGTAGGAACCTTATTTAATTTTCCACCAGGACAGAGTGTCTCTGAGGACGAATCCTAAATTCCTGCCTAAGGTGGTCTCAGCCCTTACCCTTAACCAGGACATCGATCTGCCGGTGTACTTCCCCAGGTACACCAATAGAGGAGAGGCATTGCTTCACACCCTAGATGTTCACTGCTCCTTAAGATACTACTTGACCAGGACCAAACAGCATCGCAGCTCTGAGCAGCTGTTTATTTCCTTCGCTGAGAGGATGTTGGGCCAACCAGTCTCAAAACAGACCCTTTCCCGCTGGCTTGTCCAGTGCATTTCGTTTTGTTACAACAACAAACAGAAGCCCCTTCCAGGCACAGTTCGGGGCCACTCGACTAGGGGGGTGGCTACTTCCTTCGCAGCACTGCGGAACGTCTCCACCTCGGCCATTTGTGCTGCAGCTACTTGGAGCTCAGTGCACACCTTCATCAGGCATTACAGCCTGGACATTGCCTCATGGCGGAGAGCAGGTTTTGACCTCGCCGTTCTGCAGGGTCTACTGTCCTAGAGTCAGGATTTTTCAAGATCTCTCCGTTATGCCTCCTCCCAGAGTGCCTAGAGGCACTATTGCTTGGGAATCAGTCTCTCATATCAGTTTCCCTAATGGTGTAACCTGCTGCAAGAGCTGTATCTCGAAGTAAGATAGTACAGTTACGTAAGAACTTACCGTAACAGTAGATCTTCGAGAACAGCTCTTGCAGCAGGTACCTTCCCACCCACCATTCCCCCTTGGAGGAGGTAAGGCCTAACCAGACTTCGGCAGGAGCTTATGTTCTTTTCTTCTTCTGATAGCGGATCCTCGGTCTCCACTTCTGATGTCATCCAGCGGCCGGAAGTCTCCAGCGGGAGAACTGGGGATTCTGGCGGGACCACCTCCTTATGTACTACGTCTGACGTCGGAGGCGGTCCCGCTGAAGACTGCTAGCTAGAAGATTTCCGTGGGGTCCTGACGCCTGCCGGCTTCAGTCCTAATGGTGTAACCTTCTGCAAGAGCTGTTCTCGAAGATCTACTGTTACGGTAAGTTCTTGCGTAACTGTACTTTTTGGAGCCCGCTCCTGAGGGAGTCACTTTCAGGTCCAGGAATAGGCTGAGATTGTGCAGCACAGGGTCAACAGGATGATCCAGGAACAGCTGGACAAACCACAATAGGAGCAACTGACAGACCAAAGCATGTCCATGCTGTAGGCCAGGAGTGAGAGAGAGAAATATATGATTGAGATTATAGATCGAAGGAGCGCTCCCGACCAAACAGAGCGCTTCTTTCCCCTGCACATGAGATGCTCTTATTCTGTGAAGGGCATCTCATGCATAGATGCCCTGGAAAGGGGCACATTCCAGGAACGTTTAAAAAAAAAATAAAAAAAATGTGTATATTATTGTTTGCTCTTGATCAATAATATATTAACACGTCCCCTGTCGCCGCTCATTTCTGTATTAGAGTGGTTTCACTTGCCTTCAGCTTGAGCCAAAACAGCTCAGTTTCGCTTTGCTGTTCTCGCTCCAGCTGAAGGCATGTGAAACCACTCTTATACAGCCACGCATGGCTCTGGGGGATGTATTAACATATACTTGAGACTTACAAGTTCTTAATAGAGATAAACAAGTTGGGCAGAGAGAGAGTACTTATTCACAAGGAACAGTAACTCAGTGATGAGGGGACATGAGTAAAAACCAGTTGGTGGGAGATTTAAGAGGAATATAAGAAAGTTTGTCCTCACCAAAAGGGTGATGGAACAGTGGAACATATCATCAAAAGAAGTGGTGATGCCAGGTCTGTAAATCGGTTAGAGATTGGGTGGGACTGATACAGTATCACCAAAAAGAGGGGTAAGAAGTTAGGGACTAGAAAATGGAAGGGGGGGTCAGCTGGGGGAAGGGTGGCGTGGATCTCAAGGTAAACCCTCTTTGACAATAAGTCATGGGGGAATATGTAGGGAAACTTGGCAGACGGGATGGACTTTTGCTGCCATTGTTTTCTGTTTCTTGAAGCAGCCTGTTGAAGCTTTCCGTGGATGGACAAATGACCCCTGAGTGAACTTAGCCAGGCTGAAGGGTCATATGACTTTTGGAAGATTGAAGCTCCCTGATCTCAAGGGTTACTACCTTGTGCTCAGACCAGGCATATAGTGTACAAGATTGGGTTAAGGGGGAGGAAGAAGTGAACTGGGAGAATTTAGAAAGTGAATCTCTCAGAATCCCCTTTATTCCTAACCTTGGACATGGGGTAGTAAAGGTCAGAGCAACCCCCAGAAAAACCTGATGGCCCATTACATACTTGGGTCTTCGAAAGAGATGAAAAAGAACTGGAAATGTCAAGATGATGCTTTACTTTTGGTTCTCATTTTTCTAATCAAAGTGTCCTCTGAATTGGCAATACTGAATGGCAGCTGTAAAGCAAAGGGCACAATATCTAAGGCATGCAGGAGTGTGAAAACAAGCAGCAAAGATAATCCTTGTGAAGTTGATAAATGATCTTGGTTGGGAGCTCACAGATGAGGCATGGGCCACAGTACTGTATGTAAGAGTCATAAGTGTCCCCTGAATGGTTATAAATACAAAGATGTACAGTATAAATTTGTAAATAGACCTTATTTCCTGCCCAGCACAGTCCATAAGGTTAATCCCCCCCCCCTGCTGAATTTGTCACCTAGTTGGAAGGACATAGTTTTTACTATTTCTGAGAATGCAATCAACTTTGTCCTGTTTGGTCCCAGTAGCTAAAGAGGTCTCTGTAGTGGTTAACAGACGGATATGTGATACCCCTGGCTTGCTTCTATTTGGCATGGAGGACTCAGTCCCTGAAGAATGGTTCTCCTACCCCAGAGTAATCAGAACAGCACCAGTAGTAGCGAGGAAATGTATACAAAACATGTGGGTCTTGCACAAGACTACAACTCTGAATATGCGGAAGGAATTGCATATCAAGACCCTCTCTTAGAGCGTTTTAACTATAAACTAAAAAGCAGGGCAGAAGCGTTTCAGACCCAGTGAAGCCCTGTTCTTAACTACCTTTCAGTCCCAGAAGCAACCATTATTAGATGTGGGATCCTCAGATCTAATTAACTCTCATATGATAGTATACAGTTTGCTCCTATGTGGATGTGTCTTGCTCTGTTTTTAACGTGATATGTAGTCAGTATGTCTGTTCGTGGTGACATGATATGCATAATGAATATGATTTCTGTACTGCAGTACTGACTACTGCTGTTGATTAATGTTATATAGAAACATAGGAACAGAATTTGCTGGAGACAAAGACCTCTTGGTCCACATAGTCTGCCCATTTTTCCCTGCCTGTAGTATAACCGCAGATCCTACCTGATCTCTGGCCCATTCTCCCCCACCCCTTCCCAAGCTTTCCTTATGCCTAATCATGTGTTCTTGAACCCCATCACTGTTTTTGCCACATCACCTCTGCTGGAAGACTGTTCCAGAAATCCACCACTCTTTCTGTGAAAAGTATTTCCTCACATCTCTTCTGAATCTACCCCCTCAGCTTCATAGCATGTCCCCTTGTTCTTGAGCACTTTTTTCTGAAAAATACCACCCACATGTACCTTATTTGCCCTTATGGTGTATTTAAAGGTCTCTGTCATATTCCCCCCCCCTTCCCTTTTCCAGGGTGTACATATTTAGGTCCTTTAATCTCTCCTTATAGTGCTTCTGATGAAGACCCTGCACCATTTTAGTTGCTGTCCTCTGGACGACTTCCGCTCTATGTCCTTTCTAAGATGTGATTTACAGAACTGGACACAGTACTCCAAGTGGGATCTTACCAGCAATCTTTACAGAGGGAAAACCACCTCCCTCTTCTGCTGGTGATACCCCTCTTTCTACACTCCATCCTCGCACTTGCCCTCCCAACTGCCTTGTCACATTGCCTGGCCACCTTAGGTCATCCGATAGATCATCCCCAGGTTTCTTTCATGCTTGGTGGTCGTCTGTACCGCTCCCACTGTTTTGTACTCCACCCCTGGGTTCTGTGCCCCAAGTGAATTATTTTACATTTTTTCACATTGAAACCCAACTACCATACCCTTGACCACTCCTCACGGTTTCTCAGGTCATTGCTCATCCTTTCTGCCCTCATGGAGTGTCCACCCTATTGCAGAGCATGATGTCATCCACAAAGATGCAGACTTACCCTTCTAGCTCCTCTGCAATGTCACTTATAAAGACATTAAAGCACTTATCCCTGAGGCACCCTGCTGGGCATCCTTTCTTCCTTCCTCTGAATGAACTCCATTCACCACCACTCTCTGCCACCTATCCCTTTACCTGTTTCTTACCCAGTTTACCACCTTTGGACCCACTCCCAAGCTACACAGCTTGCTTACTAGTCTCCTGTGTAGAACAGTGTGGAACGCCTTACTGAAATCTAGGTAGGCTACATCCACTGCTCCACCCTGATCTAGTTCCTTGGTCACCCAGTCAAAGAACTCTATCAGATGCGTTTGCCATGACCTCCAAAACCCCACCCATGAATCCATGCTGCTTTGAGTCTCGTACCCATTGGATTCAAGATATTCCACAGTCTTTTCTTTCAGCAGTGATTCCATTAACTTTCCCACCACTGAAGTCAGGCTGACCGGCCTCTAATTGCCAGCTTCTTCCCTGCTACCACATTTGTGAAGTAGGACTATGCCTGCCCATCTCCACTCCTCCAGTACCATTCCTGTTTCTAGTGAGCTGTTAAATAGGGCATCAGAGGTACAGCCAGTACCTCCTTGAGCTCTGTCAATATCCTTGGGTGCACCCCATCTAGCCCCATTTGCTTTGATCACTTTCAGATTTGTGAGTCCCTTTAGGACTCTCTCATCTGGAAATGGACTAGTGTCCACCTCCCTCCCTCCAGTGCTCCTGTTACATTTTTGTGGCCTCTCTCCATCTGTTTCCTCTGTGAACAATGAACAAAATTATGTGTTCAGGATGTCTGCATTTTCCTGTTCCCCCTCTGCACAGTCCCCTCCTTCCCTCATTAACCTTGCAATCCCACCCCTGCTCTTCCTTTCTTCACTTACATACCTAAAAAAATGTCTTGTCCTCTATTGTTACTGCCATGGCTGTTCTCTTTTCAATTTGTGCCTTTGCACTCCTTATTACTCTCCCTGCTTCCACTGATATGCCTCCCTATCCTCCTCCCTCTGCATCTCCTTGTACCTTCTGAATGCTATCCTCTTAGCTTTTACCTTTTTTGCCACCTCTTTTGAGAACCATAGTGGTCTCTTTTTTTCCCACTCTCTTTTGCCCCTTTGCATGAAACAGAGGGTTCCAGCAATAGGTCATAACATATAGGACTGTGCCCCCGGTGTCCGGACCGTATGGCAAACTTTTGCTAGCAGTGTCTGTCGGGGGACCGCCCACCCGACGTCACCTGATGGACATCAGCGTGACCCTATATAGTGAGCGGTCCTCACGCCCGCCTACCAGCTCTTTCCAGCCATCAACCTGTGCACGTTGGACCTCATGGTAAATGTAGCTCCAGTCAATTGCCATTTTGAATACGTATCCTTATTTTTTCTTATAGCAAAGTTCACTTTATTTTTCTTGTATGTCTTCTCAAACTCCAAAGACCAAGAAGAAATGTGAGAAGTGCGGCACACAGATCCCTCACAAGGACGGCCACAGGCTCTGCCTTATCTGTCTAGGCCTGGACCACAACACCACGGCCTGCCCGGACTGCCAGCCCTTCAGCCAGGCCACTCGCAAGTGCAGGCAGCAGGCCCTGGAAGTTCACCTCTTGAAATCAAGGATGGCCTCCTTTGAACAAAAGTTGCAGAAGCTGAGGGACTCCGCTTCATCACCGTCTTCGGACCTGAAAAAGGAGAAGCGCCGGAGTGGGAATGGTCAATGACCGAGAAAGGCCCTCCTCCAGTAAGGCCCCCGACTGACAAGACTGCTACTCCACCTCCGGCTCTGATCACAGTCCAGGCCTCCTCATCTGGCTTCTTCGGATCTACATCTACCTTCATGCCCTTCCAGACGGGCTCAAAGTCTGGTTCTTCATTCGATAAGTTGCCCTCCGGCTTCTCCAGCGGATGCCTGGTCATGATCGGTGAGTTGGGCTCCAACTCCTTTGGAGTCCGCACGGCTGCCAATAAGTCGCACTGTCACCCAGAGGGAGCCCACACGGCACCTGCCGGTAAGTCATCCAGGGGCTTGTCCTCCGCCCATGTGGCATCAACGACCAATAAGTTGGACGTTGGAGCTTCTGACGTCCGCCCGGTTGAAGCTCGTCCATTGGGGGCTACTGCCGAAACACCCGATGCCCGGCTGAACTCGCTGACCTACTCTGGCCAGCCCTCCTGCCAGGTTTCTATAGGGTGGGAGCCTTCCTAGCCACCGCCCACGGCTGCTCCTCCATTTTCGGACCCTCAGTCCGGATCAGAGAGGGAAGAGGGTCCCCTGGACGTGGTAACTCCTTCCCCCACTCCAGCGCTGGTTCCCACGCAACCCCCTGATGAAGGGTCAGTGACGACCTGAAGCGCCGGGTTACTTTGTCGCCAGTGAGCTTAGTTACTACACTGGCGGGCTATCACACTGTTGTTTGAATAAATAACTTTGTAAAGAAATTCAGCCAGAGTGTGGACATTTGAATCTTGGGAGTGCTGAACCTTTCTGGACCCTGTGGATTCCCTCTGGGGAGCCTGATGTCTGAGCCTGCCCTGTGTTTGATGCTCCGTTTCCATTGGACTTTTCACCATCTCCGACGTCAGAGATTGCTCCACTGGACCCCGCGCCTTTGACGCTGGGGTCCTCATCAGATGTCACAGGCAGTCTCCCATCTGCGCTGCAGCCAGGGCCTTTACTTCCATCCCTGACATCCGTCAGCCAGACAACAGTCCTGTCATTAGAGGCTCTAACGTCAGACAAGCCATCGTAGAATACTGCAGTTTTGCCTGCAGGCATGGGGAGTTCCCCGTCGGTATCGTCAGGGCCCCTACCTCCGCCCCTGACGTCAGTCAGCCAGACAACAGCCCTGTTGTCAGAGGCTCTGATGTCAGACAAGCCAATGCAGGACGCTTTGGTTTTTCCTACAGGCATGGGAAGTTCCCCGTCGGTGCCGCCTCCTGGGCTCCTACCACCATCCCTGACGGCAGTCAGACCAACACCAGCCCGGACGTCAGAATTTCTAATGTTGGTTACACAGACGCCGGGTCTTTCATTTTTGCGTGTGGGCCCCCAACCCCCCGGGCTGGTCTTCTGAATACCCAGCCTGGTCCTCAGACACCCATCGGGCAGGTTCATCAATATCCAGGCTACCCGACACCAGGTTACCCGACATCTGACCGGCGACAGCCTCCTTAGCACCTGGCCCTAACGTGGATTGTCTTTGTCCAGGACAGAAGGGGCCGGGCTACACCCCACCCTTTTCCCAACCTCAAGGGGGCACCCCTCTTACTACAGAGGTGGCCCTTTCTTCTTTTCAGTTGCCTCAATCACCCCTGCCTCAGCCCCCACAGGACTTCCAAGCTATCTTGCAGTCCTGGTGGCAAGAGGCCAGATCTCAGCTGGACGCTGCCCGGGATGCAGCAGGTAGCAGTGTCCTCCTCCACCTCACGTCCCAGGTCCCCTGGGAACTCACCACAGTGCACATTACTGGGGAGACTCCACAGGAGGGCACCCTCACAGGAGCCAGTACCCTGGACAGGGTAAATTCCTTGGTTTCAAGGCGGAATCTTCCTCTTCCAGGGATCTCTTCAGGAACACGGAAGCCAGGAGAAAGGGATTTCCCAGATCACTTCCCGAGGATCCCTCCTTCACTGAGATCCTCCATGTCCTCGAGACTGCCTACAACTGGAATACGGAGGAGCAGGACTCTAAATGTAAACGCCTTGTCAAACATTTGGTCTTGGCTGAGGCTTTGCCTACCCAATTCCTCCTGAGTTCCCACATGAGGATCTCACCGCCAATCATCTGGCAGTTACCCATTTTGGTTCCAGCGTACCCAAGACGGCAGACTCGACTTATCTCGCTCTGGAGGGTGCTCCCTTTTTGAGTTCCCATCCGAAGGCAGACCTTAATGCTTTAGCAGTAGCTCAAGATCCCACTCTACAGCCTACGCACTCTGGATCCTTTCCTTCTGATAGGGAGTCTAGACTGCTAGATCACTTAAGGCACAAAGTCTGTACCTCTTCTACGTGTGCCTTGCACTCTTTGAATTACATGGGCTCCCATCAGAAAGCCACCTTGGCCCAACTGGAAAATTGCTTCGGGTCTGTTGAGGACTCGGACCTAAGAGCTGAGCTCTCTAAGACCATACAGCTGTCTTAAGTTTTCCTGTAGGCACACTCTGCGAGTGGTTTATGACTCTGATGACACCATTGCTCGCTCTTCTGCCACGGCGGTCTGCATCAGACACCATGCTTGGCTGCGTACATCCGAGCTGACCCCGGATGTACAGGCAGCTGTACAAGATGCCTCCTTCTGGGGCCCCGTACTGTTCAGGGTGGCACTAAGGACATCCTTACGGGTCTGCTTGACAAGGGCAAGGCTCTGAGTTCTTCTAGGCCTATGCATAGGGTAGACTTCAGGTCTAAATACTTCTCTCTATCCCATCAGAAAAGGCTTGTTAAACAGCCTTTTGCTAGGCATAGGAATGCACAGAGAGTGTCGTGCTTCACCGTCTTCTCTCCCCCTGCTTCCAGGAACCAGCAAGAGGCTGAGGGGACCTTCCCCTCCCAGGCCTCTTAGGCTTAATTCTTACAACCCGCTGAGTCCCCTCCTTTTCCATAAAGGAGATCCACTGACGAGGGGAATGTTAGTATTTCTGAGTTTTTTCCTGTAAGAATAGAGTCCTCTCCAGTAGGTATCTAGAGGGACCCATTGCTTTCCCTCTATGCCGTTCCCCATTTTTGTTCCTCAATTCTCATCTCTCTACGAGGAGATGAGATCTGGTTTATTTCTCAGAACTCTACCATGGTCAAAGCGTTTAGGATGCAGATAGAAAACAACTTATTCTTTGTTTTTTCTTTATTTTTCACTTATACCTTATGGGGTGACCGACTTAATGTAGCCCCATCCTCCAATTTTTTTTATTTAGGTCACCTCTGCTCAGTATGGAAGGTGCCACAGGCTGCCTATCCCAGATTCACTGTCGAATGGCAGAGGGGCAATTTCTTACGGGACACTCGGGTTCCCCACCTGCACATTCTTGCCTTCTCACAACACCTCTGCTTTCAGCAGTCCCCCTTCCAAGGAGAGCCCTTTTTTCTATAACTCGCTCTCCTAGGGTCCTTTCCTCAGGCTTTTTTTTTCCCCAGTACCTATTGGTAGTGGCGAGCCCTCTGCAGCTAAGGGTTTTCTGAGTCCCTTACCTGGATGTTTGGCTCAAGGAGCACCCTGGAGAACATTCTCTCGGCCTCCAGGCCCTTTTTCCCTGACCAGGTATCTAGTCTCCCGGTCATCCTGTGCTCCCTAGCATTATTTTAGGGTATGACTTCCTGCAGGTCAGGGCGGATACCTTGTAGTAGCGGCCGGACTCGTAGCCTTCCTGGCTGTGTCTCCACTAGAGCAACTCTGCCTTTTTGGCATGAGGATTCACGATCCATCCTATCTGTCCCGGCACTGAGCTATTCCCAATGTCCCTTTGGGAAGTTGTGTATCCAAGAGGAGTCTGTGAACGCATGCTTTAGAACTCCTAGTTCTGAGGTTTGACATCCCAGAGAGAGAGAGAGATCTCCGTGACAGCAGGTCTCACTCCTTTTTCTCTCAGGGGTCATCCTTCCTCCTCCCCTTTGTTGACTGTCGACATGGTTGCATTGAGTCTGAATTGTTTTTCTTTTTCTTTGCTGGGGACTCCACAGATCCATTAGATGTGGTCTCAGCTGAATGCCCTCTCCCTATTTCTGCTACCATGGAGAGGGAGTAGCTATCAATGCCTTTGGGCCTTCCCAGTGCAGACCTTCGGGTATACAATCGGGTACTGGATGGAGCAGGCAGGTATCAGTCAGTATTCCTATGTAGGGAAGAGTTACCAGTCAGATTACTGACGGCTGACTCTCCCACACCTGCTCTCGCCCCAGGCGCCTACTTTGCCTAGGCAAATTCATTTTTCTGCTCCCACTCCATTGACCTTCCAGTAGGGAGTTTTTTCTGTTAAGGATCTGGACAAAGGGAATGGCTTTTGGCATTTTTTGTGCCTCTCTGCCCTAGACAGATCATTTTTTCCCCGCTTTGGCGGATGATTTGTGTCCTGTCAGACCCTCTGTTTCCCTCTTCACCTCTAGGGAAGGGGAAACAGATTAGAAGGCCACTTTTGGGTCTTTGGGTCTTTTCTCTTGGATGCGTGCTTTCTCCAAAAGTCTTGCTCTAGTTATGGGGATCTCTGATCGAGTTACCCAGACTCTGGGGGGACCAGGGACCCTTTCCCTAGGTCTCCTTATGTGTGTTAAAAAAACAAACAAAAAAAGATTTTCTTCCACTCTGGCAATCCTGAAAGTCCGATACTCTGGTTACTGAGGTTATCACACCCATCGGAGTGGGGCTGAGGTTCCCCTGTTTTCGATCATTATCCTCTTGTCCGCCTTATCTGCTGTCTTATCTTGAAAGGCGGAGACACACTGGTCTATTGGGGGTTCCTCCCCTGTCATTTTTCTTGACAGGGGTCCTCCACTTACTCTCCTTTCTTCTGCAATCCCTCCCTCTGTGAGTTTTATGCTTCACTACCTCCCTTTGAACAGACAGCTAGCTGGGGTTGACGCTGCCTGTCCTGGGGGATTGCCCTGGCCTGAAAGTTATTTATTGCCGGGGTCATACCGCAAAAAAATATATATATATTTTCTAGTATGGCATGGTTCTCCTGCGCACTAGCTAAACGCTAAGTTTTTAGTGTTTTTACACTAACAGGACAGAGGAGAATCCATAAATATGATCAGTATTTTCTACTACTTCGCCCCTAAGGGTTATGGGGCAGTGTGCTCCCCGCAGTGCCTGTCAGAATGGTGGGGCAACTGCACTTTCTTATGCTAGTCTTTAGGGAATGTACCAACCCTCTCCTGTGAGACGTCAGTTTCCGGCCTCCCGGGCTCCAGTTTTTATCCAACTGAGATTGACTGCTTGGGATTCAGTCCTACATGTTATGACCTACTAGAACCGTCTTGAAGTAAGATAGTACAGTTACATAAGAACTTACCGTAACAGTAGATCTTTGAGAGAGGTTCCTGCAGTAGGTCACCTTTTTCCCTCCCTCCTTACCCAAGGTTTTTTCTGCATGCTTTTGCGGCCATTCTGGATTGGGTTCTAGGCAGGCTCTCCACTCCTCCTGTCGAAACCTCTAGGGGTCTCTTGCGGGAGAACTGGAAGGCGGGTGTGGGGACCGCTCACTATATAGGGTCACGCTAACGTCCATCATTTGACTTTGGGTGGGCAGTCCCCCGCCAGAATCTGCTAGCAAAAGTTTGCCGTGCAGTCCAGATGCCAGGGGCGCAGTCCTATATGTTATGACCTGCTGCAGGAACCTCTCTTGAAGAGCTACTGTTATGGTAGGTTCTTACGTAACTGTACTTTTGTTGCTTTCACTATGGCCCTTTTTATTTCCACCTACTGTTCTTCCACCCCACCCAGTTCATCCCCCCACGCCAGGTCATCCCTGAGGCATTCACACATCTTTTTAAAATCTTCCCACTCTGAAGTCCAGGACCCTCGCCTTTGTGTGATTCATTTCTGCAGCCATCCTTATATTAAGCCATACTGTATGGTGATTGCTAGTCCCCAGGTGGCCTCCCACCTTGATGTCTGCAACACTATCCCTGTTGGTTAGTACCAGGTCCAATATTGCCCCATCACAAGTGGGTTCACTGACCAGTTGCCTGAGGAACACCCCCTTGCAGAGAATACAAGATTTCCCTGCTTCTAGCTGAAGCCACAGCTGAGAGGTTCCAGTCTACATCTGGAAGATTGAAGTCCTCCCACCAACAGCACCTCCCCTTTTTCTGCCGTCTTGCCAGTGGTTTCTATCAGTACCTTATCTAACTCCTCCCCCTGTGCTGGAGGTCCGTAAATTACACCAGAGTGACTAGAGGCTCCATTCCCCATCTCTATGTTGACCCACAGTAACTTTGGCCCCCCATATTCCCTGTATTTCCATCACTTTAATGCTCTCCATCACTTAGAGTACCACACCCCCTCCTTTCCTTCCCACCTGGTTCTTCCTAAGCAGAGTATAACCTGGTATGGCCCTGTCCCAGTCATGTTTTTCAGTGCACCATGACTCAGTAATGGCCACAATATCCAGGTTAGCCTCTACTGTTGTGGCCTCTAGGTCTGGAATTGTATTTCCTAGACTTGTAGCATTCGCACACATGGCTTTCTATAATTTTGTTTCCGCTCTGTCTTTTTACCCCCTTTCTTCCTTTTTGCTTTCCCTCCATCCCCTCTCTTTTTAATGCACCTGCTCCCCATCCCCTTTCATTTCTTCCACCCCACATCCTGTATTAATTTGCATCCCGGGGATTTCACTTCTCTCAGGTTCTCCCTACTCTCTACTTCAGCTCCTCTCAGGTTCCGCCTACTCTCTACTTCAGCCTGTGGGGGAGCAGTTTCTGTCTCCCCAAACTATTCCGCCACCCCACTTAGCTAGTTTAAATGTTCATCAAAGTAACATTTAAATCATCATACTAACATACTAAGAAGCCAGCAGATCAGACCCTATGATCTATTGAGTCTGCTCGGTGATCAGTGCCTTCCCAGGGCACCGTTTTTAGCTCCCCCCAGGCCCCCCATCCCCACCTCCCTACGGGGCTCTGGGATGCACACTCCCCCTATACCTATCCCAGCCCTTCTTGAACCCCTCCACAGTCGTAGCAGCGACCAATTCCCCAGGCAGCGCAGTCCAGGCCTCCACCACCCTCTCAGTGAAGTAGCACTTCCTTGTTTCCCCCCGCCCCGGCCAGCCTCATTGCGTGTCCTCTGGTGGCTCCTACCTCCCTCAGCTGAATCACCCTCTCAGGGCTCACCCTGTTCATTCCCTTTGAGATATTTGAAGACTTGTATCATATCCTCTGTGTTCCTTCTGTCCTCCAGCGAGTACAGGTTGAGCTCCTCCAAACTTTCCTCATAAGGCCTTTCTCCTAGTCCCAGTATCATCCTGGTCACCTTCCTCTGGACCCTCTCCAGAAGAACAATGTCCCTCTTTAAGTAGGGATACCAAAACTGCACGCAGTATTCGAGGTGTGGTCTAACCAGGCAGTTGTACAGTGGAAGGAGCACCTCTCGAATTCTTGAGGTTATCCACCGGCTATGCAGCCCAGCATTTTATTTGGCTAGGCCGCAATCCTCCTACACCGCTCAGAGTTATTCATTTTGGCATCCACCACCACCCTGAGGTCCTTTTCCCTCCTAGAAACCTGCAGTGCCTCTCCCCACAAGGTGTACACATGAGCTGGATGTTTGGTTCCCAGGTGCAGAACCCTGCATTTCCCCGCATTAAACTTGAGCTTCCAGGCTCGTGACCACCTCCCCAGAGTCTTCAGGTCCTCCTGGAGAGCCAGTTTCACTCCTCTCGCTCTACAGCTGCCCACAGTTTCGATTCAGCTGCAAAGAGGCTCATCCCACTCCTGATACCTCTTCTGATGTCTGAGATATAGGCGTTAAACAGGAGTGGGCCTAGAACAGACCCCTGTGGGACCCCGCTAATGACTCTCCTGGGGATGAAACCTCTCCTCCTACCCTCACCTTCTGTACACACCCCTTCAGCCTGTTTCCTATCCACCTGACCACCTGTTCCCCCCACCCCACCCCCATCTCCTCCAGCTTCCCCAGCAGCCCGGGATGCGGTTCAGAGTCAAATGCCCTGGTGAAGTCAGAGGATATCCATTGGTCTGCCCTGGTCCAGCGCCCTTGTCACCCGTTCATAGAACTCCACCAGATTTGTCTACATAGGAACATAGAAGTTGACAGCAGTCTGCCCATTTTTTTCTACTTTATGAATGTTCCATAGGCCTTTACTCTGTCAATGGCCTATCTATTCATACTCATCTGTATTGCTCCCTTATGCCTATGCCAAGCCCTGCACTGTATTCATATCCACCACTTCCTGAGGTAGGCCGCTCCATGCATCCACCACCCTTTCTGTGAAAAAGAACTTCCTCACATTACACCTTAATCGGTCTCCCTCTAATCTCATGCTGTGTCCTCTTGTCCTGCTATTTTTCTT
Organism: Neoceratodus forsteri; assembly: GCA_016271365.2. NCBI lineage: Eukaryota > Metazoa > Chordata > Ceratodontiformes > Ceratodontidae > Neoceratodus > Neoceratodus forsteri. The sequence goes on from CM057450.1 coordinate 988,685,854, forward strand.
ATATTGAAACATGTTAGACTCTTTCACCTTGTTAAAGCCCTTAAGATGTTTGAATGTTTCGATCATATCACGCCTCCTCCTTTGCTGTAGGGTATACATATTGAGCTCCATTAATCTGTTCTCATATGTCTTCTGATGCAGTCCCAGCACCATTTTGGTTGCCCTTCTCTGGACTGCCTCAATTTGGTTAATGTCCTTGTGAAGGTGTGGCCTCCAATACTGCACACAGTACTCCAGATGGGGCCTAACCAGTGTCTTGTAAAGAGGGTTATTACCTCACTCTTCCGACTTGTGATACCCCTACTAATACACTCTAACATCCCCCTAGCCTTACCTACTGCTTTAGAGGTCTGCTTGGATGATTTCAGGTCATCGGTGATGATGATGCCCAAGTCTCTTTCTTCCTTTGTGACTGCCAGCAACTCCCCTCCCAGCCTATTAGTGGCTTCAGGGTTTCTCTTCCCTATGTGCATGATCTTGTACTTCTTTGCATTAAATCCAAGTTGCCACTCTTCCGACTATTTTGCTAGTTTATCCAGATCTCTTCTCATTCTGCCCACCCCATCTGGATCATCTACTCTGTTGCAGATCTTGGTGTCATCTGTGGTCTCCACTACGGATGTCCCCACATCCTCCCTGGACTCTACCATAGGTGCCTCTTCCTGGCAGTTCCACTAAGCCAGAGCATCATAGGAATTGCGTAGAGGTACCGGTTGAGGAATATGCCTTTGACCCACCACCTCCCACCCTTCCCGAGCCCACCACAATCCATCTGTTCCTTCTCCTTGGCATTCTCTGAGGCAACAGTGGTAGACTTGATGGCCCTTGGGTAGGGGAAGAGTCACCCAAATCCTAGCCAACTCAGCCTGGAGTCTAGCAGCCACCTCCCTCAAACCAGAGAGGTGCATGCAAATGAACAGTATCGCAGTTTCCCTGAAAACTGCTGCCCTGCAGCCATTGCATTGCACTACTCTTAACATTCCCAGCTTGTATTCTGCCTACGTTACCTGGAAATATTTTTGTACCCTTACCAATTATAGGGTGTTTATAGTTTTCCTCTTTTGTTTGTTTCAGTTGTGTTCCCCATGCCTTGTTTAAATCTCTTTATACTCCAACCCAAGATAGGGTGTTGCTTCTATCCCCAGTTTTGGCCTACTTTTGATCTTCCACCCTTCCCAGTAATGACTGTTACAGAGTAGTGAACAGGTACCTTACCTTAGTTAACTGGCAGTCCCCTGTGTCTCTTCTTCTGATGACTGCTGACGCCTAAGATGTCAGTCACCTGTTCCACTCCTTTGCTGTTCCACTCACTCACTGGCACATGAATGTGCTGGTCACGTTAGAGTGGAAGTACTTTTATAGTGCTCCTCTAAGAAGGCACAACGCCACTGTCACCTCCACCCCCAGTTACACACCTGATTTACGGGGCTTCCTGAATCTACTGGGCCCAGGATTAATCTGTCTCCGGAGCTAGTTTCCCACACACCACCTATAACAGTTTAAAATCCAGGCTTCAGGAAGGAAAGGAGAAAACAGGGAACATGGAGGAATCTATAAAGGGGTGTTACTTAAAGGCACTGAACTTTGCATCAAGAAAGTAAAAAAAAGAACAAAAAAGAAGGCGGTCACTCTGGTTTACCAGGGAGGTAATAGGGGCAATTAGGGAAAGAAAAAGAGCATTCAGAACATATAAGAAGACCCAGAAGAGGGAGGACAGAGAGACTTACAGAGAGAAGCTGAGGGTGGCAGAGCAAAAGATTAGGAGGGCAAAAGCGCATACAGAAGAGAGAATTGCTAGGCAGGCCAAATGAGGAGACAAATCTTTTTTTAGGCATGTGGGAGAAAAGAGGAAGGTGAGACGGGATAGTATGGGTGAGGGGGAGTACAGGTGGTGGGAGACTTTGTGAAGGCAGAGGTGCTGAATAGCTGCTTTTGATTGGTCTTTACGGTAGCAGGGAAGGGACCTGAAATAAAGGTGAGAGGAGGGGATGCAGCCGAGGTGCACTACCAGTGAGCTGCGTCGGACAGACAAGATAAACCGATAGGCCTAATCTGCAACTATGTATGTATGTAAGATAAAAGGGTGGATCCTAGCCAGTTCAGTGAGGACAGGGTAACAGAAGAACTAGGAAGGCTGAAGGTGAGCAAGTCAATGGGACCTGACGGCTCGCATCCTAGGGTAATCTGGGAACTAAGGGAGGAGCTGGCAGCACCTCTGACGAAGCTGTTTAACTTGTCCCTGGATACAGGGTGGGTGCCAAGTAACTAGTACAAAATCCATTATTTACTCATGTTTAAGCATAAAAACAATAACAGCCATCAAAACACCGACATGATTATTGCTATTCTACAAAAAATGGACACTCATGAAAATAGCAGAAACAAAGGCAGAGAAAATATAATTGAAGGTTCAAGGGGTCTTGAGAGCTAATTCCCAAATTGCTGGTAATAGTTTCTGTGCATCCAAAAGTCCAGACGTAGAGGTTGAAATCCAGTAAAGCTAATAAGGAAACAAAAAGCAGAGAATTATTATCACTAACAGATATTCACATTTATGCAATAGGTGTGGGTGTATAAACAGTTAAATAAAATTGTTTATTTTCACTGCTGTTAAACAAATGGTAAAAACTTGTTTATTTAACACACCGTAGATCAAATATTGTTTATTTAACACCCAGCCATCAGTCGCATATCAGGGTACGCTAATTAACATAAAAGTTACTGAAAGAACATTTTTCACTGATTTTCCCTCTCGTGCCACCACTAAATTTATTTATTTATGCCTTTGATAACCGGGTGGGTGCACTGATCCAAAGGACCATTTTCAGGCACGGCCCGAGCCACAGCATGGCACATTAAGCAATACAGGTGTGGAGAACAACAGTAAATACAAGCCCCAACGTGGGGTGCAAGAAATTACAGAACAAAGGGTCATTACATAAAGTGCAGTTACATAAGAATACGAGGTGCCATAGAAGGCCAGCATGCAGATCAAACATACATAGTCACAGGCCAGACAACAGACTGAAATATAAGTCACAAAACACAGACCAAACATAAGTCTCAGATATGATACATAAAGTGCAAAATGCATTCAGGTAGACTAATAGTGCACAGGTCAATGAGCAGATTGGAACTCTGAAACAGAGTACACTTCACCTTGGCAAATGGTGATGTGACTTAGAATAGGGAGGCAACAGCAGAAGCCCCGAAAAGTGTGTGGGGGGGAGAGGACAGGAGCGGTAGTGGTGAGTGTAGCAAGGATGAGACACTGCTAATAGGTGGGGGGATGGAGCGAGGGGATGCTAGAGATTACCCAGGAGAGTAGTGGCTAAACACCTGGCACCGCACACACTATCTCTCAGTCGAACTGCATGAGGAACAGTTAACTGAAACCATTGCGCAGAACCACCGAGAGGTACCGTAAACCACATGGAGCCGTGAAAAAAAAAATCTATAAATAAAACACAAACAGAACAGTAAACCAATCAAAAAATACTATAAAAAATAGCAGTACAAACATCTGCAAACAATAGCTTTGACGTCAGAATGCAGGACATCATAATGCAGCTCGAAATAGATACAGAACCAGTTGAAGCTCCACAGACTCCTCCTAGGCCTCAGCAAGCAGGTACCATACTAAATGTTATAGTCGATAAAGAAACAAGGACATCACAGCAAAAAACAAGCACCAGACTCTCTACATAGCCCAAGTGAAAGCTGCACATTGACTGTAACACAAGGAACTAACCCAGCACAAAAGGCTTTCCCGCAGGAAAAGAAAAAAACAGACAGTACTACCAAAGTACCAGCAGAACCCTACACAGACTAGCACAGACTTCTTACACCAGTTCCTGCCATTAAGCACAGCTCACTGAGAAAAGTAAGCACAAGTTCATCAAGGCACCCAGAACACAAAAATAAAGAAGCGCTAGCCACAATAGATGTCATAGCTATACAAGAATTCATGCAAAACTTCAAAAACGTAAACACAGTAAAAAAAAAAAAAAATGCAAGGGGATGTAAACCAACTGAGAGCACTCCTAGAAATTACATTGAACATAACAGAGCCACTAGAACAAATAACTCCTGGAATACTGGACAAGTTCTTATCACACTACTTCATGAAAGCACAAAAATTAAAAATGTCATTCCATATGAACCTCTGTTCTCGTGAGCAGCATTTCAAAGCATTGAAAGGTGTTTTTTTTTTTTTTTTTTCCCCTACTCTCTTGGCTTGGTGGGACTTCTTCTGGGTAACCCTAGACTGAGCTCCCCTAATCCCTCCCCGGGTAACTACCATGGTGCCGCTTGACTTACCTCCATGCTGCTCTCGGTTTACCCTCGGGCGGGAGAGGGTACCCCACTTTACACCCCTCCAGTCCATTAGTTCTTTGTCAGGTGGTCCATCTGCGCGACCATTGGTAGCCTGGTTATGGGTTATCTGGGGCAGTCGGGACCCGTCTCGCCTCCACGCCAGGCATCTTTTTCCGCTTTTCTGTCTCCCTACAGGACGTGAGCACCTGGGAAACCTAGAGCGACGACAACGCAGCACTTGCTTCCGCTTCCGCCCACGCCCTCCCACCCCTTTATGCGGTCCCACTACACCACCACCCTTGGCCACCCAGGTGGCGGTCGAGCTGCGGGACAGGCATCCCCTCCCTCCCCAGAGGAGGAGAGCAGCCGTTGGGCGCTCGATCCTCCTCTCCCCGGCTGGCCCTCCAGCTACCCGAGTCCATTCCCGAACCCGGTCGCTGGTGTCGCAAGCAGAACTAATCATTGCGTCAAGGGTCGGCTCCATTGAAAGGTGTTTGAAGGAACACCAGTATCTGGAATCGCTGTCCACATCTGCATACTTTGAAATAACTAAGCAAGTCCTAAAATCAAAGCAGAAGCAACTTAAAAGTCAAGGAAAAGGCTCGACCAAATGCAGCATATGAACTCACTGACAACATCATCAACTGGGAACACACAGTCCAGACTCTTTGATAAATACCATGCGGCTCACCATCAGCCTGCACTTTGGAGGCCGTGGTAATACTGAAATGAGAGGACTATGGTTTTTTTTTGGGGGGGGGGGGGCATTGAAATAAAAAAAAGTTGAGAACACAAATGTTACCTGCAGTATGACCAGACATTTCAGACCAAAACAAGAACTGGAGCCAGTCCCAAAGAATATACAAAACTTAAACCCTGAGCCATACGAAACTCCAGAAAATCCTGATAGGTACCCAGTCAAGAACTACGAAATTTACAAATCCTAAAACCCTTCATCCTGAGGCTCTATTTTTCTTAGCCACAAACACATCCCAACAACAGCAAACAGCAGGAGCATGATATAAAAACCAACCCATAGGAATCAACAAAATAGCTAACATAAAAAACATGATAATATCAGCAAAAGTGGAAACTGACAAACCATTCTGCACGTAAACACCTTCTTCAAAACTCAGTGACAGTGGATTATTCAAATTTCGGGGCACAAACAGCTGCAAAGCCTCAATGACTACTCAAAAATAAATGATGAGAAACGACTGAAAATTTCCAGACTGCTCAGTGGAACAGAACTGAAGAAATACGGAGTACCAGCTGAGAAAAAAACAAACCCAGCACAGTGGGAAACCGCTACAAACACCTGCTAGGAACTTGCTTCAACAAACTGATAATCAAAGCCAAGCATATAACATTCAACATTATACAAGGTAAGCAATCACTTAAATAACTACGCAACTACACCAAAGACAAATAAAACAGAAAATTTAAACAACCCATTTCCCCCAAAATCCCACAGGCATGCTAGCACTTGCTATGCACGCACAGCACTTCGCCTCTCATAATAGCTTGTGCCCCCCCCCCAAAAAAAAAACACTGTAGCAAAATACTTACAACCTCTATACATTTCTTCCTACAGGTAACAGCTACAAGAAATTTAAACAAAGAAGACCACAAGTTATTGATTCGGATACAGACTCCAACTAAAAGCTGCAAAAGGAAAGCAGACACTGCATACATGCAGCTAGTTACATAAAAGGAAAACTGGAATGACTGCCTAAAACTTGGAAGAAATTCTTCATACAACAGCATCTGTACCTGCATCACAACTGTGCATAAATGGACTAAAAACAATTAGAGACAAACAGATATTGGATATTTCATTGGACTCTTCAACATAAAAAAGACACATTTAAGTGTAAGACCAATAATGTATGCAAAAAAAAAATGCACAGCGTCCCTATAGGCATAGAGTGTTGAAAACTTCTTATTAGAAATGTTAATGTGTTTACTTGCTATGCTATACTCAGTCTCTCGGATGGGGGGGAGGTGGGCTTTGTTGCATGACAAGCAAAATAGTTTTTCTAAGAAATCTCCCACAGAAAAAAGGCAATCTTTGCATAGAAAATAATAGCCAAAGTGGCATAGACCTCTTTTTTCCTTTTGCCTGTACCTAACTCACTGAAAAATAAAGATATTATTTCTGCTTACCTTTTGCTGTCTTTATTTATGAAAGCTGTAATCCACACAGAAATGGCAGTAAAAGCAAAATACCCCCCCAAATAAAAAAATATAAAAAACTGGTAAAAATCCAAAACAGGAAAAAAAAAATCCAAAGCTTCAGGCTCTTTGTGCCCTACATCCAAAACAGGAAAACCACAAGGACAACAAGTACATGAAATCGCAGAGAATGAAGCCTGCTCAACGGCCACACACAAAAAAACTTCAATCCAAGGACTTCAGGCTCTTTGTGGCCTATATCCAAAATGGGAATCCACACTGGCATTATGAAAATCCACTGTCCGATGAGACCTCCTCCACGACTACAGAAATGCACCACCCCGAAGTCTTCAGGCTCTTCCTGCCCCAAATCCAAAATGGCAATCCACACCAAAGTCCAGAAAAGCTAATACATTTAAAAATTCCTCGATACAGCTCTCGCAGATCCCTCCTTCCTCCACCGCCTCCTGAGAATCTGTTCTCCTGATCCTCCGTAGTACACGGACATCAATCCTTTCTCCGACACCACTCCAGTAAATCCCTCCCAGACAGCTCCATCCTCTACCATGCTCCACCAAGGTCCTTCTCTCACTCCTCGATAGTCCAACTAGGCTGAAACCAAAGCCAAGACGCGCATGGTAACATTCTCTCTCAACTCCACCATCATGACTGAAAACAAACCGTGCCATAAACGGAAACCCTGCCCACAAATACAAAATCACGCCCCTCAATCAATCAGAAAACTTTTCCCATGCTCCAAATACCCAGTGAAAATACAGTAATGTCACCCATTCACAAAAAATGACCCAATGAAAACCTACACACCATCCGATTCACACACAATGTAAACTTCCACACAGTAAACAAACCACATCCCAAATAGTCCCCTTAAAAACTCATAAAAAATAAATATAACAAAACAATGAAAAAGAACCCTATTGCATAAATCACATACATGGTGTTGTGAAATACATGATTTATTTGAACATGCTGTGAGTGACCTCGGGACCTCACTCATGGCTCCGCCACTCTTGAGGTCATCCGAGGTCACTCACAGCTGATTCAAATCATGTATTCCATAACACATCACCACATATCTGCTATATGTTATAGTACGGACTACTTTTTTCTACTTGGTATAGTTTTGGATTCCATTCTTTCATTCAAGCCAGCAGCATGAATGGCCCCAAGTTGTATCGTCCACATAACCTCCCTAGATAGTTTAAGTGGATTCAGATCACCTCCTTTCTTCCCTAATTTCACCCTTTCTATGCTAGAGAATTTAAATTCATGTTTGCCTCCATTTCTTTATGAACATATATGTTTGGCTAGGGCATTAGTACCGTCATTCTTTTCTATACTATGCAAGTGTTCCCCAGTCCTTACTTTGAAAGCATGTGAGGTTTTCCCCACATATAAAGCTTCACATAAGCAGGCAGCCAAACATTGTTCGTGTAACAGTTTATAAACGATCTGACTTAAAAAGACTTTATTGCATTAACACTTGTAAAACTGTTCGCCTTTCAGATGCTCAGGCAAAACCATACAGCAGGTGATTATCCACGATGGAGATACCTATCAGGGTGTCTTTAGGGGTATCTGGTGCCTTTTTGTAGGGAATATATAGCAATAACTTAATATCAGTCCTACACATATTGCAGCAGTTCTTCTCCATCTCTCTTCACTAGGGTCGTATCTGTTGCTCTTTCCCTCCCTTTCTAGGTCTCTCACCCACAGATTTTCACAAGCATGGGTAATAACATGATAGTACAAGCATAAAACTGGCAGGAATTATGGCTCTAGGAGAGATGGATTTCATAGATATTAGGTGGTCATATGTGTGCCTGGACTTAATACAGTGATGGTATTGTCAGATAAAATCACTGGTCCAGTGGCAAACTAGCCAATCAGGATCCTAGAAATTTTCTTGCTATTGTATTATTAAGTGATAAAGCACGACAGGGTGTGGTATATCATGGGATCTCGTCATGCCTCGGGTGATTGGGCACGAGGCTGCAAGTCAAATGCGTCCCAACAACCCGAGACGTGAGGATATCCCATGGTATATCACACCCTGGAATGCATTATTGCTGTTATAAACTGGCTTAAAAGCTTTGTCAGTAAAAAGTAAAAAATTAAAAAAGCATTAAAAACATTTTAGTGCTATTTTTGGGGGTGTTGGAGGAGTATCTTATAAGAAATTAGTTCTTGAAAGGGCTTTGGGCAGCAGGTGGCACTGTTGTAAATAGAGCCCGTGGGGGACTGCAGCTGTGAACTCCGTCACTCTTGACATGGAACCTTTGTAAAAGAGCTTTGGCTCAAAGGTAAAGGTAACTGTAATCCTAGATCTAAATAAACAAACTCTTCCAGCACTACTCCTAGATGTTGTGTTTTCTCTGCATTTGACCCAGTCCTGCTGCCTGCTCTGGAACCGTGATGATCTGCGTGTTTTGTTTTTTTTTCCCCGAAAGGAACCACAATCTTTATCTATGCTCTGCTCCCCTCACCCCCCTCCCCATGCTGTGTTGTCGTTCGGAGGAAGAAACACCGGCTTTGAAGGGAGAAGGTGAGGTTGTTATTGTACTTTTCAGTTAGTACAATATGAGGAGGCAGATATTTGACTCGGAGGGGCCGGTGTGGTACCGGGGAATGTTGTTTCCTCGTGAGTGGTCGCTGCTGTTCAGCAGTGTTATGGTCGGAGCGGGTGCTTTTATGTATGCCGCAGTTGGTGGTAGTTTTCTTTGTGTCAGTGGCAGGAATAGTTTTGAGGAGTTTATTTTTTAAATACCGGTCAGTTGCGGTCTGCCGTTGTGGTGCTTGCACTTCTTGATGTGCTCATCCTTGTCCCACGGCTTTGTGGTGTTGAAGCTGTGGCTTTAGGGCTAATGTGCTTGTGCGGTCAGTGAGGAGTTTGGTGACCATTCTTTTTTGAAGCCGTGATGATGTAGCACGATATCATCACGGCTTTAAAGAACTCTCGGCCAATCAGCTTTCTCCATTTACGGTACCCAGTTCATAATTAATAATAACAGACTGCAGTGCTCCATTAATTCTATGCCTTAGCAACACACAGTAATAATGTTCAGTTTCTCAGGAGTACGAGTTTCTGATTGTATTCATTAGTAATGTATTTATTGAAATGTTCCAATTATGAAAAGCATACAGATCTGATGGTAGCTTGTTTTCAAATGTGTCCTAGGTCACAGGGTACAATAGGATAATAAAGACAGGTACAAGAAAAATAAAGCAGGTCATCAGTGCAATGTCAGTGCACGCAGTGTACATCATGTAAAAAATTAATACGATTTTAATGTGTCACAGAAGATGCAAAACAGACATGTTCTCTAAATACCAGAACTGTAACTATTTGTGCCAGAAAGCTTTAATAACTTGCCCCATTTTTTTTTTTTTTTTGCAGCGTCCCATAACTGCTATTTGCTGGGGTCATAGGGACTCGCGCCTTTTTCTGGCCTCGGGCCCTGCACTGTACGTCGTTAGGGTAGAGCACAAGGTCTCCAGTTTACAGCTCTTGTGCCAGGAGGCCATAGCCAGCTGTTTGCGGGAAGAGAAAGACATCAATAAACTGACAATGCCTCCCCGTCTCTGCTCTTACCTCACCACTGCCTTCATACCCACCATTAAGGTAAAAAAGATAACTTTCTCTAACACCTGTATTATGGACAATCTATTTGAATTACAGAATTTGTGTCCATTATGTCACTTGTTCTTCATGCTGTGGATTTCAAAGCCAGTGGTACTCCTAGTTCCATGTGGCTTGAACAGAAATGGGGGAGGGGGTCACAGCTCTGATATGCCTCAACAGTAATTGAATGGGTTAAGTGGACAGCATTGTTGCCAAGAAATTTATTGCAAGAACTGTGTGTAAACAAGGTTGTATAAATTTACTTTAGAGTGTACGTTGCACACTGTTTTAAGGAATCCACCCTAAAATGTGAGTTTTTTGTACAAAAAGGACCCATTTGAAAAGAATACCTCAGTGGCCTTTTAATGTATAATGCCAACCAGTCACATTTTCTTCTTTTGATTTTCAATGGCATAATGTAAGTTGCCAGATCACAAGAGCATGCAGCCGACAATGACTGTGTCAGAGTGGGAGGCTTCAGTGGGTTTCACTACACTGTACTACACTAAAGAGTACACATTTAGCTGATTATAGAAAAGCTTTAAAACTAGTTTTGCTCTTCTACTTATGTTCATATTGATTCAAGAATCACAGTTAATGTTTGTATGTTTTCTTAGCTTTTTTGTTAAAAAATAACACTAATTGTTGTTGTAAATGACTGTATCTTACATTATAAATGGGGGTTTCTCAACACTTTACATGTGGTTAACATTCATTTATAACTGGGACTACCATGTTTCTTTTTATATTTGTAATTTATTGAAATTTTAGACCAGCATAATTGGGAGTAAAGTCAGAAGCAGGCTAGGCGGTGGCCAGTCTATAAATGTTTGTGAAGGTTAGCTGTGCAAGTTGGTGTTTCTATTCATTTTAGGTGATTTTTTTCTCCACAAAGTAAACAAAAATGACCAGCTAGTACCCAGAGGACATTTGGGTGAAAAGGGCTGCTGGGAGCTATAGTTCACAGAACTGTCTGGTGGACTACAGCTTGGGGGCACCTGAGAAAAACGATGGGTAAATTTCTTTTAAAGTGCAACGTTTTCTACTAGCAAGGGACAAAGGTCTTTAGGGACTCAAGCATAGACTGTTTCAGTTTTTCTAATACCTTTTAAACTGTGCAGCCTGTGAGGACGTTGCTGTAACCTCGGAGCTCTACTTCGAGTTACACAGTATTTCCTGATGGGCCCCTGCAAACGTCGGCAAGCATGGAGCAGAGGCCGACATAGGAAGAGGATAGTGTCTGACGGATAGGCGGTGAAACTCTGCTGCATCAGAATCGATTTGAGTATTCTGGTAGGGGTCATAGTGCTTACACACTACCACTGGCAAATTTCTTCCAGCCTTGGGCACAACTGGAGGAGGGGAGACACCAGCACTAGAGCACTAGCAGCATTAGCATCGACTATGGCAGCTGGTGTTATAGAGCAGGGATATTTATTTTTATTTTTTATTTAGTTTTTGTTAACCGGGTAGGTGCACTAGCCATAAAATTACTATTTTCAGGCACGACCCGGGAGAGTACAACAAAAAGAGAACAGTTGAACAACAGCAACATGGGTACAATAATACAAACAGAGGAACAGTACAGCAGTGCTACAAAATACAGTTGGTAGAAACAACAAAAAAATAATGGCAAGCATTATACAGATAATGGCAGTAAGATATATAATAAGTGCAGAAACCACGGACCCGACCTGTGGAGTGAAAAGGTTAATAAGATAGTAAGGTTATATAGAGAGAAATGTGAGAAATGTTCAAACGTAAAAAGAAAGACTGACGGAAGGTCAGGGGTGATAATTGGCAAAACAACAGTGGATGGTCAGCAACAAGGTTCGAGAAGGAAGAGAGCTAGTAGTCAAGAAGTTATTTACAAAAATAAGGAAAAATATGAGGAGGGGAAGAGGAGACAGTTTTAGAACTGGATTAGAGCAGGGGTGACATTACTGGTAAATCTCAGGAGCTTCAGGTTGGGTCAAAGCATGTACAAGCATCAGCTAAGGATAGATAATGATATTCACTTTTAAATCCAAAGTGAGACTGAGACAGCCGGAGGTTGAGTGGAAGAGCATTCCATAGCTTGGGAGCAGAGAATTGGAAGGCCCCTGTGTCTTTAGTCTTCCGATATCTCGGAACATAGAGCAAGGATTTGTCAGCTGATCGCAGGCCATGGGAGGATGGTTGAGGGACCAGCAACGCCACCAGCTGGGTTGGGTTTTTTTCTCGGATGATCAAGTCCATTAGTGATCCAAATTAGTATTGTCTACTGGCAGAGGGTGAGAGCCAATTTAGATCCTTATAAAGAAGGCAGTGATGTTTGAGTCGAGGCGACAAAGAGGCAAATCGGCATATATTGTTATAAGTTACGTCCCATTTTAGTAGGGAGGTTTTATGGGCAGAGGTAAGAATAGAGGCACCATAAGTAAGGGTTGGGAGCAGAATACCTCGGGCAATTGCTAATTTGACCGAGGGTGTAAGCATGTAGCTCGTTTTGTAAACTACTCCCAGTTTCGAGTTTACAGCTTTGCACGAGGACTGAATGTGAAGATTAAAATCCAGGGACTGGTCCAGCAGGATCCTAAGGTACTTGAAGGAAGTAACATTTCAAGTGGAAATCCTCCTGGGTGAAGAACCACCAGCAAACTAGAACAGGCCTTAATCTTTGGTGCGGAACCTAGGAGCATGGCTTTCGTTTTCTTTTCATTTAGTACAAGCTTACGGTCTAGTAGCCAGTCTAAGACCTTATTGAAGTCTAAAGTAAGTGATGTGTTTATGCAGGCAATACTAGAAGAACTAGTATAGATGATCAGGTCATCAGTGTAGAGAATAGCTGAGCAGGATTCCAGGACCTCAGCTGCATTGTTGCTAAAAATTGAGAACAGAAGGGGCCCAAGCATAGAGCCCTGGGGGACCCCAAGGTTGATAGTAGACGTGTTGGACAGGGAGGAGTTAAATTTGACAGCTTTCGAACTGTTTATAAGGTAGCTACAGAACCAGTCCACAACAGGGGTAGAGAAATGAAATTTATGGAGAGTGGAGAGAAGCAGGGGATGGTCTACAAGGTCGAAAGCCTTAGTGAGGTCAATGAAGATGGCACCTGTGAGTTTTCCAGAATCCATGTTGGACAGAATATCAGTAGTTAGTTGAAGAAGAGCCATGGTGGTGCTATGACCTTTCTGAAACCATGCTGGGTGTCTGAGAGGAGATTGTAGCGTGTAAGGTAGTCAGTGGTCTGTGATGCAACTATTTTTCTAGGACCTTGCTAAGGACAGAGAGAATTGCTATAGGTCTGTAATTGGCCATGTCCTTTGAGTCACCTTTTTTTAAAGACAGGCGTTACTCTTGCAGATTTCCATAGGTCCAGCACAGTGCTATGGATAAGGGATAAAGTGTAGATTCTGGCAATCGGAGAGGCAATGAGTGGAGCTGCCAGCTTAAGAAGACGAGGCTCCAATGAGTCAGAACCAGAGCTGGTATTGGCAGATATGGATCTCAGTAATTTCAGAACTTCCGCTCTTGATATAGTCTTGAAATTGAATGGTGGCGCTGGAGGAGCATCATACAATAGGGCAGTATGGTTGTCTGATGGTAGTGTGGTAGATAGATTGGAGTGCGATCCACTAGGTTGTAAAGCCAAGGTATAGTGTGACAGATCAGAGAAAAGATTGTTAAAACTGTTTGAGATGGTCCTAGGGTCATTACAATGTGCCCCATTTATGATCATTTCATCAGGAGTGACCGACTGCGAGGCACCCAGAAATGTTTTGACATGGGCCCAGAATTTCCTCGGGTCGCAGGCTAAGCTTTGTAGAAGGTCCTTGCAGTATTTGCTTTTAGCAGCTCTAACTTGTCTCTTACATCTGTTCCTTAGTTCACGATAGACAATAAGATCTGACTGTAGGCCAGTTTGTAGCGAATCCAGAGCTTGTCCCTCTGGTGCAGATTAGCAAGGAGGTCTTTATGCAGCCACCTCGTCTGTTTTCCTCTGACCATCCTAGTAGTCTTGGGGGCATGTTTATATTAAATGGTAAGAAATTAATTTATGAATATCTGTAGAGCAGCCTCCACATCCTTTGTTTGATAGATACCTGCCCAGTCGATATTGGAGGCATCATAGAGAAATGCATCCTGGTCAATATGAGCTAGATTTGTAAATGTGATTAGTCTTGATGGAGGAGATGGAGGCACAACCATAGATAGGATACAAAAAGTGGGTGAGTGGTCTGTTAGTGCATCTACAAGGATTCCTGCTTTCGACACATGTTCCAGACTGTTAACCATCACCCAGTCTAGGAGTATACCCGTTTGATGGGATGACGTGGCTGTAGTTGCTTCAGAGATGAACTGGTGAAAATTATAGCTAAGCGTGAGTGATTGCAAGGATATTTGAGCTGACCCTAACCAATTGAGGTTAAGATCACCTATGATGGCAGCCTCATTATGATTTATAGTCTGGGAGGTGATGTCAAGGAGTTCTTGAAGACCTACTATTCCCCCAGCAGGGGGATTATAGGCACAGATAATATGAAGCTTCTTCCCCCCCCCCCCATACAATAGTTGCCTTTGTGAATTCGCAAACTGCGGGAGAGGCAGATGCCGGGACATTAGAGATGTTGAGGTGGTTTTTGAAGAATAGGGCAACTCCACCTCCACGCTTGGATGAGGATCTATCCCGCCGGAACAGGGAATAGTTAGGCAAGGAGCATACGTCATCAGGTATACCTGGTTTTAGCCAAGTTTCTGTGAGACAGAGTACATCAGGATTGTAGAGTTTCACCCAGGCCTCGAATTCGGCATGGTGACAGGTAAGACTTCTGATATTGATATGGGCAATTAATAATCCTTTCTTGGACATGCCAGATAACTCATTTGGGGAAAAGAAACAGGTAGATGGACCTGGATTTAGTTTGACGTCCCCAGATAACAGAATAATGATCATGGCTAGGAACCAAAGCCTTGCACAGTGGCAGGTTAGGGTGATAGCACATCTCCATGGCAGCTTCCTCCTGGCATGTAGAGGGTAATAGATGCTGCCTCTAACGAGGAGGATAGGGTTAGGTTGAAGATCAGGCTTTGTCTCTGCAATCAAGTTAGAGAAACTATAGTTGCGGTAAGCCTCTGAGGAGTCTTTTGCCATTTGGTAACATAGGAGAGCCCATGTGGCGGTGTCCAGGCTGAGTAAAAGGACAAATGACAGGAGTGCCCATAGCAGACTATACTTCGCCATAGTGTTACTATTTGACTTGGGTAGGAAGGCTAGTGGTATACTGAGACAGAGGATTAGCTCTTAGGGATAAAGAGATAGTGTGTGTAAAATTAAGACTGCCAAGGGTGACCGTGTTACACAGTTTTAACCCTTGGCCAAAATTAGAGATAGAGCAAAAACAACGAAGTGTTTCCTGCTAGCGTAGCAATTATTTGGAAGAAGTGGATCAGAGAAGCAGAAAGTAAAGCCCCACAAAGGTTAATTAGGAAAGCAGACCAGCCGGAGGCTCTGCTTGTGGTAAAGATTACAGTGAGGTAATGAAGACCTATTCAAGATATGTTAGAAGGCACCCCTAGTGGTGGGATTTTACAGTATAAGGAACCAATGGGAGACTAGACAGATAGCAGTAATGTTCGGCAAAAGTCAGTGCAAAGCAGAGGGCGCCGAAGCCCAGAGACTGATAATCTGACAGAGAAAAGGCAGGGCCAAACAGTGGACGAGCAGAGAGCAGCAGTCCAGTTAGAGGAGGGTGGCAGCGGGTGGCCACCTATCAAACCCACACAGTGCTACCCCAGAGCAGCTGGGACACTTAACCGGATTTGAAGGTGTCCTGTTCATCAGGAGGATGGAGGTATGGGCAGCTGGCAGGATTAGCCGCGCCGCTCACTGGGAGCCCGATCAGGTGCAGTGGATCTATTTTAAGATATAAAATGTAGGTTAAGATAGGATGTTATTAGCTAGGGAAGGGGGTGCCAAGGCAACTTGAAAATTACTCGGGGTAGCAAGGGAGGAAGCTCGGGTATGGAGCTGCACAGTAGATAGAGCAGGCGCTAAGCAAAGCTGATAGGCAAGCAGTTGGTGAAAATAGGAAGATATCTTTAAAGGGAAGACAGGACAAGTGTTAGACCTAATAGCTGCACTCTGTATCTTTAAGAGGAGTTGCAATATTAGTGAGAGGGGAGGATGAACATTGTAAGGGGTGGTGCCGAGGGGGGAGGGAGAGTATTTAATAAAGGCTGGAGGTGGGGGATTGCATGGTGGGTGCAAAAATTCAAGCAGCAAGGAGACAGAAGGACAGAAAGTGAAAGACAAATTGAATTATTTGCAGGGCAAAGCTTACAACTGTGACCCAAATGGAATCTGGTCTAAACAGAAAAAACTATATCACTTTAAACTTAGTTTCTGATCCAGGGTAGCTTACCACTGGACCTTAAAACAAAGATATGCTGGGAAAGAAGGTACTGAGGAGAGAAATCAACAAATGGAGAAATGAAGCTGTGAACAAAGAAATGCTCTTGTGATGGACTCAATAAGACACGCACTATAATATGCTTAGGCAGGGCTAGAAACGATTTTTTTGAGATGCCTGTCCATGGGACAGGTGGGATGCAAATTTTGCCTGCCTTACAAATGTTTCGCCTGTTCACCCCCCCCCGCTGAGCCCTGAAAAGGGCTGTTTTCAGCAGCACACAGGCTGTAATCTCTCCTGTTCCCTCTCTTGCTGGGACACTGCTGCCATGCCCTCCTTTTTCTTATTGTACTACTTCATATATTTTATTTTTGTCCCTCTCCCAGAGCCTTTTTCAGCAGCACTCTCAGGCTGTAGTGTCTCTCCTATCCCCTCTTCTTTTTTTTTCCAACTATTTTTCCCTCCGGTCACCGCTGTCTGGGGCATCTACAGTCGACCTTACCTGATCCCCTCCTACCTGAAATCCTCCCAGCTGTGGTTTGGTCCTCGACACACCCGCGACACGCTGCAAAGAGCAGTCCCTCCAGAATCCACCCCCCGGAGTGGGTCCGCCTTCTGCTCCTTGGCGCATTCATCTGGTGCTTCCATGGACGGAGGTGATGCCAAGTCTAGCCCCACAGTGAGCAGGATCCGGTGCTGGAAGTGGGGGTAGGTGACGTCTACCTCCAAGACAGCGGGTGTTTTCCCTTGTTCTCGAGCTCCCCCTAGGTGCCCAGACGTGCAATGTCAGCCAGTGCTGCCGGGTGTGCTCCCGCACCCAGCCCACGGATGTCTGCCGAAGCTCCTCCCTTACGCCCACGTGATCCCAGGACTGCAGTGCCTCCCTGCCACTGCTGGGAGCCGCCCGCGCCAGGGAGTCATCAACCCACCCTCCCCAGGAGAGAAGAGCAATCCTCCGGACACTCAATCCTCCCTTTCCCCGCCGACCCCTGACAACCTGAGCTCCCTCCCGAACACGGGTCCCCGGCATGGCATGAGGTGTGGTGTCCAGCGCCTCAACCCTCAGCGCCACCGGGCCGGATGCTATCCCCTCTCTTGATGGGACACTGCTGCCTTGTCTTCCTTTTTTATCTTTTACTGTATTTAATTTTTTGTCCCTTTCCCAAAGCCCTTAAAAGGGCTGTTTTCAGCAGCATGCTCTGGCTATAGTCTCTCCTGCCCCTCTCTTGCTGGGACACTGTTGTCCTGCCTTCCTTTTTCTTATTTTACTTAATTTTTAATGTTTGTCCCTCTCCCAGAGCCCTACAATTAGCTGCAATAACAATTAAATCCTCTCCTTGTGTACAGCCTGGCACAGGCTCTCTCCAGTCCCGTCCTTCCCCACTTGCTGGAACACTGTCTGCACTCCTGCCTGCTTTTTCTTTCTGACTTGTTCTTAGTTTTTTAGCCCAACCAGAGCCCTGAAAAGGGCTTTATTTCTTCAAGTCTTGCACCAAAGTGTTGCAGTCACAAAGTGCCTTGAGACACACACACTAAAATGCCATTTTTTTTTTCTTTTCTTTTCCCGATTGCCCTTCTGTACCACACTATTGATCACTCACTAAGTTATGGCAAAGGTCAAAGTAACAAGTCCCAACAAACTTAGCTGAGAGAATACACTCTCAGTGAGTGACTCACTGCTTTTGGTTGGTACTTTACATCGAAGAGCCCTGAAAAGGGCTGTTTATTTATCTTTTTTAACTGATCGTCGATGCTCTTCCCACACTGTTGTTCCTCAAATGCCTCAAAATGAAATGAGGAACACGGCAGTGCAGGCAAGAGAGAGCCGTCAGCTGCGCATACGCAGTTACACCTGCCAGCCCCTTCCAGTTGCGTTTCCCTACCTTTGCAGATAGGACGACTGACCATTGAGCCCGCCGGTGCCAGCCAGCATACTGCGCATCTGCTATCCAGTGCATCATAGGATCGGGCTAGAGACGGACTTTGGAGACCACGTGATGTGCATGACGTCCATCTCGCTGTCTACCCGACCTGACTCACAACCTGCTTCCTGGGTCCTAGTGCCCATCAGAGATTATTTAATGCAGGAAACCATCTGCCTATCCCAGGGACAGGCACAGTGAAAGAAACGGCTGTACCATTTAAACACGGGCCGTCCGAGATGGGCAGACAGCCGATTATTTCGAGCCCTGTGCATAGGGGGAAAAAAGATGGGACAACTGTGTCATGCCTACCGGGCCAAAAATCTGTGATGTAAGAAATATTATTGATGGCCTACCAGAAGTAGCTGGGGACAGTCCAGTAGTGGTCCTACATGTAGGAACAAATGATACAGGGAACAGACTGGATGGCGATATAAAGGCTGACTTTGTGGAAGTGGGACATTTGTTGAAAATTAAAAACTGTAAGTTAATGGAATCTGAAATATTACCAGTTTCAAGAGCAGGGGCAGATAGAACTAGAGCAATAAGTGAATTACTGGTTACAAAACTGGGCAGCAGAAAAGAGTCATGATTTTATTCAAAATTGGAAAGTGTGTAGTAACAGAAAGGATCTGTACAGGAGAGACGGACTGCACATAAACCAGCTGGGAGCCTGAAGACTGGGAGACAGATTAAATAAATACTTGGGCAGGTATTTTAACTAGATTCCTGGGAGAATAGGAGTTGGGTATCTGCTGCAGAATCAGCATATACTAATGCACAAACTAGACAGCTAGGGTTACTTTGTTCTGATGTGGCATCAGATAAGCAGGCAAATAGTCATGGAAGTGCTTACTAGTTAGTTAGGAGCTTAAATAACAGATTTGGGGAACTGGAGACAATAGCTAAAGTAGACGTTCAAACTTTACTGCAATAACTGAAACCTGGTGGTCCAAGGAAGATGCATGAAATAAAGACTTTAGCAGGATACAGCTATTTAGAAGGGATCAGGCTGATCAAACTGAAGGAGGATGAGTCTCTGTATTAGCAATAATCTTTGGGCAGAAGAAATAAACACATATAGTGTTCCTGAAAATGAAACCCTGTGGGTTAGAACAGGAGCAAGTAACCATGATCACATAATTTTGGGCATCAGTTACAGACCACCAAATCAGACACGGCATGTGGATAGAGAACTTATAAGTGAAATTGAAGAAGTAATAGGAAAAAAGAATGTCATACTCATAGGGGATATGAACATGCCAGGGATTAATTGGGGCACCGGGAGCGCCCAGGACTGCAGATTAGCCAGCAACATACAGAATTTAAATATGGAGGAGTATGTAAAGACAGCAATGAGGGAACAACATTTTGGATGTTGTCCACAGTTGACATGGAAGATGACATTAAAAATTGTCATACTATTGAACAGCTGGGGAATAGTGACCATCAGATGGTCACTTTTATTATTGACAGGCAGACCAGGATAGTTAAGAACAAGACTAAAATGGTTTAATAGGACAAATTTTAAAGTTGTGCAGGAATCATTGAATAAATGGAGATGGGAAGAGGATTGCAGGGATAAGAATGTGAATGGTATGTGGGGTGTCCTGGTTAACAAAATCAAGGAACTTGAGAGAAGATTGGTTCCAGAGAGAAATAAGTATGCATAAAAGGGTTAAACCTATGTGGCTGAACAAAAAGGTATTGAACAAAATCGGGCATAAATGGATATTGTATAGGCGTGCTGAGGTTATAGAAAGACCTGACAACTGGAAGCGATATGTTAAACATGAAAAAGAAGGTAAAAAGCCAATAAGGATGACAAAAAGAGAGAAAGAAATAGTAATAGCAAAGAGCTCACGTATCATCCCAAATTGTTTGGGGCTTATGTACGAAACAAGAAGAGCAACGGTAGAACAGTAGGACCCCTAAAGGAAGTTAGTTCAACTTTCACCAATGATCAGGAAGCAGCAAACCTAAATGATTACTTTGCAACAGGATTTCAGAAATCTCAGATTGATACAGTTAAGGTGCAGGTCGGGGGTATCGCACCTGATAAAACACTAGACACTAACAAAAGGGAGGTATATGAAGCCTTGACTACTTTTAAATAAAAGAAATCCCAAGGGTTGGACGAACGTCACCCCATTTTATTAAATGAATTGGCGGCAGTGCTCGTTGACCCCATAACTGTAAGACTTGGGAGATCTTTGGAAATAGGTGAGGTACCAGATGATTGGAGAAAGGCTGTAGTGGTGCCAGTTTATAAGAAGGGAAGCAAAGCTCTGAAGGAAAATTATAGGCCAGTTAGCCTCACATGTGTGTTATGCAAAATCATGGAAATGATCCTAAAGAAATTTATAGACGATCACCTCAGTCTCATGGGGCTATGCAATGTAAATTTGGAAGGGGTAGATCATACCAGACAAACTTAATTGGCTTTTGTGAAAAGGTGAGCAAGGCAGTTGATGTAGTATTGTTTGATACAGTCTCACATGAAGAATTGATCAAATGCCTTTAAAAAATAGTTTTGACAGCAGGGTTATAATATGGGTAAGAAAGCGACTGAAGCGCAGGTCTCAAGTAGTTAGACTGAATGGTGTTGATTCGGGAGTAGGGAGATGACTAGCGGGGTTCCCCAGGTGTCTGTGCTAGGGCCCATGTTGTTCAACATATATGTCACTAGCATGAGCATTACAAAGAGTGGGTGGATTAGCACATTTGCTGATGACACCAAAATAGGACATATTTTAACCAACTAAAAAGGTTACTGAAGTACAAGATGGAACTACCTGAGTGGGCAACAGTAAATAAAATGAAGTTTAACTTGGAAAAGTTGTAGTTCTTCATTCTGGCAAGAAAAACACCATGGCAACCTATAAAATTGGTGACCACACGTTAAAAGTGACTGACAGTGAGAAAGACTTGTGGGTGTGGGTATCAAATAATTCAGAGCTGATCTGCATTGTAATGAGATGGTTGCTAAATGTAATAGAATCTCAGGGTGTATGATAAGGAAAATTGCTAGTAGGGATAGCTATGTGCTGCTGCCCATATACAGAGCTCTGCTGAGAGTTCTGGTTTCCACAGGATGTAGGTAACATTTCTAAACTAGAAAGGGCGCAGAGACGAGCTACTAAACTAATAAATGGACTGAGTGATATGAGCTACAAAGAGAGTCTGGAGAACCTGGGATTGTTCTCATTAGAGATGAGAAGGTTGAGAGGGGATTTAATAAGAGTCTATACGTCTGTACAGAATCCAGATCTAAGGGACTATCTGGGTTTAGATTTTAAGGTAAATACTTGGGATACCAGATGTCACAACTCCCAGTTAAATGGTAGACATTTTGGGACTACCAAAAAGGAAGCATTGGTTCTTATAATTGACATTTTAAACAGACGTAAGTACAGACTTTCATACAAATTACAGTGTCTGAGAAATGAGTGCATACAGCAAATAACCCCAAAAAAGTGTCGATAAAGCAATGAATTACAACTTGTACTCCAAGTCATTAGGATTACAGTGTTTCTAAAGAACAATAAAATACATTTAAAAAAAATGTATTGTGATTCTGCTTGAACCTGTATCGATGTAAACAAATAAAAGTGAGAAATGAAGTAAGTTCAATGTTTTTTCTAAAATACCTGGTTACACTCTTGTGACACATCAGATGCATGGTTTAGCATTGTGTGGTGTCTACTAGATGCAAACTCCCTAAATGTATCATATCTTTGTTTCGCCCAGCCTGGTGATGTTGACATAGCAGATTGTGCTGTTACGCAGGAGACTTGGAGTCACATTGTGAGACCGACTCCTATCCACATGCCAGAAGAGTCGATTCAACTCCAGGGCGGAGAGTGCCTCCTGCCCTGTCACATCATTGCCTTCTCTTGTGACTCACTAAAGGGCATGGACACCATGGGTGACCACCCGGTGTTCCACCTCTCTCTCAAGAGGTGAGGCATGGCAAGTGCAGACCTACATCTGGGTGGTTGGGAAGGGCCATTAGAGGAAACTCTCTCTGGGACTGTGATGCAAGATTTTGTTCGCCCAGTCCTCAATACTAGGTGACCCAGAAGGTAGCCTTGGAACTTGTGCCATCCTGGAGGTGAGGTAGGCCCTGCAGTATGGTGTAGGCTGCAGGACCAAGGGGCAGCATTTAAAGAGTAGCCAAGGGTGCAGGAACTGATGGCGCCAGAATGTGGAGCTGTCCTGAAGGCAACAGTAGGTCAACTGCAGTACGGGGGGGGGGCATATCCACAGAGCATAGTAGTGCACTGGTTACATTACTGTGGAAAATGTGATAGATCAACAGAGTATCTTGAGGCAGTAAGATCTGTGATCAGGCAAGGAGTTACTAAATAATGGCTTGTTTGAGTGTCGTGTTCTTGAACTTTGAAAATACAAAAATAGAAATCGGTGCAACACAATATGATCATGCTGAATTGTGGAAGAGAAACAGAGTGCTGAATTGTCATTGAAGAGAAGTAGAGTGCTTCAGTTTCCATTTCCGATGCCTACTTTTTGTTACCTTGCAGTTTTTAAAGAGAGAGGGTAATTTCACTCCCAGATGTGAAAGTGTAATTTGAGCCCATATTTAAGATTTCACAGTTTCACATTTTGCCAATTGGTTCTCAGGATTTTTTTTGTTTCCCTTAGTAGGTAATTGTTTTTGTGAGTTTCTCTGTACTGTTGAATAAATATGTACACGGTAGCATTCTAAGCATGCATCTTCTGCTTGTCTGTGATCACTGTCCCAGTGGAAGTTAAAGATCTCATGGCATCTACCAAAAAAGAATAGGGAAATATTGAAAAATAAGATCACACAACAGTAACAGACAACAGTCACCTGAAACTCAAGTTCAGGTTTATTGCAGGAAAACTCCATTGAGCAAGCTCATTCACAAGGAGGTCCTAGAAGTCACATGCAGGAACAGTACATACTATAGCATATACAATCAGAATTTACAAGGCAGTAACATATGTCACATTATAATGGCGAATACAGTCGATAGGATGTCGTTGGTATAAGGCAAGCCAAGTGCAAATACATACAAGGAAGTCCTAAGAGGCCTTTACAAGTCATATACAGTCAGCAACAAACATCACACTAGAATGGTAAGCACAATAAAAAAAATACCAATGGTACAAGACAAACTAAGTACGTAATTGAGGAGATAAAGGAGACAGTTTCAAGGGCATAGACTGAAAACTGGTTAAATTACGACTAGTCTGGGCCACAAACAAGGGTAGGTTAATTAGAAGGGAGAGGGTATTCAGGATAACATAAGGAGCAAGGTACAACTAGTCAGCAGTAGACAGGGTAGAGATGAGGAGAGGGGGTTAAGGGTACTTGGGGGGGGAAAGCTGCAAATTTCATATATGTGGGTGCAGGGGAGATCCTTAGCCAGTATGTATGGCAATAGTATGTTATATTAAAGGGTTTTTTTAGCCAGGGCCTTAAAGTGATTCACAGAGACAAGCCAGGTGAGTCAGAGTGCAGATTGCATTTTGTTCCAGACTGATGGGATTATGTAACTAATGGCCCGTCTACCATGAGTAGTGTATACTCTGGGCACATCATCCCAAAAAATAAAGGCGGATTTCTGTAATGAATAATTACTAGGTGTTCTGTGCATGAGTGAGTAGATGTACTGCGCAGTTTGTTCCACAAGATTTTCAGCGTCCATGAGCCAATGTGGAGCATCCGTCTTATGGCTAAGGACGTCCAGCCTACTGCCTGGTAGAAGTCGCAATGGTTCGTCCTGTAAGGTGCATTTATAATGAAGAGCAGGGCATGGTGAAAGAGTATGTCGAGTTTATGTAGGTTAGTCACTGAACTGCAGATATAAATAATATCCCCGTAGTCTAGCAATGGGAGGAAGGTGGCTTGCACCAGTCTCCGTCTAATGTCCACAGTGAAAAGGGATCTGTGCCTGTAGAAGAACCCTAGCCTTACTTTCAGTTTCTTTGTGAGGCAGTCAGCATGAGCACCAAAGGTCAATTTACTGTCAAGCCGCAATCCCAAGTACTTGAAATGCTCCACAACTTCCAGGGTGTCCCAAAGACAAAAACTATACAGAATTTGGGGGACGAAACGGTCCTAAAACAAACAAGCATTTGTCAATGCCAAATGTTGGCTTGCTGGCATTGGCATTGGTAGTGCAGGAGTTAGAGAAATGCATAATAGGAATGGCAGTGAAGTATTGAACTGATGCCAACCCACCCCCACCCTGCAGAGACTGACAGGCATTGGGGTGTCCCTTTGGGTGTTTGGTAGTGCAGTGCGGGAAAACATTTTGGGCAGGATGTGAAAAATTAAAGCTGTACAGTTCATAAGGAGGTGTTAAAAAAAAAAAAAAAAATGCCAGTGTTGAAAATGTGGCATGTAAATATATCAAATTTGAGAAGTTACAAGGGTGCGTGGGAAATATGCAACGCACGCTTGCAACACTGCCATTTTTCTGGGTGTTCAGCACCAAATTTTCAACATGGGCATTTTAGCACCTCTGCTCATGCACAATATCACTGGTATTTCCTCAAAGTGTCCCAAGAAGACTTTCATATCGGGCGACTGCCACTATTCTGCTACCGAAGCGCGAAACACGCTTTGGGCAGGATATGTGAATGACGGCTGTACTGTTCATCAAGAGGTATGGAAAATGGCAGTGGTGAAAATCCAGAGTAAAATATCATAAATGCCGCGACAATCTGACATGCATGCATCTGCCAGCACGCTAAATAACGCAGTCATTTTGGAGTATCATCACCAAATTTTTAAACATAGGCATTTAGGACCTCTGTTCATGAACTGTGTCACTGTCATTTTCATAATCTGGCCCAAACTCTGATTTCCACAGCGACTGCGCTTATTGTGCACCGGAAGTGCGGAAACACATTTCGGCAGGATGTGAAAATGACAGCTGTACTGTGCACAAGGAGGTGTACAAAAATGACAATGCTGAAAATCTGGCGTTAAAAATATTGCAAGTCACGCAGAAGTTATGAGCCTTCGTGGAGTAGCCGCGCAATGCACGCTGATAAAAATAGGTATTTGTTGATTTGTCCACCAAATTTGGAACATAGGCTTTTTGAGAGGCCACCTCATGAACACTGGCACTGTCATTTCGTTAATGGGTCCTGAAAGGTGATTTTGCACATTGACTGCAAAATCACCTTTCGAGGCTGATTAATGCCATGACAGTGATAGAATTCATGAGAAGGAGCCCCAAAAACCTCATGTTGAAAATTTGGTGCCAAAATTCCAAGAAATGCCCGAGATATGCAGCAAAGTTGAAAAAACCCTGTTCATTCCATTATATAGCTTACTGGCATTTCCTCAGTTAGCGTCGGCTTTGAAGAGTGCAGACCACCCAAGATCGCCGCGCCAGACTCAGAGGTAAGTATGGGGAGAGAGGGTTTGGGGAGGTAGGTGCAGTGGGTGGGTGCGGTGGGGGGGCAGGAGACTACGAGGACCGCTTTTTGTTACAGGAAGTAAAAAATTAAAATTACATTGCGGGACAGTTTTGTTTTTCAGGAACTTGGCAGTCTGGGGTGGGCTCCCAGCATGCCAACTAACTGTTTTGGGGGGTGCTGCAGCCGACAGGGAATTGGGCACCCTCGTCCGGCAGACAATGGGGTGAATGTATGCCACACAGTGACAGCAGGGGAGGCAAGAGCCAGGAGGATTGGGCACCCCCTCGGTATATAGAAGTGCAGAAGGGGGCCTGATTTATGCCGATTAGAGTGGGCTCCCCATCGGCTACAATGAACCAGGGGAGGCAGAACCGAAGGTTGGGCACCCCTCGGCATATAGGAAATGGGGGCTGCTCTGTGCGATGGGGGTGGGCTCCCCCGTCGGCAAATTTGAGTGGCCACAGAAAGCTGGCTGGGGGATTGGGCACCCCGAAGTTGGCAGTTGGGCGGCTGCCTGCCATGCTGATAATGTGGCAGCACGCAGGAAGGGTCCGCTGTGTCTGACGAGCTTTGCTCGGATTGCAGCGGACCTTTCCTTAGATGTGCTTGCCACATTAGCATGCATGGTGTGGCCCCGGCATACAGGCTGATTGGGGAATGAGGGAGGCACCTACTGATGTGTGCCCTGCATTCGCCCAACAGCGGCCGCGCCCCCAAATCTGCACTCTCCCAAGATGTTGACTTGCGCGCAAGCGCGGCAGGCCAACATAAAAACAAAAATCCAGGCGAGTAATAAATTAAATTATTCTATCATAGAGGAAGCGATAAAAGTTACTGTGAGAGAAAACAAACAAAACCAAAAGGGACCCAAAATATAACTGTACCAAGCAACCTGGTCAAAATCACATAATCAGTAAATCTAACACACTTTTAAACCTAAAGTCAGGTAACCTCTTTCCAGAGGGCTCAGTCCTGACCTTTAGGCAAAGATTGCAATTCGTAAATGTCCCATGATGGAGCTTTCACTTGTTGAACAATGGAAAAATATGATGTGGGCAATTGCTTTAGCACAAAATGACATCTAGCCTGACAAAAATAGAACTTTATGCGAGAAAACCTGACAGTCAAGTTACAGAGATAATATTCCTTGCACTGAGCATATTCCTTGCACAGTGGCACCAGGCGCTAGGAAAAATGCCTAGGACAGTACTGTCATATGTGAGCCATTACAGACCTAGTAGACCCCATCTTAGTGGAAGAAAGGAACAAAAACCCTTAACAAGGGGTGTGTGGCTAGCAGCCAACAGCATCAGTCGCATTCTACAGAGCTCCTGCACTACATCCGATAATAACCTCTACTTTTCCGAATTTAAGAAGTGGGAACTGCATCAATTGATTAAAAACTTTGAGCTAGTGGGTAGCAGGAGTTAACTCGCGATTTTCAGATCAGTATGTTATGGGGAACCCTCGAAAGGCTGGACATTCAGATTCTGGCCGAGGGAAACAAGGCAAACAGCTTGATGGCGCGGATCAGCGTACTCTCGTGGCTGAAGCTACCGGAAACTCTAAGCCCTTAAATAGCGCCATTTTACAAGTGATCCAAGCCCTAGACAGATAGCTGCAAGCACTTGATGCAAAAATGGATCTTTTTAACAAGAGAGTAACCGACCTGGAGACTAAAATGTAAACTGTCTCGATGGAGTCACGGTTGGCGAGGGATTCTGCAGATAAAACTTCCGCTGTGATAGCAGGACTGATCTCTGAGAATAAAATTCTTCAGCTCCGTTTAGAGCATGTCGAGAACAGAGCTCGTCTAGCGCATGTCCGTTGGTGTCACTGAAGGCTATGAAGGGGATGACCTAAGACATTTTGTCTCTCAACGGCTGTTTACCATGTTTGATCTCTCCCTTAATGGGCTCATCTTCAGTGCTTACCGGATTACACCCCGGAGGAAAAATTTGGATCAAGATTTACGTCATACCATATTGATAATCACTGCGGGGCAGCATATCAGGGACACAATCTTTCATGCAGCGAAAAAACAAGAGCCCTCTACAGTTGCCAGACGGCTCCAGGATTTTCTGTTTTCCGGATCTCCGTTACATTACTCGCCAGTGACGAAAGGCCTTTGATGCAGTTTGTGGTGAATCAAAGTCACTAGGGGTCAACCACTCCTTATTGGTGCCTGTGAAACTCAGAATCTCATATGCAGGTAAAACACATATATTTACCGATCCAGTAGAAGCAGGCAAAGACTGGCTAAGATTAAAGAGGACTTTATGCAGAGTGCAATGAACCCTGAAGAGATTGATGAGGGATGAAAGAAGCCCAAAGTACTGTCTTGTGGCTAAAACAAGTCTATTAATATGGTTCCTTATTAGTAGGAACAGTGCTCAAGTTCCTAAGAAACAAAAGGTTTTTCTTTCTTCTGCTTACATAATTATGCAGTTCCTTGAATGTTTACTTAAGTATGATGTTGGTTGTTTCAGAGGCGTGTAGACTCAATGGTCTGCTTCACGTAAAGAAACTATTATAGTAGTTTGAATTTATACATGGACTTTATTTTAAGTCACTGGTTGACTTAATGGGTCTTGTACCCTGGGACTTTATCGGACTTTTGATTATTTCGTAAATAGTTCATGGTCATGGGTGCATTTAGCAATGTGTTAAACTTTTCTAATACATGCTGTGAACTCAGTAGTACTTCCTCCATCTATGCTGTAACCCTGGGTGAGAAGTAACATATCCTGATGTAATGGATGTATCTTTATTACTTGCTAATACTTCGAACCAAGTATGAATCTGTATCAGTTTTGATATAACGATTTTAAAAATAAAGTATAAAAAAAAAAAAGAAACCCTAAACAAAAGTACAGTCAATCCAAAAATGCTCCTGTGTCTCTAGCCAGTCAGTGCATTCCTCCCTAGGACATGAGCTTCGTGCCAAACCCTTTTTTTTTAATTTTGTGTTTCTTTGAAACTTGGCTTCCTGGCCAATGCCCTTTGGGGTAACCCTTGCCTCAGTGCTTACGCACTAAGGTTCTTTGTGCTTTATTTTTATGGTTTCCTTTAACCCCCAGTCTGTCATGGCAGCAGAGCCAAAGGACATCTCGCATTCATTTGGGAACCTTCTTATTAGTGAGCTGTGCCACCACCCTCTCAGAATTGGCTGAATGATGATTTTTATAACCATGCTCTCCTGGGAAAGAGAAATTCAGAACATTTGTTACAGATGTTCCCTTGTCGAATTAAAAACACTGTTTGTCAATTTCCAAAGTCTGGCTTTTTTCAGGGTGGATAGTATGTACTTATGTAACCCCATTGCCACCATGCAAAAGAGCATGGGAGTTTCCCTGGTGTCATGGGCAGCATTCCCTCTGTCAATAAAACTGGTCCATGTAAACCACCTCTCATGACGCACCTTGAAATGAGCTATCCCAACTCAGTGTGTCTTTTCTGATTGAAAATTACAAATAAAATACTGTTTGACAATGCTAGCACATGGCTGTTGTACCTCGGCTCCTAACTGGATTTCTGGCAATGTGACTGAGATACAGAATTATCTTCTTTGAGAATATCTCTTTAATCAGGCCACACCTATGGAAGTATAGCCACCAGGCAACTTTCTGTAAGCAGTCCACATGGGGCCGCCCATGATGACATCCTACATTAGCACTTTCCGTATAAGTGTGGGCGGTCCCTTCCCTCCTCAGTTCTTTTCCCGCTGTACCCTCCATGGATACGCTGCCACTACCATCGACTGTTTCCATTTATTTCTCACCTTAGCTACGCATCACTTTTTATAAAGTGATTTTTCGATGACATGTATGTTGACTAAAGAGCTGTAGAAACTGTTCAAATATTGCGAATGTGGGCAGAAGAGATATATGGGCGACTCACGTGACATCTGTATATGCTGCCTCAGCTTGGCCCATAATGTGAAGGCGTGCCAAATCTGCAGAAAATGTAACACTGCTACCCGGTGTTGCAGAGAGATGGCTTTGGAAACCCATCTCCTGAAGCAGTAGGTGGCCAGGATGGAGAAAGAGCTCCAGGAGAAGACCTTCCCTGTGTCACCGGCTCGTTCCTCGGGCTCCCACTCTTCCAAGTCCCAGGAAGAAACATCAGGGCAGCACAAGCACAAACACCGGGAGAAGGAGCGGAGCAAAGACGAGGGCTTCCTAGTTCACTCACTGCCACCTATCCACTCTAGCATGACCACTTTAGTGATGTTGACCACTACAGCAGGGCCACCACCAGCCACCCAGACAGTCGATGCGCAAAGCAGGTCCAGGCAGGCTACAAGTGCCACCAGACTTATTACAGGTGGTAAGTCACCATCGATGTCAGGGTCTGTACCTCCCCCGTCGACATCCTCTGCCGTTGCCGTCGACTACACGGGCACTGATGTGCAGGCAGCCCCTTTCGCATTTTACAGACATCGTTAAGCACCTGCTACCTCCCACTTCTATACAAGGGAATATGCCAACAGGGCCCTCACGACAAACCCCAGTGTCGACGCCTGTTTAGTCAGTGCACCAGATTCCCCCAGGCTGTCGACGGTTTCACCCGCTCCTTCCCTTTGCACTATCAAACACATCAATAAGGACAAGGAGTACAGTCAAGACTTCATTATAAAGGATGAAGAGGATTGTGTGAACTCTTGACAGGACTAGCTCCACTGTAGCCACAGGGAGTGAAAAGCCTGTGGTGTATACACCCAGGTCTCCCCCTGAAGATCGCTCTTTTGTCACCATGGTGCAGGAACTTCAAACTGCCATGGGATTTGAGTTACAGGAACAGGAACAGGACATTACTATGAAAAACCTGGTGGACTTCTTAGAACTGCCTGATTGTCAACCCATCATCATTCCTCCCCTCCTGCCTGCATTGGCGGATGCCACTCTTGCTGTCTGGCATAGACCCAACAGGATACCTGCCATATCCAGGCAAACAAGATGTATCAGGCCCCCTCAGGTAAGCCTTTTTTCACAGGCCAACCTGAGGCCGATTCTGTCATCATAAATGCTGCCCATGACAGGTCTAAGGTACCAAAACACCTTAATTCAAACAACATGAAGTCTTGCTATATTATGACTATTGCAGTTTGTCCCACCATTAGAACTGCTCCGGAGGTGAAAGAGTTAACTTCCATGCAGAGCATGGAGCTTAGAGCGCGAGCTCGGTTCAAACTCTGTTAGGGTGGTTTCAAACCGAAACCGTCAGATTCTTTACTCCGACCTCACTGAACAGATCGCTCGGAGATTCCTCTGTTGCTCGGTTCATTCTTGATTTAAAAGCGCTATTTCTCGGTTAATTTAACGCGCGACTTAATTATTTTAACATAAAAACCGATCGGTTCAAGCTCTGTCTATGGTATCGTAAGTAATAGATAGGTTTTTCCTGTGTGGAACTTGTAAAATTGTTATCGTTCGGTTGAACCGATCGAGTGTATTAAAACTTAAGTTTAAAGCCTTTTAAGGCTTGTTAGAAATCTGAGTTCGGTTCTTGTCGGTTCTAAAAGCGGATTTCATTACGGTTTTCCACGACCGTGACACGGTTTGGAACCGATAAGGGGTCTTGCCTGGCACTGCCATTAAAGGGCAAGTTTGTTGGTTAGGCTGGCATCATGTCTAGAAACCAAAAACCGGGCCACTGGGTTTCAACACTATGTGTCTGTGGGAAGCCTTTGCCAGGCTGACCCACACACTACATGTCTGTTGTCTGAGGTTTGACCACCTCCAGTTCAGACTGCCAGATTTGTAAAAATTTCCCTGCAGCCACCCTGGACAAGAGAGTGGGCAGGCTCAGAAACGAGAGGTCAAAAGTCCGCTGACCGGATGGCCAGCCGGTTCGGTG
Organism: Neoceratodus forsteri; assembly: GCA_016271365.2. Taxonomy (NCBI): domain Eukaryota; kingdom Metazoa; phylum Chordata; order Ceratodontiformes; family Ceratodontidae; genus Neoceratodus; species Neoceratodus forsteri. The sequence goes on from CM057450.1 coordinate 988,717,584, forward strand.
CCAGCGAACCAGAGAATGCCCTCTGACCAGGCGCGAGACTTCCTCGGCAAGCGAAAAGCTGGCTCTGAGGAGCCAGTTCCAGCAAAAAACTAAAAATCAGCAGGTTTGGGTCCAAAATTCCTTCTCCAACTGCTGCAGATATCAGAGCAATACAGATTGTCCAGTCCCTGTCCCCGGTTCCCTCCGAACCGCCACTGTCTGGCAAGAGGTCGGTTCGGTCGGTTCCAATGGTTCAGGAATATGATATAGAAGATTTTTATGAACCAGAGGAGGGGGATGAGGATTATGATCAGTGTGAATGTGACTTTGAAAGTCTGGATGTGCCCATTGAACCGGACATCTCCCCAGACAGACCTTCAGGTGAGTCTCCCCCTAGGCTTTCTGAGTCCCCTTCTCATTTTTTGTTTTATAAAAAAGTTGCTGAGACCCTCCAGTTTCCCTTAGAGGCTTTGGATGAGCAAGAGGAGCCTGACTATGTGGAGATAATGGATATCCCAGAGTCAGGAGATTGTCCATCCTTTACATAAATCTTTAGGAAACAAACAATAAAAATTTTAAAAGCTCTAATTCTGTGCCTCCTGTGGATAAAAGATGGACAGGAGGTACACTTTGTCAGGTCCTGATACAGATTTTCTTTCACAGCAATGCAGTCATGTTGGGGTAGTTCAGGCTGCAGCCTGTGATAAAGCTAATATTCCCCTGGCTTCACATCCTCCTGACAAGGATTCCAGGAAGATTGATGCCATGGCCAAAAAACAATACATGGCAGCATCCTTGGGACTCAGACAAGCAAACTATATGGCTTATGTTCGAGATACCAGAAATCTAGATGGGATAATGTCATGGCCTTAGTCAAACAGTTCCCTGGCCAGCTTGCAAAGGAGCCGGAACAGGTGGCTCTTGATGGTATTGAGGCATCTAAGGTGCAATTCCATGCTGCAGTGGATTCTAACGATGTATCCTCTAGAGTCATGGCTACATCTGTGGCTTTTCGGAGATTGGCCTGGCTCGGGTGTACTGCTTTGTCACAGGATACCCAGTCTAAGGCTATGGATTTTCCTGTGGTGGGAAATTCTCTGTTTGAGGAGCAGACAGAGAATTATGTGAAGAAAGGCGAATATAGAACCACTTGTAAGTGCACAAGCCAAGGCGACAAGCCACTCCTCAGAGCAGCCCCAGGGGCAGGGTGACCTTTCACAGGCCTTTTACCAGACCAGCCGCCTCCTCTTCAGCCTATGCACAGAGGGGTTCTTCAGAGGGAGGCAGGCGGGGTTGGCAGGCCTGCTCCCACCCCTCAGCCTAAAGCCCCTGCCAAACAGGCACCCTGATGGGATGCCCAGGGTCGACTCTCCACTACCTGAGGGGGCAGGTTGCTCACTTCGTCCAGGACTGGGAGTCTTTAACTTCAGACAGGTGGGTCCTGGAAGTAGTGAGCCAGGGTCTGGTTCTCAGCTTCAAAAATTTCCAAAGATGAGAGCCAGATCTTTTCCACCTACAAACCCTTTAGAGACTCTTGCTTTGGAAACAGAAGTCTCAACCCTCTTGGCTCTCAGAGCTGTGAAGAGGTTTCTCCCCTCACCTGGGCAAGGGTCTGTGCTCCAGGTACTTCCCTACCCCAAAAAGACAGGAGGTGGCGGCCTATCCTGGATCTAAGATATCTAAACAAGCACCTTTTAAAGCCAAAGTTCAAAATGGTGACACTGGGAATGATTTTACCCTCCCTAAGGCCAGGGGACTGGCTAGCCTCCCTGGACCTCAAGAATGCCTACTTCCATGTTCTTATCAGAAGCTCCCATCAAAGTACCTCAGATTCGAACTCCCTCAGACCATTATCAGTTCCGAGCAATGCCCTTGAGCCTCACTTCTGCCCCAAGGGTGTTCACAAAATGTCTGGCAGTAGCAGTCGCTCATCTAAGAAGGCAAAGATTGCCATTTTTCCCTACCTGGACGACTGGCTCATTGTGGGTCAGTCTCAGACCAGGTCAGATCACACCTGCTAGTTACCCAGCAGCTGCTTCCTCTCTGGGATTTCTTCTCAGTCTTCAAAAGTCGATTTTGGAACCTGTCCAGGTACTCACCTTTATAGGCAGAACTGGACACAAAGCAGGCCAAAGCCTTCCTTCCCTTGGAAAGGTAAGGACCTTAGTGGCCCTGAGCAAGTCCTTCACTCTGCAGGTCTCTGATCAACAAGGCATTTCCTGCAGCTCCTAGGACACATGGCTGCCTCCACAGCTGTGTGCAAGGAGCAAGATTTCAGATGAGGGACATTCAGTTCCATTTGAGAGCTTTCTGGTCTCAAAGAAGAGATTCTCTATCAAGTTAATCCCAGTGACTCGAACTCTGATCCAGGCCCTTCAGTGGTGGCAGGATCAGAGCAATCTGAGACAGGGGGTGCCTTTCATCCCTCTGTCCCATTCCTTGACCCTTACTACAGATGCATCCCTCTTGGGATGGGGAGCTCACATGGACGACCTCTCCACCCAGGGGTTATGGTCCCCTCAGGAATCTCTGCTCCACATCAATCTGTTGGATCTCAGAGCTGTTTTTCTAGCACTTCAGGTTTTCTCTGCATCTGTTCAGAACAAAGTGGTATAGGTCAGAACAGACAACACCACTACAATGTGGTACATCAACAAACAAGGGGGCACTCGGTCTTCGGCTTTGTGCACCGAGGCGATGAAGTTGTGGTCTCTGGCTTATTCCCTGAACACTTCCCTTATAGCAGTTCACCTCCCAGGCAAGGACAATGTCCTGGCAGATGCTCTCAGCAGGATTTCCCAGGGCCATCACGAATGGTCACTGGATCCCCTAGTACTGGGGATAGTGTTTGCCAGATGGGGCACTCCTCAGATAGATCTTTTCACAGCCCCAGACAATCATCAACTTCCACTGTTTTGTTGCAGGCCCCCAGTGTTGGGCTCAGTTCCCCTGGATGCCTTTCTCCTCGATTGGGAAGGGAAGTTTCTTTATGCCTTTCCCCCCTTCCCTCTCCTGTTCAAAGTACTAGTCAAAATCAGGTCTCAGCCCTGCAAAATGATCCTGATTGCTCCAGACTGGGCCAGGCAGCCCTGGTATCCACTCCTTCTGTCCTTAGCAGTCCATCTTCCCCTGTGTCTCCCCAGGAACCACAATCTGCTAACCTGTGCTCAGGGGAGAGTTTGGTATCCGAATCTCAAATCCCTCAACCTCAAGGCTTGGCTCTTGAGCAGTTAGAGTTTGCTAATTTACAACTTTCTCAAAATGTTCTCGAAATCCTGAAGGCTGCTAGGAAGCCTTCACCAGAGCTACTATAACTCCAAGTGGAAAAGGTTTTCCATATGGTGTTCTGGGAAGCATGTTTCCCAGAATCTGCTGATCTACCCACTGTATTGGACTACATGGTCCACCTTAATTCTTTGGGACTGAGACCAGCTACCTGAAAGTGCACTTGGCTGCTGTCTCTGCCTTCATTTCAACAGGTAAGCCCTCTTCTCTTTCTGCTCATCCTGTATTTCCAGTTTTTTAAAGGATTGCTTCACACATCCTCCATTCAGGGACCCTGCCCGGCTTGGGATCTTAATGTATGCATTGCTCAGCTGATGCAACCCTTTGAGCCTCTGTCTTGACAGAGCTTAAGTATTGACTTGGAAAACTGTATTTCTGGTAGCCATCACTTCTGCCAGGCGTATAAGTGAGTTACAGGCTTTATCAGTAGAGGCTGACTTTATTTCCTCTCACAGGGATAAAGTAGTCCTCCGGACTAACAGGAAGTTTTGCCTAAGGTGGTTTCAGATTTCCACCTTAACCAATCTATTCCTTCCAGTGTTCTTCACTGACCATTCCTTCTCTGGTGAGAAGGCTGCACAGCTTAGATGTTAAGAGGCCCTAAGTTACTACATAGGCGTACCAAGGGTCACAGGTTTGACTCCTCAACTGTTTCTCACTTATGGTGAGGTTGGGAAAGGAGACCTGCCACTAAGATCCATTGCCAGGTGGATCGTTTCTTGTATCAATTTTGCTATCAAAAGCTGGGTAAGGTTCCCCCTCAGGCCAGAGGGCTCACTCTACCAGAGGTACAGCTGCATCTCTAGCTGCTGCTAGAGACATCCCTATCTTGGAGATATGTCAGGCAGCTACTTGGAAGACAGTACACTTTCACCAAGCATTACTCCCTGGATATTCAGGCCAGGAGGGGTGCTCGGTTTGGCACAGCCGTGCTTCAGAGCCTATTCCCTAAGTAGGTTCTGTCCCTCCTCCATGGAGGTACTGCTGTGTAGTCTGCAATAGTCATAATATAGCAAGACTTCATGTTGTTTGAAGAAAAAATTACTCACCTTAGTAATGTTGTTTCTTCTAATGGAGTCTTGCTATATTATGACCTCCCCCCCAGCCTGCCCCTCTCAGAACTCCTACTTTGGGTATGGGGTGGGTAGTCCTCTGTTGGCATTTATTGATGCCTTGTTTCATGTTTGGGTGTTGTGTTTATTTAGTTATTTTATCTTATTTTTCTGGTCCACTGACTTGAGTCTTGGTGATGGGACCAGGAAAATGTGTTACTATATTAGTGGCCAGTTGGCTAGTGTAGGTTACAGCTTCCACACAGAACCTTAGTAGGTTTTGCTCGTAAAGATCTGGCCAGTTCCGGTTTGAAACCACCCTAACGAAACTTCTGAACGACTCGCGCTCTAGCTCCCATGCTCTGCATGAGTTAACTCTTTCACCTCGGAGCAGTTCTAGTGGTGGGACAAACTGCAATAGTCATAATATAGCAAGACTCCATTAGAAGAAACAACATTACTAAGGTGAGTAATTTTTTCTTCCCTTCCTCCTTATAAGGAGTCCAGGAGGCTTGATGTCTTGGGCAAAAGAACATTTGCTTCTGCCTCTCTGGGCCTGAGAATTGTAAATTATCAGGCCCATATAGTAAAATACCAAAATACTCTCTGGAGGAAGGCCAAAGCAGCTGCTCAGGCCCTCCCAGAAGGTATTCCTAAGCAGGAGATATTAAAGGCTATCACAGCAGGTGCCAGCGTAGGTAGACCTCTCCTACTGTCCACATATGACATCTCGGATGCTTCTGCCAGGGTAGCAGCCTCCGTCATATGCCTCACGAGGTACTCCTGGCTCAGGGTGGATGGCTTTGTGAATGATGTTCAACAATCCATTCTCAATGCACCATTCAAAGGATATCAATTGTTTGGTGCGTACGTGCTAGATATTCTCGCTAATCTACAGGTCTCAGGCAGAACTCTGAAATCGGTGCATTCTCTCTATCACACTCAGCCAAAGAGTCAACAGAGGGAGCCATTTCATCCAGCCACTGCCAGACACTTCTCTTCGGCTAGACAGCAGGGTAAGGGCCGAGCAGCAGCAGCCCTACATCTGATAGGAACCACCCTAGGTGCTCATTCAAAAGCCCCTAGAGGTAGCACTTTGGCAGCGGCTATAACAACTGGCTCTGCTTGACCCCTTCTCCAACCCTCACCACCAGTGCCTCCAGGAGTGATTGTTAGGGGTCACCTCTCCCTCCACTTGGACCAGTGGAGGAAGGTAACATCAAATGCCTGGGTGCTACAGATAATACCACAAGGCCACGCTCTGGAACTTCTAGAATAACCTCCAGACCACCCACCAATGCCTTCCCATTACCCTCCAGAGAACATTCCATTGCTTCTGGAGGAAAGTCTCACCTTACTGCAGAAAAGGGCAATAGAACCTGTTCCCCGGGAACAAAGGAACACAGGGTTCTGTTCTCAGTACTTCCTAGTTCCAAAATGAACTGGAGATGTGATACCCATTTTAGATCTCAGAGGTCTGAACTTTTTCATTAAGTATAAGAAATTCAGAATGGTCACTCTGTAAGGCCTACTCCCACTGCTGCAAGTAAGGGACTGGATTTGTCCCCTAGATATGCTGGATGCCTACCTGCATAACAAGATTTGCCCCTCACAAGAAATGTCTAAGATTCCTGTTTCTGGGGAACACTGTCAGTTCAGGGTATTGCCCTCTGGCTTGTTGTCGATGTCATGAGCCTTTACCAAATGTTCAGCAGGGGTGGCAGCAGTCCTTTACAGGGAAGGCCTATATATATATATCTTCCCCTACCTTGATGACTGCCTTGTCAAAGCTCACTCCATAGAGCAGCTTCGTCACACCCTAGAATGCATCAAACGCCTGTTTGATACTTTAGGGATCACCATCAGTGTGCCAGAGTCAGTCCTTACCCCTTGACAGCATCTGCAGTACATGGGGACAGTCCTAGACACAGCCCAAGGCCTAGCCTTTCTGCCCCAGGACAGGGCCAAACGTCTGACTGCACAGGCCCAGATAGTCTACAAGAACAAGTATGTCACATCCAGGACATCCCTGAGGCTCCTAGGCCTGATGACAGCAGCCATCACCACAATACCACTGGCCTGATTGCACGAGGATCAAGTGATAGACATCAGAAGTCCAGTGGGACCAACATACAGATGACCTAGAACAGAAAGTTCTAGTAACCTCCCCTGTCCGAATGGTACTTCAGTGGTGGATGGAATCCAGCCATTTGCTGAAGGGGGGTTCCTTTCCTGATCCCCTCTCCTCAACAGTTCCTCACTACAGATGCCTCGGGGATGGGCTGGGGTGGCATATCTGGGACCCCCTCAGACACAGGGTACATGGACCAAAGTAGAAAGTACCCTCCACATAGACGCCCTAGAAATGAGAGCTGTTTTGTGTGGTCTACAGGCCGCTCAGACTCATCTATCCCTGGGTCCTCTGCTAATACAAACAGACATCAGTGTGATGCATTACATCAACAAGCAAGGGGGAACAAATTCCTACCCCCTGTGCAGGGCGGCCATGAAAGTCTGGTATTGGGTTCTTGAACACAGTCTAGAACTGTCAGCAGTACATGTTCAGGGGTCCAAAATGTCCTTGCAGACAAGCTAAGCAGGTCACAGTCCAGGATGCATGAATGTGAACTGTTGACCTCTGTCACAGAAGACCTGTTTTAACAGGTGGGGTTGTCCAGAATTGGACCTTTTTTGCATCCCCACACAATGCAAAACTGCCACTTTTCTGCTTGCCCGATCCAGGGCCTGCAGTTTTCTGGTGAGATGCATTGTCACTCTCTTGAAAAGGAGGCTCCTGTATGCTTCCCTCTGTTTCAGAGGGTGCTAATCAATCTCCAAATGGAGGGTGCAGCTCTGATCCTTATTGCCCCCTGTGGCCTCATCAGATTTGGTTTCCCTTACTGCAGCAACTAGCGGTGGAACCACCAGTTCCTTTGCCTTTATGTCTGGGCCTACTGTCACAGGAACAGGAAACCCTAGTCCATCTGGACCTCTAGTCGCATCACCTTCATGCATGGCTCCTGAAGGCATAGCCATTCCTCAGTTTGGGGTGTCACAAATGGTGACTAATGTCTTGGTGGCTGCCAGAAAACCCTCTACCAGAGCCACTTATTCTACGAAGTGGAAGCAGTTTGCTTTGTGGGCTGCTTCTCACAACCTGGATCCTTTCACCTGTTCTGTAAATCAGGAGCTTCTTCAAGGATATCTCTTGCATCAGGCCACACCTATGGAACATAAGTCACTAGGTGCTAGAACCACAGAAAAATTTTTTTCCAGCAGTACCACTTGGGGCCATCCACGCTGATGTCTGACACCGACGTCCCTATATAAACATGGGTGACCCTGTCCCTCCTCAGTTCTTTTCCTGCCGTCGATCACGACTCATTGGACCCTGCGGAAATGCGCTTGAACAACCTTGAACAACTACCAGATATAGAGACATCTAATTTTGAGCCTGTTGTTCAGGAAGATACACCTCCTGTAGTTTTTGCTAATAATAATAATAAAGATTTTAATTTGAAAAATATAAGGGTACAAGATGTAACTAAAGAGTTGAGAAATTTAAAAATATCAAAATGTGCAGGAATAGATGGTATTGATCCCAAATTTTTGAAATTGGGGTCTGACATCATAGCCCTATAATAACTTATTTCTATAATTGGAGTATTCAATCTTCAACAGTTCCTGATTGTTGGAAAATGGGTGATATTATTCCTCTTCACAAAGGTGGCGACCTTACAGTTCCTTCTAATTATAGACCAATTACTCTGCTCTCTGTTTTGTCTAAGGTGCTGGAAAGGCTGATAAATAATCAGCTTAGTAAGCACCTTGACTATTAAGGGTTATTGTCTAACTGTCAACACAGATTTAGAGAAGGTAGGTCCACAAATACTGCCCTACTTGAATTTAGTAACCTGGTGTCAACATCTTTGAATAAGGGTAATCATACTGGGGCAGTGTTTGTGGACCTTAGTAAAGCATTTGATTTGGTACATCATGAAACACTTTTGTTAAGACTACAGACTATGGGGATAAATAATAATTCCTTGCAGTGGTTCAGATCTTACTTAACGAATCGTAAACAGAGGGTGGTCTGTGGTGTTGCTGTCTCGGATCTCCTGGACTTATATCGAGGTGTACCTCAGGGCTCAATTTTGGGCCCTGTGTTATTCAATATTTATGTTAATAATCTTCCTGATTATGTGGCCAATACTGATGTTAGACTTTATGCAGATGATATAGTTTTGGTTGCATCTGCTAGTGGTCCAGGAGATCTGAGACAGCAACTTCAGACAGATTTTACTAATATTGAGTCTTGGATAAAGGGATTCTGGACTTTTAATAAGTTCTGGGAAAACTCAAAGTATGATTTTTTCTGTGGGACCTCACACTAAGAATTTTACTGATTTGAAGATTAGTTTTCTGGATGGGACATATGTACAAGAGGTTAATACTTACAAATATTTAGGTGTTATGGTGGATTATCGTTTTTCTTTTTCTGATCATATATTATTACAAATTAAAAAAGTAAATCAAAGATTGGGAGCATTAAGAAGGGTGTCAGGATGTCTGAATAGGTCTATAAAGACTAAGTTGATAAAACAACTGTTGTTACCTGTATTAGAATATGGTCTTCCATTATATAAACACTCCTATAAAAAATCTTTATTAAAGTTGGATCAGACTTATTATAGATTGGGGAATTATATATTGAACAACAAATCTCGAGTTCATCATTGTATAGTTTATCAAAAACTTGGATGGTTATACCCATCAGCTCGAAGAGAATTTGTGTGGTTTACGATATGTCATGGTTTGATGCATTTAAATATGCATTCTTTGAGATATTTGATCTGTTTGAATTCAGACTCTAAATATTTAGATATGTTTAGGAGATCAATAAGAAAATTGCCTACAATTCAAAATTTAAATCGTATGGGGGACATGGTTTTACAGAATAGCGTAGCTAGGTCATGGAATGACTTGTCTTGTCAAATTATTGAAATTTCTGATTTGCACGTTTTTAAGCTTGAATTGTTTAATTATTTAAATGTTGGTTGTAATTGTTTTTAAGTCTTGTTTTTGGTATTGTGTGTATTTTGTTATGTTTTGATGTTTTGTAATGATACCACAGGTATTTGTTGAAAATGGGGATTTATTTCCCAACAGATAAACCTGTATAAAAATAAATTTTAAACAAACAAACAAACCTTCCAGAATCTTCGGCACCGACTCCTGCACCACCATCGCTGCTGTTCAGGCCTCTGATGCCGGGCTTGCTGTCTACTCTGGGATGCTTGTCTAGGCTGTGCCTGCCAACTGGCAGTCTTGATTATGGGGCATGCTCTTCTCCAGCGGCTTTTGCCTATTGTAGAAGCTATGCCTGTGTTCTTTTCTTCTTTCACCGGGGATTTGGGAACAAAATCCTCTCCTATTAGCATTGACGCCTTCAATGGATGGCAGCCCCCCGCCGCTCTTCATGGCAGGATTCTCCAAGTGGGGGTTCCAGGGTGAGTCTCTGCGCTCCAGCAGTAGCTGGCACTTCTGGGGACCAGTGATGCCTTTGCCTCTCCCTCTCCTCTTACGGACAGGATACAGTCGATCTCACTTCGAGGGGGAGCTCTTGCAGCAGGATACACTATAAGGACTGAAGCTGGCAGGTGCCAGAACCCCACAGAAAACATCTAGCTAGCAGTCTGTGTTGGGAGACCGGCCCCTGACATTAACCCTTCCCCAGCGTCGGCCAGTGGTGTAAAAGGGGCGGTCCTCCAGCCCCACCTCAGTTCTTTTCCCGCCATCAACCAACATACATCGGCTCCACGGATGCCTTCTGCTTTAGTCGACTGCTTTTTTTCTTTGATTTTTTTATTTTCAAAAAGTAATTTAGATTATTCCTTGCTCTGCATGTCGTCTTCTCTGTCATCCTCCATTGAATGGCACCAATCCAAGTGGGCCTGCGGCAAGCAAATTCCGTCAAAAGACAGCCATTCAGCCTGCTTCTTCTGCCTGGGCCCAGACCACAACACTGAGGCCTCCCAGAATTGCCAGAAGTTCAACAACAGGACCAGGATTCGCCACCAGAAAGCCCTCAAATCCTTCTTGCTAGAAAAACAAATTGCAGCCATTCAGAAGGAGACCAAGGGGAAAGGTTCATCTTCTCCAGCCTCGAGGGCTTTGACTTCCTTGAATCACCACAAGAAGTCGTCAGGGAAGCATCACCATAAGGAGAAGTACAAGGACAAAGATTCCCACTCCCAGCCCTGCACAAGTTGGGCTTCGGGTCTTCCCCCAACGGGAGGATGGACGCGACTGCCCAGGCCGCCCTCACCTCCTCTGGGCTACCTGCGATTAAGCTTCCTGCCCTGGTACTGACATGGGGCGGAGGCACTTATGGGTCCAGGACCAAGTCCTCGGCCCTTCAGCCCCTGAAGCTATGGCCCTCCTTTCAGACCTCGGGCTAGCAGACAGGTGGTTTGGCTGGTTTCTCTTTGGGTGTCAGGTCCTTACCCGTCGCCTATCCGGCCAAGTCATCCTCCAAGTCAGCCACAGTCTCCAGCGCTGACTTCCTGGACCGATGTTGGGGGCATGAGCCGCCTTCCCCTGGGAGGACAACTCCTCTACCCTCCTCAGAGCTTGGCTCCCCTCAACGGGCCTCGCCTAAGCCAGTGCCAGCCGTGAAACTGGACTGGTGCCAGCGCACACCTATCTCTTTGATGCCGGCATCCCCAGTATGTGCTCTGGTGACCTCTCAGCCTGTGTCTGAGAAGAAGCCAGAAGGGGAAGGAAACGTATTCAGTTCAGTGCTTTACAGTAACTGGTAACTGCTATTTTTCTTTTAAACTTAGATTGTGGGCTTTTAGTGACACTGTACTTTCTTTGTTGTCTTTACTTAGAATTGTTTTGAGCAGTTATCTGCTGACACTATCTATGTATCTATGTATGTGTCACCAGACCCTCATATGTCGCCGGCTAACAGTCATACAGAGCCTCAGCCGATGCCGAAGGGACCGTCTGTCCAACCGACGCCACCGGATGACCAAACTTTGGTGCAACCGACACCAGCTACTCCAATTCCACAGTAGCCGGCGCCACCTCAGGGACCGACGCCCATCCCGTTGAACCCTCTGGCGCCGGGTGCTCCCCCTGAACCTAGGATCCCACTATTGGATGTCAAAAAGAGCTCTTTACATCCTGGTGGAATACCATTAAAGGCGATCTTCTTCAAGACATGCCTTCCTTGCCACCTGTTAAGGAGCCTATTCTGGAGACCTCCCCAAAATGGCCTGCTTCTAAACCCAGGGAGCCTACTCCCCAGCCTACGGAAATGACCCCACAGCCGGAGGGCTCCGACAGTGGTCATTTGGGCCATAGAGCTATGAGACATCGATCTTCCTCCAGATCCTCAGATAGGCACAGACACTGGTCTAGGGGACGTCGGCACCAGTGTTCCTCCTCTAGATCTGATTTGTTGGAGGATTCTAGCCGCAGCTTTTCCTCCTCCTCTTGCAGGTCTTTCCTTTTGGGAGGTGCCCCTTTGCCCCCGGACAACAAGGACACCCCCAGTTTCCCTCCTGACTACCTGTCTTTCATGGATGTGATGCAGGATATCCAGGTGAATACGGGATGGGACACAGAAGATCTGGATCCCAAAAGGAGGCGTTTGGCAAAAGGATCCCAAGCCCTTCGTGGTGCCACCCTTGGTAAATACCTCTTAGGACGTCACCAGGATTGCCTGGAAGCATCCTTCTTCATCATCGGTGGCCCCTAAAAAATCAGACCGCCTCCCTAGAGTCCCCAGGAACAAACCCTTTTTACGAGAATATCCCCTGGCGGATTCAATGATGATCACAGCTGCCCACAATAGGTCCAAATGGCCCAGGCACCTGAGCACCCAACCTCCAGACCGTGAATCCAAACAGTTGGACCGACTAGGCAAGAAGGTATACTCCTCTGCCACTTGCACCATCCGCTCTCTAAAGTTTCTAATGCATATGGTATAATACCAGAATGTCATCTGGAAACAAGGTATGGAACTAGCTCAGGCCTTACTGGATGTTCCCCAGAAGGCAGAGCTACTCAACCTCTTAAAGTCTGGATCGGGCGTGGGCACCCACGCTCTGCGCTTCTCTTATGATTCTGCAGACACAGCAGCCAGAGCCACAGCCACTGGTGTCTGCATAAGAAGGCATTCCAGGCTCAGGGTCTCGGGGGTTTCTCCCCAGACGTCCACGCCAACATCATGGACACCCCCTTTAAGGGCCCAGTCCTGTTCGGTGAGGAGTCTGAGAAAATTATTACTAGGCTCCAGGACTCGGGCAAGGCTATCTGGTCTATTCAGATAATGTACCGTCTAATCAAAAGCCATTTAAGCGTCAGTCCTTTTGTCGCTCCTCAGTTCAGCAGCCTGTAGGACAGCAGCAGGGAGGCACCTTTAAAAGAAAGACCACCTCTCAGAACCCATGAGGCGCCCCTCCTAGCTTGCCTTGCCTACCCCAGACATCTCTGTATAACTTCCTGCCCGACCCCAGCCGAAGCTCTGGGAGAGGTGGTAGGGGGTCGCTTCTCCCTCTATCTAGAGGGATGGAGCAGGATCATGTCCAACTGCTGAGTCTTGCAGTTGATAGAGAAAGGATACGCAATAGAGTTTCTAGAGTTGCCTCTGGACAACCTTCCTCCGCCCTCTCGCTATTCCCCATCCCACGCCGCCCTCATACAAGAGGAAATCCAGATGCTGTTGTCCAGACAGGCCATAGAGCCAGTCCTAGCTGCCCAAAGAGGGAAGGGCTACTATTCCCACTTTTTCTTGGTACCCAAGAAAACCGGGGATCTACACCCTATCTTGGATCTCAGCCATCTGAACAAGTACATGGAATACAAGAGGTTCAGAATGGTCACCCTTCCAGGACTGATCCCTCTCCTTCATCAAGGAGATTGGCTCTGCTTACTGGACATGCAGGATGCATACCGTCGTATGCTGATTGCCTAGTCCCACAGAAGGTTCCTGCGGTTCCTGTTCCAGGGGCACCACTGCCAATTCCGAGCGCTACTGTTCGGCCTATCCTTGGCTCCTCGGGTCTTTGCAAAGTGCCTTGCAGTAGTGGCAGCTGCCTTACAGAGGAAAGACCATTACGTCTTCCCATACCTGAACGACTGGCTTCTCACAGCTGCCTCCAGGGAAAACTGTTACAAACCAAGGAAGATGCCTTTTCTTTGTTCCGTGACCTGGGGATCCCATTGAACCTTCCAAAGTCTTCCTCATGGCCAAGCCAATGGCTACAGTTCATAGCGGCGTTACTGGACACCGTCCAAGGCAAAACCTTCCGGGCAGGGCGGATTGCCTCCAAGCTCACGCTTGGGAGGTCTCCTCGGCTTGCCTGATTCTGGCCAGAAAGGTCCTCAGGCTTCTAGGCCATGTGGCGGCAGCCATCACAACTGTACAGCTGGCTTAGCTCCACATGAGGGTGATCCAGTGGAATTTGGGAGTCCAGTGGGATCAATGCATGGACGGCTTGGACCATCTCATGAGTCTCGGAGCCCGTTCGGAAGACTCTACAGTGGTAGTTAACTTCTTCCAACCTCTCCGGAGGAGTAACCTTACGAGGGATGCCTTCTGTCCAGTCACTGACCACAGATGCTTACAGCCTGGGCTGGGGAGCTCACCTTGCAGGCCACCGGACCAAGGGTATATGGTCCACCTTGGAGAAAACCCTCCACATAAGTGTTTTGGAGATGAGAGCGATCCTCTGTCATGCAAGCATTTCAGACTGATCTAGCCCTGGGCCATCTCCTTGTCCAGACGGACAACATGTCGGTGGTCTTCTACATCAACAAGCAAGGGGGGACCCATTTGTATCCCCTCTGCAGAGAGGCTTTGAGGGTTTGGTATTGGGCCGAGTTCCAGCTGGTCCTCTCCTCGGTACACATTCCAGGCATCCAAAATACTCTGGCTGACAACTTGAGCTGGTCTCAGCCCAGAGCTCACGAGTGGAAACTTCTGCAGTCAAGTAGCAGAGGACCTGTTCATAAGAAGGGGTCACCCCGAGTTGGAGCTCTTCACATCCTCATTCAACACCAAACTGCCCAGTTTCTGCTCACTAGATCCAGAGCCTGGTGTTTTCTGGCAAGATGTGTTGTCCCTTTGCAGGACAGGGAGATTCCTTTATGTCTTTCCTTCCTTCCCGTTAATCCAGAGGGTCCTTCTCAAACTCCAGAGAGGGGGCAGACATGATCCTGACTGCTCCCTACTGGCCCCGACAGATTTGGTTCTCTGTACTTCAGCAACTGGCAACAGAACCTCCACTTCCTCTTCCCCAGAGCTCGCACTTGCTCTCTCAAGAGAGAGGGACTCTAGTCCATCTGGACCTCAGATTGCTGCATCTGCATGCTTGGCTCCTGCAGACTTAGCAGTTATCCATTTTGGGGTTTCCCCTAGGGTAGCAGAGGTCCTCTTTGCTGCCAGAAAGCCCTCCACTAGGGCCACTTACGCAGTGAAGTAGAAGCGGTTCTGCATTTGAGCTTCCGCCCATCACCTGGATCCCTTTACCTGTCCAGTAAACTCGTTCCTCGAGTACCTCCTTTCTCTGTCAGACTTGTGACTTAGTTACTCCTCCATTAAGGTGCATTTGTCAGCTGTTTCTGCTTATCACGCACTGGTGCAGGACAAGGCTCTTGCCCAACTGGATTTGGCCCGAACCTTCATGAGGGGGTATCTTACATCTGAAACTTCCCATCAGGGATCCAGTCCCTCAATGGGACCTTTTGTTTCTTTTGGAGAAGCTCATCTTGCCTCCCTTCGAGCCAGCCATGGATTGCGAGCTATGTTTTCTGTCATGAAAAGTGGCGATTTTAGTTGCTGTTGCTTCCGCTCGGAGGATTTCCAAGCTCCAGGCTCTTATATGCAGAGAGCCTTATTTTGTTTTCCACAAGGACTGGGAGTCCTTGAGGACCAATCCTAGGTTTCTGCGTAAGG
Organism: Neoceratodus forsteri; assembly: GCA_016271365.2. NCBI lineage: Eukaryota > Metazoa > Chordata > Ceratodontiformes > Ceratodontidae > Neoceratodus > Neoceratodus forsteri. The sequence continues at coordinate 988,732,869 of CM057450.1, forward strand.
TGGTGTCGGAATTTACCCCTCAATCAAGACATCCACCTCCCAGTTTATTATCCAGGGCACTCAAGTTGAGGGGCGGCTCTATTGCATACTCTGGATGTTCACCAGGTCCTTCATTATTATTTGATTTGTACCGGGATCACAGAAGGTCTGATCAGTTGTTTGTTTCGTTCACCTCATGGATTTTAGGGGCGCCTGTTTCTAAGCAGACGTTGTCTAAATGGTTGGTCCACTGCATCGTGTACTGCTACCGGAAGTATGACAAGCCTTACCGGGACTGGTAAAAGCTAATTCTACCAGCAGAGTTTCTGCTTTCTTTGCATCTTTACGTAATGTGTCAGTGGCAGATATATTCAGAGCTGCCACCTGGAGTTCCGTCCACACTTTCATCAAGCACTATAGTTTGGACATTGCCTCCAGAAGCAGGACAGGCTTCGGCCTTGCTGTCCTACAGGGTCTACTCTCATGAGGATTTCAGTTCTGCCTTTTTTGTCTCCACCTGTTTAGCAAGGGTTATCCTTGTACTGCTTGGGACTTGATCCTTATGGTGCAACCTGCTATAAGAGCTCCCCCTCGCAGTGAGATAGTACAGTTACATAAGAACTTCCCCTAAAAGTAGATCTTCAAGAGGAGCTCTTTCAGCGGGTGCTGCTTTCCCTCCTTCCCCCTGGTTTCTGTTTCTGCATTTTCTGCAATTCTCTTTTATCCTCAGTTTGAGGATCCTCCTCTGTTCACCAGTGTTTCCTGTGCCGGGGTCTCCAGCGGGGGAACTGAGATGGGTCTGGGGGCCCACCGCTTTTATACCTTTGGCCGACGTCAGAGGTGGGACGACATCAGTGGGTGGTCCCCCGCCATAGACTGCTAGCTAGATGTTTTCTGTGGGGTCCTGGCACCTGTCAGCTTCAGTCCTTTTGGTGTAACCTGCTGCACGATCTACTGCTACAGTAAGTTCTTACGTAACTGTGCTGTTCTTTCCCTTGGCCCAGTTGTGACTGGCCCAAGACAGTCGACGGTGGTGCCCTGTGCGCCTCCCTCCCCCCTGTGGTGGCAGAATCGCTGCCTTTCCTGCTAGGCCAGTTGGAGCTGGCCTAGTCTTGCCAACGGTGGTGCCTTTTGCCTCCCATGTTGCTGTCTCTCTCCTCACCATCTTGCGGGGTGGGAGCACTGATTTCACTTCATAAGTCAGTTGGAGCCACCCCATTCTTGTCGACAGTGGCACCTTGGGCCTCCCCCCATTGTCACTTTCCACCCCATCACATGGCGATGGCCAGGTTCCCATTCCAGATGGTGGCACCCCTGGCCTCCCCCATCAGCTGCTTCCTGGGCCACGTCAACAGCATGGATGTCATCATCATGTGTTTCCTAGTCTCAGTCCCTTTGGCTCAGACCAGCCTATGTGGGTGCAGAGCCCTGTCTATGTTCTTCATGGCTTTCTCAGCATCGACATGGGGTACCTGTCCTGAATGGAGGTGCCTTTCCCTCCCGCGTCTCCCCATCCCTTAGGCCCATCAACGATGCAACCGTCGACGTCGGACAGTTCTCTGCCTTTAGTTCCACCAGCCAGGCACAGTCTCTGCAGTGTCTTGTTGATGCTCCCCTTTGTTACAAATCCTAATACCAAGGTGGTCTGCCCACCGCCCTTTGCTGAAGAGCTCCACCGTTAACACATCGAGCATGTTTTTTTTTTTCTTGTGGGGGTGCCCCAGTCTTTTCCCTTCTGGACTGCCCTTTTGGTGGACCCCCCCCCCCATGTGGCTGAGGGCAATCCTTCATTTCCCCTGGGACAGGGGTTCCATGCACCCACTCAGGGTTTGGTGGCCACATAAGCGGGCTTTCCTGTGGAGCTTGGCAGGTGTTTGCTGTACTCTCATTTCGAGTGGGCATTTCCCCTCCACTTCCGGGGCATTTTCCCTGTCTTCTCCTGTAGCTTTTTTTTCAGAATAACCGGTGCAAGGCTATGGGAGGCATGTCCCTATAGATGGTCCACTCTCTGTCTGCTACAGGCCCCTGTACATATGGGAGCCGTGAGCTTGGGGGCTCAGGCACTTTGCCCTCCATTCTTTGGCTGTGGGGCTTGTTGGAACTCCAGCCCATCTCCCACACCAACACGGCAGTGGGACTGCAACATGGGCACCTTTTGGCATTCGTGTCCAGCCAGCTGTCACTTTCAGGTCTGAAACTTGTTTGGCCACGGGGGTGGTCCCATCCTATTCTCTTGGGATCTAAATGGTATGGGGCCCCAGACATAACATGGCATCCTGCCGTCCCTAACACATCTGGCAGGTATGCTTCTCTTCTCTGGGCACTGGATGCCCCCCCCCAGGCGAGCAGGTTGGGCCACAGACCTACTGTCCACCCCCACCAGCTACACCGCAGTAGTTCCACCTGTCTTCGCTGGCACCCCCTGTTCCCCCACCCACTCCAGAGGGTTTGCAGGGCACCCCCTGTTCCACACGAACTAGGGGGGAGAATACCATCTGCACTTACTCTTAGGTGGAAAGGTGCGTGGCCCTGCTCTGAGGTTCTTAGGTCTGCTGTCAGTCACGCTGCAGGTCTCCCCATCTCCCTCCAGCCTCACTTTCAGTGCTCCTGGGGGAGGTAACTGTTTGGCTGTGGCATGTGGCAGCTCTTGGCGCCCCCCCTTCCCGCTTTACCCATTCGCTGGTACTATTTCAAGTCATCTTGGATGAAGGCCCGGGAACCAGTTCCTTGAGAACAAGAGAACATAGGGTTCTGTTCTCATTTCTTGTTTGCCCCAGCATCCTCTGGGGGGCCTGGAGCACCATCCTCTGTCAGTGAGCTGTGAGCTGTGCTTCTTCCTGTCAGTGCAAGAGGTTCAGCATGGCCCCTCTGCATGCTTGCTGTCACTCTTGACACAACTGGTCTGGTTATGCTCCCTGGACCTACAGGCCTTGCCTGCATCTTCACCTTTTCCACCCTCGCATGTGACTACCTTAGGTTCCTCTTCCTGGGGGAACACTGCTAGTTCAGACGTTTTCCCTTTGGTTTGTCATCTGCACCATGGGTATTTACCAAATGCTTGGCAGTGGTGGTTGCAGCTCTCAAGAGAGAGGGATGATGTGTCTTCACTTACCTGAATGACTAGTTGCTCAAAGCACAGTCCAGGGAGCGACTGTCCCACACCCTAGCACATACCAGAGAACTGTTCCACACCCTAGGGATCACAGTCAATCTGCCCAAGTCAGTCTTGACCCCTTGCTAGCATCTGCAGTACATAGGGGTGGTACTGGACATGGCTCGGGGTTTTGCCTTCCTGCCGCAGGACAGGCAGACCACCTGATGGCTCAGGCCCAGTTGCTTTACAACATCAGACATGTCACACTCAGAATGTTTTTGAGGCTGTTGGGTTTGCTGGCTGCAGCCATTGTCATGGTACCCTTAGCCAGGCTGCACATGAGGATCCCTCCATGGACGTTGAGGGTCCAGTGGGATCAGCACACCAGCGATCTAGAACAGCAGGTTCTAGTCACTTCCCCTGTTAGGAAGGTGCTTTTATGGTGAATAGAACCCGGTAACCTGTTGATAGGGGTTCCCATCCTTATTCCCTCCCCTCAGCACATTCTCACCATGGACACTTTTGGGATGGACTGGGGGCACATCTGGGGCCTCATCAGAATTGGGGAATGTGGACAAGGGTGGCAGATTCTCTCCACGTCAGCATTCTAGAGATGGGGGCATTCTGTATGTTTTCGAGGCCTTCCAGACCCATCTGTCCCCGGGTCATCTGATGGTATAGATGGACATCATCTGTGTTGTTCACTACATAAACAAGCAAGGTGGGGGGGACACACTCATCCCCTCTGTACCGGGAGGCGATATGGATCTGGTACTGGGCTCTAGAATATGGTCTAGAACTATCGGCCGTCCATGTTCCAGGCATCAAAACTGTCCTGGCGGACAGGTTACACCAGTCGCAGCCTCGAATACATAAGTGGAGGCCTGCTGACCTTGGTAGTAGAAGACCTGTTCGACAGGAGCGGTCATCTGGAGCTGGACCTTTTTGCGTTTCCACTCAATGCAAAACTGCCGTTTTTCTGCTCGCTCGATCCAGGGCCTTGAGTTTTCCAACAAGACGTGTTGCCCTTTTCTTGGAAGGGGAGGTTCTTTTATGCCTTCCCCTTGTTTTCCTTCATTCAGAGATCCCTAATCAAGCTCCAGATGGAGGACACCACTCTAATTGTGGTGGCTCCCTTCTGGCCTCATCAGATCTGGTTTCTCATGCTGCTACAGCTGGCAGTGGAACCCTCTGTGCCCCTGCCTCTGTGCAGGGGCTTCCTCTCACAGGAACAGGGCACCCTGATCCATATGGATCTCAGGTCAGTCCATCTCCATGCCTGGCTCCTGAAGACATAGCCACTCCGAGATTTGGAGCATCTCCCAAGGTGGCTGATGTCTTGGTGGCTGCTAGAAAACCTCAAAACCTACTCCAGGGCCACCTACTCTATGAAGTGGAAACGGTTTGCTTTGTGGGCCACTTCTCATCATCTGGCTCCCTTCACTGGCCCAGTGAATCCAGTTATAGAGTATTTATTGTCCTTGTCAGATGCAGGACTGCAATACTCCTCCATTAAAGTGCACTTAGTGGTTATTTCAGTTTTTCATGTGCCTATTGATGGCCATATGCCTATTGATGGCCATACGGTGGCCCAGCTAGAGGTGGCCCATACGTTTCTGAGAGGCATCCTAGACTTAAAAACCTCTCATCCGCAATCCAGTTCTGGCCTCGGACCTGAATATTGTGTTGGAGAAACTCAATTTGGCTCCCTTTCAGCTAGCCGAGCCTCACGAGCTATGCTTCCTTTCTTGGAAAGTGTTATTTTGTAGTTGCTATTACTTCTGCTTGACAGATTTCCAAGCTTCAGGTTCTTATGTGCAGGGCCCCTACTTTTCTGCGGCACAGTGGGACCAAGTTCTGCGGCAAGACTATCATTTGCTGCAGAACTTCTGCGGTGGTCGGTTGTAATAGAAACATAGAAACATAGAATTTGACGGCAGATAAGGACCGCTTGGCCCACCTAGTCTGCCCATTTTCCTACCTAACAGATAAGCTGCAGATCCTAGTTAACCAACAGCTTACTTCCTCCTACCCCCCACTAGGACTGCCTTATGCGTGTCCCATGCATCCTTGAATTTCTGCGGAAGTTCTGCGGCACTAACAAACTACCACATCACAGTGTCAGCTTGTCATCCTGACTTCACTTTCATGGCAGCGCTTATAGCAGTCAGTATGGTGGAAACCTCAGTAACACTAGTTCAAAAAATAACAGACTTATAAAAATAATTTTATGCTTAAAAAAGCAAAACAAATGTCTTTCCCTTAAGGTTCTAGCCTGTTGCATTAATGTCATATGTAGTGGGGATCTTATGTGATGAATAAGGTATTTCTATATGCATGCTATCTATCCCACTAATGAGATTTCCACTGTCTATCACGTATATATTTGTATGTGCTTTCTACACCACTCATCAGGTTCCCACTGTGTATCGTCTGTGACATACATACAAATACGCGTGTGTGTGTGGTGAGAGAGACAGATACTGTGTGTGTGTGTGTGTGTGTGTGTGTGTGTGTGTATATATATATAATTTTTTTTTTTTTAATTTCCATGAACTTGCATCCTCATTCATACAGGTCCCATTGGAAATGGAATAGAGGAGTTATTGCAAAACTCATTTTTTATGTCAACCTGCTTTTCCTGACACACTGTGTAACACCATCAGGCCATGACATACATGTGAACCAGTTATGAAATACAGCTCTCCGGCCCATCACAATGTGTCCACCATGTGACAGAACACTGCACCGTACCTTCCCAGGCTCTGAGCAGTGATGTGTTCCACCAGTCCTTGTGCTGCCCAACCAGCTCCCAGAGCTAATCTCTGAACCTGAGTCGCCGGCATGGAAACACAGCATGCTACCCTCTGGCCCAACAGCTGTCCCTGCACACAACATTTCTCAATAACTTTTAGGTGATTCTATCAGCCAATGACAATATGTAATCAATAACTCTGGCAAAAATGCGTACAGTGCAATTATTTATTTAACAGGTCTATGACCTAACGGCGGTGTTGGATCTATCGAGCTTGTCAGGAGAATGCATGAGTCCAGATGATCTTGTACTGGCCTATAATAAGGCCGTGGGAGATGCTGTGGACAAAATTGCTCCTGTTCGTGTTCGGCCTCTCACCCTTCGTCCTAGGAGCCCGTGGTTTGATGGCTCCTTGAGGGAATTAAGGCGAAGTTGGTCAAGGCTGGAGAGAGTCTGGCTGGAGATCGGGCCTTGATGCCGACAGGCTTAGATTGATGGCACATTACGATCGCTATCAATCAGAAATCACTCATAAGAAGGCAGAATTCCTGTCCAGAGAGATTTCTGCTGCACAAAATCGACCGGCTCAGCTTTTCCGGACTGTGGACAGACTGTGCAATCCAGTCTGTCTTCAACCCAGAGAAGCTTTTTCTCAGCTAAGATCCGAGGAGTTTGCTCGTTTTTTTTGTGGATAAGGTTGTCGACCTCAGGTCCGGCATCAGCCCGACCTCTCCTATGGGGGATTGCGATGGTCGACTTGAGGTGGCTCGTTCTCGGTCTGTCTCTCTAGACTTTCACCGGCCGGAATTTGTTGACATTGTGAAGATCATCCAAACTATGCGACCAACTACTTGTAGTTTGGATCCGGGTCCTACACCGCTGTTAGTAAGTTGTGTAGAAGCCATCTACCCAGTCCTTGCAGACATTGTCTGGAAATCTTTGGAGAGGGTTTTTTTCCTGACCCCCTTAAGGAGGCGGTAGTTCGACCACTCCTTAAAAAATCCTCCTTAGATCCTGACTGTCTAGCTAACTACCGGCCTATCTCTAACCTGCCATTTGTTGGTAAGGTTATTGAAAAGGCAGTTGCGTTGCAATTGGATGATCACCTTATATCTCACAATGTCTATGATACTCTCCAGTCTGGCTTCAGGAAAAGGCATAGTACAGAGACTGCCCTTGTCCGGGTATTGAGTGACCTCCTTATGGCCCGAGATCGAAAGGCATGTACCATTCTGGTCCTTCTTGATCTATCGGCTGCATTTGATATTGTAGACCATGGAGTGCTATTGGAATGCCTGCGGGTCTTTTGTGGACTGTCTGGTACAGTCCTCGAATGGTTCGTTCTTACCTCACAGGCAGATCTCAGAGAGTCGTCACTGGAATTTATTCCTCTGACGCTCACTCTCTGCCTTGTGGGGTACCACAGGGCTCCATTTTAGCCCCTATGTTGTTTGTAGTCTACATGCTGCCATTGGGAGAAATCATCAGGCGATACAGTTTTGGTTTTCACTGCTATGCAGATGATACTCAGCTGTATCTGTCCTTTCTCCCAGTCAGGTGACGCACTCTATACTTAACAACTGCCTCAAGAGATCAGACTTTGGATGAGTTCCAGCTGGTTGAGACTCAATCCGGACAAGACCGGGTATTGGTGGTGGATCCAGGTCATCCGGGGATGGGTGTGGGAGTTGGACAGCCATCAGGTTTATTACTTGGTGGTGTACCGCTCTCTACCTCTGATCAGGTGCGAAATCTGGGCGTTATTTTTGATGATGGTCTGACCCTGAAATCTCAGGTGTCAGCTGTTGTCAAATCCTCTTTTTACCAACTGAGGAATATCACCCAGGTGAAACATCTGATCCCCCCGGGTGACCTTCCAACATTGATCCACACCTTTGTCACTACTCGTCTTGACTATTGCAATTCCCTTTACCTAGGGCTACCTGGGGTTGATATCCGCCGCCTCCAGCTAGTGCAGAACGTGGCAGCCAGGCTTTTGACTAGTACTTTGAGGACCGGACCAGTCATATTACACCTGTGCTCCGTGAACTGCACTGGCTGCCAGTATGGTGGCGGATCTCCTTTAAGGTTGGTTTACTAACCTTTAAAGCTCTACACATCAGGGACCCGGTTACCTGAAAGATCTCCTGATTCCCTATTGCCCCCTCCGTCCTTCCTCCGCTCCGCCTAACGAGGGATTGCTAGAGATTCCTAGGGTACATTGAAATCTACCAGGATCCTGCATTTGCTTTTTTCGCACCAACCCTGTGGAATTCTCTGCCTCGTTGGTTGAGAGAATGCCCAACCGTTGCTAATTTTAAGATTGCCTTAAAAACATATTTATTCAAATTAGCATACTGCTGTTAGTTCTTGGTTAATTTTTAAATGTTTTTAAGATTTGGATTTTATTGATTTAATGTTTGTACAGCGCTTTGAATTTGAAAAGTGCTTTATTTATAAATTAAATTGAATTGAATTGAATATTCTTTCAACAGGTCTACACGCTATTATATTTCACTTTTCTGGGCATGATTACTTTATTTTTCTTAAAAATGTAGGCAGTTAAATTAATTTTACCAGTTATTCATTTCAAATAGCATATCTACAGTATACCTTAAAGGCACAAATAGGTTTGTACAAAGTGAGGTATGGACTTAACAGGTCTGTGTTATTGACAAAGTTTTGTTTAAGTTGGCCCTAGTGCATCAATGTAAGACTGAAAATTGTATTAGGCTATAGTGCAGGTTGAGCAAATATCACCATTCATGATGTGCTGTCCCACCGTCTCTGGCAGTGGGAGCTGTGGTAGATAACTGACTGTTCATTTCTGTTGCAGAATGCAGCCATTTCATTCGCTAATGTATGATATAGCAACGATAACATCACATTCTGAGCATATAGGGGTGTTTTAGATATAAAAAGAGGGGAAGGGAACCAGATTCTATGGATAAACAGAAAAATTAATAAAAAATCACCAAGAAGAGTGAATTCTGCGGCACCACAGAAGTTCTGTGGTAGATTGCAAGTTCTGCGCAAAATACTGCGGCCGCAGAATTCTAGGGGCCTTGCTTATGTGAGAGACTTCTTATATGATTTTGCACAAAGACGGTCTTTGTGTACCAACCCTAAGGTTCTTCTGAAGGTGGTGTCTGAGTTTACTTTAAATCAAACCATCCACCTGCCAGTTTATTGTCCTGAGCCTGCCAATCCAGGGGAAGCATTGCGCCATACTTTAGATGTGCATAGAATACTCTGATATTATGTTCATCGTACAAAGGACTGCAGGAAGTCCTCACAGCTTTTTGTTTTTTTCGATCCTGGGAAAGAGGGTGCACTGGTTTCTAAACAATGCCTGTGCAGATGGTTAGCCAACTGTATTATTTTTTGTTACAGGACCTACAGTACGGAACTTCCTAGGGTTGTGCGTGGCCACTGAAGCAGAGGCATGGCCACTTGTGTTGCCTGTTTTAGGAATGTTTTTAGCTGCAGTAATTTGTGCTGCTGCAGCCTGGAGTACTGTCCACATTTTCACTGAACACTACAGTCTGGACATTGCCTCTACATGAAGGGCAGGCTTCGGACTGGCTGTGCTTCAAGGCCTCCTTTCCTAGGCCTGTAGACTTCAGCCATCCAGACTGTCTCTCTCAGTACCGCTTGGGACTTGTTCCATAGGTGTGGCCTGATGCAAGAGATATCCTCAAAGAAAATAGTACAGATACGCCAGCACTTAACGTAACAGTAGATCTTCAAGAGAATCTCTTGCATCAGGCCATGTCGACCTGCTCTCTGTCCCCCTTAGGCTTTGCCTTCTTTGTCTCTGGTCGTTGGGTCCTGCCCTTTCAATGCTCCAGTCCGTGGGAGGTTTCCAACTATACCCGGTAGCTGGTCTCCTTTGTTCTTTCCTGGTTTCCTACACACGGCCCTATGAACATGTTCCTCTCAGGACATTAGCACTGATCCAGTGCTGCCCTCTTCTTCGGGCCTTCTCTGTTGCTTTCTGCTGTGTCTACTCAGCAGAGCCATAGATCTTCCTTGGGGTTATCTTAGTCATCAGGTCACATCGTAGGAACTTCACCGCTGGTGAAGCAGGATCCACAAAGAAGATTTTTGGCAGTACAGCTGGGGCCACCCACGCCATTGACGTCCATCGACGTTGTAATGTGATAACCATCTAATAGTTATGTGCAGAATGCTCCTTCCTGACCACCCAGTGCTTCAACCCTGTCACCCCTGAGGAAGACTCGCAAGGAGTCGAAGCGCTGGGTGGTCAGGAAGGAGCATTTTGCTGTAGACCCTGCCTTTTGATTTTGCCATAGTGCAGTTAAAATCTTTTGAAGCTTTTTTGGAAGAGGATGCCACCAGGAAAGAGCTGGTGAACTTACTGGAGATCCTTGAATCTCCCCCAAAAATCATTCCTCCATTCTTACCTGCCTTGAGGAATGCAGCCACGGCAGCCTAGCACAGACCAGACATGATGCCAGCTATGCCCCATAAGGCAGACAAACTTTATCATGCCCCTAGGGGTTCCTCTGCTATGCTGACCAGGCCGAGACAGACTCTGTGGTCTTTAAAGCAGCTCATGACAGGTCTAAGGTGCCTAAGCACTTTAGTTCCCTTCCCCCAGACGAAGAGTCTCGTAGAATCAACCTCTAGAGTAAGAGTGTGTATGCTTCCTCTACATTGGGTTTGAGGATTGCAAACTACTTGTCTTACATGGTAAAGTACCAAAATGCCAACTGGAAGAAGGGTAAGGCTGCTGCCTAGGCCCTCCCAGACAGCATGCACAAGCAGGAGCTGCTTCAGTGCCTCCAAACCGCTGGGGATGTTGGCAAGCACTTCTTCAGAGCCCTCTATGATATGGCTGACACCATTGCTAGGGCTGCTGCCACGGTATATGCCTACGTAAGTACTCCTAGCTGAGAGTATCTGGTTTTGCTGCTGACGTTCAGCAAAAGGTGCTCAATTCCCCCTTTAATGGCTCTAAGCTGTTTGGCCCTGATGTCCAGAACATCATTAATGATTTGCAAGCCTCGGGCAGGGACATCAAGTCTGTCCACTCCCTCTACCATACCCAACTGAGAGGTAGAGGATGCCCTCCTTTTCATAGGGAAGCCAACAGACCCGGTACAGCCTCCCTTCCCCAAGGGAAGCGCAGAGCCCCAGCATCACTGTCAATCTGCTCAAGTCGGTTCTTTTACCATCCCAAAGGCTGCAGTATATAGGGGATGGTTCTGGATTCGGTGCAGGGGAAGGCCTTGCTGACCCAAAACAGGGCAGTGTGCCTTATATCCCAAGCTCAGGAAGTTGCACAAAATCGCTACATTCCTGCCTGGGTGTACCTGCAATTACTGGACTTGATGGTGGCTGCTATACCCACTTTTCCACTGGCCAGACTTCATATGCACATTCTCCAGTGGACCCTCCGGGGTACAGTAGAACCAGTGCACAGAAGAGTTAGATCACCCAGTCCTGGTCTTTTCTGTAGTCCACAAGGTACTGCAGTAGTGGACAGATCCTTTGAATCTGCTTAAGGTGTCCCATTCCAGATCTCTTCCACTGCAGCAGATCCTAACCATGGATGCCTCAGGTCTGGGCTGGGGAGCACACCTAGGTCCCTTCCAGACACAGGGCTTATGAATTAACAGGTAGCCAGTTCCAGGCAGGTGTCCTCTGGGGTCCCAGCCTCTTAGTCACCGACAGGGTTGTCGAGCTCCCAGGCCTCTAAGGCCCGAGACAAGTCCTCAGGGAAAAGTCATAAAAAAGACTTAGGTCGTGACCACTCCACTGGCGGCGATCTCGCTCCCCAATGGCCTCTTCTCCTTTGTCCAGGGGATCCTTGTTGGCTGCGGCTGTACCAACTCACAATGTCACTGTCCAGGTGTCTGTGCCCTCCAGACCCATAGCAACAGCACACCCACCTGATTCTCAGGGCGGCCAGTCCTCGACCTCCAGGTCGTCGATGGCCCTCCCATTGAGGCCTGAGCGCTCTTATTCCAGGTCTACAGGCTCTTCGGGTTCACAGGGCCTGTCAGGCCGGTCATCGATCTTGGTACCATCAACCCCCTGCATCGATGCAGACTTCAACTGTCCACCTGAATGAAATCTTAACTAAATTCACTTCAGTGATTGTGTAACAGATGGGCACATTCAGGCCCGCATCACCGGCCCTATCAACGGTGGCATCATCAACTCCTACTCGTCGGCCATGGAAGGTTCCCCACAGGCAGTCGTCGGCACATCCAACATCAGACCTGGATTTGGAGGAGGTCAGTGTCAAGGAGGAGGAGGAGGAGTACTATCCAGACCTCGGAGGAGGAGGAGTCTGAGGAGGAGATGGAGATGGAGGAGGAGGAGATGATCCTGGTCTCTGACAGGTTCACAGCTTCCTCTGTCAGTGTGGATTCTGTTAAACATACTCCTAGATCTCCTCCTGAAGACCTCATATTTTCAGTGTGATGAAGCAATTGTCCTCAGCCATGGGCTTCCATACTGAGGAGCAGGAGGAGGATGCCACCATGAAAGAGCTGGTAGGCTTCCTGGAAGATCCCCAGAGTCTCCTGCCAAAATCATTCCTCCCATCTTGCCTGCCTTGATGAATGCAGCCATGGCAGCCTGGCATAGGCCAGACATGGTGCCAGCCATGCCCTGCAGGGCAGATGCACTTTACCATGCTCCCCAGGGGTTCCCCTGCTATGTTAAAATAGGGCAGAGTGCCTTATAGCCCAGATTCAGGAAGTCGCTCAAAGTCACTATATTCCTGCCTGGGTGTACGTGCGATTACTGGGCTTGATGGCAGCTGCCATACCCACTCTTCAACTGGCCAGACTTAATATGCTCTTTCTCCAGTGGACCCTCTGGGTACAGTGGGTCCAGCATACGGACGAGTTAGATCACCCAGTCCTGGTCGCTTCTCCAGTCTGCAAGGTGCTGCAGTGGTGGATGGACCCCTGGCACCTGCTGCAAGGCGTCCCATTCCAGATATACTCCCCACATCAGATCCTCACCACGGATGCCTCTGGTCTGGGCTGGGGAGCGCATCTGGGCCCCTTCCAAACTCGGGGCTTTTGGTCCCAGATGAAAACCTCCCTGCATATCAATGTCCTGGAGATGAGGGCTGTGCTCTGCACCATGCAAGCCTTTCAGAACCACCTTGCTCCGGGTCAGCTGCTGGTGCAGTCTGTCGCTGAGGCACAGGTCAGGAAGCTTAGGAGGACCAGGAGCAGGTATAAAATTCTCAAGTAGCATTTTATTTTTTCCAATAACAGTAAAATAAAAAATAAAATTTTTCAGTATAGCTATTTACAAAGGCAGAAATATTGCTGCTCTTTTTATAAGTCTTTGTCTGGGAACTCATTAAGAAGACATTCTGTTTTTCTTAAAATGTTCTTGTCCGTTTCCTTCCTTGTAGGTGCAGCAAAACAGTACATGGTATCCCAGAACTGACCTCCTGTTTACAGCTCTGCAAAGAGTTTGCAAACCATCATTTCGGATTAACCCCCTGAACGCCAATTAGCTTTTTGTAATCATCTCAACAATATAACCATATACATTTTCAAACCAAGGGATTCCATGTTCACATAAAAATTCACACATATTTTATAACTTCAGATATGCAATGGGGAAGAAAATATGGAAACAAGTGAAGGCGTAGAGATGGCGGGAGAGAGAGGAATAGTGAGACCGTCGGAGTGGCCAGTTCCTAGGTCTCATAAGAAAATTTTATTGTGTAGTCAGACAGACAAGAACAGAAGAGGATAAAACAGATCCTTGCATTTAACTCTTTCTACATAACAAATGGGACAGGGTCTTATTCAACCCTGTTACACAGTCTGACAATCTCAGTGTAGTCTACTATGTCAACAAGCGGGAAGGGGGGCATACATGCCCCCTGTGCAGGGAGGCCATGAGAGTGTGGTACTGGGCATTAGTTCATGATGTGACACTCTCGGCGGGCCATGTATCAGGCGTGCTAAACACTCTGATGGACAGCCTCAGCCGGACCCAGTCTGGCATCTACAAGTGGGAGCTTCTCTCATGCATCGCAGAAGAGTTGTTCGACAGATGGGGTCATCCAGAGTTGGACTTTTTTGCATTCCCCACTCAACACATAACTGCACAGTTTTTGCTCGCTAGATCCAGGGCCTGGAGTTTTCTGGCAAAACGCTTTGTCCCTCTCCTGGAGCGGTAGGTTCCTGTATGCCTTCCCTCCATTTCCTCAGTTCAGATGGTGCTAATCAAACTGCAGATGGAGGGGGCCAGCATGATTCTGGTAGCTCCATTCTGGACTTGGCAGATATGGTTTCTGTTACTTCAACAGCTGGCGGAGGAACCTCTGGTTCCTCTCCGCCTCTGCAGGATTCTGCTGACCCAGGCTCAGGGGACCCTGGTCCATCCCAATCTCAGGTTCCTTCATCTGCATGCTTGCCTCCTGAGGATAACGCCATCGCCAGGGTTGGCATCTCCAACAGAGTGGGGAACGTCCTGGTGGCTGCCCGGAAGCCTCCCACTTGAGCCACATATGCCATGAATTGCAAGCGGTTTGCCATCTGGGCTGACAAACATAATCTGGACCCTTTCACCTGTCTGGTGAGCCATATTCTGGACTGCCTGATCTCCCTATCTGACTCAGGTCTTCAGTACTCCTCCCTTAAGGTGTCCCTTTTGGCTGTTTCTGCCTTTCATGAGCCCATGGGTGACCACATAATTGCTCAGCTAGATGTCTCCCGTACCTTTTTAAAGGGCACCCTACATTTGAAACCCCCAATCCATTCTCCTATCCCGGCTTGGGATTTGAATTTTGTTTTGCAAAAATTTACCCTGTCTCCGTTTGAGCCAATCACAACTTGTGAACTACGTTTCCTATCTTGGGAAGCATTATTTTTAGTTGCCATTACTTCTACTCGAAGAATTTCAGTGCTTCATGCCCTCTGATGCGAGGAGCCTTATTTGATTTTTTACAAAGACAGGGTGCGTCTGCACACAAATCCTAAGTTTCTCCCTAAGGTGGTCTCTTGAGTTTACACTCAACCAGTCTATCCACCTTCCTGTTTATTTTCCTGACCGTGCCAATCCAGGGGAAGCACTGCTCCATACTTTAGATGTGTGCGGAACTTTGGAGTACTGCCTGCTTCACACCGAGGATTAGAGAAAGTCAAAGCAGTTGTTTGTTTAATTCGCCCCAGGTAGACGGGGAGCTTCCGTTTCTGAACAATGTTTATCCAAATGGCTGGCAAATTGCATTGTGTTCTGCTACAAGTATGGCAAAGAATTGCCTGGAGCGGTTAAAGCTCATTCCACAAGAGGCATGGCTACCTATGTGGCTTGTTTCCGAGGGGATCTCAGCTGTGGACATCTGTGCGTCTGCCACCTGGAGTACTATCCATACTTTTGCCAATCACTACAGTCTGAACATTGCCTCAAGAGCCTGTGCAGGTTTTGGCAGGACTGTGATGCAGGGCCTCCTGTCTTAAGTTTTATGGTTGGCCTTCCTCCCAGACTGTCTATTTACACCCTTAACTGCTTGAGACTCGTTCCTGTGGTGTGACCTGTTGACTCAGATAATCCTGATGAAGATAGAACAGTTATGTAAAAACTTACCATAACAGTAGATCTTCGAGGGGATCTCAGTCATAAGGTCTGCTTTCCCTCCCACCATCCCCCTTCTTGGGGCTGTTGTCTTGGAACTGGCTGTCTGGTGTATCCAACCTTTCATATAGGTCTGGGCACCTCTCTCTCCTTGGTCTCCATGGCTAGAGCTGTGCTCCCTTTGTCTCCGGGGGAAAGAACTGAGGAGGGAGCGGTGCCGCTCACACCTTTATAGGGTTGGTGACGTTGACGGACATCAGTGGTGTGGGCTGCCCCAGTTGTACTACTGAAAATCTTCCATGTGGATCCTTCTTCACCAAAGGTGAAGTTCCTATGGTGTGACCTGATGACTGAGATCACCTTGAAGATCTACTGTTACAATAAGTTCTTACATAACTGTTCTTTACGGTAAGTACGTAACTCTTGTTTCAGATGATGGTAAATTTAAAAAAAATGGGACCTGGGTCTGCACAGTGACAGGATGTAGTGTAGCCCTGCTGCCTTGGAGGACATAGTTTGCATGTGGGTGCCAGAATTCCATGTAGGGACCAGCAGAGGGTAGGACATGTGACAAAGGTGAGGTATGTGGGAGGGGGTGTGTTGGGGGGGGCTGGTGCTGCCCCTTGTTTACAGGCCTCTTGGTAGCCAACCTAGGAAGGCCATTGGACAGTAGAAGAGCCACTCTTCTACCTTTCTAGCTGGAAAATAGGTGCAGGCATGGTGGCCTTCCCCCGATTATGTGCGTGGGACACAGAAGGAAAATGAGAAAGCAAATAAGAAGGTATTTTAGCTTGCTATTGTAAATATATGTGTAAATATATTTTATTACATTTCATACATTAACTGCAAACACAGAAATAACATTAACCATTGACACGTCATAGTTGATCAACAAGGGGTGCAGTTCATATACATGTTGCAGAAATAAAACAAAAAAGCTGCTTGCTGTAGATTAGAATAACTGCTTGGATGATTAGAGCATTCCAAAGTCCATCTCTGAGATCATTTAGTATAATTCAGTCAAATAAAGTGAATGGTGACAAGTCTGTTTTATTCTAAATATGTATTTTGATGCAACTATATCATCTTAGCACATGGCTGTCTTCTGTGATGTAAATTTGGGAGCCGTAGTTTTTCAGCCTGGTTAAAGGCCACTAGTAGTCAGTTTCTCTTTGCTGCACCACAACCCGGGGTGAAGGAGAACTGTGCTGAACCTGTTGGTCATTTTTCCTTGTAGAAACAGATTTTTAAACACTGATTCCAATTCTGTTACTGTTCCATTTATATCAACTTTTTAGTTACCCTGTTGGGTGCTTCTGATGCACACACCTGATGGTAAGGATCATTTTAGAACTGCACGATGTAATTAATGTCTTTGCTTACCTCCTCCATTGTTTCACAGTGCATCCATACTCTCCTATAGAACTTTATGTTTAAGAGAGGTATGTAAGCAATAAGACACAATGGGGTGTGGATTAGATAGTTAATGCACAACCACGGTGTGTGGCCTTGTGCCTTCATCTCCTGGCCATGTATTACAACTGTCTAATTCACACCCCTGTAGTGTCTTACTGAGCTTGTAAGGTGGGACTTTACATTTTATATACATATAAAAATCAAAATTAATTACTTAAAATAAGTTTAATCTTTGACATTTTACATGAAATAGATCTTACTTCGAGGGTATCGCGTTTTTTTGCAGTTAAATACACTTTATTAATGTTTTGTAGTGATACAATACATTAAAGGATCAATAATAGCATACACTATTAGTTAACTGCACACACAAAACCTATCTAAAAAAAAAATAGTACCCCCTTATAACCACCCTTACCTACCCTCCCCAACTAACCCCCTGTCCCCTTTGTACACATCCCCCCCTCCCCCGGTAGAATACTACACTTCACCATTCCTTGGAGTGAAGGAAAACAAAATACAGTTAGACCAAAAAGGTGAAAAAATGTTCACGTGAAAAGCAAAGAAAGTGGTACATTCCTCAATAACCGAAATGGCGTTGTAGTATAGAATAAAAGGAGGACCAACAGTCCTGAAAATTCCTCCAGGAATTGTTCACATAGGCAACCATCCTTTCAGCATTTAGGGCACTTAAAAATTCATTCCACCATTCTTTGAAAGATGGAGACCACCCCCTCTCCAATGACGTGGTATCAGAAGTTTTGTAACTAGGGAGACGGTCGCCATTTGAGTTTTTTGTTTGACTGTAGGAATGGAGGAATATTGACCTAAAAGACAAATATCCTCAGTGAAAAATGCAGAGAGACCTAAATATTGTAAGGTCCTCGATTTAACCATATCCCAAAAATTCTTGATCAAAGAGCAGGACCATAATTTGTGGTATAACGTACCCTCGTCTTTGTAACAAATATCACATGTAGGAGAGGCACATTTGCCCATCCTAAATAGCTTACTCTGGGTATGGTAAATATTGTGCAGAATGTTAAACTGGACCAATCTAAGATGATCTTGTTTAACTAACCTGTATATGTCGAACCGCACTCTCTTCCATGTATCTTCAGGATGGTGCAGAGTCAACGCGTTCCTCCAGTAAAAGGCCACTGGGGAAAGTTTGTCCCAGAATTGTCGGCCTAGTGCTTGGAATATTGTAGAACTACTTCGAGGGTATCTTTTGCAGCAGGTCATTACCGGTAGGACTAAACCACCAGACACTAGGACCACACGGAAACCTTCTGGCTAGCAGTCTACCAAAGGGGGGCCACCCACTTCCTATGTCAGCAGCTGATGTTAGCCAATCCTATAAAGGCGGACGGCCCCCATACCCTCCTTAGTTCTTTCCCCACCATCAACCAGTGCACGTTGGACTGCTGATACTGCCGCAGCTACAGATGACCACCATTTTCCCACGTTTACCAAGCTTTATTATTCTTTTGATTTTCAACTTCCTGGAGGGGTCAGAGGCCATTCCAATAGGGGTATGGCCACCTCGGTAACTTGTTTCAGAATTGTGTCAGCTGCTGATAGTTGTGCTGCTCCCACCTGCAGCACTGTCCACACTTTCACCAAGCATTACAATCTGGACATCACCTCTAGGCATAGGGCCAACTTCGGCCTAGCTGTTCTTCAAGGCCACCTTTCATAAGCTATCATTTTTTGCCTACCACCCAGATTGTCTGTAGTTCTAGAACTGCTTGGGACTCAGTCCTACCAGTGATAGCCTGCTGCAAGAGATACCCTAGAAGTAAGATTGTACAATTACGTAAGAACTTACCATAACAGTAGATCTTCGAGAGGATCTCTTGCAGCAGGCCCTGCTTTCCTTCCCCCTTCTCCTGTCTCTCTCTCTCCCCCCCCCCTTCCATAGGGGCGAGTCTTCTGCATTTTATTTTTCTATGCTCTTGGAATACCTCGGAATCCTTCTCGGTTGCCCCTTACGGCATCCTGCTTTTGGTCTCTGGCAGGAGAACTGAGGAGGGTATGGGGCCCGCCCACCTTTGTAGGATTGGCTGACGTCAGGGGCTGACATCGGCGGTGGGCGGACCCCCGTGGTACACTACTTGCTAGTAAGGTTTCCATGTGGTTCTAGCACCTGGCAACTTCGTGCTACTGGTGATGGCTTGCTGCAAGACAGCCTCCCAAAGATCTACTGTTACAGTAAGTTCTTGCGTAGCTGTACTTTTCTCCACCTGTGTAACCTTGCTGCCTTTTTTTTTTAGTTTAGGATTTTTGTCCATTGTAGGTTCCCTTAGTTGTAGTTTAAATAGTGCTGTTCCTTTGTGAGAGTCTGCAAGTTCTGTTGAACATTAGTAAAAAAATAATGTACTTCTGTTTTGTTATTGTTAATTCGCTGTCTCTAAGGAAGGGTGAGGACTGAGAGGCCATTGCCTACCACTGGGATCACTAGCACGAACAAATGTTGGTGGTACTGAAAGCAAAATGTACCAGCAAACAATTTTTTTTTTTTTTTTTGTATTAGAATGGATCGCATCGATAAGCGGCCGTTCTGGTGTATTTTTTTGTCGGTGAGCGAGTAAGTGAGTGGTGGGCAGGAATGAGTGGGGGGCGGGGCCAGGAATAGATTTCAGTGGTCAGGAAAAATGGTACAGAAAATTTTTTTTTTTTTTTTTACATATTGTTTAAAAATGTCTCTTACTTGTGTATTTCAGTACTATGTATTGTGATTTGGTTGACAGAGAAGGAAGTATCTGTTATATGGAAGGGAATTAAGCTATGGTGACCTCTCACTAAGTGGGTAAAAAAAAACGGAGGCTGTAAATGTTTGATTGTAACAAGGGCTCAGGGATTTCATTGATGTTCTGCATTCAGGCTGGCAGCACTTGTTCTAGGGACATGGATATGTTGTTCATCCACACTTTCTGGCAGGTATCCTTGCCGCTTTAAATCTTGCCGGAAGGTCTTCAAGCTGGCTCCTCCCACCCACCCGGGTGGTAAAACTCTCGGCTCCGCCCCATAACGCCAGATCTTCCTTACTGCTTGGAAGCTCAGGTTCCTCCTTAGCGCTCTTCGTTTAGACTGGATCCTAACTCTTGTTCATCTGAAATTGGTTTGAAGTTTTCTAACTTCGGTCTTCATCTTCCCTCGCGGCTCGACGGACAAATCTATTCAGGCTTTTGAGGTGCCTTGTGGGTAGAAAATGTCAGGACGAATCTGCACTCACGTGCGTCTACTGCCTAGGCTAGATCACGACCCACAGGCCTGCGAGTTGTGCCGCTCTTTCTCGGCCAACGTCCTGGACGATCGCACTGCCCGATTGAAGCTCGGGCGCCCCGAGAAACGTTTCCCGCTGGTAAAATCAAAAGAGGCTCATTGGGTGGTGTCCGTGGTGGCTAGCTCGGCTGAGCAGCTCGAGAAGATGATCGCCCTCGAGGAGGAGGCAGCCCAGGCCGCATCTTCCTCCTCCTCCTCCTCGGCCGCGGCATTTATCTCTCTCTCTCTGAGTTCCTCGTATATGGCTTCATTCAAGGAGCTTTGTCAGTCCCTTTCCACGAAGGGAGAGGGGCCATCGGGACATTCTTCTCGGCCCAAGAAGAAGGAGTCGAAAGGTAAGTCCCACCGTCGGCGTTTTGGAGCGGGAGAGGTCCCTTCCCCGGACAGCCGATCGTCGACTTCGGGTTGAGGTTGTGGCTACAGCCGCTGGCTTCACGGTGCCCCCATCAGGCCAGCCTGCCGAGACTCCCGTCGACGAAGTCGAGATTTTTCTCGATCCGTTAGACGGGCTGTTGACTGGAGAAGCCGACAACCCTCCTTCACCGTTCCCCCCGGTGGCTACCGAGGATCTGCCTCTGCCTTCTGGGCCTCAGTCCCCGGTTAAAGTGCCGGAGCCGAGGGAAGAGCGGGTGTCCCGCCTCTCCCATACCCACCTCGTCCCCGAGGGTCTCGGTCTCGGACCTCTTCTCGGTCTAGCCGTTCCCGCCGACATCGTCGGTCTCGGTCTCGATATCGAGGTAAGCGGCGACACCATTCCTCCTCATCCTCTTCCTCAGATGAGGGGAGGCTTCAGCGTAAATTACGCTGGCACTACGAGGAGCTTATGTGGCAGCAGTTGCTGTTGTCCAGGCCTAAGCCAACCCCGGTCCAGACCCCGGCCATCAAGTGGCTGTCGCCTGAACGACCGAAGCAACCACTCGCACCAGTCGAGTTGCCCACTCCAGGGCCGGTTGCTCGGCCAAAACCAGCTGCTCCACTGATTGTGGTGGAACCTCCGCCTCCACAACCGAAGTCGGGGGCACCGACCAAGGATTCTCAGTCAGGTCACGGCCTACCCCACAGGTTGTCAGTCACCCTCACTCCCGTCCGTCCTCGGCAGGTGGAGGGTGGCTCAGGGCCGAGGCAGCTCTTCGCAGACTCTTCGGAATCCGACGACGACTCTTCCCTGTTCTCCAGGCAGGTCGACCTGAGTCCTCCGAGTCAGTCATTGGACGATAGCCCATCGCCCTTCTTGGGTCTGCTTCGACTCATCTCAGAGTCCACCGGGATGCAGCTTGAGCTCCTGTCCAACGGGCAAGTATCCCTGACGGAGATACTGGACCGAGGGATTCCCCATGGAGGCCTTTCTGGTGGCTGAGGCCATCGCCAGCCCAGCCTTGGAGCTTTGGCAGCGGCCTGCCCCTGTCCTGCGCCCGCCAGGATGGCCAGGAAGTATGCGCGGTCCCCACTGCTCTTTGCCCGTTTCTCGGAGCACCCCTCTGCCAAGGGGTTAGTCCACTCAGCGTTTTCCGGCGTTCGGTAATGCTCGGATGTGGATAAGCCCCGACAAAGAGTCCAAAAGCTGGACTTTGCCGGGCAAGGTGCACGCTGCGTCCTCCCTCGGCCTCTGACAGGCCAGCTCGGCCGTACTGATGGCACACTTCTCCCACGCCCTCTTGGGCTCCCTGGATGAGGTTATTCCTCATCTCCCGCCTGACCTGCAGACCACGGTCCGCCAGGTGCGGGACCAGGGTAGGGCGGTGGCGAAGCAGCAGCTTCAGACTGCTCTGGACATAGGTGATTCCTGTGCCAGGTCAGTAGCTGCCGCGGTGGCCATGCACCGCAGGGCGTGGCTGAGGATATCCACCTTCACGGCGGATACCCAGCACAAGTTGGCGGATGTCCCCTTCTTGGGGACTGACCTCTTCGGCCCTGGAGTGGAGGGACACCTCCATCGGATCGAGAAGTCCAGTGACACCCTGGACTCAGTCACCTTTGCCCAGAGGGACAAAGGCCGCCGCAGCAGCAGAAGTCCTTTCATCCTTCGCCCCTGCAGACTCGACCGCCCAGCAGCACCAGCAACAGGGCCAGCAGGCTCAGCGCTTACGCCCCAAACCCAAGCCAGCGGCTTCCTCCAACAGGAAGCAAGAGGTAAGGGCCCAGGAGGTCCCTCGGCTGGTTCTTCCTCCAAGCCTGCCTAGTGACGGGTTGAGGGGTGCCGCCCCCAGCCTTGTCACTCCCCCCTGGGTTCCCCCGGGGATGGCTCCGCCACTTCCTTTCCACCTGGTCCGCTATCACCACGGACCGCTGGGTGTTGGAGGTGGTAGGAAAAGGCCTGCCTCTGGAGTTCGAGCAGGCTCCACCCTTCGAGCCGTCCCCTGGGGGCCACGGTCCGAGCCTCGCTGTCGGCCCACGAGCCGATATTGCCCTGCTCCTCAAAAGAGGTGATCAGGAAAGTGGCGGATCCTCCTCCAAACCCGGGGTTTGTGTCCAAGTACTTCCTGGTCCCAAAACGGATGGGGGGCTGGCGCCCCATTCTCGACCTGCATGACCTGAACAAGTTCCTAAGGTCTCGGACTTTAGGATGGTCACTCTGGCTCAGATAATCCCATCCTTGGAATGAGGCATGTGGTTCTGTTCCCTGGACTTCCAGGATGCGTTCTTTCACATCCCAATCCATCCGTCCCATCAGAGATTCTTCCGTTTCAGAGCGGAGGGATCCCTTTACGAGTTCCGGACCATGTCCTTCGACCTCTCCTGAGCTCCCAGGGTCTTCACCAAATGCATGGCAGTGGTGACAGCGTTCCTGCAGCACCGAAGGGTCTGGGTGTGCCCCTACCTGGGCGACTGGCTGATTGCAGCCCCCTCCAGAGTGGAGGCGGAGCGGTCCAGAGATCTGGCCCTCCAGGTTTGCTCTCAGGTTGGCCTCCTCATCAACGAGGCCAAGTCGGAACTCGTACCAAAGCAGGTGATACTATTCATCGGGGCAGAGCTCGACTCTCTACGAGCCAGAGCACGGCTTCCGGTGGACAGGGCCGAGCTTCTCTCCTCCTTTGCCCAATCATTTCTGGTTGGGCAATTGCGCCCTGCCCGGGACTTCCTGGGCCTCATGGCGGCCTGCACCAGCGTGGTCCGTTGGGCCCGTTGGTACATGCATCCCCTTCAGTGGGGACTGGCCAGCCAGTGGTCTCAATGCTGCGATCCGTTGGACCAGCCCGTGACAGTGAGCCAGGAGATGTGGAACGCTCTCCAATGGTGGATCGTTCCGGCACATCTGCAGGAGGGCATCCCGTTCGTCCACCCGGAGCCGACGGTCTCTCTATCGACCGATGCGTCTCTGATGGGTTGGGGTGCCCATCTGGGGGAACACCAAGCGCACGGCCTCTGGTCCCCTCGGAAGTCCCGATGCCATATCAACCTGCTGGAGCTCCGAGCGGTCCATGTAACTCTCACCGCCTTCGCTCCGTTTCTACGGGGTCAAGTGGTTCAGGTCCAGACAGACAATACCACGACCATGTACTATCTGAACCACCAGGGCGGGACGCGCTCCATGCTGTTATGCAAGGAAGCTCTCCACATATGGTCCCTCGTGCGCAGCCTGGAGGCGGATCTCCTAGCCATTCTTGTGGCAGGAGCCTCCAACACCCTGGCTGATGCCCTAAGCCGGATAGGGGCTGCGTCTCATGAGTGGTCTCTCCTGCCGGAGGTAGTACAAGACCTGTTCTCCCACTGGGGCACGCCTCAGGTGGATCTGTTTGCCTCCAGGAGAATGCGGCTGAGTCTGTTCCATGCCCGCCCCCCTCAGCAGGGCTCGCTGCAGGGGGATGCCTTCTCAAGACCGTGGACCCTGGCCTCTTCTACACCTTTCCCCCATTTCCCTTGATCCACAAGGTGCTTCTCAAGGTGAGGAGGGACAAGGTGCAGGTGATTCTGGTAGCCCCAGACTGGCCCCGCCAGTTCTGGTATCCAGATCTCCTCAGCCTCAGCTCCAGGCTCCCGAGACGGCTTCCAGCCCGCCCGGACCTGATCTCAGTCAACCAGGGGAAGGTATTCCATCCGGACCTTCAATCCATGCACCTGACGGCCTGGTTCCTGAGCGGCTAGAGTTCCAGGCCTTGGGTCTTTCCGACGAGGTCCTCAACGTCGTTGAGGCGTCCCGTAAGGAGTCAACCAGGAAATGCTACACCTTCAAATGGAAGAGATTCTCCATTTGGTGTCATGGGAAGGGCTTGGACCCTTCCGCCGTCCCTTGGCAAGCATTCTGGACTACCTGTGGTCCCTTTCTCAGCAAGGGCTTCGGTTGTCGACCCTTAAGGTGCACCTGGCAGCCATCTCTGCTTACCGGATGCGGGCCGGGAAGCAGTCGGTGGCGCAGGAGAAGGTGGTCGGGCGCTTTTTCAAAGGCCTTGACCACATTTCCCCTCCGGTGCGAGAACCTCCACCTCTGTGGGATCTACTGCTGGTATTGGCCAAGCTCATGGGCAAGTCATTCGAACCAATGCACAGGTGTGATATTTCACACCTGTCATGGAAGACCACCTTCTTGGTGGCTATCACGTCAGCCAGAAAGATGGGAGAGCTCCAGGCACTTTCCATTGTGTCTCCTTATCTGGCCTTCCACAGGGACAAGGTTTTCCTGCATCCCCACCCGAAATTCCTTCCGAAGGTGGTGTCGGAGTTTCACCTTAACCAGGTGTTGACTCTGCCGGTGTTCTACCCCAATCACACCTCGGAGGCTGAATATAGGCTCCATACTTTGGACCCTAGACGAGCGCTCGCTTATTATAAGGAGCGGACGGCTGAAGTTCGGGGAGAGGTTCGCCAGCTGTTTGTCACCTACGCTGAAGCCGCACCTGGCAGACCTGCAGCCAAGCGGACGATAAGCAGGTGGGTCACCTCCTGCATAGAGCTCTGCTATAGGTTGGCGGACATGGAGCCTCCCAGAGGGATAAGAGCTCATTCTACCCGCCATACTGCTGCATCGGTAGCTGCTTCCAGGGATGTCCCTATCCAGGATATCTGTAGGGCTGCTACCTGGGAGTCGGCACATACCTTTATTACCCACTACCACGTCGACCTTGAGTCACGCCGGGATGCTGGTTTTGGGGCCTCGGTTCTCCAGTCTCTCTTTCCCAAGTAAGTATCGGGGGGTGCGCCTTGCCTCCTTCCTCCCGGAGAAGTGCTAGGAGTCTGTCAATAAGTGTGGATGAACAACATATCCATGTCCCTAGAAATACAGGTTACTCACCTGTAACAGGAGTTCTAGGAATGGTATATGTTGTTCATCCACACTACCCACCCAACCTCCCAGCTCGGCGACAACCCGAGCTTCCAGCAGGCCAGATCTGGCGTCATGGGGCGGAGCCAAGAGTTTTACCACTGGGTGGGTGGGAGGAGCCAGTTTGAAGACCTTCTGGCAAGATTTAAAGCGGCAAGGATACCTGCCAGAAAGTGTGGATGAACAACATATACCATTCCTAGAACTCCTGTTACAGGTGAGTAACCTGTATTTTTTTAGCCATGCATTAGCTATATCAAATGCATGGCTAATGATCAATCAGGAAGCAGGATTTTCACTTCCCATTTTATAACAAACTCTGGTCAGAGCAGAAACGGCTGCTCAGAGCAATGGCAGTGCAGCGAAAGAGAGAGTAAAAGAATTGGAGCTCTTGCTGGAGTGGAGTCTACCATTTGAAAGATGGCGGTGCCAACATAGCTGTGCATGCGTGATACTCACGCATGCGCAGTTTGAGTCAGAGACACCATCTTGCGCAGGGCAGTCGTCACTTCCACAGTTGTGGAAGAAAAAGTGGACCGCCACCAAGGGGGTGTGTTTATGCGGTCCGCAGAGAGAAAGGGATGCATAAACAACACTAGTGGAATTTTGCTGCAACACTGTGAAAGCACACTAGACAGCAGTCTGGTCACATGCTTCCACAGTGCTCTCCTAAACCTCTAATGATGACATAACATCTGCGGAGCTCCGCCTACGCAGCCATAAAAACTACATCACAGAGTTCAAAAATGGTACTTCCTATCTATGTATAAATGAGAAATGCCTACAGAAGTTACTAATAGGCCTGTGTAGATGGAACAGTAACAAGAGAATTGGAATTACTACTTACACCTTAGTGAATACGTTAAAAAAACAATATTCAAGTACAGTTCAGCTTGTATTTCATACATCTTGTATATATTTCTCCTCCCCATTATTACTAAGGATATGTACACGAATGCATGATCTTTACACTTAGTTTACCTGCCTCTGTAGCTTACTCCCTTCTAGGACTCATAATCCTTTGTTGTGAAATCACAGTTTGTTGCCGTGGGACTAACTGTGATATCACTACCAGTATATTATGACCTCAGGTAGGGAACGAGCACCAGGAATCTCTTCTGGAGCACAGATCCTGCTCTCATGCAGATAACCACGGTAATAAATAATGGCGAGGAGAAATACAGAATGAATGTGAAATACAAGTCCATTGTGTTGAAGTAGTACAGTATGTTTTGTTAAACTTCTCCTGAAGGCATTGGCTGCTCTTAAAAAAAAAAGCCTCTACTGCAAACAATTACTTTCAGGTTCAGTGATGATCCCCTTTCAAATGTTTTTTCCTCCTTGGTGTAGCTATTTGCATGTGTCATCGGTGCAGTTATGACAGTCTTGTTTTATGTCTCTGAAGTTTAATTTTTCCTTATTTACATATCGCTGGCATGAATTATAGGAGCAATGAGGTAGGTGTAGCATAGGTCAGGTGGGTTGCCTTGAGCTGCAACACTGAATTTTTGGGTCTATTAAAATTAATTGCTTTCATTATATTACAGGATGATGTAGGTTTAATTACTTTGCATAAGGAGTGCTTCTTATTTCTACACTTTTTCATAGCCACCCATCCCTGATCCCAACAACATGCGAGATTTTGTAAGCTACCCAACATCAGGGAATGAAAGATTGCACTGCACTATGAAACGGACAGAGGATGACCCTGAGGTTGGGGGCCCATGCTATACGCTGTACCTGGAATACCTGGGAGGATTGGTTCCAATTCTAAAAGGGCGCCGAATCAGTAAATTACGTCCGGAGTTTGTCATAATGGATCCCAGAACGGATGGCAAGTCAGGTAGGGAATTTTAATTTTTTTTTTTTTTGTAGTTTACTTTTTGTTCTGCTCTAACATCCTAACTGCCCCCATCTGAATCTTTATGGGCTGTCTCCCCGACTCTGATAACGTCATCTTCAGCTGACTGATCCCACAGCCTACCTTCCATGTGGAAGCCAATGGGTGGTAGATTGCCCACCAGACAGCTCTCCTGTTGTTTGGTGTAGAGAGAGACACAGAGTCCTAGTGTACCCATTCTCTAATCCTGCATGGCAGGGGCCCCCCCCCATTAATGCTTTTTACCTGGCAGATCAGGGGGGCACGCTCTCAGCTCTGACCCCACTTCTACTGACTGGCAGCAGTCTGTTCCAGTCCTCTAGACTAAGTCCCCACATGGATGCCCCCTCCCGTGGTAGTGCCAGAGAAGGAGGGTAGTCTCCCATCCAAAAGTGCCAGAGACCAGCATGGGTCAAGAGGGAGCGAGTGGGACTTCATTTAGCCCACTCTGTCTCTTTTTCATTTTCTTACCTTTCCCTCACTGTAGCAGCACGTAGTGAGTGTATGTGTGGACACACACACACACACACACACACACACACACACACCATGGAACCTCAGCCCCTTCCTTTGAATCGCTCACGCAGCACTACCACTGGGCCTCCACCCAGTGGCAGTCAGAGGCTGACATGGCTGGCCACCCCTAACTGAGAGACGAGGCAGTCCCTCAGATACTCGATCCTCTCCCCTGGCTGACCCCCAGCAACCTGAATCCATTCTCAAACCCAGGTTGCTGGCATGGCAGTAGGTGTGGTTCAAGTGGCTTAGCCTCCGCACTGTTGGGTCTGCTGGCAGGGGACTTTTTACTGGTTTTCCATGGTCCACCTTGTGTCCTCCCTGCCAGTGCAGGCTTTTAGCTGCATTGCCTTCTGTGGTCACCCAAGTGGGGGTAGAACAGTGAGATTTGGGAGCCATTCCACATCTGAGGAGGAGTGCATCCTCAGGGGTGCTACATCCTCCTCCCACTGGCTCTCTGACATCCGTGCTCAGGGTGCAAACCCAGTTCACTGGTGTCACGAGCAGCAATGCTGCCACTGGGCTGCCTGTATTTCTGTGTTTATCTGATATCAGCTGACCAGTGCAAAAAAACAAGATGATCATTAAACAAGTAGCAGTCCTGAGCAATTGCCTGGTCTGTTTTACCTTTTTTATACTTTTAACTCTCCTTTCATCTTTTTTTCCTATTGCCATTAATCTACACCTGTGCTATAGCTGGGAGGGCAGGTGGGCATGTGTATGCCGCTCCTGCCTACTGTACTGTTTCTTAGCCTGGGGGAGCGAGTGAACTTAAGGTATTTGAACATGATCTTCCTTAGAGGTGGAGTATGTAAAATGTGTTATTGGAAGCTGCCAGCTGCGAGAGTTAGTACATTACAATAAATATTGGTTACCATTAGAGTTAGTACTTTACAAAAAATATTGGTTGCCACCAGAGTTAGTACATAACAAGAAATATTGGTTATCACTAGAATTAGTACATTATAAGAGATATTGGTTACCACTAGAGTTAGTACATTACAAGAGATATTGGTTACCACTAGAGTTAGTACATTACAAGAGATATTGGTTACCACTACAGTTAGTACAATAAATATTGGTTACCACTAGAGTTAATACATTTCAAGAGGTATTGGTTACCACTAGAGTTAGTACAGTTCAAAAGATATTGGTTGCCAGTAGAGTTAGTACATTACAAGAGATGTTGATTACTCCTTGAGTTAGTACATTACAAGATATATTGGGTTAGTACATTACAAGAGAATTAGTTACCACTGTAGTTAGTAAATTACAAGAGATACTGGTTATCACTACAGTTAGTACATTACAAGAGATATTGGATACCCCTAAACTTAGTACAAGAGATGAAGTCAGTACAAGAGATGCTGATTACAAGAGATGCTGGTTGTTGGTTACCACTAGGGTAAGTACATTACAAGAAATGTTGGTTACCACAAGAGTTAGTACATTAGAGTTAATGCATTATAAGAGATATCGGTTACCACAAGAGATAATGCATTACAGGAGATATCGGTTGCCTCCAGAGTTAGTATATTACAAGAGATGTTGGTTACCACTAGCATTAGTACATTACAAGATATATTGGTTGCCATCAGCATAAGTACATTACAAGAGATATGGATTACCACAAGAGTTAGTTCATTAGTGATAACCGATATCTCTTGTGATATATCAACTCTAATGTACTAACTCCTGTGGTAACCAATATCTCTTGTAATGTAATAACTTTAGTGCTAACCAATATTTCTTGTAATTTATTAACTCCGAGTTAATACATTACAAGAGATATTGGTTACCACAAGAGTTAGTACATTAGAGTTAAAACAGTACAGGAGATATCGGTTACCACTGGAGTTAGTACATTATAAGAGATATTGGTTGCCACCAGAGTGTTAGTTCACTGTAAGAGATGTCGGTTACCACTAGAGTTAGTACATTACAAGACATGTTGGTTACCATTGGAATTAGTACAGTTCAAGAGATGTTGGTCACCACTTTAGTTCATCAGATGTGGATCACTACTTTAGATCATCAGAAAAGGGTTATCACCTTCTGAAATGGGCAGTATTTTAGTGGTTTCTAAAATAGTTGTTGGAGGTATTGCCCTGTAATTATATAAATTACTGTGTTACTTAGAAGCACACTTCTAGCCCATTATTTGTACTTAACTGTTAACAGGATTGCGTCTTTCCCTACATTTCAGCAGCTCTAGGTTTAACCTCTGGTGCCTTATTTTTCTGCTTTGCTACTAAATATTAACTCTGTGTAAAGGGTTTCTTTCCTTTGACTGGCAGCTATAGTATAACAAGGATCTGTTCTTGAATATTAATCTTTCCATGTTGTCTCCTGCTTAGATGAAGTCTATGGAAATAGCTTGATGTCTACGATGATTGACAGCTGTAACTGTTCAGACTCCAGTGATATCGAGTTGAGTGATGACTGGGGTGGAAAGAAGTCTCCAAAGATCACAAGGGCTAGCAAATCACCCAAGCTACCCAGGTATCTCTGTTGCTGCTCCTGTCTTTATTACTATGACCATACTTCAAACCACTGATAGTTCAAGCACAATGGGTGTTATTTAAGAAACTATTTGAAGGCAAGCAAAGAGCAGAAATTACAGCTCTTCTGAACCTTTCTCTTGTTTACAAAACATTTGGATGTCCCGCCTAGCACTCAGACAAGCCTTTGGTTCAAACTCTTTGTTAATTCTTAGATGCAGGTAACTCCTAAACTGCATTTTTGAAATTGTTTAATTTGGGAATATAACTTAATCCCATTGTACCAGGCAGTTCCCAAGAGTCCACAGATACAGTCTGAGACTTGCAGTTAGAGTAGTGCTCATTTATTCTATGTGTGCATGCATGTTTCCACAGCATCTGTAGTTAGTCTCTTGTTAGGAAGCAGGGGCAGACATGGTGGACCTAGAGTCGCTTCCCACCTTAAATTACTTTGTTAACGCTCTTCTCCCACTCCCCGGAACAAGGTGGACCGTGATCTTCCAAGAATCGGTCTTCACTGTATATTCCCACTTATGAGTGTAGGCTGTAGGCACTAGGAACCTGCATGAGTAAAGCTGTGGCCAGGGGGCCATCAGCAGTTACTGGACATGGCAGGGTGGTGCTGCTTGCTAGCCAGTAGCCTTGTGGGCTCCCCCACCAACTTCAGGTCTGTTCTTCCTGTCATTGAGAGTGCACTGTGGCAGCAATACTCAGTTTATCTCGTCACCACAGAAGTTCTTTACTGCATCACCGTTTTTTTTTTTTTTTTCATTTTTACAGTACCTTTCTACTTTGATTACTTCTCTGCACAGTGCCAAAAGCCGAGTTTAAAGGGGCCACATCGAAAAGAAGAAAACCCAGTAGTCTTCCATTATACGTCAGTGCTCTTATGAGAGTAAAATGGCTATGTCAGATCAGCATCAAGTCTGCGTGGCCTGCCTTGGACTGCAGCATGACATGAATGCATATAATGCCTGCTTCTCCATAGATCTCCACACCCTAGAGAACTTCATGTTGACATGGGGTCGTCTGATCCCCACTTTGGAGGCTAGTGTTGAACGTGTGCGTCCAGGGACAGGTCACTAGGCCCTTCCTCTGGGCCTCATCCT
Source organism: Neoceratodus forsteri (assembly GCA_016271365.2). Taxonomy (NCBI): domain Eukaryota; kingdom Metazoa; phylum Chordata; order Ceratodontiformes; family Ceratodontidae; genus Neoceratodus; species Neoceratodus forsteri. Next base: position 988,764,248 of record CM057450.1, read on the forward strand.
GGGACCTCTGGTTCCATGGAAGCACAGGGTCCTCTCGACCTCACTGCACCGAGTTTTCTGAGACTCTTGATTCTGTAGAACAGTAGGCTCCTTCTGCACAGCTAGCTGAGAACCTTCCACAGTCTTCCTTCCCTGAGCAGCAGATGTCCCTGGGGGTGAGGCAGAAGCTGTATGCTCGGTGTACACCAGCGGACACCTCAACATCTTCCTCTGGTGTCGCCCGTGCTTTGTTACCACTCATAGGAACAATATGGCAGTGATTCTTAAAGATAACACTGGGCTCCCTCTAACACTGTTCGTTTTGTCAGAGGAGGGATCAGCTTCAAGGCTGTTGGTTGCTCTGATGCTGGTTCGGAGACTGTCCCTATCCATGCTGTTGCTAGTGACACCAAGGAGGGGGACAGTTCTGAGCATGGTGACAGTGGCGGTGATGGTCATGGTGTCGATCCTAGGGCTGGCTCTGAGTGAAGTGCTGACGAAGATGTCATTTTGAAAGTTGACCCTGACTCCGGTGTCACCCGCAACACTGAAAAGGGTGATGGCATCAAGTACCATGTCAAAGTGGACACCGAGAAAAGAGTTGAGGATGTTTAGTATGTCACTCAATACAGGAGTGGTTCCAGATGACTGGAGCAGGGCAGATGTGGTTCCTCTCCACAAGAGTGGCAGCAGGGAGGAAGCAGGAAACTACAGGCTGGTCAGCCTCACCTCAGTAGTGGGCAAGATAATGGAGACATTGCTTAAGGATAGGATTATGGAGCACCTGGAATCCAGCGGAGCACAGTATCTGAGGCAGCATGGCTTCACAACAAGAAGGTCTTGTCAAACGAACACGATGGACTTTTTTGACTGGGTGATGAAGGAGGTAGATCAGGATGGGGCCTTGGATATCAAATACCTAGATTTCAGTAATGCCTTTGACACCATTCCACACAGAAGACTACTAAACAAGTTGGAGAACTGGGTTAGTAACTGGTTGAGAGACAGAAAGCAGAGGGTGGTGGTTTTATGAAATACAATCCAAGGAAAGGGAGCTGCCTCAAGGATCAGTCCTGTTTAATGTCTTCGTAAGCGACATCATAGAAGGACTGGAGGGAAAGGTTTGCCTATTTGCAGATGATACCAAAATCTGCAACAGAGTGGACACTCCAGAGGGAGTCGAGAAAATAAGGTGAGACCTGGGAAAGATGAAAGAATGGTCTAAGGTCTCACAATTAAAATTTAATGCAAAGAAATGCAAAGTCATGCACCTGGGGCGTAGAAACCCATAGGAGAGATACAAGATGGGAGGGCAGTTATTGAACATTACCAGATAAGGAAGAGATTTGGGGATTATCGTCTCAGATGATCTAAAGATGGCCAAACAGTGCACCAAGGCGGTGGGGAGGGCCAGTGGCATGTTAGGGTGCATAGAAAGGGATATCACAAGCAAAAAGGGAGGCGGTGATGCCACTACATAGAAACATAGAAGTTGACAGCAGATAAGGACCTCAAGGCCCATCCAGTCTGCCCATTTCTTTTTCTACCTTATAAATGTGCCATCGGCCTTTGCTCTGTCAGTGACCTATCTATTCATAGTCATTTGTATTGCTCCCTTATGCCTATCCCATGCCTGTTTGAAGCCCTGCACTGTATTCATAGCCACCACTTTTTGTGGTAAGCTATTCCATGCATCTACCACCCTTTCTGTGAAAAGAATTTCCTCATATTCCCCTTAATCGGCCTCCCTCTAATCTCATGCTGTGTCCTCTTGTCCTGCTATTTTCTTATATTTAAACATGTTAGACTCTTTCACCTTGTTTATGCCCCTAAGGTGTTTAAATGTCTCGATCATATCACCTCTCTCCTCCTTTGCTCAAGGGTATACATATTGAGCTCCGTTAATCTGTCCTCATATGTCTTCTGATGCAGTCCCTGCACCATTTTGGTTGCCCTTCTCTGGACTGCCTCAATTTGGTTTAATGTCCTTGTGAAGGTGTGGCCCAATACTGCACGCAGTACTCCAGATGGGGCCTAACCAATGTCTTGTACAGAGGGATTATTACTCCTCTTCACGACTTGTGATACCCCTACTAATACACCCTAACACCCCCTAGCCTTACCTACTGCTTTAGGGGTCTGCTTGGATGATTTTAGGTCATCAGTGATGATGATGCCCAAGTCTCTTTCTTCCTTTGTGACTGCTAGCAACTCCTCCCAGCCTATAAGTGGCTTCAGGGTTTCTCTTCCCTATGTGCATGATTTTGCACTTTTGCATTAAATCCCAGTTGCCACTCTTCTGACCATTTTGCTAGTTTATCCAGATCTCTTCTCATTCTGCCCACCCCATCTGGATCATCTACTCTGTTGCAGATCTTGGTGTCATCTGCAAACAGACAAGCCTTACCCTCTAGTCCATCTCGAGGTCACTAATGAAGATGTTGAATAGGACTGGCCCCAGGACTGATCCCTGAGGTACCCCACTTGTGACTTGCATCTCTTCTGACTGTATACCATTTACCACCACTCTCTGTTTTCTGCCAGTCAACCAGTTTGCCACCCAGTTGACCAACTTCTGACCCACCCGAGCCTACCTAGCTTATTTATCAATCTTCTATGTGGAACAGTGTCAAAAGCTTTGCTGAAGTCAAGGTAGGCGACATCAACTGTTCCCCTTGGTCCACCACTCTGGTTACCCAGTCAAAGAAATCTATGAGATTAGTTTGACAGGACCTTCCTTTGTAAACCCATGCTGTCTTGGATCCTGTGCCCCTATGGATTCCAGGTGTTGCACTATCCTTTCCTTAAGGAGTGCCTCCATAATCTTGCCCACTACTGAGGTAAGACTGACTGGTCTGTAGTTCCCGCTACTCCCTGCTACCACTCTTGTGGAGCGGGATCACATGAGCCCTTCTCCAGTCTTCTGGGACCTCTCCTGTGCTCAGAGACTCACTAAACAATTCTGCTAATGGCTCTGCTAGTTCCTCCTTTAGCTCCTTAAGTACCCTGGGATGTATGCCATCAGGTCCCATTGCCTTATCCACCCCTGAGCTTAGCAAGCTCTTGTAGGACCCTTTCTTTTGTGAAGGGAGTAGTGCTCACCTCCTCCCCTGTGTCCATGATGCTGAGCTGTGGGCCCTGCCCTACCTTCTCTTCAGTAAATACTGAGCAAAAGTATCTATTTAGGATAGATGCCTTTACAGGGTCCTCCTCCTCACATGCTCCTTTTCTCCATTAAGCTTAGCAATACCCCTCTGGACTTTCTCCTTTCACTAATGTATCTATAGAAAGTCTTGTCACCTTCTTTTACTGTTGTGCTAGTGTTTCCTCAGTTTGGGACTTTGCCTGCCTTACTGCCTTACCTGCTTCCCTTAGGGCAGTTTGGTATGCCTCCCTATCTTCATCCCGCTGTGTTCCCTTATATTTCCTGAAGGCCAGCCTTTTGGCTCTGACCTTTTCTGCTACTGTATTTGAGAACCAAAGTGGTTTCCTTCTTCTTTTGCACTTCCTTTTCTGTCTAACACAATGGGATATTGCTTCAAGTATTGTATCCTTAATGCTTGCCCACTTTGCCTGTACCTCCCCACCTGTGTTTCTTTTTGCCAGGGCTAGCTTAACTCTGTTGGCCATCTTATCAAAGTCAGCTCCTCTGAAGTCCCATATTTTTGCCTTGGAATGGGATGATTTAGATGTAGTAGCAAATTGAACCATACCATGTGATGGTCACTGGCCCCAGGTGACCTTCTACCTGGAGATCTGTGATCCCTTCTTTGTTAGTCAGTACTAGATCTAGGATAGCCCTGTCTCTTGTGGGTTGCTGTACCAGTTGTTTGAGGCCCTCCCCTGCAGGGAATCCACTATGAGTCTAGTTCTGGCAGATGTTCCTGCTGGTATTGACCAATCTGTATCTGGCATGTTGAAGTCTCCCATTATCAGAACCTCCCCTTTAGCTGTCATGTTTTGTATATCTTCTAACAGTAATGTGTCTATGTCCTCCCTCTGGTCTGGGGGCCTGTAGACAACCCCAGTTCTTATGGCTGTCCCATTTCCTGTTTCCAGGGTGACCCACAGTTCTTCTGGCTCCTTTTGTGTATTCTGAATTTCTGTAGCTTTGATATTTTCATTGACATACAGGGCCACTCCTCCCCCCCTTTTTGCACCTCGGTCTCTTCTGAACAATACATAGCCAGGTACTGAAGTCTCCCAAGTGTGGTTACTGGTAAACCACGTCTCACTAATTGCTACAATGTCCAGTTTAGCCTCTGACATTATTGCCTGCAGGTCTGGGATCTTATTTCCCAGGCTGTGAGCATTTGTGTACATGATTTTCCATTGGCCAGATTTTGGTGTGTTAGTTGTTGGGTGAAGTTTGGCATTACCCCTGTGCATCGTATGGGGAGACAAACCTTTTTTCTTACCTGGTGATGCAATTGAATGGCAAACACGCTGAATTCCTGTTTGACCACTAGCTGAGGGGGGAGGGGTGTTCTTCCCATTCGACGTATGGGGTGCTGCACCCCTCTCCCCATTTGCTAGTTTAAATATTCTGCAAAGACGTCAAACTTCTGCCCCAATGCACTGACTCCCTCTTTAGTCAGATGCAGTCCATCAAATTTAAAGAACTTTCGCTCCCAGAACTGTTGCCAGTTCCCTACAAATCTGTGTCCTTTTTCCTGGCACCAGTCCTTGAGCCACGTGTTTAGCTCCCCTATCTCCCCTTCTCTGACCTTCCGTCCATCTGCTCCCTTCTCCCAGACTGGCAGGATCTCAGAGAAGGAGATGCCGGACGAAATAGATGATAGTTTGTCACCCAGCTTAGTCAGGTGTTCCTTGGTTTCCACAACTGACCGGCTGGCGAGATCATTAGTCCCTATGTGTACTAGGACATCAATGTTTTCTCCTGCTTTGTGAACAATTTTAGCAATGCGATCAGTGTCTCTCCATGCTGATGTACCTGGGAGACATCTGACCATCACCCCTGGCTGGAGATGGGTATCAACTCCCGAATCATGGAGTCTCCTATGATCAGAAGTTTTTGGATTTCCTTTGTGCTTGTTTAGTTTTGGTTCCTGATTTGGGTGAGTATTGTTGTGCTAGCTCCTGTGCTGAGTGTCCTGCTCTGCAGTGTCTTCTGCCTCTTTATTTGATTTCAGAGATAGAGGCAGATACCTGTTTATGCGTTTATATGGTTTTGGAGGTAATGTGTTGGAGAGCAGAGAGTGATGGGGCACCTGATTTGCTCCTCCTAACCACCTGCCAACCTCCTGGACCAACTACCCTCTGCGGTCGAGGTTTTTCTGTTGGATGCTGGGGAAATGGCGGGTGGTTCTTATAATGTATTTCTCTTCAATATGAAATTTGAGGCTGCAATCTCTGCCCATGCTGCCCGAGCTGAGACCGAAGATCTCAAGGCCCAGCATGTAGGACAGTGTCCTAAATCCTGTAAGACTGTCCTTCTGAAAATTGTTCCACAGTACCTGCAGTTAATGAAATCCATTCCAAATAAGTTGCTGGGTTTGTAACCTAGTCAGAGTAATTAGAAGGAAAAAAAGGAAAAAAATGCAAGTAATGGTTTAATTGTGCTTTGTTTAACTTGTTATAACAAGTTAAATTACTAGTGCCCTGTAAATGAGATCACCTTGTGGAGGCCCCACTGATCCGCCCCTTCCTGCTCTGCCACAGGAAATGTCACAACTGTGGTACCCTATAAAAGGAGTGTAGCGTGGGGTGGTTGGGGATGGGGTGGGTGGCTGGGCCCTTCCTGCCTAAAAGAAGAACCACGACGAAAGAACAAGGAGGTAAGAGCAGAAACAATCAGTCAACAACAAATGCAGTAACCCTGAAAGCTTATCCTAATGTTAGATAAAACTGTAAAACCTGTAAAGCACCACCTGTAATAATTTCAGAGAAGATATACCCTGTAAGAAACACTTTGCTCCAGAGAAAAATAAAGCAGTAACAGAAGATATACCTTGCAAAAGACAATTTGAATCAGAAGATTACAGCAGTAATCTGTTAGCACACACCTGTAGGCACACCTTGTAATAATGCACTATACAAAACGCTGGTGAGGCCTCATCTGGGGTATGGTGTACAGTTCCGGAGACTTTACCTTCTTAAGGACATAGACAGGGTGGAGGCAGTTCAGAGAAGGGCAACAAAGATGGTGCTGGGCTTGCACCAAAAGTCGTTTAAGGAGCGATTAAAAGACCTCGACATGTATACACTGGAGGAGAGGCAGGACCAGAGGGATATGATAGAAACCTTCAGGTATCTTAAGGGCATCAACAAAGTGCAAGTGGGCAACATCTTTCAGTATAGATGTACAAGGAGGCACAATATGCATTTGGAGGGCGGCAGGCTAAAGGGGAATGTGAGGAAGTTTTTCTTCACAGAAAATGTGATGGATGCATGGAACAGCCTGCCCCAGGAGGTGGTGGGAGCCTCCAGAGTGGGGGGGGGTTCCAGACATGCATAAGATAGGCATAAGGGAACCCTAGGGGTGGGAAACCGAGGCAGATGTCCGTTAATGAAGGCAAGAAATGTGGGCAGACTGGATGGGCCTTGCATTTCTTATCTGCCGTCAGATACTGTTGCTATGTTACTATGTGTCAACACCAGAGACAGAGAGAGAGGTCCATCTCTGAGAACTTTGCTGATCCTGAGAATGGTGCTGGAAGTGACACTGACTTGGGTTTGGACAATGCTTTGGAGGCAGCTTTGTCTCCGGAGCCGATGGTCGACATCGTTACTGTTGAGGACCGGGGTCGCCCCATGGGAGAAGTACAGCTCTGGTCTCCTTACCTGAGGTTTCTCCCATAGGCATTGATTGTGTCACTCCTTGGATGTGGGAGGATATCCTTCAAGTGAATCTGCTGGGCCCTCCCTTTGGGTGAGGCACCCTGTGCAGTTCTGCAGCCAAGGCCCTTGAGATCAGGAGTCTCAACCCTTCCTAGGTGGGTCTCGCCAATTCCTAGAAAGGATGTCCTCATTCTTAGGCCCTAATGTGGAAGCTGCTAATTGGGGAGCAACACCTGGTGTTGGTCAGTGCCTTAGAGGATTGGCACAGGGAGCTTGACAGGGCCCAGTATAGGCCCTTCTCCCTAGCATCTGCCATGCCTGGAGGCAGAGCCACGTCTCCATCAACCTCCTCTTCTGAGGACAATGAATAATCCATCCATCCACCTTTGTTCTGCTTCTGAGTACTCATTGTACCAGAGATTTCCTGGTGGAGATGTTCCAGGCACTTGTGCCTATGCAAGCTGCAGTCCCGCAGACCTGGTATTGGGATGCCTTGTGGTTCCTAATGTTGACACTGTTTTCATCTCTTTGTGGCATAGAGCTGTAGAAGAGACATATAGGGCACTTTAGAGGCATCCCCTCTCCAATCCAGCCATCCCCAGGGATATCCTCTCGTACTGTCATGCACCCACAGGATTTGTGAGGTACTTTATGCCACCTTGGGGTTGAGGTATTGCAGACCCTGTCGGGGCCATGGAATCTCATGCATGATTGTCCTCCAGATGCAAATTCTGCTCTCGTGGATGCTCTTGGAATGAATGCTTTTACATCGCACTCACTCTTGTGTGCATCACTGCACATTAGGCACGTAAGGTGACCAATAATAGCTTACAGCTAAAAAAAGGCAGTCAGGCAGGCTATCGACCTTTCCAACTGGGGTCTGGAGGTAGCACGGCACCATTCATGGGAATCTTACAGTGTCAAAGAGGTGTTCTGCAGACTGGCACCTTTGGCCTTGCACAGTGTGCTTAACGCACATTTCCAAGGGGCTCACTCCTTCTTCCACAGGGTCAGGTAGGACATTTCATGGAACCCTCAAGCTCCTGTGCCACAGGAGCCCCTTCCTGACCCTAACCAGTCTCCGGTGTTGCCAGACCTGTGAGGAGTCCCTCTCCTCGGGTGCTGTCCCCCACGCAGATGGCTGAATATATATTTTTACCCTCAGAATGAGCCAGCTCCTCCCGCAAGAAGAGAAGCTTTATACTCTGAACTATGTGTAATCAATGGTGAAGATAGATTTTTAGAAGATATGAGTTGCATACTTACCAGGACGATTGATCTTCTAGAATATCTTCACCACTGATTACCATACATGCCCACCAACACCTGCTCTAGCAGAACCAGGGCCTTTGGGGAGCTCATCCTGTTTTTGCTGGCAGTAAATTCTACAGCTGTATGTCTCTCCCCAGTTACTCTCTTCCCTGTAAGGATAGCCATTTAAAAAAACATAAAAAAGATCTGGACCTGCTCCAGGGTTCTCATTCTACAGGAAAGGCAGGTCTGTTTTTCTCCTATGGTTTTCCTCTAGTGATGCCAGGTAATGATTTTTTACTCTTTGGTTGGCATGGCTTTTCTCCCTGTGCCAGGTTGGCTGTCAAGTCCAGCAGGCTCAGGGACAGCTGGGGATATGGATACATCTCTACTCCTTAGGGGTGAGTAGCCTTTCAGTGCAGCATACACCAAAGGTTTTTCAAACAACATGAAGTCTTGCTATATTATGACATATGCAGTGAGTCCCAACCTTCGAACTGCTCCGGAGGTGAAAGAGTTAACTTTCCATGCCAGGCATGGAACTTTGAGCGAGAGCTCGGTTGAAAACTCTGTCTGTTGTTAATCAAACTCAAACTGTCAGATTCTTTACTCCGCCTCACTGAACAGTCGCTCCGGAGTTTTCTCCTTCTGCTCTGTTCATTTTCTCGGTTAAAGTGTTATTTTATTGTTTTTTTTACTGAAATTAAACCGCAACCAGTCGGTTCAAGCTCTGTCTGTGGTATTGTAAGTAATAGATAGGCTTACATTTATTTTATTCTGTGTGGAACTTGTAAACGTCTTTCGGTTTGGTTTGAACCGATCAGGTTGTTCTAAAGCTTTACTAGTCCTTATTTAGAGTGCGGTTCCCGGTTCTTATCGGTTCTAAAAAAAACAGATTTCATTACGTTTTTTTCCACGACCCATGACACGGTTGGGAACCGATAAGGGAGTCTTGCTTGGCGGATTGCCATAAACGGGCAAGTTGGTTAGGCTGGCACTATGTCTGAGAAACCCAAAAGAAAAACCGGGCCCACTGGGTTTCAGCACTGTGGTGTTTGTGGGGAAGCCTTTGCTAAGGCTGACCTACACACCACCTGTGTGTATTGTCTGGGGTTTGACCACCTCAATGCAGACTGCCAGATATGTAGTAATTTTCCTGCTGCCACCATTGAGAAGAGAGTTGGTAGGCTCAGGGAAAGGGAGGCCAAAAAGTCCGCTGACCTGGATGGCCAGCCCAGTTCGGTTCCAGCCGAACTGGAGGGAGTGCCCTCTGACCAGGGCATTACTTCCTCGGGCAAAAGAAGAGCCAGCTCTGAGGAACCGGTTCCAACTAAAAGGACTAGAAAGTCAGCTAGTGTGCCAAAGGTTTTTTCTCCAACCGCTGAGGAAATAGCTAAAGCAATTCAAACTGCCCAGTCACTTTCCCTGGTTCTGACTGAACTGATACCATCAGGGAAGAGTTCGGTTCGGCCGGTTCAAGATTATGATTTTGAGGATTTTTATGAACCGGAGGAGGGGGAAGAGTATGAGGAGAGTGAATGTGGGTTTGAAAGTCTGGATGTGTCCATTGAACCGGACATCTCTCCAGACAGACCGTCAGGGGTTTCTCCTCCTAGGCTATCTGAGTCCCCTTCTCATTTTATGTTTTATAAGAAAGTTGCTGAAACTCTCCAGCTCCCTGTTGAGGAAGCTGTTGATGACCAAGAGGAGCCTGATTATGTAGAAATGATGGATATTCCAGAGTCTAGGAGACTGTCTATTCCTCTGCATAAATCTTTTTGGAAACAGTAAAAATTCTAAAAACTCCTCACACTATACCTCCTGTTGATAAAAGGATGGACAAGAGGTATACATTATCAGGCTCTGATACGGAGTTCCTCACACAGCAATGCAGCCATGTGGGGGTAGTGCAGGTTGCAGCCTCTGACAAGGCAAATATTCCTCTAGCTTCGCACCCCCCCTGAAAAGGACTCCATGAAGGTTGATGCCATGGCAAAGAAACAGTACATGGCAGCATCCTTGGGACTCAGGCAAATTATATGGCTTATGCTGCTAGATACCAGAAATCCAGATGGGATACTGTGCTGGCTCTAGCAAAACAGGTCCCTGACCAGCTTGCCAGGGAGCTGGAACAGGTGGCTGCGGGTGGTATTGAGGCATCTAAGGTGCAATTTCATGCTGCAGTAGTCTCTAATGATGTGTCATCAAGAGTCATGGCTACATCTGTGGCACTTCGCAGAATGGCTTGGCTCAGATGTACTACCCTGTCACAGGATACCCAGTCTAAGGCCATGGATTTTCCTGTTGTGGGCAATTCTCTGTTTGGGAGCAGACAGAGAATTACATGAAAAAATGGATGAATATAGGACCACCTATAGGAGTGCACAGGCCAAGGAAAGGCAGGCCACTCCTCAAAGGCAGCATCCAGGGCAGGGGCAGGCCTTTTCATAGGCCTTTTACCAAGTCCAGGCCTCCTCTTCTGCTTATGCCCAGAGGGGTTGTTTGAGGGAGGCATCACGGGGTGCAAGCAAGCCTGCTTCCACCCTCAGCCCAAAGCCCTGCCAAGCAGGCACCTGATGGGGTAGCCAGGGCCGATTCTCCTCTACCTGTAGGGGGCAGGCTGGCTTACTTTGTCCAGGACTGGAAGTCTCTAACATCAAACAAGTGGGTCCTGGAAGTAGTAAGCCAGGGACTGGTTCTCAGCTTCAGAAAATTTCCGAAGATAAGAGCCAGGTCCTTTCCACCTGCAAATCCATCAGAGGCACTTGCCCTAGAAAGAGAAGTTTCTACCCTCCTGGCTCTCAGAGCTGTGGAAAGGGTTCCACCCCTACACCAGGGCAAAGGGTTGTACTCCAGGTACTTCCTTATCCCAAAAAAGACAGGAGAATGGCATCCCATCCTGGATCTCAGCTACCTAAACAATCACCTTTTAAAACCAAAATTCAAAATGGTGACTCTGGGAGTTATTTTACCCTCTCTAAGGCCAGGGGACTGGCTAGCGTCCCTGGACCTCAAGGATGCCTGCTTCCATGTTCTTATCAGAAGCTCCCATCGAAAGTACCTGAGATTCGAACTGCCCTCAGGCCATTACCAGTTCAGAGCAATGTTCTTGGCCTCACCTCTGCCCGAGGGTATTCACAAAATGCCTGGCAGTAGCAGTTGCTGCCCACTTAAGAGGCAAAATATTGCCATTTTTCCTTACCTGGCGACTACGGCTCATAGGCCAGTCTCAGAACAAGTCAGACTACACCTTCAGGTAACTCAGCAACTGCTCCATCTCTAGGTTTCCTTCTCAATCTTCCGAAGTCAGTTCTAGAGCCTGTCCAGCTTCTCACCTTCATAGGTGCAGAACTGAACACAAGAGAGGCCAGAGCCTTCCTTCCTCCCTCTGGAAAGAGCAAGGACCTTGGTCTCTCTGGCCTCCTCTTTCACCCTGCAGGTCTCTCGACAGCAAGTTTTCTATGAAAAACTGGGTAAGGTTCCTCCCTCAGGCCTGAGGGCTCACTCTACCAGAGGTACAGCTGCGTCTCTGGCTGCTGCCAGGGACATCCCTATCCTAGAGATATGTCAAGCAACTACCTGGAAAACAGTTCACACTTTTACCAAGCATTACTCCCTGGACATCCAGGCTAGGAGTGATGCTCGGTTTGGCACAGCTGTGCTAGAGCCTATTTCAAAGTAGGTTCTGTCCCTCCTCCATGAAGGTACTGCTGTGTAGTCTGCATATGTCATAATATAGCAATACTTCATGTTGTTTGAAGAAAAAATTACTCACCTTAGTAATGTTGTTTCTTCTAATGGAGTCTTGCTATATTATGACCTCCCCTGCCTGCCTCTCTCAGAACCTCTACTTTTGGGATGTGGGTGGGCAGTGCAGTGTTGGCACTTAGTAGATGCCCACCTTATTTTTTCACCCCTCCATTTTGGGGTGTTTGGGTGTTATGTTTTTAATTTTTTGGATCCCCTGACTTGAGTCTTTGTTTTTGGGACAAAAAAAAATGTGTTCTTATATTTAGTAGCCAGTTGGCTAGTGTAGGTTTACGGCTTCCACACAGAACCTTAGTGAGTTTTGCTCGTAAAGATCTGACAGTTTGAGTTTGATTAACAACAGACAGAGTTTTCAACTGAGCTCGCGCTCAAAGTTCCATGCCTGGCATGGAAAGTTAACTCTTTCACCTCCGGAGCAGTTCGAAGGTTGGGACTCACTGCATAAGTCATAATATAGCAAGACTCCATTAGAAGAAACAACATTACTAAGGTGAGTAATTTTTTCTTCCCTGCCCACTTTCCCCGAGGAGGGCATAGCCTCTGTAAATAAATAGAAACATAGAAACATAGAAGTTGACGGCAGATAAGGACCGCAAGGCCCATCCAGTCTGCCCATTTCTTTTTCTACCTTATAAATGTGCGATCGCCCTTTGCTCTGTCAGTGGCCTATCTATTCATAGTCATTTGTATTGCTCCCTTATGCCTATCCCAAGCCTGTTTGAAGCCCTGCACTGTATTCATAGCCACCACTTCTTGTGGTAAGCCATTCCATGCATCCACCACCCTTTCTGTGAAAAGAATTTCCTCACATTCCCCTTAATCGCCTCCCTCTAATCTCATGCTGTGTCCTCTTGTCCTGCTATTTTTCTTATATTTAAACATGTTAGACTCTTCCACCTTGTTTATGCCCTTAAGGTGTTTGAATGCCTCGATCATATCACCTCTCTCCCTCCTTTGCTCAAGGGTATACATATTGAGCTCCGTTAATCTGTACTCATATGTCTTCTGATGCAGTCCTGCACCATTTGGTTGCCCTTCTCTGGACTGCCTCAATTTGGTTAATGTCCTTGTGAAGGTGTGGCCTCCAATACTGCGCAGTACTCCAGATGGGGCCTAACCAGTGTCTTGTACAGAGGGATTATTACCTTCCTCTTACGACTTGGATACCCCTACTAATACACCCTAACACCCCCTAGCCTTACTTACTGCTTTAGAGGTCTGCTTGATGATTTTAGGTCATCAGTGATGATGATGCCTAAGTCTCTTTCTTCCTTTGTGACTGCTAGCAACTCCCTCCCAGCCTGTAGGTGGCTTCAGGGTTTCTCTTCCCTATGTGCATGATTTTGCACTTCTTTGCATTAAATCCAGTTGCCACTCTTCTGACCATTCTGCTAGTTTATCCAGATCTCTTCTCATTCTGCCCACCCCATCTGGATCATCTACTCTGTTGCAGATCTTGGTGTCATCTGCAAACAGACAAGCCTTACCCTCTAGTCCATCTGCAAGGTCACTAATGAAGATGTTGAAGAGGACTGGCCCCAGGACTGATCCCTGAGGTACCCCACTTATGACTTGCATCTCTTCTGACTGCATACCATTCACCACCACTCTCTGTTTTCTGCCCGTCAACCAGTTTGCCACCCAGTTGACCAACTTCTGACCCACCCCGAGCCTACCTAGCTTATTTATCAATCTTCTATGTGGAACAGTGTCAAAAGCTTTGCTGAAGTCAAGGTAGGCGACATCAACTGCTCCCCTTGGTCCACCACTCTGGTTACCCAGTCAAAGAAATCTATGAGATTAGTTTGACAGGACCTTCCTTTGTAAACCCATGCTGTCTTGGATCCTGTGCCCCTATGGATTCCAGGTGTTGCACTATCCTTTCCTTGAAGTGCCTCCATAATCTTGCCCACTACTGAGGTAAGACTGCCGGTCTGTAGTTCCCGCCTCCTCCCTGCTACCACTCTTGTGGAGCGGGATCACATGAACCCTTCTCCAGTCTTCTGGGACCTCTCCTGTGCTCAGAGACTCACTAAACAATTCTGCTAATGGCTCTGCTAGTTCCTCCTTTAGCTCCTTAAGTACCCTGGGATGTATGCCATCAGGTCCCATTGCCTTATCCACCCTGAGCTTAGCAAGCTCTTGTAGGACCCTTTCTTTTGTGAAGGGAGTAGTGCTCACCTCCCTCCCCTGTGTCCATGATGCTGAGCTGTGGGCCCTGCCCTCCCTTCTCTTCAGTAAATACTGAGCAAAGTATCTATTTAGGATAGATGCCTTTACAGGTTCCTCCTCCTCACATGCTCCTTTTTCTCCATTAAGCTTAGCAATACCCCTCTGGACTTTCTCCTTTCACTAATGTATCTATAGAAAGTCTTGTCACCTTCTTTACTGTTAGGTACTAGTGTTTCCTCAGTTTGGGACTTTGCCTGCCTTACTGCCTTACCTGCTTCCCTTAGGGCAGTTTGGTATGCCTCCCTATCTTCATCCGCTGTGTTCCTTATATTTCCTGAAAGCCAGCCTTTTTGGCTCTGACCTTTCTGCTACTGTATTTGAGAACCAAAGTGGTTTCCTTCTTCTTTTGCACTTCCTTTTCTGTGTAACACAATGGGATGTTGCTTCAAGTATTGCATTCTTAATGCTTGCCCACTTTGCCTGTACCCCCTCACCTGTGTTTCTTTTTGCCAGGGCTAGCTTAACTCTGTTGACCATCTTATCAAAGTCAGCTCCTCTGAAGTCCCATATTTTTGCCTTGGAATGGGATGATTTAGATGTAGTAGCCAAATTGAACCATACCATGTGATGGTCACTGGCCCCAGGTGACCTTCTACCTGGAGATCTGTGATCCCTTCTTTGTTAGTCAGTACTAGATCTAGGATAGCCCTGTCTCTTGTGGGTTGCTGTACCAGTTGTTTGAGGCCCTCCCTGCAGGGAATCCACTATGAGTCTAGTTCTGGCAGATGTTCCTGCTGGTATTGACCAATCTGTATCTGGCATGTTGAAGTCTCCCATTATCAGAACCTCCTTTAGCTGTCATGTTTTGTATATCTTCTAACAGTAATGTGTCTATGTCCTCCCTCTGGTCTGGGGGCCTGTAGACAACCCCAGTTCTTATGGCTGTCCCATTTCCTGTTTCCAGGGTGACCCACAGTTCTTCTGGCTCCTTATGTGTATTCTGAATTTCTGTAGCTTTGATATTTTTCATTACTTGTACAGGGCCACTCCTCCCCCTTTTGCACCTCGGTCTCTTCTGAACAATACATGCCAGGGTACTGAAGTCTCCCAGGTGTGGTTACTGGTAAACCACGTCTCACTAATTGCTACTATGTCCAGTTTAGCCTCTGACATTATTGCCTGCAGGTCTGGGATCTTATTTCCCAGGCTGTGAGCATTTGTGTACATGATTTTCCATTGGCCAGTTCCCCTATTCATGGCATGCTAATTACTTATTTGGAGTCATTTTGCAGTTTTTCCTGCTACTTGGCACACTTGTGCTATCTCAGATGGAAGGAGGGCCCTTTTTTGTATACCCCTCTTGACTTGAGTGCCAGCCACATATTTATAGGGCTGCTGCCTTAGTACCACTACCCCATTGCTTTGAGGCTCTGACTCTGTACCCAGCTACGTCTCTGTGCCTCCTTAGTGTACATTCTTCTTTTCTGTCTAGAAGTTGGTAGTCAGGTTTTCTTGTATTGTTTTTTTAAGTTTTCCTATATATTTTTTCCCTGTCCCTTTGGGTTAGGAAGTTTCTCAAACCCTCTTATTTTTTTCCCCCATTTTGTTTCTCTCTCCTGGCAAACAGCACTAAGGTTGGTGAGGGAGCTGGCAATGATTATTGACTAGCATGCAGCACCACATGGGGGTGCTCAGGCGCTGCACCCCATAGCTGTTGCTGGACTCCTGGCCAAAGCTTTTGCTCCTGTGGGGTCCTAGTGTCAGCGGCCTAGACCCATAAATGGTATCCAATAGTGAAGATATTCTGGAAGATGAACAGTTATGCTAAGTATGGAACTTTAGTTTTTGTCACTGGCTCTTATTAAACTTAGTTACAGTGAGCCTTCCCCTAGTCCTGCAGAAAAGATGGAGAAACCAGATGTGCACAGCCACAAGTTTTAATCAGATATTTACTCCCAGTAAATCTAAACGGAACAATCCAGACAAGTCTGAAAGTAAGGCTGTTCGAATCAAATCTTTTATTTCTTTGTACTAAAGTTTCTATTAAAAAGTTTTTGTAAAGTATGTGGGACAAACAGCTGTCGGGTACGGAAAGTGTGTGGATGCATCAGCAGTGTTTCATTAACAAGGGTGAGTGCAAGGCTAGCCAGGAGGAGCTATGTAGTATAAACAGATGCATATCAGGTGAAAAAGACATTGAATAAATTACCAATCAAAAAAATGTAGCTGTGCAAGACTATTATTGTCTGTCAATAATAGGAAAACAACAGCAGCTCTAATCAGATACACCCCCTGATGAAGGCTAACCAATGATGTGCTGGGGTAGCAGCTCCTGCACTGTGTAGAGAACCGAAATAAAATAAGTATTTTCTTTACTATTTGGCATCAGCCTTGGTTCTTGGTTCTGGTGACAGAGCAAGTTCTTTGGGCCTTTTGCTAATAAAATATTTTTATTTATTTGTCCCCTGCCGACCGGCCCCTTCCACCGTGCCCCCCCCCCAATTACCACCACCGGGTGTCATGCCGGCCATCACCTCTTGCCAGTTTGAGGCGCAAGCTTACATGGTACAGGGGGGAGACTGGCTTCATCCTGCCGGTTGACTTCTTTTCTCCTCCTGGTTTTGTCCCGTTCCCGGAGCGCGGAGCCAAGGCGTGCAGTGATGCCAGTGGCTAAGCTGAGCATGCTTCCGCACACGGCACGCCGGGCATCTAGCTCAGCTCTACCTCTCTTGTGTGGTTCTGTTGCGCCAGCCCTCAGCCACAGCTAGGGGCCAGTCGTGCAGTGGACTCCATCCTCACCCCTCCCCGGGAGAGGAGAGCTCAATCCTCTCCCTCCCCTGCCGACTCCCGGCTACCCGCTTGAACCACGAACATGGGTCACCGGCGTGGCAGGAGATAAGGCATCACTGCCTCAGTCCTCCATGCCACTGCGCCGGCGTCATCTACCATTGTTGAACTGTGGATGGGGTAACTTGGAGCCACTGTCAGTTGACTGCTTTTTAGCTGCTAACAACAAAATAGGAGCAAGCAACTGAGAATGAACTTGGGATCTTGATTTGAAGGAGCTGTTGCAGCAGGCAACACTGGGAGGACTGAAGCCACCAGGCGCCAGGACCATACGGAAAACTTCTAGCTAGCAGTCTGTATTTGGGGATCGTCCCCACTGACATCAGCACACTGACATTTGCCTATCCTATAAAGAGGGCAATCCCCCAGACCTACCCCAGTTCTTTTCCCGCCGTCAATCCACACACATCGAACCTCCATGGATGCTTGCTTCAGCTGACCGACATTTTGCTCACGTTTACCTGCGATTTATTTTTTCTTTTTCTAACAGCTAATAACATCGATTTTCAGTGTTTCCTCCATGAGGTTTGTGTGTTCTTCTCCAGCCTTGTCTTCCGACCGGCCAACGAAGTGTGCCTGTGGCAAGCAGATACATGCCAAAGATGGTCACTTTTCCTGCCAGCATTGCCTGGATTTCAACCAGGCCACATGGAGATGCTTGAAGACCCTCAAAAGTAACCTGTTAAAGCAGAAATTGGCTGCGATGGAGAACGAGCTTCAGGCCAAAAGCTCTTTGATTTCCCAGGCTCGGTCTTATGGGGCATGTTGTTCTTCCCAGAAGGAGAAGAAATTGAGCAGGAAATATAAGCACCGGGACTCTCGGTCAGCCTCTCTCTTGTGGTCGCCACATAGACCTGCTTTCGCCTGTGGGTCTTCCTCCCGTGGGGGCTCAGCCCCTCGTTGCTCAGCAGCCCTCACTCCCTCTGGGCTGCCGGTGGTGCAGCCACCTGCTCTCATCTCCATTATGGGCGGCTGCTCTTCGGGGCAATCCCTGATGCTCATACCTTTTGCTCCCATGGGTCCTCAGCCAGGAGACTTGACTGGGATTGGAGCCTCCAGTGGTGGGTCTTCGCCTGTCGACCCTCCCCTCCCCCCAAAGTCAAGACTTTGCCTTCATCAATCCTCGACTCTGGGACCAGCGCTAGTTCTTCCAGGCATCGCCTGGAGCAAGTGCGTGCCTCTTCCACACAGGTGACGCCTCTGCCCCTGCCTCGGGGGAATTCCCTTCCCCCCACAGGCAGCAGCCTCGCCTCTGGGGCTAACGTTGGCTACTTCACCAGGCTGACACCAGCCTTTGCCTCTCAGGCTGGTGCTGGCTATGCCGGCGCCTCCTCCGATGTCCCCTTAGCCGCCTGAGCCTCAGCCTGCGCCACAACTTACACCTGCTGGCTGTTCTAGGGATCCCCAGCCAGCGCTTGGTGGTCCTACATGAGGGTACCCTATGCCAGCTCCTCCACCGACATATTCATACCCTTCTCCTCAATATTCTTATCCACCCTATAATTCTCCTCCACCGGTGGACTATAATTCCTTATTTACAGCCTGGTGGACCTTCATGCAGAACAAGGATGCACCCAAGCGGCCTTGTCCTCCCCGGGACCCCCTCCTCGGAACTCAGACCGGGCAGGACCTAGCAACACTTGTATTACAGGGTTATCTGGAGCTTCGTATGGGGAGCTCTGACCAGCACATGGATGACTGTCTCCCTCAAATGCTGGTCAGGAGACAGTTCCTCCTCTTTCTCCTCAGAGTCGTTGGAGGACTTAAGGGGTTTCTCTGACGGTCAGGAGCCTCCCAAGGAAACCCCTAAGTCTTCCCTGATGGGGAGGGGGGCTCCAGCAGGGGCCTTCTTGCACTGGATGCCGAAAAGGCTTTCGACCTGGTCGAATGGTCCTTTATGTTTGCAGTACTCTGCAAGTTTGGTTTGGGAGAACCCTTCCTCACCTGGCTCAAAGCCCTATATGCTCACCCCAGGCCCAGGTGTTCAGTAATAACACAACCTTCACCCCATTTGTATTATCCAGGGGAATCAGACATGGTTGTCCCCTCTCGCCCCTGCTCTACGTCCTGGCTATGGAGGCCCTGGCATCCCTTATTCGGGGAGACCCTGTGATACGAGGCTGTATGGTGGGAGGAACCAGTCAGGTTATATCCCTATTCACAGACGACGTTCTCCTATTCTTAGATGACCCTGGGGAGGCCCTACCGGCTCTGGGTAAAATATTTGAAGGCTACGGTCCACTATCAGGACATAAAATAAACTGGGACAAGAGTGAGTGGCTCCCATTAGGTAAACAGAGGGCACCAATCAAGATTGCGGGTACCACTATCCACCCTGCCAAACAAATAAAATACCTGGGAATTTTTCTTCCTAGCAAAAGATCCCAAATCATTCAAATTAACTATAACCTGCTGATAAAAAAAAGACTTGGAGGACTGCACAAATTGGAGAGCACTTCCTTTAACCTTGTTAGGAAGAGTTAACATGATTAAAATGTATGTGTTGCTGTGAGCACTCTGTCTCTTCCAATCTATCCCCATTCATCTCCCCAAGAAATACATCCGGGAACTAGAGGGAGCCTGTACTCAATTGCTATGGCAAGGCAAAAAATCTAAAATTCAAAAAGATATTCTATGGGCTCCGGAACACATGGAGGGGCTGGGACTACCCAATATGCGTATATACTATCTGGCTGCACAGCTAGCCCATATACAGGACCTCATGAAGGTGGTTGGGGGGGGGGACTCCATCCTGGAGGAGCATGGAGACCACACGAGGAACAAGTCTCTACCATGACATACTGGTAGACTCCTTGGGGGGGTAGGACCCCTTCCAAGACTATGCGCTCCTGTTCCAGGGCAACTTGGCAAGCGTGGCTGGCTGCCCATGACTTATTGGGGAAACCCCCATACTTTTCCCCGGATATGACCTTGGGGACCATACTTGGGGGAGAGGACACCATTTCTAGACATGAAGAGACAGGCCTTAAGCAATGGAGACCTCTGAGTCTGTTCAAGCTAAGTCAGTTCCTGGAAAGGGGGGATGTCAGTTCTCTGCCTTGAATCAGGAGTTCTAGATAACCACGACACTCTACTTCCTTTATGCAAGAATGAGGACTAGAATAACTGCTGATTTATCCACAGGGGCATACACTGGGAGCCCTCAACACACACACCCCTAGATGAGCTTTTCGTTAAGTTCTCTAACACCCCGGGATTCAAACCATTAACATGGTGTTATAAAATGTTGCTGGGAGGCCTCCCAGATCCCATGAACAGAATCAGGAGAGCTTGGGAAGAGAATATATATCCAGACACACTTACGGGGGGGGGGGGGACTGGAATATGATTTGCAAAAACATTTTGAAGTGCTCGGTTAACAACCGCCTGAGAATAATTCAGTACAATGTCTTCATGCAAAGTTACCATACCCCCAAATTGGCACATAAAATAAGGACATAGACAGGGTAGAGAAGGTTCAGAGGAGGGCAACAAAGATGGCGCATGGATTGCATCACAAGTCCTATGAGGACAGGTTGAAGGAACTGAACATGTACTCCCTGGAGGAGAGGAAGGAGAGAGGGGATACGATAGAGACATACAAGTATCTTACAGGGAGGAACAGGGTGCAGGAATACACTATTTTTAAGCGAAAAGATGTTCCAGAACTAGAGGGCATGGGATGAAGTTGGAGGAGGGACGATTCAGAGGAAGCGTGAGGAAGAATTTCTTCACAGAGCAGGTGGTGGACAAGTGGAACACCCTGCCAGAGGAAGTGGTGGGGCTGAAACAATCATGGGATTTAAGAATGCATGGGATAGACATAAAGGAATTCTGGAGGTCAGGGGTAAGGGGCAACAGACTTCTTCGAAAACATAAACTGAACTTACAAGCTCAAATGGGCAGACTGGGTGGGCCATAGGCCCTTATCTGCCGACACTGTCTATGTATCTGTGTATCCAGAGTGCTTTCTCTACTGTTATAAATGCTCTATAAAGGAAGGCACCTTCTACCATATGGTTTGGGACTGCCCTAAAATCCAGAAGTTCTGGACAGGGGTGGTAGATATTCTCTCTCAAATTCTAAAGTGCCTGCCAAGGCTGGACCCAGTCGAGATACTGCTAGGGCTCTCGACACAAGGGACCTGGAGGTCACTGAAGGGTCATAAATTGAGGAAATGGGGGGTAGTGGTAGGGATGAGGGGATTGGCTATACACTGGAGACTTAGTCAGCCCCCTACTATAGCAAAATGGATCTCAGCCCTATTGCAAGTAATGAAAGTGGAGAGAACACAATATCTCATTACAGAACAAAAGGATAAATATGAAGAAATCTGGCTCCCAGTGGAACAGGCCCTTCTGCAGGACTGGTTCCCAGCATTTTGAACTTGAACCATAAGATGGATCCATTGACGCTCCATACCCAATTAGCCAGGTAACTGGCCATGCTGTTATATATAGGAAGAAAGCTGCTGACTAATTACAATGTAGCGTAGGACAACTAAGAGGAAGGAAAATGATTACAGCAGCTTCTGGATCAATCAGTGTAACTTTTACTGCACTTTACTGTTGTTTTAATAATTTTACTGCCATGGAAGGTCTGTAAATGGAATCTGTAACACCTGTATAAGTATTGGATTTCTCCTGTGTAGGGAGAAGTGAAGTCTGTCTGTAGAAGTCCAACTTAAATAAAGTTTATAAAAAATAAAAAGTCTCCCCCTGATGATCCCTCTTTTCTTGATGTGATGTGCCATATCCAGTCTCTTATGGGATGGGAGACAGAGGAGCGCTTGAACCAGAGCACCGTTGCCTGGCTTTATACCTCCAGAAGAAGGAAACCTTTCCTTTGGTGGTGCCTCCTTTGATTGATTCATAAGAAGACATTACTAAGGCGGCGTGGAACCATCCTTCTTCCACCCCAGCTTTGGCCAAGAATGCAGACTACGTTTACCATGCGCCGATGGGCAAGCCCTTCTTTGGTGAGCACCCCCAGCAGACTCAGTGGTCATGAACACAGCCCATGACTGTATTAAGAAACCCAAACATCTCAGTATCCACCCCCCTGACAAGGAGTCTCACCAATTGTACCAGCTGGGCAAGCAGGAGTATTCCTCTGCCACACTGGCCATTTGTGCCCTTAACTATTTGGTCCATATGGTACAGTACCAGAATGCTCTCTGGGATCAGGTGAAGGATTTGGTCCAAACCCTCCCTGAGGACTCCACTAAAAACGCAGCTGGCCCAACTCCTAAAATCAGTGTCGGATGTGGCCAACTGTGTATTGAGGGCAGCATATGACACTGTTGATGCCTCCTGGTGTAGGGTGGTGTCAGGCATCTGACTTCACCACCATTCCTGGCTCAGGGTGTTGGGCTTGGCACCTGATGTACAGGCTAAAATCATGGATGCCCCCAGGACATCATCTCCTGCTGTCAGGAATTGGTCAAGGCCCTGAGGTCGGTACATTCCCTCTACAGGTCCCAACTGTGGTCTTCCCAATGTCAGCCCTTTCTCCTGTCCTCTTGCCAGCCTTTGAAGGGCCAGCAGTTGAAAAAACCCTTTAAGTGTAAGGCAAAAACCCTACCAGCCGGAGCTGCTGCCCCAGGGCCCCTAGCTGCTCTGTCCAACTCCTAGATCTACTGCTTGACTCCTTGCCCAACCCCCCCCCACCCCGCAGAGACCTTGGGGGGGGGTGGGGGTGGTCAGGGATTGATTCTCCCTATACCTAGACAGGTGTTGAACAGTGACCTCAGATCAGTGGGTGCTGCAGATTATTGAACAGGGTCATACCCTCGAGTTTCTGGAGCTTCCTCCTGAAAGCCTTCCCTCTCCCATTACCCTCAGGCCCACTTGTCCCTCATCCAGGAAGGGATTCAGCCTCTCCTGTGCAAAAAGGCCATATAGCCCATTCCCCCGGCTCAAAGAGGAAAGGGGTTCTGCTGTCACTTCTTCCTTATCCCCAAGAGAACTGGGGACCTGAGGCCAATCCTGGACCTCAGCCACTTGAACCTCTGCATATAGTACATGCGGTTCAGGATGGGTACACTTCAGGGACGGTTGCCCCCTCCATCAAGTGGACTGGCTCTGTTCCCTGGATAAGCAGGATGCCTATCTCCATATCCAGGTCTTCCCAGCTCACCGCCACTTCCTCCACTTCTGCTTCCAGGGGAACCACTTTCAATTCAGGGCCCTCCCCTTTGGCCTTTCCTCGGCATCCCAGGTCTTTACCAAATGCCTAGCTGTGGGGGCTGTGGCTCTGAGATGGCAGGGCTTTTATATATTCCCTTACCTGGATGATTGGTTGTTGACAGCACTCTCCAGGGACCTCTTGCTGCAGACCCTGGAAGGCACCTTCCAGCTTTTCTAGGCCTTAGGGATCATAATCAACTGGCCCAAGTCTTGTCTCTCTACGAGCCAACACCTCCAGTATATTGGGGCGGTCCTAGACTCATCCCAGGGCAGGGCCTTCCTGACAGAGCAGAGTGCTTGATGTTGCAAGCCCAGCTAGTGTCCTCAAGTCATCAGATACCAGCCAGAGAGTTCCTTCACTTGGGGCACATGGCAGTGGCTATAGCTACAGTTCCCATAGTCCATCTGCATATGAGGGTTACCCACTGGACTCTGCATTCAATGGGATCAGTGCACCGACGTCCTGGATCAGCCAGTGCTAGTTTCCGACCTGGTGAGGAGAACTGTGGAGTGGTGGCAAAACCCCGTGAATCGCTTGCGAAGGTTTCCCCTCCGAGCAGCATCCCCCTCAGCAGATTCTCACTATGGACATCTCAGGTTTGAGTTGGGGTGCTCACCTAGCAGACCATCAAACTCGGGATTTGGTCCGAGTCGGAGCAGCATCTCCACATCAATGTACTGGAGATGCAGGCAGTTCTCTATGCTACACAGGCTTTCCAGACCCACATTCTGCCTAGCCCGCTACTAATACAGACGGACAACATGTCTGTGGTATACTACATCAGCAAATGGGGGCACTCATTCCTACCCCCTATGTTGGGAGACAGCGGGAGTCTGGCACTGGGCCATCGAGCACAGCCTGGAGATTTCAGCCATCCATGTTCCAGGTGACCAAAATGCCCTGGCCGACAGTCTAAGCTAATCCGGGTTGAGGACTCCCGAGTAGGAATTCCTGCCCTCGTGGTTGAAGATCTCTTAGAAAGGTGGGGCCATCCAGAGCTGGACCTTTTTGCTTCCCTACTCAATGCAAGACTGCTGCTTTTTTGCTTACTCGATCCAGGGCCTAGAGTTTTCTGGTGAGACGCATTGTTCCTCTCCTGGAAAGAGAGGTTCCTGTATGCCTTCCCTCCCTTCCCGCTCCTGCAGAGGGTTCTTCTCAAGCTCCAGTAAGAGGGGCAGAGAATAATTCTCATTGCTCCCTACTGGCCGTGTCAGATTTAGTTCCCCCTGCTACAGCAGCTGGCAGTGGAACCTCCAGCACCCCTGCCCCTGTGCTTGCTCTCCCAGAAGCAGGGCACCCTAGTCCATCTCGACCTCAAGTGTCTGCATCTACATGCATGGCTCCTGCAGACCAAGCTATCGCCCGCTTTGGAGTTTCTTCCAGGGTCGCTGATGTTCTGGTGGCCACCTGTGCCATGAAGTGGAAGTGCTTCTCCCTATGCACCTCTGCTCGCCGTCTGGATCCTTTTACTTGTCTGATGAATTTGATTCTGGAGTACTTCCTCTCCCTTTTGGACTCAGGCCTGGGGTACTCCCCTCTCAAGGTGCACCTTTCCACCATCTCTGCATAACATACACTTATAGATGGCAAAGCTGTTTCCCAGCTGGAGGTATCCCGCACATTCCTATGGAGTATCCCGATTTTGAACACTCCCATTAGGGACCCTCTTTATGTTGGAAAAGCTCACTGCCTCTCTTTTAGCTAGCAGCAAGTGCGAGCTACGCTTTCTGTTGTGGAAAGCACTGTTTTCGGTTGCTGTTACTTCTGCTTAGAGGATTTCCGTGGTTCAGGCTCTGATGTGTAAAGAGCCTTACTTGGTTTTTCACAAAGACAGGGTGTCTGTACGTACTAATCCTACGTTTCTGCTTAAGGTAGTGCCTGAGGTCACACTAAACCATTCCATCCGCCTACCCATTTATTTCTATTGGGGAGGGGCCTTACTGTACACTTTGGACATTCATAGGATGCTCCGTTATTACACAGATCACACCCAACTGGTTAGAAAGACTGATCATTTGTCTGTTTCTTTTGCCCCTACGAGAGAAGGGGCACCTGTTTCACAACAGTGTTTGTCGAAATGATTGGCAAATTACATTGTGTACTGTTACCGTAAGTACAACAAGCCCTTGCCTGGGGCGGTTAAGGGTCACTCCACCAGAGTTATGGCTGCCTCTACTGCCTGTTTCAAGAATGTGTCTGTTGCGGACATCTGTGCAGCTGCCACTTGGAACTCTGTTTACACCTTTGTCCATCACTACAGTCTGAACATTACTTGCAGACGCAGGGCCAGTTTCAAACCAACTGTCCTTCAGCGCCTTCTTTCTTGAGCAGTCTGCTGTTGCCTTCTGGCTCCTCCCGGCTAACTTTATATCAGTTCTGGTACTGCTTGGGACTTAGTCCTACTGGTGTTGCCTCTGCAACAGCCCCCTCAAAGTAAGATGGTATAGTTACTTAAGAACTTACCGGAACAGTAGATCTTCAAGAGGAGCTCTTGCAGCAGGCACTGCTTTCCCTCCCTTCTTCCCCCTGATAGCTGCTTCTCCTTCACTTTTATTCTTCTTTTCTTCAGCTCTGAGGAACTGCCTCGGTTCTCCATTTTTACCTTCTGCACCGGTGTCTCCGGTGGGAGAACTGAGGTAGGTCTGGGGGACCGCCCCCTTTACAGGATAGGCAGATGTCAGCCTGCTGACATCAGCGGGGGCAGTCCCCTGTGATAAACTGCTAGCTAGAAGTTTTCCATGTGGTCCTAGTGCCTAGTGGTTTCAGTCCTACCGGTGTTGCCTGCTGCAAGAGGTCCTCTCGAAGATCTACTGTTACGGTAAATTCTTACTTTACTGTACTTTCCAGGAGGAGGTATGGATAACAGCACTATGGAAGGGGTGAGTAGATCAATGTCCAGTGACCGGTCATGCAAGTGCTTTTCCAAATAATGCTAGCACCCTTTAATAGAAGGGCAGTACCAGAAAATGTGGGCATGATCCATGTCTTCCACCCCACATTTTCTCCAGCAATTAACGTAGTGTGATCCCATTTATTTAGCTTGTACCTGAGGAGTGCGTAAGTATCTGGATCTATATTTCCAGGCAAACTCCCTCCCAAAAAGGGGAGGAGGTTACCCAGAGAAAGGGCAGCAAATACAGATTCTAAGTCTCGTTGGAGATTGAGGTCTGTAAGTCTTGAGTCCAGTTTTGTAATATGTATTCAGAGTTATAAGGCCAGAGTTTCTGCAGTCCTCGATATAAGTGGCCAACCAGGTGTTGCCTTGTTTCTCCCTTTAGCATGGATAGAAGGATCTGGAGCAACAATGGATCGGGGTCTGGGAGTTCGGGGGGTCTCTGTAAGAGATAGGATCGAACTTGAAGATATCTATAATTTTCCCTCTCTGTTAATCCGAATGGGCTCTGGAGTTCTTGGAAAGAAAGAATGCCCTGTTCATTCAGAAACTGGATTATATGAAGGCGGCCCCACTGCCTCCTCCAAAAATCTATATCTGGAGATGAAGGAAGTCTGAATCCTTTTTTCTGCAGCCTGCATTACTGTAACAATGGTTGATGTACTGGAACAGTGGCAAAGGACTGACAGTAGTGCAGGGTAATGGCAGTGCATGACATAAAGTGATGGATCGGCAATGCGTAAACTGGGTTTGAGAACAGGAATTTACCTGTGTTGAAGAGATCATTGAGATAAAACTCAGTACATTTCCAATAGTGCAGTGCTGATCGAGTCATCAGCAAATAATGTGAAGTTGAGATGCTGTAACATATATAGAAACATAGAAACTGACGGCAGATAAGGACCGCTTGGCCCACCTAGTCTGCCCATTTTCCTACCTAACAGATAAGCTGCAGATCCTAGTTAACCAACAGCTTACTTCCTCCTAACCCCCGCTAGGACTGCCATATGTCTGTCCCATGCATTCTTGAATTCCCCCACTGTTCTTGACTCCGCGAACTCCTCTGGGAGGCTATTCCATGCATCCACAACCCTCTCTGTGAAAAAATACTTCCTCACATTACCTCTGAGCCGTCCCCCCTCTATCTTCAAATTGTGCCCCCTTGTTCTTGCACATCTCTTTTTATGAAGATGCTACCCTCTTGGACTTTGTTGATTCCCTTGAGGTACTTGAAAGTTTCTATCATGTCCCCTCTCTCCCTTCTTTCCTCAAGGATATCCATATTAAGCTCCTTTAGTCTTTCTTCGTATGTCTTCGGGTGCAGACCCTGCAGCATTTTGGTTGCCCTCCTCTGGACAGCCTCCACTCTGTCTATGTCTTTGCGGAGATGGGGTCTCCAGAACTGCACACAGTACTCCAGATGGGGTCTCACCAACTGTCTGTACAGAGGATAACAACTTCCTGTTTTCTACTATTGATGCCTCTTCCTATGCATCCCAGTATCTCCCCACCTTCCTACTGCCTTCTCCGTTGCTTGCCCACCTTTAGGTCATCTGATATAATTACCCCCAGGTCCCTTTCCATTTTACTGTTGTCAGTATCTCACCCCCATTGTGTACTCTTCCCTGGGTTTTGTTTCCCATGTGCATTACCTTGCACTTCTTTGCATTGAATCTGAGCTGCCATCATTTGACCATTCATCCAACCTTGCCAAGTCCTTCTCATCCTTTCCACTCCATCTTGAGTATCAACCTGTTGCAGATCTTTGTGTCGTCTGTAAAGAGACGTACTTTTCCTTCCAGTCCCTCTGCAGTGTCACTTATAAAGACATTAAAAAGGACCGGTCCCAGTACTGAACCCTGCGGTACCCCGCTAGTAACCCTCCTTTCTTCACTGTGTACTCCATTTACTACTACCCTTTGCGTCCTGTTGTCTAGCCAATTTTTTATCCAGGCTACCACCATGGGGCCCACTCCAAGGCTGGCTAACTTGTGTATTAATCTTTTATGTGGGACTGTATCAAATGCCTTACTAAAATCTAGGTAGGCCATGTCCACAGGCCCTCCCTGGTCTACTAGTTCGGTCACCCAGTCAAAGAAATCTATTAGATTCGTCTGACATGACCTTCCCATCGTGAATCCATGCTGCCTTGGGTCCTGTGCCCCACTGGCCTCTAGGTACTCAACAGTTCTTTCCTTCAGAAGTGATTCCATCATTTTCCCTACCACTGAGGTCAGACTAACTGGTCTGTAGTTTCCTGCCTCTGTCCTGCTCCCACTTTTGTGAAGGGGAATCACTTCTGCCCTCCTCCAGTCCTCAGGTACCACCCCATCCTCCCATGATTTGTTAGAGAGTAGTCAGCGGTGTCACTAGTTCTTTTAGAATTCTTGGGTGAATCCCATCAGGCCCCATTGCTTTGTCCACCTTCAATTTTATTAGTTGTTTCAAAACCCTTTCTTCTGTAAATGGACTGGTATCGACCTCGGTCTTCAGAGTGTTTCTCTTGTTTGGTTTAGGTACCTCCCCCTCCTCTTCCTTTGTGAATACTGAGCAGAAATATTCGTTCAGTATCCCTGCTTTTTCACTGTCCCCCTCTGCCCACATTCCCTCCCCTTTATTAAGCCTCAGTACCCCTTCTTTGGTCTTTCTTTGCTCCCTAATGTACCTATAAAAGGTCTTATTCCCCCTTCTGAACAGAATTGGCTATCCTTTCCTCAGTTTGGGCCTTTGCTATTCTGACTGCCTTCCCAGCCTCTTTCTGCTTTAACTGATAAAGTTCTCTGTCCTGCTGTTTCTGTGTTTCCTTATATTTCCTGAATGCTATCCTTTTCTCCTTAACCTTCCCTGCTACCTCTTTTGAGAACCATAGCGTTTTTTTCCTTCGTTGTGTTTTATTGATTTGCTTTACACAAAGGCTTGTTGCCTCTGTGATGACTGTTTTGATTACTCCCCATTGTTCCTCCACCCCTCCTATTTTCCTGTTTGCTAGTGCTTTTCTGAGGCACTCTCTCATTTTCCCAAAGTCAGCACTCCTAAAGTCCAATACTCTTGCTTTTGTATAGTTTGATTGTATGGCTGTGTGTATCATAAACCACATTGTTTGGTGGTCGCTTGTTCCCAGATGGCTACCCACCTCTAAATCTGAGATTCTTTTTCCGTCCCCATTTGAGAGTACCAGGTCTAAGATTGCTCCCTCCCGAGTGGGTTCCAATACTAGCTGTCTGAGGCATGCCCCCTGTAGGGCATCAAGAATGACCCTGCTCTTGGATGTGCCTGCAGCAAAGGTGCTCCAGTTAACATCTGGCATATGCAGGTCCCCCATCAACAATATCTCCCCTGTTTCTGCCATTCTAAGGAAGCCTTCTGTCATTTCCTTGTCCATTCCTTCCCCCTGAGATGGGGGTCTGTATACAACCCCCGTGCAGATTGTGGTGCCATCTCCTGTCTCCAGGGTGACCCAGAGTGCCTCATCTGCTCCCTGTTTACTCTTTAGTTCTGTTGCTTTGATCCCTTTCTTTACATAGAGAGCTACTCCTCCTTCTCTTTTACCCTCCCTGTCCCTCCTGTTCATATTCTTATGAGATGCGGGAGGTTGAGTCCTCCTTTATCTTTAGGTATTTGGAGAGTTTTATATTTTATACTAGGGCGCCGACCATGCCAGATATAGCTGGAGATTAAATTGTTTCAGGAGACTAAATACATCTGGGCTGGTATAAATGGGATGGTTTTCAAGAAGTATAATATCTATGGGAGAATTACCATACATACTGAGTATGCAAGAGAGAAAAAAAAGCAGTAGAGGGGACCAGTGAGTTTAGCCGCCTGTGTCTTTTTCCATTTAGAGGCATAGGCTATAATAGCACCTCGAATAACTGCTTTAACAGTGTCCCATAACACTGGGTCCCCCACATCCCCAATGTCATTATCCCTTAGTGTTTCATGGATCTGTTCCTTTACATGGGGGCAAAAGTCTGTCTGTCGAAGGAGAGAAGTATCAAGACTCAAGGGACAGTTCTGGAAAGGTTTACCTAAAACCACTTAAAGGAGAAGCCAGGTGTGGTCAGATAAATGGTGAGAGCTATAAGACATGTCCTGAACAGTGGAAAAGTGTTTGCAACATAGTATAAAATAAACCAGACGTGCATAGCTGTCGGAGGGAGAGTAGCTGGTATATCTACTGTCTTAATGGAAAAGCTTCCTCCAGACATCCTCAAAGCCCAGGTGTTGCACCATTTTTTGCATGAATTTCAAAGCCAGGGGTGATCCTACATAGGTTTGGAGGCATCTAACTCTGGTGACGGGGTCAAGTTTAAGTCTACCCCTAAAATGAGCTGCCCCAAAAGGAGGCCCATGAGCTTGTCAAAGAACTTATGTAAAAACTCTTCAGAATTTGGTGGGAAATGGACATTAGCTAGGATGACCTTGGCTGGGAATAGACGATCTGTAAAAATAACAAACCAACCTGACAGGTCCACATATTCCTGCGTACTATGAAATGTTGTATGTCTTGGGAATTAAGATAGCTGCTCTGCGTCTTTTCCCAGTTTAATAAGTAGAGGCATAAACAGTGTAGGTGCTCCCCCTGGCTAACTTTAGGTGCTCCACAGCAGAGAAGTGGGTCTCCTGAAGAAATGTGGTGCCTAGATTTTCTTTTCTTAATAGCTGGAGCATTTTACTACATTTAACTGGATTGTTCAAACCATTGATGTTCCAGGATAAGGTATGTGTCGGGTTAATTGCCATCAATTGGTGCAGAATACAAATAGTAGCAGATAGTAAGCACAGATCATTGAAAAAGAGCAGTAGGTGGGACCAGCATACCTCCCATAACATAGATCAGCCTTATTACGCTTCAATTCAGCATACCCACAGCAGTGTACTTCAGAAAGAAGGTTAACAGCATTAAAAACACATATGAAACCAATAGCGCCAACAGGGCTAAAAAGGAGGATGGCTGGCACTGGGCCATGCTTTGAACAGAAGCAGGTAACACCAGATAAAACCTGCTCATAACTAGCTCTGGGCTTGGATAGCCAAGTGGGGGGGGGTGAATAGAAAGAGCGGTCCCATAAAGTGGGACTCTAAAGGAGTGTAGTGTATTGAGTCGAGTAGGTGGATATGGGCTGATACAGAACTCTAACTGTATAAAAGGGGTTACAACAGCAAAAATCTGCAGGGGGGGATAGGATGGTGTAGTACTGAACAGATGTATACCGAAACTCCCTCTTGTAGTATTGAGCTATATGGAAAATTCCTGAACATGTAGCAGCAGCCAGGCAACACAGGCAACCAGATAGCAAAGATAAAAAGATTTTAAACAAGTCACTAGTTCCATGGGTGTGAAAAGAGTAACAGCCCCAATGTCTGTCAATTTCAGGCTGACAGAAACAAAATCCATTAATATGCAAAATAAAAAGTTCAAGCCATGGTCCAGCAGTGAATAAGACCACACTCCAGAAGTGTAAAGTCCAGATGTGTAATCTGCACTTATGTTGATGAACCACAGACACAATATAAAGGTATCCAAA
Organism: Neoceratodus forsteri; assembly: GCA_016271365.2. Taxonomy (NCBI): domain Eukaryota; kingdom Metazoa; phylum Chordata; order Ceratodontiformes; family Ceratodontidae; genus Neoceratodus; species Neoceratodus forsteri. The sequence continues at coordinate 988,795,676 of CM057450.1, forward strand.
AAGGATGGGTACAGAGCTGGGGGGTAGTCCAGAGGAAACTAGGACAGAGATGGTGATACCACTGAGAGACACCCAATAGGGAAAGCTGCAGGGAACCCAGGTTAGTAGGAACACAGGGAGCTCTAAACTTATTGAAGAGCTCCTGGAAACAGCCAGCGGGAAAGAGAAGAGGGAGAGATTGCATAGCTACCAGAAATGCAAGCTACGGTCCCTGAAAGGAGTGCTGCAGGCCTAGTAGCCCCCATATTGGGGGCCCCTAGTCTGCAGCAGCAGCTGCCCCTCCGAGAATCCGGCCATGCTGTTGCTGCTTCCCAACATATTCAGAACAAAAAAAAGGCAAGGGTGCACGACAGGTCCAGCTTCCAGAACCATGGCACATCCCTGCCAGTATTTTGCTAGAATTCCAAAATGCACTGAACTAATATGGTCCCGGAACACGCCCGGCAGGCAGGCCATTGGATAGGCTATATGACCTGGAGTAAAGAAGGTCTGCTAGGGCCCCAAATGACCATTAAGCAGCTGTCCTCCTCCCACACAAATCTCGGCTCTCCTACCCCTACATACCTGTATACCATTTGCCTGTAGTGTAACGTTCTCAAGTACCACGTGGTTGAGCATAGCAGTGCACAGAGGCAAACGGGTTAGAAAAAGAAGTTGAACAGATGAAGTCATCTAGATGCTCTTTCAAACTGTTTCAGCAGGACTTTAATGGTTTAGAGTGTTTCCACTGAGTGTTTTGTTCAGTCTTCAAGAGGCTGCTATCTGGATTCACCATCTCAGGATGTGGAGGGCACTTCAGAGTGTTTGGTTGTTTGAGTCGGTGAGGCCTGGAGGATTGAGGTAGGCGTGGGTGGGTGGGAGGGTGGGTGGTGGTAATGCAATACTCGGCGGTCCAAGTCCTGTTTAGCCTCCATAGGAGTGTGGTACAATATCTCACCTTAGGGGTACTGCACCTGCAACTTAGCCAGGTTGGGTGTTTGGAAGTGCAGTCTGGCTTGCTTCAAGGCATTGAGATAGGGAGTATAGGCATGACGTTGCTGCTGAATGGCCAGTGCAAAATAGTGATCAAAGTATATTCCAGTATCTTTGTATTCTATTTAATGGATTTTACCCTCCATGCAGTCAGAAGCACTCTCTCCGTAACTTGGAACTGGAAGAACTTAAGAATGATCAAACGGGGAGACTCTCCTGGTCCTGGCTTTGGGCCCAGGGCCTGATGAACATGCTCCAGTTCAAAATCTAAAACCACTGGGAGCTGAAGAGAGTCCCACATTCGCTGTTTCACAGAAGGAATTATCTGGGACCCCTTTTCCCCTCCAGAACTCCATAAATCTGTAGATTTTTACACCTTGAGATGTCCTTACAGGTCTTGCTTCTTTTGCTCAAGCTGCACCATGTAGTGATGGAGCTGTACTGGAAGGTCACCCATTGTGTTGATTTTCTCAGACAAAGCAAATGTGGCATTCCTCAAATCTTTGTGCTCCTGTTTAATGATGGAGATTTCTTGCCTTGCACCCACTAGGGCATCCCCCGGTTTCAATGCCAAAGACCATCAGTTCATAGAGCAGGCAGTCATTAGTGACCTCCACCGTGGAAGGGCCAGGCTGAGAGCACGGGAAAGAGGCTGCACTGTCAGAGGAGGGATACTATAGTGAAACAGGAGGCGCATGATAGGTATGTCTGTTATTTCGATCCACCATAAAAGAGCCGCATTGTGCACAAAATTAATAAACCAAAGGCAGGTAACGGAGCAGGCTGTAGCACAGTGTTTTCTTGCGCGAGCTTTGGAGCTTGTTCCCTGTACGGCCGTTTGAGTCAGTGGCATCACCAGAGGACTCCTCAGAACTTACAGGACTTGTCAAACCACAGCTGTAGCTGAATTTGCACGTCCCCCTCATTCTGTACTGTGAAATCAGCTCTCTTTTTGTACTTGTCCTTTAAATCCCCAAAATGCAACTTCAAATCCAGGATGCCCTCTTCCTTTATAAAGAAGTCTTTAAAGTTTGTCTTGGGGACGCCCTTGCTGACAAGTCTGCACAATATCAGTTCAAAAACGGCACTTTGCTGTCGTATTTTCAAATTCTTTATCCTTAATATGACACACTACAGACACTTTGGGGGACGTTTCATGACCATATGCCACATTTCATCAGACACTTATCTCAGTGTTCTTAATTTCTGGTATCACCTTAATTCGAAGTAATACGTTTCTTTCTTACTTATCCAAAGGAAAAATCCTTAGAAGTTAACCAGTATGGAGAGACTGAAGGCTACTCTTATGTTTCCTGCTTAAAATGCTCAGTTCATGCCTAATGCAGACTTCTGTGTGCAGTAGCAGAATAAGAATAAAGAATTTGAAAAAGGTACAACATAATGGTGTGAGGCTTGAGCCCCAGTCGTTTACCGGTACATCAAAGAAATGTACTTGTCCCGGACAGGGGATGTTAAAATTTGTATACCCCTGTCTGAAAGACTAGCTACAATTCTGTTGAGCTAATTTTAAAGCTTCCTTGTAAAGTGGGCTGTTGAGTCATTGAAGTCCCATTCTGAACTTTTGTGTTTTTTGGGGGGGGAGGGGGTTATTCAGAGCTGTTTATTACTGAGTTTGTTATATTCTTTATTACTGTTCATGAGTGATTAGTAAATTGCCACGTAGAGGTCATTAAATCCTTGAAGAAAGCAGGTAATATTTTTATAGATATTGTATCACGTGTTATGGATTGTATGGTGGGCTTTTAGAAAGACTTGTAAGGAATTAGGTAAGAGGTATTAATCAAATTAACTATTTCGTGCTCCCTGGTTTCTTTGTCTTCTTTTTGTTGACAAGTCACAGTGGCCAGTTTACTTTCCTCAAGGGTGGAGATACAAGTCAACACAGCTACCCCTGGAAAGAAAGAGACAGAACTTTATTTCAAATATGGGCTTGAATGAAATTAACTTACCTTATTATGTTTCAGATATTTCCTCCTGTCTTTTGTGACTCTTAAGAGTGAATTTTGGTTCAGGACCCGACTTTTGTGATAATATGCAAAAATTTCCTATGTATTTATTTCGTGATCTGCTCTCAATAAAGACTTCAAGTTCAAAAAAAGAAAGGCTCGTAAGGCAAATTACCAGGCATTTAAATCAGGAGGTTAAGGCAGTATCAGTTTGAGGGAGACTTTAGGTGTAGTACTGAGACTAGAATCTATGCAGATTGCACCATCATCAGAATCCATCACTGAATGTCTGAATTTAGGGACAGAAACACTTTCTCTGCATGGATGCCTTCTGTTGACCAGTTCTGGGAATTTTTCCCACTTGGCAGAAATTGGGGACTCTGAAATGGAGCTACAGATTGTGTTATTTTTGAAGAACTGCATACCAGTTTTCACAGTGTGCTATGTTGTAATTATTCTTGCACAAGTACCCCTGGACAGTATTGTTTTAAATGCATTGCCCAGTATGTCCATTAAGAGGATGTGAATGAAATAAAAAAGTACCCTCTTCCTGTGGGCATTCTATTAGCACATTGTTCCTTACCTTTTTTTAATTTATTAAACCAATGTGCTATTGTAATGTTACAGTCGTGTAATTATTGGTGCAAGGACACCATGGGGTGGGGGGCTGCAGTCAGCATTCAAGTCCCAGAATACCACAGTGAAGCCGTCAGAAGGCGGATAGCATTGTGCAGATGAGGTGCTTTGCTTCCAGGGAGGATGGGGCACTGGGTTAGCCAGAGAGAGGCTGCAGCTGTGAGGACTCTGAGCTTCTACTAGAGTGGATTGTGTAACCTAGAATTCAGATCTTTTTATACAGTCTCAGGTAGCGTACAGGAGGCAGTTTTTTAAGTTGTGGCTTGTGGGACCTTTAAACAAGGGAGCTATTTATCTTTGGGCTGACCTGGTATATGATTGAGACAGTGACTGTACCACACTGAATAGTCCTTAAAGGACAAAGCATGTGCCTGTGGTTTGTTCCTCTCAGCTACACAGGATCAAATGTAAAAGTGGGCAGATTTTGGTACTGCTGAATTATCAGCTTTCCCTAGACTGGGATTTGCATACTGCTACCCATAACTCTTTGCAGTGGACTTGGGGTTTTACTATGTGCATTTTTTGGGGGTAAGAACCACACACACACACACACACACACACCAGATAAATAATGTCACATGAAAGTTAGCATTTGATCTATATCAGTAAAATCGTGATATGAAGAATATTCTTGGTGGAAGGGAATATGGAGTGGTTCTAGATTGTGTGTTGTGTGTGTTTTGAGTACAGTATCTGTGTACATTGCCTGACTCACAATGTGCAGTATGTAAACGTTATATGTATTGAAATGGAACAATACTGGCAATTGAAAGCAACAAAGCGATGAATCAGAAATCTCCAGTAACTGCTTTCTCAACTTTCCTTCAGACCACAAGCAGAATATTTAAGCCTATTGTTACTCCTGAACTGTGACTAAAATTGAGTACCTTGTTTGCAGAATTAATATTGAAGCCAGAAAGTCCCCTAAGCTGTCGCGAGCTGCTCAGGAGATCTCGAGGTCCCCACGGTTGCCAATTAGGAAACCTTCCATTGGATCACCAAGCCTGATTCGCAGAGAGTTTCCCTTGGAAGATATAACTCAGGTATGCCCCCTTTCTCAACTTGAGCCTTAATCAAAGTACATCAAGGAAGTTCATTTTGTTGGTTTTTCTTTTCAGGAACAAATAAACAAGAAAGAGAAAGCTTCCTTGGCAGGAGTACTAAAGAAACACTACTATATCATGGTTTTGTAACAAAATTAATCCAAAATCACTCCAGGAGATTGGGCCTAGGATTAAACAGTGAATACGTTGCCTCAAAACCCATTCAAGGCATATCCAAGGCTTACATTTTCATATCCTTTGCACCTGTAACAGCTGCAGGGATTTTTGGATTGGCCTTGCGGAAAATGCAAACAATATAAAATGCATCCCACCATCACCATGGAAGCTGTCATAAATGGTCCTTAGTCTTATGTAACTTTGTACATATTACAGGAACTGTTACGCACCGTGTTTGACAAATTTGGCTGTGGTGATGCACACTGAATTTCAGATCCCAGTCATGGGTTATTTGTTGTTTGGCATTTAGTTGGGTTGGAAATGGAAATCAGAGTGCAGTGGCAAAGTTCAGTATATTTCCACATCTGTACTTCTCAGCTGTCCCACAGTATGAGACATATCCCTCAGTTTACCACTTAGAATTGCTCTGTTCCACATGAAAAACACACTTGTCCTTCTTGAAGAAGGTGCTGTCTCCTAGACCCAATCATTTAAGCATAATTCATAACTGGTGCCAGGAGCATACTTTCTTCTGTGAGCACCACCTTGACCCCAAATTACTATTTCTCTAAAGCCCCACCCCCCGCCAGTGACACCCTTTCTCTAATCCATAATTTAAGTGTGCCCCTCCCAAAAAAAAACACCCTCCTTTCAATCCATAATTTCTGGGACCAGTAGTTGTCCAATTCCAGGCTAACTTAACAGGACCCACTTTCTCACCTGCATTATGCTGTTCAGAAGTGACATTGTCATGTGACAGCAGTGGCATATCCAAGGGGGGAGAAACAGTCTCATGTCACTGGCTATTAAGTCTGCCTAGTGTTATCAATTACCCTAGACTGCTCCCCTCCTCTCCCTCCCTAGTATATGAACAGGTTTAGAAAGGGGTATCTGCTAAAGTAGCCTGAATTGGACCACCATTGTCCCACCCTAAAACTCTGGGACCATCGTGGGGCACTGAGAAATGGGCCTGGGAAAGTGGGGAACTTACTTGATTACCTTAATGGTTTAAAAATTCTTAGGTGTTTGTTCAGTATTTTCTTACTTTTGTTCTATTTCAGGCAGCGTATCAAATACCTAGGCCAGCCCACAAAACCTTTGGAAGATATTTGCTTCGGAAGAAGTCTATATGACAAGCATTTTAGTGTCCCCAACTGACCACATGGTGCTCTTGTTTATGACATCACAGTGCTTACCATGAAAACTGTTGTGTCACAAATGCAGTAATTGTATGGTCATAGAAACATAGAATTTGACGGCAGATAAGGACCGCTTGGCCCACCCAGTCTACCCATTTCCCTACCTAATGGATAAGCTGCAGATCCTAGTTAACCAGCAGCCTACTTCTTCCTACCTCCCCCCCCCCCAGAATTGCCTTATGACTGTCCCATGCATGCTTGAATTCCAGCACTGTTTTTCACTCTACAACCTCCTCGAAGGCGTTCCATGCATCCACAACCTCTCTGTGAAAAATACTTCCTAAATTACTCTCTGAGCCGCCCTCATCTTCAAATTGTGCCCCTTGTTCTTGCACACCTCTTTTGAAAGATGCTACCCTCTTGGACTTTGTTGATTCCTTGAGGTACTTGAAAGTTTCTATCATGTCCCCCCTCTCCTTCCTTTCCTTGAGGCTATACATATTAAGCTCCTTAAGTCTCTCTTCATATGTCTTCTGGTGCAGACCCTGCACCATTTTAGTTGCCCTCCTCTGGACAGCTTCCATCCTGTCTATGTCTTTGCGGAGATTGGGTCTCCAGAACTGCACACAGTACTCCAGATGGGGTCTCACCATATGTCTGTACAGAGGGATAATAACTTCCTGTTTTCTACTGGTGATGCCTCTCCCTATGCATCCCAGTATCCCCCAGCCCTCCTTGCTGCCCTCTCACATTGCTTGCCCACCTTTAGATCATCTGATATGACTACCCCCGGGTCCCTTTCCATTTTTGTTGCTGTTAGTATCTCACTCCCCATTGTGTACTCTTCCCCTGGGTTTTTGTTTCCCAGGTGCATTACCTTGCACTTCTTAGCATTGAATCTAAGCTGCCATACATTTGACCATTCCTCTAACCTTGCCAAGTCCCTTCTCATCCTTTCTACCCCACCTTGTGCATCAACTCTGTTGCAGATCTTTGTGTCATCTGCAAAGAGACGTACTTTTCCTTCCAGTCCCTCTGCAATGTCGCCTATAAAGACATTGAAGAGGACCGGTCCTAATACTGAACCCTGCGGTACCCCACTAGTAACCCCCCTTTCTTCAGAGTGGACACCATTTACTATTACTCTCTGTGTCCTATTCTCCAGCCAATTCTTTACCCAGGCTGTCATCTTGAGACCCACTCCCAGGCTGGCTAACTTGTATATTAATCTTTTGTGTGGGACTGTGTCAGATGCCTTGCTAAAGTCTAGGTAGGCCATGTCCGCAGCCCCTCCCTGATCTACTACTTTGGTCACCCAGTCAAAGAAATCTATCAGATTCATCTGGCATGACTTTCTTGCTGTGAATCCATGCTGCCTTGGGTCCTGTGCCCCTCTGGCCTCTAGATACTCGACAGTTCTTTCCTGCAGAAGTGATTCCATCATTTTCCCTATCACTGAGGTTAAACTAACAGGTCTGTAGTTTCCTGCTTCTGCCTTGCTCCCACTTTTGTGAAGGGGAATCGCATCTGCCCTTCTCCAGTCCTCGGGTACCACCCCATCCTCCCATGATTTGTTAGAGGGTAGTCAGTGGTGTCACTAGTTCTACCGTTAGTTCTTTTAGAATTCTGGGATGAATCCCATCAGGCCCCATTGCTTTGTCCACTTTCAGTTTTAAGAGTTCTTTCAGAACTCTTTCTTCTGTAAATGGGCTGGTATCAACTGTTGGAAGCAGTCAGAAGTTCTTTGAATGCATGGTGAAATAAGTGCTAATTTATCTGAAATATTCTGAAGGCTACTAACAGAAAAAAGTAGCAAAATCTGGGAAACAATATGCTGATAAGTCAGCCAGGATGAAGTGCAGTGTCACAGGTTTACCGCATGACAAAAGGGAAGAAATCCCATTGAAATTCCATTGTTTACTGCAGTAACTCCACTGCAGAATTAATTAATTGTTAAAGTTACAGTTGCAAGCCTTTTGCTATGGAGGATGTCTGTGAAGGAGAAGATTGTGTAAGATAGTGACTTTATACTGGAGAGATGTTTTAGAGCAGTGTCGCTTGTCATAGTGACATGGATATTAGTTCAGCTGAGATGTGCAGTTTTTTTTCCATGCAGTGTCGCAATTGCAAATTTTAGTCCCTTTAATCCTAAAATCGTAGTCACTTTTTTCCATGTTCCAGTCCATTAAAAACAGCTGAATGCATCGCTAGCCCAGTGGCGCTGAGTGTTGAGGCGCTGAACGCCACACCTCGTGCCACGCCAGCAACCTGGGGTTGGGAGCGACCTCGGGAGCGGGGGGTCGGCTGGGAGGGAGGAGGATTGAGCGTCCCAGGGACTGCTCTCCCTCTCCAGCGTGGATGGGCAGGGATGATGCAGGTGTGCTGGCTCCTAGCAGTGGCTGGGGGTTAGGGCAGCTCGCAGTCCGCTGGAGGGTCAACGCAGGCTGACACCAGATGTGCGCATGGAAGATCCTTGGCATCATTGCACGCCTGCGTCGTGGTGGGGGGGGGACAAAGAAAAATCCTCCCCATGTCCGTAAAGGTGGTCCGCTGGTGCTGCAGCAGATGCACCCAAGTCAGCTCCCCTGGTGCTCACCTGGCCTTCTGTAGTGAGCGGGGTAAGTCCACAGCGCAATGCGATTGGGAGGGGCGGGGCATAAGGGTCAAGCTCTGGCTGTGGCTGGAACAGGGGCCAAGAAACGACAGCCTGAAGAGGGACCATCGTGCAACCCCGATGAGGTCAAAAATAAGTAAAAAAAAAAAAAATTGCTGAATGCAAAGCCATTACTAATAATAAAATTAAAATAATTTACTGACGTATTTTTTAAAAAGGTCAGTCATGGAGATCCCTGCCTATACAAGGTTGAGTATCTTTTAAAAAAAAAAAATTATTGCATATAATCTTTAAAACACTATGGGGACCACTTAAGATTGATTTACTCTCTCATATCTCTCTCTCTCTCTCAAAAGTATACATTCTACCTAAATAAATCTACACAGTTGTTTAAATATTTCATCAAGTGTTGGAATCTTTCTTGAAGCATGCTTTGATGTCTATAATATAGCTTGCATCAAAATAGCAATTCCATGTGATGCTGATGAAAGGGCACTACATAGAAGATAACAGATATCTGCTAGTGGAATACAGGGCAGAATTTCACTCGATGGGTTTTGCTGTGTTATAAATGATTTAATAGGTATACAGATTAGGAGGAGAATTAGGACTAGTCGATGTCTGGTGGCATCAACATGGCAGGCAATGTGATTATACCTTTTTCTCTCGGCCCATGACATGTACTCCAGACTAGACTACTTCCTGCTATGCAAAGATGAAGCACAAAGAGTCTGCGACTCTTGGAGAGGCGACTTTTTATTATTGGATCATGCCCCCCTCTTCCTTAAGATAGACCTCAGGGAGATATGTCGAAACACCTTTTGGCGCCTTAGTATTTCATTGCTGAAGGATAAAGAGGTTAGGGATGCTGTCACACAGATGTACCAAACATTCTTAGAAGAAAATCAGGGGCAGGAAACCTCGCAGTCCATCCTGTGGGAATCTGCAAAGGCGGTGCTGAGAGGTAAATGAATACAGTTGGCATCAAGGAAGAAAAGAGAAAGTGAGGCCCACAGAGAGGGACTTCTTAAGAACATACAAGACTTAGAGCAATTACAAAAAGGGAAAATAGACAGAGGTCATTCAAAACAGCTTCCGAAACTCAAAAGAGAGTTAGAAGGGATCCTAGATTACCAGGTGAGCAGAAGCTCCTTTTATGCCAAAGTATTATGAGGGGGTCTGCTCCCTGAGGCTCCTAGCCAGTAGGCTGCGTGCGCAGAGAGCTAGGGCCACGATCACCAGTGTTTGGCATCCACATGAGGGGAAATTGGTCCGGGGGTATTTGAGATTGCAGATGCATTCAAGATGTACTATACTAAGTTGTATTCAGAAGAGATTCATCTGGGAAAAGGGGAGATTCGGAATTACCTAGAGAAATTAAACTTATCAGGGCTTTCTGAAGAGCAGGGAGAAAGGTTAATGGCATGAATAAGTGAAGATGAGATAAAAGTTGAAATAGGGAGACTGAAAGTGGGTAAGTGCCCAGGCTCAGATGACCTGCCGGCAGAATTTTACAAATGTTTGGGGGGACAGCTTTAATCCTTACTAGCCCAGGTGTTTGAAGAGGTAATGGGCAGTGAAGTGAGGGTTCCACCCTCCTGGACTAGAACGGTGATATCTGTGGTGCCCAAGCCAGGAAAGGACCCAACCAGATGCACTTCTTACCGTCCAATTTCCTTATTAAATACAGACTATCAGATATTTACTTCGATTTAGTGGCTGCAACAATATCTCCCATTCCTTATATACATGGATCAGATCAGTTTCATACCGGGCAGACAGGCCCAGGATAATCTAAGGACGACCACTCATATTATTGATTATATCAGTGTCCAGAAGATTCCTTCCCTGGTCATGAGTCTAGATGCAGAAAAAGCTTTTGATCAGGTGTCGTGGCCCTTTTTGGAATGTGTCCTTTCCCAGTTTGGGCTCCTGCAGCAGTTTACCAGGGCCCTCTTCAGACTATATGAATCCCCGCGGGTTTATGTTAGGACCAATGGTCTTGTCTCTGAGGCACTAAGGCTGGGGCGTGGCACCAGACAGGGGTGCCCCTTTCCCCACTGTTGTTCACTCTATACATTGAGCCTTTGGCCTAGAGTCTCAGACAGCACCCACAGGTTAAGGGGATTGATTGGGGGTGGGGGGTGGACGCATAAATTGGCATTGTATGCGGACGACGTGCTCTATTTGTCTGACCCAGAGGCCTCATTGCTGGTAGTATTTCAGCTGATGGAGGAATTCTCTGCTTTGGCAGGACATAAGGTAAATAGAAATAAGACAAAGGTGTTAGGTATACATTATGCCCCAACAAGAGAAACAAACACACTATTCCCTATGCACTGGGACTTGACATACTTAAAATATTTAGGAGTTATAATAGGTTTAGACAACGCTAAGCTAGGGGAATTAAACTACCCACCTATAATAAAATGGTTATGAAGTGACTTTCAAAGATGGGCCTTGCTCCCACTATCTCTATGCGCTTAGGTACAGGCGCTCAAAATTAATGCCCTCCCACGTCTACTGTATTTATTCCAGTGTGTCCCGTGTAAAGTAACGCGAGGAGATTTGGAGACCTGGCAGGGTCTGATTTCTCCTTTCTGTGTGTGGTGGTGGTGGTGGTGGGGGGGGAGACCTAGAGTGCGGAGATCACTACTTTATTTACCAAAATCAGAAGGTGGTTTGGTATTTCCAAACTTACAGTGATATTGGGTGGCTGTACAGATGAGGATTGCTCTTCTTTGGGGCAATCACAGATACGATGCGCATTGGAAGAGAATAGACCTTACAGAACAAACTAACCCTCCTTTGGTGGCACTGTTGTTCAACGTGGGTGGACCAAGGGGAATACGGGGGTTCACAGGTACCCAACCAGTCCTAGAAGGCTGGAAACGTGGAACGTGCAGAGGTCCCAGGCACCAGCAGCTCTGGAAATTTAGATGGTGGGCATACGATCCACAGTTCGCACTGGCCAGGATGGATAATTGGTACCTAAAACAGGCAAGGAGGGGGTTTTGCTCACCTTATCGAATGTTGTCTGGATTGACAGGTTTATTTTTTGAAGCAGTCCAGCAGGCTTATGGGCTCCCCACAGATAGATTTCGATGTTATCAACTGTGAGACTCCTTATACAGACAGATTCAGAAACTAACTCAGGAGCAGAAGAAATTTGTAAACACCCATTTATTCCAGAGGTTTTGGAGTTCAGATGGTATAGATCATGCAATATCATTGTTATATGCGAATTGTATTAACGACTTAGAGAACTAAATGGGGAAAAAGACTTAAACATTACTATAACTGAACAACAATGGCCCTTAGCATGGAAAAGCACTTGGTCCACTACTGGGTCTTTGGCCTGGTGGGACGTTTGTTGGAAAATCGGAGCACAGTACTTCTTGGTACCAGCCCAAGCGGCTCGCCATACACCTAGAGCTAAGCCACAGTGCTGGCGTGGCTGTGGAGAGACTCATGCCACTCAGGCCCACATCTTCTGGTTCTGTGTAAAGATTGTACCATTTTGGGAAGAAGTAATAAACCACCCAACTCATATTTGCCAGGTGCAGACACCGTTGGGGCTGGAGCATATGGTGCTTGGGCTTCTTCCCAGGGAGCTTAATGGCAAAGATTAGATACCTGTGGATAATGGTAGCTGCAGCACTGAAATCCATCACAAGGAGATGGCTCCAGGGTGGGGCCCCGGTCTTGTCTGATTGGGTCGAATTGATGGAATCCATACATCATATGGAGAAAATCACTTCTGACCGTAGGCAACAGACTCCGCTCTACCAAAATAGATGGATCCAGTGGTTGCTCTATGAAGGGATACAGAAAACTAAATTCGGGTCCTGGTATTTTGGACAAATAATGAGAATGGTGTGGGTTCCTTCATTGGGATGTAATAGTTGTTTCCCTTAGCCGGTAAATTGCTAAACAGTCACTATTAGACAGTGGTCATCCTACTATCATTTTTTGTGAATTAAGTTTTTATATCCTGGTATTAGATATTTTCATTTCTATTTTTATTCTATATGTGAATTGAATTAACTTTTTGTGTTGCTTTCAGTAAAATGAGGAGAGTGATGTTTAACTCTGGAAATACACCTTCACCAAACACCACAGCCTCGACATAGCCTCCAAGCAGAAAGCTAGCTTTGGTAGGGCCATCCTCCAAGGCCTCCTGTCTTGACCACCTCTGACAACGATTAACTGCTTGGGACTCATCCCAAGTGTATGACCTACTGCAAGAGATGCCCTCTGAAGATAGTACAGTTACGTCCTTACTGTAACAGTAGATCTTCGAGAGGATCTCTTGCAGCAGATCCCTCTTGCAGCAGATCCTCATCTCTCCCTCCGTTTCTCTCCTTTTCTCTGAGCCATCTTCCTGTTTGACACTCACGGGACGGATCCTTACCAGGTTCTCCTCACTTACCCTTGGAGGGCCACAAAGCGACCTGGTTGCCGGCCAGGAACTGAGGATTCCTCAGTGCCACCCACGTATTTATACACATACCTACCCTGACGCCACCGTGGGTGGCCCCCAGTCACACTGCTTGAGGAAGCTGCCAAGCAAGGAGCACCCTCTGGCAGATATCCCATTTGTATGACTTGCTGCAAGAGATCTTCTCAAAGATTTACGGTTACAGAAAGTACGTAACTTTGCTTTTTGTGTCCAGCAATCAGGCATAGAATCTGCCTTTTTGGCCACAGTTAGACACAAAATTAGATTATACCAGTCTAAATACAATGGTTTACCATTGTAAATCCCACCGATAGGTCAACCTCGTAGATACGCTGAGTCCCCCTTGTCAAGGGACTATTTTTAGCATCAAAAATTAAACTTATACTTGAGTGTATAGAGTTTTATGTTTGAGATGCATACCAATGAATACGCGCTGGCCAAGGCCAACATATTTAAAAAGGGAGTCCGGCCAAAAGTGTTGCATTGCAGAATTAGAACTAGCATATCCACAGTAAGCCTCGCACCAAAACTTAAATCTCTAAATAACTTTGTTTAAAAGTTACAAGCCATTTTGTAACCCTGATTTCACTCCCTGTTCAAAAATGCCAGGTTCAGCAAAGAGCTACTGATGATGTTCATAATCAGAACCTACAGCCCAATCCCCCTGTCAGCAACCTTATAGGATTTATTTCTCCAAAGTTTAAGAAACTCTAGGTGTTGTAATTATTTGGGGGGGAGGGGGTGCTGAAACAGGATTGAGTGCAGTGTATACTTTTCCAGAATGTTCAGATGCACAGTACTGTGCTTAAAATGCAGCAGAAGGTGGTTTTGGAATGCTGTGGAAAAAACTATGGAATGTCAAGGTGGTGCGCTATTTCTGAATGTTGTGAATGTGTGTTCTCGAAATGTGGTGGGACACTCAATCTCAGAATGCAGCAGAGGCACACATCTAGGAATTTGGCAGGGACTGGCAATTTTTGGAATGTAGTGGGGGTGCACTCTGCCAAAATGTGTCAGGACATACCATTTTATTCTGAAATTGCTTGTCCCTGCAACGTGCCAGATTTGTACCCACCTACCATATTTCAAAACTGTGCATCAAATCCCTATCACGTTTCAGCAGTGTACATCCCTGCCACATTCTTACATTGTGTGTTTCTGCCACATTCCAAAAGTGCATGTCCCTACCACATTCCCGAATTGTGTCAGTGCCACATTCTAAAATTGCACGTCCCTGCCACATTCTGAAATTGTGCATCTCTGCCACATTCTGAAATTTTGTCACCTTTATATTATAATATTGTGCATCCCTATCACATTCTGAAAATGGTCTTACTCACCGCATTCCAAACCTATGCATTTCTGCCACACCCTGAAATTGCATTTCTCAGCCATATTCCAAGACTGGGCATCCTAACCACATTCTAAGATTGTGTGTCCAAGCCATATTCTGAAATTGTACTTTCTTGCCACATTTCGAAAATGCACAGCCCAATCATTTTACAAATTTGCACATCCACACCACATTCTAAAAATGAGTGTTCCTGCCACACTGTGAAACTGCATGACCAAGCCACATTCCAAAACTGTGCATCCTTGCCACGTTCCAAAATTCTAAGTGCCCTCCACATTCCAAAATTGCACATACCCGTCCTATTCCGAAAATGCATTTTCTTGTCATGCGACAAAATTATCTATCTTACCATATTCCAAAAATGTGCATTCCTACTACATTCTAAAATTGCATGTGACCCAGTGGCGGCTCTCCACCAGGGCACGTGCCCTGGTAAAAAAAAAATGCTGTGCCCCAGTTGGTGCCCCATATGGTGCAGAGATTCCCCCATAGTAACAATATATAAGTGCCTGGCTACCATCTGTTGTGCCCCGGCTGTGCCCTGGTAACCATTTGTGGCTAGAGCCGCTGCTGATGTGACCACATGTTTTTGCCACATTCTACGATTCTGCGTTCATACCACATTGTGAAATAGCATGTCACCACTACAATCTGAAATGAAGCATCACCACCACTTGCTGAAATTACACATCCATAGCATGTTATGATATTCTGTATGCCTGCCGCATTCTGCAACTATGCGTTTTTCACATTTCAAAATTGCATATTGCCACCACATTCTAAAAATTTGTGACACTGGCATATTATGAATTTCAGCATCCCTGCCACATTCTAAAATTGCATGTCCCAGCTACTTTATGAGAGTGTGTCATGGTTGAAGCCTGGTGGCTTTCTGAAATCTCATCCCTGCATTTTGTTAAAAAATTACACACAACTTTGGCATTCTAACGTCATGTTTACCACTGCCCCCCCCCCCCAAAAAAAAATCATATTCTCAACTACCTTGCATTGCCACATTATGGAAATGCATGTCGTGTACCCACTCTATGTCAGTTTTCCTTTTTCAAATGTTTACTGCAACTGCAGTTTTAATTTGACATGGGAGAAATAATCCAATAAAATAGCTTGCAGGAAGGACTAGGCTGTGAATTCTGGATATGACATCAGTAGCTCTTCACTGAAATGTGTTTTTTTTTTTTTTTTAAAGGCAGTGAAATTAGGGTTACAAAATGACATAACTTACAGATCTCATTTTTGGCATAAGGCTGATTGGGAATATGCTGATCCAAATTCTGAATTTATTGATAGACATTTTGATTGGACTCCCTCTTCAGAAGGCCAGCAATGAGGCAAAGTTAAAAGCATATGAAGATACTAAAGCATAATGTAAAGAATGTTTTAAACTTTATTTTAGTAGATTGCAATTGTTGCTCTGTTTCACTGAGCCACCTTTATATTTTTGTTCCTTGCATTTGTTTTATCCCCCCACCTGGGCACACCAGGAAACAAGCTTTGACTCCATGTTCTTGAACTAGACAACAATAAAAAATAATAAAGCTGCTGTTCTTCCCCTTACTGGCAGATTAGCATTACATTTGTTAGAGAGGGCAGGAAAGTATTTCTAACTGGCAGATGTCTGTAATTTTCCTGTTTTCATAATTAATCTACACTTTCTGGTGATCCATCTTTACCTGTACGTGACAAAAAGTTTGTGAAAATTTTTTAGTATTGTTTCTTTTCTACGGACAACATTCTGTACTAACATACTAAAATGCCAGCAGAATATGCCTAACAGTCTTTCGTGTCTGCTTATTTGGCCAGCCCCCACTCTGGGAGCAACTTTGCTGCCCCCCTCGCCCTCCGTGGCTTCTCCCTTCCCAGTCCCGGATATTCTCGCTGCACTGGACCTTGCTTCCAGTACCCTTCCCCACCCCCTCTTGAATCCCTCCACCAGCCCCCTGGGCAGCGCATTCCATGGTTCCACCACCCTCTTAGTGAAATAGCACGTCCTCCACCCCTGAATCTACCCCCCTCCAGCTTCCACTCATGCCCTCTAGTTGTCCCCCCCTCCTTCCTTCGGAGCACCCTGACTGGTCCTCCCCTATTTACCCCCTTCATGTACCTGAAGACCTCTATCATGTCCCCTGGTCCCTTCTCTCTTCCAATGTGTACATATTTAGCTCTTGAGCCTTTCCCCATAGGTCCTGTCCCCCAAGCTCCAGATCATTTTGGTTGCCCTCCTCTGGACCCTCTCCAGGAGTTCAGTGTCCCTCTTTAAGTGTGGCCTCCAAAACTGCACGCAGTATTCTAGGTGCGGCCTGACCAAGCAGTTATACAGAGGGAATATCACTTCCCTCCTTCTGGAGGTGATCCCCCTAGTGATGCATCCCGTTGGCCTTGGCCACTGCCCTCCTACAAGTCTCCGAGTTCATCTTTACATCAACCACCACCCCCAGGTCCCTCTCAGCCATCGAGACTTGTAGCATCCCCCCCACCAGGGTGTATACTTGGCCTGGGTTTCTGGTTCCCAGGTGCAGTACCTTGCATTTCCCTGCACTGAACCTCCGCTTCCACTTTCTAGACCACCTTTCCAGAGCCTCCAGGTCTCCCTGTAGGGCCACCCTCCCCTCCTCCCCATCCACCACCACCCTCAGTTTCGAGTCATCCGCAAAGAGACTCATCTCACTCCTGATACCCTTCCTTATGACAGAGACGTAGGCGTTGAACAGGAGGGGCCCAAGGACCGATCCCTGAGGGACACCACTAATGACCCTCCTTGGGGATGAGACTAACCTGCCAACCACGACCCTCTGGGTCTGGTCCTGGAGCCAATTGCCTATCCATCTGATCATCTGGTTCCCCACCCCCATTTCTCCCAGCTTATCCAACAGGCCCCCATGAGGAACAGAGTCAAATGCCTTGCTGAAGTCAAGAAGGAGGACAGCCACTGGTCTACCCAGGTCCAAGGCACTCATCAACCAGTCATAGAACTCCACAAGGTTTGTCTGACACGATTTCCCCAGGATGAATCCATGCTGTCTATCATCCAGGCACCCCGACTTTTCCAGATCCCCCCCCCCAGCCTCTCCTTGACAAAGCCCTCCATCACCTTGCCCACCACCGGTATCAGGCTGATGGGCCTGTAGTTCCCTGACACCTCCCTTGATCCCACCTTGTGGATATGCACCATATGCGCCACCTTCCAGTCCTGGGGCACCCACCCTGTCCTCAGAGAGATGCTGAAAAGCTCCCCAAGGGGTTTCACGGGGACATCTGCCAGTTACTTAAGCACTCTGGGATGTAATTTATCCGGCCCTGGTGCTTTCTCCGTCTTAAGGGACCTGAGGGCTTCCCTCATTCTCTCTGCCATGATTTCCACCTCCACTACCTTGTCCCCCCTGCTTTGTCATCCCCTCTCCTGCCAGTGCTCCCCCCCCGATCTGTAAGGTCCCCCCATCTCAGTTTCACCGTCTTCTCCCATGTATGATGCAGCACCCCCATTTTTCTTGGTGAAAACTGAGGTGAAGTACTCATTTAGTACCTCAGCCTGCTCCCACGGATGTTGTGCCCATCCCTCCCCCTGTTTGAATCCTGCTAATCTGCCCCTTCCCCTTTTGTTTTTTCCCAAGGTACCTAAAGAACCCCGTATTCCCTCTCCTAATTTCCCTGGCCAGGTTCTGCTCCTTCCTTGCCTTAGCCGCTCTCACCACCCTAGTGGCCCTTCTGGCCATCAGCTCGTACTCCCCTCGATCCCTTTCATTCCTTGAGCACTTGAAATGCCTATATGCTGCCTTCTTTCCCCTCACCACCTCCTGAACCTCCCTGTTCACGAGCAGGGTTTTCAGGTCCTACCGCATTTTCGTCTCACTCTTGCACAGGTGCTGGTAGCATCCTGCACCCCCCCCCCCCCGATGATTTCCCACCTACTGTCAGCATCCATGTCTGGCCCAATCCCATCAAATGCTCCTAAGGATCCTTCCCATTTCCTTGAAATCTGCCCCCCTGAAGTCAGTTACCTCCGTCTTTGTGCAGCCTTCTACCCCTCCTAGGTCCAGGCAGAACCAAACCATGGCATGGTCGCTCCCCGCCAATGGGTCCCTTACCTCCAGGCCCCCAATCTGGTCACTGTCTGCCAGGACAACATCCAGTATCCACACCTTCCTGGTCAGTTCCCACACCTGCTGAGTTAGGAACGCGTCCTGAAAGACATCCAACAACCTCTGTTCCCTGGCCACTGAGGATGTCATAGTCTCCCAGTTCGTTCTTGGCATGTTTAAGTCCCCCAACACCACCACCCTTCCCCTGCCCAATCTGCAGTGTCTCCCAACATCTGCCACCAGCCTCTCCTCCAGCTCCTCCACCAGCGTAGGGGGTACACAGTAGCTCTTCTCAGAATCAAGCTTCACCATTGATTCCCACTTACAGGTCTGGGGCCAGAGGCACTAGGACCCCCAGGCAAAAACCTTTTTTGCAGGGAGGGAGCCGATGTTGGTTGCTAACTTCACCTGCACCTCACGTGGTGCTGTGCGCTAGCAAATAACCGTCACCAGTTCCCTCAGTATCTTAGTTCTGTTCTTCCCACCATTGCAGCAATACTGCGGGAACAGCAGTAGCACCTTTCACCTTTCTAACTGTACAGTACCACCACTGTAATATTCGCACCATTGTTCTTTCTCAGTTTATTATTTTTTCAGTGATGCCAAAACCTGAAAAAAAGGGAGGCAAAGAAGCCGAAAACAAAAGTCAGCCCCTTATTATGTGTCTGTACTACTGTGGGAGACAGATGGCAATGATGGACCTGCTCACAACATGGATGAGTGCAATGCTTGCTTCTGTGTGGACTGCTGCATACTAGAAACCCACACAATGAAGTGGGGTTGGCTGACCCTAACTGCTGGAGGCAGGTGTCGCACTTGTGAGTCCAAGTTAAGGTCTCTGGGCTTTCCCCCTGTCCCCTTCCTGGGATCTCTGGTTCTGTGGAAGCACAGGGTCCTCCTTGACCTATACCTTCCAAGGCATCAGAGGCCCTGGTGGATGGGGCTGGTGAACATCTGTTCCTTCTGTGTGGCCAGCTGTGAACCCCCCATGTTCTTTCTGCCCTGGCCAGCAGACTTCCCAGGTGGCGACGCCGAAGCTGTGCACTCAGTCTCGCTCTCTATGGACACCTTGGAGTCACAGCCATGGACTGCCCCAGCTGCTGACACAGTTTGTGGTGTCAGTGAGCAGAGTGACACTGGCAGCAATGTCTGTTCCCCTTACAGCACCATTTGTGGTTTCAGAAGAGGGACCAACATGGGGCGCCATGGTACGTATTGTTGTGGAGGTGGAATTGGTTCTTTCCTCCGATTTCGCTAATGATGCTGAGGGAGAGCATATAGCTGACTTTGGCAAAGGACACAGTGCCAGTCATGATGTTGATCCTGGACTTGGCACTGAGCATGACAACAGTGTCATCCCTGGGGTCGCCTGGCAACAATCATGGTGCCGGCTCAGGCCCTGGTGCCACTGGCAGCACCAGGATCGGGGATGGCTCTGGGCGTAATGCCGGGCCAGATACAGAGGATTGCACAGTCGCAGTGGTGGGTGTGAACCCCTCCAGGCAGCTTGTCAACCCTGAGCTCAAGCTTGGAGTCTGAGGGCCAAGAGATGGTGTTCTCCCTGGAGCCGCTGGCTGACACTGTGACCGGTGGTGCCTGGGGCTGCCCAACGGGGACTGTATGGCTGTACTCTCCCCACCTGTGGGAATCTCCTGAAGGGCACCAACTGGTTTGTTCCTCTGATGTTGCATGACTCTGCTTGAGCAATCTTGCTAGGCCCTCCCCTCGGACGAGGTCCCATACGCAACTCCCTTGCCTCTTGCAGCAGTTACCCAGCTACATGGGCCCTCAGGGGCCAGTTATCTGGGAATAGCACAGAGAGACCATTGGTGCTTTCAGGCAACTTCACAGGGATACTGACAGAGCTGAGTTTAGGCCCCCTCGCCACTGCACCAGCATCCTGTGGATTCAGCGCCTCCTCTATCCCAACATCTTCCTCAGAGAACAATAAATCTTCAGTCCATTTGTCCTCTGCTTCTGACTACACTCTGTACCAGAGACTCCTGGTGGACATGCTTGAGATGCTGGATGTTGGCTCCTTTACAAGCCATGATCTCGTATCCTTGCCTTTGGGGCTCTTTGGAGTTCTCAGAGATGACTCCGCAGTCATCTCTCCATGGCCTCGAAACCTTTGAGGATGCATCAAGGATAGCATGGAGATGTCCCTTCTCTTGTCCTCCAACCCCAGGGGACCTCGTGCTCTGGTATTGCACATCCTCGTGATCTGTAGCTGCAGTATCGCACCTCTCTTCAGGGCTGGAGCTGCAGCAGACCCAGTCGGGGCTGAGACGCCCCATCTGTGACCGATCCACTGAGGCTGACTCTGCTCAGACTGAGGCCTTGGGCAGTAAGGTTTTGGCCTGGGCATGCATCATTTTGTGCATCGGAGCACATCAGGCAGCCATTAACCGGTGCCTGTGGTTGCAGATAACTTAGCTCCTAGCTGCAAAGCCTGAGAGCAAATTAGTTGGGCAAGCCATTTGCCTTGCTGCTTAAGGCCTTGTGGTGGCAAGGCATCTGCCTCAAGTGGATGGTGTGGCTTCACCTCTACCGGCTGGCACCTTTGGCCCAGTGTAAGGTGCTAAATTTGCATTTCCAGAGGGCTTACTTCCTCTCCCACAGGATCAGGTAAGATTTGGGGCACCCTCATGCTCCTGTACCACAGGATCACCTGCTTGACCCTGACCTGTGTTGGGTCCTGCCAGAATCGTAAGGAGCCCCTGCTCTCGCGTGTTCTCCTCCATGCAGGGGGCTGAGGGATCTTGTTACTCTCAGGGTGATCCAGCTCCTCCCTCATGGAGAATGGGAGCTTGGTACTCTGACCCATCAGTGGTAATCAGTGGTGAAGACTGATTCCTGGAAGATATGAAAATGTCATACTTACTGTAGTTGTTGATCTTCCTGAATATCTTCACCATTGATTACCATGCCCTGCCCACCATCCCCTGCTCAGATAGAGCCAGGGCCTCTGGCCAGCTCACCCTCCTGGTGCATGCAGCACCACAGTTAGGTACTGAACATCTCAGTCACTGTTTTCTTATTATAAAAGTCAGGCACTCCCTCAAGAAATTAAAAAAAAAAAAAAAAAGGGTGAGGGTCTTCAGGCCTTTCTACCACCAAAATAAATAAATACTTAAAAAAGGTGGTGGTGGTTGTGGAAGGTAGTTCCTCCTTTTTTTTTTTTTCCTGCTGTCTCTTCTCCTTCTCCTCCTCCTCCCTACCCGATGTGCATCTCCTTGTTGGTATATCCCTTTTAGTTGTTAAATGCAATCTGCCAACTCCAGTGTGTCTAGATCCCCCTTTCTTCATCTCTGATGTAAGGAAGAGGGACTTGACCAACTCATGAGTTTAATTATCTTTTCTGATAGCATGGAGTTGTTCTCTTATTCTAGGAGTCTGTGTATTTTTTTATTAGGAATTTTGTGTCATCTCATTTACATGTAGGTCCCACTTCTAGGCCTCACCCTTGTGTCTTTTTGCCAGTCATATGCTCAGGACTGCTGTCCCCCTCTTCTATTGCCACTGCCCTCCTGCTCTCTGGCTAGTGCTGTGAGACCCTGCTTCTAGTGACCTTTCTGCCCTTGTGCCACCTCGTGTGCTCTGTCCTTATTGGTCTAAGGCTGGTAGTTTGAATTTATTGTGGTGTATGTTTTATTCCTATATCCTTTTTCTATCCCTTTGGGCGAGGCAGGATCTAGCCCTCTTCACATTGTTACTGTCCTGGCGAACAGAGCTGTGGTGCTGAGGGAGCCAACGATGGTTATTGGCCGGAATGTGGAACCACGTGAGGTGTGCAGGCACCATCAGTAACCAACGTCCTCTTCCTCCTCCTTGCAAAAAAGAAAATGTGCTTCCACGGGGTCCTAGTGCCTCTTCCCTCAGACCCATAAGTGGCGATCAATGATGAAGATATTCCTGAAGATCAACAATTATGGTAAATAATTTTTTTTTCTTTTCACAGAACCAGTAAGTTTCAGCTATGTCACGGTTTGTATACAGCACTCCAACTGCTATTTTTCTTTTTCTTTCCACTCTCTGTGCCCCCAGGAGCCTTCCTCTTTCAGGCGCTGCATTGTATCACTCTTGTGACTTCCGGATTCACATCGGCCACTGTCCGATCCCAGTTTGTCCTCTCTGGTGCCTGGGTCAGTTCTGTCCCTTCTATTTTTCGAACTACATGAATTAGAAAAGCCTAGTCAAGCTTATCATCTCCATGAGATGCATCTTGCCCTGGAACTGATGCTTGAACAGCCACCGCTTTTTTCTTTTAGGTTTATAAACTAAAAGTTATTGTTAAACCCGAGACTTAAATTGTGGCCTGTAATTGGCCAAAAGCTGGTCACATGACCACATATAGCTAGTAGTATTGTCCTTAAAATGCCAAGCAATGGGCAGTAGTTCAGAAAACTATTGCCCACTGTCATTCCCGCTCCTTTATTCATTCTACTGTTCCCACTCGTGTAAGCATGTGCTAGCAAATCTGTTACTCCCAACTGTGTCAGTCAAAATGGCAAAAATACACTTTTATTTGCAGCTTCACTACATACATACGTTTATTCTCATGTAGTGTTTTAATCTTGTAAAATTAAAGAAATTTAACAATCCATATATATCCTCTCAGTATTTTGTTTGTATTGGTAAGTAAATTTATTTGAACACACACAATGCATATTTGTTTTCTCTCTTTTTTTTTTTTTTTTTTTTTTTTAACTACATTCCCATACTTTTTCACGGTCCTACAGAAAAGCACTTTGTCATCTGCTAATGAAGCCATGATCCGAGTTATCAGGTGAGGAATAAAAGATTTTATTTCGAGAGGGTTCATGCAGTAGGTCATTAAACATAGGACTGCGTCACCTGGTATCAGGACTGCACGGCAAGCTTTTCCAGCAATGCCTGGCGGGGGGTTGCCCACCCGACATCATGTGACTGAAGTTAGCAGGGCACTATATAGTGTGCGGTCCCTACGCCCGCATTCCAGTTCTTTCCTGCCGTCGTCCTGTGCATGGTACCTCACAGTAAAACTGCCCAGTTGATCACCTTTAAAACCTGCCTTTTTACTTTTAAAACAAGTCACGTTTCTTCTCTGTCTTCATCATCCAAGGCCAAGTAGAAGTGTGAAGATTGCAGTGCTCAAATTCCACACAAGAATGGTCACCGAAGGTGTCTTTTCTGCCTAGGCCCTGACCACGACACCACGGCTTGCTCAGACTGCCAGCCCTTCAGTCAGGCAACGCGCAAGAGAAGGCAGCAGGCCCAGCTCTTAAAAACTAGGATGGCTATGCTCGAAAAAGGAATGGAGTGCCTTTGAGAATACGCTTCTTCACCTTCCCCAGAGGCAAAGAAGAAAAAGAAAGAGAAACACCGGGAGCGGGAGTGCCATGAGGACAAAGACCGTCTCTAGTAGGCTTTCTACCAGCAAGGCCTCTCCCCTGCTGCCTCCCGTAGTGGTAGTCCAGGCTGCGTCTGAGGACACTCTAGGCTTGTCCGCCACACTGCTCCCGATTTCTACTGGTAAGCGGCCCGCCGGCTCCTCCAGCGGACGCCCAGTATCTGCCGATAAGCCATCCTTGGCCTTATGTCTACCGGCCACTGGGATAAGTTGCGCCCCACTCCTCGGGACTCGCTCCGGTCACGGCCGATAAGCCGGCAGGGGGTTCCTCCCTCTCCCACCTGGTCCCTTCATCCGGTAAGATGCCCGCCTCTGGCACCTGCCGGGACGTTTCTCATCCATCGGTGGCCTCTGTCGATTTACCCAACGTCCGACTGAGCTCCCAGAAGACCCCGAGTCATGCCTCTTCCCCTCCACCCCCCGGTTTCTCCTGCTTCACTCCCTGCCACCCCGGGTCGGGAAGAGAGTGATGAACAGCTGGATGTGACCCTTACTCCGGCTTCCGTTCCATCAACCGCGGGGGACAAAGGGTTAGAGGCCACTTCACCGATGACTGTCCTTACGCCGGAGTCTCCTCTGGGCCCCTGTATGTTGGATCCCCTTCCCTCGGCACCCCTGATGGAAGAGGGACAGGTCCCTCCATTGGGACCGCTTTGTCCGGCCCTGGCGCCAGACCCATTCCCGGTTCCTCCGACGTCCGGGCCCAACCCTACGCCGGAGCCCTCTTGTCTAGTCCCCCGATGCCTCTCCTGGTGCCGAACCCGGCTCTGCTGTCAGAACCCCTGTGTCCGGCCCTGACACCCGCCCCCCTGATGCTGGATCCTTTTCTGCCGCTGGGCCCAACATCGGCGGTCCCGACGACTTTTTTTCTGACGCTCGCTCCACTTCCCATCTACACAATGGCGGGGTTCACGCTAGTACCCCCGATGTCTGGTACCCTGACATATGGGAATTTCCCAGGCTCTTCCAGGCCTTTTAATGTCCCGAGCTACCCTCACGGGTTTCCACCGGACCTTCCCCCGGTAGGTCCTCCTCCAGATCTGTATTACTTGGGACATCATTATCCGGGATACTACTTTTACCAAGGGTACCCTTACCATCATTATCAGGGATTAGGTGCCCATGGGTGTCATTACCCTCCTACCCATGTGCCTCCTACCGCCCCCCTCCTCCATAGGCTCCGCCTCAGGACTTCCAGACGATGATCCAGTCCTAGTGGAAGGAGGCCAGGACGGAGTTGGTTTCGGACCTGGAGAGCCGTTTTCTTGTGCAGGTTCCTACCCCCCTCCCAGGTCTTTGTCCCCCTTGAGCTCGGTTCGCTCCACTATTCATGTTTCGGGGACTACCCCTCACGAGATCCATCTCCTGGATTTCGAGCCCATAGATGATCCAGAGAACCCGGACTTGGGGGAGGATACCTTGGGGGACTCTCCAATCAACAGTCTCCAGACCCCAAAGGGAAGGCTTCTCCTAAGACCCCTCCTGAGGACCCTTTCTTCTCGGACTTGTTGAGGGCCATCCAGGAATATTATAATTGGGAGACTGAGGAACAGGATCCCATGAGGAAAGACTTGCAGAACATCTGGATTTAAAGTCTTATTCCCAATCCTGGTTTCTTCGTGGATAGGGCCCACGAAGACCTCACCACCAAGGTTTGGCATCTGCCACCTCTATCCTGGCCATCCCTAAGAAGGCTGACCAGATTTACTGGGCTCCTGAGGGTGCTTCCTTTCTAGATTTGCACCCAAAGGCCGACTCCGTCGTCATTACCACGGCTCATGATCGCTCAACTGCCCCGAAGCACATGAGCACCTCTCCTCCCGACAAGGAGTCTCAGCACATTAACCAATATGGCAAGAAAGTGTTCTCTCTGACTATGTGTGCTCTCAGTTCCCTAAATTTCGTAGCCCACATGGTGTCCTTTCAGAAAGTGACTATGGCCAAGCTTAAGGTTCGAATCCAATCTATGGATCTTTCGGACCTCAAGGAGGACCTCTCCAAGGATTTGTGTCTGTCCAAAATTTCCTGCAGGCATGCCTTACAGGCCACCTACGACTTGGTCGAAGCAGTGGCCCGTACCTCGGCAACCACTGTCTCCCTTCGGCGGCATGCTTGGCTATGCATCTCTGGGCTCGATAACGATGTCCAGACCGCGATCCAAGATGCTCCTTTTCGTGGCTCTGTCCTTTCTGGGGAGGACACCAAAGACATCATAACAGGCCTACAGGACAGAAGCCAGGCCGTGAAGTCCATTAGGTCTATATACCAATCGGGTATACAAAGGAAATAGCCCTTTCGGAAACCGACCAGGAGGCCAGTGAAGCAGACCCAGGCCAGTAATCCAGGCAAAAGAAAGGCCACGGGTGCTTCGGCGATCGGTGGCCCTCCCCCTGCCAGCCCTGCCACCTCCTGACTCCCAGCCCCCTCCTCAACCCCAGAGCAAGAAGCCGGTGGTGTGCAGGTTCGCCCTCCAAATGCAGGAATGGAGAGGCATAACCTCTGACACATGGGTCCTGCAACTTGTCTCCCAGGGGCACATTCTGGAGTTCCTCTAAATCCTTCTGGAATCTCCACCAAGTCGCTCGTCTTACGCGCCCCACCAGATTCTTCTAGTAAGGGAGGAAGTTCAAGCTCTACTGCAAAACGCAGCAATAGAGCCGGTCCCCCTTCATCAAAGGGAGCAGGGGTTTTACTCCAACTTTTTTCTGGTTCTAAAAAAGATAGGCAATCTCAGACCCATACTCGACCTCAGCAGACTTGATCTGTTTCTCATATACAAAAGATTCAGAATGCTGACCCTCCAGATCCTCCTACTACTTCTTTAGGAGGCCCATTGGTTATGCGCACTGGACATGCAGGATGCTTACATGCATATTCCAGTATTTCCGGGCCACCGCCGCTTCCTGTGCTCTTGTTTCCAGGGGGAGCATTTCCAGTTTTCAGCACTCCTCTTTGACCTTTTCTCAGCACCCAGGGTTTTTACCAAGTGCCTAGCGGTAGTGGCAGCAGCCTTGTGTCATCAGGGCGTTGCAGTTTTCCCCTACCTGGACGACTGGCTAATAAGTCCAGGGAGACTCTTTTGGAGGCTCTCTCATGCACTCTGGACCTGTTTTCTCATTTGGGGATTATGGTCAGTGTCCCCAAATCCATATTTACTCCTTCTCAGAGACTTCAGATCATAGTTGCAGTGTTGGACACGGTCCAGTGCAAGGCCTTTCTCCCTCTGGAGAGGGTTGAAGCCATTTGAGAACAGGCAACCTTGGTAGCCTCCTGCAATTTCCTCCTAGCCAGGGCGATGCTCCGGCTCTTGGGTTTGATGGCGACCTCCATCTCCACGGTTCCCCTTGCCAGATTACACTTGAGAATCTCTCAGTGGACCTTGTGCATCCAGTGGGATCAGTTCAGAGACAATCTGGATCATCCGATCCTGATTTCCACCATGGTCAAGAAGGATCTGCAGAGGTGGAGAGATCCCTTGAACTTGTCCCAGGGCCTTCCCTTCCGGAGGCCTGCTCCCTAGTGCACTCTCACAATGGATGCTTCCAACCAGGGTTGGGGAGCTCATAAGGGGGACCACCAAACTTGGGGTCTATGGTCCCAGCTCGAGATGGCCTTTCACATCAACATCCTGGAGATGAGGGCAGTCCTATACGTCCTTCAGGCCTTTCAGCCCATCCTTCCCATGGGATCACTGCTTATCCAGATGGACAACATGTCAGTGGTCTGGTATATCAACAAACAGGGAGGCACTCAGTCGTACCCCGTTTGCATAGAGGCGACTTGAGTATGGAACTGGGCCGTCCAACACGGTCTGTCACTCACAA
Organism: Neoceratodus forsteri; assembly: GCA_016271365.2. Taxonomy (NCBI): domain Eukaryota; kingdom Metazoa; phylum Chordata; order Ceratodontiformes; family Ceratodontidae; genus Neoceratodus; species Neoceratodus forsteri. The sequence continues at coordinate 988,823,353 of CM057450.1, forward strand.
CCGTCCAGGCGTTCAAAATGTCCTGGCAGACAGTGTCAGCAGAACATACACCCTCTCCCACGAATGGGAATTAAGTCAGGAAGTGGCAGACTTCCTTTTTCAGTGATGGGGCAACTAGAACCCGACCTGTTTGCCTCCCCATCCAACGCAAAACTTCCCAGTTTTTGCTCGCTCATTCCAGGGCATGGTGCTTTCTGGCATGACGTGCTGTCACTTTGTTGGACAGGAAAATTCTTGTACGCTTTCTCTCCACTTCCGATGCTTCAGAGGGTCCTTCTGAAACTCCAGGCAGAGGGAGCCAGGATGATTCTCATAGCTCCCCTCTGGCCGAGGCAAATCTGGTTTCTGCTTCTGCAGCAGCTCTCAGCGGAACCCCTAGTTCCTTTTCCTCTTAGGCAGGACCGTTGACTCAGGATCAAGGCAGACTAGTGCATCCTAGGCTCAGGACCCTGCATCTTCATGTATGCCTCCTACAGACATCATAAAGTCTTGTTTCGGGGTTTCGCATAAGGTCGCCCAGGTACTGTTAGAGGCCAGAAGGCCTTCTACCAGATCGATCTATGCTATGAAATGGAAGCACTTTTCCATTTGGGCGGCACCAAAAGGCTGGGACCCCTTTAAATCCTCGGCTCCACAAATTATGAAGTATCTGTTGCACCTGTCCTGATTTGGGTCTGTCTTACTCCTCCCTCAAGGTTCATCTTTCAGCTATTTCAGCCTATCATGATTTGATAGGGGGGAAACCTGTGGCACAGCTGGAAATCTCAAAAACCTTTCTGAAAGGGATTCTCCATCTGAAACCCCACCCCACCTTGGGATTTGAATTTTGTTATTGAGAAGCTTACGCTTCCCCCTTTTGAACCAGTGATGAGCTGTGACTTGTGCTATCTGTCCTGGAAGATGCTTTTTGTTTGGTTACCATTACTTCTGCTCGAAGGATTTCTGAGCTTCAGGCCCTGATGTGTAAGGAGCCTTGTTTGATTTTTCATAAAGACCAGGCGGTCTTACGAACCAATCCTAAGTTTCCTCCCAAGGTGATTTCAGAGTTCACCCTCAATCAGACGGTTGAACTTCCAGTGTATTACCCTAACCATTCTAACAAAAGTGAGGCTCTTCTTCATATGCAGAACGTGCACAGGATCCTGCGTTGTTACGTCCACAGGACTACAGTAAAAGCTCCAGGAAATCTGACCAGCTTTTTGTCTCATTTGCCCCCAAATCCGTGGGTTCAGCGGTATCTAAGCAGTGCTTATCCAAATGGCTCACTAACTGCATTCGCTTTTGTTATCAGAAGTATGACAAACCTCTGCCGAGGGAGGTCAGAGGTCATTCCATTCGAGGAATGACTGCATCGACAGCATTCTTGAGGAATGTATCTGCAGCGGAGATTTGTGCAGAAGATACCTGGAGTTCGGTCCACACCTTCACCAAACATTACAGTCTGGACATTGCTTCTAGGCGTAGGGCTGGGTTTGGCCTAGCTGTGCTGCAGGGCCTATTGTCCTAGGTCGGTCCTGTACTGTCCTTTCAGTTGCTCCTCCTCCTCCTCCCGTGTCTCTCTCTCTCTCTCTCTCTCTCTCTTTCTGAGGGACTGCTTGGGATTCAGCCCTATGTGTAATGACCTACTGCAGGAACCTCTCTCGAAGATATACTGTTATGGTAAGTTCTTATGTAACTGCATTTTACTGAGTTTGTCTTGTATATTTGTGTGTCGGGAGCAATTTTACAATTTCAGATCAGACTTGAAACTCATCAAATTAACTTTTCATCCATACTTGATAACCTAGATTTCCCTCCACTAGCAACCAGCAGTTCAGCATCCCTCTGTGTTTTTAGCTTACCCACGGTACAACAGTTTTGAAGAATATGCTTACCTCTGGTAATTATAAAATCCATAAGTACATGTCATAATTAAACAGACCACTATGACTTTGAGTCCTGAAAGAGCAGTACATGCCAGAATAGAAGTTTTGTTGTGTTAACAAAAAAATTAAAAAAATACGAGCTCTGATCAGTAACATGAGTTGGCACTCAACCCACATGTCACCTAGGTATGAGATACTGAGACAGCATCCTAGAGGCTCCTGCCAGCAATGTCATTGGTGTTTTTAACATGTTTTCCATTTTTGAACTGTATCCATAAACTGAAAATTAAGACAACTGAGCACTAAAACTGGTGAATACTGGTGTTTCTTACTGGTAGTGGGTTGAGTGCTCTCTCCTGATAGGTGTTACTAGTTGTTGTTGTGGAGACTATGGACTGTTTTGAGCAGCTCTGTTGATCTTTACACTAGCTCTAAGGTGGGCAGCATAAATCTTGTCCACAAGTTTGGAATTTTAGCAAGCCGGGAGTTTGCTTTTTTTCACACTTACGGTGCGCGTGTTCTGTTGTGACTGTTCTGTCCTAATGTGCCCCTTTATCCTCTGGCAGTGGTTCTATGTAATAACAGCGAAAACAAAAGAGCTAGGACAACATGGGCGAAAACATAATGGCGATGACAAAGACAGCCCACACCAAAAGCAGTGACCATCAAAACGGCGACTTTCCGAAGAAAGAAAAAATGGTTCAAATCAAATTGCACAGACAAGCACGACTGCACAGCAGGCTCTACTATAACGTCCCACATAGCACTGCACAGACACAAATAGGTCACAAAACTACATAAACTACACCACTTCATACCAGTAAATAATTCTGGGATTTGCATGTAATGTGGGGGGGGCTTTGTCCCCCGCACCCCCCTTCAATATTATAACATACTCTGAGGCTACACAGCAGTACCCCTGCACAGTTCGCCCTCCACCCGCTGTTTTTGCCTGGCACTGGAGCCCTTTTCATTGGTGGCTGTTTTCTCTGTCGCTGTAGTTGCAGGCACTCAATTGAGTAGCTCCTATTGAATTGCTCGATTTAACTCGCCCATATCACAGGATACCCTGGCAGCATCCCTCTGCATCCAAACACAAACATGCAGAACTCTAATCTTGTTCGTCCACATTACTTTCTAGAAAAGCTAGCCAGTCACATGTTGCCTGAAGCTGAAACCATGGTTCAGACTCAAACCATGCAAATCACAAAAACAAAAATACATTTTGAGTAATTTACTCCACAAAGTTGAGATTGTAATTTTTACTCACTTTAGTCACTTGCCTTATTTCTGTCAGCCTCATTAGTTTCCAAATACAAAGTCTAATTCAGATTGAAAAGATGCACTTAGATCCATGTTTTTTTCCTTTTACTTTAATGACATTTTTTTTGTGGGGGAGGGGGCTCATGCAAGGTTTGGCTAGATTTGAGCTTCGGCAATACAACTATTGTCAGTCAGTAGTTAAGCTCTCAAGGTCAGTATCTTCCCACTATATACCTCAACTTCAGTAAATCTTTGTATATTGTTTCCTGAATCCGCGGACGACATTAGTGAGGATAGAATAATAGAATCATAACATTTCTTCTTCTTTGAGGATATGTCTTTCATCAGGCCACACCTATGGAACTATAAGCCACCAGGCACCAGGACCACACAGAAAACTTTTGCAAGAAGTCCACCAAGGGCCACTCATGATGACGTCCGGCATCAGCTTTCACATGAATGTGGGTGGCCCCTCCTCTCCTCAGTTCTTTTCCCACTGTCGACCATACTCGTCTGACCTGTTATTGGAAAACATTGCGGCTAAAGCCGCTCCATTTTCACTTTTTCCCTCTTATTCCTAAATCAATGCTAGTTTTTTTTTTTTTTACTATTTTTCCTTGTTTTACTTTCGCAGTTGGCCACTGACATTGGAGGAGATGCGGGGCAGAGTCTGAGTGTGTCCTGCGGGTCAGGCCTCTCGCACTGGGTTTGTCTGGGAGGGTCACTGGCTTTGTATCAGAGTCTTCAGGTGACGCTTCAAACAACATGAGGTCTTGCTGTATTCTGACTATATGCAGTTAGCCTCAGCATTTGAACTGCTCCGGAGAGTAAGGGGTTAATTCTATGCCAGGGCATAGAATGTTGAGCTCAAGCTCAGTTTTCAAACCTCTGTCTCTGGTACATATCAGTGTAACCGTCAGATTCTTTACTCCGGCTAACTGTGAAGTCACTCCAGAGATTTCTCCTTCGGTTCGGTAAGGTTTTGAATCGGTCGGTTTGTTCAACCGATTTTCTTGTTTTTTTTTTTGGGTATCAGATCTCTGTCTTCGCTACAGGGTAGTGTAAGCAGATAGATAGTGAATTGTTTTTGAATCTACTGTGTGGAAATTGTTTTTCTTCGGTTTCCTATCAGTCGGTCCGGTTGGGAACCGAAACAATCTCTTAATTTCTTTTTTTTCTGTGATTTTAGTAGTGGTGTCCAGTTCTTATCGGTTTCAAAAAAACAAGATTTTCTTTTTTTTTTTCCACAGCTCGTGACACAGTTGGTAACCAGTAAGGGTGTATTACTTGGCTTAAAAGCTGTTAAGGTCAATTTGTAGGTTAAGGCTATGTCTGAGAAACCCAAGAAGAAAACCGGTCCCACTGGGTTTCAACACTGTACTGAGTGCGGGGAGGCTTTTGCTAAAGCTGATCCCATCCTCATTTGTGTTTGTCTGGGGTTTGACCACCTCAAATCAGACTGCCAAGTATGTAAAAACTTTCCCAAAGCCACTTTGGATAAGAGATTACAGTAAGTAGGCTGAAGGAAAGGGAGGCTGAGAAGTCTGCTGAACCAGGTGGCCAGCCCGGTTCGGTTCCGACCAAACCTGAGAGGGTGCCTGCTGACACGGGCGATACACCCTCGGGCAAAAGGAGATAATCTAATATTAGAAATAAGAAGTCCACCCCAGTGGTAGATCATTTTTTAGAAGCAGGACACACAGGGGCGTCCTTGAGATTTTGGGGTCTGGAACAGATTAAACCATCAGATAGAGGAGGAGATAATAATAGAGTAGTAGAAAGGGCAGAGACAAAATGGATCTATGAAATGAAAGCACTGGACCCAAAGATCGGTTTAAATAAAGATGTTAATTGGAATTGTTGCCGTAGATGAGGACATAGGGGTATTCTTTCATTTGCTCCCCCATTTCATCTTAGGATTTTCGATTAATTTATTTTACCATCTCTATGTCCCCCCGCCTCCCTTCGCCTCCTTAGTTTTGAGTTTCTGCTGTCTCTTGTTTGTTTCATTCAGTTTACCTAACCTTTAATTACTTTGCCCTTTTTTCCCTCTTCCCTCCACCCCTCCTCTCCTCCGTTTTACTAGGTCATTTTATTGCATATACATATATACAGAGTGCATCAAATTTAATATATTTGGTATTTATTCAATAATTAATTTATCATTTTATTTAATTTATAGTTTAAATCTTTTTACTTTTCTTTCCCTATTTCCTCCCCCCCCTTTTCCATTCGTTCATTCAAGGAGTCTCATTGCATATATGAACAGTCAGCGCTTTAAATGTGTTAAAAAAATTTAACATGTTTTTTATATTCATTCAAGGGCTAATATCCCATTCATGTCAGTTTAAATCCCTGATTTATATTTGAGACTTGGATAAGAGTATTTAGGGTATTCATTAGAGAGATCCTTGGTGAAATAGAGGGAGTTTTTAAAAAAAAAAGCTGTAATTGGGTGTGATATGCGTTTAACTGATATAGCGAGAATAGGAGGTTTAGCTTTAAGAGGAGATTACGTGACGTCATCAAAGGAGCGAATTTAGGCGGTAGCAGAGCCGGGCTGAAAATTAGAAGAGAATTTGGCGCATTGGACGTGAGGAAGAAGGACAGAGAGAGGATCAGAAATACTTCCTCCTTTAGGAATTTATAGCAGCGCACGAGAGACGGCAGGTAAAGACTCCACCAGATACGGATGTTGCAGGGTTACGGGAGTCTTATAAGGCACAATACTAGTGTGTTTACATATGAATGATAAACTGAAGTAATAGATGAGTGAGAGCAGGAATTTATAGCAGCATACGCCGAGAGACGGCAGGTAAAGATTCCATTCAGATACGGGATGTTGCAGGGTTAGGGGGAGTCTTATAAGGCACGATACTAGTGTGTTTACATATGAATGACAAACTGAAGTAAAAGATGAGTGAGAGCAGAAAGTATTTGGGATGTAAAAAGACGGTTAAATAAAGGTCTAAAAACTGTTATTTAACTAAAATAAATGTGAAGCTAGGCTGTATTCAATAGCGCTAGCTTGAGCGTTGTAAAAGATACTGGAAATACCTGTTAGAGTATATAGGAGAAGGTTTAGTTTTTGAAGATTTTTAAGGATTTAATGACGGAAAATAGTCATGATTCATTTCAAAAGATTGTCTTTCAAGATGGAATTAAATTAGTGGTGTTTTTTGAAGGTTTTTAAAAATATATAAAATCAGAAGGCAGTAAAGGGTTGGGGAAACAGAAATTGGGAAGCTGCTTCACACTAGTTATATTGAATTTATTAAAAAGACATTTTTTATATAATAAGATCCTTAGGAATGCTCTTTTCCGTTGTCTTTTGTTTTTAGCTGAGGAGGAGATATGAAGAAACAGATAATGATGAGGCCTTATTTGTTGGCACATATTAGAATCTAGAATACTTGCTGTGATTGAACAGGTATAAAATAAATACCGATCCGAAATATAGGTAACAGAGTGTATCACGGTTTGGTGATGGGTGTTTGGCTTTCATTCTCTATAATTGATATAAAAGATAGGGGTACAACACATATAAAGGTTTGTTTCGTTTTATTTTTGCATAGGATCAGAAATCCATGCAAATGGCAAGGACAGTATTATTGAAACGATAAGACCTTATGAAGTAAGTGGCATCAGTGGATATTTATTTAATTATTTAATTAAGATATATTTGTATAAGTTAGAAGATTATTTGTATAGGTATAGATGGTCTTTTTAACTTTGTGTGTTTATGTATGTTTTTATAAGGGCATCTCTTGATAAAGCCAAGACACTTGGTGAAACGTTGAGGATTGCCACATTTCAAAGTAATAAAAAGGAAGTGTGAAAATAAAAAAGAGGACTGTCTACGGATATATTTGTTCTAAGCGCCCTCACAATTCTTTTACTCTGTGTGGGAGACGACATCTACAACGTTTACACATCGGGAGAGGCAGCTTTTACATATGTAAAAAAGACTCAATCCATTTCCTGTGGAACTGTTTTTTCTTGACATACATCTGTGTCTCTCAGGAGATTTTTTTTTTATTTATTTAGCTTTTGTTAACCAGGTAAGTACACTAGACAAGACTTTTGCCTATTTTCAGGTACGACCTGGGAGAGTACAAGGAAATACGACATAGGACAACATGATACACTTTAAATAACATGACTTTTCTGACCAGAGTTCAGCGAAACCTTTTTTCTGGCTCTCCAAACAAAGCTGAACATGGGGAAGTGGCCGTCCTAGCAAACCGAGGGCTAAAACATGCAGAAAACATGGTCTCAAAGTCAAGCCGTGACACTGGCCATGCGAATATGCATATGCATTAGCATATGCCCAGTGTCAGGGCTCAACTCTGAGCCCATATTTTCCTCACACCCTAGCCCTCGGTTTACCAAAAGAACCACCTCCCCGAGTTCAGCCCCGTTCAGAGAGCCAGGAAAAAGATTTAGCTGAACTCGGGTCGGAAGAGACATCCCCGCAACCATAGGGGATCCCGACCCACACCCATGCCCCCTTCCCAGCTGGAACACTCCTCAAATTGCCAGAACTCCTGTGCAGCATTTGCAGCGCTCCCTTGGCCATGCCGTCTGAACACTGATCCACAGTATTACAACGAGCATGGCCAGACCGATCTAGTCGGCACCGATGCTATAGAATTTGACGGCAGATAAGGACCGCTTGGCCCACCTAGTCTGCCCATTTTTCTACCTAACAGATAAGCTGCAAATCCTAGTTAACCAGCAGCGTACTTCCTCCTACCCCCCCACTAGGACTGCCTTATGCCTGTCCCATGCATTCTTGAAGTCCCCTACTGTTCTTGACTCCACAACCTCCTCAGGGAGGCTGTTCCATGCATCCACAACCCTCTCAGTGAAAAAATACTTCCTCACATTACCTCTGAGCCGTCCCCCCTCTATCTTCAAATTGTGCCCCCTTGTTCTTGTACATCTCTTTTTCTGGAAGATGCTACCCTCTTGGACTCTGTTAATTCCCTTGAGGTACTTGAGAGTTTCTATCATGTCCCCTCTCTCCCTCCTTTCCTCTAGGGTATACATATTAAGCTCCTTTAGTCTTTCTTCGTATGTCTTCTGGTGGAGACCCTGCACCATTTTGGTTGCCCTCCTCTGTACAGCTTCCACTCTGTCTATGTCTTTGCGGAGATGGGGTCTCCAGAACTGTACACAGTACTCCAGATGGGGTCTCACCAACTGTCTGTACAGAGGGATAACAACTTCCTGTTTTCTACTATTGATGCCTCTTCCTATGCATCCCAGTATCCCCCCTGCCTTCCTTACTGCCTCTTCACATTGCTTGCCCACCTTTAGATCATCTGATATAATTACCCCAGGTCCCTTTCTATTTTTACTGTAGTCAGTATCTCACCCCCATTGTGTACACTTCCCCTGGGTTTTTGTTTCCCATGTGCATTACCTTGCACTACTTTGCATTGAATCTGAGCTGCCATACATTTGACCATTCCTCCAACCTTGCCAAGTCCCTTCTCATCCTTTCCACTCCATCTTGTGTATCAACCCTGTTGCAGATCTTTGTGTCATCTGCAGAGACATACTTTCCTTCCAGTTCCTCTGCAATGTCACTTATAAAGACATTAAAAAGGACTGGTCCCAGTACTGAACCCTCCGGTACCCTACTAGTAACCCTCCTTTCTTCACTGTGTATTCCATTTACTACTACCCTTTGCGTCCTGTTGTCTAGCCAATTTTTATCCAGGCTACCACCTTGGGACCCACTCCAGGCTGGCTATCTTGTGAATTAATCTTTTGTGGGACTGTAGCAAATGCCTTGCTAAAATCTAGGTAGGCCATGTCCACAGCCCTCCCTGGTCTACTACTTTGGTCACCCAGTCAAAGAAATCTATTAGAGTCGCCTGACACGACCTTCCCATCGTGAATCCATGCTGCCTTGGGTCCTGTGCCCCACTGGCCTCTAGGTACTCAACAGTTCTTTCCTTCAGAAATGATTCCATCATTTTCCCTACCACTGAGGTCAAACTAACTGGTCTGTAGTTTCCTGCCTCTGTCCTGCTCCCACTTTTGTGCTATGTGAACAAGCCTGTTGTTCAAGCCTACTAACTATACAGGTAAACAGAATAAAAGGCTGAGGGGACCTTCCCTTTAAACTGCTTCTATGCAAATAGCACCCTTTATATTTATTTTAGCTTCTGTAAGCACCCAAAGACAAGGACTGTCCATTTTCAAGGGGAACCCGGGAGAGGAAGAATTCAACTGAATAATTCAATGGTTTCCTTGTTTAATCACATACAGTAAGTAAAAAAATCCATTGTGGAAACACATTTTGTAGCACTGCAAGCTTCTTATTATCAGTGGTCTGAAATGGGCTACAACACAAGGGGAACACACTGCCACCGGAAACAAGAGATGGCTGGCACCAACAATAGCTGGTGGTATGTTGTTGAGGATGGTGTAAAGAAGTTGGTGTGTACAGTCTGTGATAGTTAAATGTTTTATTGTTGCCTAAATTTTGTACGTGAGGCAGGAGTTGATTAATAAAGTTACTATAGTTTTGAAAAAGCTAAACATACAGTGGGGCCTGTCAGGATGCAACACAATACTGTAGAATTCTGCAAGCAATAAGGCAATTTCAGTGGAAGTTAATCCCCTTTTGTCATGCAGGAATCGGTGGCACTGCACTGTATCCTGGCCAGCTCCACAGAACTCATTCTGGTTTGACGACAACATCCTTGCAAAGGAACCATCCAAGTTCTGACCAAGGAACTCCACCGCCACTGTCCTGCTGAAAGTTCCAAAGGATGTCGCAAATGTACTAGACTCCAGAAATCTCATTGGTGCCATTTTCGTAGACCTCACAAAGGCATCCGACACTGTAGACCACAAAACACTACTGATAAAACTAAAGAAAACAGAAATTACATAAAACACAATGGCTTGGATGGCAAACTACCTGATTGGGAGGACACAGAGAATAAGTAAACGGAAGTACTGTACATCAGACTCCGGGGAACTCTTGGTGTACCACAGGATCTATCTTGGGACCATTAGTGTACTAGCCTGTGTCAGGATACCCAGGCTAAGGCCATGGATTTTTCTGTGGTTGGTAATTCTCTGTTTGGGGAGCAGACAGAGGCTTACATGAAGAAAATGGACGAGTACAGGACCACCTACAGGAGTGCATAGGCCAAAGAGAGGCAAGCCACTCCTCAGAGGCAGCAGTCTAGGGGCAGGCCTTTTCACCAAGCCCAGGCCTCCTCTTCCTTCCTTCCTTCGCAGAGGGTGTTCTTCCGAGGGAGAGGTAGGAGGGGGATGAGCAGGCTACATCTTCTTCCCAGTCCAAGGCTCCTGCCAAACAGACACCCTGACGTGTCAGTCCGGGTCGCCTCCCCTATACCAGTAGGGGGCAGGCTGGCTTACTATTTCCAGGCCTGGAAGTCTGTTACTTCAGACAAGTGGGTCTTGGAGGTAGTAAGCCAGGGCCTGGCTCTCAGTTTCAAAAGATTTCCAAAAATGAGAGTTGGGTCTTTTCCTCCTGCATCAGCATCAGAGTCCATTGCCTTAGAGGCAGAGGTTTCTTCCCTGCTAGCTCTCAAAGCTGTGGAAAAAGTTCCTCCACAACACAGGGGCAAAGGGATATACTCCAGGTACTTCCTAACCCCAAAAAAGACAGGGGAGTGGTGACCCATCCTAGACTTAAGATACCTGAACAAACATATCACAAAACCAAAGTTCAGAATGGTGACTCTGGGAGTAATCCTCCCCTCTCTGAGGCCAGGAGATTGGCTAGCATCCCTGGACCTCAAGGATGCCAGTTTCCACATTCCTGTCAGGTGCTCCCACAGAAAGTACCTCAGGTTGGAGTTGCCCTCAGGCCATTACCAATTCAGAGTCATGCCCTTCGGCCTCACTTCAGCTCCAAGGGTATTTACAAAGTGCCTTGCAGTAGTAGTGGCCTTCCTCAGAAAGCAGGATATCTCAGTCTTCCCTTATCTAGACGACTGGTTCGTTGTAGGCCAGTCCTCAGACCAAGTCAAGTCAGCTCTGGAAGTTTCTCAGAATCTGCTCAGTTCCCTATGATTCATTCTCAATCTTCCCAAGTCAGTTCTCGAACCTGTACAACTCCTCACTTTTATAGGAGTAGAGTTAGATACAGTCCAGGCAAGGGCCTTCCTCCCACGGACAAGGGTAACCGCCCTTACAGATCTGACCTCCTCTTTTCGGTCTCTCGATCAGCCAGGCACTTTCTCCAGCTCCTAGACCACATGGCAGTTTCAGCTGCTGTGGTACAAGGGGCCAGGTTTCAGATGAGGGACATTCAGTTCCACTTAAGGTCATTTTGGTCTCAGAAGAAAGATTCTCTCACCAAACTGATTCCAGTGACTCAGAATCTGGTCCAGGCTCTCCAGTGGTGGCTGGATCAGGACAATCTCAGACAGGGTGTCCCATTTCTTAAGCCCCCTCAGTGGTTTTAACCACAGATGCCTCTCTCCTGGGTTGGGGAGCCCATTTGGGGGCTCTCATTGCACAGGGAATTTGGTCACAGCAAGAGTCTCTCCTTCACATTAATCTTCTGGAACTCAGAGCTGTGTTCCTAGCCCTCCAGGCTTTCTCGAAGTCGGTCAAAGGCAAAGTGGTGCAAGTCAGGACAGACAACACCACCACAGTATGGTGCATAAACAAGCAGGGAGGCACTCAGTCTACAGCCTTGTGCACAGAAGCCATGAAACTGTGGTCTCTAGCTTACTCTCTCCAAGCTTCCCTGACAGCAGTTCATCTTCCAGGGAAGGACAATGTGCTGGCAGATGCTTTGAGCAGAATATCCCAGGGCCATCACGAATTGACCCTGAAATCTCATATCCTGACAGTCATCTTCACCAGATGGGGCACTCCAGAGATGGCTCTCTTTGCAGCCCCAGACAATCATCAACTTCCTCTGTTTTGCTGCAGACCTCTAGTCCTAGGGACTGTTCCTCTGGATACTCTCCTATTAGATTGGACAGGCAGGTTTCTTTATACCTTTCCTCTACTATTCAGAGTCCTGATCAAGATCAAGTCTCAGCCCGGCACAGTAATACTAGTGGCCCCAGAATGGGCCAGACAACCCTGGTATCCTCTCTTGTTGTCTCTAGCAGCGTCACTTCCCCGTCTTTACCCAGGAGACACAATTTGTTAACCTTCTCTCAAGGGAGGATTTAGTATCCCAATCTCCAGTCTCTCAGTCTCAAAGCCTGGTCCTTGAAGAGTTAGAATATGCAGGCCTGCATCTTTCTGAGGGGGTCATGGATATTTTGAAGGTCTCTAGGAAACCTTCTACCAAGAAAATGTATAATTCCAAATGGAAAAGGTTCACCATTTGGTGTTTTCAGAAAGGTATTCAGCCAGAGGCTGCCTGCCCTTGAAGCTGCATGGGGACAAGAATCCACACTACAAAGCTCCCGATTCGAATCCTTTGGGCATCCTGCACTTGCAGCTACGTGAAGACAAGAATCCACACTTCAAAGCTCCTGATTCAGATCCTTTGGGCATCCTGCCCTTGGAGCTGCCTGGGGACAAGAATCCACACTACAAAGCTCCTGATTCAAATCCTGTGGGGATCCTGCCCTTGGAGCTGCGTGGAGACAAGAATCCACACTACAAAGCTCCTGATTCGAATCCTTTGGTTATCCTGCCCTTGGAGCTGCGTGAAGACAAGAATCCACACTTCAAAGCTCCTGATTCGAATCCTTTGGGCATCCTGCCCTTGGATCTGCGTGGGGATAAGAATCCGCACTATAAAGGTACGAACTGAAGGAACGCTGACTATGGGAGCGCCACTGCTTCTGGACTTGTTTCAAACTTGGTGCCATTTCTGGAGCGCCAGCCACCTACGAGTATAAACACAGGGGCACTGCAGCCATTTGTTGGGGGGAATCAGCAGGCCTCTGAGCCGACTACGTAGTATTGGGCAGTTTTTTATGTTTTTTAGGACCAGGGTAATCGTTTGCTCTGTGGCACAGAGCTCGCACCAAAGTCGGCAGTTTCAAGCCGCACAGCCAGGACCTTGGTTCCATCCCTACCAATACCCTCCCACCCTTAGCTGGCATTACTTATATAGGAGATTTCTGTCTCGTGGTTATTCTTTTTTTGTCCCATCTGCTCTCTTCCCCATTTGCAGCTTATATTGCTCCTCCACTAGAGGTCCTCCTACTGTAGGTCTGCTTAGTTCGCTCTCGGGTTGGCAAGCCCTGTTCTTGCTTGGGAGTTTTTATTTTATTTTAGTTTTATTTCACTGATTTTACTCCTCAAGATTTAATCTAGCTCATGTTCATCTCAGATTTCTGCTACAGGTTGATTCTACTTTTCATCAGACTGGTCCACCCTGCTTAACTTCACCTTGAGTCCTACTGCTAGCCCTGTCGTTTACCCTCAATACTTGGATCTTCCTAATTCTGGCTGTACTTGTCAGGCAGTCTTCTCTCTAAAATGGCGAGGGTGGCTTTGTACTGTCTGCCCTGCACACTATTTACCTTACTGGCCCTTGACTCCCTATTTATGGATCTGTGTACACCTCTTATAGGACTGAGGGGGCTCCTAATGATTTCACATTCTTTAACATGCTAGCCATGAGTTCCCCCAGACCTGGAACTCAGTTCCCCATTACTAATAAAATCTTAAGGCCTATACTTAGGTTCCTTCTGTACAGTAAACTCCACTCTTCCAGGGGTCGACCAGAGCCCTGTGCTCTGGCTTCTCTCTGGATCATAGCCCTATCCCTCACACTGGCTGGGGATATTGAGGCCAACCCTGGTCCAGTAATAAAGCCGCACACATCTAATACTCTCTCTGGCAATCTCCTGACCCAGGCCCTGGGTCTGACCATTGTCCATCTCAATATCAGAAGTCTGGTACACAATTTCCCTGAACTGGGGCCTTGGTGCAGGTTAGTAATCCTGATATACAGTACTTGTCCTCTCTGAAACATGGGTGAAACCCTCTATCTCTGAGCTTGTCTACACATTGCCAGGCTATAATATGCACCAAGTTGACAGGCCTTCCTCCAAAAGAGGGGGCGGTTTGGCACTCTACTATAAGTCCCATCTGTGCATCTCGCTTCTGCCTACACCTGCTCTGAATATTGGTGAGGTTTTACACTCCCTTCTTTTACTTGGGGTGCAAAAAAAACTGCACATCCTCAGGGTATACATTCCTTCTCGTAACAGTAAACTTGTACTTGATGAACTTATGGACTTTATTCCCTCTGTATCCAAGAAAAACAAATTGATATGTCTGGGTGATTTTAACCTGGACTGGCTTGGGCCCAACTCTTCTATCTTAGCCTCTACCATTAGTAAGGCTAACCTTGGTCAACTCATCTCTGCTCCTACTAGGGTGTCCCAGAACGGTGCCTGTCGTACCATGATTGACTGGATCCTCACCAATAGGAAGGACCACTACTCACCTGCAGGGGTTCTGCCTGACTCAGTTAGTGACCATTGTCCTGTCTACTGTGTAAGGGGGTCCTCCACTCCCTCGTATACTGCCAAAGTGCTGTCCTTTGCTGATTTTTCGAATCTTGACCAGTCAGCATTTATAAATGACTTAAAACTTACAGACTGGTCTCCTCTCTATACTACCACCAATATGGACCATGCCACCGATTACTTCAATAAAACTCTTTTGGCCTTGCAAAACAAACATATTCGATTCTCTACACGGAGGGTCAGTGGGAAAGTGACCAAGTGGCTAAAGAGGCCTCTCCTGCAATTGTTTAAGTGTTGTGACAAGCTCTGATCAAAATGGAAATTATCCTCCCTTCAGACTGATTTTCAGGAATATCAGGCTTTGCGTAATTCCTTCAAAAAAGAAGTTCGGGCAACCAAAAGTGCCTATTTCCGTAATCTCCTTAACTTTTCGGCCTCCAACCCAAAGAAATACTGGTACCAGATTAAAGAGATCCTGGGGAACAACAAGTCATAGGTGCCGAATGATATGCTTATGAATGATACGCCCTTTGCAATAACCCTTGCACAGTTGCTAATGCCTTTAACGCCCTCTTCACCAAGGTCCCATGCCCCTCCCTGCCATCACTTAGTGGCTGCCTCCCTGGCACACCGCCTTCCCCTGGTGGATCTCCAATCTGGAAGCTCTCCACTGTCACATGTCAGGAGGTACTTAAGCTACTCCGATCCATTCCTTCTCGGGGAAGTGCCGGGCCAGATGGACCTGAACCCAGAATCCTCAGACTTGCTGCCCCTTTTCTTGCCACTCCAGTAATGAGGCTTTTTAACCTATCCATCTCTACATCTACTATGCCCACTGCCTGTAAAGCTGCCAGGACGATCCCGGTGTTTAAGAAAGGTGACCCCAGAATTCTGTCCAACTATCACCCCATCGCATTGATTCCTACTCTCAGCAAGTTACTTGAGAAATTGATACATGGCCAGATCTCTGCTCACTTGCTTAAATTCAACCTTCAGTCACCGGTTCAACATGGGTTCAGGGCTGGTCATAGCACCACCACCGCGCTCACCCTATTCACCAGTGAGGTTAAGTCAAATATGGACAAAGGCCTGCTCGCTGGTTCAGTGTTCATTGACCTAACCAAGACTTTCGACTTAGTTAGTCATAATCTTCTCCTAGATAAGCTGCATTCTCTCAGGGCATCTGAACCCACTATAGGCTGGTTCTCAAGTTACCTTACTAACCGGTCCCAATTTGTCTCCTATTGCAAAACCCATTCATCCCCCTGCCCCTATCTCAGCGGGAGTCTCTCAAGGATCTATCCTTGGGCCATTGCTATTCTCAGTCTTCACTAACGATATTCCTACCTCCATACCCCATTGTAGCTCCATTATGTATGCGGACGACCTCGTACTTTTCTCTGCCTCTCGCTCAATTCCTGACCTCAATAATCATCTCACCTCTGGGTTTCAACACCTTCAATCCTCCCTTAACTCTCTTATCCTTAACCTCCCCAAAACCCAAGCTGTGCTATTCGGGTCTCCTAAAAAGGTACAGGCCTTGTCCCCTATGTTTCGTGTGCTCTGCCAGGACTGTGCTGTCGTCGTGACCACGAGCTCTTTCAAGTACCTTGGGGTGACGCTGGATCCGGCTCTTGATTACTCTGCTCACATTAACGAAGTATGTCAATCCATAAACATAAAAATCGGGACGGCCTACCGTGTACACCACTCATTAATCCCTGCAGCTAGGGTTTCAGTGGCTAGAGGTGTCGTCCTTCCTAGGCTTCTTTACACTCTTCCTGTCCTTTCTCATGCTGCCGCTGCTAATCTCCAGAAGTGGGACACCACCTACAATAATATTTGTAGATTTGCTCTATCTGCCCCTCGCCTCACCCACCATTGTCTTCTCTACTCGTCCCCGCACTGGCTATCACCTGAATCGCGTTGCCTTTTTTCATTTTCTTCCTTCATTGACTTTATGACTAGAACTCCCTGCCCTTCAGCAATAGGTGCTATGTTTAGCCCAGTGCGACACTCCCATCCCCTAAGGTCCTCCCATCTCCCTTTGCTTACTGTCCCACATTGCACAACAAAAATGGGTGAACAAGCATTCACCCACTTTGCTCCCAAAACCTGGAATACTCTCCTCCATTGCTTAAAGGACAACTTGTCCCACTCCTCCATTAAAACAGCACTCCTCTCTCACCTCCTAGCACTTGATACTTGTGTCTGCCCCCTTCCTGCCTTATCCAAGCTGACTTGATTACTGTTTTGCCTTACACCTGTATGTCCATGAATTGTTCCTGACCTCATATAACATCCCTGCGTGAATGGTCCTGTTTTTTGTAAAATGTTATGTCCATCTCTGCGAGGATATCTGATGCAATTGTTCTGTATGCCTGTATGTTCATGTGTATGTTTTCTATTCTGTACCTTGCACTCTTCTGGGTCGTGTTTGAAAATAGGCAGGGATATTGCCTAATGCACTTACCCGGTCATCAAAAGCTAATAAGTTAATAAATAGTCTAGGCCTTAGGCCTGCGACCCATAAAGTTAATTTGGCAGCTGTGTCTGCTTTTCTTTCTGCAGGGAAGGGATCTTCCCTGGCATCCCATCCTGTTTTCAGTAAGTTCTTCAAAGGCTTGGTCCACATTAACCCTTCTTTTAGAAAGCCTACTCTAGCTTGGGATCTGAATGTCTGCATTGCACAGCTTATGCAGCCACTCTTTGAGCCCTTAGCTTATGCCGAGCTTAATTACTTGACTTGGAAAACTGTATTCCTGGTAGCTATTACTTCTGCCAGGAGGATCAGTGAATTACAGGCATTGTCAGTAGAACCTGATTTCATTTCCTTTCATAGGGACAAGGTGGTCCTCAGGACAAATAGAAAATTTCTACCTAAAGTGGCATCAGATTTTCATCTAAACCAATCTCTCTACCTGTGTTTTTTCACTGACCATTCTTCCTCAGGGGAGAGAAGATTGCACAGTCTGGATGTGAAAAGGGCACTTAGCTATTACATAGAACATACTAAGACGCATAGGAAGGCTTGTCTGTAGCTGTTTCTCACTTATGGAGAAGTGGGAAAGGGTAGACCTGCCACTAAAAGGACTATTGCCAAGTGGATTGTCTCATGTATCCAATTTTGCTGTTCTAAAGTGGGCAAGGAACCTCCTTCAGACATGAGGGACCACTCAACTAGAGGTACGGCTGCCTCCCTGGCAGCTGCTAGGGGATATTCCCTTGGTAGAAATATGTAAAGCAGCCACCTGGAAAAGAGTCCATACATTCACTAAGCATTACTCTCTGGACATCCAGACAAGGATTGATGCTCGGTTTGGTGCAGCAGTGTTGCAGAGCCTATTCCCAAAGTAAGGTTATGTGACCCCTCCTCCTGGGGGGAACTGCTTGGTAGTCTGCATATAGTCAGAATACAGCAAGACTTCATGTTGTTTGAAGAAAAAATTACCATAGTAATGTTGTTTTTTCTAATGGAGTCTTGCTGTATTCTGACCTCCCTCCCTGCCTCCCCTCTCAACCTAGTTTTTGGGATGTGGGTTGACAGGTACAGTGTTGCACCTCAGGGGTGTACCTTGCACCCTCCCTTTACTTAGGGTGGGGTTGTTGTTGTTCTTTTGTTATTTGTTATATATTTAATTCACTATCTACTCTGTTTCTTCTTGGGTTCTTGACTTGAGTCTTATAGACCCAAGCTTTGTTGCCTTTTTGGGCCTAAAATTAAAACAATTTGCTTAACTCTGGTTAGTTAGTTCTTGCTCATAAGAATCTGATGGTTACACTGAGATGTACCAGAGACAGAGGCTTGAAAACCGAGCTCGAGCTCAATGTTCTATGCCCTGGCATAGAATTAACCCCTTACTCTCTGGAGCAGTTCAAGTGCTGAGACTAACTGCATATAGTCAGAATACAGCAAGACTCCATTAGAAGAAACATTATTACTATGGTGAGTAATTTTTTCTTCTTGACTTTTCACTGACCATCAGGAGGTCGCCGGCATTGAAACTCTCTTCTATCATTGCACCCCTCTGGAGGAGCAGGGCTACCACCATGCTCTCCTGACTTACCAGTCCACTTCCATGGCGATACTTCTGCCACCTCACCTGTCTTTTAGACATCAAGGTCAGGGCGGTTTGGGGCACTACCGGGCCTATACGGACAGTAGGTTGATATTTTTGCCAAGAAATTTCCCGCTGTTGATTAGCGTCCCCCCCGGCCGACCGTCAGTCAGACAGGTTGGAATTCGGCTTCAGACATACTGGGCCTGTAGGTCCAGTCTGTTACGATTGTCACCCAGTCCTGCCCGCCCTTAACTTGATATTACCCCCGCCCGACCGTTGCTCAGTCATCAAGGTCAGGGCTGGGTTTCAGCTCTTCAGTGCATATATGGCATGGAGACTATCTGTTGTTGCTGGGGTAACTCCACAGTCGACACTTGCAACGCTGACTGTCATCGGATATTTCAGTTGAGTCTTGGCTGAAGCACTTCATTTTCACAGTGCTGACATCTCAAGGGACCACCATGATGTCGCTGAGCGCAATGATGAGCACGATCTCACAGTGGTGTTGATGCTCACCCATTGCTCCTTTTACACTAATGAAAACTTGCCTCCTACCATCTTGTCATCAGGGTTTACCCCATTTACTGCCATAATCTGTGGCACAGTATAAAGTTTATTTGACACCAACTGTTGTTGCTGGCCAGGCCTACACTGCCATGGCAATGATGGGGGGGGGGCATACCATTTCTAGGGACATGGATATGTTGTTCATCCACACTTATTGGCAGGTTCCTTGCCGCTTTAAATCTTGCCGGAAGGTCTTCAAGCTGGCTCCTCCCACCCACCCGGGTGGTAAAACTCTCGGCTCCGCCCCATGACGCCAGATCTTCCTTACCGCTTGGAAGCTCAGGTTCCCTCCTTAACATGCGTTTAAGACTGGTTCCTAATTCTTCGAAAGTTCGAAATCAAAAAGTTTTTTGCTAAAAAGACTTCGGTCTTCTTCTCCTCGCGGCTGCGATGGACAAATCGACTCCCGGTTTTCGGAGGTGCCCTTGCTGGCAGAAGATGTCTAGGACGGATCCGCACTCCACGTGCGTCTACTGCCTGGGCCTTGAGCACGACCCGCAGGCCTGCGACTTGTGCTCTTCCTTTTCGGCCTACGTCCTTGAAGACCGTGCTGCCCGATTACAACTGGGGCGCCTCAAGAAAAGAATTCCACCAGTGAAATCTAAAGAGGCCCGATTGGCGGTGTCCACGGCGGCGGGCTCGGCGGATCAGCTAGAGCAGATGATCGCCCTCGAAGAGGAGGCGGCGCGGGCCGCTTCTACCTCAGCTGCGGCATTTGTCCCGCTCTCTCTCGGTGCCTCATACTTGGCTTCTTTTAAGGAGCTTTGTCTGACCCTCTCGACCAAGGGTGAGGGTCCAACTTCTTCGGGACCTTTTTCCAGGTCCAAAAAGAGCAAAGGTAAGTCTCTCCGTCGACGCTCTTGGGAGCGGGAAAGATCCCCTCCCTGTCGACAGTCGACTTCGGTCGACCCCTCAGCTCCGGCCACTGGCTTCACGGTGTCCCCGTCAGGCCAGTTGACCGAGACTCCCGTCGACGCGGTCGAGATTTTTCTCGACCCGTTAGACGGGTTGTCGGCTGGAGAAGCTGAGAATCCCCTCTCCCCGCGCCGCCAGCGCAGCGTTGGATTTCCGCTTGCGGCCAGCGACCGGGTTCGGAGCGAGCCGGGAAGCTGGAGGGCGGCCGGGGAGAGGCTTGGCACTCTAGGGACTGCTTCCGTCCTCTCGGGGAGGGGGAACCAGAGCCCGGCTCTTGACTGACCTCGGGTGGAGACCCGAGGTGTAGCAAGGCCGATGGCAGAGAAAGAAGGGGGGGCGACGTGCCAGACGTCGGCGCTCAGCGCCTTGACGTCAGGGGACATGGCACATCACGAGAAAGAACACCGGAAAAAGCACCTTGCGGTCTCCCGGTAGACGGAGCACTAGGCCCCGACCCTCAATGCCCCTGCCTGCCCAGAGACAGCATCCCGACGAAAATTTCGTAGTCTCGGGGTGTATAGGGCCCCAACCCCGTACCCCGCCTGGGGGGTAAACCAAGGCTCCGTGGGGGATGGACTGCTCTGGTCTACAGGCAGGTGAGCGAGGGCTGAAAAGGCCGTTAAAAAAAAAAAAATCCTCTCCCGGTGGGAGTTGAGGATCCCGTCGGCTCGTCTGTGCCTCCGGTTCCGGGCGCCCGGTGGGATGCGTCGAGCCGAGGAGTGCGAATTCGACACTTCTCCTCGGCCTGGTCGAGACTCTCGGACATCCTCGCGGTCCAACCGATCCCGCCCGCCATAGGCGGTCTCGCTCCGTGGCAAGTGGCGCTGCCGCTCTTCCCTCGGACGAGGGAGGCTTCAGCGCAAGCGCCAGAGGTACGAGGAACTTGTGGCAACAGCCTTTGACCGGGAATAAGCCACCCAGTCATCTTCCCCGCCATTAGTGGCTGTCACCGAGCAGCCGAAACAACCCCTCGCTAGTCGAGAGCCTGTTCTCAGGACGATTGTTCGCCAGTTCCAGCTGCCCCACCGATTCTGGTGGAACCTCCGCCTCCACAGCCATTAGTTGGGGCTCCGACCAAAATTCTCGGTTCAGGCTTTGGGTTTGCCCCATAGGCTGTCTGTCACCCTCACTCCTGATAAACCTCGGCAGGTGGAGGGTGGCTCAGGCCCGAGGCAGCTCTTTGAGGACTCTTCTGAGTCCGATGATGGTTCCTCCCTCTTCTCCAAGCACATGGACTTGGAGTCCTCGGGAGGGCAGTCAATGGATGATAGCCCTTCGTCCTTCTTAGGTTTGCTTCGACTCATCTCAGAGTCCACCGGGATGAAGCTCGAACCCGTTTCAAAACGGGCCAGGTATCCCCTCACGGAGATTCTGGACCGAGGGGATTCTCCTACGGAGGCCTTTCCAGTGGCCGAAGCCATAGTGGGTCCGGCCTTGGAACTTTGGCAGCGTCCTGCTTCCTGCCCTGCGCCGGCCAGGTTGGCCAGGAAGTATACGGTCCCAGTTCCCTGTCCAGTTTTTGGAACACCCTTGGCCGAGGGTTGGTTAACGACACCGTTTTCGGCGTGCCGAGAACGCCAGGGATGTGGACAAACCTCCCGGACAAGGAATCCAAGAAATTGGATTATGCCGGCAAAAAGTCTATGCTAGGCTCCTTCGGCCTTCGCCAGGCCAGTTTGGCCGCCCTCATGGCACATTTTTCTCACGCCTGTTGGGCTCCTGGATGAGGTTGTCCTCATCTTCCCGCAGATCTGCAGACTGCGGTCAGGCAGGTGCGGGACCAGGGCAGGCGGTGGCCAAACAGCAGCTCCAGATCTGCTAGACATCGGGACTCATGTACCAGGTCTGTGGCGGCGTGAGTGGCCATCGTCGTTGGGCTTGGCTGAGGATATCCACCTTTCTCGGATACCCAGCACAAGTTGGCGGATGTTCCTTGGGGACTGACCTCTTCGCCCTGGGGTGAAAGGTCACCTGCAGAGGATCGAGAAGTCCAATGCTACCTTGGACTGTCTCTTCCGCCAGAAGGACAAAGGCCATAGCTACAGCCTAAGCCCTTTCGTCCTTCTGCGCCCGCGGCGCGCCCGGCCCAGCAACGTCAGGGCCAGCAGGCTCGACCTTGGTATCCCAAACCCAAGCCGTCGGCTTCCTCCAACAGGAAGCAGGGAGGTAAAGGTCCGGGAGGTCCCTCGGCCGGTCCCTCTCCAAGCCTGCCCAGTGACGGGCTGAGGGGTGTCGCCCCCATCCCTGTCACCTCACCCCTGGTTCCCCCTGTGGGGGGACGGCTCAGACACTTCCTTTCCGCCTGGTCCGCTGTTACCACGGACAGGTGGGTACTGGAGGTGGTGGGAAAAGGCCTACCTCTGGAATTCGAGCAGGCCCCGCCCTTCAGAGCCGTCGCACCTCTGGGGGCCTCGGGGTCCGCAGCCTCACTGGCGGCTCGCCGAACCGACATCGCTCTCCTCCTCCAAGAGGAGGTGATCACGGAGGTGGAGGACCCCCCTTCAGACCTGGGGTTCGTGTCCAGGTATTTCCTGGTTCTGAAACGGATGGGGGGCTGGCGCCCCATTCTCGACCCACACGACCTGAACAAGTTCCTAAGGTCTCAACCTTCAGGATGGTCACTCTGGCGAGATAATACCATCTCTGGAACACGGCATGTGGTTCTGCCCTCTGACCTACAGGACGCCGCTTTTCCATGTCCCTATCCGTCTCAGAATATCGGAGATTCCTCCACTTTCGAGCGGAGGGATCCCTCTTCGAGTTCCGAGCCATGCCCTTCGGCTTATCTCCAGCTCCCAGGGTCTTCACCAAATGCATGGCAGTGGTGACAGCATTCCTGCGGCGCTGAGGGGTCCGGGTGTACCCTTACCTGGATGATTGGCTGGTAGCAGCCTCCTCCAGACGGGAGGTGG
Organism: Neoceratodus forsteri; assembly: GCA_016271365.2. NCBI lineage: Eukaryota > Metazoa > Chordata > Ceratodontiformes > Ceratodontidae > Neoceratodus > Neoceratodus forsteri. Next base: position 988,846,386 of record CM057450.1, read on the forward strand.
AGCGGTCCAGAGATCTGGCCCTCCAGGTTTGCTCTCAAGTTGGCCTTCTCATCAACGAGGCCAAGTCGGAACTCGAGCCGAAGCAGGTGATCCTGTTCATCGGGCAGAGCTCGACTCTTCGAGCCAGAGCACTGCTCCCGGCAGACAGGGCGGGTGTTCACCTCCTTTGCCCAATCATTTCTGGTTGGGCAATCGCGCCTGCCCGGGACTTCCTGCGCCTCTGGTTCATGGCGGCCTGTACCAGCGTGGTCCGCTAGCCCGCTGGCACAGGCGCCTCTTCAGTGGGGACTGGCCAGCCAGTGGTCACAACGCCAGTGATCCTTGGACCAGCTAGTGATAGTGACCTCAGGAGATGTGGAACGCTCTCCAGTGGTGGACCGCTCCATTCCATCTGCAGGAGGGCATCCCGTTTGTCCGCCCCGAGCCGATGGTCTCTCTATCGACCCATGCCTCTCTGATGGGTTGGGGTGCCCATCTGGGGGAACACCGAGTGCACGGCCTCTGGTCTCCGCTGGAGTCCCGATGCCACATCAACCTGCTGGAGCTCCGAGTGGTCCGCCTAGCTCTCCCTGCCTTTGCTCCGTTTCTCCGGGGTCAAGTGGTCCGAGTCCAGACAGACAATACCACTACCATGTATTACCTGAACTGCCAGGCCGGGACGCGCTCCATGCTTCTATGCAAGGAAGCTCTCTGCATTTGGTCACTCATGCGCAGCCTGGAGGCGGATCTCCTAGCCATTCATGTGGCAGGAGCTCCAACACCCTGGCCGATGCCCTGAGCTGGATAGGGCTGCATCTCACGAGTGGTCTCTCCTGCCGGAGGTAGTACAAGATCTGTTCTCTCACTGGGGCACACCTCAGGTGGACCTGTTTGCCTCCAAGGAGAACTGGAGCTGAGGCTGTTCATCGCCCGCCTCAGCAGGGCTCGCTGCAGGGGGATGCCTTCTCGAGGCTGTGGACCCCGGGCCTCTTCTACGCCTTTCCCCCATTTCCCTTGATTCACAAGGTGCTTCTCAAAGCAAGGAGGGACAAGGCGCAGGTGATCCTGATAGCCCCAGACTGGCCCAGCCAGTTCTGGTACCCAGCTCTCCTCAGCCTCAGCTCCAGCCTCCCGAGCAGCTTCCAGCCGCCCGACCTGCTCTCAGTCAGTCAGGGAAGGTGTTCCATCCGGACCTTCAATCCCTGCACCTGACGGCCTGGTTCCTGAGCGGCTAGAGTTCCAAGCCTTGGGTCTTTCCGACAAGGTCCTCAATGTTGTTGAGGCATCCCATAAGGAGTCGACCAGAAAATGCTACGCCTTCAAATGGAAGAGATTCTCCATTTGGTGTCAGGCAAGGGCTTGGACCCTTCCTCCTGTTCTGTGGCAAGCATTTTGGACTATTTATGGTCCCTTTCTAGTCAAGGGCTTAGGTCGGCTACTCTAAAGGTGCACCTGGCAGCCATCTCTGCTTGCAGGCGCGGGCCGGGAGCAGTCGGTGCAGAAAGAGAAGGGGTCGCTTTTCAAAGGCCTTGATCACATTTCCCTCGGTGTGAGAACCTCCACCTCCATGGGATTTACTGCTGGTACTGGCAAAGCTCATGGGCAAGCCATTCGAACCAATGCACAGGTGTGATCTTCTCACCTGTCGTGGAAGACCGCCTTCTTGGTGGCTATCCGTCAGCCAGAAGGATGGGAGAGCTCCAGGCGCTTTGCACGAGTCTCCTTACCTGGTCTTCCACAGGGACAAGGTTGTCTCGCCCCACCAAATTCCTTCCCAAGGTGGTGTCGGAGTTTCACCTTAACCAGGTGCTGACTCTGCCGGTGTTCTACCCCAATCACACCTCGGAGGCCGAATATAGGCTCCATACTCTGGACCCTAGAAGGGCGCTCGCTTATTATAAGGAGTGCACGGCTGAAATTCGGGGAGAGGTTCGCCAGCTGTTTGTCACTCACGCTGAAGCCGCACCTGGCAGACCTGCAGCCAAGCGGGATAGGCAGGTGGGTCACCTCCCGCATAGATCGCTGCTATAAGTTGGCGGCATGGACCTCCCAGAGGATAAGAGCTCATTCTACCCATCATACTGCTGCATCGGTGGCTGCTTCCAGGGACGTCCCTATCCAGAAATCTGCAGGGCTGCTACCTGGAAGTCAGCACACACCTTTATTACCCATTACCACATCGACCTTGAGTCACGCCGGGATGCTGGTTTGGGGCCTCGGTTCTCAGTCTTTATTCCCTAAGTAGGGGTTGTGCCTTGCCTCCCTCCTCCCGGAGAACTGCTAGGAGTCTGCCAATAAGTGTGGATGAACAACATATCCATGTCCTAAAGATACAGGTTACTCACCTGTAAAGGAGTTCTAGATGGTATGTTGTTCATCGACCCACCCGACTCCTCCCCCGCTCGGAACAAGACAACCTGAGCTTCCAGCGGGACAGATCTGGCGCCACGGGGCAGAGCCGAGAGTTTTACCACCTGGGTGGGTGGGAGGAGCCAGCTTGAAGACCTTCCGGCAAGATTTAAAGCGGCCAGGAACCTGCCAATAAGTGTGGATGAACAACATATACCATTCCTAGAACTCCTGTTACAGGTGAGTAACCTGTATTTCTGGTATTATAGATTTGCGGCCCAGTATAGACCTTCTCAGCCACTAGCCATCATCAGTGGCCAGGTCTCCGGTTCCCATTGCCACAACAACAACGACGACTGGGAAGGTGGGCATACGATTACTGATACTATATATTTGCCATTTTTGTCACACCATTGATTCTGCCGTCCAGGTCTCCATTCCTGCGGTCTGTCGGTGATGACAGGGGCCTGTAAACTTACCCACGTAACTGAGAAGGCTGCTAATAAGGAAAGGGAAACCTATGCTGTGGGTAGCTAGCTGGTGTCTGGTCCAAGCTCACCTTTGTTTCATCCTTGCAGTATGTTCCTGCCCACATATTGGAAGGAGTCTATATTACAGGTAGCCAGCTGGTACCTGGTCCTTGCTTGCCATTGTATCATCCTTGTAGTATGATCTCTGTGTTACCCCATCTCCATTCACCCTCAGAGGTCCCCTTCTGTCTGCCATGTTGCAGCAGGTACCAGCTGCCATGAGCTTTGTGCTGCGGTGGGGGGCCACAAGACCAGCCTGCTGGTGTTTCTGGATAAACCCCAACACTTTCTAGTCCCTATTTATTGCAGACCGTCTCCATGGTGACAGTGCTGTTGATAAGGCCTGGTATACACTGTCCAGGATGTCACCTGTACCCAGTCCGGCTGATGGATGAGGCACCAATTTGAGTGCAGATTTACTGGTGCTTGTACCTCCCCATGTAGAATTTTAAGGCACTTGGCAGCCTCCCCCCACTCACCGGCACTGAGCTGCAAACCTGGAGACCTGGGTTTGAATCCCACAGCCCCACATGCAAATTTTGTGACCATGAGCAAGTAACTTAACTTCTTTGTGTTCTCAGGTCGCACCTGGAAATGAGCTTCAGCTTAGTGTGCCTTTTCTGGTTAACCAATTTCCCCTTTCTCTCCTGCTACAGTATTTGGGAGGGGGTATGTCTTGGGCAAGAGTCCCACCCTTTCTGTGTCTTTCGATCTGGCACCTATATTACATTCCAGACTGCCAGTGAAAGAGGTTATAAAAACATCTGCCCATACTGCTCAGTGGTACTGAGGGTTAAAGCGCTGGATGCCACACCTCGTGCCACGCCGGTGACCCTGGTTCAGGAACAAACCCTAGCTGTCGGGGGTGGCAAGGGTGGAGGCTGGGAGATGGATTTTGCAGCCGTAAGGCAGCTCTCTCCTCCCAGGTGGGGACCCAGCCACTCCGCTGCAAGGCTGCCCCGTTGGAGGCTCAGTGGTAGTGCAGTCAGGAGTGACTAGAATCATGAGGGTACCGCTGGTCACTGCGTGCCTCCACATGCTGGCAAGCAACCATGGAAAGGGGTAAGGGAAAAATAAAGAAAATGGATCTGGCAGGCTCCATGACGGCACTGCCCCCTGAGGTCTAGATGTTGGTCTCCGGGGACGCCTTGGCAGTGTCGTAGAAAATCGCAGATACCAAAATGCTGCATGCATAACAGCATCGGCACAAACACCTGACCACATAAAGCACCGGTGCACACACAACAATACCATTCGTTTTGCAGGGGCTCCACACCACACCTCGACTTGGGGGCTTTGCCCACACCCCGGACTAAATATAACCAGCTCCTGGGGGTTGTGGACTTCGGGGAAAGAAAACAAAAATCAACTCAGACTTTTGTTTGTTTTCCCCTGCCCCTCAAAAATGGCAGCATCATTCTGGTATCTGGGGAGAATCTAACCACAGCCCCAGGTCCCCACCGCCGCCAGGGGCAGGTGCTGTAGCTACTCCACCAATGGAGCGGCTTGGCAGGGCACCACCCTGGCAGCATCCTTCACCTTCCTCACCGCGAGACTACAGCGACAGGGATAGCAGTTCTTACCACACGCGTATAGGACTCCTGTTGCTGTAATACCATTTGCGTTATTGACAGTGCTGTATTGCAAGTGCAGTTCTGTACACGCTATTGTGACCTGGTAGGGATGCCCTTCACCTCGGCCCTGCCACGGGGGGGGGTAACCTGTGGGGGGTCACCGGGAGGGGAGGGTAAGGGGGAAGCAGAGGACTGGAGACAGTGCCCCTCCGAGGGGGGGGCAGAGCACCTGCCAGCTTCACCATGTATCCTTGTCGCCAAGTAGGCAGGAGGTGGCAACGAGGATCAAACAGCTAAATAAAAAAAAAAAAAAAAAGCATCTGCCAGTGTATCACAGGGCCAGTGAGTTGCACGTTACCTGGCTCTAGGGTAGGCCTCTTAGCAAGTAGGTCTAACCTCTTTTCCTTTACACAGAGTTGGATCAGCATTGCCACCACTTAGTTTTTTAGCAGTTCTCACTGGCACAGGTCTTTCCCAAATCCTTGGCAGTAGTCCTTCGCAGGAAGGCCTCTGTTTTCCCTTACCTAGATGATGAACTCTTGGAAGCCCACTCTAAGGACCATCTCCTGCACACAGTAGCCTGGACTAGACAGATGTTCGATGCTCTGGGGGTTAATGTCAACATCTTGAAGTCAGTGTTGACTCTTTGTCACCGACTACAGTATGTAGCAGCAGTTTTGGACACCACTGATTGCTGAGGCACAGCTGGTACGTGACAGCCGGTATAAAGCTCAGCCAGGACATTCTGCAGCTCCTGGGCCTCATGGCAATGGCCATTGTCACAATACTATGGCTCCAGCTGCACATGAGGATACCCTAGTGGACCCTAAGAGTCCAATGGGCTCAGCTCACAGATGACCTAGAACATAGAGTTCTAGTCCCTTCTCCTGTGCAGAAAGTGCTCAAGTGGTGGATGAGACCCAGCACTCTGTTAAAGGTGGTTCCCTATCTGATCCCTTCCCCTTTCCAGATTCTCAATACAGATGCCTGGGGATGGGCTGGGGTGCATGCTTCATCTCCAGTCAGACACATTGTACATGTACCCCATTGGAAAGCACCTGGCACATAAATGTTCTAGAAATGTGAGCTGTTCTGTCCGGGCTACAGGCCTTCCGTACTTATCCGTCCCCAGGTCATCTGCAAGTACAGACAGACAACGTCTGTATGATGCACTATATCAGCATGCAATGGGGGATTCACTACTACCAAAGTGATGAGAATTTTGTATTGAGCTCTGGAACACAGTCTAGAATGGTCAGCAGTATGTGTTTTAGGTGCCCAAAACGTCGTGGCAGAGGAGCTAGGCTGATCACAGTCCAGGATGCATGAATGGGTACTGTTGACCTCAGTCATCAATGACCTGTTCGACAGATGGGGTCGTCCTGAGTTGTTGCCTTTTTGCCTCCCCACATGACACAAACCTGACATTTTTTTTTTCTCTCTCATTCCGGGCCTGGATTTTTCTGGTGAAATGCATTTTCTCTCTCTTGGAAAGAGAAGTTTGTGTTTGCCTCCCCCCCCTCCATTCAGAGTGCGCTACTTAAGCTTTCGATGGAGGGAGCCACTCTTAAACTCATTGCTCCCTTATGGCCTCAACAGATCTGATTCTCCCTACTTCCAGTAGCTAGCAGTGGAATAACTAGTGCATCTGCCCCTATGCAGGGGTCTTCTGTCATAGGAACAGGGAATCTTGGTCCATTCAGACCTCACTTCTCTTCGTCTCCATGCATGGCCCCTGAAAACATAGCCATTGCCCAGTCTGAGATTTCCCAGAAAGTGGCTGATGTCCTGGTGACTACCAAAAAGCCTTCTACCAGATTCATTCATTCTCTGAAGCGGAAGCAGTTTGTTCTATGGCCCACTTCTCACCACCTGGATCTGTTCACCTGTCCAGTTAACCAGGTCCTGGAGTCTCTGCTGTCCTTATTGGATGCAAGCCTGCAGTATTCTTCAGTCAAGGTGCACTTGGCTGCCATTTCAGCTTTCCATATGCCCCTAGAGAGGCATATGGTTGCACAGCTGAAGGTGGCCCAAATAATTCTTGAGAGGCGTTCTATATCTGAAGACTCACATCCATACTCTAATCCTGACTTGGGACCTGACTTTTGTTTCGGAAAGGCTTACTTTGGCTCCTTTTAGAACCAGCCACGGTTTGTAACCTATGCATTCCTTCTTGGAAATCGTTGTTTCTAGTTGCAATCACCTCTCCTTGAAGGATTTCCAAGTTAAAGGCTCTCATGTACGAGCCTTCTTGTTTGCTTTTTCACAAAGACAAGTTGTCTTTGTGTGCTGATCCTAAGTTTCCACCACAGGTGGTGTCTGAGTTTAGTTTAAATCAAACTATCCACCTGCCAGTTTCTCGTCCTGAGCATGACAATCTAGGGGAAGCTTTGCTCCATACTCCAGCTGTACATAGAATACTCAGGTACAACATACAACACACGAAGGACTGCAGCAAGTCCTCACAGCTTTGTGTTTCATTCACCCCTGGAAAAAAGGGCACCCCAGTTTCTAAACAGTAGTACAGTAACCCTAGGCTGGTTGGTGGTCATTCCACAAGAGGCATGGTCATCTCTGTTGTTTGTTTCAAAAATCTTTCTGCTGCAGCCATCTCTGCAGCTGCCACCTGGAGTACTGTCCACACCTTCACTAAAAGTTACAGCAGGGACATTGTCTCTCGAAAAATGTCAGGCTTTGGCCTAACTGTACTTCAAGGCCTATTTTCTTAGGCCTGTGGGCTCCAGCCAGCCAGACTGTTCATGGTCACTGCTGCTTGGTACTCATTCCATAACTGTGGCCTGATGTAAGAGAGATCCTTGAAGAAGATAGGACAGTTACATAACTTACCGTAAGAGTAGATCTTCAAGAGAATCTCTCTCATCAGGCCATGCTGTCCCACCCTCCTTCCCTCTGAGGGTTCCGAGACTCTAATTTGTGCTATCTCCATCTCGGTCTGCCTTCCCTGATTCACAGAGCACTAAGTTCTCTCCTGGTTCTCTATAAAAAGGTGCTTCGAGCATGATCTCTGGCAGACAACTGAGGAGAGAATGGGCCGCCTACATTTATGTGAGAGCTGACATCTGACGTCATTGTGGGCGGCCCCTTGTGGACTACTTGCAAAAGGTATTCCATGTGGTCCTGGCAGCTTATAGTTCCATAGGTGTGGCTGGATGAAAGAGATTCTCTTGAAGATCTACTCTTACGGTAAGTATGTAACTGTCCTTTCTCAAGAATGAATCCCTGTCTTTAGACTGCACACCGTATATTTATGCAGCTGAATTCTCACTCCCTCGTTCACTTGGACGTTTGCTACCGGTATATGTATTTTTCTTTCTCAGTCCAGTTGTCAAAATAATCTGGTGAACATATGGCTTTCTGAGAACTCATGAGTTCTTGGGCTGTCTCTTTCATTTGAGTTTAAATTTTATGTTTTTGGATGGTTTGTAGTGAACTAAAGTTCAGCTACATCTGGCCTACTCTTGCCTCTGGCAAGCTGGAAAAGAGCAGGGAGCCTAAGCTTCATCTGGTACTGTGTTAGAATCTCTGTATTAACACTGTGACTTTTTGAAATATCTATCTCTTCTCTCCCCCCCCTTTTTTTTTTTTTGCTCACTTAATACCAGTGTGCCTTCTGTTTCTTCAGCCAGGCCACCTTCCAACCCTGTTCTCGTCTGCCCTGACCCCAGTGGGATCATGGTGTGCTTCACAACCTCTGCTTCTCCCCATGGTGGATTCCACTGGGGCTGTGGACACTTTTCTACAGGTCTGTTGAGTATAGGAAGGCAGAGGACAGTCAGGGTGGCAGGGATCAAAAGCACAGGTGTCCTTTTGCCGGCACTTGGGGTATTTCCACCTTTGGTTTCCCTCCCAGTCCTATGCTGCAAGCAAGGTAGGGATGTCATGGTATCAAATTTTGATGGTAGGGATGTTACTGTATCAAATTTTGATGGTATGATGACTGTGAGTTATCATGAATACTGCAGTATAATGGAAGTAATCCTTTTTTTTTTTTTTTTTTTTTTTTTTTTTAACACTTTCTTTTTATCCCACCTTACTGCCCCCTCGACCCATTCCTTCAGACCATCGATCAGTCATCCAGGTTCCTCCTACAGAATCTGCCCCTAGAGTGCCAGGCATGCTCCTATATTCCTCCTACCTTTTTTCTCCTACTCCTTGGAGTGCCTGCACAATGGGGTCTGTCCTGTGAGTTGGTGATCCTGTGGTGGATCGGTCGTCATCTTGGCCCGAGGGGATTTTTGTCCGTTTTTCTTCCTGTAATCCCTCCTCCCCTCTGAGGACATCGGCACATAGGACAGATGTCCAGTCAAACGGTGTGCTGTTGCACGTCACCGACAAATGCCTACAACGTCCTCCCCTCCCCAACTCTTGAAGAGCCGCCTATGCACCAGAACCCGTGCTTCTCTGTGCCATTGGCGAACCTCTAGTCAATGCTTTTTGCAACCTTTTCTACCTTTGGTGGGTTCCTCGACTCCATTTCTCCCACCAACATGGATCACAAGAAGCCCGGAATCAAATTATGTGTTCGGTGCTGCCAGAAAATATTGGTCACCAATCCGCAGGACATGTACGTGTACTGCCTGGGTGGGCAATGCAACACAACATGTCAGGGTGCATCCTATGCCTTTCCATGCTCCCCGAGTCCTTCGAGGAGATGAAGTTCGCTAAGGGCCAGCCTTCAGAACGGGATCAGAAGGATCGCTTGAAGGGCGGCAAAAAGGTATCAGCATCTGCCAGGTCTGCAGCACAGCTTGCCACCTTGGAAGAGGAGGTGGCTGCGGCAGGCACCTCATCAGCCTCAGTGCTGCTTCTGGCTTGGTCCAGCATCAGTGGGATCTTCATGAGTCAGTTCCTTGACTTGTGCTGGTCCCTCCAGTCCCTTGGGGGAGAGCCCTGTCCTCCATGGCTCCCGATCAAAGACCAAGTCAAAGAAAAAGTCTTTGCACTGCCATCACCAGTCATGGGACAGGGAGAGATCATGGTCCTCCTGGTCCGTTGACTCACCTAACCACTTGGCAGAGATTGATCAAGGGGAAGATCAGGCAGGTCGAAGGCATCTCGGTGTTGCTGACAAGTCAATTGACCCCAACTCTGGTCGACCAGCCAGCAGAGATTTTCCTTGACCTGGTCCACCCATTGTCAGACGAGGTCAAGGATTTAGCCTCGCAGACCTCGGGGCCGCCGATCCTGACTCAGCAGGACCCAATGTGACTGGTCTGTCTATTCAACCTGGCTTGGGACAAGCCTCCGTCTGCGGTCTGGTCCTTCATACTGTGTTGGTACATATGGACTGGCACGTGGTCTACAGCCAGCCCCAAGAGGACCATACGTGCCAACGACTGGGTGGTCGACGGTCGAGGTCAAGGTGTTCGCACTTTCAATACCTGTCGACCAGCAGGCACCACCGATGGTGCTCCTCATTCTTGTGTGAGGGGAGGCACTGCCGCAAAATGCCTCAGTACTACAAGGAGTTCCTCTGGCAGCAGCTGGCCATAGCAAAGCAGGGTAGGGCTTGACCACAAGGCTCCATGCTTCTCTGGCAGCCACCAGTGATTCCCCCACCAGTCCAGATTCTGCGGGTGCAGCCAACACTTGTCTCTCCACCAGTCATGGTGGAGCCGCCACCCCGACAGCTGCTGACTGTCTCTTCCTCCAGAGAAGCCAGCCGTTCGGCCCCCGGCTTGCCAGGATAGTTGTCGGTGAGGATCACACCTGGTAAGGAGTCCCGGGAATTCTGTGGCAATCTTTGACTGAAGGCTGTCTTTGAGAAGTCTTCCTGCAACTTGGACCAGGAGTTGATGGCCTCCTCTGGGGCTCCACTCTTTGACTGGGAGCTGTTCGAAGAGCCTTCCCCTGAGCAAGAGCCAGTGTCATTTGTTGGGCTTCTTCAGCTCATTTCCAAATCCATGCATGTCCTCTTGGTGCCTGTTCAGAAGAGGGACACTTAAACTCTTATAGATATCTTGGACTGAGATGCATCTCCATGGGTTGCCTTCCTGGTGGCTGAGGCCATCTTGGGATGGCCCTGGAGATCTGTCAGCATCCTGCTCGGCATCCTCAGTCCATATGGTCCCAAAGTGTGTCGCCACCGTGAATCCCCTTAGTGTTTTTGACCACTCCTTCATGTTACCAACTCTGTGTTCCATAAGACCGGACACCAAGGGAGCGAGGATAAGTCGTCAGACAAAAAGTCCTGTAAAATTGACCACATCACAGAAAAAGTGTATACAGTGGCTACATTGGGTCTCATGCAGGCTAGTTATGCCATTATGATGGCTAAATCTGGCCATACCATGATGGGCATGTTTGATGTTACCCTCCCCCATCTCCACCTGGAACAGCGGGTGGCAGTGGAGCTCCTTTGAAACCATGATCAGACGCTGGCTAAACACCAGCTCCAGACAGCCTTGGACATGGGCAACTTGTGTGCCCATGCAGCGGCTGTCTCCATTTGTTGCAGGGCCTGGCTGCGTTTGTCCACCTTCACAGTGGACACCCAACTGAGGCTGGTGGAAATCCCTTTCTTGGGCAGAGACCTTTTTGACCCTGGGGTGGAAGGGTGCCTCATGCAGATTGAGAAGTCCAGTGCCACCCTGGACTTTGTGACCTCATCCCAGAAGGACCTGAAAAAGAAGTCCAAGAAACTGGCTTTTCAGTACTGGTCCTTTCCGTCACTCCTTCTCAGCAACAGCCTCATCGGGGCAGTTCCAGAACTGGAACCCCAAGAAGTCTGGAAGCCAGGGTCTGATATGGGGAGATAGTGGTGTCCCTCCTGCAGCAGCCACTGGTGAACCCTCCAGGCCTTCCCTGTGATGATTTAAGGGGATTCATCCATCCACCTGTCCTGTCTCTGACCGCTGTCCCCATCTGAGCCAGGTTTTGTCTCTTCTTTCTATGTTGGTCCACTGTCACAACGGACAAGTGGGTGTTTGACGTTGTGGGCAGCAGACTGTCCCTCGATTTCAAGACTCCCTCACTCTACCGCCTCCATGTGCCTCAAGAGTCTGGGGTGTTTCGGGACACACTGTCTGCCCCTCAGGGGGACATTGCTCAGCTCCTTGCAAAAGGAGTCATAGCCTGTATCCTGGAGGCCCTGGTCAGTCAGGGTTTCATCTCCATGTACTTGTCCTGAAACAGACGGTGGGGGGGGCCAGCAGCCCATACTGGATATTCATGATGTCGATCACTATGTAAGGAAACGCAAGTTTGGGATGGTTACATTGAACCAGATTATCCCATCTCTGGAACAGGTCATATGGTTCTGCTTCCAAGACCTCCAGTGCGCATTCTTCCAAATTCCCATCTGCAGGTCCCACCATCAGTACCTTCGGTTCTGAGCAGAGGGGCTACTGTACCAGTTCCAGGTCATGCCATTCGGCCTCTTCTCCACTCCCAGTGCATGAAGTGGTGGTGGCCAACTTGAGGTGTTTCGGGGTCAGAGTTTCCCCTTAAATGGATGACTGGCTGATTGTTGATCATCCAGAGAGGCTGTGGCAAGGTTCACATCCCTGGCTCTTCAGACCTGCAGATACTTGGGCCTCTTGATTAACCCACAGAAGTCCAAACTGGTACCAAAGCAGAGAATCAAGTTCATCAGTGCAGAGCTGGACTCCCTATGGGCCAAGGCACGCCTCCCGGTGGACCACACACTGGATCTTACCTCCTTTGCCTGATCACTTTGGGTTGGGATATTGTGCCCTGCCTGGGATTTCCTGCAGCTGATGGCATATATGGCATCCTGCACCAACATAATCTGTTGGGCCTGCTGGCAGATGCACGCCCTTCAGTGGGAGCTGTGCTGTCAGTGGCTCAGGGGTCTATGTCACCTTGACCAGCTTGTCTTTGTGACCCAGCTGATGTGGGACGCTGTCCAGGGTGGGTGGTCCCAGATCATCTGGAGGAAGGAATCCAGTTTAACTGCCCAGAGCTGACCATCTTGTTGACAATGGTTGCATCTTTAGTAGGGTGGGGAGTGCACCTGAGAGACCACATGACCCACAGGGTCTGGTCCCCCAGGGAGTCCTGTCACCACATCAGCCTGTTGGAGCTCCATGCAGTGTGGTTAGCCCTCACAGAATTTGTTCCACTGAGCAGGGGTAAGGTCTTTCAGGTCCAGATGGACAGTACCACAACCGTGTTTTACCTGAGCAGATAGGGCTGCACGCACTCCCTTCCCTTGTGTTGGGAGGCACGCTGCACCTGGACCCTCATGCACAACCTGGCACCAGTCTCCTCACGATTCATTTTGCGGGGAAGAATAATCAGCTGGCAGATGCTCTCTGCCGGGTAGGTGAGATGTTGCACAAGTGGTCTCTACATCAGGAGGTGTTACACCACCAGTTCTCCTAGTGGGGCTCGGCCTTGGTGGATCTGTCTTCCTCCCAGGAGAATGCCATACTGAGGCTGTTTTGTGCCCCCCTCCATTAGGTCTGTTTTCCTTCTGGGAGAACACCAGACTGAGGCTGTTTTGTCCCCCTTTCAGTCCAAGACACTGATAGAGGATGCCTTTGCGAGGCCCTGGACCCCGGGCCTCGTGTATGCCTTTCCTCCTTTCTGCTTGATCCACAGGGTTCTGGTCAAGATCAGGAAATACAAGGCGCAGATGATCCTGATAGCTCCAGATTGGCCAGTGCAGTTCTGGTACCCAGATCACCTCAACCTCAGGAGCAGGCCTCCGTGGCAGTTGATCTCTCCACCCAGACCTGCTGACCAGATTTCAGGCGACAGCCCTGCACTCAGATCTTCAGTCCCTACACCTCATGGCCTGGTTCCTGACTGGCTAGAGTTCCAGGCCTTGGGTCTATCCAAGGGGGTCCTCCACATTGTAGAGGCCTCCAGAAAGCAGTCAACTCATAGGTCCTGTGCCTTTAACTGGAAGAGACTTTCCATCTGGTGTCATGGCAAGGAGCTTGATCTCCTTGCCTGCCCAGTGGATAGCATCTTGGACTATCTCCGGTCCCATTCCCAGCTAGGACTACAAGTGACTACCCTTAAGTTGCAGCTGGCCAAGCCCGGCCCAGTGGCATTGAGGGTTGAGGCGCTGGATGCCACACCTCACACCACGCTGGTGACCCAGGTTCGGTGATGGACTTGGGTGGCTGGGGGTCAGCAGGGGAGGAAGAGGATGGAGCGTCCGGAGGACTGCTCTCCTCTCCTCTCCCTAGGGTGGGATCCAGGGATGCCCGGTGTCCTAGCGGCCCCCGATGGAGAGCGGGGACACTGCAGGTTCGTCAGCTGACGTAAGGGGCGGAATGCTGCAGACGCCAGCAGGGCAGCCGTGCGCAGGCGTCATTGCACGCTGCACTTCTTGGGAGGAACCGAGAGAAAACCCCCACCCTTGGGGATAGGAGATGGCACCTCTGCCCCAGACCACACTCCCAATACTGGGCACTCCCCTCTTCATGCCCCACTCGCCCAGCCCGGCACTCTAGATTATAGATAGGCGCCTGGTGAGCGTCTGATGGCCCACCTTGGGGAGGTTCAGAGCTGGGGGGGGTATGTCGGGCTGGAGCTAGGGAGTAGGAGATTGTCTCAGGTGGGAGGTAGAGGACAGAGAATGCCGGAGAGAGTTTCCTGAGGGTGGTGAGGAAACAGAATGGGGAAAAAAAATGTTGCAGCTGGCCGCCGTCTTTGCTTGCAGGGCGCAGGCTGGTATGTCAGCGGTGGCCCAGGAGAAGGTGGTCAGGTATTTTTTTAAGGGCCTGACTACTGGCCCCCTCTGGTGCGGGAGCCTCCTCCACCTTAGGACATACTCCTGGTCCTGGCTATGCTAATGGGCAAGCTGTTTGAACTGATGAATAGGTGTGAGATGTGTAACAGGGTTGAATATGGCCCTGCCCCGTTTTTTTATGCAGAAGGAGTTTGAACGCAAGGGTCTGTTCTATCCTCTCCTTTTTTGTGTTTTCTCTGTCTGGTTGTGTAACCAATTTTTCTTGTGAGACCTAGGAACTGATCACACATGTGAATCTTTGTGTAAAAAAGGTATGTGATACTGGTATCCCTTTGTTTAAAACTGTATATAGTTATACTGTTGAAATGATTGCGAAAAGCTATTTGTAACTCAAGGGGTTAACCTGAGAAGCTGGCTTGCAAACTGTCTGAGATGCGGTAAACAAGAGGTCAGTTCTGGGTCATTATGTTCTTTTTGCTACACCTGTAAGTACATTGGAAACTTACAAGAACATTGTGTGAGAAGCATGCTGTTTTCTTACCGAGTTTCCCAGGCACAGACATATAAAAAGAGCAGCAATGTTTTGCAAGAGAGAAAGATGGAGACCGAGATTTGAAACTGAGAAGAAACACTCAGAAGGAGGACTGTTTTCTCTGTACTGCCTTTGTAAATAGTTATACTCAACAAATTTTTATTTTTTATTTTGCTGCTGTTAAGAAAAACAAAACGTTATTTACAAATTTTGAAACTGCTCCTGGTTTTCCTATGTTTCCTGTCCTGTGCCTCGACAACAAGATGTCACATCTGTCATGGAAGACGGCTTTCCTGGTGGCTGTTATGTTCACCAGAAGGATTCGGGAGCTGCAGGCGCTCTCAGTGGACTCTCCCTGCCCAGTCTTCCACAGGAACAAGGTCATCATTTGCCCCAAACCAAAGTTACTCCCAAAGGTGGTTTCAGAGTTTCACCTTAACCAGGTGATTTAATTTGCCAGTATGCTTCGAAGGCTGACCGTAGGCTCCATACCCTGGACCTGCAGAGGTTGTTCTCATATTATGTAGACTATATTGCTAGCGTTCAGGGACGTGCTTGCCAGTTGTTCATCATGCTGAATCCGCATCTCTCAGACTTCAGCAGCGGCAAACGATTGCAAGGTGGACCACATCTTGCATCATCCTCTGCTATAGATTGGAAGGTTGGGAACCTCCCGCAGGGAACAGGGCTCATTCCACCAGACATAACGCTCACTTGGTAGCTGCCTCCAGGGATGTGCCCACACAGGACGTCTGTAAGCCGCTACCTGGAAGTCAGCACACACTTTCATTTCCCACTGCTGCATTGACCTTGAGTCACACTGGGATGTTGGTTTTGGGATCTTGGTTCTCCAGTCTCTGTTCACCAAGTAGAGGTCTGCGCCTTGCCCCCTTCTCCCAGAGAACAGATTGGAGTCTGCCAGAGTATGGCTAGTGTATCATATCCACGTCCCTAGAAGAGTAGGTTACTCACCTGTAACCCTAGATCTTCCTCAAGGTATCTCTTCGGCAGTAAGTATCTTGGGTCCTTGTCAGAGGAGCTGTTCTGCGCGGCAGCTTCTTCCAGCAGTCTTTGCCTAAGGGCCATCCACACAAATAACCTCATCATCCTGTGACTATAAAGGTGTGGGCGGCCCCAGGCATCCTCAGTTCTTTTTCCTGCCGCCTTCAGGTCGCACGCAGCATTTTTCTTTCCATGTAGCAGTCCATCAATGAGAAATTGAACTGGGAATGTTTTTTTCTTCCGTTTCCTCCACCTTCGATGAATGTCAGAAGATTCTTCAAGCAATTCACTTTTTCACAAGTGTGGTTGCGGTAGAACGCTCTACTGCCACGATACCACTCTGCCTGTGTTAGGTGCCGGGGAGCCACACACATGACATCTTCCCCTGCTAGCATTGCCAGAAGTTCAATCAGGCAACCAGGCGTCGACGAATACAGGAGATTGAGACCCATGTAATGGAACAAAAGATAGCTGTCCTGGAGAAAAGGGCCTGTCCCAAGGAACCCATGTTGACAACATCCCATAAAATACATAAAAAAAGACATGGAGAGATCCTCCTCATTGTCATCTCACAGACGCTTGTCGACGGCCACCGTGTCAGGTGATCGTCGACGATGCCTACCAGGACCGCTTCTTTTGATTTTGACTAGGGAGAGGAGATTTTTTCTATTTTGTCGTCAACAGCGCTTTCCAGCACTCATTCAGCGGTATCTGTTGAGCCCCATACAAGGGACTCTTCTTTGACTACCCCTTGATTCCCACCAGAATCATCGACGACTGCTGGTTTTCAACATTTTCCTTCTTCTCCCTTTACTACCCTGTCGACGACAGGCCAAGGCTATGTTATTAGGGATGAAGGTTTTTCGTTGATGGCGATTCCTAAATACCTCCATTACAGCCTAGCTCTTATAGAGGGCAGGCTGACAGATCCAAGGATCCTGGCACTTATACTCCAGGGTCCCAACCTTTACACCCACTACGTCCCACCCCTTCCCTTATTCCTCTGGTGTCACAGAGACAAGCCTCCTGCCTCCACTCCCTCCTCGGTGGACATGGCCACTGTCGTTCAGACAGTCCTACAAGTTATGCGGGGCTCTCAACCCCCTACACCTAGGCACAGGACACCCTCTTCCTGTTCTCCGCCTCCTCCAAAATTATTTCAAGGGAACAGGGATTCCTCTTTAGAGGTATCTCCCGGTTTTTATGAGGAGTATTACCCAGAGGAGGAGGAACTTGAAGAATCTGAGGAACTCCTTCCCCAGGAGAACGGTCCTTGCCCACTGAGGCCTGTATTTTGTCGACCCTTCATGAGGATGTTGCTCATCAAGCAGCTGCCTCTCCTCCAGACTACCCTTCCTTCCACGACATAATGGCCCAGATCCAGAAGGTTATGGGTTTCTTAACTACAGAACAAGATATACAGAGGAGAGACATGGCAGATTACTTGAAACTCTGAGGAACCAGTGGTGGTCATCACTCCCCTAATACAGACATACCAAAATGACGTTTTCTCGGCTTGGAATCAACCTTCAGCAGTGCCTGCCATCCCCAGGAAGGCTGATCGCCTCTATCAGGCACCCATAGACCACCCCTTCTTTTCTGCCACACCAGAAGCAGACTCTGTCGTGATTAATGCTGCTCACGATCTCACTAAGCGCCCAAATCACATGAGCTCTTTACCTCCTGACAAAGACTCCCGTCATATTGATTACCTGGAAAAAAGGTATATCAATCGGACACTATGAACCCGAGAATTCTAAACTACATGGGTCATATGGTAAAGTACAAATGCATGCTCTAGTCCTCTGCCATGGACCTTATCAACAAGCTCCCCCCCCCCCACCTGAACGGGAGCAATTGTTTAGCACTATTTCAACTGGAAATTCCATCTCCAGGCATCTCCTTTACTCGGGCTATGATGGCGTGAATACTTCTGCTCAAACCTTGGCCATGGGTATAACTCTTAGAAGGAATGTATGGCTCCAGGTTTCAGGATTCATCCTGGATATACAACAAAAAATTGTGAATGCACCCTTCAGTGGCTCAAAACTATTTGACCCTGGAACCCAAACCCTCCTAGATGACCTCCAGGCCTCAGGGAGAAGCTTGCATACCATACATGGTATGTACCACTCTACCCAACCATCCACCCATTTTTTCGCTCCCAACAATCTTTCAAATACAGAAGAGGTGGGAAGCACTGAGGAACTTATAGGGGCAGTTCCCGAGGACATTCCCAATTGTCCTGCAGAACAACTACCCCTACTCCGAAAGGCTTCCGGCCCAACCCTCCAGTTGGGGCCGGACAGTCCACTGCTATCTGACCATCCAGGGTTTTGCCCCAGCTTCCTTCTCCCGGCCTCGGAAGCTGTGGGTGGTCGCTTTTCCCATCATTTAGAGGCCTGGCAAGCAATCATGTTGGACGAGTGGGTGCATCAGATCATCAGGGTAGGGCACACCCTGGAGCCCACCTCCATGCCACCCCCTCACCCTCCCCACTCGGTCTGTTATCTCAAAGACCACATCCCCATCCTTCAGGAGGAGCTTCAAGTGCTCCTTCAAAAGAATGCTGTCTACCCTGTTCCCCCACTAGAACAACATCAGGGACTTTTCTCCAATTTTTTACTGGTGCCCAAACACACAGGGGACCTGAGACTTATCCTAGACTGCAGACATGTAAATCTATACATTCAATACAGAAGGTTTCAGATGGTCACTCTGACATCCATCCATCCTGCCCATACTAAAGAAAGGAGATTGGCTATGTGCACTGGACATGAAAGACACCTTCTTACATATTCCAATCCACCCCGCCCACCACCGCTTCCCACATTTCCATTTACTAGGAAATTGTTACCAAATTCGGACCCTACTGTTTGGACTGTCGTCCGTCCCACAGATCTTCACCAAATGCCTAGCTGTGGTGGCAGTGACGTTACTCAGGGAGGGACATTTCATCTTCCCTTATTTAGATGACTGGCTTATCAAAATGGCCTCCAAGTCTTCCCTACTTTCTTCCCTGCAGTCGCCGTTACCCTATTTCAGACTCTGGGAATTATGGTCAACTAGCCCAAATCTCACCCAGAACCAACTCAGAGACTCCAATATATTGCAGCCATCCTGGACACAGCCTCAGGAAGAGCATATCTTCCAATGGACAGACAAGAAAGAATCCAGTCTCTTGCTTCCCATTTCCAAAGGGAGAACAGTCTATATCAGCCAGGCAAGTATTATGCTTTTTAGGGCACATGGCTGCAGCCATCCCATGGTGGCCCAGGCACGCCTACACATCAGGCTGGTTGAATGGATCCTACAAAAACAATGGAATCAAAATTCAGAGGATTTCAAAGACCACATTCGGGTTACCCCTGTCCTCTGCAATGCCCTCAACTGGTGGACCCACTGCGCCCACCTCTCTCAAGGTATGCCTTTCCATTTTCCGCCATCCCAACAAACGTTGACCACCGATGCCTCCCCAGAAGGTTGGGGTGCACCCTTCGGCCCTTACAAAACTTAAGGCCAGTGGACTCCAGACTTTGTCCATCTCCACATCAGCTTACTGGAAATGAGAGTGGTACACCTCACCCTCCAGGCATTCTGCCCTTATCCAACTCTGGGACCTCTCCTAATTCATTCGGACAACACCTCAGTTGTATATTACCTGAACAAACAAGGAGGAAACAAAGTCCCTCAATTTCTGCAAGGAGACAAAGTCTGGGGAGAGGCTCTGCAACAACAATTGACATTGACAGCCATACATCTACCCAGTTGTCACAACACCCTGGCGGACTTTCTCAGTCGCCAATCCTACAGTCACGAGTGGACTCTCCATCATGAAGTTCTGCCGGACATTTTTCAGATGTGGGGGACCCTGCAACTGGACCTCTTTACATCCCCAGACAATCACCATCTCCCCAGATATTATTCCATTGTCCCGAACACAAAGGGACGGTCTATCAATGCCCTGTCCCAGCATGGGGCATGACTCTTCTTATACGCTTCCCCGTTCCTCTCCTACTATGAACTCTACTGAAGTTACAGCTGGAACCAGCCACCATGATTCTTGTAGCCCTTCTGTGGCCTCGTCAAGTCTGGTACCCGCTCCAACAACAGTTGTCTATTGCAGAACCCCTCCTGATGCCCATCAGACCGGACCTCTTGACACAGGATCGGGGCACTCTACTACACCCCAACCTGAAGTCCCTATACCTTCATGCCTGGCTCTTGAAGGCACTTTCATAGCCCGGCTCCAGGTTTCCTCTCCAGTGGCTGATATTCTGCTGGCTTCCCGTTAAATATCCACCAGACAAACATACAATGCCAAATGGAAGCGTTTCTCCATCTGGGCCTTCTCTGAGTCTTTTGACCCCTTTTCATGTCCCTTAACTACGGTCTTAGACTACCTATCATCACTCGCCTAATCAGGCTTGTGCTAACCCTCTATCAAAGTACATCTGGCCTCTATTTCAGCTTTTAATGAACCCTTGGAAGGAAAACTGATTTACCAACACCATCTTACAAAGATGTTTCTTAAGGGTATGCTGCACCCTCAAACCTCCTATTTGGAGACCAGCTCCTCCATGGGATTTAAATTTCCTGCTGGAAAAATTGACTCTCGAACCCTTTGAGCCTGCGGGTACCTGCGATCTCCGCTTTCTAGCCTGGAAAACGTTATTCCTAGTAGCTGTGACCTCAGCTCATCGTATTTCCAAACTACAAGCCTTAATGTGTAAGGAACCTTATATGATCTTCCATAAGGACAGAGTATCCTTACGTACCAATCCCTCCTTCTTACCCAAGGTGGTCTCAGAATATACTTTAAACCAATCTATAGACCTACCAGCATTTTCCCCAAATACACAATCCCGGGGGAATCCCTTCTACATACGTTAGATGTGCACCGTACTCTTAGATACTACATATCTCGCACCAAACCATTCAGGAAAACACCTCAACTGTTTGTTTCCTTCATCAAGGGAAGGTTTCCCAGTCACTAAGCAGACTCTTTCCAACTGGTTGGCACATTGTATAACGTTCTGTTACAACAAGTATAACAAACCGTTACCGGGGTCCAGTCCATGCGCATTCTACAAGACCCATTGCCACTACTGCGGCTTGCTTGAAAGGTGTGTCCATTACGGACATCTGCAATGCAGCCACCTGGTCTATAATACATATCTTCACGAAGCACTACAATCTGGATGTTTGTTTATTTAGCTTTTGATGTCCGGGTAAGTGCATTAGGCAATAATTGCTTTGTGCCATAGGACGGCCTTTGAACGGGCAGTCCTACAAGGTCTTGTCTCATAATTTCCTTTCCACCCTTCATGGGGCTTACTGCTTGGGAATCATCCCAAGAGTATTACTTACGGCAAGAGATACCCTCGAAGAAGATAGTACAGTTGCATACATGCCGTAACAGTAGATCTTCAAGAGGATCTCTTGCAGCAGGTATGATACCTCCCTCCTTCCACCTCCTTCTCTAACAGAGATATTCTTTGTTCCAAAATAAAAGTGGGGGAGAGGTTGGGGACATCTAAGGTACCTCGGTTCTCCCTCGGTCCTCGCTTAGCGAGTTGAAGCCAGCAGGGGATTGAGGATGCCTGGGGCCTTCCACACCTTTATAGTCACAGCATGATGATGTCATTTGTGTGGGCGGCCCCTATGCAAAGACTGCAG
This sequence comes from Neoceratodus forsteri, assembly GCA_016271365.2. Classification (NCBI taxonomy): domain Eukaryota; kingdom Metazoa; phylum Chordata; order Ceratodontiformes; family Ceratodontidae; genus Neoceratodus; species Neoceratodus forsteri. Next base: position 988,867,719 of record CM057450.1, read on the forward strand.
GAAGAAGCTACCGTGCAGAACAACACCCTCTGGTGAGGACCCAAGAGCATTACCTGCTGCAAGAGATCCTCTCAAAGATCTACCGTTACGGTAAATACGCAACTGTACTTTTCCAGGAGTGGTATATGGTACACATCCACACAACCCACCTGGCCTCCCCTGGCAAGTGGTACAAGTTTCTGTTTCCAGCATGTAAGATCTGATGTCATGTGGTGGAGTCGGGGGGATATATCTGCTGTGGATGTGTATCATATATCACTCCTAGAACTAAGGTTACAGGTGAGTAACCTATTCTTACCGTCTGCACATGCCACTTCTGATGCTTCTGCCAAGATACTGTCTCCAGCATATGCCTTCAGAAATCATCTTGGCATTGTGTGGCTGGCTTTGCCACTGATGTACAACAGACTGTGCTAAATTTCCCTTTTCAGAGGGTCCAGGCTGTTTGGGAGAGATGTTGAAAATGCTGTACGTGAGCTTCAATCTTCCTGAATAACTGTAAGGACACTTAACCCTTAGGCTGCTGACAGAATTAGATTGTATAGGAATTCTGGACTGATATATCAGTCCATGGCCCTACAAGGAATCTCTGACCCCCTCAACCCACTGGGGTAGTGGTAGGGGCTTGTTTCTCAGACCTGATGCCTGTGGTGGTCATGCCTCTTCCCACCAGCTGCCCCATGCACAGAACCATGGTGGTGATCGTCTCTGTGACGTTTGGACAGCTGGTTCTGATTATGCTATGATTTTTGCAATATAAAATATGTAGTGGGATTGTCTGCCAGGAGAAAATACTGTCTTGCTGAAAGGACACATCAAACCCCGCCCCCCCCGGAATAATTTCAGAGGACAGGACGTAGGTTAAACTACAGATATCTGGAATGCAATTAACTTGTCAGTTGCTTTGAAATCTGTAGCTAAACTATACATTTTTATAATGCCCTCAGGAAAATCCTTTGATTGCACTTGGTGTCAAGAGGAAGGGGCATATGCATTTGTTTGAGCGTCTCCTCAGGAAAAATCCTTTGATGACACTTGGTGTCATAAGGAATTGGCATATGCATTTGTTTGGGTGTCTTCAGGGGAAGCCAGTTAATTTCATTCAAAGATTCTTTCATGTCTTTGTGAAGCAGGGAACTGCTCTTGGATCAAAGATGCTAGCAGATCACAGTGATGTCACCTATTTTTAAAATACCTTATTAGGACATCCTGTGCTGTAAATATAAATTTTAATACACCGAGGAGGAGCTAGGTGACCTCAGAGAGAAGGCTGGCTCAAGACTGTTTTTTAAGTATGCTGTAGCTGACCTTTAGATACACACATTCATATACTTGGACTGAGAGAAGCAACATCTAAGAGCACTGAAAGATTACAAGAAATACCTTAGATAAATAAGTCTAATTGTTGGTAGGACTTTTCCACTTTTAAACCTGTTTTGTTTTTAAGATTGTATGCGTTGGGATATTTTGTTCTGTATTTACTGTTTACCTATTTTTATTTATCTTAAAGTAAAGATATATATTTTAAAACAAAAACTGCCTGTTGTGCCTTGAAACTTCTTTTTTTTGTAAGTGAAGCTTAGATGATTAAAGTTGACACTGTGCTTAAGCTTATTGGGATACCAAATTGGGAAACAGGTAAGAGTTTCTCTAAGGTCTTGCATAGAGTTTTAAGGGTTCATTTTGTAATACCTGGTTGGGTGCCCATGGGCGAAAGATATCTGGCATTTCCCCGAAGAGCAGAATTATCAGAGCCTGTAAATTGGGTATGCTAGCAAGAGGTTAACAGTTTGAATCCCTCCAGAACTTGGGACAAAAGGTGACTCGAACCCGCAAAACGGACAGGAGGGTTACCCTGTTTTGTTAACTGTTCACAATACTACGCTCAGAGGTTGGCACTTTGGGAGTAGAGGGCTGACCTGCTGAGTGGGGTTGTGACAGATCTCCCCCGATGCCCATGCAAAGGCATCCAGAGATATTGTTCACAGTGGCGCCCCTGCCGTCCTCGATAAGTTCTGACTTCCTCCACTTCACCTCCAGGTGTGTGTTGGGGGGAGGGGGGAATGGATCCCTCTTCATGTCAATGTGAAGGAGATCACAACAGACAAGTGGGTCTTGGAAATAGCGAAAGAGAGGGTATGCTCTAGAGTAGCTGTCTATCTCTTTAATTCACCATCTTCCTCTTTGTCATTATCCTCTGGGCCACTTGTCCCTTCTGCCAGAGGAGGTTCAGTCACTTATACACAAGTGTGTCATCAAACCCATTCCCCCTCAAGAAAAATACAAAGAGTTCTATTCCAGATACTTCCTGATTTCTGATGGTGACAGGCGAGCTGCGTCCTGTACTGGACTTAATGGTCATAAACCGGTTCATCGAATACAAAATGTTTTGAATGGTTTCTTCAGGCTCTCATCACCCTGTTACAAAAAGGAGACTGGCATTGTCCCCTGACATCGTCTCCTAGACGGAAAGGACGCATACCGTCATATCAAGATTTGCAAGTGCAACAGGCAGTACCTGTCTTTCACGCTAGAGGACAGCCATTATTTTTGGTGAGGTGCATTGTCCCTTTTCTGCAAAGGGAGATTCATTTGCACCTTTTCTCTGTTCCCCCTCAGACAAAAGGTTCTGCTCCAGCTGCAGGCGGATCATGCCACGCTAATACTGGTGGCTCCATTCCGGCCTCACTAGATTTGGTTTACACTTCTGCAGCATATGGCAGTGGAGTCTTCTGTTTAGCTCCCCCTTTGTCAAGGTCTGCTATCGCAGCCTCTGGGGTCCCTGGTCCATCCAGACCTGTGGCCTCTGCATCTGCATACATGGCTCCTGAAGATGTAGCCATTTCCCATTTTTGGATTCCCTCCATGTAACTGATTTCTCGCTTGCAGCTAGAAGGCCTTCTACAAGACACACCTATTCTTTAAAATGAAAGTACTTCTCCATATGGTGTGCTTCCCGAGCAGTGGACCCATTTACATTTCTTTTAAATACTGGTGTGGACTACCTTCTGTCCCTGTCTGAATCCGATCTCCAGTACTCATCCATTAAGGTGAACTTGGCTGCTATCTTGGCATTCCATGCCCCTGTTGCTAGGCAGATGATGGGCTGGCACATCTGAAAGTATCCAGTATGTTTTTTTTTTTTTTTTTATTATTTACTACTCTTTTAGTGCCTCCCACTGCCGGCACCATTTGCCCAGTCATGGACCTCTCGGCTGCGGCTTCCCATATTAGCCATTCTCCTGCAATTTCTAGCTACCCCCCTAGGGGTCACGGCACCCAATCCCTCTGAAAGGTGCCGTGATCGATGGGATAAGGCAGGAGTCAGCCTGGGAGCCGATTGCAGCCGAGGGGGGCGGGTGTCATCAGGGCGGTGGGTGGCACGCATTTTCTCCGTTGTAAGTGGGGGTGGGAATGTGCAGTGATGCCAGTGTCCATGCTGCCCCTCAGATCCTTGTTGGTGACAGTCACTGTGGTGCTCCCGTCCTCCGCCAGGGGTCCCTCGAGCACCGGTCACACATCGCACCCTCCCCCTGGAGAAGGAGAGCAGTTTGTGAGATGCTCGATCCTTCTCTCCCCCCCCCCCGGCCGGCCCTCCGAAGACCTAGGTCCGTTCCCGAACCCGGGTCGCTGGCGTCACAAGCATAAATCCAACCTCTTCACCGATGGGCCAGCCGTCCCATATGTTTTTGAAGGGTATGCTGCACATGCGTCCCATGATTCACAAACCAGTTCCTTCTTGGGACCTCAGTTTCACGTTGGAAAAAATTTACTTTCCGGATCCTGTTATTCTTAATCTATGTTAACGAACTACCAACACATTGCCCAGCAAACTCACAAATGCTTCTTTATGCAGATGATACCATCTTGTATTCACAAAAAGATTATTTGAATGTGGCCATGGAAACCTTACAAAAGTATTTTTCTGGCATTCAGGGGACTCTATATAATTTGAGGATTCTCCTGAATGTCAGAAAAACGCAATGGATGCTTTTTGAAAAACCACATTCTAGGGGGATGAATACAATTACTAAATCTTTATCTATCTAAATCTTTGCAATCTGTTACAGGTGTTGGTATGGAAAGGGTAAATCAATATAAATATTTAGGTTTGATCCTTGATAACCATCTAACATTCGAATTTCATATTGCCAGTGTTTCAGTAAAATTAAAACTACTGGGATTCTTTTTTCGAAATTGAAGATTAATTATTCTATAAGAAAATTGCTTGTTTCATCTTTGTTTCTGTCAGTACTGGATTATGGCGATGTAATTTATAGGAATACAACAGAGTCAATTTTACACAATCTGGATACACTGTATAATAGTGATTTACGCTTTATAACTAGTTTGCCATTTAGTACTCACAGATGTATATTATATGCTAGGGTGGGATGGACATCATTGAAGGATCGAAGGGACCTGCAGTGGTACATTTATGTTTATAAATTTGTTCTACAAATATTGCCTTCCTTCTTGTTATCAAAACTTCAGCCTAGGTCTTGCCCCAAATATGCTCTTAGATCTGCATCTAGGCTGTCTTACCAGATTCCACAATGCGGATCTAAATTTGGGGACAGACTAGTGGCTGTTCTGAGGACTTTTGGGGGGGGGGGGGATAAGTAAACAGTTGAATATTCAGGTATTGATGCCAATAGGGCGATTTAGATCATGACTTGCAAGTTTATTTTTTTAAGCATTGTAATTGATTTGGATGATGATAATTAGTGTTTGTAACACGGCATTAATAGTGTGCCTGTGATGGGCGTGACCCTATAGGCATAGCACGGTCACGAGACGGCATCCAAAGCGGGTATTAACCCAGGCTATATGCCATGCTCGCTTCGGCACTACCGCTGTCAGCCAGACCCCCTGCCTAGCAGCACTGGGCGCGATGTACAAGGGAGACGAGCAGCTCCTGTGACGCTCCACTCCTGCAGGACATTCATAGGACATCCGGGGGTGGGCATCCCGCGGCGCACACTGTTTAGAGCAGCAAAGTGGAGACCACGGCGGGCAGCATAGCACAGAGAGCAGGTGGAACACAATGCACCCGAGCAGCAATCCAAGCGGGACCAGGAAGTAGGGACACCCGAGATGCCCTGTGCGGTGGCCGCTGCGCTCCGAGCCGCTGAAATGCGAGATGCAGACCTCCCAGCACGACTTACAGCGGAATACTCGGACGGAAGAGAGCAGCACATAACAGAACTCTTATGTGTTCCTTTCACTGCGAAGTACACCAGCAGCCGTGGTTGACCACATCACTATGTATGTAAGGTGTAGTGCGTCTTTCTGCTACTGTAATAAAATATGTTAAAATTAGCACGCCCGTCCTCTTGTATCGCTGTCACACTGCATCGCTCAGCATCCCTCCAGGAGCCATCTGCGTGTTACAAGCGCATTAAACCACTCCGTCGGTGTGCTCTAATGGTGTTGATGCATGGGGGGGGCGGTAGCCCTGGGCCTCGGGAACGCACCGCCCCCCCAATGCATCAATCCAGCATTAGAGCACACCTCCATCGTGGCTTAATGCTTACATGTTTCACAAGTATTGTATCAGCTGATAATTTTAATTATTGTGAAAACGAATTTGTATGTTTGTTTAATTGTATGTTTTTGTACATGAATATGTTGGATGCAATTGTAAAGGAGAAACTATTTTCTCAGTTTGCCATCCAATAACAATTGAATTGAAACTGACTTTGGCTGCATTTGTGCCTGCTGTGATTGTGAGATGCATTTCCTTTCATGTGAAATGCTGTTTTTGGCTGCCATGACTTCTGCTCTTAGGAGTTCTGAGCTTCAGGCTCTGATGCGTGAGCCTCATTTAAATTTTGCACAAGAACAAGGTTTCTTTACAGACCAGTCCGTGTTTTTTACAGCCCTTTTTATCTTAATTGCACTAAGGACTTCAGAAAGTCCTCTCAACTTTTTGTTTCATTCTCCTATAGGAAAGAGGGTGCCATACCTCTCAAACTTTTGTTACTGGAATGTGGGACACGGACACTCAAAATTAGGGAAATGAGGGACACTCACCCTTGTAATGAGGGACACGGCCCCAAACATGGAATGACAAGCTCAGAACAGTGTAGAAACCATTGATGTTACTTGTACAAAGTTTAGCATCTTAAAATATTATGAATTTCTGCTTTGAAGTCTGAATTTACAGCACATTCTCTGTGTGGGCAGCACCCTTCCATGAGGGATGGATGAGGGACAGAACCATTTTTAGGGGTAACATGAAGGACGTCCTTCGTAATCAGGAACAGTTGAGAGGTGTGGAGGGTGCCCCTGTATCTAAGCAGTGCCTGTCCAAACGGCTGGCTAACTGTATTGTATTCTGTTATAGGAAGTACGATAAGGAACTTCCTGGTGCTGTACGCGGCCACTGTACATGTGATATGGCCACTTCTGTTGCTCACTTTCAGAATGTTTCTGCAGCTGACATGTGCTGCCACACAGAGCACTGTGCATACTTTCACAGTGCACTGCAGTCTGGAAAACGTCTCTCATAGACATGCTGGATGTGGTCTTGCAGTGTTGCAAGGCCTTCAGTCACGATGACATATCAGACTTTGCCATCCTTCCTGGGTAGCTTGTGTACACATTGGGCTTGTGTACTGCTTGGGAATCATTCCAAAGGCGTGGCCCAATGGAGGAGATATCATCCATGAAAGTAGAACAGTTAGTACTCACCGTAACAGTAGATCTTAGAGAATATTTGCTGCATTAGACCACAGTGCACCCACCCTCCTTCCCACTTTTTCTGAGGTATAAGTTTTCAGGTTTGTCCAATGTCTTGTTTGGAGGTGTCCATAAATGCCTTGGGTATACTTTATTCCAGACCCGTGCCTCTCCTTTTGTGCCTGGTACTGGTCTAGTCTCCTGGTTCCTCACACTAAGAGGCCCTCCAAGCTTACTTCCGGTAGGGAGTTAAGGAGCAATTGGACCACCCATGATTGTGTAGGTGCCAACATTGTGTGTCATTGTGGGTGGCCCTCAGCTAGAAAGTTTCCCAGTGGTCCTGACACCGACAGCTTACAGTTCCAAAGATGTGGCCTAATGGAGGAGATTCTCTCGAAGATCTATAGTTGTACTGAGTAACTATTCTTTCTGATGAGTCATAGTTGTTAGTTAAAAATTACTGATACCGTGGTCTTACATTAGATGAAATTTGTACACACTGTTGCCAAGTCGGTCAGCCAGATGCTTCATGGTCTATACAGACTTAAAAATAGTTTGACAATAGAAACTAAAAAGGCTACACTGTTATTTTTAAAACCCACCTTAGGAAACACCTCCTGGCTTCAAGTGCCTGTGACTGCACCTGAACCCTACCCCTCCCTCACCTTCACCACTGTTGAGAGCCAGTGATGATGGCCTCTGGCCTGACTATACCCCCTACTGTTTCTCAACCTAACCAGAAACGGTTAGGAATTGTATCATATCTGCAATTCAACCTGTATGGTGGAGGATCTTACTGAGTAATTCCTAGCATTTGAATGTTAGCCTTGCTGTTCTTTGTAACAAACCTGAACTTTCATTGTACAATTGTTATTACTGTCAGTCTGTACTTTATCTCTGTGATGTGGAACCTTTGTAACTGAGTCTATGACTCAAAGGTATTTTCTGAATCAAATAAAATAAATACAATTTTCAGTGGTGCATCCAAGAAATTATTGTATAAACTACAAGTAACATTTAATAACGTATGTAAATTTATCCTTTCCTCACCAAGAACCACACATCATTGTGTCTTGATTTCGCCTTAAAACAGATGGATCTTTCAAAAAGGTGTCATTAAAGGGTAAAGTAAACATTAAAAAAAATATTTTCTGTATCATGCACCAGCATTGTGGAACAGCTTTTCCTTAAAGTAAGAAAAGTACCTAGATTGTCAGGAATTAGTATTTGTTGAAATTTGACTCCTTAGCAAAAGTGAAACGCGGCTGAAGAGATTTTCCGGTTTCCAGCTAAAAACTCAGCAGAATGTAGTAGTACAACATTCTTCAAAAATGTGAATGGTAGAAACGTCTGTCATTCATAACTGAAGACATTTTCATTAAAGAAGGATCTGCTCGTTTTATTTATTCCTGCCATGTAGTCATAATGGTTCACTCATGACACCACAGCCATACTGTCAGAATGATGTCTAGTGTCACAGGCTGAAAATTATGACCTCGGTGCAGAATAAGTGTTAGGAACAAAAGTCTGAGGGACAGAAAAACCTGGTCTCATGGAAATGTCTTTAGTACTATAGAATGGAATGGTCTAAAATTTATGTTTTTAAAATATTACATGATTTAGCCCTGATGCCAACTGCAGTTGTTTTGCAAGAAACTGGTGTATCACTTCAAGTATTGCATTGATGTCGAAGTTGATTACATGATCAGTATGCATATCATACTAAGGTTCATAATAAGAAGCCTAGGGCAGTAGCAGGCACTTGTTGCCAATTATGACTGTCCCCTACTTCTCACCGGCAAAGTCCTGTTATGTTGCCTCCCTCCAGGTAATAATCCACTGCTTTTTTAAAAGCCAGGTTTGAACTTAGCATGACTGTACTATCTGAAACGTTGCAGTTGCCCACTACTTGCTGCGTATATAGAAAATAATGCATGTACAGGTGTGTGTTAGGATGATTTTTCACACACCCGAGGTGTGTGATAATCCATAAACCCCAAAAGCGAAGTTTGAGTGGTATATGAGATTATCACACACCAGGGGTGTGTGAAAAATCCTTGTAACAAAAACCTTGCACAGGCATTATTTTATAAAATAACTTGTGCAGGTTGACGAGGCATTGTATGGAGCTAGTGTATTTTTCAAGGTTGATAGCAGGGACAGCACAATGAAGAATTGATAGCTGTGATGTTGCTTGGATGAAAATGCCATAATAACCCGATATCGAGATGTTACTGCATTTACTGGGTTATTATGACATTTAAAAGCAGTCTGCAGCGAGTTATTATAAGGGATCACCAGTTATTGTAATAAAGCTGTGCCTTAATGGTTTTGTAGAGTTGCCATTGGTAATCCCCCCACCCCACCCCCTTTCTTTTGGCTGTACACTAGATCCTACAATTGTATTGTATGCAACTGTCTTGTAACGAATAAATGGGTCTCCCCAATTTTTATGGAGTGTTTAACTAGTCTTTTGTGGGTCTCTGCTATTATTTCAGTTTTAATGATGTACTCCATGACATGTGTATGCTTAACCTAATAAGATCATTGTTAAAGGGAACATAAACCTTATTTTTTTCATTTTTAATAGAATTGGAAATTTGGGTGTGTGAAGTCAGTTTCATACCCCCAGTGTATTGTTTCATGTGTTTGCTTAGAAATATTTTTTTATTATTATTTATTTATTTCCTTATTTAGGGTCTCTTGTTACAGCTGCCCTGTCTCCTGCCCAGTATTCATTTTTTAATTTCTTATCGGTTCCGGAACATGGTGACATCAGTTGACCAGAAGCTTGTAATGAAGCTTTCCATGCAGGGCTTCTGCTCAACTGATGTCACCGAGTTCTGGAACGCATAAATAACTAAAAAATGAATATTAGCCGGGAATAAAGGCAGCAGTAACAAGGGGCCCAAATGAGGAGAATAAAGACAGTTCTAACAACCAGGGATGCCAGGCCATAGACTTAAGGCCTGGTCTTTCTTTTTCATTTTTTGAGTTTGACTACTGTGCCTTAACTCAACAGGCCAGTAACCCAGCCCACCCCACCCCATCAACAAAGCTTGGGCCTTCACTTCTCAAAATCCTACTAACTCACCTGAACAAGCACACAAAACCATACATGGTGGGGGTGAGGGTATTAAAAAGACTTCTCATATGTCCAAATTCTTATTTTAAAATGTGAAAAACCAAGGTTTGTGTTCCCTTTAAGTGACTTTTATTCAGTATAATTTATGTATGTGATGTTGCTACCCTGTAAACCTGCCGTGGGATGTAGCTAAAAAGGCCTACGTCCTGAAACACCTTTCCCAGTGAACAAAAATAAATAAAAAATACCTTTGTAACTCACATTCAGCTGTACAATTTGAGAGTTTTGGGCACCAATCAGAGAGCTCCTTTCCCCTCTGCATGAGAAATGTCACACGCAGAGACCCTGGAAATGGGCCCATTCGGGGGAGTTTTTTTATTTTTAAATTTCGGTATATTATTCATCAACCTTTATAGTCTAATAATACAACTGGAGTTCACACACCTAAAAATGCACATGAAACCACTCTTAAAAAATTAATCTTTCTATTATAGGTATGGTAACTTCCTCTTACTGTTCTTATATAACATGTGTAAATGTTGTAAAAGTCAGTTTGTAGGACAGTTCTAATGATGCTTCTCTGTTTTTTTTTTTTGTTTTTTTTTTGTTTACAGCACAACTATCTTGCTCAGGTCACTTCGAATATCTGGGGAACTAAATTCAAGATTGTAGGACTGGCTTCATTTCTACCAGCCAGTCTTGGTGCAGGTAAAATGAAATTCTTACTATAGTTCACATTGAAGCCAGCAACAACAGCAGTGCAGTATACAGTGCCAAGAAATGAAACATCTTTCACAAATCAGTCTTCACAATATTTTCCACTGGGTATGTGCTGTGAAGACACTAGGATGCCATAGGAGCAAAGTCTTTCTGCAGCCTACAGCTAGGGGGCCAACATCGGTGCCGGTGCTGCCCATGAGGCGGACGTATGGGGTGGCACTCGTGGACTGTCCAATAACTGATACCGGCTCCCTACCTTTCTCAGTTCTGTTTTTTTTCCCCGCCATGGAGAGCACACTGTGGGAGCACTTCACTCGTTTATCTGCATCAGACTCCTTCCTCAGTTTGCCTCCACTACGTTTGACGCCATGCCTTGGCACCGTGTCCATTTTGATACCACTTTTATTATTTTCTCTCTCTGTGTGGAGTCGAACCCTTTTCTTTTCTTTGTTTTTCTTATTTTCTGTTCAGTGCCATGTCCAGTTCAAAGGAGCCCAAGAAGAAATCTTCTCAGTAGGAGAAAAAGTACAGCCCTCCATTTTGTCAGTGTTCCTGTGGGAGTCACTTAGTATACCTGGGACTGGCAGGACACCTATTCAGTCTGTCTTGGTGTACCACACAATATGGATAGGTGTGATGCCTGCTTCTCTATGGACTACTGCACCCTTGAGATCCGCATGTTGAAGTGAGGTCACAGGCCCCCCCTTTCAGAGACAAGCATTGCACTGGAGATGCCAAAGTGAGGCACCTTGGCTCTTCCCCTGAGCCTCTTCCCAGTACTATACATACTGTGGAGGAGCAGTCCTTTCCTTGCGCTAGCTCTGCTGGTACATTGGAGAGCCTAGGGGGAAGGGTCTGGTGGGCAGTCTGTCTACTCTGGGTGACTGGCTGATTACCCCTCCAAGTCTGTCTGCCTTTCAGGGCAGCGGATTCTGACAGTGGTAAGGTCAAAGCTATACACTGGGCGTACAGTGTTGGGCACCTTGGCATTGTGGCCCAACACCTCCTCAGCTTCTGGTACCCATGAGCAGGGTGCTGCCAGTTGCAAGGCCAGGCCACCTCTTAACACAGCTCACGGTGCCAGGAGAGGGAAGGCTTCTGGAGCAGTTTCCTCTCATTCCCTGGAGGTACTTTGGATATCTTCCCCCAAGTAGTCAGATAACCTGGAGGAAGATGTCGGGGAGGAACTCAAGACTGTTGAGGGCTCTGGCAATGAAAAAGGTCTGCCTTGGCCTGGTTCTGGGCCTAGGTCGGGTCTTCTCGGGTGGTTGTGCCTGTGGGCAGTGCTGTGGCCATGCCAGTTTGGGTCCCGGCGTAGTTCCCAGTGCCACCCCTAGTCCTGGCTGTTCACAGTCAGTGCCATTCATGGTGCTGCTTCCAGCACTTATGCCCTTGGGGACTTTGTTCTCAGTTCTGGGCCTGGCCTAAGAGGCAGTTCCAGTCTTGGTGAGGAGGAGACCTTGAGGTCTAGGTTAGTAACTCACTGCTTTCCCAGAGTACGTGGAAGCTTTGGCAGGAGTTGGAACGCCAACTCGGGCCCTTATTTCTCTCCAGAACCAGCTAGCCCTGTCACTGGTGGGGATCGGGGAACACCCTATGGGACTTGCACAGCTCTGCTCTCCCCACCTGAGGGCTACCCCTCAAGACCACTCCCCCGCAGTCGGTCCTCAGCTGTTGGCCATTTGCTGATGGGTGATTTTGCCAGGCCGTCCCCCTGGGAGAGGTCCCCTGAGCATTCTTGTAGCCCTGGCAGAGGACCCAGCCTGGTCTTGCACGACCCTTCTCCTCCCCTTTCTCCTCTCCTAGGCATTCTCGGTCCTGTTGGGCCGCCCTGTCATGGGCACGGTTCAGGAGATGGCTGATGCTTTTCCCTCGAATCTCTGTAGGTTACACCAGGCCATTTTCTGACCAGAGGTCCTTGCATCTGCTTCCCCGATTCCAACTCCTCATCTGCTCCCACTTACTCCTCCGAGGAAGAGGACACCTCAGTCCTTCTCTCCTCTGCTGCTGATTGCACACAGTACCAGCAGTTCCTGGGGTGATGATGCAGGAGTTGGGCCTGCACCATTTTGCTAGTTGCAGTCCTGCTAACCCGGCATTGTCATTCCTGGGTGAATACAGTAGAGGCTCCACGGTCACCCTTCGGTGGCCTCAGCCCTCCATGGAGGTGTCCAGGGATGTCTGGCTGTGTGGCTGTGTCCCTTCTCCAGCCCTGAGGGATGTCCAGTACAGGTACTGCGCTACTGTAGGGTCTCCAGGTGCCATGCCACATCCCTTTTCTGGGATTTTGCTCCTGGAGACCCCCTTTGGTCATAGGCATGGGGTCATAATGTTGCAAGACATTATGCTGGAGTAGTATACCACATTGCTAATATAGCGCAATATATTGCATGTGGCATAAGTCTTGTTTTTGTGGGGGGGGGGGCTCACACCCTGTGCCCCAGAACCCCCAAAAAAAAAAACTAAAATAACTAACTCCGGGGGGGAGGGGTTAAAAGTAAATATCACACAAAATGCGAAAAAAAAAATGAAAACTTCAATGCGTCTAGGCCCAGGAATCGAACCCGGTCCCAAACGCACTGCCTGCCTCCCTTGCAGCCAGTGGCTCATCCCATCAAGCCACCGCAGCTGCTCGGTGGTTCCCCGTCCCAGCAGAGGTCTTATCCTCTGCTTGGGACAACAAGAGGGTGCAGTACCGCACACAGACCTATTCGCGGTTTTGCACTGTCTCGCTGTCCTATACCATGCTGTGTCTGTTCAAGGGTTTTGTCATACACTGTTAAGCGTATGACATATTGACCCGGTAGACTGGTCATAGATGCCTAGTGCATGACTGCCCCCCATCTCCACAGAGTTTGATGTCTGAGGCAGAAGGGTTTTTTCAGTTGCACGCACCGTGCTGTGCATCTCTGCACATCAGGACCATCAGGCGACCTGTGGCAGGCACCTGTGAACGACACTGGGGCAACTCCTGGCATCAGTGCCAGACTGCAAAGCAGGCAGGCAGTCCATTCACCTTTCCACCGGGGTCTGCAGCTGGCAAGGCACTAAAAGAAGGCATCTTATGATGCCAGCAAGGTAGCTTCCAGGCTAGTGGGAACAGCAGTCTGTATTCAGTGGATGGCATGGCTTAGCCCATTCAGGTTGGCACCACTGGCCCAGTGTAGGGTGCTCCCTCAGTACCCACTTCTTTTCCCCCAGGGTCAAGCACATGTTTTTGGGGCACATTCCTGCTCCCAGACCACAGGAGCCTCTACCTGACCTTGATCAGTCTCGGGGTCCTGCCTTCTTATGGTTACCTCCCATAGAAGATGAGGGAACAACCTTTTCCATTAGGGTGTGCAGCACTGCCTTCTGGGTGGTTAGCTTGGTACTCTGACCCAATGACTAGGAATAAATGGTGAAGACTGATTCTTGGAAGATATGAAAATTACATACTCAACTAATTCTTGATTTTCCAGAATATCTTCACCATTTATTCACACGCCTGCCCACCATTCCCTTCTCAGCTAGAGCCAGGGCCTCTGGGCAGCTCAGCCTGTTCTTCCTTCTCTTTTCTCCCTTGCCACTCATTTACCCCCCTTTTTTCCTTGTGGCCTCCTATTTTAGGAGTCCTTTTTCAAAAAAAAAAGGCAAAAGGTGCAGGAGAGAATGTTCCCTTTTTGGGGATTTCTTCTCACCAAAAAAAGATTCTTCCTGGAGGGATTCCTCCCCTCTGTCTTTTGGTTGTCTTCCCCTCAGCCCCCTTTTTTTTCCTCTTATCTGTTGCTACCGTACCAGTGCAGTCACAGCTGCTGCTCCAGCCGTCTGGAAATAGGCAGATTTCTTTCTAGCTTCCTCTTACATGCTGCCAGTGATGGTCAACCCTTTAGGTCACAACAGCCTTCATTTCAGGGGTAGTCACACCTGTTTTTTTTCCTCCCTTCTTCTCCTTTTCCTATCAGTGGTGGGGGGCGGTACCCCGATCTTTAATCTTTTCCTTTTTTCACTCTCTTGTACTGTGTACAAGCTTTTTTTTTCTTGTTTCTGTTGCAACAACAACAACAAAAAAAAGAGGACAGAGCTAGGACATTCCCTTCATCTCTCCTCCGTGGCCAGAACCTCGTGTCATAGCTGTACATTTCCACCTTTGCTGTCCAGGTGCCCTTAGGCTCTGGCTTTCCTTAACCCACTACCCTTAGGTCCGTACTTGGCCTCTTTGTCTAAGTTGGTAGTCTTGTTCTATTGTTTTTATATCTTATATCCTTTTCCTGTGCCTTTGTACCAGTTTCATTAGTCTCTCTGTCTGCCGTTTTTCTCTCCCTGTTGTTTCTAACCCCAGTAATGTTCAGAATATTCATAACTTTATGCAGTAAGCCTGGAGGGTTGGACTGCCCGGAGAGATGGAACAAATGCAAATGAATGGAATTCTTTGCACGTGAGCATCTTTCAAATACTGCCTCTAGCAACTGTAGTGTTCTAACCAACTCAGATTTTTCTCTCCGCCTGAAAGTCTGGTCGCTCAGAGTTTTCTGTCATCCTCTTTCGCGTGAAGAAAGTTAAAAATCGTCAAACCCATAAGTATTTTCCATTTCTTTTACTGCCTACTTATTGATCATTTCAAATCTTGTTTATTGCCTGAGTTAGTTATTTTTCTTGGTTCCTCGCGGTTCGGGAGAACTGTGAGGGATTCGAGTTAGTTTAAGTTTATTTTCGGTTCTCTGATTAAAGAACCTGTTGTTTTTGCTTTAAATTTGGTCCTTTTAAAAGTTTTCGTAACCGCTTTTCTTTGGTTACAGAACCGCTGAACCAGTTCATTTGGGCTTCTTTCAGTTCGGTTCCTATCGGTTCCGGAACCAACTGCAAAAGTGTTTATTTAAAAAAAAATAACTAATTTTGCCTTGTTAGCGGTTGGTGTTTATTTTGTATTACCATGTCAGAGAAACTCAAAAAGAGAACCAAAGAACCCAGTTTCAAAAATTGTTTAAAATGTGGAGGTGTTTTTTGCCAAGGCAGACAAGCACACCTTATGTGTAGCTTGTCTGGGATTTGAACATTTGGACCGGGAGTGTGAAGTTTGCAAAACTTTCCCTGAGAAAACTTTGGAAAAACGCCTTGAAAGGCTAAATGAGAAATTTCCTTGGGGTCCCTCTGGCTCTGACCAGCTGACACCCCAGTCTACTGTGGCTGAACCCACAACTTTGCCTACCCCTGGCCCTGATACGGGCGATAAAGGGGCAAAAAGAGGGAAAGAACTGTCTGACTCCCCAGTTCCCTTAAAAAAGCTGAAAAGACTAAGCATGCAGAATCTTCTCCTGCTAAACCAGGGACTTCTGCGCAGATGCCGGCTATGTCTTTGGCTCAAGAGATAGCCCCAGGCTTTTAAAATTATACAGGCACTGCAGAACATTGACCCACAGCAGCCTGCCCCTATTCAGGGTTACCAGACCAGCAGTGGTAATTTTCCTCCTTTTCAGGAAGAGCAGTATTTTGAGGAGGGGGATGAACTCTCTCCGGACGATGACCCAATTCCTCCTGAGGTATCTCTTGAACAAGAGTTTGGTTCTCCCCCCAGGATGTCGGAGGATTATTCCTCCCATTTCTCATTTGTACAGAAAATGGTAGATGCTCTGGACATTGCTACTACAGAGCAGATAGAGGACAAGGAGGAGATTGAATATTTAAATATGATGGGGTTAACACCCTTAAAAGCTCTCCTTTTGCCAGTGTACAAATTTTTTAAGAAAGATACCCTGAAACTTTTACAGACCCCTAACTCCGTTCCTCCTATTGATAGGAGAATAGATAAGAAGTACTAGCTGGACAGGACGGAAGCTTCTTTTTTCCCATCCTGACCATCAAAGGGTCATAAGCGAGCAGCCTGTGATAAGGCCAGAGTCCCCCTGTCCTCCCACCCTCCGGACAAGGACTCCAGAAAAATAGACAGCATGGCCAAGAAAGGCTATTTATCAGCTTCATTGGCCATGAGACAGGCTACTTTCCAAGCTCATGCTGCCCAGTATCAAAAATCCCTGTGGCAGTCGGTACTGGACATGTCCATCAAAGCCCCCTCACCCCTGTCCGAAGACCTGGCTAAAACTGCCAGGTTTGGGTTCGAGGCAGCTAAGTACCAATTCCAGATGGCTGCTGATTCTAATGACACTGCAGCCAGATGGATGGCTAACACTGTGGCACAGAGAAGGTTTGCTTGGCTCAGGGCCACTAACCTTATTCAGAACACTCAATCCAAGGCTCTGGATTTTCCCCTAGAGGGAAACTCTCTCTTTGGGGAATCCACAGTTGCATACATGAAAAAAGTGGGTGAATACAAGGCAGCATATAGAAGCAACTCTGCTAAAGAGCGTGCGTCACCATTCACTAGGCCCTATGAAGGGGGTAGGGGAAGGTCTTTTACGACCAGACCTTTCTTCCAGCCAGTAGCCGTGCCCCAGTACCAGCAGTATCCACAACAGGAATACTCTTAAGGGAAGGGATAGAAGGGGCTCCAGGAGGGGTTCTCAACCCCAACCAAAGCAAAACCCCTAAGGATCAGGCCGCCACCTCCTCCCTCCCTGTCGGAGGCAGACTATCCCACTTCCTCCAGGCTTGGCTAAGCATTACCACAGACAAGCGGGTGCTGGAGTTAGTGGGTCAGGGTCTGTCTTTGGACTTCAAATCTTTTCCTCCTCAGAAAACCAGGGTTTACTGCTCACCTCCTCTAGCAGAGAGGGCATTGCTAGAAGCAGAGGTCCAAAAGTTGCTACATCTCAGAGCAGTGGAATTAGTCCCTACCACCCTGAGAGGAAGAGGTTTTTACTCCAGATACTTCCTAACAACAAAGAAAAGTGTGGAGTGGTGGCCAATACTGGATCTCAGAGCTTTGAGCAAGCATCTTTAAAAAACAAAGTTCAAAATGGTAACTTTGACTTGAATATTGCCAACAATCCAAAAGGGGGACTGGCTGGCATCACTGGACTTGAAAGATGTCTATTTCCACATCCTCATAAAGGAATCTTTCAGAAAATACCTCAGATTCAGGCTCCCTTCAGGCCACTATCAGTTTTCGGCTCTTCCTTTCAGTCTCTCCTCAGCACCAAGGGTATTCACAAAGTGCATAGTTGCTGTAGTAGCATATCTAAGAAGACAAGGAGTGACTGTATTCCCTTATCTAGACGATTGGCTGGTGGTGGGAAACTCACCAGACCAAGTAAGGAACTCCCTAAAAATCACCCAAGTCCTCTTAGAGTCCCTGGGTTTCATCATAAGCCAGAAGAAATCAGTCCTAACCCCTGCTCAAATTCTGCAGTTTATAAGGGCAGAAATCAACTCACTTCAGGGGAGAGCCTTTTTACCCTTAGACAGGGTGCAAAGTCTGCAGTCAATATCAAATTCCTTTGTCCTGAACAGCTCAAAAACTGCACGACAGTTTCTACAACTACTAGGTCATATGGCTGGATCCACAGGCACAGTCCAGGGATCCAGATTCCACATGCGAGCCATCCAGTTTCACCTCAGGACTCACTGGAGTCAGAAAAAAGACCCTTTTTCAAAGCTTATACCTGTGACAGGCCCACTATTAAGGGTCCTCTTGTGGTGGAAACAGGAATCCAGTTTAAGGCAAGGAGTGCCTTACCAGAACGAAAGCCCTTCTTTGGTACTCACAACAGATGCATCCCTATTGGGCTGGGGTGCCCACCTAGGAAAGCACATGACCCAAGGAATGTGGCCAGCAGCAGAGTCCCTTTAGCACATAAACTTACTGGAACTAAGAGCAGCGTTACTAGCCCTAAAGGCTTTTTCTTCACTGATCATGGGCAGAGTGGTTCAGGTCAGAACAGACAATACCACCACAATGTATTACATAAACAGAGAGGCACCTGGTCAGGCCTCCTCTGCACAGAGTCCATGAAGATTTGGACACTGGCTTACTCTCTGAGGGTCTCTTTACAGGCAATTCACTTGCCAGGAAAGGACAATACTTTGGCAGACACACTAAGTCGCATTAGCCAGGCCCATCACGAATGGACTATGAACAAGCAGGTGGTACAAGTCATTTTCAGAAGGTGGGGCATTCCAGAGGTAGACTTGTTCGCATCCCACCAGAACCACCAACTCCTGCAATATTGCTGCAGACCACCAGCACAGGACACAGTTCCTCTGGACGCCCTGGTTTGGGACTGGACAGGCAGGCACCTGTATGCTTTTCCCCCCTAGTCTTCAGGTTGTTACTGAAGCTTAAGTCCCTCTCAGCATCGTTGATCTTGATAGCTCCGGATTGGCCCAGGCAGCCATGGTACTCTCTTCTGCTCTCCATGTCTGTCAGCAAACTGATACAGTTCCCCTTCAGACACAATCTCCTGACTTCCAATCAGGGAACACTGTTGTACCCCAATCTCAAGTCTCTTCATCTCAAGGCATGGATCTTGAAGAATTAGAGTATGCAGATTTAAATCTTTCAGAAGCTCTCCTAAATATTTTGAAGGGTTATAGAAAACCCTCCACACAGAAATCTTATTCTTCCAGATGGATGAGATTCTCTTTCTGGTGTTCTAGTATGAACCTTATACCACGAAAAGCTGGAGTTTCAGTTGTCCTGGACTATCTCACTAACTTGTACTCACAAAGTTTGCAACCCAGTTCACTTAAGGTTTATTTAGCAGCATTATCTGCCTACCTTTCTGCGGGCACCAAGGTATCAGTGGCATCTGATGATAAACTTTTCAAAATATTTTTTAAGGGACTAATGCATTTACACCCACCTAACAAGGCACCAGTGCCTGCCTGGGATTTGAATGTGTGTGTAGCCAAGCTCATAGACCCTCCCTTTCAGCCCATGGCTACTGCCTACTTCTTCAAATACCTTACTTGGAAAACAGTCTTCCTAGTGGCTATTACTTCTGCAAGGAGAACTAGCGAGCTCCAGGCTGTCTGCATTGACCAGGATTATCTCTCATTTCACAGAGATAAGGTAGTCCTCAGAACTAACAAACAGTTTCTCCCTAAAGTGGTTTCAGATTTTTATCTGAACCAGTCAATCATGCTACCTGTCTTTTTCACAGACCACACCAGTTCTAGTGAAAGAAGACTGCACGGTCTGGATGTGAAAAGGACTCTGTTACTACATGACAGCCACCAAAGATCCTAGGAAAAATGGAAAACAACTTTTCCTTACTTATGAGGATGTAGGAACGGATAAACCCGCCTCAAAAAATCCATTTCTCGGTGGATAGTCCAGTGTATTCAGTTCTGCTACACTAAAGCAGGTAAAGAGCCCTCAACAGGATTGAGGGCACATTCAAGCAAGAGGAACAGCTGCTACCCTTGCAGCTGCCAGGAAGGTTCCCTTGGTGGACATTTGCAAAGCAGCTTCCTGGAAAACAGTACACACCTTTACAAAACACTATAACCTGGATATTTTATCCAGGGGTGATGCTAGGTTTGGCACAGCAGTGCTGCAGAGCTTGTTTCCAAAATAAAGATCTTACTTCGAGAGGGCTCTTGCAGTAGGTAATTACATATAGAACTGACGTCGGCAGGGCGGCAGGACCCCATGGAAAAATTTCTAGCTAGAAGTCCCTGGCGAGGGACTGCCCCCACGTCAGGTGACCGGCGTCAGGAGACGGTATAAAGGGGCGGTCCCTGACGCCTGCCTTCCATTTCTTTCCTGCTGTTAGCTCGTGCAGCGCCTCACGGCAAAGTTTGTTGCTTCATCAGCCTCCCTTCATCGGTTTTTTACCGAGATTATTCTGATTTTTTTTTTTTGCGACGTCAGGTCATCATCGGTGTTTGTCGTCCCCTACACCCTCCGAACACAAAAATAAGTGCGACTCGTGCGGCGCCCAACTCCCGCACAAGGACAGCCATTCCCTGTGCCTGTTCTGTCTAGGCCTCGATGACCTGGTCGAGAAGTGCCAGCACTGCCTCAGCTTCAACGCGGCTACCCGGAAAAGGTGGCAGCAATCACTGGAAGCCCATATTTTGAAGAAAAAGATGAGTTCAGTGGAGAAGGCGCCCAAAAAACTGAGGCAGGCGTCCACTTCCCCCAAAGGCCATAGGAAGAAGGAGGACAAGGAGAGGCACCGGGACAAGGGCTCCTCTACTGTGTCTCCCTCAGGAGTCGCTGGATCTCAGGTAGCGTCCCCTCAGGGGGACTGCTCCTCGACGGCTACCTCGGAGGTTTCCGAGGGGGCGTCGGCCTGCCTGTCTGGCTCGTGCTCAGGCCTTTCGGGCGCCTCTGGGCAATTGGAGGCCACGCCCCCAGTTTGGCTGCAGCTTCGCCACCTACTGGCGCGGGCGACTCGGTAAGCGAGGCGGGCTCCTCCGATATCCGTGTGGAGAAAGCCGTGGGTGCACCCGCCTGGATGACGTGATGCCCCTCTCCCACTGGACCAAGCCAATCCTTCTCAGTCTGCCTCTGGTGAAGGCTCCCATAAGTCTGACGCCGGCTCCTCTGGCGCCTGCCGGGAGCTCGCCGTAAAACCACACGTCGATTCGTCCGACGTCCGGTCGGTGACAGAACCGATGACAGACCTACCCACGTCCGTCGTCCGCGGTTCTCCGCAGCATTCACTGCCATCCGGGGACCCAGAGTTCCCCTAGCCCTACCCCAGGGATTTTTCCCCTCCATCCCCAGGTGATGTTGGGGATCTTCCTCCATCGGACTGTCCTCCTTTAGTTGCATCGGATCTGACATTGGCTCCCCGGACACCGGCTCCAATGCCAGTTCCTCCCACGCCGGAGTCCTCAACGCTGGTTTTGCTGACTCCGGCCGACATCTCGCTTCCGGATGTCGCCCACCGCCGGGCCCTCCAACTTGGATCCGCCCGTGAGGCCGCCGGCTGGGTCGTCTCCTCCAGCAGCTCCTCTGGCTCCCAGGTACCCCCCGGCCTATCCGCCGACATACCCGGGACCACAGTATCCGGCACCGGTCTTTCTGACACTGCAGTACCTGATGCCACAATACCCGACACCGGGTTTCGGATACTGTCCATATGGGTACAACCCGTGTCCTTATCCCCCTCCTCCTCCTCCTCCTCCACTGCCCCCACAGCAGCCGGTGGACTTGCAGGAGACTCTGGCCTCCTGGTGGGCTGAGGCCAAAGCTCAGCTCACCAGGGAGGTCAAGAGCCACCTACTGACGATGGTTCCGTCTCAGGTTCCCATATGTCCAAGGCGTCACACTCCCTCGCTACCTCCGGACTCCAGGGCTCTCACGTCTGGATCCAGAGAGGGGCAGGATACGCTTCCCAAGGGGTCCGTTCCTCCCCCGGGTCGGGAAAGGGAGTCTTTTTCCTCTTCACCCACGGACTCCTTGGATTCCTCCGAGAGGGATGACAAGCCATGCTCTCCGTCGAAGCCCAGGCCAAGGACTCCTCCGAAGTCTCCTCCGAAAGATCCTTCTTTTATGGAGTTGCTAAGGAAAATCCAGGAGGTTCATCAGTGGCACTCTTTGGAACCAGACCCTCAGCGTTTGAAACCCGCCAAGCATCTGGATCTGCCTGGGACAGCTCCTACTTCGGTGCCACCCTGTATAGAGCCTCATGCTGACCTTGTCACCACCATCTGGAAACAGCCGTCGGCTCTAGCTCCTGAGGGTGTTGATTTTTTAGATTCCCACCCTCGTGCTGACTCTGTCGTGATTAGCGCCGCTCACAGCCGGTCGGCCAACCCAAAACATCTTAGCTCGTCGCCACCTGACAAAGAATCCCGCCTACTGGACCAATATGGAAAGAAGATCTTTGCTTCCTCCACTCTAAGGGTTAGGGACCTGAACTATGTCAGCCATATGGGGGACTACCAGAAGGCCATTCTGACTCAGGTGGAAGCCAAACTGGACTCCCTGCCAAACTCCCAAGTCAAGCAGGAGTTAGCTGATCTTGTCCACTCTGCACATTCAGCCAGTCGACATGTGCTTCGTGCGACCTACGATGCAGTGGACACTGCTGGATGGAGCTCAGCTTTAGCCATAGGCCTACGTCGTCATGCTTGGCTCCGGGTGTTAGGGTTGGTCCTGGAAGTGCAATCTGCTATCCAGGAAGTGCCCTTCCGGGGGTCAGTGCTTTTTGGTGGTGATGTCAAGGACATCATCATCGATTTGCAGGAGCAGGGGATGGCACTGAAGTCCATTGACTCCATGTACCACCCCCACCAGCCGCAGCACCGTCCCTTTCGCAGACGGAATCGGACCAAGGCGAAACCCCAGGGAAGGCAGGCCACAAAACGTTGGGCCCCCACAGCTGCTAAGCCCCCCCACCCCGCTCAAAAAAGCAGCGGGTGCTTCAGCTGCAGCACTGCCCCACACCACCTGACTCCTTCCCTCTCCCACAGCCTCCGGACTTCCCGGAGGAACCGGTAGGATGGAGGTTTTCCCTCCACCTTCCGGGATGGGAGAGGATAACATTAGATTCTTGGGTGCTCCAGCTGATCACAGAAGGACACTCGATAGAGTTTATAACAGAAACCACCTCGCCAACCCCCAAACTCATCATATTCATGGGAACACCTTCTCTTGGTCCAGGAGGAGATTTCAGCTCTACTTCTGAAACAAGTGGTAGAATCCCTCCCCCTTCATCTTCAAGGGACGGGTTACTATTTCCTTTTCTTCCTGGTCCCTAAAGAAGACAGGAGATCTCAGACCTATTCTGGATCTCAGTTCCCTGAATCTTTTTGTGGATTACAAAAGGTTCAGAATGCTCTTGTTGCAGAGTCTTCTGTCCCTTCTCCGGTCAGGTCAATGGTTTTGTGCCCTGGATGTGCAGTATGCTTACCTGCACATTTCCATTCGCCCGTCTCATCGCAAATATCTTCATTTTGCGATCCAGGGAGACCACTACCAATTCAAGGCACTTCCGTTTGGCCTATCCTCAGTGCCCTGAGTGTTTACCAAATGCCTGGCAGTGGTGGCGGCCTACTTGCGTACCAGGGGGGGTGCAGGTTTTCCCGTACCTGGACGATTGGCTCCTGGCCGCCTCGTACAGGGAGGAACTCCGGTGCTCCCTCAACCTTACCCTGCAGGTTTTTGCCTGCCTGGGTATTACCATCAACCATTCAAAGTCTCACTTGATCCCATCCCAGAGACTACAGTTCATCGGGGCGATTCTAGACACGACCGTTGGCAGGGCCTTCCTGCCTCCGGACTGGGCGTCCACCCTCTAGACTCAAATAAGTCTGTTGTCCGGCCACAGGCGGGTCAGTGCAAGGTCAGTCCTTCGGGCTCATGGCAGCTGCTATCCTGACAGTTCCTCGTGCTCGACTCCACATGAGAGTGTCTCAGTGGACCTTCTGCTCCCAATGGGATCAGTTAGTGGACGACTTAGATCACCCAGTTCTAGTCTCCTCGCCAATGGTTCGAGACTTGCAGTGGTAGATGGTTCGAGAGAACCTGTTTCAGGGAGTTCCTTTCTTTCGTCCTCCCCCCTCCCAGACTCTAACCACAGACACCTCGGGTGAAGGTTGGGGAGCCCATCTAAGTCCCCATTGGACCCGGGGCTCCTGGTCCAAGCTTGAACAAACACTCCACATAAGTGTGCTTGAGCTACAGGCAGTGTTGTACGCTCTCCAAGTCCTTCACCCATACATTCTTCCCGGCCACCTAGCTGTCCAGATGGACAACGTGTGTGGTTTGGAGCATCAACAAACAAGGGGGGACTCGGTCCTACCCTCTTTGCAGGGAAGCCATGAGGGTTTGGAATTGGGCAACACAACACGACCTTCACCTCACAGCAGTTCATGTTCCTGGAGTTGACAACACCCTGGCAGACAAGCTAAGTCGCTCTTCTGCTCTGACTCACAAGTGGGAACTGGACCAAAGGGTCCTAGACAATGTCTTCCGACTTTGGGGAACACCACAGGTCGACCTTTTCGCATCCCCTCTAAACACAAAGCTTCCCATCGTCTGCTCGCTCGTTCCAGAGCGAGGCGCTTTCTGGAGAGACGCTCTATCTCTGGACTGGAAGGACAGATTCGTCTATGCCTTCCCCCAATTCCACTGATCCCACGAGTCTTGCAGAAACTAGCTTCAGAAGGAGCACGAATTATTCTGATTGCTAATTTCTGGCCCAGGCAAATTTAGTTCTCTCTTCTACAACAATACTCAGAGGATCGTACTCTTCCTCTTCCTCGAGGTTCACTGACCCAGGATCAGGGGACCCTGGTCCATCCAGACCTCAGATCTCTTCAGCTGCATGCATGGCTCCTGCAGACTTAGCTCAATCCCGTTTTGGGGTATCTCCTCAAGTGTCGGAGATTTTGGTGGAAGCTAGAAAACCCTCCACTAGATCCACCTACACCATGAAGTGAAAAAGATTCGCTATTGGGCTGCTTCCAAAGACGTGGAACCCCTTTCTTGCTCAGCGGGGCTTCTGCTGGAGTACCTACGCCATCTGTTTGACCTGGGTCCCAGTCATTCTTCTCTGAAAATCCACATGGCAGCCGTCTCGGCCTAACATGTCCCCTTTGCAGATAAGAAATTTGCTCAACTGGAGATCTCTAAGACCTTTCTCAGAGGGGTCCTCCATTTGAGACCTCCTATACGTACTTCTGCTCCCCCTTGGGACTTGAATTTTGTTCTTGAGAAACTTACTGTGCCTCCCTTTGAACCGGCAGCTTCTGCAGAATTGAAGTTCCTTACGTGGAAGACTCTCTTCCTGATGGCCATTACTTCCGCTCGAAGAATTTCCGTGCTTCAGGCCCTTATGTGTAAAATTCCATACTTGATTTTTCACAAGGAACGTGTTGCTCTGCGCTCGAACCCTAAGTTTCTCCCTAAGGTAGTAGCTGAGTCTACTCTAAATCAGTCCATAGAGTTACCCACCTTTTTCACACAGTACTCTAATCAGGGGGAGTATTTACTCCATACTATGGCTGTTCACCGGATTCTGAGATACTACACCAACAGGGCGAAGCACCTCAGAAAGACTGATTAACTGTTCATCTCTTTTGATCATAAACGGGAAGGCAATGCTGTTTCTAAGCAATGCCTATCTAAGTGGTTAGCTGATTGCATCACTTTTTGTTATGACAAATACAAGAAGACCCTGCCGGGTCAAGTCAGAGGCCACTCCACCAGAGGAGTAGCTGCCTCAGCGGCTTGTTTCAAGAATGTGTCAGCGGCAGATATCTGTGCTGCCACCACCTGGACTTCCGTCCATACCTTTACTAAACACTACAGTTTGGATATCTCCTCTCGCCGTAGAGCAGTCTTCGGGCTGGCTGTTCTGCAAGGCCTCTTACCTTGAAGCTTGCACAGCTAGAACTGCTTCTTGGAGTAGTTTTCTTCCTCCCTGTGCCTCTCTTTGTTCCAGACTGCTTGGGATTCAGTCCTGTATGTAATTACCTACTGCAAGAGCCTTCTCGAAGTAAGACAGTACAGTTACATAAGAACTTAACCGTAACAGTAGATCTTCGAGAGAGGCTTTTGCAGTAGGTGATACCTTCCCACCCTCCATCCCCCTAGGCTTTTTCAGTGGCAGAAATATCAGCTCCTCTCTCCATCCGGCCTCTCTTGGCCTGTGGCAGGAAATAACTGGAAGGCGGGCATCAAGGACAGCCCCTCAATCACCGGCGTTTCCTGGCCTTGCGGTTACCTGTGTAGGGTCCGCCAGGGACTGCTAGCTAGAAATTTTACGTGGGGTCCTGCCGCTTGCCAGTGACAGTCCTATATGTAATTACCTACTGCAAGAGCCTCTCTCGAACATCTACTGTTACGGTAAGTTCTTACGTAACTGTACTTTCTGTGCCCACCTCCAGTGGTACTGCTTGGTAGTCTGCACAATGTTATGAATATCCTGAGCATTATTGGGGTTAGAAGAAAAAATTACTTACCATAGTAATCTTATTTCTTCCCAGTGATGCTCAGGAATCCATAACTCCCTCCCTTCATCCCCTTCCAGAACTTCAGCCTCTGCACTCCGCATGCTGGTGCCATTAATCCTTATTATATGTTGCATTTTCCTGTTTTAATCATTTTAAACTGGAGTTTTCAATGTTCTCTTTTACAGTTTTATTGATGTGGTTTTTATTAGAGTCAGCCTCCCTTTGGGGGTTTATGTAAAATGTATGCTTTGATTAGGGGAACCCCTCTCTTATAGATTTTAATTACATTAGTTTCCTAATGCCTGACTTCCAGGCTTCTCATAAGTCTGAGCAAGTTGGAACACTGCCATTGGTAGAAGCAGTATTTGAAAGATGCTCACATGCAAAGAATTCCATTCATTTGCATGTGTTCCATCTCTCTGGCCAGTCCATCCCTCCAGGCTTACTGCACAAAGTTATGAATTCCTGAGCATCACTAGGAAGAAATAAGATTACTATGATAAGTAATTTTTTCTTTCTGTCCAGGCAAACAGAACTGAGGAAGGTAGGTGGACTGGCGTTAGTTACTGGCCAGTCCATGAGCACCACATCATACGTCCGCCTTGTGGTTGGCACCAGTACCAGCGTCGGTCCCCAAGCTGTAGGCTGCAAAAGACTTTGCTCCTGTGGGGTCCTGGTGCCTCCGGCATAGACCCAATGATGTGAATAAATGGTGAACATACTCTGGAAGCTCCAGAAATATGGTGAGTCCGTAATTATCATATTCTGTACCTTCATTGATTAGTGTGCTAGCTTGGAGGATCTCTTTTTCCTAACTAGGAATCCAGACATTGGTAGTGAGGTTTGATTTAGTGTCTGTGGTAGTACAGTAAATTTCTGGATCAAGGAACAGCAGGCAGAGGATTTGCTGCTGACAGAATGAGTTTACCGCAGCGTCTCCTTTCTTTACAGTCAAATTTCAGGTCAGGGCGCAAAGGAGAAATTCCCTGACTACATGGGGCAGACCTAAGAAAGGCAGCATGATTGACTGATTTGAAATAGTTGACCAGGATTAGCATACTGAGCTGAAACCAGCTGATTTACGGATGTGGCCTTAGGGAAGTAGAACAGTAGGCCAACACAGACATGTACAACAAAAACAAAGCAATTAATCAATGCAATGTCAAATCAGGCAGTATACATAATATAAATAGTAAGTTATTTTGTATCCATAGTAGAGGGATGGGCACAGCAAAACTGAGATCAACAAGCAGAATAGGGATTAGGATCATCAATATGATATGTAGATTTCTTTGAAAATTGGTAACCAGGAAAGGTACACTGAGCCAGAGGTCTTCTCCGGGTGCTACCTGGGGATGGGAGCAGGGGAGAGGAGCAGACACAAGCAGTTGAGATTACATATTAATGATGGTATATATAACCAAAATGTGGTAGCAAGAATGTACGTTGGACAACAGTGAAACAAAAACAACTCATATATACAGTAAAATTGCAAACTTAATGGCTAGCAGAAAAGGAGGAGAACAGGCTAGATCAGGTGTCAGCTAAGTGAGAACAGGAGCAAGCAGGAGAGAGGTGGACCAATAGAAGGGCCTTAAAGGAAGGGTAAGAAGGACATAGTCTAAGGGAGATGGGGAGTGAGTTCCAGATTGAGGGCAGCCAAGCTGAGAAAGAGGACTGACCAATGGACGTAGAGGAGCAGGGGAATACAGAATGAACAAGAGTTAGAAGAATGAAGGTATTAAGTAGAAGGAGATGAGGGAGAGACCAGGTCAAAGGGGTACGGAGGGGAGAGACATAAAACAGTATTTGGAGAGAAGGGGAGCACAGTGGGATAGGTGCCATGAAGATAAGGAGGGGTGAGATTGGAGATGGTACAGGGAGCAGTGATGAGTAAGAGGGGAAGATCCAGTATGAAAATGGCAGGAGGAGTAAAAGATCAGGTCTAGTCTGGGTAGGATAGATTACGAGGCACCACCATAGACCACATCCCTGTAGTTAAACAGCGGGAAGGTCATTTTGAGAATGATCTCATGCAGGACCAGAGATGGAAGGTAGGCTTTATTCCTATAGAGGGCACCAAGTTTGAGGTGTAATGTTCTTTTTGGAGCTACTGCTTTTTATGCCCCTTCATTTCCAGTCAGCCCCCTTCTGCTCCGCAGCCGCATCCTCATCACCCTGGCATCCTACAGGACTTGCCTTCACCTCCGAGAGTTCCCCCAGAGCTTAACCTCCTCTGGCAGGACTAGCAACTTCTGCACTGCAGGAACTACATCTGCCAACATCCTATCTTCCACCATGGAGCCTCCATGCCACACACTACTCACTTCTATGAGGGCTGTGGGCGCAAAAATGGAATAGACCCTCACCAAGCTGGAGACCCACAATACTCACCTAAAAGAACTGTCAATGAGGGTAGCAGATGCAGTGTTCGCTCCACCTCAGCAACTTTAGTGTAACTTGTCAGCTTCAACACATGGAAACACACAACTCCACAGCTGCATGGAGGCCTTGGAAAACAAGGTGCAGGCTGGCAATCTCCAGTTTGTGGGTATGCCAGAAAGAGTAGAGGGCACTGATTTGCTACGAAGATGGCTGCAAGAAAAACTACAGCTACCCGAGGATTTTGACTGGCGCTTCTTGTGGTGAGCCTACTGCATAAACCCCATGTTGCACCATAAGCTGCAAATAAACACTGGGTAGTCCTCTTAAGAATGACAGGGCAGAGACCTAGAGAGTATCCTGGCTGCGTCCCGAGCCACATTCCCTATAAACACTGATGGAGTAGATATCAAGGTGTATCCTGACCTCCCATTCCAAACTAGGTCTTGGAGGAAGAAATTCGATCCAGTTAGGCAGAGCCTCTGAGCCCTGGGAGTGGTTCACTAGTTCTTGGTACTGACCTGCCTCAGGGTATTAAAGGAGGGCAAATCCTTGTAAAACTCTCGTCCTTGGGATGCAGGCCAGTGGCTGGAATGTTTTGAAAAGGAATTCACAATGAGGAATGATGCACAACTGGACCATCAGGATGAGGATTCGGAGAGCAAATGAGGGAAGTACCTCTTTTTGGGCTTTGCAACTGTTACCTGTAGTGGCAGACCCGAATAACTCTAAATGTGCCTGAACTTTTAATAACTTCTGTTATACTCAGCTTCAGAGTTAAGATTCCTAGTTATGTTACCTTGAAGCTATGCGAAGGACTACTGTGGGATTGTCCAGAGGGAGGTCAGGAATGTCTGTTTTGGTAACTGGTGCCAGCCACTTGGCCAGTGCAGTGTGCAGCTTAGATATTTTTTCTTCTGTAGGCATCTGCCTCCTTTTGTCTATCTGCAGTGGCCATTGGAGGGATTTGTTATTGTTAAAACAGAGGGTTTGTAATTTACCTCTACAGTTAGCTTTCTTGTCATAGTTCTGTTGCTGTTTCACTTGGTCGGGAGGGTGCGGGCTCCTGTTAGGGGACCTTTTTTTTGTTGTTTGTTTTTCTCCTCCGCGGCAGGCCACTGCAATCCTCTGCCACCCTACTGGACTCTGGGTCTTTCGAGAACTTACCTGCGCTATGCACATCCTGGCAGAACTACCAAGCCAGTCCGGAGGCGGCATCGGGCGGTGTCCCCCGATTTCCACCATTTCTAGGGACATGGATATGTTGTTCATCCACACTTATTGGCAGGTATCCTTGCCGCTTTAAATCTTGCCGGAAGGTCTTCAAGCTGGCTCCTCCCACCCACCTGGGTGGTAAAACTCTCGGCTCCGCCCCATGATGCCATATCTTCCTTACTGCTTGGAAGCTCAGGTTCCCTCCTTAGCGCTCTGCGTTTTCGACTGGTTCCTGATTCTTTCAGTCTCTCCGAATTTAGTTGGAACTTTTTCTTCTTGACCTTCTCCCTCGCGGCTCGATGGATAGTCAGCTTCCGCCCGGAGGCTGCCGTTAATTCCTCCAGGAAAGACCCGCACTCCACGTGCATTTACTGCCTTGACTTGGACC
Organism: Neoceratodus forsteri; assembly: GCA_016271365.2. Lineage (NCBI taxonomy): Eukaryota > Metazoa > Chordata > Ceratodontiformes > Ceratodontidae > Neoceratodus > Neoceratodus forsteri. Next base: position 988,897,985 of record CM057450.1, read on the forward strand.
ATGATCCACAAGTTTGCGATTTTTGCTGTGCCCTGTTGACCAGCACCCTGGAGGATCGTGCGGCCCGTTTTGGGCTCGGGCGACCTGAATCTTTTTCCGCGCCGGAAAAATCCTTGAGACTTGTCGGGCAGTGTCCACGATGGTTGTCTCGGCTGAGCAGCTCGATCTTCTTTCCTCCATGGAGGGGGCGGCGTCCAAGTTTGCCCCCCCCCTCGGTCGCAGCACTTATCCCGCTCTCCTTGAGTTCTCCTCATTCAGCTTCATTCAAGGAGCTTCGCCAGTCCCTTTCCTCGAAGGGAGAGGGACCCTCGGGACCTGCCTCCCGGCCCAGGTCAATGGAGTCACAGGCTAAGTCCCATCGCTGGCGCTGGTGGGAGCGGGAGAGCTCCCCTTCCCCAGTTGGCCGACTTCCGACTTCGGTCAAGGGTGTGGCTCAGGTCGCTGGCTTCATGGTGTTCCCGTCAGGTCAGCCGGCCAGGACTCCCGTCGACGTTGTCGAGTCTCTCAACCCGTCATCTGGGCTGCTGGAGCCGCCATCCCTTCACCGGTTCCCCCGGCGGAGGCCGAGGTTCTGCCTGTGCCTTCGGGGCCACAGGCCTCTGTCCTTTTGTCCAAGCCGAGGGAAGAGCGGGCGCTCCCCACTCCTTGCCAGGCCCACCCTTGGTTTCCCCGAGGATTGGGGTCTTGGTCCTCTTCTTGGTCAAGCCGCTCCCTCCGACTTCGGCGATCTCGGTCGGGGGCACCAAGTTAAGTGGCATTACCGTTCTTCCTTGTCTCCCTCCTCTGATGAGGAGTGGCTTTGGTGCAGATGGCGTCGACGTTACGAGGAGTTCATGTGGCAGCAGTTGTTATTGTCCGGGAATCAATCGACACCGATTCATTCCCCGTCCAGCAAGCAGCTGCCGCCCGATCAACCGACACAACCGCTCGCTGCAGTCGAGGTGCCCACTCCAGGGCCGGTTGTTCATCCGAACCTTGCTGCCCCACCGTCTTCGGTGGAACCTCGGTCGGGTCACCACCTGTCCCGCAGGTTGTCTGTTCCCCTCACTCCCGCCCGGCCTCGGCGGACGAAGAGTGACTCAGGCCTGAGGCAGCTCTTTGCAGACCCTTCGGAGTCCGACTTCGACCCCTCCATGTTCCCCAGTTGGGAGGACCCAGGGTCCTCTCCGGAACGCTCTGTGGATGACAGCCCTTCATTCTTTATGGGTCTGCTTCAGCTCATCTCGGAATTCACCGGGATGCAGCTTGAACCCGTGTCCAAATGGGCCTCTTATCCCCTGACGGAGATTCTAGACCGAGGGGGTTCACCCTCGGAGGCCTTCCCGTTGGCCGAGGCCATTGTCAGCCCGGCCTTGGAGCTCTGGCGCCGGCCCACTTCCTGTCTTGCGCCCTCGGCCAGCATGGCCAGGAAGTACTCTGTCCCTGTCGGTTCTTTGCCCGGTTTCTTGGAGCACCCCTCGGCTGAGGGGTTAGTCACCGATAATGTTTTCCAGTGTTCTGGGAACGCTCGGGATGTGGATAGGGCCCCCGACAAAGAGTCCAAATGGATGGACTATGTCGGGCGTAAGGTTTACGCTGTGTCCTCCCTAGGCCTCCAACAGGCCAGCTCGGCCGCACTGATGGCACATTTCTCCCCGCCCTTTTGGGCTCCTGGCCAGTGCTCCCTCATCTCGGCCGACCTGTGGACCCGGTGATCGGCGGGTGCGGACCAGAGTACGGCGGTGGCGAAGCAGCAGCTTCAGACTGCTCTGGACTTAGGTGATTCCTGTGCCAGGTCAGTGGCGGCCACAGTGGCCATGCACTGCAGGGCGTCGCTAAGGTTATCCTCTTTCTCAACGGAAACCCAGCACAAGTTGACAGACATCCCCTTCTTGGAGACTGACCTTTTCGGCCCTGGAGTGGAGGGACACTTTCAGGGAACCGAGAAGTCCGATGCCACTCCGGACTCTGTCACCCCCGCCTGGAGGGACAAGGGCCACCGGCAGCCTTTGCGTAAGCCCCTTTGTCCCTCGGCCTCTGCGGCTCCATCGGCCCATCAACTCCAGCATGAGGGCCAGCAGGCTTGCGCTGGGCATCCTGACCCCAAGCCAGCGTCTTCCTCTAAAAAGCAGGGAGGTAAAGGCCCAGGAGCTCCCTCGGCCAATCCCTCCTCCAAGCCTGCTCAGTGACGAGCTGAGGGGCTCTGTCCCCGGCCCCGTCACCCCTACCCTGGTTCCCCTGTGGGGAGACGGCTCCGCCCCTCCTCCTCCTGGTCCGCTTTCCTGGACCTCTGGGTGTCGGAGGTGCTAGGGAAAGGTCCTGCCTCGGGATTGCGAGCAGGCACCACCCTTTCAAGCCGTTGCCCCACAGCGGTCTTGGGGTCTGCAGCCTCGTTGTCGGCCCGCTGAGCTGACTTACTTGGCCCTCTAAATAGAGGTGATCAGGAAGGTTGCGGATCCTCCTTCAGACCCGGGGTTCGTGTCCAGGTATTCCTGGTCCCAAACGGACGGGGGGGGGGGGCTTGCGCCCCATTCTTTATCCGAATGTCGGGATGGTCTCTCTGTCTCAGATATCCCATCCTCAGAACGAGGCATGTGACTCTTTTCCTGGATCTCCAGGACGTACTTATACTTCGTTCCGTCTGTTTCTTGGGAGACTCCTCCGTTTCTTAAGCGGGGGATCTCTTTATGAGTTCCAGGCCAGGCCCTTCGGTCTCTGCTCAGCAGCGTTTCTGCGGCACTGAGGGGTCTGGGCGTAACCCCACCCGGATGGCGGCCTGACTGCAACCCTTCCAGTCGGAAAGGGACGGTCCAGTGTTCTGACCCTCTAGGTTGCTCTCAGACTGGTCTCCTTTTATTGGAGCCACGTTGGAACTCGTGTCTTAGCGAGTGATCCTTCTTCGGGACGAGGCTCGACTCTTGAGTCTGAGCTCGGCTCCTGGCGGACAGGGCTGAGGTTCTTCCTCCCTTACCTAGTCAGGTCTGACTGGGCAATTGCGCCCTGCCCGGGACCTCCTGCACCTCCTGGGCCTCGCGGCGGCCTGCTCCAGCGTGGTCTGTTTGGACCCGCCGGTTCATGCGTCCCCCTAATGGGGGCTGGCCAGCCAGCGGTCACAGCGCTGCGTTCCTTCGGAAAAGTCCGTGATAACAGCCCAGGGGTTAGGGAACGCTCTCCTTCGGACCGTTCCAGCTCTTTGCAGGAGAATATCCTGTTCGTCCACCCCGAGACGACGGTCTTCTCCGACCGATGCATCTCGGATGGGTAGGGGTGCCCATCAAGGAGAATACAGAGTGCACCGCCTCTGGTCCTCTCAGGAGTCCCAATGTCTTTCCTACCTGCTGGAGCTCCAGGCGGTCCGCTTAGCTTGCACCGCTCGCTCCGTCTGTGCGGGGTCTAGTGGTTTAGGTCCAGGCGGACAACACCACAACCATGTGCTACTTTTCCCGCCAGGATCGGATGAGCCCCTTGCCTCTGCGTAAGGAGGTTCTCCGCATTGGGTCTTTCGCGCAGCCGGGAGGCAGTTTTCTAGCCATTTCAATGGCAGGAGCCTCCATCACCCTGGCAGATGCCCTAAGCCGGATAAGGGCTGCGCCTCATGAGTGGTTTCCCTGCCGGAGGTGGCACAAGATCTTTCTCCCTCTGGGTCACACCTCAGGTGGACCCTTGTTTTTTTCCCTCCAGGGAGAACTCGAGGCCGAGACTGTCTCATGCCCGCCCCCTCAGCATGGCTCGCTGTAGGGGATGCCTTTGAGGCCGTGGACCCCGGGCCTCTTCTACGCCTCTCCCCAATTTCCCTTGACCCTCAGGCAAGGCGAGGAGGGACTAGGTGCAGGAGATTCTGGTAGCCCCAGACTGGTTTTGCCAGCTCTGGTATCTAGCTCTCCTCAGTCACAGCCCCAGGCTCCTGAGGCGGCTTCCAGCCCGCCCGGTCCTGTTCTCTGTTGTTAGGGGAAGGTACTCAATCCAGGCCTTCTATCCCTGCACCTGACGGCCTGGTCCCTGTGCGGCTAGTGGCCAGGCCTTGGGTCTTCCGGCAAGGTCCTCGACGTTTTGAGGCGTCCTGCCAGGAGTCGACCAGATATGCTCGCCTTCAAATGGAAGAGTTCTCCATTTGGTGTTGGGATAGGGCTTGGTTCTCTCGCCTGTTCCTCGGCGAGCATTCCGGACCATCTGTGGTCCGTTCTTTTCTTGAACAAGGGCTTCGGTCGACGACCCTCTAGGTGCTTCTGTTAGTCACTCCTGTCTTCCGGGCGCGGGCCGGAAGGCAGTCGGTGACGCAGGAAAGGTGGTCTGGCGCTTTCCAAGGCCTTGATCACACCTCTCCTCTGGGGAGAGTATCCCCATTTCTGTGGGATCTTACGCTGGTATGGGCTTGGCTCACGGGCAAGCCGTTCGAACCCTTGCACAGGTGTGAGTTCCCCACCTATTGTGGAAGAACACCTTCTTGGGGCTTCCATGCCAACCAGAAGGATGGGAGAGCTCCAGGCGCCCCTTTGAATCTCCCTATCTGGTCTTCCACAGGGACAAGGTTGTCCTGCGCCCCACCCGAAGTTCCTTCTGTAGGCGGTGGCGGAGTCCTTTTCCTAACGGGTATTGTCTCTGCCGGGGTTCAACCCCATTCACGCCTTGGAGGCCGTATATAGGATCCATTGGGACCCTATTTAACGCTCGCCTTCCCAGGGAGCGTAGGGCTGAAGTTCAGAAGAGGTTCGCCAGCTGTTTGTCATCTACACTGAAGCCGCACCTGGCAGACCTGCAGCCAAGCGGACGACGAGCGGGTGGGTCACCTCCTGCATAGGTCTCCGCTATAGATGGGCGGGCATGGAGCCTCCCAGAGGGATAAGTGCTCATTTTACCTGCCCTTCTGCTGCATCGGTGGCTGCTTCCGAGGATACTCCTGTCCAGGATATCCGCAGGGCTCCTACCTGGAAGCAGGCATACACCGATTTCCCCTTCCACATCAACCTTTCGTCACGCCGCGATGTTGGTCGGGGCCAAGGTTCTCCAGTCTTCATAACTGAGTAGGGGGTGTGCGCCTTGCCTCCCTCCTCCCGGAGAACTGCTAGGAGTCTGCCAATACATATCCATGTCCCTAGAAATACAGGTTACTCACCTGTAACTGGAGTTCTCGGAATGGTATATGTTGTTCATCCACACGACCCACCCGGCCTCCCCGGCTTCGACGCACAACCTGGCTTCCAGCGAGCTAGATCTGGCGTCATGGGGCGGAGCCGGGAGTTTTATCACCCGGGTGGGTGGGAGGAGCCAGCTTGAAGACCTTCCGGCAAGATTTAAAGCGGCAAGGATACCTGCCAATAAGTGTGGATGAACAACATATACCATTCCTAGAACTCCTGTTACAGGTGAGTAACCTGTATTTCTAGGGACATGGATATGTATTGGCAGACTTCTAGCAGTTCTCTGGGAGAAGGGAGGCAAGGTGCACATCCCCTACTCAGGTACGAAGACTGGGGAATTTTATGAGATTATGGTGTATTGTTCATTAAGTGAAAACAATAAACATAAATGAAAAAAAGCATGTTGCGGTCAGTGTGGTAGAAAGATCTGCCGGGGTCAGTGAAATCTGCTTAAACTTTGGGAACTGGTGCTTTAGTAAATCATTTAAAATGTGAACATGATATTCTCCGAACATCCATGTCCACTTCCAGTCCTCACTCATGTCAGACGGGCTAGCAACAACAGCAACAGTTGTGGCAGGTATGGGAAGTGGTGGGATAAGAGGATTCATAGTCATGTAATCCAGCTACCATGGCAGCTGTCTGCGCCAGCCGATGTATCCTCAGTTACCGGCACTGCTCACAAGGAGTCTGACAACCGCCATCCAGAGCCAGACCCAGCATATGTACCCCAAGCACTGGTGCTGAATTTGTTGTTAAAAAACTATGCTGCCAGAGTCACTTCATGCCAGCACTAAACTGTCAGGCTGCCAGCTACTCATCCATGTTCCATCAAAATGACACCACTTGTTGGGGAAATGATAGCCCTTGATCTAAGCCAATCTCTGTGTTTCTGATTTACTTTTAAATAATTTGTTTTGTGAAACAAACTGTTTAATGCCGTATTGGTCCTAGTAAGAACAAATCCAGAACAAATGATTTGATACCTTTTATTGAACCAACAAGGATGTTACAAAAAGAACAGAGCTTTAGCTGTCAGACCAAAAAGTCCATCTTTGGAAGATTAATGAGAGTTATTTAGAAAAATCCCATATTATTAACACTTAGAACAGGCAGATGTTTCTGTTTTTTCCTGCATGTTCTAAGTGTTAATAATAGGGGATTTTCTAAATAACTCTCATTAGGCTTCAGAGGAAGGACTTGTTGGTCCGAAAGCTAAAGCTCTTTGTTCTTTTTGTAATATCCTTGTTGGTCCAATAAAAGGTATCAAACCATTTGTTCTGGATCATTTTCTGAAGGAAAGTGTACCTATTTTTCAGCATAACAATGCATTATATTTAAAACTTCATTAAAAGTTAATATGTTTTAGCCTGACCTGGGTGCACAGGGGTAAGAGCATCATACTGCTATAAGGGCACCTAGGTTCACATCCTGAGTCTGAGTCCCACACAGGGATTGGGGTGGCAGTCTGAAGGATTGTATGAAGCAGGTCCGTAGTGTAGGACAGGAATCTGACTGAGAGGGAGGAACAAACAGCTTCTTTAGGAGATAAAGAGAGTTTAAATATGTATATATATATATTTTTTTTATTTTAGCTTTTGTTGACCGGGTAAGTACACTAGACAAGTATTATGCCTATTTTCAGGAATGACCCGGGAGAATACAACATAGGGATACAGACATTTTTACAGAAAGAATACAAGTACATCATGACAATGTAACAACATATAAGAGTAGTAACATTGTCCAGGGGTGTGGAAGGTCATAATATAACTTATAACTTTATGGTTAATGCATCCCCAGGGTGAGTAGGTCGGCGACAAATTCTAACAAGCCATAAACACATTAGAGACATTTAAGTAAGGCATGACCAGGGAACCTAGGTGTAGACAATTTTGCCCTTGGTCAAGTACCCGGATAATTGGTAGAATCATGGAAACAGCAGGAAGTTTCAAGCAGCATCTATGGGAGGCAACTTTGGACTGGTTTGACAACAGTTGACAATTACTCTAGGGAGGCTTAGGGCAGTCACATGCTGAGGCTAGGTTCACATCCTGAGTCTGAGTCCCACACTGGGTCACTGCCTGCTTAAGTGCCTCCTTTGATGCGGATGTGGAATGCCCACATGATATCCTCCTTAAACCAACACCCCCCCCCCCCAAAAAAAAAGTTAGGTGTAGTGGAGACAGTTAGGGTTACAGATGTATTTCTGTGTTAACCCCAGTGTTTGCACCTTATCCCTATTAATCCCATTCATTTTCTCATTCAATGTGCTTATTAGCCTGCTGGCCTATGGCAAGGCAAGGCAAATTTTATTTTTCTTTGGCCCAGTCCCGGAGGCTCTGGGCGCCGTACAATCCACATACAAACAATTAAGACATCATAAAATAACATTCAATAAATACTTAAAAACACTATAAAATGAGGGTTGAATATCGGCATTTAAACAGAGGACCCCAATAAATCTAAAATGGCTGATACTTCCAGACTACCATACTGTGTTGGGGAATGCCTGGCTAAATAGATAGGTTTTAAGGCGGGCTTTAAAAGCCTCAACTGAAGGGGCCTCCCCTAATGATGGAGGCAGCGAATTCCACAGGATGGGGCTGGCGACACTAAAAGCTATGTTGCCAGTAGTTTTCAACCTTGTCCTGGGAATCGCAAGGAGGCCCCTCGAGGAGGATTGAAGGGAGCGGACCGGGGCAGCAAATGGCATTAACTCATCTGTACATTCCACATTCTGTCTACCATTCCACGTTATCATAAGTATGAACAGTAAAGTGAGTCAAGCCCCACCTGATTTACCTGTAACGTGTGACTTACAGAAAGTACAAACGTAATTGTGCTTAACTGACAGACAGTATGAACCTGGAAAAACTCAAGAGTAGTTTTTCTCTGACTCTCAGCTCGAAGCAGTGCAGTGAGTCAGCCATTTTTATGTGACTCCTGGCTGAAAAGGGTTAATACCATTGCCATCCCTGGACAGAATAACCTAAAATTTGGCATGTGCATAGTTGGTGACAGGGTCTCTGGATCATGCAACTTTAGTAATGATAGTTTGGGCAGTTTGAAAATTCTAGAAGGTTGAAGATACCATAGAAATATGGTTTCAATACCTTTTTTGTTCACCAGTAGTACCAAAATGTCTGCAGGCTGAAACCTAAAGCTTTCAGGTATGTTAGAATTTGGGCCAGTAATGATTATTTGTGAGGTGGCTTGTACTGAGAAATTGTAAATTTCAAAATTATTAAGAAAATAAAATGCCATTTTCTGGCATGTACAGTTAATTTTTTCACACATTATGCATACGGTAACTACAATCTTTTTTTTGTTTTACAGAACTGATGTACACACTTTCATGAGATAAGACTCGTGGTTTCATGAGCCTTAGCTGTCATGAAAGTGGAGAAAACAAGAGAACCCTTTTGCATATTAAAAACAAGAAAATGTGTTGGAAATTAAAGCAGCAGTGCGCGATAGTGGAACCTATACATTTTTATTCTATTTTAGCTTGCCCCCAGTCTCCTAATTTGTATGATACCCTTCTTTCCCCATTTTGAGTCTGCATTAGTAGTTTTGTGCACATTTGAAATAATAAAAGGAGTGCTCCTTTTAATATGACTTGGACTAGCTTTTCACCAGTGTTTAGTTGTTTTTGTACGCCTGTTGTACCATAAGGTCAAAGAGCAGTGTCTGCAGCATGCTAGCTCATTATAGTCACAAGAAAAGTGATTTTTAATGGGACACTGTTAACCTGTTTTGCATCATATTGTTTCTCGTTAAAACTCCACATTTCTAGGGACGTGGATAGTTGTTCATCCACACTTCTTGGCATGTCCCTTTCCCCTTTAATTCTTGCTGGAAGGTCTTAAAGCTGGCTTCTCCAACCCACCCAGGTGGTATAACCCTCGGCTCCATCCCATGATGCCAGATCTTCCTTTCCGCTGGACGATACATATTGCCTCCTCACCACTCTTGCGTTCTGTAGGCCCTGGCTTTGTTTCCTTCAGATTCTTTGAAGAGTAAGCTAGTCCGAGCTAGCCATTGTGATCATTGCTTCTGAATGATGGAAATCTTCCCCCGGTTTCCGCCGGTGCCCATGCGGCCAGAAGATGTTGCGGACAGACCCACATACCTCGTGTGTCTACTGTTTGGGTGTAGGCCATGACACTCAGGTCTGTGCTCGGTGGGTGGTCTCCACTGCTGTGGGATCCACCAAGCAGTTGGAGCAAATGGAGGCCTTTGAGGAAGAGGCAGCGTGGGCTGCAGAACTCTCCTCTCGTCTGATTTTTGTTCCACTCAATCTGGGCTCCACCTTCTCGGGCTCCTTTTGGGAGATGTGCCTGTCTCTCCCCAGTAAGGGCGAGGGACCTTCAGGCACGCATGCCTCCCAGTCCCATAAAAAGGACAAGAAATCAAGAGATTCCTCGTCTTGCTGAAGACGTTCTTGGGATCGAGAGCAATCTCTGTCCCAGGGATCTCCAGTTTCGACTTCAGTCAAGATGGCTACTTTGGCTGCCAGCTTCTCGGCTTTGCCAAATGTCAGCCGGTCAAAGTCTCGATCGATAACGTGGTGGAGATCACTCTCGACCCTTTCGATCTATTGTTGCCTGATGAGGCCGACAACTCCCTTACCAGGACTCCAGCTGTACCTCTTCCCAATGAGGAGATCCACCCCACTGGTAATCCCATTGAGGAAACGGTCCCTGATCTGGGAAAATCATCTGTCCCCCCCCCCCCCATCCAGTGTCTCCCGAGTGGCCCAGTCGGCCAGCCCGATCGAGGTCGAGGTCTCGGACCCCCTTGACCGATAGGCCAAGGAAGGCACATAAGCACTCAAAGAAAAAGTGATGCCAACATTCATCTTCGTCCTCCTCGGATGAGGAGAGGTTTGGACGGAAGCTCCGTTGACACTAAGAAGATCTTGTGTGGCAACAGCTGATCTTGTCCAGCCAGAAACCAGCTCGGTTTCAACACTGGCCATTACTTAGCTTTCGCCTTCTAGGCGGAAGCTGGCTCCATCAAAACTGATCATCTCGGTTCCTCTACCCGTGGAGCCTGTTGAACCAGCCCTGGTTTGGCCAGAATCGACCTCTCCACTGATGGTGGTGGAGCTGCCGCCTAAACAGCCCACGGGAGGGGCTCCTTTAAAGGTAGCTCGGACTGTTCTGGGTCTTCCCCGCAGGATTTCAGTCACCCTCACGCCTGACCATCCCAGATGCGTGGAAGGGGACTTTGGTGGCCAGCCGATTTATCCGGATACTTCCGATTCTGACGACTCCGTCCTACACTCTTGTCTGCTTGACAGTGAGTCGGTGGGCAGTCTGTCGATGGAGGAAGTTCCTTCATCCTTTGTGGGGATTCTCTGCCTCATCTCCAAATCCATGGGGATGCTCTTGGAGCCTGTCCAGAAATGGATGGATTACCCTCTTACAGACATTCTTAAGAGAGGGGATACTCCTACGGAAGCCTTCCCAGTGGCCGAGGCCATTGTTGGTCCGGCTTGGGCAGCAAGCTGCCTCCTGCCCAGCATCATGTGCCCGGATGGCCCGCAGGTACGCGGTGCCCATTGGGTCCCTCTCAGGGTTCATGGAACACCCCTCGGCGGAGGGGTTGGTGACTGCTTCCATGGTCAGACGCACAGGCAGTTCTGCTGATACCGATAGACCTCCAGACAAGGAGTCCAAATAATAGGGCCACTCTGCCAGGAAGGTTTATGCCACCTCCTCACTAGGCCTCCATCAGTCAAGCTTGGCCGTCATCATGGTGCACTTCTCTCGTGCCCTGCTGGGCTCCTTGGATGAGGTTCTCCTGCACCGTCTCACAGATCTTCAGACTACGGTCAAGCAGGTCCAGTATCAGGCCTATGCTGTTGCCAAGCAGCAGCTTCAGACAGCCCTGAACCTTGGGGACTCATGCGCCTGTTCAGTGGCAGCCACGGTTGCCATGCACCACATCGCTTGGCTGAGACTTCCCACCTTCACGGCGGATACGCAGCACAAACTCACTAATGTTCCTTTCCTGGGCACCAATCTCTTCGTCCCAGGTGTGGATGGACACATTCATCGAATTGAGTAGTCCAGTGCCACCTTGGACTCAGCTACTTCTGCTCAGAAAGATGACCCTGATGCCAAGAAACAGCAGAAGAAGAAGTTATTTCGACACCCTGCTCCTGCGGCCAAGCAGCCCTTCTTCCAGGGTGGGCAACAACAGCAGGCACAGGCTTGGCGCTCTGGCCCAAGTCCGGGCCTCCAGTGGCCTGCTGAGGTGGTCCAGGTTCAGGCGGCTTCCAATCTGGACCCTCTAACTGCAAGCCTGCCCAGTGATGGGATAAGGGCTGCCACCCCTATTCCCGTCACACCAGCTCTGGGGCCTCCCGTGTGGGTCCGACACTGACAGTTTCTTTCTGTCTGGTCTGCTGTTACCAGGGACAGGTGGGTTTTAGAAGTGGTCAGCCTCTAGAGATCGAGCAGTACCCTCCCAGCCGAGCCCGTTCCCCATGGGAGGAAAGGATATCAGTCCACACTCTGTTGGCTCTGAGAGACGACATAGCCCATGTGCTTCTCAAGGAGGTAGTGGCCTGAGTGACAGATCCTCCAGTCAACCCAGGGCTCATTTCCAGGTACTTCCTGGTCCCAAAGTGGATGGGGGGCTGGTGCCCCATTCTAGATCTGCACGACCTGAACCACTTTCTCAGGCCACATACCTTCAGGGTGGTAACTTTGTCCCAGATCATACCACCTCTGGAGCAGAACATGTGATTCTGCTTACTGGACCTCCCGGACACTTTTTTCATGTCCCAATCTGTCCGTCTCACTAGCAGTTTCTCCTCTTCAGAGCAGAAGGAACCCTGTACAAGTTCTGAGCCATGCCATTCGGCTTGTCATTGGCCCCACAGGTCTTCACCAAATGTATTGTAGTGGTGGCAGCCCACCTCAGGTGTCGAGGGGTCAGAGTCTACCCCTACCTTGACGATTGGCTCTTAGCGGGTTCCACCCAACAAACAAAGCAGAAGTCTAGAGATCTGGCCCCCCAGACATGCACTCAGCTTGGCGTCTTGATTAATGAGGCCAAGTCAGAGCTTGTGCCTTCGCAAGTGATATGCTTCATTGGGGCAGAGCTCGACTCCTGCTGAGCAAGAGCCTGGCTCCCAGTGGACAGGGTGAAAGTTCTCTCCTCCTTTGCCCAGTCATTTCTGGTTGGGCACTAGTGCCCTGCCCGGGACTTTCTACGTCTTCTGGGGTACATGGCGGCCTGCACCACTGTGATCCGATGGGCCTGGTGGCATATGCACCCCCTTCAGTGGGAGCTGGCCACTCAGTGGACTCAGCGCCATGGTCACTTCAACCAGCTGATCACTGTGACCCAGAAGATGTGGGCCGCTATCCAGTGGTGGACCGTCCTAGACCATCTGCAGGAAGGGATCCCGTTTGTCCACCCCGAGCCAGTGGTTGTACACATGGCCGATGCCTCTCTCATGGGATGGGGATCCCACATGGGGAACAGGGCCCACGGGTTCTGGACTCCCGAGGAATCCCAATACCATATCAACCTGTTGGAGCTCAGAGCGGTCAGACTGGTGCTGTCAGCATTTGCTCAGCAGCTTCAGGGTCAAGTGGTTCAAGTCCAGACGGACAATACCACGACCATTTACTACCTCAACAGACAGGGTAGCACGCACTCCTGGCTGCTGTGCAGGGAAGCCCTCCACATCTGGACACTCGTGAGCCGACTGGAGGCAGATCTCCTAGCCATCCATGTGATAGGAGCCTCAAATCAACTGGTGGATGCTCACATCCCACGAGTGGTCTCTCCATCCAGAGGTCGCTCACAGCCTGTTCTCCCACTGGAGCAAACCAATGGTGGACCTGTTTGCCTCCAGGGAAACACCAAGCTGAGGCTGTTTCATGCCTGCCCCCCTCAGCGGGGCTCGCTGCAGGGGGATACCTTCTTGAGGCCATGGACCCCAGGCCTCTTCTTCGCCTTCCCTCCAATTCCCTTGATCCACAAGGTGCTTCTTAAGGTGAGGAGGGACAAGGCGCTGGTGATTCTGCTAGCCCCAGATTGGCCCCACCAGTTCTGGTATCCAGATCTTCTCAGCCTCAGCAACAGGCTCCTGAGGAGTCTTCCACCACTCCTGGACCTGATATCGGTAAATCAGGGGAAGGTATTCCATCCAGACCTTCAATCCCTGCACCTGACAGCCTAGTACCTGAGTGGCTAGAGTTCCATGCTTTGGGTCTCTCTGAGGATGTACTCACATTAGTGGAAGCATCCAGGAAGGAATTGACCAGAAAGTGCTACGCCTTCAAGTGGAAAAGGTTTTCCATTTGGTGTCAGGGCAAAGGCCTGGACCCTCTGTTCTGTCCCGTGACTAGCATTTTAGACTACCTTTGGTCTCTGCCCAAAGGGGACCTTTGGTCTACGACCCTTACGGTGCATCTGGCAGCCATCTCTACTTACCAGGCGCAAGCCGGTCAGCAGACGGTGGCATAGGGGAAGGTGGTCTGGTGCTTCTTCAAGGGCCTAGATCACATATCCCCTCCAGTACGTGACCCTCCACCTCCATGGGATTTACTACTGGTTTTGGCAAAACTCATGGGCAAGCCATTTGAACCAGTGCATAAGTGTGAGCTATCACACTTGTCATGGAAGACTGCCTTCCTGGTGGCTATCGAGTCAGCCAGAAGGACTGGGGAGTTCCAGGCATTTTCGGTGGAGTTTCCTTACCTGGTCTTCCACAGGGACAAGGTTGTCCTGCGTCCCCACCCGAAATTCCTTCTGAAGGTGGTGTCACAGTTCCATCTCAACCAGGTGATGACTCTGCCTGTGTTCTACCTGAACTACACCTCGGATGCAAAGTACAGGCTCCATACTCTGGACCTGAGAAAAGCTCTCTCCTATTACAAGGAAAGAACAGTGGAAATTCAAGGAGAGGTTCGCCAGCTGTTTGTCACCTACCCTGAAGTCACACCTGGCAGACCTGCAGCAAAGTGGACGATTGGCAGGTGGATTACATCTTGCATTGATCTCTGCTATAGGATGTCAGGTAGGGAGCCTCACGTAGGGCTAAGGGCTTATTCCACGTGCCATATTGCTGCATTGGTGTCTGCTTCCAGGGACATCCTTATCCAGGAAATCTACTAGGCTGCTACCCGGAAGACAGCAAACACCTTCATCACTAACTACCACATCGACCTTGACTCACGCTAGGATGCTAGTTTTGGGGCCTCAGTTCTCCAGTCTCTGTTCCCAAAGTAGATGGTGTGTACCTTGCCTCCCTCCTCCCGGAGAACTGCTAGGAGTCTGCCAAGAAGTGTGGATGAACAACATATCCACGTCCCTAGAAACACAGGTTACTCACCTGTAACAGTAGTTCTAGGAGTGATATATGTTGTTCATCCACACTGACCCACCCAGTCTCCTCGGCTACGGTGCACAAACCTGGCTTCCAGCAGCCTAAGATCTGGCATCGTGGGGCGGAGCTGAGGTTTATACCACCCGGGTGGGTGGGAGGAGCCTGCTTTAAGACCTTCCAGCAAGAATGAAAGGGACATGCCAAGAAGTGTGGATGAACAACATATACCACTCCTAGAACTACTGTTACAGTTGAGTAACCTGTGTTTATGATTGCTTTCCTTCTCTAAAATTTATTGATGTAGCTGTTTGTTTTGTCTGTCTCCTTGTTTAGTAATGGAAATGCATGATAATGTGTATTTATAAACAACCTTGCTTTGTTTACAATCCTGAATCGCTTTTTTTTTCTTCCTCAGTTGTTTAACCAGGAGAGGCACACTAAGCTGAAAGCTTGCTTACAGGTGCGACCTGGGGGCACAGGGAAGTTAAGTGACTTGCTCAGGGTCACACAGTATGCAAGTGGGGGCTGTGGGAGTCAAATCCAGGTTTCCAGCTCAGAGCCTTAAACCACAGTGCTGTAATTCTTCTTGAATACTTCCTAAACATTAGAAGCACTCCAGACAGTGCAGTCACACATGAGGCAGTAGCCACCAAAACTGCCACTGCATCATGAGTGGCTAGACTGTATTGGAGGTGTTCCCAAGTCCAGGAAAGATGCAGTGGGAGTTCATCAAGGAATGTAAACAAACCTGTTGTAGAATGGGAGTGGTGTACAGGCCACCATCTCAGACGGAGGAGTTAGACAGGGAACTAGCGGGACAGATCAGGAGGACCTGCGAGAAGGGTAGTGTGGTGATTGTGGGGGACTTCAACATGCCAGAAGTGGACTGGAGCACCCCAACAACCAGGAACAGAAGGGAGCAGGTACTGCTGGATGCCTTCCAGGACAGCTTCCTGCTGCAAATGGTCAGTGAACCAACCAGGTTGGAAATACCCTTGACCTTGTGCTGGCAAATGGGGACTTTGTGAGAGAACTTACAGTGGAGGAACCGCTGTCAGGGAGTGACCACCACTCAGTATGGCTCACATTGGATATGCGCAAGGAAGGAGTGGAATCTGGCACAATAGTGCTGGACTTAGGAGGGCCGACTTTAGGAGGATGGGGGAAGTGGTAAAAGGGTACCTGGCCAGAATTCAATCTAGTATGGACACTAACCAGAGGTGGGAGCTCATAAAGCTGGGGATAGTGGAGCAACAAAACCTGCTGCAAAGCCCAGAGCAAGAAGGCTAGGGCTAAGAAACCGATCTGGTTGAGCAAGGAGGTTATGGAAAAGGTAAGGAGAAAAGAGCTGCCTTTAGGAAGTACAAGAAAACAGGGAGGGAGGACAGGAGGATACTTGACAGAATCGAATGAGGTGACAAGGGTAGTAAGGGGAGCCAGAGCATCTATGGAACGCAGGCTGGCACAAGGCATTAGAAGGGGAGAAGGACTTCTTTAAGTACATCAGGGAAAAAAGAAGCTGTAAGGATTAGGAAGGAGGGGGTTGGGTGGAAGCAGGGTGCAATAAGGCTGAAGCACTAAATGAGTACTTCTGCTCAGTATTTACTAAAGAGAAGGGGGTGACACCAAGGTGGGAGAAATAGCAGAGCAGGGGGAGTGGTGACAGATGGGGAAATCATGGAGAGCAGAGTTCGAGAGGGTTTGAAGGCACTGAGGGTGGACAAGGCGCCAGGCACAGATGGCATCCACCCCAGGATACTGAAGGAGCTGGCAGAGGTCCTTGCAGGACCTTTGGCAGACTTATTTAATGCCTCACTACATTCGGGGTGTGTACCTCAGGACTGGAGGATGGCTCAGGTGGTGCCCCTCCACAAGAGTGGCCCCAAGGATGAACCGGGAAACTAGAGACTAGTGAGCCTCACATCCATCGTGGGTAAGCTAATGGAGACTATCCTGAAGGAGAGGCTGGTGGCCCTCCTAGAGGACAAAGGACTACAGGACAGCAGACAGCATGGCTTCATACGTGGCAGATCCTGCCAAACCAACCTGGTCGAGTTCTATGACTGGGTAACTAGGCAACTGAACAGGGGCCATGCAGTGGATGTCCTGTATCTGGACTTCAGTAAGGCATTAGACTCAGTGCCACATGGAAGGCTGGGAAGGAAGTTAGTAGGCACAGGGGCGGGTGCAAAGCTGGTGAGATGGGTAGGAAACTGGCTGCAGGGAAGGCAACAGAGGGTGGTAGTGGGTGGGGAGCTCTCACACCCAAGAGCAGTGACGAGCGGTGTTCCACAGGGCTCAGTGTTGGGACCAGTGTTGTTTGGGATATTCATTGCAGACATTTCATGGGACATCAAGAGCAAGATCAGTCTGTTTGCTGATGATACTAAGGTAGGCGCAGTGGTGGATGACCTAGGGGGATGGCAGGGTTGCAGGATGATCTGGCAAAGCTTGAAACCTGGTCAGATACCTGGCAACTGGGCTTTAATGCCAAAAAGTGCAAGGTGCTGCATTTTGGGATGAAGAACCCAAGGAGGAGTTACCAGCTAGGGGGAGTGCAGCTAGCCCAGACAAAGGAGGAGAAGGATCTGGGTGTGCTCATTACAGGGTCAATGAACAACTCGGCACAATGTAGGAAGGCAGCTGCAAAGGCCAACAAAATTCTGGGTTGTATTGCAAGGGGTATATCCTCGAGGAGGGAGGAGGTGATTCTGCCACTGTATAGGTCATTAGTTAGACCACACCTGGAGTACTGCGTGCAGTACTGGCGTCCATATCTGAAGAGGGACATTAAGTTACTGGAGGGGGTGCAGCGCAGAGCGACAAAGATGATCAAGGGGCTAGGGGACTTGTCATACGAGAGGAGGTTGAAGGAGTTGAACATGTACTCACTGGAGGAGAGGAGAGACAGGGTGACATGATTGAAACCTTTAAATACTGTACATGAAAGGAATAAACAAGACGGCTACAGAGGGGCTGTTCAAAGTAAGGGAGGTGAGGGCCACCAGGGGCCATGATATGAGACTGGAGCGAGGAAGGTTCAGGAGGGAGATGAGGAGACACTTTTTTACAGAGAGGGTGGTGGCTGGGTGGAATGTGTTACCTGCTGAAGTGGTATGCAGTAGAACAGTGGATTGCTTCAAACGAGGATGGGACAGGACAAGGGGGAGGGTTAATGAAGGGGAAAGGTGGAAGGGAGGGGCAGTTGCAGAATAAGGGGTGCTAGCTGCACATTCGAGCAGACTTGATAGACCTCTAGGCCTTTATCTGCTGGCAAATTTCGTATGTTCTTATGTTTTGGTGTGGTAACACCAATATGGTGGGCAGTCTGTTTTTCTCTTTTAAAAGAAAAAAAATAATCTGACTCAAACTACTAGCTATCTCAGCAGTCTTTACAGAATGTGAGCAATCATAAAATGTGTTTTTTAAAATAAGGGACACTGATGCCATCTGACCAAAAGTGCTACATTGCAGAATTAGAATAAGCATATCCACAGAAAATCTCATACCAAAAAGTAGATTTCTTTGTTATTTCATTTTAAAGTTATTAGCCATTTTGTACCCCTGATTTAACTACCTGTTTAAAGAAAGCCTGTTCCAGTGAAGAGCTGCTGCTGATGTCATCTAGGGACCTTACAGTCTAGTTTTCCCTGTCAGCAAGCTTATAGGACCTGTTTCGCTAAAGTTGTAAAGATCACGTGCAATGGTTTTCATAAGTAAAACAGGCAGCATGAGTTAGTAAACATCACTTTAAAAACTTTGTGTTTCAGGCTTTGCAACAAAACTGACAGTAGTTTGTCTGGGTGCCTTTTTGTTGAGGTCTTTTTGCTGAATGCTGGATCATAGCAAGCTGTGAGGTTTGCAGACTGAATAAGTATCTGATGTGGTGAAAGGCTGAGCTCATTCACACCCATCAGTCAATTGAGGCAACTTCTAAGAATGGCAATTTAAAACAATTATCCCATCTCCTTCTTAATGGGGGTGGGGCAGACTCATCCATGTTCTACTCTAAATTACAGTGATCATTTTACCAGCGCTAACACTTCCACCCCTAGTAGGAATTAACACACATAAGGCCCCTATTAAAACGTATTGTAAAGCAGACAATGATACAGCACTAAAATTAGTATCATTCTAATTGGCTTCTGCAGTCTGGAGGCATGCCGACTTAGTATCCAGCAACCCTGGAGAAATGGACCACACAAAAACAGCATTAAACAATACAATTTTATCAATTTTGTTACAAAACCTGAAACATATATAGTGTTTATAGCAATGTTTACTGACTGGTGCTGCCTGTTTTACTTGTGAAAACCATTGCACATGACCTTTACAACTTTGGAGAAATGGGTCCTATAAGCTTGCTGACAGGATTTACTAGACTTTGAGGTCCCTACATGACATCATCAGCAACTCTTTACTGAGGCTTGTTTTTATTGCACAGGTAGTGCAATCAAAGTTATAAAATGGCTAATAACTTTAAAACAAAGTAACGTAAAAATTTAGTGTTTGTATGCGATTTACTGGTAGTGTGCTTATTTGGATTCTTCAATATAGCACTTTTGGCATCAGTGGCTCTTTAAGGGGGTTGACAGTGTCCCTTTAAAACAAGATAGATACAGTTTGCAATTTAAAATTATGCATACTTTATACTTTACACTTTTTAAATTAAAACAGATGGGAAAAATTTCATCTTCTGCGTGTATTTTTTTAAAAATTCTTTTTCCCTCCCAGTCACCAGTTCACAGGAACTCCCTCAGACGTAATCCCACTCGGACGACACCTACTGCCCTGCCTGAGGTCCTCCCGACCAGGAAATCGGGTGCTGGATTTCCACTCCCCTAATCCACAAAGCTTGCTGACCAACCTTCCCCCAGCTTCCACATCCCCCGAGGTGGGGCCACCTTTCTCCTACCTGATGCTCTATCTAGAATCCAGTCAGCCATGGCTCGGGAGTGTAGAGAGAGAACTGGTAGAGCTGGTCGGGCTGGGTCCAACGGTGGGCATGTGGGCCAACCCCTCAACGTCCTTTGTCCTGCGCAGCTGGGACTTTTCCACTTTGCTGCCCCCAAGGCATGGGCATGCTCTGATAGCCAGTGCATCCACACCCAGGACGTCTGCGGACGCCTTCCCCCGCTATGTGAACTCTCAGCTGCAGTGCTCCAAGTCACTACTAGGAGCCACTAACGTCGCGGGTTCCAGCCCCCAGGACAGGGATAGTTGTCCTCCGGACTCTCAATCATACTAAGGTTCATACTAAGGTTGTGTTAAGAGCAAGAGGGCAATTAGCCCATAACGCTCTTATACTAAACCAATGGGTAATATGATAAAATGAAATCACTACGAATTAACTGATCCAATCTATACTTAAATATTTTCTTATTTTCACTAATAACAACACTATTGGGCAAATTGTTCCAGGAACTCACAACTCTTAATGTTAAAAAATATTGTCGGTTTTTATGCTTAAATTTATTCCTAATTAATTGTAATGGATGACCTCTAGTATTACAAGTATTGTCCTTAAATTGAAGATTTAATTCATTCATAATGACAGGATCTTTAATTGTATCAAAAAGAAAGAGCAAATCGCCTCTAAGCCGGCGAGTTGATAGACATTAATTTTAATTTTTTCAACCTGTCATTATACGTATTATTCTTGAATCCTGAAATTTTCTTAGTAAACCGTCTTTGAACATTTTCCAAGGAATTGCTAGTCATTTTCTTATAGGGGGACCACAACTGAGCAGCATATTCCAAATGGGGCCTTACATAAGATCTAAACAAAGGCACAAGAACCTCACTTTTACGTGATCAGATATTACGCAAAATTGACCACATAACTCTATTAGACTTATTAATAATCTCTTGAATGTGCTTATTATATGACATATCATTCGAGATACTGATACCCAGGTCTTTTACATCAACAGAACTAACTAGGTCTGTATTATTTAACTGATATGTATATTCTGGGTTATTGGATCCCAAATGCATAACTTTGCATTTATTTAAATTTAATTTCATGCCCCATTTATTAATCCAAAAGGTAATATTATTCAAATCATTTTGTATAATAGTAGAATACATGGTATCTAAACATGGTCCACCAGTTTTCACATCATCAGCATATTTGATAGAGATAGATTGGCACTTATCCATCAAATCTGCAATAAATGCCTGGAAGAGACAAGGTCCCAACACAGAGCCCTGCGGGACTCTGCTAGAAATATATCCTTCCCTTGAACTAAATCCATCGATAAGAACACACTGTGTTCTATCTCGTAACCAATTTATAATATAGCGGTTAATGTTAAATATCGATTAATTTAGAAATCAGCGCCACATGTGGCATAATGTCAAGTGCTCTACTAAAATCAGTGTAAATAATGTCACAAGGTGTGTTATGATCCAAGTACTCACTGATATTCTCATAAAATGAGAGCAAATTTGTGAGGCAACTTCTTCCCTTCCTAAACCCATGCTGTTCAGTATCTTTAATATTCAAGACTGGTGTAATAATATCTTTTATTAAACTTTCTAGTATCTTACAAACTGTAAAGGACAAACTAATACGACGATTATTTTCACAGTTATCTTTAAAACCCTTTTTATAAATTGGTGTAACATTTGCTTTTTTCCAATCTTCTGGGACATAATTTACCAACAAAAAGTTTTCAAATATAATTTTTAATGGCCTAACAATATGCTTAGCTAACAAAAATAAGAAGTGTCCTGCCAATCTATCAGGACCTGAACAATATTTACCCTTTAGGGAGACTAATTTATCATAAATATGTTCTTCATCAAAAATAGTGATAGAATCATTCTCACTATTAACATGTACTATGGATGTATCCAAATCCGTAAATATTTTACAAAATATTGTATTAAATACGTCCGCCATTTTGACAGGATCATGCACAATGTCGCTATTATGTACAATAGGACCAACCTGACAACTTGGTTTCCTTAAAGAATTAACATAAGAATACAATTCTTTTGTATTATTCTTACTTGCAGATTCTGCCAATCTAATTTCCCAGGATGATTTAGCTCTCTTTATACAGTACTTACATTTAGACTGTATCTTTTTATATGCTTCCCGAGCAGTATTCCCTTCCCTGTCTGACCCCTGCGGCCAGATCTCACTTCCGAACCTGGCTTGCTGGCATGGTGCAAGGGAAGGCGGATGCCTCAGCCCTCAACGCCACCGGGCCGGTATCATCTGTGTGTATTAGGTGTGAATTTTTAAGAAGGTATTTCAAGCCATGTTTTGTGGAATTGTCACACAGTGGCTCCCTTTTTGAATGAATTGCAAATACGTTTGGGCCCTCTGTTGGAAATAACAGATTTATTTACTGTAGAAATTTGTAGTTTGGGGTATTATCCATCAGATATCATAGGCTATAAGAGCGTTTATATGGCTTTAATCTCTTGTGCAGCTAAAGCTGTAATTCCTGGACATTGGATGGATTTGGACATTTAAACATGGAGGGAATGGCATTCTGAAATTACACAGGCGTTACTGGGAGCTTTATAAAGAGGATCCTCATCTAATGTGAATGAACATGCCTCAGAGCTCAACATTACTGCAGCTCAAGTCTAATAAATTCCACACAAATGAACTATAGTAACTACAGACTGGTTACAGAAACTGCATCTATGGTAAGAGGACAATATGTACAGAGTGAAATAGATGCAGTTTGTGTCGCTGTCAGTAAAACCTCTTACAGCAGTACATACACAAGATTTTACAACATACACTAGCTGCATACGCCAATAGTGGGTACAACTGAAAATATGAATCTTATTTCTTCAGCATGTATGGTGAACAGTAACTGAAGCCGCGGGGGTCCAGAGAGGAGATGGGGAATTATAGGCCCGTTAGCCTAACATCTGTGGTAGGCAAGGTTATGGAGGGCATTATCAAGGAGAGGCTGGGGAGGGGCATCTGGAAAGGTTGGGGCACCTGGATGACAGGCAGTATGGTTTTGTTCCGGGGAGGTTGTGCCCGACTAACCTGGTGGAGTTTTATAACTGGGTGATGGGTGTCCTGGACCGACATAGGCCGGTGGACATCCTCTATCTGGATTTCAGTAAGGCATTTGATTCAGTACCCCCACAACAGCTGACTAACAAAGCTAGGGGGGACGGGTGTGGGGGGCAGTTGCTCAGGTGGGTGGAAAACTGGCTTACGGGACGAAGACAGCGAGTGGTTGTTGGATGGATAGTCTCCTCCCCCAGGAGGGTCATCAGTGGTGTCCCCCAGGGTTCGGTCCTGGAGCCACTCCTGTTCAATTCCTATGTCTCAGACATAGGGTAGGGTGTTAGGAGTAGGTTGAGTGTCTTTTCGGATGACTCAAAACTGGGAGCACTGGCAGACGGAGAGGAGGAGCTGGATATCCTGGGGGGTGGGTAAGGAAGTGGAGGTTGAAGTTCAGTGCAGGGAAATGTAGGGTGCTGCATCTGGGGGTCAGAAACCCGGGACATGCATACACCCTGGGGGGGGGCCACACTGCAAGTCACATCGGGCGAGAGGGACTTAGGGATAGTGGTGGACAGCAAAATGGATAACATAGAGAATTGTCGAAGAGCTGCAACAAAAGCAAACAGGATACTGGACTGCATAACCAGGGGTGATTACCTCCAGTAGGAAGGAGGCGATCCTCCCTCTGTATAATGCCCTGGTTAGGCCACATCTTGAGTACCATGTGCAGTTCTGGAGACCACATCTTAAGAGGGACATAGCACTGCTGAAGAGGGTCCAGAGGAGGGCGACCAGGATGATTCAGGGCATGGAGGGTAGGACCTATGAGGAGAGACTGCATGAACTCGAGCTGTATGCATTGAAGGAGAGGAGGGTTAGAGGGGACATGATAGACTTTCAAGTATGTAAAGGGGATAAATAAGGGCGAAGACAGGGAAGTGTTCAGGCTTAAGAAGGGGGGAACTACCAGGGGGCACGAGTGGAAGCTGGAAGGGGGGGAGCGCAGGAGACACTTCTTCACAGAGAGGGTGATGGAATCATGGAACGCACTGCCCAGGAGTCTGGTGGAAGAGACCACAGTGGAAGGATTCAGGAAGAGTTGGGACGGAACGGAGGAAGCTGAGGCCAGGGAGGGCCAGCTCTGGGGCTAGGGGGGTGGAGGAGCAAGCTCCCAGTAGGGGGCTAGCTTCCGAGCAGACACGATAGACCATGGGGCCTATTCTGCTGGCTTTTACTTTGATACTACTTTTGCCCTGTTGCTTCCTTTTCACTGCTGCTCATAGGAATGACTTTCTCACTCAGGAGCTGCTGTAATATTTTAGGTGTGGGATTGGATGCAGGCTAAATGTATGTTAATGACACAGACCGAATCAGCAGTAACATTTAATAAATTCTTTCATCAACATGTATGGTGAACAGTAACTGAAGCCACTTTTACTACTATTTCCCCATGCTTCCATGTCACTACTGCTCGAAAAAAGAATTTTCTCTCACACAAACTGCTGAACAAATTAGAAACATAGACTTTGACGGCAGATAATGACTGCTTGGCCCACCGAGTCTGCCCATTTCCCTACCTATTGGATAAGCTGCAGATCCTAGTTAACCAACAGCCTACTTCCTGTTAACCCCCACTAGAATTGCTTTATGTCTGTCCCATGCATTCTCGAATTCCCCCACTGTTTTTGACACCACAACCTCCTCAGGAAGGCCATTCCATGCATCCATCACCCTCTCCATGAAAAATTACTTCCTCACATTCACCCTGAGCCATCCCCTCTCTATCTTCAGATTGTGCCCCCTTGTTCTTGCGCATCTCTTTTTCTAAATGATGCTACCCTCTTGGACTTTGTTGACTCCCTTGAGGTACCTAAATGTTTCTATCATGTCCCCCCTCTCCCTCCTTTTCTCGGGTATACATATTAAGCTCCTTTAGTCTCTTTTCATATGGCTTCTGGTGCAGACCCTGCATCATTTTAGTTGCCCTCCTCTAGACTGCCTCCATCCTGTCTATGTCCGTGCGGAGATGGGGTCTCCAGAACTGCACGCAGTATTCCAGATGGGGTTTCACCAACTGTCTGTACAGAGGGATAACAGCTTCCTGTTTTCTACTGGTGATGCCTCTCCCTATGCATCCCAGTATCCCCACAGCCCTTCTTACTGTCTTCTCACATTGCTTGCCTACCTTTAAGTCATCTGATATGACTACCTCCAGGTCCCTTTCCATTTTTATGGCTGTGGGTGGAGCCTACAGCCATCTTTCTGTCTGTAGCTGGAAAAATGAAAGATCGTGGAGCACATTTCTGGAGTTTTCAGTGTATCCTTCCACAACTATAAATCATTATGCCAGTTGAAATAAAATATTCCCTTCTTTCTGTTTATAATGTTGGAGACAGAACTCCAAGATGCTTAGCAGATGGCCATTAGGAAACTGAAAGTGCTTGTTAAATATTGGTTGCCTATTAAACTGGAGATTTGTTTACCCCCTTCGAAATGCAACAGCTTGCACATTTAAATACTTAGCATTTAAACATTTTCTTACTGCTAGCTTCAGTTGGGCAGGTATTGTCTTTCAAGAAAGATTCATACCCCATAAATATTGCCCTTTCCCAGCACCCAATCTAAAAAGATTTGCACTGTTTTTTTAACCTCTTAAGACACTGTCTGATAAGCACTGCCTCAGACATATGCCAGGTCTTCTGTAAACTAGCCAAGCTAAATATATAGCAATCAGTAGGCATTTTTTACTATGCTTTTTCCGGGAAAAATGTACTGAGCTACAGCAAACACACACACACGCGTGCGGAAACACACCGTACCCTCTATCCTCATGGCCACAACATTCAAAATAAATACTGCAGTCTAATGTGTTATAAAACAATAAAGAATCTGTTTATGTCACTGAACATAGCGAGGTTTAGTTTACAGTAGATTTCCTTTAAATATTTCTTATCCTATATTTTGTATCCTGGATAGCGCTGTGGAGATGCTGCATCTCATTGTCATAGGGATCTTTATTTTACACATTTTTGCACTGAATTTACTCAGGCTGTCCCAGATTAGATGCAATATCTTGTTTTCAGTGGGGTCATGATTTTACCATTTTTTAATGTATATATTCAGGGTAGCCTAGTCCAGATGTAAAATATTGTTTTCAGTGTGTTCTGATTTTACACAATGCAGCATAATATTGTGTAGATGCAGAGCCCCACTGAAAATATAGATGCCATGTCTTCTGTGTACTATCCAGGCTAAATATATAGCAATTAACAGACATATTCTAGAAAAAAAACATTGTGAAAATGTGTAAAAGGAAGACCACATTGAAACTGCCTCTCAGCAGATCTGCATTGTGCAGATTCATTAGAAATAATGGGGCAAAGCATCCTAAAAGCTCATATCTGCTCTGACCAGAGCTTGTTGTTCTTGTTAGTACCTCCCCCACATTGTGTACTGTTCTCCTGGATTTTTGTTTCCAAGGTGCATTACTTTGCACTTCTTTGCATTACCCTTGCTTTTGTATGGCTTGACATCTATGGCTGCTGTTGCTGTGTTTATCATGAACCACACTTGTTCCCAGATGGCTACCCACTTCTAAATCTGAGATCCTCTCTCTGTCCCTACTTGAGAGGACCAGGTCTAAGATTGCTCCCTCCCGAGTGGGTTCCAACACCTGCTGTCTGAGGCATGCCCCCTATAGGGTATCGAGAATGACCCTGCTCTTGGATGTGGCTGCAGCAGAGGTGCTCCAGTTAACAAATTTTTTCTGCCATTCTTAGGATGCCTTGTATCATTTCCTTGTCCATTGCCTCCCCCCAAGATGGGGGTCTGTATACAACCCCTGTGCAGATTGTGGTGCCATTTCCTGTTTCTGGGGTGACCCACAGTGCCTCCTCTCCTCCCTGTTTCCCCTTTAGTTCCATTGCTTTGATCCCTTCCCTTACATAGAGAGCTACTCCTCCTCCTCCTCTTTTATCCTCCCTGTCCCTTCTGTAGATTGTGTAACCTGGTATGTTGACATCCCAGTCATGGTTGTCTGTGTACCATGTTTCTATGACTGCCACGATATCCAGGCGTCCCTCTTGCATCAAAGCCACTAGTTCAGGGAGCCTGTTACCCAGACTATGGGCATTGGTACTCATCACCCTCCATGTTTTAATGGTTACCCCTTTTAGCCCCATCCTTTTCCTTACTGCCTTTTTCTCCTTTTGCCACAGTCTTGCTCCCTATTGACTTCTTAACCTTGGTGTTTACCTTGCTAACTACCCTGTTTTGTGGGGGGAGGCTGGGATTTCCCTACTCCATTTCAGTGCCTCCCCTCTTGGCTAGTTTAAATGCTTGCCAATGAAGCATTTAAACCTGTCATCTAGGATCCTGGTTCCCTTCCCAGACAGAGGCAGACCATCGCGTTTGTATTCCTCCAGGTGAACCCTCAGTCCCCAATGAAGCCAAAACCCTGAGCTCCACACCAGTTTTTCAACCATTCATTGAATCTCATGGTGTGGAGTACCTTAGCCTCGCCCATGCCATAGACAGGCAGCACCTCCGAGAAGGTTACTGTGCATGCCATTTGCCTAAGATCCCTCCCCAACTCCATAAACTCCTCTTGTACTGCTCTGATCCCATTCCCAACCAGTTCATTTGTCCTTAGGTGGACAATGACATCCAGCTCCCTCCTCCATGCAGCTGCTCCTGCAATCTTGAGGATTCACTCCCTGCCCCTCCTAGCCATGATGGCAGGCAGGCAGGCACCTTCCCCTCCTCCCTCCCCTCCCTCCCCCAGTTCTACCCCACTAACGAATAAGTCCACCAGCAGGAGTTCTTTCCTTTCCTTTCCCTTCCCTATGAGGTCCCGTGCCACCCTCCTGTGGGTCTCCTTTGTGGAGGTTTCCAGCATCCTCCTTTGTCTCCACTGCAGGTGCCTCCATAGAGGAACCACTTTCCACCAGAAAGACATATGAATTGTGGAGAGGTACAACTGGAGGGATGCGCCTCTGTTCCACCACCCTCACCCTCCCTGAGCCCACCTTGGTCCAACTGTCCCTCTTTCTTGGCAACCTCTGAGGCAGTGGCTGCGGCCCTGGTGGTCCCTGGGTGGGGAAGGAGGTTTCACAAATCCCAGCCAAGTTGGTCTGGAGACGGCAACCTCCTCCTCCTCCTCCCTCAGACCAGAGAGGTACCTGCAAATAGGGCAGCATCCCAGCCTCCAGAATGTCTCCCGGAAGACCGACACTCCACAGCCACTGCACTACACCACATCCGTCATGTCTTATTCTGTGGCCCCACTTCTGTTACTTTGTATGCTTACTCTCTCCTCCCTCTATTTATTTTTCCACCTACTTTCCTACTGCCTATGTGCCCTTACAGCTCTCGCCCTTCCTGTTATGGGACAGGAACTTCCTGTATTCTTTTGTAGTCTCCTCCTTCCTTGATCAGTGTCAGACCTCCAGGAGCTGGGGGGGGGGGACTACTCTTTTCCTTCAAGGGTGGCGAAATTTATGTGTCTCAGTAATCCTTCCCTTCCTACTTCCTATAGCTCTTTAGTCAGCGGCCCCTTGCTGTGAAAGCAAGATTGCTGTCTGCCATAAGTTAGCAGCAGGGAACTGTAATTGGAGGCACCTGGTTTTCTGCTGCATAAGCTATGCCCCCAGTTAACTGCTTTTCTCCTGACTTAGCAAACTGAGAAGCTGATACAGTACTCTTCCCCAACACAGAAAAACACACCATCTTTTTTTTTTTACCCTAATTGAGACCCCACACTTCTAATAAAGTATATGTTTGCTTAATCCCAACAGGCTCTGACTACTGCTGAGTTAGAAGTGTTGTATTAGTAAGAAAAGTTCTAGCTCTTTAGTCAACTGCTCCTTGCTCTGAAAGCAAGATTGCTGTCTGCCAAAAGATAGCAGCAGGGAGCTGTGATGCCGGCTAAATTTATGTTATGACACTAACTGAATTCGTAGTAATATCTGATAAAGATGGGTGAATGAATAATACGTTTCTGACCCTGTCTACAACTTGTGTTACCACAAGTCATAAGAGAGAATCTTCACATGAGCTGCAGTAACTGAAAGCAGTTACATACTGTACATACATAGATGCCAGCAGATTAGGCCCATTGGTCTATTGAGTCTTCCTGTCACAGCACACTGGTATTGCACAGTAGCTGCCTCACCCCCCCCCCAAACTCATTGATTACGTTCTAAAAGCTAGCTTCTACAAAATTATGTTTTATTTTGTTTTTTTCATATTACTTTTTGCTCCTCCATTGCCACCTGCACCTTACCATCGAGCCCATAGCCCGGCAGCTCCCAAACCTGTCAGCTGCTCCCCCCACTGTCGCACTGGTGGGGATCCACACAGAGCACGGTCTGAGAGCACCGAGGGACGTCGCACACAGCAGTTGTTTTTCTCCCTCCCAACCCAGAGCTGTGGTGGCACGGTGGGCACATGTGCATGGAGGTGCGAATGCACGCTCAGAACCACAGTCTCCCTCCACCCTCTCGACGCAACATCAGTCCCCTAGACCTCTGCTCTGACACCCAGTCTCCACCGGTTGTCATCCGAGAGAGAGGAAACTCTCCTTCCCCAATCCAAGAGATGAGAGCAGCCGAGCTGCCGCTCCAGTCACCTCCGAGCCCCCCCACCCAAACCAACCATCAGCAGCCCAAGCTCGTTTCAAACCAGGATTGCTGACGTGACACGAAGTGTGCATCCAGCGCCTCACCCTCTGTGCCACTGGGCCAGCCTTCTTGAGGGAAACAGCATCTGAAAACAGTTTGTTTTTGTGTTCCGAAATTTTAAAAATGCCACTTTTTTCCTGACTCAGACAAGACTCACCTCTGAGTCTCTGTTTTTAGTTTATCACTGCTGCTCATAAGAATTACTTTCTCACTCAGGAGCTGCTGTAACGATTTAGTTTGTGGGTTTGGATGTAGACTAAATTTATGTTATTATGCCATAAACTGAATTAGTAGTAACATTTGATAAATTGTTTCTTCAGCATGTATGGTGACTAGTAACTGAAGCACACAATTCTTCTGAGCCGCAGGTTTTTGGTGGCCCCTACCAAAATTAAAATGTGAATAAAACTCATTCTCTGAATGATTTATTAAAAAAGTGTTAAATAAAAAAGATACATTTTCAGCTAATCCACATGTTCCATTTTTCCCCAGCCAACTGTGTGCAGACATCCCTGTTAGTATATGGTAGCACGTGTACTCTCTGACACCTGCAGACAGCCTGTTCCCTATTTGCTGCCCTGCCACCATGCCTCCACTTGGCAGTACAGGAGAGGTTATGAGCAACCCTCCCTCCTGGGTGGAGAGCAGACCATGGGATGCTTGATCCTCTCCCCCCCACCCCCACCTGATCTCTATGACCCAGGTCCTCTCCCAACCTGAGCCACTGTCCTAGCGCAGATAGCTCTACTGCTGAGCCACTGGGCCAGCTTGTTTATTTAATTTTTTCTCATATTTGCTTATTTTCTGGTTCTCCTTGGCAGCCCCTTCTGACCGCCCCTCCCCAAGTCCCATCACCTGGCTCTTCCGGGACGTACCTTAACCACTGTCCTCTGCCACAGGATATGTGGTTCTGCCCGGCCACCGGTGTGGGGAGCTGGTTATTTATCCTGCTGCCTGGGGTGGTTTTTCCACACATATATAGAAACACAGCCATAAAATCAAGCCATACAAAAGCAAGAGTATTGGGCTTTAGGAGGGCTGAATTTGGGAAAATGAGAGAGTGCCTCAGAAAAGCACTAACAAACAGGCAAGAAGGAGGGGTGGAGGAACAATGGGGAGTAATCAAAACAGCCATCACAGAGGCAACAAGCCTTTGTGTAAAGCAAATCAATAAAACACAACGAAGGAAAAAAACGCTATGGTTCTCAAAAGAGGTGGCAGGGAAGGTTAAGGAGAAAATGATAGCATTCAGGAAATATAAGGAAACACAGAAGGAGCAGGACACAGAACTTTATCAGTTAAAGCAGAAAGAGGCTGGGAAGGCAGTCAGAATAGCAAAGGCCCAAACTGAGGAAAGGATAGCCAATTCTGTTAAGAAGGGGATAAGACCTTTATAGGTACATTAGGGAGCCAAGAAAGACCAAAGGAGGGATACTGAGGCTTAATAAAGGGAGGGAATGTGGGCAGAGGGTGACAGTGAAAAGCAGGGATACTGAACGAATATTTCTGCTCAGTATTCACAAAGGAAGAGGAGGGGAGGTACCTAAACCAAACAAGAGAAACACTCTGAAGACTGGGTCATACCAGTCCATTTACAGAAGAAAGGGTTCTGAAAGAACTAATAAAATTGAAGGTGGACAAAGCAATGGGGCCTGATGGGATTCACTCAAGAATTCTAAAAGAACTAAGGGTAAAACTAGTGACACCGCTGACTACTCACTTTAACAAATCATGGGAGGATGGGGTGGTACCCAAGGACTGGAGGAGGGCAGATGTGATTCCTCTTCACAAAAGTGGGAGCAGGACAGAGGCAGGAAACTACAGACCAGTTAGTTTGACCTCAGTGGTAGGGAAAATGATGGAATCACTTCTGAAGGAAAGAATTGTTGAGTACCTAGAAGCCAGTGGGCACAGGACCCAAGGCAGCATGGATTCACGATGGGAAGGTCGTGTCAGACAAATCTAATAGATTTCTTTGACTGGGTGACCAAAGTAGTAGACCAGGGAGGGGCTGTGGACATGGCCTACCTAGATTTTAGCAAGGCATTTGATACAGTCCCACACAAAAGATTAATACACAAGTTAGCCAGCCTTGGAGTGGGTCCCAAGGTGGTAGCCTGGATAAAAAATTGGCTAGACAACAGGATGCAAAGGGTAGTAGTAAATGGAGTCCACAGTGAAGAAAGGAGGGTTACTAGCGGGTACTGCAGGGTTCAGTACTGGGACCGGTCCTTTTAATGTCTTTATAAGTGACATTGCAGAGGAACTGAAGGAAAGTATGTCTCTTGCAGATGACACAAAGATCTCAACAGGGTCGATACACAAGATGGAGTGGAAAGGATGAGAAGGGACTTGGCAAGGTTGGAGGAATGGTCAGATGTATGGCAGCTCAGATTCAATGCAAAGAAGTGCAAGGTAATGCACCTGGGAAACAAAAACCCAGGGGAAGCGTACACAATGGGGGGTGAGATACTGACAACAGTAAAAATGGAAAGGGACCTGGGGATAATTATATCAGATGACCTAAAGGTCGGCAAGCAATGTGAGAAGGCAGTAAGGAAGGCTGGGGGGATACTGGGATGCATAGGAAGATGCATCAATAGTAGAAAACAGGAAGTTGTTATCCCTCTGTACAGACAGTTGGTGAGACCCCATCTAGAGTACTGTGTGCAGTTCTGGAGACTCCATCTCCGCAAGGACATAGACAGAGTTGAGGCTGTCCAGAGGAGGGCAACCAAAATGGTGCAGGGTCTGCACCAGAAGACATACGAAGAAAGACTAAAGGAGCTTAATATGTATACCCTTGAGGAAAGAAGGGAGAGCGGGGACATGATAGAAACTTTCAAGTACCTCAAGGGAATCAACAAAGTCCAAGAGGGTAGCATCTTTCAGAAAAAGAGATGTGCAAGAACAAGGGGGCACAATTTGAAGATAGAGGGGATGGCTCAGAGGTAATGTGAGGAAGTATTTTTTCACAGAGAGGGTTGTGGATGCATGGAACAGCCTCCCTGAGGAGGTTGTGGAGTCAAGAACAGTGGGGGAATTCAAGAATGCATGGGACAGGCATAAGGCAGTCCTAGTGGGGGGGGGGTAGGAGGAAGTAAGCTGTTGGTTAACTAGGATCTGCAGCTTATCTGTTAGGTAGGGAAATGGGCAGACTGGGTGGGCCAAGCGGTCCTTATCTGCCGTCATATTCTATGTTTCTATGTTATTTAATTCATACAAAGAAAAAAACATAATAAGCTATCAGTCCCTCTTTAAATCGTGGGTGTTCAAAACTGTATAGAGTACTTATGAAAATCTGATCTGAGCCATATTAAAAGGAGCACTCCTTTTATTATTTCAGTTGTAAGTAAAAGTGGTAAAGCCAGCTCAAAATTGGGGGTGGGGGTGTATCCTACAAGTCAGGAGATAAGGGGCAGTCTAAAATAGAAAAAAAAAGCATAGGTCCAAATATCTGCTGCTGTCATGCACTGCTGCTTTAAGTCTGAAGTTGTCAGTATAGATCTTAAGGTTGATTCTCCAAATGTTTTTTTTTTTTAGGACCTGTTTTCATCACTTGTGAACCTGGTTTTATGACACTCCGTCCCACTTTAATAAGTTACAAGCTGTAATTTTGTGACACTTTCAAAACAAGAAAAATCTTTGTAGATGCACGTGCAAAGTAATGTACAGGTCTGGCGCAGTGCACGTTGTGATTCAGCTGCTTTGTGATGTCTGCTACAGGTCTGACACAATGTCTGTAACCATGCAGCTGCTTTGCCAGTACCCTGTACAGCCACTCAGTCTGCTATGGGTCCTGTGCAATGTGTGTGATGTGCAGCGGCTTTGGGCCATTTCCATAGTCCACCATAGATCTGCCGTATATGATGATACAGCTGCTTCAAGTCACCCAAAAAGTCAGGTCTGGAGAAATGTGTATGATGATGAAGCTGCTTTGCGAATGGCCTACAAGGCCATACACAAAGTAAGATACCATGGCTGTCTGTCCCAGAAAGAAAGGAAATTGATTGCAGAAAACTACATTAATGCACAAGTTAGTTTATTATTTAAGCACAAAAGTAAAAAAAAAAAGGGGGGGGACTTCTTTTTTTTTTTTATTTAACCCAAACGCCACCCACCCCATTCACCACCAAATTGAATGCCAAACCACAACCTAGGTTGTGAATATTTTTTTTGTCTTTCTATAGTGGTTTGTCTTCCCAGCCACAAATATCATTACAGGGATATACCCTGATCCCAGGGCTATACATTGTACAGGACTGCGTCCTCAAATGCTCACAGATTCAAGTAACCCATCGGCTACCCCCACGGCATTCCCTCCCTGACTGGCTGTGTGGGGAAGGACTGTGCCCCCCGACAGTCTACTGTTTGGACTATGATCCAGTTCCATCAGGCACTGGAACCCAGGCGAGTCACAAAGGCCTAGACCATCATATAGACAGACATGTTTTTTTTTTCTGCCCCTTGTGGTGAACTCCCACCTCCCCTAACATGCCCACAGCCATCCGGTTGACCTCCCACACTCTCAGCAGACTCTGGGGCAGGAATCAGGACCCTCTCCCAGCCAGAGGGGTCACTGTGGTGCCAAAGCTCACCATTGACCCTCCCTGGCTGAGACACACTACCACAGGGCAGCAGCCCCAGCCCAACCTGCTGCTCGATGTGGTGACTCAAGCTTGCTCTTGAAGTCGGGTAGCCATCACGTCAGTGCAGTGACTGTTGCTGGCCCATCAAAGCAGCTTGAAACAAATGTTTTAATATTATAAATGAATAACACAGTATGAGGAACATACAAGTGCAGTGTTCGTCATGGGGTGTATTTGCATTCCTTGTTCTGAGTTATTTATTAATGATGTTACAACATATGTTTAAATGCTTCATTGGCAAGCTTTTAAACTAGCCAAGGGGGGAGGCACTGGAAAGGAGCAGGAAAATCCTAGGCCCCCCCCAAATAATCACGGTAGTAAGTGCGGCAAACACCAACATAGAGGTGTCAATAGGGAGAAGAGCAGGGGTAAATGGAGAAAGTGACAAAGGCAAGAAGGACAGGGATGGGGCAAAAGGGAGTAAGGCCATCAGGAAATGGAGGGTAATGAGTACCAATGCCCGTAGTCTGGGCAACAAGCTCCATGAGCTGATGGCCTTAATGGAAGAGGGATGCCTGGATATCATAGTAGTCACAGAAACATGGTACACAGAGAACCATGACTGGGATGTTAACATACCAGGGTACATAACCTACAGGAGAGACAGGCAGGGGAGAAAAGGGGGAGGAGTAGCTCTCTATGTAAAGGAAGGGATAAAAGCAACTGAACAAAAGAGTAAACAGGGAGGAGAGGAGGCACTGTGGGTCACCTTGGAGACTGGAAAGGGCACCACAATCTGCACAGGGTTAGTACAGACCCCATGTCAGGGGAAGGAAATGGACAAGGATATGATAGAAGGCATTCTTAGAATGGCAGAGAAAGGGAGATACTGTTGATGGGAGACCTGAATATGCCAGATGTGAACTGGAGCACATTTGCTGCAGCCACATCCAAGAGCAGGGCTATTCTTGATGCCCTACAGGTGGCAGGCATTAGACAGCTAGTTTCGAACCCGCCGTGAGGGAGCAATCTTAGACCTCGTGCTCTCAAACGGGGCAGTGAGAGGATCTCAGATCTAGAAGTGGGTTGCCATCTGGGGACAAGTGACCATCAAACAGTGTGGTTCACGTTAAACTCAGCTACAGAGTCAAGCCATACAAAAGTGAGGGTACTGGACTTTAGGAGGGCTGACTTTGGCAAGATGGGAGTGCCTCAGAAAAGCACTAGCAAACAGGCTAGAAGGAGGTGTGAGCAACAATGGGAATTATCAAAACTGCCATCACAGAGGCAACAAGCCTTTGTGTGAAGCAAATAAACAAATCAAAATGAAAGAAAAAGCCACTATGGTTCTCAAAAGAGGTGGCTGTGAAAGTCAGGAAGAAAAAGATAGCATTCCGGAAGTATAAGGAAACACAGAAAGAGCAGGACAGAGAGCTGTACCAGTTAAGGCAGAAGGAAGCAGGGAGGGAAGTCAGAATAGCAAAGGCCCAAACTGAGGAAAAGATAGCCAACTCAGTTAAGAAGGGGGATAAAACCTTTTATAGGTACATCAGCGAGCGTAGAAAGACAAAGGGAGGGATAGTGAGGCTGAAGAGAATGAACGGTGGGTGGGCAGCGGGGGACAGTGAAAAAGCAGGAATACTGAACGAATATTTCTGCTCAGTATTCACAAAAGAGGAGGGGGAAGTGCCTAATCCAATTAACAGAAGCACTCTTGATAGGGGGGTCGATCCCAGTCCTTTCACAGAAGAAAGGGTTCTGCAAGAACTCCTAAAACTGAAGGTGGACAAAGCAATGGGTCCTGATGGAATTCACCCCCAGAATTCTAAAAGAATTAAGGGAGGAACTAGTGAAACCACTGGCTACTCTTTTTAATAAATCATGGGAGGATGGTGTGGTACTCGAGGACTGGAGGAAGGCGATGTGATCCCCTCACAAAAGTGGGACCAAGACAGAGACAGGAAACTACAGACCTGTCAGTCTGACCTCTGTGGTAGGGAAAGTGATGGAGTCACTTGAAGGAAAGAATAGTTGAATACCTAGAGGCCAGTGGAGCACAGGACCCAAGGCAGCATGGGTTCACAGCGGGAAGGTCATGTCAGACGAATCTAATAGATTTCTTTGACTGGGTGACCAAAGTAATAGACCAGGGAGGGGCTGTGGACATGGCCTGCCTAGACTTTAGCAAGGCATTTGACACAGTCCCACACAAAAGATTAATAGTCAAATTAACCAGCCTGAGAGTGGGACCCAGGGTGGTAGCCTGGGTAAAACATTGGCTGGACAACAGGACACAGAAGGTAATTGTAAATGGAGTCCACTCTGAAGAAAGGGGGGTTACTAGTGGGGTACCGCAGGGTTCAGTATTGGGTCCAGTCCTTTTTAATGTCTTCATCAGTGACATTGCTGAGGGACTGGAAGGAAAAGTATGCCTTTTTGCAGATGACACAAAGATCTGCAACAGGGTTGATACACAAGGAGGCGTGGAAAGGATGAAAAGGGACTTGGCAAGGTTGGAGGAATGGTCAGAAGTATGGCAGCTAGGATTCAATGCAAAGAAGTGCAAAATAATGCACCTGGAAACAAGAACCAAGGGAAGAATACACAATGGGTGGGAGGTAGTAACAACAACAAACAGGAAAGGGACCTGGGGTAATCATATCAGATGACCTTAAGGTTAGAAAGCAATGAGAAGGCAGTAGGGAGGGCTGGGGTATACTGGGATGTATAGGAGAGGCATCATCAGCAGAAAACAGGAAGTTGTCATCCTCTGTACAGACAGTTGGTGAGACCCCATCTGGAATACTGTGTCCAGTTCTGGAGACCCCATTCCAAAGACATAGACAGGATAGAGAGCAGTCCAGAGGAGGGCAACTAAATGGTGCAGGGTCTGCAAGAGAAGCCGTATGAGGAGAGAGACTATAGGAGCTTAATATGTATACCCTGAGGAAAGAAGGGAGAGGGGGACATGATAGAAACTTTTAAGTACCTCGGAATCAACAAAGTCCAAGAGGGTAGCATCTTTCGAAAAGAGACTTGCAAGAGCAAGGGACACAATTTAAAAGATAGAAGGAGGGCGTGTTCAGGGCAATGTGAGGGAAGTATTATTTCACAGAGAGGTAGTGGATGCATGGAACAGCCTTCCTGAGGAGGTTGTGGGGTCTAAAACTGTGGGAGAATTCAAGAAAGCATGGGACAGACATAAGGCAATTCTTGTGGGGGGTAGGAAGAAATAGGCTGTTGGTTAACTAGGAGCTGCGGCCTATCCTGTAAGTAGGGAAATGGGCAGACTAGATGGGCCTAGTGGTCCTTATCTGCCGTCAAAGTCTATGTTTCTATGTTAAATCTGAGTTGTGTTTTGGCATTCAGTTTGGTGGTGTTAGAGATGGGATTAGGGTTCAGAAACTCTAACATCGCATTTCATGGCTTTAATAATATGCCTCGGCTTCCCATTAACATAGTTTTTTACAACAAATAATATATTTATATGTACATTTATCATGCTTCTTTGAAATGAATTGCTTCTTGTATGCTGTTT
This sequence comes from Neoceratodus forsteri, assembly GCA_016271365.2. Classification (NCBI taxonomy): domain Eukaryota; kingdom Metazoa; phylum Chordata; order Ceratodontiformes; family Ceratodontidae; genus Neoceratodus; species Neoceratodus forsteri. The sequence goes on from CM057450.1 coordinate 988,935,257, forward strand.
GGGAACTCACAAGATACAAGACATTTACAACTGTAGGAGACACTAGTGATATATAAAAATATTTATTAAGAAGTAGTATTAAGTAGGGAACAGCCTACCAGCCGAGACCTTTGACAAGAAGACCATACAAACTTTCATGATAAGCCTGAAAATATTTATGCTTATAAGAGGAATCACTGGTGGGTACCCTGGGCAGTAGGCTGGGTAGGAAATCCCTATGAGTTGGTACGTTTACACAGCATAGTTGGCCTCTGCTTATAAAACGGGTAGGGGGCAACATGGTGGATTTAGATTTTCTTTTGCCCTTAAACATAAACAGACTTTTGATGGCAGATAAGGACCACTTGGCTCACCTAGTCTACCCATTTTCCTACCTATTGGATAAGCTGCAGATCTTAGTTAACTAACAACCTACTTCCTCCTACCCCTCACAAGAATTGCTTTATGTCTGTCCCATGCATTCTTGAATTCCCCCACAGTTTTTGACCCCACAACCTCCTCAGGAAGGCTGTACCATGCATCCACTACCGTCTCTGTGAAAAAATAATTCCTTACATTGCCCCTGAGCCATCCCTCCCACTATCTTCAAATTATGCCCCCTTGTTCTTGCACATCTCTTTTTCTGAAAGATGCTACCCTCTTGGACTTTGTTGATTCCCTTGAGGTACTTAAATGTTTCTATCATGTCCCCACTGTCCCTCCTTTCCTCGAGGGTATACATATTAAGCTCCTTTAGTCTCTCTTCATATGGCTTCTGTTGCAGACCCTGCACCATTTTAAATGCCCTCCTCTGGACTGTCTCCTTCCTGTCTATGTCCTTGCGGAGATGGGGTCTCCAGAACATTATGCAGTATTCCAGATGGGCTCTCACCAACTGTCTGTACAGAGGGATAACTTCTTCCTGTTTTCTGCTGGTGATGCCTCTCCCTGTGCATCCCAGTATCCCCCCAGCTCTCCCTACTGCCTTCTCACGTTGCTTGCCTACCTTTAAGTCATTTGCTATAACTACCCTCAGGTCCCTTTCCATTTTTGTTGTTTAGTACCTCCCCCCATATTGTGTACACTTCTTCTGGGTTTTTGTTTCTCATGTGTATTACTTTGCACTTCTTTGCATTGAGTCTAAGCTGCCATACTTTTAACCATTCCTCCAACCTTGCCAAGTCACTAAAGGAGATAGGAAATGCTTTTCTGTCATTCTTACTGGCTAAATAAATCCTGAACATCAAGCAATAGTCTGTGTGTGTGTGTGTGTGTATTTTTTATGGAGTAACTCCTTAGAACACTCATTCTTATGTTACTTTCAATTTCTGGGAAGAGAGTGTGCTTGACTGCCTTTTTTTTTTTTTTTTTTAATCTGGAGTCGGCGCGTGTCAGGCTTCGAAATGCCCATGTCACTGGCTCCCATTTCAGCATGAAGCCTGTGGCTATTGGACATGCTTCTAATGCCACCCTCTCATCTGGTATATACTCCCATCTGAAGTAATCACTCATCCTTACGGTACCGTCTCAGCACCCATCCTTACACAGCTGCCGGTTGCCATAGAGCGCGAGTAGTTTGTCTTAGGAAATATCTTAAAACATTAGTTTATTTAATTGTGTTCCATGTGTCCTGGCTCCCTACTTCACCCACTTGCTGCCTTGACGTGTTATCAACATTATTAGAAAACATTTTGTCCGTATAAACCCCCCGCCATCACCCTTCTTTCGTCGGGGCTGAGAAGTACAGTAAAGATTTTCTGGCACTCAGTGCGCCTGCTTAGCCAGAAAGCCGCCTGTACCTTGACTTCCCTGATCCTCTAGGGACACTGCAGTAGTGAACCAGGAAACACAACCGAGAAAAGACAGCAGCCAGCCTAACAGCACATGGGAGGAGCAGTCAACTGTTTCTTGGCAACCTGCAGCGGTGAGTTGCTCCCATCTTCTCACCAACCCCCAACAATCAACCAGTAAGGTGGGGGATCACACAAGCAGCAATTATCTCTGGCGCTGTAGGAGTGCCTCTGCTAAAAATGGGTGGCACTTGAGTCTCTAAATGTTCGATGACTAACAAACCTAGCCCTCCTTGCCTCCCGGCCAGCCATGGACTGAAAAATGCAAACTGCTTTCTGGTTTTGTCAATCAACGACTGGCCAAGGAGGTGAGAGGAGGACCGTGTCCGTCATTGAACATTTATTGGAACAATTAAGTTTCTCAGTGATTTTATAGCAGGTCAAGGCAGCAAGTGGGTAGAGTAGGGAGCCGGGACACATGGAACACAATTAAACTAACTAACTAATGTTTTAAGATATTTCCTAAGATAAACTACGTGCTCTCTGTGGCATCCCGCAACGGAGTAAGGGGGGGGGGGGTGCTGAGCCAGTTTCATAAGGATGAGTGTTTGCTTCAGATGGGAGTATATACCAGACAAGAGGGTGGCATCAGAAGTGTTTCCAGTAGCCACAGGCTTCGTGCCGAATCGGAGCCAGTGACGTGGGCATTTTAAAGCATGACATGCGCTGACTCCCAATTAAAAAAAAAAAGACCGTCACGCCCATTCTCTTCTCAGAAATTGAAAGTAACATACAAATGAGTGTTTTAAGAAGTTACTCCATAAAAAATACACACACAGAGGCTATTGCTTGATGTTCAGGATTATTTAACCAGTAGGAATGTCAGAAAAACATTTCCTATCTGCTTTAAATTACTGTTGCTATGTAAGAATAGGACAGGAAAAATGGGTGGGGGACATCATTTTATATGTGAGAGATGGCATAAAGGCCATAGAGTTAAAAGGTCCCAGTGGCGACATGGAAAGCTGGAGGCTGTATGATTTGACTTAGAGACATTGTCTTGGGCCTTTATCCATGTGGGGGTGGTGTATAGACCACCATCACAGGGAGAGGGGTTTGACAGAGTTCAAGGGGAGAACATAGGTAAATGGCAAGCAAAGGGGAGGTATTGATTATGGGGGGACTTTAATCTGTTTGATGTAGACTGAGGCATTATGGCTGGAGCTACAAGAAGCAGCAAGGGCATCCTTGACTCCCCACAGGGGGCGTTTCTCAGGCAACTGGTTACAAAACATGCTAGTGATGGGGCAGTACTGGACCATGTTCTTGGGAACAGGGATAGCATTGCAGAAGTTACGGTGGATAGCCCCCTGGATACAAGTGATCATTGTACAGTGTGGCATAGACTACAGATTGAGCAGAAGAAAAACCACACTAGGATGAAGGTCCTGGAATTCGGAAGGGCAGATTTTAAAGAAATGGAGAATGCCTTAGTAAATACATTGAAGGGTAAATTGGTGGGGGGTGGAGGAACAATGCAAAAAGATAAAGGAGGGAATTAATAAAGCAACGTCAAGGAAATAAGCAGGCATAGGAGGAGAAAGAGGCTCCTATGAATTTCAAGGGTGGTAGCTAAGGTGGTAAGGGAGAAAAAAACAGCTTTTAAGAAGTACAAGAAGAGCCAGATGGAGGTTAACAGAGAGGTATATTAAGATAAAGGGAGGCAGGAAGAAAGATGAGGGCAACTAAGACACAACGGGAAAAGATAGCCCAGGAGATACAAAAGGGGATAACGATTTTCTTCAGGTACATGAGTAAAAAGAGGAAATCAAGGGGTGGGATATTAAGGATTAGGGGAACATGGGGCGACTGTGCAGAAGAAGACCAAGAAAAAGCTACACTATTAAATGAGTACATCTGCTCGGTCTTCACAGTGGAAGGGAGAGGGGATGAACGAACATGTGTCAGCAGGCACGGGGGGACACAAGTCCATTTTCAGAGGAAAGAGTCCAAATGAGATTGGAAGCCCTGAAAGTAAATAAGGCCATGGGGCCAGATAGGATCCACCGAAGCATGATAAAAGAACTGAGCATGGTGCTAACCGCTCCTCTGGCGACACTGGTGAGCAAATCATTGGAGATGGGGGTAGTTCTAGAAGACTAGAGGAGGACCGATGCCGTTCCTCTGCTCAAGAGTGGGAGCAAGAAGGAGGTTAGCAATTATAAGCCAGTCAGTCTCACATCACTGGTGGAGAAATTAATGAAAACCCTGCTGAAGGAGGGAGTGATGGAGTACCTGGGGGCAAATGGGTTGCAAGACCACTTCCAGCATGATTTCGGGGAAGTCGTCAAACAAATCTCTTACAGGGTTCATTTTTAGGTGGGGGATTGGTATAATTGGCACACAGATTTTAATTTTGACTCGCTTTTTCTTCTACCTTGGGGACAACCTGCTCACCGTTGTGGAGGTTTTAAACTGTTGTTTTATTAATCTAACTCAGTTGAACAATATGACCCATTGTTTTTTTCATTTTACCCTTTCTTTTTACTCCCAGTGGGTCAGTGTCACACATAGATAAATATCTGCAATGAACCCTGCTCTTAGATTTCTCTAACTGGGTGACTTGTGGAGGGCAGTGGATGTGGCCTGTCTTGATTTCAGTACAGCCTTTGATGCTGTGCCACACAGAAGGCTAATAAAGAATCTTGGTAACCTGGGGATAGGGGAGAAGGTGGTAAACTGGATATCAAACGGGTTGAAGGATAGGAGGCAGAGGGTGGTGGTAAATGGCAGTCCTTCTGGGGATAGGAGAGTGACCAGTGGAGTACCACAGGGATCAGTACTGGGTCCTGTCTTCTTCAGTGTCTTCATAGTTAACATTGCTGAAGAACTGGAGGGGGACAGTGCATCTCTTTACAGATGACGAGAAGCCTGTAACAGGGCTGACACCCAGGAAGGGGTGGAAAAAATGAAAAGGGCTCTGAGGTAACTTGAGGAGTGGCAACTGGGATTCAGTGCCAAAAAGGGTAAAGCCATGCACCTGGGGAAGGGAAACCTGGGGACTGTGTATATGAGGTACTTACAGTCAGCAAGCAAGAGAGGGACCATGGGGTAATCATATCTGATGATCTCAAGGTGGCAGGGCAAGGCTAACCAGATGGTGGGTTGCATAGGGAGGGTGATTTCTAACAGGAGAAGGGAGGTAGTGTTGCCATATTGACCTCTAATGAGACCTCACCTAGAGTACCATGAATAGTTATTTTTTAATTTTTTTTACAACCCTTTTTTGTGCTCCGCCCTAAGGGAGCTCTCTCTGGCATCCACTTACCTCAGCTGCTCTACCTCCTGCCTGAAACAACCTGCTCCACACCCCATCCAGTCTGACTGGTCCCCCAGCTCTGCACTCACCGAGGTAGGGCCGCCCTGTCCTCCCAGGGTGCCCTATCTGGAATTTGATCTGCCAGTCGGACGGGAGGGTGAGGCGAGGAGAGGTGCCCGGCCTTGAAGTGTGGCCTCCTGGGTTCATGGTGCCTTCGCCTGTCCCCTCCAACGGGGATTTTCTTAGTTATTTTTTTATGCCCTCTGTCTCCCTCCCCGAGAGCTCGGATGCAATGGCGTTAGGTCGCCTGCCGCAGCTCTCATCCCGCTACATGCTGCCCCCTAGCATATGCAGTACTACCGATCTCCACCAGGTCTGGCCACTGCAGTGCCAGGCATGCCTGAATCCCACCCCAGAGAGGAGGAGAGCTGTCCTCCGAACACTGAATCGTCTCTCTCCCCTGCCGGCAGCCCAAGCTCGTTCCCGAACCTGGGTTGCTGGCATAGCACGAGGTGTGGTGTCCAGCGCCTCAACCCTCAGTGCCACCGGTCTGGCCACCCTGAATAGTTATAGAGGCTGCATCTCTGCAAGGACATAGACAGGATAGAAATAGTCCAAAGGAGGGCTACCAAAATAGTGTGGGGGTTGCATGAGAAACTGCATGAGAAGAGGCTGCAGGAACTCAGCATGTACTTCCTTGAGGAGAGGGGAGTGACAGGGAACATGATTGAGACCTATAAGCACCTTATGGGGGTGAACAAGGTGCAAAAGGGAAGTCTGTTTCAGAGGAGGAGTACCAGAACATGGGCATACTATGAATCTTGAGTGGGAGGAGTTTAAGAATGCTGTGAGAAAATACTTTTTCACAGAAAGGGTGATGGATACCTGTAGCAGCCTACCAGAAAAGGTGGTGTGGAGACTTCCGGCGACGCAACATGCCTAATGGCTGATTAGCCTCATCGCTTCTGATCCCTGGGTCAGCTAAAGTAGTTATCAGAAGCCATCGAGCTCAGTATTATATAGAAATTCAACTTCTCTCAACTAAGGAATAACGGAGGAATGGGGAAAACAAAAAAGAAAGATATGATTGCTACTAAAAAAACGTTTCGCAGCGGTTTCAGCGGAATGGCCTGCTAGCCCATCCCCGTCATGGTCCTCAGCAGCAACCGCCTCGGGTGACGAAGAGTCCAATTCTGAATCAACATCTACATTCACCAAAGCTGACAGACAGCGTATGCTGAATATTCTTCACAGGATTGACTCGAAAATTTCCAGCTTAGAAACGGACTTTAAAAAAATTGGAGTCCCGCACCTCTGCAGTAGAAACTCACTTGGACACTATCCAAAATGAACATATGGCATTTGGGCGCTCCCTTGCCTACCTTCATTGAAGGGAGCGAGAGCTCACACACAGGGCCAAGGATGCATAGGCGGGGGCCAAGAGGAACAAAGTCCGTATCTTTGTAATTCCGGAGGGCTCCAAGCAGGTGGATGTAACAGGAGACCTGGAGTCTTGGCTACAACAGGAGCTTGCATTGCCTGAAAATTTTGAGTTTGGCATAGAAAGGGCTCATGTGGTGGTTGCTCCCAAACCCAAACTGGGGGCTCCTCCCTGATCCATAGTGTTGAAGTTTCTCAAATTCACCACTAAAGAAAAGATACTTCATGCTGCATGGGATAAAAAAGATTTAAATCTTGACGGCCAGAGGGTATTTTTTGACCTGGACTTCCCTCCGACTATGATGGCCAAACGTAAGAAGGTTCTCCAAGTAGTGAAGACCTTGCGAGAGAAGGGGATGAGGGCTTATCTTTGCTGCCCGGTAAGGCTGTGGCTTCAGGAATGGGAGAAAGTGCAGATTTACGATTCTCTTACAGGTGGCCCCGGCGTTGGAGAGGCTGGGGTTAACAGTTCCAGACACTAGCGCTGAACAGGCTGAAATAGAAATCAAAAATTTGCTGTGAGGACTAGCTCCCAGTGGAAGGCGTCCTCAGGGAAGAAGGAACGAATCTCTTTTACCTTTGCATGCCGATGTTACCCATTGGATTCTTCCTCGTCAACCCCCACCATGATCTGGCAGAGCTTGGTCTGGATTTGCTTTAATTTGGAGTGTGAGTAGATCTTTGGGTGTGCAGTGATTTGAATTATAGCCATATTGGATCCTGGAGTACAGCTTCCGATCGAGATGGAACTTTCGGGCTGGATTTCTTATTTTGGGTGGGACCTATGGAGAACGGATGCTCTCCTGGTGCACCCTGTATGATTTTCCCCCTTCACGTGCTTCGGCTGGGACTACTCCTCACCTACGCAACAGATGCTGTGCTGTTCACAGACTTGAAGTTTGGACTGTTGGACCCCCTTTTGGGGCCTGAAGTTGTGAGTTCTCTTAATGTTTTTTCATTTTTTTTGGTCGAAACTGTGTTAAACAACTAAAGGACTCACTAGTTCAACTCGTAGTTTCGGCCTTTTAGGATGAGTGGGGACATTAAGTTTTGAGTTAATATGAAAGTGTTGAAGGGGGCATTTTGGGAGAGCTGTCATCATATTTTGTTTTGTGAGTTACATTAATACTTCCCCCCGCCCCCGCTCATGGCCCCTGTTGGGCTGGGTAGGGTTGGGGGCTGTGGCTAATTCTCTGTGCCTTGTCACTGAAACTGGGTTTGAATGGCTTGTTGGGATTGGTTCTTTTAATAATAAAGCCCTGAGATAATTGGGGGTTGGATTTTATAGATGCTATAATACTCAGGACACACCTCGATGGATTCCAGGTGATTTTTCTGGACCCAGGGTTGGGGGTGCCTCAAGCGGAAGTCCGTGCTAAATACGAGAAGGGAAGGTGTAACCCGGCCGGATTCCAGGCTGGTTTACCCTTTGCACACAGAGTGCAGAACTCTTCCGTACTTCTAGGGGGCTTCATGTCCTCAGTGACTGAACCCCTTTGTGGGAAGTCAGCAAGGTACCGTACATTCTGACAGGTACCATTGGGCGGTATATCCACCTTACGCCCGTATTATTCAGTTAAATTTTGATAGTTGGTTACCCGGCATCTCCAGTTGAGATTGTTGGGGGGCCTTAAAATGTGTGTTTGTGTGGTTATTTCTGTGTTATTTTTGTTGTCTTATAGTGGATTACTGTTGTTTTATTTGGGCTCTGGGTACGGTCACTGACATGGGGAGACGGGGATGGATCAGATGTTCTTTTTGTTTCATAATTGGATCACTTAACATCTGTACGGTGAATGTGAAAGGTATAAATAATGTTACCAAACGGGCCAGAATTCTGAGGGAAATTGAGGGATTTAAATTGTGAGATAGCATGTTTGCAGAAAACTAAGCTGACTCAATTGGAACATAGTAAGCTTTGTAGATCTTGGGTGGGTAGGGTATTATCCGACTCCCATCCTCTGTATGCGAAAGCTGGCACAGCCATTCTGCTGAAGCAAGGTCTACCCTTTAGAACCTCCTCGGTATCCTGAGAGGGCAGTGGCAGGTGGGTTCTTTTGTCTGGTGAATTACGTGGACAGCTAATCCATATCATCTCGGTTTGCGCTCCCACCCCACCATCTGGAACCTTTTTCAGAGATCTATTTTCTGCTATTGCCGGCCTTGACCCTGGTCACCTTTTGGTGCTGGGTGATTGGAATTGCTTGAACTGCACATTAGACAGAAATTCACCTAGCAGGAGAGGCATGGGAGGCAGTTCTAGACTGTTACGAACCTTAGTAGCAGAATCAGGGTTGGTAGACTTGTGGCGCTGGCAACATCCCACAACCAGAGATTACACATTTTATGCACTGGCTGCCAATTCCTACTCCAGATTGGATAAGATATACTTTTGGCAGTCAGAGGCTCATCAGTTTGGAGAGGTTCGGATACATCCTGCCTCGTTCTCGGATCATGCGGTGGTTCAGGTGGAGGCAGTTTGGGAATCCAGGGCCCCCAGAGGCTCGTGGAGGCTAGACCCTGGTCTATTATTGGATAAAGCCCTGGTAGGTAGAATAAAGGAGGATATTAAGTGGTTTTTAGAAGAGAATAAAGAGACAGACACCCCTTTAAAATTTATTTGGGATGCCCTTAAGGCATTCTTGCAGGGCAAGTTTATTAGCCACGCATCATACCGAAATAAAGTTCATAAACTTTCCCAGGCACTTGCCTTGGTAGCTTCCTTGGAAGCGGAGCACAAAATGACTCTGGACCCTATCTCTTATCAAAAGCTACAAGAAGCAAGGGAAGTATACAAGCAATTAATGTTACATCGGGTCGTTAATTATCTTCGTTTCACAAACCAGAAATACTATGAGGGTGGGGACAGGGCGGGCAAATTGCTGGCCATGCGCCTCAGAAAACAGGAATTAGATACATTCCAAATGTCAGGAATGTTAATGGCATGGGAGAACCTCTGGTAAAACCTTCTGCAATTGTGGAGGCGTTTGCAGACTTTTACTCCCAGTTATATCAGCAGGAGAGGATTTTAGGACATAGGCAGAAAATAGAAGAATTCCTGGGGAGAGTGGAACTTTTGGTCCTCACTGCAGAGCAGGCCTCTAGTTTGGAACATCCATTCACAGAGGAAGAGCTGAGATTGGTGATAGCTTCTTTGAGTTCAGGGAAAGCTCCTGGACCTAATGGTTTCATGGGAGAATTTTCTAAAACGTTTAGTAACAAGCTTATTCCCATTTTGCTCACAGTTTGCAATGTGGCTTACGAGCCGGGGCAGTCCCTGGGTCCTGGGGGGAGGCAACCACTACAGTTTTGCCTAAAGCAGGCAAGGACCCGATGGAGTGTGCCATCTATCGGTCCATCTCCCTGTTGAAGGTAGATGCTAAAATCTTTGCAAAGCTCATTGGCGAAAGACTCAAGGGTGTGGTCTCGGAGTTGGTACACCAGGACCAGACTGGTTTTGTGCCGGGTAGGCACATTCAAGATAATATATGGTTGTTGCTTAATGTCTTGTCTTCTGGGTCCTTTTCCAATGCCCCCCCAGAACTCAGGGCTGTTGTTTCGTTGGATGCCGAAAAGGCATTCATCGCTTAGATTGGGTGTTCTTAACTCAGACTTTAGCTAAATTCGGACTTGTGAGTAAATTTAGAGATTGGATATCCAACTTGTATAATGATCCTGGGGCTAGGGTTCGAGGGAATGGGGTTCTTTCCAGTAGATTCAGCGTTTTCCGAGGGACTAGGCAGGGATGTCCATTCTCCCCACTACTGTTCACACTAAATATGGAACCCTTTGCGGCCTCTGTTAGGCAATCACAAGTTTATAGGGGTATCCTGGTGGAGGGGGTGGAAGTTCGGATATCCCACTATGCAGATGACGCCCTGTTATACTTGTCAGACCCAGTTAACACAGTCCCCCATATATTGTCTCTCATACAAGAATATGGGTCCATCTCTGGATTCCGTGTAAATCCGTCCAAAACAGAGATGCTACCAGTTCCTCATTCCACATTTGGGGGTCTCCCTCATGTGGGTCGGTTTCTTTGGGCAACAGAGGGTTTCCGCTATTTGGGAGTTTGGATCCCCGATGGATTGGAGAAATTATATGCATCTAATTACCTTAAGTTGCTTGAGGGGATTCAAGTGGATTATAACAGATGGAAGGAGCTCCCTCTTTCCCTCTTAGGCCGGATAGAGACAGTAAGGATGAATGTTCTACCTTGCCTTCTGTTTCTATTCTCCTCCTCCCTCCTTCCCCTTGAAACCTCTGGTGAGTTTTTGGAAAAGTTTGAAATCAGCCACCTCCAAGTTTGTCTGGAATCATAAACCCCCAAGGGTCAAATGGCAAGTGTTGCAGAGGTCCAAACGGGCAGGGAGTTTGGGTCTTCCCAAGTTCATACAGTATTATTGGGCAGCCCAACTCTAGGCTTTCATTTCCTTGTGGCCAGGAACAGAGTGACCACTTTGGGCAGACCTGGAGAAACCAGTTGTTCCAGGGGCCCAACTGGCAGATGTGGTATACTTGGACCGAGAGGGACTTTCTAAATTTCGAGTGACAAACCCATGGGCAGTGGTTCTCAGGCAGGTATGGAAGTGGGTAGTTAGGGGTGGAGGATATCCGCTCGGAATGTCATTTCTGACCCCCTTGAGGACATGTGTGGATTTTGCCCTGCTGCAAACAGATCCAGGCTTCCGAGGTTGGGAAATAATGGGTCTTTGTAGAATAGAACAGTTATATAGTTCTCAGTACCTTAAAACCTTCTTGCAGTTGCAGCAGGAATTCGGGCTGCCAAATAGAGATCACTTCAGATTTTTGCAAATACGACACTTTTTAATGAGTAAAGGGTTGACCTCTCCAGGGTCTTTCCTCACTAACCCCCTGGTGGAGTTTATTTTTTCGTTGCTCTCTGAGGCTAATAAAACTCATCTGGTGTCCCGAATGATTTCTTTTTTTAATACACCAGACTCAGATCTGTTGAGCGGACTGGAATCCAAGTGGGAGGAGGAGTTGGGATGTCAGTTGAGCACTAAAGATTGGCAATTGGTTTGGGTCGGGGTGTATTCCACTTCATCCTCTCCTTCCTGGCGAGAGTTTCGCTGGAAGGTGATTGAGATTTTTTCACACCCCAGCTATCACTAAGCATTATGGTACCTCATCCTCAGACTTATGCTGGAGGGGATGTGGGGGCAGGGGCACCCACACCCATATTTTCTGGGGTTGTCCCGGATTCAAGGATATTGGACCCTGATTGCTAAGCAATTAGAGAAGATATTCCAAACTCAACTCCCCTTGGATCCTAGGTACTGGGTTCTGGGTCTTTCACCTCCACAGCTTACTAAGGCCCAGGGGTCCTTATTTTATATTTTATTAGCAGTGGCTCAAAAGTCTATAACAAAAAACTGGTTGGAGAAGAATCCTCCATCTGTAGATCTTTGGTATTCTATGTGTATTCAAACTGTAGTACTGGAAAAGCTGACTGCACAATTTAAATTTCAATCAGAAAAATTTAAGGGGAGATGGTTGCCCTGGTTTCACTATCAGGCAGATAAGGAAAATAAAACAGTACTGGAAGTAATGGCTCAGCTTTTTTATGCGGGTGGTTTGCCTTATTCAAAATCCTTCCCCTTTTTCCGTGGCTGAATGACCCTCACTCTCCTTAATATATAGATTTAGAGCATTATTGAGTAATGGTCCCTTATTCAGTCACTCATTTATCTGTAGCAAGAAAGCCTACTTCGATCTCATTGAGATTTTAAGGGAAGGCCATGTCTATTCCTGAGCCACGTGGTTTTGGTTTGTATTCCTTTCCCCCTACCTTTCTAATTTGTAATTTTTCTTTTCCCATATCCGGGTTTAAAATATTAATTTGTGATGTGTCTGAAATGTCAGTGTCCAAATGGTTGGTGTACCCCATGCCCCCCTTTTTCTGTTTTTGTATTGTTAGTTCTGTTTGTATTGATGTCATTTATTTGGTTAACAGTTATATGATGTTATATGTATGTGTTGTGATATGTGTAATGTTCTGTCTTGGAAAGTTAATAAAAATTAGTATTTCAAAAAAAAAGAAAAGGTGGTGTGGGGTGAAGACAGTACTTTGGGCATGCATGGGATGGGCACATGGGTAGAGGAAAGGGGAATGAGAGAGACACATGTGACCAAATAGAGGCCAGGGTGTGGAAGTAGGCAGGGAAAATGGGGCAGACTAGATGGGCCTGCCCATCCTTTTCTGCTGACAAATTCTATGTTTCGGCATAAAATTGGTAATTAAAAGTCTAACATTGATTATAATATTACTTACAGTATTAAATGTTTCAGCACAAGACTGTTTCTTCCTTAGACATCTAACTTCAGGGAGGAGCAAAATTGCCCCTCCGGCCAAGTATTGTGCTAGGTGCACAGTCATACAAGAAAAATTAATAAAAAATCTCTATAGAAAAAGAACTGGATGCCACATCTCGTGCCACACTGGCAACCCAGGTTCGGGAACAGACCTGGGACGCCGGAGATCGGCAGGGGAGTGAGAGGATTGAGCATCCGTAGGACTGCTGTCCTCTCCTGGGTTGGGTAACAGGACTTGCCTCCCTTCGCAGTGGCCCCCGGTGGAGACCGGGGGCAATGCAAGGAGCGGCACGCTGTTGGGGCAGAGCGGCGGCGGACGTCAGCACTTCGTGCACAGACGGCATTGCACATCCGCGCTCCGGGGGAAAAGCCTGAGGAGGAAAACCCCAGCTACTGGAGAGGTGACCACAGGGCTCAAGTGCTCAAGCCCCCACGCCCAATGCCGGCCCTGGCCCGACTTGACTTTCCCTGGTCTCCTGCTCCTCCTCTAGAGGGGGGGGGGGACCTAACACCCAATTCCTCAGTCAAGATCAGGGTTCAGGCAGGTGGCAGAGATGAGAGTGAGTGACTCCCTGTCTGAGAGATGCCCTGGTATCTGGCGACTGGGAGGAAAAAAAAAGAGTAAAAAAAAAAAAAGAACAAAATATAGAAAGGCTAAGTAAAAGACTTTACTAATTCCTTCTTTTGGATATGTAATGCTGTCCCGGATTAGGTGCTAGCAGCCTTACTACCTTGGAGTCTGGTCCTATCAGATCCCTGAAGCTAAGCAGGATGTGCCTGGTCAGCATTAGGATGGGAGACCTCCAGTGAACACCAGGTGCTGCAGAAAGTGATGTTGAAAGTATCTGATGGTGGTTGGATGCTTTGGGTAAAGATCTCCACAGCTGGAGTAAAATTTGGTCTCAGTCCCTTAAAACCTGTAAGGCAGTGAACATGAAGTTAGTACAATATAAAGCACCTTATAATCTCTGTTATATTACTTATATGTTGCACAAAATGGGTCTGGAGGCATCCCCTAGTTGTTCAAAATGTAGAAGTAACCAAGGAACCTTGTCACGGATGATGTTCAACAAGGATATCTCCTCCATTGAGCCACAGCTTTGTAACTGTAAGCAGTCAGCGTCAGGACCACATGGAAACCTTTTGCTAGCTGGGGGCCGCCCACAGTGACGTGCAGCGTCATCATGTATATAACGTGAGTGGTCCCGAAACTCCTTAGTTCTTTATCCTGCCTTTGATTATCCTAGTCAGACCTGCTAAAGGAAACAACGTCAACAAAGCCATTGCCTTTTTGTCATTTTCTTTTACTTTTTCAGTGTTGTTGTCATATTTGCATGTTGCTGAAGTCTAAAGACCCTTTGTTCAGATATTGTGTCTGCAGTTATAAGATTTACAAAGATGACATGTACTTTATTTGTGTGTGCTACTTGGGCCTTTCTCACAATGTGAGGACTTGTGAGATTTTCCAGAGTTTCAACAAGGCTTCAAGGTGACAATGTCAGAGGGCTGTAGGAACTTTCCTTGCTCAAAAAAGCATTAAAAGCCATGGAGAAGGACAAGGACTTCAGATCTGCTTCTCCTTGACACCATCCAGCAAACAGTCATTGAAACTGAATGAAAAGGATAAGGACAGGGAGTTGTCTTGGGCCTCCTCATCATTCAGCCATAAGCGCAAACACAAATCTAAATGAAAAGCTGCTTTGCCAGCAAGATCTTGGTCACCATTGAAAACGGGGACATCCTTGTCAACATCTGCTCCAGCAGCTTGGCTCAGGCAGTGCCATACCTACTATGAATGGTACATTGCCATTGTTGTCTAGACTCCAGCCCTTTGACGCAGGTTGTCACGGACCCTTTTCAGGGTACCGTTGACTGCATGACTGTGCTGGTGTTGTTGTTCAGATATGATACATGACCTGCCAGGGTTGCCACAGGAGGTAGCTTTACTGCTGATGGGGCCATTTGGTCCAGGACCTTCATCAATGACTTCCATAAGCACGCCGCAGTCCAGGCTTTCAACCTCTGCCAGTATCACTGGCTCCCTCTGTGATTCCCATTGTTGTTCGTGATGATAATGGAGTATAATCCTGATCTCATGGATCTTGAGGGGATTTAGAGGAGAAATGTGAGGGTGAAGGTCAGTTTGAAGAAGGGAACCGCCCTCCAGCTCCACCCTCAAATCCGGAACTGAGGACTCAGTGGTTTATACCCCAAGGTCTACTCCTGAGGACCCATCTTTTCAGACCATGATGCAGCAAATGCAGTCTGCTGTGGATTTCACTGTTGAAGATTCCACTAAGAGGAATCTGGTGGAATTTTTGGAGGTGCCTTGTACTCCCTCTATCATAATTCCCCCAATGTATCCTGCCTTAGAAGATGCTACTTTTGCTGTATGGCACAGACCCAACTCCGTGCTGCCAGTTCCAGGGAAGGCTAATAAGCAGTACTCTACTTTGTCTGGTAAGCCGTGTTATGCTAACCAGCCTGAAACTGACTCTGTGGTCATCACGGCTGCTCATGATCAGTCTAAAGCACCTAAACACATGAGCACTTTGCCTCCAAATAAAGAATCTGGGAGACTGAATGTTATGGGCAGACATACTTATGCCTCAGGATCTTTGGGAATTTAAGAATACAAATTACCAGGCCCACATGATTAAATACCAGAACAGCCTGTGGAAAGCTGCTTGTACTGCTGCCTAGGCTTTGCATGATGGTTCTGCCAAGTATGATTTGCTTAAAACTGTGTCTGCTGAAGCTGAAGTTAGCGAACATTTGTTGCACTCTGTTTATGTCTCTAATAGGGCTGCAGCCTCTAGCATTTGCATGAGATGTTGGTCTTGGCACAGAGTGTCTGGTTTTGTAACTGTTATGCGTACGACAGACAGTTTTGAATGCTTCTTTTAAAGGCAACAAAGTTTGGTTATGATGTTGAATGAGCCCTATGTGTCCTTCAGACTTCTAAGAAGACTTTAAGGTCTGTTAAGTTCCTGTGCTCCACTCCTTTTAGAGGGCATGGTAGGTGCTCTTTTCAAAGGCCTGTTGCCAGAGGTAACCGTCCATACCATCATCAGGGCCATGGTAAAGGTGGTGGTCTTCTTCCGGGTCCCTTCTTCGCTGGTGCCCATGTCAAAGCACCAAAAGGAATTGATTCCAGTGACCCTGCAGTCCCTGGTTCCACCCGACTCTCTTCCACCCCCAACCCCGAGCTACTGCCTCCAGTGGTGAGTGTGTGGGGAAGGATCTCTCTGCATTTAAAACAGTTGCAAGAGATCACCACAGACAAATGGTTGCTGGAGATAATTGCATGGTAACATGTTTTGGACCCAATAGAAATCCCTCCAGATCATCCTTCATCTCCTTCCATTTATCTTCCTGACAACTCATTCCCTTCTAAGCAAGGAGATTTGGACCTTATTTCAGAAGCGTGCCACAGAACCAGTTCCTCCACAAAACAAGAACAAAGGGTTCTATTCCAGCTACTTCCTAGTCCCAAAATGGACAGTGGATCGACGTCCTGTACTAGATCTCAAGAGATTTCAATCTGTACATGGAATACAAAAATATTTTCATTGAATATATCTCCTCTGTAGGCCACACCTTTGAAACTATAAGCCATCAGGGTCAGGACCACTCAGAAGCTTTTTGCTAGCTGGGGGCCACCACAGTGACGTGCAGTGTTGATGCCTATATAACATGGGTGGTCTCACCACCTCTCAGTTCTTCTCCTGCTGTCTGTCATCCTTGTCAGACCTGCTGAAGGAAACACAGTCAACCAAGCCATTGACGTTTATTATTTTGCTTTTATTTACTTTACATTTCTTGCCATGGAAAGTGGTGTTTTTTGTTGCGATGACCTCTGCTTGGAGGATTTCCAAGCTTCAGGCTTTAATGCATGATCCTCGTTATTTGATTTTTCACAAGGACAGAGTATCTTTGTATACAAATCCTAAGTTTCTACTGAAGATGGTATCTGAATTTACAGTGAATCAAACAATATACCTTCCTGTCTATTATCCAGAGCATGGCCAGCCAGGTTGAGGAAGCTGCTTAGATGTACATAGAATACTGAGATCTCACCAGGTACTGCACAAGAAGTCCTCTCAGCTTGTTTCATTCGGCCTTGAGGAAGAGGGTACTCCTGTGTCTAAACAGTGCCTGTCCAAATGGCTGGCACATTGTAATATGTTCTGTTATAGGCAAGCCTCCTACTTTTCTGCGGCACTTTGGGGCCAAGTTCTGCGGCAAGATTTTATTTTTAACCAGGAGGTGGACTGGGCACAGCCCTTTTTCAGCCACACCTGACACTGACCAAAAGACAAAAATTACAGCCAAATATGTGAAAATACAAGTGCATAGAGTACAAAGACTTCACGTACAATTACACACAGTTCCATTGTTTAATTTGCTGCAGAACTTATGCGGCAGTGGTTTGTAATTTCTGCAGAAATTCTGTGATACCAGTGAACATCCGCATCACAGCGTCAGCTTTTCATCCTGACTTCATGTCTATGGCAGTCTGGATGGGGGAACGCACAGTAACACTAGTAAAAAAAAAAAAAAAATAAATTGACTTTTAGAAATAATTGTATTTTTAAAAAAGCTAAAAAAAATCTATCACTTAAGGTCCTATCCTATTGCATAAATTAAATACACAGAGGGGACGTTATATGCTAAATAAGTTATCTATATACTCATGCTGTTTATACCACTCTTGAGGTCCCCACTGTGCATCACGTATATATTTTTATACAATCTATGGCATATTTTTTTTTTTAATAAATTTGCCATTTTGTGACAATGAAATTGTATCCTTATTTATACAGGTTCCTTTGGAAGTGGATTAAACAGAATAGAGGAGATATTGCAAGACTCATTTTTCATGCCAGCCTTATTCTTCTGGCACACTACATAACCCCATCAGACCATGACATGTACGTGAACCCCTTGTGAGAGAAGGCTCCACAGCCCATCACAAGGTGTCACCTGAGTGACAGAACACTGCATCATACCTTCCCAGGTTAAGAGAGGTGGTGTGCGACATGGCTGCCCCCCCCCCCCCAAATCCTTGTGCTGCCCAGCCAGCTCCCAGAGCTCGTCCCCGAACCTGAGTCACCACCATGGGAACACAACATGCTACCTGCTGGCCCAATGGTTGGCCCTGCACACATTTCTCCAGAACTTTTAGGTAATTCTATCAATTTGTGATAACATGTAATCAATAACCCTGGCAAAAATGTGTACAGTGCAATTATTCGTTTAATAGATCTGTTCTTTCAATAGTTCTACACAATATTATATTCCACCTTTCTGGGCATAACTACTTTATTTTTCTTAAAAATTACGGGTTAATTCATTTTACCAATTATTCATTTCAGACGGCATCCCTATACCTATACTATATATATGTACTATGTATACTATAAACAGGGCCAAATAACTTCATGGTTAAATTCGCAGACGATACTAAATTGGGGGGCAAGGTTAATAATCAAGAAAATATTTCTGCATTAAAGAAGGATTTGGAAAAATTAACACTTTGGGCAAATGAAAATCATATGCAATTTAATCAAGACAAATGTTTAGTAGTGCGTTTCGGTGTAAATAATCCAAAAACGATATATAAACGGACTACCACTTCACTCATCAAATTGTGAAAAAGATTTAAGGATATATGTTAATAATAAATTTACATCAAATGATCACTGTGTTAGAACTGCTTGCATGACCAACAGACTTTTGAGGCAAATAAAACACACTTTTGTTAATCGCACTGAACAATGCCTTATTCCATTGTATAGGGCATACATTAGACCGTATCTAGACTATGGCTTCCCTTTCTGGAATCCAATAAAAAAAAAAAGACATAGCAATTCTTGAACAGGTTCAAAGGAAAGTAACTAGAATGATTCCAAGATTAACAAACTTGGATTATCAGAACAGATTAAAAGCTACTGGTCTCTTCTCTCTTCAAACTAGAAAATTAAGAGCTGATATGCTTGTGGTTTTTAATTTAATAAATTCACCAGATCTAATGGAAAAATGTGGTCTAACACTCTCCAAAAGGAGACATGTTCCGAGACTGCATAATAAACAGCTTGAAGTACAAACTTATAAAACCAGCAAAAGGGAAACTTTTTTCCAATAAGAGCATCCATTGTATGGAACACCTTGCCACAAGAATTGGTAGAGGCAACTAGTGCCACTGTCTTTAAAAACAAATTAGATGTTTGGTTGAGGGATAATAGATAAATAATGTCCCACATAGTGTGGGGAACAGTCTCGATGGGCTCTGGCCTTCTTCTGTTCTTTCATACCAAGTAATACCTGAAAGGCAAAAATAACTCTGTACTAAGTAAGGTATGGCGTTAACAGGTTTATGCCATTGTTAAATATTTGTTAAAGTTGACCCTAGTGTAATAACTTAAGACTGAAAATTTTATTAGGCTGCAGTACAGGTTGAGCAAATACCACAGTACCTGATGTGCTGTGCCACTTTCTGTGGGAGTGGTAGTTGTAGCAGGTAAGTGACTGTTCATTTCTGTGGCAGAATGCAGCCCTGTCATTAGCTAATGTATGATGTGATAGCACTGATATCATCACATGTTGAGCATAGGGGTTTTTGGATATAAAAGGAGGGGACGGGAACCAGGGGCTATGGATAAACTGAAAATATTAATAAAGAATCACTAAGAACAGTGAATTCTGCGGCATTGCAGATATTCAGCAGTAGGTTGCAAGTTCTGCGCAAAATTCTACAGCCTCAGAATTCTAGGGGCATTGGTTATAGGAAGTGTAGTAAGGAACTTCCTGGTTGTGTTCCTGGTCACCACACAAGGGGTCTGGCCACTTCTGTTGCTTGTTTCAGAAATGTTTCTACGGTAGGCATTTGTACTGCAGCCACATGGAGCACTGTCCACACTTTAACTAAACATTACAGTCTGGACATCATCTCTCGTAGATAGAAACATAGAATTTGACGGCAGATAAGGACCGCTTAGCCCACCCAGTCTGCCCATTTCCCTACCTAATGGATAAGCTGCAGATCCTAGTTAACCAACAGCCTACTTCTTCCTACCCACACCCCCTAGAATTGCCTTATGACACGCCCACGCATTCTTGAAATCCACCAGTTTTTGACTCTACAACCTCCTCAAGAAGGCTGTTCCATGCATCCACGACCCTCTCCGTGAAGAAATACTTCCTCACATTACCTCTGAGCCATTCCCCCCAATCTTTAAATTGTGCCCCCTTGTTCTTGCACACCTCTTTTCTGAAAGATGCTACCCTCTTGGACTTTGTTGATTCCCTTGAGGTACTTGGAAGTTTCTATCATGTCTCACCTCTCCCTTCTTTCCTCGAGACTATACATACTAAGCTCCTTAAGTTTCTCTTCATATGTCTTCTGGTACAGACTCTGCACCATTTTAGTTGCCCTCCTTTAGATTGCCTCAGTCCTATCTATGTCTTTGTGGAGACTGGGTCTCCAGAACTGCACGCAGTACTCCAGATGGGGTCTCACCAGCTGTCTGTACAGAGGGATAACAACTTCCTGTTTTCTACTGGTGGTGCCTCTCCCTATGCATCCCAGTATCCCCCCAGCCCTCCTTGCTGCCCTCTCCCATTGCTTGCCCAGCTTTAGGTCATCTGATATGACTACCCCAGGTCCCTATCCATTTTTGTTGTTGTTAGTATCTCACCGCCCCCCCATTGTGTACTCTTCCCCTGGGTTTTTATTTCCCAGGTGGATTACTTTGCACTTCTTAGTATTGAATCAAAGCTTCCATACATTTGACCATTCCTCCAGCCTTGCCAAGTCCCTTCTCATCCTTTCCACCCCACCTTGTGTATCAACTCTGTTGCAAATCTTTGTGTCATCTGCAAAGAGACATACTTTTCCTTCCAATTCCTCTGCAATGTCACTTATAAAGACATTGAAGAGGACTGGTCCTGCCGGCCTGTCGGCGCAGCGATTGGATTTCCGCTTGTGACGCCGGCGATCCAGGTTCGGGAGCGGACTCGGTCGCTGGAGGGCCGGCCAGGGGAGAAGGCTTGAGCGTCTCAGGGACTGCTCGTCTTCTCCAGGGGGAAGGGAGGGACAGGATCCGCAGCTTGTCTGACCCCTGGCGGAGGCCCGAGGTACAGCAAGCAGGTAGGACAGACCAATGGGGAGCTGTGTGGTTGACGTCGGCGTAACGCCTTGATGTCAGGGCTTACACCACACAGAGAGAAAAAGGGAAAAAGCGCTGCTGGAGCACGGGTAAACAGAGCTCCAGTGCCAGCCCTGATTGCAACTGCCTGCCTGACGACCGGGGGACCTGACGAGACAAGAAGATATCGGGGTGTCTGGGCCCCCCCCCCCCATACCCACCTGGGGGGTATAGCCACGGCTCCATGGGGGAACCCCCGGGGATTCAGATAGGCCAGTCATGGGGGGACACATAGGAGTCTTCCGAAGAACCGTAGCTCCGGGCCGGGGGCAAGGAGGAGAAATAGAAAGTAAAAAAAAAAAAAAAAGAGGACCAGTCCTAGTACTGAACCCTGCAGTACCCCACTACTAACTCCGCCCCCTTTCTTCAGAGTTTACTATTACCCTCTGTGTCCTATTCTGCAGCCAATTCTTTACCCAGGCTACCATCATGGGACCCACTCCCAGGCTGGCCAGCTTGTATATTAATCTTTTGTGTGGGACTGTGTCAAATGCCTTGCTAAAGTCTAGGTAGGCCATGTTCACAGCCCCTCCTTGATCTATTACTTCAGTCACCCAGTCAAAGAAATCTATTAGATACGTCTCACATGACCTTCCTGCTGTGAATCCATGCTGCCTTGGGTTCTGCACCAGTCTAGCCTCTAAGTACTCAACAGTTCTTTCCTTCAGAAGTGATTCCATCATTTTCCCAATCAGTGAGGTTAAACTAACAGGTCTGTAGTTTCCTGCTTCTGCCCTGCTCCCACTTTTGTGAAGTGTAATAACATCTGCCCTCCTCAGTCTTCCAGTGGGCTTGTTGTACTGCAAGGCCTCCTGTCCTGATTACATATCAGACTGTACCTTCTTCCCTGCTGCTTTGTACTATTTGGGAGTCTTTCCAGAGGTGTGGCCTAATGGAGGAGACATAAACATGGAAGAGCTACGTAAGAACTTATTGTAACAGCAGATCTTCCTGGACATAAAGTCTCCACCAGTCATTCACACTAATGGGAGTTCGCCGGAGGCGCTAGGACGCAGCGGGAGCAAACTTTTTCAAAGAGGGCCGGCGCCTTAGATGGAGCTACGATGAAGCGGCACCATGTGCCCTGGCTGGTGCAGTAATGACTATCTCAGCATCGACCCTCCAACCGCCTCAGTTCCTTTTTTCCCCGCTGTCAAGTGCACTTCAGTGACAACGACGTTCACCCGCTGGGAGTTAAATTTCACTAGCAGCAATAGTTCAGTTTATTGTTTTGTAGAATTATTTCAAATCAGTACCAATTACATATTTTAATTGCGCAACAGAAGTCTTCAGCCCTCCATTGACGGAGTCGACCATGAGCGGGTCAGGTTACGGTAGGGAGACTTTGTATGAAAGCTGTTCAGTCAGCCCGGCTGGGTCTGGTCCGCCGCCCTCCCCGGAGGAGGGATCTGACAATGGATGGTCCAGTGCTCAGGGGAATGGGCGATCCCCTCAAAAGCATAAAAGGAAACGGTCCTGTTTTTGGCGCCATTTGACCTAGAATTCTTCTTCGACACATAGGTCGAAGAAGAAACGGCATCACTCGAGGTCACCCTGTGGTATGTCTGCGCGTAGACAGTCGGTTATTAGGGCCAGCCGCCGGTCTCCACCTCTGTCAGAGTCGCCGGTTTCTGTCTCTGGTAGCTGACCTCCTCGACACTGGAGCCCCTCCACGCCTATTGGAGGAGCCTCCAATGAGCAGTTTTACCAGTGGGCTGCTCTTATGGAGCAGTGGGCTCGGTGGTTTGTCCAGTTGCCCGGGCCGGTTAGTCAGACACCGGGGCCTTCGGGCCATTTAGTTTCAGACGGACGGGTAGGGGGTTGGGCCTTCCTAGTTGCGCGGCACCTTCTTCGGTGCCACAACTCCATGCTTGGGTGTTTATCCCCCTCCCATAGCTGCTGCGCAGGGGTCCACACCGATGCTTCCCTCTCCTGCCATTTGTCCCTCTTTTACCTCAAATTGCAGTTTTCAGACCCTTGGGACACTCGGCGCCGTCTGTGGTGCCATGGGCCCTCTCTGCACCATCCGCAGTGCCAGGGGCTCTGTCGGCACCGTGCACAGCACTGGGGGCTATGTCAGCGCCATGTGCAGCGCCAGGGGTTCTGTCGGTGCCATGTGGGGCGCCAAGGGCTCTGTCGGCGCCGTGTGCAGCGCCGTGGGCTTGCACCACTTCAGCTAGCATCCTCCTTGTTCTCGGCACTGGGGACTGGTGCGGCGCCAGCCAGTCTTCGGGGCTTCTCGACTCCAATTCTTTCTTCTTCTTTTCTTCCTCCTGATTTTCACTCCTTTCCTGTCTATACAGTCTCCCCCGACTGTCAGGAGATGATTTTGAGCCTGACCTAGATCTTCATCAGGGTGGTAATGTTGATGACACTGCCCTGGGAGAAGGGATCAATCCTTCTGCAGAGCCTGTGGTTGAAGATCTTTCCTTTAAGTTTCTGCACAAAAATTTAAATTCTACTCTTTCTCTCCAGACTACAGAAATCGATCCTGGGAGGCTTTTGCGACTCCAGTATCTTCCTGTTCCAGAGATCCCTATGGATTTAACCCCTCTGGTACAGCCTTCTTTCGAGAACAGGAAGATCAGGAGCTAAAAGGGCACAGAGGCAGTAAGTAAGTAGGGGAAGAAAACAAGGAAAAAAATAAATAAATAAACAAACAGAGGAAAGAGTAAGTATTCCAAACAACAGTTAGGGGGCCAGAAAAAAGACATGATGGGAGTGGTGCAGTGCAGTGGCTGTGGAGCAGCAGTGTTCCAGGAGACATTCTGGAGGGTGCAGTGTTGTCCCATCTGCAGGCACCTCTCTAGGCTGAGGGAGGAGGTTGCTCATCTCCAGGCTGAGTTGGGCAGGATTTGTGGGACCTCCTCTCCCACCCAGGGACCACCAGGGTCACTGCAGTTGCCTCAGAGTTTGCCAAGAAAGAGGAGCCGTTGGACCACAGTGGGCTCAGGGAGGGGGAGGGTAGTGGAACAGAGGTGCATCCCTCCAGTTGTACCTCTCCACAATTTCTATGCTGTTCTGGAAAAGTGTGGTTGCTCTATGGAGGCACCCACAGTGGAGACCAAGGAGGATGCTGGGAACCTCCACAAAGGAGACCCACAGGAGGGTGGCATGGGACCCCACAGAGGGAAGGAAACAACTCCTGGTGGGGAACTCCATTGTTAGGAAGGTAGAACTGGGGGAGGAAGGGGAAAAGGAGGTCAGGTGCCTGCCTGGCGCCATGGCTTGGAGGGACAGGGAGCGAATCCTCAGGATCACAGGAGCAGCTGCACAGGGGATGGAGGGATCTGGATGTCACTGTCCACCTAGGGACAAATGACCTGGCTAAGAAAGGGATCAGAGCAGTGCGAGAAGCATTTGTGGAGATGAGGAGGGGCCTTAGACAAATAGCACACACGGTAACCTTCTTGGAGGTGCTGCCTGTCTATGGCACGGATGAAGCTAGGGTGCTCCACACCATGAGTTTCAATCTGTGGTTGAAAAACTGGTGCAGAACTCAGGGATTTGGCTTCATTGGGGACTGGGGGTCCACCTGGACGGATGCAGGCCTATACTGGCGTGATGGTCTGCATCTGTCCAGGAGGGGAACCAGGATCCTAGGTAATAGGTTTAAATACTTCATTGGCAAGCATTTAAGCTAGCCAAGGTGGGAGGCACTGGAAAGAAGCAGAGAAATCCTAGCCCCCAAAATCAGGGTACTAAGTGAGGTAGACACCAACATAGAGATGTCAATAGGGAGAAGCGCAGGGGTAAATGGAGAAAGTGACAAACGCAGTAAGGACAGGGATGGGGCAAAAACGGGTAAGGCCATCAAGAAATGGAGGGTAATGAGTACCAACGCCCGTAGTCTGGGCAACAAGCTCCCTGAACTGGTGGCCTTGATGGAAGAGGGATGCCTGGATATTGTAGCAGTCACAGAAACATGGTACATAGAGAACCATGACTGAGATGTTAACATATCAGGGTACACAACCTACAGGAGAGACAGGGAGGGCAGAGGGGGAGGGTAGCTCTCTATGTAAGGGAAGGGATAAAAGCAACTGAACAAAATAGTAAACAGGGAGGAGGGGAGGCACTGTGGGTCACCTTAGAGACTGGAAATGGCACCACAATCCGCACAGGGGTTGTATACAGACCCCCATGTCAGGCGGAGGGAATGGACAAGGATATGATAGAAGGCATACTTAGGATGGCAGAGAAAGGGGATATACTGTTGATGGGGGACCTTAATATGCCAGATGTTAACTGGACTGCTAGTTTTGGAACCTACTCGTGAGGGAGCAATCTTAGACCTCATACTCTCAAATGGGGACAGTGAGAGGATCTCAGATCTGGAAGTGGGTCACCATTTGGGAACAAGTGACCACCAAGCAGTGTGGTTCATGATAAACTCAGCTACAGAGTCAAGCCATACAAAAATGAGAGTTCTGGACTTCAGGAGGGCTGACTTTGGCAAGATGGGAGGGTGCCTTAGAAAAGCACTAGCAAACAGGCTAGAAGGAGGGGTGGAGCAACAATGGGGAAATATCATAACTGCCATCACAGAGGCAACAAGACTTTGTGTGAAGCAAATAAATCAAAATGAAAGAAAAAGCCACTGTGGTTCTCAAAAGAAGTGGCAGTGAAGGTTGGGGAGAAAAAGATAGCATTTAGGAGGTATAAGGAAACACAGAAGGAGCAGGACAGAGAACTGTACCAGTCAAGGCAGAAGGAAGCAGGGAGGGTAGTCAGAATAGCAAAGGCACAAGCTGAGGAAAAGATAGCCAACTCGGTTAAAGAAGGGGGATAAAACCTTTTATAGGTATATCAGGGAGCGTAGAAAGACAAAGGGAGGGATAGTGAGGCTGAATAGAATGGATGGTGGGTGGGCAGAGAGTGACAGTGAGAAAGCAGATGCTGAATGAATACTTCTGTTCAGTATTCACAAAAGAGGAAGTGGGGGAGGTGCCTAACCAATTAACAGAAGCACTCTGGAGAGGGGGGTCGATCCCAGTCCTTTCACAGAAGAAAGGGTTCTGAAAGAACTCCTAAAACTGAAGGTGGACAAAGCAATGGGGCCAGATGGAATTCACCCCAGAATTCTAAAAGTATTAAGCAGAGAACTAGTGACACCACTGACTACCCTTTTTTAACAAATCATGGGAGGATGGTGTGGTACCTGAGGACTGGAAAAAGGCTGATGTGATTCACTTTCACAAAAGTGGGAGCAAGACAGAGGCAGTAAACTACAGACCTGTCGGTTTGACCGCTGTGGTAGGGAAAGTGATGGAATCACTTCTGAAAGAAAGAATTGTTGAGTACCTAGAGGCCAGTGGGGCACAGGACCAAAGGCAGCATGGATTCACAGCGGGAAGGTCATGTCAGACTAATCTAATTGATTTCTTTGACTGGGTGACCAAAGTAGTAGACCAGGGAGGGGCTGTGGACATGGCCTACCTAAACTTTAGCAAGGCAATTGACACAGTCCCACACAAAAGATTAGTAGTCAAATTAACCAGCCTTGGAGTGGGTCACAGGGTGGCGGCCTGGGTAAAACATTGGCTGAACAACAGGACACAGAAGGTAATTATAAATGGAGTCCACTCTGAAGAAAGAGGGGTTACTAGTGAGGTACCGCAGGGTTCAGTACTGGGTCCAGTCCATTTTAATGTCTTTATAAGTGACATTGCGGAGGGACTGGAAGGAAAAGTATGCCTCTTTGCAGATGACACAAAGATCTGCAACAGGGTTGATACACAAGGAGGTGTGGAAAGGATGAGAAGGGACTTGGCAAGGTTGGAGGAATGGTCAGAAGTATGGCAGCTTGGATTCAATGCAAAGAAGTGCAAAGTAATGCACCTGGGAAACAAAACCCAGGGGAAGATTACACAGTGGGGGGTAGTAACAACAACAAAAATGGAAAGGGACCTGGGGGTAATCATATCAGATGACCTTAAGGTTGGCAAGCAATGTGAGAAGGTGGTAGGGAGAGCTGGGGGGATACTAGGATGTATAGGGAGAGGCATCACCAGCAGAAAACAAGAAGTTGTTCTCCCCCTGTACAGACAGTTGGTGTGACCCCATCTGGAGTACTGCGTCCAGTTCTGGAGACCCCATCTCCACAAGGACATAGACAGGATGGAGGCAGTTCAGAGGAGGGCAACTAAAATGGCGCAGGCTGTGCAAGAGAAGCCGTACGAGGAGAGGCTAAAGGAGCTTAATATGTATACCCTTGAGGAAAGGAGGGAGAGGGGAGACATGATAGAAGCATTTAAGTACCTCAGTGGAATCAACAAAGTCCAAGAGGGTAGCATCTTTCAGAAAAAGAGATGTGCAAGAACAAGGGGACACAATTTGAAGATGGGGGGGGCGGTTCAGAGGCAATGTGAGGAAGTATTTTTTCACACAGAGGGTGGTGGATGCATGGAACAGCCTTCCTGAGGAGGTTGTGGGGTCTAAAACTGTGGGAGAATTCAAGAATGCATGGGACAGACGTAAGGCAATTTTTGTGGTGGGTAAGAAGAAATACACTGTTGGTTAAATAGGATCTGCAGCTTATCCTGTAGGTAGGGAAATGGGCAGGCTAGGTGGGCCAAGCGGTCCTTATCTGCCATCAAAGTCTATGTTTCTGTGACCCTTTCACAGATGGTGTGGAAGAATCCTGCTCTCATTCCTTCTGAGGCTAAGTCCATAGCTAGGAAATATGCCCCTCCCAAGGATCGTCCCATCTTGGTCTCACAAGCCTTTGCTGATGCCATAGTGGTCCTGGCAGAGAATGATAAGGCTGTCCTCCCTCAGGAATCTACAGCCATCCTATAAACAAAGAATCTCGCAAGATAGGCATCTTAGGTAAGAGAGTCTTTGTTGCCTCAACCCTGGGTATGCGCATTGCCAGTTACTAAGGTTATGTTTCTCAATGTGAGTATATACTTTGGCATTCCCTCAAATAAATGGTAGCTCTACCCGAATCAGAAGTTAACTCAGAGCTACTCCAGACCATAGCTAAGGGTATCGAACTCAGTAACCAACAGGTTAAAGCTGCAGTGGACACCTACGATACTGCCTCCCGGGCGGTGGCAACTGTCATCTGCACCTGCCGCCACTCTTGGCTACGTACTTCGGGCTTCACGAATGACGCCCAGCAGCAGGTCATAGCTTTACCTTTTGACGGTATGTATCTGTTCGGGCCTCTGGTGGAGCAAGCTCCGGAAGCCATACAGAAGACTAGGTCTGCCATTAAGATGGCTAGACCTGCTCCGGCCCCCTCCAGAGGGGGTGTGAACAATCATCAGTTTCACAACTGTATGTCCTTTTGGGGCAAAGGCAGAGGAGGTTTTAACAAAAACCACAACCCTCAGCCACAAAAGAAAGCGCAGCAGAAGGCGCAAGGGCCCAGAGCGCCCAGTGCCACCTTCTGAGTTTTTGGCCCAGGTCCCACCTCAGCTGTCTGAGGAGTACACCTCCTCAGCGGTGGGAGGACGCCTGACTTAGTTCTACAATCAGTGGAAATCTATAACGTCAGACAAATGGGTCCTCCAGATAATCCACGAGGGGTACTCTCTCAATTTTTCGGAAACCCCTCCGTATCATCCTCCCAAACTACAGCCCAGGCTGTCGGTAGTACAGTCAGACCTTCTTGCTTTTGAGGTACAAGGCCTTCTGAACAACAGGGCAGTAAAAATAGTTCTGCTGGATCAACGAAACACAGGTTTCTACTCCCATTACTTTCTGGTCCCGAAGAAAACCGGTGGCACGCACTCCATTCTAGATCTCAGAAAGTTAAACAAGTTCCTTCACAAGGAAAAGTTCAAGATGATATTACTAGGTACCCTGCTATCTTTGCTTCATTGACACGACTGGCTAGCCTCTCTGGACAGGCAGCATGCCTACCAGCACATTCTCGTACACCCAAAGCACCACAAATACCTAAGGTTCATGGCATTGGGTCAACACGATCAGTTCAGAGTCCTGCCCTTTGGGCTATCCTTGGCGCCTCGAGTTTTTACAAAGTGTTGTGCAATTCTCATGGCACACCTCAGGAAAATCAGAATACAAGTGTTCCCATATCTGGACGACTGGCTCCTAGCAAGTCCCTCCAGGAAAGAGACTCTGGAGGCCGTGGCCACAGCCTCAGACTTCCTCACATCCATGGGAGTCCTGCTGAATCTCAACAAGTCGCAGTTGCAGCCCTCCTAGAAGCTCCTCTTCATAGGAACTCTTCTAGACACCTCCTGTGCGAAGGCTTTTCTTCCAGAGGACAGAAGTAGCAATATCTTTCAGATGGCCCGATACATCAGGGAACACAGCTCGGCTCGAGCTATTGCGATGCAGTGGATGCTGGGCCTCATGGCATCCTCGGTGTTCACTGTACCCCTAGCTTGTCTCCACATGAGAACCTCTCAGTGGATGCCCAGTACTCAGTGGTCCCTGACCACTCACCCTCAGTCCTTTCTCATCAAGGTGACAAAACCTCTGAAGAGGTCACTCGCCTGGTG
The DNA here is from genome assembly GCA_016271365.2 of Neoceratodus forsteri. Taxonomy (NCBI): domain Eukaryota; kingdom Metazoa; phylum Chordata; order Ceratodontiformes; family Ceratodontidae; genus Neoceratodus; species Neoceratodus forsteri. The sequence goes on from CM057450.1 coordinate 988,964,808, forward strand.
GTCACAGGAGGACAGTCTTCTGGAAGGATATCCCTTTGCCCCTCTGGATCATTAGATCTCCATTACTACGGACACATCCCTGATGGGTTGGGGAGCCCACTGCTAGGATCTTCACACCCAGGGTACATGGACTCAGGACGAGTCCCAACTTCACATAAACATCCTGGAAATGAGAGCCATCCTCTATGCAGTCATGCCTTGAAGGACATACTCTGTCACAAGAACATTCCCCTTCAAACGGACAGCAAAGCGGTGATGTACTACATCAACAAGCAGGGTGGTGCTCATTCTTACCCATTATGCGGTGAAGCAATGAGAGTGTGAGAGTGGTGCCTGGAACTTAAAGCTCTGATTTAGGCGGTTTGTCTGCCAGGACTACAAAAAGAACTGGCAGACCATCTCAGCAGAATGGAGATGGATCCTCACGAGTGGTCTCTCGACTTAACTGTCATTCAGTCACTCTTCAAAGAGTGGGGAACTCCAGACCTGGACCTTTTTGCGTCCCCACTCAACGCAAGACTGCCTCTCTTCTGCTCCAGAAATCCAGGACCTGGCATTTTCTGTCGGGATGCATGGCTGCGGTGGACAAGACACTTTCTATATGCCTTTCCTCCTCTTCCCCTTATTCAGAGGGTACTTTTCAAATTGGAGTCTCTGGGGGGGGCAGAATGATTCTCATTGCCCCCCTTCTGGCCTCGGCAGATATGGTTTCTGCTACTCAACAGTCTATCGAAAACCCCTCCGAAGATGCTTCCCCTTCAGACGATCCTTCTGACCCAGGGTCCCATGGTCAATCCCAACCTGAGGTCACTTCACCTTCACGCTTGGCTCCTGAAGAGATAGAGGTGAATAGGTTCAGTGTTTCTCGTAGAGTTTCAGATATTCTTTTGGCTGCGTGTAAGCTAGCCACTAGAAAAACCTACACAGCCAAATGGAAGCATTTCTCTATCTGGTGTGCAAAATCCTCTTGGAGCCTTTTTTCTTGCCCACCAAATAAAGTCTTAGAGTATCTTTTAGACCTCTCAAATACAGGTCTGCAGTACTCCACAATCAAAGTTCATCTTTGTGCCATTTATGCATATCATGAGCTGGTACTTTCCATGTCACTGGCTCAGTTGCCTGTAGTTAAGAGATTTCTTAGGGGTATTCTGCATATCAGATGTCCAGTCGCAGCCTGGGACATTAACCTTGTGCTAGACATGCTCTCTCGTAAACCTTTCGAGCCTCTAGCTACTTGCGATTTGAAGTTCCTTACTTGGAAAACGGCCTTCCTGGTGGCCATTACTTTGGCCCGTAGAGTTTCTGAAATACATGCACTGGTCACAGATACCCCCGTACACTGTATTTCACAAGGACAAAGTAGTTCTTAGGACTCATCCTAAGTTTCTCCCTAAGGTTGTCTCAGAATTCCATCTAAACCAACCTTTAGTCCTTCCTACCTATTTTGCAAACTTCCAGAAGGGGAGTGTATACTTCATTCTCTGGGTGTTAAGAGAGCGCTGTGGTTCTATCTAGATAGAATAAAAGAAATTCGCAAGGCTCAACAACTGTTTGTTTCCTTCAGCGAGACCCAGCTGGGTCAACCTGTTGCTATCAGATGCATTTCAGCGTGGCTGGTGGCATGCCTTCGCCACTGCTATTCTATGGCACAGGTAAAGCTGGAAGGCAGAGTATACGCTCACTCTTCCAGAGCAGTCGCGGCATCTCTGGAGGAAATCTGTAACGTGCCTATTGCGGATATTTGCAGTGTGGCTACCTGGAGCTCCGTGCATACTTTCGTTAAGCACTACACCTTGGATTTCCATGCCAGACAACATCTGTCGTTTGGCAGGACCATTCTATACGGACATCTGTCCTAAGCACGTGAGCTGTTTATCTCCTGCCGCCCGTCTCGGGGGGGATTATTTAACTCGGTACTCTCCCATTAGTGTGAATGAGTGGTAGAGACTTTATGTCCAGGAAGATATGGAAATTACGTGTCTACCGTAATTCTTGATCTTCATGGATGGAGTATTCACCACTGATTCAGATATCCACCCACCATCCCCCGAGCTCACTTCTTTGTTTATGGTCTTCACTCCCTCAGTGGCTGGACTGTGAAGACTTTATTGTTGACCCTTCTTACACAGGTCATTCGGACTATCTTATGTCCGATTTTAAGGGTAGTCCTTCTAGGTTAATTACACTGCACCTCCTCTGAAAAAAGGTACTGAGGCAGTTGGAGGGTCGATGCCGAGATGATCATTACCGCACAAGCCAGGACTCGTGGTGCCACTTCCTCATGGCTCCATCTCAGGCACCAGCTCTCTTGAAAAGGTTTGCTCCCGCTGGGTTCTAGTACCTCCGGCGAACTCCTATTAGTGTGAATGAGTGGTGGAGATTCCGTCCAAGAAGATCAAGAATTACGGTAGGTACGTAATTTCCATATCTCTGAGAGAATTTCCTTCATTTGGCCATGCCGTACCCTCCCTTCTTCCCATGTTTGCGTTCAGTGAGGGTTATATCAGATGCTGAGCTAAAACCTTATTCCATGCATTCTGTTTCCAGACCCATGCCTCCCCATGTATGCCTGGTGCTGGTCTAATCTCTTGGTTCCTCACAATTAGAGGCACTCTGAAGCTAATCTCTGGTGGGGAACTGAGAACTGATGAGGCCGCCACGTTATATGTGTATCGATGCTGCACATCATTGTGTGTGACCCCGGTTAGCAAAAAGTTTCCAAGTGGTTCTGACTTTGTCGGCTTATAGTTCCAAAGGAGTGACCTAATGGAAGATATTCTTTCTAAGATCTACTGTTACTGCAGATTCGTAACGTAACTGTTCTTTTGAATGGTATCTCTGCAAGCCCCGATTCCCCAACTATATAAGATCTACTCTTACGGTAAATTCTTAAAATAACTATTCTTTTCTAATGGCATCTCTGCAAGTCCTGATTCCCCAACTACAAACAGTGGACTGGCTTTGTTCCCTGGGCATAAAGGATGCATACCTTGATGTAAAGATCAGGCAGTCTCACAGATGGTATCTCTGCTTTAAGAACCTAATACTCGATTCCTCTCTCACCCAAGTCATTGACCTCCCTACCAGGCATAATGCTAAAACTGGCAACCACTCCCTGATCGGCTGGGCTCTAGTCTCCTGCCCGACCGTATACTTACTGCCGGGATCATGTCTGACTCCCTGAGCGACTACTCTCCAACTTTCTGTATCTGGTCCAATAAACCCCCTAAAACCCTGCTCGAATCATAGAAGCCAGGAATTTTAGCAGGTTTGTCCCTGCAGACTTCTTCTCAGCCCTTGGGACTGTTGACTGGAACCCCATCATCTCTCTCCCCTCGCTTGACTACTTCACCAACTCATTCCTGTCCTTGGCTAACATACACGCTCCGCGAAAGAAACTAAGGGTTCAGGGAAAGTGCCACAAATGGCTGAGCCCTAACCTTAAGCAAACTATGATACTCCGAGACAGGGCCTGGGGACGCTACAAATCCTCTAGCAGCACACCTGAGTGGGAGAAGTGTAGGGAACTGAGGAACCTTTGCAAGAAAACCTCTAAACAGGCTAAATCACAGTATCTAAGGGACCTCCAAACAGGTCATCTCAGTAACCCTAAGAAATTCTGGGGTCACATTAACTCCCTCCTCAAGGGTACCACAAACTCACTTAATGACACACTTCTGGTTGGTAACTCCTTGACCAGCGACCCTTCGGCAGTTGCCGAAGCCTTCTCTGACTGCTTCTCTAATCCCTTTGGATCCCCCCGCACAACTTCCCCCGGGTCTCCTCCCTTCATCACTAGGGACCGAATCCTCCCACGGCCCCAGTTCCACCTGAAACTAGTCGAACCGTCCGCTGTACTCCCACTGCTCCTCAAAATAAATCCCAACTCCTTCCCTAGGCATGACCTTCTAGAACCTAGACTGCTGAGAGCAGCCACCACGGCTATTGCCTATCCTGTCACCCTATTGATCAACAGGTCACTCCTCGAAGGAACTATCCCAATCAAATGGAAGGTTTCGACTATTGTCCCAGTCCATAAAAAAGGTCCCCAGGACCTCGTGGGTAACTACAGGCCAATCTCCCTCCTCAGCCCTCTTGGAAAAGTACAGGAGAGGCTTGTATATAATCAACTGCAGGACTACCTAGAACAGCACCTACTACTCTCCGATGTACAACATGGGTTCAGGAAAGGCCATGGCACTGACACTGCCCTAATCCGGCTCACATCTGACATCCTCAAGGCCATGGACCAAGGCTTCCCAACGGGTGCCTTATTCATTGACCTATCCAAGGCCTTTGACATGGTCAGCCACGAACTCCTCCTCTCTAAGCTCTGGCAACTAGGTCTGGATGCACACGCCCTCTCCTGGTTCAAGAGCTACCTGACCAACAGAACCCAGAAAGTCCGTTGGAGGGGTTCACAATCTGGCGAAAGACCCATGGTCTCTGGGGTACCCCAGGGCTCGATCTTGGGCCCCCTATTATTCTCACTCTTCCTAAATGACATCAAGGGAGACTGTGGGCCTTGTAACCTCATTCTTTATGCAGATGACACTGTCTACTTCAGTGACGCCCACCCTAATGTCATCTCTACCAAGCTGCAGGCTTGTCTCTCTGACCTTGAGGCCTGGTTCTCTGCAAATTCTCTAAAACTGAATGACGACAAAACCAAGGCCGTCCTGTTCGGGACCAGACGGTTCAGCGCTGACAGAAGTGTTCTACTGCAGCTCACCTCCTCCCTAGGGAGGAGGGTTGAGGTCTTGGATCAGTTCAAGTACCTAGAGGTCCTCCTCGACCAGGAACTGACCTATTAATCCCACATCATCTCCCTAACCCGAACCGTCCACCAGAAGATGAGCCTCCTCTATCGTCTGGGAAACTCCCTCTCTGGCGAGGCGCGTCGTGCAGTCGCCAACTGCAGTCTCCTCCCTACAATCCTCTACGGAGCCCCATTACTGCAGTCTCTCCGAGAGACTGAATTCAATAAGCTGTCCACACTCTACCATATAGTGGCTCGCTTTGCTACTAACTCTCTCCCCAGGAGGCATCACTGCGAGGCCTTAGCGGACCTAAACCGGCCCTCCCTCCGGCACAAACTGGCCTACTCCTCTGCCTGCCTGGCTTTCAAATTCACCTCCCTTGGCCCTCCTCCTCACCTGTGTGATCTACTCACCCCAAAGATCCAGCACCGTACCCTTCGATCCTCAGCTAGGTGTCCCCTTGCCACCCCCCGGGTTCGCACCAACCAAGGCAAGCGCTCCTTCCATTACGCTGCCCCCTCTTATGGAATGCCTTCCCTGAAAGTCTAGTCAACAAGCCTTCTCTCCTAGGGTTTAAATCGGGCCTCAAAGCATATCTCCTGGGACTTAGTCTCTGTGGCTGTAACCGTTAGCCCCTAATCATGATCACCCCTCTGTTACCTCTGGTGACAACTTCAGCCGCTTTCCCTATAGCATCCCTATGTAAACTGCTAAGGTACTTTGAAACTGTCTTAACATCTATTAGCCTAGTGGCACCCTCTGTTCTCTGTGTCAAACGATGTTACCCTATGAGTACCATGTACAAACCATAAACTTATGTATGTTAATACCCATCTGCGCATCCCCTGTGACTAATTAAGTACTCAGCTATCGCTGCTCTACTATTGCTCCTATGTATCCCACTCCTTGTTATGTATTTTATCTAATGTCACCCTATACTATTCTACTATCTATGTACCCCCTGTGACTAATTAAGTACTCAGCTAACGCTGCTCTACTGTTGCTCCTACGTATCCCACTCCTTGTTATGTATTTTATCTAATGTCACCCTATACTATTCTACTATCTATGTACACACTGTGACTAATTAAGTACTCAGCTAACGCTGCTCTACTGTTGCTCCTATGTATCCCACTCCTTGTTATGTATTTTATCTAATGTCACCCTATACTATTCTACTATCTATGTACCCCTTGTGACTAATTAAGTACTCAGCTAACGCTGCTCTACTGTTGCTCCTATGTATCCCACTCCTTGTTATGTATTTTATCTAATGTCACCCTATACTATTCTACTATCTATGTACCCCCTTGTGACTAATTAAGTACTCGGCTAACGCTGCGCTACTGTTGCTCCTATGTATCCCACTCCTTGTTATGTATTTTATCTAATGTCATCCTATACTATTCTACTACGTATGTACACACTGAATCTACAAAAGCACTTTCTAAGACTACTGTTTAATGTTGCCAAGTTATGTACTCTCTGTAACTAATCCCGGGTTGCCCCTGAAAAAGGGATCTCTGGTCTCAGTGGGCTTACCCGGTTACCAAAATCTAAATAAATAAATTATGCTGGAGGACGTACACTGTCATTTCAAAGTATTGCCCTTTGGCTTGTCATCTTCGCCTTGGGACTTTTCAAAATGCTTGGCAGTAGTTGCAGCAGCCCTTTGCAGGGATTGTCTGTATGTCATCCCTTATCTGGACAACTGACTTCTGAAGGCCATTTCAAGGGAATCTGTTCTGCATACTCTGTCCCAAACATGTCAGATGTTCGATGACTTGGGGGTCCCAGTGAATGTACAAAAGTCCGTATTGACTCTGTGCCAAAGACTGCAGTACATAGGAGTGGTAGAAAAGGAATGTGCCTTCCTGCCTCAGGACAGGGTGGACATACTGATTGCTCAAGTGCACTTGGTGCACAGGAGTCACTTCGTCTCTGCAAAAACAATATTACGTCACCTGGGCCTTAAGGCTGCAGCCATAGTGACTGTGCCACTAGTCTGTCTGCATATGCAGATACCACGATGGATACTCAGGGTCCAGTGGGATCAATAGACTGATGAGCTGGAGCAAATGGTCCTAGTCACATCTCTGCTTCACAGAGCGTTGTTATGGTGGATGGACTGCAGCAATCTACTCAAGGGTGTTACATACGTTGTACCAGTCCTTGTACAGATCCTAACCACGATACCTCGGTCTCTGGCTGGGGTACTCATCTCTGCCTTTATCAGACACAAGGGTCATGGTCCAAAGGTGGAGACAAAGCTGCACATAAATGTCTTGGAAATGCAGGCTGTATTATACAGTATCCTGTTTTCCCCTTGTTTTCTATCCTTTTTTCCCTATCTTTTCCTGTTTTCCATTCCCCCTCCCTCCCTTCCCCTTTGTTTTCTTTTCCCACCCTTTTTTCCTCGCTCTTCTCTTCCTTCCTCCCTTTCCCCTCTTTCTCTCCCCACCCTTCCTTTTTATCCTCTTTTTTTTCTTGTTCAGTTTAGTGTATAATTTGATAGCAGCCTGGTTTTCCTATGATATATATTTATTTATGGATTTGTGACGTGGAAGGTCCTGATTTGATGAATATTTGTTTTTAACTTGGTATTATAACTCTTATTTGCACATTTCTTTTTGCACCTTTTGGAGGTGTTTTTATCAGAAAAGCTACTTTAGACATCAGCAGCTAGCACTTTAAGAACCAGTTACTCCACTTCTAAATGGTCAGTGATTGTTAGCAAGGTTTCTTTAAATGTTAATTAAAAATGAATTATCCATTATTATTCATGTACCATGATTATAAATTGTATGTTTAATTGCTGCTGTTTGTCCCTTCTCCCTGACGTAGACTCATGGGATAGAGGCGAAGCGCTGGGTTGTAGCTTTCTAGTCCCTGCTTATTTTGGTTGCACCTTGGATTAAGCTACAATAAAATTTCAGAGCATGCATTATGCCATTGCTGTGTGTTCCTGAGCATCAATTTTTTGTTTTCTTGTTCTGTATAGCCTCCAGGCATTTCAGGGTCATCTCTGCCCTGGCCCTCTGTTAATCCAGATGCACAATGTCAGTGTGATGCATTACAACAAATAAGGGGGCACTCACTTCTGTCACCTATGCAAGGAAGTAATGAGAGTATGCTACTGGGCTCTTATCCATGGCCTGCAACCATCAACTGTGCATCTCCCAGGTCTCCAAAACATGCTAGCAGACAGGTTGAGCAGGTCACAGGAAGTGGTTCACTAGTGGGAACTACTGACCTCCTTAGTAGACGACCTCTTCGCAAGATGGGGTTGTCCAGAGTTGAACCTTTTTGCATCCTGAGAAAACACAAATCTGCCACATTTCTGCTTGCTTGTTCCAGGGCCTGGAGTTTTTGGGTGAGACGCATTGTTCCTCTCTTGGAAAGTGACATTTCTGTATGCATTTCCCTCCATTCCTCTAATACAGAGGGTTGTGCTCCAGTTATAGGTGGAGAGTGCCACGGTTATCCTTATTGCTACAGTATGTTCTGGCCTCACCAGATATGGTTTCCACTTCTTTAACTTCTGGTGGTGGAGCCTTCTGTCCTTCTACTTCTATGTCTGGGTCTGTTGTCACAGGACAAGGTGTCCCTGGTTCATCTGGACCCGAAGTCCCTACACCTGCACACATTGCTCATGAAAACAAAGCTATTACATGTTTTGGGTATCCCTTAGGTTTCTGATGTCCTGCATGCAGCAAGGAAGACTTCTCCCAGACTTGTTTATTCCCTGAAATGGAAGCGTTTTACTCTGCAGTCTGATTCCCAGAACATGGACCATTTTACATGTCCTGTGAATTCTGTGCCGGACTACTTGTTTTTCCTTATCTGCTTCAGGCCTGCAGTGTTCCTCTATTAAGGCGCACATGGCCGCTGTTATCAGCTTTCCATGCCCCTATTGATGGTCGTACAGTTGCCCAGTTAGAGGTGTCCTGCACTTATCTGAGAGCTATCCTTTATATGGAACCTTCTATCCATAATCCAGTCCTGCCCTGGGACTTGAATTTTCATACTTGAGAAATTGACGTTTGCTCCATTTGAGTCTGCCGCAAATTGTGGCTTATGTGTCCTGTCATGGAAAATGTTATTTTTAGTTGCTATGACCTCTGCTTGGATGAAATTCCGAGCTTCAAGCTTTGATGTGTGAGCCTCCTTATTGGATCTTTTCATAAAGACATTCTCTTTGCGTACGAATCCTAAGTGTCTGTGGCAGGTGGTATCACAATTTGCTCTAAACCAAATGATACACGTTTCTGTTTATTATGCCGAGCATGCCCACCAGTGTGAGGCACTGCTACATACTTCAGATGTGCATAGAACATTGAGACACTGTGTCAGTTGCACCAAGGACTGCAGAAAGTTCTCTCAGCTTTTGTTTCGTTTGCCCCTGGGAAAGAGGGCACTCTTGTGTCTAAACAATGCCTGTCCAAATGGTTAGTAAACTGTATTACATTTTGTTATAAGAAGTACGCTAAGGAACTTCCTGGTTCTGCCCATGGTTGGTCACTCCACAAGGGGTGTGGCCGCTTTAGTTGCCCGTTTCAAGAATGTCCCTGCTGCTGACATAAGTGCTGCAGCCACATGGAGCACTGTGCACATGTTCTCTAAACGCTACCATCGGGACATCATCTCTCGTAGACGTGCTAGGTTTGGCTTTACTGTGCTGCGTGGCCTACTGTCCTGATCACATATCAGATTGGGCCATCCTTCCAGGTTACTTTGTACTGCTTAGGAGTCATTCCAGTGGTGTGGCATAATGGAGGAGCTATCCTCAATGAAGATAGACTAGTTACATAAGCACTTACCATAATGGTATATCTTCGAGAGAATCTCCTTCATTAGGCCATGCCATACCTTCCCGCCTTCCCCTTTTGTTTCTGAGGGTTATATCAGATGCTGTGCCTAAGGTCTTACTGCATGCATCCTTTTTCCAGTCCCATGGCTCTCTTTGTTTGCCTGGAACTGGTCTGAATCTCCTGGTTTCTCATGGTTAGTGGCCCTACGAGACTAATCTTCAGTGAGGAACTAAGAAGTGTTATGGCCGACCCACGTTTCATACGTATCGACGACGCTGCACATCAGTGTGAGCGACCCCTGGCTAGCAGAAAGTTTTTGTATGGCACTGACTCTTAACAGCTTACAGTTCCAAAGGTGTGGCCTAATGGAGGAGATTCTCTCGAAGATCTACTACTGTGTTAAGTTCTTGCATAACTGTTCTGTCTGGGAGTATAAGCCAATTTGATTGTTAGGAATGATACCAGATATTTAATTAGAGACAATCCTTGGCTAAGTGATAAATTAGATTTTGAGACATGCATAAGATCATTTTGATGGCGCCAGCCCGTTGACACAGAGGGTTGAGGCGCTGGACGCCTTACCTCTCGCTACTCCGGCAACCCCGGGTTCGGGAACGACCTCAGGGTGACTTCATGGGGGGTGGGAGGGCAGAGCAGGATTGAGATGCGGTGGGTGGCTCTCCTCTCCTCAGGAGTGGTGGAGGTGGGTTGGTGCCCCCCTTGTGGTTCCGCTCCCACGGGTGGGGGTCCGGTGGGAAAGCGCAGCAGAGATGGGGGCGGCAAAGTAGCAGCGGGAGGTGGAAGGGGCTGAGCTGGAGCCACGGGGTGTCAAGCGTGCCTCCACATACTTGCACAGCCATGTGGCTTGAGAGGTTCAGGGAAAATCTTTAAAAAAAAAAAAAACTGCATGTGTTCCCGTTGTCAGTTGGCTGGAGGAGGCAACGGGAACCAAACGGCTATATTAAAAAAAAAAAAAAGAGAGAGATGGTTTAAGGAGCAAACGTATACCATACCACTCTTAGGAGCTTCTACTAAAAACTCGGTACTAAAGGTAAGGATAGAGAATAGAGCACCAACCTTCAATGACTGGAGCCAAGGTTGTTCGGAAATACTCAAAACAGAAAAAATAGCTCATTCTGTTAATGGAGAGGGGAAGGTTTTCTTCTCTAAATGGGAAATTATATACAATCTTTTCTCGGTCAAAATAATACAACGTAAGGCTTCTTAAAACATTTTATTTAAAAAAACTTTCAGTTCTGTGGGTGTGGATGCAGTTCACTATCGACACTCTGAACAGGCTTTCCATCAGACATCTTTAAGCTAAGCTTCTTATACTACCCGGGTGGTATATTCCCCGACTCCACCTCATACCATCAGATCTTCCTTTCCACTGGAAGAACAAGTTCCCATTCTTAGCAGCTCCTGCCTTGGTTATTGTGCATTTGGCTATAGTTGGTTTTTCGAAGTATTTTTCAACTTAATTCTCGTTTTTCTACTCCCCTTGATGGATCATGGAGTCATGGAAACTGGGATTCAAATTCTGCTGCCTGAAGATGTCGGTCACTGACTCGCATGACACATGCCTGTACTGCCTGGGCGGGCACTACAACATGGCTAGGTGCGGCTTTTGCATCTCTATGCTTCCAGAATCCCTCAAGGATCAGAAGCACTGGCTTACCCTCTGCCCGCCTTCGGAAAGGGATCCAAAGAACTGGTCCAGAGGCCGCAAGCAGGCCTCTGTGGCAGCTGGATCAGCTACTCAGCTCACGGCCTTCGAAGAGGAAGTGGCAGCTGCTGTGGTGGGCACCTCCTCAGCTTTGGCACTTCTCCCATCTGGGTCCAGCATCAGAGTGTCTTTCACTGAAGGCTTTTTGCAAAATGTGCGTGGCTTTCCAGACCTTGTGGGAAAGCCCTGGCCACTATAGCAAGAAACACAAGCACCTTTGGCACTGGTTGTAGGACCAGGAGAGATTAAAAGCCCCCTGATCCCTCGACTCCCCTGACCACTTGATTTTGGTCAAGACTTCCTCAGTCAAGAGTAGAGTTGAGAGCTCCTTTGTACCCCCGTTGGGCTTATCGACCTCAACTCCAGTTGAGCAGGCTGTCGAAATCTTCTTCAAGCCTGTCGACCAGTTGTTGGCCAAGATGAACAATTTCATCTCCCAAACAGGAAATCGCCCAGTCCAAACATCCTTGGGTAGTCTGCGGCAAGAAACAGTTGTGGGTCATTTTTGAGGAATCCTTGGATGACTCTGATCAGTCATCCTTGGTATCCTCTGGGACTCACGTCTTTGACCAGGGATCAGTTGAGGAGTTGACCACTGACCATGGTCTAGTGTCACTCGGGCTCTTCTCTGGCTTTTGTCAGAATTCATGAATGTCCCTTTGGAGTCTGTCCAAAAGAGGGCTAAGTACTCCTTTATGGACATTTTGGATAGGTATAAATTCCCAGAGGTTGCCTTTCCCATGGCTGAGGCCATATTGGGACCAGCCCTGGAACTTTGGCACCCTCCACCATCCTGGCTGGCACCCTCCACCAATATGATCCGCAAGTATGCAGTTCCCACTGGGTCCTTTTTGGGGTTTCTCATACCACCCTTCAGCCGAAGGACTAGTCTCTGACTCTGTGTACTGGAAATCTGGGGGCCAAGGGGACATGAACAAGCCTTCAGACAAGGAGTCCAAAACGTTTGACCATGCCACTAAAAAGGTGCACACCATGGCATACTTGGGTCTCCGTCAGTGACTTAACTCCATCATGGTAACCAACTCTGGGAACTCCATGTTGGGATTCCATGATGAGATCCTCCCTCACCTCCCTGCTGACTAGCAGCTGCCGGTGAAGTTGGTCCAGGCTCAGGGTCAGTCGCTGGCTAAGCACCAGCTGCAGATAGCCTTCAACATGGGCGATTCTTGTGCCCATGGCAGTGACTGTCTGCATGTGTTGCAAGCCATGGCTGCATCTGTCCACTTTTATGGTGGACATCCAGCACAAGCATGTCTACGCTTGTGCTGAACCTGCTCATTGCCTTGGGCCAGGTGCGGAACCTAGGGGTTGTATTTGATGAAGGCCTGACCCTGAAGGCTCAGGTGTCAGCCATAGTCAAATCTGCCTTTTACCACCTAAGAAATATCGCCAGGGTGAAGCATCTGGTTCCATCTGAGGATCTGTCAACCTTGGTCCACGCCTTTGTCACCACTCGGCTTGACTGCTACATTACCCTTTACATAGGGCTACCGGGAGTGGATATTCGCTGATTGCAGCTAGTGCAGAACGCAACAGCCAGGTTGTTGACTGGAACTCCTAGATCCAGTCATATAACACCCATGCTGCGCGAACTGCACTGGCTGCCTATACAGTAGTGAATCCCTTTCAAGGTCACATTGCTGACCTATAAATCCCTACACAATCAGGGACCCCAATACCTGCAAGACCTCCTAGTTCCCTACCGGCCCTCCCGCTCACTCCGATCCTCTGACAAGGGATTGCTAGAGGTTCCCAGAGTACACCTGAAGACATTTGCCTTTATGGCCCCTACCCTGTGGAACTCTTTACCTCATCAGATACGAGCGAGCCTGACCATAGAAGAGTTTACAAATTCCCTTAAAACATATATTTTCCAAAAAGCATTTGAAGGAACATAAGATTTTAAGATTTGTATGTCGTAAGTGGATTACAGTTGTGTTATTTTTAAGAAGTTTGTACTTGTACTGTTTGTAATTATATTGTAAAGATGATCTGAGCTATGGAAGGGTGCCTTGTATAAATAAAATTTTACTTACTTTTCTGGGCATAACCTCTTTGGCCCTGGGGCGGAAGGATATCTCATGCATATAGAGAAGTTCAGCAGCACCCTTGTCTCTCTAGCATCATCCCAGTAGGACCAAAACCAGAGGCCTCGGAAAAAGGCTTTCCACATGCTGGTGAACTGGGTTCAGGAATGAGCCCAGGCTGCTGGGGGTCGGCAAGGGGGAGAGAGGACCAAGCATCCGGAGGACTGCTCTCCTTTCTCAGGGGAAGGGAGACTTGTCCCACGTTGATTGCCCTCTGGCAGTGGCTGGAGGGCAGTACAGGTCGGGAGGCATGTACCGATGTCATATGTCGGGGGTGGGAGAATGAGGAAAGAGGGCCTGGCAGGTTCCATGGTATTTACGTCCCGAGGCCACCCTGGTGTCGAGATTGGATCTCGGGGAGCACCCTCCTCGCCCCGCCGCAGGGGGCAATCCGTGGGGAAATTTCCAGGGGTTGGCAGAGCAGGGACACGTGGGACCAGAGTGTGAGTTCCTCCGTGAAGAGGAACACGGCCACCTGCCAGGGCTCACAGAGGATAAAAACTTATATAGAGAAAGAGAAAAAAAGGTTTTCCAGTACCAGTTCTTTCAGCCGCTGCCTTCTCGGTAGCAGTCCCAGTATTGGCCATATCAGGCCCAGTGCCCAGAACCCAAGTTCTGTGGCCAGAGCCCCAAGGGAGGTGGGGACAGGGGTGGTGGTGTCCCTCTGGCCTCGGCAGCTCGTACCTCCGCAAAGGCTGTACAGTGACGGCTTGGGGGTGTCATCCCTTCACCTGTCCTGTCCCTCTCTGTTCTCACAGTCAGGTGTCAGCTACACCTCTTCTTGTCATGTTGGTCTGCTATCACATTGGACAGGTGGGTGCCAGAGGTGGTAGACAGGGGGTTGCCTCTGGATTTTGAGCTCTCCTGCCTTACCGACTCCTCACTCCTTGGGGGTTCAAGGTGTTGCAACGCTGTCCACCTTTCAGGAGGACATCGCTCAGCTCCTTGTGAAAGGAGCTATAACCCATGTCCCTGATGCCCTGGCCAGTCAGTTATGCATCCAGGTACTTAATGGTTCCAAAATGGACAAGGGTCTGGTGGCCATACTGGACATACAGGATCTGAACAGTGCATGCAGAAGCGCAAGTCCCAGATAGTCACTCTGACTCAGATCATTCCTTCTCTGGAGCAGGACATGTGATTCTGCTCCCTGTTCCCTCCAGGATGCATTCTTCCACTTCTTAGTCCATCCCACAGCTGGTACCACTGGTTCCAGGCAGGAGGGGTACTGTACCAGTTTGAGCTCATGCCCTTTGGTCTCTTAACTGCACCCAGGGTCTTCACCAAGTGCATGGCAGCAGTGGCAGCTTTCAGGCATCACTGCTTTTGGCTGGGCCTTCCAAGGAGACTGTGGAGAGGTCCAGCAATGTCGCCCTCTAGACCTGTCGCGACATGGGTCTGCTAGTCACCTCGGACAAATACGAACCGGTCTCCTTGCAAGTGATCAAGTTCGTCAGGGCAGAACTAGACACCCTGCGGGCCAAGGTCCAGCCACCCTCTGGACTGGGCACTGGATCTTACCTCCTTTGCCCAGTCTGATTTCCTGCAACTGTTGGGGTACATAGCATCGTCCACTGGGTCCACTGGTAGATGTGTCACCTGCAGTGGGAGCTGGGCTGTCGGTGGTCTCAGCACCTAGGCCACTTGGACCAGCCAGTGACTGTAACCCAGCCGATATGGGATGCCATCCAGTGGTGGCTAGTCCCAGAACATCTGAAGGAGGGAATCCCATTCGTCCTCCCAGAGCAGTCTGTCACGCTGACGACAGATGCATCTCTGGTGAGGTGGGGAGCACACCTGGGAAACCACAGACCCTGAGTTCTGATCACCCTGGGAGTTGTCACCACATAAGCCTGCTGGAGTTCCGTGCATTGCGGCTTGCTCTGACGAAATTCGCTTCTCTAATCAGGGGTCAGGTCATGCAGGTTCAGACGGACTACACCACGACCATGTTCTACCTGAACAGGCAGGGTGGAACTCATTCCCATCCCATGTCAGGATTCCGTCTGCACCTGGACCCTCATGCACAACCTGGCTGCAGATTTCCTGGTGATCCATGTTGTAGGAGTGAACAATCAACTGGCAGATGCTCTCATCCAGGTAGGAGAGACATTGCACGAGTTGACCCTGAATCTGGAAGTATTCAACCACCTCTTCTCCCTGTGGGGCACCCGTCTGGTGGGCTTTTTTGCCTCCTGAAAGAGGGCAAAACTTTGGCTGTTTTGTGCCCACCCCTCATAGTCTAGACACGTAGGCTTTCCCTCCCTTCCCCTTGATCCACAGTGCGGTGGTTAAGGCCCGGAAGGACAAGGTGCAGATGATCCTGATGGCTCCAGACTGGACCAGTCACTTCTGGCACACAGGTCTCCTTAGCCTCAGCAGCAGACCTTAATGCCAGCTGCCTCTGAGCTCAGATATGCTGACCAGAGAACAAGGGTTGGTCCTGCACTGGACCTGCCATCCCTGTCCTTCTCAGCGTGGTTCCTGAGCAGCTGGAGTTCTAGGGCTTGGGTCTGTCAGAAGCTGCTCTTTATGTTGTGGAGGCCTTGAGCTTGATCCCCTTGCCTGCCCGGTGGTGAACATCTTGGAGTACCTCTGGTCCCTCTCAGTGGGGTCCCTTAACTTGCACCTGGCAACCATATCTGCTCACCAGGACTAGGCTGGTAAGCTGACGGTGACCCAGGAGAAGATGGTTGGGTGCTTTATCAAGGACCTGAGCCACCTGTCTGCACCAGTTTGTGAACCACCACCACCACCACCACCATGAGACCTACTGCTGGTGCTGGCTTTGCTCATAGGCAAGCCTTTTGAGCCTGTGCACAGGTGTGAGATGTCCCATCTGTCCTAGAAGACAGCCAGAAGGATTAGGGAGCTGCAGGTGCTCTCAGTGGAGTCTCCTAATCTGGTCTTCCACAAGGACAAGGTCGTTCTTTGCCCCCACCCGAAATTCCTCCCAAAGGTAGTAAACAGGTGATTAACTTATTGATCTATTTAACAAATCCTCCTTCAGAGGCCAACCTTAGGCTCCATACTGTGGACCTACGAGCGCACTCTCATATTATAAAGAGCACATGGCTGGAGTTCGGGGTTAGTCTCGCCAGGTGTTTGTAACATACGCTGAAGCCACGCCTGGCAGACCGGCAGCTAAACAGATGCTGGACAGGTGGATTACATCCTGCATCGACCTCTGCTATAGGTTGGCTGGTAGGGGGAGCCTCCCACAGGCTTAGTGCTCATTTCACCAGACATACCACTGTCTTGGTGGCTGCTTCCAGGGACATTCCATTGAGAAAATCTGCAGGGCTGCCATCTGTAGGACAGCACACACCTTCATATCCCACTACAGCATCAACCTACAGTCCCGTCGGGATGCTGCTTTTGGGACCTCTGGAACTCCTATATGTGATCGCCAAGTAGGAATGTGCATCTTGCCCCTTTCTCACAGAGAACTGCTAGGAGTCTGCCCAGAGTGTGGATGGTGAACTATATCCACGCCCCAAGAAAGACAAATTACTCATCTGTAACCATTGTTCCAGGAGTGGTATACATTTCACTTCCGTACAACCTACCTGGCCTCCCTTTGCAAGTGTCACATGGATCTTTGCTTCTAGCACACAAAGATCTGACGTCATGGGGCAGAGTCAGGGGATATACTGCCCAGTTGTTGGGAGGAGCTTAGCTCAGAAGACATCTGACAGGAAGCCTGTTCCAGTGAAACTGCCAGAGTGTGGATATGAACTGTGTAACACTCACAGAACAACAGTTACAAGTGAATAACCTATCTTTCTCTAATACTTCGTCATACAAGATTATGGAATCTGTGTTCTTTTTAATGTCCCGTTTACTGTGTTTTCATATAGAATATACTCGATAGACAAGACACAAGTCAGAGGTCCGCACTAATTTAAAGACATCTTTTTCTTCTATCTGTAGTTCCTGTTTCCTACTCTCTTGCTGTCCTTCTCTAACCTTTCACCTGGAATTATAAGGGGAAATAGAAGCTGTTAGAGTTGTTTACATTTACTCTGGTTTCTATTCATGTTGTCTTCAGGTCTAGGTCAATATAGCGGTAACAAAACAGTGTGGTCATTAATCACACTGACAAAACAGCAGAGCAAAACCACGCATTGGCAATACAGCATAGCGATGACCGCATGTCGGGGTGGAACTTCGGTGAGGGGATTTACTATTACAAATTTTGGTGGTGGAAGATTTACTATTGAGACTCTGTCAGAACTCAGGGGAGGAGAAAGTCGTTGGGGTGGGGCAGTTTACTATTAGTAACCCCGGGAGGGTGACAGTCAGGTGGGGGGGGGGGACAACATCCCAATGCTGTTTTACCCCATTTGCTGTTTTTTCCAACGCTGTTTTCACCGCAGAGTTTTTGCGGCACGATTATTGCCATGCTGTATTGACCAGATACCCAATCTTCTCTCCTTTTAAAGAATATACAGTATTTAGGAAGTTTTTTATTGATGTTATACAGGGTATATATATAAACTTTTCGTTGAAATTAATTCTTGTTCAGCCGGCCCGGTGGCGCTGAGGGTTGAGGCGCTGGACGCCACACCTTGTGCTACGCTGAGGCGGGTTCAGGAGCGGACTCAGGTTGTCGGGGACCGGCAGGAAGCCCGGAGGATCAGCGTCCCAATGGATGCTCTCCTCCACCAGGGTGGATAACGGGGTGCCTTGTACCGACATTCCCTGAGGGGCGGTGGAAGCACCAGTTCACAGGAGCAGCGGCAACTTTCTCCGAGGCGGGGGGAGGGCGCTCTGGGTGCATGGCAACGGCGTGCATCAGCTCGTCTGCCTGGACTTCCGTCCTTCACGCCAGCGTCCTCAGGGTCTACAAGGGAGAAAACGGGGAAAATTATACGATTCGCCCCCAAGCACAATGAAGCTAGGTGAGGCGGTTCTTGAATAGCCCAGGGGACTGAGTAGGAAGGGTACGTAGGACCCCATCCGAAAGCCATGGGAGCCAACGGTAAAAAAACCAGATTTCTTGTTCTGCATAGATCGTAGTAGAGGATATCTGTTAATGGTTAAACCTACTGTTGACGTGATCTTTTTAAGAAATGTAATTTCCTTTGTTATTAAAGCTGTTGTTGGTAGTGCTGTAGGGTGCACGCTCACCCTTGGTTAAAAGCAACTGTACCCCGTCAGAAGGGTGAAAATGGGAAATATTTCTAGCCCTCTTAGTCAACAAAAACTAACTAAACTAGGTTTTATATTGAGTGTCAGTACTGTATGATAGAATATGTAAATTAGTTCTACGGCCTGACCTAAGGCTGCACATTTGTTTGATATATGTAAAATTGGGCTTTCTCTCACCAGAGATTATATGTGAGTAGTTTGTGTGTTTATACATGGGATCTAAAAAAAAAAACCTCCCCCTCCACTGCATCTAATGCAGATGCATTTATACTTTATTAACGTGAATGCCTCTTGGGCTCCATTGATGAGATGTCTTTTCAGATCCCTAAAATTGAGACTGCCCCCAGTCCTAGATTATTGAATGACATGCCACTTGATGCTGTGAACAGTGATTGTGTTTCTGCTTTTAAATGGTGTGTTATAAAGTATTTCAAGGAGCTAGCTCACTGCTACTGTTGTGAGATGTACTGTTTATGTATTGCGCAGTATAAAATTATGCAGTGAAACATAGAAGTTGATAGCAGATAAGGACCGCAAGGCCCATCCAGTCCACCCATTTCTTTTTCTGCCTTATGAATGTGCCATAGGCCTTTGCTCTGTCAATGACCTATCTATTCATACTCATATGTATTGCTCCCTTATGCCTGTTTGAAGCCCTGCACTGTATTCATATCCACCACTTCCTGGGGTAGGCCGTTCCATGCATCCACCACCCTTTCTGTGAAAAAGAACTTCCTCACATCACTCCTTAATTGGCCTCCCTCTAATCTCATGCTGTGTCCTCTTGTCCTGCTATTTTTCTTACATTGAAACATGTTGGACTCTTTCACCTTGTTAATGTCCTTAACGTGTTTGAATGTTTCGATCATATCACCTCTCTCCCTCCTTTGCTCTAGGGTATACATATTGAGCTCCGTTAATCTGTCCTCGTATGTTTTCTAATGCAGTCCCTGCACCATTTTGGTTGCCCTTTTCTGGACTGCCTCCATTTTGTTAATGTCCTTGTGAAGGTGTGGCCTTCAGTACTGCACACAGTACTCCAGACGGGGCCTAACCAGTGTCTTGTAAAGAGTAACATGTATTCTTTGGCCTCTTTCTCTAGATCTCTAACAAAAATGGGTCCTTCACACAACTTCACCCGGCAAACAAAGGTTAAATAAATACATAGTAGATCTGCTCTACTGAGCTGGTCCACAGATTCTATTTAATGCTGACAGTACAGTACTTAAAGAGCTGGTAACACGTTCAGGTGAACTTTAACAAAACATATTTAGACACAGTCTAGCTTGTACTTCCCATTAGGTCTGTATTTCTCCTCCCCATTATTTATTACTGAGGTCATTTGTATGAAAGAAAACAGGATTTTTGCTCCTGAAGAGTTCATCTATTCCTGCTGCTTTCTCTCTACCTGATGTCATTGAGCACTGCTTGTGACATCATAGTTAGTCCCATGGTAACAGACTGTGATGTCACAACAGAGGATTATGACTTGGAGTAGGGAATAAGCTATGGAGGCAGATGAACTTAAACTCTAAGGGACAACGATCATACATTCTTACACATTTTCTTAGTAATAAATTATGTGGAGAAGAAATATATAAAATATAAATGGAATGCAAGCAGCATTGTACCTAATTATGTTTTTTAAAGTTTTCTTTGAGGCATCAGTAGTTCTGATCTAGCAGTTCTGCTGCATCATTTGTTTCCTAGATTACTTGAACCTTTTGTGCCATTTTTGCTTTTAGATTGGTGTATTGCTACAAGTTCACAGAGAGTGGTGTGTATGGGGGTACATCTTCAGAATGCTGAAATAAATTGGTGTGGGGGTATTATTTATTTATTTCTTGGTGTAGATTTGTATGGCTGGGAAAAGCTCACTGAGATAAATCTAGTTTCCGAGTGTGACCCGGGAGTATGGGGAGGTTAAGTAACTTGCTCAGGGTCACACAGCATGAAGATGGTGGTTATAGGTTTCAGTCCCAGGTCTGCTGGGTCTCCAGGTTCACAATTTGGTGCTCTGACCTCTGAGCTATACTTTCTGCTCCCCACAGCAAGCATTAAGTGATGTTTTCTCTTGCTTCGCAGTCATCTACAAGACTAGTTTGCTGCATCTCCAGCCCAGACAGATGACTATTTATCTCCCCGAAGTGCGCAAACTTTCAATGGAGTATATCAACCTCCCTGTTTTCAACCCTAATGTTTTCAGTGAGGATGAAGATGATTTGCCAGGTGAGATCAGCATTCTTTGTGGATTTTGTACAACTCTTGACATAATGTGTCACTGTTGATCTTACTTCGAGGGGACTCTTACAGCCGGCAGTAACCGTAAGAACTGAGCCGCTAGGTGCTAGGACCACACAGAATGCTTTTAGCTAGCAGTATACAGCGGGGGACCACCCCTGATGTCGGTGCGCCGATGTCCAACCTGTGGTATAAAAGGGGCGGTCCCCCAGCCCATCCCCAGTTCTTTTCCCACTGTCGACCCACACTGATCGGACCTCCACAGACTCGTGCTTCTAGTCGACCACCATTTTCATTGCGTTTCGACCATGATTTGTTACGTTCATAGTTTAACCTTTTTCATATATTTTTGAGTTTCTTTATGCCTTCTTCTCCAGTAACGTCTTCTGACTGGTGAACAAAGTTTCCCTGCGGCAGGAAGTTCCCTTCTAAGGATGGCCACTCCTCGTGCCTGCTCTGCCAAGGCCCTAAGCATGACACTGAGGCCTGTCAACACTTCCAGGAGTTCAACCAGGCCACATGGAGTGCCACTTGAAGACCCTCCAGATCCTTCAGCAGAAGTTAGCGACGATGAAGGAGCTCCAGGGCAAAAGCTCTCTGAGTGGAAAGCACAAGCACCGGGACATTAATAGGGATTGGCCCCAGTCGGCTTCCCACTCCAGGTCACCGCACAAGTCAGCAACCACTTCTGGATCTTCTTCATGTGGGAAGGCTGTCCCTTCTTCACCAGCAGCCCACACCCCTTCCGGGCTGCCCGTGTCTTCGCCTCCCACCCTCATCACCATTTCAGGTGAAGGCTGTTCTGGGCTTCAGACGTCGTCCCCAGCCCCAATGCCCCTGAAGCTCAGGCATCTTCTCCCAGCCAGTTCTCAGCCAGGTGGCTCAACCTGGTCTTTGGGTAATGGGTCTTGGCCCACTGACCCCGGTCTTGGCACTGCCTACGTCGGTCCCAAGGCCAGTGTCTCTAAGCAACGCCCAGAGCATGCGCTCACCTCTCCTTCACAGGCGATGCCTCTGTCTTCAGCAGGAGTTACCTCACCTACGCAGGCTACACCTGCGTGGGCTACTTCGCCTGACTGGCGTCGGCCTCCTTTTCATCAGTCAGCGGCGGCCACCCCAGTAAAGCCTCCTCCATCTTCGACTAAGCCTCAGCCATCACTGGCCCCTCTTTTGGGACAGCCGCAACCAGTGCCTGCTGAACCAATGCCAGGCCCTTCGCGACCAATGCTGGCCAGCCCTTCACCATAAGGGCCATCATATGGTCACCTGGTTCCCCAGGGACCGACTCCTCAGGGACCAGTGCTAGAGGTTCAAAACTTACCTGCCCGGTGACGCCTTCCCCCCACTACCTGTGGATTACAATGCCTTATTCACAGCTTGGTGGGAGTTAATGCAGAGCAAGGATACCCAGAGGAGGCCTCCTATCCCACCTCCACGGGATCCTTCACCCTCACCAGACTGGGCTTGTCCTACTACTCCCAGATCTTCTGGTGAGGAGGAGAACTGTCGCAAGAAGGATCGCCACCCACCGACGCGGGCCCTGGACCCTGATCCATCAGGGTGGGGGGAGGTTCCGTCTCTTCCTCAGAGGACTCTGAAGATTCCAGGTTACCCTCAGAGCTTGAGAAAAAACAGGTTACTCACCTGTAACAGTAGTTCTAGGAGTAGTATATGATGTTCATCCACACTTCTAGGCAGTGTCCTTTCCCTTTAAGATGGTGCTGGAAATTCTTCAAGCTAGCTCCTCCCACCCACCCGAGTGGTAATTCCCTCGACTCCACCTTATGATGCCAGATCTTGCCCGCTGGAAGCAGTTGTGTGCACCAAGCCAGGGGAGGTCAGGTGGGTCCGTGCGGATGAACATCATATACCACTCTTAGAACTACTATTACAGATGAGTAACCTGTTTTTCTAGGGACATGGATATGATGTTCTGTCCACACTTATAGGCAGACTGCTAGCAGTTCTCCAGGAGGAGGGAGGCAGGGCTCACACTCCCTACTTAGGAAATCAGGACTGGAGAACTGAGGCCCCAAAACCAGCATCCCGGCGTGACTCAAGGTCAATGTGGTAATGTGAAATGAAGGTGTATGCTGACCTCCAGGAAGCAGTCTTGCAGATTTCCTGGATAAAGGCATCTCTGGGAGCAGCCACCGATGCAGTGGTATGACAGGTGGAATGAGCCATTACCCCTCTGGGAGGCTCCGTATCTGCCAGCCTATAGCAGAAATCAGTGCAGGATGTGATCCACCTGCCAGTCGTCCACTTGGCTGCAGGTCTGCCAGGTGCGGCTTCAGTGTAAGTGACAAACAGCTGGTGAATGTCTCCATGAACTCTAGCCATGTGCTTTTTATAATAAACAAGCACTTGCCTCAGGTCCAGAGTATGGAGCTTGTGTTCAGCCTCCGAGGTGCGATTGGTGAAGTATACCAGGAGATTGATCTCCTGGTTAAGGTAAAAATCCAATACAACCTTTGGGAGGAACTTTGGATTGACGTGCAGGACAACCTTGTCCTGTGGAAGACCAGGTAAGGAGACTCCACCGAAAGCACCTGGAGCTCACTGATCCTTCTGGCTGATGTGATAGCCACCAAGAAGGCGGTCTTCCATGACAGGTGAGACATATCACACCTGTGCATCGGTTCGAATGGCTTGCCCATGAGCTTTGCCAAAACCAGCAACAAGTCCCACGGTGGTGGTAGTTCACACACCAGAGGGGAAATGTGACTGAGGCACTTGAAGAAGCGCCAGACCACCTTCTCCTGTGCCACCAACTGCTGACCAGCCTGCGCCCGGTAAGCAGAGATGGCTGCCAGGTGTACCTTAAGGGTCATCGACCAAAAACCCGACTGAGAGAGGAACCAAAGGTAATCGAAAATGCTAGCCTCTGGACAGGACAAAGGGTCCAACCCCTTGCCCTGACACCAAATGGAGAATCTCTTCCATTTGAAGGCATAGCACTTCCTAGTCGACTACTTCCAAGATGTCTCCACCACAGTGAGGGTAGCTTCGGAGAGACCCAAAGCCTGGAACTCTAGCCACTCAGGAACCAGGCAATCAGGTGCAGGGATTGAAGGTCCTGGAGGAGTACCTTCCCCTGAGAGATGGAAAGCCAGTCCGGGCGTAAGGGAAGATGCCTCAGGAGCCAGCTGTTGAGGCTGAGGAGATAGGGGTACCAGAACTGGCGTGACCAGTCCGGAGCTACCAGAATCACCTGCGCCATGTCCCTTGTGGCCTTGAGACGCACCTTGTGGATCAAGGGAAGAGGAGGGAAGGCATAGAAGAGGCCTGGGGTCTAGGGCCTCGAGAAGGCATCCCCTTGCAACATTCCCTGCTGAGGGGGCCGGGCATAAAACAACCTTAGCTGTGCATTCTCCCTGGAGGCGAACAAGTCCATCTGAGGGGTGCCGCACTGGGAGAACAGACTGAGAACTACCCCTGGGTGGAGAGACCACTCATGAGATGCCTCGCCCACCCAGCTGAGGGCATCCGCCAGCTGATTGGAGGCTCCTGCCACATGGATGGCTAGGAGATCCACCTCCTGGCTGCGCACAAGGGTCCAGATATGGAGAGAGCTTCCTTGCACAATGGCAGGGAGTGCGTCCCACCCTGTTTGTTGAGGTAGTATGTGGTCGGGGTGTTGTCCGTCTGGATTTGGACCACCTGACACCTAATGTGTGAAGCAAATGCAGTCAGCACTAGTCAAACTGCCCAGAGCTCCAGCAGGTTGATGTGGCATCGGGACTCCTCGGGGGTCCAGAGCCCATAGACTCTGTGTTTCCCCCAGGTGGGCACTGTAGACCATGAGAGAGGCATCGGTCATCAGAATGACTGTCAGCTCTGGGCGGACAAACGGGATCCCTTTCTGCAGATATGCTGGGACTAACTACCACTGGATGGCATTCCACATCTGCGGGGTCACAGTGATCAGCTGGTCAAAGTGACCCTTGCACTGAGACCACTGGCTGGACAGCTCCCACTGCAAGGAATGCATTCTCCAGTGGGCCCACCGGATGACGCTGGTGCAGGCCGCCATGTAGTCCAGCAAGCACAGGATATCCCTGGCACAGTGCACTTGCCCAACTTAAATGATCGGGCACAAGAGGAGAGAGCCTCGGCCCTGTCCACCGTGAGCCAGGCTCTGGCTCTACAAGAGTCAAGCTCCATCCTGATGAAGATGATCACCTGCAAGGGCACAAGTTCCGACTTGGCCTTGTTGACTAGGAGGCCAAAGGAGAGACAAGTCTGGAGGGCCAGGTCCTTGGACTGCTTCACCTCCTGCCTGGAGGGACCTGCGATCAGCCAGTCATCCAGGTAGGGTTAAACCCAGACCCCTCAGCATCTCAGGTAAGCTGCCACCACTACAGTGCACTTGAAGACCCTGGGGGCCAATGAGAGGCCGAATGGCATGACCTGGAACTTGTAGAGGACTCCCTCTGCTTGAAAGCAGAGGAAACTTCCATGAGACAGATGGATCAGGACATGAAAGAACGTGTCTTGAAGATCCAGGGAGCAAAACCACATGTTTCGCTCTAGAGATGGTATGATTTAAGACTGTTACCATCCTGCAGGTGTGCGACCTGAGGAACATGTTCAGGTCACGCAGCTCTAGAATGGGGCACCAGGCCCCCGTCGACTTTGGCATCAGGAAGTACATGGAGGGAAACCCTGGGTGTTACGGAGGATCTGCAACAGAAGCCACAACCTCCTTGTGGAGGAGCTGGGCTGTGTAGTCTCTGAGAGCTGATAGCATGTCTGTGGAAACCAAGTCCTCCCGTGGGGTGTGGGCTCAGCAAGGAGGGTACTGCTCGAATTCCAGAGGCAGACCCTGACCCACCACTTCTAGAACTCACCTGTCCACGGTGACAGTGGACCAGGCAGAAAGGAAGTGGCAGAGCCGGCCCCCCACAGGAGGACCCAGTGGAGGTGTGTGACGGGCATGAGAGAGGCACCCCTCATCCTGTCACTGGCCAGGCTTGGAGGAGAAGGAGGGCCCGACTGAGGCACCACCAGATCCTCTTCCCTCCTGGCTTATGAACAACTGGGGCCACTGACTTGGACCAAGGTCACCAGGCCTGAGCCTGCTGGTCAGCCTGTTGCTGGGCTGGTTTGGCCGCAAGGGTGAAGGTAGACCGAAAAGGCTTCCATTTCTGCTGCTGCTTGGAGCCCTTGGAGTCCCTCTGGGCAGATGTCACAGAGTCCAGGGTGGCAGTGGACTTCTTCTTACAAGTGAAGTGACCCTTGACCACGGGCCCGAACAGATCGGTGCTCAGGAAAGAGACATCTGCCAGCTTGTGCTGTGTGTCCGTCATGAAGGTCAAGTTCTTCAGCCAAGCCCTGCAGTACATAGCCACTGAGGTCGCCACAGAGCGGGCACGAGAGTTCTTAATGCCCAAGGCTGTCTGGGGCTGTTGTTTGGCTAGAGCCCGACCTGGGTCCCGGACCTGTTTGACCATGGTCTGAAGGTCCGCTGGTAGATAAGGAAGCACCTCATCTAAAGTGCCCAGCAGACCGTGGAAGAAGTGGGCCATAAGGAGGGTCAAGCTTTCCTGGCTGAGGCCAATGCGAGGAGGCAGCAAAGACTTTTTTAGCTGCATGGTCCAACTTCTTGGATTCCTTGTCAGGTGGCTTGTCAACATCCCCGGTGTTGCCAGAGCACCTGAACACAGAGTCGCCCACCAACCCCTCAGCCGAGGGCTGTTCTGTGAATCCGGAAAGGGATCCGTTGGGCACCGCATATTTGCTGGCAATCCAGGCAGAAGGTGCAGGGCAGGAAGCGGGGCCATGCCAGAGCTTCAGGGCAAGGCTAAGGATGACGTCTGCCACTGGGAAATCCTCCATCGGAGTGTCTCCCCGGTTGAGGATCTCGATCAATAGGTAGCGAGCCCATTTCTGAACGGGCTCCGTCTTCATACCCATCGACTTGTCACTCGGAGATGAAACAGAGGAGGCCCATGAAGGAGGAAGGGCCTTTGTCCATCGAGAGATCCCCCACAGACTCCATGTCGACCGGATGGGAGTGCAAGGAGGAACCCTCTGATTCTGAAGAGTCATCAAAGAGCGGTCGACCGCTTGACTGCTTGTGTCCTCCGCGGACGGTCAGGAGTGACGGTGATCAACAGCTGATGGGGAAGCCTCTTGGCCAGTTGAGACTCCTTAGTCAGAGCACCGACCGTCGGCTGTTTAGGTGGCAGTTCCACCACGATCAGCGCAGACGCCGGAGTCGGCCAAGCCAGGACTGTTTTGGTCGGCTCCATCGATGGTAACTTGTTGGCCTCTCGGGCGACAGCCAAGTGATGGCCGGCGTCGAAACTGGGGTTGGTTTAGTGCCAGTAAGCACCAACTGTTGCCACATTAGGTCTTCGTAGTGTCAATGCAGTTTGCTCCGAAGCCTCTCCTCACCCGATGAGGATGAAGAGTAGTGGCAGCACCACGTCCCATGGTGCTGAGAGTGGGAACACCGATGACAGCGGGACCCGCTCAACCCGTGGGAGGATGACAGATACCTTGACCACTGGGGGCTGGTGGCGGGGCTTGGATGGAGTCAGCGAGCTCCAAGGCTCCTCCTGGTCAGGGTCTGGAACCAGAGGTAGCGGGGCAGTGAACTGATCCGTCACTCCAACGGTCTGTGTCAGGACTGGAGTCCTAGACAGGGAAATATTGGCCTCTTCGGTCAACAACTGGTTGGTCGGCTTGAGAAAAATCTCGGCCAGGACCTCCACCAGCGTCTCGGCCGGCAGGCCCGATGGGGTTACCATGGAACCGGCGGCCAAGGCCTAAGATACGACCGAAGTCAGATCCTGTGAAGTGTGGGAATCTGAGGCCCTCGACCAAGAGTGCTCCCAATCCCACGAATGATGACGAGTCCTCTCTTTCTCCTTCTTGAACTTTCTTCTTTGATTTGTGCTCTGAAGGTCCCTGACCATGGGTGGGCAGAGACTGGCACAATTCTTTAAAGCAACCCGTGAACATCGAGCCCAGCTGAAGCAGCACAAAGGCAGAAGCCAAAGAGAAGTGAGCCTTGACCTGAGCCACTTCCTCTTTGAGGGCCATCCGCTGTCCAGCGGACCCTGCAACCACTGAGACCACCCAACTGGTGTCTTTAGATTTGATTGGCTGGTTCTGATGCACCAGGCGGTCCAGTTTAAAGTGGGTGAGACTGTCCTCCAGAACGGTTGGATGGAAAGCATGACGGAAGTCACAAGCCTAAGGGTCGTGAGTGGGCCCCAGGCAGTTGTCACACGTGGCATGCGGTTCGGTCCTGGACATCTGCCCGCAAGGGCACCGTCGGATCCTGGGAACGGATTTATTGTCCATGGCGGTCGCGGTCGATGATCGTGCTGAAGATGAACTTGTAAGAGTTTTGCTTTTGGAAGTAAAGCCAAAGATTTGAGCGCTAGGGCCTACTCAATGCAGGAGCTTTAAGGAGGGAACCTCCTTCCAGTGGAAAAGGAGATCTGGCATCATGGGGTTGGAGCCAAGGGAGTTACCACCTGGGTGGGTGGGAGGAGTCTGATTGAAGACTTTCCAGTACCATCCTAAAGGGAAAGGACACTGCCCTGAAGTGTGGATTGAACATCCTATCCATGTCCCTAGAACCCAGGGATACGCCAGATCCCCTCCTGACAATCCAACTTTCCTGGATGTCGTGTAGCACATTCAGTCCCTCATGGGCTGGGACTCTGAGGAACTGGACCCAGAACGCCAATGTCAGGCAACCTTCCTCCATAAGAAGGACACTTGCCTATGGTTCTCCCTCCTTATTCACTCTTTCAAAGATGTCAACAGGGCCACCTGGAACCACACATCTTCCACCCCAGCCTTACCTAAAAAGGCAGACAGACTTTATCATGCCCCCAGAGGCCAGACTTTTTATGGGGAGCATCCAGTTGCTGACTCGATGATCATGTATGCCGCTCACAACTGTACTAAGAAGCCCAGACACCTCAGCACACACTCTCCAGATAAGGGGTCTCGGGAGGTGGACTTCTTAGGAATAAAGGTCTAAGCCTCAGCTTCTGTGGCCATTCGGTCATTGAATGTCCTGGCCCACATGGTTCAATACCAGAATGCCCTATGGTACAAAGCTCTGGATTTGGTGCAAACCTTCCCAGAGGACCCTACCAAGTCTCAGCTGACCCAGCTCCTGAAGTCTGGGTCAGATGTCGGCACTCATGTCCTGAGGCCGTCCTACGATACCACAGATGTAGCTGGACAGGTGGCAGCTACTGACGTCTGTATTCGCCGCCATTCCTGTCTTAGGGTTTATCTTAGGGTTTCAGGCTTTGGCCCTGACGTGCAGGTCAAAATCCTTGACACTCCCTTCAGGGGGTCAGTTCTCTTTGGCGGGGATGTTCAAAACATTATCTCCGGCCTACAGGAATCTGGTCAGGCCCTAAAGTTAGTACACTGTTTGTTTATTTATTTGAACAAGTCAGATTTACAACCTCCGAGTAAGGGATTCATTTACAAAGGCACCTCGTCGCAGGGAGAACAAGACAATAGAACATTCTGCAGATACAACATTGGACAGTACAGGTGCAGACATTGAACACAGAATACACTTAGTTGCATGTTGGTATAAAATACAGATTTACAATTAAAGATGTAGAATTTCTTTGGAGTTGCAGTGGATTACATCCTTGTATAAACCTAAGGGGGGTAGGTAAAAAGAGGTAGGGGGGAAGGTGGATTGGCAGTCCAGGGGACCTTGTCGAGGTTAGGGGGCCAGGCAGGGAAAGGTCCTGCAGTAGGATTAGGGAGGGCAGGGTTAGTTGCACCTACAGCAGCGGACATTAAAGAGATGGTTCCGGAGAGAAATTTTGAAGGGACCAAGTTTGGCAATGTTGGTGATGCAGATAGGGAGGGAGTTGAACCAGGCAGGAGCTCGATAAAAGGATGACCTCTGGCCGAGGGAGGTCTTGGTTCTGGGCACTTTGAAGGTGGCTTTAACAGAGCTACAGGTGGAAATGGATGAGGATGACCGTAGTAGAGAGGCAGGAACTCCTGGGGGGGGGGGAGTCCAAGCAGGGATTTCTTAGCACAAAGGCAAGTCTGATACTGCAGACATTCCTCGAAGTTGAGCAGGTTAGCGGAGGAATAGAGCAGGCAGGGATGGGTGCAGCTGGAGGCTCCGGTCAGGAGCCTACAGGTCTTATTGATGGAGAGCTGGATTTTAGAGAGGGCGGTGTTATCAGCTGCAGCATAAATGGGCAAGCTGTAGTCCAGTAGGGACAGGACGGAGGAGGTGATGGCCAGCCGGAGGGCAGCGAGGGGCAGGCAATCCATATGGCGGTAAAGTAGGCCAATCCGAGAGTTTATGGCAGAGGAAAGAGCATTGATGTGGGTGTGGAAGGTAAGGGCAGTATCGAAAGTGATGCCTAGGTATTTGTATGTGGGTACTTGCTCTAATGGGAGCTGAGAGTTGGTGGTAATTAGGAGGGGACACGTCTAGCTTTATTTTGGTGGTGAGAGAAGAGCATTGATTTGGTTTTCTTGAGGTTTATGACTAGTCTGTGATCAAGAAACCACCTTTCTGTTTGGTTGTAGGCGAGCTGAAGGGATAATTGGAGAGTGGAGGGATCTGGATGTGAGGCAAAGAGAACTGCATCGTCTGCATAGAGGAGCATCTTGCTATTGCAGGAGTGGGGGAGAGTGTTGAGGTAGAGACTGAAGAGAATGGGACCCAGGATTGAGCCCTGTGGGACCCCAGAGCTAACGGGTCGAATGTTGTAGAGGGAGCCATTGATTTTTACATGTTGGGATCTAGCAGAGAGGTAGCTGGAAAACCAGGCAAGGGGACCAGCAGAGAAACAGAGTTGATGAGGAGAGTCGAGTGGGAGGGGTTGACAGAGAGTGTCAGAGGCCTTGGAGAGGTCAATGAACACTGCATCAGCCAGGTTACCGGAGTCGAGAGCAGAGTGCAGGTATTGGGAGAACTCCAGGAGAGCAGTGGCTGTACTGTGTCCTAGGCAGAAGCCGTGCTGCTCCGGGCACATAATGTCATACTTAGCCAAGTACTCAGATAGTTGGATAGACACCACTTTTTCGAGGGCTTTGGAGAGTGGGGGAAGGATGGAGATTGGCCAGTAGTTGCTGGGGGAGGATCGATCACTGTTCTTGTGTATTGCAGTGATTTCAGCAGTTTTCCACGCCCTGGGGAACTGTCCAAGGCATAGGGACCGGTTAAGTAGGTCCATCAGGGGGACTAGGACAACGTCCAGGACCAGGCGGAGGATCCTGGAGTTGAGGGGGTCACTGCTGGGGTTATTACTACCAAGGGCTTTTAGCAGGTGTGACCTGGCTTCGTGGGGGAATAGGGTGCGCAGGTAAAAAGGAGGACGATGCAGGGCAGGGGGCAGTGAGGAGGGGATTGGATCAAAAATGCTGGTGGGGAGGACAGAGCTTAGATCAGAGAAAGTGGTGTTGAGGTAGTCAGCTATAGGTAGTGGATCAGAGGAGGTAGCACCATCGATGAGCCGAGAAGGTGGAGGGGAGCGGGTCTTCCCATTTAGTTCTTCCGTGCTACCCCAGAAGGTCCAGGCCGAGCCCCAGGTGGAGGTGAGGGTGGCCTGGTAGTTCTCTGTCTTGGCTCGTCTGATGGCCCAGGTGCACTTACTGTGCTCTGCATTGTAGGCTTGTCTGTCAGATGGATTGCCTGAATCTGCAGCGATTTGTCAGATTATCCCTATTCTTAAGTTTCTGGATGAGGGAAGGGGTGACCCAAGGGGTGTTGCGTTTCTTTGTACGGATCCTGGTGGGGGGGCAGAGGGGTCACAGGCCTTGCAGAAGGCACTTGTGAAGATGTCAAGAGCTGAGTCGATATCTGGAGCATGTCGGATAGGGGACCATTCTAGCTGCTGTTTCAACTTTTTTAGGCCACCAGGGTGTAGCCGCCGGCACAGTATAGCCAGGGACACTGGTTTTGGAGAGGAGGATGACCAGGTACAGATGACTGGGGAGCGATCACTAAGTGAGTCGGGGAGGACAGTGATGTCCCGGGATTTTAAAGGGGCGGTTTGATGAGATAACATCTAGGAGGGTGTTGGTTCCACTGGATCAGTTGAACCTTGTGGGCTGTGAGACTAGTTGGGACATATCCAAGGCAGTGAAAGAGTCCCTGGTTTGGGAGGTGGCAGAAGCAAGCCAGTTAACATTAAGATCACCAAGGATGACTTGCTCAGCTTTGTGGGGGATGGATCTGAGGTATTCGATGAGAGACTGGACTGCTGAGTTCTGGATCCTTGGGGGTATCTAGGAGACGGTGAGAAAAAAAGGACCTCTGGCGGGGTCAGGGATTACTTTTAGTGTGAGGGCTCGGGCACCTTAGTCAAGTTTGGGAGCAGGGAGTACGTGACCTATTAGGGTGTCCCACATGAATATTGCGCACCCACCACCGCATTTGTCTACACAGTCTTCCCTGAATAAGGTGTATCCAGGGAGGGAGGGAGATAGCAGAGTCAGGGGTAGACTTAGAGAGCCAAGTCTCTACCAGAGCAGGAATATCAGGTTGATGCTGGGTGACCCAGCACTGGAGAGCAGCAGTTTTCTTTAGGAGGCTACATATGTTAAGGGATGCAAGGCGGACACCGGCAGTGGTACAGGATTTAGTTGGGCTGGCAGATAAAGGTCCAGGATTGGGGTATACATTCCCAGACAGTAAGAGTAGCAATGTGATTATTGTGATTAGGGGACGGTGGCGGCAGGAACCCATGGTTCAGCTCCCGGCCGAGGACCTGGTGATAAGGGTGCAGGGGATAGGTAGAGCACGAAGGGTGGGTATGGCAGGGAACAGGTGGGTCCAGAGTGGGTCCGGGAGGGCAGGGGTGGGTGCTGGGGAGTTAGGGGTGCATTTAAGGTGGGGGAGCTGGGTCATACTGGGGTAACTTGGGGGTGAGGTGCCTGATGTAGTAGGCGGGAGCTCAGGTCGGGGGAGGTTTGAACCAGGAGGGTAAGGGTGAGAAGACCTAGCAAGGGAGTGTTAGTGCCCGTAGTTCTATGCTTATAGTGAAAGATAAGGGCGATAGCTGAACTTCACTCTGGGTGACTGTTACTGTAGAGTAGTGGTAGTGTTACTGACTTTGGTGCAAGAGGTCCCAGGTTCGAGTACACCAGGGAAAGGGTGTCTTAGAGCCTTGTGGAGGAGATGTTGGAGGTTACCCAGGGACTGGATAGGGCTGGGTTTGGAGAGGAAAAGAGAGGAGAAATAGCGATTTAGGTTTGATCTCCTAAGGAAGGGAGGGTATCCGGCCCGCCGGCGCAGCGGTTGGATTTCCACTTGCGTCGCCAGCGACACAGGTTCGGGAACGAGCACGGGTCGCTGGAGGGCCGGCCGACGGGAGACAACTTGAGTGTCCCACGACTGCTCATTGTCTCCAGGGAGGGAGGGCTGCAATCCAGTGTTGAGTGACCGCAGGTGGAAGCCAGGGGTAGGGCAACATGTTGGGGTTCACTGCTGGGCGGTGCGTGACAGACGTCGGCTAATGCCTTGACGTCCGGACGTCACGCACCTCAAAAACCAGGAAAAATACCACTCACTAGCCGCCAGATGACGGCTCCCTGTCCCCAAATGCCTCCAGTGCCTTCCCGGGGCCTCCTCCTCCATGGCAGCATCCCCGGGCCCTAAGAAGAGAGTGTACTGGGTTCATCCCTCTTCCCCCGGTGCCTTCCCCCTCGGAGGAGGGGGACCCTCCCGGTGAAGGGATACGCCGGGATATCCCAGAGATCAGCTACAATACGAGGAGTTAGAGGAGGGCTGGGTTAGGACAGTGGGACTAGTGGGAGACTTTCGGAGCCTGAAGAAGTGGGGGCCAGCAAGCACGAGGAGGGTGGAAAAAAGAAGAAACAAAAATAAATAAATAAATAAATAAATAAAAGGAATGGAGGGTGTGGTTTCAGGGGATAGAAAACCAGTTGACTGTGGGATTCCAGTGGGAGGAGTTCCTGGACATAGACTATATAATAAGCTGTCAGAGAAGAGGGAGGGTTGGGATTCCTGTGGGAGGAGTTCCTGGACAGAGACTATATAATAAACTGTCAGAGAACAGAGAGCGTAGGGTGGGTGAAAAGTGAGAGCAGGCTCTGGCACAAAGGTCCCTCAGTGCTCAACTAGCTTGATTTAGAAAGCTGGAGGGGGAATAAAAATTAATACTAAAATATTGAGTTGCTAAGTTAAGGATTGCAGGTGACATCACAGCTCCTAGGTTCAAGGAGTCAATGCTCAGGCTCACACAGAGATCCGAGAAATGGTGCCAGATTTAAAATTTACAGCTGGAGGGGGGCACTCTATCAGTTGAGCAGGCGTACCTGTTTTGGGCCCTTGAGAGGGCAGGGAGCAGCTCCTCTGGCTACGGCCACGGGTGGAGTAATGCCCAGGGGACTTTGGCACATTCTGTTTTCAGCCCTTGAGAGGGCAGGGAGCAGCTCCTGTGACTACAGCCATGGGTGAAGGAATACCAAGGGGACTTTGGCACAGTCTGTTTTCAGCCCTTGAGAGAGCAGGGAGCAGCTCCTACGGCTACGGCCACGGGTGGAGGAATGCCCAGGGGACTTTGGCACAGTTTGTTTTCGGCCCTTGAGAGGGCAGGTAGCAGCTCCTGTGGCTACTGACTGTACCAGTCGTGGCCAAAACCCCACTAGCGTGGACCCTTTCCGAGGAACCAACATCGGCAGCCTTGGGGACAGCAGCCCAGAGGAGCCTTCAAATGTAAGACCATCTCCAAAGTGACAGGAGCCTCAGCTCCTAGAGCCCTTAGGGCCTATCCCGCCACCATGCCTATCCCATGTTCTTCAGCATGACTTCTTGCCTGACCCATCTTCCCCGGCAGAAACTTTGGGGGAGGCGGTGGGGGGGTCGCTTCTCCCTTTACCTGGATGAATGGCACAGGATCACCTTGGATCAGTGAGTGCTTCAATTTGTAGAAGGGGGCACACTCTCGAATTTCAGGAGATACCCCCAAACAACCCTCCCTTTCACTCCCATTACCCTCCAGATCATATTGCCCTTATCCAGGAGGAGATCCAGGCACTTCTGCTCAAAAGGGTTATAGAATTTGTTCCATTAAATCAAAGGGTAAAGGGCTTCGATTCCCACTTCTTCCTGGTCCCAAAGAAGACCAGCGATTTGAGACTAATTCTGAATCTCGGCCACCTGAATCTGTTTGTAGAGTACAAACGCCTCAGGATGGTTGCCCTTCAGGGTCTCCTTCCCCTTTGTCAAGGAGACTGTCTCTGCTCCCTGGATATGCAAGATGCCTTATTCCACATCCAGGCTTTCCAGTCCCACAGGAGGTTCCTCCACTTTTGCTTCAAGGGCAACCATTACCAGTTCCGGGCCCTGCCCTTCAGCCTTTCCTCAGTCCTTCAGGTCTTTACCACGTGCCTAGCAGTAGTGACTGCGGCGCTCTGGGGGCAAGGTCTTTATGTCTTCCCCTATCTGGATGATTGGCTTCTCACAGCCCCCTCCAGAGACCAGATGCTCTGGACAATGGAGATCACCTTCAGTTTGTTTCAGACGTTGGGTATCACCCTGAACCTGCCCAAGTCCTTCCTGTGGCCATGTCAGAGATTGCAGTTCATTGGAGCGATTTTAGGTTTGGCTGAGGGCAAGGCCTTCTGCCTCCAGACAGAGGAGACTGCCTGCAAGTACAGACCCAAATTGTATTTTCGTCGCGTCTAGTCCCAGCCAGGTCATTTCTTAGGATCTTGGGGTACATTGTTCCTCTAGCTTAACTACACATTAAGGTGCCTCAGTGGACCCTCTGGGTTCCATGGGACCAGCGCACAAATGACTTGGAACAGGGGATCCTTGTATCCAACCCTTTGTGGCAAATGTTGTCCTGGTGGCTGAACCACTCCAACCTTCTCAGAGGGGTTCCCTTCCATGCAGACTCTCCACATCAGATTCTCACAACAGATGCGTCCAGTCTGGGCTGGGGTGCCCACTTAGCAGACCGTAAGACCCAAAGGACCTGGTCTCAACGAGAACAGCATCTCTACATTATTACGGGGCCTATTTATTAGCGCGGAAAATTCAGGTGCGTAAAAAATCAGCTACTATCGTAAAACTTAAGCATCCAGTAATAAAACAGTTTTTTCATCAAGAGGTGAACATTCGAGCTTTCTTTGAAAATTATTATTGTGAATTATATACTGGGGGCCCCCCAGCCACAGCTGATGATAGACAACACTGTATGTCCCAGTTCAATTTGCCCAGTCTCATGGAAACCCAACGATCAGCCCTAGAGGCCCAAATTAGTGTGGATGACTTCTCTCCATCCACTTCATGCAGCCAAGCTACAGAAGTGCCCAGGCCCCAACAGATACCCTGTAGAATGGTATAAAAATGTTTCTGATCTACTTCTCCTACCCATGCAGCGGACCTTTCGGGAAGTTATGGAGGGTGACCCACCACCGTCCTCATGGGCCTACGCGGTAATAGTCCCTTTGCCTAAGCCAGGAAAGGATAGTACAGAACCAACCGACCTATCGATCCATATCAATTTTGAATATGGATTAGAAGTTATTTATGGCCGTATGGACGACCAGACTGGAAAAATTCTTAGCCTCTGTCATACACCTATCATGTTCCTGGTATCCAAAATGTCCAGGCCGACAGCCTAAGCAGGTCCAGGTCGAAGACACGAGTGGGAGCTCCTATCCTCCATGGCTGAGGATCTCTTCAACAGGCGTGGTCATCCCAAGTTGGACCTTGTTGCATCTCCACTCAATACAAAACTGCCCAATTTCTGTTCACTAGATCCAGGCCCTGGTGTTTTCTGACAAGATACATCCCTCTTTTGGACAGGGAGGTTTCTGCATGCCTTTCCTCCCTTTCCACTCCTGCAGCGAGTTCTTCTTAAGCTGCAGTCAGAGAGGACAGAGATGGTTTTGACAGCTCCCTACTGGCCATGCTAGATATGGTTCCCATTGTTGCAACAACCAGCAGTGGAACCTCCACTTTCGCTGCCACTTTGCTCTGACCTGCTCTCACAGGACCAGAGTGCTTTGATTTACCTGGACCTCAAGTCTCTTCGTCTCCATGTGTGGCTCCTTCAGACTTAGCCATTGCTCACTTTGGGGTTTCCTCTAGGGTGGCAGATATTCTAGTGGCCACTAGGAAGCCTTCTATCAGAGGCACTTACACCATGAAGTGGAAACGTTTCTCCATCTGGGCTACTGCCTGGCATTTGGACCCCTTCACCTGTCCAGTGAATCTCATCCTGAAGTACCTCCTTTCCCTTTTAGACTCCGGTCTGCGTTACTCCTCTGTCAAGGTGCACCTTTCCACCATCTCTGCATACCATGCACCTCTTGACGGCAAATATATTGCCCAACCGGACCTGTTCCACACCTTTTTGTGGGGCATTCTTCATTTGAAACCTCCCATTAGGGACCCAGACCCACCATGGGCTCTGTTTATTTTAGAGAAGCTCACTCTTCCCCTGTTTGAACCTGCTGCAAGTTGCAAGCTATGCTTTCTTTTGTGGAAAGCGTTGTTTTTAGTTGCCATCACTTCAGCCCAGAGGATTTCCGAGCTTCAGGCTCTGATGTGTAAAGAACCTTACTTGGTTTTCCACAAAGACAGGGTATCTTTGTGGACCAATCCTACGTTTCTGCCTAAGGTGATTTCTTGAGTTTACGTTGAGTCAGTTCATCCATCTGCCTGTTTATTTTCCTGAGTGTTCTAATCAGGGGAAGGCTTTACTACATACTCTAGATGTTCATCGGGTTCTCCATTTCTACTTGGACTGCACCTGCCCTTTCAGAAAATCCAAACAGTTGTTTGTTTCGTTTGCCCCCAGGAAAGAAGGGGTTCCTGTTTCCAAACAGTATTTATCTAAGTGGTTAGCTAACTGCATTGTGTATTGCTACCACAAGTACAACAAGCATTTGCCAGGCCAGGTCAAAGGTAATTCTACCAGGGTTATAGCTACCTCGACTGCCTCCTTCAGAAATGTGTCTGCTACAGACATTTGCATAGTCACCACTTGGAGTTCTGTCCACACATTCATTGATATTACAGTTTGGACATTGTCTCCAGGCGTAGAGCCAGTTTTGGACTTACAGTCCTTCAGGGCCTCCTGTAATAAAGTTCACTCTGACTGCTGTTGTCCTCCTCCCAGTTGACTGAGTCTGTTCCTCTATTGCTTGGGATTCAGTCCTTATGGTTATTGCCTTCTGCAAGAACCCCCCTAAAGTAAGATAGTACAGTTACGTAAGAACTTATTATGACATTAGATCTTCGAGAGGAGCTCTTGCAGCAGGCGCTGCATTCCCTCCTTCCTTCCCCTTGATTGCTGTTTCTCCATTGCAGCATTTCTACTTTCTTCATTTAGGAGGACTCTTCAGTTCTCTAATTTCTATATATGCTTTGGTCTCCGCAGGAGAACTGGGGATGGGCTGGGGACTGCCCCTTTTATACCATAGGTCAGAGGTCAGCGTGCTGACGTCGGGGGTGGTACCCCGCTGTATACTGCTAGCTAGAAGTTTCCATGTGGTTCTGTCACCTGGCAGCTCAGTCCTTATGGTTATTGCCTACTGAAAGAGCTCCTCTCGAAGCTCTACTGTTACAGTAAGTTCCTCTAACAAAGTGTTGATGTCTAGGTGTATGGTACTGTAAGATTGACAGCAGACAAAAAACATGCAGCAAGATATTTACCAACATGTTATTTTAATTAATATTTACCAATAACAAACCTTTACATTAGTAGTAAAATAGAATGCCCCATAAACCAGATTTGGTTTCTTAGAGGGCCCCTCTTAAATAAAGGATTTTAAGTAGGTTCTGCATGACAAGGATTAATACTGTAAGAAATTAGAAAGTAACCGGGACAGCTCTGCTGGCACCTGAGAAAAAAGGTTGCTTTAATAGTTGCCGAAAGAAAGTGTAACTTCATTATTCTACAGGCATGGATATGGTCAGGGCCCTGTGTTCACTGCAGCAGACTGGACCTACACTCTGCGGCAGGACCTCATGCTTGCTGCGGTCAGGCTATGAGCAATTCTGGGGCAGTTCTGTGATGGGCTTTACATTCTTTGGCAACTCAAATGAGCCCCAAAATAAAATCTAGTTACCCAGAAAGAATGCTCAGGAAAAGGTAGCCTGGGAAAGTTTGAGAGGTGCACAGGCAAGGCAATGCAAAGCAATTCTGGCATCATGATTTGGATTGGATGTAGGGCATGGGGGAACCGAAGGGTTATTTCTTTTTTTACTGCAGCCTGTTTTATTGTCTCATGGCTCATCCCATATGCCCAGTGCTGCTTTACCACAGCTGTGCTCCTGAAAATGTCTCCCCCTGCCCACCCAGTTGCTTGAAGACCAGTACTGCCTGGTTGCAAAACAGTGCTCCTCCAATGGCTCCTCCCACCCACTTGCTTGAAGCCTGGTGGTGATGGTTTGTGCTGTAACACTGCTCTAGTTGCTTCCTCCTGCTCAAGCAGTTCAGCACCAATTTCATTGTTTGTGTCAATGCCACTTCACTTACATATCTTCTCTCCCACTCAGTAAGGATTTACTGTGAGGCTAGAGAGTAGCTAGGCCACTTTACATTAGACAAAGGTCCAGAAAGCCTCCAATTTTTTGTCTTCAGTAATTACTAATACTTTTTCATTTCACAGTTCTGCAATTGGTAAATAGAACCACAATTCTTTCTCATGAAATAGACTTCCTGAAATTCCCTCAGTGTTTGTAGAAGGCCATTATAGTCATAAGCTTCTGGGCTGAGTGCCAGTGGATTGCAAAGGGGTGACCCATTGACTACTGCAACCGGGGGGGGGGGGGGATGGATGTATAATGCCAACTCACACTACTGCCATTTTAAGCTCGCTCACAATCATTTTGGCCATTTAGTTGAGGTTTTCAGTGGTGACTGCCATTTTTACAGCACCAAAAAATGCTGTTTCTGTGTCAGGACCTTGTTTCTGCGGCAGTTGCTGTAACCGCAGAATCACGGAAAACACAGGGCCCTGGATATAGTTCACTTTCCTCTAGAACAGGCTGATTGACCGGATGTCACTAAACTAAGCTCCTGCCATCATCTGAGTGGTATATCGCCCGACTCCACTCTGCAACAACAGATCTTTCTTTTCGCTGGAAGAACAGGTCACCTCCTTTGCGTCTTATGCTTAGGTTTAAAGAGCACCTTTCATTCCTCTTTTAGAAAGTACCTCCACAAACACTGTAGGTGCCTTACCTATCAGTAAGTCCACTGGCACCAAAAGTAGAATTTAAATCATCCTAGATTTTGGAATGGATGGGATTGTGTAATTTGGCTTCATGGAGCCAAGTCGCCAATCCCTTCCGCTTCCTTGTTTGCAGCACCGTCCCCACACTAGCCTGCTGTGTGACATATTTATATGGCGAGCGCAGGAACACACTCCATATACTTCAATAGGGGCTGATGTTTATGTGCCATTTTCTATAGTTCTTTGTTCCGACTGGGGTAGAGCGGTGGTCTTGTTATATCCCTATCGGAACCGTGAACTATGAAAAAAAAAAAAAACATAAAAGTCTACCCCTATTGAAGTCCATGGAGCGCGCCCCACACACTTCCACTGAATCGTTACTGTAGGTCCTAGCGTGGGGGCGGCGCTGCAAACAAGGAAGTGGAAGGGATCAGCGGCTCGGCTCCACAGAGCCAAATTACAATCCCTTCCATTCCAAAATCTAGGATGATTAAAATTCTATTTTTGGTGCCAGTGGACTTGCTGACAGGTAAGGCACCTCTACAGTTGTTGTAATGAGCACCACGAAAGGTGCACTTTAATGCACCATAGGCAAATTTTGTCTTTGAAGTTTTCTCGATTTACCTTGTTCCCTCAGTTCCTTTGACTCTCCTTATACTAAAGTTCAAGGCCTTGGGTCTTAGGGATGAGGTGTTCCACATTGTGGAGATCTCCTGAAAGGAGTCAGCCCAAAGATGCTATGCCTTTAAGCAGATGAGATTTTCCATTTGATGTCAGGGCAAGGAGCTTGATTCCCTTGCCTGCCCGGTGGCTAGTATCCTGAACTACCTCTGGTCCCTTTCCCAGTTGGGACTGTGGGCGGGAACCCTTAATGTGCACCTGGCAGCCAGCTCTGCTTACCAGGCAACGGCTGGTAAGCAGACGGTGGACCAGGAAATGGTGTTTGGGCACTTTATCAGTGGCCTGGACCACCTGTCCCTGCCAGTGCGGGAACCACCTCCACCATGGCACCTACTGCTGGTATTTGCTGTGTTCATGGGCAGGCTTTTCGAGCCAAGTGTACAGGTGTGAGATGTCACACCTGTCATGGAAGACTGCCTTCCTGGTGGCCATCACGTCAGCCAGAAAGATATCAGTGGAGTCTCCCTACCTAGTCTTCCAAAGGGACAAGATTGTCCTTCACCCCAACCCGAAGTTCCTCCTGAAGGTAGTATCAGAGTTTCACCTTAACCAAGTGAGTAACTTATCAGTATATTTTACTAACTGTTCTTTGGAGGCCGACCGCAGGCTTCTTACTTTAGACCCGTGGGGTGCACTGTCTTATGTAGAGCACAAGGCTGGAGTTTGGAGACAGGCTTACCAGCTGTTTGTCACACTGAAGCTGCACCTGGTAGACTGGCAGCAAAGCAGACGATTGGCAGGTAGAGCACATCCTGCGTCAACCTCTGCTATTGTTTGGCTGGTTGGGAGCCTCCTGTAGGGCTTAGAGCTTATTCAGTCAGACATACCACTGCCTCAGTGGCTGCTTCCAGGGACATCCCTATCCAGGAAATCTGCAGGGCTGCTACATGGAAGTCAGCACACATCTTCATTTCACACCCCAGGAATCCCTCACTATGCTTACTGTTGTAATCAGCCTGCAGGTCTGAGCTGTCCCAATGAGTAGAAACGATGGAATGAAATTCAAATCTGTGCAACATGGTCACACTCCACTCTGCCCTCTAACATCAGATTTATTTCTACACCTGAGATAGAAGTCATCCCAAAGAGCTCTCTCCGTCCATCTTATTTATTTATTTGTTGGAAAATATTTCACCAGGAAAGCAACACAAGCTGTGACCAGCTCATTTCCAGAAGCGTCCTGGGGGGAGGGGAATACAGGATAGGGAGGTCAAACAATAACATAAGCAAATGAGATCAACACAATAACACAGTCGGCTAGTACATACTCCTACATATAGCTAATAAGAGCAGAGTTGGGCAAGTACAAAGCTAATACATACAGATAAATGCTAGTTCAGAGCAGCACGGACCAGAACTACAGGTCGAGGTAGCTGTAACTATTTGGATAAAAACATGCAATGGTAGAGAATAGGTAATCCGAGTGGTCCAGGCAGAAGATGAAGGATGGCTACTAAGGTTGGGGGTATCAGGCTGAGCACTATGTTGATAAGTGCTAGGAGCAGACAGGAGAGGAGAGCAAAAAGAGTAGGGGGGTGGAGCGAGAGAAGGTGACAGGGGCTAGGGAGAGAGAAACCGGGGGCAGTGCCCCCTAAGGATGCTGATAACCCTGCAGGCGGACCAGATCCAGGAAAAGAAAAGGAGGGGGAGAGAAGAGGGCTAGGGAGAGAGACAAACTGGGAGCAGTGCCCCTGTACTTCAAACAGTTATGGTTTTTACCAGTTTTCTTTATTTTTCTCTCAGTACTTCTGTTGCTTTTGAATCTCTGTGTTAGGTGTTCTTTTACTTTTTTGCATTTTTCTCCAGTCCCTGAGTGGTTTCCGGGAACCAGAAAAAAAACCTTCTTTCACGATTTTTTCCATTGGCAACCATGTAAAACTTCTATATCTTTTGAGGGGGGACAGAAAAACAATTAGAAAGCCTGTTTTGTTTTCCGATTAGCAGCTATTATTTATTCCGGTTCACCTTTTATAGGAACCGAGACACAATTGGTATTTTTTACTCTAGTTTTCATTCAAATTTACTTTTTTGTTAGCAGTTGTGGTAATTTTGAAACTGAACCACAATCGTCCTTTTTTTTTTCACTATTTTGGAATTGAGTTGAATTGGGTTTGCCACAATTGACATGTCTGACAAACCCAAAAAGAAGACCGAACCTACAGGCTTTAAAGATTGTTTTAATCTCCTGGCTAAGACGCACTGCCGTGAGTTGTGTTTGAGGTGCTTAGGTCCAGACCACGTTTTCTCTGATTGTGAGCTTTGTATCAAGTTTTGCCCTAAAACTATTAAAAAGAAGGCTAAAAAATTAGAAGACCTGATGGCTTCTCAGTCTGCCTCTATGTCATCAAAGCACTCAGAAGAGGAACCGGCCCAGTGGCGCTGAGGGTTGAGGCTCTGGACGCCACACCTCGTGCCATGCTGGCGAGCCGGGTTTGGACGCGAGCCCGGGTTATCAGGGGTTGGCAGGGGAGGGATAGGATTGAGCATCTGGAGGACTGCTCTCCTATCCCGGGGACGGACCTGGGGTTCCACCACTCTGCAGTGGCCCCTGGTGATGACCGGGGGACACTGCTAGAGCTGGTGCAGCAAGAGCTAAGTGCAGTGGATGTCAGCACGTATGTGTGCCGACATTGTGGCACGCCTGCACTTAGGGGACCTACAATAGGGAGGAAAATGGCAGCATTGATCATGGCAGCTGGATAGCCGCAGCTTCCCAAGCCCGGTGGAGCCGAGACATGCCGGTATTAGTTCCTGGCCTGGTGGGACCGGGGTCCCTTTTCATGGGTACAG
This sequence comes from Neoceratodus forsteri, assembly GCA_016271365.2. Classification (NCBI taxonomy): domain Eukaryota; kingdom Metazoa; phylum Chordata; order Ceratodontiformes; family Ceratodontidae; genus Neoceratodus; species Neoceratodus forsteri. The sequence goes on from CM057450.1 coordinate 989,008,264, forward strand.
CTGCGTGCTAGCTGGTGTGTGCGAGGCACCCTTGTGGTCGCCGGGGGGGGAGCGGTGGCTGGATGTATAGCAGGTCAGTGGCTGCAAGGCTGAAAAATACAGATGAAATAAAAAAATAAAAAGCACTCAGAAGAGGGTCCAGCCCCTCATATTAAGCAGGAGGACAAGTCTGCTAAGGATGGTTTGGAGTCCAGGGTGTCTGAACGGGGGAACCCAGAAACCAGCAAACACAAGAGACCCTCTGAGCAGGTACTGGAGTCAGTGCCTGCTAAGAAAAAACAAAAAGAAAAACATGTTGCTGCTCCTCCTTCTGAGAAAGGAAAGGAACCATCGGTGGACAGGAGTAAAATGCCCTCTGTGGAGGACATGACTAAGACATTGCAGTTTTTCCAGGTGCCCAGGGCGTGGGATCACTCATGGGCATTCCAGTTCCTTCTCCCCCAGTTCTGGTTCCCACCCCGGTTCCAGTGGAACAGGGGGTTGAATTTTATTATGATGAAGTGGACAAGAAGGGGGTAACCTACTGAGCCTGACAGTTCCCCTGAGCAAGAATGTGGCTGTCCTTCCTGGGATCAGGACAATTTCTCCTCACATTATTCTTTTGTGAGGCAAATGGTAAACACCCTCAACCTTTATATCCAGGAGAATGTGGAGGATGAGGACGAAGTAGAATTTTTTGATATGATAGGGTTAACCCTGACCAAGAGGTTGCTCCTGCCAGTTCATAAGCTCCTCAAGAAAGCAGCTTGCAAGCTTTTGCAGACACCAGCCTCTACCTCTGGTATTGACAAGAAAATAGAAGAGAAATACCAGCTGTATAGGCAAGACACTGAGTACCTTTATTCCCACCCTGACCATGAAAGAGATATTGCAGGCTACGGCCTGTGACAAGGCAGAAGTTCCCCTCTCTGCCTAGCCGCCAATTAAGGACTCCAGGAAGCTGGATAGCATTGTGGAAAGGTTTACACCTCTGCATCCCAGCTTCTAAGGCAACTAGCCTACATGACTTGTACTGCTTAGTATCAGAAGGCTCTGTGGAGCCCCATTCTGACCATGAGCAAAAAAGCATCTGAGGACTTGGCACAGGACTTGGCAGACACTGCTAAAATGGTCTTGGATGCCACCATATACCAGTTTCATATGGCAGTGAACACCAGTGACACCGCCTGCAGAGTAATGGCTCATGCAATATCTCAGAGGAGGGTTGCTTGTCTCAGGACCACCAACCTCTCTCAGGATACCCAGTCAAGGGACATGGATTTTCCCTGTGAGGGAAATTCCCCGTTTGATGACAAGACAGAGGCATATCTGAAAAATACAGAGGAGTACAAAACCACCTGCAAAAGGAACACTGAGAAGGGAAAGGCCTTAACTTCCAGCAGGACTTATAGAAGGTGGGGGGTAGGGGATATTTTCCCCGTGGTATCCTCACCTTTGACTTCTCCCAACTGAGGGTTTTTTCCAAAGGCAAAGGTAGAAGGGGCTCTAAGTATGCTGACCCAGCATCTAAGTCCCAGCCCGAGCAGAACCCGGCAAGCCGGTCTGGCTTGCTCATCCATTGCCAGTGGAAGGAAGGCTGGCTCACTTTTTTCAGGAATGGAAAAACATCACCACAGACAAGTGGGTCCTGGAAGTAGTGACCAGAGGCTCGCTCTGCAGTTCAGAAGGTTTCCAAGACTGCAGGTTTGCAAAAACTTTGCACCTCCCACTCCAACAGAAAAAATACTGCTGGAGTTTGAGTTAAGAAAGTTGTTGCAAGCAAAAGCAGTAGAAACAGTCCCCCATCACAGTAGGGAAAGGGCCTTTACTCAAGATGCTTTCAGACCCACAAGAAAAAGGGGGAGTGGACACCCATTTTAGACCTCAGATGTCTGAACAAACACCACAGAAAAGAAAAGTTCAGGATCGTAACCCTGGCTTCAGTAATCCTGTCCCTTCAACAAGGGGACTGGGTAGGGTCTGTGGAACTGAAAGATGCCTACTTCCATATTCCAGTCAGGCTCAGTCACAGAAAATATTTAAGATTCAGGGAAGGGACTGATCATTACCATTTCACAGCCCTTCCCTTTGGACTCTCGTCAGCTCCCAGGGTGTTCACAAGGTGCCTGGCCATAGTGGCAGCACATCTGAGGAGACGAGGAGTGGTGGTTTTCCCTTAACTCAATGACTGCCTGGTCGCAGGGAAATCTCACCAGAAGACCAAAGCCTCTCTTTTCCTCACTCAGCATACCCTGGAGGATCTGGGCTTTTTCATAAACATTCGCAGGTCCCAGACAGAACCAATGCAGCTTCTGGAATTCATAGGAGCAGAGTTAGATGCCATCCAAGGGAGAGCCTTTCTCCCACAAGAGAGAGTGAGGATTCTGGTCAATCTGGCAAAGTTCTTTCATCTTGAGTCAGCCCAGGCCATCAAGAGACTTCCTCCAGCTGTTAGGCCACATGGTTTCCTCTGCAGCAGTAGTGGCAGGGGCCAGGTTCCAAATGAGAGACATCCAGTAACACCTAAGTGCCCACTGGTCCCAAAAACGAGACTCTCTCTCAAAGCTTGTGCCAGTGACAAAGTCTCTTTTAAGAGCACTGGAATGGAAGAATAAGGAGGGCAACCTCAAGGAGGGGAGGTTGTGCCCTTCAGGAGGAGAAGTGGCAGGGAACCGGGGGGGAGGGGCTGAGCCGAGCGGCCCGATTGGGGTAGTGGGGATCAGAAGACATCCCGTGGCGAAATGGTGCACTGAACGGGGGCCACCTGGTTTCGTGCCCATACCCAAGGGCTCCACATTCAGTGGGTCGGTACCTCGAACTGTTCCGGTTTGTCACCTGACCCGCATGGTGTTGTGCAATACCAGATCTATTAAAAACCAGTCGACTATTATAGCTGATCTTGGTGGGTCATCCGATCTGGCTTGCATCACCGAGACCTGGCTGGATGAAAATGCTGGTCCCATTTTGGAGTTGGCGATTCCAGCTGGTTTCTCGGTGATGCACCGTGCGAGGTCAGGTCGTAGGGGTGGGGGTGTAGCAATTTGTTTTAAATCAGAATTGAGCTGTGTTGATGTGCCAGTTGAGGACACCAGATCCTTTGAGTGTACCGTAGCCACAGGTGTGGGATGCAGAATTGCTCTCGTCTGTTGTCCACCAGGTGGCGAGAGTCCATTTTTGCAGGAGTCGCAGACTTCATCATTGACATGGTGTTGGACTCCCCCAGGCTGATGGTACTGGGGGATTTCAATGCCTGGATCGATGATGAACTCTCACAGTTTGGTCAATGCTTCCTCCAACTTATGAGTTCTTTGGGCTTCACACAGGTAGTTTCCTCTGCGACTCATAATCACGGTCACTCATTGGACCTGGTCTTTCTCCTGGGGTTGGAGGCCTCTGATCTGGTGGTGGAACCGGTCGAATGGTCCAACCATCGCATCATCAGGTTCAGTTTCTTGGCTCCCCCTTGTAGGCCTGCCCCTGTGGAGATGGTCCAATACCGCCTGTTGCAGGGTTTGACCCCTGATGGCCTTTTGGCAGTGTTGGACCTATCAGGAATTCTGGAGGTAAGCGAAGGTCTGGAGAGTCTACTCCAGGCTTTCAGTCGAGCAGAGGAGGGAGCGCTGGATACCCTCACTCCTTTCCGTGTTGGCCCGCTTACTCTCTGCCCTTGGTCCCCATGGTTTGATGGGACCTTGAGGGGGATGAAGCAAGCTGGGCAAAGGCTAGAGCGTGTCTGGCGTAGATCTGGCTTAGATGCCGACAAGCTTAGACTGATGGAACATTATAGATTCTATCAGTCATCAATCTCCCATAAGATGGCAGAATTCCTGCCCAGGGAGATTGCTTCTGAACAGAATCAACCAGCTCAGCTGTTCCAAACGGTAGACAGATTGTGTAATCCAGCCTGTCTATAAGTCCAGAAAGCCTTGCCGCAAGAGGAGTGCGACGAGTTTGCTCTCTTCTTTGCCGATAAGGTTGCCGATATCGGGTCGGAGATTCGCTTATCACTCTCTATGGGGGTTACTGGTGGTCGGAGCGAGGTCGTGACTCATCCGTTTTGCTGGGCCGATTTTGACCGACTGGTGATCGAGGATACCGTGCGGCTTCTCCAGAGTACGCGTCCAACTTGCTGTAGTTTAGATCCGGGCCCTACCCGCCTTTTAATGGGGTGTGTAGATGTGATCGGCCAGGTTCTAGCAGAAATAATCTGGTTCTCATTGGAGTCGGGGGAGTTTCCCAGCTCTTTGAAGGAGGCTGTGGTTAACCCCCTTCTCAAGAAGCCATCTCTTGACCCAGATTCTCCTGCAAACTACAGGCTGATCTTTAACGTTCCCTTTATTGGGAAGGTTATTGAGAAAGTTGTCGCACAACAGTTGGAGAACCATCTTACCGTCCATGCTATCTACGATCCTCTCCAGTCTGGTTTCTGTAAGAAACATAGTACTGAGACTGCTCTGGTTCGGGTACTCTGTGATCTCCTGATGGCTAGAGACCAGAAGCGCTGTTCCATCTTGGTTCTTCTGGATCTCTCTTCAGCTTTTGACATTGTGGACCATGGGGCACTTATTGATTGCCTGCGGTTCATCTGTGGCCTGTCTGGTACAGTCCTCAGATAGTTCTATTCTTTCCTCACTGACAGGTCTCAGAGGGTAGTATCAGGAATTTTTTCCTCTGACTCCTACTCCCTGTCATGTGGGGTCCCGCAGGGTTCAGTGTTGTCCCCCATGTTGTTCGTGGTGTATATGCTTCCATTAGGAGGCATTGTAAGATGGTACGGGCTGAGTTTTCACTGTTATGCAGATGATACTCCACTTTACCTGTCTTTTGTGCCTGACCAGGATAGTGTGCTCTTAGTTTTTTCTAACTGTCTCACTGAAATCCAAGACTGGATGAATTCCAGTTAGCTAAGATTGAACCCTGACAAGACGGAGGTGTTACTGGTGGAACCGGGTCACCGGATAGAGGGATCGGTTGCTGGGCAGCCTTCTGGGCTTTGGCCCGGGGGCTCTCAGTTCTTGATGTTTGAACAGGTGCAGAATCTGGGGGTGATATTTGATAACGGGCTGACACTTCGTTCACAGGTGTCAGCTGTGGTCAGGTCCTCTTTTTATCATCTGAGGAACATCGCCCGGATCCAGCACCTTGTTCCGTCCGCCGACCTTCCAACTTTGGTCCACACTTTTGTGACCTCCCACCTTGACTACTGTAACTCCCAGTACCTAGGGCTTCCTGGGATTGATATCCACCACTTGCAGCTAGTGCAGAATGCTGTAGCCCGGTTATTGTCTGGGTCAGCTAGATCCAGTCATATTTCACCTGTGCTGCGCATTCTGCACTGACTGCCTGTTCAGTGGTGGATCACCTTTAAAGTTGGCTTGCTGACTTTTAGGGCCCTACACGGTCTGGGTCCAAGTTACCTACAAGCGCTTCTGAGCCCCTACTGCCCCCTCAGACTGCTCCGCTCAACCGACGAGGGATTGCTAGATATTCCCAGGGTGCGTTTGAAGACCTTGGGAGCGCGGGCTTTTGTCTTTGCTGCTCCCTCCCTGTGAATTCTCTACCTTGTCGGGTACGAGAGTGCCAGACAGTGGAGAGCTTTAAAACTGCTTTAAAAACATATCTATTTGCATGTGCATTTCCTGATTTTCAGTACTGGACAACTGAATGTTTAATAGTTTTACTTGTTTTTATTTATGTATCATTTTTAGAATTCGATGATTGTACAGAACTTTGATGATTTTTATATTGCGCTTAACAAATAAAATTATTATTATTATTATTAAGGGTCACCCTCAGTTGTTCTAACAACAGATGCCTCCTTCCTAGGCTGGGGGGGGGGTTCACCTGGATGATCTAACAGCAAGTGGGATGTGGTCCCCCTAGGAATCCCAGGAGCACATAAATCTGCTGGAGCTCAGGGCAGTAGAAACATAGAAACATAGAAGTTGACGGCAGATAAGGACCGCAAGGCCCATCCAGTCTGCCCATTTCTTTTTCTACCTTATAAATGTGCCTTCGGCCTTTGCTCTGTCAGTGGCCTATCTATTCATAGTCATTTGTATTGCTCCCTTATGCCTATCCCATGCCTGTTTGAAGCCCTGCACTGTATTCATAGCCACCACTTCTTGTGGTAAGCCATTCCATGCATCCACCACCCTTTCTGTGAAAAAGAATTTCTCACATTCCCCTTAATCGGCCTCCTCTAATCTCATGCTGTGTCCTCTTGTCCTGCTATTTTCTTATATTTAAACATGTTAGACTCTTTCACCTTGTTTATGCCCTTAAGGTGTTTGAATGCCTCGATCATATCACCTCTCCTCCTTTGCTCAAGGGTATACATATTGAGTCTGCTAATCTGTCCTCATATGTCTTCTGATGCAGTCCCTGCACCATTTTGGTTGCCCTTCTGACTGCCTCAATTTGGTTAATGTCCTTGTGAAGGTGTGGCTCTCCAATACTGCACGCAGTACTCCAGATGGTGCCTAACCAGTGTCTTGTACAGAGGATTATTACCTCCCTCTTACGACTTGTGATACCCCTACTACACACCCTAACACCCCCTAGCCTTACCTACTGCTTTAGAGGTCTGCTTGATGATTTTAGGTCATCAGTGATGATGATGCCCAAGTCTCTTTCTTCCTTTGTGACTGCTAGCAACTTCCTCCCAGCCTATAGGTGGCTTCAGGGTTTCTCTCCCTATGTGCATGATTTTGCACTTCTTTGCATTAAATCCCAGTTGCCACTCTTCTGACCATTCTGCTAGTTTATCCAGATCTCTTCTCATTCTGCCCACCCCATCTGGATCATCTACTCTGTTGCAGATCTTGGTGTCATCTGCAAACAGACAAGCCTTACCCTCTAGTCCATCTGCAAGGTCACTAATGAAGATGTTGAAGAGGACTGGCCCCAGGACTGATCCCTGAGGTACCCCACTTGTGACTTGCATCTCTTCTGACTGTATACCCCACCTCCTCAACCACAGTGTTGAGGAGGTGGGGTACACCAGAGACAGATCTGTTTGCATCCTGACAGAATCATCAGTTTCCTGGCTCTGCAGTCTTTCACTTCTCACGTCAAGGAGTAGCCAGTCCAGGTCAGGACAGACAACACCACTACCATGTCATGTACTATATCAACAAACGGGGGCACAAGATCCTCAAACTATCCTCAAAACTATGTACAGAAGCAACGAGGATCTGGAATTTAGCCTACTCCCTGGAGGTACAGCTATCAGCAGTTCTCTTGCCAGGAAAAGACAGTGTCTTGGCAGAATCCCTCAGCAGGTTCAGCCAGGGGCATCGTGAATGGACCCTGAACAAGCAGGTCTTGACCACAGTGTTGAGGAGGTGGGGTACACCAGAGACAGATCTGTTTGCATCCTGACAGAATCATCAGTTTTTCCTGTTTTGTTGCTGGCCTCCTCCAGGGTGCTCTGTCCCATTGGATGCCCTGCCTCTAGACTGGACAGGGAGGTTTCTATGAGCCTTCCCTCCCTTCCTTCTCTTGCTGAGAGTACTCTTGAAATTAAGGAGTTAGTCTGCAACCATGATCCTAATAGCTCTAGACTGGGCCAGGCAGGCCTGGTACTCCCTACTCCTGGCCCTCTTCATCAAGCATCCCATTTACCTCCCACTGAGGCACAACCTGCTGACCATGTCACAGGGCAGGATGACTTTCCCAAACCTCAGGTCTCTATGCCTCAATGTATGGTTCTTGAGGAGCTACAGTACTCTGACATAAACCTTTCTGAGGAAGTTTTGCAGGTCCTCGGGGTTTCCAACAAATCAGCAACCAGGAAAACCTATGTTTCCAAGTGGAGTCTACCTTCAGTCCCTGGGCCTCAGGGCCTCAACTCTTAAGGTGCATCTGGCAGCAGTGTCCGCTTATGTTTTGGCAGGTAAGGAGAAAACAGTGGTTTCACACCCCATTTTCAGGAAGTTCTTTAAGGAGCTTCTGCATCTGTTTCCCCTTGTCAGGGACCCAGTCCCTCCATGGGACTTGAACCTGTGCACAGCTAAGCTCATGGACCCCCCTTTTGAGCCCATGGCTACTGCTGATTTAAAGTATGTCACTTGGAAAACAGTCTTCCTGTTGGCCATGACTTCTGCCAGAAGGGTGTGCGAGCTGCAGGCCCTCTGCACAGCCCCAAATTATATCATCTTCCACAGGGACAAAGTAGTCCTAAGGAAAAATAGAAAATTCCTTCCTAAGGTGGTGTCCAAATTTCACTTGAGCCAGTCCATCACCCTTCCAGTGTTATTTACAGCAAAATCCAGCTCTGGAGAGCAGAGGTTTCACGTCTGAATTTCAAGAGGGAATTCAGTTACTACCTGGACCGCACTAAGGAGGTCAGGTCCTCCCATTCACAGCTGTTTGTTACATACGGCAAAGTGGGCAAAGGTAAGCCAGCTTCCAAGCTAACAGTTGCTCGCTGGATAGTCTCCTGCATCCAGTTCTGCTGTATCAAGGCTGGAAAGCTGCCACCACAAGGCCTCAGAGCACACTTAAAATGTAGCACTTCTATCTCCATGGCAGCCGGAAGGGAGGGGTCCCCATGCTGGAAATTTGTAAGGCAGCGACCTGGAATACAATCCACACATTCACAAGGTACTATTGTCTGGATATACAATCCAGAAGGGATGCCAGATTTGGCACTGCTGTCTTGCAGAACCTTTTCTCTGAATAGGTTCTGTACCCACCCAGGTACTGCTTTGTAGCCTGCAATAGCAAGCATAGTGAGGGATTCCTGGGGTATGAAGAAACCTTACCATAATAATATTGTTTCTTCCAAGAGATCCCTCACTATGCTTAACAAACCCACCCCACCTCCTCTTCCAGAACCTGGAAAAGGTTCTCCAAGAATCCGTTCTCTTGTAGTCATCTTGCATACATGGGGGTGGACCAAAAATGGGCCATCATCAGGGATGCAATATTAGTAGCCACAGCAGATTGTGTCAAGCTTATGGGAAGAAATTGAGGGCCAAATCACCCATCTGGTTCAACTCTTGAGGTTGCCAGGGCGGTGAGGGACAAGAGAGCAGCATACAAGAGATGCAAGAGGACTGTGAACGAAGCTGATAAGGAAGAATACCTGCGGTTAGCTAAAGTGGCAGGCAAGGTGGTGCAGCAAACAAAGGCACAGAAAGAACTGCAAACAGCAGAAAGGATTAAGACTGGGGAGAAGGCCTTCTTTCGATGCATAAGAGAGAAGTGGGACAAGAAGGAAGGGATAATTAAGCTGAGGAAGGGGACTGGATGGGTGGAGGATGAAGTGAGCAAGGTGGAGGTACTGAATGAGTACTTTTGCTCTGTCTTTACTAGGGAAAAAGATTGGCCAGTGCAACCTGGAGGGAGAAGGAGTGAGGGGGGGCCACAGACATGGTAATAGGGGTGGACAGAGTGAGTGAGGAAGGGAGGGAGGAAGGGTGCTACTAGCACTAAAAGCTGACAAGTCCCCAGGACTGGACAGCATGCACCCAAGAGTACTGAAAGAGCTGGCAGAGGAGCTTGCAGGGCCGTTGGCGGACCTTTTTGGTAAATCCCTGGAGTCGGGCATGGCGCCACAGGACTGGAGAATGGTACACATGATGCCTCTCCATAAGAGCGGACCCAGGGATGATCCTGGGAACTATAGACCAGTCAGTCTGACATCGATTGTGTACAAACTCATAGAGGCCATATTTAAAGAGCGGTTGGTTAAGGTACATAGAGGAGAATGGCCTCCAAGACAAGTTGCAACACGGGTTTGTGGAAGGAAGATCCTGTTAAATGAACCTGATAGACTTTTTTGACTGGGCTACTAGGGTGGTGGATGGGGGCAAGGAGGTGGACGTCATGTACTTGGATTTTAGGAAAGCCTTCAGTTCTGAGCCACATAAGTGGCGTATCAGGAAGCTGAAGGATCTTGGAGTTGGGGAGAAAATAAGAGAGTGGGTAGAAAACTGGCTAAGTGACTGAACCCAGAGAGGGTGGTGGTGGGAGGAAGAGTTATCCAGTACCAAGGAGGTCCCCATCATGGTTCCACAAGGATCAGTGCTGGGGCCGGTGTTATTCATTGTCTTCATAAATGACATTGGGGAAGGCATAAAGAGCAAGATGTGCCTGTTTGCAGGTTATTTCAAACTCTGTGGAAGGGTGGACACAGTTGAAGGAGTACAGGACCTGCAGGAAGACCTCAGGAAACTTGAGAGATGGTTGGGGATCTGGCAACTTGGCTTCAATGCCAAGAAATGCAAAGCGATGCACACTGGGGCCAGAAGTCCTAAGACCGAGTATTACCTGAGGGGCTCAGGGTAGCAGCATCGGAGGAAGAAAAGGATCTGGGGATGGTAATAACTAGTTAGTTAATTAATATTGTATTTCTTACTATTGCAACCAGGCAGAAAAGTACAGGTTGAAGTTCTGTACAGGATAAAAAGGCAAACTTTACATATTCCAAATACAAAACATAAATAGTACAATTTAAAAAGAGAAAAAATAAAATTCATTTCACCACATTTAAATATTGCACAAACAGTGATTTACTGTAAGTTTGATATCTTACTTCGAGTGAGAGCTCTTGCAGCAGGCTATAACAGTTCAAACTATGCTGCAGGCACTAGGACCTACCGGAAAACTTTCCAGCCAGCAGTATACAGCAGGGACCTCCCCCGACGTCAGCCCTGGTACAAAAGGGGGCGGACCCAGCTCCACCTCAGTTCTTTTCCTGCCGCGTCCCGCATATGTGAGAAGAAGCCTTCATTTCCAGCTTGCCAGAAACAGCTAATTCTGTATTTTTCAACCCGTTTTTGTTCCGTTTTCGACGTTTCTTTCTGAGTTTTCAACGGATGTCTTTGCCGTCGTCGGTCTCTCCAGAGCCACACCAGAACAAGTGCGACTGCGGGAGGCAGATCCCTGCCAAGGACGGGCACAAGCGCTGCGTCTTTTGCCTCGGGCCGGACCACGACACCGCAGCCTGCTCGGCCTGCCAGGCGTTCACCAGCCGGACCCGGATCCGACGTCTCAAGGCCCTGAAGGTGTTCCTTTTAGAAAAAAAGGTGGATCTGCACTCCTCAGAGGGGAAGTGCAAGGAGAAGACCAAGCACCACAGGAAAGACCATAGTCGGTCCTGGTGCAGGTCCCGTTCTCGCTCGCGGCCTTCTCCTAAGAAGGCCCGTGTTTCCCCGGGCTCAGGTGAGCGTCCGAAATCTTCCCAGGCCAAGGCCGGCCCATCGGGGGAGAAGCCGGCCAGGCCTAGGTTACCCGCTAAGGGTTACCACCAAGCCCTTGAGGTGAAAAAGCTTCTCGGCCCCACCTCTCAAGGCACCGGCACGCTAAGCAAGGCACGCCTCCGGAGCCGGGCGACTCTCCGGGCGCCCCCAGCAGCACCCTGTAGTCTGTCCCACCACGGACGCCGGTTGAAGGGGCAAAGGGTGCGGGTGCGGCCACAGAAAAGCCGACGTCCCCGTCTCCCAAGTCCTCCTCCCTTTTGCGCTCCCAAGAGGGCTGTCCTTCGCGGACCGACGTCCTGGATACTCCCTTTCTGGGCTGAGCTGCTGAGATTTTCTCGAAGGACGAGCTGCAGGAGTTGTTATCCTTTTGGTGGGGACAGGTCCAAAAGCGGTGCCCCCCTCCCGTCACCGGCCCAGTCACCAGTACCGGACCCGGCGGGCAAACCACAGCCTGGAGGTGAGCCTTCCTCGAGGAAGTCCCCAGAGCGGCCGCCTACACCTCCATCCAGGGCTAGTTCCCGCGCCTGGTCCAAAGACCACCGCCAATGCTCCAAAGACTCTGGAGACCATCGCTGGTCCAGGTCTCACACTCGCAGCCCTTCTCATTCTCCTAGACGAGAGCGTTCCTGAGGTCTTTGCTCCATCACCGGTCTCAGGACCGGAGCTGGTCTTCGGACCGACATCGTTCCCCCAGCTACCAATGACAGAGGGAGTCTGGTCACAAGGAGAGATCTGACTATTCCAGACCTAGTAGTTGAGCTCCCTCTTCTTCGTCGACATCTTCTTCCTCTCTCGACGTGGGGCGGTTCCCGGGAGAGAAGGACCAGCCTCGCTCGCCTCCAGATGATCCGACCTTTATGGATATCATGAGGCATTTCCAGGCCTCCAATGAGTGGGAAACTGAGGACCTGGATCCGGAACGCTGAAGGTTGGCCAAATACCTGAGGCAAAAGGAGCCGAAACCATTGGTGGTCCCTCCTTTAGTGGACACTTTCCTGGACCTGACTTGGACTACCTGGAAGCGTCCGGCTTCCATCCCGGCTGTTCTCAGAAAGTCGGACAGGCCGTATAAGACCCCGATGGCAGAAGTCTTTTAGCAGAGAACCCTCAGGCGGACTCTTCGGTCATCACGGCATGATAAGTCCAGGCAGCCGAAGCATCTTAGCTCACAGCTTCCCGATCCGGAGTCTCGGTATTTGGACCAGGTGGGCAAGAAAGTTTACTCTGCCTCCACCTGCTCCATCCGGTCCCTTAACTTCCTGACACATATGGTCCAGTACCAGAATGCCCTGTGGGAGAGGGGACAAGAGCTACTGAGAGCCGTGCCAGATTCCGAGCAGAAGACAGAGCTTATGGACATTGTTAAATTGGGCTTCAACATAGGTTCTCATGTCCTGAGAGCCTCGTACGAAAATGCAGATACGGAAGCCAGGGCAGCCGCTTCCGGGGTGTGCCTCGGTGCCACGCCTGGTTAAGAGTTTCAGGTTTTCACCAGGATCTGCAGTCCAGTATCAGGGATTTGCCATTCCAGGGTACCGTGTTGTTTGGGCAAGAGACGGAAGCTTTGATTTCTCATCTCCAGGAGTCAGGCAAGTCCATCTGGTCGGTCCGCCAAATGTACCACGGCGACCAGCGACCGCAGTGGAAACGGCCATTTCGCAAGCCCTCAGGTGGTCAAGGTGGACAAGCCTGTGGTAATCAGCAGGGTCAGAGAGGCGGCTTTTGTAGGAGAGCCAGTAACGCTCACCCTGTCTGCCCTCCCACCTCCCACAGGTGCTCGTGGTGAGCAAGCACATCCCAGCAGTCACCTTGGAGGCGCTCCTAACCGTGGGCCCAAGTCCTCCCAGACCTCTGCCTACGCCCGGCTCAGCCCAGTGACTCCCTTCTGCCCCCCCCCCCTCCAAAGGAAGACTCCAGGGAGACGGTCGGGGGGCCGCTTCTCCCTTCATCTTGAAGGGTGGAGATCGGTAACTGTGGACCAATGGGTCCTGGACATTATTAGGAGAGGGCACATACTAGAGTTCACTGAGTTCCCTCCAAATACTCCACCAAAGTACTCCCGATATCCTCCTCCTCACATCCCACTGATAGAAGGAGAAATTTGGACCCTCTTGCAAAAAAAGGCAATAGAGCTAGTCCCCTTGCATCAGCGGGGAAAGGGGTTTTATTCCCACTTCTTCCTGGTCCCAAAAAAGACGCAGGATCTTCGTCCCATTCTGGACCTCAGCTCTCTCAATCTCTTTATAGAGTACAAAAGGTTCAGGATGGTGACCCTTCCAGGTCTTCCCCCTGCTGCACCAAGGAGACTGGCTCTGCTCCCTAGACATGCAAGGTGCATATATGCATATCGGGGTCTTTCTCCCCACCAGAAGTTTCTGAGGTTCCACTTCCAAGGGGAGCACTACCAATTCTGAGTTCTCCCGTTTGGTCTCTCCTCCGCTCCGCGAGTCTTTACAAAATGTTTGGCAGTGGTGGCTGCAGCTCTAAGGCACATGGGGCACCACGTTTTCCCTTACCTCGACAATTGGCTGCTTACAGCCCCATCCAGGTCAAGCCTACTTCACGCCCTCAGAGACACCTATACTCTGTTCTGAGAGCTGGGGATCACCCTGAACCTTCAGAAATCGTCCCCCGAGGGGCAATCGCCTGCAAGAGATTGCCGAATGGATCTCAGTAACTCCTCAAGTTCCAGCGCAGAACTTCCTCAGGCTACTGGGACTCATGGCGGTGGCCATTCCAGTCACTCCTCTGGCCCGCCTCCACATGCGGGTCCCACAGTGGATGCTCAAGGTACCGTGGGACCAGGGCTATGACAATCTAGACTTTCTGGTCAGGATCACCGAGCCAGTCAGGAGAACTTTGCTTTGGTGAATGGACCCCCGGAATTTGGAGAAAGGGGTCAGGTTTCGTCCGGAGCCACCTGATCAGACTCTTACAACAGCTGCATCGGATCTGGGATGGGGAGCGCACCTGGGTGCTCATCAAACACAAGGGGTTTGGACACCCGAGGAGTGATTTCTCCATATCAATGTATTGGAGATGAGAGTGGTTCTCTGTGCCTTACAGGCTTTTCAAGAGGACCTGGTGCCGGACTCTCTTCTAATTCAAACAGACAATATGGCGGTCATTTTCTACATCAACAAGCAAGGGGGTACTCATTCGTATACCCTTTGTAGGGAGGCGATGAGAGTCTGGCACTGGGCGCTGGAGCAGCACATTCTGCTGTCCACAGTGCACATTCCAGGCGTCCTGAACAATCTGGCCGACAGCTTAAGCAGGTCTTGTTCCAGAGCGTATGAGTGGGAGCAGTTATAGTCCATAGCAGATCAGCTCTTTGACAAGTGGGGTCATCCAGAGCTGGACCTCTTTGCGTCACCACGCAATGCCAGACTGCCAATTTTTTGCTTGCGAGAGCACGCTCCTGGAATTTTCTGGCCAAACGCATTATCCCTTTGCTGGGCAGGGAGGTTTCTCTATGCCTTCCTGCCCTTCCCTCTCATTCAGAGAGTCCTGCTGAAGTTACAGGCAGAAGGGGCTCGAATGATTCTAATAGCCCCCCGATGGACTCGGCAGATTTGGTCCCCACTCCTGCAGCAGTTAACCACGGAACATCCAACTCAGCTGCCCATATGCTCGCAGTTGTTATCCCAGGAACAAGGGTCGCTCGTCCATCCGGATCTCCATTCCTTACATCTGCATGCTTAGCTCCTTCAGATGTAGTTCAACAGAGATACGGGGTTTCCCCGGAGGTGGCAGCAGTCCTAGTGTCAGCGAGGAATCCTTCCACCCACTCTGCCTGTGCTATGAAATGGAAGTGGTTTTGTTTATGGGCCTCATCACAACATTTGGACCCCATCACCTGTCCAGTGAACTCAGCGTTACAGTACCCCTCTCCTTGTATCAACATGGCCTGAGTTACTCCTCTATTAAGGTGCACATGTGGGCTGTCTCCACCTATCATGCTCTGATTGGAGACAAGGCGTTAGCACAGTTGGATGTAGCCCACACCTTCCTTAGAGGAATTCTGCATACGAGACCTCCCATTAGGGATCCTATCCCACCCTGGGATCTCCTTGTTGTGTTGGAGAAGCTCACCCTCCCTCCCTTTGAGCCGGCAGCGGATTGTGAGCTGCGTTATCTTTCCTGGAAGGTGTGTTTTTTGGTTGCTATTACCTCAGCTCGAAGAGTTTCTGAGCTTCAGGCTCTGAAGTGTAAAGAGCCGTATTTGGTTTTCCACAGGGAAAGGGTTTCCCTTAGAACAAATCCTAAGTTTCTTCGGAAAGTGGTCTCGGAGTTGACCCTCAACCAGTCGATTGACCTTCCAGTCTATTTTCCTTTCCCATCTAATAGAGGGGAAGCTCTCCGTCACACATTGGACTTCCACAGGACTTTGAGGTATTACCTCAAAAGGACGGCTACGTACTGTCAGTCGGAGCAACTCTTTGTGGCCTTTGCACCACAATGCTTGGGCAAACTGTGACTAAGCAGACGATTTCGAAGTGGATCATCCACTGCGTATCCTTCTGCTATGAAAAGCACAATAAACCCCTACCGGGTCCGGTCAAGGGTCACTCCACCAGGGGAGTGTCTGCTTCTTTTGCTGCCCTGAGAAATGTCTCTGTAAGGGACATATGTGTGGCTGCTACCTGGAATTCGGTGCATACCTTTGTCAAGCATTACAGCTTGGTTATCGTCTCCAGACACCATGCCGGTTTTGGTCTGGCTGTTTTGCCTCTGGAGTCAGTATATTCCACCTCCCGGGGTCGACTACCTCTTTGGCGTGGGACTGCTTGGTATTCAGTCCTAACTGTTATAGCCTGCTGCAAGAGCTCCCACTCGAAGTAAGATAGTACAGTTACGTAAGAACTTACCGTAACAGTAGATCTTCGAGAGGAGCTCTTGCAGCAGGCGTTACTTTGCCACCCGCCTTCCCCCTCGAGGTGTGCAGATCTTCATCTACATCTTCGAGTGCTTCGTCTCCTTCTCTTGTCGGGGCTTGTTTGCGGGCCTTGGCGGGGGAACTGAGGTGGAGCTGGGTCCGCCCCCTTTTGTACCAGGGCTGATGTTGGGGCAGGGCCGATGTCATGGGCGGTCCCTGCTGTATACTGCCGGCCGGAAAGTTTTCCGGAAGGTCCTAGTGCCTGCGGCATAGTCCGAACTGTTTTAGCCTGCTGCAAGAGCTCCTCTTGAAGATCTACTGTTACGGTAAGTTCTTACGTAACTGTACTTTCTTACCACAGGTTTTTCCCACATCACCTTGTTTTGTAAATTATACCCTGACATATTCCTCGATACAAGTAAACAATGCAATTTATGGTCAGGCTCATAGATTTTTTTAAAAACCTCTCGTAATTTTTTCCCTTCTGGTATCTAACCTATCAAAGCCCACATTTAATCAAGGCTGCCCTATAACTCACATCCCACCCTACAATAATTCTAAGTGCCCTTTTTTTGTACCCTTTCCAAATCTTCAGATTCACTTTTTGTGAGGCCACTATGCCACACAGCAGCCCCATATTCAACCACCGGTCTAACCACTGTAGTAAAATAGTAAACCAAATCAGATTCATTCAAACATGCACGTCTCATAAGTTAAAAAGTATAACCTGCTGTTTTCTTTCTTTACCATACTTAAAACCTGTATTGCCCAAGAGAAATCATTTTGAAACATAAATCACAAATATTTAACTTTGCTGACTACTTCTATCTCCTCACCCCCAATAGACAAACCTTTTATCTCAGTCCATTTATTCTGCTTACCAAAACGTCTCTCTTTGGTTTTGTAGGATTTATTTGCATAAAATTTTTCCCCTGGCCACTTTTCTATATAATCCAAATCACTTTGCATAGTACTATCTTCAACATTTTGCCAATATCCAATACTGTAGTGTCATCTACATACGTTATACATGGGCCCTTCGTTTCGAGATCATTTATCATAGTCAGAAATAATAATGGCCCCAGTCTACTTCCCTGAGGCCCCCACCACACATACCCACAACCTCAGACTTCATGCCTTCCATCTCAGTCCATTGTAATCTCCCCTGCAGAAAACTGAACACCCAGTTTACTATACATTCTAGCACATTCAAGCTTCGCAGTTTTTGTATTACCGTCCCATGATCAGTAAGATCAAAAGCTTTTTTATAATCTACTAACACAGCCCTCACATTATTTCCTTTATCCCAAGCTTTTATACTTCATTCCAAAAATGTTAAAGCAGCATCAGTAGTTGAACAACCTCTCAAGGAACCAGACTGATTTTTGTCCAACCCCACGACCTCCATAATCCATCTACAAATAAACATTTCACATTCAAAACCATGCATGTTAAAGCAATTTGTTGACATATTTTTAGGTGTCACAGTTTTAGGAAGAGGGACAGTGCTTTGCCTGCCTCCACTGTAAGGGAATTTCACCACTTAACATTGATCTATTAAAAATATGACACGCTCATGGTGCAAACAAGTCAGCGCCTTCCTTCCATACCCAATCTGGAATAGCGTCAGGGCACACAGCCTTATTTACCTTAATCCTTTTCAATTCCTTTGCTATTTCTTCTGCTGATACTAAACACTTATCGGGGACCTCCACTCCTGAACTATCCTTCTTTTCCAGTGGGAATAAATCTTTACTTACTTCACCAAATAATCTATTTAAGCGTGTTAAAAAGAACCACCTTCATCCATCTCAGAAAAACTACGTTTGTTCCCATCTTTTTATTTGGTTCCCTCGCTTTTCTGTTCCAAAAAATTATTTTGTACTTTTCCACCACTTTCTTAGGTCAGATTTCCTTAACCACTTCAATTTCTTTTCATAATAACTCCTACGTAACCTCTTTCCCATACGATGTGCCTGATTTCTCAACCTATGATATACAATAATATCCTTCCTCATAAGTGCTGCTTGCCTTTCATTAATCAATTTTTTATATTCCTCAGTAACACAAGGTTTATCCCCATCTACCTTTGTTATTTCTTTTATAGGAATTACTTGATCTAATGCTTCATTAATTATAGATGTCGCCATCTACATCCCTATCTCCAAATCTCACTTCCTGAAATTTACCGGCTATCACATCCAAGGTTCGACTCTTACCCTCCCCAGTAATCTTTCTTCATGTAAACGTTATTTTCTCTTCTTTTAACCTTCTACATTCCTCTGAATTATTTGCTAACAGTACTACTTTGTGATCTGATAAACCAATAGGTGGCTCAATTGTTGGTCTACAAAAAATCTGTTAAATTTGTTATAACTACATCCAAAACATTTTGCCCCCTCATAGGTTCTTCAACTATTTGTTTTAACCCAGCTTCATTTACTGTTTTTCCAAGTGGCAATCTATTTGAACACCCCCATAATAATAAGACCACACTTATCGTGTTTTTCCCAAATTTTATCCAAATACTAGATTATGTGAATCACCATCTGATGTTTATTATTTGTAGGGGAGTGATAAAACCCACCCATAGTTAATGGTCTGCCTTGCCTTGGAAGGTTTGGTATATTCATCTCCACCCACATCATTTCAAACCCATTGATTTCCAATTCTAATAATCTTCTATAAGAAATACTGTCATGAATGTACAAAGCAATCCCACCCCCAGTTCGTTCCAACCCATCTTTTCTTTCAATCTGATATCTCGGAATAGCAACCATCTGGCTAGGAATATTTGCACTACACCACGTCTGTGTTATCACACCCACCTGGACTACATTCTACTTCATTACTACAGCAAGTTCATCCACCTTTGTAGTTAAAGCTGTTATATTGGTATTCATCATTGTTGGTACCCCCTTTCCCCAGTTTGAATAACCATCAACGTATTCCTATTCACTTCCCTTTCACCTCTATAATTCATCTTCCTTTTTTTTGTAATCCTTACAGGTATTCTATCTGCTTTTCTCATTTCTGCATACCTGATTTGTATCTGACATAAATTATTCACATTTACAATATTCCTATTTACATGGCTCTTTCTCTCCCTAGTAATAATTACTGGGATATTATACCCCCCTTCCCTCAACTTCCTTTAGGGTAGTCACATTCATCTCACATACTTTCCCCTCCATTATTCCACACAGTCCTAAAATGAGTACATAACTAATACACATTCGCCCCATTTTTAAATGCATATTCCACTAACTACTATTACTAACTAAACCCATTTACAACTAAATATGAAACTAAGAATACTAAATAACTAATTTCAATAATCAACAAATTACTTCCTCCCTTCCCCTGTTCTGCTGACTCCTGCAGACTCCTCCGTACTCTGCTGGAGGAATCAGCCAGACACTAAACAGCCGCTGCTTGAAAGACACCGCCATGTCTTAGGGACTGTTCTTAAATAATAGAGTCCACACCAGTTGCTGCTCTGCCACCGCAGCTTGTTGTGTGAGCCTCCGCTATCCAGATCTTGATTACCCCCAGTTAAAGTGTTCAGGTACAAATAAAGTGACTATCCAAGTTCCTATTCAACAGGAGGCAGTTCAGCAATAACAATACAACTCAGGTGCAGTCACTGAAACAGTTTCAGCAGTCTATACAGTTAAATGTATTCGGTTCCAAATAGCAGTTTAATGGTAAAGTTAGCAAAAATGCAGTCGTATTATAGGGCAGTTCCAGGTTGCAGCTTTATATAAATTCACTAGTGACCTGAAACACTCCTCACAATGTAAAAAGGCAGCGACAAAGCTGAACAGGATGTTGTGGTGTATAGCAAGGGGAATCAGCAGTATGCAGAGTGAGGTCATACTGCCCTTGTACAGGTCACTGGCGAGACCGCATTTAGAATATGGGGTAAGGTACTGTCATCCATATCTTAAGAATGACATCAGCTTGTTAGAGAAGTCCAAAGGAGGGCAACCAAGATGATCAGGGGGTGAGCAGTAGAAGTCATATAAAGAGAGGCTAGGAGACCTGAGAATGTACTCCCTGGAAGAGATGGGAGGGGGGGAGATATGATAGAGACCTATAAGTACCTGAAGGGAATAAATAGAGTGGACAGAGAAGGTCTCTTCATGCTGAGTAACAACAGAGCCACAAGGGGGCAGTTTGAGGTTGGTGGGGGGAGGTTTAGGAGGATTGTTAGGAAGCATTTTTTCACAGAGAGGATGGTGAACACATGGAATGCGATGCTGGAAGAGGAGATCTCAGAGAAAATGTGGGCGGCTTTAAGAGGGCCTGGGATAGACACATAGGGAACCCATGAAGGAAAATTAATGGGGGTCAGTGGTAAGTCTAGACACTGTTAGACTAACGAGCAGACTTAATAGATTAGTCTGTTCTTTTTCTGCTGCCTCTTTCGTATGTTCGTATATTCATAACAGGTCAACATGCTGTCTACTACAGCTGCCAGCAATAATCAACAGACTCTCCTAGTGGTCACCAGAGGTGAGAGATGTGGTGATAAAGGCGGTCAAAGCTAAGCAACCTTTCAAATTTGACTCACAACCTATTCATTTTTTCCTGGACCTTTCATACACTACCTAGTGTTGGGGAAGCAGTTTGGTGTATGAGAGCAGCTGAAGAGGATGGGGATTGTGCACTCCCTGCTTACCACTGCTCAGTTCCACATCACGTGTTATGAACAAGTAGTCCAGTTTCTTGGATCCCTGAGGTGGAGGAAAGTGGGTTAAGAAGAGAGAGGCTCAGTTCAGCTCGGGACATGGGAAAGAAGCTGAAGATTCTGAGATCTGAGGAAGGAGGTAAGTATGCTGCAGATTGGGACTTATGAGACTCTGCCGCGTAGAAACATAGAAACTGTCAGCAGAAAAGGACCTCTTGGCCCACCTAGTCTACTCTGAAGTCCCTACCTGCTGTGCTACCATAGACCCTATTCTATCTCTGGCCTTACCTACCTCCCCAGCCCTGTTTCTAAGGACCCCTGTGTCTATCACATGCATGTGTGAATCCTGCTACCGTTTCAGTACCCACCACCTTCACTGGGAGGCTGTTCCAGATGTCTACCACCCTTTCCTCATATCCCCTCTAAGTTTTCCCCCTTCCAGCTTCATATTGTGCTTCCTTGGCCTTGAACATCTCTGTCTGTGCAAAATGCTCCCCTCCTGTGCCTTATTAATACCTTTGAGGTATTTAAACGTTTCTATCATGTCTCCCCTTTCCCTCCTTTCTTCTAGGGAGTACATATTTAATTCCTTGAGTCTTTCCTCGTAGGGCTTCTGATGTAGGCCATACACCATTTATGTCGCCCTTCTCTGTACTGCGTCCACTCGATCTATGTCTTTTCAGAAATGGGGCCTCCAGTACTGGACACAGTACTCCAGGTGGGGCCTCACCATTGATCTTTACAGAGGTAACACTACATCCATGTTTCTGCTGGTGATACCCCTCCCTGTGCACCCCAGCATTCTACTAGCCTTTCCCACTGCCTTATCACACTGCTTTGCTACCTTCAGGTCATTAGCTATGATGACCCCCAGGTCCCTTTCCTGTTTTGTGGCTATTACCACCTCTCCCCCTAAATGATACATTGCCCTTGGATTTCTGTGTCCCATGGGCATAATTTTGCACTTTTTGATGTTGAAACCTTGTTGCCACAAACTAGACCAGTCTTCCAACTTTTCAGATCCTCCTACTTTAACCCCCCCACCGCTATGTCCACTTGTTGCAGATTTTTCTGTCTTCCCGAACAGGCATACGTTCCCTTACAGCTCCTCTGCAATGTCGCTAATAAAGACATTGATGAGGACTGGTCCCAATATTGACCTCTGTGGCACCCCGCTGGTCACTATGCCTCCTTCCAAGTGAACCCCATTTAAAAAAAAAAACAAAAAAAAAAACCCATTTACCACCACCCTCTAAGTTCTGTTACTTGGCCAACCTTGTACTCATTTTACTACTCTTGGATCTACTCCCAGACTGCCCAGCTTGTTTACCAGCCTTTTGTGTGGAACGGTTTTGAAGGCTTTACTAAAATACAGGTATGCCACAACCACCACGCCTCCCTGATCCACTTCCCTGGTAATCCAGTCAAAGAACTTGATCAGGTTTGTTTAGCAAAAGATCTCCCCATTGTGAACCAATTTTGCTTCGAATCCAGTAATCTGCTGGCGGTAAGATATTCCCCAATCCTTTCTTTTAGTAGTGTTTCCATATCTTTGCCCACCACAGAAGTCAAGCTTACAGGGCTTTAGTTTTCTGCCACCTCCCTATTTCCACTTTAGCGAAATGGGACCACATCCACCTTCCTCCAGTCCCTCGGAACTTCCCCCCATAACCAGCGACAGATTGAGCAGGGCCGTCAGAGACGCACTCAGCTTCTCATTTAGTTCCTTCAGTATCCTGGGATGAACCCCTTTCAGCCCCATTGCCTTATCCACTTTCAGCTTCGCTAGTTCCCTGAGGAGACTTTCCTCCGTAAAAGGGCTAGTGTCCACCTCTTTTCCCTTCATGCCCTTTTCCCTTAACTTTGGCCCTTCTCCTACCTCTTCCTTCATAACTACTGAACAGAAGTACTTGTTCAGTATGTCTGCTTTCTTCTGGTACTCTTCCACACTTACCTCCCCCCCCCTTCCCCTTTTAGTCTTACTATCCCTGCCTTGTTCTTCTTTTCGCTTATGTACCTAAAGAATGTTTCATCCTCCTTTATTATTGACTTGTGCCTTTGCTCTCCTAACTGCTTTTTCTACCTCCCTTTG
Source organism: Neoceratodus forsteri (assembly GCA_016271365.2). Taxonomy (NCBI): domain Eukaryota; kingdom Metazoa; phylum Chordata; order Ceratodontiformes; family Ceratodontidae; genus Neoceratodus; species Neoceratodus forsteri. Next base: position 989,031,117 of record CM057450.1, read on the forward strand.
TTTCTTCTGATAACCCTCCATATCCTCTTCTTTCTGAGTCGACTTGTACCTCTTGAATGCTTGCTTCTTCTCCCTTACCTTCTCTGCTACTTCCTTGGAGAACCATAGCGGTCTCTTTTTTTTCTCTTGCTCTTTCTAACCTGCCTTACACAGAGGTTTGTTACCTTCTCAAAGGCCTTCCTTGTTATAGCCCATTTTTCCTTTACCCCACCCATTTCCCATATACCTGCTAGAGCTTCCCCAAGGCACTGTCCATTTTCTTCAGATCGGCCCTCCTGAAGTCCAGGACCCGAGTTTCAGTATGGTTTGTTTCTGGCACAGTCCTTATTTTAAACCACACTGTACGATGATCACTGGTCCTCAGGTGGCTTTCCACTGTGATGCCAGCAACAGTGTCCCCATTTGACAGTACCAGGTCTAGAATTGCCCCTCCATGAGTGGGTTCCTTAACTAGTTGCCTGAGGAATGCCCCCGCAGGGCTTCTAGGATTTCCCTACTTTTAACAGTTGCTGCAGCAGGGATGCTCCAGTCCACATCTGGTAAATTGAGGCCCCCCACTATCAGTACCTCCCCCTTGTTTGCCATCACTTAGATTTCTTCTATCATAACCTTATCCCCCACCTCCCCTTGTGCCAGAGGTCTGTAGATCACCCCTGTTTGAATAGCGACCCCCTTTCTTGTCTCCAGGATGACTCACAGTACCTCCACTTGTCCCTGTTCCCTCTGTATTTCTGTGGCTTTATGTTTTCACTCACGTAAAGAGCCACCCCACCTCCCTTTTTACCTACCCTACCCCTCCTGAATAGAGCATACCCTGGTATGGCTACATCCCAGTCCTGGTTTTCGTTGCACCAGGTTTCTATAATTGTGACTATGTCCAGATCTTCTGCTGCCATGGTGGCCTATAGGTCTGCCATCTTGTTGCCCAGACTTCGAGCATTTGCACACGTGGCTCTCCATTTTGTAATGCTACCTCCCCTCATCTTGCCCTTTTGCCCTCCCCCATTTCCACCACTATTTTTCTTTCCTCTTCCCCCTCCCTCTCCTTCCTGGTTACCTAGGTGTGTTTTTCTTTTGGGGCCGGGGGACTTCTCACCCTCTGGATTTCCACTGCTGACCCTGTAATTGTGTGTGGGGGGGAGGGGGCAGACTATGTCTACATGACTTATTCCACCTCCCCCCTCAGCCTGTTTAAATGCTTACCAATGTAACATTTAAACTTTTCACTGAAGATCTCTGCTCCCCTCCTGGATGGATGCAGGCCATCGCCCCCTGTACAGGCCTCCTTCCCTCCAGGTGGGACCCCAGTCCTCAATGAATCCAAATCCCTCTTCTCCACACCATTTCCTCAACCATATGTTGAAGTCCCTGGTGCCGAGCCTCCTGTTACCTCCTTGTCGTGGACAGGTAGCAGCTCCGATAAAGTAACAGATTATGCTACTTGCATGATTTCTCTGATGTAACTACACAATTCTTTTTATTAAGTTGTAATAGCTGTTGTGGGGTACAAGTGTTAAACTGCTAACTTTGGGTGCAAGATATGTTGTAGACGGACTTCCGATCTCAGGGTCTATGTTGGGGTCCTGAACAGTACTCATTTACTTTTCTGTTTACATTAATTTCGGTTTCCCCAAAATGGCAATTGCTGTGGCGTGCATGCTGTTTTGTGTGGGCCTTATGGCCCACCTGATTTTTTTATGTCCTCCTTAAACTAAAAGTCCCCTCAACCTTTTATTCTGTTTATCTGTATAGTCTGTACACATCAACAATGACTGCCTCTACTGCACCCTCCTAATTTCACAAGGAGTTAAATGTAAATGAAGGTACTTAAGTCTGGTGTGAAAACCTGCTTGACTGCATTGCAGAAGTCATGACGTGACCTGACTCATGTAAGGCATCCTGGAATTTTATGTTTCAGTGCTAAAGCCTGAAGTAGTTGTTCTGTGTTAATGCTGTTGCTGTCCTCTGCAGTCCCTATGATCTTCCAAGAATCAATCTTCACCATTCATTATGTCATTGGTCTGTCCCGGTGGTGCTAGGACCCCCCGGGAGTGAAAAGCTTTACAGCTGTTGAGCTAGGGGACCAACGTCAGGGATGGCACCGCCCATGAGACAGCCACATGACATGGCACTGTGGGCTGGCCAGTAACTGGCCGCCAACCCTGCTCTTCTCAGTTTGTTCTTCCCGCCTTAGAAGGTTGCACTCTATGGAAGCTTGTGCCTTTCTAATTATGTAACTCAGTACATCACTGCCAGCTTGATGCCGTAACCTCATCTTTCTCCTTTCTTCCAGCACCACTTCTTTTCTCTATCCTTTTACGGTGCTGTGCTGTGCTGTTTTTTTTAGTGTTTTTTTATTATTTTCCAAATTCAGTCATGTCCATGTCTCAGAGACCTCACAAATCGAAGAAGAAGATGGTGTCTCTCCCTATGCATCAGTGACCCTGTGGGAGAAAGATGTCTGTCCGGGACCAACATGACCGTTGCTGGATCTGCCTTGGAACACAACACAACGTGGACCATTGTGATGCCTTTTTCTCAGTGGACTTCCGCACACTTGAAATTCACACAGTGAAATAGGATTATTTGCCACCCACTTTTGGAGATGGGCATCGCACGAGGGACTGTAAGGTAAGGTCACTGGTTTCTTTCACTGAGCCCCTCCACATTACTATACCTACTGAGGGAGACTAGGTCTCTTCTGGTCCTTGTCTCATCGACATGGAGAGCCTGGGGGAGGGGTCTGTGGGACAGCTGGCTCTTTCCAAGGGGTTGATTATGCACCTTTCCCAGTCCAGAGTTCCTCGGTGGCACAGACACCCCTGGTGACAAGGTTGGAGCTGTGTGCTGGGCCTGTATCTGGGGGCTCCTTGGAGTCGCGGTCTGGCACCACTTTGGCTCCTGGCACTGACGCTGGTGCCGATGACCAGAGCAGTGACGCCCACATGGTCAGGTCCCCTCCTGATGCCACTTGTGGCACTGGGAGACTGAAGGCTTCTGGAGTTAGCAGCCCGTCGGAAGTTCTCTGGGTCTTTTCCCCTGAGTGGTTGGATGACCCAGAGGATGGGGACCGGGATGATCCAGAGCGGCTTCTGAGCGTTGCTGATAAAAGAAGCATTTCTGGGCCTAGTTCTAGGTCTGCATTGTCCTTGGCATCGTCTCTGGCTGTTTCCCAGTCTGATGCAGGTCACAATGCCGACCCCCCCCCAAAACACTTGCAGTGCCGGGGGATTTTGGCATCTGAAGGGGGGACGGGTCCTGGATGTGGTGCCGTGTCGGGTTCTAGTGCTGCCTCCGGTGCCATGTCAGACTCTGGTACTCTTCACAGTGCCAAGGGGGGTTCTGGTGCTGTTTGTGGTGCCAGCTGTCCCTTAACTCTGGCCCTCGATGCTGGATCTGGCATTAGGCCTTGCCCAAAGGGCAGAGGCCATTCTGGTGAGGTGGGGACTTGTAGGTTTAAGTTGGCACTTTGCTCCACACCCAGACTTTGTGGTAGCTCTGGCAGGAGTCATAGTGCTGACTGGGGTCCTCTGACCTCGCCAGAACCATCTGGGCCTGTCATAAGTGGGGATAGGAGCCATCCTGTGGGACATCTATGGCTCCAATCTCTCTGCCTGGGGGGTTTCCCTTCAGTAGCACCACCTAGACCACTCCTCCATGGTTGGGTGTTCTCAGGTGGACGTGTTGGTCAGGCCTTCCCCTCAGACGAGGTCCTCTGTGCATTTTCATAGCCCTGGCAGAGGATCTGGCCTAGTCTGTTATGACCCTCCTCCTTTGCCTTCCCCTCCTGCCTTCCGGGGCTTATCAGGTCCTATGGGATCCTTGACCTGGGACCAGTACAGGGCATCGGCAAGTGCCTTTCCCACTTGCCTTATGGCAATAGATCATGCTGTTTTCCAGCCTGAGACCCCAGCACCACCACCTCTGGAGCCCAGCTCCTTGTCATCACCCATCTTTTGAGGAAGGGGGACTCTTCCCTTTATCTCTGTTAAGATGCTAAGTACCCTTGTTACCAGCAGTTCTTTGAAGAGATGATGAGGAAGCTGCAACTAGACCATTTTTCAGGCTGCAATTGTGCTCATCTGATGCTGTCCTTCTTTGAGGTGTACACACATGACAATTCAGTTATACCTGGGTGGCCTAGGCCTTTGCAGAGGCACCCAGCACAGGTACTGCACATCCGTGAAGTCTCCAGGAGCCATGCCACACCCCACTTCTGGGGTCCAGCTCCTGACCACCCCCTCTGGGCATAGGCGCCCTGTGTGTAACTGTCCCCCTAAGTTGGACTCTGCGGAGTTTGATGCCTGGGATCGAAGAGTTTTCTTGGCAGCACGCACCACATTGTGCATCTCGACACACCAAGCACACCAAACGTCCTATGGGGTACCTGGGGGGGGATGTTAGGACAGATCCTGGCATCCATGCCAGACTGTGAGCAAACCAGACAAGTCATACACCTTTCTGCACAGGGCCTGGAGCTGCTGAGACACCAGGTAAGGGCTTCCTACAATGCCAGTGAGGCAGCCTCCAGGTCAGTAGGAACTGCAGTCTGCATTAGGCGGATGGTGTGGCTTAGTCTCTCCAGGTTGTCACCCTTGACTCGGCTAGGGTGATTGCCACATGGTTCCAGGGGGCCCACTTCTTCTCCCGCAGGGCCAGGTGTGAGCTACCGTGGTGCCTGAATGCTCCCAGGCCACGGTAGCCTCCACCTGTCCCTGACCAACCTCAGGCCTCACTAGGCCCATAAGGGGCCCCTGCCTCTTCTGTTTTTCCCTCACAGGAAGCTGAAGGCAAAACCATTTCCCTCAGAGTGGGTCAATAGTTCCCTTGATGGGAAGCTTGGCACTCTGACCCATGAAGTAATGAATGGTGAAAATTGATTCTTCTTGGAAGATGATGAAAATTACGTACTCACTGTAATTCTTGATCTTCCAGAATATCTTCAACATTCATTAATGCAACCCGCCCACCATCTCCTTCAGTGACCAGGCATCTGGACTGCTTTCCTGTCTTTTTCTCTGTCTCTTTTTAACTCCCTTCTGCCTCCTCTGCTAGGCGCACTCAAGAAAAAAGTGAGTCAAGAGGGAATACTCATAAAGGCTGTCTTAGCTCCTTGGTGACCCCTTTCGCTGCTCTTCAATATATATGTGTGTGTGTGTGTGTGTGTGTGTGTGTATATATATATATATATATATATATATATATACTGTATATATGTTAAAAAATGTATTGTATAAAAGTTATATTTCTCTATCTGTTTGCCAGTCACCTCTTTGTGTACCTAAATACAAAAAAAGTAAAAAAAGTTTTGACCTCCCTCACCCTCCCCCATGGGGAGTCTGTAGCTTGTTTGCTGTTAGAGAAAGCCTTTCCCTCCTTCTTCTTTACAGAAAAAGGGGAAAGAGAAACAGGAGGGCAGGCATGGGAGAGGATCAGGAGAAATATTCAGGATTCTCTTTACAGAGAGTGGACTGCTGCTCTGACCTTGGGATTACATCACAGAGCTGCTGCTGTTTGGTTTCAATTCAGGATTCTCTTTACAGAGAGTGGGACTGCTACTCCGACCTTGGGATTACATCACAGAGCTGCTGCTGTTTGGTTTCAATTTAGGAGCTAAACACTGGGTATAGTAAGGGGTGTTGAGTAGGAGGGGCATACCAGGAAAGGAACAGCAGCAAGTGAAGAGGTGACTGCTCTCTCAGTGGAAGGGAAGTTTACTGCAAAGCTAGGAGCTTTCATTATTACTTCTTCGCATTGATATTGCATTCGGGAAAGGAGGAGTAGGAGTTTGAAGAAGGTTGTGCAATGGCTACTTAAAGCCTATTTTTGAGTGTGGATAGGAAGGATAGGAATATAAAAAGCAGTTGCTCAATATATCTAAACGTGTGCAACAAAGGGGGTAAGGGAAATAAAGAAAATGTTTTGCATTGATAGAGGAGGGAGAGGGGAGACTTGGGGGAGTGTTTGGTATCCTGCATCTGGAAGGGTGGGGGTCGCTGGTGGGCAACGACAGCAATGGGTAGGGTGGTAGGCTGCAACAACTGCGGTGCACCAGTCTTTCTAAAAAATTGCCTGGAGTGTGGGAGGATGTTTAGTGTGCAACCACATAGAAAAACTTAGAAAGGAGATTGAGGGTCTGCAGGAGGAACTAAGACAGGCAAGGCAGATTGGGGTGGGTTTAGCCCAATACTGGAGGGAGGAAGAAGGGAGATGAGGGAGGCGATTTAAGCCAACAGTGGTGAGAGAGGGTCAGAAGAAGGAAGCAGAGACAAAGGGCCCAGGCCAGGAAGAACAATTGCCGGGGAAACCAGGTCAGGAGACAAAAGACAAATGGAAGGAGGAGATAGGGACTTGTGAGGGGAGGCGAAGAAGTGGCAAAAGTCATGAAGTGGAAAGGAGAGAACAGGTTACTATGAAGAGAGAGGGAGTGGGCATTTATGAAGGGTCTTCAGAAAACAGCTGTGCACTGCTAGAGAGGAAGAAAGTGGAGGAGGGAAATGATGAAATTAGAGGAGTAATTGATAAATGCCTGGACCAAACTGGAGCAAGGGGGAAGTTCTGCTGGGAGAATTGCAATAGGGGTAAAAGGGGGAAATAATGTGCAGGAGGAAGAAGAGGAGCTGGAAATGAGAGAGGGAGATGTAGGGAAGCAAGCAGGGAGTAAGAGGGGTGGAATCTTAGTGCTGGGGGACTCAATACTAAGAGGAGTTAGGTGGGGTAGCAAGGGTGAGAGGCATAGTCGTATTTGGGTGGAGGCCATGCCAGGAATGACAGCGGAAAGGGTGGGACAGTCTGTTCTGAAATATGCTAGAAGGGGTAGGGACAAGCCTCATTTAATTATACATCTTGGGACAAACGACCTGGCTGACAAGACAGTAGATACAGTCCAGAGGAGGTTTGAGGAACTAGCACAATTATGTGAGGGAGCAAGAAGATCAGTAACTTTTTCAGAGATACTTCCGGTGTCAAAGGCAAGCACAACAAGGAAGCTGAGAATAGAGGAATTTAACGGATGGCTAAGAACCTGGTGTTGTGCTAAAGGGTATGGGCTGTTGGGGGGTTGGGGAGGGACCTGGGAGGACAGTAGTCTGTATGCCAAGGACAGACTACACTTGAGTGAGGAGGGAAAGAAAGTGTTGAAACAGAGGATGGAAGAGTATATAGAGGAAGTTGGAAATTTAAACTAGGAGTGGGGGGTGGCAGTTGGGGAAGAGATATGCAGAGACCACAGGCTGGGAAACCATATGAGCTTACCCCCCATAACAATGACAAAAGACAAATGGCAAGTACTATTGGTGATGCTAGGAAAGGAGGGCAGGATGGGGGAGGGGGAAGGGTGGAAGGTGGTTACCCTTAATGCTAGGAGCCTTGGGAGGAAAACTGCAGAGTTACAGGTTCTCATGGCAGAGGGAGAGGTGGACATTGCAGCCATCACGGAAACATGGGCCACCCAATACAATGACTGGGACCTGTCTGTACCAGGGTGCAGGTTATTTCGCAGGACAGGGTGATTGGGAAAGGCGGGGTGGGCACTATATGTGAAGGAAGGACTGAAGTGTGTAAGGGAGGAAGGGGAGGAGGGTAGTACGGAGTCACTTTGGATGCAAATCCAGGATTCCAAGAATAGGATTCTTAGAATAGGAGTGGTGTACAGGCCACCATCTCAGACAGAGGAGTTAGACAGGGAACTAGCGGGACAGATCAGGAGGACCCATGGATGGTAGTGTGGTGAGTGTGGGGACTTCAACATGCCAGGAGTGGACTGGAGCACCCCAACAACCAGGAACAGAAGGGAGCAGGTACTGCTGGATGCCTTCCAGGACAGCTTCCTGCTGCAAATGGTCAGTGAACCAACCAGGTTAGGGAATACCCTTGACCTTGTGCTGGCAAATGGGACTTTGTGAGAGAACTTATAGTGGAGGAACTCGCTGTCAGGGAGTGACCACCACTCAGTATGGCTCACATTGGATATGGGCAAGGAAGGAGTGGAATCTGGCACAATAGTGCTGGACTTCAGGAGGGCCGACTTTGGGAGGATGGGGAAGTGGTAAAAGGGTACCTGGCCAGAATTTAATCTAGTATGGACACTAACCAGAGGTGGTAGCTCATAAAGCTGGGGATAGTGGAGGCAACCAAAACCTGCTGCAAAGCCCAGAGCAAGAAGGCTAGGGCTAAGAAACCGATCTGGTTGAGCAAGGAGGTCATGGAAAAGGTAAGAGGAAAAAGAGCTGCCTTTAGGAAATACAAGAAACAGGAGGGGAGGACAGGGAGGAGTACTTGACGAATCGAAGGAGGGACAAGGGCAGTAAGGGGCCAAAGCATCTACAGAACTCAGGCTGGCACAAGGCATTAAGAAGGGGGAGAAGGACTTCTTTAAGTACATCAGGGAGAAAAGGAGCTGTAAGGACCACATAGTAAGGATTAGGAAGGAGGGGGGTTGGGTGGAAGCAGGGTGCGATAAGGCGGAAGCACTAAATGAGTACTTCTGCTCAGTATTTACTAAAGAGAAGAGGGGGGTGACACCCAAGGTGGGAGAAATGGCAGAAGCAGGGTGGGAAGTGGTGAGAGATGGGGAAATCATGGAGAGCAGAGTTTGAGAGGGTTTGAAGGCACTGAGGGTGGACAAGGCGCCAGGCCCAGATGGCATCCACCCCAGGGTACTGAAGGTGCTGGCAGAGGTTCTTGCAGGACCTTTGGCAGACCTATTTAATGCCTCACTACATTCAGGGTGTGTACCTCAGGACTGGAGGATGGCTCATGTGGTGCCCCTCCACAAGAGTGGCCCCAAGGATGAACCAGGAAACTACAGACCAGTGAGCCTCACATCCATCATGGGTAAGCTAATGGAGATCCTGAAGGAGAGCTGCCAGGCCCTCGTGAGGCCAAAGGACTACAGGACAGCAGACAGCATGGCTTCATACGTGGCAGATCCTGCCAAACCAACCTGGTCGAGTTCTATGACTGGGTAACTAGGCAACTGGACAGGGCCATGCAGTGGATGTGCCTGTATCTGGACTTCAGTAAGGCATTCGACTCAGTGCCACATGGAGAGCTGGGAAGGAAGTTAGTAGGCACAGGGCGGGTGCAAAGCTGGTGAGATGGGTAGGAAACTGGCTGCAGGGAAGGCAACAGAGGGTGGTGGTGGTGGGTGGGGAGCTCTCACACCCAAGGGCAGTGACGAGTGGTGTTCCACAGGGCTTGGTGTTGGGACCAGTGTTGTTTGGGATATTCATTGCAGACATATTACGGGACATCAAGAGCAAGATCAGTCTGTTTGCTGATGATACCAAGGTAGGCGCGGTGGTGGATGACCTATGGGGATGGCAGGGGTTGCAGGATGATCTGGCAAAGCTTGAAACCTGGTCAGACACCTGGCAACTGGGCTTTAATGCCAAAAAGTGCAAAGTGCTGCATTTTGGGATGAAGAACCCAAGGAGGAGTTACCAGCTAGGGGTAGTGCAGCTAGCCCAGACAGAGGAGAAGGATCTGGGTGTGCTCATTACAGGGTCAATGAACAACTCGGCACAATGTAGGAAGGCAGCTGCAAGTGCCAACAAAATGCTGGATTGTATTGCAAGGGGTATATCCTCGGGGAGGAGAGATGATTCTGCCACTGTATAGGTCATTAGTTAGACCACACCTGGAGTACTGAACGTGCAGTACTGGCGTCCGATTCAAGAGGGACATTAAGTTACTGGAGTGGGGCAGCGCAGAGCAACAAAGATGATCAAGGGGCTGGGGGACTTGTCATACGAGAGGAGGTTGAAGGAGTTGAACATGTACTCACTGGAGGAGAGGAGAGACAGGGGTGACATGATTGAAACCTTTAAATACATGAAAGGAATAAACAAGACAAGTACAGAGGGGCTGTTCAAAGTAAGGGAGGGGAGGGACACCAGGGGCCATGATGTGAGACTGGAGCGAGGAAGGTTCAGGAGGGAGATGAGGAGACACTTTTTTACAGAGAGGGTGGTGGCTGGGTGGAATGCGTTACCTGCTGAAGTGGTATGCAGTAGAACAGTGGACTGCTTCAAACGAGGATAGGACAGGACAAGGGGGAGGGTTAATGAAGGGGAAGGGTGGGGCAGCTGCAGAATAAGGGGTGCTAGCTGCACATTCGAGCAGACTTGATAGACCTCTAGGCCTTTATCTGCTGGCAAATTTCGTATGTTCGTAAATATGCTGAAATCTCAGCCCAGTCTCCTTCACCTGGTAGAACTCTCCCTTTCCCTTGTAGTAAGTCTCCTGCGCTGCCAGTCCAGTCAGCCTACTCAATTTTTTTTTATTTTCTTCCCTCTAGAAAATTTCAAAATGCAAAACAAAAAAAAAAAAAAACAGTGGTGAGAGAATGGTAAGATATTTTCGATTCTCTCTGCTGGTTTCTTTGCTTCTAGCAGTGTTCCTCTCCTTCCGACTTGTTTTTCCCACCTTGTGATTGCTCCATTAACTTGTCTCCTCCTCAGTTTGAGAACCTTGGTTAGTATCAAATTTCATGAGCCCTGGCTCTTCAGAAATTACTGTGCTTCAGGAAAATGGGACTCCCAATAAATTTCATCCCATATTTTTGCATTGGTTATATGGGATCTCTGAATCTCTGAACTCTATGCAGTTCATGTAATCTGCAGGTGGGGAATCTTTGCTGGTAAAACAGTTTCAGGGCTCCTAGCTCTACTAGGATTCCTGTTTTTCAGCAAAGTGGAACCTTTCTGAAGAGAATTCATCCCATACTTTTGCATTGGTTATCTGGGATTTCTGAGACCTTTGACTTCCTTTGGAAGTCATGTAATCTGCAGGAAAACAGGTAATTTGCCCTGGAGTTGGGAGCATAGCCAGCTGTACTGAAAGCACTGCTCTCCTACTCTGGATCCCCGCTACACACTCTGCCTTGGCATTTTCTCTCTCTTGTCCAGTTGTCCTGGGCATTATTTAACCCACTACCTAGGCCCTCCCTCCCAACCTCTTCTTTCTCTTCTCTGGTAGCCGGATTTAATTGCTTTGTTCTTTTTATATCCTATGTCCTTTTTCTGTCCCTTGGGCAACTTCTCCCCATCCTTTCTCTTTTCTTACACTTTGTTTCCTCTCCTGGCAAACAGAACTGAGAAGAGCATAGGGCTGGTGTCGGTTACTGGCCAGCCCACGAGGGACATGTCATGCGTCCATCTCGTGGGCAGTGTCATCCCCGATGTCCTTTCCCTATCTCAAGAATTTTAAAGCTATACACTGTCGCGGGGTCCTATCACCTCCGGCACAGACCTATGAAATTATGAAGGGTGAAGATTTTTTTTGTTTGTCTTTGGTAACCGGTTAAGGCCCGCTTAGGCACAAGTGCCTGTTTTCAGGGGCCACCTGCAGCACTGGGGGCGCTGTTAAGTGACTTGCCCAGAGTCCCACAGTATGCAAGCCGTGGTCGGGGAATCAAACCCAGGTGTGTTGGATGTACCAAGCTCATTCACAGCTCATCACTCTAACCTCTAGGCTATACTGCCAGTCTAGAAGATCAAGAATTATGGAGGGTATGTCATTTTCTTTATTTTTTTAATATAATTTTTATTGACCAAGATTGTAGAGACACACAACCATTTGTTTTTATGAAGTGCAATGATATATAGTGTAAGGACACCACAATAAGGAATTTGGGTATTCAGACAGAACAGAATATAAATGACATGTTAGGAATAACATCATTAACTTGGCCTTACTGTAGATATGAGACATTTTCACAATATCATGTTTTCGGCAATAATTAGAGTTCAATGAAAATTATAGATTTAATCTTGTTTCCCTCTTCCCACCTCCTCAGCAGGAGCAGCACCCCCCAAAGCTACAGGACAACCTTCAAGGGAGAAAAACTGGATCTATTTGTGCCATATACCATATCTATTTTTGGCATTTTACAGTGAAAGATTTGGTTCGGTCATGTATAATGGACATTAGTTTTTCTAACTGGTAAATATTCAATGCAATCGCCTTCCATTCAGTCACTGTTGGGATATTTGGAGACATTCATTTGCGGGCAGTTGCTTTTTTAGCTGCAGTTAGATATATGGGTAGTAGAGTTTTTCCCCATTATGGTAAAATTGAAGGCATGTGCCGGTACTGGTTCCTCGCGGGGGGCTGTGGGGGACCCCGTTCGCAGGTGTAGTTGCGTCTGCCAACTGGGCATGCAACTTCGGGGTCGGCGGCGGAGTGGAGCGGTGGCTGGATGTAAAAGCAGGACCGTGGCTGCAGAAGGAGAAAATGTTAAATGTTAAAAAAAATAAATAAATATCTTGCGGTATATTAATACCCAAGTTCTTTATTTTAACCTGTCGCCATCAAAGGGGAAGTAGTTTTTTTAAGTTAGATGATCGGGCAAAATTAAGAGTTAATACCACAGTTTTAGTGACGTTAAGTTTAAAGCCTGCTACAGTTTCGAACATTCATAATATTTTCCATGTTTTAGGGATTGAGTGTTCAGGGGATAGTAGAAACATAGAAACACAGAATCTGCCGGCAGATAAGGACCATACAGCCCACCTAGTCTGCCCATTTCCCTACTTGGTTTGGCAATCCCTACTCTTATCTGGACTGCCTTTCCCCCATTCTGCTATACAGCTCGGTGCCTTTATGCTTATCCCATGCACTTTTGAATACCTGTATTGTTTTCGCTTCCACCACCTCTGCTGGTAGGCTGTTCCACTGATCCACAACCCTCTGTGTGAAAAAAATACTTCCTAAAACCCCCCCAGCCTCTCTCCCGCCTCATGTTATGTCCCCTTGTCCTTGTGCACTTTCTTCTCTGAAATATGCTCCCCTCCTGTACCCTGTTTATTCCTTTAAGGTATTTGAAAGTTTATCATATCCCGTCTCTCTTCCAGTGAATAGATGTTTAGTTCCTTGAGTCTTTCCTCGTAAGGCTTATGGTGCAGTCCATGTTTCGTTTTTGTTGCTTTTCTCTGGAATGCTTCCATTCTGTCTATGTCCTTCCTGAGAAATGGTCACCAGAATTGGACACAGTATTCCAGATGAGGCCTCACCAGTGATCTATACAGTAGCATCACCACTTCACTCCTCCTACTGGGTATGCAACTTCCTATGCACCCAAGCATTCTGTTTGCCTTCCCCACTGCTTTTTCACATTGTTTGGCTGACTTCAGGTTGTCATATATGATAACCCCCAGGTCTGTCTCCTGACTTGTGGTGGCCAGAACCTGCAACCCCCCAATCCTGTATTCATCTCTTGGGTTTCTGTGTCCCAGATGCATTATCTTGCACTTCTTAGTGTTGAAACCCAACTGCCAAACCCTTGACCATTTCTCAAGTAGTCTTAGGTCATTTCTCATTTTACCTAGCCCCTCCTGTGTGTTGACTGTGTTACAGATCTTGATGTCATCTGTGAACAGGCATACTTTCCCCTCCAGTCCCTCTGCAGTGTCGCTTACGAAGACATTGGAATAGATCTGGACCCAGCACCGATCCCTGTGGAACCCCGCTGGTCACCTCCCTCTCTTCTGATTTTATGCCATTTACTACCACACTGGGGCCTGCCTTTTAGCCAGTTGCCAACCCATTTTACCACTTTAGAGCCCACACCCAGATTCCCCAATTTGTTAAGCAACCTTCTGTGAGGAACGGTGTCAAAGGCCTTACTGAAATCCAGGTAGGCCACATCCACCACCCCTCCCTGATCCACCCCCCTAGTCACCCAGTCAAAGAAATTGATAAGGTTAGTCTGACAGGACCTATCCTCAGTGAATCCATGCTGCCTTGGGTCTTTTTCACCACTTGACTCCAGGAACTTGATATCTGAATGGCTGTATAATCGTACTCAATCAGTTAGAATAAATGGAGCTCTTTCAACATGTGGAGCAGTTACAAGTGGGGTTCCACAGGGTTCCGTTTTGGGCCCGATTTTGTTCAACTTTTTCATTCATGATATGGTAATAGAATCTAAAAATTACTTATCCAAGTTTGTTGATGATACTAAACTGGGCGGAAGAGTTGATACCATAGAAACATTTAAAATTCTAGAACAAGACTTGTATACAATTGAACAATGGGCTAAAAAAATTTTTATGTTATTTAACATCAATAAATGCAAGATCTTGCATTTTGGTAAAAATAATACATTACACATGTACTATTTAAATAACCAGTTATTGGAATCATCCAGTTGTGAAAGAGACTTGGGTATATTAATAAATAATAAATTGACATCAGATGACCATTGTAGTAAAGCAGTTAGATCCGCTAATATTGTAATAAGACAAATTAAAAAAACTTTTGTTAGTAAATCAGAACATAATTTGATCCCACTATATAGAGCATATGTCAGACCACACCTGGATTATGGTTCTCCCTTGTGGAGTCCTTATACAAAAAATGACATAAATCGCTTGGAACAGATACAAAGAAGATTGACTAAATCTATTCCAAGATTAAAAAATAAGTGTTATGAGACCAGGTTACAACAAACTGGTCTCTACCCCTTAACATTAAGAAGAGAAAGGGGAGATTTACTTCTAATGTATAAATGTATAAATTGGTTCACAATCCTAAGTTACTTAATATATGTGGATTGGAATTTGCAGAAAAAAGAATTGTAGGAAGATTGCACTCTAATCAACTAAAAGTAGAATGGGCCAATAACAAAAAATATGATAACTTTTTCAATATAAGGGCAGCAAAATCTTGGAATTCTTTACCACCCACAGTTGTAGATTCAGCTAACTTTGAGATTTTCAAAACTGGGCTTGATCTCTGGTTATTGGCCTAATAATAATATATAACCAAATGTCCCACTGTTGAGGGAGGACAATCTAGATGGGCCTTGAGCCTTCTTTAGTCCTCCTTTATCCAGTAAATCCAGCAATCCAGTAAACTTCACTAACCCCTCCTTAAGTATGTACTCCATCAGCTTCCCCACCACTGAGGTCAGGCTTACAGGTCTGTAATTGCCTGCCTTCTCCCTACTTCCAGTCTTGTGCAGGGGGACCACCTCTGCCCTCTTCCAGTCCTCAGGTACCTCCCCCGTCTCTAGTGATTGGTTGAAGAAGGTTGTCAGCGGACCTGCTAGGACCTCCCTGAGTTCCTTCAACACTCTAGGGTGAATCCCATCTAGCCCCATTGCCTTGTATGTCTTTACTTTTCCTAGCTCCTCCAAGACTCTGTCCACTGTAAATGGGCGGGTGTCCACCTCTTCCACCTGTACATATTTCCTCGTGAGTCTTGGCCCCTCCCCTGGCTCATCCTTGGTAATAGTACTGTAAGTAAAATGTCATCAGCAAATAGTGACACTTTACTGTATATTGTGTCTGCCCTAGGGGTATCTCCTCTATTCCTTCCTTCCATTGTAATGTTATAGCCAAAGGTTCTGTATATAGTGCAGCTAGGATGGGGGAAAGTGGGCACCCCTGTTGAGTACCTCATTGTAAGGAAATTGGGGTTCCGGACTTTCGTAGATATTTTTAAGCCAAATTAGAAAGGGTTCCGGGAAACCGAAAGATGAGGGTGTCCCATAAAAAAATCCCAGGACACCCTGTCAAATGCTTCTTCAGCATCTAGATTCAGGAGGACCACTAGGAGAGTACGTCATTTTCATTTCTTGTCTTATGCTGGTCATGAAACTTGTCAAGGTATAGTAAGTGCCTTCCTATTTTCTGTAGTTTAAAGTGTATCTGAGTTGGAAAAAAACTGCTTTTAGAGAATTCATGGAATTCACAAGGCATGTAACAGAACTGAATGAGAGTATAACTTCTGCTGGCTTGTGCAGGTACGCATCATCAACTCCCATGATGCCTTGCGTGAGTGGGTCATGGCCTTTGCAATGGAGACAAACAGGTTTTTACAATAGGGCAGAACAGAGTGAAGCAACCTCATTTATATTTAAATTAGGGTGAAATTAGAGGGATGCAAGAGGGAATCATTGTTCATGCCTACGAACTACACAGGGATACAGAAAATAGGTTGAGGGGACGTTCCCTTTAATAAGAGTTGAATGTATGTCATGTTCACTCAAAGCCACTAGAGGTCCTTCAAATGTAAAATAATTCAGTACGAAGTTCAAGTATTTGTACTGTTATAAACCATGTTTCTATGAAAAACATTTGCTATGGAGGTTCATTAAAAAGATCACCTGTTGGATTGTTATTTGGGAGTTATTGGATGTAGGCCACCAGAGGGTTGTTCAGACTAATCAAGATACATCTAGTCATTTTTTCCTTCTCCACTGAGCAGTTTGCTGCACCTAGAGTATTGTTCCTGCCAGTTTTCTTTAACCCTCCCCCCCAATGTTGTGATAAAAATGTATGAAATTATGAATTGTGTTGGTTCAACTAGTGGACAGCGAAACATTGTTGGGGGGGTATAATCTTGCTACAACGGAGCTGTCTGAGATAAATATCTTTTTGTGCTGCAAAATCCTTGCTGCTGGCCTCATTAGTTGTCACTTGTGCCCAAACATATTGTGCTGTTGGAGTCGGGTGTTTGGTCTCAGAGCACCAGCTGTTTGTGCATACGACCTTCGTGTGCTGTCCCTGTGTATAACGTATTTGGTTGCTGTATACGGTATGACTCATACATTGATTTTATGTGGCAGTGTCTTCACTGAAATTCAGTAAACTATAAGTTAAAAAAACTGTATTTACTGGGCATCTCCCAATAGCCAAGATTATTGCAGTGATTGATACATGCATGGTATACAGGCGGGGTGGAAATGGAGGCAGATGGCCTTAATAAGTGGCTGGCTGGCGGAATGTTTGGATACTACATATCATGGAGAAAAGGCCAGATTTTGTTCTGTAATGGTAAGCACTGGAGGTTTCTCTCTTGATTAGTGCTCCGTTTCTTAACTCCAGGGATGGTCTGTAGCACCATGTCTGTCAGTGAATACCGTACATGACATTATACTGTAAAATTTCATCCAAATATGCCAGCTGTGTATTACATGTATATAAAGGGCTATAACATGCAAATAAACAGAAAGTTAAAAAAAAAATTCAGCAAGCAGATTCGTCTAAATATCAACAGTGAGATCTGCCTGGTACTTGAGGACGTTTGGTAATGATAAATGGGGGCCCTTTTTTCTAAATAACAATCTAAGCATTACAGATCAGCAAATTTGTAATTCTTTCTGTCAATTACTTATTCATAACATGCACTGACATTATTAGTAAATTAAAAAAAAGTAAAAACAGGAAGGTAGAGTTTATAAACTGAGTTTGTTTGCGATGAATTCAACATTGTTCTTAACACTGCGCTTTGTCCTTTTATTTTTAGTAACTGGGACATCTGGAGTTCCTGAGAATAATCCACCCTGCACTGTGAATATTCCAATCGCTCCTATCCACAGCTCAGCTCAGGCTATGTCCCCCACTCAAAGCATAGGACTGGTCCAGTCCTTGCTAGCCAATCAAAATGTACAGCTGGATGTTCTGACCAATCAGACAGCAGTCGCAGGAACAGCAGACCATAATGCAGACGGCACCAGTCAGTATTCAGTCCCTAACAGGTATTCCAGTCCAGGCCAGGTCATTTTTGGAGGAGTGGAAATGGGCCGCATTGTGACTGCACCATCACAGATACCTCATTCGACCCAGGGACCAATTCAGATGCCTACAGTGGAGCATGTTGAAAGGGACCATGAGCATATGCAGAAGACTAAAACACTGCGTCCAGTTCCCCAGTTAGCAGAAGGAGATGCTGTTGTCTTCAGTGCTACTCCAGAAATACAGATTAGTAAAATGAACCCGCCTCCTCCCTACCCCGGCACTATCCCTGTAGCTGCTGCTGCATCTTCTCTCCCACCCCCACCTCCTCCACCTGTGGACCTCTGTTTGAAAAAAACTGATTTTTCCCTTTATCCTGCAGGACAGTTTCAAACTCCACTTGGTTATGAAAGAATAACAACTTTCGATAGTTGTGGAAATGTAGAGGAGGTATGCAGGCCTCGAACAAGGGCAATGTGTAACCAGAACATGTTCACTTTACCAGGGCCTGGGACGTCCTCACTGCGGCGGTCTAATATGGAAAACAAGAAGGGACATAAGCCATATGCTACTGCAACCCTAAACAGACTAACAGTTCCTCGCTATTCCATACCAAGTGGAGACCCACCACCGTATCCAGATATTGTTAACCAGAGCAGAACACAGAGGATAGATAGCAGCCTTATTCATGCGACTTTGAGGAGAAACAGCAGGGAAGCAGCTCTGAAAATGTCGCAAATGGTAGACAATCAGAGAGGCACCCTTCCACGTGTCCCCAAACTGAAGAACAGTGTTGTGGCAGCACAATACCAGCAGAGGGCACCAGCAGCTTTATATACTTGTAGCCAGTGCAGCAGTAGCAACAGTAGTACCAATGGCAACAACGGTGGTGGTGGTGGAAGCAGCAGTAGTAGCACTTCTGGAGCTGGCAATGTTAGGCCTGACGTCCCTGCTGGGAGCAGCTCCCAGCACAGCACTGTCATTGTTCACTCTGCCAGTACCTCGCCCTTGACCTCCCAGTCATCCTACAATTTACTGAGTCCTCCCGATAGCTGCCCGCGACAGGACTGAGTACATTAATTCAGCATTTACTGAGGATGAAGCACTTTCACAACACTGTCAGGTGGAGAAATCTATGAGACATATGACTGTGAGTGAGGCTGGAGTAAGTGTGAAGCGGCCACCTCCATATCAGTGGGACCCAATGGCAAGTGAGGAGATCTGGGTCCCTCAAGAAAGGACTGCTCAGAGTTCTGTACCCAACTTTCACAAACCTCCTCCTCTAATACTTAACCAGTCACAGCACTTAGACATGTCTCGGGTGCCATTCCACTCACCTAAATCCCCCACAAGTCCCAATGCTACTTTTCAGTCGAATTTTGGGATCGGGGTGTCCTATCCCGGAAATTACAGTGGGCCTTCTCTTCAGGGAATGCAGCCTCCGTGCTCACCCAAAGAAGCTGTGGCCCCAGCGCAGTTCATACAACAGGAGGCGGCTGTTGTGATGCAGCCAGGATACCCACCTAATCTCGCATGTTGCCCATTGCCACCAATGTATCCCGGCAGTAGTACCTGTTCTAGCTTGCAGCTGCCAACAATAGCTTTGCATCCATGGAATTCCTATAATGCATGTTCTCCTATGCAGAACTCCCAAGGGACTTTGCCCCCCAAACCACATATGTTAGTGGAGAAACCAGTTATGTCTCCAACCTCTACAGAGCTTCAGGGTAATGTGGGCACAGAAGCCACTGCAGAAACTGCAGACAACTACCAGGAGGTCCTTTCACTAACAGAAAGTCCCATCCCACAACGTACGGACAAGTTTGGCAAGAAAAACAGGAAGCGACTGGACAGCAGAGCAGAGGAAGGTAACGTACAAGCCGTCACTGAAGGGAAAGTCAAAAAGGAGGCAAGGACTCTGACTGACTTCAACTCTCTCATATCCAGCCCTAGACTAGGAAGAGAAAAGAAAAAGATCAAAAGCCAGAAAGACCAGTTGAAATCTAAAAAGTTGAACAAAACAAATGAGTTCCAGGACAGCTCAGAAAGTGAGCCAGAGCTTTTTATCAGTGGAGATGAGCTGATGAACCAGAGCCAGAGTAGTAAAAAGGGTTGGAAAACAAAGAGGAACCTCAGGACAGCCAATGAGTTGGATGAGTTCAAATGTCGGAAAAATAATGACAAGGAAGATGGCAGGTTGGGAAATCAAGGATTTGTGTATGTGATGGCTAACAAGCAGCCACTGTGGAATGAAGCAACACAAGTGTATCAGTTGGATTTCGGAGGACGGGTTACGCAGGAATCTGCCAAAAACTTCCAGATTGAACTGGAAGGCAGACAGGTAGGCTAATGTAAATTTTGGAATGTTATGGGGCGCATTGTTTCTGAGCTTGAAATCATAAGTATTAATGATTTGATCTAAAAGTAATCATCACTTACAAGTCCCTAAATAAAGATGATTTCCATTTTTTGTGTAAAAAAAAAAAAAAAAAAATATATATATATATATATAGGGGATATTCCACAGGGACACATTGAGTCGTGCCTGTCATGTCGCCGCGCGATACCTCGTCCCGGACTTTTAGCCCTGGCGTGAATCATCACCTTGCATAATTTGGCCTTGGACAAGTTTGTTTTCTAATATTTACACTGGGGGTGGATTGTCCAGGGACTAATTGTGCAGGGTGCCGATTCACGCTGGAGCAGAGTGTCAGGGCGGGTTTGCATGGTAACATGACCATGCAGTTGTCATATTAAATCGTATTCCGCATAGGTTATCCAGAAGCGTAAGCTTTTTATTCACTCTGGAATGTTGCCAACAGTGCTTCTAGCAACGAGTGGTGGAGTGAAACGGGGGCCACAAATATTAGGGCAGCAGCATTGACAACATATCTAAGTGAATAAAAGCTTATTTCAGGATACCCTATGAAATGTTTTATTTATACCATGGACCACTACACAAACTGGTATAGCAGGAAAACCCACATGGTTGACAGCTACAGAGAAAATAACATGGGATGCAGGGAGAATAACATATTATTCACCTAGTAAGTAAATAGCAAGGCTGAATAACATATTTTATTCAGCCCTGTTATTCAACCTTCCCATGGTATAAATTTTATTATAAAGCAATGGTTGGAAGTGGAGCACCCTGATTCATCAACTGCATTCTAATGGGGTTTGGTTAAAGGCTTGGAACCCTCAGGTACAACAGAACCATTGGAACAGTAACCATAAAACATTCACTTCAAACAAAATTAAAACGTTTCAGTTTATTGATTTTATTAATTTTTATGGCTCAGGTAAGCACACTAGACAGTTACTTTGCCTATTTTCAGGTACAGCTTGCGAGAGTTACATAGCAGTAAAAGTAATGTGACAAGCGCATACAGAGTAATACATGGGTCCATACAAAGGCTAATAATAGCATTAATGCACTCCAAGGGTTGGGTTACCTTCATTAATCCATTCCTTGGGGCATAAGGCCCATGTTTGTGTCTCTTACCTTGTGACCCCCATAGGGTTAGATTAACTGACGGTAACCCAACCCCTGGTCTTGCCTTAATGTTTCTTTAATCAGGACCACTGGTAAATAAGGGAGCATGGGATCTTAAGTGTACCAGTGCCATCATGCTTGCAGCAGCCATTTTTCATCTTGGTTTTTACCCCAACCACTCCCTCCAACTCTAGTGCCACATATAGCCTATTTCTGGCCTCACACATGCACAGCATGCCCCCTGGTGGGAAAGCAAGGCCCCTGCCACAATAACAAGTTGCTGCAGCAGTGGTAAATAGAGGTATCCCTCTCTAGTCAGGGGCACACTGCCCTAGGTAACATTTTTCCTAGCTGGCCACCTGATCACTAGCATCCCTTGACTGCTTCTGAACCTGGGACTCCATCACAGCAACACAGTGCACACCCAGTAAGTCCCCTCTTATAAATGTTTAAGGCTCCACCACAAACAGTAGTTCTAGGGGCATGGATATGGTTCATTTAACACTCTGGCTGTTTCACTGGAACAGTGTTATTGGCCGGAATGTCTTTAAGCTAAGCTCCTCCCATCACCTAGGCAGTAAATCCCCCAACCACCCCATGACATTAAATCTTTCTTTCCACTGGAAGGACAGATCATCCCTTTCGTTCCCGCTTAGAATTTTCTGCGCCACTGATAATAAGTTCAGTTTCTTCAACTTAGTTTTGCAGTTCTTTCAACTCTGTCTCCGGACCAACAATGGAGCACAAGAAACCAAGATTCAAATTCTGTGTTAGGTGCCGGAGGAAGATGTCAGTCATCGAGCTGCATGACATGAGAGAGTACTGTCTGGACTGGCAACACAACATGGCCAGGTGTAGCCTGTGCTTATGTATGCTTCCTGAGTCCCTCAAGGATAGGAAGCTCTAGCTCTCGCTGGGTCGGCCTTTGCAAAGGATTCCCAAGCACCGCCCGAAGGGATGCAAGAAGAAAAAATTACTCACCTTAGTAATGTTGTTTCTTCTAATGGAGTCTTGCTATATTATGACAATTGCAGTATGACCGCAGGTTAGAACTGCTCCGGAGGTGAAATAGTTAACTTCCATGCAAGGCATGGAATCTTGAGCGCGAGCTCGGTTAAGGAAGCTCTGTCTGCTTGCTTTCAAACCGAAACCGTCAGATCTTTACGAGCTAAAACTCACTAATGTTCTGTGTGGAAGCTGTAAACCTACACTAGCCAACTGGCTACTACCCTAACAAACACACTTGTTGGTCTCGAAAAAGACTCAAGTCAAGAGACCCAAAAATGAAATAAAACACACTCACCCAAGGAGGGTGAAACAAAACAACAAAGTGGCAAGAAAAACAGAATACCAACACTGTGATGCCCACCCACAGCGCAAACGAGGTTCTGAGAGGGCAGGCAGGGAGGGAGGTCATAATATAGCAAGACTCCATTAGAAGAAACAACATTACTAAGGTGAGTAATTTTTTCTTCAAACAACATGAAGTCTTGCTATATTATGACAATTGCAGACTACACAGCAGTACCCCCATGGAGGAGGGACAGAACCTACTTAGGGAATAGGCTCTGAAGGACAGCTGTGCCAAACCGAGCATCACTCCTAGCTTGAATGTCCAGGGAATAATGCTTGGTAAAAGTGTGAACCGTTTTCCAGGTAGCTGCTTGACATATCTCTAGAATGGGGATGTCTCTGGCAGCAGCCAGAGAAGCAGCTGTACCTCTGGTAGAGTGAGCCCTCAGGCCTGAGGGGGAATCTTACCCAACTTTTCATAACAGAATTGGATACAAGAGACAATCCACCTGGCAATGGATCTTTTAGTGGCAGGTTTCCCCTTTCCAACCTCACCGTAAGTGAGGAACAGTTGGAGGGAGTCAAACCTGTGACCTTTGGTAAGCTCTATGTAGTAGCTAAGGGCCCTCTTCACATCTAAGCTGTGCAGCCTCCTCTCACCAGAGGAAGAATGGTCAGTGAAGTAAACAGGGAGAGAAATAGATTGATTAAGGTGGAAATCCGAAACCACCTTAGGCAGGAACTTTCAATTAGTCCGAAGGACTACCTTATCTCTGTGAAAGGAGATAAAGTCTGGCTCCACTGACAATGCTTGCAATTCACTTATGCGTCTGGCTAAGGTGATAGCTACCAAAAACACAGTTTTCCAAGTCAGGAACTTAAGTTCAGCTGAAGACAAGGGCTCGAAAGGAGGTTGCATGAGCTGAGCAATGCAAACATTGAGATCCCAGGCAGGGGCAGGGTCCCTGAATGGAGGGTTAGTGTGAAGCAAACCCTTAAAAAACTTGGCAAATACAGGGTGAGATGAAAGAGGAGAGGGTTTACCTGGTGAAAGAAAAGCAGAGACAGCTGCCAAATGTACCTTCAGGGTAGCTGGTCTCAGCCCTAAAGTGTTTAGATGGACCATATAATCTAGAACTGTGGGTAAATCAGCAGTGTCTGGGGAAATATTCTTTTCCGAGCACCTTATGGAAAATCTTTTCTATTTGGAGTTATAAGTAGCCCTGGTAGAAGGCTTCCTAGAAGCCTTGAGTGTATCTGTTACACCTTGAGAGAGGTGTAGGCCAGCAAACTCTAGCTCTTCAAGAACCAGGCCTTGAGATTGAGAGACTTGAGATTCGGGAACCAAACTCTTCCCTGGGCACATGTTAACAGATTGTGATTCTTGGGAAGGCACAGGGGAGGATGGACTGCTAAGGACAGGAGGAGAGGATACCAGGGTTGCCTGGCTCAATCTGGGGCAATCAGAATGACCCTGCAGGATTGGGCTCTGATTTTGACTAGCACTTTGAACAGGAGAGGGAAAGGAGGGAAGGCATAGAGAAACTTCCCTTCCCAGCTGAGGGCTAAGGCGTCCAGAGGGACTTGAGCCCAAGACTGGGGGCCTGCAGCAAAAGAGAGGAAGTTGATGATTGTCTGGAGCTGCAAAGAGATCTATTTGCGGGGTGCCCCATTTGGCAAATACCACTCCCAGAACCAGGGGATCCAGGGACCACTCGTGATGGCCCTGAGAGATCCTGCTGAGAGCATCTGCCAGGACATTGTCTTTGCCTGGGAGGTGAACTGCCATAAGGGAGGTGTTCAGGGAGTACGCCAGAGACCACAACTTCATGGCTTCGGTGCACAAGGCCATAGACCAAGTGCCCCCCTGCTTGTTGATGTACCACATTGTAGTGGTGTTGTCTGTTCTGACTTGCACAGTCTTGTTCTGAACAGATTTTGAGAAAGCTTGAAGTGCTAGAAAAACTGCTCTGAGCTCCAACAGGTTGATGTGGAGCAGAGATTCCTGTGGGGACCACAGTCCCTGGGTAGTGAGATCGCCCATGTGGGCCCCCCCACCCCAAGTGGGATGCATCTGTAGTAAGGATTAATGAGTGAGGCTGAGTGACAAAGGGAACTCCTTGTCTCAGGTTGCTCTGATCCTGCCACCACTGAAGGGCTTGGATCAGGGTTCGAGTTACTGGGATCAGTTTGGTAAGAGGATCCTTTCTTTGTGACCAAAAGGCCCTCAGATGGAACTGAATGTCCCTCATCTGAAACCTTGCTCCTTGCACTACTGCTGTGGGAAGCAGCCATGTGCCCTAGGAGCTGCAGAAAATGCCTTGCTGGTCGAGAGACCTGCAGGGTGAATGAAGAGGCATGGGAGACTAGGCTGTTTGCCCTCTCTAGAGGGAGGAAGGCCCTGGCTTCCTGGGTGTTCAGCTCTGCGCCTATGAAGGTTAGGAGCTGGACAGGCTCCAGTACTGACTTTGAGAGATTCAGAAGGAAACCTAGTGACGTAAGCAGTTGCTGGGTTATCTGAAGATGTAGGTTGACCTGATCTGGGGATTGTCCTACTATGAGCCAATCGTCCAAATAAGGAAAGATGGCAATCTTTTGCCTTCTTAGGCAAGCTACTGCTACTGCCAGGCACTTGGTAAATACCCTTGGAGCCGAGGTGAGTCCAAAGGGCATTGCTCTGAACTGGTAATGGCCTGAGGGCAGCTCGAACCTGAGGTACTTCCGGTGGGAGCTTCTGATGAGAATATGGAAGTAGGCATCCTTGAGGTCCAGGGATGCTAGCCAGTCCCCTGGCCTTAGGGAAGGTAAAATGATTCCCAGAGTCACCATTTTGAACTTTGGTTTTAAAAGGTGCTTGTTTAGGTATCTGAGATCCAGGATGGGCCGCCATTCTCCTGTCTTTTTTTGGGGTAAGGAAGTACCTGGAGTACAACCCTTTGCCCTGGTGTAGGGGTGGAACCCTTTCCACGGCTCTGAGAGCAAGGAGGGTGGAGACCTCTGACTCTAAGGCGAGTGCCTCCGATGGAGATGCAGGAGGAAAAGATCTGGTCCTCAGCTTCGGAAATTTTTTGAAGCTGAGGACCAGTCCCTGGCTTACTACTTCCAGGACCCACTTGTCTGATGTGTGAGAGACTTCCAGTCCTGGACAAAGTAAGCCAGCCTGCCCCCTACCGGTAGAGGAGAAGCGGCCCTGGCTACCCCATCAGGGTGCCTGCTTGGCAGGGGCTTTGGGCTGAGGAGTGGAAGCAGGCCTGCTTGAACCCCTCCTGCCCCTTCCTCTAAAGAATCCCCTCTGGGCATAGGAGGAAGAGGAGGCTTGAGCCTGATAAAAAGGCCTATGAAAAGGCCTGCCTCTGCCCCTGGGAGGCTGCTTCTGAGGAGTGGCCTGCCTTTCCTTGGCTTGTGCACTCCGATAGGTGGTCCTGTATTCATCCATTTTCTTCATATAATTCTCTGCTTGCTCCCCAAACAAAGAATTGCCAATCACAGGAAAATCAATGGCTTTTGACTGGGTATCCTGTGACAATGTGGTGCATCTGAGCCAGGCCATTCTGCAGTGCCACAGAAGTAGCCATAACTCTAGAAGATACGTCATTAGAGTCCACCGAACATGAAATTGCATTTTGATGCCTCGATACCATCTAAAGCCACCTGTTCCAGATCCCTGGCAAACTTGTCAGGGAGTTGTTGACTAGAACCAGCACAGTATCCCATCTGGATTTCTGTATCTGGCAGCATAAGCCATGTAATTTGCTTGTCTGAGCCCCAAGGATGCTGCCATGTACTGTTTCTTTGCCATAGCATCAATCTTCCTGGAGTCCTTTTCAGGAGGATGTGAAGCTAGGGATATTTGCCTTGTCACAGGCTGCAGCCTGCACTACACCCACATGGCTGCATTGCTGTGTGAGAAATTCTATGTCAGAACCTGATAAAGTATACCTTCTGTCCATCTTTTATCCACAGGAGGTATAGAATGAGGAGTTTTAAAACTTTTACTGTCTGTTTCTGAAAGATTTATGAAGGGAATAGACAGTCTCTAGAATCTGGAATATCCATCATTTCTACATAATCAGGCTCTTCCTGATCATCCACAGCTTCCTCAACAGGAAGCTGAAGAGTTTCAACAACCTTCTTGTAAAAGATGAAATGAGCAGGGACTCAGAAAGCCTAGGGAAACCCCTAAAGGTCTGTCTCGGAGGTATCTGGCTCAATAGGAGCATCCAGATCTTCCAGGCCATAATTACTCTCTTCATACTCTCCTCTCCCCATGGTTCATAAATTCCTCAAAATCATAATCCTGAACCGGTGGGACCTGGTGAACCGAACGTCTCCCAGATGGAGTCGGTTCAGGAACCGGGGAAAGAGATTGGACAATCTGGATTGCTTTGGCTATCTCTTCAGCTGTTGGGGAAAGGACTTTTTCCACAGCAGCAGACTTTCTAGTCCTTTTTGCAGGAACTGGCTCCTCGGAGCCAGCTCTTCGTTTGCCTGAAGAAGTATCGCCCTGGTCAGAGGGCACTCCCTCAGGTTCGGTTGGCACCGAACCGGGCCGGCCATCCGCGTCAGTGGACTTTTTGGCCTCTCTTTCCCTGAGCCTACCAACTCTCTTTTCAACGGTGGCAGCAGGGAAATTCTTGCAAATCTGGCAGTCTGAATCGAGGTGGTCAAACCCCAGACAATAAACACAGGTGGTGTGAGGGTCAGCCTTGGCAAAGGCTTCCCCACAGACATCGCAGTGCTGAAACCCAGTGGGCCTGGTTTTTCTTTTGGGTTTCTCAGACATTATGCCAGCCTAACCAAAACTTGCCCGTTTATGGCAATCCGCCAAGCAAGACTCTGCTATCGGTTCCCAACCGTGTCACAGGCCGTGGAAAAAAACGTAATGAATTCCGTTTTATTTAGAACCGATAGGAACCGGGAACTGCACTCTAAAAAAGGACTAGCAATTGAAAATGCAACCTAATCAGTTCAAACCGAACCGATAAATGTTTTACAAGTTCCACACAGAATTCGTATGTAAAAACTATCTATTACTTACGTTACCACAGAAAGAGCTTGAACCGAACGGTTGCGGTTAAATTTAGACGAAATTTTATATTTTAAACTGCGAAAATGAACCGAGCAAAAGGAGAAATCTCCGGAACGACTGTTCAGTGAAGCGGAGTAAAGAATCTGACGGTTTCGGTTTGAAAGCAAGCAGACAGAGCTTCCTTAACCGAGCTCGCGATCAAGATTCCATGCCTTGCATGAAAGTTAACTATTTCACCTCCGGAGCAGTTCTAACCTGCGGTCATACTGCAGTTGTCATACTATAGCAAGACTTCATGTTGTTTGAAGGCTTCGGCTGTGGCTGGGTCTGTGGAACAGCTTGTGGCCCTTGAGGCAGAAGTGGTGCCTGCTGCTGCATGCACCTCCTTGGTCATGATGCTGTTCCCTTGGGCCAGTGGTGAAGGGTCTTTCATGGGCCAGTTCTGTGACATGTGCCTGTCCCTCCAGACCTTTGGGGAGAGCCCTGCCCTCTGTAGTTCAAAATCCAAGTGCCGCCAATGCCAGTCATGGGATGAGGAGCAGTCAAAGTCCTCCCAGTCCCTCGACTCGCCCAACTGCGCAAAGACTGTCGAGCACCCTTCGGCTGAGGGGCAGGTTGAGGGCTCTTCAGCTCCACCGTTAAGCCAGTCGACTGGTCATCATACAGGGCCATGGAGTCGGTCTCGCAGACCTTGGTGCTCCCGGTTCTCACCCAAGAGGATGTGGACCGATTGGTGCCCTCAGTCAGTCCTTCCAGGGACCAGCCTCTACCTGCCTGTGCTGCTCAGTGTCAGTAGGCATGTCATTTATAGCCAACCACCGCAAGACCCTTCTGGCCATCGGTTGTCCAGTCGAGGCACCTTCACTGTCTATCCCGCTCAGTTTGGAGGCATCGCTGTCGGCATACCTCGACCACCTCTTTGAATGAGGAGAGGCACCAATGCAAGATGCACTGGTGCAGCAGGGAGTTTATCTGGCAGCAGTGAGCCATCGCGGGTCAGGGCTCTACCCCAACAATGTTTGGTCCACTGGGTAGCCACCAGTGGTTGCCGTGATGGCCCACATTCCACAGGGGCTATCCACACCTGCTTCTTCACCAATTAAGGTGGAGCCACCACCACGACAGCCACCAGTTGGCACTCCGACCAAGGAGGCCGCCGTTCTGACACTGGCTCCAGGCCGGTTGTCAGTTAGGATCACCATGGCTGAGGATTCCTGGGAGATCCGTTACAAACAATGAGCAAGGGCTGTTTTTAAGGAGTCATCGGACAACTCGGATCAGGAGTCCATGGCCTCCTCAGGAACTCAGCTCTTTGGCTGTAGCTTGGTCTAGAACCCTTTCCATCAAGCATGGCCCAGTTTCCTTTGGCGAGATGCTCTGACTTATCTCGGAGTTCGCATCCATCCCGCTAGAGCTAGTCCAGAAGAGAACCAGGTACCCTCTGATGGACATTTTGACCAGAGTGAATCCACCAGGCTTACCTTCCCAGTGGCTGAGGCCATCTTGGGACTTGCCCTGGAACTTTGATAGTATCCAGCATCCTACCCAGCACCCTTAGCCTGCATGATCCGCAAGTATGCAGTCCCTTCGGGCTCTCTTTCAGGATTTGTGGACCACCCTTCGGATGAAGGTCTGGTCATGGATTCAATGTTCCATAAATCCGGACACCAGGGGGATGTGGACAAGCCTGTGGACAAGAAGTCCCATAAGATTGATCATGCCACAAAAAAAGTGTACACTGTGCCTACTCTGGGTCTCCCGACAGGCAATCTATGCCAACATGATGGTTATTGGTCATTCTCTGATTGGACTTTTTAATGCCGTCCTCCCCCACCTCCATCCAGAGCAGCGGCTGGTGGTGGAACTTGTCAGAGACCAAGGTCAATCACTGGCTAAACACTAGCTCTAGACAGCATTAGACATGGGCGATTCTGGCGCTCATGCAGTGGCAGTGGCTGTCTCCATGCGTCACAGGGCTTAGCTGCATTTGTCCACCTTCACAGCAAGCACCCAACAGAAGTTGGCCAATGTCCGTTATCTGGGCAGTGACCGCTTTGGCCCTGCGATGGAAGGGCATCTCACCTGGATTGAGAAGTCCAATGTCACCCCTAATTCTGTGACCTCATCCCAGAAGGACCAGAAAAATTAAAAAGCAGGTTTTTCAGTACCAATCCTTATAGTCACAGCCTCTCTGGCAGCAGCCCCAGCAGGGGCAGTTTCAGGCCTGGTGCCTCAAGCTGAAGTCCAGCATCCCAGGTCCACAGGTGTGGCAGGGCTAGTGGTGCCCTTCTGGCTGCAGCTGCCAGGGCCCCCGCAAAAGCTGCCCAGTGACGGGTGGGGGTTGTCATCCCTTCACCTGTCCTGTCCCCAGCTGCTCTGCCAGTTGGCGGCTGGCTGCATCACTTCTTGCCACATTGGTATACTATCATAATAGACAAGTGGGTGTTAGATGTAGTGGGCAGAGGATTGTCTCTAGACTTCGAGGCTGTCCTGCCCTTCCACCTCCATGTGCCTTGAGAGTCCGGGGTGTCTCAGGGCACACTGTCTGTCCTCAGGGAGGGCATCGCTGAGCTCTTTGTGAAAGGGGCGATAGCCCATGTCTCGGATGCCCTGACCTGTCAGGGTTACTTATCCAGGTACTTCCTGGTCCTGAAATGGGTGGGGGGCTGGTGCCCCATACTGGATCTGCATAATCTCAACCAGTATGTGTGGAAGCACAAGTTCTGGATGGTCACCCTGACCCAGATTATATCATCCTTGGAGCGAAACCTGTGGTTTTGTTCCCTGTACCTCCAGGATGTGTTCTTCCACATTCCCGTCTGCAGGTCCCACCACCGGTACCTTTGTTTCTGAGTAGAAGGGATCCTGTACCAGTTCCAGATCATGCCCTTCAGGCTGTCCTCTGCACCCAGGGTCATCACCAAATGCATGGCAGTGGTGGTAGCCCAGCTGCGGCACCTAGGGATCCACGTGTATCCCTGCCTGGATGACTGGCTAATAGCCTGTCCATCAAGAGAGGCCATAGAGAGATCCTCAGACCTGCCAAGTCTTGGGCTTGTTGGTCAACCTGGAAAGTCTGAATTGGTACAGAAGCAGGTGATCAAGTTCATCGGTCCAGAACTAGATTCCCTGCTGGCCAAGGCCTATCTCCCAGTGGACCAGGCACAGGATCTTACCTTCTTTTTTTTTCTTTTAACATATCTTTTTTCCCTCCGGTCACGGTCTGCGGAGCCTCTCTCGGGCATCCTGCCTACTCCTGCCCTGCCTGAAATCCTCCTACTTGTGCCTTCTCTCTCCTCCTTCCCTAGTCACTGTTGGTACCCCCAACTTAACCCCGCCAGGGTGGGGCCGCCCCTCCTCTTTGGGCGCTCTAACAGACAGACTCCGATGTGGATTAGGACCTCTGATGGAGGGACCTGGGAGGCCAGGCAGAATGGGCATGGGGGCAGGTGCCGTCGGCCACCCCGCAGACCGGGCTTTTTCCTTGTTCTGGTGTGTACTCCTCCCACCTTCTCATGCGTGTGCACGATCCCGACGCATGGCGCATAGCAACCACTGCCTGTGTCAGGCCATGCTAAGTACGTTCTGCCCAGCGTGCTGCAGCACCACCAGTCTCCACCAGGGGCCGCTGGCACGCCGGGTGATCCCCAACCTCCCTCCCTTGGAAGGAGGCAGCCAGCCCGGCCAATCCTATCCGCCCCTGCGTCCTCGCGCCTCGAGCTCGCTCCCGAACTCGGGTCGCCGGCATGGCGCGAGGTGTGGCGTCCAGCGCTTCAACCCTCAGCACCACCGAGCCGGCTAGGATCTTACCATCTTTGCCCGATTATTTCAAGTTGGGCTATTGTACCCTGCTGGGGATTTCCTAAGACTGCTGGGGTACTTGGCATCCTGCACCACCGTGGTTCTGCTGAACCCACTGGTGGCTATGTCATCTTTGGTGGGAGCTAGGCTATCAGTGGTCCTAGTGCCTAGGCCACTTGGACCAGCCAGTCACAGTGACCCAACTGATGTGGGACGCCATCCAGTGGTGGTTTGTCCTGGAACATCTGGAGGAAGGAAGCCCATTTGTCTGCCCAGAGCCAACTGCCACACTAATGACAGATGCAACTCTGGTAGGCTGGGGAACACACCTGGGAGACCATACGGCCCACAGGTTGTGTCACCCAGGGAATCCTGTCACCACATAAACCTGCTGGAACTCTGTGCAGTGCACTTGGCTTTGATGGAATTTGCTCCGCTAGTCAGATGTCTGGTCATTCAGGCCCAGACGGACAACACCACAACCATGTTTTACCCGAACAGACAGGGCGCTACACATTCCCTCTCTCTGTTGGTAGGCACTCCACACCTGGACCCTTGTGCACAGCCTGGGCACCGATCTCCTAGTGATTCATGTTGTGGGGAAGAACAGTCAGCTGGCAGACACTCTCAGCTGTGTGGGAGAGACATGGCATGAGTGGACTCTGAATCAGAAGGTGGTGAACCACCTGTACTCCCTGTGGGGCTCACCCTCAGTGGACTTGTTTGTCTCCTGGAAGAACACCAAACTGAGGCTGTTTTGTGCCCACCCTCCACAGTACAGGACACTGATGGGAGATGCCTTCACGAGGCCCTGGACCCCAGGCCTTGTTCATGCCTTTCTTCCCTTCCCCCTGACCCACAGAGTACTGGTCAAGGTCATGAAGGGCAAGGCACACATGATCCTTATAGCTCCAGACTGGCCTCAGCAGTTCTGGTACCCAGATCTCCTCAGCAGTGGATCTATGTGGCACTGCCTCTCTGCCCAGACCTGCTGACAAGACTCTAGGGAATGGTCATGCACCCAGACCTTCAGTCCCTGCACTTCACACCCTGGTTCCTGAGTGACTAAAGTTCCAGGTCTTGAGTCTCTCCGAGGATGTCTTCCACATGATGGAGGTCTCCAGAAAAGAGTCGACTTGTAGGTGCTGTGCCTTTAAATGGAAGAGATTTTCCATTTGGTTTCAGAGCAAGGAGCTTGAGCCCCTTGTCTGCCCTGTGGCTTACATCCTGGACTGCGAGCAACACCCTTAAGGTGCACCTGGCAGCCGTCTCTGCTTACCAGGTGCAGGCTGGTATGCCAGTGGTGGCCCAGGAGAAGGTGGTCAAGCACTTTTTCAAGGGTCTTGACCACTTGTCCCCTTCAGTGCGTGAACTGCCTCCTCTGTGGGACTTACTGCTGGTCTTGGCTAGTGCTTATGGGCAAGCGTTTCGAGCTGATGCGCAAGTGTGAGTTGTTACATCTGTCGTGGAAGACAGCCTTCCTGGTGGCACTTTCGTACACTCTCCCTATCTGGTCTTCCACAGGGACAGAGTTGTCCTTCACCCCAACCCGAAGTTCCTCCCAAAAGTGGTAGTAGAGTTTCAACATAACCAAGTGATTAACTTACCGGTATATTTTATCAACCCACCTTCAGAGGCCGACCACAGGCTCCATACCCTGGACCTGCAGAGAGCACACTCATGCTATGTAGAGCGCATGGCTGTAGTTTGGGGACAAACTCATCAGCTGTTTACCTATGCTCAAACCGCACCCAGTAGACTGGCAGCAAATCAGATGATTGCGAGGTGGATCACATCTTGCATCAACCTCTGCTATAGGTTGGCTGGTTAGGAGTCTCCCATAGGGATCAGAGTTTATTCCACTAGACATACCGCTGCCTCGGTGGCTGCTTCCAAGGATGGCCTATACAAGAGCTCTGTAGGGCTGCTACCTGGAAGTCAGCACATACCTTCATTTTCCATTACCATATTGACCTTGAGTCATGGTGGGATGTGGGTTTAGGGACCTCGGGTCTCCAGTATCTGTTTGTCAAGTAGAGGTACACACCATGCTGCCTCCTCCTAGAGAACTGCGAGAAATCTGCCAGAGTGTGGATAAGTGAACCATATCCACACCTCTAGAAGAATAGGTTACTCATCTGTAATCTTAGTTCTAGGAGAGGTATATGGTTCACATCCACACAACCCACTGGGCCTCTCCTAGCAAGTGGCATCTGGTCCTACTTTAAGTGTGGGAGATCTGGCGTCACTGGGTGGAATAGGGGAATACACCACCAAGGTAGTGGGAGGAGCTTAGCTTACAGACATGCTGGTCAGTTACATTGTTCTAGTGGAACTGCCAGTGTGTGGATGTGAACCATATACCACTCTTAGAACTAGAGTTACAGGTGAGTAACCTATTATTTTGCTATACTGGGAAAATCCCCATTGTGTGTAAATAATGGTTAGGAAAGAAATGTTAATATATTAATAGATAATAATAGTGTCTCAATGGATTTCCTGCTATAGACTGAGAGTCTCAAACAAAATACAGGGGTCCTGGGTCCCTTGCTGTTGGGTTAACCAAGGGTTTTCATAATGTTTTAATATAATGCAGTATGTATAGTATCTGATTTTCTGTGTTTCTACCCTATACTTGGGTTTCTTAATTTGACTACTCGCCTCCTTTTTACTCCCAATAAAGTCCGTGGTGCTGGCATGTTAAGTAACTGTTCCGCCTTCACTGAAACTTGGGACTTCAGTGTTTCTGGTGGTATGTCAGTTAATCCAGCCTCCTTGTTTCTTACTATCTGCCAAACCTTATGGGGCCACATTTCTAGCAAAGCTGACATATTAGGGAAAACAAAAATAATTTTTTTCTTGTTTTCCACATGCTTAGAATAGTTATGGGCATTTAGACGTGGCACAGTCCTTGAAGTCTGTATAACAAAGTTACTCACAACGCCTGAGCATGTTTTGGACTGGTTTCCCACACTAACATACAAACTGATACATTTGAGCACTCTTTTTTTTTTGCCATACAGCTTTTTCTCTCTGTGGATGGTGCAGGCAGGCATTCAGCGCTGTCCCCGTCCCCTCTTGCCCGGCACTCTGCGGCACTGAACCACCATGCCTGAATCCCCCATGGACTTCCTCTCGTGGCAGGGCCAGGAAGGGGAAGGCTATCCTCCCTGCTACCCACCTGGTGACACATCCAGATGGGCGAGCGGTTGTCCCCTGTTGCAGAGTGGATGCAGGTAGGTTTTCATTTAGCTCGCACCATCCAGTTTTTCCTGTTTTCTCCCCGAAGTCCCCAGCCATGGTGGCACGTAGGTGTGGATATAGAGGTGCACTTACCTACAGAACCGTGGCCCCTCTCTTTGTGCCGCTCAAAGCTGTCAGAACTACCCCCAGTCCTCCACCTGGGGGCAGCCAAGGGCCGAAATGGCAAACCACCCCTCCTCAGGAGAGGAGAGCTGTCCTCTGAATGCTTAGTCCTCTTCACCTCTGCCCTGGCTGACCCCCAGTGACCTGAGCTCGTTTCTGAACCCAGGTTGCTGGCACGGGAAAAGGTAAGGTGCTGAGTGACTCAGCCCTCTTCACCACCAGGCCAGCTATGTTTGAACACTGCTCCCAGGCTGGCTCCCCTGACCAGAACCGACGTTCGTGTCACTGGTAAGTGCCATGACCCCGCCCTGGGGTTAAGCCAGGGGGCATAAGGGGAGAGCATGGCTCATGTGGGTGTAGGGGGTGGTGGGGGCCGTGGCTAGGGCTGAGTTCGGCAATAGCTGGCAAAAAAAATAAATAAAGGACAACACCTATCCTCTCGCCACCCCCCCCAAAAGTAAACCCCATCCCCCGATTAAGCTTTGAAGTCAAATAAATATTTTTTTTTTAATTAACTCTCTGGTTTTATATGGGATCCAATGTAAGTGTTGTAATGTAAACAGTGCCAGAGCGGCACACAACATTTCATATTTTCGGCATGGCTCACTCTTTGAAGTGATACAGTGAGTGACACCGCACTGAGTGTGTGAAATGACGCGACAGTGCTCCAGCACTATTTACATTATGGCTGTTACATCAAATAGAATATAAAGACACAGAGGTAATTAATTATTTCTTTGGCTTCAAATCTTAATTGGGGGTGGGGGTGTGATGGTCAGGGGACAAGTGTTGTCCTTTAAAAAGCACAAGCTAGTTGCAAAACATTGGGCTTATTTTGCTGTCTGACTGTCTGTATTTGCAAGTTGCATTTTTTTCTGCAAACAGTAAATTC
Organism: Neoceratodus forsteri; assembly: GCA_016271365.2. Taxonomy (NCBI): domain Eukaryota; kingdom Metazoa; phylum Chordata; order Ceratodontiformes; family Ceratodontidae; genus Neoceratodus; species Neoceratodus forsteri. The sequence goes on from CM057450.1 coordinate 989,066,459, forward strand.
TTTATGCATCAGTTCCACAAAGTGAGTTTATTTTCTACCTCTGGTGGTAGGGGTGCAGCCTGAGGTTTTTGCGTGTGTCTGGATTCTCTTACACAGGCTCCTTCCAGACCTGCTGCCACTTGTGAGATGCATTTATTTTCCTGGAAAACACTTTTCTTTTTGGTAGCGGTGATTACCTTGGCTCTGAGAGTTTCCAAGTTGCAAGCTTTAGTTGTAGGTCCCCATATCCTGTGTTTCACCAGGATTGGGTTTCGTTACATACCCATCCTAGGTTCTTTCCTTAGGCGGTTCCAGGTTCACACTGAACCAGAATATCCATCTTCCAATGTTTTTTTTTTCCTTCCACTTAGAATGCTGAAGAAGATGCTCTACATTTTCTAAATGTCCGTAGAGCTTTACGCTTCTTTTTGGATCGCATAGTGGACTGCAGAATGTCATTGCTACCTGTGTTTTTTTTTGTTTTGTTTTTTTTGTTCACCTCCAGGGTTGTGGGTGCTCCTGTTTCCAAGCAGCGCCTTTCTAAATGGTTGGCATCCTGCATTTCATTTTGTTACCATAAGCACGATAAAGGAGCTTCTTGGTCCTGTCCATGGGCACACAACCCTTGTCTTAGTTTTGTTTAGTCTTGGCAGCCGACATATGCTATGACACAGCATGGCGTTCTGTCCACAGTTTCACTAAATGCTACAGTCTGGAACTGGTGTCTTATAGACTGGCTGGCTTCAGCCTTGCCATTGTCCAGTGCCTGCTGTCTTAAGGGTGTTATCTGCCCCTCCTGTCTGGCCTCCCTCCCACTCTACTGTTTTTGGTACTGCTTGGGAGTCATTCCAGATGTGTGTCTATGGAGGGAGATGCCCTTGAAGAAGATAGTTTTGTTACTCACCAGTAGCAGTAGAGCTTCTTCAAGGGTATCTTCTTCAAGCATATGAAGGGGCTACACCAGAAACCATATGAGGAGAGACTGAGAGAACTCAATATGTATACTCTGGAGGACAAGAGGGAGAGGGGGCATATGATAGAGACATTCAGATACCTCAAGGGGCTCAACAGAGTTCAAGAGGGCAATATCTTTCAGAAAAGGAGATGTGCAAGAACACGGGGTCACAATATGAGGCTGGGGGAGAAGACTCGAGGGTAACGTGAGGAAGTATTTTTTTCACGGAAAGGATGGTGGATGCATGGAACAGCCTCCCGGAGGAGGCTGTGGGGGCAAAAACAGTTGTCGAATTTAAGAATGCATGGGACAGGCAGAAGGCAAAAGTAGTGGTAGGAAGGAGGAGGTAGGCCGCTGATCAAATTGAGCCTGGAGAATATCTCAACTCATCGCACCAGTGTAGACCACCTGGGTCTTCTTTGGGTTAAAGACAAATTAAAGTGGAGGCGTGTCTAGCCGTTAGATATGGCAGACATGTGCTAGTTAGCTCCTCTGGGCAATCACGTTTAAAACGTCTGAAAAGCAGTTTTTTTACCTAAAATTCTCAGTGAAAACTTTCGTCTAAGGTACCTTAGGTACATGGCATCAGGAAAACAAAAGCACCGGCAGGGGATGTTACAATTTGATGCAGTAAATACTCCTCGAACTTGGAAGTCTACAGAGGCTATCTCGAAATCACAGGCCGCAGCAGTGGAAAGTGGGGGCACGAGTATATGTGCGGAAATGGAGGCACTCTCAAAATCACTAGCAGGCATACCAGCTACCCTAATGCAAATGCAACAAGAGATGAAATCTGGCTTTATAAACCTCACTGCGTAACTTACCCATCTCCAGGGGATTGTTACGGGACTCTCTGAAACATCGTCGGAACACACGAGTCAGATCACTGAGCTTGAACAGAGATTGAGCATGCTGGAGGATACCTTGGCTGCAATGTCGGCAGAAAGAAATGGCCTTAAAATCTCCCTGGGGGAGCTGATGGCAAGAATTGATGACCAAGAGACTCGATCGCAGAGATCTGCTCTACACCTGATAAGCTTACCTGAAGAGACTGAGGGAAAAGACGTGGCACAGGGCCTACACAAATGACTGGTGAAGCATCTTAGTCTGCCAGAGGATTACTTAGAATTTGAAATAGAATGTGCTCACCACGTCGGTGCCCCTCTCAAACCAGGAGAGCAGGCGAGACATTGCCTCATTAAGTACCCTCGTTTCACAGATAAAGAAAAGATTCTGCAAAAAGCCAAACAAGTAGGCCCTATAGCATTTGGCAACGGTAAAGTGCTCGTATATCAGGACTACAGCAGAGATCTTCGGACCCAAAGACAGAAATTCAGCCAGATAAAGAGCAAGCTACATAATATGGGGTGGGCCTTCAGCTTTCGCTACCCAGCTCGACTGCAGATTGACCACCCGGGCCAAAAGCCACGATTCTTCTCATGTAGACAGCAGCAGAAAAGTGGGTTGCTGAGGAGATCACCAGAAGAGATGATGGGCAGGCTGGTGACACTTGACTTAAGCTAAGTACGTAATTTTATTTTGCTTTGCCCGATCTCTCTGGAGATCTTATGTCCACAGCATCTACCCTTAGTAGGAGCTGTGCATTTCATTTACTTTGGTGGCGGACGGCATTTTACTGAGGCATGAAAAAGAAGCTTCCAATGTCAGGCTGCTTAAGATGGCCGCATGAAAAATGTGAATTGTTGCTGCCGTAGTGACCCTCCCGACCATGTCTTGGGACAGGGGTAACGGCAGGAAGGCTGGAACTCTAATGGTGCTGCAGTGTACGACGACTTTGATCTATTGGATTGAGGAACTTTAATTGTTAATTGTTATACCCAATTGATTATTGTAAACAGAAACATACAGTTCAGGTCATTGAAAGCCTCCCTAGGTTGGTTGCTTCATTAAGTTTGGCTTAAGATAAAGGGCTGAATTCCCTGACGAATCTATTTTTATCAAGGACATTATAATTATTGAATAATGCAGCTTTAAAAAATGCATTAATTAAGATAAATGGTGCCCCATGCAGTTAGCAATGGAGATAGTTCTTTTCTGCCATTTATTAGTAGTGGGATTCTGGGCAGTTTTATTTCTGCCCAATGGAAGGGGGAGAGGGGGAACTTTATGGGGAAGTACATGGAGGGCAGAGGACTAGTAGTGTGCAGCGAACTAGAAATGGGATGGGGGGATGGTTACATAGGGGAATAGTAGGTTATAAGGAAGGTCTTTTTATTTTGGAAGGGGAGGTCGGGAGCCCGGCTTGTGATGGATGGACAGATGGTACATATCTTGGAGAGCTATATAACTCTGTCATACACTCTCAGTACAAGGAATGGCCGGTGACCTTGCTATTATGAGAGGGCTTACACGTTGGGGGATTAAATATTGGGGGATAAGTTGTGGGAGAAGGGGTGTTGGGAACTGTTTGTGTTTATGGATCTGCTTTATGTTAAAAAATGTGGTTCGGAGAGTGCAACCTTTAAAACTCAGCTGGGTACAGCGATACATGAATAATCACAATGATGACTGAGGTTAAGATAGTCACGTGGAACGTGAATGGCCTGAAAACGATTCTTAAACGCAGAAAGGTTATGTCTGAGGTTAAAAAAATGAAGGGTCAAATACTGTTACTGCAGGAGACTCACTTTTCTGCCACTGAAGCTTGCAGGACCGCAACATTTATGGGGGTCATGGGTCTCATCTGTGTACTCATCTAAAGCTGGGGGGGCTTCGATTTGGCTTCCCTAGGGATGCCCTGTTGAAATTATAGACTCAGAGGTGGATTTGGCTGGCTACTATGCGCTCGCCAAACTGCGCATGCCTGGGGGATGCAGTTTGTTAATTGGGTCTATATATGCCCCAATATTGACCTGTTCCTGCTTTGCCAAAAATTGGCACTGCTGGACGACGAGGTGGGAGGGTACATGGTTAGTTGGGGGAGATTTTAACTGTGTATTAGATACGGTGCTCAGTTGATCCAATCCAACAGTGGTTCCCATGTCGAGAAATGCCAAAGCTTTGAAGCAGATGCAAGGGGAGCTGGGATTGATTGATGTCTGGCGTCAAAATACCTAGGGGTCATACTTGATCCCTCCCTCGATTTTTCAACTCATGTCAATGCGGTTTGTCGTGCTGTTAATGCAAAAATTGGCGGTGCCTACCGAGTGCGCCACTCCCTCACACCATCTGCCAGACTATCTGTAGCGAGAGGAGTGCTTCTCCCTCAGCTCCAATATGCTCTACCAGTTATTTACTCTGCCAACACCAGTGTGCTCAGCAAATGGGACACTTCCTACAATAATATCTGCAGATTCGTCTTAACTGCCCCTCGCCTTACTCATCACTGCCTCCTTTACTCCGCCTTAAACTGGCTGTCACCCAAGGATCTCCGGGCCTACTCCCTTGGGTGCTTTATTGACTCCCTAACTAGACATCCTCGCCCGGACTCCCTGGCCAACTTGCTTGCTCCTGCTTCCCAATCCCGCACCCTCAGGTCCTCCTCAGTCCCTATGCTCTCAATTAGACCTTGTGCTACAAAAATGGGTGATCAGGCATTCTCCAACTTTGCCCCTAAGTTCTGGAACTTGCTCCCACTCCAGGTTAAAAATTCTGCCTCCCACCGGGTCTTTAAAAGCTCGCTGTTCTCTCACCTTTACACACTTGGTCACTGCAAATGCTCATAAACCTAACTCCACTAGACCTCCGGGATGAGGCCTGGACCTGCTGCTATTTTGTTACAATACTGCTTTTTCAATGTGTTCTGGAATCCTGAATTACTAGTTTGTTGATCTTTCCTAGCTTGTATTCTGTTACAATATTGCTTGTAATCTTATGTTGTTCTTATCAATTAAGTTGTGCTACTGTGATTATTTGTACCTTTGTCCTGTGCTCTCCCAGGTCGTGCCTGAAAATAAGCAGGATTGTTGCCTAACGCACTTAACCCGGTTACCAAAAGCTAATAAAATAAAAATCTGCACCCTGAGGACAGAGACTATAGTTTCTTCTCCCACTCCCACCAATCATATGCTAGGATTGACAGGCTGCTGGTATCCAACTCCTTGTTGTTGGGGGTTGGCGAGGTGAAATATCTCCCAATACTGGTGACCGACCATGCCCCCCATTACATTATTCTGTACTTAAAGGGCACATCTGTGCCACCTAGATGCTGGAGATTAGATCCGCTACTATTAAAGGACCAAACATATATTAAGCAAATGAAGGGTCATATACAAGACTTCCTAACTTTTAACAATAAGATGCACACGTCGAGCGGGACCCGGTGGAAGGTGTTGAAAGCCTTTATCAGACGTCAGACCATCTCGTTTACTTGACATAAGAAACGTGAGGAAGAGAAACTATTAAACTCACTCTGGAGGAAAACCTCAGCTTGTGAGATGGCACATAAATTTAAACCCTCCAAAGAGTTATATTACATCATCCAACATCTTAAATATAAGTTTAACACCCTAAATCGTGCCAAACTGGAACGTGCTATAATATTAGCAAATGCAGGTACTTACTTCGATGGAGATCGGGGAGGTAAACTACTTGCCTGGCAAATTAAACACAGGGAGGCAGAAAAAGAGTTGGAGAGACAACAGATGATAGCGGGAGAGTAGTACAGGATACAGATGGGACTAGGAAAGCTTTTGTTAAATTCTATAATGAGTTCTATACCTCAGAGTGCCAACCAACTAGTGATGATCTTGCATCCTTTTTTAAAAGGGCCCCCCTCAACAAATTGGCATCGGAAACCTCCAAAACATTAGATGCTCCCCTGGGGAGACGGGAGGTACAGGATGCACTGAAGGCCTTGAAGGGAGGGAAAGCACCTGGGCCAGATGGCATCCCCATTGATTTTTTTAAAACCTTTGCCCCCTTATTACTTGAGCCTTTGTATGATATGCTGGAACAAAGTCTGTCTATGGGAGTTCTGCCCCCCTCCACATGGTCTGCTGTGATTACCATACTGCCAAAACCGGGTAAAGACCTGTCAAAGTGCGCCTTCTACAGGCCTATTTCTTTACTGACCTCGGATTACAAAATACTGGCCAAAGTGATGGCCTCCCGGCTTGAACCGGTTCTACCGTTGTTTGTACACCCGGATCAAACGGGGTTTGTGAAGGGATGTCAGGGAAAACATAACATCAGAAGAACCCTCAATATTTTATACAGATGGGGGCGAACAAAACATGTGCGTGGGTCAGCTGTTGTTGCAGAAAAAGTGTTTGACTGTGTGGAGTGGGGCTATTTGTTTGAGACACTGGGGAGGGTGGTGCTAGGTCCAACTTTTGTCGGTGGGTGTGAACTTTGTATACCAAATCGCAAGCTCAGGTGGTAGTCAATGGGTGTCTATCTAATCCATTCATTCTGGAGCAAGGTACACGGCAAGGGTGCCCCTTGTCCCCTCTTCTGTATGTCCTTTCATTGGAGCCTCTGGCTGCGGTCCTGCGGGTGCAGTCGGACATTGCTGGATTCGAGGGGGGTGGTACAGAACATATGATCTCTATGTATGCAGACGACCAGCTGCTTTATTTACAGAACCCAGCGTGAGACCTCCCCGCAGTGCACAAGCTTATGAAGGTATTTGGTGCACTGTCTGGGCATAAAGTTAATTGGACAAAAAGTGAGTTGCTTCTTATAGGTAGTTGCAATAGAGCCCAACTAATTGTCAATCTAGGGGGATTACAGCTGGTCACGCAGTTAAAATATTTGGGTATTCAGCTTGCAGCTGCAATTAGTCGTCTGTACGCTCTCAATTATAAACCTTTAATGACCAAGCTTTTGGAGGACTGCGAACGCTGGACTGCATTGCCTGTCTCGCTAATGGGCAGAGTTGGTATTACAAAAATGACCATTCTCCCACAGTGTCTGTACTTATATCAATCACTCCCAATTAGAGTGCCACAAAATCATTTTAGAGGAATCTATACAATGCTGCATACATTTCTCTGGAGGGGTGGGAGTGCCAGAATCCATAGAGCAGTACTCCTGTGGGCCCCTGGGAGAGGGGGCGTGGGGCTCCCGGACTTTAGAGCATATTAATGGGCAGCCCAGCTGGCATTTATACCCCAGGGCTCTGGTGGTGATAGCCCTGCCTGGCTGCGATTAGAGGAGGAAATGCTTTTGGGGGATTTTAAGAATGATATGCCGAGTGGTAGCCTCCTCTCGCTGAACGATCAACAGGTATCCAACCCTTTCACTAATAATACCCTGGGGATATGGGTGGGAGCCCATCGCTACATAGATTGGAAGGGAGGCTGCTCCCCACATGTAACCCTGATCTGGGCCATGAGGAGCTTGCTCTGTATAGCTTTTGCAGTGCCTCAGGCAATGGAAAAAGATGGGACTGTCTAAGACAACCCAGATTTATGAGGGCGGCAGATCACAAGCTTTCAAAATATATGTGCACAATGGGGAATCCACCAAGGGGACTTCTTTGTATACCTACGGGTTCGACAGTTGCTTGGGACTTCCCTGACAGCAGAGGAGGGCTGGGTTTCGCCCTGACCATTTGAGGAGCAGCTTTACAGATCACAGCCGGGAGGGAGACCACTGTCTATCCTATACCGCACTAACGTGGGGGAGAACAGAGAGAGTTTAGATGTGACCAGACAGAGATGGTCGGAGGATCTTTCTGTTCATATTGACTCGTTCACCTGGAAATTGGCCTGCTCCCACTATGTGCACTGCTCGTATAGCAATAAGCTTAGACAGATACAACTTTATTTTTTACATCGAGCTTACATTACACCTGTCAAGTTGCATGTTTTAGATAACACCAAATCCAAGCTGTGTCTCAAATGCAACACAGTAAAGGGAGATTACAAGCAATATGAAGTCTTGCTGTATTCTGACATATTACAGTGATTCCCAACCTTTGAACTGCCCCGAAGAACAGAGTGTTAACTTTTTATGCAGGGCATAGAATACTGAGCTTGAGCTCGGTTGAAGTCTCTGTTTGGAGTGTTTCAAACTCAAACCGTCAGATTCTTTACTCCGCCTCACTGAACAGTCTCTCCGGAGATTTCTCCTTCAGCTCGGTTCGAAAGTCTGTTAAAGTTTCAGTTTTCGTCATTTTTTTAAACCGAAAAAGTTTCCTGCATAGTCGGTTCAGTCTCTGTCTGTGGTGCCGTGAGTACTAGATAGGAATTGTTCTGTTTTTCTGTGTGGAACTTGTAAAAGTACGGCTCAGTTCGGCTGAACCAGCCATTTGATAGTGAAATCTTGTGTTTTGGTTTTTCTTAGTATGTGGTTCTTATCGGTTCTAAAAAAAACATGTTTAATACATTTTTTTCCAATACCCGTGACATGGTTAGAAACCGATAAGGGAGTCTTGCCTGTCAGTTACCATAAAAAGGGTAAGTTGGTTAGGTTGGCCATATCTGAGAAACCCAAGAAAAAAGACGGGCCCCTGGGTTTCAACACTGCAGTGAGTGTGGGGAGGTCTTTGCTAAGGCCGATCCCCACACCACCTGTGTTTATTGTCTGGGGTTTGACCACCTTGATTCAGACTGCCAACTACGTAAAAACTTTCCCAAATCTACCCTTGAGAAGAGATTAGGTAGACTGAGGGAAAAGGAGGCCGAGAAGTCTGCTGACCCGGATGGCCAGCCCGGTTCGGTTCCGACTGTACCAGGAGTGCCCTCTGACCAGGGCAATACTTCTTCGGGCAAAAGGAGAGACGATTCCGAGGGATCAGTTCCGACAAAAAGAAAACGCAAAGGCAAATCAACCGGTTCAGATCCAGAGGTTCATGTTCTGACTGCTGAAGAGGTAGCCAGAGCGATTCAGATTGTGGAGTCGCTCTGCCCAGTTCCTACCGATCCGGCTCCTTCTGGCTGGGGTTCGGTTCGGTTGGTTCCCCCGGTTCAAGATTATACCCTCGAAGATTTTTATGAACCAGAATTTGAAGAGGAAGGGGAATTTGAGGATGATGATGGTGAAAATGAGGGTCTGGATGTGCCTGTGGAACCGGACATCTCCCCAGACAGACCTTCAGGTGTTTCCCATCCTAGGCTTTCTGAGTCCCCTTCTCACTTTATGTTCTACAGAAAGGTGGCTGAAACCCTCCAGCTTCCTATGGAGGAGGCTGTGGAAGATCAAGAGGAGCCTGATTATGTAGAAATGATGAACATCCCAGAGTCCAGGAGACTGTCTATTCCCCTCCACAAATCTTTTGGGAAACAGACAGAAAAAATCCTAAGTCTCCTAACACTATACCTCCTGTGGATAGAAGAATGGACAAGAGGTATACACTTTCAGGCTCACACACGGAGTTCTTATACCAGCAATTCAGCCATGTTGGGGTAGTGCAGGCTGCTGCCTGTGACAAGGCAAATATTCCCTTGGCTTCACACCCTCCAGACAAGGACTCCAGGAAGATTGATGCCATGGCAAAGAAACAGTACATCGATCTTCTCTGGGACTCAGGCAGGCGAATTACATGGCCTATACAGCCAGGTACCAGAAATCCAGGTGGGACACTGTACTGGCACTGGCTAAACAGGCCTCCCCTCAGCTAGCCAAGGAGCAGGAGGCGGTGGCTGCAGATGGGATTGAGGCATCTAAGGTTCAGGTTCATGCTACTGTGGACTCTAATGATGTGTCATCAAGAGTCATGGCTACATCTGTGGCTCTTCGGAGGATGGCTTGGCTCAGATGTACTAGCCTCTCGCAGGACACCCAGGCTAAGGCCATGGATTTTCCTGTAGTGTGTAATTCTCTGTTTGGGGAGCAGACAGAGCATTACATGAAGAAAATGTATGAGTACAGGACCACTTACAGGAGTGCTCAGGCCAAGGAGAGGCAGGTAACTCCTCAAAGGCAGTAGTCTAGGGGCAGGGGCAGGCCTTTTCAAAGGCCTTTTTACCAAGCACAGGCCTCTTCTTCCTTTTCTCAGAGGGGGTTCTTCAGAGGGAGAGGCAGAAGGGGGATGAGCAGGGCTGCATCCACTCCTCAGCCTGAAGCCCCTGCCAAGCAGACACCCTGATGGGCCTGCCCGGGTCGACTCTCTTATTCCAGTAGGGGGCAGGCTGGCTTACTTTGTCCAGGACTGGATGTCTATTACGTCTGACAAGTGGGTCCTGGAAGTAGTAAGCCAGGGACTGGTTCTCAGCTTCAAAAAATTTCCAAAAATGAGAGCCAGATCTTTTCCACCTGCAAATCTCTCAGAAACGCTTGCCCTAGAGGCAGAGGTTTCTTCTCTTCTAGCCTTAAGAGCCATAGAGAGAGTACCTACCCTACACTGGAGCAAAGGACTGTACTCCAGGTACTTCCTGACCCCAAAAAAGACAGGGGAGTGGCAACCCATCCTAGACCTAAGATATCTAAACAAACATATTTTAAAACCAAAGTTCAAGATGGTAACTCTGGGAATAATCCTTCCCTCTCTAAGGCCAGGGGACTGGCTAGCCTCCCTGGACCTCAAAGATGCCTACTTTCACATTCCCATCAGGTGCTGCCATAGAAAGTACCTCAGGTTCGAGTTGCCCTCAGGCAGCTATCAGTTCAGAGCAGTGCCCTTTGGCCTAACCTCAGCCCCAAGGGTTTTCACAAAGTGCCTGGCAGTAGTAGTTGCTTTTCTAAGAAGGCAAAAGATTTCCATTTTTCCATATCTGGACGATTGGCTAATAGTGGGTCAGTCTCCAGACCAAGTCAAGTTTCACCTGCAAGTGACCCAGCAAGTGCTCACTTCTCTAGGATTTCTTCTTAACCTTCCCAAGTCAGTTCTCAAACCCGTCCAGCTTCTTACCTTTATGGGGCAGAATTGGACACACTCAGAGCAAGAGCCTTTCTTCCTTTAGAAGGGGCAAGGGTTCTTATGGAACTAGCTTCTTCCTTCAGCCTTCGGGTATCTCAGCCAGCAAGGCATTTCCTCCAGCTCTTGGGTCACATGGCAGCTTCAACAGCAGTGATCCAAGTGGCAAGATTCCAGATGAGAGATATTCAGTTCCACCTGAGAGCTTTTTGGTCTCAGAGGAAGGATTCCCTTACCAAACTGATCTCAGTGACTCTGACCTTGATCCAAGCCCTCCAATGGTGGCAGGATCAGGACAATTTAAGACAAGGTGTTCCTTTTGTTACTCAGCCTTGTTCAGTGGTCCTTACCACGGATGCTTCTCTTCTGGGCCGGAGATCCCATCTGGGGTCCCTCACTGCCCAGGGACTGTGGACCCCCAAGAATCCCTTCTCCATATCAATCTCCTAGAGCTCAGGGCAGTTTTTCTGGCCCTAAAAGCTTCCTATCAGTCAGTACAGAACAAGGTGGTTCAGGTCAGAACGGACAACACCACCACCATGTGGTACATCAGCAAGCAGGGAGGCCCTCGGTCCACGGCCTTGTGCATAGAAGCCATGAAGTTGTGGTCCCTGGCTTATTCCCTGCAAACCTCTCTGGTGGCAGTTCACCTTCCAGGGAAGGACAATGTGCTAGCAGATGCACTAAGCAGGATCTCTCAGGGCCATCACAAATGGTCCCTGGGCCCTCAGGTGTTGAAAGTGATTTTTTCAAGGTGGGGCACTCCAGAGATAGACCTCTTTGCAGCCCCAGACAATCACCAACTCCCTCTCTTTTGTTGCAGACCTCCAGTCTTGGGCTCAGTCCCCCTGGACGCCCTGATTCTGAATTGGGAAGGTAAGTTTCTGTATGCCTCCCCCCTCCCTCTCCTGTTCAAAGTCTTAGTCAAAATAAGGTCTTAGCTTTGCAAGGTGATACTGATTGCTGCAGATTGGGCCAGACAGCCCTGGTACCCCCTGTTGCTGTCCCTAGCAGTCCATCTTCCCCTGTCTCTTCCCAGGAATTACAACCTGTTAACATCCACTCAGGGAAGGATTTAGGACCCCAATCTTCAGTCTCTCAATCTCAAGGCATGGCTCTTGAAGAGTTAGAGTTTGCAGATCTGCATCTTTCCCAAGGGGTTCCGGATATCCTCAAGGCTTCTCAAAAGCCCTCCAGCAGAAAGACTTATAACTCCAAATGGAAGCATTTGGTGTTCTAAGAAGCGTATTTCTCCAGACACTGCTGGATTGCCTACGGTTCTGGATTATATGGTCCATCTTAATGGCCTAGGCCTCAGACCAGCTACTCTCAAGGTACACTTGTCAGCTGTTTCTGCGTTTTTGTCTGTGGTGAAGTCTTCCTTACTATCTTCTCATCCTATATTTTGTGACTTTTTTAAAGGATTGCTTCACACCAATCCTCCTTTTAGAGAACCTGCCGCTGCCTGGGATTTGAATGTTTGCATTGCTCAACTTATGCAACCCCCTTTTGAGCCTATATCTTCAGCAGAGCGTAAGTACTTAACTTGGAAAACTGTGTTCTTGGTAGCCATCACCTCTGCCAGGAGTATCAGTGAATTGCAAGCCCTGTCGGTGGAACCTGATTTTATCTCATTTCACAGGGATAAAGTGGTCCTTAGAACCAATAGAAGTTCTTGCCCAAAGTGGTTTCAGACTTCCATTTAAACCAGTCTGTCTCTTCCTGTTTTCTTCACTGATCATTCTTCCTCAGGGGAGAGGAGGCTACACAGTTTAGATGTTAAAAGAGCCCTTAGTTACTACATGGAGTGTACCAAGGGTCACAGGTTTGACTCCCTCCAGTTGTTCCTCACTTATGGAGAAGTGGGTAAGGGCAAACCTGCCACCAAGAGATCTATTGCCAGGTGGATTATGTCTTGTATACAATTCTGCTATGAAAAACTGGGAAAAACTCCACCCTCAGGCCTGAGGGCTCATTCCACAAGAGGTACAGCTGCTTCCCTGGCTGCTGCCAGGGATATCCCTCTCTTAGAAATTTGTCAAGCAGCCACCTGGAAAACAGTCCATACCTTTACCAAGCATTACTCTCTGGATATCCAGGCTAGGAGTGATGCTCGGTTTGGCACAGCAGTACTTCAGAGCCTATTCCCAAAGTAGGTTCTGTCCCTCCTCCATGGAGGTACTGCATGGTAGTCTGCAATATGTCAGAATACAGCAAGACTTCATGTTGTTTGAAGAAAAAATTACTCACCTTAGTAATTATGTTTCTTCTAATGGAGTCTTGCTGTATTCTGACCTCCCCTCTCAGAACCTGTTTTTGGGAAGTGGGTGGGCAGGTGCAGTGTTGCACCTCAGGGGTGTTTCTTTTACACCCTCCTCTTTTTGTTTGGGTCTTTGTTTTATTATTATTCTTATTTGGATTGGTTTTTGATTTTGGGTTTCCTGACTTGAGTTTTCCTTGGGAATTCAAAACTCTTGTTGCCAGTTGGCTAGTAAAAATTTTACAATTTCCACATAGGATAGTTAGTGAGTTTTTTGCTCCTAAGAATCTGACGGTTGGATTTCAAAGGGCTGCAGACAGAGACCTCAACCGAGCTCGAGCTCAGCATTCTATGCTCTGCATAGATAGTTAACCCTTTGTTCTCCAGTGCAGTTTAAAGGCTGGGGCCAACTGCAATGGTCGGAATATAGCAAGACTCCATTAGAAGAAACACAATTACTAAGGTGAGTAATTTTTTTCCTCCCTCTTTTGCTGTAGGGTATACATATTGAGCTCCGTTAATCTGTCCTCATATGTTTTCTGATGCAGTCCCTGCACCATTTTTGCCCTTCTCTGGACTGCCTCAGTTTGGTTAATGTCCTTGTGAAGGTGTGGCCTCCAGTACTGCACACAGTACTCCAGATGGAGCCTAACCAGTGTCTTGTAAAGAGGAATTTTTACCTCCCTCTTCCGACTTGTGATACCCTTACTGATACACCCTAACATCCCCCTAGCCTTACCTCCTGCTTGAGTGGTCTGCTTGGATGATTTCAGGTCATCGGTGATGATGATGCCCAAGTCTCTTTTTGCCCTTGTGACTGCCAGCAACTCCCCTCCCAGCCTATAGGTGGCTTCAGGGTTTCTCTTCCCTATGTGCATGATCTTGCAGTTCTTTGCATTAAACCCCAGTTGCCACTCTTCCGACGATTTTGCTAGTTTATCCAGATCTCTCTGCCCACCCCATCTGGATCATCTACTGTGTTGCAGATCTTGGTGTCATCTGCAAACAGACAAACCTTACCCTCCAGTCCATCTGCAATGTCACTGATGAAGATATTGAAGAGGACTGTCCCTAGGACTGATCCCTGAGGTACCCCACTTGTGACTTGTATCTCTTCTGACTGTATACCGTTTACCGCCACTCTCTGTTTTCTTCCTGCCAACCAGTTTGCCACCCAGTTGACCAACTTCTGACCCACCCTGAGCCTACCCAGCTTATGAATCAATCTTCTATGTGGAACAGTATCGAAAGCTTTGCTGAAGTCAAGGTAGGCAACATCAGCTGCTCCCCCTTGGTCCACCACTTTGGTTACCCAGTCAAAGAAATCTATGAGATTAGTTTGACAGGACCTTCCTTTTGTAAACCTATGCTGTCTTGGATCCTGTGTTCTTATGTATTCCAGGTGTTGCACTATCCTTTCCTTAAGGAGTGCCTCCATAATCTTGCCCAGTGCTGAAGTAAGACTGACTGGTCTGTAGTTCCCTGCCACCACTCTTGTGGAGCGGGATCACATGAGCCCTTCTCCAGTCTTCTGGGACCTCTCCAGTGCTCAGAAGCTCACTAAACAGTTCTGATAATGGCTCTGCTAGTTCCACCCTTAGCTCCTTTAGTACCCTGGAATGTATGCCATCAGGTCCCATTGCCTTGTCCACCCTGAGCTTATCGAGCTCTTGTAGGACCCTTTCTTTTGTGAAGGGACTAGTGCTCACCTCCCTCCCCCCCCCATGTCCATGGTGTTGAGCTGTGGGCCCTGCCCTACCTTCTCTTCAGCAAATACTGAGCAGAAGTATCTATTTAGGATAGATGCTTTTACATGGTCCTCCTCCTCACATGCCCCCTTATCTCCTTTGATCTTAGCAATACTCTCTTTGGACTTTGTCCTTTCACTAATGTATCTATAGAAAGTCTTGTCACTTTCTTTTACCGTTCATACTAGTGTTTCCTCGGTTTGGGCCTTTGCCTGCCTTACTGCCTTCCCTGCTTCCCTTAGGGAAGTTTGGTATACCGCCCTATCTTCATTCCGCTGTGTTCCCTTGTATATCCTGAAGGCCAGCCTTTTGGCTCTGACCTTTTCTGCTACTGTTTTTGAGAACCAAAGTGGTTTCCTTCTTCTTTTGCACTTCCTTTTCTCTCTAACACAATGGGATGTTGCTTAAAGTATTGCATCCTTAATGCTTGCCCATTTTGCCTGTACCCCCTCACCTGTATTTCTTTTTGCCAGGGCTAGCTTAACTCTGTTGGCCATCTTATCAAAGTCGGCTCCTCTGAAGTCCCATATTTTTGCCTTGGAATGTGATGATTTTGTTGTATTGGCCAAATTGAACCATACCATGTGATAGTCACTGGCCCCCCGGGTGACCTTCTATTTAGAGATCTCTGATCCTTTCCCTGTTAGTCAGCACTAGATAGCCCTGTCTCTTGTGGGTTGTTGCACCAGTTGTTTGAGGCCCTCCCCCTGCAGGTAGTCCACTGTGTGTCTAGTTCTGGCAGATGTTCCTACTGGTATTGACCAATCTGTATCTGACATGTTGAAGTCTCCCATTATCAGAACCTCCCCTTTAGCTGACATGTTTTGTATATATTCTAACAGTAATGTGTCTGTGTCCTCCGCCTGGTCTGAGCGCCTGTAGACAACCCCAGTTCTTATGGCTGTCCCATTTCCTGTTTCCAGGGCAACCCACAGTTCTTCTGGATCCTTATGTGTATTCTGAATTTCTGTAGCTTTGATATTTTCATTGACATACAGGGCCACTCCACCACCCTGTTTTGCACCTCAGTCTCTTCTGAAAAGTACATAGCCAGGTACTGAAGTCTCCCGAGTGTGGTTACTGGTAAACCACGTCTCACTAATTGCTACTATGTCCAGTTTAGCCTCTGTCATTATTACCTGCAGGTCTGGGATCTTGTTTCCCAGACTGTGAGCATTTGTGTACATGCTTTTCCATTGGCTAGATTTCAGTGTGTTAGTTGTTGGGTGAGGTCTGGTGTTTCCCCTGTGCGTCGTATGGGGAGCTGGACCTTTTCCCTTACTTGGTGATGCAAATGAACTGCAAACATGCTGAACTCCTGTTTGACCACTAGCTGAGGGGGGGGAGGGGTGTTCTTCCCATTCGACGTGTAGGGTGCTGCACCCCTCTCCCCATTTGATAGTTTAAATATTTTGCAAAGACGTCAAACTTCTGCCCCAATGCACTGACTCCCTCCTTAGTCAGATGCAGTCCATCAAATTTAAAGAACTTTCGCTCCCAAAACTGTTGCCAGTTCCCTACAAATTTGTGTCCTTTTTCCTGGCACCAGCCCTTGAGCTACATGTTTAGCTCCCCTTCTCTGACCTTCTGTCCATCTGCCCCCCTCTCCCAGACTGGCAGGATGTCAGAGAAGGAGATGCCAGGCGAAATGGATGATAGTTTGTCACCCTGCCTGGTCAGGCGTTCCTTGGTCTCCACAGCTGACCGGCTAGCGCGATCATTAGTCCCCATGTGTACCAGGATATCAATGTTTTCTCCAGTTTCCTGAACAATTTTAGCAAAGCGGCCAGTGTCTTTTCACGCTGATGTACCTGGGAGACATCTAACCATTGCCCCTGGCTGGAGATAGGTATCAACTCCCCGAAACATGGAGTCTGCTATAATCAGAAGTTTTTTGGATTTCCTTTTTCCTTTTTTTGTTTTGGTTCCTGTTTTGGGCGAGTTTTGTTGTGCTATCTCCTGTGCTGCAGTATCCTGCTCTGCAGTGTCTTCTGCCCTTTGTTTGATTTGGAGATAGAGGCAGATACCTGTTTGTAGTTTTTATATGGTTTGTGGAGGTAATATGTTGGAGAGCACCGAGTGATGGGGCACCCGATTTGCCCCTCCTAACCACCTGCCAACCTCCCAGACCAACTACCCTCTTCGGTCGAGGTGCTTCTGTTGGATGTTGGGGAAATGGTGGGTGGTTCTTATAATATATTTCCTCTTGAAAATGAAATTTGAGGCGCGCAGTCTCTGCCCATGCTGCCTGGAGCTGAGCCCTGAGATCTCCAGTGGCCTAGCATGTAGGACAGTGTCCTAAATCCTGTGAAAATTCCCTTCTGAAAAGTGTTTCTCAGCACCTGCAGTTAATGATATCCATTCCAGATAAGTTGCTGGGTTTATAACCTGGTCAGAGTAAATAGAAGGAAGAAAATGAAAGTGTGGATGGGGAAGGGAGAAAGAGCTGGATGCCCTGGAGTGCAGTAAGTAGGAGGTAGGGATGGCAAGGGATAGGAGTGAGGAGAGGAATGAAGGAAGGGTCCCAAATCAATATTTAGTGATGAAGACTAGGCAGTGAACCTGATGATGGTGGGATATGGGTGTGATAGACAAAGTGGAACGGAGAGAGTAGTGACGTGTGCGAAAAGGGGAGTTTGTGGTGAAACGACAAAAAACGTCTAAGAGAGTGTCAAGTCTGGCAAGGGACAAAGCAGGAGCAATGCCATAGACTATTTCTGCATAGACAAACACTGGGAGGATCATTTTTATAACCAGCTAATGACGAACGGGGAAGGAAAGATAGTACTTGTTTTAATACAATACTCCTAGTTGAGGGCGTCAGTAAGGACTGAGAAGTCAAGACTGTTATCCAACCAAACCCCAAGGTATTTGAAGGCAGGGACCACGTTGAGGGGGGAGGGGGCATCTGGTGTGGTGAACACTGGAGAAGACGAAAGCCTTGCTTGTTTTTGTCTGATGCCGAAGGTCGAGACTTTTTTGTTTGTTTTGTATTTCTCCTGAGTTGGTTGGCATGGAACTAGCTCAGCACATTATTAAAGTCTTGTTGGAGAGGGGCCTTCACATCCGAAGTTGAAGGGCTGGAGGGGTAGATGACCATGTCATCTGCGTACATGTGGATGTGAGAGTTAGTACACATGGAGAAAAGGTTATTAATGAAGAGAGAGAAGAGGATAGGGTCACAGACAAAGCCTTTGGGGGGAGGGGGCACCAGCAAAAACTGGAAGAGGGGAAGATTGGACATTGCCCACCTGTACAGGCTGCTGTCTACACGTGAGGTAAGAGCTGAACCATTTTTACAACTGGAGCCACCAAGCCAACAGAATGCAGCTTATATAAATGGTATGATCGGGACACAGAATCGAAGGCTTTGGCCAAGTTGATGAAAATGACTGCAGTGATGTGGCCCTGATCCATCCCAGTGAGGATGGAGTCAGTAATCTGCAATAAGGAGCAGTTTGTGGAGTGACATTTCCTAAAGCCAGTTTGGACAGGGGAGAGAGTATTGGTAGCGTCAAGGAACTCGGCGAGCCTGGAGTAGACATGGACTCCTGGAGTTAAGCTGGAGAGGGAAGAAGGGATGTAGATCGATAGTTATTGGGGAAGGTGTGGCCTCCACCTTTATGAAGGGACAGAACTTCTCAGCTTTCCAGGCCTGTGGAACCATGCCATAGGAGAAGGATAGATTCAGGAGGTGCAAGGGGGGAGGAGATATGGAGGAGCTTGGGGTCTAGGCCATCAGGGCTGGACTTGGTATGGTTTAGGGACATTATTGCATGGTAAACTTTGTGAGGGGAGATGGGGGGAGAATGGTAGCCTCCAGGTGGGGGGGGCGGCAGGCAGTGGTCGATAGGGGCTGGAGAAGGGTGGTCAGGAAGAGCACACGTAGTGAAGAAATTATTGAAGACAGCTGCAGTGGAGGTAGGATCCAAGACCAGTTTGCCATCCACTGTGAAGATTGGGCGGGCAGACTGGGTGGGGGGTCTAGGAGGGAGTTTGACTTTCCAGAATTTTGAAGGTGAGTTTTATTAGTATGAAGGTGGTCTTTGAGTATTCAGCCTTAGCCATGCAGACAGCTTTAGTGCAAGAGTTCCATAGTGATCTGTATACTTGGAGATTAAACAGCGACTGGGAGGATTTAAAGTGAGCTCAATCACGAGCCCATGCTCTACATAAGGCTATAAGGTTGGCTGTAGTCGAAGGGTGATGGGAGCATTTGACCCTGACTTTTGGGGGGGCATGCCAGTTCCAGATACATTTGAGAATACTTGTGATTAGGCCAAGGGCTGAATCGATGTCTGGGACTGAGAAAACCGGACCAGTCAGAGTCAGTGAGATCTTGTAGCAGGGCATTTGTGTGAAGTGCCCTGAGAGATCGGTACCAGACGTATTTGGGGGGCCAATTTGTGAGGACGCATCTTCTTGACAAAATAGGTCAGGCAATGGTCACTGAAAGCATCCGGAAGGGTGCTTGTAGCAATAATACGGTGGGTGTGGGAGGAGAGCACCCATTCCAGAAGGGAATGCGGATTGAGTCATGTGGGTTTGGTTATCAACTGGGTAAGGTTCAGGGATTTGATTTTGTGTAGAGTAGGCTTAAAGGTAGGGGAGAGCCAGTTTAAATTGACGTCCCCGAGAAGGATGAGCTTGCCCGAAGAGGCATAGGTGGCGTTTGAAGTAATGCATGTGACTAGGGAAGTGGGAGAGAGCCTAGAGGAAGCATGTAAGGGAGTGTGGAAGAGAGGGTAAATTTTTAGCAGTTATGAGTTCATTTGGGGTGGGGGGGTTCCCAGAGAGAGAGATGGAGCAGGAAAGGGATTGACGAATGTACAGGGCTGCTCCTCCTCTGCATTTGCCTCTGTCTTGGCAGAACAGGTGGAAATCAGGGAGAGTGAGGCGGGAGTCAGGTACCTTACAGGACAGCCAGGTTTCGGTAATGCACAAGACATCAGCAGAATGCTGGGCAATCCAGACTGTGAGAGCATCCAGTTTGGCGAGGAGGCTCCTGGCATTTAGATGGAAGAGGCTGAGGCTATTTGGTATAGCAGTTGGGGTGGAAGAAGAAGGATGGCCAGGGTTGAGTTCAGCATCACCGGAAAGAAGTAGAAGGAAAAGAAGTAGAGGGTGTAGAGAGAAACTTTTCCGCCCTTTGAGAGGTTGGGAGAGGTGGAGGAGGGAAAGTAGTGAGCAGAAACAGTGAAGGAATTCAGCGTTGAGTGAGTGGGAACACAGCACTCCAGAGTGGATAGAAGGATTCAGAGAGGAGGAGTGAGGGAGGGAGGGAGGTTGGGGAGAGAAATGAGTAGAGGGGGCTTATGGGGAAGAGGGAGGGAGAAGTGAGTAGAGGGGGTAATTGGGAGGGAGAAGGAGGTGGGAGATGAAGGAGGCATAAGATTTAGGGGATGGGGACATGGGTAGGAGAGAGAAGAGGCCGATGTAGAGGAGTGAGCACAGCATGATGTAAGGGAGGAAATTGGAGGGACCCAGAGGTGAGTTAGGACATACTATGTAGGTGTATACCATCGCAACAGTGATGCAATTATGGCACAGAGTCAATACAGTACCAGACTGTGGCAACAAACATATTTAGCGAACTTTCTGTGCCCCCCCGGAGTTGGTATATTTAATGAAATGAGGGGACACAGCCTCCCACAAGAGGAGCTGGCCCACAAGAGGAATGTCAAATCATGTCTGTCACCATAACTGGTGCTGTATTGACTCTGCGTCATAATCATGTCGCTGTGATGCTGTGGAACCTTATGTAGGCAAGTGTAAGACCCTAGTAGGTAACCTTGAGTAAATGCAGCTCTAAATTGTTAAAACTGTTTGCTTTAAACATATGCAGAAGGCAATTAACTATACTAATGGTAGGTTAAAGACAGTGAGCTTTAAAAGTATGCAGTAAGGCAAATTATAAACTGGGGATCGTAAATACGGGAAGCTAATTGGACGAGAGATTTTTGAAGCTGTGATGATATCAGGCTACATCATCAAGGCTTCAAAAAAACCTTTGTTCTCCCGCCTCCTCACTGACCACGCAGTCTTCTTCATCTCCAGCAGTCCGCAGCAAGTCAGACTTCCAGTCGGCCGCCATTTAAAAAAATAAATAAAAAAATATGAACTCCCACCAGCTGCGCACACAACAGAATTCAGCACAACGCAAGCCACTGGGAGCAATACTTTCAAAAGCAGCATGTCCAGCAGCGTGGCAACAGCATGCGAGTGACAACAACAGACAAATACATTTTTTTTCTCTGAAAAGGACAAACAACAGACCCGCGCATTGCAGTCATTCTCACGCAAACTGCGGCTACCCCACAAAAAGAAAGCCACGTCCCAGCCACATAGAAAAAACTGCCAGTCTTGTCCCAGACATTCCTAACCATTCTAATAGTAGCCCTTACAGTAACAGTCCCGAATGAATTGCACCAAGACTCTACCTTTTTCTTGTTCAGTAGGGCTATTCCATTAAACAGGTCTGGCTGTGCCACACATCATTGGCTCGGCTCTCCAGCTTCTCTCTCCGCTAACCAGTCCTCTGCATCCAATTCAGCATACATTCTCCCAGAACAAAAATAATAAAAATAAAGTGCACTGTGAATGGAGAACACTATAAAAAAAGAAAACTGCAATGGTAAGGAGCGGGTCACCCAGTCACAAGAGCTCCACTTCCTCTGTTATGGCCAACAGCGCCACCTGCTGCCCAGAGCCCTCCAGGAACTATTTTATTTAAAGGTATTCCTCCAGCATCCCCAAAACACATTTTGAAAATGTCTTAAAATGTTTCTATTTTTTTTTTTTTTTTTTTAATATTTAAACCACTTCATAATAGCAATAATGCTCTCCAGGGTTTGGTATATCATGGGATATCATCACTTCTCCGGTCATTGGATGCACTCAGCCTGTGGCCTCGTGCACAAACACCCAAGGCGTTATGATATCCCATGATATACCACACCCTGTCATGTATTATTGCTTAATTATACAATGGCAATAAAGATTTTCTAAGAGCCTGCTTGGCTGCTGACTTCTTGAGACAGTTATGTTATTACACAGTAACATCATTGTATCTAGGGCAGGCACAAACATAACCACAGAACAGTACAGGATATCCCTCCCTACTGGACAGCCTCGATTCCAGTACAGCTCACAGTGTACATCTGCAAGCCTCCCCCGACACCTGTCTCGTAGCAGGTCACACTAAAATCACCACCCCATCACTGAATGTCATTTTATTTGTATAATGCCAACCTCATTAAAACCGCAAGTTCTTCCAGAAACACCACTGCAAGCGCTATTGAAAAACATCAACTTCTACCTGCAACTGCCGCCCTGCGTTGCTCCGTGTTTCACACAGCAGACTTCCTTCAGGGACACTCACACCCATTCACCAAACACCATTTAAAACTAACAAAATTTTTTTTTTAACTAAACAACACTGTTATAAAAGCAGCTTTTCCTTCTCCCGCTCAGTGCCAAGATCAACAGCGCACATGCTTCCTCCACGGCGATCAGCCGTTTCCACAGACAACTACATAAACCTCTGTTAAGTTAAAAAAAAAAAAATCAGAGCTCCGTTCTAACAAATTAAACTTTCCTCTTAAACGAGAAAACTGTTTTATTACTCCCTTTCCCTTCATCCTTCTGATCCAGAGTAACTTCCTGAAATGGAAAACTGGAAGTCTCCATCTGTCTCTTTCTAACTATGACTACACCAAGGTTTTTGCTTAAGAAAAAAAATCGCACCATTTTACTCAGTTCCACAGAAAGCACCCTTGCCTTTCCTCCCCTGCCCTTGCTTGGATCAAGAACTACCTCTTGGGAAGACAGCAGTTCACAAAGTTCAACAAGGTCCTGTCTGAGCCCTCTATGGTTACCTGTGGGGTTCCCCAGGGCTCTGTCCTTGGACCTCTCCTGTTTTCTATATTCATAAATGAACTGCCCGTGGCCCCAGCCCACGGGCGAGCTACACTGTACGCAGATGACCTGGTAACCCTGAACAGCTTCCAGGACATCTCTGATCAGCGCCAAGCTAAACGCTGCCTTGGAACAAATTCAGTCCTGGCTAAGGGATCACAAGCTTACAATCAACCTGCAGAAGACTCAGACCATGCTCTTTGGCTCTGCAGCCAAAACAAAAGTTGCCCCAGCCCCTCTAATGATTTCATGTGCCGATGGGTCCCTCCTTCATGTTGCAGATACTGTCAGGTACCTAGGGGTGACACTTGACCCTCAACTGGATCTCACTCAGCACATTCACAACGCTTGCAAGCCACTAATCATAAGTTGGGCCTTGCATACAGAGCTAAAAGCTGCCTCACCCCGGATGCCCGACTCGCCCTATCCGGGGGGGTCCTTCTACCCGCACTCAGCTATGGACTTGTCACCTTTGCCCTCAACTCAAAAACCAGTCTCTCTAAATGGGACACAGCTTACAATAGTGTCTGTCGCTTTGCACTC
Organism: Neoceratodus forsteri; assembly: GCA_016271365.2. NCBI lineage: Eukaryota > Metazoa > Chordata > Ceratodontiformes > Ceratodontidae > Neoceratodus > Neoceratodus forsteri. The sequence continues at coordinate 989,089,624 of CM057450.1, forward strand.
TCAGCTTCCCGCCTCACCCATCGCTGTGAACTCTATTCCCATCTTGAATGGCTCCCACCAGAAAAGCACCGCTCCTTTGTGTTATGCAGTTTCATTGACAATGTGGTCAGAAATGCCACCCCATCTGCCCTCACTGCATCCCTCTTACCTGCTACCTCCTCCTACTAACTTAGATCCAGAGACTCTTATGTCCTACTGGTTCCAAAAACCCACACCCAGATGGGTGACCGGGCCTTCGCTACATATGCTCCCAAGGTATGGAACTCCCTACCAGCAGGAACTCGCTCCTCCTCCTCCTCCCATCCCTACTTTAAAGCCTCCCTCTGGAGTTTCCTCAAATCAGCCTTCTCCTGCCACTGCACTTAATTGAACCCTCTTAACCATTCCACTTGATCTGGCTCTGACGCTACGCTCTCCTGTGCCAGGTTGGTGGGTTCCTGCACTTTATCCTCGTATGAAGCATTCTGCTACCAGCTGCATTATCTGTGATGGGTCCTCTCTGGCCCGACTGCACACCAGTCGTGTTTACTATATTGTTCTTGCTTTGTTCCTGGTCTAACTACTGTATTAGCCTTTAGGATGATGCCGTCCTAGTATTGTTGTCTACTGCCTTACCATGCTGTTGTTGTCCCCCTCGCTTGCAATGTATATCCCTTTGATGTTCTTGTATTGACCTTGCCTTGTCTGCTGCCCCTGATTTTACCATGCACTTGTTCTTGTCTGTTGTTCTTGAGTGTACCTTTGTACTCTCCCGGGTCGCACCTGAAAATAGGCACTTAGTGTCTAGCGTACTCACCTGGTAAACAAAAGCAAATAAATAAAACAGATGTAGCGGTACAGGAGCAAGGGAGGCAAACAGCAGTACCACCTGCTGGGCAAGCAATACAGCAGCACTATTTTTAGTGTATGTATACCTACACACTAAAAAAATGACAAAAATTTGTATTTTAACATTATGTATTATTTTATTTCATTTTTTAATCGAGCCAATTTATAATAGCAATAAGGCATTCCAGGGTGTGTGTTATTGTGTAATAATGTCACTTCTTGGGTGTTGAACGCACTTGGCCTGCAGCCTCATGCTTCAACCACCCAAGGCATGAAGTTATTACACAATAACACACGCCCTGTGGTGCCGTATTTCTTAATTTAAAAAGTTACAGAGAGTAAAATACTGTAAGCATTTAAATGGAAGCAGTAGGGCAAATATCTATGTTAGGCAGGTAAAAACACTGCAAGCTTTAAGCAATGTTAGGGCATTTCAGTTAGTTTACAGGCAGCTGTGATGTTAACCCTACTGTGAGTATTTAGGAAGCAGAGTTAGCAAAGCCTCCAACCCTCGGTAACTCATTACATAAGCAACCCAGGTTGCAGTGGGTAATTTGGAGAAAGGGACAGAATTAACAACACTTCTCAAATCACACAGTCCTCCCCTCACATATGTCACACACTCTCCCAGTACTTGTTCCAGCCACTACTGACAATCAGTCAACTTTGAAGACCTTACAAATACTTGGGTGGGGTGGGTGGGAGGAGGCAAATATGAGCTCCAGAGATGATGGGGAGGGCAGAAATCTGCTTAGTACTGCCGTCAGAGCACAGATGCTGTAACTGGGTCTGGCAATGAACTGGATAAGGGTGAGGAGTCAGTCACAGATTTAAACTGTGAGGCATGATCTAAACTTGACACCTTTTTTTTCCCCTTTTGTTCTAAGTTTCTGCGCCTTTCGATCCCCCCAAAAAATCAAAGTACGGTCCAAAGAATAATAAAGAACAATTTAACCATTCTGAAGTGGTGGGCCATCTGGATTGTTCTGCAGCCAGGAAGGGTATCATCAGGACTGACATGCAGTGTCATCACGATGTCATCAGGCAGCAAGGGATATCAGGCCAGAAAATTATGTCATCAGGTGGTGGAAGCTGGGGGATGTCATTGGAGGAGCTGGATGTCATCAGTTGGTGGAGGCTGAGTGAGTGATGTCATCAGAGAAACTGGATGGTGTCATCAAGTGGTGGAAGATGGGTTATGTCATCTGTGTGATGGATGAGGTGTTGGCCGGCAGTAGCCATGGGCCAGGTCTTCCCTCACAGCCCTTTCAAACTTCGAAGTGGAGAAGTCATAGTCCAACTTTGGGGCCATGGTGCAGTTGTTTTCCACTTCTGGCACCCATCTCAGATCAGGACAGCCATCACATTTGTGCTCTTTTACTTGCAGTTTACACACAGGGGTCACCTACCTAGGGTGGAGTTCACCACTTTAACCCCTAGGCGAATTCCCTGGGGGCCAGCTTCGCAATTCACGCTCAAACATGCTCCTGAGATTAGGAGGCGTCTCCCACATCTGTGCACATTTCTTCTGACCAATCAGTATGTCGGTTTAACCACTCTGGTATTTCTTTCATCCCTGTGGTACCCCTCCTTGATGGATACAGCTCCTTCTGGACATGGACAAGCGTAGTGGTAGGGCATGGGAACGTGTGGGGGGGGGGTTGGCTGGTCAAAAAGGGCTGCAGCTGCAGTCACTGCAGGTACAGTGTTAACATTTTTGAGCATTCAGATGGTTTTAAGCCATCAACACTTGGCTGGACAACTGGCTTGTAACCCACAGCACACATTTCTAGTCAGTTGTTGTAAAGTTGAAACATTTCCATGTAGCGCTATTTTTTAGGCACAGGGGAAACCTTCACTCTGGAGGGATACTGAGAATACAACCCTCGAGGGGCGCTCTGAAGGGTGCCTCCATCAGAGCCATAGTCCAAATTAAAACTCTTTTCCTGTTGAGCCAAAACCTGCTCCAGGCCGGACTAGGAGGGTGGCTATGCGGTTCCCCCTCTCCAGACTCACACTTACTGTAGGGCAAGAGGTTGGTTGCTGCAGTGTCTGACCTTTAGAACACCCTTCACAGACCTGGGGAGGGATCACAAAATTAACTTACAGTCACTTTTCCTCACAGAAAGTTGTCACAGTTCAGAGTCCTCTCACAACAGACTTTTGTCAGATTTGATACACTGTTCCCATGTGAAGGAGGGTTCTGGGCAGATGGTGCCCTATCAGGGACTGCTGGGTGAATGGCTTCTGCTACCGTATAGATCAGGCTGGGGTTCCCTCCCTCCCTCACAGAACTGAAATGAGACAACAGGACTGGCAAGCTATTGACAGCTTTGTGCCTTTTCACCAGCTGTCAGAGTCATGTGTTCTCTGCTGCTGCAGTTAAACCCTGATCCATGATACCCTGGTAGTGACTCCTATCCATCTCAAGAAAGTTAACCCTTTGTGATCTGGAGTCCCAAGCGCCATTACAGAAATCCACAGTGTACCTGCCGGTTATCATTATTGACACAACTGCTTACTGGAAAGAAGGCAAAAGGGGACAGAGGATGTTGAAAAAGAGGATTGTAGCAGATTCTGGAAGGCCATATGTGCAAATGCGGGAAATCTGGGAAACAAAATCCTAGACCTTAGGCTAGGGACCATCACAGCAGAGGCTGTCCTGGACATTGTTGCCATTATCGAGTCATGGTGCAATGAGAAACATGACTGGGATGTAGCCATACTGGGCTACACTCTGTTCAGAAAGGACAGAGTGGGGGAGAATTGGCTCTTTATGTGAGAGAAGCATAAAAGCTACTGAGATATAAGGAAATGGTGAGGGGGAGACGGAGGTACTGTGGGTCACCCTAGAAAAAAGGGAAGGGAGCTGCTATTCACACTGATGTGATCTACAGGCCTCCAGCACAGGGTGGGGGAGCTGGATACGGTTCTGGTGGGAGCCATCCAAAAGATGGCAAACAAGGGTGAGGTGCTGCTAGTGGGGGACTTCAATCTGCCGGATGTAGATTAGAGCATCCCAGCTTCAGCTAGGAACAGGGAAATCCTGGACTTCCTGCAGTGGCATTCCTCCGGCAACTAGTAAAAGAGCCAATTCATGAGGGGGCAGTACTGAATCTTGTAGTCACAAACGGGGACAGTGTTGCAGAGGTCATGGTGGGTGGCCACCTGAGGACCGGTGATCACCATGCGGTGTGGTTCAATGTGAGTACGGTGGAAGAATCTAACCACAGAAAGGCAAGGGTCCTGGACTTTAGGAGGGCTGATTTTAAAAAGATGGGGGAATGTCTCAGGGATCCCCCTGGCATGGGAAGAAGGACCTGGAAGGAGTGGAGAACCAGTGAGAAAATCTAAAAGGAGGGATAAAGAAGGCAACAAACTCTCTGCCTAAGACAAATAAGCAAAAGCAGAAGGAAAAAGAGACCACTGTGGTTCTCAAAAGAGGTGGCCAGGAAGGTAAGGGCAAAAAAGTTAGCATTGACTGTAGGAGGTATAAGGAGACACAGAGAGAGGAGGCTAGAGATGTGTATCAGGAGAAACAGAGGGAGGTAGGGAAAGTATTTAGGATTGCAAAGGTGCAAATGGAGGAGAAAACAGGCCAGGCAGTACAGAAAGGAAACAAGGTATTTTTCAGGTATGTGTGCAAAAAGAGAAAGATCAGGGGAGGTATAGTAAGGCTTATGAGTAAAGGAGGGGAGTGCATGGAGTGGGACCAGGAAAAAGCGGACATTTTGAGCAAATACTTTCATTCAATGTTCACAGAAGAAGGGGAAGGTGAGGGACCACAGATGGGGAACCAGGAGCATGAAAGGAAAGGAGGTAGACACTAGTCCATTTACAGAGGACAGAGTCCTGAAGGAACTCGCAAATCTGAAAGTGGACAAGACAGTGGGCCAGACGAGGTGCATCCTAGGATATTGAGGGAGCTCAGGGAGGTGCTGGCTGCACCTCTGACAGCCCTGTTCAACCACTCACTAGAAACGGAAATGGTTCCAGAGGAGGGCCAGATGTAGTCCCACTTCACAAAAGTGGGAACAGAGAGGAGGCTGGAAATTACAGGCCAGTCAGCCTGACTTCAGTGGTGGGAAAACTAATGGAATCACTACTAAAGGAGAGGATTGTAAAATATCTTGAGTCCAGTGGTCTACGGGATCCGAGGCAGCATGGATTCAGTGGCGGGAGATTGTCAAATGAATCTGATAGATTTCTTTGACCAGGGAAGTAGATCAGGGTGGAGTGGTGGATGTGGCCTACCTAGATTTCAGTAAGGCCTTTGACACCGTTCCACATAGGAGACTCATAAACAAACTGGGAAGCCTAGGAGTGGGTCCTAAGGTGGTAAACTGAGTAAGAAATTGGTTGGGGAACATGAGACAGTGGGTGGTGGTAAATAGAGTTCACTCCGAGGAAGGGAGGGTGACCAGTGGGGTGCCACAGGGATCAGTACTGGGACTAGTCCTGTAATGTCTTTATTAGCAACATTTCAGAGGGGCTAGAAGGGAAGGTATGCCTCTTTGCAGATGACACTAAAATCTACAAAAGGGTAGACGCTCTGGGGGTGGAAAAAATTAATAGCGATCTAAGAAAGCTAGCGGAGTGGTCAAGGGTGTGGCAGCTAAGTTTCAGTGCGAAGAAGGGCAGAGTAATGCAAGGATGATGCTAGGGTATTTCGCACCATGGGATTCAATGAATGGTTGAAAAACTGGTGTGGAGCTCAGGGTTTTGGCTTCATTGGGGACTGGGGAGCCACCTGGAGGGATGCAGGCTGATACTGGCGTGATGGTCTGCATCTGTCTGGGGGGGGGGATCCAGGATCCTAGGTGACAGGTTTAAATGCTTCATTGGCAAGCATTTAAACTAGCCAAGGGGGGAGGCACTGAAAAGGAGCAGGTAAATCCCAGCCTTCCCCCACAAAGCGCAGTAGTTAGAGAGGTAAACACTAAGGCAGAGAATCCAATGGGGAGCAGGACAGGGATACATGCAGAAAAAGGTGTTAAGGACAAGGATGGGGCTAAAAGTGGTAAGGCCATAAAAAAATAAATGGAAGGTGATGAGTACTAATGCCCATAGTCTGTGCAACAAGGTCCCTGAACTAGTGGCCTTAATGGAAGAGGGATGCCTGGATATTGTGGCAGTCACTGAAACATGGTACACAGAGAACCATGAGTGGGAAGTCAGTATACCAGGATGCACAGTCTACAAGGACAGGGTGGGTAAAAGAGGAGGAGGATTAGCTCTCTATATAAGGGAAGGGATTAAAGCAACAGAATTAGAGAGTAAACAGGAAGTTGATGAGTCACTATGGGTCACCCTGGAGACAGGAAATGGCACCACAATCCGCTTGGGGGTTGTGTACAGACCCCCATCTCAGGGGGAGGAAATGGACAAGGAAATGATAGAAGACATCCTTAAAAAGGTAGAAAAAGGGGAGATATTTTTGATGGGGGACCTGAATATGTACAGATGTTAACTGGAGTACCTTGTGCAGGCATCCAAGAGCAGGGTCATGCTTGATGCCCTACAGGGGCATGCCTCAGACAGCTAGTATTGGAACCCCACTGAGGGAGCAATCTCTAAACCTGGTATTCTCAAATGGGAAGGAGTAAAGGATCTCAGATCTAGAAGTGGGTAGCTAGAACAAGTGACCACCAAACAGTGTGGGTTCTACAATAAACACAGCCATAGAGTCAAGCCATACAAAACAAGAGTATTGGACTTTAGGAAGGCTGACTTTAGGAAAATGAGAAAGTGCTTAGAAAAGCACTAGAAAACGGCAAGAAGGAGGGAGGAGGAAGAATGGGAATAATCAAAACAGCCATCACAGAGGCAACAAGCCTTTGTGAAGCAAATCAATAAAACAAAACGAAGGAAAAACCACTATGGTTCTCAAAAGATTGGCAGGGACAGTTAGGAGAAAAGGATAGCATTCAGGAAATATAAGGAAACACAGAAGGAGCAGGACAGAGAACTTTGTCAGTTAAAGCAGAAGGCGAGGAAGGCAGTCAGAATAGCAAAGGCACAAACTGAGGAAAAGATAGCCAGCTCTGTTAAGAAGGGAGATAAAACCTTTTATAGGTACATTAGGGAGTGCAGAAAGACCAAGGGAGGGATACAGAGACCTAATAAAGGGGAGGGAATGTGGGCAGAGGGTGACAGAGAAAAAGCAGGGATGCTGAACGAATATTTCTGCTCAGATGAGCAGGGGGAGGTGCCTAAACCAAACAAGGGAGAAACTCTAAATAGGGGGGTCAATACCAGTCCATTCACAGAAGAAAGGGTTTTGCAAGAACTCTTGAAACTGAGGGTGGACAAAGCAATGAGGCCTGATGGGATTCACCCAAGAATACTGAAAAAACTAAGGGTAGAACTAGTAACACCACTGACTACTGTCTTTAACAAATCATGGGAGGATGGAGTGGTACCTGAGGACTGGAGGAGGGCAATGTGATTCCACTACAAAAGTGGGAGCAGGGCAGAGGCAGGAAACTACAGACCAGTTACTTTGACTTCAGTGGTAGGGAAGATGATGGAATCACTTCTGAAGGAAAGAATTGTTGAGTACCTATAGGCCAGTGGGGCACAGGACCCAAGGCAGCACGGTTTCACAGCAGGAAGGTCATATCAGATGAACCTAATAGATTTCTTTGACTGGGTGGCCAAAGTAGTAGACCAGGAAGGGGCTGTAGATACGGCCTACCTAGATTTTAGTAAGGCAATCGACACAGTCTCACACAAAAGATTAATATACAAGTTAGCCAGCCTTGGAGTGGGTCCCAAGATTGTAGCCTGGATAAAAAACTGGCTGGACAACAGGATGCAAAAAGTAATAGTAAACGGAGTCCACAGTGAAGAAGGGAGGGTAACTAGCGGCGTACCGCAGGGTTCGGTACTGAGACCAATCCTCTTTAATATCTTTATAAGTGACATTGGAGAGCACCTGGAAGGAAGGTATGCCTCTTTGCAGATGACACAAAGATTTGCAACAGGGTTGATACACAAGATGGGGTGGAAAGAATGAAAAGGGACTTGGCAAAGTTGGAGGAATGGTCAAATACGCGGCAGCTCAGATTCAGTGCAAAGAAGTGCAAGGTAATGCATCTGGGAAACAAAAACCCAGGGGAAGAGTACACAATGGGGGGTGAGTTAATAACAACAACAAAAATCGAAAGAGACCTAGGAGTAATTATATCAGATGACCTAAAGGTGGGCAAGCAATGTGAGAAGGCAGTAAGGAGGGCTGGGGGATACTGGGATGCATAGGGAGAGGCATCAATGAGTAGAAAACAAGAAGTTGTTATCCCTCTGTACAGACAGTTAGTGAGACCCCATCCGGAGTACTGCGTGCAATTCTGGAGACTCCATCTCCGTAAAGACATAGACAGAGTGGAGGCAGTTCAGAGGAGGGCAACCAAAATGGTGCAAGATCTGCACCAGAAGACACATGAGGAGAGACTAAAGCAGCTTAATATGTATACCCTTGAGGAAAGGAGGGAGAGGAGGGACATGATAGAAACTTTCAAGTATCTCAAGGGAATTAACAAGGTACAAGAGGGTAGTATCTTTCAGAAGAAGAGATGTGCAAGAACGAGGGGGCACAATTTGAAGATAGAGGGTAACGGCTCAGAGGTAATGTTAGAAAGTATTTTTTTCACAGAGAGAGTTGTGGATGCATGGAACAGCTTTCCTGAGGAGGTTGTGGAGTCAGGAATAGTGGGAGAATTCAAGAATGCATAGAACAAGCATAAGGCAATTTTAGTGAGGAGCAGGAGGAAGGTAAGCTGTTGATTAACTTGACTGGATGGGCCAAGCAGTCCTTATCTGCCGTCAAATTCTGTGTTTCTGTGGGGCACTGAAATTGGGGGCGGAGTACAAAATGGGGCAGTGGTATTAGCCATTACCAAACAGGAAAGGGACTGGGGGGTGGTAATCATATCTAATAACCTGAAGGTGGCCAGACAGTGTGGCAAGGCAGTGGGGAGAGCTAGTGGGGTGCTAGGTTGCATACAGTAGGGAGGGGTATCACAAGCAGAAAGAGAGAGGTGGTGTTACCGATGTATAGATTACTGGTGCGACCTTATCTGGAGTACTGTGTCCAGTTCTGGAGACCACATCTCCAGAAGGACATAGACAGAGTGGAGGCGGTCCAGAGGAGGGCAACCAAAATGGTGCAGGGACTGCATCACAAGCCCTATGAGGAGAGACTGAAGGACCTCAATATGTACACCCTGGAGGGAGAGGAGATATGATAGAAACTTTCAGATACCTCACAGGTGTAAATAAGGTTAAAGAGGGGAATCATTTTTCAGAGGAAAAGATGCTCAAGAACAAGAGGACATGCTGTGAAGCTGAAGGAGGGGAGGCTCAGGACAGATGTGAGGAAGTACTTCTTCACAGAAAGGGTGGTGAATGCCTGGGACAGCATCCCAGTGGAGGTGGTGGGGGCAAAAATGGTAATAAGCTTCAAGAATGCATGGGGTAGGCATAAGGGAACCTTAGAGATGGGGAAAGGGGGGGTAGAGCCAGAGATCAAGTAGGGTCTGCGGTGTTACAGGAGGTAGGGAAAATGGGCAGACTAGGTGGGCCAAGCGGCTCTTATCTGCTGTCAATAGCTGTGTTTCTGTTTGAGAAAACAGAACAGGATACAAGAGTTGTGGAGTCCACTTATAAGAATGGATACAAGAACGTTTTTGGGATGTCCCGATAGTTACCTATTATTTTCAGTGGCAGTAGAGTCCATTTACAAGAACAGTCAGCCTATTATAAGAACAGGTCCCCCGAGACAGTAGTAGATGGTTGTTTTAGATGGTCATTATCAACTCTAGTGTGCAAAGCGTGGGCTGTATGATCTAGTTTTCTCATCAGTGTGTGAAAGATGTCCTGTGTTTAAGCAAGAGCTCTTTTAAAAAGCTATTATGTGCTACTTTTAATGATGAGTTCTCTAGAGTCCAGTTTCATCATGTTGACCATAGATTTTTGCATGGATTTTGAGTTTTCAATGAAGCTCTGCTATAACAACATCCTGTTTGTATGAACATTTTTGCTTGGCATTTAGAGTGTGCTTACAACAGGGCTCCACTGTACTTTGTTCTGTTTTTTTTTTTTGCTAATCAAAAGAAAAATCTACCCTGAGTCCAACACAATGTCTTGAGTTTATAGGGACTGAACTGAATATTTTGTAGGCAAAGGCCTTTCTCCATCTTCAGAGAGTTGGGACCTCATGATCTGTGCAGCAACCTTTTTGACAAGTATCCACAGAATAGCTTAGAAGGAGTTCCCGAAGCTTCTGGGATGTCTGTCGTGAACCACTGCTTTTGTTCACCTTGCAAGGTTACACGTGAGCAAAATTCAGTGGTACCAGAAATAATTGTGGTCACAGATGTCTGCACCTCTCTCTGTCAGTGCAGTTTCAGTGCAGCTCAGCTTGGTGCACGCATTGATATTGTGGCAGGACCTAGCTTCCCTCAGAGCAGGTGTATCCTTTGCCCAGCCAGAAATAACACTGACCCTTACAAGAGATGCCTCACAGTTAAAGATGGGGTGGTCAAGGGAAGGGAAAAACAGTGAATGGTGTCTGGGCTCCAGAAGAAGGACTGAACATATCAACAAGGCGGTGCATGTCAGGTTCCTGATTTACAAATTATGTCTAGAGAGTTTAAAAATCTGAAACCCGAAATTCTTCTTGCAGACATAGGTATCTGCAGTGCACCTATCGGGTAAGCACTAAGACACAATGGTGTATGCATTATGCAGACTACCGCCCAGGAATGTAGTGAGGCACGGCGCCACAGGCAAAGTGCTTTCATACCCTGGAAATATGGTTAGATCAACATAACACAGTCCCCAAAGTGTCTGTTTTGCACTTCATGAAATGGGCAAACAGAAAATTTAAAATGGTGACTTTTTTAAATTAAAAACAGCACCAGGAAATAAGACTGTGAGCATTATTTTTTAATTTTTATTTTTTTTTTATTTGTGTATGTACACCAGGAGGTGAATATAAAAAAGAGTATTTGCTAAATGTGTTCTTTTTATTTTAAGGGAGTTTTATTTTTAGGGCTTAGATGGTGTGTGTGTGTGTGTGTGTGTGTGTGTGTGTGTGTGTGTGTGTGTGTGTGTCTAAGGTGGCAGAAATTTGTAATGGCGATTTTGATTTTTTTTTTTTAAATTCATTTTTATTGACAACAAACGGCTACACAATCAGAGTACACATAATGTCATATAGGTACAGGAATACTTTCCATCCAATAATACATAACAATTGATTGCCTCTATCAAGAAAATCTAGGAGTATCCAGGTTGTTTATTAAAATCCAATTGGTCAACGTCTCATTGAGTCAGGTCATGAGCTACAACCTTCCTACTCCTCCATTGGCCTAATCCCCTCTGGCATTTTGTCCCTTCTCCCTTTATTAAATAAGCATCTTACTTCAGCTGGTCACTGCCTCAGAGCCCAGATTTCCATATTTGTCTAGCCAGATGTGCCATCTCATCCACCTACGAGTAAAAACATGTGTCTGCAGGTTGATTTTAAAGGTTAATTCTTCCAAGGCTGACATTTCTTGTACAATTTGAACCCAGGTTCTAACAGCAGGTGGCTCTGGCCTCAGCCAGGCACGCGTAATGGTTTTATGTGCTGCGGCTAGTACTATAGCCCAGAAGTACACGGAGTCAGGGCCCTTAATTGCACAAGGTGGGATGCCCAGGATCGCCTCTGACCACTCCAGGGGCCTTTCGAGCATGAAGAGGGTACTCAGTATCTTCATTACCTCGGACCAAAAGGGTCGTATCCCAGGACATGCCCAAAAGATATGCAAGTGATAAGCATTGTCATCCCCACAAAGTCTCCAGCATGTTTGGGGGCGGGTTGGGTCTCTCCTATGGAGAAGTGTTGGGGTAAGAAAATATCGGACCCTTATTTTCCAACTAAATTCTTGCCAAAGTGGGGATCTGGTTGTTTTGATAGCTGTATGGAATACTTTATCCCAATCCACCTCCCTGCCCTCCGCACCAGACTCCCTTAGCCAGTTTATTTTAATTTTTTCCAGGGGGTCTTTCTTCAGAGCTGCCAGTGCTTTATATAATATTGATATGTGTCCTTTCTGGATTTGACCAGCCATCAGGCCCTTCACGCATTCAAGAAGAGGGGAAGCCCGGCCCGGTTCCGGATCCATGTCCTGGCATGCTTCAGTATAGGCTCTAACTTGTAAGTATCTGAAGTAGTCAGATCGCCGGAGTTCATATTTATGTCAGAGTGTTTCGAAGTCCAGGACCATGTTCCCCTGCGTGAATTGTCCAAAGCTGGTCAGACCCTGCCTGCCCCAGGCCTTAAAAGTATGATCCAGCCGAGCTGGCATAAAATCTGGGGTCCATGGGAGTCTGCACAGAGGCCAGAGAGACCTTCTGATTCCATACTTCTGCCAGATCCTTCGGATGGCTGTCGGTGTATTATTGACAACTATCAGTAAGGGGGGGGGGGCTCTGTTATGGAGCCCCGGGGGAGCATGGCCCTAGCTCCCAACTGGGGTCCACGTCCATCCTCCTCGCCCTGTTCCATTAGCTTCCAGTTGGAAACGTAGGTTGGGTCTGACCACTGTAGGGCCCTCTTCAGTTGTGTAGCTAAATAGTAATCCTCCAGGTCAGGAAGGGATCGGCCACCTTTTCCCCATATGTTTGCAAGATGCGCAGGTTAATTCTTGCTTTTTTACCATTCCAAATAAATCCTGAAATCTTCCTATGCCAATTCTGAAATTGCACTTTATTTATTGGGATTGGAAGACTCTGAAACAAGTGTAAGAACCTTGGAAGAATGTTCATAGTAATTAATTGTATCTTGGCATGAATGGAAAGATTTATTAGTGTCCATCTCTCAAGGTCTTTTGTTATCTGGTTTAATAGGTGGCTATAGTTCACCTTAAACAGCTGGGATAGGTGTTTAGTAATATAAATACCCAAATATTTCATCTTACTTGCTGTCCAATCTATTGGGAGCATTTCCTTTATCTTGTTTGTAGGTGTGTAATAAAAAACTAAGGGCCTCTGTCTTTGTTCTGTTTAGCGTGTAGCCCGCATGCCTGCCGAACTCCTCCAACAATGACCACACTTGGGGTATCGATTCCTCTGGGTTTGATAGGTCAGCATAACGTCATCGACATACAATGAAATTTTTCGATCCATTCCCCCCCCCCCACCTCAATCCCCTGAATCAACTCTGACTGGCGTATTGCCAACGCTAGTGGCTCTATGTAAAGGGCAAATAAGAGGGGAGAGAGGGGGCAACCCTGTCTGGTGCCCCATCCGAGTCGAAAGCATGAAGAAACGCCTCCGTTCATCCTTACATAAGCTTGGGGTCCAGTATATAGTACCTTCAGGCTGTCAATGAAGGGTTGCGGAAAGGCCATAGTCTCCAAGATTAAAGAGTAGGAAACTCCAAGAGACCTTATCAAAGGCCTTTTCAGCATCCAGACTCATTAAACAGGATGGGATATGGTGACGGTGTATGACATCTATCACATTTAGGGCCACTCGGATACTATCTGGAGCCTGCCGACCCAGGACGAAGCCCATCTGGTCCAAATTAACTAGATCCGGCAAAAGGGAATTTAATCTAGATGGTATAATAGCTGTGAAAATTTTGTAGTCTGAGTTAAGTAGGGAGATGGGTCTATACGACTCACACCTAGTGGGATCTTTATTCTCTTTTGGTATTAAAGAGATAGTCGTGTATTGCCACGAGGGTGGGGCCGCGTTTCCATCTCGCCCGATCCCGTAGAAAACATCTGATACAAGGGGACCACCTCCTTCCCAAAGGCCTTATAAAATTCAAGCCAGTTGCCTGGCCCTGGCATTTGCCTGTTTTGAGGGTCTTAATGGTTCCGAATATTTCAGCTCGCGTTATTGGCTGGACCAGGGCTTGGCCCTAGTTGGAGAGAGAGAGTGGGGATGGAGAGGGAACTCAAGAACCTCAATTTCTTTTCCCTTGTCGTCTCATTCTGGGACGTATATAAGTTGGTGTAGTAAGAGACAAAGGCCTCTTCGATCTGGGTCTGTCTATTAACTAGATGGCCTGTGGTAGGTGATATTATTTTAGTAATTGTGGCCTTAGCTTTGTATTGCCTCAGGCGGAAGGCCAGTAAACGGGAGCCCCTCACTCCCCCCTCATAGTATTTCTGCTTTAAATAAAAAAGGGACTTTTCCGTTTCTGCTTGTTGTATTAGCATCAATTCTTTCTTAATCTGTTTTAGGGTTAGGTCCCTAGACTGTTCCCACTTGGCCTTCTGGGCGTCTTCAAGGGTTTTAAGTTGTATATTAAGTTCTTTGAGCCTTTGTGTTGCCAGTCTTTTTTTGGCAGAAGCAAAGGCAATTATCTTCCCACGCACCGTAGCCTTTAAAGTGTCCCAGAGAATTTGTGGTGTGACCCCTCCCACATTATTCTCCTGTATTGTGGTGGCAATGTGTTGTTTAAGGTCCTCTACCAGGGTTTGATCTCGAAGTAGGGAGCAGTTCAGCCTCCACTGCGTATTTCGACGTTGAAGGGACAGGTCCACCTCTAGAAAGAGGGAATTGTGGTCTGACAAGGGAGAGCTCCCCACCCACATTGAGGGGAATTGCATGAGATCCTTAGAAAAGGTGAAAAAGGCATCTAGCCTAGAGAATATTTTAAAACGGGGGGAGTAGCACGTGTACTCTCTAGCCGCAGGATACCTTTCCCTCCATACATCCACCAGAGCCACCTGATCAAAAATCTTTTTAACTGCTCTTGCTTTTCTGTAATCTGGATTTGGTATTTTGGATGTAGTATCTAGGGCTCTTAAATACCAGGTTCCAATCCCCTCCCATAATCAGAACTCCCTTCGTTTTTTCTGCCACCAACTGGGTGAGTGAGGAATAGAAGGACACAGGGGATCCCGGAGGGGCATAGACATTTATCAAAGTAATCAGCATGTCTTGAACCCGTCCCACCACCAGGACAAACCGCGCCTCGGGTCCTCCACTACCTCTTCCACCTCAAAAGGGAAGGAGGATGCCACAAGAATAGCGACTCCCCTCTTCCTATCCGCTGCCAGGGAGGAATGGAAAACAAGCGGGTATCTCTTGGATCTCAGCTTTAAGGCCTCAGAAGGCGAGAGGTGGGTCTTCTGTAGGAAACACACGTTACACCCCTGCGTTGTCAGGTATTTCAATATCTGCTTTCTCTTTATCGGATTTGTACTCCCATTGATATTATATGATAAGAATTTTGAATCGTGGCTAGCCATCTCTAATTTCCAAGGTCAAACCCCTTAACCAGATCTTCTGACAGGCCCGTATTTGCACTTGTATGAAGAATATCCCTTTACCTTCTGGCGTGTACCCAATTAGAACAATTACAACAACAAAACATAACTGTAACTTTACAGATTCAAACTGGAAAATCCAACAGTAAGAACATTTAGACCTTAGTACCCCCATCCATACTCTGGGGGTTATCCAATAGGGCATGGGTGGTCCCTCGAGATGAGAACTGAAGGGATCTCCCAGCACATATAAGATTGAACGACTTCCATGGTTAAGCTGGGAATACTCCAGCTTATGGGCCGCCATACGTGTGATGGAAGTTAGGAGGCTCAGTCCAAAGTGAAGCCTCACATTAGCCCAAGGGAGAAATCCCTATCCGGGCTAAACCCTCTAACGTCAGAGAGAGAGTCCTCTGTATCAGGAGCTCTCAACTTGCCCATCCCCCCCCCCACAGCCCTATGATCTCATAGTTTGTAAACATCGCTTAGATTATCAGTTTTGTCCATTTGTCCATCATTCAGTCTTAAGAGCTTTTATAACATACTAATCAAGGCAGCTCCTATTTTAATTACCCATTCGTTGTGGGGGTCCTCCTTTTATTCAGAGGTCCCTATACTTCGTATCTAGAGGGGCATGCCCATCGAGCATTTAAGCAACTAACCGAATGAATCCCCGGGTACCCCCCTCACCCACATGGCAGCACCATCTGAAAACATCACTTTATTGATAGCTCTTACATAGTGAGGCACTTAATATGTGTTTCTATAAAGGAGTCAGAGGCCCCGCGCTGCCCACCCACACAAGCAAGATTTACTCGCCCTGCAGACCAGCCCGAGGCATCCGCCCGGTCCTGCCCTCCCCCGCCCCACCCCACCCCAGGCCCGTCAACAAAAGCCCAAGCAGAGGAGAAACAGGCATAAGAGGAGAGAGAGAGGAGAAAGGAAGGGAGAGAGAGAGGAAGGCAAGGGAGAGTCTTTTCTGTTGCATGGATTAGACTCCAGGACGTAGGCCCGGAACAAGTGCTATTCACAGATTGCACTGGGTGTCAGATGTACGATCAGACAACGAAAACCTTAATTCTAGTACCAGTATCCAGTTTTTTCATGTCTCCAAGGCATTTTGTTGGTTGGGATCCTCTTCATTATCTTCCAGGTGCGCTGCCTTCCTATTCACCGTTGAGGGCTCACCATATTTTTGCAGGAGAGTTGCAATGTCCGCTCTTAGGTTTGAGTGAGGGAGCCTCTTTGTCGATCCCGGTTGTGCAGCGCCTCTTTGAGCTACCGACCATGCCGATGCGATCAGGTCCCGCTCTAATTTTTCTTTACCCAGTGGCGGAACAGCGATACCCATCTCAGTGAGGCACTGTGCGGCTGCCAGGAGGTCCGAAAACACCTTTATGCCTTCTCCAGTTTCAACTTTCAGTCTGGCTGGATATAAGAGCTGCGCTTTTACCCCCTTCGTTTTAAGTTGTTTTAGTATTGGCCACAGTGTTCGTCTAGCCTCCTGTACCATGGTAGTATGATCATTATCCAAGGTGACTCTTTGCCCCTTATACTGCATGGTGCCCCTTTGCCAAGCCTGGTGCAGGAGCTCCTCCTTCGAACGATAGGAAGTCAGTCGGACGATCAGGGACCTGGGTCTGGCTTCTGGATTGCGGGGCTTAGGTCCCAGCGATCTATGGGCGCGATCCATTGCCAGATCGAAGTCTTCCGGGAGTGACAGGAGCTCTCGGAGCAGTTCTTGTAAAAAGGCTACAGTATCTTTATGGTTCGCCTCTGCACCTTCTGGGACCCCATATATCCAGATGTTTTGTCGTCGACTTCTGCCTTCCAAATCGTCTATTCGCCTGGTAAGTTCTCTGTCTCTCGCCATTAGGTATAGTATCAGGCGATCCTGTCTATCGGTCTGTTCGGCTGTTTGCATTAGGCAGAGCTCCATCTGGTCTGTTCTATGTTCTATGCAGTTGATGTCCAATCGGAGCTCCGTGAGGTCTCGATCAATTTTTTGAACCGTTTGGGCCATTTGTAATATTGTGGTGGCCAGGTCCATTTTGGAGTTTGTTTCGCGGGAGTTCCCTGCTTGTAGGCCCTCTGAGGGGTCTGTAATCTCTGGTGTCTTTCTTATTAATTATTATTTTATTAATTTAAAACTTATATCTCAGCAGGAGTCAGTGTCTGTTAAGATTAAGTAGACAGATAACTATTAGAAGTAGAAGGGGTCTTATTTAGGGTTAAAAGAAAAGAAAGAAAGGCAGTGAGAGTTCTGTGCAGTGAAGAGTACTGTATCAGCTGACTTTGCTAAACCAGTAGGAGGAAAGAGAGCTTACCTGGGGGTGTAGTTTAGACACTATAAAAGCAGGTGAGTCAAATTACAACTTCCTGTTGCTAGCCTTGCTTGTAGAGCAGAAAGCAGCTAACTAAAAGAAGCTACATTTTCATATGAATTTAAAACGTATATCTCAGCAGGAGTCCGTGTCTGTTAAGATTAAGTAGACAGATAACTTTATTAGAAGTAGATGGGGTCTTATTTAGGGTTAAAAGAAAAGAAAGAAAGGCAGTGTGAGTTCTGTGCAGTGAAGGGTACTGTATCAGCTGACTTTGCTAAACCAGTAGGAAGAAAGAGAGCTTACCTGGGGGTGTGGTTTAGACACTATAAAAGCAGGTGAGTCAAATTACAACTTCCTGTTGCTAGCCTTGCTTGTAGAGCAGAAAGCAGCTAACTAAAAGAAGCTACATTTTCTTATTAATTTAAAACGTATATCTCAGCAGGAGTCAGTGTCTGTTAAGATTAAGTAGACAGATAACTTTATTAGAAGTAAAGGGGTCTTATTTAGGGTTAAAAAATGAAAGAAAAGAAAGAAAGGCAGTGTGAGTTCTGTGCAGTGAAGGGTACTGTATCAGCTGACTTTGCTAAACCAGTAGGAAGAAAGAAAGCTTACCTGGGGGTGTGGTTTAGACACTATAAAAGCAGGTGAGTCAAATTACAACTTCCTGTTGCTAGCCTTTTTTCTTACTAATTGCCCTCCATCCCACCCACCCAAAGCCAGTTCTACTTTTATAGCCACTGGATTTGACTGTCAACAGGAACTTCCTGTTTGGCAGTAGGAAGGAAAGGATCATAGAGAAACATTGGTTTTGTCAACCCTAAAGTAAAACAGTAGCTCACTCCCCCACAGCTGCTGGTGGTCTGATATTGAGCAAGGAAGGAGGAGTCTACTGAAGAAGATAGGAAGTTGCTGTCCCAAAACAGGAAGGGTCAGAGTTGTAAGGAGAGGAGAGAATAAGCATCCTGAGAAACAGTAGAGAGGACACAAAATAAGACATGATAGGAGTGGTGCAGTGCAATGGCTGTGGGGCGGCAGTCTCCGGAGACATTCTGGAGGCTGCGATGCTGCCCTATTTGCAGGCACCTTCTGGTCTGGAGATTAGGTTGCCCGCCTCCAGGCTGACCTGGCTAGGATTAGTGAAACCTCCTCCCCCACCCAGGGACCACCAGGGCCAATGCCACTACCTCAGAGGTTGCCAAGAAAGAGGAGAGGCTGGACCAGGGTGGGCTCAAGGAGGGAGAGGGTGGTGAAACAGAGTTGCATCCCTCCAGCTGTACCTCTCCACAATTCATTCTCTTCTGCTGGATAGTGGTTCCTCTATGGAGGCACCTGCAGTGGAGACCAAGGAGGATGCTGGGAACCTTCACAAAGGAGACCCACAGGAGGGTGGCATAGGGACCCCACAGGGAAGGAAACAACTCCTGGTGGGGACTCAATCATGGGGGTAGAAATGGGGAGGAAGGGAGGGAGGTAAGGTGCCTTCCTGGCGCCACGGCTTGGAGGGACAGGAAGCGAATCCTCAGGATCGTGGGAGGAGCTGCACGAGGGAGGAAGCTGGATGTCATTGTCCACCTAGGGACAAATGACCTGGCTAGGAATGGGATCAGAGCAGTGCAAGAGGAGTTTGTAGAGTTGGGAAGGGGCTTTAGACAAGTAGCGCATACGGTAACCTTCTCGGAGGTGCTGCCTGTCTATGGCAAGGGAGATGCTAGGGCACTTCTCACCAGGGAATTCACTGAGTGGTTGAAAAACTGGTGTGGAGCTCAGGGTTTTGGCTTCATTGGGGACTGGGGAGCCACCTGGAGGGATGCAGACCTATACTGGTGTGATGGTCTGCATCTGTCCAGGGGGGGACCCAGGATCCTAGGTGAGAGGTTTAAATGCTTCATTGGCAAGCATTTAAACTAGCCAAGGGGGGAGGCACTGAAAAGGAGTAGGGAAACCGAGCCTCCCCACAAAACATGGTGATTAGTGAGGTAAACACCAAGGTACAGAAGTTATTAGGGAGCAGAACAGATTTAAATGTAAAAAAAGGCAAAGGCAGTAAGGACAGAAATGGGGCTAAAAGGGGTAAGGCTATCAACAAGTGGAGGGTGATGAGTACCAATGCCCGTAGTCTGTGTAACAAGCTCCCTGAACTAGTGGCCTTGATGGAAGAGGGTTGCCTGGATATTGTGGCAGTCACAGAAACATGGTACACAGAGAACCATGACTGGGATGTCAACATACCAGGATACACAATCTACAGGAGGGACAGGGAGGGTAAAAGAGGAGGAGGAGTAGCTCTCTATGTAAAGGAAGGGATCAAAGCAACAGAACTAAAGAGTAAACAGGGAGCAGATGAGGCACTTTGGGTCACCCTGGAGACAGGAAATGGCACCACAATCCACATAGGGGTTGTATACAGACCCCCATCTCAGGGGGAGGGAATGGACAAGGAAATGATTGAAGGCTTTATTAGAATGGCAGAAAAAGGGGAGATATTGTTGATGGGGAACCTGAATATGCCAGATGTTAACTGGAGCACCTTTGCTGCAGGCACATCCAAGAGCAGGGTCATTCTTGATGCCCTACAGGGGGCATGCCTCAAACAGCTAGTACTGGAACCCACTCGGGAGGGAGCAATCTTAGACCTGGTACTTTCAAATGGGGATGGAGAAAGAATCTCAGATTTAGAAGTGGGTAGCCATCTGGGAACAAGCGACCACCAAACAGTGTGGTTTACGGTAAACACAGCCATACAATCAAGCCATACAAAGGCAAGAGTACTAGATTTTAGGAGGGCTGACTTTGAGAAAATGAGAGAGTGCCTCAGAAAAGCACTAGCAAACAGGCAAGAAGGAGGTGGAGGAACAATGGGAGTGATCAAACAGCCATCACAGAGGCTACAAGCCTTTGTGTAAAGCAAATCAATAAACACAACGAAGGAAAAAACACTATGGTTCACAAAGAGGTGGCAGGAAGGTTAAGAGAAAAGGACAGCATTCAGGAAATATAAGGAAACACAGAAGGAGCAGGACAGAGAACTTTATTAGTTAAAGCAGAAAGAGGCTGGGAAGGCAGTCAGAATAGCAAAGGCCCAAACCGAGGAAAGGATAGCCAATTCTGTTAAGAAGGGGATAAGACCTTTTATAGGTACATTAGGAGAAGAAAGACCAAAGGAGGGATACTGATGCTTAATAAAGAGGGAGGAATGTGGGTGAGGTGACAGTGAAAAGCAGGGATACTGAATGAATATTTCTGCTCAGTATTCACAAAGAAAGAGGAGGGAGTTACCTAAACCAAACAAGAGAAACACTCTTGAAGACGGGGTCGATACAGTCCATTTACAGAAGAAAGGGTTCTGAAAGAACTAATAAAATTGAAGGTGGACAAAGCAATGGGGCCTGATGGGATTCACCCAAGAATTCTAAAAGAACTAAGGGTAGAACTAGTGACACCGCTGACTACTCTGTTTAACAAATCATGGGAGGATGGGGTGGTACCAGAGGACTGGAGGAGGGCAGATGTGATTCCTCTTCACAAAAGTGGGAGCAGGACAGAGGCAGGAAACTACAGACCAGTTAGTTTGACCTCAGTGGTAGGGAAAATGATGGAATCACTTCTGAAGGAAAGAATTGTTGAGTACCTAGAAGCCAGTGGGGCACAGGACCCAAGGCAGCATGGATTCACGATGGGAAGGTCGTGTCAGACAAATCTAATAGATTTCTTTGACTGGGTGACCAAAGTAGTAGACCAGGGAGGGGCTGTGGATATGGCCTACCTAAATTTTAGCAAGGCATTTGATACAGTCCCACACAAAAGATTAATATACAAGATAGCCAGCCTTGGAGTGGGTGCCAAGGTGGTAGCCTGGATAAAAAATTGGCTAGACAATAGGACGCAAAGGGTAGTAGTAAATAGAGTACACAGTGAAGAAAGGGTTACTAGTGGGGTACCGCAGGGTTCAGTACTGGGACTGGTCCTTTTTAATGTCTTTATAAGTGACATTGCAGAGGAACTGGAAGGAAAAGTATGTCTCTTTGCAGATGACACAAAGATCTGCAACAGGGTTGATACACAAGATGGAGTGGAAAGGATGAGAAGAGACTTGGCAAGGTTTTAGGAATGGTCAAATGTATGGCAGCTCAGATTCAATGCAAAGAAGTACAAGGTAATGCACATGGGAAACAAAAACCCAGGGGATGCGTACACAATGGGGGGTGAGATACTGACAACAGTAAAAACAGAAAGGGACCTGGGGTAATTATATCAGATGACCTAAAGGTGGGCAAGTAATGGAGAAGGCAGTAAGGAAGGCTGGGGGATACTGGGATGCATAGGAAGAGGCATCAATAGTAGAAAACAGGAAGTTGTCATCCCTCTGTACAGACAGTTGGTGAGACCCCATCTGAGTACTGTTGCAATTCTGGAGACCCCATCTCAAGAAGACATAGAGTGGAGGCTGTCCAGAGGAGGGCAACAAAATGGTGCAGGATCTGCACCAGAAGACATATGAAGAAAGTCTAAAGGAGCTTAATATGTATACTCTTGAGGAAAAGGAGAGAGAGGGAGCATGATAGAAACTTTCAAGTACCTCAAGGAATTAACAAAGTTCAAGAGGGTAGCATCTTCCAGAAAAGAGATGTGCAAGAACAAGGGGCACAATTTGAAGATAGAGGGGGACAGCTCAGGGTAATGTGAGGAAGTATTTTCACTGAGCGGGTTGTGGATCATGGAACAGCCTCCCTGAGGAGGTCGTGGAGTCAAGAACAGTGGAGGACTTCAAGAATGCATGGGACAGGCATAAGGCAGTCCTAGTGGGGGGGTAAGAGGAAGTAAGCTGTTGGTTAACTAGGATCTGCAGCTTATCTGTTAGGTAGGAAAATGGGCAGACTAGGTGGGCCAAGCGGTCCTTATCTGCCGTCAAATTCTGTGTCTCCTGCTGCTCCAGTTGCAACATTTCTCTCAATTTCTGAACTGGAGTGCTCTGTAACTTTCCCGTTTTCACTCTCGTTGCCTTAGCTGGTGAAGACATGTTTTAAATGAGCGATGTTGTCCGATGTTGTAGCTGCGAGGACGGAGCTGAGAGTTTAGGCAGCCATTTGTTCTGTGACGTCACCGGAAGTCCCGCGATTTTGAATTTTTCAGCAAGGTATTGATATTGTTAATGTGCTGTGTCCTGATTGCCAGCACTTTTTTTATTAACTTTCTGTTTCTGCCCCCTTTCTCTCCCTGCACCCAAACTCCTTCCGGATTTACCGAGGCATGCCTGCTTTATCCCCCATACCTGTGAGCCCGGCGCTTGAGACTTTCCCCCATGGAACCGTGGTTGTTCCCCTCCAGGCGGGGATGAGGTATAAGGGCTTACCTTTGAGCTGCTGAGTTTTGTCGGGAGGCAGGAGTGGCGGGACAGGCAGAGGGATCCTTTGCGGTGCTGGGCGATCCTTCATCATTGGGCGTAGGGGCCATTTTTCTTTCTCCCAGCCCGTAGACGTCAGTATGCAAAGGGGATCCAAGAGGGTGCATGTAAGTGGAAGTGTGCCGCTGTGCTCAGATCCTGGCCGATGTCCGTCCCTCACCTGATGTCCCTAGCTGCACTGCCACTTGGTCACCCAGGTGGCAGTATAGCAATAGGGATGGTAACAACCTCCCACAGCCACCCCCAGCAATCTCCAGCTCGCACCCGAACTCGGGTCACCGGGCGCCACAGTGGTAGCGCTACGGCTGCACCAATGGGCCGGCCTGCCAGCACTTTTTTTAACCTGTGTGTTAGATCTAAGATATAGGTGCCAACCAATCAGAGTGTAGGAATTTCTTTAACCATTTTATAAGGAAAAGCAATGTTCTAGTGGCTGCAATGAGCAGAATGGGTCCCACCATTCACAAATAATCCCCGAATCAAGAAATGGTTGACTCCTGTTCCACCCATCTTTGAACCCATTAATGATCCTTGCCCCCACAACCTCCACCAGTAATCTGTTCCAAGACTTAACCACTCTTTCACTGAAGAAAAACTTCCTCGTACCCTTCCTGAATTTACCTCTTGCAAATTTCTTTTTTTTTTTGTATTTAAAGGTTTATTAAAGTTTTGTTTTCATTCACAAAAATAAAAGATGTTATACTTTTCAAAGTGCAGGGTTCAGGAACTAAACATTTTATTGAATTTTGTAATATGCATACCATAACATAGGATCTGACAGCAGAATGAGACCAGTGGCCCATCAAGTCTGCCCATAGTTGTTTCCACCTTACCCCCTGGGATAGTGCTGCAGTGCTTTATTCACCACTTTCCTCCTGTTTTTGTTTCCTCTAAGTGGGTGTATGAGTCCCTAGGCCATGTCCCACCCATCTTTGAACCCATTAAGGGTACTTGCCCACACAGCCTCCGCCAGTAATCTGTTCCAAGGGTCCATCACCCTTTCTGTGAAGGAAAAACTTCCCCACAGCCTTCCTGAATTTACCTCCTACTAATCTCCTTCTTTATATTTAATGTTTTATTAAATTTTTGTTTTCATGTGCAAAAATGCAAACGTTATGCTTTTCAGAGTTCAGGGTCCTCATTGACAAGAATGTCAGTACAAATACATGTACACGTCAGTGTAATATTTGTAAAGTACTGTAACTATCAACCAGGTAAATGTAAACATTGGTATACATCATATAAAGACAGAAAGCCTAAACTGTAGTCCAGACTCGCTCTAGGCATTTGCTAGCCGAAGAGTAAATTGATGATAGTAAAGATATTATAGACAGTTAGGAAATTCCAGTAGTGAGGATAAATTACATATAGTGATAATACCTCGTAACAAATATTGCTTAAGGTACAAAATCTGTATCCATCGACATCTAGTAGATAATCCACCTTTGCCACTGCTTCTGAAATTGGGGCAGATGTCCCCTCAGTGTATACGTCAGTTTCTCAAATTTATAAATTGTTTTAACCATTGTCCACCATTGCTGCAATGTTGGAGGGTGCGTCTGCAGCCAGAGGTGGGTTGTAACCTTCTTTGGAGGAGTAGAATGTGGTCATAGTCTAACTCACTGTGGGAGAATGGATAACAGTACCACAGAGGGAGAGACCATCTCCGAATTTAGTGATTGAGACCCAAACTGCTGCTCTGTATTCCTGCCAGTAGGCCAGGAGAGCTAAACAGTTCCAAAATATACGGGCATGGTCAGCATTTTCCACTTTGATGCCAGCAGAATCTACATACCTGACCCATATACTTAGCCTGGATTAGAGGTGTATAAAAATATCTAACCAGACACTTCCAGGTGAATTCACGTTGGAGTATTGGAAATCATTAACTTTCAAAGCAACATTAAAATACGAAGGGGAAGGAGAAAACTAGAAAATAAGCTATTATTAAAAGGAAATAAGAATTCTACTACTGTATTAATTTGACCAATAAAATGGGGGGATGAAATTGGACCTCTCTCTGTAAATGATCAAAAGTTAACATCTGAAAATTATACAGTGAAAATCTTTAACAAATATTTCCTGTCTGTATATACCCAGGTAACCAACAAACATACCCTAAATGTAACTCTAGTTATGATATGTGAACACAAAGTACTACAATCACCAAGAAAGATTTTCAAGAGAAAATGAACAAGCTGGATACAAATAAAGCTATGGGCCTGATGAGATATCACCTAGATTCCTGAAAATGTTAATCGATAAGATAACAGAACCATTACTAATAGAACAAATCCATACCCTGGCAGAGTTACCACATGACTGGAGGCACGCTACCATCATACTAGTACATAAAAAAGGGAAGAAAGGAGGAAGTGGAAAATTATGGAATAATCAGCCTGACATCAATTTGGAGCAAGATAATGGAATCCATTATTAAAGTCAAATTTTAGGATCATTTGCATAATTTGGGAATACTACAATAAAGTCAGCATTAACCTTTAATTGAAGTGAATTGCAAACTCGTGTTTAATGGGTCGCTTTTTGGTTGTTTTGTGTTTCAAGTGTAGCAGGAAAGAATTTGATGCAAAATGGATGACAATTCATTGCTTTCATGGCTGGAAAAATAAATCATGCTTCAAACATGTGTCTGTTGAGTTTAGACACATGAGTTAACAACTCATTAGCATTGAAGTTGCTTTAAAGTTTAATGTTGACTATACTGTAGATACATATCAGTATGGATTTAAGAGAAGCAGATAATGTGTTACCAATCTGATAATTGCGTATGAAAATTTAGTGGATATGTGGATTAAGGACAACCAGCAGATGATGTCCTCTTGGATTTCAGTAAAGCATTGAATATCGTCATACATGAGGGTATTGTTCAGAAACTACAATAACGAATAATAGATATGCTGTTTGTAAATTGGATTTAGGCTTGGTTAACAGATTGCACACAGATGGGGATGATAAATGGGTTTTCATTAATCAGTGAAAGTGTAACAGTAGAATCCCAAGGGCAGAGCCCTGTCTTTTTTCAAATCTATGTGATGGATATGAGTGAAGGCATAGAAAGCTGGATGGTGTGGTCATGCACTTGGGTAGAAGGAACCCATTCATTAAGTAGGTCCTGGAGGGGCAGCTACTAGAAGAAACAAAGCTGGAACGGGATCTTGGTGTCATGATCTCATATGATTTAAAGGTAGGGAAGCAATGCAAAAATGCGGCACTAAAGGCAACCAGCATCCTTGGATGTATTAGTAGGGGTATTACCAGTAGGAAACGTGATGTAATCCTCCCGCTGTACAGTGTTGAGACTTCACTTGAAGTACTGTGTGCAGTTCTGGAGACCTCACCTCAAAAAGGACACAGACTGTCTGGAAATCGTGCAGAGACCTGCCACCAAAATGGTGTAGGGTCTGCACCATGAAACGTACGAAGCTAGGCTCAGCCAGCTAAATTTATTCTCCCTTGAGCAGAGGAGGAACAGAGGAGACATGATTGAGACATTTAAATTTGTTAAAGGGATCAACATAGTACAAAACGGGAACCTCTTCCTGTAAAACAGGGCATGAAATACTAGATGACACAACATGTGCCTGGTGGGAGGTAAATTCAAAACAAATGTTAGTTCCCAGCTACCTTTTGGGTAATGCAGACTTTAAGAAATACTTGCAGGAACAGTGGGAACAGTATATACAGATGAATAAAGAAACAGCCCCTAATAAGGCAACCCTATGGGACGCGGGGAAAGCTTCTATGCAGGAGGCGATTATAAAGTTCGTAGCCCATCCTAAAAGGCAAGTATGGGAGAAAAGGGTAAATTTGGAGAGCCGCCTAAATGACTTGGAATGGAGAATAGCAACGGGAGAAGCTGGGGAGGCACCCCAATTGTTAACGGTGGTAAGAGAGGCGATGAATGCGCTCCTGTTAGGGGAGGCCTGAAAATCCTGGCTTTTTGCCAAAAAAACAACTCTTTGAATGGGGCAATAAACCTGGCCCCATGCTAACCAATCTGATATGGGGAAGAGGGAAACCAATCTGGTGACTGGCATAAGGGACAAGCAGGGGAACACAGTATGAGAAAAAAGTGATACGGGAAAGGTTTAGTCAATTTTATCAGGAATTGTAGAGAGCAGAGTGTCGGGGGACATTGGACCTAGTGAAGGGGTTCCTAGACAACATTAACTTATTGCACCTCTCTGAGGCGCAGCAGACCGAGCTGAACTCTGAGATTACCAAAGACGAAATCAGGCAAGCTATAAATGGGCTGAAAAGTGGGAAGCCCAGTGGCCCTGATGAGTTCCCGACTGAATATTATAAGGTTATGATGACCCATGTGGTGGATCCATTGTGGAAAACATTGCGGGAGGCGAGGGAGGAAGGGAAATACTTGCCACCTCTTGGAAGGATGCAGTCATCTGTGTAATCCTAAAACCTGATAAGAACCCTTTGGAGTGTGCCTCATACGGCCAATCTCACTTTTAAATAATGACTTAAAGATCCTGGTGAGAATACTCACAGGCCGGTTGGACAAGATTCTTCCAGGGCTGATCCACCCAGACATAAGCAAACTCTTGAATGTGGTGTGGCGGGGGGCCACATATGTAGTAGCCATGGATGCCGAGAAGGCATTTGATCGATTAGCGTGGGAATATTTATTCGAGGTAATGTCCCAGTTTGATCTGGGGGATAGCTTTGTGGGGATGGTGAGGACTGTGTATAATTCACCAATGGCGCAGATCTTGGTCAATGTGTCTTTGTCCGATAGGCTTCCACTCTGTAGGGGAACTAGGCAGGGGTGTCCACTCTCCCTCCTGCTTTTTGTGCTTGCGTTAGAGCCACTAGCAGTAAGCATTTGTGAGAACCCGAATATTGTGGGGGTGTGGGGGTGATTGGGCCAGGAGCAAAATGTCACCCTGTACAAGGATGACATATTGCTGTACATAGAGGAGCCACAGAGATCAATGCCGCTTCTTCTACAGCTTATTGGGAGGTTTGTTCCTCACTTCTCGGGATATAAAATCAATCTGGGAAAGTCAGAATTGCTGAAAGTGGAAGAGGGAAATGGGGAGAATTGGGCAGGCAGCTGGGGTCTCAAGAAGGTGACTGGCTCCTTTGTGTACTTGGGAATACGGATGGAACAAGATCTTGGCTACTTGTATACGCTAAATTATACCCCCATCATACAAATGGTAGAAATGGAGCTGCAGCAGTGGCTATCCTTGCCCATATCCTGGCTGGGCAGAATTAATCTTCTAAAGATGAATATTCTGCCCAAGTTACTGTATGTTATGCAGATGGCGCATGTGGGACTCACCAAATCTGACATTAAGCGGGTGGAAGGGGCCTTTACAGCATTTATCTGGCAGGGGAAGTGCATAAGGGGTAGTTTGCAGTGCCTGAAGGCAAGTGTAGAGGGAGGGGGTGTAAATTTCCGGACTTGCAAAACTATTTCCTGGCAATGCAGCACCTATATCGGACTGGGTCATCTGCCCTGGTGGCGGTTGATTGACCTAGACGGGAATGGAACAACTGGGAAGACTGCCAGCAAACCTGGCAAAGAGGGGGCGTAGGGCATATACCACTCAAGGTGGGGATAGCCCACTGGTATCAGCAGTCCTGTAAAGCTGGGAACATCTGGGAAGAACCTGAGTAGTTGGGGGAGAGGAAATGCTTTTGCTCCCAGTCTCCGGAAATCTATTTTTTGTACCAGGAATCAGCAATATGGGTTTTATGGAGTGGGAAGATAAATGCATAAAGTGCCTGGGGGATTTGTTTACAAAAGAGGGCTTCCACTCTTATGCAGAAATACAAGACCAAACGGGGCTAGGACACCAGCACGTCTATCAATATTTACAGATTAGCACATATAGCCAAGGGTTGGGGAGAGAACACGTGGGAACCTTCCCCCTTAAGGCAAATAGAACAGATGGTGTCTGCGGCTATGAATGATACTGAACGGATTATACAAAAGGCGGCCCAAGCCAGGAAACGATTTTTCTTTGATAGCACACAGAAAACCAGACTTGCAGTATATGGGAAAGGGACATGGGTCTACAAATCACAGAGGAGAACTGGCGGACGCTCCTGACGCTTCATATGGGCATACCAATTTGTAATAAGTATGAAGAATTCTTTTATAAATTTATTCTCAGGTTATATTGCCCACCACTAATAGTCCACAAATTTAACCTGGCTATATCCCCGGTTTGTGCGAGATGTAATAAGGACCTCGGATCCTACTTTCATTACTTCTGGTCCTGCCCAGTCTTAACAAATCTTTTGGTCCGAAATAGCTATCGAGGTGGGGAATCTGATGGGGAGACAACTATTGGTGAACCCGCTGCTCCTCCTGTTTGGTATAGAGGACCTGGGGGGACAGGGGTGAAGTCCCCTGCCCTGATGAACCCGAATGCTTCTTATTATGACAAGACACTGTATCTTGAACACCTGGGTTTCTGGAACTGTCCCCACTGTCCGGCAGTGGAGGAGCCTGTCCATACAGGTACGACCATGGAGAGGCTCTCCCATGTGTTAAAAGGGAGAGGGGAACTTTTTTATAAGACATGGGAGTCGTTTCTTTCCTCTTTAACAATGGCAGAGACCCGGATCCTAGGTGGGGGATGGTTCTGAGGACTGGGATGGTTCAGAGGGAGAGGAGGAGTGGGAATAGGCGAGGTGGCTCCTCCTAAAGGATCTCCTTGGAACAGAAGGAGTATCACCTCATCTTGCTTTGTTGTACCCTATGTTACTCTCTTTTTACCCTACCTTGTGTGTCTGGGGTAAGTTGGATTTACCCTGCTTGGTGCTATTTTGGTAGACCTAAGGAACCCATAATTTAGAACATGGACCAGAAACATTAACTAGATAAAGTGATCTAGATATAGGCAAAATACATGATTGTTGTTTTTTTTTTTGTTTGTTTGTTTGTTTTAAAGATTGTATTTTCATACTTTTTCTTACCATGGAATGGACCCTTAATGTATATAGTTGGATGAAGTTGATGTGTATGACATATATTTATGTTTTTGTCTTTATGGAAAATCTTAATAAAAAGATTATGCAAAAAAAAACAAATGTTAGGAAGTACTTTTTCACAAAGAGGGTGGTGGACCTTGGAACAGCCTGCCACCGGAGGTAGTGGCAGCCAAGACGGTCTGTGAATTCAGACAGGCATGGGATAGACAGTATTGTCACCTTAGCAAGACAAATTGATAGTGGGGGTAGAAAACCCGGGCAGACTAGATGTACCACACGGTTTCCTTCTGCCAGCAAATTCTTATGTTCTTATGTATTCGGACGATACAAAGATTGGTTACATAGCAACTCCAGAACAACACAGAAGATTACAACAGGATTTAGATTATGCAAAGGAGCAGAAACATGGGGCATGAAATCAGATGCATCGAAATGTGCCATTCTAACCCCATGTATTCTTCCATATTCATAACTGTATGCAGTCTGCCTCCTAAGTAGAACTGCCCGGAGAGAATTGGAACTATATGCAAATGATAGAACCTATCATTGCTCGAGACACACATTCAAACTGCTGCCCTCATCTACTGCAACATTCCATCAACATCTCAGATTTCTCACTCCGCCTGACAAGTCAGATGCCTGGAGATCTTCCTCTCGTCAGTTCGATCTGATTCCATCAGGGGCACAGTCCCAGTGAATGCCATGGTAATGGATTGATCAGGAAGACGTCCATACGCTGTCCCTCCTTTTCCTCTCATCCTCAGAGTCCTGATCAAGCTCAAGTCCCAGTCTGCCTCAGTGATTCTCATTGCCCCAGACCGGCTCAGACAACATTGGTATACTCTTCTACTATCCATGCTGGTATCCACACCAATACATCTTCCCCGGAGGCACAGCCTGTTAACCTCCCACCAGAGGAAAATAGGATATCCTAGTCCCGGCTCTCTCTGTCCCAAGGCTTGGCTCTTGAAGACATAGAATTTGCAAACCTAAATCTCTTCCAAGCAGTTTGACACATACTTAAGGGATATAGAAAACCCTCCACTGAGAAAACCTATTCAGCCAAATGGAAAAGGCTTCTCTCTTGGTACACCCTGCACAGCATCGAACCTGCCTCAGCAGGAATTCCAACTTTACTGGAGTACCTCACTTTCTTACGTGATTAGGGCCTTAGGCATACTTCACTAAGGGTCCACTTAGCAGCTATTTCTGCTCATGTTTCAGTGGGATGCCCCACTTCCATTGCATCTGACCCTAATTTTAAAAAGTTTTTCAAGGGTCTCTGTCTTACATATCCACCCATTAGGGAACCTGTCCCTGGGTAGGATTTGAACATTTGTATTGCCCAGCTTATGAGGCCACCTTTTGAACCTATGTCCTCAGCCCACCCGACAGTATGTCACGTGGAAAACTGTATTCCTAATAGCTATTACTTCTGCTAGAAGGATAAGTGAGCTTCAGGCCCTATCTGTGGAAAAGGACCATTTGTCTTTCAATAATGATAATGTGGTACTCAGAACCAATAGAAAATTTCTCCTTAAGGTGGTGTCAGATTTTCATTTGAACCAGTCCATTACATTACCAGTGTTCTTCACTGAACACTCTATTTCAGGTGAGCATAGACTTCACAGTCTGGATGTGAAGAGAGCTCTTAGTACATATCTCATACTAAGGACCACAGGCAGGATAATCAACAGTTATTCCTTACCTATGGGGATGTGAAAAAAGGTACACGAGCTACCAAGAGATCAATCTCCCGCTGGATAGTTAGTTGTATACAGTTCTGAAATCAAAAAGCAGGCAAACAGGCCCCATTGAGACTCAGGACCCATTCAACCAGGGGAACAGCTGCTTCTATAGCAGCTTCAAGGGATGTCCCCCTACTGGACATACGCAAAGCTGCCGCATGGAGGACAGTACATACTTTCACTAAGCATTACAGCCTGGACATACTGCCCAGAGGTGATGCTAGATTTGGAACAGCAGTCCTGCAGAGCCTCTTTGCTAAGTAGGTTCTCTGCCCACCTCCAAAGGTACTGCTTTGAAGTCTGCATACAGTTATGAATATAGAAAAATACATGGGGTTAGAAGAAAAACTTATTCACCTTAGTAATCTTATTTCTTCCAGTGTATTCTTCTATATTCATAACTCTCCCTTCCCTGCCTCCCCTACCAGAACCAGAGCCTCGGTATGCCTACTGATATTATCTTGGATTTTCTACAAGCATGTACGCTCCATTGGGGTACTCTTTACCTGGGCAGGATTCCTCCTTCTTCTTTGGTTACCTGAGTTTACAGGATAAAACTTATGTTTTAGTTCTAGTGAAATAGTCACTAGGGTATATACTTGGTTAAGGGGGATCTTATTTCGAGAAACAGCTCTTGCAGCAGGGTACACCATTAGGACTGAAGCCGCCAGGCGCCAGGATCCCACGGAACAATTCTAGCTAGCAGTATCCAGCAGGGGACCGCCCCCGATGTCAGCCTCTCGCCGACGTCAGGCATCACATAAAAGGGGGCGGTCCCCCAGCATCCCCAGTTCTTTTCCCGCCGTCGACTCGCCAGCATCGGCCTCATGGATGCCTGCCCTCTCGATACGACACATGAAATCCTTTTATTTCTACAATCAATCCATGTCTGCTTCTCCAACCCCTTTTCTCGATGGACATTCCTCTAAGTGTGCCTGCTGCAAACAGGTCCCTTTTGCAGACCACCATTCAGCCTGCATCAGGTGCCTGGGCCTGACACCTAGGCCTGCTCAATTTGCCAGCAATTCAATAGCAGGACCCAGATCCGCCGCTAAAAGGCCCTTAAGGGATTCCTTCTCAAGGAGAAATTAATGAAAATGGAAAAAAGACCTTCCTCCAAGGGGGAATCTTCCCACAAGTCAGGGAAACACCAGGACAAGCATCGGGACTCGGATAGGGCGAGATCCCCCAGCAGAGCCTCCGAGTCCAGGGCCAGCTCCAGCTCTACCTGGTCCGACAGGTCTCCTTCTCGGGCTCACTCCCAACCTCCCCCGGTAAAGGTAAGGTCTTCAGGGGGCTCCTCTGCCTCCTTACACCCACTCAAGACCACTCGGACACCGGACGCCTCCAAGCCAGATTCCTTGGACAGGCACAAAAAGTCCTTTAAATCAGGGGGTACATCTGACCGACGCTGGGATACAGACTTCGGACGTTGGGAGACAGACCTGAAGGCTTCTGAAAGGAAGACTGCTGAGCTGACGTCCCTCAAGCGGACGACGGAGGCCAAGAAGGCGTCTGACCCAGCAACAAAACAAACTACCCCGTCGACAGTAGTACCGACGCCAGTGGACACCGGATGTCAGGGGTCCTGGGGTGAAGAGGCTACCGCACCGCCGGACAACCAGACAGGTGACACGAAGGATGCCGGCCGACCTACGGAACCGTCGCTAGACCCGGTGGTTCCTCGGGACCCGACCCCAACGACAGGACCACACTGACGCTTGGCCTGTCATCAGGTATGAATATTCAGGAGGTGAAAGAACTGTTCACCTTCTGGTGGGAAACCATAAGAAAGGACGTAGTTCCCCCTCAAGCCTCAGCCACCTCCACCACCTCCATCTCCTCCTCGGGGCACCGAAGGTGCCAGACCCCTGACCCCCAAGGAACCAACTCCACTTCCTTGGGGCAGATCAAGAAACAGAAAACGCCCATCACGCTCTCCCTCAGGGTCCCTGAGACCAAAGAGATCCAGGGACAGACATCACTCACCGGGAGATGACTCCAGACCGGATACGTCCGACACCTCCAGGTCTCCATCTCCCTTCAGTCCCCCATCACCAGACCCACGGGACCTTTCAAGGTCGCCTCTGGATGATCCCTCCTTTTCAGAAATCATGAGGCACATACAGGAAAATATGGGTTCGGAGACAGAAGACTTAGACCCCGTGAGACAACGCCTTGCCCGTTACCTCAGGCAGAAAGACCTGAAGCCTGTGGTGGTCTCACCTTTGGTGGACACCTTTACAGACGTCACCAAGGCAGCTTGGAAGCGGCCGCGTTCCACACCGGCTGTTCCGAAGAAGACTGATCGCCTTTACAGCGCTCCCATGGAGGTCCAGTATTTGGTGCAACAACCCCTGGCCGACTCCATGGTCATCACTGCATTTCATGATAGGTCCCAGCAGCCTCAGCATTTGAGTACCCAGCCTCTGGACCAGGAATCTAAGCAATTCGATTCTATGGGAAGACACACGTATGCGGCTGCTACATGCTCAATTAGGTCCCTAAACTATCTGATGCACATGGTGCAGTTTCAGAATGCCCTTTGGGAACAGGGCCAAGACCTTCTAAAAGACTTTCCGGATGGCGAAAAGGAGGAGGAGCTGCTAAACCTCCTCCATACTGGGTCAGACGTGGGGGCCCAGGTTCCCCGAGCTGCTTACAACTTAGCGGACTCTGCAGCCACAGGTGTTTGTCTCCGGAGACACTCATGGTTGAGAGTCTCCGGATTTACCCCGGACGTTCAGAAGAACATCCTAGACGTCCCTTATAATGGAGCGGTCCTGTTTGATGAGGAGTCTGAGAAGGTCATCACCAAACTGCAGGACGCCGGGAAGGCAGTCAGGTTTGTACAGGCCATGTACAGACCCAAATCTGGTTCTTTTCCTGGTTCCAAATCTGGTTCCTTTCGACCGGTGGGTGTTGCAGTTGGTCGAACGAGGTCACTCTATAGAGAGTTCCTCGATCACCCACCATCCAGACCTCCCCTGCTGTCCCACTACTCGGGTCAGCATGCCATGCTTATTCAGCAGGAGATCTTCACCCTCCTTGACAAGGAAGACATAGAGTACGTTCCACTGAATCAGAGAGGAAAAGGTTACTATTCTCACTTCTTCGTGATTCCAAAGAAAAAAGGGGACTTGCGTCCGATCCTGGATCTCAGCGACCTCAACACATTCGTGTTGTACAAGCGTTTCTGCATGGTGACCCTACTGGGTCTTATTCCCATGCTCAAAGAGGGCACTTGGCTGGCATCACTGGACATGCAGGACGCTACTACACCTCCGATCGCCGAGCACCAGAAATTTCTGCGCCTCGAGTTTCTGGGGTGCCACTACCAATTCCAAGCCTTCCCTTTAGTGCTGTCTTCGGCACCTTGAGTGTTTACGAAGTGCATGGCAGTCGTGGCAGCAGCTCTCGGGAGAAGAGGCCACTATGTGTTTCCTTATCTAGACGACTGGCTCCTCATGGCGCCCTCACAGGAGGCCCTGATGTCCGCGATACAAGATACCTGTTATCTCTTCCTATCGCTGGGCATCATTAACCAGGAGAAGTTGCACCTTGTCCCATCTCAGAACTTGCAGTTCATAGAAGCAGTTCTGGACACCACTCAGGGAAGGGCATTCCTTCTTCAGGACAGGGCGGAACGCATCAGATCCCTCATAGGGGACATAAAAGAAAAGAAGACGGTACCGGCCTGGTCCGTCCTTTGCCTGCTCGGACACATGGCGGCTGCCATTGCAACGGTTCCCCTAGCTCGATTCCATATGCGGGTCACCCAATGGATGTTGAGGGCACAATGGGACCTGAAGCAAGATCATCTGCAGCATCCAGTCTGGATTACGAACGCCGTCACCCGAGACTGGAATTGGTGGCTTGTCCCAAACCACTGATCGACGGGAGTCCCATTCATTGCGCCGCCTCCTTCAGTGACTCTCTTCACAGATGCCTTGGGTTCCAGATGGGGAGCTCACCTCAACGGGGTCAGGACTCAAGGCTCCTGGTCGTCTCTGGAGTCCCAGCTTCACATAAATATTCTAGAGATGAGAGCCACCCTTTATGCTCTACAGGCATTCCAGACGGAGATTCCACCAGGTACTCTTCTGCTGCAAACAGACAATACCGCGGTGATGTACTATCTCAACAAACAAGGAGGCACTCTTTCCTACCCCCTTTGCAGGGAGGCTCAAAGGGTTTGGGAATGGCTGCTGCAACAGGGCGCAGATATCATTGCAGTGCATGTTCCCAGAGTAGACAACACTATCACGGACAGTCTAAGCCGATCACAGGCCAGAGTCCACCAATGGAGACTGCTTCCGGAAGTCGTAGGGGAGCTGTTCTGCAGATGGGGGACACCAGAATTAGACCTCTTCGTGTCCCCATACAATGCAAAACTGCCCAATTTCTGCTCGCTAGATCCAGGGCCTGGTGTTTTCTGTCGAGACGCGTTGTCCCTCTCTTGGATGGGCAGGTTCCTCTATGCTTTCCCGCCCTTCCCTTTGATCCAGAGGGTTCTATTTAAGCTCCGACAAGTGCTGGCATGCCTTATTCTAGTAGCGCCCTTTTGGCCAAGGCAAATTTGGTTCCCTCTCATTACATCAGCTGGCCCAGGAACCTCCAGTGCCTCTGCCATTCAGCTCTCATCTTCTGTCCCAGGAGGCAGGCTCCTTGGTCCATCTGGATCTTCGGTCTCTGAACCTGCATGCCTGGCTCCTAAGGACATAACAGTCCTGAGATACGGGGTCTCTCAGGAAGTTGTGGACGTTCTGGTAGCAGCCAGAAAACCCTCCACCCACACCACGTACGCCATGAAGTGGCGCAGATTCTGTATTTGGGCTCAAGCTCGTGGATTGACCCCATTGGATTGTTCTGAGAGGTCTGTTTTAGACTACTTCCTGTCCCTCTATGAGGCAGGTCTTGCCTACTCCTCCATTAAGGTGCACTTATGCACCATTTCGGTGTACCATTCTCCAATGGGTCACCGGTCTCTAGCTCAGCTAGAGGCTTCTCGCACCTTTTTGCGCGGCATCCTGCACTTGAGACCTCCTGTCAAAGACCCGGTTCCACCTTAGGATCTTCCTTTTGTTCTAGAGCAGCTTACACTGCCGCCTTTTGAACCAGCCACAGATTGCGAGCTGCATCTCCTTGCTTGGAAGTCACTTCTTTTAGTTGCCGTTACTTCTGAGGAAGAATTTCTGAGCTTCCTGCACTTATGTGCAAGGATCCTTATTTGGTTTTTCACAAGGACAGAGTGTCCTTAAGAACGAATCCTAAGTTCCTTCCCAAGGTGGTCTCAGCTGTCACTCTCAACCAGGATATAGACCTGCCGGTGTACTATCCGAACCACTGTAACGGGGGGAGGCCCTGTTGCACACTCTGGATGTACATAGATGTCTCAGATATTACCTGACCAGAACATAGGCACATTGTAAGTCAGACCAGCTCTTTGTTTCCTATGCACAAAGAATGCCTGGTGCTCCTGTTTCCAGTCACTTTCTTGATGGCTGGTAAAGTGCATTATGTTCTGTTACCAGAAGTGCAACAAGTCTTCACCGGGACTGGTAAAAGGTCATTCTACGAGGGGGGTAGCTACCTCCATCGCTGTGCTCAAAAATGTCTCCACTTCAGCCATCTGTGCAGCAGCAACATGGAGCACTGTAGACACCTTTATCAGGAACTGCAGTTTGAACATTGCCTCTAGACGCAGAGCTGGTTTCGGCCTGGCGGTCCTTCAGGTACTTTTGTCCTGAACTCTGAGACATCTCTCCTATCCTCCTCCTGATAAGAATTTGTTCCCTTACTGCTTGGGAATTGGTCCTAATATTGTAACCTGCTACAAGAGCTGTTTCTCGAAGTAAGATAGTACAGTTACGTGAGAACCTACCGTAACAGTAGATCTTCGAGAACAGCTCTTGCAACAGGTAGTTTCCCTCCCACCTTCCCCTCTGGAGATTGTCTTCTGACCTAGTTTCTAGGCTATTGCATCTTTTGACACCTATTACAAACCTTCCTTTGGAGAAGGATCCTCAGTCTCCCCTTCAGATGTTACTTTTGGGCTGGGAGCTCCTGGAGGATTGGGGATGTGGGGACCGCCTTTTGAGGTAATGCCTGACATCGGAGGTAACACGCCAGGGGCGGTCTCTGCTGGATACTGCTAGCTAGAATTTTCCGTAGGTCCTGGTGCCTGACGGCTTCAGTCCTAATGGTGTAACCTGCTGCAAGAGCTGTTCTTGAAGATCTACTGTTACAGTAAGTTCTTACGTAATCTGTACTTTTCTCCCTTTTTTATGCATTTATAGATAGTTTAGATAGGTATTTAGTATTTCTGCCTTGTAGGCTATTTTTCGAAGTCTGAGACGTTGATGGAATGTTGCAGTAGATGAGGGCAGCAGTTTGAATGTGTGTCTCGAGCAATGATAGGTTCTATCATTTGCATATAGTTCCAATTCTCTCCAGGCAGTTCTACTTAGGAGGCAGACTGCATACAGTTATGAATATAGAAGAATACACGGCAGGAAAAAAGATTACTAAGGTGAGTAATTTTTTCTTATACACATGGATCAAAACAGTAAATCAAAGGTATATTTTTTTAGGTGATAAAAAGATAAACTGCAGATATCTTGGAGTAAAAGTGGACAAAGAATTGAACATTGTCTTACAATCAGTTGTTAAGAGAGCAAGTCTTACGCTTTATAACATCAAAATAGTAGTTAAAACTAGACACAAAATACGGGATTAGGCCACACATGGACTATGGATCACAGTTCTGGTCCCCATATAAAAAGGGTGACATTGCTAAGTTGGAAAAAATTCTGAGAAAGTTTATAAAAACAATGGGGGGGGGAGGCTAAAATATGAAAGGTTAAAAATCTTGAATATGCAAATTTTGGAAAATAGAAAACTAAGAGGGGAGGTCTTCCGGTTCCGGCATGAAAGGATAAACATGGAGATCTAGCGGCTCTCAGGAACTATCCATTTAATTAGGGCACCATTTCAACGTTAAATAAGCTAAAAAAAAACTTTTAAACATAAACAATATATAGAACTAGTGCCCTACCGCAGGAAATGGCCAAAACTCACCGGAACCGATTCCAGTTATCTGCAGATATGGCAGATGCAGAAGATTGCATGTCTGACGATTCAGAACAGCACACCAGGCCCCATCCCGGCTCAGAACAGAGGAAATCAACCTCAGCCACCAGATCAAAGAAAAAGGCCCCCGATCCAAACTCTAATGCTATCTTACAGGCCATTGCTGACTTTCGAGGTGAGGTACGGGAGTCGATGCAGGAAATCAGAGCTGAGATGGGGTTCCTGCAGACCCGGATGGCAGAGACCGATCAACAGATATCTCGGAACACAGCTAAAATAGACAACCTTGAGGATACCATCAGAGCCCTGGCAATAGAGCAACTAGCAATTGCAATCTGGCAAGAAGATGCCAAGAATCGGGGTAGGAGGAGGAATATTCATATTTTTGGCCTGCCGGAAGATAAGGAGGGAAATGACACCTTGGCCTTCTCTGATTACCTCCTCCAGCTGGTTCTTGATCTTGAACCCAGTCTCCAGCTTGACATTAAGCACGCCCATAGAGCTTTCGGCCCTACGCCCACGCTCCCTGACTCCAGGCCCTGTTCCTTTGTTATTCGCCTGCTGAGCTACCAGACCAAAGAACTCTTACTCCATAAGGTCTGGCAGAAAGGTTGGGTGATGCTGGGCCAGAGTCGCCTCTTCTTCGATAACGATTATGCGCCCTGCACTCAGCGCCAACGTAGGGAGTACAATCCTCTGTTCCCAGCCATTTACTCCCCCAAACTACAATTTTGCATACCATATCCTGCCAGGCTTACAGTTTTTCTACCCTCAGGACAACAGACCTACACCTCGGCACTGGAAGCAGCTGAGGATTTGGCAGCTAGAGGAATCATCAATGAGAAAACTCTGGAGTCAGTGAAATCTTGTCCTAGACAGCTGTTTCAGTCGGAACCAGAAAAGAACCAGATCTCAACTTTGAAGCTGACAGAAATTCTTAAATGTCTTTAGCAATATAGAAACCCGTCACTCAACACCTGAGGTACTGTGGGACTTGAATTGTTTTCTGTGCGGTGGTGGCCCTCTCCTCTCCTGACTGGGAGGGCTAGGGGGGGCCCCTCCAAGGGGTCCAGGCAGCTCAACTAAATCCCTTTCTCCTTCCTATCCTGACTTTTCAACTTAGTCTGGCATCAGGTTGCCATTTGGACCCATTTAACCCTTCAATGGCGGGGCCAGCCCCAGGCTGGATAGTTCTAATTCTTGAGGCCATTGCTCTCCCACTTACATTCGGCATTTGGTGGCTTCCCTCGCCTCTCAGGTGCTCCTCCTCCTTCCCCCACCCATCCCTCCTTGGGGCAGGTTCTGGTTGGTGGTGGTTGGGAGGGGGGCCTCGAGAAGGAATGCTGTCCTCAAGACACCAGCAGAGCAAAAGATGCTAAATAAAGACCCGATGTGAACAGTAATAATATATTTGGCTACAGCACTCAATCTTATTCCATGCCTCCAGCCAGAACTGCTATCTTTGGTTACTCCCCCTCGTCTGTTAAGCACCTGTCAGTGCCGCTTGCCTTCAGAACTTTGTCTGCCAGGATTACCATTTGTTGATCAGGAGGGAAACCCAGTCACTTGACTTTTTTATGAACCAGATTGATTGGAGCTGAAATAAATGAAGTGAGATGATGGCCTGGGGAGGTGATTGATTGAAGGGACAGTCAGGATAATAAAATTTCTTAATTAATACTACAGGGTCCAAGATAGAGGTGACCTAAAAGCGGACCAGTGGTTCAGGATTGCTGTCATCATGTTCGCCTCCCCCCCCCTCACTTCTTTGGTGAACCCTCCCAGTGCTCTGGCTAACCAGGATCCGACACCCAGCTTCGGGACATGGAGAAACCCAATCACAGGTTATTCTGCTTGACCAGATCGGTCGGATCTGAATGGAGCGGCGACGGCAACTCGGGGTGGGGGGGATAGAATAATGGGATAATCAGGGTCGTACAAAAGGGGCATACACAAGTAAACCTGGACCATGAGGAGGGTGCCACATTGATGGCCTCCTTCCCCTGTTATTGCTTTGGTGTTTGTTCCCACCCGAATTGGCAGTAATTAAGGCCGAACCTAAATAACATAAAGGAGCAGAAAGCCTCGTCGCATAGAATCCTAACACCCTGTAATGTCGGTTCCCACCCGGGGTGAGCACAGATGGAAAAGGCCCATCCTTATTGGGGTATTGTTACTTTTCCCCGGGATTGTATTTCCTGTGGATACTTTAGTAACCCAAAACTCCTGTCCTACTTCCACAGGGAATCAGGACAGGAACATTCCGAGGGAGCTTAATCAAAGCACCTCCTATATGGGAGTCACCTTGTACATAGTTCTTAGAGTTGCAACAAGTTTATATGGCTATGTTTTGTTTGATAGCCACTTGTTCTTAGACTTAAACAAGATTCACTTTCTAGGTGTAGTTTTTAGTACTAATGGGGGGTGGGAAGGGGGTCAATTCATATTCCAAAGCCAGATTTGGCTTCAGTTTACTGAATTTAAGAATATAAAATCTGTATTAGGATGCCGGTTTAGGTATCTTTAGTTTTACCATTTAACATTTTTTTCCTACAGGTTAAGGGGAGTGGGGGGAAAGAAAAAAACACAAGTCAAGGTTTATGGTTGTTAAAGTTAACTTTATTAATATTACAAGTCAGTACATGGCATGACTCAGCACTGCAGCTGTGTCGGTTTGTCGGGGGGAGAGTGATCTGGATTGATTCAACACCATTCATCCTAGGGGAAAAAGAAATGAACAATGTAAATATTAAACATTACCGTGGCAGTTAACCCCATTAAGATTTTATCCCGAACATTAATGGTCTCCATGAGCC
This sequence comes from Neoceratodus forsteri, assembly GCA_016271365.2. NCBI lineage: Eukaryota > Metazoa > Chordata > Ceratodontiformes > Ceratodontidae > Neoceratodus > Neoceratodus forsteri. The sequence goes on from CM057450.1 coordinate 989,131,093, forward strand.
AATTAAAAGATCTTGACTTATGCAGCACCTTAGCAGACAGAACGCAGACCTCAACTTCCTTCAGGAAACGCATCTCACTGATTCCGAACACATGAAGCTCAGCTGGGGAAACAGATATACGGTTTTCGCTTCTTCTTACCCTAGGGGCCGAAAATGGGGCACAACAATTCTGGTTCCCACAAAAAAACCCTCTTGAGATCCAGAGGATATGTGATTATCCAGGGTCTTTTATATGGCCAGAAATTAACATTAGCCAATGTTTCTCTCCCCCCCCCCCCAAACTAGAATACCAGTGATCAGAGGGTTAATTTCAGTTTTAATGGACCATCTACAAGGGCAGTTAATATTGGGTGGTGATCTAACTGTGACTCTGACCCCTCACCTTGACTGCTTGAATCAACATAAGTGCCGAAATAATCAAACAGTAAAACAATTCAAAGATACAGTGGACCATGTGGGTATTGTGGACGTTTGGAGATGTATGTTTCCACTTTCCCCTGGCTATACTTTTCACTCAGCTAGATTTCAATCCTACTCTAGGTTAGACTATTTTTTAACCACGTATGAACACTTTTCGACAGTTCAGGATGTTTCAATTGGAGCTAAAATATTGTCTGACCACCGTCCCCTGATTTTAAAGGAGATATAGGAAGGGCACCTAAAAAGACCCTATGGAGGTTAAACCCCCTGATCTTACAAGAATAAGAATTACAAAACAACATTAAAATAAGGATCCCTCAATTTATTACTGAGAATTGCTCGCCAACCATAGCGGAAACTATACAGTGGGATGCTATGAAGGCCACCTTACGTGGCGAGATTATAGCATATGCTACAAGAAAGAAAAAGGAAAGGGACGCGTGGTATCAGGAGTTGACTGAATTATTTTTGAACTACCAGTTGTTATATAGGGAAGGGGACAAAATACTTCAAAGTAAGATTAGAGACACCAAGGCTGCCCTGCAAAACATAATGGATAACAAAATCCAGCGATCCTTGGTCTGTCTTAGACATAACACACATGAGGGTGGACCAGGAGGTGCGAGGAAATTGGCTCAGAGACTCCATTCTAGAAAACATACATCCACGATACTTAAACTTAAAGACCCAAACACAGGGAAAATATACCACACGGAACCGTACATGAGATGAATCTTCTCAGATTTCTTTTCGAAACTCTACTCGGGAGGGCACTGTGACCACCTCAGAGGATAGAACCTCTTCTTTGGAACAACTTAATCGCCCCACACTAAACTCATCCCAGATTGAGTCCTTGGAAGCTCCAATTTCTCCAATGGAAATCCAAATGGCAATTAAAAAACTGGCCCCAGGCCACTGCCCCGGTCCGGATGGATTTTCAGCCGAATGGTACCGGACGTTTCTAAACGAACTAGGTCCTAAACTATACTCCGTATGTACGGAAATAGCTCAGGGAGCCCACCCATCTTGGGATTTGGCCACACTAGCCCCGATACCTAAACCAAACAAAGATTCGTCTGACCCTGCAGCCTACCATCCTGTTTCAATCCTGAACGTGGACTACAAAATATATATGGCAGTGTGGGCCTCGAGAGTGGAATCTTTTCTCCCTCAAATTATTCACTCCAACCAATCTGGTTTCATCAAACATAGAAATACCTCAGACAACATCCATAAGATTTTAATACTTTAGGAATATGTCCAGAGCAGGAAAATACCAGCAACCTTCATAAGTCTTGATGACGAAAAGGCCTTTGATAAGATCTCATGGCCTTTTCAGTGGGACACTCAGAGGGCCTTCCACTTCCCTCCTGCCTTCATAACCTGGCTTAACAACCTTTATATATCACCAGGGACCTATATCAGAATTAATGGATGTTTGTCCAATCCAATCCATATTCGACGTGAGACAAGACAAGGCTGCTCCCTTTCTCCCTCCCTCTTCGCTCTATATATGGAGGCTTTGGCTGTAGCCCTGAGGAGGGCGGTGGAGGGCATCACCATTACTCAGCAAGAGTATAAAATCAGTCTGTTCGCAGATGATGTTCTTTTATCATTGATGTCGCCTAGCACTTCAATACCCACAGCCTGGAAAATATTGAAACAATACGAAAAATTAGCAGGCTTCAAGCTAAACGATAGTAAAACAGAAATTCTGGTGTTCAACTCCCTCAATCATTAAAATGGTCCCACCCTTTAAATGGCTAACCACCAAAATAAAATATCTAGGGATATATATCCCTTTAAACCAGGATGTATTAGAAATGGTTAATTATGTGCCTATATCCATCTCCATCCAATCAGACCCACAGAAATGGTCCAGTAATTTATTCCCTTTTCACCAGCGAGTCGAAACGATTCGCATGAATATTCTCCCAAGACTCCTCTGCTTAATACAAGACATCCCATTTTTTCACTTATCCTATTATTTTAAATCATGGGATAAACTAATCTCTAATTTTATCTGGGGTAATGGACTCCCGAGAATACATTTACCTATTTTAAGGTTGTCACTTTCTCATTCATAATATGACTGTCTTAAATAAAGAAGAGCAATTTCTTCCCTCTCAGTCAGAATCCCTTGGATGCACAGCAGTATTCAAATTACCTGGGAAATACAGTTGCTGTAAAGTAGTCAGGGTATCAGTAAGGTACGCTAAGTTTTTCTTGTGAAAACATTTTTTCCTGGAAGCACAAATAATTACACCCCGAATAACCAATTTGTGTCCCAAAGAATTGGATCACTACCTCCCTGGTATTATTCCATAGCGTATCAGTGATGGTATCACTGAGTTGTGTACAAAATTACACATCCCTCAGAAGGGAAGTATTAAGTTATCAGAGGGTATTCCTTTGGCGTTTTCCCAAACCTACTTAAAGAGTTAGCCAGTTATGGTCAGAAAGCAAAGGGATACCAAATGACATATCTTGTACTGTATGGATGCGCTCACAAGTCAAAAAAAAATAGTCCAGCCAGGCAAAACGTTCATGCCTCTCTGAATAATGAGTGCAAGTTTTATCAGAGGGGTAAAAGCAATACCATACATCAGCCAAATCCAAATGGTTGAAGGAAGTCTTAAGATATTTTGGGAAGGTGAGCATCTGTAACATTTCGGCTTGGAGACCTAGTCAAATTGCCCCCATTATTAGTTGACCCATGAATAGAGATGTTGCGAAGTTTAAATTCGCCAGCAAAGTTCCGTCGAAGTCAGCAAATTTGCTTCTGCAGAGCGATCCACAAATTTTTGCTGTTAGGCTCAAAATTCACCTATGTGACTTCGCCATTTTTTTTTGGGAGGTGAGTTGCAGAATTTCACCCTCGAACGGCAGAATGTTGCCTGTGAATGGTGAAATTCAGCGCTTCATGGGCGAATTAACCCGTAAATTGCGCTAAATTCACAAATTAATTTGCGGAGCAAAGTTTCCCATTTTCACCTATCTCTACCCGTGAGCAGTCCCATAATCTTACTCACAGAAGTTTGAAGCATTTCAATGGTAGTGTTGGAGGTAATAAACATTGTTCAGGGTTACCTGTGCCTCATACCGACGACCAGTTAGAACTACATAGTGGCCCAAGGGGTCTGCGTGAGTATCTTAAAGGGTACCTAGACAAGCAGGTTTTTTAAAACTGAAAACTCCAAAATCTGGCTTCATAGCGAGGTAAAGGAAAGGTTGCTGTTTACATTTATGCTAAAACTGCAGTTATGTAAATAACATAAATGCAGTTTCATAGCTTTTGAAAAATGTAAACATCAGCCTTTCAGTTTCAAAAAACAGCCTTGCCTGCTCCTTAAAATGTCTGCCAAGTCTGTTAAGTGAGGACATCATTGGATCCAAAGGCAGAGACCCACATGGCTCCCTGTAGTGCTAACTAGTTCTTTTTTCCCCCCTTTTGTTTTGAATTGTTTCACCAGAATGATCAACACCATGTGTTAACACGTGGATTATTTTGATCAGTACATGTTAGGCTATGGTTTTGTTCATTTTGTTTACTTTAACTTGCTGAAATTATTTTGTAATCCAGCTGACTTTCTCTTTGGCAAACCGCAGTACAGTACAACACTTCAGATACCTGATGATCTAGTGGTTATGTGATGTCCTGAAATTTGTAGCGAAGTACTGGTCTGGTCCAATTCCAAAGCTCATGCTTTCTTGATAATCCACAAATAAGCTTCTCTTGTAGTCTTTTTCCACGTGAACCCTGTGCACCTAGCCTGCCTTCTGTTGAACACCCCATCATCCATACTCTGTTCTTAGTACTGCCTGGGGCCACATATCAGCTTGCGGTCTCATGAAGAGAATTATCACACCTCAGATTGTAATCTTGTACCTCAGAGAGTTGTGCACACCTATACCAATATGCTTCATCAGCTGGCATAGTTAAAAAATGCCTCCAAAATCACTCTGCAGTCCACTTTCTCAATGTTTGGCTTCTGCTGCCACAGTAAACATTGAGTGGATCACCACCCTTCTGCAAAGTGAAGGCATATGTACAGTCCCTTCCCCCCCCCGCCTCATTAACCAACAACTAGGACTTCCTAGAGGGCCAATCAGTAAGCATCAGGACAAAGCAGAAAAACTGCTGTTCCTACCCTCATAAGGGTGCACTTACTATGAATAACAATATTTAGTATTAGCAGGAGAGGCATACTAATGCCTTGAGCGAATCCACCCAACTTTCAGTATCCATCTACTCCTTTACCTGTAATCTGCAGAACCCCACAGGACAGTTCTCAGCAATTCTTCTCCAGAACTTTTCTGTGCCCACTCCACAATGTGAGTTGGCTTGCTACCACGCTTCCTAGTCTTGAATGAGCTATGCACAGCTCCTTCAATACTGTCCTAACAAACCTCAGCATCCCCCCTCCCAACCTGAGGGTAATCTGCCTACACTGAATTCAAGTAACAATTTAGGTGCAACCCTGCCACTCTGAGTATTTGTCATCGCTGGCTGCTCTCATCAGCAGTCAGGTAGTGATCATGGTGGTGGCAGCCTCACATCTCAGATCTCACAATGATCTGCTGAACTTCCCCCTGTCCTTTCTTCCTCTAACCTGAATATAGCTGTACCCTGCTGGAATGGCCTCTTCAGTCCCTCTCTGTCATTCATTCTTTTCACCTGCTCCCCACACCAAGAACTGGTGAGCCCACTACCCTTCCACATTATGAATGCAGTTAGTACAGTCTCCAGTGTCATTTTTACATAATAATAAACATGATCTTCTGGTAAGCCAGGCTGATAGCAGCAAGGCACAAGGGGAAACATAGGGCTTTCTTACCCATATAAGATCTAAGCCACCTATGATTAGGCACTATTAAATGATGTGCATAAATATGCGCACACCCGTCATTTAATAGTTCTTAATCAGAGGTAGCCTAGATCTTTTAAGGACAGGAAAGCCCATCTTTCTCCTTGTGCCCTGCTGTTATCAGTCTGACTTGGTGGAAAGATTAATTTCTGATGTGTCAAAAAACCCGGGGACTGTACTACCTGCATTCATGATGTAGAAGGGTGATGAGCTCACCTGTTTTTGGTGTGGGGAGGAGGAGTTAAGAATAAATACCATAGGGGGACTGATAAGGCCACTCCTGCAAGGTACTGCTATATTCAGGGGAGAAAGATGAGCAGATCACTGTGAGATACAAGATGTGGGGCTGCCAGCACCATGCTCACTACCTGACCCCGGTGTCCTGGCCAACATTCCCCTTCCCATAAAACCAGTTCTTGCAGTTGTCCAAGGCTGTGTTGTGGGTATTAATGTATGACATGGCTGCCACTACACATTCAGTCACTTCACTAGCAGTCTAGCATTGCTTATAAAGCACTTTGGGATACAATGTGTATGACGAGCACTATATAAATACTGATTCTTATTATTATTATTTAATATTTTCCATGGAAAAAGAAGACAAGACAAGCATATTTTTGATTTCCAAGAAAGTACGAACTCTGGCACTGGACTACGCAAGAACTTTGCTACAAACAAGTGGCGGAGATAGGGTGTGGTGCTGCTGCTGCTGCTGCATTTCACTTTGTTGAAGAAGTCTGATTTATTGATTGTACAAATGTTTACATTCAAAACTATGGATTACATTTGTAGGTTCTGTCAAAAACGAACTAAAAAAGAATAATAGCAGACAATATAAAGATTTGATCAAAAATGCATAAGAAGTATGCACACCACCCCAGCAACCCCATTGTAACATCCTGGATCTGCCATTACCACTAGACCACCAGGTTATTTAAGATTTGTACTGCACTGTGGTTTGCCAAAGGGAAAGTCGACTGGATTAAAACACAATTTCAGCATGTTAAAGTAAACAAAATGAACAGAACCATAGCATAACGTGTGTATTGATCAAAATAATGCACATGGATTTGGCCATTTTGGTGAAATAATTCTTAACAAAGGGAAAAAATAACTAGTTATCACTATAGAGAGCCATATAGCTCTCTGACTCTGGCTCCAATGATGTCATCACTTAACAGATTTGGCAGCCATTTTAGGAAACAGTTAAGGCAGTTTTTTTGAAATTGGAAGGCTGATTTTACATTTTTCAAATGCTTTGGGACCGCAGTTTGTGAGTAAAATGTTGTTTAGGTATCCTTTAACAGATGAATTTGATTGAGGAAGGGATTAGAATCTCAACCCCTATCCCATTTACCCTGTTTGCAAGAGGAGAAAAAAACCGGAGGCTGACACCTTTACTGTGCTTCATATGCTTCATAAGGGAGAGCTGAGTTTTCCTGTAAGTGTAGATCTGGTTTTCCTTTCATAGTTGTTGACATAATTTACTCCATTTTATGGGGCTATGCAACCCATAAATATTGTAAGACAATATTTATACAACGATTCATACCACATTTACAGCCATGGCGGAGGCAACATGTTTAGCACATTAAATGGCCCGCAGCTCTGATCCACAGGACCCCAGGTCCTCGGAGGTGGCCTCGAGTAATGGGAGATTGATGTAAATTGTAGCAGCTGCAGATTCTTTAAAGTAGAGAAGTAAACTATAAAATTCCTCCTAAAGTCCCCAGAACTAGTGGACCCACACTGACTCTGCCATGTTTTGTGTGTGTGTATGTGTATGTAAATTCTGTTTATTGGTTTAAAACGATAAAAAACATAATTACAGGCTTCATTACAGAGGTGACACCTAAATAATGCAGAAGGATCAGTGTTACAAGGAAGATGAAGATCAGTAGCACCCTGCCAGTTATGTTACACTATAGGGGTTGTAACCCTGAGCGAAGTAAATGTCCAAGAAACTTAGGCAACTGCACAGTGCATGGGCACATAAACGTCCAGAACTTATAACCAATGAAAATCCCAGCCATCAAAAGGCTTGGTAGATCAAACCTTCACAATATGTACTAAGGAAAATGTCTGTAAAGAGCATAGCAACAGAATATCCATTTTATGCAGCAAATATTTATCCCACAAGAGAAAAATGGCACCGGGATTTTGCGTCTTGGTCCATAACTGTCTTTGCTGCTACATTTAATACCTGACACAGTTAACTGCTGCTCAATATATTTAAAGAAAACAACTGATCTGAAACTTAAGGAAATAGAAACCGTTTACTAGAAATATGCTGTATCAGTTCTACATAAATCTGAAAAAATGTATGTGTACCATTAGTGTAAATCTGAGCTAAACTTTAGCAAAATTGCCTGCCGTGTTTGTTATCTGAGGGTCCCAAACCTTCTTGGTTTCTGCTGTGGCAGGCAGGCAGACTTGACAGCAGAACATGGAGAAGGTCATAAGCAAGATCAGTTCCCAGAGGTGCCAATGGCATCATTTTTGATGGTGTGGTCCTGCTACCTAGGAGAATACACCATCCCTAGGGGCAGTGTACAGTATGCCGTAACGCCAGTCCTGCACACCTCCCACCCAACTGCCGCCTGTGCTCCTCCAACTCATAAAATGACAAGAACCATTCACCATTACAAGCATATTTACTACAACTCTATTCTGTTTTTAAACTTTTGGTTCAAATAAACAAGTGGTCGTGGCAGACTGTAAAATAACAGGCGAAACAAATGGTAGTCCCCAGTTCTCATTCTGATTCAGAGTCTGACTGCTCCTCTATCACTCAAGAGAAAAATCTCCTTTCAAATTTTTCTGCAAGGTGTTCAGCATCCGTTGGATTTGAGAAAAGGTGCACATTTCTTCCATACTGTATTTTCATGCCAGTAGGGAGAAGGAGGTAATGGTTAACATCCAGCTCTCTTAATAACGAACGCACCCTGCCTTTTCTCCTTTGACAGGTGCTGAAGCTCAAGTACGACAAGATTTTTAGAATAGCCTCCCCCAAATGGATTCCATCTTGCGACTTGATCACTAACAGCAGGTCTCTCTCCTCACTGATCCCTAGTACCACCAAGACGTTCTGACTCATCTCCTCAGTAGTGGGCCTTCAGTGCAGTACGGCATGCCCTCCAAATGTGCAATCTAACACTCCCAACAGCCAACTTTGCAGAATGTGTTTTTTAAATTACTGTCCACTGCTGTTTGGGCAGGCCTAACAGCTGAATGATGGCCACCTGGGAGCAGTTCTCTAACTGTTTGAGCTGGGCACGGAGTACAGAATTTTCCTTCACCAGTCCATTGCAGGAGACTAGGGCTTACTCCGCTGTAGCACCTGCTTTTCCGGCATCTGCTTGAGCAGCATCAGCCATTTTTTCGGGAAGAGCAGTCCTCAAGTTGAAATCCTCCGTTTTGCGATCCAGTTGCAATAATCAAGGATGCCAAGACCAGTCTTCTTCAAGGATACTCTCATCAGGCCACACCTCTGGAACTACAAGCCGTCAGGCACGGGGTCATAATGTCGCAGACTAAATTGCAGCCAATAAATAATGCATACACAAACGGCATGAAAGAAATAACATTGGTGAAAACACAGACAATATAAGGACCGCGGACACCCAGTGCAGTGGGATTTGTTATTTTTTGTGGGGGGTGGGGCTCTACCTCCAGCGCCCCCCAATGTGGAGGACTTCACCACACACACGCACCGGAATTAATATAACTAACATTGAAGGGATGTGGACTTCAGGGATGGGGCGAAACGCTGCAGGCGGCAAAATTATTTTTTGTTTTAAAAAAAAAAAAAAGCTGCAACATTATGGGACCTGGGTGGAATCGAACTGCGGCCCCAGGTCCCCTACTGCACTGGAAGCTTTTTTGACACTCCTCCACTTGATTGTACAGTGACAGGGTAGCGGTTATTCCCTATTGTTGTAAAAACCCTGTGGCTGTACCGCCCACATCAACATCGGACATTGGCTCTCTCATATAAACGTGGGCAACCCCTTCCCTCCTCAGTTCTTTTCCAACCCTTGACCATTCTCATCGAACCATGCATGGAAACACTGTTCCAGCTGCCGATTTTCTGAAATGACGCGGTTACATTCACTGATTTTTTTTTTTTTTATTTATTGTTTTTTTCTCACCTTAGTCACACTGTCATTTTCTTAAGTGATTCTCAACAGCGTGTATGACAACTAAAGAGCTGCTGAAGCTGTTCTGCTGTTGTGAGTGTGGGAAAAAAAATATACTCTGGAGATTCACACGTCTGCATGTGCTGCCTTGGCCTGGCCCATAACGTTCAGGTATGCCCAATCTGCAAGAGTTTTAATACAGCCACCTGGTGACACTGAAAAGGCGCTTTAGAAAAGCACCTTCTTAAGCAGTAGGTAACCCGACTGGGTCCAGCAAAAGAGCTCTGATCCAAATTATCTAAATCTCAGGAAAAGACATCTGGATCATACAAACATAAGTACAAGGAGAGGGAGCGAGAGAAAGACAAAACCTCCCCAGTCCATTCTCAGTCACCCCGCCACATGGGTCTGACCACTTCAGCACCATCGTCCACTCTGGTGGCGATGCTGCCTGCCGCCCAGACTGTCGACCTCACTTCCAGGTCCGGGCAGGCCACAGGTGCCACTAAGCCTAGCGCAGTTGGTGCATCATTTTTGATGCTGGGTGCCTTGCCTCTCCCGTCAACCTCTTCTGGCATTCCTGTCAATTACATGGGCCCCAACACACAGGTAGTACTGTCATCTTTTACAGACATTCTAAAATGTCTTCTGCCTCCTCCTCCTGTACCAGGAGCTTTGTCAATGGGGTACCTTAACCAAACCCCAACACCGACACCTGCTAGGGCTGTGCCTCAGCTCCCCTCTTGAGTGCTCTCCTTTCGTGTCATCAGCCAGACTGACGACGTAGAGTATAATCCTGACCTTAGGGTGCAGGATGATGAGGAGGCTGAAGATTATGTGGAAAGTCCCTATAAAAGGACTCGTTCCACAGTATCAACCTGCAGTGAAGACGCTGTGGTTTACACCCCTAGATCCCTCCCTGAGGACCCATACTTCATAACCATGATGCAACAGCTTCAGGCTGCCATGGGATTCGACTTGGAGAAACAGGATAAAACCAAGAAGAATAGACTTCTTGGAACTACCCAATTCCTCTCCCATTGTAATTCCACCCCTCCTCCCTGCCCTGGAGGATGCCACCTTCTCTGACTGGCATAGGCCTAATATGATTTCTGCCATACCTAGAAAGGCAGATAAAATGTGGATGGCTCCTTCAGGTAGGCCTTTCTTTGCAGGCCAATCTGAAGATGATTCTGTGGTCATAAATGCTGCCCACAACAGATTAAAGGCACCAAAACATCTCAGTTCTCTTCCTCCTGATAAGGAATTCAGGAGATTGGACGTGATGGGTAAAAGGACCTGTGTCTCAGCCTCTTTGAGCTTGAGAATTAAAACTTACCAGATCCACATGGTCAAATATACTCTAGAGGAAAGCTAGAGCAGCTGCTCAAGCTCTTCCAGAAGGTGCACCAAAACAGGAGCTCCTTAAAGCTTTAACAGCTGGGGCTGATGTAGGAAAACGCCTACTACGTACAGTCTGTAATATTTCAAATGCTTCAGCTAGGGCAGCTGCATCAAGAATATGCGTCAGAAGGTATTCCTGGCTAAGGGTGGTGTGCTTTGCAAATGATGTCCAGCCGTCAATACTCAGTGTCCCTTTCAGAGGATATAAGTTGTTTGGTGCAGATGTGAACCAAACAGATCTCTAATTTGCCAGCATCAGGCAGAACCCTGAAATCAGTACATTCCCTCTATCACACACAGCCAAGGAGCAGACGGGTGCCTTTTCATCCAGATGGTACCAGACAATCAGGCAAGGGTAAAGGAGCAGGAGCCCTACCTACTCATGCAGCCACTCTAGGTGCCCACTCAAACTCTAGAGGTGGTGGTGTGGAGAGCTGTCAACTGACTCCTTTTGACTTCTTACACACCCCAGCCACCATTACCTCCAGGGGTGGTGGTTGGAGGTTATCTCTCCCTCCACCTGGACCAGTGGAAGGAGGTGACCTCAGATGGCTGTCTCCTAGAAATAATAGCACAAGGACATGCTCTGGAACTTCTAGAGCTACCTCCAGACCATCCACCTGTGCCTACACATTATCCTCCAGATCATATCCCACTGCTTCTGGAGGAAATACACACTTTGAAATAGAACATGTACCTGTGGAACAGAGAAACACAGAGTTCTATTCTCGGTATTTCCTAGTTCCAAAATGAACAGGGTATCTGAGGTATATTTTGGATCTCAACTTTTTTATAGAGTACAAAAAGTTCATAATAGTTACCCAGCAGGGCCTGCTCCCACTACTGCAAGTAGGGGAATGGATTTCCTCCCTAGACATAAAGGATGCCTGCCTTCATATCAAAATCCGAAAACCTCTCAGGAAATATCTGAGGTTCTTGTTTCAAGGGGAACACTACCAGTTCAGAGTATAGCCCTTTGGCTTGCCATCTGCACTATGGGTCTTTACCAAATTCTTGGCAGTGGTGGCATCAGCCATTCGCAGGGAAGGCCTTTATGTCTTTTCTTACATGGATGACTGGCTCCTGAAAACCCACTTCAGGGAGCAACTCTTGCACATTGTAGCCTGAACCAGGCAACTGTTCGACGCTCTGGGGGTGACTGTTAATATGCCGAAGTCTGTTCTGACCTCTTGCCAGCATCTGCAGTGTATAGGGGCAGTTTTAGATGCAGCTGTAGCCTTCCTGCCTCTGGAAAGGACAAAGCGTCTGGTTGCACAAGCTCAACTAGTTCATGACAGCAGCTATGTCATAGCCAGAACATTCCTTCGACTTTTGGGCCTAATGGCAATGGCCATTGTAACAGTACCTCTGGCCAGGCTACATATGAAGATCCCTCAATGGACCTTGAGAGTCCAGTGGGATCAACTGATGGACGATCTAGAACAGAAGGTTCTAGTAACCTCTTCTGTATGCAGGATGCTCAAGTAGTGGATGGAACCCAGCAACCTGTTGAAAGGGGTTCCTTTCCTGATCCAGTCTCCTCATCACATTTAACAACAGATGTCTTGCAGATGGGTGGGGGGGGGCTCATTTAGGGCCCCATCAGATGCAGGGTGTATGGACCAAAGTGGAGAACACCCTGCATATAAATGTTTTAGAAATGTGATTTGTTCTGTATGGCCTACAGGCTTTCCAGTCTCACTTGTCCCTGGGATCTCTGCTAGTACAGATGGACAACGCCAGTGTGATGCATTACATCAACAAACAAGGGGGAACTCACGCTAACCCCTGTGCAGGGATGCAGTGAGAGTATGGTATTGGGCTCTAGAACACAGTCTAGAACTGTCAGCAGTACATGTTCCAGGCGCCCAAAACATCTTGGCAGACAGACTAAGCCGGTCACAGTCCAGAATGCACAAATGGGAACTGTTGACTGTGGAAGACCTGTTCGACAGATGGGGTCATCCAGAGTTGGACCTTTTTGCATCCGCACAAAAGGGGAAACTGCCACTTTTCTGCTCACTCATTCCAGGGCCTGGAATTTTCTGACGCGATGCGTTGTCCTTTTCTTGGAAGGGGGGCTTCTCTATGCCTTCCCTATGTTCTCTCAAGCTTCAGATGGAGAGGGCAACTCCAATTCTCATTGCTCCCATGTGGCCTCGACAGATCTGGTTCTCCTTATTGTAGTAGTTGACAGTGGAACCACCAGAACCCTTGCTGTTATGCCAGGGACTCCTGTCACAGGAGCAGGGAACTCTGATCCATCCAGACCTAAATCGCTTCACCTACATGCATGGCTCCTGAAAACATAACCATTGCCAGATTTGGGTCTCCCAAAAGGAGGCTGATGTTTTGGTGGCTGCTAGAATGCCTTCTACCAGACCCACTTATTCCAAGAAGTGGAAGTGGTTTGCTTTATGGGCCACTTCTCATCACTTAGACTCTTTTATCTGTCCTATAAATCAGGTTCTAGAGTGTCTACTGTCCTTGTCAGATGCAGGCCTGCAGTACTTCTCTATTAAGGTGCACTTGGCTGCTATCACAGCTTTCCATGTACTTACTGAGGGTCGTACGGTTGCCTAGGTGGATGTGGCCTGTACGTTTTGAGAGGCATTCTGCACTTGAAGCCTCTTATCCGTAATCCAGTCCTGGCTTGGGACTTGAATTTTGAGTTGGAAAAGCTTACTTTGGCTCCTTTCGAGCCGGCTGCGACTTGTGGCTTATGCTTTCTTTCTTGGAAAGCATTGTTGTTGGTTGCAGTTATTTCTGCTCAAAGGATTTCAGAGCTACACGCTCTGATGTGTAAGCCTCGTTATTTGATTTTCCACAAAGATAAGGGCGCCTTTGCATACCAATCCTAATTTTTTTCCAAAGGCAGTGTCTGAGTAGTTTACCTTAAATCAAACCATCTTCCTGCTAGTTTATTTTCCTGAGTGTGCCAATCCAGGGGAAGCATTGCTCCATACTTTAGATGTACATTGAATACTCGGGTACTATATACGCTGCACAAAGGACTGTAGGAAGTCCTCACAGCTTTTTATTTCATTCACCCCTGGGAAAGAGGGCACTCCAGTTTCCAAACAGCGTGTATCCAAATGGTTAGCAAACTGCATTACTTTTTATAGGAAGTACGGTAAGGAACTTCCTGGGGATGTTCATGGTCATTTCACTAGAGGCATGGCCACATCTGTTGCATGCTTTAACAATGTTTCTGCTGCTGAAATCTGTGCAGCTGCTACCTGGAGTACTGTCCACCCCTTTATCAAACACTACCATCTGGACATAGCTTCACGAAAAAGGGCTAGCTTCAGCCTAGCTGTGCTCACAGGCCTACTTTCTTAGACCTGTCAGCTCCTGTCACCCAGACTGTTTATGATCACCACTGCTTGGCACTTGTTCTATAGGTGTGGCCTGATGAAAGAGATATCCTTGAAGAAGATAGAACAGTTATGTATGCACTGAAACTGTAGATCTTTGAGAGAATCTCTTTTGTCAGGCCATGCCATCCCACCCTCCATCTCCCTATCAGATTCTGAGACCCTGGGGAATGCTGTCTCCTCCTCCATGAGTGTCTGTCTGCTGCTCTCTGCCTTGCCTGGTTGACAGAGTCCTGGGTTCTCTCCTGGTTCTCTACAGGGAGGTCCCCCAAGCATGGCCTCTGGCAGGGGACTGAGGAGTGAAAGGGCCTCCTACGTTTGTATGGGAGAACCAATGTCTGACATCGTCATGGGCGGCCCATAGTGAACTGCTTAAAAAAGTTTCTGTGTGATCCTAGTGCCAGACGGCTTGTAGTTCCATAGTTGTGGCCTGAAGGAAGAGATTCTCTCAAAGAACTACTGTTACAGTGAGTTCCCTCGCCTGCTTGGGGAGAGGAGCAAGCCCTGCAGTTGCTTTCCCCACCTGTTCCTTGGATCTTTTTTGTTGCCCATGCCAACGCTTGGTTCTTTTGAGGCTTCATAATCTTCATGCACATTATGTTACTCCCAGGGATTTATGCAAATGTTACTGGGTAGTCAAATACGCAGTATATCATAAAAATTTAGATCTTACTTCGAGAGGGTTCCTGCAGTAGGTCCTCACATTTAGGACTGTGCCCCCCGCCGTCAGGACCGTGTGGCCAACTTATAACTAGCAATCTATAGCGGGAGACTGCCCTCGGCGTCGCATGATGGGACATCAGCGTGACTGTATATAGGGGTGGTCCTCACCGCCTCCAGTTCTTTCCACCATCGGATCTGAATTGCCGGACCTCAAGGCTTACAGCTTCAGTCGCCCGCCATTTTTTCTGTATTAGTGGCAAGTTTTTCCATATTCTTTTTCCTAATCGTGTTGTGTCGTCTTGCAGACAGACGAAAAAGTGTTCGAAGTGCAGCGCTCAGATCCCGCATGGGGACGATCACTCCCACTGCGTTCTCTGCCTGGATCCCAAACACCAGGTGGCGGATTGCGAAATCTGCCAGTCCTTTAACCAGGCCATGCGCACCCATTGCCAGAAGGCCTTCAATGCTTATCTCCTAAAACAACGCCTTGCACAGATGGAAAAAGAGCTCCAGGAACTGAGGGAATGCTCTTCTTCACCTACCCCGGAGAAAAAGAAGAAGGAAGAGCATCGGAAGGGGGATCATTCTCCCTCCACACAACGTCGCCAGACAGTCAGTGCCACATTGGGTGGGGCCTCTATAGCGGTGAGTACTCCACCTCTTGGGTCTCCATCCGCCCCGGCAAATCAGACATCTCTCCCCCCACCTTGGTCAGTGGGCAGTCAAGGGTCTCCTCTCCGGAGGATCTTCCTTCAGGGCCAATAAGTCTTCCTCCAGCTCTGCCGCCAGGTGCTTGGTCTCGGTCGACCAGCCAAACTTTAGCTTCCTGGTTGTCGGCCCGACCGTGAGCTGTAAGTCGGATGTCGGCACCTCCGACGCAGCCAGGCTGACACCAATAAGTTGGTCGTCGACTTGCCCGACACCCGCTCGGCAGTTGCTTTTCTGTCGGGTACTCTTGTGGTTCCTGATGTTGTGCAGAGCGAACTTCCAGGCTCCCCTCATTCCCTCAAGGGTTCTCCCGCCTGGGCCTCACTGACCCAGCCCGATGTCTCGTTTTCCCTGGAACCCCGGGACTCAAGTGTTGCTGTCCAGCAGACCTCTCCTGCATCAGGCCTACCTGCTGAGACCTCTGCCTCCCTGGCAGACCCGTCGATGGGGGGTTTCTATTCCCTTACCCCCATCGCCTTTCTCAGATGTGACATCGGGTGGCTTCAGACCCCCGATGCCAGGCCAATCCCCAGTTATCACTCCCACAGTTTTGGACATGGACCAGGGACTTTACGCTCCAACGCCGGAGCACACTCTTGGCCCATCAGGGGTGCCTGCCGACAGACCCTCATGTCCCCTGCTCCCTTGGCACTGCCGCTCCCTAGGCCGTCCACCCCTCCTCTGTCGGGGCCTCTCGGGCAACTATCCCGGCTACCCGCCGCCTCAGTTCCCTTCCTACCCAACACCAGGAGGGCCATCGCCAGGTTACCTGCCGCAGGTGCCGACGCCATGGTACCCGATGCCAGGCCAGAGCCACATCTACCAGGGATACCACCCGTACCATTACTGATATCAGACACCTGGCTACCCCCCCCCTTATTCCATGGGATACCCAGGCTACCAGCCTCCACCGCCTCCCCCACCCCAGCCGGAATCCCAAGGGACTATCCCGGCTTGGTGAAAGAACGCTAAGTCCCAACTTTTGCAGGAGCTGGGATAACCCCACCTGGTCATGACTGCCACCCCAACCCACAGGGCACTCACAAGGAGCCCATCCCCTATGGACCAGACATCTGATAGGGATTCGGGCCGGCGTCCGGGGGTTCCCTCTGGAGCTAGGGTCACGAGGCGGTCCCAGGTGTAACTTCTTTACCCAGCAGACTGGAGTTTTCCAACTCAGATTCGGACTCCGACTCTGTGGGCCATTCGGAGCCTCATTCCCTGATATAGCCCCAGACCAAGAAGTCTCCAGAGTCTCCACCGGATGATCCATCCTTCGCGGAACTCCTCTGGTCCATACAGCTGGCCTGCGGCTGGGTGTCCCAGGAGATGGATCCCAAGAAGAAAAGGCTGGCAGAACATCTGGGTCTCACTAATGCGGACACCCTCCCCATCCCTCCATGGGGGGGCGCATGAGGACTTAACCTCGGCCATATGGCAACAACCGTCCTCCATTCCTGCAGTTTCCAAGAAAACTGACAGGACCTATCACCCTCGGAAGGGGCTTGTCATTTGACTACCCAACCCAAGGCCGACTGTATTGTTATTACAGTGGCCCATGATGGGTCAGCTCAGCCAAAACACCTGAGTGCCTCCCCACCAGACAAGGAGTCCAAACAAATAGACCAATATGGCCGCAAGGTCTACGCCTTGTCTACCTGTACCATTCGCTCTCTAAATTATGTGGCCCACACAGTGTCTTTTCAGAAGTCGGCTTTATCTGACTTGGAGAAGGAACTCCAAGCCATACCAGATGAGGACCTCAAGAGTAGGCTTCTTGAGAAGGTAAGACTTAATAAATCTTCCTGCCGCCATGCCTTATGGGCTGCTTATGACTCTGTTGATTCTGTGGCCTGTTGCACTGCTACTGGAGTTTGCTTGAAGCACCTGGCTTGGCTGCATCGTGCGGGACTGGCGCAAGACGTCCAAAGCACCCTGCTGGACACACCGCCCCCTTGAGAGGTTCTGTCCTTTTTGGGGGTGTCGTTAAAGATATAATAACGGAGCTACAAGAGAGCGGGAGATCCCTCAAAGATGTCCGCTTCATGTATCGTTCGGGTCAGAAACCCAAGCAGACTTTTCATCACCCCCAGAAGAGGTGGAATAGGCAGAACTAGGGCATACGACAAGGCAAGCGTTGCACCACCGGTTCCGGTACCCAGACTCCTCAGGCAAAATCCCAAAAGGCAGCCACCGCCAGCAAAGCAGCCCTCCACCTCTTCCCGTATTTCTAGAGGAACCAGTGGGGGGAAGGGTCGCCCTCCACCTGGAAGAGTGGAAGGCAATAACCGCAGATGCTTGGGTACTACAGCTTATCACAAGAGGGCATTCCATCGAATTCTTGGACAGACCCCTAGGCAATCCGCCAGGAAGGTCTCACTACCAGTCTGGCCATCAAAGCCTTATTCAGCAGGAAATCCAAGTTCTATTGACAAAATCAGCCGTAGAGCGGGTTCTGCCAGGGCAGATGGGAAGGGGATATTACTCCCACTTCTTCCTCGTGCCCAAAAAGACAGGAGATCTGAGACCCATTCTAGATCTCAGTCTGCTTAACCTCTTTATGGAATACAAGAGGTTTCGCATGTTAACCCTCCAGGGACTCTTACCCCTGCTCCAACAGAATCAGTGGCTGTGCTCACTTGAAATGCAGGATACTTGCCTGCACATTCCAGTCCTCCTGGCCCACCACCATTTCCTGAGATTCTCCTTTCAGAAGAACCATTATCAGTTCAAGGCCCTCCCTTGTGGCCTATTTGGCCTCTCGGGTTTCTACCAAGTGCCTGGCGGTGGTGGCTGCGGCCTTGCACCTCAAAGGGATTTATGTGTTCCCTTACCTGGATGACTGGCTGTTTTCAGCACCGTCTCAGGACAGTCTGATTTTATCTCTTTCCATCACCCTGGACCTCTTCTCCAGACTTGGCATCACTGTGAACTATCCCAAGTCTCTGCTCTCTCCCTCCCAGCATCTTCAGTTCATTGGAGCGGTGCTGGATATGGTCCAGGGCAGGGCCTTTTTACCTACGGACAGGGCGGAAACCTTGATTCAGCAAGCTGCATTGATGTCCTCCTCCTGTCGGATCGCAGCACGCTCTGTCCTCTGCCTGTTGGGTCTCATGGTGGCTGCCATCCCCACAGTCCCTTTGGCCAGACTGCACATGAGGGTGACTCAACGGTCCCTCAGGGTCCAGTGAGATCAGTCAATCAAACTTTATTTAACCAGGCAGTTATATCATTGAGCAAGCTCATTTGCAAGATGGTCCTGGACACAGAGGACACTTTTGCTTACAGTAGACAACACTTCATACAAAAGTAGACATCGGTACAGGCAGTTACAATATACAAAATCAGTACTTGGATGAATCAGACATGTAAAGCAAGTGCAAATATAGGCATTTTGTAGCTTATAGTAGTAAAAACCTTTATTTTTATACAGGAAAGTTGTTGACAATTTTACATCATTAGGACAAAGTCCTGTTTGCAAGATGCTCCTGTTGTATAAATTTTACAATTTAGGGCAAATATATAACATAAAACAACAAAATAAACCAGACAATCAATTCACAAACATTACAAATGGATTAATACAAAAATCATATTACAATACACACAGTTAATAATTAACAAAAATGCATATATTACACATCTCTAGTCTAGTTATATTTTAAGTTTCCAATATCTAACCATAACATTCACACCTAGTTCTTAAATCTAACTTTAGACTTGATGAGAATGATTTCACATCTTTGAATTGTTTATTTATTACTGATTTTAACATATTCCATGTTCTATCTACAATCACTGGGAAACGCATATTACTATATATGTTTTTAAGTTTGGGAAAACCAAAATTTCTTGAATTATATTTCGCAAGTTATAAACATGCTTTTTCGTTTCCAATTCATCACTTAAATACTCTGGCTGTTTCTGATTTAACACTTTGTAAATCTGCATTGCTCATGCAATCTGCCTTTTGGCTTCCTGTGAGAGCCAACTTAGTTCCTCTAGTAGATCACAATGAAGGACTGCATAACCCTTTCTCGTTATAAATCTAGCCATTCTATTATACATTATATCGACTTTTTGTAGAAGACCTTTTGATGCCAGGCCATATACATGGTTGCCGTATTCTAGTACTGGTAAAAGAAGTTGATTTATTACAGTTTCCCTTATTGTTTTATTCATACAAAAGCTGGTCCGTCTGAACACTCCCAACCTTTTGTTTACCTTTAATATTGTATCTGATATATGTTTATCAAATTTTAAATCATCATCAGTCCATACCCCCAAATATCTATACTTGTTCTAATACTTAATTTTGTAATGTTTTTATAGTTATTATTTCCTTAATTTTATTCAACCTTTGATACGTTTTACGGAAAACCATAAGTTTTGTTTTTTTACTATTAACTATTAATCCTGATTCTGTCAACCATGTACATAGTCTGGTAAAGTCTACCTGTAATTTAAATTCAAATTCTCCAGGTGTACGTCCATCCTCAATCAACAAAGTATCATCTGCATAAAGACTTATGCTTGAACATTTTATTATGTCTACTAATTTATTTATATAGATCAGGAACAGTGTTGGCCCCAAAATGGAGCCTTGTGGGACTCCTCTCAGTACAGGTATTTTACTAGATAGCACCCCATTTATATTTACTTGCTGTGTTCTATTTTTTAGGTAAGATATAAACCAATTATATGATTCCTTAGTTACACCAACTCTGCAAGCCGTTCCCCCAGGAGCCTATGAGACACTGTATCAAAAGCCTTTGATAGATCCACGAACACTGCGCCCACCGACAAGTCATCTTCCCTCTTTGAAGCTCTGTTATCAATCATGTTGGTGAGCACGGTGCCCATGGAAAAACCTTTACGAAACCCAGATTGATATTTTGTTAGCAAGGAATACTTCTCCAGAAAATCAGTTAACTGTACCTGTACCAATCTCTCAAGAATTTTTGATATCCCTGATAATAGGGCTATTGGCCTATACTTTGTAGGCTGAAATATGTCCCCTACACCCTTATACACAGGAAAAATGTTTGTATTTTTCCAATTTTCTGGAAAAATTCCTTCAACCAAACTCCAATTGAATATTTTTTGTCAATACTGGGGCAACTACCTGTACAGCGTCCTTAAGAAAACGGTTTTCTGTAAGATCTAACCCATAAGCTTTTTTTGATTTTAATTTTCTGATCTCATCTTTTACCTGTCTGCAAGTAATATTTTTAAATCTAAATTTAGGTGTATTCATATTTTCCATCTTTTTACCGGGGTCTATAAGTGTCAAATTGGAAAAATCCAAATCAGGCAAATTTACAAAATAGTCATTCAAAATATTTGCTGACTGTTTAGTAGACTGAAGTATACCTCTACTTGTCATTTGAATGGGGGGGACCTTGAATTTGTGGTGATTCAAAGGACTTTATCAAGGACCAACATTTTTTACTATCTGTAGTTTGTTTTGATTTCTCTTCATAATATTTTTGTTTTTGCTTTTTTATTTGTAGTTTCAAATTATTTCTAGCTTTTTTATATTTATCCCAGTCCTCTATTTTTAGTGTCTTCCCAGCAATTTTCCATAACCTGTGTTTTATATGTATCAATTTCTTCAATTTTTATGTTATCCAGGGCACATGAGATTTTCTTTGTATACATATTCTGTAAGGGGCTAGTTCATTACATATGTCCAAGAACCACTTAGTAAATTCCTGAACTACTAAGTCCACAGACAGTATTAAGAATAATGTATCCCACCTAACTTGAAATAATCTTGCAACAAATGCTTCTTTGTTATAATTTTTAAAATTTCTACACTTAGTTTTTAAAAAAGGGTTCATATTAATTTATACCTTTTACCCCCAAATCCAAAAGTACAGCTTAAAAAGCTATGATCCCCCAAAATAGGCTGATTTACTTCGATTGACTTAATCAAGATTTTAGTTGAAACAAAAATAAGTCTAATATATTTCCTTTACTTTGTTGTGTAGTTTTCCTAGTACGGATAAATATTTTTTGATTTACATCTAATATTTTGAAACTATTTCCCAAGGCTAGTCCTCATGGCTTACCCCAAGCTGCATTAAAATCACCAATTAATAACAATTCACATCCCATGGGGCACTTTCGTATTACTGATGCTAAATTATCAAATTCACCTGTTAATGTTCTAGGAGGGGCATAGATTACTCCTATAATTAAATCCAGTTTATGAATTTTTACTAATAAGCAATCTAGAAATCCTATTTGGTCTGCAAATAACACTGAAGTTTGACCAAGTTCCCATTTAGTAAATAGAATGACTCCCCCACCTTTCCGACCAATCCTATCTAGTCGTTGACTAAAGAAGTCCTCCGGCTTGACTTCCTTAGTTTCAGACTTGTCATTTAGCCATGTTTCTGTCGGCGCCACTATATCAGGAGATTCTGCATTAATCCAAGTTTTAAATAAATCAGTTTTCTTCCTTAGACTCCTGGCATTGTCATGTATAATTTTTATAGCTCCATTATTTCCTGGGCCAGGATTTATTTCAATATCTCCCCCTAAAAGTAATGAAATTAATAGGCAGTTACTTGATTTATTTGGTCCTTGTTCCAATAGCCCTATTACATATTGATTATTTTTAAACTGAATCTTTATTTTTGAAAAGGATACAAGTGAGGAGAGGAAGGAGGTACGTAGGGAAGGGCAGTGGGAAGAAAGGCTATCAGTCACATAGTAGAGAGGGAAAATAGGGCATCCTAATAGAATGAGGCCCCTTGCGAAGCTAATTGATGAGAGGAGGGAGGTAGGAGGGGGAGGAGGTGGTTGCCCTAAAGGGATGCTGGCCGACACAGGAAATAGGCGGCCCAGGATTACAGAGGTTAAGGGACTCAGTTGAGCAGGGTAAGGTTTTACCTGAAACAATCACACGCCGTTTTCAGGCCTCTATAGAGCAGCCCCCTAAATATAAAAATGGCTGGGCAGCAGGGAGATTTTAAGTAATTTTTGCACGTTATTTATTTATTTAGTTAATTTTTGTTTACCGGGTAAGTGCACTAGCCATAGCAATGACTGTTTTCAGGCATGACCTGGGAGGGTATAGTACAAACAAAGCAGGCACACATTGCAATACAAATTTTGACATAATTGACAATAGAATACAGAGCAAGTATAGACATAGTAAACAATAGAATACAGAGCAAGTAGACAGTAGGTAGCTATAGACAAGGTAGATGAGGTAACAGTGTAAAAACTGTACTAGAACAGAGTATATAGACATTTTGATAACCAAGGCTAATAACCTGTAGTACAATTTGTGAAAAACAAGGTAATATAATAGTACTGTATTATTCATATAGGATTTATATAGGGTAGTAGGGAAGGGAAAGGGAGATAGAAATACGAGGCCAGAGTAGAGGTTTAGGAGAGGCAGGTGAGAGGGGAGGAAAAAGGGGAAAGTGCTATACATTTGAAAGGCACAACAGAAGTGGCAGGAGAGAAAAGACTAAGAAGGAGGTATGGGCTAGAGGGGTTTGAAGCAGGCACATTTGTATGAAGTGGCAATATGGTTATATAAGCCTTTCTTAAAAGAGGCGTGTCCAAAGTGCTGGTAAAAAGGAGCTAATAGCAGTTGATCCAAGACATGTCCTTGTTCATGGTAGCTTAAGGAGGACAAAGGAGGAGTTTCTTAGTCTGTAGGCACCCTTTGAACGTTCAAACAGGTCACAGATATAGGGTGGTAGTTTGTTGGACAAAGCCTGGAATAGCCACATGAGGGCGTTTATTTGCCTCCTCATGGAGAGGGACGGCCAATCTAATGCTTGGTACAGTGAGCAGTGATGAGTCTGCAAAGGCAAGTTAAGAACAAATCTCAGTGCGCGATGATAGAGTGTATCCAGCTTTTGGAGCGCGTAGTGAATCAGGGGAAGAAAGGTTGTTTGAACCAGCCGCTTTCTAGCTTCCAGGGTGAATAGGCATCTTATGTGGTAGAAAATACCGAGGTGCTGCCTTAGCTTTTTTGTTAACTCGCTGAGATGTACACCGAAGGTGAGTTTATCCAACCAGACTCCCAGATATTTAAATTTATCCACTAGCTCTAGTGGTTCATTAAGGAGGGTTACAATCTGTGGGGTCCCAGGTATCCCCATATTGTGGGATGGAGAGATAGTCATAGCCTTTTTTTTTTTTTTTTTTGCATTTAACAAGAGCTTTAGATTCAGCAGGTTGTGCTGGAGGATGATAAAATCCTGCTGTAGCTCCTTGTACGCAATGTCCAAGGAGGGGTTGGTCGTGTAGAGGACTGTGTCATCTGCGAAGAGATAAACGTTTCCAGCAACCAGGCCAGAGTCGATGTGGTTGATGTAAAGAGCGAAGAGGATAGGTCCCAAAATGGAACCTTGCAGAATGCCTCAGGGCAGTAATTTTAGTGGGGAGAATTCCCCTTTGGCTTTAATTTGCTGTTTACGATTTGTGAGGTAGCAGCGGAACCACTTTACTGCTGCAGAGGTTAGACCGATGCTACTCAGGGAGTCAAGAAGTATGGAATGATCAACCATATCAAATACCTTGCTGAGGTCAAGGAAGAGTGCATAGATGTGCTGTGTACTGTCCAGGGCTTTTAGCCAGTCATTTGACACTTTGGCAAGAGCAGACACGGTACTGTGCTTGGGTCTGAAACCTGATTGGACTGGATTGAGTATTTTCTCATGATCCAAGTACTCCCTTAATTGAGAGTTTACAATTTTTTCAAGTAGCTCGGATAAAACAGGAAGCAACGAAATAGGCCTATAGTTGTTCAAGTCAGTGGGGTCTCCTGACCTGAACAGGGGGATAATGTGTGCAGTTTTCCAACTAGGTGGCAATTCCCCTTGGGATAATGAGCTGTTAAAGAGATGGGCAGTTGGAGCTGCCAGATAATAAGAACCTGCTTTTAAGAAGGGTTCAAGCAAATCTGCACCAGCGCTCTTTTTGGTGTCCAGCAAGAGGAGCAGGTCCTCCACCTGTTTGTAGGAGACTGGCTGGAATTTGAAGAGGGGACGGTCGGTAGGGGGAGCTATGGTTGGTCTAGTAGCTAAGCTGGCGGCGCTTGTGGTGCTCAGTTTACTAACAAGTGACGTGTCGAATGCGAGGCCTGCAGTGGCGAAGTGGTTATTGAGCTGATCGAGGATCTCTGACCTATCTGTGTAGGAGGTATTATTTGCCACAGTTTTGGCTGGTAGCGGGGTGGCAGGGGAATGTCCCTCAACCTCTCTCAATAGCTGCCAAAAATTGGTGGAACAGTTTTTGTTTGCCTCCAGGGCTGACTGGAAGAACCGTTGTTTTTCCAACCTTACCAGTTTGGTGCAGGCATTTCTGGCTACCTGGAAGGAGAGCCACTCTGAGTCAGACTGCGACTTCCTAGCCCTTTTCCAAAGGGTATCTCTATGCCGTAAGGCTCTCTCAAGTAGTGGGCTAAACCAATCAGGTGCACTTCTCCTGGATTTGATTTTCCTTAAAGGTGCGTGTTGGTTGATAATGTTAACGTCAACGCATGGACGACATGGACCACATGGTCTTAGTCTCCAACAGTTTGAAGAGGGATCTCCTCTGGTGGCAGGATCTATCCAACCTTTCCCTGAGGATTCCCTTCCATCCCCCACTCCCCTCCATGACCCTCACGATGGATTGCTCGGGCCATGGTTGGGGAGCCCACCTAGGAGACCATCGAACTCAGGAGACATGGTCCCCCTTAGAGGAGCATCTGCATATAAACATTCTGGATATGAGGGCTGTGCTCTACGCTCTCCAGGTTTTCCAGTCACTCTTACTTCCGGGAACACTACCGATCCAGACCTACAACACAACAATGGTCTGGTACCTTCTCAAACAGGGAGGCACCCAATCGTACCCCCTTTGCAGGAAGGCGATGCGGGAGTGGTACTGGGCAGTCCAGCACAGCCTGTCATTGATAGCAGTCCATGTTCCAGAAGTTCACAGTGTCCTGGTGGACAGTCTCAGCCACACTGTCAGACAGGCTCACGAGTGGGAGCTAAAGCAGGAAGTAGTGGAAGATCTCTTCCTTCAGTGGGATCAGCCAGAAATAGATCCATTCACCTCCCCCTCCAACACAAAACTGGCCAGCTTTTGCTCACTTGTTCCTGGGTGTGGTGTTTTTTGGTAAGACGCGCTGTATCTGTCCTGGACAGGGAGATTTCTGTATGCTTTCCCTTCCTTTCCTATTCTGCAGAAGGTTCTGCTGAAGCTCCAGGGAGAGGGGGCGCACATGATTCATTCATAGCCCCCCTTTGGCATCAGCAGATTTGTGTCCCTCTGCTGCAGCAGCTGACGGAACCCCCGGTACCTCTTTCTCTCTCCCACGACCTTCTGTCTCAGGAGCAGGGTAGCCTGGTGCCTCTGAGCCTCAAGTTTCTCCCATCTGCATGCATGTGGCACCTTTGGACATAGCCGTCTCATGCTTTGCCGTCTCTTCCTGAGTCGCTCAGGTCCTAGTGGAGGCCAGAAAACCCTCCACTAGATCCACGTATGCTATGAAATAGAAGAGATTTTCTATTTGGGCCATGGCTAAAGGCTTAGACCTTTTTTCTTGCTCAGCCCCCCCAGGTCCTCGAGTACCTCTTGCACCTGTCTGATTCAGGCCTCTGTTATTCCTCTCTGAAGGTCCACCTCTCTGCGGTTTCTGCCTACCACCTTCTGATGGAGGGCAAAACCCTCACTCAGTTGAACGTTTCCAAAACCTTCCTTAAGGGGATCCCTCTACCTTAAACCTCCGGTCCGTAATCCGGTTCCCCCCCGGATCTGAATTTTATTTTAGAGAAACTTACTTTGCCCACTTTTGAGCCGGCAGCAAGTTGTGACATGTGCTATTTGTCCTGGAAGGCGCTCTTTTTAGTCGCTATTACTTCAGCTCAAAGAATATCAGAGCTTCAGGCCCTCACTTGTAAGGAGCCGTATTTGATTTTCCACAGAGACCGGGTGGCTCTGCGGACTAACCCTTTCTTTCTTCCAAAAGTAGTCTTGGAATATACTTTGAACCAGGATGTTCAACTGCCGGTATATTACCCAGAGTATTCCAATAAGGGGTAATACCTCTGGCACACTTTAGATGTGCACAGGATTCTGAGATATTATATCTCTAGGACCAGAGTGGCTCGTATGTCTGACCAATTGTTTGTGGCCTTCACACCCAAATGTCAGGGTAAGGCCATTTCAAAACAGGCTTTGTCTAAATGGTTAGATAACCGCATCTCGTACATTTTTTTTTTAATATTCTTTATTTTTTATTGTTTTTTATATAGTTATATATATGACAGCAGGAGTTCATCTATACAGTATTGCTCTTTTGTTTTACAATACATGGAATGTTCTTCAGGATGGCAATTCATGTTTCTACAACATCCTTCTGTTATATATCAAATGACACTAGATCAAAATTCATATCCTGCAAAAATCGGTTACTTTCAAATAGCTCTATCAGGGAACAAATGCTTCATACAGAGGCGAGATATAGAAAACCCATGGCCTCCATTGGAGCTCAAATTGTGACATCCTTCCAGCTCTAGAAGCTACTATTCTCTCTAGATAATATATCTGTCATCAATGAATGCCAATGAGAGAGAGTGGGTACTTTAGCTGTTCGCCATAGGTGAGTTATAACCTTTTTAGCTGCTGCCAGGTACAAGTATAACTTACTTCTACTTGGTGGAAGTTTTCCGTCTTCCCCAATATAAAGCAGAATCATCTGATTGGATAATTGAATTTCTGGTCCCACAATATTCTGTATGCTCTTTTCTATATCTAACCAGTATTGGGTAACTTTCGGACAGGCACAAAAAATATGTGTTATATTTGCCATTTTTTCTCCACACTGTCTCCAACAAAGGCCATGCCGCATAAATACTAATTTAGCAATTTTGTCAGGGGTATAAAAATATCTACTACAACATTTCCATATATATTCTGACCAGTATGATGACTGTGACACTCTCATCGAGTGAGGAATAGGTTCCAACCATTTCTCATAAGTTATCTGAGTCCCTAATTCTCTATTCCATCTCCCCAAGATATCCTCAGTGGATTCCTTTCAAAAGTCTCTTATTGCTTTATATATTTGTCCAATTAAATGAATTTGTTCCCTGCCTTCTATAGTGTCCCTTAAAAGGGACATCAACATAGGTATGAGAGAGGGCAGAGTATTTAATGCGAATTCTTTCTGTATAAATGTCCAAATCTGTAAATATCTATAATGTTGTATATGGGGGAAGTGATATTTTGTCTGTAGTGTGGCAAAAGGCAGTACCCCATTTACATCCAGATATTGATATAACAAAAGCAAACCTTTTTTCTGCCATTCTTGATGGACCCGAACAGCACCCATATCCAAAGATACACTTTCTGTACTGATTAGTTTAAAATAACCAAAAACTTCAGTTAATGTAGTAGACGCCCTTAGCTCATACCAAGCCTTTAACGTATAACGGGTTCCAAATGTGAAGTTTTGTAACTGTGGATAAGAATTTTGGGGAACAAATATAATAGGGATAATGTTTACAAGATCATTTAGTATAAATTCAATAAATTTTCATGGTTTCTCTACCTGAGGGTTCAGCCATGTCATCACTATTTTACATGTTACAGCCTTATGGTAATCTCAAAGGTTTGGAAGATTACAACCCCCCTTTGCCACAGGTAACTGTAACAGAGACCATTTGACCCTTGGCTGCTGCCCAGCCCATACAAACCTGGAAAAAATTCTAGCCCAGGATGCGAAGTAGAATTGGGATGGAATAATCAATAAAGTCTGGAAATAATATAATATCTTGGGAAACAAGGTCATCCGAATAGCTTGTATTCAAGCTGAAAAAGATCATACCTAGCGTGTCCAATTCCCAACTAAATTCTCTATCTCTATCGATAGGGGCTCTGAATTAAACAGTTCCAAATGTTCCAGTTTCTGGGGAATATTTACACCCAAATATTTAATCTTATTTCTCCATTTCAGAGGGATCTGGTTCTTCAGAGACTGCGAGGGGGTGACATTTAAAGATAATAATTCTGTTTTTTGTATATTTATTTTGTATCCTGCTATTTCTGAAAACTTATCCATCACTTGTAGGGTAGCAGGAATGGACTTTTCAAGTTCTAGGAGTGTTAGTAATACGTCATCTGCATATAATGATATAGTAAAATCCCTCCCTCCTAAAGGGACCCCCTGAAAATTAGGATGTTGCCTTATGGCTTCAGCCAATGGCTCAATGTATATAGCACACAGTAAGGGGGAAAGTGGGCAGCCCTGCCTAGTTCCCCTTCCCAGCTGTAACATTGAAGATAACTGTCCATTCACTTTAACATATGCCTTCGGAGAGGCATAAATTCTCTGTATCATGCTAGAGAATTCCACAGGGAATCCAAACTTGCGTAAAGTTTCCCATAAAAAAGGCCAGCTGACGCCATCAAAAGCCTTGTGTGTGTCAAGGCTGAGCAACACTGCCTGTATCTGTCTCTGATTTAAGTGGTCCAACAAATGGATCGTTCTGCGTATATTATCTGTAGTTTCTTTGGCTCGAATGAACCCAGATTGATCTGAATTAATCAAATATGGTAACATTTCCTCTAGTCTATGTGCCCATATGGACATAAATACTGTAACTTATAGCCCATGTTTAATATGGATATTGGCCTATACGAGGTAGTTAAATCTGCTGGTTTGCCTACTTTTAAGCTAGGTGAAATATTAATGTAATCCCATGATGGAGGCGGGGAACCCTCCTGTTGAATTTCCAAAAAGGTGTTTAGTAGTAAAGGAGTCAGTTGTTTACTAAAAGACTTGTACCACTCGGACGGAAATCCGTCTGGGCCAGGGGGTTTTAATGATTTACTTTCTTTTATGGCATGTCTGACTTCCTCTGATCTGATAGGGGCTTTTAATCTGGTTTCCATTTCCTTAGTTAGCTTTCTTAATGCAAGGGGGTAAAAAAATTCCTCAACTTTGTTAAATTCTGGACCTTGTGGTTTCTCATATAGCTGCCTATAATATTTCTGGAACAGTTGCAGTATCTGCTGTGAGTTAAGAGCTCTTGCTTTTCTCTCCGGATCCATTAAATGTGTTATGATTGTGGCTGTCCTATGTCCCTAAGCCTCCGGCTAAATTCTCACCCCTTTGGCCCTCCCTCATACCTATATGTTTTCAAGTAAAATAGCGCCTGTTATGTTTTTTTTGTGTAAAAGTTTCTGGAGCTCAGCCTTTGTCTGATTAATCTGGGTTTGGGCCTCTCTGGTAATAGGAATAAACTTTGTTTGCATTTCCCTTAGTTTCTCATGTAGTTTACCATATCATGTTTCCCAATATCTCTTCTTGTATGCTGAATAAGCAGTTATCTCCCCCCTGATCACAACCTTCACAGTATCCCAAACTATTGTGTTGGATGTCTCCTGGGATGAATTCTCTGCAATAACCTGAGCTATTTTTGAGTTAAAGCTGTCCCTAAAAGCTTTATCCTTAAGAAAAGATGTATTAAAGTGCCACCCAGTGGATTTCTTTGGTATTTTAAAATCTAATCTCAAAAATAGGGGAGAATGATCAGAAAGAAATCTAGGTCATATAGTTAAATCCTGTAAGCAGTCCAAATGTTCTTTTGAAATGAAAAAGTAGTCCAGTCTTGAGTAAGAGTGGTGTCTAGGGGAGAAAAATGTACATCTCCCAGAAAGAGGATAAAAATGTCTCCATACATCGATTAGACCCAACGCTCCAAGTTGAGAGATAAATAATCTTTGAGCTGATGTTAGCCTATATTTGGAAGGTGCAGAGGAGTCCAACCTAGGTGTCAAAGTTAAATTGATATCTCCCCCTATAATAAGACATCCGTGCATAGTGTCTAGGAGCTTTGAAAAAAATCTTTTAAAAAGACAAACAGATGTAAGAGGTGGAAAATACACATTCACTAACGTGACCTTTGTCCCATAAAGGGTACCTTTTAAGATTACATACCTTTCCTCTGAATCTACGCACTGTGTTTCTAAATGAAAAGGAGACGTCCTAGGTATTAAAATGGCTACTCCTCGTCGTTTCCCTTTAGGGAAGGACGACACATATACCAAAAACCTGCCCCCCAGTTCAATTTTGCATGCTCGGTGTCTGTTAAATGTGTTTCCTGGAGATAATAAAAATCACTGGGGTGTTTCTTGATATATTGGAACAGTCTGGCCCTTTTAATGGGGTTGTTAAGCCCATTTATATTAAGCAAGAGTGATTTTACTATCTGAGTAGCCATCTTATTCCCTTATGGAAACATATTCTCCTGTTGTCCCCATCTTAATAATCTAATTCCTGGGGAATCACCATACTGATGTTCCCCCTAGAGCCATCCTTCTGATAGTCACTTTTTTTGAAACATTTTATGCCTTTCCCATCTAAATTATTCTTAAACATCTCCTGCTGCGATCTTATCAAACCTTTTGAAATCTGAAACAAATTATCAGTATATGTCTGACCTTTGTCTTGAAAACTATGTACATACACTGTATTCCAAATAAAATTGACTTCCAAGGTAGGGGAGTTTAAAAAAATACTCCCTAAGTGTGCCTCCTGATAGTCTGGGGTCACCGGAGGATATCTGGTAACACCAAATGCCCAGGCCTCCTGGGATATCCTGCCCCCAAATGAAAATAAAGAGAAATATGCAGACAAGCTAAATAAAATCCAAATGTTAACTCAAAATACCCTGCCTGTCTGTCTTGGTTTGAAATGGGCTTCCTGTAACGCCTGGAGATCCTCCTCCAAATGTAAATTGTTTATTTTATAATTAAATAAATTTGTAGTATACAACTAGGGCAACTTTTCTCAGACCCTTATATCAGTTTAGCCCTAAAACAAATCAAGCAGAGCACTATAATCTGCTCTTTAAAGATAAATCCGTTGCCCCCTTCAAAGCAATCGTCAGGGACAGTTCAAACAACTAAACCAAATGTTTTACATGTTTCTTTGTTACAGAAAAATTTTCTGCAGGTAAAATTATTAAGCGTAACTTTTCTCTGTCCAACATCGTATGAGAGAGTCGTCATCTTATTAAGATCCCAGTTCAGACAACTGAATTCCCAGTCCCTCTCATCAGTCATAAGCTTTCAGGGACCTCTTGCCAGAGGACCATTGAGATATCTCAAGCCAAGCTTCAGCTTCTGTCAGTCAGGTTCTTCCCCTTGCCGATCAGCGAAAAGTTGCCAAACGATTAGAAATGTTCCCCCTCTTTGTTACTTCTCTGACATTTTGTGTTCTGCCCAGATTCACCATATGCCAGCTCGGTGGGTCACTTTTCTGTAATCCTAGTGTGGATTTTGTTTTTATTTGAATTCCCGCTTTAAGGAGCTCCTCTCTGGCCTCCTCCACAGTATGAAATTCCTTCCTTCCTGATGAAAGTTGCACCACAAGTCTAGCTGGGTACGGTGTTGTGAATCTAATGGCTGCCTCCTTCAAAGCTGGTAAATGTCCGCATATGCTCTGCGATTACGCATAGTTTGTGGAGCGTAGTCGTTATCAACATAGAAACGAGTTTGTCCGTAAAAGACCTTGCCCTTTCACCATGCTGCTGTTAATACTGTCTCCTTGGCTGCGTAGCTAAGAAAGCGCATAATAATAGATCGAAGCCTAGCAATCGGATCAGTAGGCCGTGGGCCCACTGCACGGTGAACTCTCTCTGTAAAATTGAATATCTGAGGGCAATTTAAGAGCTGTTTTGAGCAAAGCAATAGTAAACTCAGTAATGTCCTGACCTTCTGAGCCTTCAGGGATGCAATATAATCTTAGGTTCTTTCTGCAAGCTCTATTCTCCATATTGTCTTGTTTTTCTTGAAATTGTACACATTGATCTTGTAAGAGTTGAATTGTATTCTCCATGTCGTCTACTCTGTCTCTCCAATGCATCAGCTCGTTGCTCCAGGCTCACTACGTCTCTGCGAAGCTCTCCGTAAAGATGTTTAATTTCTGCACGAAACTATAATAGCTCCTTGTATATAGTGTCTAACTTTATGCGTTTGTTTCTCGCTTTATTATTTGGTGTGGTCATTTGGTCCTGCCGTTCTGCTGGTGCTTGAGAGTGTTCCGAGTCAGAGGGCTCCTGGGCCGACATTGCTGCTCGATTTAATTCTACTCACTGCTGCCCGTAGTTGTTCAATTTCTTATATTTTTCTTCTTTGCAATGCTTCTTACGTATGTCCCCGATATCTAGTTCTTGTTTATTTTAAATTGTTTGTCATTGAAAGCGTCAAATTGGGAAGATTAGCGGAGCTCTGCTTTTACACCGCCATGCTGCTTGGAAGCCCAACCGGAAGTCCGCATCTCATACATTTATCAGAAGTACGAGAAGCCCCTTCTGGGGGATGTGAAAGGTCACTCGACCCGGGGCATGGCTGCTTCGACGGCTTTCCTGAGAAATGTGTCCACTGAGGATAGTTGCGCAGTGGCCACTTGGTCTTCTGTCTAAACCTTCACCAAGCATTACAGTCTGGACATTACCTCTAGGTGCAGAGCCGGTTTTGCCTCACAGTTCTGTAAGGTCTCCTGTCCGAAGCAGACCTCTAGCTGGCAGACGCTTCCTCCTCCCGGAACCTACTCTCTGATTCCTTTATTCTTTGACTGGTTGGTATTCAGTCCTATATATGAAGATGTACTGCAGGAATCCTCTCGAAGTAAGATATAACAGTTATGTAAGAACTTACCGTAACAGTAGATCTTCGAGAGAGGTTTCTGCAGTAGGTGTTGACTTCCCTCCCACCTTTCCTCAGCTCCTGTTTTTCTCTCTTTTCCTTTCCCAGGGCTTTGTTTTAGCAGCTCAGGGATTCAGGAGTTTCTGCTCCTTTCTCTTGTTTCCTCTTCTGGGGTCTTTGGCGGGAGAACTGAAGGGTGGGCATGGGGACTGCCCCCATATACAGTCACGCCAGCATCCCATCATGTGACGCTGGGGCCGATCTCCCGCTATAGTTTGCTAGCTAGACATTTGCAATGCAGTCCTGATGCTAGGGGGCGCAGTCCCATATGTGAAGACCTACTGCAGGAACATCTCTCAAAGATCTACTGTTACGTTAAGTTCTTACATAACTGTTGTATATAAAGATATGAAAAATAACTTTTAAGAAAATTATGCAGCAGAGCTCGTTCTCGACAGACCATTCCATGCCCCGGCCTCCATCATGTTTATACAATACAGAACTGAGTGTTCTAGGGACATGGATATGTTGTTCATCACACTTATTGGCAGGTTCCTTGCGCTTTAAATCTTGCGGAAGGTCTTCAAGCTGGCTCCTCCCACCCACCCGAGTGGTAAAACTCGGCACCCCCATGACGCCAGATCTTTCTTACCGCTTGGAAGCTCAGGTTCCCTCCTTAGCAGCGTTGCGATTAAGACTGGTTCCTAATTCTTGAAAAGTTGAAATTAAAAGTTTTATCAAAAGACTTGGTGGTCTTCTCCTCGCGGCTGCGATGGACCATCGACTCTGGTTTTCGGAGGTGCCCTTGCGGGCAGAAGATGTCTAGGGACGGATCTGCACTCCATGTGCGTCTACTGCCTGG
The DNA here is from genome assembly GCA_016271365.2 of Neoceratodus forsteri. Taxonomy (NCBI): domain Eukaryota; kingdom Metazoa; phylum Chordata; order Ceratodontiformes; family Ceratodontidae; genus Neoceratodus; species Neoceratodus forsteri. The sequence continues at coordinate 989,165,213 of CM057450.1, forward strand.
GCCTTGACACGACCTGCAGGCATCGCGACTTGTGCTCTTCCGCTCCGGCCCTCGTCCTTGAAGACCCGTGCTGCCCGGTGTTAACTGGGGCCTTGAAAAATTCCACCGGTGAAATCTAAAGAGCCCGATTGGCGGTGTCCGCGGCGGAGGGCTCGGCGGATCAGCTAGAGCAGATGATCGCCCTCGAAGAGGAGGCGGCGCGGGCCGCTTCTACCTCGGCTGCGGCATTTGTCGCGCTCTCTCTCGGTGCCTCGTACTCGGCTTCTTTGAAGGAGCTTTGTCTGACCCTCTCGACCAAAGGTGAGGGTCCAACTTCTTCGGGACCTTTTTCCAGGTCCAAAAGAGCAAAGTAAAGTCTCTCAGTCGGCGCTCTTGGGGATGGAAAGATCCTTCCCTTGTGGGCAGTGGGACTTTGGTGCCCTCAGCTTTGTCACTGGCTTCACGGTGTCCCCATCAGGCCAGTTGACCGAGACTCCTTGTCGGCAGGTCGAGATTTTCTCGACCTGTTAGACGGTTGTCGGCTGGAGAAGCCAAGACCCTCTCCGGTTCCCCGGTGGAGTTGAGGATCCCGCCGGCTCGTCTGTGCCTCCGGTTCCGGAGCCTTGATTGGGATCGTCCGAGCGAGGGTGCCAATTTCGACACTTCTCCTCGCCTCCCTCGGCCTAGTCGAGACTCTCGGTCTCGGACATCCTCGCTGTCCAACCGATCCCGCCGCCTAGGCGTCTCGCACCGCTGTCTTCCTCTTCCTCGGACGAGGGAGGCTTCGCACAAGTTGTGTCAAGGTACGAGAACCTATGTGGCAACAGTTCCTTTTTGATCGGGAATAAGCCACCCAGTCGCCTTCCCTGCCATTAAGTGGCTGTCACCGGAGCAGCCGAAACAACCCCTCGTTGTAGTCGAGGAGCCTGTTCTCAGGCCGGTTGTTCGGCCAATTCCAGCTGCCCCACCGATTCTGGTGGAACCTCCGCCTCCACAGCCATTAGTTGGGGCTCCGATCAAAAATTCTCGGTCGGCTTGGGGTTTGCCCCATAGGCTGTCTGTCACCCTCACTCCCGATAAACCTCGGCAGGTGGAGGGTGGCTCAGGCCCGAGGCAGCTCTTTGAGGACTCTTCTGAGTCCGATGATGGTTCCTCCCTCTTCTCCAAGCGCATGGACTTGGAGTCCTCGGGAGGGCAGTCAATGGACGATAGCCCTTCGTCCTTCTTAGGTTTGCTTCGACTCATCTCAGAGTCCACCGGGATGAAGCTCGAACCCGTTTCAAAACGGGCCAGGTATCCCCTCACGGAGATTCTGGACCGAGGGGATTCTCCTACGGAGGCCTTTCCAGTGGCGAGCCATGATGGGTCCGGCCTTGGAACTTTGGCAGGCGTCCTGCTTCCTGCCCTGCGCCTTGGCCAGGTTGGCCAGGAAGTATCACGGTCCCACGTTCCCTGTCGGTTTTGAACACCCTCGGCCGAGGGGTTGGTTACCGACAGCTTCTCGGGCGTACCAGGAACGCCAGGGATGGGACAAACCTCCCGACAAGGAATCGAAGAAATTGGATTATGCCGGGCTAAAAGTCTATGCCAGGCGTCCTCTCGCATTCGTCCAGGCCAGTTTGGCCGTCCTCATGACATTTTCTCACGCCTGTTGGGCTCCCTGGATGAGGTTGTCCCTCATCTTCCCGCAGATCTGCAGACTACGGTCGGGCAGGTGCGGGACCAGGGCAGGGCAGTGGCTAAACAGCAGCTCCAGACTGCATTAGACATCGGGGACTCATGTGCCAAGTCTGTGGCTGCCACAGTGGCCATGCGTCGTCGGGCTTGGCTGAGGATATCCACCTTTACCTCGGATACCCAGCACAAGTTGGCGGATGTTCCCTTTTTGGGGACTGACCTCTTCGGCCCTGGGGTGGAAGGTCACCTGCAGAGGATCGAGAAGTCCAATGCTACCTTGGACTCCGTCTCTTCCGCTGAGAAGGACAAAGGCCGCAAGCCACAGCCGAAGTCCTTTCGTCCTTCTGCGCCCGCGGCACACCCAGCCCAGCAACGTCAGGGCCAGCAGGCTCGACCTTGGTATCCCAAGCCCAAGCCGTCGGCTTCCTCCAACAGGAAGCAGGGAGGTAAAGGCCCAGGAGGTCCCTCGGCCGATCCCTCCTCCAAGCCTGCTCAGTGACGGGCTGAGGGTGTTGCCCCATCCCTGTCACCTCACCCTGGTTCCCCGTGGGAGACAGCTCAGACACTTCCTTTCCACCTGGTCCGCTGTTACCACGGACAGGTGGGTACTGAAGGTGGTGGGGAAAGGCCTACCTCTGGAATTCGAGCAGGCCCGCCCTTCAGGCAAATGGCACCTCGGGGGCCCTCGGAGTCCGCAGACCTCACTGGCGGCTCGCCCGAGCCGACATCACTCTCCTCCTCCAAAAGGAGGTGATCACGGAGGTAGAGGACCCCCCTTCAGACCCGGGGTTCGTGTCCAGGTATTTCCTGGTTCCGAAACGGATGGGGGCTGGCGCCCCATTCTCGACCTACACGACCTGAACAAGTTCCTAAGGTCTCAAACCTTCAGGATGGTCACTCTGGCACAGATAGTACCATCTCTGGAACACGGCATGTGGTTCTGCTCTCTGGACCTACAGGACGCCTTCTTTCACGTCCCTATCCGTCCGTCACATCGGAGATTCCTCCGCTTTCGAGCGGAGGGATCCCTCTCCGAGTTCCGAGCCATGCCCTTCGGCTTATCTCCAGCTCCCAGGGTCTTCACCAAATGCATGGTAGTGGTGACAGCATTCCTCTTGGTGCCGAGGGTCCAGGTGTGCCCTTACCTGGACGATTGACTGATAGCAGCCCCTCAGGACGGAGGTGGAGCGGTCCAGAGATCTGGCCTCCAGGTTTGCTCTCAAGTCGGCCTTCTCATCAAGCGAAGCCAAGTCGGAACTCGAGCGAAGCAGGTGATCCTGTTCATCGGGCAGAGCTCGACTCTCTTCGAGCCAGAGCACGGCTCCCGGTGGACAGGGGCCGGGGTTCTTACCTCCTTTGCCCAATCATTTCTGGTTGGGCAATCGCGCCCTGTCCGGGACGTCCTGCGCCTTCCGGGTCTCATGGCGGCCTGTACCAGCGTGGTCCGTTGGGCCCGCTGGCACATGCGCCCCCTTCAGTGGGGACTGGCCAGCCAGTGGTCACAATGCTGCGATCCTTTGGACCAGCTAGTGATAGTGACCCGGGAGATGTGGAACGCTCTCCAGTGGTGGACCGTTCCATTTCATCTGCAGGAGGGCATCCCGTTTTTCCGCCCCGAGCCGACGGTCTCTCTATCGACCGACGCCTCTCTGATGGGTTGGGGTGCCCATCTGGGGGAACACCGAGTGCACGGCCTCTGGTCCCCGCGGGAGTCCCGATGCCACATCAACCTGCTGGAGCTACGAGCAGTCCGCCTAGCTCTCACCGCCTTTGCTCCGTTTCTCCGGGGTCAAGTGGTCCGAGTCCAGACGGACAATACCACGACCGTGTACTACCTGAACCGCCAGGGCGGGACGCGCTCCATGCTTCTATGCAAGGAAGCTCTCCGCATTTGGTCACTCGTGCGCAGCCTGGAGGCGGATCTCCTAGCCATTCATGTGGCAGGAGCCTCCAACACCCTGGCCGATGCCCTGAGCCGGATAGGGGCTGCATCTCACGAGTGGTCTCTCCTGCCGGTGGTAGTGCAAGATCTGTTCTCCCACTGGGGCACACCTCAGGTGGACCTGTTTGCCTCCAGGGAGAACGCGAAGCTGAGGCTGTTTCATGCCCGCCCCCCTCAGCAGGGCTCGCTGCAGGGGGATGCCTTCTCGAGGCTGTGGACCCCGGGCCTCTTCTACGCCTTTCCCCATTTCCCTTGATTCACAAGGTGCTTCTCAAAGCAAGGAGGGACAAGGCGCAGGTGATCCTGATAGCCCCAGACTGGCCCTGCCAGTTCTGGTACCCAGATCTCCTCAGCCTCAGCTCCAGGCTCCCGAGGCAGCTTCCAGCTCGCCCGGACCTGCATTCAGTCAATCAGGGGAAGGTGTTCCATCCGGACCTTCAATCCCTGCACCAGACGGCCTGGTTCCTGGTGAGCTAGAGTTCCAGGCCTTGGGTCTTTCCGACGAAGTCCTCAGTGTGGTTGAGGCATCCCGTAAGGAGTCGACCAGAAACTGCTACGCCTTCAAATGGAAGAGATTCTCCATTTGGTGTCAGGGCAAGGGCCAGGACCCTTCCTCCTGTTCTGTGGCAAGCATTTTGGACTATTTATGGTCCCTTTCTAGTCAAGGGCTTAGGTCGACGACCTAAAGGTGCACCTGGCAGCCATCTCTGCTTACAGACACGGGCAGGAAGCAGTCGAGTGCACAGGAAAGGTGGTCGGCGCTTTTTCAAAGGCCTTAATCACATTTCCCCTCCGGTGCGAGAACCTCCACCTCCGTGGGATCTACTGCTGGTACTGGCAAAGCTCATGGGCAAGCCATTCGAACCAATGCACAGGTGTGAACTCTCTCACCTGTCGTGGAAGACCGCCTTCTTGGTGGCTATCACGTCAGCCAGAAGGATGGGAGAGCTCCAGGCGCTCTGCATCGAGTCTCCTTACCTGGTCTTCCACAGGGACAAGGTTGTCCTGCCCACCCGAAATTCCTTCCGAAGGTGGTGTCGGAGTTTCACCTTAACCAGGTGCTGACTCTGCGGTGTTCTACCCAATCACACCTCGGAGGCCCGAATATAGGCTCCATACTCTGGACCCTAGAAGGGCGCTCGCTTATTATAAGGAGCGCACGGCTGAAATTCGGGGAGAGGTTCGCCAGCTGTTTGTCACCTACGCTGAAGCCGCATCTGGCAGACCTGCAGCCAAGCGGACGATAGGCAGGTGGGTCACATCCTGCATAGATCGCTGCTATAAGTTGGCGGGCATGGAGCCTCCCAGAGGGATAAGAGCTCATTCTACCCATCATACTGCTGCATTGGTGGCTGCTTCCAGGGACTTTCCTATCCAGGAAATCTGCAGGGCTGCTACCTGGAAGTCAGCACACACCTTTATTACCCATTACCACATCGACCTTGAGTCACGCCGGGATGCTGGTTTTGGGGCCTCGGTTCTCCAGTCCTTATTTCCCAAGTAAGTATTGGGGGTGTGCGCCTTGCCTCCCTCCTCCCAGAGAACTGCTAGGAGTCTGCCAATAAGTGTGGATGAACAACATATCCATGTCCCTAGAAATACAGGTTACTCACCTGTAACAGGAGTTCTAGGAATGGTATATGTTGTTCATCCACACGACCCACCCGACCTCCCAGGCTTCGACGCACAACCTGAGCTTCCAGCGGGCCAGATCTGGCGTCATGGGGCGGAGCCGAGAGTTTTACCACCCGGGTGGGTGGGAGGAGCCAGCTTGAAGACCTTCCGGCAAGATTTAAAGCAGCAAGGAACCTGCCAATAAGTGTGGATGAACAACATATACCATTCCTAGAACTCCTGTTACAGGTGAGTAACCTGTATTACTTGACCATATACCCAAATTTAGGTAGTGGTTCCCTTGGCACCTGATCGTGGTTCAGACTAACATCAGAGCCCAAGTCGGGCCTACCTCAGAGGGTGCACAAACTAAACCAGAACCACAGGAGAAGCCCTGCATGGCAGAGATTATAAAATGACAATGAAGAACAACAGTCCAAAGCAGTGAAGCAACAAACAGGACTACAAGAAAGGGCAGGTATCAACTGGGCAATGTGGGGTATTATAACTAACAGTAAGGGGAAGATAAGCCAGCAGGGCCAAACTCGGTGAAATTTATTTTTCATTTCATTTATTGGGGTTAACTGTTGAGCTTGCTCATTTAAAATGGTGACCCCAGAGTAAACAGTTACAGACAGTAATGACATATTGCAACACATTTTATAATACATTATAAAAGTACAGTCATAGACAATAAAAATACAATTGGTCATAAACTTTAGCACAGCAACATCTAGTCTGGCTAGTGATATTATCTACAAACCATTGTTTTACTGCATTTATTCAATAGGAATGGTGATAAATTTACTGTTATAAATCTTATCTGAGCAACTATATGTATAAATAAGGGGTATGTGAGGGGCGACTATGTGATAGATCATTTATCTTTTCTAGTTGCCATTGACCTCAAGTAACCTCATGAATGATGGTTACAAGAGGGCAGTGGCAACTAGAAAAGATAAATGATGCATCACACAGTCGTCCCCTGCATATTTCATTGATGCAATAGGGGAAGACCTTGTGTGACACTCCACATAAGTTGTAGTTTGTCTAGTTTTCTCTTTAAAAAAAAAAATAAAAGAATGCAATGTTTTAAGTTTTTTTTTTTATGGTAGTGTGTGTTTCTGCTTCTGGTTTGACTTTTGTCACGTTGCTGATATGACAGCGTACCCGCTGACTGGTGGAGAGAGCAAGATTTGAAAAAGTTGAGGGGGAACATGGCGGCTCCCTTTAGCAAGCGCAGCTGCTTCTTGGGACAGCTAGTGATTATCCAGAGCGGAAGGAAGTATTGTGAAGACTTTTAGATTTATTTTAATGGTCATTTGTTTTGGCAGCAATATGAATTTTTATGAATTGTGCTGTCAGTCAGCATTTCCGTTTGCGGCATGGATGAGCGAGACAACAGAAGGACCGAGCGTGAGACTATAGCAGATTGAGCGGTGCGTGCTGGGTGCAGACAGGCAAGAAAAGCCAGAGGAATTTGTGCCCAGTTGGAGAAAAGGTACAGGTTGCGATGGATAATATGGATCCTGAGTGGCACAGAGAGTGAGAGTGCTGAAGCAGGGGGTGGGTAGAAAGACGTAGTGGGGGGGGAGTAGAAAATATGTAGCATGAGGTGAGGTGAACAACGATATGTGCAGCAAGAAGTAGTTATAGAGAAAGAGGATTTCACAGAAAATGTGCTTGTCTGGTTTGGTACTTTGCACAGGTTTGGCAGTTTGGAGGACAGCGATGGTGTAGGTAGCAGAGGAGTGTTAACTGAGTGGGAGCTTGGTTTTTGGAGTACTTCAGTGGTTGCCAGAAAGGTGGTGCCGGGGGGGGGACACGCCTGATGTAGGAACTCTGGATAAATGAGTAACTGTGTGGATAAATAAATTTATCCGCACACTCAGATAAACGGATCTATTACACTTATGTCCCCCGCTATTGCATAAATGAAATTCATACATATAGTAACTATGTCATCACGATTTATACACACAGTAAGTAGGTCTTCCAGACCTAGAATGTTTGGCCTCAGGAGCAGTATTAACCATATTCAGATGCGAATAACTTTAAAACAAAAATGACAGCATGGTACTGTGAGCATGAAAGTTGTTCGGCGCAAAAATATCTACAAATTGAGTGGTGTTTCATTTATAGATACCTTTTAGGTTTTTTCATAATTAGCAAAAAAAAGCAGAAAATGTTATTTTCATTTTTCAGACAAACAAATGTAAATAACTGTAAAATGAAAAATAATAGCATGGTACTGTGAGCACGAAGTTTGTTCAGCACAAAAATATCTGCAAAAAAAGTGGTTTCATTTATAGATACCATTTAGTTTTTTTTTATAATTTGCAAAAAAAAAAAGGCAGAAAATTCAATTTTTTTGCACTTTTTCATCAAACAAATGCAAATAACTTTAAAACCAAAAATGATAGTATGGTATATTGAGCAAAAAAATTGTTCAGCACAAAAATGTCTACAAATGAGAGATGTTTCGTTTATAGAGATCTTTTAGATTTTTTATAATTAGCAAAAATGGCAGAAAATTCAATTTTTATTCACTTTATTTTACTAACAAATGCCCCCCCCAAAAAAAAACAAAAACAAAAAAAAGTGCATCAAACGTTTTTATTAGGTACTGACCATAATGTAAAGTTGGAGTGCCCATAGCAACCTGGACTAGAAGAGCCGCACCAAGGTGGGTGGTGGTGATCTGTGACAATAATAACACATTTCAAGCTAGAGTCACGGCACTCACCCTTGCACAGAATATAAACGGAGAGTCAGGATGTGAATTGATGACTTTCAAGTCTCCATTTATTGACGTTGCCAACACAAACTACCGACCCTCCTGGGTCAGGAAAAACACTGGAACTGAGCTCAGTTCCAGTGTTTTTCCTGACCCAGGAGAGTCAGTAGTTTGTGTTGTCAACTTCAATAAATGGAGAATTGAAAGTCTTCAGCTCATATCCTGATTCGCCATTTATATTTTGTGCAAGGGTGAGTGCCGTGACTTTGGCCTGAACTGTCCATAGCAACTGCTTAGCAACCATTATGCTAAGCGGAGCTACACTGGAAACATTTATAGAAAATAAAACACAAACTGGACTAAACATAAATAAAAAAAATCAAAAACTCCTATCCTATTGCATAAATGGAATATGCAGTGGAAAACTCATGTAATAAATGATTTATCTGCACTCGAGCAATTTGTCCTTGTATACCTCATTCGTGGCTTACGCCACTCGTGGTTACTCGAGGTCAAACTGCTCTTGTGCAGATAAATCATTTATTCCACTCATTTACATTGCATATCCCTTATTTATTGAGGGGGGGACTTAGTATTAAACAATCGGAACTTGGGTGGTAAGTTATTCCAATCAAAAAAAAAAAAAAATTTGACTTAAAGAAATGCATCGACCTTTGTGTTTTAGTTACAGGAACAATCAATTCCCCATAACTTGATTTCCAAACAAATGAGTTTACCTTCCTTTCCTGCAATTTAACTATTGGGTAGTCTGGTACCTTCACCCTATCAACTTTTGTAGGCTAAAACAAATTTGTGTAAATGACGTCTGTCTATAAGGGAGATCCATCCTAAATGTTTGTACGTACTGCAGTGGTGAGATCTTACCTCGAGCAACAGCTCTTGCAGCAGGTTACACCATTAGGACTGAAGCCGGCAGGCGCTGGGACCGCACGGAAAAATTCTAGCTAGCAACCCAACGTCGGACCCTCTTTGACGTCAGGCATCACATAAAAGGGTGTGGTTCCCCCAGCATTCCCAATTCTTTTCCTGCGGTCGACTCGCCAATATCGGCCTCACGGAAGCCTGCTCTACTGTTACGACTCGTGAAATCTTTATTGTAAGTAAAACTTTAATCCATGTCTGCTTCTTCTATTCCTTCGCCCGACGAACGTCCCTCTAAGTATGCCTGCGGCAACCAGATCCCCTTTGCAGACTATCATTCAGCCTGTTTCAGGTGTCTGGGCCCGGAGCACGACGCCCAGGCCTGCTTAATTTGCTGTTAGTTCTGCCAGAAGAGTTTCTGAGCTTCATGCACTCATGTGCAAGGATCCTTATTTGGTTTTTCACAAGGACAGGGTGTCCTTAAGAACAAATCCTAAGTTTCTTCCCAAGGTGGTCTCGGCTGTCACACTCAACCAGGATATAGACCTACCGGTGTATTACCCAAGTCACGGTAACGGGGGAAGCCCTGTTGCACACTTTGGATGTGCATAGGTGCCTCAGATATTATCTATCCAGAACCAAAGCCCATCGTAAATTGGACCAGCTCTTTGTTTCCTACGCTCAGAGGATGATCGGTGCTTCTGTTTCTAAACAGTCGCTTTCTAGATGGCTGGTAAAGTGCATCATGTTATGTTATCAGAAACACAATAAACCCTTACCAGGGCCGGTGAAGGGTCATTCTACTGGGGGGGTGGCTACCTCCTTCGCTGCGCTTAAAAATGTCTCCACTTCAGTCATCTGTACAGCAGCGACCTGGAGCACTGTACACACATTCATCAGGCACTACAGTTTGGATATTGCCTCTAGGCGCAGAGCTGGTTTCGGCTTGGCGGTCCTTCAGGGACTTTTGTCCTGAAGCTTGGAGCATTCCTCCTGTCTTCCTTCCAATAACAACTTGGTCCCTTACTGCTTGGGAATCAGTCCTAATGGTATAACCTGCTGCAAGAGCGGTTTCTCAAAGTAAGGTAGTACAGTTACGTAAGAACTTACCGTAACAGTAGATCTTCGAGAACAGCTCTTGCAGCTGGTAGTTTCCCTCCCACCGTCCCCTCTTGAGGTTGAGTCTTCTGACCTAATTCTTAGGCTACAGCGTCTTTTGACGCCTTCTACAAACCTTCCTTTGGAAGTGGTTCCTCGGTCTCCCCTTCAGATGTCACACTTGAGCCGGGAGTCTCCAGTGGGAGAACTGGGGATACTGGGGGACCGCCCCCTTTTATGTGATGCCTGACGTCAGGGAGGGGCTGACATCAGGGGCAGTCCCCCGCTGGATACTGCTAGCTAGAATTTTTCCGTGGGGTCCTGGCGCCTGCTGGCTTCAGTCCTAATGGGGTAACCTGCTGCAAGAGCTGTTCTTGAAGATCTACTGTTACGGTGAGTTCTTACGTAACTGTACTTTTCTTTTGGACGTTTCAAGATCAGCCTGGCCAGTCGGTTATATAATATATCTAGTTTTTGTAGCTTGCTTTTGTTAGCGTAGTCATACAAAGTGTCACCGTAATCAAATAAAGGAAAAAGCTGAGTTTCAGCTATTTTTCGAACTGTGGCTTCCCAGACCGTTTTGATTATGGTATAAAAGCCCCACTCTCCTGCCAATCTGTGCAACAAGTTTATCTACATGAAAATTGCCAGAGCCCAAGGAGTCCAACCAATATCTAAGTACCTGTAGGAATCTGCCTGGTTCAAATGTGCCCCTACAGCAACCAAAATTGCTAGATCTCTGCCGCCCTTAATTTTAGTTGTGGTTCTGAACAGCATACACTTAGTTTTATCCATATTCATTTTAAGTTTAGATCTTTCAGAGTAAGTCTGCAGACCATTATAACTGGTTTGCAGTTTATTTTGGACCTCTGACAGTGATGGTGCAGCAATATAGAGAATTGTATGGTCAGCATATAAATGATGTGCCATATCTGGTATACTTTTTCCTAGACCTTTTAGATAGATCAAAAACAGTAACGGTCCAAGGAACTAACCCTGTGGGCTCCTCAGACTACTGGCAGCAGTTTAGATTCCATGCCATTTATAGCAGTCAGTTGCATCGTTGCTTGAAAGTATGAACAAAACCATTTCAGAGTTATTCTAGTAACCCCAATTTCTGCAAGCCTGTATAAAAAGATTTGGTGATCAACCATGTCGAAGGCCTTGGAGAGGTCAACAAAGATGGCACCTGTTAAATGTCCCGAGTCCATACCCTTGTTGACGTCATCCAAGACCCTCGACACAGAGACCACCATACTATGAATTTTACGAAATTCTGATTGATATTTATCAAGTAGGTTGTTTTTATGTAAAAAATCAGTTAACTGCCTAGCCAGTAGCCTAATAACTTTAATACTTGGACAATAAGAATATAGGGCCATAATTGGTCAACTGGCCAGAGGTGCCCCCCTTAAGAATAGGAACAACCGTGGCCAGTTTCCACTCCTGTGGGACCACCCCCTTGGATAGAGACCAGTTGAATATGTTTGTAAGCGGTTCAGCAATCTGTAGTGCAGAATTTTAGAAAAGAAGGTGTTAAACCATCTGGACCACAGCCTTTATTGGCTTTCAGTTCCAGCAAAAAGTCCATCCATAACGTCATACACCTCAGTCATCCAGAAAGTGATGGATAAGACCTCATCCTCTCCTCTCCTTTCTAGGCTCCAGGGATAACTAAACTAGGATCAGGGTTGCCAAATAAGTTGCCAGCCTCAACAAAGTATTACTGAATTTATCAGCCGCGGACTCCCCATCAGTACTACTCATCGTCTCAAAAAGATGAACATTAGTTATTTTTTTTGATTGTCTATTGATTTCTTTTATTATGGACCAAAATTTGGGGGGTCACCCACCGCATCATCAATTTTAGCAGTATAGAATGCTCTTTTGGCATCTATGATTGCAGTTACATAGTCGTTTTGTTGTTTCCTGTAAATTTACCAATCATTGGGCAACTTAGTCTTGCGTGCTTTAGCCCATGCTAACTTTTTAACCTTTTTTAACTTCCATAATGAAGTAGTAAACCTGGGGGCAGACTTATCTTTGGTTTTCTTTGTTTTGATTGGTAAGTGCAGGTTATACACCCTCATTACTTCTAATGCAAAGTAATTCCACCGTAGGACTGTATCAGGAATTAACTTTAGTCTCTCCCAATTTATACTATCTAAATCTTTTGCAAATGCTAAGTAGTCAACATTTTTATCTGAGCGATAAGTGATAAACCTTGTTTGATTTGGTACTCTATTTCTTCCCCTAATACAATATATAGTATTATGATCACTGCTCATATCAGCCAAAATTCCAGCTTCTAAATAGTTGTGTGGGGCATTTGTCAGAATCAGATCTGATAAAGAGGAGTCAACGGGTTTTTTGATATTAACATGGGTACATTTTCAGTTGTTCCAAGCCCAGGTTGAGAGCAATATGTTTCATTACATTAGGACCTGTGTTGTCCAGCCAGTCTTCATTACAATCCCCAGCATTAAAAATTCATGCTTTGCAGTATAGAGAAGTAAGATGTCATATAAAGATTGCATCTTAGTCTTAGACAATTTCTGGGAGTCTGTATCCTCCAAACAACAATAACGGTTTACCAAAGCTAAGTCTGATCTCTAATGCTACAAACTCGCAGCAGTCTAATCCAGTATTAAGTAATAATTGTTTGGATGAAAACTTGTTTTGAAAATAAATCATAACCCCTCTTCCCCCTCTTGTTCCTGTCATCCCTAATTAAACTGTAGCCCTGAATTGCCACATCTGAATCATCAATTTTGTTATTTAGCCAGGATTTCGTAAACGCCACGAAGTCTGGGTCATGCTCAACAGCAAACTCCCTAATAAAATCCATTTTTGGTAGAATACTTCTTACATTAGAATGTGTAATCAGGATACCTTTTCTGTTCTTGAGTGTATTGTCGGATGTACCAGAATTGGGGCTAATATCACCACACGGTAATAAACTCAAAGTAATAATCTATTAAGGATCCCCACCCCTTTACTTAATGCCCCAGACTGGACAGTAAGTTCCATAGATATCCTATTCCTACAGTTTTTCTGAAGCATCATATTAGTTTGATTTCACACCAAAACCATAAAAAGTTGGAAAGGGGGAGAATCCATAATAAGTACTGTACATCACAAGCTAAGGGCACATCTCTTGTGCCATACTCTACAGAAAAAGGCCAGGTATCCTTACGTAATTTCATAAATAAGTAATCCAAGTTGGGGTTTTCCTCACCTTCCTCCCTCCAGTCTGAGCTCCTAGTAGAAAACAAGCTAATAAATACTGCAAGTAGCAACCCCATATTGGATTCAAATGTATACTAAAATTGTTAAGTACACTTAATTTAAAAATTAAATAAAACAATTCTATGGCTGACAGTTTGATTGTCAAGTGGCAGATCTCATAATGATGCACAGTAAAACAGTTAACGGGACAATCTGCAAGCCCACCACACAAAGGAACAAGCAGGTTTGATCAGGAATGAATTTAAACTGGGGAGGGGACAACTAAATGACCCTACTTCCAAGGCTGGAGATTGGGAATGCTTCTTCCCCCCTTTATGAAGTCGATAGTATGGCTCTGTATGAGGGCAAGTCACTGCCTGAGCAGTGGGCCCTTAGTACAAGAAACAGTGATCGTGCAAGGCACAGAACGTGTTAGGAGTCACGGAACTATCTAGTCTGGAACATTCCATACCCCCACCCATATGGTATAGTAACAGACTAAAAGATTCAGTGAGGCACCATAAAATAACTGAGAATCCAAGCTACCACCAGCAGAGAAGTCTTGAAGGTAGCATTTAAAACTGAAAACAATACACATTCCAGGGAGGCAGAAGTTATTAATTTACATCAGAAAGAAAGTCACAGCTCAGTTCCCTGGGGTGAAATTCTGCCACAGTTTTGAGTAAAGCGAGACCAGTTCAAATGTCAAAGAAAGTGTAATGGTACCATGGCAGAACAATAAGCCAGTGCCAAGGCACAAACAAATAAATGAGTTGAATCCAGATCTGAACATGCAAGCCCAGTTAATAAGCTCGAATAAGAAGCCCCAGGCTGAAAGTGCTGTTAGTATATCAGTGAGTTTATAGGAGTGCTGGATATAGAAGGTGCACCATAATTTGGGGAGAAGGGAGCAGAGGAAGCGAGGGAGAGCTAGCAAACTAGTGTTTGGGGGTCATCCCAGAATACTAGCCACTCTGGGTGTAACATCCGCTTTACAGGATCTGTGATCTCTCAGTAAAAATTGTAATACTATATTTGAAGGGATCAAGGTAGATCCTTAGCACAATTGACTAGACAAAGGAAAAAAGAGGGGGCAAGATGTCTTGACCAGCTGCCCTACCATGTAGGGCTCTCAGCAGAATGCCCCAGCCCCACCCACCCAAATGGACCAAGGTGTGGCTTCTCTGAAGATGCAGCTTGAGACTATCACTGGCTTGAAGTAAACAATGTCAGGAGGACTGAACATGCCGAGCCGAACCAGCCACCAGAGATCTCCTGGCCAGAGGTGTCCCCTTACACTGTGGCCTTACACAGCAAAAATGTCACCAGGTTGTAATCCCCCTGTGAGCTCTATAGTGATGCATCAGTCAATTTCCCAAGCCATTGTACTATTTTGAGTAATATGGGTGTCGCCCTCTCCCATCCCCTGAACAACCCCCAAACCCAACTGCCCTAGCACACACACCTGTAATCCCTGTACCTGCGGAGTATTGTGGAGCAGTCAGATGTGGTGTTGTCCCAGTGGAAGAGATAATTCTGTTTTAAAAAGGCAGCCAGATAAACACCCATAATGTAAAAGCAAATTATATTCATAGTCTGTCTTTCAGACTGCTTCAGCATGGTTTTTATTGACTGGAGAACTTAAGGCGAGTGTTGTAGTCTGCTATCCTGGACCTGGAGTGGTAGCTGTCCTTTATGGGAAGCCTGCAGAATCTGTCCCTGACGAGTTGATGGGAGTGTTGTTGAACTGGGAATTCGTCTCCATTCAAAATCCTGTTTAACCTTCACCGGGCTGTGGTGGAATATTTCTCCCCTCCAGGAAAGAAGAGCCTCGATTTGGCTGGGTAGGGCATCCAAAAACTAATGCCAGCTTTTTTCAAGGCATGTAGATAGTGTGTACAGCCGCTGCTGCTGTTAAATGGCAGGAGTGTAATCATGATCAAAATAAATTTGGAAATCTTTGTATTTACCCACCTTAAATTGCCAAGTCATTAACAGAACCTTCTTCACCTGAAAATGGAAAAATTATTTAATTTTTGTCCCCATTCTGTTTATACCCCCTTTCCTATACTGTCATCTGGGCCCCTTTTATTGCCACTTACCACAGCTTCTTCCCTTGGACTGACAGTGCCATGGATGGCCCCCCAGGTGAGATCGGTGACCCCCGCCCCAGACAGGATACTTTTTATGGTCCGTCATTGGAGATCTGGGTTGTGAGGGGGCTGGATATACCAGCGCAGCTCGCACCTGGTACCATTGCCCACTTTCCGGTATCCTCCCCAGCCATGAGGCAGTGCATGGGGAGGTGCCATGATGCAAGCACACTGAGTATGTCAGCAGGTCAGCACCCACCTCCGCCACTTCCCTTCTCTGTGTTTCTCCAAACGCTCTGCCACTATGGTCACCTAGGTTGCAGTATCGTGGCAGTTGATACAACCCTCCTTCCCCGGAGGAGGAGAGCCTTCTCTGGAACGCTCAGTCCGGTTGGCCCCCGATGACTCGAGATTTCTTCTGATCCCAGATTGCCAGCATCGCAGTCAGTAGTGCTACTACTGTGCCAACAGGCCAACCAGAAATTTCATAGTTATAGATCGAGGGCAGTCCCTCGGCCCTGATTTAGGGCATAAGGCATGGTATGCCCTCTCTTGGTCAAAGCCATTTCTTTGAGGTGTTGCAAGGAGGCTTTGAGTAACTTTTCCAAAACAGCTGTGATCTGGGTGGTCTCATCTCCCTCAGGGGCCCAGTATGTCCTAAGAGTGTTCTGCCTCAGCCTCCAGTTTAGATCTTAATGCTTACTCACACCACGCGGTGGTGAAAATGCATGAGCAGGTCTGCCGTAGTAGCATTTTGCGCCTCCTTATTTTCGGATTTAATGGTTTCTATGTCTTGTTATATGCCTGCAGGCAAGTCAATACACCTCAGTGCAGAAAGCAGGCAGTTCTGTCAGAATTAATTTTTAGTGATTTCAAGAGGCTAAGTGCAGGCTTGCGAGTGAGATGAAGAAACCACACTGTCTGAGAGTGCCATTGCGGAATTTCGACCTCCCACCAGTGAGGCTGGCTGATATAGTGCATTTTGTTTCTGTGTTTTTTGGAGCCTTCCACCTTTCTACCACATTGTATTCACTGTACTAAAAAATAAAGTGCTGGACTGGAATGTAATGCAGTTAAAGTAGATGGGAAGTGAGTACTAAGTCTTCAGGTTTCCCTCCGAGTTGGTGACATCACGGGAAATTACCTCAAACTAACCTCTAGTCTTGCCCCGTTGTGACAGCATGTCTGTTAGTAACAAACAGGTCCTCACAATTTACCCTGTTTGTACCCCTTAGGAACTTATAAGTATCTATCATGTCCCCACTCTTCCATCTGGCCTCTGGCAAGTACATGTTCAGGGTCTTTAGCCGTTCCTCATAAGATCTGCCCTGCTGGCCCTGAATCATTTTTATGACCCTTAACTGCACTGACTCCAGCCTATCAGTGTCCTTTCTCAGGTGCGGACTCCAAAACAGGGCACAGTACTCCAGGTGAGGCCTCTCCAGTGATGTGCATAGGGACACTGTCATCTCCCCCCTCCTACTGTCAAAACCCCTCCATCCTAGATACCTTGCTGTAGTCCTTGTTGTACTGGTTTGTTTGTTTGAGAAAGTACACATATAAAACTGGTGCCGTGAACCTCTGTGGAGGGTAAGTGCAAATTAAAGGGGTGACTAGCTTCCATACATGTAACAGCAAGTCCAAAGGTAGTTTACACTTTGGCAGTAAGTGGTAGGCTAAAAGGACCGCTGGCTCGACGGTGGTGCTGTAAACCCATAACTGTAGTACAAAAGGGAAAAGAGTTCAGCACTCGGTTTCATTTACAGAAAAACGTACAAAGACTGTTTCACACTGCTGCAAATAACATTTATTGCAAAATCCCCATTGTGCAGAGAAAGTGAAGAGGTGCACAGGTCCAGTAAACAAGATGGCCCACTGGAGCCCCAACGTTTCATGCCCAAATGCTCCTGCCATTTTTGCAATAAATGTTTGCTGCAGTATGAAATGGCCTTTATGCATTTTTCTATGAATGGAACTGAGTGCTGAACCCTTTTCTTTGGACTCTGGCAGCAAGCAGATAGGACTCGGTTGCAGGCGAAGTACAAATTTGTTGTGCAGTGCTAACCACGCCTCAGTTAATCAGCCAACAGTCAGTAAAAGTGTAATAATGCTCACAGAACAGCAAAATAAATCCTGCTGCACAAAAACATGAGAACAGGAGTTGTTGTACTTCAACCTGCAACTGATTACTGTGTGCTTACTGCCAGAGTGCAGAATACCTTTGGACTTCTTGTTTGAGTGAGTCATTGATGAGGACTCCAGGATTCCTTTCCTCTGCTGAAGTGGCCAGCTTAGCCCCTTCTATCCAGTACTAACTGTGTGTATCCTTATTCCCTAAGTGTATCACCTTGCACTTGGATTGAATCTCATCCGCCAGACATTTGACCACCTCAAGCCTTTTTAGGTCTCTCTGAAGTTCCCACGCCCTTTTCTCACTGTCCATCATATCTCTTAGCTTTGTGTCATCAGCAAAGAGGCTCATCTTTCCCTAGATACCTTCCTCATGTCACCAGTGAACATATTAAATAAGACAGGCCCCAAGACTGATCCCTGTAGCACCCAGCTTGTGCCCCTGTCCCCAGATTTAACCCTGTTAACCACCACCCTCTACTGCCTGTCCCCTAACCAGTTTCCCACTCACTTGACTAATCCCTTCCGTACTCCTAAGCCCTCAAACTTTTGGAGCAGCCTCATGTGTGGCACAGACTCAAAAGCTTCGCTGAAGTCAAAGTAGAGTAAATCCACCGCCTGGCATCTGTCCACCACACTAGTGACCCAGTCAAAAAACATGATTAGGTTGGTCTGGCAGTCTTCCCGACATGAACCTGTGACGCTTGGTGTCCTGTAGCCTGTTATCCTCTGTGTAGTCCTCTGGCCTTTCCTTCACCATGGTCTCCATCAGCTTATCTATGATGTAGGTAACGCCTGTCAATCTGTAGTTGCTTGGGTCCTCCTTGTCCCCTCTCCCTTGTGGAGTGGGACTGTCTCCACAGTTCTTAAATACCATGGCACTATACTAGATTTTAGTGAGTCATTATACAGTTAGGAAAAGGGGTGACTCAATGCATTGTGCTGTCATGCAGGTGGCCCAAGTTCAGGAGCGAGCTCAGGTCACCACATCAGGAGGCACGCTGGGCTGAGGCAGCTACCACGTGGCAGTGTGCCTTGGTCTGGAATGGTCAGCAGTGAGTTTCGTTGCTACAGCGATCCCTGCAGCTGGAACAGGGAGCTTGCTGCTGCAGCAGTGTCAGCTATATGCATGCGAGGCCATGCAGAGGCATGACTCACATCAGGAGAGGTTGGAGTGACCAAAATATGGGAGAAAAGCCCATTTCTGTCTACATTATGGGCTGGGTCTTTGGGGACTCCCCTGGGTTCTGGTGGCTGCCTGCGCTGAATTCTGGTCCACATAGTGGACTGCCTCAGTGGGGAGCTCCTGCAATGGAAGGTAAGCTGTGGAGGTAACCAGTAGGTTACTGGGGTGCAGGGGAGTCCGAGGTCATGGACCGGAATGGGGTGTTTGTCTGGGAAAGCCATCCCGGCCCAGGGCCTTGTCTACCCTAAGTGCCACTAACCTTCAGCTAGTCTGACAACCCTTCCCCTAGTCATCCTTTTCTCCTGAATGTAGCTAACAAATTCATTTTTCACCCCCTTTACACCCTCAGCGATATGCAGTTCTGCGCCTACCTTCACTTTTTTACTGCCGCATTTGCCTGTTTTAACTCTGAGTGATAGTCCTCCCATTACTTCTCCTATTTGGCCATCTTGTACTTTATGAAGCCTTTTTTTTCTCATTCTGGTCATGCTCCCTTCTCATGCTGCCACCTGGGCCCTCCATTGCCACTTACCAGCCAGACGTTTTCGTGGGCCGCATTTTAGCCACAGTCATCACCCAGACGGGGACGGAGGGGGAGGCAGGGAATCCCATCCAACAGGATTTGTAGTTTAAACCCCTCCTCATGTGAAGATGTTCCAGTTGAGGTTCACTGATAATAAATAATAATAAATAAATCTTTATTTATACTGCCCCTTTCTTAAAACCAAGGCACCTTTATAACAACTATGCATAAAACAGTAAAATAAACACAGATCCAATAACTGCTGAATTCATAAAATACAATAAAATATTATCATCGGGGGTAAGCCTTTGACCATAAATGGGTCTTTAAGGCCTTTTTAAATTCCTCCACGGATGCACACTGTGGAAGCGGATGGGGTAGAGAATTCCAGAGGGCAGGGGCCGCGTACATAAAAGCACGGGCCCCCAAAGATTTTAAGGAAACCCTCAGAATCTCTAGCAACCCCTCGTCCGTCAAGCGGAGCGATTGCCTAGGGAAGTAAGGTACCAGGAGCACTTTCAAGTAGTCCGGGCCCAGACGGTGTAGGGATTTATAAGTCAGAAGACCGACTTTAAAGGTGATCTGCCACTGTTTTGGCAGCCAGTGCAGATCGTGCAGGATCGGAGAAATATGACAGGCACGAGGAATACCTGTCAATAACTGGGTCGCAGCGTTCTGCACGAGCTGCAAGCAGCGAATATCAACCCCTGGTAGCCCTAGATACAGAGAGTTGCAGTAATCAAGGCTGGCTGATCCCCAGTGCCCGGGCCCATTTCCCACTCCCCAAAACAAGACCTGAGGAGGCAGAGGTGAAGATGTCATGACTTGCACATGCTGGAGTGAGCAGTCACCCCTTCCTCCGTCATGTTCCTCCACAGTGCTGCCAGCTGTGGTCACCCAGTTGGCAGTGTTTTGGCGGGGGAAGCAGCCCAACCTACCCGGAGGAAGAGAGCGTCCTCTGGGACACTCGATCCTCCTCCTAAACCAGCCTCAATGATCAGGGCTGGCTCCCAGATCCTGGTCACTGTTATGGTACTGGACTTCAACCAAGCAGATTTTACTCCAATGAGAGAGAGGATCAGGGAAAACTGGGGAAGGAATAGACCAAATCAACAACAAGAAGTTGAACCCTAGCGTCAATTTGTACCAAAACCCTATGTGAAATTGGGAAATCAGCTTTGAAAAAGATGCACTACTCAAGTGAATGGAGCGCACCCAGTGCTCTCCCTGTAAAGATGTCACAAAATACCGGAGCACAGTGGCTGATCACAGAGTCAGGAAGTGGAAAGGGATCGTGCTTGCAGCCACTCGAGGGCAAATTAGGATCCCTTCCCTTCCTTTGGTGGGGCTAATAAAAAAAATTGAACATCGTGGTGGAACTCCCACTGAGTTAAGGGAGCTCCGCATTTCTGCTTTTTAGCATCAAGAAATGTGCTCTTTAACCTTTTTAACGGCAACCATTATTGGCTCTGCCCAACTCTACTCCACTTTCCGATCTTCCTTCTTGATGGTCCCATTTCCCTTAGCTTTAGTACCTTCCCTAATACAGAGAGCTGCTCCCTCTCCCCCAACCCCTGCCCCTCCTGTACAGGGTATACCCTGGAACTGCCAAATCCCATTTCTAGGAGTGTGGATATGTTGTTCATCCACACTCTCTGGCATGTCCCTTTCCCCTTTAAATCTGGCCAGAAAGTCTTCAAGCTGGCTCCTCCCACCGACCCGGGTGGTAAATACCTCAGCTCCGCCCCATGACACCAGATCTTCCTTTCCGCTGGAAGATCCAGGTTCCCTCGTGCTACTTCAGCAGTTCGTAGGCCCTGGATTCTGAACGACGGTTTTCACCTCAAACGCTTTCTCTAAAACTCATTAGAGTTTGATTCCGATCCGAGCGCATCGGACATGGAGGACAAATCGTCCCCCGGATTTCTCCGGTGTCCCTGCGGACAGAAAATGTAGCGCACCGATCCCCACCTCTCATGTGTCTACTGCTTCGGTGTCGTACATGACACCACCTCTTGCACTGTATGTCTGGCCTTCCATCCCAATGTCCTGGACGACTGCAAGGCACGCCAAAAATTGGGGAGACCGGAGCTTCGCAATCCACCGGTGAAATCGAAGGAGGCAAGGTGGGCGGTTTCCACGGCCGCGGGATCCGCCGAGCAGCTTGATCAGATGGTGACTTTCAAAGAGGAAGCTGCTCAAGCTTCGGCCAGCCGAAGTTTTTTTGTGCCTCTTAACCTTGGCTCTACCTTCACTAGGTCCTTTTCGAGAGCTGTGCCAGTCTCTCCCCACCATGGGTGAGGCACCCTCGGGCTCGCACTCCTCCTGCCCTAGGAAAAGGGATAAGGACCCCAAGTCTTCTTCATCCCGAAGGAGATATTTCTGGGACCGAGAGAGGTCTGACTTTCAGGATCTTGCGGTCTCAACCTCAGTTGAGATCGCCTCCTTGGTCGCCAGCTTCTCGGACCTTCCATCAGGCCAAGGCACCGAGGCCGAGGAAACGGCTGAACCGGCCGAGATTTCTCTCGACCCAATCAAGCTTTTGTCGCCGACTCCAGTCGATGACTCCTTGGAAAGGACACCTATCCTTTCCTTCCCTGACAAGGAGACCCAGCCCTCGGGTGTCCCGATCGAGGGAAAGGTGCCGGAACCTCGGTTCTCCCCGACTCCAGCTTCTCCCGATCGAAGAAGCCGACCCCGTCCGTCTCGATCGAGGACCAGGACCCCTTCGGTTGAAAAACTGAAGAAAGGTCACAAGTACTCCAGGAAGAGGCGTCTCCACCAATCCTCATCCTCCTTGGATGAGGAGAGACTTCGACGGAAGCTCCGTCAACGTTATGAGGATCTCATGTGGCAACAGCTGATTCTGACCGGTCAAAAGCCAGCTCCACCGGCAACACCGGCCATTACTTGGCCCTGGCCTCTCAGGCTAACGCCGATCCCTCTAGAACCGAAGGCCTTGGTTCCCCCACCCGTAGGGCCAGCACACATTCCAGCTCGGCCTATTTCGGTCTCCCCACCGATATGATGGAACCACCGCCTAAGCAGCCTCAGGAGGGTCTCCCTCGAAGAGGACCGGACAGACACCGGCCTCCCCCCATCATCTGTCCATTACTGTTGTCCCCGATCGCCCTCAGCATATCGAGGGAGACATAGGCGGGAGACCTTTATATCCCGACTCTTCGGACTTGGATGCCACTGGTCTGCACTCGCATCCGGGGAATGATGAGTCATCAGTGGCAGGCTTAGAGGTAGGTTCTTCATCTTTTCAGGGCATCCTCTGCCTGATTTCCGAATCGACCGGAATGTGCTTGGAGCCTATCTAAAAGAAGGCGGAATACCCCCTCACGGATATCTTTAAGGGGGGGGATCCCCCGACGGAGACCTTTCCAGTGGCCGAAGCCATTGTTGGCCCAGCCCTTGAGCTATGGTGGCCTGCCTCCTGCCCAGCTCCGTCTGCCCACATGGCCCGAAAGTATACGGTACCCATGGTGTCCTTGGCGGGTTTCACAGAGCATCCCTCGGCCGAGAGCCTTGTGACAGCTTCTATGTTTAGACGCATGGGTAGCCTAGCTGACACTGACCGCCCTCCGGACAAGGAGTCCAAGAATATGGACCATTCTGCCCGGAAGGTTTATGCAGCCTCATCCTTGGGCCTTCGTCAGGCCAGCTCAGCTGTGATCATGGCACACTTATCTCATGCCTTCCTGGGGTCACTAGATGAAGTCCTCCCTCATCTCCCAGCAGACATGCAGACCACGGTGAAGCAGGTCCATGACCAGGGCCGTGCTGTTGTGAAACAGCAGCTCCAGATGGCCCTGGACATTGGAGATTCCTGTGCACGCTCCTTAGCAGCCGCAGTGGCCACTAACTGCAGGGCCTGGCTGAGGTTATCCTCCTTTCCGGCGGATACTCAGCACAAGTTAGCTGACATGCCCTTCCTTGGCATGGACCTCTTCGGTCCGGGAGTGGCAGGTCACCTCCAGCGAATAGAGCAGTCCAGTGCCACCTTGGATGCTACCTCTTCAAAGGTTTCTTCGGGCAAGAACCAGCAGAAGCACAAGAAGAAGCCCTTTCGGCACTGTTCCCCTGCAGTTAGGCAGCCCTCCTGTCAGGGAAGCCAGCAGCAACAACAGGCTCAAGCTTGGCCCCGCAGGCCCAAGCAGGGTCCTCAACAGCCCCATAAAGGAGGCCAAGGTGCCGGTCCAGGAGCCTCCTCCTCCTCTAAGCCTGCTCAGTGACGGGTCAAGGGTTGCCACCCCTACACCCATCACGCCAGCTCTGGGTCCTCCCGTGGGGAGCCGGCTCCATCACTTTCTTTCTGCCTGGTCCGTGTCACTTCGGACAGGTGGGTTCTGGAAGTGGTAAGCCAGGGACTGCCTCCAGAATTCGAGCAGTACCCTCCCAGCTGAGCCCGTGCCCCTCAGGAGGAAAGGATCTCAGCTCGCACTCAGTCGGCCCTTCGGGACGACATTGCTCAGCTCCTCTGCAAGGAGGTGGTAGCTCCAGTGCCGTATCCTCCTACAGACCTAGACTTCGTGTCCATGTACTTCCTGGTGCCCAAGCGGATGGGGGGTTGGCACTCCATCCTAGATCTCCACGACCTGAAACAAATATCTCAGGTCTCGCACCTTCCGGATGGTAACTCTGAACCAGATCATACCATCTCTGAAGCGAAACATGTGGTTCTGTTCACTGGATCTGCAGGACACGTTCTTTCATGTCCCAATCTGTCCATCCCACTAGCGGTTCCTCCGCTTCAGGGTCGAAGGGACCCTGTACGAGTTCCGAGCCATGCCGTTCAGCCTGTCATCGGTTCCTCGGGTCTTCACCAAGTGCATTGCAGTGGTGGCAGCCCATCTTCGGCATCAGAGTTTGGATATACCCCTATCTCAACGACTGGGTCCTGGCAGGTTCCTCCCTTCAGGAGGTGGAGAGGTCCAGGGATCTGGCCCTCCGAACTTGCTCCCAACTCGGCCTCCTTATCAACGAGGCCAAGTCAGAACTCGTGCCCTCTCAGGTGATGGGCTTTATCGGGGTAGAGCTCGACTCTTGTCAAGCCAGAGCTCGGCTCCCGGCAGACAAGGCGGAGGTTCTCTCCTCCTTTGCCCAATCATTTCTGGTTGGGCACTTGCACCCTGCCTGGGACTTTCTGCGCCTTCTGGGCTACATGGTGGCGTGCACCTCGGTGGTCCGTTGGGCCAGATGGCACATGTGCCCCCTCCAATGGGAGCTGGCTGCCCAGTGGACTCAGCAATATGGTCACTTCGACCAGCTGATCACTGTATCCCAGAGGATGTGGGACGCTCTCCAATGGTGGGCCGTCCCAGACTGATTGCAGGAAGGAATCCCGTTTGTCCGCCGTGAGCCGACGGTCATCCTGACAACTGATGCCTTTCTCATGGGCTGCGGAGCCCACATGGGGGACAGCAGGGCCCACGGGTTCTGGACCCCTGAGGAGTCCCGATGCCACATCAACCTGTTGGAGCTCAGAGCAGTCAGACTGGCCCTGTCAGCTTTCGCTCCTCAGCTCCGAGGTCAAGTGGTTCAAGTCCAGACAGACAATACCACGACCATGTACTACCTCAACAAACAGGGCGGCATGCACTCCCGTCTGCTATGCAAGGAGGCACTCCGGATATGGACCCTCGTCAGCCGGTTGGAGGCGGATCTTCTTGCCATCCATGTGGCAGGAGTCTCGAACCAACTGGCGGATACTCTCAGCCGCTTAGGCCAGACATCCCACAAGTGGTCTCTCCATCCAGAAGTAGCTTACAATCTGTTCTCCTGTTGAGGCAGACTGTTGGTGGACCTGTTTGTCTCCAGGGAGAACACCAAGCTGAGACCGTACCATGCCCACCCCCCTCAGCAGGGCTCGCTGCAGGGGGATGCCTTCTCGAGGCCGTGGACCCCAGGCCTCCTCTACACCTTCCCTCCATTTCCCTTGATCCACAAGGTGCTACTCAAGGCAAGGAGGGACAAGGCGACGGTGATTCTGGTAGCCCCAGATTGGCCCCGCCAGTTGTGGTATCCAGATCTCCTCAGCCTCAGCTGCAGGGCCCCGGAGTGGCTTTGTACACACCTGGACCTGATATCATTGAACCAGGTAAAGGTATTCCATCCGGACCTTCAATCCCTGCACCTCACAGCCTGCTACCTGAGTGGCTAGAGTTCCAGGCTCTGGGTCTTTCCGAGGATGTCTACACTGTGGTGGAGGCATCCTGTAAGGAATCGACCAGGAAATGTTATGCCTTCAAATGGAATAGGTTTTCCATTTGGTGTCAGGGTAAGAGTCTGGACCCTTTATCCTGCTTTGTGGCTAACATTTTAGACTACCTTTGGTCTCTCTCCAAAGGGGGTCTACGGTCATCAACCCTTCGGGTGCACCTGGCAGCCATCTCTGCTTACTGGGCGCGGGCCAGTCAGCCGAGATTGGCACAGGAGACAGTGGTTGGGCACTTTTTCAAAGGCCTGGATCACATATCCCCTCTCTTGCTGGTTTTCCAAAGCTCATGGGCAAACCATTCAAACCCATGCACAAGTGTGAGCTCTCACACTTGTCGTGGAAGACGACCTTCCTGGTGGCTATCACGTCAGCCAGAAGGACAGGGGAACTCATGGCGCTTTCGGTGGACTCCCATTATCTGGTCTTTCACAGGGACAAAGTTGTCCTGCGCCCCCACCCGAAATTCCTTCCGAAGGTGGTGTCAGAGTTTCACCTTAACCAGGTGCTGACTCTGCCAGTATACTACCCTAACTACACCTCGAATGCCGAGTACAGGCTCCATACTCTGGACCTGAGACGTGCTCTATCCTATTATAAGGAGAGGATGGCAGAAATTCAGGGAGAGGTTCACCAACTGTTTGTCACCTACGCTGAAGCCGCTTGTGGCAGACCTGCAGCGAAGCGGACCATTGCTAGATGGATTACATCATGCATAGATCTGTGCTATGAATTGGTGGGTAAGGAGCCTCCCTGAGGGCTAAGAGCTCATTCTACCCATCATACTTCTGCATCGGTGGCTGCTTCCAGGGACATCTCTATCCAGGACATCTGTCGGCTGCTACCTAGAAGTCAGCAAACACCTTCATTACCCACTACCACATCGACCTTGAGTCACACCGGGATGCTGGTTTTGGGGCCTCGGTTCTCCAATCTCTGTTTCCTTAAGAGGGAGTGTGTGCCTTGCCTCCCTCCTCCCAGAGAACTGCTTGGAGTCTGCCAGAGAGTGTGGATGAACAACATATCCACGCTCCTAGAACAGGTTACTCACCTGTAACAGTAGTTCTAGGAGTGGTATATGTTGTTCATCCACACGCACCCACCTAACCTCCCTGGCTTTAGGTGCACCACCTTGCTTCCAGTAGGCTAAGATCTGACGTCATGGGGCGGAGCCGAGGTATTTACCACCCGGGTGGGTGGGAGGAGCCAGCTTGAAGACTTTCCGGCCTGATTTAAGGGGGAAAGGGACATGCCAGAGAATGTGAATGAACAACATATACCACTCCTAGAACTACTGTTACAGGTGAGTAACCTGTTCTTTTTGTTCCTTGTGGCCCACATCTCCATGATGGCTACCAAATGTAATGTGGCCTAAACTACCATTGCCTGTCGGTCACTGCTCCAGATCTTCCCTTGTCAATCTTCACCATTTATTACTGTTGGGTGCAAGCGAATGAAGCGCATCTGCCACGGGGAGCTTTTTGTTTGGAAGTCGCTAATGGCGCTTGCCCATTTGCTTAAATCAAGACTGTGTGTGCAGCGCCATTAGGCACCGCCAGACTCCTCCTCCATCCCAGTTCTGTTTCTCCCGCCATCAAGGCCGCACCTACTGCATGAGTTGGGAAAGATAATACATACGCTGTTCGTTTTTTGACACCGATTTCGACGACGGCTCATCCTGGTTCTCCATCCTGACTCCATTGAACAAGTAAGACTGTTTCATTTCTTTTTTCGATGGTGCCGGGATCTGTTGCTGTTTTTGCAGTTTATTTTACATCATGCTCAGTTCAGGAGCTAAATGCAAGTCTAAAGTGGGCCATGCCCCCATGCGTCGGTGCTCCTGTGGCCGGCACTTTTCCATTACGGACCGGCATGAAGTTTGCCTTTGGTGCCTGGGACCCAGCCATGATATGAATAGATGCAATGCCTGTTTTTCCGTGGATCGCCATGTACTGGAAATCCGCGCGTTTGAAATCAGCCAGGCTCCACCGACTTTCGGAAGATAACGTCACCCCCGGGTCTCCCAGGCCAGAACATTAGGCCCTTCCTTCGGGTCCCCTCCCGGGTCTGTATGACCCGGCAAGGAGGAGGTCTTCTCAGCCTCTAGTGTTGCCGAGGAGGAGGCCTCTTCCGCGGTGTCTAGAGGAGCGGCGCGGTCCCTTCTGGGGTCGCGTTGCTGACACCACCCCAGCAGTCATCTTCTCCAAGGTGCAGGCTCCCCCAGTGTCGCAGCCGACGGTTGCTGGGTCCGGCACTGGTGGACCCTCGACTTCACCTTGCAGCGCCGTCTTGGATCCTGCTGCCGTTCATGGAACCGGTGATCAAGGTGGCACAGTGTGTACCGCTCGTCTGGGTCTCTGTTCCATTCGCGGCACCAATGCCATGTGCGACTCCTCTGGTGGCACCACTTTGGGTTCCAGTGCCGTGCGCAGCACTGAGGACTCAGCCAGGGCCGTTGGCAGGCTTGCTATGTGCTCCCAGGTCGTAGGTGGTGTAGTGGACCTGGCCAGTGCCATGTCCTGGGACGGTGCCGTTCGCGATGCCGTCAACCGAGAATCTCCAGGGGTGGCTAGCATTGAGGTCCTTCTGGTCGCCTCCTCTTCGGAAGGGGACAACTCAGACTGGGACCAAAGCAGGCTCCCCGATTCTTCGGGATCCGAGGTCTCTGGGGGACGTGGGTGCCAGGCAGCCCAGCATCCCTATCCCAAAGTCTCTGGAGCAGTCTTGGATCCTGGTGCCTTTCATGGAACCGGTGATCAAGGTGGCACCATTTGCTGTGCTGGTCCGGGTCTCAGTGCCATTCGCGGCGCCGGTGCCGTGAGCGACTCCTCTGGTGGCACCACTTTGAGTTCCAGTGCCGTGCGCAGCACCAGGGACACAGCCAGGGCCATTGGCGGGCTTGCTGTGCGCTCCCAGGTCGTAGGCGGTGTAGTGGACCTGGCCGGTGCCGTGTCCTGGGACTGTGCCATTCGTGATGCCATCAACAGAGAATCTCCAGGGGTAGCTAGCATTGAGGTCCTTCTGGTCGCCTCCTCTTTGGAGGGGGACGACTTGGACTTGGACCCAAGCGGGCTGCCCGATTCTTCGGGATCAGAGGTCTCTGGGGGACGTGGTGCCAGGCGGTCCAGCGTCCCTATCCCTGAATCTCTGGAGCAGTCTTCTCCCGAAGATCCCTCAGCCAGGGGTGGCCTGGGGTCTTTTGGAGGTGATGGCTCTGAGACTGGGGAGGAAGTTTTCTCCTCTGAGGAGGTTGCAGCAGCTGCCACTGTTGGTGCCGCCGCGGCCTCCCAGGGAGATTGGAGCCCCTTGTTTCTGTGGTCTCCCTTGGGGGCCTGCGAAGCAGGGGACCCCTTCAGTGTTGTCGAGGAAGAGGGCGGCCTTGGAGTCTGAGGGGTTGAGGGGCCGAGGTGAGGGGCGGCGGCACTCTTCTGCCACCCCACGGGGCGCAGGGAGGAGCTGCAGCGCTGATCCTTGACTCTCCTTCTCTGGCTCCAGAGTACCCTTGAGTGGCAGCACTGAGGGTTGCCCTTCTGGACACATGCAACCCCAGGGGCATCACAGAGGACATTCCCCATCTGGGCTCTTCCGGAGTTTGTATCCTCAGATTCCTTCTCTGCAACCCAGTTTGATCTCAGGGATCCCTTCAGTTCGGGCTCCATTCCCTGGATTCCAGAGCCCTGGCGGAGGTCAGGCACTTCCCTGCAGGTGCCCATCTCCTATCCCTCTGCAGCCACCCCCCTCAGGCCATGTGGGTCCTATGGGGCTTTTAAGTTGGGAGACGTTCAGGTCCACTGCGGTGGCCTTCCCGTCATATGTCAGGGCCATGGATGAGTGAATCTTTCGCCTGTCCCCTCCACCACAGGAGACTTCTGACCAGTCGAGTTCCTCGTCCTCCTCGACTCCCTCTTCTGAGGGAGAGGAACCCAACATTCATCTATCTTCCAATGCTGATTTCACTAAATATCAGCATTTCTTTTCGAGGATAGTTTGAGATCTCCGTATCTGCTACGTTCGCAGGGACAGTACTGAGCAGCAGACGCGTGAGTTCAGTGCCTACCACCTGGTGGTGCCATCCTGGCCTGTTCCCTTCCAGGAAGCGTCTATCCGCACCTGGCAGTCTCCTGCTGACCATTTTCCAGCCCCGGCAGACTGCAGGAGAACGAGAAGTAAGCTGTTGGTTAACTAGGATCTGCAGCTTATCTGTTAGGTAGGAAAATGGGCAGACTAGGTGGGCCAAGCGGTCCTTATCTGCCGTCAAATTCTATGTTACTGTGTTCTATGTATTGTTCTCCCCAGGAGTCTAGGTTCTCTCCCTCACCCTCCTTTGGGCCTGAGGTCCCTAGACAATCCCTCCGGGCTTCGGTGCCTGGCGCACAACCGTCCACCGGATCTGGATTCCCTACAGTTCAACCGTTGGGGGTGAAGGGTTTTCTCTTCCACTCACACGTTGATTTGCATCGCGTCACATCAGGCACACCATGCTGCCTACAGCAGGCACTTGTGGTCAATGCTAGCTCAAGCGCTAACAGGCCATTGCCCTCTCCGCCATAGGTCTGGAATTGGCAAGGCACCAGGCAAGAGCATCTTATGACACCAATGTGGTGGCTTCCAGGCTTGTGGGGACAGTGATCTGTATTAGACCGACGACATGGCTTAGTCTCTCAAAATTGTCACCCCATGAGCCAACCCGGTGGCGCTGAGGATTGAGGCACTGGATACCATACCTCGCGTTGTGCCGCCGACCCGGGTTCGGGAACAAGCTCGGTTCGGGGGTCAGCAGGGGAGGACTGAGACTGAGCGTCGGGAGACAGCTCTCTCAGTCCTGGGGTGGGCTGGGGACTTTACACGTGCTGTGGCAACCCCTGGGGCGTCTGGAGGTACCACAAGCAACATTGTAACTACAGGGGGTCATGACAGATGTCTGCATGTTATAACGGCGTCATTGCATCAACTGTTTCCCTACGGGAGAAAGAACAAGGGAAAAATATGGCAGCATAGTTCCGGAGCAGCTTGATGGCCACAGCTCCACCGGCCAACGATGCCTAGAGTCATGTGCCGGTACTGGTTTCCTCGTCGGGCGCAGGGGCCATTGGGGGGATCCCCTTTCGTAGGTGTAGCTGCATCTGCCAGCTGGGCATGCGAGCTTCATGGTCGGCGGCGGAGTGGAGTGGTGACTGGATTGGAAGCAGGGACTGTGGCTGCAAAGGAGGTAAAAACTGTTAAATGAAAAAAAAAAAAAAAAGATTGTCACCCTATGGCCCAGTGTAGCCATAGGGTGCCATCCGCCATCCAGTGTAGCCATCCGCCTTCCGGGGGACCCGTCTTTTTTTCCAACAGGGCTAGGAGGCTTCTTCAGGGGCTCCCTCCATCCCCTCGTCTTCGGGGACACCTCCCAGCTCTCCTTGGCCTTAGAGTTGTCGGTCTAGTATGGCTAGGGTCTCCTCCTCGTGTTTTCCACCAGCAGGAGACTGAGGGTCATGTTCCCTCAGGGTTGTGCCAGGCCCCCTTCGGGGGCCTTGGTACTCACCCAACAGTAATGAATGGTGAAGACTGGCGAAGGAAGATATGAAAATTACGTACCTACCGTAATTCTTGATCGTCTCTTGTATCTTCACCATTCATTACTGAATTCCACCCACCTTCCCCTCATGGGCCTCATTTCTTGGGCGTCTCCCCTGCGCTGCTCACCCCCCCAGGCTAATTGGGGGCTGGGTCCCCCTGGTACCTCAGGACCTTCTGTTCCTTCTCTGAAGCCAGAGAGTTCATCCCTCCTTGCAGGGGCTCCTGTACTAATGCTCGGTCATATGACTGTGTACTCATTTTTTTCCTACACCTAGTAGGAGCTCTCTCCTCTTCAGAACAGATAGTGTTTTTCCCCCCTTTGGGGACAATCTATGAGCTCTTGGCTTAGGTTGTGGTTAAGTAGATAGCTAGGGGGGAAAGGGAAATCTACCTTTTTGAAACCAAGCTGTTCAGCTGGTTCATTGCGCCACTTAAAAGCAGCCCTTAGCAAGAGGGATCCTTGCTCCCTTGTCCTCAGTCTTTTCAGGACTGGTAAGCTCAGGCCAGTTCCTCCCAATGGTCATGGCAGATTCTCCCCTTCCTTCTTACTATTCTTTTTTTTTCTTCTTCTCTTCTACCCTTATCTTTTCTCCTCTCAGAGCTGCCCGAGGAGTGAGGCCCTGCGGTCCCTTAGGGGAGGGTTCTTCTTTTCTGTCCTCTCTCCGGCTCATTCCTTTTTCAGTTTATTTCCTTTCCTTTGTCTATCCCTCAGCTTCCTTCCCTCGCTCTTGTTTTCTAACCTATTTTCGCCTCTCCGGCTTTTCAGAACTGGGATGGAGGAGGAGTCTGCGACGCCTAACGGCCGCCCCTCGCACACCACATAGTGTGTTCCGCTTGTGGGCAGCGCCATTGGTGCTGGCTGTCTCCCAAGAAAAGCTCCGTGGCGGGTGCACGATCCGCTTACACCCAACAGTAATGAATGGTGAAGATACAAGAGAAGATCAAGAATTACGGTAGGTATGCAATTTTCATTTATGTAGGCTCCTGCATTTCAGGCAGACCTCAAATTCAGTTGTATTTACCGTCTCTCCTAGTTTAAAGCATCATTTGTGAACTTTTGAAAAAAAAAAAAAAGCAGGTCAATGCAGACCCCACATCCATTATAAAAATTTGGAATAATAGGGGCCCCAGCACAGATCTCTGCAGTATCCAACTTAACCCACTGTCTTTCTGAGTACCATCCATTCAGTCAAATCCTCTGAGTTCTATTGTTCGGCCACATTTCTACCCAACAGACCACATGTTTACACAGTCCAATAGTTTTAAATTTTTTTTTTTTTTTTTTAAATATCTTTTTATCCTCCGCCTACTCTGTCCATGTTCCGCTTCTTCGGGAGCTCCAATGAAGGACAGCCCCCGCTTTTGCCACCTACCTGGTCCCATGGTCGATCCCCCATGGAGCTGCGGATCTTGCCCCTCGGGCGGGGACAAGGTGGGGCAGAACACCCCGAACTGATCAACTTTCGTTGGGAGACCCTGGGACCAGGCAGGCGGGATCTATTAGGGGTCTGCCTCGGTGCTCCGTCTACCCGGAGCTCGGAGAGTTGTTTTCCCTGTTCATTGTCGGAGTGGCACATGCCCGACGATGCCAAGGCATCACCGCCGACGTTGCCACTCTCCCCCCCCCCCAGCATCAGCTCCATGCCTCAGGCCTCCACCAGAGGCCAGTCAAGTGCCGAGCAGGGACCCCCCCCCCCAGGAGAGGGGAGCTGTCCTCCAGATGCTCAATCCTCTCCCTTACCTGCCGACCCCCCGATGGGCCGGACTCATTCCTGAGCCTGGGTCACTGGCATGGAGCGAGGTGTGGCATGCATCGCCTCAACCCTCCACGCCACTGGGTCGGCTCAATAGTTTTTAATTTTGTTGTTATAGGCTTGTATGGGACTAGATCCACTGCCTTGCTACAGTCACATGGACATCATCCATGCTTCCATTTTCTGATTCATAAATGCTATTAAATTTGTTACTCGTGATCTACTTGTGGTAAAGCCATGTTGGGTTACATCTGTAATACCCCTGTCTTCCAACTGTTTTTGTAATCTTTAATAATAGATTCCAGTACCGTTCCCAACACTTATGCCACACTTCTGGGTCATTAGTTGGAAAGGAGACTCCTGTTACCTTTGTTACACACAACCAAGCACCAGTATTATCGACTTCTAGTTATCTGGGATTTATTTGAGTTGTACTGATTTTTTTCATATCTTTTTTCCCTCGAGTGCAGACTGCCTCCTCCACCTCAGCCCTGCTCCCTGACTAGTAACTGCTTCCCCAAGGACTTATTGGCGATGAAGTTCCCCCATGGATTGCCCCACTTCCTTTACAGGGGCAGGATGGGGTGGCCAACATTCCTCCCCAACCCCAACCCCGAGTCCACATCCAGACTTCAGCCTTGCCTGTGGACAGTGCAGGCTGGGTATCATGCTGCCTGCTGCCTTTTCCATTTTCTGTCCCCCCTACCTGGCAGCATGCAAGGACACAGCTGTGTGTATACCAGAAGGGATACACTCACCACACTTCGCTGCCATTAGTTACCTGTTGACGCTCCCACTGCTTTACCACCTGCTACCACGTGGTGGCAGTGTATGAGTAGCATGGCAAGTTCCCTCTCCTTGGGAGAGGGGAGCAGTCCATCAGATGCTCTCCCCCTGCCGACCGCCATGCTACCGAGTCCACTCTCGAACCTGGATCACCAGCGTAGCTGGTGGTAGCTCTACCACTGAGCCGCTGGGCTGGTCTAAGTTGTATTGATTTTTTATAAATATAAGTAAGTGAGGAGTAAGGGGGGGGGTGTTAGCAATTTGCATAACGTTATCTGGTCCAGCCACCTTGTTATTTTTGACACGTTTTACTTTTTCTCTCACCATTTAGTTTGTCATTATTATTGTTTCCTGCGTGTTCCTGGGAATGTGGTATCACTATGATCTGTTGTTGTAAATCATACTCTTTTACAAAAATGTTACAGAAATATGTGTTGAGGAGACCATGTGTATGCCTGAAAGAAGTGGCTGCCTAATGCTTCAGCTGCAAGCCCAACCTCCTTCCATCTCACTACATCCATCAATTTCCGATCAGCCTGTGGGATAATTTCCACTTCTAAAGGGATAGGCAGAGTATGTTCAGTGAACTGACTGCTTTTGGAAGGCCTACAGTGGCTATTAAAAGAAAAAAAATAACCTTACTGTGTTACTGCCAGGCAACAGCTATCTGATGCTAAAATGGCTGTGTCTCCCGCTTCTCGGGAGTTGCCCCACTTGGATGCCCGCAGACACATCTCACTCTTGGAAAAGATTGCTGCTGATGTTGAGTCAGTTTGGCAGACAGTGACTAAAACCCAGACCGTCTTCCCTGACGACCGAGTGACTATGGCGGAGCAGCAGATAGTGGACTTGGGGGGCCACACAGACCTCAGCAGATCAGCGCCCACAGGCCACTGAAACACAGATTGAGTGGCTCATTATGGCGGTGAAAGATCTCAAGGGCTGCGGTTGATGAACGAATCTGTATCTACAGGGATTAAAGGAAATCCTAGAGAGAGCCAATCCAGTCATCTACTTGCGGCACACCTGCTGATATGGTTGGGTCTGGAACCCACAGGGTTTCACTTTGAACTAGATTTGGCCCACTGCATACCCTGCAGCAAGGCAAGTCCAGCCACCAAGAAACCACGGCCCTTAATCATTAAGTTGCTGAAGTTCCAGGATAAGGACCTTATCTTACAAAAGGTCAGTAAATTGCAAGACATCTTGGTAAAGGGAGACAAAAGTTTATTTTATCTGGACTAGCCCCAGAGTGTATTGGAATGCCGACATGCCTTTGATAAGGTGAAGTTAGGCCAGGCCTTTGGAACCAGGGAATCACCTACTCTCCTTTATATCCAGCGGTGCTTTCTTTGCAGTTTGAAGGGAAGATCCACGATTTTCATAAGCCGACAGAGGCATACTTTTTCTTTCAGAAGGCTTTGGGTCCTGCCTGCTATCCACGACCTGTGCCTCTGATGTCAGACAATCAGAATGAGACTGCTCCACCAGCTAGCCCAGTCGATATTGACCCATGATACTTTGCTGCGAGGGGAGGCAGTAAGGGTGCTTAGTAGTGAGGTACCGCAGGGTTCAGTATTAGGACCAGTCCTCTTCAATGTCTTTATAAGCGACATTGCAGAGGGACTGGAAGGAAAAGTATGTCTCTTTGCAGATGACACAAAGATCTGCAACAGAGTTGATACACAAGGTGGAGTGGAAAGGATGAGAAGGGACTTGGCAAGGTTAGAGGAATGGTCAAATGTATGGCAGCTTAGATTCAAGCTAAGAAGTGCAAGGTAATGCACCTGGGAAACAGAAACCCAGGGAAGAGTACACAATGGGGGGGTGAGATACTAACAACAACAAAAATGGAAAGGGACCTGGGGGTAGTCATATCAGATGACCTAAAGGTGGGCAAGCAATGTGAGAGGGCAGCAAGGAGGGCTTGGGGGATACTGGGATGCATAGGGAGAGGCATCACCAGTAGAAAACAGGAAGTTATTATCCCTCTGTACAGACAGCGAGTGAGACCCCATTTGGAGTACTGCGTGCAGTTCTGGAGACCCAATCTCCGCAAAGACATAGACAGGATGGAAGCTGTCCAGAGGAGGGCAACTAAAATGGTGCAGGGTCTGCACTGGAAGACATATGAAGAGAGACTTAAGGAGCTTAATATGTATAGCCTCGAGGAAAGGAGGGAGAAGGGGACATGTTAGAAACTTTCAAGTACCTCAAGGGAATCAACAAAGTCCAAGAGGGTAGCATCTTTCAAAAAGAGGTGTGCAAGAACAAGGGGGCACAATTTGAAGATAGAAGGGGGCGGCTCAGAGGTAATTTAAGGAAGTATTTTTTCACAGAGAGGGTTGTGGATGTATGGAACAGCCTTCCAGAGGAGGTTGTGGAGTCAAAAACAGTGGTGGAATTCAAGCATGCATGGGACAGTCATAAGGCAATTCTAGGGGGTGGGGTAGGAAGAAGTCGGCTGCTGGTTAACTAGGATCTGCAACTTATCCATCAGGTAAGGAAATGGGCAGTCTGGGTGGGCCAGCGGTCCTTATCTGCCGTCAAATTCTATGTTTCTATGTACTCGGGGGCTGCAGTCTTTCATGACTGTTTGACTAAACAGAGATATACGGTTTGCTGTCCATCTCTCCTCCCCCATGTCTTAATACCTCCCGGACCTGGATATGTGCACCCTCTGAATGGCAGGGCACTTTCCTCCACCTTCTGCCACTTACTCCATGACCATGTTTTCCTTGTTCTTTTAGTTTGCTGCAGATTCAAATATGTTGGGGTTTGTCATTGTGCCCTGTCGTGGAGGCACTTTGGGTTGCAGTTTGTGTCTCCCATACACCACCATCACCAGCAGTTGTGGGACTTGGTGGTGTTATTTTGTTACTCACTCCAGGCAGTTTTAGGATCAGCACCCCCCCCCCCCACCTCAGGTATTGGGGTGGGAGGCCTTCATCTACAGATTGTCGATGAACACAGAAGTGGGGCCCTAGTTCCTGCAGCCCCTGGCAGTACATACCATGTTGGGCTTTTGTCTATGCTATTCTTGTTTATTACCTGTTTTTATTAAGAAGGAACACAAATGGCCACTCCAGGTGAGAGGTGGGGCTGCCAGTAACAACTTATAGTTTAGAGCAAACTGCACACTCACCATATTGGAACTGATGGGGACATTTTTATAGCTTAAGAATTGCCTTTATTCCATCAGTAGACAATATTACAGCACCAAAAAGTCAGAACTCTGGGATGGAACGCTGTCTCATTGTTTCTGTAAACAATGTTTTGTCAAAGGACTTGGTGGCGCCTCTTTCTGGTAGCCTTATATAGTTATATATAACTTAAAGATACAGGCACACGAATGTAAAAACACACTTCATACACCAGTGTTTAATGTGTAAATAGTACAAATGGTGATAAACTTGATACAGGGTGCAAGGAGAACAATAAGTAGTGCTGAAGTGTAAATAATAAAATGTTGATGTTCTACTCCTGCTTGTATTATAACGCACCCTGGGCATCCAGGGAAAAGCACCATGATAAATAAACTTTTACTACCATATATTGCTGTTATGCTAACACGGAGGAGAGCTAGTTGGACCGATCAGCTATAAGTCTTCTCACTAAACCTGTGTACCCATGTAGAGGCACTTGATTTAGATAACAGATTCCAACTAGCACCTAGAAAGGGACGAAGGAATTATTCCCAACCGGGAAACAAAATTTTGTACAGGTTATTGTGCGAGCAGTCTGTAGAGGCCACCCCTTAATGCTGTAGCTGATACCCTTGCATAATAGTTAAGTGGTATAAGTTGTACATCCACACACACACACCCGACCTCCCCAGCTTTAGGGCGCATCACCTTGCTTCCTCCAGCAGGCTAAGATCCATGCCATGGGGCAGAGTCGAGGTATTTACCACCCGGGTGGGTGGGAGGAGCCGGCTTGAAGACTTTCCTTCCAGATTTAAAGAGGAAAGGGACATGCCAGAGAGTGTGGATGAACAACATATACCACTCCTAGAACTACTGTTACAGGTGAGTAACCTGTTCTTTTTGTTCCTTGTGGCCCACATCTCCATGATGGCTACCAAATGTAACGTGGCCTGAACTACTATAGAACTAAAGAGTAAACAGGGAGCAGATGAGGCACTTTGGGTCACCCTGGAGACAGGAAATGGCACCACAATCCGCATGGGGGTTGTATACAGACCCCCATCTCAGGGGGAGGGAATGGACAAAGAAATGATAGAAAGCTTTCTTAGAATGGCAGAAAAAGGGGAGATTTTGTTGATGGGGGACCTGAATATGCCAGATGTTAACTGGAGCACCTTTGCTGCAGCCACATCCAAGAGCAGGGTCATTCTTGATGCCCTACAGGGGCATGCCTCAGACAGCTAGTATTGGAACCCACTCAGGAGGAGCAATCTTAGACCTGGTACTCTCAAATGGGGATGGAGAAAAGAATCTCAGATTTAGAAGTGGGTAGCCATCTGGGAACAGCGACCACCAGGTGTGGTTCACGATAAACACGGCCATACAATCAAGCCATTACAAAAGCAAGAGTACTGGACTTTAGGCGGGCCGACTTTGGGAAAATGAGAGAGTGCCTCAGAAAAGCACTAGCAAACAGGCAAGAAGGAGAGGTGGAGAAACAATGGGGAGTGATCAAAACAGCCATCACACAGGCAGCAAGCCTTTGTGTAAAGCAAATCAATAAAACACAACGAAGGAAAAAACTGCTATGGTTCTCCAAAGAGGTGGCAGGGAAGGTTAAGGAGAAAAGGACAGCATTCATGAAATATAAGGAAACACAGAAGGAGCAGGACAGAGAACTTTATCAGTTAAAGCAGAAAGAGGTTGGGAAGGCAGTCACTAATAGCAAAGGCCCAAACCGAGGAAAGGATAGCCAATTCTGTTAAGAAGGGGGATAAGACCTTTTATAGATGCATTAGGAGAAAGAAAGACCAAAGGAGGGATACTGAAGCTTAATAAAGGGAGGGAATGTGGGTAGAGGGTGACAGTGAAAAGCAGGATACTGAACGAATATTTCTGCTCAGTATTCACAAAGGAAGAGGAGGGGATTACCTAAACCAAACAAGAGAAACACTCTGAAGACGGGCCGATACCAGTCCATTTACAGAAGAAAGGGTTCTGAAAGAACTAATAAAATTGAAGGTGGACAAGCAATGGGGCCTGATGGGATTCACCCAAGAATTCTAAAAGAACTAAGGGTAGAACTAGTGACACCTGACTACTCTCTTTAACAAATCGTGGAGGATGGGGTGGTACCGAGGACTGGAGGAGGGCAGATGTGATTCCTCTTCACAAAGTGGGAGCAGGACAGAGGCAGGAAACTACAGACCAGTTAGTTTGACCTCAGTGGTAGGGAAAATGATGGAATCACTTGAAGGAAAGAATTGTTGAGTACCTAGAGGCCAGTGGGCACAGGACCCAAGGCAGCATGGATTCATGATGGGAAGGTCGTGTCAGACTAATCTAATAGATTTCTTTGACTGGGAGACCAAAGTAGTAGACCAGGAGGGCTGTGGACATGGCCTACCTAGATTTTAGCAAGGCATTTGATACAGTCCCACACAAAAGATTAATTCACAAGATAGCCAGCCTTGGAGTGGGTCCCAAGCGGTAGCCAGATAAAAATTGGCTAGACAACAGGACGTAAAGGGTAGTAGTAAATGGAATACACAGTGAAGAAAGGAGGTTACTAGTGGGGTACCGAGGGTTCAGTACTGGGACCGGTCCTTTTAATGTCTTTATAAGTGACACTGCAGAGGAACTGAAGGAAAAGTGTGTCTCTTTGCAGATGACACAAAGATCTGCAACAGGGTTGATACACAAGATGGAGTGGAAAGGATGAGAAGGGACTTGGCAAGGTTGGAGGAATGGTCAAATGTATGGCAGCTCAGATTCAATGCAAAGAGTGCAAGGTAATGCACATGGGAAACAAAACCCAGGGAAGTGTACACAATGGGGGTGAGATACTGACAACAGTAAAAATAGAAAGGGACCTGGGGTAATTATATCAGATGACCTAAAGGTGGGCAAGCAATGTGAGAAGGCAGTAAGGAAGGCTGGGGATACTGGGATGCATAGGAAGAGGCATCAATAGTAGAAAACAGGAAGTTGTTATCCCTTTGTACAGACAGTTGGTGAGACCCCATCTGAGTATCTGTGCAGTTCTGGAGACCTCATCTCCAAAAGACATAGACAGAGTGGAGGCTGTCCAGAGGAGGGCAACAAAATGGTGCAGGGTCTGCACCAGAAGACATACAAGAAAGACTAAAGGAGCTTAATATGTATACCCTAGAGGAAAGGAGGGAGAGAGGGACATGATGGAAACTTTCAAGTACCTCAAGGGAATTAACAAAGTCCAAGAGGGTAGCATCTTCCAGAAAAGAGATGTGCAAGAACAAGGGGCATACTTGAAGATAGAGGGGGATGGCTCAGAGGTAATGAGGAAGATTTTTTCACTGAGAGGGTTGTGGATGCATGGAACAGCCTCCCTGAGGAGGTCGGAGTCAAGAACAGGGGACTTCTCAAGAATGCATGGAAAGGCATAAGGCAGTCCCAGGGGTAGGATGGAAGGCTGTTGGTTAACTAGGATTTGCAGCTTATCTGTTAGGTAGGAAAATGGGCAGACTAGGTAGGCCAAGCGGTCCTTATCTGCTGTCAAATTCTATGTTTCTGTGTTTCTACCATTGCCTGTCGGTCACTGCTCCAGATCTTC
This sequence comes from Neoceratodus forsteri, assembly GCA_016271365.2. Taxonomy (NCBI): domain Eukaryota; kingdom Metazoa; phylum Chordata; order Ceratodontiformes; family Ceratodontidae; genus Neoceratodus; species Neoceratodus forsteri. The sequence goes on from CM057450.1 coordinate 989,205,365, forward strand.
CCTTGTCAGTCTTCACCATTCATTACTGTTGGGTGTAAGCCGGATGAGCGCATCCGCCCACGGGAGCTTTTCTTTGGGGGCGCACCAATGGCGCTGCACACGAAGCGAACACACTATGTGGTGCGCGAGGGGTGGCCATTAGGCACCACAGACTCCTCCTCCATCCCAGTTCTGTTTCTCCCGCCATCAAGGCCGCACCTTCTGCACGAGTTGGGAAAGTTAATACATACGCTGTTCATTTTTCGACACCGATTTCGACGACGACTCATCCTGGTTCTCCATCCTGATGCCATTGAACAAGGAAGACTGTTTCATTTCTTTTTTCAACGGTACCGGGATCTATTGCTGTTTTTGCAGTTTATTTCACATCATGCTCGGTTCGGGAGCTAAACACAAGTCTAAAGCAGACCATGCCCCCAAGCGTCGGTGCTCCTGTGGCCGGCACTTTTCCATTACGGACCAGCATGATGTTTGCCTTTGGTGCCTGGGACCCAACCACGATATGAATAGATGCAGTGCCTGTTTTTCCATGGATCGCCGCATACTGGAAATCCACACGTTCGAAGTCGTCCGGGCTCCGCTGACTTTCGGAAGACCACGCCGCCCCCGGGTCTCCCAGGCCAGAACTTTAGGCCCTTCCTTCGGGTCCCCTCCTGGTTCTGTACGGCCCGGCGAGGAGGAGGTCTCCTCAGCTTCTAGTGTTGCCGAGGAGGAGGCCTCTTCCACGGTGTCGGAGGAGCGACGTCGGGGTCGCATTCCTGACACCACCCCAGCAGTCACCTTCTTCAAGGTGCAGGCTCCCCCAGTGTCACAGCCGACGGTTGCTGGGTCCGGCACTGGCGGACCCTCGACGTCACCTTGCAGCACCGTCTTGGATCCCAGTGCTGTTCATGGAACCGGTGATCAGGGTGGCACCGTATGCAGTGCTGGTCTGGGTCTCGGTTCCATTCGCGGCGCCGGTGCCATGGGCGACTCCTCTGGCGGCACCACTTCGGGTTCCAGTGCCATGCGCAGCGCTGGGGACTCAGCCAGGGCCATTGGCGGGCTTGCTATGTGCTCCCAGGTCGTAGGCGGTGTATTGGACCTGGCCAGTGCTGTGTTCTGGGACGGTGCCGTTCGCGATGCAGTCAACTGAGAATCTTCAAGGATGGCTAGCATTGAGGTCCTTCTGGTCGCCTCCTCTCCGGAGGGGGACGACTCGGACTTGGTCCGAAGCGGGCTCCCCGATTCTTCGGGATCAGAGGTCTCTGGGGGACTTGGTGCCAGCTGGCCCAACGTCCCTATCCCAAAGTCTCCGGAGCAGTCTTGGATCCCGGTGCCGTTCATGGAACCGGTGATCAAGGTGGCACCATTTGCTGTGCTGGTCCGGGTCTCAGTGCCATTCGCGGCGCCGGTGCCGTGGACGACTCCTCTGGCAGCACCACTTTGGGTTCCAGTGCCATGCGCAGCACCAGGGACTCAGCCAGGGCCATTGGCAGGCTTGCTGTGCACTCCCAGGTCGTAGGCGGTGCAGTGGACCTGGTCGGTTCCGTGTCCTGGAACTGTGCCATTCGCAATGCCATCAACAGAGAATCTCCAGGGGTGGCTAGCATTGAGGTCCTTTTGGTTGCCTCCTGTTCGGAGGGGGACGACTCGGACTTGGACCCAAGCGGCCTCCCCTATTCTTTGGGATCAGAGGTCTCTGGGGGACGTGGTGCCAGGCGGTCCAGCATCCCTGTCCTTGAATCTCCGGGGCAGTCTTCTCCTGAAGACCCCTCGGCCGGGGGTGGCCTGGGGTCTTTTGGAGGTGATGGCTCTGAGACTGGGGAGGGGGTTTTCTCCTCTGAGGAGGTTGCAGCAGCTGCCACTGTTGGTGCTGCTGCGGCCTCCCAGGGGAATTGGAGCCCCTTGTTTCTGTATGGTCTCCCTTGGGGCCTGCGAAGCAGGGGACCCCTTCAGTGTTGTCGAGGAAGAGGGCGGCCTTAGAGTCTGAGGGGTTGAGGGGCCGAGGTGAGGGGCGGCGGCACTCTTCTGCCACCCCACGGGGCGCAGGGAGGAGCCGCAGCACTGAAGCTTGACTCTCCTTCTCGGGCTCCAGAGTACCCTCGAGTGGCGGCGCTGAGGGTTGCCCTTCTGGACACATGCAACCCCAGGTGCATCACAGGGGACATTCCCCATCTGGGCTTTTCCGGAGTTCGCATCCTCAGATTCCTTCTCTGCAACCCAGTTTGATCACAGAGATCCCTCCAGTTTGGGCTCCATTCCCTGGATTCCAGAGCCCTGGCAGAGGTCAGGCACTTCCCTGCAGGTGCCCATCTCCCATCCCTCTGCAGCCACCCCGCTCCTAGGCCATGTGGGTCCTACAGGGCCTTTAACTTGGGAGACATTCAGGTCCACTGCGGCGGCCTTCCCGTCATATGTCAGGGCCATGGATGAGCGGATCTTTCGCCTGTCCCCTCCGCTGCAGGCATCACCGCCGACATCGCCACTACCCCCCCAGCGTCAGTTCCATGCTTGCCATGCCTCAAGCCTCCGCCAGAGGCCAGTCAAGCACCAAGCAGGGATCTCCCTCCCTCCCAGGAGAGCAGAGGAGAGCTGTCCTCCAGATGCTCAATACTCTCCTTCCCCTGCCGACCCCCGATGGTCCGGACTCGTTCCCGAACCCGGGTCGCCGGCGTGGATCGAGGTGTGGCGTGCATCGCCTCAACCCTCAGCGCCACTGGGCCGGCTCAATAGTTTTTAATTTTGTTATTATAGCCTTATATGGGACTAGATCCACTGCCTTGCTACAGTCACATGGACATCATCCAGGCTTCCATTTTCTGATTCATAAAATGCTATTAAATTTGTTACACATGATCTACTTGTGGTAAAGCCATGTTGGGTTACATCTGTAATACCCCTGTCTTCCAACTGTTTTTGTAATCTTTAATAATAGATTCCAGTACCGTTCCCAACACTTATGCCACACTTCTGGGTCATTAGTTGGAAAGGAGACTCCTGTTACCTTTGTTACACACAACCAAGCACCAGTATTATCGACTTCTAGTTATCTGGGATTTATTTGAGTTGTACTGATTTTTTTTTTTTCATATATCTTTTTTCCCTCGAGTGCAGACTGCCTCCTCCACCTCAGCCCTGCTCCCTGACTAGTAACTGCTTCCCCAAGGACTTATTGGCGATGAAGTTCCCCCATGGATTGCCCCACTTCCTTTACAGGGGCAGGATGGGGTGGCCAACATTCCTCCCAACCCCCCATCCTCACCCTGGAGTCCACATCCAGACTTCAGCCTTGCCTGTGGACAGTGCAGGCTGGGTATCATGCTGCCTTTTCCATTTTCTGTCCCCCTACCTGGCAGCATGCAAGGACACAGCTGTGTGTATACGTGAAGGGATATACTCACTGCCATTAGTTACCTGTTGACGCTCCCACTGCTTTACCACCATGCTACCACGTGGTGGCAGTGTATGAGTAGCATGGCAAGTTCCCTCTCCTTGGGAGAGGAGAGCAGTCCATCAGATGCTCTCCCTTCGCCGACCGCCATGCTACCGAGTCCACTCCCGAACCTGGGTCACCAGCGTAGCTGGTGGTACACTAGCTGTACCACTGAGCCTCTGGGCTCGTCTAAGTTGCATTGATTTTTTATAAATATAAGTAAGTGGGGAGGGGGGCTGTTAGCAATTTGCATAATGTTACCTGGTCCAGCCACCTTGTTATTTTTGACACGTTTTACTTTTTCTCTCACCATTTGGTATGTCATTATTATTGTTTCCTGTGTGTTCCTGGGAATGTGGTATCGCTATGATCTGTTGTTGTAAATCATACTCTTTTACAAAAATGTTACAGAAATATGTGTTGCGGAGACCATGTGTATCCCTGAAAGAAGTGGCTGCCTAATGCTTCAGCTGCAAGCCCAACCTCCTTCCATCTGCCTACATCCATCAATTTCCGATCAGCCTGTGGGATAATTTCCACTTCTAAAGGGACAGGCAGAGTATGTTCAGTGAACTGACTGTTTTTGGAAGGCCTACAGTGGCTATTAAAAGAAAAAAATAACCTTACTGTGTTACTGCCAGGCAACCGCTATCTGATGCTAAAATGGCTGTGTCTCCTACTTCTCGGGAGTTGCCCCACTTGGATGCCCACAGACACATCTCACTCTTGGAAAAGATTGCTGCTGATGTTGAGTCAATTTGGCAGACAGCGACTAAAACCCAGACTGTCTTCCCTAACGACCAAGTGACTATGGCAGAGCAGCAGATAATGGACTTGGGGGGCCACACAGACCTCAGCAGATCAGTGCCCACAGGCCACTGAAACACAGATTGAGTGGCTCATTATGGCGGTGAAAGATCTCAAGGGCCGATGAACGAATCTGTATCTACAGGGATTAAAGGAAATCCTAGAGAGAGCCAATCCAGTCATCTACTTACGGCAGCACCTGCTGATATGGTTGGATCTGGAACCCACAGGGTTTCACTTTGAACTAGATTTGGCCCACTGCATATGCTGCAACAAGGCAAGACCAGCAACCAAGAAACCACGGCCCTTAATCATTAAGTTGCTCAAGTTCCAGGATAAGGACCTTATCTTACAAAAGGTTAGTAAATTGCAAGACATCTTGGTAAAGGGAGACAAAAGTTTTATCTGGACTAGCCCCAGAGTGTATTGGAATGCCGACATGCCTTTGATAAGGTGAAGTTAGGCCAGGCCTTCCGAACCAGGGAATCACCTACTCCCCTTTATATCCAGTGGTGCTTTCTTTGCAGTTTGAAGGGAAGATCCACAATTTTCATAGGCCGACAGAGGCATACTTTTTCTTTCAGAAGGCTTTGGGTCCTGCCTGCTATCCACGACCTGTGCCTCTGATGTCAGGCAATCAGAATGAGACTGCTTCACCAGCTAGCCCAGCCGATAGTGACCCATGGTATGTTGCTGCGAGGGGAGACAGTAAGGGTGCTTGTACTCGGGGGGCCTGCAGTGTTTCTTGACTGTATGACTGAACAGAGATATACCGGTTTTGCTGTCCATCTCTCCCCCCCGATGTCTTAATACCTCCCCTGGACCTGGGATATGTGCACCCTCTGAATGGCAGGGCACTTTCCTCCACCTTCTGCCACTTACTCCATGAGCATGTTTTCCCTTGTCCTTTCAGTTTGCTGCAGATTCAAATATGTTGGGGTTTGTCGTTGTGCCCTGCCATGGAGGCACTTTGGTTTGCAGTTTGTGTCTCCCATGCACCACCATCACCAGCAGTTGTGGGACTTGGTGGTGGTATTTTGTTATTCACTCCAGGCTGTTTTAGGATCAGGCGCCCCCCCCCCCCCCACCTCAGGTATTGGGGTGGGAGGCCTTCAGCTACAGATTGTCGATGAACACAGAAGTGGAGCCCTAGTTCCTGCAGCCCCAGGCAGTACAAACCATGTTTGGCTTTTGTCTAGGCTATTCTTGTTTATTACCTGTTTTTATTAAGAAGAAACATAAATGGCAACTCCAGGTGAGAGTTGGGGCTGCCAGTAACAACTTATAGTTTAGAGCAAACTGCACACTCACCATATTGGAACTGATGGGGACATTCTTATAGCTTAAGAATTGCCTTTATTCCATCAGTAGACAATATTACAGCACACAAAAGTCAGGAACTCTGGGATGGAAACGCTGTCTCAGTGTTTCGCGTGTAAACAATGTTTTGTCAAAGGACTTGGTGGCGCCCCTTTCTGGTAGCCTTGTATAGTTATATATAACTTAAAGATACAGGCACACGAATGTAAAAACACACTTCATACACCAGTGTTTAATGTGTAAATAGTACAAATGGTGATAAACTTGATACAGGGTGCAAGGAGAACAATAAGTAGTGCTGAAGTGTAAAAAATTAAATGTTGATGTTCTACTCCTGCTTGTATTATAACGCACCCTGGGCATCCAGGGAAAGGCACCATGATAAATAAACTTCTACTACCCTATATTGCTGTTATGGTAACGAGGAGGAGCGCTAGATGGACCAATCAGCTGTAAGTCATCTCACTAAACTGGTGTAGCCATGTAAAGGCACTTGATTTAGATAACAGATTCCAGCTAGCACCTAGAAAGGGAAGAAGGAATTATTCCCAACAGGGAAACAAAATCTTGTACAGGTTATTGTGAGAGCAGTCTGTAGAGGCCACCCCTTAATGCTGTAGCTGATACCCTTGCATAAATAGTTAAGTGAGGGAGATGGAGTCCAGTGGAGGGAACCTCCATTTTAGCTCACTGTTACTGCTTCCCATAAGATTTATGGTGACAAATCAGGAGGCAGGCATACCTGTCAAGGCCAGCCCGTCCACACAACAGTAGCTCTACACCTCACATCATTGGCAGCCTGGGTTTGGGAGTAGGCATGGGACTTACGGGGACAGCCAAGGGAGGAGGAGGATTAAGTGTCCCAGTGGATGTTCATCTCTTCTGGGAGGGCAAACTGCAGTGCCTCGCTCTGTTATCACTGTCTGTAGGAGTACTGACGGTTATGCAGCAGAGGTGAAGCATGTGGCAGCCTGCACAACTGCCCTTGCACCAGTGTCCCCATGGGGATGGAAACTACCAGGGGAAATTAAGGAGTTCATTCCCTTCATCCAAGCACCATGAATTCCAATATGACTAGAAGGTGGTACCTTCGCCAGAGGAAAAAAAAGTCATAAAAAACAAACAAACATGTTAATAGCCTAAAAAGTATCCCTTACACTTACCATTGCCACTAAGCAAATAGTCTGTACAGCCCAGTCTCAAGGTGCAGTCTCTCTCTGGCCATACCTGTTTGGTTAGAGTCACAGCTGCCATGCGACTTTTCAGTTGTCCACTTCAAAAGGGTCATCTTCCTCCTCTTGGGGCAGTGTATTGCAAAGCCCATGGCACATGAGCCCAGCATCTGTAGGGCCTGTAAAAAGATGGACCTTATTTATAACTTCCACTTAGAGTATCACTGGCAGCAGGAGTTGATGAGTGATTATCAGATCATGCAGGATTCGTCATGTAGCATCGTATGCCTTGCTCCCTTGTCTGGTTACGTAACTGAGATCAGGTTATACAGAGATTATTTCCTCATTTAATTACACACCACCCTTTCATATGCTTTGGGTTAAATCAGCAGGATAGTTAATGGCAATTTGCTGTAAGCCAGTCCTTGAAACCATTAAAATGGCACATCCACCTCTGGGCCAGAAGGTCATGGGTCCTAGTCATATGCCGGGATTTGGGCTCATATCATAAATGCTGGCACCCGTGTGTAGTACTAGGTGTATGCTGTGCTGTCAGGGTGTGCTGTCCTTCAGATGAGACGTACACCAATGTCACTTCTGTCCACCTCTGATACTGTCCTGGTGGATATCCACCAGAAGTAAAAAAAAAAAAAAACTGTGCATTTTTCCCAAGAGCAGGAGAATTTCATTGAAAGAAAAATGCCATACTCAAACAAAATAACAAAAAACAAACAATAACAAAATGAAAAATAAAGTCGTAATTAAGCCATCATTCACCATTACAGGAAAGACTGAATTGAGTCTTGTATCTATTTTAGGAATATTTTGGAACCTACCATCATTATGACTTTAAGTCACTTTGACTTGTCACTCTAGACTTACCTGCTGCAACCCATTTTAACCTTACCAAAAGCACTGTATGCATCCTCACTGTAAATACTGTAAAGGTTGGTAACTCACTGACCATGCATGTTGTAAGCATAGCCTGTGAATGTTCATGTCCATCTTAAACTTGTACCTTGAGCAGCACGCCGGGACCACATTGAAAATGAGCTTTGCTCAACTGAGTATCCCATTCATTCATACACTGATGTTGAATAAAATATTGATTGATTATGAAGCCAGAACATTCTGGCAAAACATTGGTGGATTTATAGCAGGTCTTATTTACTGAGCTCCAATAAACTGATTACACATCACGTGCTTGGAACGGGTTCTTCTTCCTACTGTGCCATTGATCTCCGCGGGTTACAGCTCCGATTCCTGTGGATAAATAAACGAACACACATAAAATTGGCATAGGTGTTACAGCTGCCAGCTGGTCATAATATACTTGTGAGATCACGGCTTTAAGCCTTTTTTAATGAATCTTTCTTTTGGGAAACCATCTTTAAAAGCATCATGTATCATTCATTCAGTTAGGCTTACTTTAGCAATTTCTGAAACCCTTCAGTGATGTCTTGCTACAAATGCATACATAAAGCAGCAGTGGATGTTACAGTGAAAAATATCCACCCATGCCTTTTAATTTTAGTTTAGAGAGCCCTTGTTCTGACTTGTAAGATGCCCCCCTTTTTTTTCATTTTGTGTTTGCTTGCATTTTTTTGACATTTGAAGTAACACAAGGAGAACTCCATTTAATATGGCTAGCCACCAGGTTTACAACATTATTGTCAACTGAACTCCCACTGTGTAACATCTCTTTTCCTGTAACTTAGGTGAACTAGGATGTAGCAGGCACTATTCACTAACCTTATGGGACCAGTGCTCAAAAACTGTGAAGAATAAAGAAAACCTGGTGATATCTGTATTAAAAAGAGCTCTTGTTTTATTATTTTAAATGTGAAAAAAAGTCCTAAGCAGACTCAAAACATGGGTAAAAAGGGAATCTTACAAGACATGTGAACAACTGTACTTTAAAATAGAATAAAACGGTATACTGTAGGTCAGAATTTTCACCGTAATAAATATGCACTGCTGCTTTAAGCTATCCGAAAATGCTGTGAGATGTTGAAGCTGCTTCAGATTTCCTGCAGTCTGAATCAGTCTATTACTGAATTAGCCTTGACCACTTGAATGGCAAAGATTTTTTTTGTTTTATATACAGTACATGGAGTGACAAGTGCTAGCAAGATTGAGCTTCTTTGAGGACGTCTCGTCCCTTTGGCCACACTTTTGGAACTATATCTGTCAGTGCTGGGACCACACAGAAATCTATTGCTAGTTGGGGGCCACCCATGATGGCATACCACATCTGCATCCATGTAGGCATGAGCTGCCCCATTACTGCTCAGTTTTTTTCCTGCTGTCGATCATCCTCGTCGGATCTGCCAAAGGAAACACCGTCAATGTAGCCATTGCTGTTTTGTGTTTATTTTGTTGTCTCTGCATGCTGCTGAAATCGATAGAGCCTTTATTTTGGTATTGTAAGTGCAAGAAGACACACGTGATCTGTGTGTGCTGTCTGGTCCTGTCTAACAACTTGAGAACTTGTGAGATTAGCCAGAGCTTCAAACAGGCTACAGGGTGACGCCACAAGAAAACTCTAGAAAATGTTCTCCTTCTCAAAACTTTGAAATCCGTGGAGAAGGTGCAGAGCCCAAAGTCTGTGTCTCCTTCGACGACTGAGACGCATCTACTAGAGTCGAAGGATCGGGACAGGGAATGGTCATCATCACAGCTCTCCTTGTTGTCCAGCCACAAGCACAAACAGAGAGAAAAAGAACTCCTTCACTGGCGAGGTCCCAGTCACCTTTGAAATGAGGTAAATCTGCAACGTCATCACCCGCTGCAGCAGCGTTGACAGCAGCACCCCCCCCCCCCAGCCGTTGATGAGACACCAAGCTTAGCTTGGCTTAGGCAATTGCCGTACCTACTGTGGACAGTAGAATGCCAGTGTTGGTCCAAGGCCTGTTGACACAACTAGTCTGGGCCCCTTTATAGGATGCCGTCAACTCTCTGGCTGTGCTGACGTAATTTTTAGAAATGATCAGACTCATTTTGCCTGGATTACAAATACAGGCAGTTATTCTGCTGACAGGGCCTCCTAGTACTCAGCCCTTGTCGCATCTTCTACTAGCATGCCAGAGAGTCCTCCATCTCGGTCACCACCGGTGCCGCCAGTGCATTCTGCGGCTCCAGTCATCAGTAGAGATGTCTACAGCGAAGTAGAATATAATCTGACTTCATGGTTTTAGAGGAGGAATATGAAGGAGAACAATATGATGCACCTCACTCTAGTTCTACCATCTCATCCTGTAGTGAAAACTCGGTGGTCTATACCCCAAGATCTCCTCCTGAGGATCCAACGTTTCAAGCCATGATGCAGCAAATGCAGTCTGCCATGGGCTTTGCTGTGGAAGAGGAAGGTTCCACAAAAATAAATGTAATGGAATTTTTGGAGGTGCCTTGCACACCCTCCATTATCATTCCACCTGTATACCCTGCATTAGAAGATGATGTCTTTGCTGCATGGTACAGACCAAACGCACTGCCTGCAGTTCCTAGAAAGGCTGATAAGCAGTATTCTGCACCGCCTGTTCAGCTGTGTTATGCTAACCAGCCAGAAACTGACTCTGCAGTCATTATCAGTCTAGGGCACCTAAACACGAGTACATTACCTCCAGAAAAAAATATAGGAGGCTGGATGTGATGGGCAAGCGTACTTGTGCCTCTGCCTCACTGGGCCTTAGCATTGCAAACTACCAGGCCCACATGATAAAATACCAGAACGGCCTGTGGAAAGCTGCACTTACTGCAGCCCAGGCTTTGCCTGATGACTCTGCCAAGAATCAGTTACTTGAAACATTATCCTCTGAAAACATTTGCTAAACTCAGCTTATGATGTATCTGATGCTTCTTCCAAAGTTGCTGCTTTGGGTATTTGCATGTGGAGATATTCTTGGCTTAGAGTTGCTGGCTTTGTCAATGATGTGCAGCAAGCAGTTCTGAATGTCCCTTTTAAAGGGACAAAACTTTTGGCTATGATTTTCAAGAGGCCCTACGTGGCCTTCAGACCTCAAAAATTACTCTAAGCTCTATAAAGACCCTGTATCCCACTTCTGCTAGGGGTCATGGGAGGGGATGCTTTCATCAGCCTGCTGCCAGAAGTGGCTGTGCCTCCTGTCAGGAAGTCCTAGCTAAGGGAAGTGGCCACCTGTTGGCAAGGCCCCCCTGTTCTCTGCGGCACTGTAGACTTAACTTCTGCAGCAGAGAGACTGAAGCTCTGCGATGAGGTTTAAAGTTCTGCAGCATATAAATAAATAATACAGAGCCAGCATTACAGTTTTGGGGGACCCACAGGGATGGCCTGTGAAGAGGACTCCTAACTCCCATCATATAAACATAAGTTACATAATTTCCCTTAAATAGCCAGTTGAATGATTTTCAGTAGTTCTGGTTCTCCATATTTATCCAAATCAGTTTAGAGCTGCTGAATAGTTGTTTCCCAAAGGGGAGCCTGAAGTAGCCTAGCTGTGGAGCACTCAAGACTCCCATCTTCTGTAAACATCTGTCTGGGGTCCCATACATAGTCACAGTTGGGGGTGGCGGGCTTTGGGGGACACAGAGGCTCCCCAAACTGCCACGTCCAAAAACTGCCATACATTAAAAATATAAAACATTCAGCATCTTCAGTGTTAGTGTGATCATTTCTCTTTTTTTTCTGTTTCACTCTTTCTAGTTTAGTTTTCCCATTCTGAATAAATCTTTAGCTTGGTTATCATCTTTCTTACCTATATATATTTGCAATGCTTTATAAACCATTTCGTCATGGAATGATAACACAGTGAGGCTGGCCAACAGACGAGGGAAGTGTAAGAGATGGGTTGTCAGTTACACAGAGCCAAAACTTGATTTAGTCACTTAAATCCCATCTTTAAATAATTATTTATTTACTTTGACTACTGTATTGAAAGGTCAAGATATGTATGCTTTACGGAAAATAAAAACTTTGAGGCTGCATTGGTGCTCTTTGGGTAAATCAACTTGCCCCTCAGCAACATTTTTAGTTGAGATGCACTAAGCTTAAAATCTGTCTTGACCACACATCCCTCAGCCACCCTTTCATTTTTTACCAATACAGTATTGTCCCGCAGCAACATCTAAACATTAATATTTAAAAATGTATTATCTGCAGTGTCACTAATTTTTTTCTCTGTTTCTTTCTCTCTTCCCTCATTTAGTTTCCACGTTCTGCATAATTAGCTTTGGCTTTTCACTTTTCTTACCTTAGCTTCTTCTTTTTTTTAATTTCTTCGGTTTATCCAGTATTCTCCCATTCTTCCCTGCCCCAGCAATTTTATTTACTTAGCTGTCCCTTTGCATTGTTTTTCTATAATTCACATTTCTCCCCCAGGCACCAGGGCTGATTCATCAGGTTGGCAATCGCCTAGTTCCATCCACAGCCTCCTCTTGTATATAACTCCATATGGATTGCAAATTGTTCTCTGCACCAGCAAGCACTTTCCCTATCATGATTTTAAAACAGATAAAACCAATCCCCGCCCATCTCAGCCTAGTAGCTTTGAGAGCCCACTAAATGGCTTTGTAGTTTTACATTTGTCATTATCCATATCTAGGTAAACACTGTACAATGATCCTCTGCCTCTTCCTCCCTCAAAAGTATTGTAAGTCCTCCTCTAAGACATTACTGTGCCCCCTCATAAAACAAGAAAAACTTACCTTGCATATCTTAGCCACAAAACTCACTGCACCCAGAGCTTCATTGTCACTCTGTTTTTATATTGGCACACTTTTGGTTCAACACTATAGGATGATCCTCTACTACTTCCTGGTACTGCTGGGCTCAAATGCTGGATACATGCCCCAGTACGGCTTTGTGTGAGCCCCAGAAAGCACTACTGGCATGAGGAGCAAGTATTCTGGCCCTTTAGCTGTGATATCGAAAGGCAGCAGATCATTAAGCTGTCTTCAACCAGAAAAAGGTGTCGTTATGAAAAACAAAAAAATAGGTGACTCAAGGGGGCTCTCAGGGCTGGATGGGCAGGGTTTGAGTGGCTGAGATGGTTGGGGTGAATTTTAATTCTTATAAAGCTACACACAGCCAGAGTAGTGGACAGAAACGAATGGGGCATTTGCTGTCTAATTTACTGGGGTAATTTCTGCAATCAGACCCAAATTCTGCAGCCAGACCGAAAGTCTGCATCTGCCCTTGATTTCTGGGGCAATCGCTATGTACAGCAGAAAACAGGAGGCCTTGCCTGCTGAGTCCTCTCCTCCCAGCTGCCTGTACAGAAGCACCCAAAGCAATCTGTGCCAGTGGCAGTGCCTCCACCGGTTCTGCCTAACTCGCTTCCAGATACACCCCCACCACCACCACCGTCAATTCCAGGGGTTGTGGGGGGCCAGACTCTCCCTGCACCTGAAACAATGGCGGGAAATTATTACAGACACGCGGGTCCTGGAGATAATTGCTGTTAGAAACCCCTCCAGACCATCCTCCACCTTTTTCTCTGCACATCAAGGATACATACTTTCATGTCAAGATCAGAAAGTCCCACAGGCAAGACCTCTGCATTGTGATAGAGGGAAAAACATTACCAGTTCAGAGTATTGCCTTTTGGCTTGTCTTCTGCACCACGGGTCTTTACCAAATGCGTGGCAGTAGTGGCAGCAGCCCTTTGCAGTGAAGGTCTGTATGTTTCCCCTGTCTGGATGACTGGTTTCTGAAGGCCAGCTCTAGGACAGCTCTACTACATGTTCTGTCTCAGACACAGCAGTTGTTCGAAGACTTGGGGGTCACAGTGAATGTACCAAAGTCTGTGCTGAATTCCTGCCAAAGGCTGCAGTGTTGGACACAGGAGAGGTGTGCTTAGCCGCCACAGGACAGAGCAGACAATTTGATTGCCCAAGCACTGTTAGTATACAGTAGTCATTATGTCTACAAGGACAATGTTACATCTCCTGGGTCTCATGGCTGCAGCCACAATGACTGTGTCACTGGCCCACCTCCATATGAGACTCCCTCAGTGGACACTAAGGGTCCAGTGGGATCACTTGACAGACCAAATTGTTATCTTCATGTCTCTGCTTTGCAGAGCATTGCTATGATGGATGGAGCACAAAAACCTTTTTTGGGGGTGGGTGGGGCGTCACATTCCTTGTACCAGCTCTTGGTCAGATCCTCACCACAGATGCCTCTAGCTTCAGCTGGGATGCTTATCTTAGACCTTACAGATGGCAGGGGTCATGGACCAAGATGGAGGCCAAGCTGCACATAAATGTCCTGGAAATGAGTGCTGTCCTGTACAGCCTCCAGGCATTTCAGGAGTATCTTTGCTGCAGTCCTCTGTTAATCCAGATGGACAATGCCAGTGCGATGCATTACATTAACAAACAAGGGGGCACTCACACCTGTCCACTATGCAGGGAAGCAGTGAGAGTATGGTATTGGACTCTGTCCCATGGCCTATACCTGTCAGCTGTGCATCTCCCAGGACTCCAAAATGTCATGACAGGCAGGCTAAGCAAGTCATAGTCCAGGATTCAATAATGGGAACTGCTGACCTCTGTGGTAAACAACCTCTTTGCAAGATGGGGTCGTCCAGAGTTGGACCTTTCTGTGTTCCTGCACAACGCAAAACTGCCACATTTCTGCTTGCTCCGAGGTATGGAGTTTTTTTGGCGAGAAGCATTGTACAAAGGGAAATTCCTATATGCATTCCCCCAGTTCTTCTAATACAGAGGGTTCTGCTCAAGCTGCAGTTGGAGAGTGCCACTCTCATTGCTCCATTATGGCTTCACCAAATATGTTTTCCACTTCTGTAACAGATGGTAGTGGAGCCTCCTGTCCTTCTGTCTCTGTGTCGGGGGTCAGTTCTCACAGGGCAGAGGAGTCCCTGGTCCATGTGGACCTGAAGTCCCTACATCTGCTTGCATGGCTCCTGAAATCAGAGCCATTACATGTTTTGGGGTATCCCTTAAGATTGCTGATGTACTGATTGCGGCTGGAAAGCCTTCTACCAGACATACTTATTCTTTGAAATGGAAGCGGTTCACTTTGTGGGCTGCTTCCAGGAATTTTGATCCATTTACATACCTGTAAACGTTGTGTTGGAACATTTGTTGTCCTTGTCAGAGGCCTACAGTATTCCTTGCATAAGGCGCATTTGGCTGCTATATCAGCTTTCCATGCCCCTACTGATGGTTGTACAGTTGTCCAATTAGAGGTGTCACATATGTTTCTGAAACGTATTCTTCATATGAAACCTCCTGTCTGTTATGTAGTCCCGCCTTGGGACTTGAATTTTGTGCTTGAGAAACTGATATTAGCTCTTTTTGAGCCAGCCGCAAGTAGTGGCTTAAGTTTCCTATGTTGGAAAACTTTCTTTTTAGTTGCAGTCACTTCTGTTCAAAGGATTTCTGAGCTTCAGGCTTTAATGTTTGAGTCTTCTTGTTTGATTTTTCAGTCTCTTTGTGTACAGATCCTAAGTTTCTACCGAAGGTAGCATCTGAATTTACACTAAATCAAACAATACATTTTCCTGTTTATTACCCTGATCATGTCAGTCAGAAGGAGGCATTGCTCTGTACTTTAGATGCACACAGAATACTTAGATGCCATATTACTTGCACCAAGGACTGCAGAAAGTCCTCTCAGCTTTTTGTTTTGGAGGGCCCCCGTGTCTAAATGGTGCCTGTTCTAATGGCTGGCACATTATATTACGTCCTGTTATAGGAAGTATGGTAAGGAGCTTCATGGTGCTGTTTGTGGTCACTCTCCACAAAGGGTATGACCACTTCTGTTGCCTCTTTCCAAAATGCTTCTGCTGCTGACACATGGAGCACTGTCCACACCTTCACAAATATTACAGTCTGTACATTGTCTGCTGTAGACATGCTGGCTTTGGGCTTGCTGTACTGCAAGGCTTTCTGTCCTGAATATATATTAGACTGTACCAGCCTCCCAGTTTTACGTGTGACTGCTTGGGAATCAATCTAAAGATGTGGCCTAATGGAGGAGGTATCCTCAAAGAAGATAGAACAGTTACATAAGAACTTACCATAACAGTAGATCTTTGAGGGAATCTCCTCCATTAGGCCATACCATCCCTCCCTCCTCCCCCCTTCTGCTTCAGTGAGGGTTACATCAGAACCTACTCCATGCATCCCGTATCCAGCCCCATGCTGCCTCTTGTATACCTGGTGCTGGCCTTATCTCCTGGTTCCCAGCAGTTGGAGGTCCTCCAAGGCTAATCTGTGCCGGGTAACTGAGGAGTGATGCACCACCCACACTTGTATAGACGCAGACATGGTATGTCATCATGGGTGACCTTCCGGCCAGCAAAAGTTTTTGTGTGGTCCTAGCACTGATGGCTATAGTTCCGAAGGTGTGGCCTAATGGAGGAGATTCTCTCGAAGATCTGCTTTCATGGTAAGTTCTAACATGACTGTTCTTTTCTTAAACTATCATTTTATTTCAAATGGTTTGTCAGTTTTCAGCAAAAAAATGTACGATTGACTTCAGCAAGGCAGAAGTCTCAAACATTTAAAAAAAACAGTTGAATCTCCCGTACATTCCATTTTTATTACTAAATATGCACATGAAACAAAGCTGTTTGCTACTTTGACAATCTGTTCCTGCTGCATTTCCTGTCTTGACATCATAATCCTTTTCTTGTTGCATCATAATTATTTCCATGGCAAGTTGTATTGTAGCAACCAGGGATTATGACCTCACAGCAGGAATAAGCATCACGAAGAAAGAAAGTTTAGGGGGAGAAAGGTCATGTTGTAATGAGAATGCTTTATAAAAAGGTCCTGAAATTCAGATTGTGAGGGAATTTTTTGTTAATTTTGTGCTGGTGCCACCTGTACTGTTAGAAACCAGAAAATCTCTTTAACACTGCAGTTATTCAGCAATACTTACATAGTGCTGTGTAACAGGTTATAGATGTTCCAAACGTTGCACAATGTACCCTACTAAAAGGTATGATAGTGAATATAATTTTTATTAACTCAAACGTCAAACTAAGAAACACTCTCTCTTTTTATAGAAACTGACGGCAGATGAAGACCAGTTGGTTCACCCAGTGTACCCATTTTCCCTACCTACTACAATACTGCAGACCCTACTTGATCTCCGACTTCACCCTCTTTTTCCTATCGTTAGGGTTCCCCTATGCCTATCCAATGCATTCTTGAATTTCCTTACCATTTTTGCCCCCACCACCTCCACTGGGAGGCTGTTCCATGCATCCACCACCTTTCTGTGAAAAAATACTTCCTCACGTTACCCCTGAGTCTACCCCCCTCCAGCCTCATATCATGACCCCTTGTTCTTGCACATCTTTTTTTCCCTGAAAGATGCTTCCCTCTTGTACCTTACCAGGGCTCGGTACTGGGTCCAGTATTGTTTAGCATTTTCATTGCCGACATCTCGCATGGAATTAAGAATAAGGTCAGTCTTTCTGCGGATGACACAGAGGGGTGGCAGGGGCTATAGGATGATCTGGCTAGACTCAAGTACTGGTCAGAAGCATGGTAGCTGGGGTTCAACGCAAAGAAGTGCAAAGTTTTGCACTTGGGAGCAGGAAACCCAAGGAATCATTACCAACTAGTGGGATACAGTTATCCCTTACAGAGGAAGAAAAAGATCTTGGGGTGATAATAACATGGCAAATGAACCATTCAGTGCAGTACAGAAAAGCGGCAGCTAAGGCTAATAAGATGCTGGGGTGTATTGCCAGAAGAATCACGTCCAGGAGAGGGGGAGGTCATCCTGCCACTGTACAGGTCATTGGTGAGGCTGCACCTGGAGTGCTGCATGCAGTTCTGGCACCCCTGCTTAAAGAAAGATGTTAAATTGCTGGAGGGGGTCCAACACAGAGCAATCAGGATGATCCTCTGTATGGAGGACAGACCCTATGAGGAGAGACTGAGGGAGCTCAACATGTACTCCCTGGAGGTACGGAGGGATAGAGGGGACATGATAGAACCCTTCAAATATATGAAGGGCATAAATAAAGATGGTACAGAGGAAATTTTAAGATTAAAGAGAGGGAGGGACACTAGGGGGCACAATCTAAAGTTGGGGGGGTGGTAGTTTCAGAAGGGAAATGAGAAAGCACTATTTTACGGAGAGAGTGGTGACAGGGTGGAACTCGCTGCCTGAGGAGAAGATATCCATGAAGATGGTGGGCAGTTTTAAGAGGGAATGGGACAAAGTCAAGACAAAGGTCGCCAATGAGGCACTGGGGGAAGGGGTAACAGTACAGGCAAGAAATTGGAAATGCGGGTAGGAGAGGGGGGGAGCAGCTGCAGTGTAACAGACTGCTAGCTGCACGCTCGAGCATACTAGACAGACCATCAGACCTGTGTCTGCTGGCATTCTTCATATGTTTGTATGACCGTGGGGTATTTGAATGTCTCAATCATATTATACTTATAAACAAAATACATGTGGTTTTTTCATGAAAGAGTGGTCACAGCATAATTATGTATTCCCATCTGTCAGTTACCCATTCCTTTTCTCTTCTTTTATAAATAGCTTGGTGTTAAATTAAGGCTTGTTATGAAGAGCTGCCAACGCCTCAAGGAAAACTTTAAAAATCAAAATATTTAGACAAACTCCACCTTGTATATCGTATATCTTATCCTGTGTTGTGACATTCTCTTCCCTCCAGCCCCTCCTCGTAGCTCATTGTACTGCTTCATGTGCCTGTCAGTAGCACTCCAGGCAGCTTTTCCTTTTCTTCCTCCACTACTGCCTCTTTTCTAGTAGTGCTCAGTACTTGACAAGTTACCTCCCCTTTCTGCCCCTCTCCTGCAACTGCCTGTTTGATTACGCAGGTCCTTGGTCAGGTCCTGTCACATGATTATTTCCCTTGTAGTAGTCCATAATTGCTGATTATGTGGTAGTTTTTTTTTCCTCTCACATGTAGCTTTCCCCCAGGTTGTGGCTGGAAATTAGCCTTGGCTCAGAGTGCCTTCCCGGTCACATTTTAAACAAAGAAATATTTACAATCCTTTGCCAAGACAATTACTGTGACATCACAAGCAGAGTATTATGACCTCATTTGGGGAATACGCAACAAAAGCATGTGACATCTAAAGCAACAAATACCTTGTTTGCATGCAGGTGGCCTTGATAATAAATAATAGGGTGGAGAAACGCAGAACTAATGGTAAAAATAAGCTGAATGATGTCTGAAAATACTTTTTCTCCTGGAGGTGTATGATGCTTGTGAAAACCAAACTCAAGGGTGGAACGTAATATCAGTCCAAAAACCTTGGATAAGCAGAACTAAGCTGCAGGGTATATGCTTTGGAATGAGTGAATTCAAGACAGTGACTCGGATCAGGGACCCCTGGTGGTGGGGAAGGGGGGGAGGGACTTCCCCTTTCCCTTCATTCAGTTCACTGATTTTTCTCCCTCCAGGTTAGCCTCCTAAAAAAAATGTTAGCCGCCTTACCCTTTGCCAAAATGGCTGACATTTGTTTGCTGTTTTTGCAGTTCTCAACTGTTCACTGTGGATGCTCAACAGTGAGCTCACTTAGCTGTCTTGTCTTTTCCTCTCTGGAGTTTGTGCATGTCCACTCTGTGACACTGCTCTGTGCTGACCCCAGGTGGGAGAGTCCTGAGTTTGGTGTCAAGCCTCAGTCTTTAACGGTTTTTGTACAAGTGAACAGGACCTCCTCGGAGTGTCTCTTATGGTGTAAGAGACTCCAAGCATTAGGTTTGAGCGAGAGGTCCACGAAGCTGAGCAATTCTGCCTGCCCAAACCTCATGTGATGACTCTCTCTTCTACCAGAAGAGACACCCTACAGTAGCTTTATTAGCATGTGGTAAGTCACTCTATTTAGCTAGAGTAATTTACAATATGTAAATATTGTTTTTGGTTTTTTTTGTATTTCAAAAAAGTTAAATGAAACCACCTTCACCCGGGTTGTGAAATGGAATGCTCCACCGCTAACACTTCTGCACAAGTGACGACTGTGTGCAGGATAAGTGCTACATTGGCTGTTCGTACTGATTGGGTGATATCAAGTGATTTAGAATAATAATAATCATGAGTTCTGCCAAACCAGAAAAACGTATGTGCCATTCTGTGCTTGTGTTCATGACTTAGTTAATTCCTGGTTAACCCTGCTGTCCTTGTTCTCCTGCAGGTGATGCAGTTTGGAAGGATCGATGGCAATGCTTACATCTTGGACTTTCAATATCCCTTTTCTGCTGTGCAGGCCTTTGCTGTTGCTCTGGCTAATGTTACCCAGCGCCTCAAGTGAAAGAAAGAGAAGGAACGATAACCAGGATTCTTTGCAATGTCATGAGCACTCAAAATAGTTTGAAATTCTCATTAGGTGCTCAAGTGGCCGGAGGAAAGAAATGGGGGGGGGGGGGAGTACGTGTGAAGAGGCAGCCGGTTTAAGATGTCGTTTGCGCTGCTGTCTGAAGCTGGTCCATTATTTTGAGCAATGCGGATAGTTACTGGAAGAGCGCAATGCGAGCTTTTCAGAGTAAATGCTGGAATATGGGTTCAGTGTCCTTGATGGATCTTCAGAGTCTGCTGTCTTAGCTTCAATAAGCTAGTGAAAAAAGGAAGACTGCCCTCTCAACAAGACTGCCTTATTACTGTGTTCTTTCTTGTTAACACAACTGACAAAGTTTTTACCCACCAGTATGTACAAAGAAAAAAAGCTGAAATACTTGAAGACATTATGGAGTTCTGTTGTTGACTAGCAGCTGAGCACTGCACGTACTACTGAGTACTTAAAAACGATATATTCACAGTCCGAATGGTGCCATCTGGAAAACAAACCCTTTTTTGTTTTTTAATCATGTGCTGGTTTGGTATCAAGTAAATTGAACAAGTTAGTGCCTATTTATTTGTACTATTCTTTGACAGGAAGATTCTGCCTAATGAATAACAAAAGAAAGCGTTCCCATTTGTGTTTTCAAATATGTGTTGAACCAACAGTGTTGTTCGACTTTTGGCGGACAGATTTACAAATCATTGAAATGCCTAGTATTTATAAATGACCTCGAGGGACGTGAAGGCTCGAGGTAGTAGAACCAAGTTGTAAAAGAAGCCCTTGAGTTTTTAGCATTAAAAACTTAGCCAAATCAACTGTAATAGTAAATGGTGAAAGAAAACCAATGTTGTGCACTTCAGAAACGTAATAGCATATAAGCTTCTGGAAAAAAAAGTAAAGGCCCATTGTTGCAGAAGGTTCTGTATTTTACATTGATATACTCACCAGGAGTTGGCGTTCTAGTGATTTACAGTAGCCTTGCCAAATGCAGAAAGGTGTTTTCATATCATGGTTTATGGCTTTACATATTATTTTTTTTTTTGCTGAAGGATAGTGTTGAAAGCATAGACTTTTGCACATTCATGGTAGGTGTTAACCCAAGTCGTTCTTGTTCCCTTATAGGTAGACTTATAATATTACAGACCAAGGGAATGCTCCTGACCGATCGGAGTGCTCCTTTCCTCTGCACATGAGACACTCTTATCCTATGAAGAGTGTCACACATGCAGCTGCCCTTGAAACTGCCACATTCGGGTAAGGTTTAAAAAAAAAAAATATATGTATATATTTTTATCAATTTTTTTTTTAAATAATTGTTTAATTAAAAAGCAGAGATGTCACCATAGAGTACTTCACTTTACAAAGTTATGCAGATTACCAGTACATTTACCACATGCAGAGGGCCGGAACAGTTACAGCTAAGCTGATTAGACTGCATAATTATTACATAGCAGTCTGCAATATAAAATGAGAGTATAGTTAAGGAACACATTCAGGATTAACCTCATTGAAAGAAGACCCATGACCCATCTGTGCCAGAATTCCTCCTTTTCCTGGTGCCCTTGCAAGGCATATGTTAAGCATTCCATGCAGTACACAGTATTAACCATTTTGTACCAAGCGTCCTTTTTCGGTACTGTGTCAGTTAACCATGAACAGGTGAGAATCTTTTCGGCTACTACTATCAAAATTAAGAGCAGTTTAACATGTTACCCTTGATCCCTTCTCCTGGAATAGTCAGCAGGGCCAAGGAAGGCTTCAGTATATTCTGGTGAGCACAAATGTATGTTAAATCTTGAGTAACCATGCCCCAATAATCCATTATACAGGCGCAAAACCAAAAAACATGAGTATGATCCACCTTGCATTCCCCACATCTCCCTCATCAAGCTCCTGCCTGCCATCTCATGTAAGAAACCTGTATAGCAGGCATTCAGAAATAGCAAACCCTACACCTCCAGGCAAAATATTACCATTGAGTCGAGTTGTTGACTCTGTAATTAGGTGCGGAGTATTTCAACCAGAAGCATGGTTCATGAGAAGTCTGCATTTCCTCATTCTGTTTATCTAGAATTGATCCTATGTATTCTGGGAACAAGTCTATAAATCATTTGTACAAGAATCCTATCATGTGGTACCAATTTATCCCATGTTGGGAGTCCCTAATTATAGTATATAAAGTGGAATGAGACTCTGGCAGGTTTTTAAACAAAGGACCCTTCGCCAAAACATATGACTTAAGATGTAGATAACGGAAATGGACAATCTGGGGAAGGGAGAATTCTTCTTGTAATTTTATCCAAAAGAAAACTGTGGATCCCCTTTAGCGGAAAAAAAATTGGTGCATGTATTTAAAGTTCCACCCCCCCCCGCCCCGATTGCAGCAAACCTGCACCAAGTGCATTTGGGGGAAACTCATCATCATAGGCTGTAGCATTGAGCCGTTCCCCTGCTTCCAAGAGTAAATGCTTTTGTCAACGTAATTTCCAGTACTTCAAAGGGATCGCAATATAGGTGGTGAAGTTAGTTAATGGGGTTGCCAGCTGTGGGTGTGAAAACAGATATTTACCCATATTCTTGAGATCATTCAAGACTAACTCGATAGTCTTCCAGTATGCTTGGTAATATGGATTCATCCAGCAGCTGATAATAAGCAATTGGGCCGCTAACACATGATAATATAAATGGGGTAAATCAAGGGCTCCCCAACCCTTTGGTAATTGGAGTGCCAAATATTTCATGTAAGGGCACCCCCTTCTCTGCCCCCCGCAAAAAAAAAAAACAAATCTAAAGATGATAGTATTCTGTAATGGAAATAGCTCCTATCAGGAACTGTCAGTAAAGTCTGGGAAAAATTAAGTAGTCTAGGCAAAATATTTTGTCAGACTGCCTCTATTTGAGACAGAAACAGGAGTGGCAGTAATAATGCCCATTGCTGTAAATCTTCCTTAATCTGCTGTGTTATGGGCTCATGATGTAAAAGTTCTAAAGGGGCTAGATTTATGGGGATGATAACTCCTAAGTATTTTATGGCCTCTCTATTCCAGCGTACTGGAAACTTCACATTTAAGTCGGAGAGAAAAAATATATGTATTTTTGATCAAGCTCTATCAATAATATAGTAATACTGAAAAGACTACTCTTATCTTGAAAAGAGTGATCTCACTTACATTCTTAGGCTATCAGAACAGCTGACCTTTGATTTACAGTTCTCATACCCTAATAATGGCTGTGAGAATTCTCTTTTACAACCGTAAGAGTGTTCTCGGTGGTGGTATTGACATACAAACTGACTACTCATATCTTGGCCTTTGTGCTCCTAGAGGTGCACAGTTGAACCCCTGGTACCCTAGATCAGTGTCATTACATCCCTCTTTGAACAGGAATCACACCCCATCTGCAGCGGTGCAAAATGCTAGTGAGTACCTAGAAGTGAATGCGATCTAGGCCAGGTAGCAATGTCAAACCAAGCTGAGAATTTTGAACTTTAAACAATAGTCTGTGTAGATTAAAGCTAGCAATCCAAGGGAACATTCAGCTCCATGCCAGCCTGGTACAGACATGAGGTAGCTGGGGGATTTTTTTATTAATGTAGTATGACATCTTCAGGAATCAGCATATTCTCCCAAACTCTTTGAGCAAAATACGTGAAGGAAAAAACAGCTCGTAGAAATTTATTACAAGCCTTGTAGACTAACACTATGTAGATGTTAGCAGTGTGTCCATGAAAACAAAATGCCAGGTATAAAGCAGCAGTATTTGTGAGCAGGAAGAAATCTTATTGTTCAGTTTTTTATTAGTAATATATTTCTGGCAAAAATATCAATATATTCATTTTTTTTTTCATGTTTGTATTTCATTCCTGAACTTGGCTATGGGATTTCGAAGTTTTTAAAGCAGCAGAATTTGTTAGCAACCACATAGTTTTTTGGGTTTTTTTTTCTTCAGCAATAACGTATGGCAAAAAAATATCAAGATACACATTTTTCTTTTAGTTTTCTTTCATTCCAGAACCAAGATATGGATTTTTATGTTTTTAAAAGTTCTCACTCCCATGTTGTGCCCACCATAAAAAATAGAATATCTTAGTACAGTGTTGTGCTGTTTACTGTCAGCAACATGTGGTCACACCATCCTAATAAAGCCTCACATAGAGATTTTTAAAAATTGCGAGTGGTGGTCATCTTTAATGATGTGAGTCGTTTAAAAAAATAAGCTAGAATACCTGAGAAAACTAAAAATATACGGAACATGAATCTTAGGATGTCCAAAGTACATTTTTGCTAAAAAAAAAAAAAAAAAAGAAGACCTCTATGATGAAATGTTTTGCTGACTAACAAATTCTGTTGCTTAACTGCTCTCTGGCCATGCTCATAATAAATTAAACATGTTGGTGAGGTGCTGTGGTGTTTACTATCAGAACTGTGTACTGGCACCCTCCTAATACAGCCACTGCATGACTCCAGTATGTAAAATCAGAAGGTAATCTTGAAGCAGAGGATGTTTTAAAAACTGACTTGTGCATTTCCTAGAGATTTCAGAATGCTGGTGTACCACAGAAGGGTACAGTCAAATTCTGTGACCTTTGAACTGTGGCACAACAGCATTTTGAAGGGAATGGAATTCTGTACAGAACAATGCTCTACTATACACTATATAATTGATACTGATGATGAAACAAATTACGTCAAACATGTATTATTGCTAAAAAACTATATGATGAAATTTTTTTGCTGACTAACAAGTGCTGCTGCTGTAAAGAACATTGTTTAAAAAAACAAACTGAAAAACAACTAAACGAGATTCAACACAGAAGGGAATGCTGTGACCCATGGAGATTTGATCATCCCCATCTCTGAAAAAATTAGACATTGTAGTGCTGCTGTGGACAGTGTTCAGATATGCTTTGTTATGATTAAAAAAAATAGCTTTAACAGTCAAAAAAAGTATTTATTGGGGCTAGATCAGTACCACAAAGCTCTGTACTCGGGACCTCAAACACATTGCTGGTATCGGAAGCCTGATTGTCTTCAAACCCTACATCAGTCTCCACTTCCCATGTTCATCTACTCATGTACTGCACCATCTAAACACAGCCTGAGGTTGCTATGTTATTGGGTTTCTAGTCTTACAATCTGTAATTTGGTGGTAGGAAAATACCCTAGATATCTCATTTGAAAACCCAAACCACAGTACACTTATAGTAGCAATAAACTCTTCTGTCACATCACCCTGGGACTAGACTGGTTGTAACAAATTTTCAATACATTTTGAAAACAAATTCAGTGGTGCCAAGTCCCACACCTTCTGGATCACAAAAGCTATCAGTGGATGTCACCCTAGTTAGTACCATTAATTCAGATATGAATGTGAATTTCACAGGTCTGGTAAACCTGCTACATTTCAGTACAGTAGTTTCACAGGGGCACGATTTCCTAGAAGCATCTCAGGCACTGCTAAATTTATTTAGTTGTCCTGTTTTAGATTTTGGTGATCGGGTAAGTGCACTAGACACAAAATTGTCTTTTTTCAGGCCCAGCCTGCGAGGTTACACAGAAACACAGAACTTGATGGCAGAATGAGATCAAAGATCCATCAAGTCTGTCCTTACTATATGATCTCACCCCACCAACCTACTGTACTGGTGGGCAGTCCCTCTCACCTCACCCCTCAAACCCATGTTGCCCCCCCTCCCCCAGGGACTCATCCAGACCATGTTTAAACCCATTAAGGGTAGCTGCCCCCAGTTGCAATACAATTACATAAAGAATGATGGATAGCTCACTGGGTATTACCAGTGAGTAATACCATCGAGAGGTTCTGGACACGTAGGAACCTCAAGATCGAAGCTCGAGAGGTTACAGTGTCCAGAACCTCGAGATGGTAGTACTCACCTGTAATATCCAGTGAGCTATCCTTTATTTTTTTTAATATATGATGAGATTTTTTCTTCCGTGTATTTTTGTTACAGGCAGTCGACTGTTTAGCAAAGAACTGTGTGAGTGCTAGCCGACCGCCGCAGTTTCTATCAGTCTGTGCGTCTTTCCCCCACCCATCCCCGCCGCTCTCAGGCACAAACCGACAATTTTCTTTTAGATGTGCCTTTTGCCTTCTTGGAGAAGGTGAAGATCTGCCACATATCCTTTCATGATATTGTTTTAAACAAACAAAAAAAAACGGAAGTCACACGAGTAGTGTACACTCTCACTAAGCAAGAGACCACCGCCATGTTTCTGAAGGAGGTTTGGCCGCCCACAGACAGAAAATGGCCAATGAATACATACGTTGTGATGGAGAATGTTTGATTGACGTTTGGCACAGTGAATGATTTTGGCGCTTCTGCACTTGCGCTGTTCATTTTCCCTTTAATACTATCATTCAGGTCCCGAACAATACTATTACGGGGCCTGAACGATAGTATTATCACTCTCGAAGTGTGGTATTGTCACTCCGAGAGTGATAGTATTACCGGAAAAAAAAATGTATGGTTTAGTATAATATTAAAATCATGATCCATATATTAAAGTACAGTTAATATGGTAAGAGGAGTTAATTAATTGCAGTTTTAAACAGTACTGTAAACAAGCAAGTGGAGACGTGTCCCAATGATTACGAAGAAACTAATACATGAGAGCAGCATTACATACAGATTTAAAGAAAACACAAGTACCCCCCTTCCCCCCCCCCAAAAAAAAATAAGGTGCACAGGGAGATAAAAGCAGCACAGGAATAGATTATCATGAGAGAGATCGCAGAGCAGTTAAAAGACTTAAGTGGTGGTTGTGGGATTCCAACCTGGGTCTTCAGGTTCAGAGCTTCGTACTCTAACTATTGATTGCTTCCAAATGGAAAGGAGAAGCTGGACCACGCCACTGTCATTGATAATGTACTGAAAAGGAAAAGTCTTCCCACATTATTACAGAAATTTGAATGTGAGCACTTAGTGAAATGTACAGGCTTATTAATAGTATCGGTGTAGTTATGAGTTTCGAATAACACCACAGCACAGCAGCCATGGTCATCATACTCCAGGTCTCGGTTGAGGTACATTTGTGAATCAGTGTGGGGAGTGTTCCTAATCTCGTATGTGTAGATGCTGGTAGAATGTGGTACTGATCTGTCCCTAATGTTTAAATATGTTTAAAGCATTAAAAGAAAAGTCTGTGAGAACAGAATAGGTAATAGCTTGCCCACCTGTTCTGTAAATTAAAAAAATGGGTAATTGCCCTGGTGGGCACTTTTCAAACATCCAATGTTACAATGGACACCAATACCCCAGCTTCGTCTAGGAGGTGTATCCATTATGATTTTACAGCCGACTGTGCTGCTGATTCCCACGTAACCCTGTAACTTGTTGTTTCAGCCAGTGGCTCATTCTGAAGTACATCTTAAGTGAAACAGAATAATCTGGAAATCCCAAATCTAAAAGGACTCCAAAATTCTGCCTCAGTGGAATAACAACTAAATAATAATGAAGTTAGTTTTGGTTGTGCACAACTGACATTGTGTTTCCTATTTTGTACTGAAGCATTATGTTATTTTTCATTTGTTGATTTTTATAAACTCCCTTAGAAAAAATGTAGCAATGCATTATAACTTGCTCACTTCTTTTATACATAGGTTCAGGTAGCCTATTACTATGGATTTTTGCTTTGTTTTGTTTTAGTTGTGCAATAATTTTAAAGCCTAGTTCTTTTTTTTTGTTGTTTGTTTTTAATTTAAATGTGCATTTCATGTTTTTGTTCCAGAAGATGAACTGTTATTTATCATGCTTGAAATGTGTTATAGGTCAGTTTTTTCATTACTGTATATTGATGGGTTATATACACCATTACTTATTTATAAAGGAACATTTATGTAACTATGGTAGCAGTTCTTAATGTTGAGAAGGTATTTGTATAGTACTGTATATCTACAGTGGGTGATATGCAAAGTTTTTTACAAATTCAGGGAGGGGAAGTATTATTAACCTTGTGGTGGGATATCGCAGAATGTGCGGTATAACCGGGGGGCGGGGGGTTGCCTGTAGAATGTCACTAATTAAAACAGTACACGTCTCTATTTTGACATGAGCTATGTTACTGTTACTTTTCTGTTGGCCTTAGCGTACAATCTGTTAATTCCTTTATTTATTTATTTTTTTTTTTTAAGTATTGCCAACATTGTTGTGGGCTAAAAAAAACAAAAAAAAATTCGAAAATGCTGCTGCCTGCTTTAAATACAGTAAGCTAAGTGACATTCAAAAGTGCAAAGCATTACAGTGAAAATGGAATAGTGTTACACTAGGGTGCAGTGGTGGCGGGATTCGGAACCTAATTTTAGTCACCCTTTCAGACTTGTTTCCCTTGCATGTTAAGAATTTATGTGCTGTGGGGCATGTATCTTGTTTCTAACAAAGTCTCCAGTATCGGCCCCCCACCCCAATAAAAGTATTCTTGCAAAAGCCTGCATAACTTTTCCGCCCAGTATGTGTCAGTTGTGGATCCTTAAAAGCAAAGGGCTGGTACTGAGTGTGTTGTTAGAGATTTGGGCCTCTCTGTAAATTCCTTGCTATTTTCAAAAGTCAGACAGAAATGGCTTATTCCTGACAGGCCCCATACTGCCCTGTGCAACAGAGCTAGTGTTCTGCACAAACACATCCAGGAGGGTCTACGCAGAAACGTAATCAATAAGACACAACAGGGCACTGGTGTGTTGGATGACATCATGCCTCGGGTGTGAGTGAGGCATGAGGTGCAGCTGATTTTGTTCAGCCACTCGAGCAGTGACATTAAACAGTGTAACACACACACTAGAGTGCCTTATTGTGATTAGAAAGTGGATCCTGTATTAAATAAAGGATTTGTATGTAGGTTTTTCTGTTTGAGACCATGCTTTTGAACTCTGATAATATCCTGGCTGGAGCTGCCTCTAGACAAATTAAGTTTCAGGATTTATTCTTTTTTTTTTTACTCACGTTGATGCCCCTTTGTTCTCTGGCCCCAGTTCTCTCAGGAAGTCTAGGCATAGACTGACTTGCTCTGTGTCTGTGACATCTCACCAGCCCCCCTCCACAGAGTTTTGGTAGTGCCCCCCCTTGGCGGGGTCAGGGGCAGTGGGATTTATCCCCAACTATCTGGTCTTATCAGGCGGTTAGCATGATGGACACATGAGGGCCCAAATGTACCTGTAGGTTCTGTTTGTCTCAGTAGCCAGGGCCGATACTTTTTCTTGTTTTCCTCCTCTGGTCATCAGTGCATACGGGTCTCAGGCATACACATGCACAGTGGTATATTGCATGCGAGCCCAGCTGACGGCCTTAGTATCCTGCATGCCTCTGCTATACTGCCAGCTTTGATCACATAGGTGGCAGTACTGCAGTAGATGCAGCAACCCTCCCACCTCAGAGAAGGAGAGCGTCCTCAGGGAGTATCTCCCCCCTCCCCCACTCGGCCCTCAACAACCCAGTCTCACTTCTGAACTCAGGTCAGCGTCGGCGTGAGCAGTAGCGCTACCGTTGTACCAACAGGCCGGCCTTCAGGATTTAATCTATCCATTTTATAATCTGGATTTAGAACCCCCCTGCCAACTGACCATGGAGCAACATTGGTGCTGGTTGTGACGGCAGCCAGTCACCCTCCTGCTCTGTCAGCCCAGAGGCAAAGGGCAGCTGATGTGGCCCCTGAGAAGGAGAGGGAGACCTGGAGAGAAATACCAAGGCACGGTAACCTCGCAAAAAAACAAAAATTCTTGAAAGGCTCTGCTTGTGAAATAAATGCAGTATTTCATAAGAAGAGAAGCCAACCTTTTTATAGAAAATTAACAAATTCATAATCATCTCTGTCTTTGCTTCATTACACTTTACAAGATTTGTGGGAAATAGCTGCTAACCATTATTTTCTTATTCTCTTATATTCTTTTCCTTCAGATTTTCTCCTCCTGTCACCCCAGCCAATCCTCACCCAACTCTGTCTCAGCCTGACCCCCTACCAAAACCAATCATTCGCCTTCTCCCGACCTAGACTGACCTCCACTGCCTGGTCCTCCCTGGCTGTCCCACCAAGCCGGGGCCACTGGGGAGGGCAGTGCCCCTTGATGCAGTTGAAACTTGGGCAGCAGTGAGTGCTTCAGTCAGCAGTGCAGGGCCTGCAGAATGAGGGCAGCTTCATGCTTCCACGTCTGGGAGAGTTTTCCATTTTTTTCCCCTTTCCCCTAGGTTGCTGACAGGTGGTCTGAGGAAACCCCATGTAGATGCATGTCAGCTTACATGGGAGCCCCACAACTGTGCACCAGGTTGCAGTAGGGCAACAGAGTCTGCGGGCTCTCCCTCCTTGAAGTACAGAGCATCCTCTGGGACACAGTCTTCCTCCCCGGCTGGCCCTCTGGCTGCCCTGGCTTGTTCCCAAATCTAGGTTATCAATGTATCATGGGGTAATGCTGCCGCTATGCCTGTGGGCCAGCTATTGTCTCATACAGTAGTCTTAATTTCGACTACAGTGAGCGTAAAACAACCTTTTGATAATGTCCTATGGAGTGGGGAGGCGTGATTCCTCGAAGTTCTGGGAACTGCTAATTATTGAAATATTGCAGTAAAAAAGGTTTTTTTTTCCCAAAGGCTGAGAAACTTCTTAACCAAAGATGTGGTCCCTAGGAATCTCCATTCATGTCCATGCTCAGTTCTCCATTTCTGTTAACCCTGCCATTATCCCATTTCTGCTCTGATCCCAGGCGGTATATCCCCGACTCTACCTCGTGATGTCAGATCTTGAACACTGGAAGCAAGAACCTGTGTACCACTTGCCAGGAGAGGCCAGTTGGGTTGTGTAGATGTGAACCATGTACCACTCCTAGAACTGTGGTTACAGGGGAGTAGCCTATTTTTCTAGGGGTATGGCTATTGTTCACTATCCACACTCTGGCAGACTTCTTGGAAGTTTTTGGGGAGGAGGGGGCAAGGCGTGCACCCCCAACTTGGTGAACAGATATTGGAGAACCGAGGTTCCAAAACTGTCATCCTAGTGTGACTTAAGGTCGATAAAGCAGTGGGAGATGAAGGGGGTATGCTGACTTCCAGGTAACAGCCTTGCAGATTTCCTGGCTATGGATATCCCTGGAAGCAGCCACTGAGGCAGCAGTATGGCTGGTGGAATGAGATCTTAGTCCTACAGGGGGCTCCCTGCCAGCCAACCTATAGCAGAGGTCGATGCAGGATGTTTATATGATGACAAGGCTTCCCAGGTGACCAGAACCCATGGGCTATGTGGTCTCCCACGTGCACGCTCCACCCCACCAGAGGTGCATCCATTGTGAGCATGATGGTTTTTGGGCAGAAAAATGGATTCCATTCTTCAGGTGTTTGGGGATCAGCTACCATTGCATGACATCGTACATTAGCTTGGTCACTGTGACCAGCTGGTCCAAGTGGCCTAGTTGTGGGACCACTGACTGCCCAAATCCCACTGGAGGTGGCGCATTCACCAATGTGTCAATGGACCTCACTGGTGCAGGACACCATACACCCCAGCAGCCTCAGGAAATCCTGAGCAGGATGCGAGAACCAAACCTGAAATGATCAAGCAGAGGAGGTAAGATTCAGTTCCCAGTCCGTAGGGAGTCTAATTCTGCCCCAGTGAATTTGATCACCTGTGTTGATACCAGTTCGGACTTGTCCAGGTTGACCAAGAGGCCCAAGTCTCAACAGGTTTGGGAGACCCAGATCTCTGGACCTCTCCACAGCCTCTTTGGATGACCCGGCTAGCAGCCAGTCATCCAGGTAGAGAGAACCTTGCCACCTAAGAACCACAGGTATGCTGCCACCACTGCGAAGCTCTTGGTGAAGATGCTGGGCACTGATGAGAGGCCAATGAGCATGACCTGGAACTGGTAAAGGACCCCTTCCAGGACGGGACTTGGATGTGGAAGAATGCATCCTGGAAGTCTAGGGAGCAAAACCACATGTCAGTGGCTCAGTAGGTAGCACACTCGCCTCTGAGGCCGGGAGATCAGAGGGCTATGGGTTCAGTTCCCACATCTGGCACTTGGGTTAATATCCCAGTACTGACACTGTAATGCAGCATGAGAGGGGTGCTGCATTTCTGAGGTGCCGTCTTTCGGATGAGACGTTAAACCGAGGTCCCATCTGCCTGTATTGGTGGTAGTTCAGGTGGATGTTAAAGATCCCATGGCACTTATCGAAAAGAGTAGGGGAATTTCCCCGGTGTCCTGGCCAAATTTCCCTCATTCACTAAAAATACCACCAACAGCTTAATCTGGTTCAAGGTCAGTTGGCATTCATCTGTATCCCCTTCCCCCGGGTCGTGCCTGAAAATAGGCAGGATTTGTCTAGTGCACTTACCCGGTCAACAAAAGCTAAATAAAATAAATAAATAAATGTTCTGCCCAGGGATGGAATAATCTGACTCAGAGTGACTATCCAGATCTTGTGTTTCCACGTGAACTGGTTCAGACCATGCTGATCCAGTATGAGATGCCAGCACCCTGTCTGCTTCGGGACCAGGAAGTACCTGGACACGTAACCCTGACTGGGCAGGGTGTCCAGGATGCAGGCTATTATCCCTTTTACAAGGAGCTGAGCAGTGTCTTCCTGAAGGGCAGGCAGCATGTCCTGCAACTCCCTGGGCACCTGACACAAGTGAAGGCTGTAAGGCAGGAGAGCCTCAAAGTCTAGAGGCAACTCTTTGCACACTATGTCTAACATGGACTTATCCATTGTGTTAGCAGACCAACATGGCAAGAAGTGACATAGCCAACCTCCTATGGGGAGTTCAGACAGGGACAGGACGGGTGGAGAGATGACATCTCCAAGTCCATCACTGTGCAGCTTTGGCTGGGGCACCGGTGGCTGCAGCCGGAGGGTTACCACCACCCTGGCCTCCAGTTTTTGAGGACCTTGGTGCCAGGACTTGGGTTTGTGGTAACAGGTCAGGTACTGCCCCTGCTGGGGCTGCTGCTGAGGAGGCTGTGACTGAAAGGACCAAGACTGGAAAGCCTGCTTCTTATGCTTCTTTTTTGTGTCCTGTTAGGACGATGTCACAGCATCCAGGGTGACACTGGACTTCACAGTATGGGTGAGATGCCCTTCCTCCCCAGGGCCAAATAGGTAGATACCCAAGAAAGGGATATTGGCCAGCTTGTGCTGGGTGGCTGCCTTCAAGGTGGACAGATGCAGCCAGGTCCTGCAGCGCATGGAGATGGCCGCTGCCATGGGACAGGCATACGAATCGTCCATGTCAAAGGCCATCTGGAGCTGGTGTTTTGCCAGCAATTGACCTTAATCTTTGATGACCATCACTGCCAACTGCTGATCAGCCAGGAGGTGAGAAAGAATGGAATCAAAAATTTCCATTAGGGAGTGACCGAAATTGACCATCAAGGCATAACTAGCCTGCTGAAGACTCAAGGACACTGCAGCATACACCTTTTTTGCATTGGGGTCAATCTTATGGGACTCCTTTTCTGGAGGCTTGTTCATGTACCCCTGCCATACAGACTTGTGGAACACCAAATCAGTCACCAACCCTTCTGCAGAGGGGTGATCTGAGAACCCATAAAAGAACCGATTAGGGACTGCATCCTTACAGACCATACGGGCAGAGGGTGCTGGTCAGGATGCTGGACACTGCCAAAGTTCAAGGGCTGGTCCCAAAATGGCTTCAGCCACAGGAAAGGCAACTCCCAGAGATTTGTCCCTATCCAAGATGTCCATAAAGGAGCACTTAGCCCACTTTTGGACTGGTTGTAGTGGGACTGACATGGACTCTGATATTAAGCAGAGAAGCACACCAAAGGACACCAGGCCATGCTCAGTGGACAGCTCTTCAACTGACCCCTGGTCAAGGAGGAGAGTCCTAGAGGTGGCCATGGACTCGTGGTCCGAGTTGTCCGAGGACTCTTCAGAAATGGCCTTTGACTGTTTATCACCACGGAACATCTGGGTATCCTTCCCTGGGGATATCTGAACTGGCCTGGCAAGCTGGTGGCCAAACAGGACTCTCTGTATGGAGCACCCACCTTTGGCTGCAGTGGTGGCGGCTCCACCCTGAGTAGTGGAGAAACAGTTGTGGGAAGTGCCTACATAACATGGACCGGAGGGGACATCACTGGCAGCCACCAGGTGACCAGAGGTTGAGGGAGTAGAGCCCTACCCTGCCCCACGATGGCCCACTGTTGCCAGAGGAGTGCCTCATAGCACTGGTGCATCTTGTGACAGTACCTTTCCTCACCCAATGATGAGGAGGTTAAGGAGTGTTAATGGCACCACCTCTTGGTCGAATGGGATCAAGAGTGGGAATGCTGAGACCTCAACCGCGACCTGGGCCATTGACTTGACGATTGATGGCGAGGGGAGCCTTCAGGCTGGTTGTGGTACACCACATGCCTGCATACATTAAGCAGCATGACCGTGGAAAGCTTAACCGTCATTGGAGGATGGTCTCTCTGACAACTGGATGGGTACACTGACTGAACCACGTCTGCTTGAGAGAGGACTGAGAGTACCGGGGTCTGTAAGATCGATTCCTCAACCACATCTGACCAGTGGTAGACAGGCTCGAGGAAAGTTTCCTTGGCATGCTCGACTGGAGTTGAAGTCAACTGGCTTAGCGGGGGTACCAAAGAGCCCTCAATTTGCTCAACCTGTCCAGCAATCAAAGGTGCTCGATCACAGTCGGGCGAGTTGAGGGACCGGGAGGACCTCAATTTCTCCTAGTCCAACTACCAGTGTTAGCACTGCTTGTGCTTGGAACCACAGTGGGAAGGGCCTCCCACAGAGTCTGGAGGGCCAAATATATGTCCTGGAAAGCCTCTGGTGAATGACCCTTCGACACTGGCTCCAGCCTGGAACAGCACTGAGACCAAGAAGGTTCCCACCTTGGCAGTCTCAGCTTCCGCTGCAAGGGTCGCAAGCTGCTGAGCAGACCCTGGTTGCAGCCAAGGCCTTCTTGTGGCCCTTAGGGTAGTCCTTCGGATCCCATTCCAAAGACTGACCCAGTGAGAGCTGCAGCTTCCTGTCCTCAAGGGACTCAGGAAGCATGCTGAGGCAGAGGCTGCACCCAGCCACGTCATGCTGCTTACCCAGGCAATACACGCACATGTCATGCGGGTCAGTGACCGACATCTTCTGCCAGCACCGAACACAGAATCTGAACTCTGGCTTCTATTGCTCTATTGATGATCAAAGAGGGGAGTTGAAGGAACCGAGGAAATAAATTAAAAAAAAAAAAACTAGAAAACTTTGAAAAACAAAGTTTGCCTATGGCACACTAAATCCTAAGCAAAAGCTGCGAAGGAGGTGACCTGTTCTAGCAGAAAAAATGATCTGACATCACAGCGCAGAGTTGGGGGATATACAGCTTGGTTGGGGGGAGGCACTTGGCTTAAAGACTTCTGGCAAATGTGACTGTTCCAGTGGAACTGCCACAGTGTGGATCGTGACCATACTCAGGCCCGTAGAAAGACAGATTTACACCCACTGTTGGGTTCAGTTGAAATGAAAAGCTAAGAGTTGGCCATACTTCTTTGCACAGCAACTAAATAGGTGCAGTCAGTCCCTGTTTGCACATTGGTACACTGGCTTTGAGATGCACAGCTCTGCAGCCAAAGTAACCATGACTCCCAATGTCTACCCCTTTAGGAATCACTTTGGTTGAGCACCTCTCCAGCATTGTGCTAGGTATTACAGAAATATTACATTTAAAATGTTGTACGTAATATTGTATAGTTCCAAAATGGCATCGACTTCAAAGTGGGTCACCACGTGTTGATCAGCAGAGTTGCAGCTGTCTCTTCTTCTGTGCCAAAACAGTACAGCTGCTAATATATGTGTTGTAGTGCTGCAACCCTACAGTCTTTTAAAGAGCAAGTGCTTAGTAAGGATGTGTATCTTAAATAATGAAGGGCTGGGGCTTTTAGGGGCTTCTGTAATAATTTTGTTTACATTTGTTTCTTTAATTACCTTTTCATCATTTTATTTGTATTTTATACAATGGGGTATGAAAATCCTGTAACCTCATTGGTCAAAACACATCACATGACCATGGTATATCCTGCGATAACCCACGGCTGAGAAATGGCATTTATAAAAAAACATACTTAAACACATTTTAAATGTATTTTACACATGAGTCCATTGTATAATCACAATAAGGCACTCCAGGGTGTGGGTTATTGGTGGATTTACCCACTTCTTGTGTGGTTAAGTCACTCGGCTGCACCTCCTGACACACCACACAAGGCGTGGGTAAATCCCCCAATAACCCACACCCTGTCATGCCTTATTGCTTAATTGCCAACCACTAGTAAAGAATCCAGTGGAATTCTTGTATTATGATGTCATAAACATTTTATTGGCAAGGCTGGCAGTGTATTTCAGTGGGAACTACAAACCTGTTTTCAGATTTTTATAGAGAAATAACACTTTCTAACACCAAAATATTATATATTTAATAGAAATATGTGCTTTTTAATACCCAGGGAAGTTTTGTTGTACTATGTACCCTAACAGTGCAAACATATAAAAGGTGAAGTTTGCTGTTTGAAGAAAATATCTATTTCTTCTGAAAAAGATAGAAAAATATATAGAGAATAATGCCTGTGCAGGTGTGTGTCATGAGGATTTTTCACACAACCGAGGTATGTCATAATCCGTATCCCTCGAGAGCAAAGCTTGAAGGGTTTATGAGATTATCACACACCGAGTGTGTGAAAAATCCTCTTAAAACACATTTTGCACAGGCATTATTTCTTTATAATAACTGGTGCAAGGTTTCAGACAGAGAAACTGCAACCTGTATTTGTGAGAGCAAGCGTGTCCCTCAGCGGCTGCTGTACTCCCACAAATACAGTGTGTGTTCTTTCACACTTCGGTGAAGTGAGTGTGCGAGGAGGAAGATACCCTAATAACCCATTGTCGAGTTATTACAGAATTCAATGGGTTATTACAGCATTTTATCAAGACTGGATATCCAGTTATTATAGGAGGTCACCTGTTATTATATTCAGTTTTTTTACTGAAATACATTGGGCTCATAAGTAGTTGGATATTTCTGACATCTCAATACCAGAATTCTTCCGAATTCTTTTTATTAGCAGTGTGAAAAGCAAAGGTGAAAACCCACTTGTTCACTGCACTAACAATTTATTATAAAAAGTAGAAAGTAATTACTAACACATCAAAATGCAATAAATAAAATAGTTGTCTATTTATTAGAAGTAAACACCTGCTCTTTAAGTGCTGTTCATGTGTTGCAGTTTGGATACTGGAAGGGGACCTACTCTGAACACAGAGCCACATTCAGTTACCAGTGCATCAACCTGTTAGTTGGAGCGGATGAATGGACAACGCATCTGTTCTTTGCTCTGACTGGCTGCTGATTGACTCCCAGCTTATTCCAACAAAATTCTTTTGAGAGTCTCAACCACAATTTTTAGGATTTAAAAAAAACACCCGTTCCTTGCTTTAATGATAGTATTGTTAGGAATTCTTTGATAACGAACACAAAATTTCTCATATCTCTCCTCCTGGGAATAGTGTAGATTTTTCTTTGAGAATTGCTAGGAATTTATGTGCCTTGCTGCATGAAAAATCTTAAGATTCTCCGCACCAGATATAGTTTAGAACTTGTTTGGGAATAGTGTCTGAAATTGAAAAAAGACTCGTGAAGCCCTACATAAAAACTTGTGAAAGCTTAACTCAGTAATTTTTACTGTAAAATTGGCAGATGATGGCAAAAAACTGCAACCACCAGCTAATTTCAGTTTAACTCCAGAGTGCTTGAAACACATATAAACACGTGCACTCATATATATTTATAAGGCAAGTTTGAAAAATCAAGCATTTTCATTGGCTGAAAACAGTCACATGGTATTTGGTTATTTTGACATAACCAGACAGTTCAGCTCTTGCAGCTACTTATTCATTATGATTAAACCTTTAGGACTATTTTGTAAGCTCAATAACATCCAAGTCATCTGTGTATTTAGCATCACGAGGCACCTCACTGAGTGTTTTTTATATATGTAGGGGATACATATATATGTATGGAATATACAATGGCATTAATCTGAATGTGCCATTTATCTTAATGATTGAGAGGGCTGGACCTTAACTCACGTGGCAGAACCATGATTGATTATGATGGACTTATCCCTCACAAATTGCAGGTGTGTCATATCCTGAGGTAATTGCATCTCCAGTTTATACCACACATTTCAAATGTAAACCTTTCAACTAAGCCCTTTTGGGAACTTTGACATTTTATTTTGACTTTACGGCTCCTATTGGCATGCTGTATAGCTCCACTGTGATGTCGTCAAGCATTGTTTCAGCTGTTCTCCCATTAGTTGAGTAAAGCATTATGACATAACTAACCTTTTATTTTGTTTGTGACATACCTGCTATCAAATAAATAGGGGATACATGATGGGCAGGAGTGGAATATGGAAAATATTTTCCCTCCTTCAGAGTGAGCCTGGATATTTCGCGCGTGCCAAAGGCACAAGTGGAATATACAGTGCTCACGAGGCAGGAGTGAAA
Organism: Neoceratodus forsteri; assembly: GCA_016271365.2. Taxonomy (NCBI): domain Eukaryota; kingdom Metazoa; phylum Chordata; order Ceratodontiformes; family Ceratodontidae; genus Neoceratodus; species Neoceratodus forsteri. The sequence goes on from CM057450.1 coordinate 989,243,886, forward strand.
ATATTTTTCATATTCCACAATCTGCCCATCATGTGTCCTATTTAAACAATGGGGCCTCACTGCTGCAAAATGTACAATTTGCACGGCTTGCGTGGGTTTAGCACGGGTTAGTGCTATTGTATATTTGTAAATATTCTCACAGTGGTGATGTCATCACTGTGGTTATTCAACGGGAGTGAGAATAACACGTTATCTCACTCAGTTATCCTTCGCCCCTATTGTATAAATAGGGGATATGACATGGCCCGAGTGAAGATATCATATTTATCTTCATGAGAGGCCAATGATGTCATCATATCTCACAAGTGGCAAAACCATGAGTGAGATATCTTGATGTCATTGGCCTCGAGTGAAGATAAATATGATATCTTCACTCAGGCCATGCCATGTTCTGTTTATACACCATATGTTTTGGGTTACATGCGACCCCCTCTAGTCAAAACACCCTTATCCCCCACCAGCAGAAAAGATGCCATGTTATTTGAAAAGACAAATTACCTGCTTGATCCTGCAGTTTAAAGTTATATAAATATTGTTATTTGGTTGATTCTGCCATTATTTTTAAATGCTTAAAATAAATAAATACATTAAAAAGACAGTGAAAGTATTTCACTTTGTGTGGTTGGTTTTCTCTAAGACCTGCATTGCATCCCCAAATACGCACATACTAATGCCTCAGATATCTGGTTGATCCTGCTGTTACAGTACTTGTAAATAAATAATTCTGAAAAGTATTTAGTTGATCCTGGCACTGTGATAGCAGGCAACCCCTGACAGTACTTTCAGTGCCACATGAAAATATAGCGTGACCGAGCGCTAACAAGAGTGATGCATGACGTGCAGGCAGAGCATTACAATAAGGCAGCCTGTGTCAGTAAAGTTATAAAACAGTGTTTCTTAGCTCAGTCTTAAAAGTATTTATTTAAAAAAGCTGCTTACTCCACCGAAAGGACAGAGAACGAGTCGACAGCTTCAGAACAGGTGCAGGAAGCGCGAGTGTCTGTTGCTATAGCAACACACACGCACGCATCCTTGTCCAGTTCTGAAGCTGTCGAGTCACTGTCTGTCATTTCGGTGACGTAAGGAGCTTTTTGTAAACAAATACTTTTACAACTGAGCTAAGTACCAATCTTTTATAAATTTACTGACACAGGCTGCTTTATTGTAACGCTCTGCCAGCTCGCCATACATCAGTCTTGTTAGCGCTCGGTCACGCTACATTTCTGGGTGGCAGTGCAAAGTACTGTTGGGGTTAGTTATCGTGGCAGGATCAACCAGATACTTTTTAAGATTTTTTTTTTTTTAAATAATGACAGGATCAACCAGATATATGAATTATATGTGTGTGTGTATGCGGGGGTTAGTAAGCAGGTGCTAGAGAGAAACAGCCACGGAATAGAAAGTGAAATACTTTCACTTTCTTGTTAATGACGTATAGAACACAGAGATATCTCCCATGACATATAGGAACATGGACATATCACTATGACGTATAGGAACATGGAGATATCAGTGATATCTCCACTGTCTGCCTCAGATACAACTTTTTATCTGTCACGATATCCCAAAACATATGTTGTATAAATATAATTAGGCAGTGCTTGTCAGGATATTAATTGGCACTTATCAGTGATATTTTGGCTTCCTCCAGACCTAGAGTGAGAATATTGCAATATTCTCACTCCAGGTCCCCGGGCCAAAAATATTCTCACTGTAGGTGACTTTTGGTTGGAGCTGGCACCACAAGCAGCAGAATTCCACTTTCGGTGCTCCCTGCTAACTCAGTTGCTGGCTCCAAATCCCAACCTTCCCCTTTTAAACCTGGCATTCTCAGAATCAACTAGTCGACTTTTCTACTATTTAAAAAATCATATTCAGAAGCAGCAGACTTCACATTCTTTGCCATGCCACTTCTTTAGGGTAAAATTGTTCCCTCAGTGGTAAAACTGCTCCCCAATTACTTCAGAAATGTCTGCCTCCCTCCAGAAACCTGACCGTCACCCTCCCTACCTGCAGCCAGCATGTCCCTCTTCCAGACACTGCAAACATGCCGTCTTCATCTGGAGAACTGCCACACCGCTCTCCATTCTAGGAAGCCACATCCTCCGCCTGTTCCTCCTGAACACCTAAGGGGATATGCGCTGATGCAGTCTTGCACTACCATGCGGATGCACAGCATCAGCCAATGGCAATGCAGACCTGCTGGGCCATCCTGAAAAACAAACAGTAAGATGCTGTTTTAAATTAAATGAAAAAATCTTAACCATGAAAATAAAGGCCTTGCATAATACAAGTATGTCATGGTCCCACTGGGGAATATCAAAAATATTTTCCCCATGTGAAGCTTGACTTTCGACATCTCTTGTGACTCCACCACTCGTGATGTCAGAAGGTCAGGCTGCACTTGGTGGGGGGGGGGTATCACTGATCTTCCCAGTGGAGCCATGACATACCCTATACATAGGTATATATTTTATTTATAAAATGGCAAGAAAAATCTAGAAATTTAATTAGCCTAGAGACGTCCCCTAACTGTACATTAAACTGACGCACGGTTAGGTGCCAAATCTCATTTTCCTCTCCCAAAAACCTACTTACAGCCATTTTATAAGTGTACTAAGCCCTCCAGGGTGTGAATCATACTTCCCAGGGGCATAAGGACACTTGACTTTGGCCTCATGCCTTACTTCACCCTGGGGCGTGCTTTAAAATCCTATAATGCACACCCTGTTGTGTCATATTACTTAAATACACACACACACATATCAGGCATCTATTGTAAGCCAATCAGAATAGAGGAGAATGTTTATTTAATACCCCACAAACCACCACAACCACTCCCTTATTCAATTATGCACATTTTAGACATGTCAACCATGAGTTATAGGTTATCCATATTTGAGACGTGCTCACGATAGTGTATCCACATTTCAGACCTGCCCTCAGTAGTTTATCCACATTTATAAAATGGGGTATAAAAAACTGACAAAATTGAACAACTTCCTTGGTTAAAACACAGCACCTGACTGTTGATTATTTACCTAGAAGCTGCACAGTTTGTAATCAACCGGCGCTAATCTGTCTAGCAACAACCTAACTAAATAAAAAACAACAACTTTTTTTTCATTAAAATAAAATTTATTTCCACTTTTTAAACACAGAAACCCACAACAGGGCATATGTTTCTTAAAAAGAAATGCAGTGAGCTTCATTCAAAGGCACATGGCCTTTGTTACCAGACTCACCTATTCTACCTAGCAACTGCCTAACTAATGAAAAATAAAACCTTTTTTTTAAAAAAAAAAACAAACATCATTTTACAAGCACAGTGACCCACTCCAGGGCATGGGTTTCCTGAGAATTAATGCACTTTTAGGGTGCATTGAAGGTCACTTGGCTGTTAGCCTGGTGCCTTCCAATTCATCCAAAGTGTGCATTAGGAGGAAACAGGCTGTTGGTTAACTAGGATCTGCAGCTTATCCATTAGGTAGGGAAATGACCAGACTAGGTGGGCCAAGCAGTCCTTATCTGCAGTCAAAGTCTATGTTTCTATTAATTCTCTAGAAACACATGCCTTGTTGTGGGTTATTGCTTACTTAGGATATCCATATTACAGTTTATTCACATCTAGTCCGCAGAAAAAAGTGGGGGGGGGCACTTTGCACTTCAGCTACCACAGAGCTTTTAAAATCCTGTTTTTAAAACTCCTAGTGGTATAATAGTACAACACACACGTGTGTATGTATGCATGCACATGTGTGTATGTATAAATAGACTGATATATACTGTATACACACACACACACTGTATACACACAACAGGGTGTGCATTAATGAATATTAATGCATGGTCATGTGACATGTTCCTACCAATCATGTTGTGAATTTTTCACTGCCATTATATAAATATATACACACATGTATAAAGTATTACAGGGGTTAAATTGAAAGTACAAGATGGTGGAATCGCATTGTTAACCAAAAATCCCTTATAGCAAAGCAGTGTGATATTTGTATATCTTCAGTATCTCTTGGCATTCCACATTTGCAGGCAGCAAACGTTTGCTACTAAACTTAGTAAAGGTAGCAAAATGTTTGTCCTCTTTCAACCTTTCAAATTATATGTTCAGGTTTTCTTGAAGAAATTGAAGTATTGCTTGAGGTCAAAACCACAGAACAGTAGTGTGTAGGGACTGTGAAATTGGTCCCGATTAACAAGCAGTATGGATCTTCTAGACTAATTAAAATACACTTCAGCTGGTTTTCCACATGCACTCACCTGAGTGGTTGAATGGGGGACTTCTTGAATTTCTCCACATTAATGCCAATCAAAGCCTCGGCTGATAAAGTATGTATTCTCCATGTTTTTCCCTGTTGCTGAAAATCTGTTGTCTGCTTTACTTTCACAATGACCACTTTTCGTTTCATACTCGTGTCCTTCCCTGAAGCAGTGTTGGCAGAGATTTCATGACGTAATGTAGAAAAAGAATTTCACTTTAATAGTGTTGTAGAACAGCATGGGGAATGCTTTTGATTGAAAAGGCACTGTGGCATACGCCGAATAAGGTATTTTTTGCATTTGTTTATAAATGCATAATTGGTACTGTAAACTTTGGTCATTCTTTTTTATTTTATTACTATCTGGCTTTTTGTAAGAATCATGCAGTCATGCTGGTGTCTAAGTACCCAAGTGAACAGTCCTTCTCGATTTGATCAGGCTCTAAACCTTGTTAAGCAGGTACATTTCAGTGAGCGTTGAACACCTAACAAGGACCATTTGAAATGGTTACATCTGTTCTTCTTCAAGGTACTTTATAATCCAGACCTGACTGTAATGACTAACTGCCCTGATACTTGTTCTTTCTAGGTATTTATTGTAATGAAAATAGTACTGGAGGTACCCAGATGGGTACAAACTGAATCACAACTATCTTATACTGGATTTTTCATGTACAGTAAGATAAAATATAACATGGATGGACTGCCCTGTTTGTTTGTGGGTTTTTTTTTCTTATTTTGTTTTGACAGTTTGGAGTTGTGAGAATTGTCCAGCTATTGCTTAGTAATAAAATGTGCATACTAAAATGAAAGATGCCTCTACGATATTGTTCTTGCTGATCTTCTCCAAGAATATCTCCTCCATTAGGCCACATCTTTGGAACTAAGCTAGTCAGGGCTGACCACAATGATGTACCATTATCTGCATCTATGTAAACGTGGGCAGCCCCATCACGCCTCAGTTCTTCTCGTACCATCAGTAATCCTCATTGAAACTGCTAAAGGAAACACTGTCAATCTAGCCATTGCAGTTTATTCTTTTATTTTACTGCAGTGTCATTTCGTCTCTGCATGCTGCTGAAGTTGAAAGAGCCTTAATTTCGGTATTATAAGTGCGGAGAAAAAATTTACAAAGAAGACACATGTGATCTGTGTGTGCTGTCTGGTCCTGTCTCACAACAGGAGGACTTGTGAGATTTCCCAGAGCTTTAGCCAGGCTACAAGGCAATGCTGCAATAAAGCTCTAGAAAATGTCCACCTCCTCAAAACTTTGAAAATCATAGAGAAAGAACAGGACCCAAACTCTCTGTCTTTGTCACCGCCAGCCGAGAAGCAACTGCAGAAGTCTAAGGATTGGGAGAAGGATTGTCGTTGCAGCCCTCCTCGTCATCTGGCCACAAGCACAAACATAGAGAAAAAGATCTGCTTCACCAGTGAGGTCCCAGTCACTGTTGAGACAAGATAAATCTACTGCATCATCGTCCACTACGGCAGCATTGACTGCAGCCCCCCTGACCAATGGGTCACCAAGGTCAGGGCTTGTCTTAGATGCTACTGTACCCATTATGCATGGTAGGACACCATTGTCTGACCAAGCCCATTGACACAAGTTGTCCCGGACCCTTTACAGGGTGCCATCAAGTCTCAGGCTCTGTTGGCATCGTTCTCAGAAATGATCAGACACATTCTCCTTGGACTGCCAATACAGGCAGTGATTCCACCAACAGGGTGTTCTGGTTCTCGGCCCTCGTCAACGGTGTCTAGAAGCATGCTGCAGATTCCTTCCTTTCAGACACCACTGGCATCGCCAGTGCATTCTGTGGTTTCTGTTGGCAATAGAGATGTCAACAACAAAGTAGAATATAATCCCGACCTCATGGATTTAGAGGAAGAATATGAGGGAGAACAATATGGTTCACCTCGCTCTATTTCTACCCTCTTATCTTGCAGTGAGGGCTTGGTGGTCTATACCCCAAGATCTCCTCCTGAGGGTCAGCTTTTCAAGCCATGATGCAGCAAATGCAGTCTGTTGTGAGCTTTGCTGTGGAAGAGGAAGGTTCCACAAAAAGACATTTAATGGAATCTTTGGAGATGTCTTGCACACACTCCCTTTTTTTTTTTCCCCTGTATAATCTGCATTACAAAATGCTATGTTTGCTGCATAGTACAGACTAAACTCACTGCCTGCAATTCCTAGAAAGGCTAATAAGCAGTATCCTGCATCACCTGCTAAGCCTTATTATATTAACCAGCCAGAAACTGACTCTAGTCATCTTGGCTGCTCATGGTAGGTGTACGGCATCTAAACACATAAGTCCTTTGCCTCATGATAAAAAATCTAGGAGGCTGGATGTGATGGGCAAACATATGTATGTCTCTGCCTCAAGGATTGCAGAGTACCAGGCTCACATGATAAAATATCAGAACAGCCTTTGGAAAGCTGCTCATACTGCAGCCCAGGTCTTGCCTGATGATACTGTCAAGAATAAATTACTTAAAACATTATACTTTGGTGCCGAGGTTGGCAACCGTTTGCTATGCTGAGCCTATGATATGTCTGATGCTTCTGCCAGAGCTGCTGATTCAGGCATTTGCATGAGGAGATATTCTTGGCTAAGAGTTGCTGGCTTTGCCAGTGATGTGCAACATGCAGTTTTGAATGCTCCCTTTGGAGGAACAAAACTGTTTGACTAATATGGTGAAGAGACCCTATGTGACCTTCAGCCCTCAAAAATGACTGTAAAGTCTCTGTATCCCACTCCTGCTCCTTTGATTAGCCTGCTGCCAGAGGTAGCCATGTCTACTATCAGTAAGGTCGAGGTAAGGAAAGTGGTCCACTGCTGGGTCCCCTCCCACAGGTGCCCATACAAAAGCACCCAAAGCAATCTCTACTGGTGGCACTGCCCCTACCAGTTCTTCATGACCCTCTTCTAGATACACCCTCACCTCCACTTTTACCTCCAAGGGTGGTTGTGGGGGACAGACTTTCCCTGCATCTGAAACAATGGTGGAAGATTACTGTGGACAAGTGGATCCTCTAGATAATTGCGTGGGGTCATGCTCTGGAGCTGTTAGAAAACAAGTCATCATCCCCCTCCTTCCTGTTTATCTTCTGGGCCATTTGTCTCTTCCTATTATCTGCTGCCAGCTGCCTGATGCCTTGGCCCAGTCACTGACCATGGCTTCCGCCTTCACAACCGCCGTGACCCTCCGATACCTCCTAGCTTACCCCCCAGGGTGGGGTTGCAGCACTAGACTCCCCCAGTGCCACAGATAACGGGATAGCTCAGAGGGACGGCCTGGAGGTTAATTGAAGCCATGACAGGCTTCATCTAGGGCGGCCAGCAGCTGCTCTTTTTCCTGGTTTTCTGGGGGGTGGGGACGTGCAGTGGCATCCTGCGTCTGCCCCACCCCGAGAATTCTTGGTGCTGGTTGCTGCACTACTCCCGTCCTCCGCCAGGGGTCGGTCAAGCGCCGGACACACTCCCCACCCTCCCCCCAGAGAAGGAGAGCAGTCCTCGGGATGTTCCATTCTTCTCCCCCCGGCTGGCCCTCTAGTGTCCAGGGTCCATTCCCGAACCCAGGTCGTCGGCATCGCAAGCAGAAATCCAACCACTGCACTGATGGGCCGGCTGCCATTTGTCTTTTCTGAAGGAAGCATTCAGTCATTCCAAAAACATGCTATAGAACCATTTCCTCCCCAACATGGAAACAAAGAATTCTATTCCAGATACTTCCTGGTCCCAAAATTGACAAGCGTCCCATGGCCCTCTAGACCTGAAGTCCCTACATCTGCATGCGTGGCACATGAAGACATAGCCATTGCACGTTATGGGGTAACCCCTAAGTTTACTGATATACTAATTGTAGCTAGAAATCCTTCTGCCAGACATACTTACTCCTTGAAATGGAAGCATTTAGGATCTGGAGTTTATGTAGGTAGGAAAATGGGCAGACTAGGTGGGCCAGGTGGTCCTTATCTGCCATCAAATTCTATGTTTCTGTGCAGTTCACTTTATGAGCTGTTTTCAAGAATTTGAACTCATTTATGTGTCCTGTAAATGCTGTGTTGGAATACTTGCTGTCCTTGTCAGACTCTGGCCTAGAGTATTCCCTCACTTAAGGTGCTTTTGGCTGCTATATCAGCTTTCCATGCACCTACTGATGGTCATACGGTTGCCCAGTCAGAGGTGTCCCATATGTTTGAGAGGTATTCTCCATATGAAACCTCCTATTCGTAATTCCCACCTTGGGAAATTAATTGTGTGCTTGAGAAACTGACGTTTGCTCCTTTTGAGCTGACCATGAGTTGTGGCTTACATTTCATATCATGGAAAACATTATTTTGAGTTGCAGTCACTTCTGCTCAAAGAATTTCTAAACTTCAGGCTCTAAAATAGAAGTTGATGGCAGATAAAGACCAGTTGGCCGACCTGATATGCCCATTTTTCCCTACCTACAGTATCACAGCAAACCCTACTTGATCTACAGCTCTTTCTCCCCTCCCCCCTTTCACTATGATTGCCTTATGCCTATCCCATGCATTCTTTAACCCCGCCACTGTTTTCGCACCCACCACCTCCACTGGAAGGCTATTCCAGGAATCCATCACCCTTTCTGTGAAATAGTACTTCCTCACAACTCTCCTGAATTTACCCCCTCCAGCTTCACAGCATGTCCCCTTGTCCTTGAGCACCTTTCTTTCTGAAAAGTACTTCCTTTCTGTACCTTATTTACCCCCAGCAGTATTTATAGGTCTCTATTATATCTCCTTTCTCCCTCCTCTCTTCCAGGGTGTACGTGTTAAGGCCCTTTAGTGTCTCATTATAGGACTTTTGATGCAGACCTTGCAGCATTTTAATTGCCCTCCTCTAGACTGCCTCCACTCTGGCTATGTCTCTGTCCTTCCAGAGATGTGGTATCCAGAACTATATGCAGTACTTTAGATTTGGTCTTACCAGCTGTCTGTACAGAGGCAACACCACCTGTCTCTTTCTGCTAGTGATACCCCTCCCTATGCATGTCAGCATCCCACTAGCACTCTCTACTGCCTTGTCGCACTGCCTGGCCACCTTTAGGTCATCAGATGTGATTACCCACAGATCTCTTTCCTGCTTGGTAGTCATCAGTACCACTCAACCCATTTTGTACTCTGCCCTACTGAAACACAGCTGCCATAGCCTTGACCACACCTCTCCCCACCCCCAAGTGTCCACCCTATTGCAAATTTTGGTGTCATCCGCAAAGAGGCAGACCTTCCCTTCCAGCTTCCAATGTCAGTTATAAAGACATTAAAGAGAACCGGTCCCAGCACTGATCCTTGAGGCACTCCACCGGTCACCCTCCCTTCCTCAGAGTGAACTCCATTTGCCACCATTCTCTGTCATGTATCCCCTAACCTATTTCTTATCCAGTTTACCACCTTTGGACTCGCTCCTAAGCTACACAGCTTGCTTACTAGTCTCCTATGTGGAAAAGTGTTGAAAGTCTTACTAAAATCTAGGTAGGTCACTTCCACCACTCAAACCTGATCTAATTCCTTTGTCACCTAGTCAAAGAAGTCTGTCAGATTCATTTGACTTGACCCCCCCCCCAGCACTGTGAACCCATGATGCCTTGGGTCTTGTAATCCACTGGATTCAAAATATTCCACAATCCTTTCCTTCAGCAGTGATTCCATTAACTTTCCCACCACCGTTGTCAAGCTAACTGGCCTATAATTGCCAGCCTCTTCCCTGCTACCTCTTTTATGAAGTGGGACTACATCTGCCCTCCTCCAGTCCTCCAGAACCACTTCTGTTTTCAGTGAACTGTTGAATAGGACTGTTGGAGGTGCAGTCAATACATCCCTGAGCTCCCTCATACCCTTGAATACATCCTGTCTGGCCCCATTGCTTTGTCTACCTTCAGATTAGCGAGTCCCTTAAGGACCTTTCTCCTCTGGAAAAGGGTTAGTGTTTGCTTCCCTCACTGCAAAGCTTCTGTTACATTTTAGTGGACCATTCCCTTCTCCTTCCTCTGTGAACACTGAACAAAAGTATTTGTTCAGGATGTTTGCCTTTTCCTGGCCCCCCTCTGCACAGTCCCCCTTACTCTTGTTAACCTTACAATCCAACGCGCCGGTCTTCCTCTTTTCATTTTCATACATAAAAGATGTCTTGTCTTCTTTGTTACCTACTGGGCTATTCTCTCTTCAGTGTGCACCTTTGTGCTCATTACTGCTCTCGCTGCTTCCCTCTGTTCCCCCTAAAACACCTCCCTATCCTTCTTCCTCTGCGTCTCCTTATACCATCTGAATGCTACCCTGTTAGCCTCTACGTTTTCAGTCACCTCTTTCGAGAACCATAGCGGTCTCTTAACTCTTGCTTTTGCTCACTTGTTTGACACAGAGGTTTGTTGCCTTTACTCTGCCCCTTTTAGTTTCACCCATTAGTTCCTCCCCTCCCCCCGGCCAGGTCATCCCTGAGGCATTCACCCATCTTTAAAATCCGCCCTTCTGAAGTCCAGGACCCTTGCCCTTGTGTAGTTCGAGTCCACTGTCCTTATGTTGAACCACACCACACGACAATCACTGTTCCCCAGGTGGCCTCCCATCTTGACGTCTGCAACACTGTCCCTGTTAGTGAGTAGTAGGTCCAATATTGCCCCATCATGAGGGGGGTCACGGACTAGTTGCCTGAGGCCCCCGCAGAGAGAGCCCAGGATGTGCTTGCTTCTACCTGAAGCCACTGCTGGGAGACTCCAGTCTACATCCAGCAGGTTGAAGTCCACCACCAGCAGCACCTCCCCTTTACTGCTATCTTGTTTCCATCAAGACCTTATCTAACTCCTCCCTCAGTGCTGGAGGTCTGTAGCTCACTCCAGTGCAAATAGTGACACCTTTCTCTGTCTCCAGGGTGACCCACAGTACCTCTGCCTCCCCCTGTATTCCCTGTATCTCAGTCACCTCCTTATGCTTTCCCTTACATAAAGCATTACACCCCTCCTTTCCTTGCAACCCAGTCCTTCCTGAACACAGCCGTATATGGCCCGGTCCCAGTCATGATTTTCAGTGCACAATGACTCATTAATGACTGCAATATCCAGGTTGTCGTCTTCCATTATGGCCTCTGGGTCCGGAATCTTATTTCCTAGACTTCTGGCATGGCGTTCTACATCTTGTTTCCACAGTGCTTGTTGCCCCCTTTTTCCTTTTTGCCCTCCCTCCTTCCCTTTATATAATGCTCTGTTCCTTCCCCTTTGTCTCTACCACCCTTTTCCTTTGTTGTTTTGCACCATGGGGGTCCTGTCCCTTGGGTTCTTCTTTACTCTTTCCTTCAGCTTGGGAGGGGCAGTTTCTGCCTCGCTGGGTCCTTATGCCAACCCCCTCGGCTAGTTTTAATGTTCACCAAAGCAACATTTAAATTGTCCACTGATTGCTTTCCCCTCCTGGATGTATGTAGGTTGTCACCCCTGTATAGGCCCTTATTCTCCCAGAAGGGTCCACATTCCTCAATGTAGCCAAACTCCTCTTCTCTGCACCATTCCTTCAGCCATGCGTTGAGGCTCCTGTTGCGGAGATCCCTCTTCTCCCCCCTGTCATAGACCGGCAATACTTCATCAAAAGCCACAGAGCAAGCTACCTGTCTATGACCCCTCCCTAGCTCCCTAAACCCCTTACACTATCCCAGTCCCATCCCTAGCCCAGGTCTTCAGTCCCCACATGGACAATGACACCCACCTCTCCTTCCCCATTCTGCTGCCCTAGTGATCCTAAGAATCCACTTCCCATCCCTCCAGACCATGGCGCCTTGTAAGCACCAACCCCCCACACACACACTTCTAATTCCCAGATCTACCCCCTCACAATCGAGTCCCCCACCAGAAGTTGCTTTCTCCTCCTCTGGGGTCCTCTATCACCCTCCTTGAATTTCCCGCTATGGAAGCCCCAGCATCCTTCCTGGTCACTACCACAGGTGCCTCCTCCCAGAATTCCTGCCCCACCAAAGTGATGTAGGAATTACGTAGTGGTACCAGTTGAGGAATATGCCTCTGTCTAACCACCCCCACCCTTCCAGAGCCCACTATAGTCTGGCTGGTCCTTCTCCCTGGCATCCTCTGAGGTAACTATGGTAGACCTGGTAGCCCTTGGGTGGGGAAGAAGTCCCCCAAATCCTAGCCAACTCAACCTAGAGTCTAGTGACCTCCTCCCTCAACCCACAGAGGAACATGCAGCTAGGGCAGCTCCTTAGTCTCTAGAAAATCTCTCTGAAATTTGACGTTGCACAGCCACTGCACTGCACTGCACCACTTCCAGTATTCCAAATTCCTACTCTGCCTGTGTTACCTGGAAATAGTTGTGTACCCTTCTTTACACTTAATAGGGTGTTTCTAGTTTTCCCTTTTTTTATTTGTGTTCCCCTGTGCCTTGTTTAAATCTCTTTTATACTCCTACTTTAGACAGGGTGTTGCTCATTTTCACAGTTTTTGCCTACCTTTTACCTTCCACCCTTCCCAGCAGTGACTGTACACAGTCATGAACAGGTGTCTTACCTCAGTTGACTGACAGAGTGCCCTAAGTTGCTGCTTCCTTGTGCTGATGCCTCCTGATAACTAAGATGCCAGTTACCTATTCCACTCCTTCACTGTTCCACTGGTCCCATCTGGAGTACTGCATGCAGTACTGGAGGCCACACCTGCACAAGGACATTAACAAAATGGAGGCAGTCCAGAGAAGGGCAACCAAAATGGTGCAGGGACTGCATCAGAAAACATATGAGGGCAGATTAACAGAACTCAATATGTATACCATGGGACTGCATCAGAAAACATACGAGGACAGATTAACAGAGCTCAATATGTATACCCTAGAGCAAAGGAGGAAGAGAAGTGATATGATTGAAATATTCAAACATCTTAAGGATATTAACAAGGTGAAAGTCTAACATGTTTCAATACAAGAAAAATAGCAGGACAAGAGGACACAGCATGAGATTAGAGGGAGGCTAATTAAAGGGTAACGTGAGGAAGTTCTTTTTCACAAAAAGGGTGGTGGATGCATGGGATGGCCACCTCAGAAGGTGGTGGGCATGAATACAGTGCAGGGCTTCAAACAGACATGGGATAGGCATAAGGGAGCAATACAGATGAGTATAAATAGGCCATTGACAGAGTACAGGCCTATGGCACATTCATAAGGTAGGAAAAATGGGCAGACTATATGGGCCTTCCAGTCCTTATCAGCCATTAACTTCTATGTTTCATTTGCTGGGACAAGAACATGCTGAGCATGTTAGAGTTGAAGTGCTTTTATAGTGCTCTTGTAAGAAGGCACTACCCCTCTGTCAGCTTCACCCCACAATTACACATTTGATTCACAGGGCTTCCTGGCTCTACTCAGTTCCAGTCATATGGAGTGCTGTCCACACCTCCACTAAACATTGCAGTCTGGACATAGTCCCTCCTCTCGTAGATGTGCTGGCTTCAGGCTTGCTGTACTCTAAGGCCTTCTCTCCTGAGTATATATCAGACTGTACCATTCTGCCAGTTTTACTTGGGAATTATTCCAGCGGTGTGGCCTAATGGAGGAGATATCCTCAAAGAAGATGGAACAGTTACGCAAGAACTTAAAGTAATAGTAGATCTTTGAGAGAATCTTCTCCATTAGGCTATGCTGTCTCTCCCTTCTTCCCCCTTCTGCTCAGTGAGGGATACATCAGATGCTGTGCCTAAAACCTACTCCATGTATCCTGTATACAGCACCATGCCTCTGCTTGTATGCCTGATGCTGATCTTATCTCATGATTCCCAACGGTTGGAGGTCCTCCAAGGCTAATCTCTGGTGGAGAACTGAGGAGTGACGGGGTCACCCACGCTTATGTAGCCGCAGATGTGGTACGTCATTGTGGGCGGCCACCAGCTAGCAGAAATTTCCATGTGGTCCTAGTGCTGATGGCTATAGTTCCAAATGTGTAGCTTAATGGAGGACGTTCTCATGAAGATCTACTGTTATGTTACGTTCTTACATAACTGTTCTTTGTGAGTGCTGCTGTTGTGAAATTGTGGTCTGTTGATAGTTTCCATTTCAGTGACATCCACAGACAGGGCAAATATCTAATCATACAACCAGAGTACTGAAGGATTACAGTAATAAATGTGTAGTGCTCTTGCTCCATTGATGTCCTCGCATATGATGTACAGTGCCATTTTAGGAACAGCACATTTTAAATGAAGGCAGCATTTTTTACCTTTTTTAAAAGTAGTGAAACAGCATTTAAACTCTGATATCATGGTAAAGAATAAGTAAGAGTAAAGTTAGTAGGGCTGCCTATACTATGCCCTGAGATTCATTTTGGAAATAGTAACTACCAATTGATAAGGTTTCGGCATCCCTAAAGTCATAAAATAAAAGGAATAACATTTAAAGGCACTTATATACTATATTTTAGCAACTGCTGGTTTAATTAGAACTGCCAGAGGGGAATTCATTATATTTTTTTTCAGATAGTGTTGGTGATTCTGTAATGTGTATAACCAGAATCTGTAGAACACTCTATACCTTCTAATATAGTGGCATATTGTTATATGTGCTGGGCAAACCTGCGACGATCCACAGTGAAGTCCCCAGAAATTGCAAGCTTGGGACTATATCCTGAATAGCAGTACTGAACACATGTATGTGAGAAAAAAATGGTTTATGTCACAGTTATAATCCAAGGGGAATGCCTGTCTTTTTCATCTCAGTTCAGCTTTATCATTATTACTGTATTAATAAAATTTAAGCAGGATTGACGTTACATAGGTGATTGAGCATAGCTCATATACAGTGATCTCCCATTAAAAGAGCAAGACATATACAAGTTTCACATAAATATATATTGCCACTAATGATTGATAACAGTAGTATGCCATATCAAGATACATTGTTTCATTTTAAGCAAGTATATTTGAGAATTCTTACATCAAATAACCACTACGTGGCAGCACAGTCGAGGGTAAGAAACGTTTTTTCTCCAAACCAGGCATCGAAAATCTTTCTTATGGACCCAGTGGTATTTTTGATGGGCCTAAATTTCACATACTTTAAGGCCATTAACTAAAACTGATTGCTGACCTTTATGTCCTTGGTGTGAGGAATCAAGATCCCCACCCCTGAGATGATCGGAGTTATTAAGATACATTCAGTAATGCTGGCTCTAAAAGATCTGCAATTTACACACAAAGAGCAACAGGTGTAGTTCTCTGCAGTCATACAAGGATATCCATTTGACACTTACTAGCTCACAGCGGTGTGTCACAAGGGGTTCATCCTAAATGAATTTAGTAGTTCAATTAAGTGCTATGTCCAACTTGTTTAGATAAGAGTAGGGGGACACCATATACTGAGTTTCCATTGTCAGCTATTGGCTTAATTATACTATTACGGATTTTGAGGCGAACATCCTGTGCCAGAGTACAGCGTTGCTAATATAAAAGGCTTAGCTGTAGTGCAGTCTTTTTCGGCACCTTATTTATGTGCATATCCCACTTTAAATAACAATCTGATGTTCTCCATAACTATTCACTGGAAACTAACTCCAAAATAATCGTCCAGAGGCAGTGATGGATAACCACTTGCCTGTTTTCCTGAGCTTAAAGTCCATAGTGAAGTATGTGTGCAGGAGACTGCTCGCTGAATGAGACGGCCAGTCCCAAAAGCACAATCCAAAAGAGAAAGTGTGGCACACAGGAGCTGATGAAAAAGTTGAATTTGTTTCAAGCTCAATTAGCTATACATTTGGAAACAACTCCAAACACAGCAGGTAATGTGGTTGGATAATTCGGATGGTACTACCATCTGCATTATTTGCTGTGTTTGGAGTGGTTTTTGAACGTATAGCTAACTGAGCTTGAAATAAATTCTACTTTTTGCATCCAGCTACTGTTTTTCTGAGCATCTCTTTAGAGCTAAAATGCATGATTAGCGATTTCTTTTTTCATTTAATGCCAAACCATTTTGAGGCAAGTACTCCTGTGTAGAGTTAAACCCTGACTGGAGGGAATCCTGTCCCTTCAACATGTTCTCCCCAAAACAATACACATAGTCTCATCTATGTACAGATGACATTGTGCCCTTCCTAGATGGTTCCTCATGTCATTTAAATAAAGGGATTACAGGAGCAATCCCAAGACCAACCCCTTTGAGATCTGTGAAGGAGAAGATGTTTTATCATGTAAAGAGACACTCTGCCTCCTTTGAGACAAATAGATTTTTATCCAGATAATAGCTAATGGCTGTCAACTTCCCTGCCAGTAAAGTATGGTCGATGGTGTCAGAGGCCCGGGAAAGATCAATAACAGAGCACTGGTTAGTAAGCCCTTGTACATGGACAGTTCGATCCTGTCATCTGAAACCTTCAAAACTGCCTTTAGGGTACTGTCTTTGGACTGAACGCTTGATTACACCATGCTATGTAACTGGACTGAAAATGACTATTAATTTGCTTTGCCACCAGTCACCTATGCCTGCCTTTACTGTAAGATGACACCTTTTTTATGCAAGCACCAGACTATGGCAGTTTTTACAGTACTGTAAAAGTCTAATCTTCATTGCTTATTTTTTGTTTGCCTTCAAAAAGGTTAATTACTATATCATTGTTATTTTACCCAACATGGCAGGAAATAAGGCCAGATGGTGCTAGAAACAACAGGTAAATAATATACCTCTAATTGTGTTTAATAAAGTGTTGCTATGCATTCAGTAACTGTTTCACGTAGAGAACGTTGCCTTGGCATTTACCAGTATATGCTGGTGTCTGCTTAACAAACCATGCTACGCACACACTGCTGTACCTGAGCAACAATGAACAAAGATGGAGTCATGTCATCAGCCATCAAAAAACAAATGTATCCTGCTCCTCTACGCTTTGATTCTCTCTGCAGTAAATCAGCTCAAGGTAATTTAAATGATACATTTTGTTTTTGTTATCCCGTTTGTTCCCACCCCTGGGTTACACATGGAAATGAGCCTGGGATCAGTTTGCTTTTCCCAATCACAGATTTGTAAATAACTAAATCAGTGTGTATCAAAAAAGGCAACAAGTATTTACCAGTGAAAGGATTTGGAAAGGGCTAGTAGTCCTAAAGATAAATAAAGCTCTGAGGCAAGATGAAATGTATCCGAGTGAGCTCAAGGGGTTGGCAAGGAATTAACTGAACCCCTCGTAGGGCTGTTCAATAGCTTAGTTCAGACAGCAGTAGTTCTAAAAGACTGGAGCATAGGGGATGTAGCCTCTATTCATAAGATGTGGAGGCATGGAGCAACCAGGTAACTAGAGACCTGCCTGTCTTACCTCTATTGTGGGTAAACTGATGGAGGCACTAATCAGTGAGGACCTCGTGGAGTACTTGGAGAGCAGTGGACTCCAGCATAGTAAAAAGCACAGGTCTGTAGAAGGGAGGGCTTGTTAGACCAACCTGTTGGTATTCTTTAGGTAATGAGAGTAGTGAGTAAGGGTCACACTATGGATTTACTGTATTTTGATTTTAGCAAGGCTTTTGACTCAGTGTCTCACAGAAGGTTGCTGAAGAAGTTAGAGGGTCTGGGTACATTGAAGCACACAGATGGCTGAGGAAACTGGTTGGAAGGGAGACAGCAGAGGGTTGTGGTTAACTGAGTCAAATCAAAAGAGAGAGAGAGGTCACCAGTGGGTGCCACAAGGTTCAGCCCTGGGTTCAGTTATTTTCAATATATTCATCAGTGACACGGGACAAGGAATCCAGGACAAGGTGTATCTCTGCAAATGACATTAAGCTCTGTGGTAGGGCAGACAGTGAGGAGGGGGTTAGGGAGGTGCAGAAAGACTTGCAGATACAAGAGAAGCGGTCAAAGGTTTGGCAATTGACCTTTAATGCCAAAAAGTGCAAGGCAATGCACACAAGGAACAAGAACCCCAGGACAGAGATTTTGATTGGGGGGGGGGGGATAAAGCTGGGCACGACCTCTGAGGAAAGATACTTAGGGGTCATCATCAGTGACTCCTTAAAACAACCAAAGCAGTGTAACAAGTCCTACAGTAAGGCAAACAGGATGCTGGAATGTATAGGTAGGGCTATAGACAGCAGAAGGAAGGAGGTATTACTACCTCTAGATAGAGAGCAAGCAAGGGGTCTGACTTGCAGACCTAAAACCTCTAAACAAGAATAAATGTGTTGAAGTAAGTTACATGTTTATCAAATATGTAAAAATACTGGAACAGTGTCTATGAAAGATGATAAGGCTTGCCATAGCTGGTTTAGCTTTTATTACTACTAAAATGTAGTATGTGAATTTTAACAGAAACACAAAAAAAAGAGGCAGATAAGCAAGCCTCACTGTGGTTTTGCATGTTAGCTGCACTGAAAACTGGGATAATGTGTAGTCTCTGGCTTTTATAAGAAGAAATGGTGACCTCAGGTTCTGTTTAACAATGTTCACAGAGGTCTATGATTGACCCTTTATAAGGCTGCCCTGAAGAAGTGACTGGTGGTCACAAACAATTGGCATAAGGAGCAAGTGTTACTGCATAAGCAGAGTGATTTATACAAAAAATAAACAAGTACTAAAACTTTCCTCTGGTGAGTGGGTCCAGGTGTTCCTTTTCTGTTCTAGTAATTCTGGCAGAGCCAGTACTGAGCAGCATCACAGAGAAAAGTATTTCACAGTTCAGAGATGTTTCACATATTTTACTCGCTGTTCTCATAACCAGATGTCTTTCAGGCTTTCACCCCACACAGAAGTATACCACAGGAGAAGGCCACTGCCATGACTCGATGCTGAACTACTCTGGGACTGAAACAGGACAGGAGAGAGTTGGTACCTCTCCTGAGGCTTTCCTCAGTCTGACTGACTCAAAGTTCTGAGTGAGCAATTGACACCCAATGCAACATTCCATCATGGTTTATGCTGCTACAAGGCCCTTCCCACTTGGAACCTTTGTCCTGATGACAGACAGGGGTTTCAGGATGAGACCTAGAAGTTAATCATACCATTTGCTGGTCAGACTGACTGAAAATAAACAAAAAAAAAAACAAAACTTGTAGGAGCAGGGATACAGTTCACTATCCACACTGGTAATTCCACTGGAAGTGCTGATTCATCAGACTCCTGAAGCTAAGCTCCTGCCACCAGCTGGGTGGTATGTCCCCCAACTCTGCCCTGTGACATCAGATCTTTTTTTCCAGTGGAAGAACAAGTCACCTCCTTTGTGGCTTTCGCTTAGGATTTAGTGCGCCATTAGTGAACATTTCTTTTTGAAGTTTTCAAAACTAGTTCTAATTCTTTCTCAGCACTTTCGACTCCTCTGTGTGACTGGTGATGGAGAAATGGAAGCTGGGCTTCATAATTTGTGTAGGGTTCTGGCAGAAGATACCATTCACCAGCCTGCACAACATGTGCTTGTACCCCTTGGGTGGGCAGCGTGACATGGTTGAATGCAAGCTATATCAATGCTTCTGGAATCCCTTGAGGATCAGAAGCACCAGCCTAAGGGCCAAAAGAAAGCCTCAGTGGCTGAAAAGAAGGCCTTGGTGGCTGCTGGGTCTACATCGCAGCTTGCAGCCTTTGAGGAGGAAGCAGCAGCCGCTACGGTGGGTACCTTCTCAGTCTGTGCTCTGCTCCCTGCTGGGGCCAGCTTCGAAGGGTCTTTCACAGAAGGTTTCCAGGAAATGTGCATGGCCCTCCAGACCCTGGAGGACAGCCCTGCCTGTGCCGGTTGTGGGACCAGGAGAGATCGAGGTCATCCTGATCCCTCGACTCCCCTGAATGCTCAACTTTGGTTGAGACCCCTCGGTCAAGGGCAAGATTGAGAGCTCCTCAGTACCACTGTTGGGCTTGTCAACCTCGATTGTTTGAGCAAGCTGTGGAAATCTTCCTTGATGCTGTCGATTAGCTGTCTGATGAGATCAAGGGTTTGATCTCCCAAATCCCGATGCTCCCAGTCCTCACTCAGGAGGACATGTACTGGTCAGTGTTTCCGACCAGTTCACCTCAAGAGCAGCCTTCATCAGCAGTCTAGCCTTCTAAGCCTATCTTTCTCAATGTTGCCAGGTATATGGTCTACCATGACCAGCTGGAAGGCTCTCCTTGTTGTCGACTGTCCAGTTGACAAAGTTTCAGTTAAGGTCTTAGTTAAGGCGCTGCCACTCTCAATTCCACTCGACTGGGAGGCATTGCCATCAATACTCCTCTACCTCATCATCCTTGGGTGAGAAGAGGCACAGATGAAAGATGTGTTAGTTCTAGGAGTAGCTTTTTTGGCAAAAGTGGGCAACTGCTGGGTGAGGTAGGGCTCTACCCGGACTGTCAGTCACCTGGCAGCCACCAGAGATTCCCTTACTGGTCCACATGTCACAGGTGCTTCCCACAGCTGCTTCCCCTTAAAAACCACAACCAAAAAGGAAGTTCTCAGATTGTTATTAAAACTAAAAGAAGAGAGCTCCCCTGGTCATGATACTATTGAGCCCAAGTTCCTGAAACTTGCTGCACCTATCTGTAATCTAATTAACCAGTCCTTCCTTTCCAGATCCATCCCAAGCAAATGGAAAGTGTCTGTGGTACTACCTCTCCATGAGGGTTGCTCCCTCGCCATCGAAAACTACAGATCTATTTCAATCCTCTGCCTCTTGGCCAAAATCCAAGAGAGAGAATACTTTATAACCAATTACAGTCCTATTGGGAGCCACACCACCTACTCACTGACTGCCAGCATGGCTTTAGAAAGAACTATAGTTCAACTACAGCCCTTGTAAAGGTCTCTGCTGATATTCTCAATGCAAGTGACAAAGGCCTTGTTACAGGAGTAGTGTTTGTTGATCTGACAAAAGCCTTTGACCTTGTCAACTACCACCTCCTACTAAGAAAACTTAACCTCCTGGGTCTCAAATGCTTCGCGCTAACCTGGCTAAAGAGTTCTCACTGGAAGATCCCAAAGGGTGAAGTGGTCCAGATTATGGTCTTCTCTCAGGCTTATAAAACAAAGTGTACCTCAGGGATCTATCCTGGGTCCGTTACTTTCCTCGATCTTCATTAATGAGCTTCCCAACTTCTGCAGTGGTGCATCAGTACAACTTTACACTGACAATGCCGTTCTATTCCATTCCTCCAATAACACAAACTGGCTTAATCAGAGTCTTAATTCAGATTTCAGTACACTCAAATTATGGTTCTCAGGCAGCCATCTAATTTTTAATACCAAAAACCCTAAGCCATGGTATTCCACAATCCCTCCTCTAAAAGCTTTTCATAACAGTCTCTCAAAATCTGCTCACATTCCAGGCATTCCATGGAAGCAGTCTAAACCTTTGAATACTTAGGACTGCACCTTGACTCAGCCTTCTCTTTAGAGACCCACGTCTCTTTGCTAACTAAAACTATCAACAAGAAGTTAGGTCTGTTATATCGTCTCCGCCCCCTTTTATCCGCCACCTCCTGCTAGAAAATTGCTTCCACATCCCTCCTCCATATACTTTTGTATGGTGCACCACTACTTCTCTCTGCTCAACCTTCATCCATTGTCCGACTCTGACAACTCTGTTACAGGATTGGGCATTTTGCCTTAGGGGCTGAACCTAGAAATTACCACTGCAATATCATGACTACCCTACATTGGCCAGATTGTGACTCAAGGCTACAGTACCTCACATTATGCTTTGTATATAAGCTAGTGAATATTTTCAGTCCATCTTGTCTGAGAGGAATTGTCTATTGCAAAGAAGTTGTTCGTCCACTCTGGTCATCCACATTACCTATTCTAGCAACACCAAATCCTCGCCGTCTTGCTGGGAGGTGATCTTTTGCCTACTCTACCACTACCCAGAATGCGCTACCTCCTCAACTCCTCACTTGCCCTTCCCTATCACTATTCAAAAAAAATCACTTGCTGCACACCTGCTCAAATCCTTTACCCGCATTTTTTTTTGCTAACCCTGTACCCTAATTACTCTCAAATTAATAATCACAGGAGCATTTTTCAAAGCATGCTTATTTTCTGCTCTGTTATATACATCCTAACCCTATTATTTTGCTATATGCTGCTGACAAAATCTCAATTAAATCTGCTGCATTGAACCTTTGTAAATATGTATATTTCTCGGTAAATTTGTATATCTCACTGTGTATAATTTTGTGATTTACGCATTTTATTTACTTACTGTTGCAACTTTTGTCACCTTGCCTACCCCCCCACTTTAGAGTACTCACATTACTGTTTAGCTGCCCTCATTGACTGTTTGCTGATTGTATATCTGCTGTTCATAACATCTGCTGCTCATTATTTGTATTCCTGTTCTTCGTATTGTATTGTATTGTATTGTATTGCCTGCCCGGGTCACCCCTGAAAAAGGGACTGCATGGTCTCAGCGGGCTCACCTGGTTACCAAAATTCAAATGGATAAATAAATAATCTTGTGCAAATACAAATGTAGAAAATCACAAGTCTTGCTGCCTCTCACCACCTCTGCACAACCCTCTTCATCTAAATGTTCAAAATAAATGTGTGAAAAAGTGAACAACCTGTGAATTAGAGTTCTAAACTAGCTGCCCAAATGCCCCATGCCACCAGGTCTTGCTACCTCTCACCGCCTCTGTACAACCTCTTCTTCTAAAAGCCATCCAGTAATATTTCTTAAAATTGTATTATCCCATTAAACTATGCCATTGTAACTAATTTTTGTATGATTGTATGAATGACAGTTCTCTCCATTGTGTATTGTACTGTTTAGCTTGTGACTTATCTCTGTAATTAATTCTGGGTTGCCCCTGAAAAGGGGCCTACTGAGGCCCAGCGGGCTTACCCGGTCAACAAAATTCAAATAAATACCTCTAAATTTGAGTTACTCTGGTGTAGATGGGTTACGTATATATGTCCGCTACCAAAGTAGATTTTATCCTATAGATACTCTTTATACCATACCAGTATTTCACACCTGATGTATTTAGCCTTTTATATGTCTGGCAATCTTATTTTTTTCTTGGTTTTTAACCTGATAACTTTGCAGCCTGTATGTTGTCTGTTATTTTTTTTTATATGGAAAATGCAATAAACTTATAAAAAAAGTCAGCTCACTGAATTCTCAAAGCAGAGAAGGCATTTGATCAGGCACTGTGACCTCATATTTTTCAAGTACTAAGGTTATATGAATTCCCTGAAAGTTTTATAGGGTGGGTAGAACTGCTTTATAAGAATTCAGCTACAGCAGTGATCACAAATGGGCTGATCTCAGCTCTATTCCCCCTAAAAAGAGGCACAAGACAGTGCTGCCCTCTTCCACCTCTCGTATTCATTTAAACAGTGCATCCCCTGGTAAGAAAATTGTCTACTACAAATAGAATAAACGTTATTAAGTCAAAAAGAACATCTCATCTCACTTTATGCAGATGGCATTCCAATTAGAGTGTAGATTTAATAAAAGACTTTGGCATAATCTCAGGATACAAATTAGATAAAGATAAATCTTTCTTTTTGCCTCTCAATATTGGGATCCTTTTGTTTAAAAATTATATAATGTTACTGTTGAAATGTATACAATTATAGTTTGAGGTGATTGCAAAAAGCTATTGGGAACTAAAGGGGTTAACCTGAGAGCAGTTTTTAAGCCCTTTTTCAGAAGCTGTGGAGAACGAGCCTCAGTTCTGGGACATTGTGTTCTTGCTGCACCTGCCTGAAACATACAAGAACATTTTAGAAAAAAACAGGATACTTGTTAAGGGGGGGGGTTGCAAAGACTTATAAAAACAGAGCTGCAATTTCTTGCAAGAGACACAGACACACAGAGATTGAAGGAAATCTCAGATCTTTTCTGTTTATTCTGCCTTTGTAAATAGTTATTCTGAACATTTTTTTTAAGTTACTGCTAGTACTAATAAACACTTTTTGTGAATTCTACAACTGCTCTTGGTTTTTCCTATGCTTCCTGACCTGTGTCTTGACGACCGTTCTCAATGGATTTTGTGTCCCCTTTTTTGAACACCAGTATAATCTTTGCAACTTTCCAACTTTTAGGGATGGTGTCAGTAGTGAATTAGAGGTTAAAAAGTCAGGTGGCCGAGGAGGCAAGAAGAGGGGTGGCCAACCTAAGTATTTTAGGTTCAAGCCCATGAGGGCCGATGCTTCCAAAACAAGATATGGATTTTGGGAGTCGTATGACCTCACTGTGAGAGGCAGTACAGAGGTAAAACAGTGTGATAGAAGGGTAGTTGGATGGGGAGGGAATCTCGGGGGCATGACATGCGAGGCTCAACCTAGGTTAAGTCAGAAAAATGGGAGTTGAAAGAATTGGCAATAGTGACAGGGTTGTTGCAGTTGATGTTATTTATAACCATGTCAGGAGGTGTTTGGCTTCTACTTTTTTCCATGGTCCCCTTGATTTGGATCCAGAAAGTCTTGGAGACTTTAGCAGAAGCATGTAGGAGCTCCTTGTAGTACATGCTTTTAGCCATTCTGATTTCTTTTTTGCAGGCATTCCTCAAGGTCCAATACATGAGTCAGAGTGCAGGGATGTGGGTTTGAATTTGGAGCAACATTTTTCCCTGGCCTTTAGCTTTGAGAGCAGGGTACTATGCAGCCATCTGGTGGGTTTACCTCTAACATGGCATCTGGATATGAGGATGTGTTTTTCTTGGAAGGATTAAAGAGTGGAGATGAAGTAATCAAGGGCTAAATCAACATCACCACAGGAGTAGAGGCATCAGGGTTTAAAGCTGAGAAATCTCTCAGGATTAACTCTTTTGGGGGGGAGGAGGGTGCAGGTGTTCCACATGCAGAAAACTAGGGAGTGATCACTAATGGAGTCAGCAAGGGTTCCAACAGCAGTGATCCTGTCCTTCCTATTTGCCAGCACCCAGACTATGAGTGAATGGTGGGTCACCTTAGAGAAATATCTTGTAGGGTCAGCTATTAATTGGGTGAAATGGACTTTGCTTAGGAGTGGCTCAAAAGATTTGGAGTTTGCACTGAGTCAGTCCAGGTTAAAATCACCCCAAAAAATGGTTTTGTTTTTCCCTATGGCAGGGAGCAGATAATCAATTAGTTCAGTCAGGCCTGCTCTGCCTACCCTAGGAGGATTATAAGTGCAAACAATGTGATGTTTCTTGGTCCTCTCTAGGACTAACAGGGAGTGAAGGACTTCACATGAGGGTAGGGTAACTCCAGGCTGAGTGGTTAGGTTCAGGTGAACCCTGAAGTACAAAACAATGCCCCTACCCATTTTAGTGGAAGGGCAATCAGTTGGAAGCATCTTATATCCTGTAAGAGAATACATTAAATCTAGAACTGAGGGTTTTAGCCAGGATTCAGTGACACCAAGAATATCAGAACCATAGTAGGAGACCCAGTCTTCTTGTTTGGGAAGGTATCCATGAGGCTTCTATTATTAAGATGTGCCACCTTAATTCCCTTAGTGTGAGACCATAGGGGTGGACTATTGAGTCTTATCTTACATGATGGTCCAGGGTTAGACTCAGCATAAGCAGCCAAAGTTAAGGAGAGAGCTGTGAACCACAGGAAAGACAAGTCAGCAGTAGTGGTCTTTTGAAGATGGGAGTACAGCGTACACTTCACTAGGTACCTTAAGATCATGCCTAAGTTCTCGGGTCTAAGGTACAACTTATGGATAGAATGAAGAGCAGTTGCAACCATCATATTAGAGTAGTTGAAGTCAGGGAGATTAGGAGAGAGGTAAGGGACAGGGACTAGGTAGTCTGTGGCAACTATGGAACTGACAAGAGCAAGGCATATTGTTAGAAAGTAGCATGGAGACTTCATTCTACTTTGCAAATAGGGCATAGGGCTAAAACTTATAACAGTCAGGACTAATCGCTTGCAGAAATTAAGCAAAACAGTTAAGTTAGGAAAATCAAGGCAGCAGCCAAAAGCAAAGCAGGAGTAGTGCTTCTTAAATTAGATCAGGTGAGGCAGGTGTATATGAGACCAACCTGTGCACACAGATGTATGTACAACATTATGCCTGTGGGCTGGAAGGACATAAATGTTCACTAAAACACCCTAGCAGTAAACAAATCAAGGACTGAAATGGGATAATGTTACAGTAGATAAGTAAAATGTTAAGCTTTACAACTAAAAACAAATAGCGAAATAAAACTACTGCACCAGAGTCCAGCAAGGCTGGGGTGAGGGATGGTAGTAAATCCAGTTCAACTTTAGAGTCCAGAGAGCAGCAAAAAGGCATTTCAGCAGTAATCTGAAGTTGCAGCAACTGGAGATGTGACTAGAGGCATTATTTGAATAGTATTTTTTTCTTCCTTGCTATCATTGTGCACATTTAAAAAAATACCTTCATCTTCACATAAATACTGCTTCATCTACCTTCAGTGTACATGCTAGTAATACATGCAGCAGCTTGCCACGACATGTCTTTCTGTCCCAAAGGGCTTTTGAAACCAAGGCCTGAAAGACTTTTGGTACAAAGTGCCCACCATGGTGGGTCTTTCAGTCTGAAGGGCTTTTGGAACAGAAGGCCTTCCTGGGTGTCTCTCTCTGCCCTGAAGGGTTTTTGGCACAATGTTCCAGCCACGGTGGTTCTTTGAGCCTCAAAGGACTTTTGGCACACTATATCTAACAAGGTGGATCTCTCAGCCATGAAGGTTTTTTTCCACAGTGTGCCTGCTGCAGGGAGCCTCTCGGCCCCCAATGGATTTTGATACAATGTGTGCACAGCAACAGGTCTCTCTCAGCCCTGAAGG
Source organism: Neoceratodus forsteri (assembly GCA_016271365.2). Lineage (NCBI taxonomy): Eukaryota > Metazoa > Chordata > Ceratodontiformes > Ceratodontidae > Neoceratodus > Neoceratodus forsteri. Next base: position 989,270,859 of record CM057450.1, read on the forward strand.
GCTTTTAGTGCAATGTAGAAGAAACACACAAAAGTTGGTGCGCTTTGCAGTTTGGTCTTCTGCGGTCTGCTAAAAACTACAGCAATTACTATTCAACACAAAAAATAGCAATACATGCAGAGACTGGACTCTCGAGAAAAGCATTTTATTACTTTAAAACAAACACACCCATGGGTTCCCTGGTGCTTTGAGGGTATCAACCCTCTTCATCGGGGTGGGGGCCTAAAACATTAGCTTATTGTATACATAAACATTCAATTAGTTTCTTAATCATTCAATAAATAATTCAATTATCCAGAATAACCAAGTTTTAAAACAGCACCATTAAACCTTGATCATGTGAAAGTGCACTCATTCATTACATATAAACAGTGCATAAACAAATAGCAAAATAATCAAATGTAAAAGACACTAAGAAGTTTTAACATTAACATCCCCATATATACCTATTTTGATGTTTTAAATAAAACATGCATCAATTGCACTAGCCATTTTATTATTTGAAGTGCCTGTGGAGCCAAATCCATACAGAACAATGATGGTTAGAATTTTCAGTTAAATTCCTAAAAAAGAAATATATGGTGCACTATATGATTTAATACATCCAATTTATTTACTGAATCTTTATACTTTAAATTGGGATCAGCTCATCAGCGACTCAACCAGTTTATTACACCTTAACTGTTCTGTTTATGTTGGCTACCATAAAATGTATTAGTTTTATAAGTGTAAAGGGGTGTAAATTAATTTACAAATACAAGACACAGTCAGAGGGTGAGAAATGAAACAGAAATACATTTGCTCCATAGGGCTAAATATATCACTTCCTAATTGTTAAAAATAGGGACACAGATACCAAAATATTCCCCATAGAACAGTATGCCTGCTGTGGTGGGTCTCTTTGCCCTGAATAGTACGGTAGCAGGTTGTGATGTTGAAGGGCTTTTGGCATGATGTACCCACCACCGGGTCTCTCAGTCCCAAAGTGCTTTTGGCACAAGTGCCCATCACCCGGCCTCATAGCCCTGAGACAGTGTGCCCACCATGGTGGGTCTTGCGCTACTGCTTATTGACACTTGCCCTCCTCTTAGTAGCAGTATCCATGAGTTATAAAACAGCTCTGCAGTATCCATTTCCTTCCCCCACCTCAACTTAAAACAAAAAACTCTTAGTGCCCCCCACCCAACCTTAAGAGCAGCCACAAATACCTTTAAAGCCTTTAGAAGCAGAGGGACAGTCACAGCTGTAATGCAAAAACATAAACTTTGATGGCAGATAAGGACTGCTTGACCCACCTAGTCTGCCCCGTCTCACCCAGATCTGCTCCCAACACAGACAAGTACTTCCATGGTTTGGATACTGCTACTTAAAGAATCTGTACTTTTTCCCTGAACTTAGTTTTAATACTTGCAGTAGACACACAGAATTAGAGGGTATACAAAAGCAGCTGAGAGGCCTGAAAATGATCATTCTGTACTGTTCCCTGCTAGCCTGTGGATCCAGTACCGGGGGGAGGGGGCAGTTTTCTGACCCAAAAGTGGCTGGTAAATGGTCTGCAGAATTTGAAAGGTCAGAAGACTGTGAAGAAGTGGAGGATTAATTATGATCTTCAGAAAGGGAAGAGAAGAGCTATTTTACTTTCTGAATGATGGGCATGTTTAAATATTATTACTTTCTAAGAATGTCTGCCATGCCATGTTTCTGTTTGATACTTATTGGTAGGGCTGTCTTTGTCATGAAAATCATGAATTCCTTGAATGTTCCCAGTTTTATGAAAATTCTATGATTTTTGTCATTGCCTAGAACAACACCATGATTTTTGCATTTTCATGATAGCGCCATGATTTTAAGCATTTATAATGAAAACACCTTTGTGTTTGTGTGCAAATGACTGCTCCATAATTTTGTGTCTTATCACAATGCACTTGGTCCCCATTTGGCCCCACTGTGGGATTCTGGGGCTAGTACACAAGCCCTAGTCTCCTGGATGAAACATGGTTCTAAACAGACTCTGACAGCAGAAAAAGGCCCAATGGCCATCACGTCTGCTACTTATGCTCTTATGCTGACCCTAATAACCATCTTTCATTCTCCACCTTCTCCCTCTTTCACCCTTCCCACCCTTAATAGTGCCTTACACCTGTTCCACCCTTGATTGAATCTTCCCACTGATGTGGTACATACCATTTCTTCTGGATGGCTATTACACTTTTCAACCCCTCTGTCCATGAAAAAGTGCTTTGGACATTCTTCGTGAACCTTCCTCCAGCCCACTTAAATGAATTCCTTGTGCTTGTACTTAGGGTGAACAGATCTTTGACTATTATTTTGTTTATCCCATAGAGGTATTTGTATGTTTTGATCATGTTCCCTTTCTCCCTTCTAGTCTCTATGATGTACATATTAATGTCCCATAATCTTTTCGCATATGTCATCTCCCCACCCCTTGGATCATTTTGGTAGCCCTTCTCTGCACAGCCTTTACCTTCCCACATTCCTTCTGTAGGTGTGGGCTCCAAACCCTCACACAATGCTAGAGGTGTGGGTGTACCTGGAAGAAGAATTACCCCTTCCTCTACTTTTGATTCTCCTTCTATGCATCCCAGCATCCTGTGTGCCTTTCCCACTGTCCTGTTGTTTTACACCATAGATTTCAGACATCCAATATTATCATCCGAGATCCTTTTCTCTGCTTTGTTCTCTGTCACTACTTTCCCATCAGGTACTGCATTTTAGTTTTTATTCCCATACTGCATTACCTTGCTCTTTTCCTTATAATAACATATTTTAAAGTTTCAAAAGATACAGTAACCTTCATGTAAAAATAAATACAGACAAGTGTCACTCCAGATGTATATAGCCAAATCAAATACAGAACCTATACAACATAAAATAGTCTAAAACTCCTCCCTGTATAATTCTACTCTCCCAGCTTAGGAATTGTCACTTCATCCCAGACCCTCATCCTCCAAAAAAACAAAAAAAAAAACAAAACACTGAAAAACATGTGGCTATGTCATGACTTAAGAAACAAATTCCAACTCAGTGTCCATGATGTAGACAGTCCTCTCAGCCAGTGGATGACACTTGTTCATTCCTAGGACAGAAAGTCAATGTTTCCATAATGGCCTGTGTCATTCATCTGTGAGTGCCATACAGTTACAGATGGTGGGTCATGGGCTAACCATTTCCTAGTTATACATGTGTGGGAAGTGGCCAGGAAAATCCCCATTAAGTATTTAGATGAGGCATTTCATATGTTGGGAGGATAGTGTGAGAACAAAACAGCCAGGGGTGTCAAAACTACCGAGGGGAGAACATTTGTGTGACAGCTTGTTCTATATCATGGAGAAAAGGCTGAGACATTTTGAAGATACAGCAATGAGTTACCTTTGGCTCTCCACAACCATGCCATTATGCAGCAGTAGGTATTGTTCCCCTGTGCACCTGTTGCATCGAGGTGATAAAATACCTCACCAGACATTTCTAACTGAATTCCCTCCATGATGCCAAAAACATAGACTTTGACGGCAGATAAGGACCGCTTTAGCCCACCTAGTTTGCCCATTTCCCTACCTACAGGATAAGCTGCAAATCCTAGTTAACCAACAGCTTATTTCTTCCTACTCCCCACAAGAATTGCCTTACGTCTGTCCCATGCATTCTTGAATTCTCCCACAGTTTTAGATGCCACAACTTCCTCAGGAAGGCTGTTCCATGCGTCCACCACCCTCTCTGTGAAAAAAATACTTCCTCACATTGCCCCGAACCATCCCCCCTCTATCTTCAAATTGTGTCCCCTTGTTCTTGCACATCTCTTTTTCTGAAAGATGCTACCCTCTTGGACTTTGTTGATTCCACTGAGGTACTTAAAAGTTTCTATCATGTCCCCCTTCTCCCTCCATTCCTAAGCATATACATATCAAGTTCCTTTAGTCTCTCCTCGTATGGCTTCTCTTGCAGACCCTGTACCATTTTAGTTGTCCTCCTCTGGACTGCCTCCATCCTGTCTACGTCCTTGTGGAGATGGGGTCTCCAGAACTGGATGCAGTACTCCAGATGGGGTCCCACCAACTGTCTGTACAGAGGGATAACAGCTTCCTGTTTTCTGCTGGTGATGCCTCTCCCTACACATCCCAGTATCCCCCAGCCTTCCCTACTGCCTTCTCACATTGCTTGATAACTTTAAGGTCATCTGCTATGATTATCCCCAGGTCCCTTTCCATTTTTGTTGTTGTTACTACCCCCCATTGTGTACTCTTTCCCTGGGTTTTTGTTTTTCAGGCGCATTATTTTGCACTTCTTTGCACTGAATCCAAGCTGACGTACTTCTGACCATTCCTCCAACCTTGCCAAGTCCTTTCTCATCCTTTCCATGCCTCCTTGTGTATCAACTCTGTTGCAGATTTTTGCATCATCTGCAAAGAGGCATACTTTTCCTTCCAGTCCCTCTGCAGTGTCACTTACAAAAACATTAAAAAGGACTGGACCCAGTACTGAACCCTGCAGTACCCCACTAGAAACCCCACTTTCTTCACAGTGGACTCCATTTACAATTATCTTCTGTGTCCTGTTGTCCAGCCAATGTTTTACCCAGGCTACCACCCTAGGACTCATTCCCAGGCTGGTTAATTTGATTATTAATCTTTTGTGTGAGACTGCGTCAAATGCCTTGCTAAAGTCTAGGTAGGCCATGTCCACAGCCCCTCCCTGGTCTACTACTTTGGTCACCCAGTCAAAGAAATCAATTAGATTCATCTGACATGACCTTCCTGCTGTGAACCCATGCTGCCTTGGGTCCTGTGCCCTACTGGCCTCTAGGTACTCAACAATTCTTTCCTTCAGAAGTGATTCCATCACTTTCCCTACCACAGAGGTCAAACTGACAGGTCTGTAGTTTCTCGCCTCTGTCTTGCTCCCACTTTTGTGAAGGAGAATCACATCCACCTTCCTCCAGTCCTCAGGTACCACACCATCCTCCCATGATTTGCTAAAATGGTAGTCAGTGGTGTCACTAGTTCTCCTTAATTCTTATAGAATTCAGTTTTGATGTTTCCATTGTTGCTCTACCCTCCTTCTAGCCTGTTTGCTAGTGCTTTTCCAAGGCATTCTCCATCCTGCCAAGGCAGCCCTCCTGAAGTTCAGTACCCTCACTTTTGTATGACTTGACTCTGTAGCTGAGTTTATCATGAACCACACTGTTTGGTGGTCACTTGTTCCTAGATGGCTACCCTCTTCTAGATCTGAGATCCTCTGACTGTCCACATTTGGGAGTATGAGGTCTAAGATTGCTCCCTTATGAGTGAGTTCCAAAACTAGCTGTCTGAGGCATGCCACCTGTAGGGCATCGAGAATGGCCCTGCTCTTGGATGTAGGTGCAGCAAAGGTGCTCCAGTTAACATCTGGCATATTCGGGTCCCCCATCAACAGTATCTCCCCTTTCTCTGCCATCCTAAGGATGCCTTCTATCATATCCTTGTCCATTCCCTCTCCCTGACATGGGGGTCTGTATACAACCCCTGTGCAGATTGTGGTGCCATTTCCAGTCTCTAAGGTGACCCACAGTGCCTCCTCTCCTCCCTGTTTATTCGTTTGTTCAATTGCTTTATCCCTTCCCTTACATAGAGCTACTCCTCCCTCTTCTACCCTCCCTGTCTCTCCTGTAGGTCGTGTACCTGGTATGTTAATATCCCAGTCATGGTTCTCTGTACCATGTTTATGTACTGCTATTGATATCCAGGCATCCTCTTCCATCAAGGCCACAAGTTCAGGGAGCTTGTTGCCCAGACTATGGGCATTGGTACTCATTAACCTCCATTTCTTGATGGCCTTACCCTTTTTGCCCCATCTCTGTCCTTATTGCCTTTGTCATTTTCTTCATTTACCCCTGCCTTTCTCCCTATCGACATCTCTGTCTTGGTATTTACCTCACTTACTACCCTGATTTTTTGGGGGGGAGGGGCTAGGATTTCCCTGCTCCTCTTAGTGTTCTCCTTATTAGTTTAAATGCTTGCCAATGAAGCATTTAAACCTATCACCTAGGATCCTAGTTTCCCTCATGGACGGATGCAGAACCATCACGCCAGTATAGGCCTGCATCACTCCAGAGTGGACCCCAGTTCCCAATGAGCCAAATCCTGAGCTCTGCACCAGGGATTTGGCTTCAATGTGACTCTGTATATATTGCTACATATCTGAGACCACTGTTCAGGAGTATTCATAAAGCCAAGTTCCGTTGACCATAAATCAAAGAACGCATTGGGTCCTCAAATCTATAGGCTTGTAAAATCTGACACAGCTGGAAAATAGGATGTTTATGTCAGACCCCTCCCACAGAAAGCCTTATCAGACCTCCAAAGCTCCCTGTTCCCTCTACCAGGAGGGAACGTTGCGCCAAACCCAAAATATAAGCCTGGATCTGGAAATAATTAAATTGATTAGAATGTTGCAACCTCTGTTGGTCCCTTAATGTGGCAAAAGTTACCACTCCTTCCTGATTCATAAGTTGCGAGGCACCGGAGGTCTGTGTGTTCCCAGTTACAGTATCCAGCATCTAACCAGGCTTGAGGAGTCTGCTATGGCACTCCAAATGGGAGGACTGGATACAACAAGTGATCAGTATGGAGAAAATTACATATTATCTGAAACTCCAAGGGACAGATTCCTAGATAAATGGGAAAAGTAGTTCAGGTACAATAGCCTAGTAACTGAATAAAAACTTTATCATGAACACCAGTCACAATATGATAAAAACAATTGTAAACAAAATAGAGGGACATTTTAGATATAATACACGGAGTTTGGTTGTAATGTTTTTTGTAAAATGTTATCGCTAAAAATGGAGATGAAACTTCCTGGTGTTCTTCTCGGGAAGTATCTGTTGCCAGTTCCATTTTTTCCTGAAAACAACAGACATGGTTAACATATGAGAAACAGATATTGGAAGCACAGGATATGATACCTACATGTCTTCTCACTACTATTTATGTTGTAAGATCCTTGCATGCATTGTCGGACTGTATGTGTAATCGCCATGCCCTTACACATATTTTCTCATGTGTCACATACTCCTCCATAAACCTGAGTTACAAAAATATAAAGTCTGCATGGAAACATACAGTAAATACCACAGCAACAGAGACTTCATACTGTGCCTTGCTATCACCTTCCTCCAGATCTGTGTAACTGTAGTCACAAAGGAAGAGGTAACTGTGCTTATCAAACGGGGCAGTGGAGCACCCAACAAGCTCTGCTCTGGGATCACTCCTTCAAGAACCTCCCATTTAAACCAGACCCATTACTGAGCCAGGGTGTTCACCAACCACTCCATGGCTGGTTGCAATTGGGCTGCCTCATAATATGTTTCTAAATGGGGACATACCTTGTAACTCTTGGCATAAAATCTTGAGTTGCTAAACCTGACCCATTTCTAAAGTCTTCGCAGGTCCTCCCTCAAATCTTTGATCCCATTCTGACTGTCCGCCCTACCACAGGTTTTGGTATCATCCATGAAGAGGAAAATCTTTTCCTGAATGCCCGCCCCATGTCACAGATGAATCTGCTAGAGGATAGGCCCCAGAATTGAACCCTATGGTACCTCATCATTACCTCCTTAACATTGGAAAACTACCCATTCAAACCCCAGGAAATCTTACTGTATTCTGACTTATGCAGTGTGGTCTTACCATAGGACTGCCCCAGGGCCGAAATGGTTAATAGAACTTATGCAGATGATGGAATGCTAGGCTCGAGCACTGTCCCTAATAAACAACTCCTAACCGTCAGATTCTTTACTCTGCTTGCCTCAGTAAGATGTCTCTGGAGAGCTCTCCTTCTTCTCATGAAGAAACTTATTCAGTTTATACCTCAGTACATTTATTTTATTTGGTATTCTTATCACTGTCCTCGGTTTTCTGGTAGTAATTGTTTAGATTTTAGTTTGTAAGGGGTAAGTAGTCCTTTTTCTCCAAGGTTCCTTAACCGAGGGGAAACCGACAGGTCCCTTTTTTTGTTTTGATATATATTTTAATTAGTTTAAAATTGTTCCGACTTGAAGTAGTCGGTTAGCTAGTTTTAAAACTTATACCAGAGTAACTCCCGGTTAGTGGGTCCCTTTTTTCAACCGGGGTAACTCCTGGATCTATATCTCTAAACCTGGTTTCATTTTTTACAGTGTAACAACTGACAACAAAAAAAAATTCTATTTGGCTTTTCATCTTATCGCTTATGTCACAGAAACCAAAAAAGAGAACAGGACCCACAGGTTTCCAGCACTGCACAGAGTGTGGGGAACTGTTTGCAAAGGCTGATCCTCATTTGATTTGCTTGTTCTGTCTGGGGTTTGACCACCTTCAGACAGACTGTGAAATCTGTGCTAATTTCCCTTAGTCCACCCTTGAAAGGCGATTGAAGAGGCTAAGGGAAAAAATGACCGATAGGCTGCTAAGCAGCCACTGAACAGTCCACTGATCCAGAGGGACTGCCCTGTGACAGGGAGATAGTTTCACAAAGAAAGAACCACTGATAAGGCTGCCAACCAGCTGTCACGGTTAGAAAAAACAAAGAAAGCTCAGGAACCGCGGCAGAAACCAATGGTTCCTTCTGCTCGAAAGATTGCAGCTATCAGGATTATTCAGTCCTTGCAATCTCCAGTTCGGTTGAAAACAATCAGTTCCACAAACTCCTGGTTCACAAGTCCCCGGTTTAACAGGTGGGGAACAGTTTGAGGATCCTGGTCTTGGTGAAGAACCAGAAGAGGATTATGGAGACGATGATTGTGATGAACCTATAGAGCCAGACATCTCTCGTGATCCCCACAGGCCTGATTCCCCTAATAAGGGAAATGAAGATTTTTCTTCATACTTTGCTTTTATGAAGCAAGTGTCCCCGTCTTTTGACCTCCCATCCCAGGAGTCTCTGGAAGATGAGGAGGAGGAAGACCATAAAGAAGTGATGGACATCCCTCCATCAGAAAGGCTGCTTCTCCCTTTACACAAGTCCTTGAGGAGGCAGACCATGAAAATATTAGAGAACCGCAATTCTGTTCCTCCTACTGATAAGAAAGTGGACAGGAAGTACTGGGTGGATAAATCTGGGGCTGATTTTTTGTTTGGTCACCCCAGTCATGAAGGTGTAGTACAGGCTACAGCTTGTGACAAAGCTGACATCTCTCTGGCCTCCCACCTTCCTGAGAAAGATTCCAGGAGAATGGATTCAGTAGCCAAGAAGGTTTATTTAGGATCCTCCCAGCCATTAGGCAGGCATCCTATATGGCATATCTAGCCAGATATCAAAAGTATGTGTGTGTCCACTGTACTGAAATTGCAAGTTAGTCCTCCCTCCAATGGCTGCTGACCTGGAAGAAGCGGTTAAGCGGTGCATTGAATCATCTAATACCCAATTTAGGATGGCAGTGGATGCAAATGACACTGCATCCAGGCAGATGGCTTCAGCAGTGTCTCTGAGAAGGTTTGCATGGCTTAGAACCACTAACCTCTCACAGGACACACAAACCAAGGCCTCAGATTTTCCCTGTGACCGTGTGTCTCTGTTTGGAGAACAGAGGCATACATAAAAAAAAATAGATGACTACAAAGCTGCTTACAAAAGTGCAGCAGTAAAGGAGAGAACTGCCAACCCCCAGAGACATCACTCTAGGAGTGGCAGGGGCAGGACTCCTTACAGGCCTTATTTTCAGCCCCAAGTCTTTCCCCGGTATCAGCCTAGGGGATACTTTGGGGAAGGGGCAGGAGGGGCACTGGCCGCACTATCCCCACTATCCAGCCAGTAGCTCAATCAAAGCAGACTCCCTGAGCAGAATGTCTGGGTCACCTCCCCATTAAAAGTAGGGGCAGACTGGCCCACTACTTCCAGGAATGGAAAAACATAACCACAGACAAGTGAGTTCTGGAAGTAGTGGGCCAAGATCTGGTCCTCAGCTTCAAAACCAGGCCAAGGCTGAGATCAAGGCCTTCAAGCCCTCTTCCCCATCAGAAACAACCCTACTGGAAGAGGAAGTGTCATCTCTTCTGCTACTTCAAGCGGTGGAATCAGTCCCTGCCATTCAGAAAGGCAAGGGTCTGTACTCAAGATACTTCCTTACATTAAAGAAAACAGGGGAGTGGCATCCCATTCTGGATCTCAGATACCTGAACAAGCACCTAGCAAAACCAAAATTCAAGATGGTCACTCTATTTACCATATTACCTACCCTAAGGCAGGGAGATTGGCTAGCATCCTTGGACCTAAAATATGCTTACTTCCATATCCCAATCAGAGGGTTACATAGAATGTACCTTAGATTCAGATTGCCATCAGGCCATATCAATTCAGGGCAGTGCCCTTCAGACTAACATTTGCTCCAAGCGTATTCACAAAATGCCTAGCTGTCGTGGTGGCATGTCTAAAGCGGCTAGGAGTATCAGTGTTCCCCTATCTGGATGACTGGCTCATTGTAGGCCAGTCACAGGAGCAAGTAAGAGAGGCACTAGCTGTCGCTCAGAACACCTTGTCCTCCCTGAGATTTTTAGTGAATCAAAAGAAGTCTGTCCTAGAACCGGTGCAGTTGCCCAAGTTCATAGGGGCAGAATTGAATACAACGACAGGAATGGCTCGTCTTCCTCAGGACAGGGTGGACAGCCTTATTCAAGTGGCCAGGTCTTTCTCACTGCATGTTCCCAGACCAGCAAGGCATTTCCTGCAATTGCTAGGTTACATGACAGCCTCCACTGTAACCATCCCAGGAGCCAAGTTTCAGATGAGAGACATCCAGTTTCATCTCAGGGAGTACTGGTCCCAAAAGAAAGACTCTCTGTCAAAGCTGGTCCCAGTCACAGTCACCTTTATTCAAGCTGTGCAGTGGTGGCAGGTAAGGGAACATCTCAGACGAGGGGTACCCTTCCTACAGCAGCCTCCTTCTCTGATACTTACCACAGATGCTTCCCTCCTGGGGTGGGGAGCAGATTTGGGGGATCACACTGCTCACAGCACATGGGGAGAGCAGGAAATCCCTCCTGCACATCAGTCTGGGCTGGCAGTATAGCCTAGAGGTTAGAGGAATGAGTTGTGAATGGGCTTGATACATCCAGCAGACCAGACCTGAGTTTGATTCTCATTACCTACACTTGCATACTGTGTCACTCTGAGCATGTCACTTAACCACCCAGTGTTCCCAGGTCGCCCCTGAAAACAGTCACTTGTGCCTAGTGGGCTTTACCTGGTTACCAAAGACTAAAATAAAATAAATCTATTAGAGCTCAGAGCAGTTCTGGCCCTTCAGTCTTTTGCCACTCAGGTGGTAGGGAAGGTGGTGCAGGTCAGAACAGACACTACAACCCCCATGTACTACATAAACAAGCAAGGGGGCACAAGGTCAACCCTTCTTTGCACAGAAGCTATGAAAATTTGAGCATTGGCATACTCTCTAAAGGTGTCCCTTTCAGCTGTTCATCTCCTGGGCAAGGACAGTGTCCTAGCGGATGCCCTCAGCAGAATAAACCAGAATCACCACGAATGGTCACTGAACAGACAGGTCTTGCAGATCATTTTCAGGAGGTTGGGCACCCAGAAGTGGATCTATTTACAGCCCCAGGCAGTACCAGTTCCAGAATATTGTTGCAGACCCTCCAGCAGGGCACAATCCTTTGGATGCACTTCTGTTAGATTGGACAGGGAAGTTCCTGTATGCTTTTCCTCCATTTTCTCTACTGCTGAAAGTATTGCACAAACTCAGGCTTCAACCATCCTCAGTGATTCTCATTGCCCCAGATTGGGCCAGACAGTCCTGGTACTCCATACTCCTATCAATGTCAGTAGCCGAGCCACTCAGTCTTCCCAGGAGGTGCAACCTATTGACCTCCTCTCAGGGCAGAATCATGTACCCTAATTTACTATCCCTCAGACTCAAAGCATGGCTCTTGAGGACCTAGAGTATGCAGACTTGCATATTTCAGAAGGGGTTATGGATATACTGAGAGTTTACAGAAAGTCCTCCACTAAGAAAACATATGCCTCTAAATGGAAAAGATTTTCCTTTTGGTGCCAGGGCAGTGGCCTGGATCATTCCCAAGCAACATTTTTATAGTCCTGGACTATATGGCTCATTTGCAGTCCACAGGTTTGAGTATTTCCACTCTGAGGGTGCATTTAGCAGCTGTTTCAGCTCATCAGCTGGTAAAGCTTCTTCCTTCTCTTTGGCTTCAAAGCCAGTATTCAAAAAATTCTTTAAAGGGCTGCTACATTTATACCAACCACACAGGGAGCCCACTCCCATGTGGGACCTAAATATTTGCATTGCTCAGTTCATGCAACCTCCATTTGAACCCATGTCATCAGCAGATCTCAAATATGTGACTAGGAAAACTGTATTTCTGGTTGCCATTACCTCTGCCAGGTGGATCAGCGAACTCCAAGCACTATCCACAGAGCCTGGGTATATCGCAGTTCATAGGGACAAGATAGTCCTGAGAACTAACAGAAAGTTTTTGCCTAAGGTGGTATCGGATTTTCACCTTAACCAGTCTATTACCTTGCCAGTCTTCTTTACAGACCATTCCACTTCAGGTGAACGTAGGTTGCATAGCCTGGATTTAAAAAGGGCAGTCAGCTACTACAGTATCTTGACCACACAAAGGGTCACAGACAGGATCGAACCCAGCTCTTCCCTACTTTTGCAGAGGTGGGGAAAGGAAAACCTGCCACAAAGCAATCCATTGCCAGATGGATTGTAGCTTGTATTCATTTCTGTTATAGCAAGGTAGGTAAGGAACCACCTGCAGGCCTCAGGGCCCATTCAACTAGGGGTACTGCAGCCTCTCTAGCAGTTGCTAGAGATATCCCCCTAGTAGATATCTGGAAAGCTGCAACTTGGAAGACAGTCCACACATTCACAAAGCATTATTGTTTGGACGTCCAGGCCAGAGATGATGCCAGGTTTGGCACAGCAGTCCTGCAGAGCCTGTTTCCTAAATAGGTAATAGGCACTGCTTGGTAATCTGCATAAGTCAGAATACAGTAAGATTTCCTGGGGTTTTAAGAAGAAATTGCTCACCTTAGTAATCTTGTTTCTTCTAAGGGAATCTTACTGCATCACTAAGCAATTCCTAGTATTTGTAACTGAATGTTTGCCTACTGCTCACTGTATATTTACTTGAACATTACTCACTGATCTATTGTTAGTACTGTCAGTCTGTATTCTTATCTCTGTGATGTAGATCCTTTGTAAATGAGTCTATAACTCAAAGGTGTTTCCGAATTCCAAATAAATAAAGTATTCTGAGCTCCCTCCCTTCCTTCCTCCCCTGCTAGAACCTATGGTCACTGCATTACAGCTGTGCTAAAATTGTTGCAAACCTGGGGGGTATGTACTGTTTTTATATTGGGCATCTGTGACTTGAGTCTTCAAGGATGTCAGGTTTGTGGAGTATTTGAAAGAAGGGTAATTCCCTAATATTTTTTCTCCTGCCGTTTCTGGTTTAGGGAGGGTTCTATGGTTGTTACTATTATTATCACTAATATTATTATTATTATTATTATTATCCTTCTATTAGTTGAAACTGCTTCATAAGAATCTGACAGTTAGGGAGTTGTTTACTAGGGACTTTGGTTTGAAAACTGAGCTCAAGCCTAGCATTCCATCATTTGCATAGGTTCTATTAACCATTTCGGCTCCGGGGCAGTCCGATGGTGAGACCATACTGCATGAGTCAGAATACAGTAAGATTCCCTTAGAAGAAACAAGATTACTAAGGTGAGTAGTTTTTTTTCACCACCGCCACCATCTTCATCCTCCCCCTGCCAGCTTTCTACCCATGTTACTGTCCTTTCCTCTGCCATTAGATCCCTCAGATCTTCTTTGAGGATATCTCCTCCATTAGGCTACACCGTTGGAACTATAAGCCATCACTGTTAGGACCACTTGAAAACTTCTGCTTGCCAGGGCTGCCCACAGTGACGCGCAGTGTCTACACGTATATAAACACGGGAGGCCCTCATCACGCCTCAGTTCTTTCTCCTGCTGTTGATCATCCTCATCAGACCTGCTGAAGGGCATGCCATCATCCTAGCTGTTGCTGTTTGTTATTTTACCTTTACTTAGTGTTTTCACTTGTCGTCTCTGTATGAAAGTTGAAAAGCCTTTCTCCTGTAAGGGACTGAATCAAAGGCCCTCAGAAGTCCAGTATGTCCATTGCCTGTCCTTAGTCAGCCAACCTAGTCAAAGAACTGCATTAGGTTTGTCTGGAATGACCACCCCTTGTAAGCCATTGCTGCCTTCTGTAGACTGTTTACTTCCAGAAGTGTAACAACTCTCTCTTAGTTTAGCCTCCAGCAATTTCCCACTATAGATGTAAGGCTGACAAGTCTGTCATTTCCTGCCTCATCCCTCCTGCTGTTTTTTGTCTAGGGAACCACATCGGCAGTCTTCCAGTTGAGGGGGACCACAGCAGTGTGTTTAGCGAGCAGTTGAAAATGTCAGTCAGGTACTGCAAGCACCTGCCCTCTTTTCCTTGGTATACATAAGTGCATCCTGTCTAGCCCCATTGATTTATTCCCTGTACTGCCGCTGTTGTGGCATCACTACCAGCCCCCAAGCAGCTTATTTCAGCTCTTGCTGCCTCCAGCTCTGCTCTCATGGTCTAGAACCGCCTACAGTTCAGGCAGCGGCTGAACTCCCAGAGCACCCTCTGCGTCATCATGCTTCTGCATCCTCTGCACCCTTCCCACATCCCTCTACATAGTCCCCCTTTCATGACTCTGTAGTTTAGTACACTTTACAGACTCATTACAGAATTACACACCACTTTACCCAGATGCAGTCACCCCCAATGATACTGTTGTTGTGGGACCCCTAGTTAGCATTCTGCCACACTTGCAACAAAAAGATTGTTACCCCGATATCTCCATTACAGTATCCTCATTAAGATTTCACCACTGTTGCAAAAGCAGATATAGTTATTCCACTGACATACCCTAGTTAGAATTTTACCACACTTGCAGAAAGAGTGCTACCTTGCTGGTACCTCCATTGTATTCTGGTTAGGATTTTACCTCTGCTGCAGAATATATGCGGTTATTCCCACTGATACCCTTGTTGCAGTACCCAGTTAGGATTTTTCCACAGCTGTAACAGTTTAGCTGTTTTCACCTGTTCCGCTATAGCTTTTGTCCTGTGTTGCACACACCAACACATCTATTAATGCAACACTCAAAGGCCCTGTCCACACACAAAAAAGTTGGTAATGGTTTTCAGACTGTTACAGGTTTTACCATGCTGTTACGTCCACACACCATCTGAACCATGCTTTAACACAGTATGCATCTGTCCACAGTAGTGAAAAATTAATGCACTGCACCTCAACCATGCTGCCTCATAGTAGCTCCACTTTCCCACAAACTGCATGGAGCACAGAACAAACTCCCATCCATACAGGTATGATAACCACGCTAGATATCAAACTGTTTTCAAAACTGAGCTAAAACTCTTATTTCAACAGGGTTTAAACTCTGTTTTGAAACATGGTGTAGAAACATTATGAGTCTGGAGGTGACCCAAATTTTGTGATGTTAAAACGTTACAGGACAATAACATTTTAAAATTGCCAGTGTGGACATAGCCAAATAGTTAACAAAGCTGTCTACACCAGTACCCATGTGAGATTCCTTTCACACTTAGCGTCTGCATCCCATCGTGTAAGTGACACATCACAGGAGTGTGAAGTATGACCTAGAGGCATCAGCAGGACATTCGCAGGAAGGCTGCTGGACTGCAGGGCACTTTGGAAAAAATAGGTGACAAGTGCTGTATCTATCTGAGGGGGTAAATAAGCAGATGTATAAGCATATCCAAGGGACACCCTATCTGGGATACCTATATATTGTGTATTTATATTTGAAAACAGTACAGGTGTATCCAGGAGGCTTCATAACCGTGATGATAGCCTTATAGCATACGAACATACGAATGTGCCAGCAGAAACAGACCACCCAATCTATCTACATCTGCTCAAGTGTGCAGCTAGCACCCCTAGTTTGCAGCTGCCACACCCCCTCCCCTTTGTCATCCCACTGCCACCCCCATCTCCTCTACTCTGCTACCTGTCCCATGCTATTTTAAAGCTGTTCACAGATTCACGATACTACACATTCTGGTAATGTGTTCCATTTTGCTACCACCCACTCTGTGAAATAGTGTCTCCTCATTTCCCTCCTAAATCTTCACCCCTCTATTCTTAGCCTGTGCTCCCTGGTGTCCCTCCTCCTCCTTAGCTTAAAGGCCCCCATCTGCTCCATCCTTATTGATTCCCCTCAGATACTTGAATGTCTCTATCATGTCCTCCCCCCGGTCTCTTCTATTCTCCAGAGTGTACATATTCAGGTTTCCCAGCCTGGTCTCATAGTCTCTCCCCTCCTTTCCACATATCATCTTCATTGCCCTCCTCTACACCCCCTCCAGTAGCTTGATATCTCACTTTAGGTATGGCCTCAAAAACAGCACACAATACTCCAAGTGCGGCCTTACCAGCAACCTGTAGAGGGGCAAAATCACTTCTCTTTGCCTGGATGAAAACCCCCTCACTATGTACCCCAGCATTTTGTTCACTTTTGCAGCCACTCTCCTGCACTGGGCAGTATTGTTCATGGTCCCTGTTACCATTACCCCAAGGTCCTTCTCCTCCTCAGTGATCCCCAGCTTAACCCCACCTAGCCAGTATTCTCTCCTTGGGTTCTTCGCCCCGAGGTTCATAACCTTACACTTCTTTGCACTGAACCCCAGCTGCCAACTTTCTGACCACTCCTCTAGCTTGCTTAGGTCCCCCTGTCTCTGCTTCCATCCCTCCTACAAATCTAGCAAAAATGGAGGGGTCTTACCATCGCCACCTTAAATATCTGTAGCCTCCTTCCAAAACTGGCATCCCTTCAAGTCTTTGCCAGTCAACACATTCCTGACATACTAGCCATTGTTGAAACCTGGCTGACACCAAGCACTCTGGACCATGCCATCTCACTACAAGGCTACAATATTTTCAGACTGGACAGGACTAATAAAAGGGGGGGGTGTGCTATTTACATTAAGGACAACATCTCTAGCCACCCTGTCTGCTTTTCCACCACTAACTCCTCTGTGCAATTTCTCCCTGTCAAGCTACTACTTGTGCCCAAAATAAAGTGCTTACTGTGGCCACTGTCTATATCCCTCCTAAAGATCCAGGGTCCGGCCTCAGACTGTTCTTGAATTTGTAAGATCGCAACCACCTGACACCAAGCTCCTTCTCCTTGGTGACTTTAATATAAATTGGCTCGCATCAGACGTTGGGTCCCTCAGGATGCTATCCTAGCAGCTAACCCTAACGCAGATGGTGGGCTCCCCACTAGAAAAACTACAAAACTGGAACTTGCACTCATTGACTGGATCCTTGCTAGCCACCCAGCCTGCATAAAACACAGTTGTTCTCCTGGACTCTCTCAGTGACCACTCCCTGTGATCTGTACCTGGACAAATAAGTTCCAAAAACCACCTCCAAAAACCATCTCAAGCAGAGTGCTACCGCATGGAAACCTTACTAAGCTCAAGACCTGTCTTTTACACCAAGACTGGTCCCCAATATACAATACTCTAGATGTTGACGCAGCCCTAAATTATTTTATCACAACTTTCAACACTGCCTGTGACACCTACACACCAGTAAAAAAGCGTAAAATCAAAGCGCTCTCAAATCCCTGGCTCACGGCCAAACTACTGGCCCAGCTCAAAGCTCAGGACCACCTCTGGGCCATAGCCAGAGCCACAGACTCCTTGATGGATATCCAGAAGTATAAACAGGCATGAAACCAATGTACCAAACAAATCCGACTATTGAAGAGCTCCTATTTCAAAAATGCCCTCGCAAACTCCTGGGGTGACGGGAGATCATTCTGGGACAACAGCAGAAATATCACAGGTAAGCAGTCCAAATCCTCCCACTATAATGACTGTCGATGGAACCACTACCCTAGACCCAATGGTCATGGTAAAGGCCTTAAATAAAACTTTCACTGACCTCAGTGGGGTCCTCCCGTCGGACTTCTTCTCTGACACGGACTCGCCAAAACAAACATCTCCTACTGCCTCACCTGACCAACCGCTTTTCCACTTCAAAATAGTTAAGGCACATGAAGTCTACAAATATATAAAAAAGGCTATCTCTAAATCCAGAGCAAGCAGTGATACTATTGATCTTAAAATTCTGTCCCTTACCCTGGAAGAGGTGGTGCACCCACTCACCAAAATTTCAATCTCTCCCTCTGCCTTAGTCAATTTCGCAGCAAATGGAAGTCTGCTATAGTCACACCAGTGTTCAAAAGTGGCGACAAGTCCCTACCAGGAAACCATCGGCCCTATGTCTATACTTCACCCCACTCCAAGGCCCTCAAGCGCATTGTGGCTGACCAACTCTCAGACTACCTGCATAAGTGTACATACTCTGCTTGCAGCAACATGGATTTAGAAAAGGACACAGTAGGTTGACTGCCCTACTGGAATTCTCAGGAGAAATTCACACTGCCTTAGACAAAGGATATCAAACCGAGCTGTTTTCATTGACCTAACAAAGGCGTTTTGATACTGTTCACCATGACTTACTTATCACACAACTACACAGTCTTGGGCTCTCAGAAGGACCAGGTGCCTGGGTTAAAAGTTACCTGGCCCAGCGCTCTCAATCAGTAAAAATCTCAGAAGTTCTCTCAGACTCAAAACCGATCCTCTCAGGTGTTCCACAGGGGTCAATCCTAGGCCCCCTCCTTTTCAGCCTTTTCCTAAACTCTCTCCCCAAATCCTGCCCGGAACAAATAATCCTTTATGCTGATGATGCCATGATTCTCTCCTCTCATAAAGACCCAAAACCCTTACTCCAGAGCCTGCAACTTGCTTTCTCCAATGTTGAAAAGTGGTTCCTAGATCACAAGCTGGTCCTAAATCACAAAAACAAAATCCATGCTTTTCTCCAGTCCACAAAACAGAAAAGACAAATTCCACTTACTGTCAAAATATACCCAGAAATACCCTTGAACAAGTGTCAACATTTAAATACCTTGGAATCACCTTTGATCAAGGTCTTACCTTTGTGACCCACATTGATAACACAGCAGTGAACCAGTGCATTGGTATCCTGTTCGAAACCGGCAATTCCTTACTCAAGCTCGCTGAGGATTGCTATCAAAGCTCCGTCATCTCAATCATAGACTGTGGCTTAATTATCTATGGCTCTGCCACTACCACTACACTAGGCGCATCACAACCACCTAAACAAGGCCTGTCGGCTGCTCACTGGAGCACAAAGGCGTACTCGCCCATGTGAGCTCTACACTGAAACAGGATAGTTGCAACTCTCAAATTGCATAAGGTACCTCACATGCTTGATGGCAAAAAATCCATCTTGGGTCGTGACTCAACATGTATCCAAGACCCACTTTGCCTCAAATACCAGCATCCGTCCCACCAGAAGATCAGAACACCAGCCTCTTCAGGTCCCCAGATGCCGGACTACACAGGGCCAAAGATCTTTTGTCTATCGTGCCTCCAGCTGGTACAATGCCCTGAGCTCGCTCATTACATCCTCCACGTCGCTAGGAGCTTTCAAATCTATGCTTTACTCTCACCTCTCAGCCTCTAGCTCCTGTGACTGCCTTGACTAATGATTCTTCCCTCATGGCTGTTTTTACTGTTTTTCATCCTCCTCCTCTGCTCCTTTCTTGACAAAGGCATCTGAGTACCTCTAACTACTCTAAGTCTGCTCCCCTCCTCATATCTCCTCCTACCCTTCCTACCTTGACCATTCCTCCAATGTTTTTTCTTTCTGTGATGTACTGTATTATACTGGCTTATTGAAACCTTTATAATTTGCTGACCATTCTATGTAACATGTTTGTTTGTACATTGATGATGTGGAACCTTTGTAAAAGAGCCATTGGCTCAAAGGTAATAATTCCTAGAACAATAAACTAAACTCCTCTCCATCCACCACTGCTCCCATTTTGGTGTTGTCTGCGAACAGACTTATCTTGCTCACCACCCGGTGCGCAATGCCTGATATGAAAAGCCCAAATAATACTGGTTCCGGCACAGAGCCCTTTGGCACCTCACTCGTCACTGGCTTCAGAGTTGAGAGCTCCCCTCTCACCACCACCCGTTGCAGCCTCCCACTCAGCCAGCTTGTAATCCAGTTTATTTTTGCCTCTACCCCTATACCAGTTAGCTTCCCCCAAGCCGCCCATAAGGCACTGAATCCAAGGCCTTGCTAAAGTCCAAGTAAATAACATCCACCGCATGAACCTTATCCAGCTCACTTGTCACCCAGTCATAATATTGTATCAGTCTGGTTTGACAGGACTTCCCTGAAATGAACCTATACTGCCTCACATCCTGTAGGCCGTTGTCCTCCAGGTACGACACCAATCTTTCCTTTAGTATCGTTTCCACGAGTTTGTACACTATGGAGGTGAGACTTACAGAACGATAATTACCTAGTTCGTCCATTGGTCTGCTCTTGTGTAACGGCACTACATGTGCCATCCTCCAGTCTAGTGGCACACATCCTGACTCCAGTGAGATGCAGTACAGATCCGCCAGTGGCTCCGCGAACACCTCTGCCATCTCCATCAGCACCCTGGGGTGGATACCATCCAGCCCTGGTGCCTCGTCTACCCTCAGTGCCCTCTGTCCCTCTAGGACTCTACCTCTCTCAATCCTTCCATCTGTCGCCTCCTCTTCCCGTCCCCACCCTCCCAGCCCATGGTGGTAGTGGTCCCCTTTTCTTCCATGAACATTGAGCAAAAGTATTCATTCAGTGCTTCTGCCTGTTCCTCCCCCTTTTCTGTCCACTGCCCACCCTTTTTTATCCTCACTATTGTCTCCTTGCACTTCCTTTTCTCCAAGATGTATCTGAAAAAGTCTTTCTCTCCCCCCTCCCCCTTAATTCCCTGTGCTAACCTCAGCTCCCTCTGGGCCTGGGCTTCTTACTTTTTTGGTCACCTCCCTGGACCATCTTGCATACTCCTCCCTGTCCTCTTCCTTCCCCATCCTCCTATACATCTGGTGCACCTCTCGTTTGCCTTCACCACCTCCACTATCTTGCTGTTCAACCAGCATGATTTCCTTGCTCTGCTCCTATTACTCTGTGTCTTGGTGCAGGCTTACATTGCCTCTGTAATCCCCCATTTAATAATATCCCATTTCTGCTGCATGTCTCTATCCTGCCTTATGCTCTCCAGTTTCCCTTTCAGTACTTCCTGCATCCCCCTAAAGTCCACCCCTGAAGTTTACCACCCGGGTTACTGAGTTCTCCGGCTCCCTGCGCATCATGATATTAAACCACACCATTTGGTGATCACAGTCAATTAGTGGGTCCTCCACCCTTATTTCCCTTACTGCATCCCATTCGACAATACTAGATCTAAAAGTGTTATTTAGCCACTTTAGCAGAAATGTAAAACTCACTCCACTACAGTAGAAACTACAGTGCAGAGGGGACACTTTGGTGGGAAGTGGGAGGGTTGTAGGGGATGTGGGTCTCAGGTGAACAACATAGTGCTCTGAGAGTCTGGTCACTGTCTCACCTGTAGGAGGTTACATAGATGCATAGACAGTGTCAGCAGATAAGGGCCTATGGCCCACCCAGTCTGCCCATTTGAGCTTGTAAGTTCAGTTTGTTTTCCTAGAAGTCTGTTGTCCCTTACCCCTGACCTCCAGAATTCCTTTATGTCTATCCCATGCATTCTTAAATCCCGTGATTGTTTCAGCCCCCCCCCCATTTCCTCTGGCAGGGTGTTCCACTTGTCCACCACCGTTCTGTGAAGAAATTCTTTTCATGTTTCCTCTGAATCGTCCTCCCTCCAACTTCATCCCATGCCCTCTAGTCCTGGAACATCTTTTTCGCTTAAAAATAGTGTTTTCCTGCACCCTGTTCCTCCCTGTCAGATACTTGTATGTCTCTATCATATCCCCTCTTTCCCTCCTCTCCTCCAGGGAGTACATGTTCAGTTCCTTCAACCTGTCTTCATAGGACTTGTGATGCAATCCATGCACCATCTTTGTTGCCCTCCTCTGAACCTTCTCTATAAGGTTACAGGTCATGAGGATGGAGCTAGAAACTGTAAGGGCCGAAATATGCTACTTGAGAGCTGAAGTCACCAGGTTACTTAGGGCATTTCTGCCACAGCTGCCTCACAGGCCCTCTTAGGATGAAGAAGGCAGCTGGACAGTAGTGGGGGTGAGAGGGAATATTTCACCAGCCCATCTTCAGAGGCCAACAACAGGTTCCATACCCTGGACCTGCAGAGGCACTGTCATATTATGTAGAGCGCATGGCTGGGTTTGGGGACAGGCTCACCAGCTGTTTGTTACCTCACGTGAAGCCTGGCCTAGCAGACCAGCAATAAACCAGATGATTACGGGTGGATCACTTCTGGCTTTGACCCAGTCTATAGGCTGGCTAGTAGGGAGCCTCCCATAGGCCTTATGACTCATTCCACCAGACATAGTGTGGCCTTGGTGGCTGCTTCCAGGGACACCCCCATACAGGAGATCTGTAGGGCTGCTACCTGGAAGTCCACAGACACCTTCATTTCCCACTACCCACACTGACCTGGTGACATGCTGGGATGCTAGTTTGGGGACCTTGGTTCTCCAGTCTGTGTTGGCCAAGTAGGGGTGTATGCCTTGTCCGCTTTTCACATAGAACTGCTAAACATCTGCCAGAGTGTAGATAAGTGAACCATATGCATGCTCCTAGAAGAATAGGTTACTCACCTGTAACAATAGATCTCCCATGGAGTGGTCTCTTGCAGTAGGTAATACTTGTGGGTATCCAGCAGGGTTGCTGTGGTGCACAGCAGCTCTTCTAGCAGTTTTTCACCAGTGACCGCCCACACATGGCGTCAGCTTCCTGTTTCCTATATAAGTGTGGGCAGTCCCTGGTATCCTCAGTTCATTTTCTCGCCGTCTTCAGCTCGCGCAGCAGCTAGTGCAACTTCTGTGTAGCAGTCGGTGAAATTTGGAACTAAGACAAATGTCTACGATTCTTCAACAAAGCAAGCATTATTTTGTTCCTGCTGTTGTGGTGGGAAGATATACATATCGCTTTGACAACCACACACTTTGTGTAAGGTGTCTGGGACCCACACATGACACCAATTCCTGCACTTTATGTCAGGAATTTAATCAGCAACTTGTTGACAATGGTTGCTGAAATTAAACAACTTTGATGGAGCAGAAAATGTATCTCTTAGAGAACCAGGTGGCTCATACCAAGGGCTCCCCTCTACTGGTTCTTGTTCCAGGCAGAAAAGAAGAAACAGAAACCCTCCTTCGCACTCCTGCCTTGTCACCCATCAGCGGCAACCATTTCAGGTGTCCCTCCGTCGACGGGGCATCCTCCAAACACTTCTTCATTGACAGGGGCTCATACCCTCTCATCAATGGTACTTTCCAGTGCTTTAAATCCGGTTCAGATTGTAACTGCTCTGTCGACGGAGGCTTATACCCTCTCGTCAACAATGCGTTCCAGAGCTTTACATGCAGCTAAATATACAGCTGCCCCATCGATGGGGGTTCCTCTCCCATCAATGGCATCTGACAATTTAAGTGAAAATAACAATTTTTTCCCCTGCGGGCCCATGGATGAGACCCCTCATTCCTCAGGGGAAGCCTATGGCTTATGTCTTATTGATTGCCCCTCCGCCTTTACAGGTGCCTTCCTATAGGGGTCAGGTGGACAGGGATCAGGACCCTGGTCTTTACCACCCAGGGGCAAAACCTGCTCATGCTACTCATCCCACCCTCTCTTATCACCCCACTTGTGTCCCAACACCCCCCTTCTCACCCCCTCTTCTTCTCAAGAAAGGGACATCACCAATGTAGTACGACATGTCTTGCATGCCATACGGTACTCCCAGCCCTCTGAAGAGCTGGGTGATCCTCCCCAATCTCCTCCTCCACCTAAAAGATTCCATAGTGACAGGGATACCATGCCACCCTGGTCTCCTCCTCCTTTCATACAGGACTATTTGTCAGATGATCAAGAATTACCACCTGATTTCCCCAGTGATCTTGAGGGTGAGGAGTTTCAAGATCCGGATTTTCCCAATCCTGAATCTCCCTATTTGGAAATCTCTTCTCTGGATGGGGACCTGCCTATACCAGCCACAGCCTCTCCCCCGGATGACCCGACCTTTAGTGAGATGATGGCTCAAATCCAAAAGGTCATGGAATTCCTGACTGCTGAACATGACAAACAACATAAGGACATGGCAGTATACCTTGAATTACCTGAGGAGCCCATTTTAGTGGTTCCCCCACTAATACCAACTTACCAGAATGCCATGCTGGCTGTTTGGCATCAGCCTTCAGCTATTACAGCTGTTCCCAGCAAAGCAAATCATCTATACCAGGCTGCTCTGGACCACCCTTTTCTGTCTACTATTCCAGAGGCAGATTTGGTAGTCATTAATACCACTCATGACAGTACCAAAAAACCCAAGCACATGAGCTCCTTACCCCCTGATAAGGAATCCCAAAGAATAGACTATCTGGGGAAAAAGGTTTTTTTCTGGAAACTCAAATGGGATTTTACTCCCGCTTCTTTCAGCTACCCAGAAAAACAGGAGACCTCAGACCAATACTGGATCTCAGATGACTGAATCTTTACATTCAGTACAAACATTTTGCATGATCACCTTACCTGCCATCATGCTGATCCTGGAAACAGGGAGATTGGCTTTGCATCCTAGACATGAAGGATGCCTATTTACATATCCTCATCCACGCTGCCCACCACAAATTTTTGTGCTTCCACCTACTGGGTCAGAATTTCCAGTTTTGAACACTCCCTTTCAGCCTCTCATCAGCTCCCACAGTGTTCACCAGGTGCCTAGCGGTGGTGGCAACAGCCTTATGAAGAAAAGGGCACTTCACCTTTTCATATCTAGATGATTAGCTAATCAAAGCAGACTCCAGAGCAGCTCTGCTTGCTTCCCTAGATGCTACCCTGAAAATGTTCACAAATCTGGGAATCAAAGTTAATTGGCCAAAGTCCAGTTCAAATCCAACACAGTCTCTCCAATACATTGGAGCTGTCCTAGATACAGTTACAGCCAGGCTTACCTCCCACCTATCTGGCAGGATGCATTTATGTCTCTGGCATCACACATAAAGACTCAGAAAATAGTCACAGCTCAACAAATGCTGCGCCTTCTGGGTCACATGTCCGCTGCCATCCCTATGGTGGCATTCGCCCATCTCCACATGAGACCTGCCCAGTGGACCCTCCAGAATAAATGATCCCAAAAGGCAGGACAGTTCAAAGACAAAATTAGGGTCACTCCCTCTTTGAAATCAACCCTAACATGGTGGACAGTCAGAATCAATCTGAATCAAGGAATGCCCTTCCAGTCCCCCCCTCCCATGCAAATGCTGACCATGGATGCTTCCCTACAGGGATGGGGCATGCACTTTGGTCCTTATCAGACCCAAGGCCAGTGGCCCACTTCTCCTCATCAGTCTCACATCAGTCTCCTAGAGATGAAAGCGGTTCATCTAGCCCTCCAGGCATTCCGGCCCTGCCTCATGCCAGGATCATTATTGATCCAATCAGACAACACTGCAGTAGTGTTCTACCTCAACAAGCAAGAGGGTACGAAATCGCTTACCCTATGCATGGAGACCCTTGCAGTCTGGCAAGAAGACATCCAGCAACAACTGACACTAACAGCTGTCCACCTACTGGGACATTGCAACCAGTTAGCTGACCGGCTGAGTCGCCAATCCACAACTCATGAATGGACATTTCACAAACAAGTGCTCCAAGAAATCTTCAACCTATGGGGCACTCCACAGCTGGATCTGTTTGCTTCCCCAGTGAATTACCACCTTCCCAGGTATTTTTTCATTATCCCGAACAAAAAAGGACGATGTATAGATGTCCTGTCCCAACCATGGACTGGACCCTTCTTATATGCTTTCTCCCATCCCTCTCCTGCAACGGACTCTACTGAAACTACAACTAGAACCAACCACAATGTTACTCACAGCCCCACTGTGGCCTCACCAGATGTAGTTTCCCCTACTCCTACAACTGTCAGTATGGGACCCTGTTCCATTGCTGATCAGACCAGACCTTTTGACTCAGTGTCAACAGTCTCTCCTACATCCCAACTTGAAGACTTTTCACCTTTACGCTTGGCTCCTGAGGATGCTTTCATAACTAGGCTACCAGTGTCCTCTCCTGTTGTCAATATTCTCTTGGCCTCCCATAAACCAGCAACAAGAGCAACATACAATTCCAAATGGAAACGCTTTTCCATATGATCAGCTCCTCGATCTGTGGACCCTTACTCTTGTCCACTGATGAAGGTTCTGGACTACCTGGCCTCACTATCTGAGTCTGGTTTAAGTTACTCTTCCATCAAAGTCCACTTGGCCACTGTCTCGGCTTTCCATGAACCTCTGGATGGTAGGTTACTGTACCAACATCATCAAGCTAAGATGTTTTTGAAAGGAATGTTACATATTAAACCTCCTATTAGAAGACCCACTCCTCCATGGGATCTCAATTTTATGATACAAAATTGATCCTTGAGCCTTTGAGCCAACAGCCCTTGTGAACTTCATTTTCTTTTCATGGAAAGCTCTCTTTCTGGTAGCTGTCACTTCCACTCGATGCATTTCCAAGCTTCATGCCTTCATATGCAGGGCACCTTACTTGATTTTCCACAAAGACAGGGTGGTCCTTCGTACCAACCCTTCCTTCCTTCTTTCCTTCCTATAGTAGTCTCCAAACATACTTTAAAGCAGTACTTGGAGCTTCTGGTTTACTATCCTGACTGCTCCAATTAGGGTGAACATCTACTACATTCTTTAGTTGTCCATCGTATATTACGCTACTATACTAGCCAGACAAAATCGATTAGAAAGATGTCTCAACTGTTCGTCTCTTTTGCCCCAGGTCATGTTGGCCTCCTGGTCGCTGAACATACATTTTCATCCTGGTTGGCAAATTGTATTACATTTTGTTACAAAAAATACAACAAGCCTTTACCTGAACCTTTCCAAGCCCACTCCACTAGAGCTATGGCCACCACTGCGGCTTGCTTTAAGGGAGCCTCCATTACAGATATCTGCAATACAGCCACCTGGTTCATGATTCATACATTCACAAGGCATTACAATATGGATATTGCCTCATGACATAGGGCTGCCTTGACCATGCAGTCCTACAAGGTCTCCAATCATAACTGTCCTCCCACATAGGCATTACTGTGGGATTCATCCCAAAATATTTTTCCTACTGCAAGAGACCACTCTATGGAAGATAGTACAGTTACGTAAAAACTTAGCATAACTGATCTTCAAGGAGTGTCTCTTGCAGTAGGTTTGTTCCGGCCCTGCATCCTCCTCCTTCTCTAAGAGAGCAAATTCTGGTCCAATGACTTTGGATTGGGACTCCTTTGGTACCTCTGCTTCCCCTCGGTCCTCACTTTGCAAGCTGAATCCAGCAGGGGAACTGAGGATACCAGGGACTGCCCACACTTATATAGGAAACAGGAAGCTGATGTCATGTGTGGGCGATCCATGGTGAAAACTGCTAGAAGAGCTGTCATGTGCCACAGTGACCTCTGCTGGATACCCAAAAGTATTACCTACTGCAAGAGACCCTCCTCGAAGATCTACTGTTATGGTAAGTTTTTACATAACTGTACTTCCTAGGAGTGGTATGTGGTTCACATCCACACAACCCACCTGGCAAGCAACACAGATCCTGCTTCCAATGTGTAAGATCTGACATCATGGGGCAGAGTCTGGGGATATACTGCCTGGTTGGTGGTGGGAGGAGTTTATCCTAAGATGTCCAGCCAATAGCATTGTTCCAGTGGAACTGCTAGAGTGTGGATGTGAACCATATACCACTACTAGAACTATGGTTACAGGTGAGTAATTTACTCTTTTCAGCTTCACACATATCTAGCCCTTAATCACATCCAACCAATGAGTACTTGAGGACATTCAGGGCAATCCATAATTAGAGCTCTTTTCATGGCCACCCTGACTCTCCTGTTTCTGCTCTAGAGGATACTCTTGAGCAGTTGGTTGTCCTTCAGGAAAAAAAGTTGCTTCACTGCTCAGGCTGCAAGCAATTCAGCAGGTTCGTCCTGGTGAGATCATAAAGGAGTTCATCTCTAGGTCCTTCCAGTTGTCTGAAAAATAATGACAAATTTTGGACCAATGCCTTCTGAAAAGGCACCTTAGAAGGAGGAAGGTCAGAATGGAAACAGTGAAAGGCATCCCATCACTGCAACCTGGATATAAAGGATGTGTATTTCCACACGCCAGCCTGGTCCTCCTTCCAGTGGCTCTTACTGTTCTAGGTGGCAGGGACCCTGAAGGTTCTAAGCAAAGATATTTAGCCTCTCCTCAGCAACAAGAGTATTTAAGTACTGAAATACATCAGGAGGAACTGAGTCCTGGAGAGATCAGCAACTACAGTGAAGCCCACCAGGATAAAGCGCAGTGTCACAGGTTTACTGCATGACAAAAGGGATTAACTCCCATTCAAATTGCATTGTTTGCTGCAGTAACTCTACTGCAGAATTCTGCAGTGCTGCACTTCATCCTGGTGAGCTTCACTCTGCATCATCAGAGTGCTCAGGTGCTTGATGGTGTGCACTCATTTGAAACCAAATATTGCCAGTGAGTTTGCCATCTAAATTCCTGGATTCATACTTCTAATGCCAGTTTTCTAATTATAACTGAATTCTGGCATCATGCAAATGCTGATAGTGATAGTAATATAACTGACTATTCTCTACACAGACAGGATTATTCAAAGCAGGGTGCTGGGAGAATTATTTATCATCAGTCAAATTTACCACCAAAAGGGTTGAAACATCCTTACACCCCAACTGCTGTGAATCTCCTGGCACTCAAAATAATTCTTCCACAGGCTTTCTAGAGCCAAGTGATGGGAAATGCTCTGGCACCCTGGTGACGAGGGTTCATGCCCCAAGCATCAGGAGTGGAGACAGGCATGGAGAAAGTTACAGCATCCTTTGGATGCTTCCTCCCCAGGGGTTGGGCTATGCTGGACTGCTCAGTAGCAGCTCCTTGTGGGTGGCTTAGCAAAGATGTTCTTGGTGGCATGGGTGACCGAATGCCAAGCATCCCATCCCAGATGCTGCTGTGGGCACACGATTGTGGAAAGAGGAGGCTGAAAGTGAAGCGATCACCCAGCTGACCAGATGATGGCCTCTGTGTTCCCCCGTGCCAAAAAGCTTCTCATAGTGCACCACTTTGATCCCCTTAGCCCCACCCGGCTCCTGGTCAAGGCAGTGAGACTCTTTCCCCTCCTCTGCTCCATGGGGGGGCCCCCAGCAGGCATATGCCAGGTCTATTGGGGTGCAGGACCAATAGGAGATGAAGAAGATGGCAGCGAGGAACAGGCTGGTGAGAGGGGGTTAAACAAAGTGTGACCCAAAGGAGTGGCCAATTGCGGGATAGGAGCAAAAAAAATTATTATTATTCTCCCTAACTCTAAACTTATTTTGTTAGTTGCTTGTTACAGACCACCAAAGCGTACTCCTAGTGGGATATCTTCCTTGGCCTCATTACTTGGCAAGTTTAATGAAACTCACAAACTATTGCTTAAAAGTGATTTCAAGTCTCGACTGTCTGGTCTCTGTTAAAGCAAAGCAACTTGACTGCCTACCATCTGATTTTGGTCTTTGTCTCTCTCTCTCTCTCTCTCTCTCTCTCTGAGCTACTTACTCCCAGCAAACAAATTTGCAGAATGTTGTTACTTCTTCCCTGCTTGATTTGTGTTTTACAAATACTAACAATTCAAATGTTGCTGCTTGTCTTCTTCCAGATCTCTTTAGTGACCACTATGTTTACTATTGCATTAGATGTATATGAAATATACTTGCCCCTCTTTGATTTAACTTTAGATCTTTTCACAAATTGTATTATTTATTTTTTATTAATGATCTTTCAAACAGTAATTGGGCTTGTCTTAAGCTTATTCCTAACATTGATGATGCTTGGTAGTTTTTCACCTCTGAATTCTTGTTGATTCGTAATCGTGTAATGTAAATATAGGGTCACTTCAGACAGCCTTTCTAGTAGTAGATCAGTGTATTCCTTATTTGTGTTTGAAGGTGGGTCCAACACTTGAGGGGCTGTATTCTTTGAATTACAAACCATTGCCAACAGTTTTGCTGGCAGACTTGGAATAGTGGCACAACCTAACCCTGCCTTGGCTGGGCCTCCTTAAAGGGACACTATCAATCCCCCCCCCCCAACCAAGCCTCAATCTATTCCTAGTTTGAAAAACACATTTTATGATTGTTCACATTCTGACGAATGTGCTGATGTACCTGTAGTTTGAGTCTGATTCTTTTTCTTTTTAAAAGTGAAAACAGGCTGCACACCATACTGGTGGAACCACACCCAAATCATGTGTTTGTTTACATTCTTTAATCAACTTCCCCTGCATCTGTCCTGGATTTGGGAACACCCCAACACAACCTAGCCACTCAAGATGCAGTAGGATGAGAGGAGACTATTGCATCATCAGTGGCTGTGCTGTTTGGGAGTGTTCTAATGTTCAGTAATATGCAATAAGAGTAGTTCAAGGATTTAAAACAAAACAAGGTTGGATATAATTACACCTTTAGCATGCATTTCAGTTCTGCTAAGCAAGGAGGATGATTAAGCAACTAGGAACACCAATTAATTTAAGAGAAGATAAGCAATTGTAAGATGTAGAGTTTCAACTAAAAATAGTATAATGCAAAAAAGGTTGACAGTGTTCCTTTAATTTGATTTGAAATAAACACACTCCCTAAAATTCTCTACCCAATGCAGATGCTCCCCATGGGCCTCTCCTGGGCTGACAGGCACAGATTTGAGGTGGCCTACACCAAGTTTCTATGGGCAGGATGCAGGCTGAGGGCTGTTCTCCTCAGGTTGCAAAGAGATGGCCAGCAGGGTGGTCTTAAATTCCCAAACATCTATCAATACTACCTGGCAGCTCAAACAAGATTCATACATGACTGGGTGGTCCAATCAGCCAGAGCTAAGGTTGTATAGAGGACTCGGGTATAAGAACCTGGATACTCTTGGCCTGGTATGCCCTCTGTAAAGGGCAGTAAGAATACACTGTTAGTGCACCTGGTAAACAACCCAGGCTTTATACCTGGCCTAAGGGAAAGGTGTGAGTAGGGGTGGCAGGCTACAGGGATACAATGCCTAGGGGATGTGATGTCAGGATCAGGGAGGCACTGCTTTGATGACATCAGGCAAACTTGGGGAGCCCCTAGCACTCACCTATACTTTTACCTACAGCTGCATAATCATATGGGGACAGGTGAGCCAGCGATGGTGCAGAAAAAAGGAAAGTGGGCAAGGCTTCCTATAGCCTGTGCCTATCCCTTTTCCCATTTTCTCTCACAGTCCCCTTGATGTGGTGATGTGTAAGAATGTGCATGTGGAGCTGTACACATGCTATAGAATTATGATCCCTCCTTCAGTGTCACTCAAGCTGCTGGCACTACCCTTGGGCCTCCACCCAGGGGAGTGCTCCTTTCCTCTGTGCATGAGATACTCTTATTCTGTGAAGAGTGTCTCATGTGCAGCTGCCCTGAAACTGGGTATAGAAACATAGAATCTGATGGCAGATAAGGACTGCTTTGCCCACCTAGTCTGCCAATTTTCCTACCTGATGAATAAGCTGCAGATCCTAGTTAACCAACAGCCTACTTCCTCCTACCCTCTACTAGGAATGCCTTATGTTTGTCCCATGCATTCTTGAATTCCCCCACTGTACTTGACTTCATGACCTCCTCAGGATGGCTGTTCCATGCATCCACAACCCTCTCTGTGAAAAAATACTTTCTCACATTACCTCTGAGCCATCCCCCCTCTCTCTTCAAATTGTGCCCCCTTGTTCTTGCACATCTCTTTTTCTGAAATATACTACCCTCTTGGACTTTGTTGATTCCCTTGAGATACTTGAAAGTTTCTATCATGTACCCCCTCTCCCTTCTTTCCTCAAGGGTATACATATTAAGCTCCTTTAGTCTCTCTTTGTATGTCTTCTGGTGCAGACCCTGCACCATTTTGGTTGCCCTCCTCTGGACAGCCTCCACTCTGTCTATGTTTTTGTGTAGATGGGGTTTCCAGAACTGCACACAGTACTCCAGATGGGGTCCCACCAACTGTCTGTACAGGGGCAGGGATAGGTAAGTTGTTTTTTTCTTTAAATTAATGTTACTGATCGAGCTTGATCAATAATATGTTAATACCACCACTGAGCCCATTTTTACAGTTGTAAGAGTGGTCTTGCACTCTTAGGGTATCAGAACCACTCAGCTGCAGTTTGTGGTTCTCATAATCCAAAAATGTATGTGAGACTCACCCTTACAACCGTAACAGTGGTCTCAGTGGTGGGTATTAACATATAGTGTAAGACTTTCCCATTTTTACAGGGATCAGAAGCAGTTATACTTGTACTTATAATTTGGGATCAATTGCTGGATTCTGTAAGCTGTAGCACTTTGTTTTCTTCTCTTTGCATTACCATGCCTGTTTGGATGTAATAATTATACAGTGCGAAGTATCACAGGACCCATTGTTGAATTTTTGTTGTGTAATAAAGGCCTGAGTCATTTGGCCTATCTCATTTTCTCACAGTGTAGTATGAAGTTTACATTGCTCAACTTAGTAGTTTTCATTATTCTCAGGATGCTTTTTAATAAGCAATTCTATGAAGTAGCACTTATTGCATTAACAATGTTTCCAAATATCCATTTTGCAGCATTACGGGATGTTAAGCCTAATATCAAGGTATGTACTATTTTGTTTGAAAATACATTGATCAATCCCTCATTATGCCAACAACTGCATTTAATTATATCTTTTACTGACAAATTTACATTTAGGCAACCCCTCAATGAGGTACCATGGACAGGGGTATGTTTTCCCCTCACTGTCACAAAGCTGTTTTATTGTGTTCTTATGTATGTACCTGAAGGAATGACTTGTATAAGTTTGAAGTAAAATGCAATAAAATATAAGTAAAAGATGAATTGAAATTAAACATTTTAGCTTAAGGCACATAGCTAGTAAGTGCAAATGTCAGGGTGTGGCCCAACTGCCAAGCTAAGCGGCCACATGGTAACAGAGCTCAATTGATTTTCAACCTTTCATCCAGAACAAAAATGGCAAAATCATTAAAATCATAGCAATAAAGCTGTCTTGCATAAAGACCTTCCAATTTACTTCGCGCTAAGTTGTTTATCATCAAGATGGTGAAGACAAAAAGAATCAAGTGATGACAGCTGTGCCGACAGTGAAGGCCCAGACCACAGGATCAGCAGCCTCACAAGTGTTGACGTTCTCCACAGTCTGGGAAGTCAACTTTAGCCTTCCTACTGAAAACAGTCTAGAAACTGGATAGTAAGATGAAGGGGTTTAACACTCACAGAACTCTGCTAGAAAAAAGTGGACACTGCATAGCTCAATGCCAAAAAAGCAGAGAAGGCTCTGGTTACCAGTGTGGGTCTGGTTAAAGAAATTACCATGCTCTGTGCTCAGATG
This sequence comes from Neoceratodus forsteri, assembly GCA_016271365.2. Classification (NCBI taxonomy): domain Eukaryota; kingdom Metazoa; phylum Chordata; order Ceratodontiformes; family Ceratodontidae; genus Neoceratodus; species Neoceratodus forsteri. Next base: position 989,304,481 of record CM057450.1, read on the forward strand.
GAGTGATTGGAAAACTTTTCCCATCCAGCAAATGTGTGAATATTTCAACTGCACGAAACCTTGGTGGGGATGACCTTAAAGGGTTCTTAATGGGCTGGCTACCAAATACCTTTCATCTGCAGCAGGACACACTATCTAGACAGCATATCAAATTACTCTTAGAAGATGGCCATTAGAGAAGGAGACCACAAGGATGGTACTGGCCATCCTGTGTAGCAGTGAAGAATGTGATGACCTACTAGCCACTAAAAAGTGGTAGAGACTGAACCTGGCTGCACCCACCATCAGGAGGAAGGGGTTCAATGGTGTTTGGACCCTGCTTTGGGAGATATGGGTTAACCACTACCTGCTTTTGCCAGCTAGGTTAAAAAGTCATTACAAAGGTAAGACGTGTGTTCTTTAGTCTATGTGATGCTGGCAAGTTAGCAGACAAAATCTGAAAAGAATTCTCATCCAGGCAAGAGGAGGATGGGGACACAGACTTAAAGGATGGCCGTTGGCTGCACTGCAGTAAAGCATGGTCATAGTTAATCTTATTGTTATGTAGTTACTGAAAGTTATAAAAAATACTTTAATTAAACTCAACCTTTGATAGCAACACTTTTATTCTTATGGCAAGGGGTGTCTCTGGGTTGATAATGTAATGTGGGTGTCTCCTAGAACATTTGGGACATATATTGCCTATTTGGGAATTAAAATGTACTTTTCACACTTTGAACTGCATGGTCCAGATGGTGCTGCTAGTGTCACATTGGCTATAAATCCCCCCTCCCACCTGGAGGTCAAGGTGGCTCTGGTAGTGTCACATTAGCTGTAGAAAGACCCCCCCCCCCCTTTGGAGGTTTCTTTTCCAGCCTCAGGCTATCAGGCAGTATGCTAGCTGTGCAATTACTGTAGTTTGATTTGTATTATGAATTCAGCTTTTGCTACTAAAAAAATGTGCTGTTATGTTTATAACAAAGTTGTATTACCCTTTTCTCAGGTTATTACAGGTATGTATAGGAACATTCAGTTATTAGCCTTTTGCATCATGGTTAGAAAGCCCCTCCATGGGTCTGAGACCTGGGAGGTATTGATATATTTGCAAAGTCTCGTACAAGTCTACTATGATATTTAATACGTTGCAAATGTTTAACTCTTTTAGCAGACCTGGATGCTGTACCATGTATAATGGCTGAAACTTCTTCTGTAACCCAATTGATATTAGTGTCCTTAGCACTCGGTAGCTAGAGGATTCTTTGGACTTGTGGACTGATTGTACATTGACATGTATCCCCAGTGTTGTAATACACTATGAGGGGTGCTGGGGTATCATTTTTATATCACCGACCCTGCTAGATCAATTGTGTATCACCTCTCTGCCTGACTTTGTGTTGCATTTTTTTGTGAAATGCAATGAAAATAAAATTTAAAAGAGCATATAACAATCTTTGTGAAACACAATTTATTTACCCAAGATATTATTGAGAGGCTTTATTTCATTTTCAGTAAGGACCTGCTTTTACCCATTTCACTAATGTATGAACTGAAGCACTACGAAGTTAAGTGACTTGCTTAAGGTCACAGCTTCTGGTGAGATTTGATCTTGGGTCTCTTGTGAGTACTAGTACCCAAGCATCTGCTCTAATTTCTAGATCATACAGTCTTCCCATTTAAGAGATGACACATTTTAAATACATAAATATTTAAAATGTGGACCAATAGTTCTCTATTGGATAGACCCCTCCCCATTGTTTTCTACTTAGTGTTTAAAGTATGTGGACCAATAGTTCTCTGTTAAAAATATCCCCCATTGCTTTGTACTTCAAGTGTTTAAAGGAGCACTATATCCTCATAAAGTGTATATGTTTTCTTGTCACCAATTGGTTCCTTTTCTATTACAGTTGGGGATATAGACATTTGTTTTAGTTTACTGTTACTATTAGCAGTAGTCCTCTAGCTATCCTGGGTACCTCCATTTTCTGGTTGTTGAAATCTTGGCTGTTCTGGAAGCTGCATTAGCAGCAAACACATGATGTGTCAGCACCCATTAGTCTCCACAGTATGCCTGTCTGCTGATTTAGAATAATATCAAATGTCAGAAAGGTGTGAAACACCCATTTACCTTCCATTTGTTTCAAAACCTTCTTAGGAGTGTCGAACATGATTATTTTCTTGTAAATCTAATTCACTTTGTGCATTTCTCGAGAGCTTTTAAGGTTATTTAGACTTGCTGCATAGAGTTACAGTGTAAATAGGCTCAGTGACTACATCCTCTTGCTGCTAATGCAGATCTTGGGAACAGAGTTCAGCAGCCAGAAAATGGAGGTCCCAGAATAGTTCGAGAGGACACTAAGAGGACAGGAAGAGGTGCACTCAATGCAGATTAAGGAGTCCAAAGTCCACAAAGTCTGTTGCTGATAGCAAAAGTCAGTTTATTAAGCAACATCCACAGTGATGAACTCGGGATAAGATGCAGCGCACCAGTACACAGTTGCCGGGTGCCCTGGCATATCAACTGGTTAGGTCTTCATTGGGGAGGGAGGGGGCTTGACCTCCTTTGTCTAAATTTAGTGTGCCTTTTCTTGTCCTGTTGATGACCTTTTGGGTTGCTCGCCCTTAGGTAGCACTGGGTTATAAGCACTGCTGAGGCACAGGCATATCCATGTTTTCTTTGTTAGTTACAGAGGACTACTGCTAATAGTAAAAGTAAAATAAAACAGATGTTCATGTCCCTCAACTGCTGAAGAAATGGAGCTGACTCTCCACAAGCAGTCAACATTTACAACATGTGAGGATGTAGTGCTTCCTTGAGGCGGTCTTCCAGTTGGTTAGATTGGAGTTATCTATGGTGCTGAAGTCTGTTAACATACTGTACTACAGTATATTGCATTGCTCCGTATGGCAGATACCACAGAAACAGAGACCACTAACTACACAGAGGAAGCAGTGTGGTCTAATGGTTATAGTTATGCAGCAGGAGATCATAAGCCTGAGTCCTATTACAGCCCTTTGCACAGTGCATGAGCCTAAGCAAGTTACTTGAACTCCATAAACTGTACCCTTGATCTTTCTCTGCCGTCATGTTTCTATTTCTATGCATCGGCCCCTCTCAGCAGAAACATTCTGTTAAAACACCCGACTGTGAAGGAGAGATATTGCATCTCCCTTAGGCTATCCCTCGTCTCCATTACACTATTCGTGCTGGGTTTCTTCATATCTACTGTAGTTTCCTAAACTAAAAGCTCTGTCCACGGTGCTGAAACCCTCAGCTAAAGCCACATTCCACCTCCACTCCCGGCTTACTTTGGTTGCAATGCTCATGCAGCGCACAGATGGCACTGTGAATTTTCTACTGCCTGTAATCTTGATTCTGCCTCATCTCGGCACAAAGGAACTGGGTAGCTGTTTTGAAATAACCGGAAAACCATCACATAGAAACACAGAAGAAAAAACAAATCCAGTGTTGCAGGAGCGCCATTTTTAGGGATCTGGCAAATCGTTATAGCGGGCTTGCATAATGGACTCTGAATATCCTCCGTTTGAAAGTCCTCTATTGAGCGAATTGAAATATTTCTGCAAAAGGATTAAAGACGCTTGAGAGCTGAAAGAGATTTGACGCCGTACAGAGATGATCGATACTACAGGTACCTGTAGTAAATACATACACACTCTAGAGCTCCAGAGGAAAAATCTACTTAGGAGATGCCACTAGTATTTAGTTATGTATTCATCAACCTCATTACTATTTCTCATTCAGCAACTGCTGTTCTGTATAGTCTTATCTCATAAATTACTTTCATATGTCCACAAACGTCAATCCCTTCTGTCGTAAATAAACCAATTCAGGAATTCTGGAAAAAAAACAACTGAAAACTAGTGGATGCAAATCATGTTTTTAGCAGAATGATTTGTATAGTTTATATATATATATACACACGCACATATACATACATATATATACAAACACCTTCATTGTTGTTTAAAAAGTAATCTGCACGCTTAAATTGCTTTTATATATTTTTCGGTGGGTCAGTGGTTCACATTATTCCAATGCCGATCAAACCTAATAGCGGCTTTTTAGCATTATGTACAGTAGGAACAAGTAGTCAGGCGATTTTTAGGCTAATTGGCATTTTGGTTTTCACACCGAGATGTATGTTTTCAAATATTCAAGTTCCATACAGTTTCTGCACATTGGGGATATTCTGCTTCTGTTTTACTATTTGCTATTGTGTGTTTGTCCGGTGGAAAGAATACAACCGTGTGTCACATTACACACTGTATGCACCTCATATAAAATAAAAGTTTACTGTGCCCTGTAAACTGCAAAAGAGACCTGAAGACATTAAGACATTTTAATGATTATGCAATCACTTAAAGTATCTTGGGGAAGAACTGTTGCTCTCAAAATAGTAGAGAACTGACCTGTGTAAGAAGTATACTAATTAAAAGCCAAGGGCTGGCAGTATAGCCTAGGGGTTAGAGCAATGAGCTGTGAATGGGCTTCATACATCCACCAGACCTGGATTTGATTCTCACAGCCTCCAGTTGCATACCATGTGACTCTCAATAAGTCTCTTAACCACCCCAGTGCTCCCTGGGGCCCCTGAAAACAAGCACTTGTGCCTAGTGTGCCTCACCCAGACACCAAAGAATAAAACAAAATAATCATGCATCTTTTTCCATTTAAATTGTGAAAATATGCCTCTTCCAGTCTTGTTGCCCTATATATTCCACCTCTGAGACAACCTTGTAACTAATGTTTAAAGTACTTCAGTAAATGATGACCTTGCAGCCTAGTCCCTCACTGTTGAGAGCACTTGAAATAAAAATGAATACCATGTGACCTAGCCCTATAACAACACATAAATTATAGCCCATTGGTTTGTATCAGTGGTCAGTTGAAAGATGTGCCCTCCTGTATTTACCCATTTAACTGGTGGTACATTAACTACATATTTATAATGTGTAATGTATCCTGAGGAAAAAAAAAAGATATGTTAGGGTTGCATGGCCACTTCTGTGTTAAACCCCAAATTTTGAACTTTAATAACTTTGCAACCGTTTGTCCAATTCGCCTGAAATTTGGCATGTGCATTGCCATATGATAGATCTCTGGATCTGAAAATTTTCATTCTGGTTGGATTTTTGGTTGCGAACTGCAGAGCGTCAAAAAGTGTGAAAAATCCTCAACTTTTGCAAATTTTCTGCTCATTTTCACAGCCAGAAGGCTTTGTCCATCCGGTCTGAAATGGTCAGGGTATATGAAGACTAGGTCAAGGATATGCCTTTTGAAGATTTGGTGAAAAAATATTAATCTGTTCAAAAGTTATTAATTTTCCCATTATATCTTATGGGAAAAAATATATATGTTCCCCAGGAAAGCAAATGGCACTGTCACAAAAGCACCTTTTTCTGTCACAAATGCCCTCAGTAGTGTGTGCCACTGCCATCTTGTTTTCAGTTAGAGGTGGAGACAAAACTACTGCCCCTAGGTAAACACCAACTGTTGTGTTTACCTAAACGGGGGTCCTAGGAACAGCATCCATGCATCAGAATTTTAAATAACACCCAGAAATATGTTTTTTTGATTGGGCCATTTATACTGTCGCAAATACATGTGTAACTCCTGTTCCCTGTGGTTACTAGAATCCCATCAGTGTCATTGTTAGGTAGGGAAGGCAGATGGTGACTGTCTAGTTAAATGGATTTTCACCTAGCCCCTCTCTGCTGCTTGATGCTCGCAGAGAGCAGAGAGGTGATGTCATTTAAAACTCTCCCAGCTTCATATGCCAAAGCTTGCTGTGAGTGTGGAGAGCTTTAGAATTTTCAGTGAGTCTTGGTCCAGAGCTTAGAGAGTGAGCAGCTGGAGGGTGAGGAGAGTCTGTATTTCTCACCTAGTATGAGGACATCTTTGCCAGATTTTTGAAGTGGTGGAAACCATCTCCAGGATTTCTGATGCCCTCATTCCCAATGGGATGAGAAGGACTGCAGAGGACTTGAGGGCAATCCCTGATCCAACCTATAACCTTTTCAAGCTGTCTTTGGTGTACAAACTGTGAGTAGATTCATCTGAGAGTTACCCAGGATATGTACCTGCCCAGTTTTCTGTGGGGTGACACTCTGATAAAGGGATCCATTTCTGTGAGATTTTCTCATGGAGTTTGTTTTAAAGTTTACTGACAACAATGGATGTCCTATATGAGACTATATGTGACTATGCCCTTTGTTCAGAACCTTAACTTTATGCCATTGTGGTGTGTCTGATGCTAAAATGTGCCAGACATTTGAAGAAAGCATGATTTCTGCAGTTCAGTATTTGTTGAGGTGTAACTCTGAAAGAATGGCTGGGTATGGATGAGGAAGCAAAAGGTGGGAGACCCCACCCATCTGGAGTGACCATTTCAGCACTTCAGGTTCTGTAAGGGTGCCTGTTTTCTGTCAGTGCATGTGGCCAATGCCTGAAGAAGTTTACCCCTTGTTGTGGGTGTTGCTAGTTTTGAGCTCTAGTGTGCTCCATTATGTCCTGTGTGCTACAGTCCTTTCTGTTAATCATATGCCATATGGGAACTGATCCAAGTAATCACCTAGTGACACTTCCAGAAGAATGTTTGTGTGTTTTCACCATGGCTAGTACTACATTTCCAGATGTTTTATCCTATGCTATGTGGGAGGTTCGAGTTTCTGTTTTCTGCAGATGTGTTCTGCATTGCCTTGTGCCACGAACTGTAAACCCTTGGGGGTCCATCTTTGCTTTTGAGTTCCAACTTTGTTTTGGAATAAAGCCACGATCTAGAATTCCAACCTGGTATGGACAATCTAGTTACTGCTTCCTGTGTGGATTTACTGGGTACCGCTATCCAGAAGTGCAAACCTACCTTAGCCCTTAGCAAAAGTTCTCTCCAGGACCTGGATTTTGGTATAGGTCTGTTTGTGTCTAGTACACACACTTTGTTTTCTATTGCAATTGCTTTGTACCCCCACCCCTCTCTTTTCCCCTAGACAGAAAAAGTATGGGAGCTGTGCCTACTAGTTAAATAAGTTGCCGGTGGGGGTTTACACAAGCATGACATTTTTGAAAATTTGTGAAAGTGTCGGAAAGTACTTTTGCAATTTGCGACAATACTCTCCCCAAAATCATGGTTTCTTTGTCACCTCACTGCCACTACACGGTTTGGGCTTTTGGGCTAAAATGTGCAGGATGGCAAGCCCTTGCACCACTGATGTGCCTTTTCTGTGATTTGGTGAAAATATTTCCATCAGTTCCATAGTTACAGCACTCCAAAGTTGTGACTTTTTGCCACAGGTTAACATTGTGGCATCCACCAAAACCACGGTTTCTTTGCCACCTCACTGCCACTACATGGTTTGGAGTTTGGGGCTGAAATTTGCAGGGTGGCAAACCGTTGCACAACAGATGTGCCTTTTGCTATTTTGGTGAAAAAAATAACACTGGTGGAAGAATTACAGCACTCCAAAGTTGCAAATTTCCCATAGGATTACATTGTGGCAGCCATGTCACCTTTTGGTGCCTGTATCTCGAAAACAGTTTGACATACAGATTTTTCACTAAGCACTGCTTGTGTACTAAACATGTGTGGAGGTTGCTAGGTCATAAATACAACTGCAAAATAAGTTTTTCTGCAGTTGCTATGGTTACTGAGATATTGCCAAATAAACATTTATGAGGGTTGCTTGGAATGCCTCTAGGCCCGCACTGTGTGTCTGTACTTATGTGTAGGTGGGAGCACAGGGCCCAGAGGACCCATGCATACTATTTATGCTAAACTGGGAGCACTGGGCTCTCCTATACTATGCCTCTACACTCATGGGTGGGTGGAAGCACAGGACCCAGAGGACCCTCGCTCCCTTGTATGGACATCATGTTGCAAACCTGACAACATAGTTATGGGTGGGTGGGAGCGTGGGCCCCCCATGGATACCATTTGGCAAACCTGACAACATAGTTATGGGTGGGTGGGAATGCAGGGCATGGAGGGCCAGCGCTCCCATCTACAGATACCATTTTGCAAAACTAAGGACATAGTTATGGGTGGGTGGGAGCACAGGGCCTGGAGGGCCCATGCTCCTCCCACCTATGGATTCCATTTTGCTAACCTGAGGACACAGTTATGGATACATTGGAGCGCAGGACCTGGAGAGCCCACGCTCCCACCTATTGATTCCATATAAGTAACATTTCACTTTCTCAAAAAGAAGGGAAATTCATTGCAAAAAACTCCATTAATGCATCAGTTAGGGTTCATTCCACACTGACAAAAGTGTGGAAATTCAATGTTAGGGTTACCAACTCTACCACCCCATGTTCCACCCCCACCCTCCACACACCAACAGGCGTCGGGGTGTGTATTGGGGTTGTCGGGCCTAACTCTCACCCCATTCTCTTATACTGTACCACCCTCAGCTTGTTTACCTATGGAATGGAGTGAGAGGCCCGATGACCCCAATGCACACCCCGACGCCTGTTGGTGTGTGGAGGCTGGGGGCATGGGGTGGTAGGGTTGGTAAACCTAATGTCGAATTTCCATACTTTTGTCAGTGTGGAATGAACCCTAACTGATGCATTAACAGAGTTTTTATTGCAATGAATATTATACACACTATGAGAGGAGTTAAGGTAAGATATCAGAAATAACTTCTTGAGTTGTACTTGACCTTTGATGTCACCAGTGGCAAACCCACCAGTGAGGTAACAATAGGTCAGGTTAAATGAAAGAAGATATTTCGATATAAGGTACATTAGCTTACTGATGTTTGATGTATACAACAAGACCTGCAATTTTCATAAATAAAGTTGTAAACAAGTGGTTTACTTTTTCATTCACTTGTTTATGCTTATTTCTGTGAATAGAATGTCTCTGAAGAATGTGTGAAGTAATGGTTATCATGGTAGCTTTGTTAGAAGGTAATGTGGTATGTCCTGTTGCTACTGGTCAGTTATCAAGAGGTCAGTTGTGATGTATCACATATATATGCAAAAAACTGTATTAAAGGAGAACTGTGCTGAACCAGAAAGTCATTTCCTAAAGGAGATTTTTTTTAAATAGTGGTTCATATTCTGTTATTGTTCCATCTATACAGGTCTATCAGTAACCTCAGTAGTTGTTTCTGATTAGCATTGTGGTGTTAAGTGCCATTTTACAACTGCATTATATAGGTTATGTCCCTCCCCAACAATAGATTTTACAGTAGAACATGGACGCATTGTGCCAAAAGTAGAAGAGCTGAGCAAGGGACATAAACTACATCATACAGTTCTAAAATGGCACTTACTACATGTGCTTACATCTCACTGTCACTTTAAAAGTGAGCTCCGACGATGCTTATCAATGGATGAACCCTGTACGTGCTTTAACCCTACTTGACTTGTCTGGGGGTCTGCCATACCCTTGCCCTGATATCTGTAATTCTCAAAACTCTCCTGCTCCTTACAACTACCCTTTCACCTCTTTCCCTTCTCCACTTTCCTCTTATCTTACCCCTGCCCTTGTCCTCTTTTTGACTTTGTCTTGGCCTCCCTCCAACCCTTCTCATTTACTTATCCTCTATAATTCCCCCCACACACACTTTTTTACTCTACTTTATTTCACAGTTGCCCTCCTCCTGCTATTTCCTCTTTTGAAATTCTTAGGTGTCACACTGAGCTAAATTGTATCCTATATGTGTTGACACATGCACATGCACTTTGATTGCTGGTGCTGTGACCCATTCTAATATTTGTTTATTGACGGTATCTCCTATGCTATGTTGTATTTGCTTTTGTTATTGTTTGCATGTACTGCTCACTGTTGTTTCTGTTATTGATCTGCTGTTGTATCCTTGTTTAAATGGTTATAAACTAAGCTGTATGTATTATTGTAATGCACTTCTGAAATGTTTCTTGTATGTAATCCCTTGTATTCTCCCGGGTCATGCCTGAAAATAGTCATTTTTCGGCTAGTGCACTTACCTGGTCAACAAAAACTAAATAAATCAATACAAGAAGAGACTCACAACTCTTCAATTGTTGGTTTGCATTCAGCAAATTTGATTGAATATGTAGTACCAGTCATGAAAATGGTAAAAAGATATTCAAATTTTGCTTATATTGCTCCTAAACTATGAAACAACCTACCATATCATTTACATTCACAGAAAATGGCTCCACATTGGAATACGATAAAAACTTGATTAATGAACAATGCTGCCTTATCTAAGGTTTGTTGTGATCATGATTGTAAATTAGTATATGTTATATATTATATGTGTAACATGTTTGTCTTTTTTTATGCCCATGGGACCCCATTGTAAATCAGTCTAGGCTCAACTGGGTCATCCTTTTCTGAATATCAGAATAACATTTTTAATACTACTACTACTACTTTGCAAATTACTTTATCTTTATTCAAGATACAAGGGTAAAACAGCACACAAAGTCTCACAATCAAAAAAACTTTGGTCATTGGGACCATCTTTTTGGTCTCAAGGCCCGGACACATGTGATGGGGTTGGAATATTAATAAAAGGTTACCAGTTCACAGTACAGATGGTGGTTGATATTAGCCCAGGAAGGGCTCTTTTATTAGCCTTAAACAGAGATACAGAATCATTTAGGTTACTTAATGTTTATGCCCCCAGAGCATCTGCACTTTTTTCTTTCATCCGACCTTATCTGCACATGAGAAAACATATTATTTTGGGTGGAGATTTTTAATTGTCCCTTGTCATTACTGGATCAAGGTGGCCGGACCACTAAGTTATTTGGTGATTCAAGTTGTCTGAATGATATCATAAAGACAGCAGGGCTTGTGGACGGATATGTTTCTGTTCACTCTAAGGGTGCTAAAACTTTCTCAAAGGGCCCGCTGGCAACACATATAGATTACATATTTATCTCCAGATCTTTACATGGTTAACAAGCTCAGGTTACTCCATGTGAAACTTCAAACCACCTAGCGGTTTCATCACACTGCACCCTGGGACCCACTTGTCCTTTCTCAACAAACAAATTTACTTCAAAATGAATGTTAAACAACTCTTTGTTATCTTCCCAGATCTGGAGGAAAATTAACAGATTTACTGTCAGCAAGGTTTTCTGTGATAGAGGCCTTTGATTCACTCACAGATTGGTGGATTGATACTAAGATTGAGTTAAAGGCTTTCTTTATTAGACATTCTGTTAAAAACACAACATCCATCTATTTGCAATACTTAAAATTAAGAGATAAACTATATAAAAATTTCAAGAGCTTCTGAATGTAAATTAGATTTAACTAGCCAATTACAGGAACTTAAAGCAAGAGTACTACCTAACCAGGAAGAGATGTTCAAAATAATGTTTTTTTTGGCTGTAAGCATGTGGCCATAGATGAGGTTTCCATATCTATAAATATTTTTTTCTAGTGACCTTTAGTTTTTTTAGGTATTTAAAATTTATTTCAAGTGTTGTGGTGCAACAAAAAATATGGCAGCTGCCTAATTTTTAGGTCGCATCACGTCTTTTGGTTACTGCGGGGGAATTCTGTGCTGAATATTCCCAATGGCTCTGTGTAGTACTGCCAGTCATACTCATGCAGTTGGCAGCAGAGGGGGGTCCAGCTCAACGTGGCCGATGGCAGAAATTGTAACAAAGATAAAGGAAAATGGAGCACATCACAGGGTGATAGTACAATGCCAGCAAGAAAGATTACCAGGGAAATGCTCAGCAGAGCACAGGGAATAAACTGTCAAAAAAGCACATTTTTTTAACATTGCACTGCAGCTTTAAGGCAGAAGTGTTTCAGTAAAAATACAATTGAGCTGAATCATTGAAACTTGAAGCACAGTTTGGCACCCAAGGCTCAAGGTCCTCTTTGGACATTTAGAAGAGTTGCCAGAATAGAATTAAGTCATATTAGAAGTGACACAGTTCTTGACCCATGTGCCAAACTGTAGCACTCGGATCACGATAAAATCCAAAAAGTCTTACAGACTTATAGTCAGGAAATAATTGGCACTCCCTCCTCAGCAACTAGTGATCTTGGATATTTAAGGAATTTAAGTATCCCCCACCTAGATCAGGCATCCCTTTTAGATTTAATTTCCCCAGTCATCCTGGCTGAAGTTACTGCAATCTTTGGGAAATTAAAGAAAAACTCAGCACCTGGAAGTGACGGATTTACCAGTGAGCTATGTATTAAATATGCAGATTATTTTGCTTCCGTCTTGGCTGATGTATTCTCTCACATTTTATCTTCAGAAACCTGTCCTGAAGTTATGTCTCAAGCATTGGTAATCCTATTGTATAAAAAAGGTGATAAAAGGAATCTCACCAGTTGGAGGCCAATTAGTCTTCTTAATGTGGACTACAAAATCCTAGCATTAATATTGTTAGCTCGCCTCTCCAAGGTAGCTAAACTGGTTATTAGTGATGTTCAATCCTGTGCAATAGAGGGCAGATGGATGTTTACAAATCTAATGTATCTAAGAGGCTTGATGACTTCTGTTTCTGATCCTGAAATAAAACAATTGATCTTGGCCTTAGACCAAGAAAAGGCTTTTGATCATGTGGATCATAACTACCTATTTAACGTTTTGCAGGTATACCATATCCCAAATCATTTTATAAGATGGATTTCTCTACCGTACAAATCAGCCCAGTGGTGCCGGAATGGTTTGAAAAGTGGTAGGGCCAAGCACATAAGGGGTAAATTTTCACCTATTAAATATATTACCATAATAGCAAAAAGTGATAGGGCCACTTATGAAAGTGGTAGGGCCATAGCCGTAGTGGCACCCCCTGTTCCGGCACCTATGAATCAGCCATGATTATCCCTTATATCAATGATATCCAAGGCTTGCCCTTTTTGGGAAAAAAGGGGTTCGATAGGGTTGCCCACTCAGCCCCCTATTGTTTGTATTTCAGATAGACCTCTTGGTTAGGAGAATCTCGAGAAACCCTAGAATTCCATCTATTCCCCTCCCTTATGGTTTCTTTGTCCCAAAAAGTAGTGCGTATGCAGACGACCTCTGCATCTGCACTACACCAGAGCTAAATGAAAGCCTTTTTAAACAAGAAATAATGGAATCTGAAAATGCATCAGGATCTAAGTTAAATTACAATAAGAGTCAAACATTGGTTCTACCTCCTCAGCCACTATTAGAGAGCCCAGAAAGTTTTGTAAATATACAGATGTCACCTCAATCTATTAAAATCCTGGGTATCCAGTTTGGGAGCTCTGATGATGCAGCTCTGAACTGGTCTCAGGCTCTTCAGAGAGCAGAACAGATGATCTCAATGTGCAAGAATAAGACCATTGCTAAAAAGAAAAGGATCTCCCTGTTACACTGTACACTTTAATTGTTCCCTTATTTGTACACATCGATATATCTTCCCTATACCCCTTAATATGGAGACTAGATTAATGAATATCTTCTTCCAGGGCTTCTGGGGTAGTAGACTCAACCCCATCAAAAGAGGATATACTGATCACGACTATCCTGTAGGTGGTGTATGGATGGTTAACCCATTACTATTTTTCTATAGTTTGTTTTTTTACATTAAGTTTCTTCCACTGTTGTCACAACCCATTCAGGAAGGATATAAGTATTTGAGTTTTATTCTAGAGCAACCTTTTCAACAATGGTTATCCCCCCCCCACCCCCATGTTCTGCCTTGGAATTTGAAGAGGTTTCAACTTCTACCTTATTTACATGCAGCGTGTGAAATTATGACATGTGACCCCAGTCATTACAAAGTAATTCTAGGAAATCCTTTTATGCCTTTATTTTAAATAGTAACTTCTATGAGATTCCGCAGGTTCTAATCAGCTATGACACCAAAATTTCCACTATTTTCTCCCAGCTTACAGATAAAAGGTTACCACAAAAAGTCTGGGATGTGGTATGGTTATCCTGCCATGACAGACTAAGAGTCAGAGGTAAGCACAAACATAAAATAGTGGAAGAACGCATGTGTCCAAGCCCACATGCCTAGGGGCAGCAGAATCCCAAAATAATTTTTATTTGGAATGCCCCTTTGCAACAGAATTTTGGTTACTAACATTAAAATCATGGGTCACAGATACAAACTTGCATATTACATATGAAATACTGGTACTTGGGATATACCCTGCTTTCATGAGCAAATACCATCTGAGTACACTCAGAATTTTCTTTGCTTTTTGCAAATATTACCTGTGGCAGGCAAGATGTGAGTCCTTTTTCAACAGCAAGAATTTATCCCACTGCAGGTCTTACTGCAGATTAAACAGAATTTAACAACACTGTTTAATGAGGAATGCAAAAAGAATATTGTTAAGGCTAGGGGTTGGTGGAAGCATTTTGTATGGGTCCAGAATGTTAGGCAATGAGGTAGCAATATCATGTACTTTATTTTATTATTATTGTGATTATGATGTATTTAATTTGATTCACTTCCTTTTTTCCCCCTTTCCTTTATATATTATTGATGCTCTTTTTTTTCTTTTCTGGAACATGTTGTAACCAGTGTTTAATGATGTATAAAATTTGATTTATTTTGTTTCTGAAATAAAAAAAATTCCCCTACTCTTTTGAAGAAGTGCCATGGAATCTTTAACATCCACCTGAACAGGTAGACGGGACTTCAGTTTAAAGTCTCATCTTAAATACGGTACCTCAGGAGTGCAGCATCCCTCATGATGCACTACAGTGTCAGTATTGGGATTTTACCCAAGTGCCTGGTATGAGGCTTGAACCCACAACCTGTTGCTCTTCTGGCCTCAGAGGTGAGTGTGTAACCTGTTGAGCCACTAACACTGCAAGCTCAGTTTTTATATTTTGTTTATTCACCTCTCTCAGCTGGACTTTGACCCCTGCCCGGGACCCCGCCTTTTTCCAGTACTTACTTTGGTCCCCTCCTGTTACCCTTGTGGCTTGCTCCCCACTGTGGGGATGATGGGGCCTTTGGGCTGGGTCTGGTTGCTCAGCAGTTTATCCAGTCATCACGAGAGAGAGGCCAGGTTGGCGGGTGCAGGAGGGCTGTCATCCTGCACAGACAAGGTTCTTTTCCAGGTTTCTCCCCTCCCATACAGTATCCAGCCAAGAGCAGGTGTGTGCACATCAGTGCCTGTCCCAACCAATTGGCATTGTCCCCTGCTGGTGTGCACTCCCACCTGCACCACCACCCATGGTCATGTGATGTATGGAGGAAGCATTCTATACACATGTTGGGGAACTGGAGTGGAGGGTTTCACCTAGAGGTTATAGCATGAGAGATATTTTACAGGTTAAGGGGAGAAAAGTAGCTACTGGCAGGAGAATGCTGTTGGAGCCCATACCATGGCAGCCATCAGTTGAGTCACAGTTAAAATTATGTGACCACTTTTAGCATTCTGTCCCAGGCTGTGGAACAAATCCTCCACAAGCACTGGGGAATTCTGCAAACTGAAGAAAAAGTGGAGCCTTATGTGGCAAGACCACCAATAATGGTCATTAAACATAGAAACATAGACTTTGATGGCAGATAAGGACCGCTTGGCTACCCATCTACCCATTTTCCTACCTATTGGATAAGGTGCAGATCCTAGTCAACCAACAGCCTACTTCTTCCTACCCCCCCACCAGAATTGCCTTATGTCTGTCCCATGCATTCTTGAATTCCCCCACAGTGTTTGACCCCACAGCCTCTTCAGGAAGGCTGTTCCATGTGTCCACCACCCTCTCTGTGAAAAAATATTTCCTCATGTTGCCCTTGAGCCAGCCCACTCTATCTTCAAATTGTGCCCCTTGTTCTTGCACTTCTCTTTTCTGAAAGATGCTACCCTCCTGGACTTTGTTGATTCCTTGAGGCACTTGAAAGTTTCTATCATGCCCCCCTCTTCCTCCTTTCCTCCAGGGTATACATATTAAGCTCCTTTAGGCTCTCTCTCTCTCTCTCTGGCTTCTGGTGCAGACCCTGCACCATTTCAGTTGCCCTCCTCTGAACTGTCTCTATCCTGTTCATGTCCTTGCAGAGATGGGGTCTCCAGAACTGCACGCAGTACTCTAGATGGGCTCTCACCAACTGTCTGTACAGAGGGATAACAACTTCCTGTTTTCTACTGGTGATGCCTCTTCCTATACATCCTAGTATCCGCCCAGCCCTTCTTACTACCTTCTCACATTTCTTGCTTAACTTTACATCATCTGATATGACTACCCCCAGGTCCCTTTCCATTTTTGTTGTTGTTAGTACCCCCCCCCCATTGTGTACTCTTCCCCTGAGTTTTTGTTTCCCAGGTGCATTGCTTTGCACTTCTTTGCATTGAATCTAAACTGCCATACTTTTGATCATTCCTCCAGCCTTGTCAAGTCGCTACTCATCCTTTTCAACTGACCTTGTGTATCAACTCTGTTGCAGATCTTTGTGTTGTCTGATAAGAGGCATACGTTTCCTCCAGTCCCTCTGCAAAGTCACTTATAAAGACATTAAAAGGACCGGACCCAGTACTGAACTCTGCATTACCACACTAGTAACCCCTTTCTTTGGAGTGGATTCTGTCTACTATCACCCTCTGTGTCCTGTTGTCCAGCCAATTTTTACCCAGGCTTCCACTCTGGGATCCACTCCCAGGCTGGCTAATTTGTTTGTTAATCTTTTGTGTGGGACTGTGTCAGATGCTTGCTAAAGTCTAGGTAGACTTTTTGTCCACAGCCCTTCCCTGATCTGCTACTTTGGTCACCCAGTCAAAGAAATCTATTAGATTCGTCTGACATGACCTTCCCGCTGTGAATCCATGCTGCCTTGGGTGCGGTGTCCTGCTTGCTTCTAGGTACTCAACAGTTCTTTCTTTCACAAGTGATTCCATCATTTTCCCTGCCACTGAGGTCAAACTGACAGGTCTATAGTTTCCTGCCTCTGCTTTGTTCCCACATTTGTGAAGGGGAATCACATTCGCCCTCCTCCAGTCCTTAGATACCACACCATCCTCCCATGATTTGTTAAAAAGGATAGTCAGTGGTGTCACTAGTTGTCCCCTTAGTTCTTTTAGAATTCTGTGGTGAATCCCATTAGGGCCCATTGCTTTGTCCACCTTCAGTTTTAGGAGTTCTTTCAGAACCCTTTCTTCTGTGAATGGACTGGTATCGACCCCCCCATCCAGAGTGCTTCTATTGACTGGATTAGGTACCTCCCCACCTCTTCTTTTGTGCATACTGAGCAGAAGTATTCATTCAGTATCCCTACTTTTTCACTGTCATCCTCTGCCCACCCCTACCCCCTTTATTAAGCCCCACTATCCCTCCCTTGGTCTTTCTTAGCTCCCTAATGTACCTATAAAAGGTTTTATCCCCCTTCTTAACTGAGTTGGCTATCTTTTCCTCAGTTTGAGCCTTTGCTATTCTGACTGCCTTCCCCACTTCCTTCTGCTTTAACTGGTACAGTTCTCTGTCCTGCTCCTTCTGTGTTTCCTTATACTTCTTGAATGCTGTCTTTTTCTCCCTAATTTTCCCCACCACCTCTTTTGAGAACTATAGTGTTTTTGTCCTACATTTTGATTTGTTTATTTGCTTCACACAAAGGCATGTTGCCTCTGTGGTGGCAGTTTTGATGTTTCCCCATTGTTCCTCTACCCCTCCTTCTTGCCTGTTTGCTAGTGCTTTTCTGAGATACTCTCCCATTTTGACAAAGTCAGCCCTCCTAAAGTCCAGTACCCTCACTTTTGTATGGCTTAACTCTATGGCTGTGTTTATCATGAACCACACTGTTTGGTGGTCACTTGTTTCCAGATGGCTACCCACTTTGAAATTTGAGATTCTCTCTCCATCTCCATTTGAGAGTACCAGGTCTAAGATTGCTCCCTTCTGAGTGGGTTCCAACATTAGCTGTCTGAGGCATGCCCCCTGTAGGGCATCAATAATTACCCTGCTCTTGGGTGTAGCTGCAGCAAAGGTGCGCCAGTTAACATCTGGTGTATTCAGGACACCCATCTACAATACCACCCCTTTTTCTGCCATCCTAAGGATGTCTTCTATAATTTCCTTGTACATTTCCTCCCCCTGAGATGGGGGTCTGTATACAACACCTGTGCAGATTGTGGTGACATTTCCTTTCTCCAGGGTGACCCACAGTGCCTCCTCTCCTCCCTGTTTACCCTTTAGTTCTGTTGCTTTGATCCCTTCCCTTACATAGAGAGCTACTCCTCCTCCTCCTCATCTACCCTCCCTGTCCCTCCTGTGGACTGTGTAACCTGGTACGTTGTCATTCCAGTCATGGTTCTCTGTGTACCACATTTCTGTGACTGTCACAATGTTCAGACGTCCCTCTTCCATCAAGGCCACTAGTTCAGGGAGCTTGTTACCCAGACTACGGGCATTGGTACTCATTGCCTTCCATTTTTTGATGGCCTTACCCCTTTTAGCCCCATCTCTGTCCTTACTGCCTCTTTCTATTTCTCCATTTACCCCTGCCCTTTTCCCTATTGACTTCACTATCTTGGTGTTTACTTAACTATCCTGGTTTTTTTTTTGGGTGGCTGGGATTTCCTTACTCCTTTTCAGTGCCTCCCCCCTTGGCTAGTCCAACCTGGGAGACCTCTTGATCCCAGTTTGCAACCATCAGACGTAACAGCGCATGGCTACCTCCACACTGAATGGTTGTCACAGATGTGGGAGGTGCAAGTACCGTGGGGTGATAAATGAAGGATCTTCCTTTCTTAATCTTGTCAATAGGAACATGACCAATGTTTGCAGGTTTATCAACTATGAACCGCCCATGTTATATATTGTAAATGGCAACTTGTAAGTGTTTCAGGTTCTATACTGGTTGTACCAAATTAATAAAAAAAGAGGGTGGGGGATCATACGTGGGCAGTATCTAGTAAGAACTGCAACTATGTTTTCATAAACCACGCTATAGATGTCTGACCAAGTTCTCACTTTCTATCTTTCATGGGGCTAGAAAAGGTGTCTGTAGGGCCAAGAGGAGAGTTCTAGGGCTTACACTATCTGGAAGGGAGAATTTCTGATTTTTAAATTACAAGCAACCACGTTCATTGGGTTAAATAATACAACTGAGCTTGCACCCTTCTTGAATGTGACCTGGATTTGTAAGCCCATATTAGAGCTATGCACAGGTATTGTAATATACACCACACCAGTAGTGAATAAATTGGGTAAATAAATCATGTTATTTTGGGATAAATATTTATTTTCATTTAGAACACCATTTATTTCACTTAGAACACCATTTGTATAACTTAGAACATGTTATTTCCACTTAGAATCTGGAAATAGAACACAGAGAACAATGGGCCAGATAGGGAATGTACAATGGAAAGAAAGGCAGTTGTAAGCTAAAGCAAGGTAAAACACTAGTAAAAACACTACAGATGGTGTGGTATATATCAAATACATAATGGGTTACAGTAGAATAACACATTTATCTCCACACATGGGTAGTAAGAACTTTATAACTAACTCGTGGCTTTGCCACTTGTGAGTTATGGGTCTTATCACTCACTAGTGGAGATAAATCTGTTATTCCACTGCAGCCCATTATGTATTCCATATGTACCTTACATTCTTTTTTATCTTCCTTTAAAGATTTATCCATTATTAAACTGAAATGTTTTACATGCGTCACCTGTGCTGCCTTGCTGAAATTATGAGTCTGTTTTTAACATGTATCAGATTTTGTTGCACTAAGCATTTTCACATTCCATCATATATGTTCTAAATTGGGAGCTATGCCTCTAAGATAGGTGCATTGGAACCAAGTATTGTATGTCAGTAAAATAAAGATGGGTGTATTGAAGTTTGTAACATGGCAATAAATGTTAGAATGAAATAAGGACTTTACATTGGTAGAACAGCAACACGTGAGGAAGGAGCAACCATACATTAGTTCCTTAGTAATGCCCGCTTTCTGTTGTACTACCTTTGACAACCACTGCAAACTCAACACTGAGCAGTGTGCAGTCACAACCTACAGAGATACTACAGTGGGACTCACACAGAAAGAGAGAAAGACAGAGAGAACCACAGGTACCAGTGACTCCCTGTCCCACATGAAAGTCCACATATGTACTCTGTCTTCTTTCCGAAGTCCTGTCTGTGGCTGCCATATTCCCTTGCTCTGTTCTCTGTGTTTTCCCTGGCATAGTTGCTACCCACCCACCTGATGGACCTCCAAGAATTGGACGATCATTGTGACCGGCACCAATCTATCTGTCTCTCCACGTTGCCGTCGGGGTTGCCACAATCGACTGCTCCTAAGAGTAAACAATGTAAACTCTCCCAAAAAATGCATCTTTTCACAGTGATCCCCGAACGCAAATATCTAACCAGCAATCAATGCAAAGTCTGTCTCCCAAAAGTGCTAACTCACTCAATTTGAGCAACTTTACAATAAATAGCCCACAGTGAACTTTAGGCCCTGGACACACTACAGAACTGTTTTTGAAAACTGTTTTTAAAACCAGTTTACTTAAACCATTTCTGTGTAGCCACACTACTTAGCAACCATTTTTGATAACGGTTTAGTGTGGCCAGACTGCTAGTGTTAAACCTGTTCTCCTTGTAACTATTTTGTGTTGAGTCCAACACACAGAACTGTGCTTGCCTGGACACACTGCAGCTAGAACTGTTTTAGTTAAACCATTACAGCTTAAAACACTTTTACTCCTGGGCAGACCTGTGAGTAAAACCATGCTAGCTCCAAAATGTTTTTAAAAATGGTTTTAAGACTAGGTATCTATCAGGGTTTAAAAACACTTTTGTTAAAACATTTTATGGGGCTTGTAGTCTGTCTGCAAACAGTGTTAGGGGGATTTAAACCATTTTAAGGTACTTAAACCATTTTAAGTTCCCCAGTGTGTCCAGGGTCTTAATTACTATTCTCTATCTGAAAAAGGAAGTCAATAAAGATGTTCTGAATAGTGTATTAAATAGAAGAGTCACAGTAATATTTCAGACTATTTGTAGTTTCCCTGCATGTTGAAATATTGCCTGTTGATACTGTTTGTCATTCACGTTATTCTGAAAGTTACCCGTTCCATTCAGCGCTGTTGACTCCCCTTAGAAACGTTACTTTTAGTAAAGCAAAGCGCAGTTAAAATTGAGAGTCCTGTTACCAGTGACCCGTTAGACATAGAAAATGTCTCCGTTTCTGCTCCAGTTCTGCAGAAATGTTGAAACTTCTTCAATGTCGAACATGCATGATAATGACGTAATTATAATATTTCAATCCCTATGTGCATTGTGACCATAGTAGGAAACAAAAATCCACAGTGTTCCAGTAGCAGTGAAAACTACCTGTAAGTGGTAAGAAACATCTAAAAATATATTCCAGAATGTTAAGAACATGTTTAATGAAGACCATAAAATATTACATAAATGTACCTACAATATAAGTAAGGTCAATCAACAGCGTATGTACTATGAATACACTTATAAAGATAACAATTACCATAACTGTCTCTGTGAATCTTTTACTAATCACAATAAATACTGCGGGTGAGATATTCAGAGTGCGCCGGGCAGTGGCATAAAAGGGGGTGCAGCACAACTGGGATGCACCAGGGCCAGCACAGGGCGATATTCAAAGGTGATGCACCAAGGTGCATCACTGTTGAATATGGCATGGAATGTGCCATGCGCATGTACAATGCGCCGGCATATCCACCAGACAGGGAAGTCCGGGAACGCTTCAGCGCAAATGCAGTTGCACTGGACGCATCACCTGCAATATCTGAAGTGCGCATGCAAATGAGGCCATAATGTATTCATGGTGCAAATGGGTCCATTTGCATGTCCTTATGGCCCTATTTGCATGCGGTGCAGAAGGCCAACTGGTGCAATGAGCCTGGTGCCCAGTGTAGCTGCTACCATAGCACAGTTAGTCCTGGAAGTCCAGATGAACTCCCACCCTCCTGTCTGCCCGATTGCGGGCGAGCCTACTTGTAGATGTAATACCTGGTTGGCCAGTGGTTTCCCCACCTCCCTCCCAGCCATATGCCCGATTGCGGGCATGTGCATAATACCACCCACCTGGTGGCCTTAGTTCCCCTCCGCTGCATTCCCGATTGCGGGCAATCAAATACTGATACCCAACCTGGTGGTCTAGCGCTGCCCTTCCTCCCTACTGTACACTGAATCACGGTCATTAGTAATGCAGAACCATACCAGGTGGTCCAGTGGTACCCCCTTCCCTCCACCCACAGAGGACTTAGAGCCACCCAGCTCCCCCGTCATCGGCGGGTGGCTGCACCACTGCCCGCATACCACCCGCCCGCCGAATGACAGCATATAGTATGATCTGTATGCCTATTGGTGCACAGTGTGCACAAATGGGCTTACAGTTCATACTGTATGCTATCATTCTTGATAGCTGAGCAGTATGCGAAGCGGGTGCAGTCACCCGCCAATGATGGGGGCTGGGTGGCAAGGGTCCTCTGTGGGTGGAAGGGAGGGATCACTGGACCCAGGTATGGTTCTGCTGCACGCCTGCAATCTGGCTTACAGTAGGGAGGGAGGCGATCACTAGCCCACCAGGTTGGGTGTCAGTATCGATTGCCGAGATAGGGCATGCGGTGGTGGGGGGAGACCACTAGGCCACCATTTTGGGTGGTACTATGCACGTGCCCGTGATCGGGCAGACAGATGGGAGGAAGGGGGGAACCACTGGCCCACCAGGTTCTACATCTACGTTGGCACTGCCTGAGATCGGGCAAACAGGAGCAGGGGTACACAGGGCCACCAAGGAGGGTGTGGGTGCCTATGGCTGGTGTCTCTGCTGGGCGGGTGGCCACCTATGGCTGGCAGGTGTTGTGTTATGCTCTGCAATACAGCAGCTCACCTGTGCATGGCCTGGACTTGAGCCTTTTTTTTCCGGCTCAACTATGTGCCCCCATATGTGGTGCAGTTCAGGGTTGCGCCTGCATATGCGCTGCACATCCCGGGCTGAATATTGGGATGTGCTGCATATGCATGGGCACGCCCCCTGCATTTGCACTGCATACATTAACTTTGTGCCCCGCTGCATCGGGACTTGCACTGCACAGGTACCCCAGTTCAATACTGCAGTGGGGCACATTGCTGGGGTTGCACCAGCACAACTCGGTTGTGCCAGGCACAACTGCTTTGAATATCTGGCCCAACATGTACTTCTGTTTATACACTCTACCAATATTGTGCCGTGTTACAAGCATATTAATCCCCTCCAAAGGAGGGTACTTTTGGGGAATTAATCCATGGTTGGGTGGTTGAAGGCACCGTGCATTAATTCCCCAGTAGAATCTTCCTTTGGAGGGGCTTAATGCTTACCTGTTCATAGGTGGCACCCCTATTATTACTCTTGACAAAGCTCCATGCTGGGAGCCAAATTTTGAGTGTCTTTCTGCACCTATTTGCTAGACTAGCACTAAATAAAAATGCAGCATCAGCAGCCTTCTTGTGTGCTGGCTTTCTTTTGGCATCTGAGTGCTTAGTTGTATGTTTGCCAAGCTATCCTGTTGCCATTAGCAGCGGGGTTTGCTGCAGCAGCTTTTTTGTTTTATCTGTGTTCTCCGTTGCTTTGTTGCACTGGGCAATAAATTAGACTGTCATATGATGACTCTGGCATCTCTTTCTGTAGAGGTCGGAGAAACCATTACCCAGTACTCCATTTAAAGAGTTTTCATTGCCAATGTGCATAACACTGGCTTTTTCCCCTAATGTTTTATTTATAGATTTTAAAATACATGACAAAATTGATTGAGTGGAAGAACAGTAGACAAAATCTATGTACACCATGAGACAATAAAACAATCGGATGATTACCCCTACTTTTGAGGTGACTCCCAACCATAAAGGAAAATGCAGTTTGTTAACAATTAAGTGAGGCTTATAGCAGCCAATGTCAATTATATTAATACTATTTAAATAATCAAAAACTTGCCAACCTTCTGAGGTCCTGTAATGAAAGAGATACACTTGTGTGAGCCCTCTGTAAAACACCTTTTATATGAGCTCCTCTGAACCTTGTTACACTGATACTGTCTGCAAAGATTCATTCATGTGCTCTTTTAGATTTCTTGAAGGGATGATAATAATGTTATTGAAGGCTCTGGGAAGTAATCAGCCGGGTTCAGCTTTTAATTAGTGCCACCACCTCCTGCACTACTGCTGGATAAACTAGCATCACTTGAGTCTCTATCAAGGGGAACTGTCACTTAACTGAGGTAGAGAACAAATGGGTATCCCTCTGCAACCCCCTCCCCACCGGACTCCCAGATTTGAACTGTTCACAGCACCAGTGATTGTATACACCACTCAGAATATACCAGAAATCAACAGAAACTCTGGCTGCTTCCCACAAAGAGTATGAACTACAGATCCACAGTTTCGATTACTCTTCCTGGATCCCCTATTACCTAAAGAGCAGGTACCTACTCTCTGGCACCCGGCTCCCCTCAGACATATATAATAGTGGATCTGCTCTACTGTTAAGGGGCATTACAATTTGTATGTGCTTCCATCTGGGTAAACATACACCCCAAATTTGCACCCCCATAAAAACAAAGTCTTGTCTGACACGCCTTCTTTTGTGATGTCAGAAAATGAAGGCTGTTTGTGGGTGCTCCATAGATCTATATTAGTGCCATTTGTCAATGCCGTTCAGTACTATTCAGAGTTGCCACTTGGAACAATGAAAGTGACCGCTCCAGTAAACAGGGACTGTTAATCCAGCGGCTGCTTTGATTTGTCTACATGGCACCTCTAAATAGTACTAAATGCCATAGACATATCGCATGCATACAGGTAAATGACATGCACCCTCAGTATTCATTTTCTGACATCACAAAAGGAGGCGTGTCAGACAAGGCTTTGTTTTTATGAGGGTGCAAATTTGGGGTATATAACTGTTTAACCAGAAGGAAGCACATAGTAATTTTAATGCTCCTCAACAGTAAAGCAGATCTACCGTTATATATGTTTGAGGGGAGCTGGGTGCCCGACAGTAGGTACCTGCTCTTTAACTCTTCCGTGGTCCTGCTGTTGATCCCTCCTTCAAGAATAAGGGTTGGTCCAAGATCACTAGCCCCTACTTTGCTACTGGCATCAAAAAATAGCCATTACAAGACTGGCTACAAGCAAATGTACATACAGTTACTCACCGGCAGCAAATAATTTCCTCAATATATACTTTTGAAAAACTGACCTATACTTTATGGAGTAGGAGATATGGCAACCATGGGTATTGTATTATATGTTAAGTACCCCACTCTTTGTTCCTTTACCATTTTTTATTGTAAGGTTATACTGAAAGTCTGCTAGTATAACAGCACAGAACTGTAGGCATTGTGGAAAATTACTACAGTTAATCGGTGAGGGTGGGGGAATGGTGGTTCTCCATGCTCCTCCTCACAAGATGAGGAATTTAATTCACCTTTCTGGTTCCAAGTAATCCAAATTAATACTACTGGACCTATGTAACTGTAGTCCTGAATGTCACAATATGTATGCTTGTTGTCGCCATAGCATGTTCCTTAATAATCTGGCACAGTAGCTGGTCTTCACATAACTCCTGCACATTTTTGGTTGTTGTGTGTTAACTGAAGTGAAAAATCAATAAAAGTTTTAAATATAAAAAGTATAAACCAGCGCATTCACTGAGCAGTACCATTTGATGCCACTTCAAACCTGGACAACCATATATTTCCAACCCCTTTCTGCCTGTCAAAAGGCATGGAAATAAGCAAGGAGATTATAACAACTATTTTGTAACTTCATCGTTGCCCACTTTTAATATCAAGAACATAACATATGAAATCTTTAGTATGAACTTGGATTTTGAATAAAGAGTAAGTAAACATTATAAGTCAGATTTTACCCACAGTGGCATTTCATGTCCCATATCATTGTTAGCTGAGCAAGAAAAGAAAATTAACACTGTGTCTCAGCAAACAGACCATTTCTGCAAATGAACGTCTCTGCTTTTGAGTAGTCCTATGAATGTGAAGACTCCCATGTTCACTGGAAGCCCAAGAATGCAAACATTTAGTGTCCAGACTAAGTTCTAAAGTTGTTCCGTCTAGATTTAAGAATTGTTGCTCCTTTAGAGTGGCAGCTGCAGCGGCTAAGGCCTTGCCGGTCTTTGAAGAAGACTCCTCCTTCACCAGGTCAGCTAAAGTGTCCACTTCTTGTTCCATAGTTAGCAGTCACTCAGTGAAGGACTACAGCTTGTGATCCATTTACAGCACTCATTTAGTTAATGCTGCTGCAATTATTCCAGCGATACAGGGGCCTGGTTGGAGTGAGGTTGTGTAGGTTCTGTCTGAGCAGGTTGCTATGATGGGCCACCTCAAGGTTAAAAGAAGTCCTGTTTTATGCTGATTTTAGGTTGTGTCAACATTTTACCAGACCTGTATGCTACATAGTAGCATCCATTGAACTATATCGAAAATAATAATTCAAGTAAATGGCTAAAGTAATCAAATATTCAGTTCAGCTAGCAGGAACCCTGGGAAAATGCTGCTTCTGGTAAATGGCTAAAGTAGTCAAATATTCAGTTCAGCTAGCAGGAACCCTGGGAAAATGCTGCTTCTGGCTGGATTGTTGGCTCTGCCCCCCTCCAACATTGCACATTTTAGCATTAAATTTGAATTGCCATAGCCTGGACCACCTCTCTAACATTTCACGTTCCTTCCTCCCACCTCAGTATACACTCTGCCACAGAGCTTAGTACAGTCTACAGAAAGACAGAGCTTGCCCTGGATTTCCTCCTGTGTGTCACATATGAATACTCTTAAATAGTACCAGTTCAATGACTGATTCTTGTGGTATGCCACTTGTTACTCCTCTGACCGAATACTCACTGCTCATGATCATCCTCAGAGTTCTTCACCCCAGCACATTTCCTATGCACCTTGTCAGGTTGTCCTCTTCTCCCCAAGTCACCCAGCTTTTCATGAACCTTCTGTGAGGTATGGAGTTGAAAACTTAGCTGAAGTTTAGATATAATATATCTGCTGCATGGCCCTGTGCACTGCCTTTGTTACTCAATCAAAATGTCAGTCAGGTTAATCTGGAACAATTTACCTGCCACAAATTCCTGTTGCCCCATATTCTAAAGTCTGCTGGCCTCCAAGACGTTAACTATATTCCCTTTTATAACTGTCTCCAGTAGTTTACCAACAACCTCACTCCAACAACGTGAGTGACTTGATAGGGGGAGCCCATGGATGTTATCCTTCTTGATTATAGCAGGACGTTCGACAAGGTGCCTCATGGTAAACTTGTTGACAAGCTGTTGAAGCTGGGGTTTTCCCAGACTCTGGTCAGATGGGTTTCCTGCTGGTTGGCCAATAGAAAACAGCAAATCAGAATTAATGGCACTCTTTCAGATGTTGGGAATGTTACTAGTGGGGTCCCTCAGGGTTCGGTCCTGGGACCTACTTTATTTTATGTATACATCAGTGATATGCAGGTCAGTGCAGACAATCTTTTATCTAAATTTGCTGATGATACCAAGTTGGGGGGATAGTATTTACATCTTCTAGCAGGACCACTCTTAGTAACAACCTAAGATCTATAGAAGAATGGGCAGTTGAAAATGGGATGATGCTTAATCTTGATAAATGTACGGTGTAACATTATGGGAAAAATAACCTAAAACAGAGTTACTATTTAAATAATACCCCCCTTAAAGTCTCAACATCTAAGAGGGATCTTGGAGTTATTATTAATAACAAACTGACCTCCACAGACCATTGCATCAAGGTAGCTAAAACATCAAATGCACTACTCACTCAAATTAAACAAACATTCGTCTCTAGGACCCAGGAATGTATTAGCCCCCTTTTTAGGACCCATGTCAGGCCCGATTCTGATTTTGGGTCTCCCTTTTGGAACCCACATTTAAAACAAGATATCGATAGAATACAGAGAATTCAGAGGAGGGCCACAAAACTAGTACTTCGATTGGCCAATAGTGATTATCGCATCAGATTACAGGAAACTGGACTACATTTCCTGCAAAGTAGATGAACCAGAGGTGATTTGCTATTATTATATAAAATTTTAAATTCTCAGGATCTTATGGGTCAATGTGGCCTAAAATTTTCTGGCAGAAGGATTTCCCTTCGGCTACATAAACAGATTGATGTGACAAAATCAAGAACTAATAAAAGACAAAACTGCTTTACAGTAAGAACCCCTAGACTTTGGAATAGTCTACCGCAATATTTGGTGGACAGTAACTCCATTCACTCTTTTAAAAGAGGCTTGGATCAGTGGATGAAGTCTAACAGCTCCTGGGTTTAACTATTCCCACCACAGTGGTGGGGGACAATCTTGATGGGCCTAGGCCTTCTTTTGTCCTTTGTAACCAAGTAAACCGAGGTCAGGCTGACTGGTCTGCAATTTCCTCAATAATTTCTATGCCCATTCTTGTGGAGTGACACCAAACTGGCCATTCTCCAGTTTGCTGGAACCACCCCCAGTTCTAGGAAGCAGTTAAAAAGATCAGCCAGTGACACCACTAGGGACTGTGCATCCTCTTTAAGCATCCTTGAGTGTATTCCATCAGGGCCAGGCGACGTATCCACTTTCAGGGACCCGAGTCCCTTCAGCACCCTCTCTATGCTGACCAACCTCTTCGACAAACCCTACACCCTCACCCCTTTGGCCTGCATCCCACATTTTGGGAGTAGTCCATCTCATGTACTGTGATGATTGAACAGAAGTACTTGTTCAGAATATCTGCCTTTCTTCCACCCATCTTCTCCCACTCCCCCCTTTCTCAATCTGACTAAATAGTCCAATGTCTTCCTTTTTTCTCATATGTATCATAGGAAAGCTTTATCCCCTTTTGCTATTCATAGCTCTGCACCCAGAATTGTGAGGCTTGGAATAGAAAGTAAAGGAATGAAGCATTTATAGAGTATGGGGTTCAGTTCTGGAGGCCTCATCTCCGTAAGGATATAGATGCATTGGAGAGGGTTCAGAGAAGGGCAACCAAGATGATGCAGGGAAAGTCATAACGAGCAGAGGTAAAGTAAAGTAAAACTTTATTTTTAAAGCACTTTTCAAAGCCAAAGCACTCTACAAACACATTAAAAACATATAATTAAATTAAATAAACAATCATTTTTAAAATCCTTCAGGGTAGGCTTTACAAAACAAATAAGTTTTGAGCTCAGATTTAAAACTCGAGACAGTCAGGCATTCTCTTATTTATTTATTCAAGCGTTTAACCAGCAAGGCATACTGAGCATGCTACGATTCCAGATGCATCCTGGGGGAAGGGGAACATAGACAATAGTTGAACAGCATATATACAGGTGAAAATACATAGTGTGAATTCTCTAACATTTGGTCTCAGTGTCCAGGTATAGAGGTCAGAAAAACAGCAGAATATACAATAGCTTGACAGCATAGTGCAGACAACGTGAGATGGGAAAACAGTAGTTACAGGCATAGGTTAGTTGCAGTACTAAATGCAGACAAAATACTGTCATTTCACACAGAGAGCAGATCTGCCTAGTCACATGTGCAGGTAGGGGCGAAATGAGCTTGGAACAAGGAGTTCAGGTGCCAAGGGGAGGAGAAGTGATGAATATTTTCTGGGAGGAAGTTCCACAATGTTGGTATGCGGTAGCTGAATGCAGCCTGACTGGAAGTAATGGTCCTATGTGGGACAGCGAGGGAACGAGAGTCCAAGTTCCAGAGGGAGTAAGCTAGGGTGCAGGGATTTGCTAGGGCAGTGGTGAGCTAGGAGGGGAGATGCTGGGACCAAAACTTGGCAGGGATTTTGGCGCAGTGGGATTGTCTGCGATTAGGTAGAGAGGGGAGGTTCATAGATTGGTAAAGTGCACAGTGGTCTGTGGAGTAGGACAGTTCAGTGCAAAGCAGCAGAAGGAATGGAAAAGAGGGTCCAGCCTAAGGTTGACTTAGGGCCGGCACTGTAGACTACATCCCCGTAGTCGAAGACGAGGAGAATCATTTTCTGCACAAAGGCCCTCCAAACAGGTGCAGGGATGCAGTCACGATTCCGGTAAAGTACGCCGAGCCTGGGGTGTAGCTTCTTCAATAAGGAGTCAATGTGTGTGGAAAGGTTTAGGTGCTGGTCCAGCCATACTCCGAGGTATCTGAAGGAGGTACAGGCTTCCAGTGGTGTCCCTTCCAGGGTATGGAATGTGATTGGAGAGGGGAGCCTGGAAAGTTTCTGCCTAGTGCCAAAGGTTAGAGAGACTGTTTTCTTGGCATTGAAAAGTAGATGATTTGTGAAGCCATTGCTAGACTGAGATAAAATCTTGCGCAGTTGGGTCGTGACCTCTGAGGACGAGGGGCGGATGTATACAGCACAGTGTCATCTGCATACATATGGATTGAGATGTGGGGGCAAGCAGAGGGCAGGTCATTCAGGAAGATTGAGAACAGGAGTGGGCCTAGGACAGAACCTTGCAGTGCGTCTGGGGTGACAGGAGAGGTGCCGAAGGAACTGATCTGAAACGGTCTTGTCGCCAGGGTAGAGAATTACATAGGTGGACAGCATAAGAAAATGCACACATGCCCCAGATGTCTTTAACCAGACCCTAGGAATCTCTAGCAATCCCTCGATCAGCGGATCGGGTGGTGGGAGGGCAGTATGGAGTAAGAAGATCTTGCAAGTACTGGAATCCTTGTTCATGTAGGGCTTTATAGGTCAGCAACCCAACCTTGAAGGAGATCTGCCATTGAACGGGCAGCCAGTACAGTCTGCGCAGCACAGGCGTAATATGACTAGACCTAGATGTACCAGTCAGGAGCCTGGCTGCCGCGTTCTGCACTAGCTACAAGTGGCAGGTTTCAGCCCCCGACAGCCCTAGGTAAAGGGCACTGCAGTAATCAAGGTGGGAGGTGATGAAGGTGTAAGGAGTTGAATCTGTACAAGCTGGATACAAGGAGGGAAAGGGAAGACATGATTGAAACTTTTAAATATGTAGAGGGGCTCAATAAAGTGGAAGAAGACTGTTTACTTAAGAGGAAGGGGGGTCAAAACTAGAGGGCACAGCATTGGACTGCAAGGAAAAAGATACAGGGCAATGTGAGAGGGCATTTCTTCACAGAGAGGGTGGTGGAGCCCTGGAACAGACTACCAGGTGGAGTGGTGAGGACTAAATTGGTGGAAGAATTCAAGAGAGCATGGGAGAAGCATATCGGGCTAAGTATCAGGGGAGGGCGGGAGCTGGCACGGAGAGGGAGGTGTAGGGAAAAAAAGGGCGAACTAGATGGGCCAGTATGGCCCTTTTCTGCCGTCAGGTTTCTATGACTATGATTCTCCATGGGTCAGTGGATCCCACCTGGTTGAATAATTCCCGTAATGCATGCTGACCCGGGGATCAGCCAATTTGTCTACCAGTTCTGTCTAGGTCTGGCTGATAAACTATATGCTAATCTCTCCCCCAGAAGCAACAGAAGGTGTGTAAAGGGAGCCAAAGCCACTGGCAGTTTTTGAAAAAACTAGGGTGTCTGCATTTGGGCCATATATACAGCCCAGCACTACTTAAGACCACCCCAAATCCCCCACAGCAGTATATAGCATCCCTCCGGGTCTTAAATTTCCTGTTGTAGCTAAAAAGGAACAGAGTGGGCTGTTAAGATAATCACTCCACACTGTTTTGTACTATCACCAGCCCCATAAACCTGCACCACCCATTCCCTCCTGAAGCACATAAGTTGTTCCCTCTTAATATGTGTTTCTCACAGATATGCAATATTTAAACCTAGTTTATTAAGATGGTGCAGCACACAGTGCCTTTTACACTTTGTCTGATTCCCCCTTAATGTTCCATGTCACAAATCGATGGACACTACCCATATCCCATGTGCAGTGTTATTTTGAAGCCTGCTCCCCGATCTATCTCACAGCAGTAGTTCCCATCCACTCACCATTCCTGCCTGACTGAAGGAAAATCTCTTCCGCCATTAAACAATGTCCCCACAGAAAACATTCAAACAGAATGTGTAACAGCCATCTCACTCTGACCATCCAGTCCTTACAACCTCATCCTTCCCGTCAGCCCGTGACAAGTCAGCAGACATGTGAGATCAGGCTGCACGCCTGGTCTAAAGGTGACCAGATGGTGGTAATGCAACAAAACTAGACAGACAAAATTATGTTTAAAACTCTGGAAAGTGCAGGGTGCAAGGCCAGTCATAACCACTATTTATGTGTTATTGCTGCAAGCAACGCAGCATATATCTTCCGTGTCACACCCAAGGTACTGGCTGAGCTGACTGCACACTCCCACAACCCTCCTACAGAACAGCAGTTGTAGGGCACATCAAATGGATTATCCTTGCCTCGCATGCATTATATTAGGTTTGCCTTGCACCTGCTGATACTGTCAGGTAGTATCAACAATAATTTAGGTCTGAACACACAACCAGTTCAAGCATCCAGTCCTCCACTCCACACGCACTATCGCCTTTGCCGAGGTTGTGAGAATTAGGCAGTGTGAGGGCTATGTTCCAAAAGTACTTAGGGGACTCCCTGGACTTAAAAGAGAAAGTCCATTGGTAATTGGCAGTCTGAATACTGTTGACTTTGTCGAGTTACCTGTTTGTGACAAGATCATGGCGCTTCTGTGTCTCTTGAGGGTCTGAACGATGCCTGAGGTGTGGAGTCAGTAGGATTATGGGAGGGGAGGCACCTCAGAGAAATTTGCTCTTCTGACTGGAAAAGTAACAATAGATAGGTCATGGCAGTTAGTCTGGAGTCTACAGAAAGTGCCAGTGTCAGCTATTTCAAATCAGAACAGTTCTGCCAGCCTTGGAACTTTTTCAGTCCCCTCCTCCTAGTGAAATGTCAATGAACCCATACGAACATCAAAACAGGCTACAGTCCTTGGTAGAGTAAAACTTGCACTCCCCCCCCCAACCTCAGGATATACAGGTAATTAGGTAGACAAATGAACTGAAACTGCACTGGAGTGAATAATTCTTAGAATAATGTATAGGCAACAGTGAAAACACACACAAACTATTGTAGCTAATGAGCTGTGCACTCAAGCTGTTCACTTAACCAATCTTTTTTTTTCCTTTCAACTGTCTTCATCTGCTGTGGTGGGTCGCTGCTGTCCTCTGCCACCCTTACCTGACTCGTGGTCCCTCGGGGTCTTCCATGCACTGAACACGTACTGGCAGGGTCTAAGAGCCAGCCCAGAGGCTTCATCGTGTGGCAAC
Source organism: Neoceratodus forsteri (assembly GCA_016271365.2). Taxonomy (NCBI): domain Eukaryota; kingdom Metazoa; phylum Chordata; order Ceratodontiformes; family Ceratodontidae; genus Neoceratodus; species Neoceratodus forsteri. Next base: position 989,337,610 of record CM057450.1, read on the forward strand.
CCAATTTTCCACCCACTTTCTCCCCTTCACCTTACCCGGGACCCTGAAAGCAGCGTCACAAGCACGTGGAGCTGCGCATGCATGCCACAGCTCCAGACTAGCCCCATCCACCCTCCCCATGATCTAGCATCGAGCTCTTGAAGGCGACACTGCCACCCAGCCTCAAGTGGGTGGCAGTCAAGCACAGAGAAGCCCTCTTAAACCCTCCCGAGGAGGAGAGCTGCTAGCTGGCAGCCACTCAACATTCTCTCCCTACCCCCAACCCCCGATGACTCAAGCTCATCCCCGAACCCGGGTCACCAGCATGGCGCAAGGTGTGGCGTCCAGCACCACGACCCTCTGTGTCACCGGGCCGGCACCACTTAATCAAACTTAAGCATCCTCTGTCGTGACTCAGGGGACTAGAGCTCATCCACATCTTGGGGCTGGGAACAAGTCAGGAAATAAAACAGGCAGCTCCTGTTTCACTTGCTTTGTCAGCAAACTTCTTTGCCCATCATGAGTAGTAATACGCCAACTTTGCAAGGTATAGCGCTTTTAAATCATATCTATGCTGCACAGAACTTCAACTTTATTTTCTTATATTCTGCCCCCATGTGCTATGACTTGGGGGCCAAGATCTTGAAACAGGAACAGTCTTCTGCTCTCCTGCTGTACTTCCTTCACCTTCTTGATTTTAGCCACAATATGAACTTTGTCCAAATAAATTTAGGAGGTGGAAAATAACTGGTCATGGACATTTTCCTTCAGGCTGCATCAGGCAAAAGGCATGGTGTGCTCTCTCAGTTACATAGTTTGGGCCATGTGGAGTAGGGCCTGTGTTTTTCTGGCAGAGCTGTTGAACAAATAAAATAGTGTCCTGGCCTTGAAGCATTCTAGCAAGCCCACCAGAACGAGATTATTACGACGGCTTCGACCCTCCTAGTCCTTCTGCCACTCCTCCAGTTTAGCCATCTTCCTCCCTAATACTACTACCTCCAGCTCCATGTGATCCTGGCAATTTTCTGCTGAACTCACTCTTGCCTCCGTGTTGCTGGCGTGCTGGCTGAATGCCTCAAAGGCGGGCATGAACATTTTGAAGTTGCTGGAGATCCAAGATCTCCTTTGATGTTGCCCAGCTCTTTTGAAAAAATCTCTCCAGAGCCATTGCTTCAACTGGCAGTAAGTCTGGATAAGGTGGGAATCATTAGGCTTCTGCCTTTTGGGGCCCTAGCGTCTCTCAAGCAGTGGTGGTGGGGTAAAAAAAGCCTTGCTGATTTCTCCCTCAAACTCCATTTCCTTCAACATTCTTCATGAGCAGGATTCAGTGCCTTGCTTGTTTACTAAGATATAAACATTAGAAAACAAAAAAACCAACAGTTTTGCTGTGATTCTAAACTGATAATTGACTCGATCCTGAAAGAGCCGATCTGCCGCACGTCTACCCACTCAGACATATCACATGACTCCCCAATCAATTTTTTTTCTATCAGTACTTTATTTATCTCCTTCTTCTGTCCCTTGCAACCAACTCTTTCAGGAGTCTCAATACACCTCCTGAACCCTGCGCCCCCACCCACCTATGTCACCGGCTCATGAGAGAGCCTTGGTTTGTCCCCAGGTGAAGCTGTAGTGGGGGATGCACCCCTGACAGTGGCACTTCATTAAGTGGTGGCAGGGTGGGAGCTCAGGTGTACCGGGACCCATCATTTATGGCTGTGAGGCTGTTTTCCTCAGTTTCTGGTTCGCCCTTGAGATGCCAGGTCTGGGATACCATGCGCAAACACAGATGCCAATGTGTACCACTCTGTGGAGTCAACCTGAGTCTACCCTCCCCTGAGTCATGCCCAGCCCACAGTTTTACCTATGATCACCCAATTAACACTGTTGAGGCACTGCACTGCACCCTGATGGAAAGTGTCCTCTAGAATGCTTGATCCTTCTCTCCCCTGCCCCAGTGACCCAGGCTTAATTCTGAACCAATGCTGCTGGCATCACAAGCAGTGGCCCTACCACTGTGCTGACAGAATGGACAATATATCCCAATCTACATCAGGCTGGTTGAGGCCACCCATCAACACCATCTCCCCTTACAGCAGCTCTCTTCGGTTCTCTTGATTTCCTCTCCCAGCACCTTGTCCATGTCCTACTTCTGATCTGGTGAGCGATACATCACCCCATATCTGATGTTCCTCCCCTCTGCTGTTGTTAGCTGTAAACAGACTGATTTCTTCTGCTCTACTCCCACATTGTTCTGTCCTGGATAACCTGCATGCTGTTTCTTATGAACAGGGCCACCTCCCCACCTCTGTCTTGCAGCCTGTCCTCTCCGTAAAGGGCATAACCAGGGATAGCTAGATCCTATCATGATTTTTGTCACCCACATTTCACCTATACGGCCAATGATTTTCCTTTTATCTCAAAAATGACTACGGCCATCTGTCAAAATCTTAAAATCCATTTTTTCTGAAAACTGAGTGCAAATCAGCATGTTTTGTACAAAAATGTGGCTCACAATTGGGGGGGTTTCATGCAGTCCTGGTAAAAAATGGGGTTACTTGCATGCTAAAGTGAAGAAAATAAGAGATTTTGGGTGAGATATTCAAAAGGGTTGCGCCATGCGCAATAGGGTTGCGCATGCGCAAGTCCGAAATTGCGCCATTCTGCGATATTCAGCAGGAGGCAGTTCGCCACTGAAAACAGGCTGAGCAACAGTGCAATGCAAATGAATGCATGCTCAACTGGAGGGGGAGGAACCATGCATAAACTGCACAGCCGATATTCAGCCGGCTGTGCAGAGATGCCAGCAGGCGCAACCCCAACCTCGCTGCACGACTTTGAGCCAAAAATAAAAAGGCTTAAGTCGAGGGCCACCCACAGGTGAGCTGCTGTATTGCAGGCGCAACACAGCAGCTGCTACCTGTGGCTGGCCTCCAACCCAGTCCCTGTGCCCCCCCCTGCAGCCCAATCATGGGCAGCTGACTGTAAATCCACCACCACCCCCAGTGGACTGATCGCGGGCATAGTGTACTCCCCCTCCCCACCAGCCCGATGCTGAGCAGCAATGTGGCCCACCCGAACATATCCCTGGTGGTCCAGTGGACGGAAATGCCCGATCGCGCGGTAAGTTTAATAACCCCGAACATAGCCCTGGTGGCTAGTGTCTCCCCCACCCACCCGACCCACCACCCTCCCCCGCGGCAGTAGGCGGCAGCATCCACCTGCCTGCCACCCCGCGCCCGCTGACTGACTGCCGGTGAGGGCTGCATGCCCATTGGTGCAGAGCAAGAGCCAATGGGCATGCAGCCCTACCGTACATGACAGTCCAGATTTGTGAATGAATCATTCACAAATCTGACTGTCATGCTATGTGTATGGGCTGCTGCGCCCGTGGCTCTTGCTCCTGCACCAATGGTGCAGCCCTACCGGCAGTCAGAGGCAGGGGAGTGGCAGGCGTGGGATGCTGCTGCCCGCCGCTGGGGAGCGGGTGGTGGGGCTTCGCGTGGGTGGGTGGGGTGGGGGACACTAGCCACCAGGGCTATGTTCGGGGTTTATTAAACTTACTGCCACGATCGGGCATTTCGTCCACTGGACCACCAGGGATACGTTGGGGGTTTATTAAACTTACTGCCGTGATCGGGCATTTCGGTCCACTGGACCACCAGGGATACATTGGGGGGTTTATTAAACTTACTGCCGCAATTGGGCATTTCGGTCCACTGGACCACCAGGGATACGTTCGGGGGAGGGCCACATTGCTGCCCGCGATCGGGCTGGGGGGGAGTACACTATGCCCGCGATCGGGCCACTGGGGGGTGGTGGTGGGGATTGTACACTGATTTCCCGCGATCGGACTGCAGGGGGCGTCGGTCCCCGACGGCTGCTGCCTGCCAGGGCGCCAGGCGCAAGTCCTCAGGGATCGGTGCACCTACATGCTAATGGCATGCAAATGGGGCCATAATCAGATGCAAATGGCCCCCCTGCTTGCTGCATGTATTATGCCCCATTTGCATGTCACCTTTTGAATATCGGGATTTTGTGCATGGCGCAATGGTACTTGTGCCACCATAGGTTGAATGCTCACTCTGTCAACTTGCGGTGGCGAAGTCCACTGCGCACATGCACAGTGGCTGGTTGGGTGATATTCAAAGGAGTTGCTCAATAGCACAACTCCTTTGAATATCGTCCTGGACACACCCCTGCGCAACTCTTTTGCGCAGTGCAAGGCCTTGCGCCTTTGAATGGCACAGTTTGAATATCCAGCCCCTTGTTTTCATTGCGTATTTTATGAATTTTTTCCCATTTTGCACACCCCCAGTTCTGGACGCGCATGTGCGTGCCGCGTTCCAAGACACCCTCCCGACTTGCCGCCCCTCCTGCCTGTGCTGCCACCGCATCACCACCCAGTGGCAGCGGAATTACGGGGGGATGACAACCATCCCAAGAGAAGAGAGCTACCGTTAGGCACTCTAACCTGCTCCTCCCCCCGTGCCGGCATCCTGACAACCTGAGGTCGTTCCTGAACCCTCCAGCTTCTTGTGAGGCCCTCGCCTTCTTCCCCTGGGACAGGGTGACGGGGAGCCCCCATCTCACCTACCAAGTCCAGATCCAGTTCTGGTGATACCCCTAAAGCTAGGGTGTCTGTAGTATGGCCATCAAGCTCAAGCGACCAAAGACGCTATTTTTTTTTTCTGATTTCTGCCCTCTATGGGGCGCAGCGTTCAATGATGCCTAACACGTGGTCGTGCATGCTCCCGTCTGCTGCACTCCCGCCCCTTTACAATCATGGCACCATGTTGCTGACCCCCAGCAGCGACCAAGGTTCTCCCCCCTCCCCGGAGATGGAGAGCAGTCTGTCGGATGCTCAATCCATCTCTCTCTCTCTCCCTCTGACCCATGACAACCTCTGCTCACTCCCAAACACAGGCTGCTGGCGTGGCATGAGGTGTGGTGTCCAGCGCCTCAATCCTCAGCACCACTGGGCCAGCCTAATAGAGATTTTCTTTACTGAAAAATTGCCTCCTATGTGCTAGTTCAAAAGTAACAAATTCCTTTTTTTACCAGTGTCTTTCATTGAAAAAGGAAAATCGCTGGCCCTGCACCTATGGCCACAGTATCAGGTAAATTACCAACCTTTAGGCACACTTATTTCTGTCCTTCTTTCTAAAGTGTTACCAGGCAAGACATACTGAGCTGAATAACAGCTCATTTCCAGATGCGTCCTGGGGGGGGAAGGGGTATGGAAGGCCATTTGAGAGAAGAAAAATTAGATGGTAATTAACAGCATTATGAAACTACTGTAAATCTTATATAAGCACATTGTTCTCCTCTCATTAGAGAACAGACAGAACACCAGGAGGAAGGAGCTACTGGTATAACTAAAACTTCTCTACTGGGACTAAGAACTAGAACTCTTGTACTGGGACCTTCAATTCAGGGTAAAAAAAAAAGAGTTTGTGTGTTGGTCAGAGGTAGTTGAAGTAAATTGTTATCTGTGTACTTATCTAGGTGCTTGTCACAGGTGTCAGACGGGAATTGTTATCTGTGAAATTAAGTGTAGAAAGATTTGCAAAATAGGGGGAGTGGCTTAGCTAGAAGGAGCCAGGTTAAAAGCAGTGTCAGTGGCTCAGTAGGTAGCACACTCGCCTCTGAGGCTGGGAGATCAGAGGGCTGTTGGTTCAGTTCCCACATCTGGCACTTGGGTTAATATCCCAGTACTGAAACTGTAGTGCAGCATGAGAGGGGTGCTGCACTTCTGAGGTGCCGTCTTTTGGATGAGACGTTAAACTGAGGTCCCATCTGCCTGGATTGGTGGTAGTTCAGGTGGATGTTAAAGATCCCATGGCACTTATCGAAAAGAGTAGGAGAATTTCCCTCATTCACTAAAAATACCACCAACAGCTCTTAATCTGGTTCAAGGTCAGTTGGAATTCATCTGTATCCCCTTCCCCCAGGTCGTTCCTGAAAATAGGCAGGATTTGTCTAGTGCACTTACCCGGTCAACAAAAACTAAAATAAAATAAATAAATAAAACCAGATTTAAGCACTGCCCTAGATAGCTTCTGTCAGAGAACAGACAGAACACCAGGAGGAAGGAGCTACTGGTATAACTAAAACTTCTCTACTGGGACTATATTGCCCTCCTTCCCTCCCTCCCCCCCACGCTAAACCAGTTCTACTTTTATAGGCACAGGATTTAACTGACAACAGGAACTTCCTGTTTGGGAGAAGAAAGTGAGTGATCACAGAGCCACAAAATACTAACCATTCTAGAAGGGCAAGAGTAGCTTTCTGCCCCACCCCCAGCTGCTGGAGGTCTGACTCTGAGCAAGTAAGGAGACTACTGAGAAATATAGGAACTTCTTGTCTCAGAACAGGAAGATCAGGAGCTAAAAGGGCACAGAGGCAGTAAGTAAGTAGGGGAAGAAAAACAAAAGAAAATAAACAAACAGAGGAAATAGTAAGTACTCCAAACAACAGTTAGGGGGCCAGTAAAAAGACATGATGGGAGTGGTGCAGTGCAGTGGCTGTACAGCAGCAGTCTTCCGGTAGACGTTCTGGAGGATGCAGTGTTGTCCCATCTGCAGGCACCTCTCTGGGCTGAGGGAGGAGGTTGCTCATCTCCAGGCTGAGTTGGCCAGGATTTGTGGGACCTTCTCTCCCACCCAGGGACCACCAGGGTCACTGCTATTGCCTCAGAGGTTGCCAAGAAAGAGGAGCGGTTGGACCATAGTGGGCTCCGGGAGGGTGAGGGTAGTGGAACAGAGGTGCATCCCTCCAGTTGTACCTCACCACAGTTTCTATGCCATTCTGGAAAAGTGTGGTTCCTCTATGAAGGCACCCACAGTGGAGACCAAGGAGGATGCTGGGAACCTCCACAAAGGAGACCCACAGGAGGGTGGCATGGGACCCCACAGGGGAAGGAAACAACTCATGGTGGGGGACTCCATTGTTAGGAAGGTAGAACTGGGGGAGGAAGGGGAGAGGGAGGTAAGGTGCCTGCCTGCCTGCCTAGCGCCAGGGCTTGGAGGGACAAGGAGCAAATCCTCAGGATCACAGGAGCAGCTGTACAGGGAGGAGCTGGATGTCATTGTCCACCTAGGGACAAATGACCCAGCTAGAAAGGAATCAGAGCAGTGCAAAAGCATTTGTGGAGATGGGGAGGGGCCTTAGACAAATTGCACATACGGTAACCTTCTCGGAGGTGCTGCCTATCTATGCCACAGATGAGGCTAGGGTGCTCCACACCATGGGATTCAATCAGTGGTTGAAAAACTGGTGCAGAACTCAGGGATTTGGCTTCATTGGGGACTGGGGGTCCACCTGGATGGATGCAGACCTATACTGGCATGATGATGTGCATCTGTCCAGGAGGGGAACCAGGATCCTAGGTGATAGGTTTTAGCCCCCCCCCAAAATCAGGGTACTAAGTGAGGTAGACACCAACAAAGAGATGTCAATAGTGAGAAGCACAGGGGTAAATGGAGAAAGTGACAAACACACTAAGGACAAGGATGGGGCAAAAAGGGGTAAGGCCATCAAGAAATGGAGGGTAATGAGTACCAGCCTGTAGTCTGGGCAACAAGCTCCCTGAACTAGTAGCCTTGATAGAAGAGGGATGCCTGGATATCGTACCAGTCACAGAAACATGGTACACAGAGAACCATGACTGGGATGTTAACATACCAGGGTAGACAACCTACAGGAGAGACAGGAGGGTGGGGGAGTAGCTCTATGTAAGAGAAGGGATAAATGCAACTGAACAAAAGAGTAAACAGGGAGGAGAGAAGGCACTGTGGGTCACCTTAGAGACTGGAAATGGCACCACAGTCCGCAAGGGGGTTGTATACAGACCCTCTTGTCAGGGGGAAGGAATGGACAATGATATGATAGAAGGCATCCTTAGGATGGCAGAGAAAGGGGAGATACTGTTGGTGGGGGACCTTAATATGCCAGATGTTAACTGGAGCACCTTTGCTGCAGCCACAGCCAAAAGCAGGGCCATTCTTGATGCCCTTCAGCGGGCATGCCTCAGACAGCTAGTTTTGGAACCTACTCGTGAGGGAGCAATCTTAGACCTCATACTCTCAAATGGGGACAGTGACAGGATCTCAGATCTAGAAGTGGCTAGCCATTTGGTAACAAGTGACCACCAAACAGTGTGGTTCACAATAAACTCAACTACAGAGTCAAGCCATACAAAAGTGAGGGTTCTGGACTTCAGGAAGGCTGACTTTGGCAAGATGGGAGAGTGCCTTAGAAAAGCACTAGCAAACAGGCTAGAAGGAGGGGTGGAGCAACAATGGGGAAATATCAAAACTGCCATCACAGAGGCAACAAGCCTTTGTATGAAGCAAATAAATAAAAATGAAAGAAAAAGCCACTATGGTTCTCAAAAGAAGTGGCGGTGAAGGTTAGGGAGAAAAAGATAGCATTTAGGAAGTATAAGGAAACACAGAAGGAGCAGGACAGAGAACTGTACCAGTTAAGGCAGAAGGAAGCAGGGCAGGTAGTCAGAATAGCAAAGGCACAAACTGAGGAAAAGATAGCCAACTCGGTTAAGAAGGGTGATAAAACTTTTTATAGGTACATCAGGGAGCGTAGAAAGACAAAGGGAGGGATAGTGAGGCTGACTAGAATGGATGGTAGGTGGGCGGAGAGTGACAGTGAAAAAGCAGGGATACTGAATGAATACTTCTGTTCAGTATTCACAAAAGAGGAAGTGGGGAAGGTGCCTAATCCAATTAACAGAAGCACTCTGGAGAGGGGGGTAAATCCCAGTCTTTTCACAGAAGAAAGGGTTCTGAAAGAACTCCTAAAACTGAAGGTGGACAAAGCAATGGGGCCAGATGGAATTCAACCCAGAATTCTAAAAGAATTAAGCAGAGAACTAGTGACACCACTGACTACCCTTTATAACAAATCATTGGAGGATGGTGTGGTACCTGAGACTGAAAGAAGGCTGATGTGATTCCCCTTCACAAAAGTGGGAGCAAGACAGAAGCAGGAAACTACAGACCTGTCAGTTTGACCTCTGTGGTAGGGAAAGTGATGGAATCACTTCTGAAGGAAAGAATTGTTGAGTACCTAGAGGCCAGTGGGGCACAAGGACCCAAGGCAGCATGGGTTCACAGTGGGAAGGTAATGTCAGACAAACCTAATTGATTTCTTTGACTGGGTGACCAAGGTAGTAGACCAGGGAGGGGCTGTGGACATGGCCTACCTAGACTTTAGCAAGGCATTTGACACAGTCCCACACAAAAGATTAGTAATTAAATTAACCAGCCTTGGAGTGGGTCCTAGGGTGGTAGCCTGGGTAAAACATTGGCTGAACAGGACACAGGGGGTAACTATAAATGGGAGTCCACCCTGAAGAAAGAGGGGTTACTAGTGGGGTACTGCAGGGTTCAGTACTGGGTCCAGTCCTTTTTAATGTCTTTATAAGTGACATTGCAGAGGGACTGGAAGGAAAAGTTTGCCTCTTTGCAGATGACACAAAGATCTGCAACAGGGCTGATACACAAGGAGGTGTGGAGAGGATGAGAAAGGACTTGGCAAGGTTGGAGGAATGGTCAGAAGTATGACAGCTTGGATTCAATGCAAAGAAGTGCAAAGTAATGCACCTCGGAAATAAAAACCTAGGGAAGAAGATTACACAATGGGGGAGTGTAGTAGCAACAACAAAAATGGAAAGGGACCCGGGGGTAATCATATCAGATGACGTTAAGGTTGCCAAGCAACGTGAGAAGGCAGTAGGGAGGGCTGGGGGAGATACTGGGATGTATAGGGAGAAGCATCACCAGCAGAAAACAGGAAGTTGTTATCCCCCTGTACAGACAGTTGGTGAGACCCCATCTGGAGTACTGCGTCCAGTTCTGGAGACCCCATCTCCACAAGAACATAGACAGGATGGAGGCAGTTCAGAGGAGGGCAACTAAAATGGTGCAGGGTCTGCAAAGAAGCCATACGAGGAGAGGCTAAAGGAGCTTAATATGTATACCCTTGAGGAAAGGAGGGAGAGGGGGACATGATAGAAACGTTTAAGTACCTCAGTGGAATCAATAAAGTCCAAGAGGGTAGCATCTTTCAGAAAAAGAGATGTGCAAGAACAAGGGGATACAATTTGAAGATAGATGGGGGATGGCTCAGGAGCAATGTGAGGAAGTATTTTTTCACAGAGAGGGTGGTGGACACATGGAACAGCCTTCCTGAGGAGGTTGTGGGGTCTAAAACTGTGGGAGAATTCAAGAATGCATGGGACAGACATAAGGCAATTTTTGTGGTGGGGGGTAGGAAGGAATACGCTGTTGGTTAAATAGGATCTGCAGCTTTTCCTCTAGGTAGGGAAACAGGCAGACTAGGTGGGCCAAGCGGTCCTTATCTGCTATCAAAGTCTATGTTTCTATATTTCAATACAGTACACCGAAGGAGCATAACATTCAACATTACAGGGCAAAGTAGTGCAAAAAGGCATAAGCGGTACATAAAAACTGAATCTGGATCAGCAAGGGGAAATTATTCCAACAGGCATGTCTGGGGCGGGAGAGGAAGCAATTTGGGCAGGGCAAAATGAGTGGGGGGGAGGAGATCAGACACAGTAAGGAGTCTTGGACAGTTGTAGGTGGAAGTAGAGACTTAAGGGAGAAGAGGCAGAGCAGACTGACAGTGGAAGGGTGGCCCAGAGTTTATGAACATAACATGAACAGCAGCTTGACCAACAAAAGATTTCCTGGATGGAATAGAAAGAGAATGGGAAGCACTGCAGCAGATATGATAAAAGGAAGGAGGGGTAGAGGATAAGAGGAAAATAAACCAGAATTTGGATATAAAGGAGGCACAGTGGGAAAGGCATCTGGGACCAAGGGAGGGGAGGGAGGGAGAGGGCAGAGGGGATGGAGCAGTGATGGGTATGAGGTAAGCAGTTGAAAGCAAAGTGATAAAAGGAGTGAAAAAGTAATTCCAGTCTGGCAAGGGAGGATTTGGGAGCTCTACTGTAAACTATGACACTATAATCAAAAACAAGCATTATTCAATGGTGAATGTTTCCTTGCATGGTGTATGTCGCAGGGGTGTATTGTGTTAGTTGAAGTAAAGGGAAAGAAGGAGTGGCAGAATTGGTAAAAGTTAGGATTTACTTAGAGAGCAGCCAACACCTTCAGGAGAACTTTAACAAAATGTAATATTTAGACACAGTTCAGCTCGTATTTCACAATAGTTCTATATTCCTCCTCTCCATTATGTATTGCTGAGGTCATTTGCATGAAAACAGGGTCTTTGCTCCTGAAGAGTTCATCTATTCCTACTGCTTTCTCCCAACCTGAAGTCACAGAGCACTGCTTGTGACATCACAGTTACTCTCATGGCAACAGACTGTGATGTCACAACAGAGAACTATGACTTGAAGTAGGAAGTGAGCTACAGGGGCAAGTGAACTGTATGGGAACTCCACAGTATAAAGATCATATATTCATGCAAACTGACTCAGTAATAAATAATGGAAATTAAAATATATAGACTATATATGGAATGCAAGCTCAATTGTACCTAAAGAAAAAATTACTCACCTTAGTAATGTTGTTTCTTCTAATGGAGTCTTGCTGTATTCTGACATATGCAGTGATGTCCAACATTTGAACTGCCCCGGAGATGAAAGAGTTAACTTTCCATGCCAGGCATGGAACGCTGAGCTCGGGCTCGGTTGAGAGACTGTCTGTTGCCGTTTGAACTCAAACCGTCAGATCTTTACGAGCTATACTCACTGGGTATCCTTTGTGGAAACTGTAAACTTACACTAGCCAACTGGCGACTAAATATAATAAAAATATTTTTTGGTCCCAAAGCAAAGACTCAAGTCAGGAAACCCAGAAAAAAAAATAAAACAAAACACAACACCCACACACCCAAACTAAAGTGGTGAGAAAAGAAGGGTTGGGGGCACCTCCCGAGTGCCAACACTGCTACTGCCCACCCACATCCCAAAAACCAGGTTCTAAGAGGGCAGGCGGGGGGAGGTCAGAATACAGCAAGACTGCATTAGAAGAAACAACATTACTAAGGTGAGTAATTTTTTCTTCAAACAACATGAAGTCTTGCTGTATTCTGACATATGCAGACTACCAAGCAGTACCTCCATGGAGGAGGGACAGAACCTACTTTGGAAATAGGCTCTGAAGCACTGCTATGCCAAACTGAGCATCACTCCTAGCCTGGATATCCAGAGAGTAATGCTTGGTAAACGTGTGTACTGTTTTCCAGGTGGCTGCTTGACAAATCTCTAAGATAGGAATATCCCTGGCAGCAGTCAGGGAAGCAGCTGTACCTCTGGTAGAGTGAGCCCTCAGGCTTGAGGGTGGGATCCTACCTAGTTTTTCATAGCAAAATTGAATGCAAGAGACAATCCACCTGGCAATAGACCTCTTAGTGGCAGGTTTTCCCTTACCAACCTCACCATAAGTGAGGAACAGTTGGAGGGAGTCAAACCTGTGACCTTGGTGTGCTCTATGTAGTAGCTAAGGGCCCTTTTCACATCCAAACTGTGCAGCCTCCTCTCCCTAGAGGAGGAATGGTCAGTGAAGAAAACAGAAAGAGACATAGACTGGTTAAGGTGGAAATCTGAAACCACCTTAGGCAAAAACTTCCTATTAGTTCTGAGGACCACCTTATCTCTATGGAAAGAGATAAAATCAGGCTCCACTGACAGGGCCTGTAACTCACTTATGCGTCTGGAAGAAGTGATGGCCACCAAGAAAACAGTTTTCCAAGTCAAGTACTTAAGCTCTGCTGAGGACAAAGGCTCAAAAGTGGTTGCATAAGCTGAGCAATGCAAACATTAAGGTCCCAAGCAGGGGCAGGGTCCCTGAAGGGAGGATTGGTATGCAGCAATCCCTTGAAAAATTTAGAAAATACAGGATGAACTGAAAAGGAAGAGTGCTTGCCTGCTGAGAGGAAGGCAGAGACAGCTGCCAGATGCATTCTTAGTGTAGCTGGTCTGAGTCCCAAGCTATTGAGATGAATCATATAGTCAAGGACTGTGGGCAGGCCAGCAGACTCTGGAGAAATATGCTTCCCAGAGCACCATATAGTATACCTTTTCCACTTGGAATTGTAAGTGTTTCTGGTGGAAGGCATTCGAGAAGCCTTTAAGATATCCAGAACACCTTGAGAGCAGTGCAAATCAGCAAACTCTTAACTCCTCAAGAGCAGGGCCTTGAGATAGAGAGATTTGAGATTTGGATACCAAACCCTCCACTGAGCACATGTTAACAGGTTGTAATTTCTGGGAAGAGACGGGGAAGGTGGACTGCTAAGGACAACAAGAGAGGGTACCAGGGCTGTCTGGCCCATGTCTGGAGCAATCAGAATCACCTTGCAGGGTTGAGACCTGATTTTGACTAGCACCTTGAACAGGAGAGGGAAGGGGGGAAAAGCATACAGGAACTTTCCTTCCCAATTGAGAACTAGGGCATCAAGGGGGGCTGAGCCCAACACTGGGAGCCTGCAGCAAAAGAGAGGAAGTTGGTGATTGTCTGGGGCTGCAAAAAGATCTATCTGTGGGGTACCCCATCTGGAGAAGATCACCTTTAAATTCAGGGGATCCAGGGACCATTCGTGATGGCCCTGAGATATTCTGCTGAGAGCATCTGCCAGGACATTGTCCTTCCCTGGGAGGTGCACTGCTGTAAGAGAGGCATTCAGGGAATAGGCCAGAGACCACAACTTCATTGCCTCTGTGCACAAGGCCGTAGACCGAGTGCCCCCTTGCTTGTTGATATACCACATTGTGATGGTATTGTCTGTCCTGAACTGAACTACTTTGTTCTGAACAGACTTGGAAAAAGCTTGAGGTGCTGGAAACACTGCTCTGAGTTTTAATAGACTGATGTGAAGCAGAGATTCCTGAGGAGACCACAACCCTTGGGTGGCCAGGTCCCCCAAGTGGGCTCCCCACCCCAAGAGGGAGGCATCTGTAGTAAGGATTAGAGAATGAGACTGAGTGACAAAAGGAACTCTCTGTCTTAGATTGTTCTGATCCTGCCACCACTGTAATGCCTGGATCAGGGTTCGAGTCACTGGGATTAGTTTGGTCAGAGGATCCTTTTTCTGAGACCAGAAGGCTCTCAAGTGGAACTGAATGTCCCTCATTTGAAATCTTGCTCCCTGAACCACTGCTGTAGAGGCAGCCATGTGTCCCAGGAGCTGCAGAAAATGCCTTGCTGGTCAAGACACCTGGAGGGTGAATGAAGAGGCCAATGAAATAAGGATCCTTGCCCTGTCCAGGGGAAGGAAGGCTCTTGCCTTTACTGTATCCAGCTCTGCCCCTATGAAAGTGAGGAGCTGCACAGGCTCTAGAACTGACTTTGAAAGATTCAGAAGGAAACCTAGAGAAGTGAGCAGTTGCTGAGCTATCTGTAGGTGTGACTTGACTTGGTCTGGAGACTGGCCCACTATGAGCCAGTCGTCCAGGTATGGAAAGATGGAGATCTTTTTTCTCCTTAGGAAAGCAACCACTACTGCCAGGCATTTTGTGAACACGCTTGGAGCAGAAGTTAGGCCGAAGGGCATTGCTCTGAACTGATAATGGCCTGAGGGCAGCTCGAACCTGAGGTACTTTCAGTGGGAGCTTCTGATGATAATATGGAAATAGGCATCCTTGAGGTCCAGGGAAACTAGCCAGTCCCCTGGCCTTAGAGAGGGTAGAATTATTGCCAGAGTCACCATTTTGAACTTTGGCTTTAAAAGGTGCTTGTTTAAATATCTGAGATCCAGGATGGGCCGCCATTATCCTGTCTTTTTGGGGGTTAGGAAGTACCTGGAGTACAATCCTTTTCCCTTGTGTAGGGGTGGAACCCTCTCTATGGCTCTCTGAGCCGAGAGGGAAGAGACCTCTGCCTCTAGGGCAAGTGCCTCTGAAGGACTTGCAGGTGGAAAGGATCTGGTTCTCATCTTTGGAAATTTTTTGAAACTGAGAACCAGTCCCTGGCTTACTACTTCCAGGACCCATTTGTCTGATGTTAAAGACATCCAGTCCTGGACAAAGTAAGCCAGCCTGCCCCCTACAGGTGGTGGAGAACTGGCCCTGGCCAACCCATCAGGGTGCCTATATGGCAGGGGCTTTGGGCTGAGGGGTGGAAGCAGGCCTGCTTGTACCCCATCTGCCTCTCCCTCTGAAGAACCCCCTATGAGCATAAGCTAAAGAGGAGGCCTGGGCTTTGTAGAAAGGCCTATGAAAAGGCCTGCCCCTGCCCCTGGAATGCTGCCTCTGGGGAGTGGCTTGCCTTTCCTTGGCCTGAGCACTCCTATAGGTGGTCCTGTATTCATCCATTTTCTTCATGTAGTTCTCAGCTTCCACTCACATACTGTGTGACCCTGAGCAAGTCACTTAACCTCCTTGTGCTCCCAGGTTGCTCCTGTAAAAAAGCTTTCAGCTTAGTGTGCTATACCTGGTTAAACAACAGAGAATTACCCACAACAGGAAAATCCATGGCCTTAGTCTGGGTATCCTGAGACAGGCTAGTACATCTGAGCCAAGCCATCCTACGGAAGGGCCACAGATGTAGCCATGACTCTAGATGAAACATCATTGGAGTCCACTGCAGCACTGAACTGCACCTTGGATGCCTCAATACCATCCGCAGCCACCTGCTCCAGCTCCTTGGCAAGCTGGCCAGGGACCTGTTTAGCTAAAGCCATTACAGTGTCCCATCTAGATTTCTGATATCTAGCTGTATAGGCCATATAATTAGCCTGCCTGAGTCCCAAGGATGCTGCCGTGTACTGTTTCTTTACCATGGCATCAATCCTCCTGGAGTCCTTATCTGGGGGGATGTGAAGCCAAGGGTATAGTTGCCTTATCACAGGCAGCAGCCTGCACTACCCCAACATGGCTGCATTGCTGGGTAAGGAACTCTGTATCTGAGCCTGAGAGAGTATACCTCTTGTCCATTCTGTTGTCCACAGGAGGTATAGAACTAGGAGTCTTTAAAATGTTTATTGTCTGTTTCCCAAAGGACTTATGAAGGGGAATAGACAGCCTCCTGGACTCTGGGATATCCATCATTTCAACATAGTCAGGCTCCTACAGATCGTCTACAGCTTCTTCCATAGGAAGCTGAAGAGTTTCAGCCACTGTTTTGTAGAACATAAAATGGGAAGGGGATTCAGAAAGCCTAGGAGAAGAAGCCCCTGAAGGTCTGTCTGGGGAGATGTCCGGGTCAATGGGCACATCCAGACTTTCGTAATCACCATCACTATCCTCATACTCTCCTTCCTCCTCCTCCTCCTCTGATTTATAAAAATCTTCTAAATTATAATCTGGAACCGGGGGGAACTGACCGAACTGAGCCCCTTCCCGATGGTGCCGGTTCGGTTGGAATCGGTTGTTAGTGATTGAACAATCCTTATCACTTTGGCTATTTCATCAGCGGTCGGAGAAAGAAGTTGTGGATCCGCACCGGCTGATTTATCCCTTCTTTTTCTTTTAACCGGAACTAACTCCTCAGAGTCGGTTCTCCTTTTGCCTGAAGAAGTTTCGCCCTGGTCAGAGGGCACTATTTCTGGTTCGGTTGGAACTGAACCGGGCTGGCCATCTGGGTCAGCGGACTTCTTGGCCTCCCTTTCCCCGAGTCTACCAACTCTTTTTTCCAGGGTAGCTGCAGGAAAATTCTTGCAAATCTGGCAGTCTGAATCGAGGTGGTCAAACCCCAGACAATAAATACAGGTGGTGTGGGGGTCAGCCTTAGCAAAGGCTTCCCCACACACACTACAGTGTTGAAACCCAGTGTGCCCGGTTTTCCTTTTGGGTTTCTCAGACATGGCCATTCCTAACAAAACTTACCCTTTATTCGACAATCCGCCAGGCAAGACACCCTTATCGGTTCCTAACCTTGTTCCGGGTCGTGGAAGAAAATGTAATGAAATCCGTTTTTTTTAGAACCGATAAGGACCGGTTATCACACACTAAAAGTACAATAAACTTTTCTGAACAAACCTGATCGGTTCAAACCGAACCGATCCCACATTTACAAGTTCCACACAGAAGAACAAGAAAATAAACCTATCTAGTACTTACGATACCACAGACAGAGACTGGACCGACAGGTTAATGGATTAAATTCGGTCGAAAACCGAGGAAAATGGCACTTTAACCGACAAACTTGAACCGAGCAAAGGAGAAATCTCCGGAGTGACTGTTCAGTGAGGCGGAGTAAAGAATCCGACGGTTTGAGTTCAAACAGCAACAGACAGAGTCACAACCGAGTTCGAGCTCAGCGTTCCATGCCTGGCATGGAAAGTTAACTCTTTCATCTCCGGGGCAGTTCAAAGGTTGGACATCACTGCGTATGTCAGATTACAGCAAGACTTCATGTTGTTTGAATGTTATGTTTTTCAATGTTTTCCTTGAGGCACTAGTAGCTCTTTAAAGTACTTACTAAGTATGATGCTTTAAAAGTGGGTTGTGACCAGCAAAAATACCCTACTCTCACCAAATTGGCCATCTGCTATCTGAAGGAATGAAAGCAGTTTTTACTGACTTGCTCTTCAGTGTACTACAATAAATGGAAACAGTGTGATCTAGTAAAGGAATAATGCACTCCAGGGTGTGTGTTGTGCTGGTTAATGCCACGCCTGGGGGGGGGGTTGGGCATGAGGTCGCAGGCCTAGTGCGTCCAATGCCCCAGGTGTGGCATTATCGCAGCACGACACACACCCTGGAGTGCATTGTTCCTATTATATAATGGCTTGTTGATATATATAAAATAAAAACACATTTTTAAAGAATGTTTTTATTAGTATGGAAAAATATTTTTGTTTCTTAAGAGGAGATGCAAAAAAAGAGATAAAGCTCATCTGCGATAGGTTCATCTGCACTGGTTCACAGTGATGAGACTAGACCTGTGGTGTTATGCTGGGATAACGCCATGGGTCCAGCCCCAAACTGACCGATCACAGTCCAAAATTCTTTCTTGCCATTGTATAATATATTACATACCATACCAGCAACCAACAGTACTAAATTATACTTAATTATTGTGCGGTAGCGGAGAACATAAGACCCGGGAAGGTGTGGGGGGCGGAGGGCCCCCACAGAAGAAACTGTGCACACAGCAACCAGTAGTACTAAATTATAGTGAGGCAAACCAACAACTATAATGTCTTAATTATTGTGCAGTAATGGAGAACTGAAGACCCGGGGTGTATGGGTAGTGGAGCACCCCCACAGAAGAAACGGTGCATACAGCAACAAATACGCGACTTAATCTCCGTTTGATGTCTCCAGTAGAAAGACACTGAACAGTTAGCACTCACTTACTGGGAGTCTTCACACAGGCTGCATAGATGTTGTCGGTTAATTACTGTGCCTTTTATATTTATTTTCCTGTTACCGATAATGTGTTTGTATACATCTATAAATAATTTGCCTGGTGCCATTAAAGGAATAATGCATGACAGGGTGTCTTGCTGGGATAACGCCATGCCTGGGCGGGGGGGGCACGAGGCTGAAGGCCGAGTGCGTCGGTGCCCTAGGTGTGGCGTCCGCTGCCTACACGACTGCCTTCCCTGGAATACATTATTCCTATTATCTCAATGGCTTGTTGTTATATATAAAATAAAAAATATTTTAAAGAATGTTTTTATTAGTGTGGAAAAATATTTTTGTTTCTTAAGAGGAGATGCAAAAAAAGAGATAAAGCTCAAGTGCCATGATGACATCTACATTGGTTCACACTGCTGAGACTAGACCTGTGGCATTATTCTGGGATAATGCCAGCCCTAAACTGACCAATCACAGTCCAAGATTCTTTCTTGCCATTGTATAAGCAAGCAATAATGCCCAACAGGATAGGCGGTATTGGGCAATACCGGACCAGCCAGGGGCGTAATGAGGCTCGACGCCACAGGCAGAGGGCCTTATAGCTCCTGGCCAGTCCATTATTGCCCATACCGCCCACCCTGGAGGGCATTATTGCGTTTAGAAAATGGGCTGTGTCATTTTTTTCAGATTACAAAAAAACAAAGAAGTAATTCTATAGAAAATGACTATAAATGTATGTTTGCCCCTTTTTGGGTAAAGCAGTCCCTGTTTCTACTATATTAGCCAGGACTTGGCTCTGTAGTGTTTGCTGCATATATCTGTCTGGTCCTACCGCTACCCCCCGCCACACCACACACACTTTTAGATGGGAAAAGAAACATGATCCAGTGTTTATTTTTGCGGTCAGGGAGAGAGAAGTCATAATTTCTCACAGCCCCAGTCATTTTTAAAGACAGTACTCTCCTGACCGTGCTGTCATGCAGGTTTGCTGCATATTTCCATGTAGTTCGTAACCCCCCACCAGCCACTCTCGGCCACCACCACCACTACACACACACTTTTAGATTGCAATCCCTGAACGTGAGAAATGGCACAATGGGAAGGTTACTGTATTACTTCCAGTTTTTTCTAAAGGCAGAGGAGAGATTTTTGTTCAGATATTGCAGTCTGGACTGGGAGCAAGACCATTGTAAAGGTTGCCTGAAGCATCGAGAAGTAAGCATGGTTGCCGCTTAGGATTAGAGGTTACAGTGTGGTAGCTGTGCATTTACTGTATCTGTATATACAGTATTTCTTTTTAGACTGAAATCCATAGTCACAGCCAGAGGACATCGAGGGAAAACAGTTTAGCAGAGATGGTTACACAGCGTGAGACCACTGTCGGGAGAGTGTTTTCTTTGGAAATGATGGCAACTGTGAGAAATGATTTGTCTCTCTCTGACTACAATAATAAATACTGGATTTTTTTTTTTACATAAATAAACAGCAGCCAGCTTTGAAAGGACGGGGTAGCCAGTGGGTGTATGAGGTAACTCACTTAGCGAGAGACAACGTGGCAGCAAGTACGTTTAAAATTGTATGGGCACAAGGCTATGTGAGTGGGAGAGTGTCGGGCCATGGAAGGACAGAGAAATAATGTAAATTAAAAAAAAAGAAAAAAATGTAGCCAAAAATAAGGACATTTGAGAGGCTGATGTGCAGTTTTTGTCAGGCAGCTGGCAGTGAAGTAGGGAGCTTTGGGGGTGCAGTATCTCTCGTTAAGCAAGACAAAAAAATGGCAAGGATTTAAGATTAAATTGGGTGCTTTTGGCCAATAAGGAGGCATGGTGGGCACAGGGATAACCTGAGTGGGTGAAGGGGCACTGGGGTCGGTACTTTTTATTTCATAGTCGTCTATTGAAAGTTAATGTACCCCCCAGAAGGGGTACCAGCCAATCAGAGACCAGGAAATAAAAAGCCCATTTTCTAATAGTTATTATATGTTTATAAACAGGGAGACCAAGTTCAAATCCCATCAGAGTCAATTACTAACTATGCGACCCAGAGCAGGTCAATTAAACTCTCATTGCTTTAGTCTACCCATCTAAAAAAGGGTAAAAACTGGACCCCATTGACAATGAGATACTGCATCCACACAGGACTCTCAGGGGGTACATACATTGTGAAACATACCGTTTGGATTTGTTCCCCGTGGAAATCATATAACAGTAAAGATCTGAGGCATATGCTGCTCTCCTTCCTCGGGAACGAAAGGGGGGGGGGGCAAGACCCCTGCAGAGACCAGATGGCAGCACAACTGGGGACATATGCGAGGGGCTACCATGGAACATTCTGGCGAGCATGTGTGCCTTAGCATGCAGGTGCACTTGTGCCATCACATGCGGCACCCTGGGGAAAAATGAAGGAAAATGGATGGGATGTTCCATGACTGCATGCCCAGCAGGCTGTCACATGACTGATACGGCTGGCCACCCACCACTGTGTGGTCCTGGGTAAGGAGCAGATAATTAGTAAGCAAGAAGGTCGGTAATGGGTTGGAAAGGGTGCTGCCAGGCAGACCCATAAAAGACAGGAGAACAAAATACTAACTGGAAAAAAAAAAAGAAGAATGGGCCAGCCCAGTGGCGCTGAGGGGTGAGGTGCTGGACGTCACACCTTGCGCCACACAGGTGACTTGGGTTCATTAAAATTGGCCCCAGGGATTGGCAGGGGAGGTAGAGGTTTGACCATCTGGAGGACTGCTCTCTTCTCCTGGGGTGGGTTGTGTGGGGTTCCTAGTGCAGTAGCGGCCTCTGGTGGATATTGGAGGCAGCATAAGTGCAAGGGGCGTTGTAGGGGGTGGGACGACAGCAGGCTCCAGTGGCAAGAGGTGTGGTGGGAAGCCATGCAAGGAGTCACTGCATGCCACGTCTTGAGGGGAAACTCCCTGCTGGACTTAGGGAGGTGATGGGGGCCCTGGGAGCCCAGGCCCACATCCCTTCACCAGACCTGCCAACCACCGGCTGTCCCGAGCCCCTTGACTGGACCATCCCTCTAATTACAGATAGGCCGCCAGGTAGGTGAGGCAGACCTTCCCCTGAGGGGTGATCCGAGGGGGCTGGATAGGTTCATTAGTCCAGGAGGGGGTGCTCAGTAACGTGTCTCCCGGTGGCATGGAGGTTTCTGGCTGGAAGTAGAGGTAGTGGCTATGAGGGCACTCCTGAGAGATGCCCTGGTCCCCAGAGTAGAAACAGATTGTACAAAAAAAAAAAAAGAATGGACTGCATGCACTGAAATGCAATTATTGGGTAACCAATACCTCAGTAATTGAGTTATGCTCTGCGCATAATCACAGCAATGAGAAAGTCACTTAAAGGAAAACTACACTGAATCTGTAAGTCATTTTTTCCAGTAAAAGCTCTTTTAGTAAAGTCAGTGAATGTTCCTGACCCACTCAGGGATCTTTGAAAATCTGGACCCTGGTCTAACTTCATTTCCCAAGCGCAGCAAGTTTTCACACCTAAAAATGACGCATGCATCCAAAAGGTGATGCTTGCATCATTTAGCCGCTGTGCAATGAGCACAGTGTTGCAAATGCAACAGAATGTTTGACAATAACACACAAACATTCTGGTCACAAGTCCTGCATCCAAAGCTTTGAAATTTTGGGTCACTGATTTTAAACTGGATTATCCTGGGTAAATAAAGTGTAAAAATCAACCAAGAATCAATCAATCAATCAAAATGGTGGTACTAGTCAGCCATAAAACTTTCCCCAGGTTCCAACAAAAAGAACATTTTATTTCCTGGCTCACTGTACTTTATGGGTGAGTAAAACTCCAGAGAATGAGAACTTATTTATTTATTTGTTTTTGTTAACTGGGTAAGTGCACCAGGCAATATTTTCAGGCACGGACCAGGAGAATTACAGACAGCAAAGGTAATACAATATCTGGTGACAGTTACAGGTAAACACAACTCCCCACAGCATGGCCAGTGGTGCATTAACAGTTTGGCGCTACAGACAGTGTAAACAATAAATAACAGGTAATACAACACACCAGAGGTTGGATGATGCAACACAACAAGAGACTGACATGGGTCAGACCAGGATAGCTAACCTTGGACATAGTAACGTAATAGTAGGTTGGATACACACATTGGTTAAGTGCACTTAAACTTGCTGGCAAATAGGTAAGGCCTGGCTAGGTAGTATTATTTATTTTTATTTTATTTAGCTTTTGTTGACCGGGTAAGTGCACTAGACAAATCCTGCCTATTTTCAGGCACGACCCGGGGGAGGGGGATACAGATGAATGCCAACTGACCTTGAACCAGATTAAGCTGTTGGTGGTATTTTTAGTGAATGAGGGAAATTTGGCCAGGACACCGGGGAAATTCCCCTACTCTTTTCGATAAGTGCCATGGGATCTTTAACATCCACCTGAACTACCACCAATCCAGGCAGATGGGACCTCGGTTTAACGCCTCATCCGAAGACGGCACTCAGAAATGCAGCACCCCTCTCATGCTGCATTACAGTGTCAGTACTGGGATATTAACCCAAGTGCCAGATGTGGGAACTGAACCCACAGCCCTCTGATCTCCCGGCCTCAGAGACGAGTGTGCTACCTACTGAGCCACTGACACTGCTATTAGGGGGTGTTGTGCTGCACGCACATATAGCAGTGCTCGTGCGGTGTTTACAAAGATCGCTCTTAAAGACCTTGTGAGACTTACTGCTACAGGGATAGAGTTCCATAGTTTGGGAGCAAACACTGAGAACGCCTGCTCGCCCATCATTCATTTAGGGATGTCCAAGAGCGGCTTGTCTGCAGACCTTAACAGGTATGCCTGTGGGGTGTGTCTTAACAAATTTGCAATTGCAGGTGGCATGCCAGATCTTATAATACTGTCAACTGTGCAGCCTGCCGTGTAGGTTCTACATGAACCATGAAGTCTAAGTTAGAACTTAAAGCAGCAATGCAATGAAACAATGTTTTTACAAACAACTAGTTCTGGTACAGTTAATGCAGCTATAAACAAACCTGTCAAACCTTCTTTTGTATGAGCCTCTATGCAGCACACCAGGGGTTGGATTTTTAATGCCCCAAGACTGCTGTAAGCTCCAGCTGCATCAACTATATGGTGCGCTGGGCTTGCACCAAACAACCGTGATTTTCTGCCTCGTACAGCAAGTGGACGCCTGCTAGATCAACTTTCTTTGGTCTAGTGTGCATCAATTCCAAGGCCAATAACATGCAACTTGCGGCTGACTTTTGCCGCAAACTGCTGTAAAGTAGGTAGACTCTGGCAACTGTACCTGAGATTATAAAATCTGGTGCAGTTTCGGTATTTGGCCTTGGTGCAGCTGCAGTGATGCAAGGGTTTGACGCAAGCCCGGTGCACTCTTTGAAAATCAGGCCCCATGAGTTATTTTTATTTTCTCAACCCTAAACCTTGCCAGGTCTAAGCCAACTATGGCGGCCATCTTTTTTTCTTGAGAAAAAAATAAAACATTTTTTAAATATTAAAATGTTCGTGGAACTAGAAAATTCCATCACCAAATAAAACCTGAAGATGCCTGGAATCTTTTATTGTGAAAAAAGGTAAGGTTAAATGTTTTGCCCAATTTCCCAGACTTGCATCACCACCTGATTGCATTACTGTTTTTACTGTCCATATTCAAATGGATTCTGAACAAGAAGTGCACAAAAATGTGCTACAGGTCACAAAATGACCCACAAGTGCATGCTGTCCCCTGCAAGGACCCTTCATCCGTGACAGCTGCAGGGCTCAAGATCTGAATATATCCCTGGCATTCATCATAAGGAAAAAGCTCAACTTAATTTTATTTCCTGTTGGAGAAATAAAAAAAAAAACACAAGAGCCTTGTTTTCTCAGAGAACTGTACTTGGGGAAGGGAGACACCTTCCTCTCATTGCGCCTTGTTTGCTCTGATAGATAGTAGGGTGAAGGCTTGCCCCACGGCTAACAGAGGGGATAGTAACAATCGAACCAGGCTGAATTAAACATAGAAACATAGAATTTGACGGCAGATAAGGACTGCTTGGGTCACCTAGTCTGCCCATTTCCCTACGTAACAGATAAGCTGCAGATCCTAGTTAACAAACAGCCTACTTCCTCCTACCCCCCAACTAGAATTGCCTTATGTCTGTCCCATGCATTCTTGAATTCCCCCACTGTTTTTGACCTACGACCTCCTCAGGAAGGCTGTTCCATGTATCCACAACCCTCTCTGTGAAGAAATACTTCCTCACATTACCTCTGAGCCATCCCCCATCTTCAAATTGTGCTCCCTTGTTTTTGCACATCTCTTTTTCTGAAAGATGCTACCCTCTTGGACTTCGTTGAGTCTCTTGAGGTATTTGAAAGTTTCTGTCATGTCCCCCCTCTCCCTCTTTTTCTCGAGGCTATACATCTTTAGTTCCTTTAGTCTTTCTTCATATGTCTTCTGATGCAGACCCTGCATTATTTTGGTTGCCCTCCTCTGGACAGCCTCCACTCTGTCTATGTCTTTGCAGAGATGGGGTCTCCAGAACTGTACACAGTACTCCAGATGTAGTCTTACCAACTGTCTGTACAGAGGGCCAACAATTTCCTGTTTACTACTGGTGATGCCTCCCCCTATGCATCCCAGTATCCCCCCAGCCCTCCTTACTGCCTTCTCACATTGCTGGCATACCTTTAGGTCATCTGATATGACAACCACCAGGTCCCTTTCCATTTTTGTTGTTGTCAGTATGTCACCCCCCCCCATTGTGTACTCTTCCCCTCGGTTTTTGTTTAGCAGGTGCATTACTTTGCACTTCTTTGTACTGAATCTAAACTGCCATACCTTTGACTATTCCTCCAACCTTACCAAGTCCCTTTCCACCCCACCTTGTGTATCAACCCTGTTCCAGATCTTTGTGTCATCTACAAAGAGACATACTTTGCCTTCCAGTCCCTCTGCAATGTCACTTATAAAGACATTAAAAAGGACTGGTCCCACTACTGAACCCTGCGGTACCCTACTAGCAACCCTCCTTTCTTCACTGTGGACTCCATTTACTAATACCTGCTGTGTCCTGTTGTCCAACCAGTGTTTTACCCAGGCTACCACCCTGGGACCCACTCCCAGGCTGGCTAATTTATTAATCTTTTGTGTGGGACTGTGTCAAATTCCTCGCTAAAGTCTAGGTAGGCCATGTCCACAGCCCCTCCCTGGTCTACTGCTTTGGTTATCCAGTCAAAGAAATCAATTAGATTTGTCTGACATGACTTTCCCGCTGTGAATCGATGCTGCCTTGGGTCCTGTGCCCCACTGGCCTCTAAGTACTCAACAATTCTTTCCTTCAGAAGTGATTTCATCATTTTCCCTACCACTGAGGTCAAACAGACAGGTCTGTAGTTTCCTGCCTCTGTCTAGCTCCCACTTTTGTGAAGGGGAATCACATCTGCCATCCTCCAGTCCTCAGGTACCACACCATCCTCCCATGATTTATTAAAAAGGGTAGTCAGTGGTGTTACTGGTTCTTCCCTTAGTTCTTTTAGAATTCTGGAGTGAATCCCATCAGGCCCCATTGCTTTATCCACCTTCAATTTTAAGAGTTCTTTCAGAACCCTTTCTTCTGTGAAAGGAGTAATATCAACCCCCCCCCATCCAGAAAGTTTCTATTGACCGGATTAGGTATTCCCCCTGCTTTTTGATTGTGAATACTGAGCAAAAGTATTCATTGAGTATCCCTGCTTTTTCACTGTTGCTCTCTGCCCAACCACCTTCCTCTTTGTTCAGCCTCAGTATCCCTGCCTTAGTCTTTCTTTGCTCCCTAATGTACCTATAAAAGGTTTTATCCCCCTTCTTAACTGAGTTGGCTATCTTTTCCTCGGTTTGGGCCATTGCTATTCTGACTGCCTTACCCGCTTCCTTCTGCTTTAACTGGTACAGTTCTCTGTCCTGCTCCTTCTGTGTTTCCTCATACTTCCTGAATGCTATCTTTTTCTCCCTTACCTTCCCCGCCACTTCTTTCGAGAACCATAGTGTTTTTTTCTTTTGTTTTGATTTATTTGCTTCACACAAAGGCTTGTTGCCTCTGTGATGGTGGTTTTGATGTTTCCCCATTGTTGCTCCGCCCCACCTTCTTGCCTGTTTGCTAGTGCTTTTGTAAGGCACTTTCCCTTTTTGACAAAATCAGCCCTCCTGAAGTCAAGTACCTTCACTTTTGTGTGGCTTGACTCTACAGCTAAGTTTATCATGAACCACATTGTTTGGTGGTTGCTCGTTCCCAGATGGCTACCCACTTTAAGATCAGAGATCCTCCCTCATCCCCATTTGATAGTACCAGATCTAAGATTGCTCTCTCACGAGTGGGCTCCAAAACTAGCTGTCTGAGGCATGCCCCCTGTAGGGCATCGGGAATGAACCTGCTCTTGGATGTGGCTGCAACCAAGTTGCTCCAGTCAACATCTGGCATATTCATGTCCCCCATCAGCAATATCTCCCCTTTCTCTGCCATCCCAAGATTGCCTTCTATCATTTGCTTGTCCATTTCCTTCCCCTGAGACGGGGGTCTGTATACAACCCCTGTGTGGACTGTGGAGCCATTTCCAGTCTCCAGGGTGACCCACAGTGCCTTCTCTCCTTCCTGTTTACCCTTTAGTTCGGTTGCTTTGATCCCTTATGTTACATAAAGAGCTACTCCTTGCCCTCTTCTTCCGTCCCTGTCCCTCCTGTGGATTGTGTACCCTGGTATGCTGACATCCCAGTCATGGTTCTCTGTGTACCATGTTTTTGCAACTGCCACAATATCCAGGCATCTCTCTTCCATCAAGGCCACTATTTCAGGGAGCTTTTTACCTAGACTACAGGCATTGGTACTCATTACCCTCCATTTTGTTATGGCTTTATTTCTTTTTTGCCCATCCCTGTCCCTACTGCCTTTTTCTCCATTTACCCCTGCCCTTCTCCCTATCGACTGCTCTATCTTGGTGTTTACCTCACTAATTACCCTGATTTTTTTTGGGGGGGCTAGGATTTCCCTTCTCATCTTCAGTGCCTTCCCCCTTGGCTAGTTTAAATGCTTGCCACTGAAGCATTTAAACCTATCACCTAGGATCCTGGTTCCCCTCCTGGATAGAGGCAGACCATCACGCCTGTATAGGCCTGCATCCCTCCAGGTGGAGCCCCAGTCCCCAATGAAGCCAAATCCCTGAGCACTGCACCAGCTTTTCAACCAGTCAGTGAATCCCATGGTGCAGAGTGCCCTAGCCTCATCCATGCCATAGACTGGTAGCACTTCCGAGAAAGTTACCGTGTGTGCTACTTGTCTAAGGCTCCTCCCCAACTCCACAAACTCCTGTTGCACTGCTCTGATCCCATTCTCAGCCAGGTCATTCGTCCCTAGGTGGATAATGACATCTGGCTCCCTCCCCCTTGCCGCTGCTCCCATGATCCTGAGGACTTGTTTCCTCTCCCTCCAAGCCTTGGCACCGGGCAGGCACCTTACCTCCCTTTCCCATCCCTCCCCCAGTTCTACCCCCTAACAATTGAGTCCCCCACCAGGAGTTGTTTCCTTCCCCTGTGGGGTCCTGGGCCACCCTCCTGTGGGTCTCCATTGTGGAGGTTCCCAGCATCCTCCTTGGCTCCACTGCAGGTGCTTCCATAGAGGAACCGTGCTTCACCAAAGTGGCGAATGAATTGTGGAGAGGCACAACTGGAAGGATGCACCTCTGTTCCACCACCCTCACCCTCCCTGAGCCCACCATGATCCAACCACTCCTCTTTCTTGGCAACCTCTGAGGTAGTGACACTGGCCAGGGTGGTCCCTGGGTGGGGGAGCAGGTTTCCTGAATCCATGCCAGGTCAGCATGGAGATGAACAGCCTCCTCCCTCAGACCAGAGAGGTGCCTGCAACTAAGGCAGCAACGCAGTCTCCAGAAAGTCTCCCAGAAGAGTGCTGCTCCACAGCCAGTGCATTGCACCACTCCCCATGTCTGTGTCCCTTCCAGTTACAGATGCTTTTTTGTTTTTGTTCTTGTTTTAGTGTGTGCAAGCTTGTGAGTGTCTCTACCCCCTATTCAGTGTGCTGTGCCTTTAAGGATATGAACAGGTGTATGTTGTTAGCAGTTTTGGGAAAGTGATGTCAGAGCTCCTGCTACAAAGGAAGTTATGTGCTTGGGACGGGTGGGGTGAGGGACGGTGGGTGGGAGTAAACCTATGCCGTCCAGAAACAATCACCTACAACTCTTACCCTCCACCCCGGGGAGTGCCTTCCTTCCTTTCAGACACCTATTTTATAAAGGCTAAGTAA
The DNA here is from genome assembly GCA_016271365.2 of Neoceratodus forsteri. Classification (NCBI taxonomy): domain Eukaryota; kingdom Metazoa; phylum Chordata; order Ceratodontiformes; family Ceratodontidae; genus Neoceratodus; species Neoceratodus forsteri. The sequence continues at coordinate 989,366,194 of CM057450.1, forward strand.
CAGGTCTAGTCACAACTGACTGCAAATATCTCCCAGCTATAGTTCCTCCCTGGCAAATTAAAGTTAAAACTAAGAAAAGTCCACCCCAAAAACAGAATCAATACTAGTTACTTACACAGGTTCAAAAAGTAATAATTCAGTTCAGTGTAGTCTAGAAAATAACCTCCTTGATTCAAGGAAGCTGTGGCTGCTTTCTCACTCTCACTGTCTCAGTCTCAGTCGCAATTCCTTGATAATCAATGGAGCTGGGTGTGAATGTTAACATTTGCATCAGTGGCAACAAGATAACGTGCAGACCTTCTCCCACTTGGTGATTTTTTTTTTTGTGGCTATAAAGTTTGACGCCCTTATTTTATTTGAGTCAAACATATTGCCATGAATCATTTCAAACCATTAAAAGAAATCTTATGCATCAAATTCAGTTTGCAGGAACCTATTACCAGTTTCTATGGTCAACTGGTGTGCACCGGACTCCCTTACATTAACCCCATTCAACATTTACATGAGCCATGTTTGAACCTTGTTAAACGACTGTATACTAGACTGGAGGATTTAATTCAGAGCAGTGTCCAAAGTATAAAACCTCTGAGGAAACTTCAATAAATGTCATCTGCTCTTCGAAACCTTTGGTTAATAATTTATTTTAGATTTTTTTTTTTTTGTTGTCGACAGAAAAGGAAGGCCACACTATACTGCCTATTTTTAGGCTGGGGGGGAGGCATATAGATATAAAGCAATTAAAATTGTACGAGATTAAGTTGTTGGTGGTATTTTTAGTGAATGGGAGAAATCTGGCTGGGACACTGGGGATATTCCTCTTCAACATAACCTCCCCCACTTCCCAGACCTAGCCAGTGCATGACAGGGTGGCCAGACCCACTCTTCAATACACTCCACCCCATTTACTTGTGCACTCACACTGTAGTGCAACTGAAAACATTGCTTAAGCAATCACTTAACTTGGAGTCTGGAATATATGCTGCAAAACATCGTCTTTTTTAATTATTACAAGAAGTCCCAAGGAAAGCGCAAAAGATAAACAGTTAAAAATCAACAGCTGGGCAAAGTACACTACGGCTGCTTTTCCCTAACAGACCATATAGGTAGTTGACCCCAATGCCCCAGAAGCTAAGTACAGCTTGTTCTTTTTGGGGGGTGGGGATCTATTACAGTTTATCTTTTGCTCTTTTAGTGGAACTTCTGCCAATAATAACAAGCATTTGCCAATACCGAAGGTTACATGGCAGAATGACTCAAATAGCAGCACTTTACTTTAGGGAACTTTTCTAAATAAAATCTGTATGGCTGGCTTAAATACAATAAATTACGTGGGGGGGAGAGAATTTAAAAGCTATGTCAGTGAACTGAGTCGGACAGAACTCCATGTAAAGTGTCAACTTGTTGGCAGGGTAAACCATACATTGTATTTAAATGTGAAAGCTTGTAGGCATGAAAAGAACAGGATTCTGAATATGCTCACATCTTGATTCAGGTACTTTTAAAATACCCGCTCCCGAATCAAGATGTGAGTACTTTCAGAATCTTGTTCTTCTGATGCCTACAAGCTTTTACATTTAAATGCAGTATATGGTTCACCCTGCTAACAAGTAGGGACTTTACGAGTTCTGTCTGACTCAGTTCATTGACATAGCTTTTAAATCCCCCCCCCCGTGTAACCCACTGTATTTAAGCCACCCATACAATAACAAAATAAATGGACTTACTTACGGAGCAGGCACTAGAGACGGGCTCGTGGAGAGGAGAGATGTGACAGCACTGGACAGTGAGATCGGCTCCTGGAGAAAGGCGCTCACTTGGACGTATCCTGGGCAGTCAAGTGGAGCAGATGAAGCTGGCGGACACGATATCCTTTAGTGATGAATGGAGAGGAGCTGGTGGACATTGCATTAGCATGTGCAGAAACAGCTTGTGGATACTGCACTTCTTACTGAGTGCTGAGGGGGCACTCCATTACTGGGCGGGGAGAGGGACCCACAGACATGGCATCTGGTGGAGAGGAGGTACTCGTGGGGCATTCTATGGCAGACAGAAACAGACTCGCAGACACTGCCTTGCTTTAGAACTAGAGGGGCTTGGAGAGAGAGAGAGACAGAGAGTGTGAGATGAAAAGGAGAGGTGAGACGGTGCCTTCCAATTTGTGTGGACTGGAGCTGTCAGGGGTGAGTCACAACTGTGGCTGAGAGCAGGAGTGGGAGCCCAGAAGAGAGAGTGTGAGCTGCAGGATGAAGAGGAGTGGGACAGCCACAGGATGTGGGAAGTGACCCAGGAGGGCAGGGACCGTGGATCATGTTGGGACGGAAACAGAGGGTGGGGAAGGAAGGGTTTAATTCAACGCTGGGTACTGAGATGAGGAACAGAGGGTGGGGGTGGACAGTACACAGACGGAGGAGTGGGAGGATTTAATTCAATGCTGGGTGCTGGGATGGGGAATGGAGGGTGGTGGTGGACAGCACATAGAGGAAGGGAGTGGTAAAGTTTCTTTAAAGAGCACTGGTGCCGTGATGGGGAACAGAGGATGAGGTGGATGGCAAACAAATTGAGGGAGTGGGAGGGTTTCTTTTGTTACAATAAAAAATAATAAAGCCGCTCAGCTACTTGACAGCCAGTTTTATGCAAATGAAAATACCGAAGTGCTCTCTCATTGGAATGCCTCAGTACTTTCAAGTACACAAAGTTTTCACCCATAAAATTGTGACCACCATCATACTCAGCTTGTGTGGTCATTGGTCTGTCAAGGACGAGCCCAATGTAATCTGCCCTGCATTGGGCTAGTCAGTGACACCCCTCCAAAATACTGTTCTCCGTAACAAAATGTTTCTTGCACACATGCAAGGAAACATAAAAACAAAATGGAAAAAAATGAAGATGACATTGATACTTGCCCTCAAAGAAGGACAGGCTTATTGAGATTTTTATTTATTTAGGAAATTGGAATTACAACCCTTTGAGTCATAGACTCATTTCCAAAGGCTCCACGTCAGAATAAGACATAGACATTCATACAGTACATACATAGAATAAATGTGGGTAAGCAATCATACAGAGTATAAATACAGTGAGCATGGGTTAATGCCTATACATTTGGTAGCTAAAACAGGGCAGAGCTATCGACATATTTACCTAATGAGTGGTTAAGACCTATACAATTGGTAGCTAAAGCAATGCATGATATGAGTTGGTAGTAAGCCACCTCAGGGAGGCCTTGTCTTATACAAAATACAACGCATTCATAGTCCAGTGCAACTATATGGTAACCAAGGGAGGTGAGGAGCCTGTGGGCTAGAAATAGTGAGGGCTTTCCACTGCCTGGCCAAGGATGGGTGTGTGGCCTAGTGGCGTGGTGCAGGATTCACAGGTTACTGGTTACACTGGCATTGATGTGAGGAGAGGATATGGTCCCTTAAGGCAGCTGTAAAAAGACCTAGATTGGTGACTGATGTGACAGCTGGTGGGAGGGCATTGTACCAGGATGGAGCTCTAAGGGGGAAGGATCGCTGGGCGAGGGTGGTCCTGTCCTTACGCACCTTCCAGATAGTTTTTGGGGCAGCCCGTGTGGACGCTGAGATGGTGGCTGCCTGAAGAGAAGCCATGACACCTATTGGGGTTAAACCCAGGTGGATTTTTTTGGTGAAGAGACAGGCCTGGTATAATAGTCTTTCCTCAAGGGAGAGGATACTGGTGAGTACGTGTACAGTGCAGGTATGTGTATTTCTGTCAGCACCAGAGAGGAGCTGGCAGGCCTTACTGATGACTACTCGTATTTGATGAAGTGCTGTATGGTAGGTGGCAGCATAGATTGTGAGGCCATAGTCCACTGGCAATAAGACTGAGGCGATAATGGCTAGGTCAAGTGCTTCAGGTGGCAGGCAGTCTTTATGTCTGTAAAGGAGACCAATGTTGGTGGTGGTGGCAGAGGTGAGGATTTTTATATGTTCGTGGAATGAGAGGGAAGAGTCAAATGTAATACCTAGATACTTATACTTTTGGACCTGTTCCAGTGGGATGAGACAGACTTATATTTTTGGACCTGTTACAGTGGGATGAGAGAGGCGGACAGTATTTCTAGGGGGAAATCCTTTGATCTGTTTTGGTGGGTGGTATAGAGTATCATCTTAGTTTGTTTAATGCTGACCACCAATCTGTGTTCAGCAAACCAGTGTTCAATCTGAGAGAAGGAGTTTTGTAAGGTACGCTGGAGAGAGAGAGGATCAGGATGTGCAGCATAAAGAACAGTGTTGTCCACGTAGAGGAGAAGGTTGCCGGAGCAGGATTTAGGCAGGGCGCTGAAGTAGATGCTGAATAGCAGGGGACCCAGGATAGATCCCTGGGGAACTCCTGAGTGCACAGGCAGCATAGTAGCTATGGTATTATTAATTTTAATACATTGGGTTCTAGATGAGAGATAGCTGGAGAACCATGAGAGTGGACAATCAGAGACCCCAATTTGTTGTAATGTGTTAAGAAGGAGGGGCTGAGAAACCGTGTCGAAGGCCTTTGAGAGGTCTATAAATATGGCTCCTGCGAGGTGCCCCTCGTCAAGTGTGGAGTGCAGGGAGTTAGAGGGCGGTCATAGTGCTATGACCAGCTCTGAAACCATGCTGTTTCCTACATAAGAGGTTGTATGTGAGGAAGTAGTCAGTGAGCTGATTGGCCATGTTCTTTTCAAGGGCTATAGAGAGTGAGGGGAGAATTGAGATGGGCCAGTAGTTGTTTGGGAGGGAGGTGTTGCCACATTTCAATACTGGTGTTATCCATGAGGTTGGGAACTGGCCCAGGCACAGGAACAGATTTAGAAGGTCAGTGAGTGGGGAGATAATGGAGTCTAGTGCAAGGTATAGGATATGCATATCAAAGGTGTCTTTGCAGTAACTGGAGCTCTGTAGGGCTTTCGACAGGTAGGCTTTCGCTTCTGTAGGGGTAATGGCTCTGAGTTTGAAGGGAGGTGGAGGAGCTCAGGCGGTGGGGTAGGCTGAATTGGATAGAATAAGGTGCTAGGGAGAACTGAGCAGAGGTGTGAGAAGGTGGAGTTGAGGCAGTTAGCTATGTGACGTGTGTCTATGGTGGTAGTACCATTAACACTAAGTCGTGAGGGGGGAAGAGCAGGATTTACCATTAAGCTCCTTGAAGTTATCCCAGAACTTTCTTGTGCTACCCCAGGAGGTGGCTAGGGCGGTTCTGTGGTGCTCTGCCTTGGCCTTGCGGATTGCCCAGGTACACTTATTGTGGGCAGCATTATAGGCCTGCCTACTGCTTAGCAAACCAGAGGCAGTGGCATGATGCCAGAGGTTGTCACACAATTCGAATTGTTGTAGGAGTCCTGGGGTGATCCAGGAGGCACTACGTTTCTTAGTGGTCACTTTGATGGTCGGTGCAAAAGCATCACAGGCGGTATTAAAGGTGGTGGTACAGTAGTGCAATGCATCATCTATGTGCTGGGCTTGGGAAATAGGGGACCAGTCCCAGTTAATTAGATATTGTTTGAGTTTGGCTATGCCTCCTAGGCGTAGTCAACGACGAAAGGTGATATCTGGTGGTGGTCTACGTAGCTGAGAGGACCAGCTGAAGATGATTGGGGAGTGGTCGCTTCAGGCATTGGGTAGGACTCCCAGGTCGGTAATATGGTGGGGACGATTAGTGAGCAGGATATCTAGTAGGGTGTGGGTTCCATTAGTGGGCTTGGCTCTGGTAGGCTGGGATACCAGTTGGGTCATATCTAACGCAGCAAAGGTATCTTTGGTATGTGTTGATGAGCTCACCAGTTTATGCTGAGATCCCCAACTAGGATTTGTTCCATTTTGTGGGGTGGCTGGCTAGGTAGTCAGAAAGCACTTTACAGGCAGGGGATTAGCTGCAGGGTGGGATGTAGGTGACAGTGAGAGTAAGAGGAGCACGGTTTGGGTCAGGGGACAGTTTTATTGGGAGGGCTTGGGCACGATGGTCTAGGGATGGCGCAGGCAGGGCTTGGTAATGCATTGAGTCATTTACACAGAAGGTGTAGTGACCGCCGCTCTTGCCGTTATGATCAAGCCTAAAGAGAGTAGCCAGGATTAGCGACAAATGAGTCTGGGGTCTTGGCTGACAGTCAGGTTTCTGTTAAAGCCAGAATGTCTGGTTGGTGCTGTGCTGTCCAGCATTGCAGGAGTGCCATTTTCTTAGGCAGGCTGCAGATATTCATAGCGGCTATTCGAAGCCCCATGGGTGACCGCAGTTGGGGGGTTGCTGCTGAGCCAGGATTGGGGTGAGCATTGCCAGACAGTAGAAGAAGCAAGTGGAAGATGCTGACAAGGGCCATGAATTGGTGGCGTTTTGCTGGGTGGTGGCGGCTGGCAATCTTAGAAAGTGATGAGCAGGGAATGGGCAGCGCGTGAGGGCTGGGATGGCCAGGTGGAGGAACAGACATGGAGGGCTCAAGGCACAGAGAGATGAGGGAAGGGGTAGAGGGGAGGGGTGTGGGAGGGGGCTATGGTGAGAGACAGGGTGACGGAGAGGCGCTCCCCAGCAGCAAAGGTGTGTACATACCAGAGGCAACTGGGGGGGATGCTGCTGAGCTGGGTAAACGTGGTTAGCAACAGCAGTATGGTTAGTTTGTGTGGGTGGGTGTTGTGAGGGAGTAAAGTGGTGGTTTGCTTTTTTATGTAGTCCCTAAGCCTGGGCAGTGGTGCTGCCATATTTCTAGGCAAGGCAAGAAATTAAATATATACTCACGAGAAATTACTTTAGAAAAAGAAAAACAGAAATTAGATATTTACTGAAAGTATATATATATATGCGCGTGTGTTTTTTTAGGGGATAAAAAAAAAGATCATTTAGAATGCATCATACACAGAGCCTTGTAAGAAAAACATCTAAATATGATCTATTCCATTCATGCCCCAAGCTTTATCACCAACATAAGAATCTTGATTAGTTTTCTCATTTCAGCCAAAAACCAATGAAAAACAATTATCACCTATGAGAAAGAAAAACAAAACAAAACAAAAAAAACGCAAGGATTTTTTAATATCAAAATAAAACTCAGTGAAGTCACAAAGTTCATTTAACAGGTAGGTAGGTGCTCCATAATTTTTTTCCCTCCATATCAGAGCCCAAGTCATTAGGAAGGGAGACATTATTTTCATGTTTGCGCACTGCCTGTGTGCACAAAAAAAAACCTGACCTTTCCCTTGAAAGTTAATCTTAAATTTAGCAGAAGCTTGTAAGACTGCAGGGAACCAGCTTCAATAGATAAAGTGCATATTGTAAGTTATCGTTTTCTTGAACGCTGAGTCGTGAGGCAAAAGGATGGGTATAGCTGCAGTCTGATTCTGGACCCTTCAAATTAAACTTTGTGTTCTCTGCCTAGTCAACTCGAAAAGATGATTTCTTTCAGTGACAGTCTTTTTTTTTTTTTTGTAAATTCTGTTTATTGCATTTTAGAGTAAATGAATGAAACAATTAGTATGAAGTGAGATCAATACATGCAATAGGGACAAAGTTATAACTCAGGTATACATCACAACCTTGCCTACTTTGGTACAGCGCTGAGGTACTGACAGTTTTTTTTCTCATGTGTAGTTTCTGGGTTTTTGCAGGTTTTCTCCCGGCCCCTACACCCAAGCATCCTCGATGCAGCCCGTGCATGTGGAGGCACACATGTGCCGTTTGGGATGCCCCTCCCTCCCTTCCAGTTGCGCTGCCGACTGCCTGCTCCAGCACCGAACCTCCATTCGGTGACGGTAGGACTATGACCTTACCTGGGACAGGAGAGCCAAAGCTCGATCCTGCTCCCATCCTTCCCCCCCTGTACCGGCACCCTGGCGACCTGAGGTCATTCTCGAACTCTGGTCACCAGAGTAGCACGAGATGTGGCGTCCAGCACCTCAACTCTCAGTGCCACCGGGCCGTCCTGGCGCTGACAGTTTTTGCAATGTCTACAAGGACCATGTATAGCCTCTTGGAAACCCAGAGACTGTACAGTGGTGGAGATGCAACATGGTACAGTGCTCCTCAATTAAGTTCCTGCCCATTCATAGGGCTCCTGGTACTCTGAGAAAGTTTATACAGCACACCTGTGTGCAATAAGATAGATGTGGGGATTTGATGAACTAAACATGCTCACCTGAAAAATCGTTTCAGTATGTTCATTATCCAGAATATCCAGTTAATTTCAAAAAAGTGTTTTTAAACATTTAATCCAAATGACAAAACTAGTATTCTAGTTGCACAACTAGCAGCAGTTAAAATCTGCATAGCACTTATAACTGTGATAAGCTAAACATTAACAATCACATAAAAGATCCTAGCCCCCCCCCCCCCACACACACTGTGTATCTTTTATTTTTCTAATCCACAGTTTATGCTCCGGTATTTCTGGGAGCTGGCAGGTGGTTGGTCTGGCCCCTCCGCTCGGGGCCCCTCTCTGCTTCCGATTAGCGATCCCATATAACTTTTTTAAAATAAGTTTAAACATTTCTGGAGTGTGCTCCTAAACCTCGGATCATTATATCCTAATTAGGCAAAACACTGTTAGAATGGCTAAGCTTCTAGTTGAGAGAGGGAGCTATCTGCTGGGACGGGAAACATACCCTTTCCTGACACAGTCAGAGACTAGCTAAATAGAAGACACTGCCATAGGCACCATGATGCCATATGCCATGTGGTCTACTGGAGAAAGGGAGCACACTTATTTTTAGGTGATACATACTCACAGTTGGTTCCAGTAGGTGGTTTGACCAGAAGCTACCCTCACCCCAGCAACAGCAATTTGAAAACTGGCTAGTATTAAAACTGCAGTTATCATCCTAATAAAAATAACACATGCACAACATAGATTACTTAGCATTTGTTTAGATTTCAGCTGCAAATGTCATGTTTTGGTCTCCTGGTCCAATTCCAAGGTGTCTATTCTTGCCAAGCTCTCCTTTCTAATGTGCTCGACCAGTTTCCTCACATTGCAGCGCTTGAAGAAGAGGTACACTCCCACCACGTACTGCACCTTAAAAAAAGCAGGCAGAATGGCATAGTGATTAGCTCCCATCTCATGGGCCGGCCCGGTGGCACTGATGGTTGAGGTGCTGGATGCCATACCTCGCGCCATGCTGGCAACCCAGGTTTGGCAGAGGAGGGAAGGGGTTGAGCATCTGGACTGCTCTTCCTTCCCTGGGGAGGGATCCAGGTCTCACACTGTCTTTTTTTCCCCCCAAAATGTCTTCCCTTCTGTCACTGCTGGCTGGGCCCCATCGGTCGACCTACCTGATCTCCTCCTGTCACAGACCCCCCCCCCCCAGCTGCACCTCAATCCACCATCGCCCGCAACACACTCGTGGAGCAACCCCCCAGAATTTAACCCCCAGGGTGGGGCTGCCTTCTGTTCCTCGGCGCTTCTTCCAGCGCTCCTATGGGCGGAGGTGAATGGGAGTCGAGGTCCTAGTGGGCAGGGCCTGGCATTGGAGGTGGTGGCAGACGACGTCTTCCCCCCAGCCAACAGGGTTTTTCCAGTGTTTAGGAGCATGATCCCTGGAACCCGGATGTGCAATGGCGTCCAGTGCGATTGGGCATGCTCCCACACCCTTACTGTGGATGTCCACCGTGGCTCCACCCAGGAGCTGAGTGATACCTAGGCTGCCATGCTCCCAGCCTCTGCTGGGAGTCGCTACTGACGGGGAGTTAACCACCCTCCCCAGGAGAGGAGAGTAGTCCATCGGACGCTCAATCCTCTCCTGCCCTGCCGACCCCCCTGTGCTCGTTCCTTAACACGGGTCGCCAGGGTGGCGTGAGGTGTGGTGTCCAGTGCCTTAACCCTCAGTGCCACCAGGCCAGGTCTAACGCCACTCCTTGGCAGCCCCTGATGGAGATTGGGGGCAGCACAAGGAACTTGTGGTGCTTTGACTTGGGGGTGGAGTGACAGTGGTGGATGTCGGCACATCTGTGCCAGGACGTCATTGAACATCCGTGCTCCAGTGGGAAAACCACAAGTTTAAAATACCCCCGCAGTGACAGGGAGGTGATGAGGGCTCCAGTGACCAAGCCCACATCCCCAGCGCTGGACCATCCCTCCTCTGGTCTTCCAGAATGGACCCTCTAATCTCAGACAGGCTGCCAGGTAGGTGGGTGGATCTGGGGTGATCTGGGGGCTGGAATGTCCTGGTGGTGGTCCCGGAGGAGGGCGGTCTCAGTGGGGAGCAGAGGCGTAGGTTGAGTGGGCACCTCTGAGAGAAGCCCTGTCCTCAGGAGCATAAATAAAGTGTATAAAAAAAAACTCCCTCCCATCATGATGGAGAGCTGTCATCCTATTGAACCCCTTCCGACGCTGTCTCAAACTGAAACTCAGGTCTAGGAAAAACTCCAGGAAGCCCGTGAGTGAAACTCCTTCACAAGCTTTCACTGCCAACAACAGCTTGTCATGCTCCTCACTGCTTCTTGCCTCCTTAAGTGCCATTCAACTAGTTTCTTCCAACAAGGGTCTCTTCCTGTGTGGAATTTGGTAAACCGTTCTGATGTGGACAGCTCTCTGTATGGATTGTGCACTGGGTAGCAACTTTTTAGATCTCTGTTTCTATTTCCTCTGGCAATCTAAGAACTCATATAATTGCTTCTGGAGTGATTTTACAATTGCTCGAGACAGTCTCTTAGGATGTTATTTTCTTTGACGAGTCCCAAGCATCAGCCTGTGTAGCACCTGCCTGTGCTATGTAATTGCTGTTCTAGAATTAAAGTCTGCACTTTTTTCTAGCCATTGCTTGCGCTGAAGGCAGTACTGAGGCCATCATCAGTTCTCCAGAGTTAACCACTGCCGCTGCAAGGCCTGCTGATGAACTGGGGTTCAGGGCTCTCTCATTGGAGCGCTTCAGTTCTTTCAAGTACACCAAGTTTCCACCCATAAAACTGTGACCACTGTCATACTCGGCTTGTGTGGTCATTGGTCTATCAGGGACGAGCCCAACGTAGCTTGCCTTGCATTGGGCTAGTCAGTGACACACCTCTGAAATGCCGTTCCCTGTAACAAAATGTTTCTTGTGCGCACACAAGGAAACATAATAAAGGGAACTGTCTTTAGAACAATCTCACGGTGGGTAGGACACTCACTTTGTTTCTGTAGTGTGCACCAAGTCTGGGGTGGAGCTTATGATGTACAGTATGGCATGTTGTAGTCAAGAGCACTGAGCTGCAAACCTGGAGAACTGGGTTTGAATCCTACAGCCATCACCTGCATACTGTGTGGCCAAGAGCAAATCACCTAACTTCCTTGTGCACCTGGAAACAAGCCTCGGCTTAGTGTGTCTTTCCCGGCCAAAAATTGCAAAATAAAAATAAATAAATGTGCGTGTACCAAGAAATCACAATGACGGTCCCCAGACCTCGAGTTACTTAAAGGAGGATACATCCTTAATCGCAGTACCAACAAGGGTAAGCATAATGCCAAGGAACCATTTCTTTTGGTATTGAGGGACAATTGGTTAGAATTGATCAGCAGTAGTGTGAAAAATAAAGATTCCCTAGATTATAACATTTCATAGAGTAACAAATAGAATTATGTGATCACAGCAAGATTAGAATCAACACCGGAGAGGTTGGCCCACCGGTGCAGTGGTAGCATTACCACTCTCAGTTCAGATGTCCAGACAGCCAGAGTCTTTACGTGCCAGCCAGGTGGATGAACACTGAGCATCCCAGGGGACCCTTTCATCCTCCAGGGAGGGTTGGCAATGAGTCAGGCTGTGTTACTGCTCCCTGGGTGACAACAGGAGACGGTGCAGTTGGGACAATTATGGGAGGAAGAGGATGCCACTTCCGAAGACTGCACAATGTGCTGGAGCGCCTTATGACATCCATGTGTACAGCACATTGAGATCACATATATAAAAACGAGAGGGGTCATTACGTGATCACTCCAATCAGTTACACACAAGTCCCATTGACATAGTATAGGCCACATGATTACAGAAACATAGAATCTGATGGCAGATAAGGACCGCTTGGCTCACCTAGTTTGCCCGTTTCCCTATCTAATAGATAAGTTGCAGATACAACAGCCTACTTCCTTCTACCCCCCACTAGAATTCCCTTATGTCTGTCCCATGCATTCTTGAATTCCCCAACTGTGTTTGACTCCACGACCTCCTCAGGAAGGCTGTTCTATGCATCCACAACCATCTCCATGAAAAAATACTTCCTCACATTACCTCTGAGCCATCCCCAGTCTTCATATTGTGCCCTCTTGTTCTTGCACATCTTTTTCTGAAAGATGCTACCCTCTTGGACTTTGTTGATTCCCTTGAGGTACTTGAACGTTTCTGTCATGTCCTCCCGCTCCCTCCTTTCCTCGAGGGTAGACATATTAAGCTCCTTTAGTCTCTCCTCGTATGGCATCTCTTGCAGAGCCTGCACCATTTTAGTTGCCCTCCTCTGGACAGCCTCCACCTTGTCTATGTCCTTGCGGAGATTGGGTCTCCAGAACTGCACACAGTACTCCAGATGGGGTCTCACCAACTGTCTGTGGAGAGGGATAACAACTTCCTGTTTTCTACTGGTGATGCCTCTCCCTATGCATCCCAGTATCCCCCCAGCCCTCCTTACTGCCTTCTCAAATTGCTTGCTCATCTTTAGGTCATTTGATATAACTACCCCCAGGTCCCTTTCCATTTTTGCTGTTGTCAGTATCTCACCCCCCATTGTGTATGCTTCCCCTGGGTTTTTGCTTCCCAAGTGCATTACTTTGCACTTCTTTGCATTGAATCTAAGCTACCATACATTTGACCATTCCTCCAACCTTGTCAAATCCCTTCTCTTCCTTTCCACTCCACCTTGTGTATCAACCCTGTTGCAGATCTTTGTGTCGTCTGCAAAGAGACATACTTTTCCTTCCAGTCGCTCTGCAATGTCACTTATAAAGACATTAAAAAGGACTGGACCCAGTACTGAACACTGCAGTACCCAACTAGTAAACCCCCTTTCTTCACTGTGGACTCAGTTTACTATTCCCCTCTGTGTCCTGTTGTCTAGCCAATGTTTTACCCAGGCTACCACCCTGGGACCCACTCCCAGGTTGGCTAATTTGTTTATTAATCTTTTGTGCAGGACTGTGTCAAATGCCTTGCTAAAGTCTAGGTAGGCCATGTCCACAGCCCCTCCCCGGTCTACTACTTTGGCCACCCAGTCAAAGACATTGATTAGATTCGTCTGACATGACATTCCTGCTGTGAATCCATGCTGCCTTGGGTCCTATGCCCCACTGGCCACTAGGTACTCAACAATTATACCATGCACCTCTCAGATGAACCAATCAGAGCAGCAGGCTGGCACCTTACCACCGTTGTAAAATCTAGCATTACCAACGGAAAAGGTGCCAGCCAGCCACGTCTTAAAAAAAAACAAAAAAAAAAACAATCCGACGGCAAAATCGCGGAACTGCGACTGCCGTCTTTGTCCCCCGCTAAGTGGAGACTGTAAAAACAGCAGCTCCATGCGCTAGTGACACAAAAGAAAACAAAACTGCTGTACTACTGACTGGTTATTTAATTATTATACCAAGTATGCTTTTTAAAATAATAAAAAGCAGTGCTTGTATATGTCAATAAACCACTTGGGGGCAGTGGGTTCTCGGGGATTTACTGACGGCCAAGCCGGATTTACCCACTCGGCTGCGCCTCCTCCAGCCGTGGTAAATCCCCCGAGAACCCACACCCCCTCGTGGCTTATTGCTTAATTCTTTCCTTCAGAAGTGATTCCATCATTTTCCTTACCACGTAGGTCAAACTGACAGGTCTGCAGTTTCCTGCCTCTGTCTTGCTCCCACATTTGTGAAGGGGAATCACATCCACCCTCCTCCAGTCCTCAGGTACCACACCATCCCCCCCATGATTTGTCAAAAAGGGTAGTCAGTGGTGTCACTAGTTCTCACCTTAGTTCTTTTAGAATTCTGGGGTGAATCCCATTAGGCCCCATTGCTCTGTCCACCTTCAGCTTTAGGAGTGCTTTCAGAACCCTTTCTTCTGTGAAAGGACTGATATTGACCCCCCCCCCATCCAGAGAGCTTCTATTGACTGAATTAGGTACCTCCCCCTCCTCTTCCTTTGTGAATGCTGAGCAGAAGTATTCATAGAAACATAGACTTTGACGGCAGATAAGGACCGCTTGGCCCACCTAGTCTGCCCATTTTCCTACCTACAAGATAAGCTGCAGATCCTAGTTAACCAACAGCCTATTTCTTCCTACCCCCCCTAACAAAAACTGCCTTATGTCTGTCCCATGCATTCTTGAATTCTCCCCCAGTTTTAGACCCCACAACCTCCTCAGGAGGCTGTTCCATGTGTCCACCACCCTCTCTGTAAAAAAATGCTTCCTCACATTGCCCCTTAACCGCCCCCTCTCTATCTTCAAATTTTCATTCAGTATCCCTGCCTTTTCACTGTCCCTCTCTGCCCACCCACCCTCTTTATTCAGCCTCAGTATCCCTCCCTTTGTCTTTCTTTGCTCCCTAATGTACCTATGGTGGCAGGAAAGTCCCCGGTTTTCCATGTGATGCTCCCTCTAGTTTTTACGTTCGCTTTCGCACATGCACAAGGAACGTCTTGCAACAGTAGGACTTTTGGAGGTGTGTAACCCTCCTTGCCAATGCAGTGCTCAGTGTAGCAGGTGCGACTCTAGCGGACCAATGCATGCTGCACTGTGTATGACAGCAGTTCTGCTGTGTTGGTCTTCACTTCTTAGAAAAGGTCTGCTGCATTCAGTGGTGGTAGCGTGTATACCATCTGCATACCTATGTCAGCCAAACTGCTTTCATGCACAGCTCGGCATGAAATCCCTCCTGCTTCCTCCCTCTGCTAATCTCCTCCCCCTCCCTCATTAGTGTTCTCCCCGGCCCCACATTATGTGCCAAATCCCCCTCGGCTCATGCGCCCCCAGCACACTGTGTAGCCAACAGGGGTGCCCAATCCCCATGCGTGCATTACACAGTTTCCACGCACATTCGTAAATTTGTAATATTTCCACTGCACATTTTCAATATTGCCATTTTCCCACATCTTCTTATGACCAGTACAGCTGTCATTTTTCACATCCTAGCCAAAATGTGTTTTCGCACTTCCAGTATGCAATAATGCGGCAGCTGTGGGACATCATGTTCGGTACAGAGTAAGAAAATCACAATGACACTGTTTATGAGCAGATGTCCTAAAATGCCTATGTTGAAAATTCAGTGCAAAAATTAAAAAAAAATGACTTTTATGAGCGTGTGTTGCACAGTTTCCATGCGCACTCGTAACTTCACTAATTTGTCATAGCTCCACTCCAGATTTTCAACATTTGCATTTTCACACACCTGCTTATGAAAAGTACAGCTGTAATTTTTCACATCCTGGCTGAAATGTGTTTTCACACTTCCATCGCAGAATATCGTGGTTGCTGTGGAAATCAGTGTTCGGTACACAGTAAGAAAATCAAAGTGACAGTCTTCATGACCAGAGGTGACAAAATGCCAATGTTGAAAATTTGGTGAAACAATTCCACTGAATGACTGTGTTACAAGCGTGGGTTGTGCAGTTTCCACACAGGTTCCTACCCTTGAGCACAACCAGGGCGTTAGGGTTCCTAAGACAGACACTTAAGAAGTATGAGGGTGGCATGTTAATCAGATGCAAGAGGAGTTGCAGAGAGGTACGCTTTTGGGACATGGATGCTGAAGGGACATGGATACAACAAGGGGGAGGGGGTCCGGGCTGCTTAAATGCCAAACACCAATGCAGATAACCAGCAAGCGAACGTTCGGCATTGACAAATGCTTGTTCTATATAAGATCTGTATGGTGCGGCATTCTCCAGGGACTGAGAACAAATGACAACCTCACCACGGTGCCCGCAGGCTTTACACCTGCTGACTTGGGTGACCTCTCCCAGACTACCTTACAACATATCTGGAGAGGTCTGATTCTGCTGACCATGAGTGCCGGAACACTGGGGAGACCGTGTGTGTGGGCTGTTACGATTACTAAAGAGATCATAATTGGCTGTTTCTTTTCTGACCTTGCATGCATAAAGGGGCATCTCGACTGCTTATAGAGGGGAAAAAAAGCGTCGGGGAGGGCCTCGTCCCCCTGCGCATAGGTTCTAGCACCTCCGGTCCTGCCTGAAGGCTTTGCCCTCCGTCTGGCAACGACTACGTTTCTAGGAGCTTGCTCGGGGTACGGGGCGTCTCCTGATGACTTGGCACACTAGCTATACAGAAGTCACTGAATCATCAACAAAACACGTAAACGTCAAATATCGCCTCACATTACATTCCTTTACACATTATCTGGATGAGCACTATCAGTTTCGACCCCAAACACCAATGGCATTATCTTCCTTCACCTCGATCACATGTTCAACTCAATAAAACCAGCAAACTGCCTAGAAAACTTTCTAACTTTCTGATCCCCTCACTAGTCACGTGATTTTCCGATCTGCGCTCGACGCGCGTCAGTGACGAAATGAAGATCCGGTAACATGGCTGAACGGGATGTTATGCGGATGTGAGGTGTCCCGTACCGTTGAGTGTACGGCGTGTCCCTAGTGTTTTTCTTACTTTGACGGTACTCGTTACACGCAGAAATGGAACCGTAAGTGATGATTCGCATAATCTGTCTAGGTGGGGAGTGGATGCTGCTGGCACTTTGAAAGGGCGCAGTGGACGGTTGTTGTAGTTTGTCCGGTACAGCCTGAACTTAGTGCTGTACTAGGCGGGGCTTTGTTTGTGACGTCACTGGTAGAATAATGTAGTTGGAGCTGCTAGGGAGATAATTTGGATTTGTATCTGGGGAACTGAGTTTCTTCAGCACCTGGATTCAAATAGCAACTTCCAGTACTTGTATCTTTCTAGCTTCAGTATGTGGTGGCTTGGTTAAAATAATTAAACAAGGATAGACCGTAAGGCATAATCTGCTGGCAATTAGTATGTTAGGATACGTCAGCCAAGAGGGTTTGGAGACATTGAACGTAACATATTCAACATACCCACATACGAGGGATTACTTTTGCTAGTAAGAATTGCTGTCCGCTTGTCCCACATGCACTAGGTTCTGCCAGAGCAGAGAGCGCTGTAACTCGCTGAAAAAAAAAAAAAAATCATCCACATCTATACCTCTCGCCTGCCCCTGGTTACGAGGGGCGTCCCTAATGTTACCCCTCAACATTTCTCTGTCCCTCGTGGAAAAGGTGGTGTACAGTGACCACACAGAGAATATGCTGTAAATTCAGACTTTAAAGCAGAAATTCGTAGTATTATAAGGTGCTAAATCAGAAATAAATTCCGTGCAAGTAAACACAATGGTTTTCACAGTTTTCTGAGCTTTTATCTCCATGTTTGAAGATGTGTTCCTGTTATGAGGGTCAGTGTCCCTGGTTGTCCTTTATTTTGAGTAACCCTCATTTCAGTGATAAAAAGGTTGAGGGGTATGAACATTGTATTGCAAAAGCGACATTAAAGTTGTGTAAGTGAAAACACAAGTTTCTGCAGTGTTCA
This sequence comes from Neoceratodus forsteri, assembly GCA_016271365.2. Classification (NCBI taxonomy): domain Eukaryota; kingdom Metazoa; phylum Chordata; order Ceratodontiformes; family Ceratodontidae; genus Neoceratodus; species Neoceratodus forsteri. The sequence continues at coordinate 989,383,690 of CM057450.1, forward strand.
AAGCGTGTATGTCCAAGTTATATGTCCCACATTCTGAGAACCAGTGTCCCACATGGAGTGTTTAGTGTCATGTATTTCAGTGATCAGGTTTAGAGTTATGCATAGTAACACAGATGGCATGGCAGTTGGGTATCGGTGCACTGCAAATCATTTGAAACACAAATTGTAATGAGAAAGAAATAATGTGACCTAACAGGGAATCGAACCTGGGTTCCCGGAATACTATCTTGGTGCTTTACTTGAGCTTTTAGGCTCACATGGCTGTCAGAGGTTCCCACAGACACTTTCTCTCAATGAAAAACCGTAGAAACGTAGTAGTTGTATTAAAAATACTTTTATTCCCCTCTTGATCCCCCAAAAAACCTTCTCGATGTGTCTTAACCAGCCACAAAGTACGAAATCCAGCAATTCCCCTTAGGCCCCCTGGAATGCTGATGCACTCAATACCTTTCCAGATAACCTCTGGTGTGGGAATCCACAACTTTCATCTTTGTGATCCCCTATACCAGCCCAGTTATTGTGGTCAAGGTGGGGGACGCCAGTGCAGACACTGGTCTGAGAGGCCTGCTGTGGCTATGGTAAGAATAGGGGCTTCATTCACCGCTTTGTGCCTTTCTCCATTTCCACTTTTACTTCCATCTTGTAGAATGCATCTGACTTTGTGTGCCTTCCTGATGTCTGTGCTCATGCTCTGCCCTCTTGTGCACTAATGGCTACACTTGCAGCACCACCTGTGGTCCTCCAAATGGCAGTATTTTAGTGAACTGTGCAGCGTGCCCTGCTCCAGTGAGGAGAACGTCTTATGGAGCGCTCAATCTTTCACCCTGAGATCCAGGTTTGGGACATGAACCCAGGTTGTTGGCATTGCAAGTGGAAGTACATAATAACTAAAACTGGGGAGGAACACTGAGTCCATCATGTCTCTCCGCTCTGCTTGTATGGCAGTAGCAAAGATGTGGACTGCTGTAGGTGGATGACAGAGAGGAAAAGGGGAGAAATAAGTTGAGAGGTGCAGAACCTGCCCTGGGTGTACACCAAGATTGGGAAGGGGAGACTACTCTGGGTGTACCCCCAAGGGGATCTGTGTAGGAGGGGTATGGGTGTACATCTGTACCCCAGCAAGAAAAGTGAAAAATGAAGACAAGGACCCCAGATGTACATCTGGGGGAGAAAACGGAATGATACAATGTTGATGTAAAATGTGATGAGATGAAAAGACTACGATTGTGACGGTTATGGAAAATTAAGGAATATTGCTTTTGTAAATACTGGGAAGAGATAATGGCCCAGATATTCAGACTGCATCAGACAATGGTGCAAGTGGAGGCGCAGCACAACCGAGATGCGCCAGGGCCAGACGGGGGGATATTCAAAGGTGATGTGCCATGGCGCATCACGGTTGAATATAGCACAAAATGTGCATGGCGCATATACAATGCACTGGCGCATTCCCCAGATAGGTAGGACTGGGATTCCAGTCCTTCCGCAATGTTGCTTATAAAGACATTGAAGAGGACCGGTCCTAATACTGAACCCTGCGGTACCCCACTAGTAACCCTCCTTTCTTCTGAGTGGACTCCATTTACTATTACTCTCTGTGTCCTATTCTCCAGCCAATTCTTACCCAGGCTGTCATCTTGGGACCCACTCCCAGGCTGGCTAACTTGTATATTAATCTTTTGTGTGGGACTGTGTCAAATGCCTGCATAAAGTCTAGGTAGGCCATGTCCACAGCTCCTCCCTGGTCTACTACTTTGGTCACCCAGTCAAAGAAATCTATCAGATTTGTCTGGCATGACCTTCCGCTGTGAATCCATGCTGCCTTGGGTCCTGTGCCCCTCTGGCCTCTAGATACTCAACAGTTCTTTCCTTCAGAAGTGATTCCATCATTTTCCCTATCACTGAGGTTAAACTAACAGGTCTGTAGTTTCCTGCTTCTGCCTTGCTCCACTTTTGTGAAGGGAATCACATCTGCCCTCCTCCAGTCCTCGGGTACCACCCCATCCTCCCATGATTTGTTAAAAGGGTAGTCAGTGGTGTCACTAGTTCTACCCTTAGCTCTTTTAGAATTCTGGGATGAATCCCATCAGGCCCATTGCTTTGTCCACCTTCAGTTTAAAAGAGTTCTTCAGAACCCTTTCTTCTGTAAATGGACTGGTATCAACTTCTGTATCCAGAGTGTTACTACTGTTTGTTTTATGTACTTCCCCTTCATTTGTAAATACTGAGCAAAAATATTTTAGTATCTCTGCCTTTCACAGTCTCCTCTGCCCACCCTCCCTCCCTCCCTTTATTAAGCCTTACTATCCCTCCCTTGGTCTTTCTTCGCTCCCTGATGTACTATAAAAGGTTTTATCCCTTCTTAACTGAGTTGGCTATCTTTTCGTTGGTTTGGGCCTTTGCTGTTCTGACTGTCTTCCCAGCCTCCTTTTGCTTTAACTGATACAGTTCTCTGTCCTGCTCCTTCTGTGATTCCTTGTACATCCTGAATGCTTTCTTTTTCTCTTGAACCTTCACTGCCACTTCCTTTGAGAACCATAGTGGTTTCTTACATCGTCTAGTTTTGTTTATTTGCTTCACACAAAGGCTTGTTACCTCTGTGATGGCAGTTTTTATTATTCCCCATTGTTCTTCCACCCCTCCTTCCTGCCCATTTGCTAGTGCATTCCTTAGGCACTCACCCATTTTGGCAAAGTCAGCCCTCCTAAAATCCAGTACTTTTGTCTTTGTATGGCTTGACTCTATTGCTGTGTTTATTGTGAACCATACTGTTCGGTGGTCGCTAGTTCCCAGATGGCTACCCACTTCTACATCTGTGATCCTCTCTCCATCTCCATTTGAGAGAATCAAGTCTAATATTGCTCCCTCTTGGTGGGCTCCAGTACTAGTTGTCTCAAGGCATGCCCCTGTAGGGCATCTAGAATAACTGCACTCTTCAAGTGGCAGCTGCAACTGCACTCCAGTTAACATCTGGCATATTCAGATCACCCATCAGCAATATCTCCCCTTTTTCTGCCATTCTAAGTATACTTTCTATCATTTCCCTGTCCATTTCCTCCCTGAGAAGGGGTTTGTATATAACCCTGTATCGATTAGTGCCATTGCCTGTCTCCAAATTCTACCCACAGTGCTTCTTCTCCTCCTCCCTGTTTACCCTTTTGTTCTGTTGCTTTTATTCCTTCCTTATGTAAAGAAGTACTCCTCCTCTTTTACCCTCCCTGTCCCTCCTGTAGACAGTGTATCCTGGTATGTTTATGTCCCAGTCATGGTTTGTGTGTACCATGTTTCTGTGACTGCCACGATATCCAGATGTTCCTCCTCCATCAAGGCCACTAATTCAGGAAGCTTGTTACCCAGACTATGGGCATTAGTACTCATTGCTCTCCATTTTTTGATGGCTTTACCTTCTGTTGCAGCATCCTCCACTGACCGTTCTACCTCAGTCTTTTTCTCATTTAGTACCCTGTTTTGTAGGGAGAGGCTGGGATTTTCCTGCTGCTTGTCAGTGCCTCCCCCTTTGACTAGTTTAAAAGCTTGCCAATGAAGCATTTAAATTGATTGCTCAAAAGACTTGTTCCCTTCCTGGATAGATGCAGACCATCCTGCCAGTATAGGCTGGTGTCCCTCCAGGTGGAACTCCAGTCCCCAATGAAGCCAAACCTCTGTGCTCCGCACCATTTTTTTCAACCATCCATTAAACTGCATGGTGCCAATTACCCTCGCCTCCCCCATGCTTTTGACAGGCAGCACCTCTGAGAAGGATACTGTGTGTGCTACTTGTCTTAGGTCCCTCCCCAACTCTGCAATGTCCTCCTGCACTGCTCTAATCTCATGATGAGCCAAGTAATTTGTCCCTAGGTGGACAATTCAGGTCCCAGCTCAGAATCCCTTGCAGCTGTTCTCGTGATCCTGAGGATGGCTTCCTGTCCCTCCAAGCCATGGCACCAGGCAGGCACTTCATTTTTCCAGCTCCCCAGTTCTATACCCCTAATAATTGAGTCCCCCACCAGGAGCTGCTTCCTTTCCCTGTGGTGTCCTCTGCCTCCTTCCTGTGGGCCTCCCTTGTGACAGTTATCAGTCTTCTCTGCGGGTGCATCCATAGGGGAGCTATGCTCCCCCAGAATGGTGTATGGATTGTGGAGTGGAACAATTGACTGGGTGTGCCTCTGTTCCACCCTCCTCACCCTCCCTGAGCCCACTGTGGTCCAACTGCTGTGTTTTCTTCGCAACCTCTGAGGTAGTGGTGGTGGCGCTAGTGCTCCCTGGATGGTGGAGGTTCCCTTCCTACTGTCCAGTGTGGCCTGGGGGAAGGTTTCCTTACTACTGTCCAGTGCGGCCTGAAGATGGGCAACTTCCTCCCTCAGGACAGATAGTTGTCTGCAAATAGGGCAGCATCTCAGCCTCCAGAAAGACTCCCAGAAGACTGCTGCCCCACAGCCATTACATTGCACTACTCCCCACATGTTTATCTAGTTTTTTTTATTATTGTATTTGTGTGTGTGTGTGCGTGCGCGTGTGTGATTTGTTATATAGAAATATGTATATACGCACATACACACATATACAACGTGTATGCTTATATTATCAGTGCAGTGTGCTAGAGAGGATATGACCGTGAAATGCACCTTGCACTCAAGGAAATGATGACAGAACCTCAGGTGTAAAGGAACTATTTCCAGGGTTGGGAAGGGGTTGGGTCTAAGCTGTGTCCTCACAAAACAATCAGCTAAAAGCTCTCACCCACCACTGCGATGAGTGCCTTCCTGTCAGCAAGATACCCTACACAACAATTTGACAGAGAAAGTACCCTGCTAATCAAACAGAGAAAAATCCAGACATCCAAGTCAGACACAGGTAAACCTCTCCAGCCCCAAAACAGCCTGGTGGTTTGTTAGCCATAAAGGAAAATCAAATATGCAGTAATTTCAGCCCTTCTGAGGATGCTGACAAGATGAGCAGTTTTAAAAACCCCCTTCCTGACTTAAAAACTAAAACAAACACCAAGCAATACCACTTTAAAAGTGGGGAAAACTTCTCTCAGATGTAAGCAAGAGAGAGAGAGTTTAGTTACAGATATTTCGTCCAAAATAGTAGTATATCCCACGCAGCTTCTCAGTTGTTTCCAAGTACTCCTGTACACAACTTGGAAGAAGATGGACTTCTGCCTCAAACAGGATCACACCACTAGTTTATAGTAATTGAATAATGCTGAAATGGTTTCGCTAGACAAATGGCTATGATGCTGAGCTCTGACTTGTGAAGACAATTACCTCCACCTCAGGCTATGTTTGGCATCCAGTTACAACCTGCAGCTTTTGCTGTTTTGAATCACACAACCCCACCAAAAGTTGCAAAATATATTGATGCAGATTCTCACAGAATTCTAGTAATCAGTCCAGTTAGCCACAAAGGAAAATCAATTATGCAGAAGATAAGCAGTTCTAAAAAACCTCTTCCTGACTTAAAAACTAAAATAAACACCAAGCAATACCACTTTAAAAGTGAGGAAAACTTCTCTGATGTAAGCAAGAGAGGGAGAGTTTAGTTACAGATATTTCGTCCAAAATAGTAGTATATCCCACGCAGCTTCTCAGTTGTTTCCAAGTACTCCTGTACACAACTTGGAAGAGGAAGAAGAAGATGGACATGGCAGTCGCCTGCTATGCACCACGCATCCACAGTCCGATATTCAAACAGAATGCGCAATCTGTTCCGATTGCGCATTCTGCTTTAAGAATGCGTTATGCGGTGCATCGATTTATGTGCTTATCCGGCTGGCTCTGAATATGGGGCCCTTAATGTGTAGCTCTGAATGGGCACAGATCTCAGTCAGACAGAGTTAGTAGTGGTATCCTACAGGGCTGTCCTTGGATCAGTGATTTTCCAAATTTTTATTTCTGACTTAAACAAGGACATATTTAGTTACTGTTCTAAATGTGGACAATATGAAGCTTGGTGGTCCAAGTAGGACTACAGCAGAAATCATGCAAATCCAGGACAATCTGAACAAAACCACAGATTGGGTGGCAAGGTGGGGAATGGCCTTTATTTTTTTGTGTTATCTTTTTTTTTTTAACCACCCCCACACTCCGGCATCCACCTCTCCTTTGGGCAGCCTAGTGCTTCCATGCCCTGGCAATCCTCTTCTGGAGCTCACCCTCTCATACACACATCGCAGTCGACCCCCGAGTTGTCCCCGACATATCCCATCGTCGGGTGGGTCCCCCTCCTCTGAAGGGGAAGGCACTGGTTGGCAGGAACCCCAGCACACTATTTTTCCACAGTCCAGCAGTGCTGCTATGGTGGAGGATGCTCCTGGTGGTTCCAGGGAACATGGAGCACGGAGGCCATCATCTGGTGGCGCTGAAGCTATTTTTCCGTCTTTCTAGGTCCCTCCTGCGCCGCTATGTGTAGTACCTGTGGTCTCCACCAGGGGGCATTACAGAGTGGAGCTACCCCCAGGAGAGGAGAGCAGTGCTTCAGATGCTCAATCCTCTCCTTCCCCCTGCCAGCCCCCGGCGCCAGAGTCCGTTCCTGAACCCGGGTCACCGGCGTGGTTTGAGGTGTGGCGTCCAGCACCTCTACCCTCTGCACCACTGGGTTGGCCGGGAATGGCATTTAATGAGGAAAAATGTGTGACAGACTTTGGTGCAAAATACTAACTATCCATTTACCTTTTATGGAGAAACCCACAGAAAATCCACATGTGAAAAAGATTTAGGAATAATAGTAACAAATAAGCTGGGTAATAGTAAACAATGTCACAAATCAGTTTGCAAAGCTAAAAGGGCCATAGTGTTGATTAAAAGGAACAGATATAGCCGTCAACCAGAAGTAATTTCACCACTTTATAGAGCCTGCATTAGACCACACCTGGATTCTGCGAGACAGTTTTGGTGCCTATATAACATGAGCGATATTAATGACATTAAGAAAGAGTCCAGAGAAAGGCTACCAAAATAATGAATGGACACCAAACCCTCTCATATGACGACAGGCTGGCCAAATTAAACTTAATGCCGTTAGAAACACAAAGAATTAGGGGTGACTTGCGTTAAAGTATGACATCATGCAAAATCCATATGTTGTGCAAATTGAATATAGAATTGAAACAAAATGAAGAAGGAGAAGGAGAAGGAGAAGGAGGAGAAGAAGAAGAATTTATATAGCGCTTTACAAGCAATTTTTGACTGGTACTGAAGTGACTGATTGTGTGTTGGCAGCCATATTGCACATCATCACCCACACACAGCCTGGATAATTGCATGAACCGGTTTATGGGAAGGGGAATGTTGGCCAGGACACCGGGAATGTTCCCTACTCTTTGCGAAGAGTGCCCTGGGTTCTTTTACTTCCACCTGGACACCCACCAGGACAACACCAGGATGGGTAGAAGGCACCTCTGTTTAACGTCTCATCCAAAGGACAACACACCCCAGCAGTACAGCACCCCCCAATACTGCCGGCGGATGCTAGCGATTTTTAGGTGCAAGTCCAGTCCCGGTGTGGGACAAGAACCCATGACCTTCTGGTCCAGAGGCGGATGTGCTACTAACTGAGCCACGCTGACAACTAAACAGTATTGGGGTCATCCCCTACAAATTATGAGACAACCATTTAACATACCAAAAAAATAATTTTTTTTTTTTTTTAAGAAAGGATCATAACCCTTGGCATTCCATACCCAATGAGATAATTGTAAGCAAAACGCAAAAGGAATTCAAAAACAATCAGGTGACTATATTCTGAGTGCAGCAAAACAGTTTTACTACAGTCAGCCTGGTGGCGCTGAGGGTTGAGGCACTGGATGCCACACCTCGCACCACGCCGGCGATCTGGGTTCTAGAGCGGATTCAGGCCGTTGGAGATCGGCAGGGGAAGGGAGGATCGAGGTTCCAGCAACTGCTCTCCTTCCTCTGGGGTGGGCGGGGGGATTGCATCGCTCTGCAGCGGCAACTGGCAGAGGCCAGGAGCACTGCGGGTAGTGTGCACAGTTGAAGGCTGGAGCCCAGCGGGCCTCGGCATGTAGTGCGCTGATGCCATTGCATGACCGGCTCTGAGAGAAAAAAAAAATGGCGGAAAATTGCTGGGCGATCATGGCGGCTGATGGCCATGCCCTGCACCCCCCAGGTATCTGGATCCAGGTCCCCCGTTGGGGGAAGGGGCTCTGCGTGCCGGCCTTCATGGAGGAGAGCTGGCCAGACCAGGTCTAGGGGTGTGGGTGCTGGTGGCTGGATGACTCCCCACCCGCTCCGCAGTGGGATTGAAAAGAACGTGTTAAAAGGGGGAATAAAACAAAACAAAAAAAAAAAAACAGTTTTACTATCTTTGAAATAATCAGGGTGCTGTTCATGGGCCTCCGTCTTCTTGGCTGTGTTTTGTCGTAGTATAAACCTTAGTTCCACAGGTTGACTTCCCTCTAGGAGAAAAGGTGTCTTCTAATTTTACCCCTGGATTTATCACCTCTGAGCTTCAGGGCATATTTCCCTGGTCCTTCTGGAGGGCACTAGATTAGACATCTCCATAATCTTGTTGATACCCTTGACTATTCAGAAGGCTGAGATCATGTTCCCTCTCAGCCACCTTTTCTTCAGGATAAAGATGTTAAGGGCCTCCATCCTTGTTTCATAACTTTGGTTCCCCCCATACCCCTTATCATTTTGGTGATTCTATATTGCACCCTCTTGACTGCTACAGTGTCCTCTTTCTATTCAGGATCCCGGTACTGACACAGTATGTCAGGTGGGTCTTGGTCAGAGCCTTGTAAAGTGGCAGGATAATGTCCCCTGTTCGGCAGGTCATTCCTTTTTGATCCACTTCAGCATTGTGCCAGCCCTTTTAACAGCAGCCACCCACTTCTGCAGCCTATTGTCTGTTATGACCCCAAGGCATTTATTTATTTATTTATTTATTTATTTACGAGATTTACCAGGAAGGCATACTGAGCAAGATGCTAGATTCCAGATGCGACGTGGGGGCCTAGACCCAATACATGGCAAATAATAGAAACAAGTACAAGTACAGAGATTGTAAAACAATAACATAGGATTTGTACAAATATAACACAGTGTAACAGGTACTCCAGGTATAGTAGTACAGTAGATTACATACAGATATGCACATAACAGGAATGATACTGTACATTTTTGTTTAAATTAGAGGGCTGAACTTGCCGCATTAGCAGGAGCAGCTGGAGGAAGTGTGCCTGGAGAAGACTGGGCAGAGACCAGGGTTGTGTGCATGTCTGATAGGGGCGGGAGGCGTTCCAGATCTGTGGGATTCGGAATTTAAAAGCTGACTGGCCTTTGGTGGTCCGCATAAAAGGGATATGTAGGAGTCTGGGGTCTGTGCCTCTTAAGGAGTACACAGTGGGAGGGTGTTGGGATAGGGTAGATTCAAGATAGGGGGGGAGGGAACGGGTCCAGAATTTAGTGGCAAACCTAGCACAATTTATTAATCTACGGTCATGGAGAGATGGTAGGGCTAGAGAGTTATATAAAGTACAATGGTGCGTGGATTGTGGGGCGTCGAGGATGAAACGACAAAAGGAGTGGAATAGAGTGTCTAGGCTAGCTAGGGTGGATGCAGGGGCAATAGAGTAAACTATGTCGCCATAATCCAGTACTGGGAGTATCATTTTTTTGGACTATGGTGAGCCTCGTTTCCTTGGGGAGACGGATTTTATTTTGGAAGAGTGCCCCCAGTTTGGGTAGCAGCCTCTTATGCAGTGAATCTATGTGAGAGGCAAAGTCGAGGTGTTGGTCGAGTCACACGCCTAGGTATCTAAAGCTGGAGCATTGCTCAAGTGGTGCTCCTTCCAGGGTAGTGAAAGGAGGGCACAGGGGTTGGCGGGAGAGTCTTTGTTGGGAGCCAAATGTAAGCGACACCGTTTTTTTAGGGTTTAGAGATAGCTGGTTCTTCCTGAACCAGTGCTGGATGTGCTGTGAAGTCCTCCTGTAGGAGAGGTGCTACGCTGCTTGTAGAGGGGCCGGATGTATACAGAACTGTATCATCTGCATACATTTGAGTGGAAGAGTGGGAGCATGCAGCAGGGAAGCCATTAAGGAAAATGGAGAAGAGTATTGGTCCTAGGACTGATCCTTGAGGGACCCCAGAATTGACTGATAGGGGGATTGATGTGTGCGAGGCCAGTCTGACTGCTTGCATCCTTCCCGCAAGGTAGTCTCGGAACCAGTCGATAGAGGAGTGAGCTAGACCTACGTCCATAAGTTTTGAGATGAGAAGGATGTGAGACGGTATCAAAAGCTTTGGCTAGATCAATAAATATGGCTGAGGTGATGTGCCCTTTGTCGATACCTGTGAGGATGTCACCGGTGACACGTAGTAGTGAGGTGATGGTAGAATGGGATTTACGGAAGCCAGATTGGAAGGCAGAAAAGAAGGAGGAGGCATCAAGGAACTGGGAGAGTTGGGATAGGACCAGACACTCCTGATGTTTGGCCAGGATTGGGAGTAGGGAGATAGGTCTGTAGTTGCCTGGGGAGGAGGGGTCACCGCTTTTGGGAAGGGGTATGACAGTGGCCAGCTTCCAAGATGTTGGAACCTTGTCCAGAAAGAAGGAGAGGTTGAAGAGTGCGGCCAGTGGAGTGGCTATGGCAGGGGCAGACAAGAATAGCATCTTGGCATCCAGGGACAAGGGGCATTTGCCTTTATTGGGGTTCAACGTCCGTAGGGAGTGGAGGACTTCTGTGGGGGAAATTTGTTGGAACACGAAAGGTGGGATTGTGGGGTGGGTTCGAGGGGTATGGGTGCTGTGAGGGTGGATCGGGGCGTGAGTATTCTGGAGGGGGGATAGAAGGGTGTTTGCGCAGCTGGAGAAATGGATGTTGAAGGCTTCCACGACACAGCTGGGGTCGGAGATGAGGGTGCCATTTATTAGAAGTGAGGGGAGAGGTGGCTGGGTTGGGGGAGAGATCAGGGATTTGAGGGATTTCCGGAAGTCCGTAGGGTGGTTAGAATTCTTGCTGAAGGTGGCTAGGAAGTAGGACTTTTTTGCTTGGCGAATACTCTTTTTGTGCAAGCATTTCGGAGGGCTCTGTAGGTATGGAGGGAGGCCTGGGATCCCAGTTTCTTAAAAGCTTTCCAGGCTTTGTCTCTGGAATGGCAATTTCTAATTATGTCGGCCGTGATCCAGGGGAGATGTGCTCCTCTGACTCGTTTTGTGCGCAAAGGAGCGTGCTTGTCCCAAACTTTGAGGAATCTGATTTTAAAATCATTAAAGGCATCATCAATGGAGGATGCTTCGTGATGCAGGACCAGTCTACCCTTCCCAAGTCCGCCAGGAGAGATGCTAAGTCTAGGGAGTTGTAAGACCTGGTGCGCAGTGTCTTGGGGGAGGGGCTGTGAACTTTCCTGATTAGGTAAACCATGTGGTGGTCGCTAATAGAGTCAGGAAGTAGTCCTACTTTAAGGATTCTATGTGGGTGCGAGGTGAGGGCCCAGTCCAGTAGGGAGTGGTTGTTTGACTTATGGTTAAGTCTGGTAGGCTCCTTTATAAGTTGTGTGAGGTTTTGGGCCTTTATTTTTGACTTCAGGAGAGCTTTTTCAGCTCCTAGCCAGTTGGCATTATAATCCCCTGTGGTATAGAGTTCACCTCCTTTGGCTAGGGACTGGAGCGAGGTTAGATGGGAGAGGATATCCTCATTGGGTGTGCATGGAGGGCAGTATGTGCTTGCCACATAGATAGGTGAGGTGTAAGGAAGTGAGATTTTGACTAGTGAGGCGTCTATTTTTGCAGGTAGTGAGGAGATCACCACAGTGGTGAATGGGCGTCGGTTTGATATATATACATATATATAGCCGTACCACCACCTTTCTTTTTCCCACGCCTGTCATGTCTAATTATTGTGTAACCAGAGATGGAGACTTCGGCATCTGAATGATGTGGTTTTAGCCAAGTTTCTGAAATGGTCAGTATATCAGGGTGTAAAGTTAACACTGTTGGCTGTAGCAGCGAGATTTTGGATAGCAGGCTGCGGGTATTTAGGTGGAGTATGCGTAGGCCTTTGGGGAGAGTGAACGGGGGGGGTTGGCTTAGTTTTGGGCCTGGGTTGGCCTCTATATCCCCTGATAGGAGCAGGAGGAGAGTGCAGAGATGCATTATTTTGGTCATGAAATAGGTTTGCCTGCCTTGGTGCTGCAGCCAGGATATATAGCTGCTGGTTGACAGAGGGTTGTGGATTTGGATTGAGAGGCCTGGGTGAAAGGAGGTGGCAGGATTGCAGCATATATAATGCCGTAGTGGGCAAGAGCCAATTGCAGTACTGGCGTGGGGGAATTACCAGGGTGTGCCTGAGGGTGCACCAAGGGGTAGGGTTGGTGGGGGTTCCGCTGCTGGGGGGTGTGGGTGGTAGGAGGTTTGTGTATACATAGAAGAGGTAGAGTAACACTGTGAGAAATATCATGCTTAGGCAGGTATATGGAGATTGTAGAAAAGAAATGGCAGGCGATCTCTAGTGGAGGCAGCTGATAAGCTGCAAATGGAAAGTGGGCTGATAAGTTTTATTCAATCATGTGACTACACCAGCCACAGCCTATAAATTGAGGAGCCACCAAGGGTGGTGGTGGTGGTGGTGGGGAGCCAAAGAGCGCCGGGCGGGTAGAATCAGCACAGAGACAGAGCAGACAGCTGTTTGTTTCACTGAGTCTATAAAGTTTAAAATTGGCGCCTGAAATCGTGACCCTTGCTCACTGACTCTGCATCTGGGGTCTGGTCAGGCGAGTGCAGGGAGGGCTGGTGATGTTTCCTGGAGCCCGCTCGACCCCAAAAGCCGCTTCTGTGGAGGAAAGAGAGTGAATTTAAAGGCAAACTGTGGGAGGAGATTAATTACAACAGCTAAACTGGTAAGTGGACAGCAGTAGGAGGATTGCTACTGTGGATGGCTGAGACCATGCAGGGAATTGGGCTGCTAGTTCGAATTTCGTTTTGTTTGCAAGTGGGGGCTGGGACCACGCGGTTAATGGCCACCATTGAAATCAGCACTAGCGAGGTCTAGCAGAAAACGGAGTCAGGCAGCCTCGCTGCAACTGCATGGGGGTAGACTATAGCACAAGCAGCTTACACAGTGCTGCACAGGCTCTTTATCACTGAAATTACAGCGCAGACTGAGAGCACAAATTAATGTCTTGGGAGCCCTGTGCATTGGGATAGCTATATAGCCCCCGTAGTCTTTTTAGCACACTGTGAGGGAGAGAATCTGGTCTTAAAGCTCCGCTCAGTACATTGCTTTTCGTAGGGGAGTAAAATAAATCCTTAAGGTACGAGGCAAAATAGCAGGGTGGAACAGGCTAAACAACAAATGCAAAACTATCAGCACTCCATGCATGACATAAATTAAGAAAGAATCAGCACAGAGACAGAGCAGACAGTTGTTTGTTTCACGAGTCTTAAAAGTTTAAAATTGGCGCCTGAAATGGCGCCCTTGGCCGTGACTCCCGTACCTGGCCAATTCGGGGGTTCATGATCAGGCGAGTGCAGGGGAGGGCTGGTGATGTTTCCTGGAGCCCTCTCGACCCCAAAAGCCGCTTCTGACGAATTCGGGGGGGGGGGTGCGGTCAGGCGAGTGCAGGGGAGGGCTGGTGATGTTTCCTGGAGCCCTCTCGACCCCAAAAGCCACCACTGCAGCCAGAAGAGCGCCACACTGTGTAGATCCTTTCTCTGTCTTTCCTCCCCAGATGTAGCACACACCCTTGTATTTGGCTGCATTGACTTGGAAGCTGCAGGCACCTGATTAATCACATGGCTTGCTTTGAGCTTTGTGAAGTTTGTCCCCATCCGATAGCTTTGTGTATCAGCAAACTTAAGCAGCCTGCTCCGACTCCAGCTTCCAGATCATTAGTGAGAGTATTAAACAGTGATGTCCTCGTATCCAATCTCAGAGGGACACCACCGAGTATACCTCTCTACAAGGAGTAGTGCCCATTCACCATCATCCTCTGCTTTCTGCCCCCAGGTCAGGTACTAATCCACGTTGAGTACGTCTGCTGTATACGGCACTGCTTGTACTATGCCCAGAAGCATATCATGTGCCACAGTATCTGAAGCCTTGCTGAAGTCCAGATAGACTACATCCACAGCCCTATCCCTGTCTACCTCCCTGGTCACTCACCCGAAGAAGGTGATTGGGTTGGTTTGGCACAATCTGTCCCTCATAAAGTCGTGCTGAGAGGGGCCAAGAACCTTGACCTCAACCAAGTGCTGCATTATTCTGTCCTCAGTAATGGCTTCCAGGATCTTGCCCAGCACTGATGTTAGGCTGACTGGCCTGTAGTTACCTGGGGCTGATCTTGCCACCTTCTTGAAGATGAGTACCACATCTGCCACTTTGCAGTCTTCTGGCACCACATCTGTCCTGACTGACTCCTGAAAGACTACAGCAAGTGGCCCTGCAAATTGTTCCCTTGACCCCATAATTGGGAATTACCCAGCTTGCTATTTTCCAGATAGTTCACTACCAAGACAAGTGATGTCCACATTCAGGATCAATTGCCTTGGGTCCATGTTGAACCAAGGGGCCACTTCGTGACCCTTTTTTCAACATTACTTACAAGGATGCAGACGGCTGCCTCTGCTTTAAACTATTTCTTCAATGAATCCCAGAGGTGTTCTGCATTACCAGTCTCATGTAGCCGTTCCAGACCTTAGGACACCATGTCATTCATTTTGGTGAAGTCCACCTTTCTGAAATTTCAGGTCTTGGTGACTAAGGTTTGGCTTGTCTTCTCTGGCACCAGGGAGAAAATAATCTGTTGTGGTCACTGGCTCCCTCTCGTGCCTTCAAAAGCTCAACAAGTTCTTTCTTAATATTGAATCTCTTGTGGCTCATCTGCGGCTGATCCCTGTTGGTGAATCTACTGGGGAATCCTGGGAGGTCACCTTACTGTCAATAATCTTGAACTGTAGATTTAGTAGTTGCCGTATTGGTCCTTGCAAGAATAGATCCAGAAGCAAATGATTTGATACCTTTTAATGGACCAACATAGATGTAACAAGAACAAAGTGCTCTAGCTTTCGGACCAACCAGTCCTTCTTCAGAAGCTCATGGCAGTTGTTTGGAAAATACAATACTTATAACAGCTAGATAATGCAGAGAAAACAGAAAAAATCCCCATTGGTTTAAAATACTCATTAAAAAAAACAGATGATGTCAGACAAGTTTAACAGTACAATACTGCCCTCAGTCCGAATGAACCTTGGTTCAGATGTTCCTGATGCAAGACACATATAAGGAATCCTACTGCACATAAATTTAATTGACATAAGATAACACTGCAGAAGCAGATAACTCCCAAATCAAGCTTTAGAGTGCCACAGTCAGTATAAGGATGTGATTACTGAAAGGCAACCCCCACCCAGCTTAAAGACAGACTGAGATAGTTATAGGCTCATGAAAATTACAATGTATGCATTAAAGACAAGAATTACCAGTAAAGTTGTCTCAAAACATCAGTGCTCACTGTGTGATGTGTAAAACCTAGCTGGACTTGCCACCCAGCTGTATTCTCAAGCTAAATAGAAGGCCCAAGAGATTACAAAAACCTCAGGACTATATACATGATAATTAAAATATAAATAGATAATATTAGTGTTAAGCAAAAAACTCTAGTCGAGGAACCTCAATAATCTTAAAATGCCAGGTGGGGGAGCTGGTAGGTTTCAGCTAGATAAAGAAGATTTAAAAATGAAGGGAAATGTTTTTAAATGCACTGAAAGTGCAAATTGGGGGCTGCCACACTCGGTGTCTATAGGGCAGCTGCTTGGACATTCCCCTTTAATGAACCCATGGTAATGTGTAAGGCACAATAAATAATGAAATGTGAATGGGAGAGATTATGGCCCTGACATTCAACAATACAAAATTGCTGGCCCGCAGGTGGCCTGATGGAACTGTAAATTTTTATTCATGGACTAATAAAAATATATAAGTAGTACAAGAAAAGTCTGATTTAGTACAAAAACTTCTCTGCTGCTGTAGAATTAATATGCCTTGTTAGAATCCTTTCCCTTTTGGTCGGAGACTGCATCTGCTAAAATGAACAAAGTCTTCTAGCCGTCCCCCACCTCACTTCAACATACTTCATTCAGCCCATTAAAAAAAACTACATTCAGTTTTTTTCATTTAAATAAAGCTCTAGAGTCAATATAGTAAATTAGACTGTGATAGAATAGTCATTTAAAGTTTTAACATACTAACATACTAACATACTAAAATGCCAGCAGAATAGGCCTAACGGTCTCTCAAGTCTGCTCGAATTTCAGCACCTGCACTGAGGGCCGATTTTTGGTGTCCCCTCCCCTCCTTGAGTTATACTGTCCCCAGTCCCAGATGTTCCACCTGTATTGGGCCTGGTCAGATTTACCCTCCCCCTGTACCGGTCCCATCCTCTATTAAACCCGTCCACAGTCTCCATCTCTACCAGCTCCCTGGGCAGTGCATTCCATGGCTCTACCACCCTTTCAGTGAAATAACATCTCCTCCTCTCCCCCTCTGAGTCTGCCCCCCTTCCAACTTACACCTGTGACCTCTTGTTGCCCCACCCTCCTTCCTTTGGAGCACCCTGACTGGGCCTCCTTTATTGATCCCTTTCATGTACTCAAAGACCTCTATCATGTCTCCCCTGTCCCTCCTCTCCTCCAAGGTGTACATGTTGAGTTCCTTGAGCCTCTCCTCATAGGTTCTCTCCCCCAGGCCTCAGATCATTTTGGTTGCCCTCCTTTGATCCCTCTCTGGGAGTGTAATGTCCCTCTTTAAATGTGGTCTCCAATACTGTACACAATACTCGAGGTGTGGCCTAACCAAGCAGTTGTACAGTGGAAGGATCACTTCCACCTTTCTGGAGGTAATCCCCCTTGCAATGCATCCCAGCATCCTATTTGCCCTTGCTGCTGCCCTCCTACAGGTCTCTGAGTTGTTCATTCTGACATCTACCACTACCCCCAGGTCCCTCTCACCCTTCGTGACTTGAATCATGTCTTCTCCCAGGGTGTACCCCGACCTGGATTTCTGACTCCCAGGTGCAGAACCTTACACTTCCCCGCATTGAATTTTAGTTTCCATTTTCCCAACCACCTTTCCAGAGCCTCTAGGTCCTCCTGCAATGTCACCCTCCCCTCCTCCCCATCCACCACTGCACTTAGCTTTGAGTCATCTGCAAAGAGACTCATCTCACTCCTGATCCCCCTCCTGATGTCTGAGGTAGGCGTTGAACAGGAGTGGTCCCAGCACTGACCCCTGGGGAACCCCACTAGTAACCCACCTTGAGGATGAGGCTAACCCTCCAACCACCACCTTCTGAGTATGCTCAAAGAGCCAGTTTCCTATCCATCTTAACAACTGTCTCCCTACCCCCATTTCCTTCAGCTTAGCCAGCAGGCCACTGTGGGGTACCGAATCAAATGCCTTGCTAAAGTCCAGAAAGAGGACGTCCACTGGCCTATCCTGGTCCAGGGCCCTCATCACCCAGTCATAGAACTCAGCAAGGTTTGTCTGGCATGATCTTCCAGTGACAAAGCCATGCTGCCTGTCGTCTGAGTACCCAGTTTGCTCCAGTATCCTTCCTAGCCTTTCCTTGACAATACTCTCCATCACCTGCTGACCACCGATGTCAGGCTAACGGGCTTACAATTTTCCTCCGCCTCTCTTGATCTCCCCCCTTGTGGATTGGTACGACATGGGCCACCCTCCAGTCTTGGGGCACCCACCCAGTCCTCAGATGTTGAAAAGCTCCACTAGAGGGACTGCCAGGAAATCCGCCAGTTCCCTCAGCACCCTGCGGTGTATCTCATCTGGCCTAGGTGCTTTCTGCATCCGAAGGGGCCTGAGGGCTTCCCTTACTCTCTCTACTGGGATTTCAGTCTCTACATCCTGCCACTTTTCACCCTGCACTGCTGGGCCCCCACCTGTCTGTGGTGTCTGCTCCCTTTCCCGAGACCCATCAGGGCCCCTGATCTCTACCAGTCCCACCCCTTGCTCTGATTTGCCCCCTCTCCCCTCGCAAGACATAGCCTCTCCATCCTCCCTGGTAAAAACTGAGGCAAAGTACTCATTTAGGACTTCTGCCTGTTCCCTCACCTCCTGTGCCCAACCATCCCCTATCCTTATCTTGCTGATCTGCCCCCTTGCTTTCCTTTTTTCCCTCTATGTATCTAAAGAACCCCTTGTCCCCCCTCCGGATCCCACTGGCCAAGGACTGCTCCTTTTTTGCCTTAGCTGCTCTCACCACCCTGGTGACTCTCTTGACTGTCGGTTCATATTCCTCCTGATCCCTTTCACTCCTTGAGCACTTGAAGCACCTATAGGCTGCTTTCTTTTCCCTCAGCACCTCCTGTACCTCCCAGGTCTGCCAGTAGGGTTTTTTGGCCTTACTGAACTTACGCCTTTCCCTTGCGCAGGATCTGGTAACCTCCTGTATTCCCCTCCTAATGATCCCCCACCTGCTGTCGGCATCCATATCTGGCCTTATCCTGTCCAGACGATCTTTAAGGATCCTTCCTATCTCCCCGAAGTCTGCATCCCTAAAGTTGGTTACTACCATCCTTGTTCGGCTTTCCTCCCCCCCCCCCCCCAGGTCCAGGAAGAACCAGACTGTGGCGTGATCACTCCCAGTCAACTGGTCCCTCCCCTCTAGGCCCCTAAAATGATCACTGTCCGCCAGGACCACGTCCAGTGTCCGGGCCTCCCTAGTTGGCTCACCCACCTGTTGTGTCAGAAACGCATCCTGGAAGACATCCAGCAGCCTGTGCTCTCTGGCAACTGGTGACGTCATAATCCCCAGTCTCTGCCTGGCATGTTGAGGTCCCTCATTACCACTACCCTTCCTTTTCTCAATTTACAGTTTCCCTCGAGATTTGCTACCAAACTTTCTTCCAGGACCTCCGCTAGTGCTGGTGGTCTGTATACCACTCTGACCTTTACTCTCTTACCCCCCTGCATCAGCAAGGTGACCCAAATAGCCTCCACGTTCCCCTCTGCCTCCTCTACCCCTCCAATACCCATGCCATTTCTGACTAACAGTGCTACACCACCCCCCCTTCCTTCCCCCTATCTTTTCTGAACATAGTGTAGCCCTCCAGATGTAGGTCCCACTCGTGCCCTTGAGTGGCCCAGGTCTCAGAGACTGCTGCCACATCTACCTTCCCCTCAACTAGCATCACCTGGTGCTCAGGCATTTTATTTCCTAAGTTTACAAGTTAATGTTTAAATGTTTGTGTTTCCTAATGAAGTGTGTCCACTCAGCTTTGTTACTTCACTAATTTGACAGTAAAGCATACGCATCTCTTTGTACTTTCAGAACTTACGTGTCTCAGCATAGGGCGAAACAGCTATTAGGCAGGCATGAATAACAATGATTTGTCAGGCGTTTCTGCCACTATTTTTGGCCCATCTTGTCTATCACAATTTTACGTCATATGATGCATTCTGCTGTGCTGCAAGCGATCCAGGTGTGTGCTGTCCCTGCAACATCTCTAGGGACTGCCATGATATACTGCATAACCTGCATTTCTTACCCCAAGAGTCCTTTAGCATCAGTAACTTTTTTGCACTTAGCTGGCTGGGTGCAACTGCCCTGGAGGTGTGCCTTTAAGAAATATTTAAATGAGCCTAGGGCCAAGCCAGTCAAAAGACAGGAAGGGGTGTGAGCTGAGTGAGAGCTGTTGAAGGCTCCAGAATTTTTTCTTCGCTGAACTAAGCAATATTGCCCCTAAGGTGTCTCTCAACTTTCCTTGTTGACAGCCACCTAATGCTTGTCTGGGTAAAGTTTTCCTCATAAATGAATTCTATTAGTGTGCTGAGTGAAAGTTTTTAGTTTTTTTTATTCGTGCTGCGCACATTTTTTATTTGTAGTGCAACAGCGCTATTTTGGCTTTACTTTTACCACGACTTTCATTTTAAAACCTAATTTTATTTCAGGTGCTTATTTTTGATGGTTCCCTTCATTTTTGGGCAAATTCTTGTGGGAACCGTTGAATTTGCCTTGTTTTTTACCTCAGAACTCACGGGGTTTACCATGAGGCACCTGCAGTGGATTTCAAATTAAACAGTACCTGGGGATTTTCACTCTAGATTGGCAATTACGAGGATACTTTTTTTGTTATATTACTGGACCGTGGTAGCATCTGTGTCAGGACTGTCCATAAGGATCCGCAGCCACCTGTGCGCAGTTCACCAGTATTACTGGGTTTCTATTAAGATTGCCACTGGTATAGATCCCAGTTCTACAACCCAAATAAAAAGGCACTA
Organism: Neoceratodus forsteri; assembly: GCA_016271365.2. Lineage (NCBI taxonomy): Eukaryota > Metazoa > Chordata > Ceratodontiformes > Ceratodontidae > Neoceratodus > Neoceratodus forsteri. Next base: position 989,403,951 of record CM057450.1, read on the forward strand.
GTAATAGAGTTTATTAACTGTGGCAGAACTGGCCGGTGGTATTTTCACAGAAACCTGCACTCAATTTGTAGGTCCAAGACTGGTTTGATTTGCTTAAACTGGCAAACATAGTGGACAAACCTTTGATTATTATGGCTGAAGATAAATCAAAGGCTTCCAATGAGGGGCCATTCAGAAGTACTAATACTAAAAGCAGAGGTGCTGAGGAACCCTCCAGAACCCAGTCAAAATATGAAGCTTCCAAAGATGAAGTTCCTCACCAGTTAACAAATAATAAGAGTGATGAAAAAAGTAAGCTTGAACAAGCCTCTGAAGAAGTGGCTAAAAAGAAACTGTCAAGACAGAAATACTCCCATTGCTCCTGGGAAAGCCAATAACGAGACAACAGGCAGCTTAAAGCATACAGTCCTAGGAGTCCCCGGACCTTTATCGTGGGGATCCCCCCGGTGACCACGAGGATCCTCTCTCTATGTTTAAATTTATACAAAATATGTTGGAAACCCTGGACCTCCCTACGCAGGAGCCCAACCAGGATGTTGATGAAGACGAAGATTATAGGGAGATGAGAAGTCATTCATCCTCAAAGACCCTGGTTGTCCCTAGCTATAATGCATTTAGAAAAAATACCACAAAGGTGCTTCAGCACCCTACTTCAGTATCAGAGGTCGATAAGCGGCTTGAGAGAAAATATAAATTATCTAAAAATGGTAGAGTTCCTGTCTGCACACCCTAGCCATGAGAGTATAGTGCAGCTGGCAGCTAGTGTGAAAGCTGGAGTCTCCTTGTCCCCCTCTCCCCCTGACAAGGATTCCAAGAGAATGGACTTTATAGCAAAGAAAATGTATGCCATAGCTTTCCTGTTTCTCAGACTTTCTTCTTATAAGGCATTCACAGCCAAATATCGGAAAGCCCTTTGGAAATCTGCCCAGGCTATCGCCCGCAATGGATCAGATTTGTCTTTCTTTCTTTAGGGCCTTGAGGGCTAACTACACCTGATATGGTGCAGGAGCTGGTGGATATGTCAGAAACTGCCCTGGGAGCTACTGTGTACCAATGCCACATGGCAGACGACAACAGTGATCCAGCCTCTAGGGTGATGACCCATGCCATCTCTCTGAGACACTTCGCCTGGCTTAGAACAACCAGCCTGACCACAGACACTCAGAAGAAGGCCATGGATTTTCCCTGTGATCAAAATATGTTGTTTGATTACATAACCACTGACTACATGAAAAAAGTCTGAGTACATGGCCTCCTGGCAGAGCCACTCATCCAAGCCTAAGCCCACCACCCCTCAGAGATCCCATCTCAGGGGTGGTAGGGACAGAAGTTTTGTTCCCAGGCCTTACAGTCCCTATCCCCAATCTAACTTCGGCCAGTACAGGGGGTCTTTCAGAGGCAGGGTCAGAAGGGGCCAAAAAAGAGCCACCTTTACCCAGCCATCTGCCTCAATCTAAGTCCTGATGTGAGTGTCCAGGTTGTCTCCTTGCTTTAGTTGGAGGCAGACTCTCCCACTGTTTTCAGCACTGGTCTGTCATCATGTCGGACAGGTTGGTGCTGGAGAAGGGTCTGCCATTACAGTTCAAGCAGATGCCTGACCTCAAGCATACCCAGGTGTCAAGACCTCTGTCCCCAACACAGATACCACTGTTGGTATTGGAGGTACAAAACCTTCTGGCTTTACGAGCAGTGGAGAGGGTCCCCACCCACGAGAAGGGCAAGGACCTCTACTCCAGGTATTTTCTGACGCAAAAGAAAACTGGGGAGTGACAATCTATCTTAGATTGCAGATATTTAAACAATCATCTGAAAAAAAAAAAAAAAAAAAATTCAAAATGGTCACTCTGTCACTGGTCATACAGTCCTTACAGCAGGGAGACTGGTTAACCTCCCTAGACTTAAAGGATGCCTACTTCCACATACCCATAAGGAGATCTCACAGGAAGTTTCTCGGGTTCAGACTTCCTTCAGGTCACTATTAGTTCACCGCAATGCCCTTCGGGCTGTCCTCAGCCCAAAGAGTCTTCACCAAGTGTCTTGTAGTGGTAGCAGCACGTCTCAGGAGACTGGGTGTCGCTCTTTGTCCCTGTCTGGATGAATGGCTCATAGTAGCAAGGTCTCCTTGCCAGGTCAAGGAATCTCTTTCCCTCACAGAACGCAATCTGGAGTCTCTGGGTTTCCTGGTAAATCTAAAGAAATCTCACCTGGAACCCACCCAGCTGCTCACCTTCATAGGGGCCCAGCTGGACACTCAGAAGGGATATGGTTTCCTCTCGCAGGAAAGAATTCAGAATTTCCTTTCAGTGGCAGATTCTTTCACCCAGGGACAGCCAAGACCAGCCAGACACTTACTCAAACTTCTGGAACATATGGCCTCTATGACTGCAGTAGTCCCAGGGGTCAGGTACAGGATGAGATTCCTGCAAGCCTACTTCTGAGTTCACTGGTCTCGGAGAAGCAACACATTTTCAAAGTTGATACCTGTGTTGGAGCAGTTCCTCCAAGACTTGCTGTGGTGGAAGAACCCTGCAGATTTGCAGGCAGGGGTTCCCTTTCAAACTCCTCTTCCCACAAAGGTGATCACCACAGATGCCTCCCATTTGGGCTGGGGAGTTCATTTAGACAGTGCATCAGTAAGTGGCAACTGGACTCCCGAAGTGTCACAGTTGTACATAAATCTTTTGGAACTTGGAGCAGTCTTCCTAGCTCTCAAAGCTTTCGCTCCCAGCATAGAAGGGCAGATGGTTCAAATTCGAATGGAGAACACCACTGCATGTTCTAAATAAACAAGCAGGGTGGTACCAAATCAGGAATACTCTGGAAGCTCTGAAGCTGTGGTCTCTAGCATTCTCCCTGGGAGTCAGCCTCTTGGCTATTCACCTCCCAGGCAAACTCAGTACTCTGGCAGATGCTTTAGGCCGCATCAGTCAAGGCCAGAGTGAATGGACACTGAACATGCAAATACTAGCCACAGTGTTCAGGCGGTGGGGCACACCAGACATGGATCTGTTTGCCTCTCCTCTCAATTTTCAGCTTCCTCGGTACTGTTGCAGGTCCACAGTTCCGGGAACACTTCCTCTGGATGCCCTGATCCTGGACTGCTCAGGGAGGTTCCTATACACATTTTTTCCCTTCCCCCTGATATTCAGGGTTTTGCTGAAACTCAGACAACAGCCTGCATCGATGATCCTAGTGGCGCCGGACTGGCCCAGGCAAGCCTGGTACCTTCTTTTCTCAATGTCCTGCAACAGGCCCATTCGCTTGCCTTCAGCTCACTCCCTGCTGACCCTTCCTCAGATGGGAGTGCAGTACCCAGACTTACACAGTCTTCACCTCAAGGCCTGATTCTTGAGGAGTTAGAGTTTCTATCCTCACAGTAATCTGAACAGGTCCTTAAGATACTGAGGATGGTTAAAAAACCGAACACTAAGAAGAGTTATGCAGCCCAATGGAAAAGGGTTTCCCTCTGGCGCAAGAGCTAAAAAGTCAAACCCCTATCTGTTTCAGACCCCCAGCTGCTAGACTACCTGGTACACCTACAGGCGTCAGGCTTGAAACCATCTTCCTATAAGCTACACCTGGCAGCAGTTTCAGCCTACCTTGTGGGAAAGAAAAAAAAATTCTCACAGCATTTTTAAACAGTTTTTCAAAGGCCTCGTGCATATCCAGCCTCCAACCAGGGATCCCATTCCTCCTTGGAGCCTGAACCTTTGCATAAATGGGCTCATGAATCCACCCTTCGAGCCTATATCCACAGCCCACATCAAGTTTGTAACTTGGAAGACAATCTTCCTGATAGCCATTACATCTGCCAGGAGGATTTCAGAGCTACTGGCCCTGTGCACTGAGCTGAATTACATCATCCCTCACAATGATAAAGTTGATCGCGGGACAAATAGGAAATGTCTGCCAAAGGTGGTTTCAGAGTTTCACTTGAACCAGTCCATTACTCTGCCTGTCTTCTTTACTGAGCCATCCACTCCTGGTGAGCAAAAGCTCCACAGCTTGGATGTCAGAAAAGTCATCTTTCACTACCTGAAGCATACTAGACAGTCCAGAGGCTCTTTCACCCAGTTGTTCCTCACCTACGGGGATGTAGACAGAGGAAGACCAGTTACCAAGAGAACTATTCTCGTTGGTTGGTCTCTTGTATTAGATTCTTCTGTGAGAAAACTGGTAACCAGCCTCCAGTGGGGCTCAGGGCCCACTCCGCCAGGGACACTGCAGCTTCGCTTGCAGCAGCAAGGGACATTCCCCTACTGGATGTTTGCAAAGCAGCTACTTGGAAATTTGTGCACGCCTTTGTGCAATACTACAGTTTTGGATGTGCAGACCGGATCTAATGCCAGATTTGGCAGGGTGGTTCTGCAGAGCCTTCTTCCTAAGTAGGTTTTCTGCCTACCTCCCACTTGGTACTGCTTGGTAATCTGCAAAATAGTTACTGATGCTGAAGGATTCCTGGGGTAAGAAGAGAAAAATCACTCACCGCAGTAATCTTCTTTCTTCCAAGGGGTCCTTTAGCATCAGTAAGCTCCCACCCTTCCTTCCTGGTTCACCTGTTGGAGAAGGGCTCTTATGTCACCTTTTACCAAATTTGGAGTTTCTTGTTAATGAGTTTTTGGCTCATGTTGCTGTTGTTTCTGTTTCCACTTTTGTGGACATTTGTATGTTTTTTGAATCCTGTTGATTCTTTTTCGGGGCATTTGCCCTTGTTTTTCCTTGGAAAAAATTCTGAAGCCTTCAACAGCTCTCACTCAGCTCACACCCCTTCCTGTCTTTTGATTGGCTTGGCCATAAGCTCATTTAAATATCTCTTAAAGGCACACCTCTGGGGCAGTTGCACCTAGCCAGCTAAATGCAAAAAAGTTACTGATGCTAAAGGACCCCTTGGAAGAAAGAAGATTACTGCAGTGAATAATTTTTTTCTCCTGTATGTACCAAATAAGTGAGCTGGAAGCTCCTAGATGTGCTGCAAATTGCTCCAAGGCTGCCACAGAACATTGCGTGGTCAGGACTCCTAACCAGGAAGTTGGTGCAGACAGCTTTTTCTTGCAGCACAATATAGTGCTTGAAAAGATGTGACGGCCAATCAAAACAGTAGCAAAAACAGTCATTTGGCCTAGTGTGATAACTAATGGCCTTGGGCTGCTGGGCCACTTCTGAAGTCGACTCCTGTTTATATGTCCACATCCCACTAAGACCCTGACACAGAAAATACAGCTGAGACAGAATGTAGTGGTCACTTAGGGTCACAGAATTGGGAAGGAAGAGGGCCAAGACCCTGTTGGACAGTAGATCCCAGGGTTAGATAGGGAACTTGGGCAGACTGGGTGGATCAGTGTTTTTTTTTCTGTCATCATTGTCTGTGTTTCTGTGTTTATTTATTTAAGTTTCAGAATAGATCATGCTCAGTTTTGGTTCAAGGCATTCTCCCTTGTTGTGACTACAGCACCCAGGGAGTTCACAAACTACAATCAGTGGCAGCCTTTCTTCGCAGGTAAGGAGGCGTAGTAGTATTTTCTTACCTAGATGACTGGCTAGTGTATGAAAAACAAAGGTGGAAGCTCAGTGCTCAATTTAAGCAGTAAAGAGCACTTTGCAAATGTTAAGTTTCCTTCTGAACTTAGAAAAGTCACAACTGGCTTCCGGTGATGTCACCGAGTTATGGAGGTCTGACTCTGCTGAGCTCCATGAGGTTGGCTGATGATCTTCTCTAATCTTCCACTACAAGAACCAAATAGCTTAGGAAATGATGTTTAGAGTTGCTAAATATGGCTGCAAAACTGAGGCTGAAAGAATTTGTGGCTGCTAGTTCCAGGTCAGTGAAAATGAGGGGTAGGAATGTAGCAACAGCATATCATTATCCTGGCTGCGATAATTCCTGGACTGGCTCTGTCATTATAATAACAGTGAGTAGCCATTAGCTCATTATATATCCAAATGTCTCTTTGTTGAACTCACAAATACTGGGGACACCCTACAGAAACTCAAGAATACTGTGACAGATGACAGGTGAGATCTCCGAGAAGTAGAGAAAATACACCAAGAAACTGAAGCGTGTTTAACACAGACCACAGAACTGGCTTATGCACGTAATGATGCCTTAAGAATTCTCTACAGTAGGGAGCAAGCAGGTTGGGACTAGTCAGTTAGTTAGGTGGTGGTCAGTTTAACCCGTACCTTTCAAAATCTGGTAGCCACATCACTTTGTGGGCAGGTAGCCAGTTGCCCAGTAACTTTCAGAATCTGGTAGCCAAACCAGTTTTTAGTGGCTATTGGCCACCTAGCTACCTGATTTATCCTACCCTGGGAACAAGATTGAAGCACCAGTTTGGAGGATCTCGAGAGAATAGGCATTGGCAAAATAATACTTCCATTCATGGATTGCTGGAGGCGACTGAAAGTGGGGTTCTTATTAAATTTACAGAAAGCTTCCTGAAAGAGCTGCTGGACTTAGATGCTGCCACAGATTTACACGTTATCCCTGCTTACCTGGCACTGGCAGCACATCCTAAAGACTAGTATGCTAAACCACTGTCGCTTGCTATGGCCTTTCTGTTTTTTCCATGTAGCATTTTACCCTCGGGGTCTGCCCTGCTCAGTCCCAGCTGGCACTTGCATTCCTGAGGACCTACCTTGTAATCCCCCATGGATTACCCCCCCGGGGGCCAGTCGAGGAGTGGCCACCCCCACACCCCAGACAACTCATCCATACAAGATGGTCATTTTCGGCAGCGTACATCATAGAGGCAGATGAGAGTCATGCTTTGGCCCCACTTTCCATTTTCTGCTCCCATTAGTTGCCAATGTGCATTTACATGCCTCTCGACTGTCCCTGATTTTCAGGGACGTCCCTGATTTTACCTCAAACCTTTACTCTCTCCCTCCTACAAATTGTGTTTCCATGACCAAACATTGGGGGCTGTAAGTATAACATAATGTCAGACATTAATGTTACAGATATGTTTTTCCTTAGAAAATGCATTTTACATTACACCACTTGTCCTACCAGCTTCCTGGGTGGATATCACCAATTATTAAGGTGTGTCCCTGATTTTAAACCTTTGTCTCTGATTTTTTTTTTGTCTTGTCCCTGATTTATGAGGCAGGAGGTTGAGAGGTGTGTGCATGCACATTGAGGCACACACGTACCACATACCTCCTGCTGACCAGCCCTTTATTGTGTCATGACCAGTGCCCTGCTAGTGCGGCTCCATGCGGTGGTAGTGCTATAAGCACCACAGCTTACTGTTGCTCTCCGGGAGAGGAGAGCAGTTGTCAAATGCTCAGTTCCACCCCACCCCCGTGGCCTGGGTCATTCCTGAATTTGGGTTGCTGGCGTGGCGGGAGTTGTACCATCCAGCATCTGAACACTCCATGCCACTGGGTTGGCACATGTCATGACCCTTCTAGACTACCATACTAATTTGGAAGTTCTATGCAAGGTCAACAGAGTGCTGCAGCTCAGGGATGTACAGCATTATTTTGACCAGGACTATGCTGTGGCTATGTCAGAAAAATGGACACAATGCTGGGTGGTGCAATGTGGACTTAAGACATCAAGTCCCACTTTGAGTTTCCTGTCAAACTGAAAGTATTTCTGTACCCTTGCTTAAAAATATTTAAATCTTTACAGGAAGCAGCCCAGTTTGCACACGTTCGGAGAGAGACTGAAGCTGTCATGATGTCTCTCCAAATGCAGGGCCTGGAGCAACACCGATAGAGGCAGCAAAAGGGCACCAAACTGTATACCATAGCCCACTCATCTAGATCAGCTTTGACCTGGGACAAAATATGTCACTGACCAGATAGCTCTACCTCACACGGAGGGACAACACCATCAAGCCTTTGTGTGCCAGAAGGATCCTGAGCATGGCACGCTTGGCAGAATTTCAGTTTCAGGGTCCTGGGTCCTTTATTGATCTCACTACAGACTATGGTCATTACCCATGTCATTAGTGAGACTTAAGTGGAAGACTCTGCATAAATACCTTGTCTCACTACTTTAACACCCCCCCCGTGTACCCCTTGGAAATCTTTATTTGATGGCATTTATAGTAATGCTTCTTTTACGTCTGGGTATTTATTTTTCTGTTCTTATGTATGTACAATGTACCTTGCATCTTATAACTGTTGATGTTATTGTTTCACTTCATTGTAACTACTGCTGTTTTGTTCCTTTTTACCGTTCCTCTGGGTTCCACCTGGAAATGAGCTCTGGCTCAGTGTGCCTTTCCTGGTTACCAAACCTTTAAATAAACAACATAAACAAATACAAGTACTTTTCCATTTTCTGTTGTTAAGGGTGTTTTGGTGGACCTTGTCGAGGGGGCTGCCAGAGGAGAGGAGAGGAATGCTAGATATGGGCTGGGAGACGTGTTTGGTGACAAGCTGCTCGAAATGGGATCCGAGGCAGTTTGTGTTTTTTCTCGATTGAAACAGAGTGGGTGGCTAGGCATGGCTTTCACAGGGAATCAAAGTTGCTACTACTTATCTTTTAATAGCTTTTGTCCACTGGTCTGGTATAAACAAGGTCTTTCATTTTATCAGGGCAGATCATATAGGTAAGGAGTTCCTTTTCTGTTTTAGGCCAGCTGTACAGTTAAACAGGTAGGACTTGATAGTCCCATTGCTGGAAGTGGTCTAATGCCGTTTGAGTGTATGGTTTAGACTTCCCTAGTCTGGGGCCTGAGAATCCATCCTGTTGCTATGCTTTGGCTCATATGCCAGGATCTTTTTGAATTACTTGTAGTCGATTTTGGCGGCTCAGTGAATTATTATCCTGAGAGATAGCAGGGGAGGGCAAGAGCACCACTTCTGCTCTGTGACAGGGGAGAAGCAGAATGCAGGCCTAGGTGGTCTGGGGGGTGGTCGTCAGGAGTGGCAACTAAGCATACAGAAGGTGGCTGCACTTCTGTTTTGTGAGCGTTAAGAGCAGACTGTAGTTAAAGCTCCAGATTTGTTTCACTATCCCAGTTTCTTGGGAGAATGGTAGGGGTTATGGTCTGGGCAGATTTTTGAGCTGGTGTCTGGACTCTCCTGGTCTTAATTCACTCCTCCTTGCTTAATCATATGTTAGGGCATGGGGGATTTTATGCTAGTTGGGGTGGGGGTGAGGTGCTGGCTCTATGACATTGTTTTGCCAGAAAGTCTTGGACTTCATGGCAAGAGAGAGGCTATGTCTCACAGTTAGTGACAGTATATTTACTTTAAACAACCTAGCTCGGGATGTTCCTTACAACATTACACCCCAGTCTCCTAACTCTGAAGGAGGATTGTAGTAGGTATAGGGTGCCACCAATGGGTATCCTGATACCCCACAAGGCTCCATCCATTGTGGGGGTGCACTGTTAAGTGGACCACAGTGAAAGTCATGAGGTGTGTAGTGAACAGAAGCTACAGCCCTTTCTCGTTGGGTGTCCTTTTGATTTATCCCCATGTGTTTTCTGTTTTTTACACCTGTTTCATTATACTCTATCTGACTATTGTCAAGAAATGTTCACTCTGCGTACAGTTCATGCTGCTTGTCACAGCCAATTCTGTTTCTTTCTTTTTTTTTTTTTTTTTTTTAATGTAATTTGTAGATTTTCTCCCTGATCCAGGACCCTGGCAGACATGTACGTGCGTGGAGGTGCATGCGCACACCGGGTACTGGCTCAGCCCCTTCCACCCCACCCCTGGCTGTTGTCGTTGCACCCTGCCCATCTGCGCTCCACCGGACCGCCACCTGGTGGGAGTGGATGCTGGAGGTGCAGAGCCCACTCGGAGGGAGAGCTTCCTGCAGCTGCTCTGTCTCTCCCACAATGGCCTCTCGATGACCTGATGTTCTTGAAGTGTAGCACGAGGTAAGGTGTCCAGCGTTTCAAACCTCCGCGCCACTGGGCCGGCATCAGCCAATTAGGTTTCTTACAGTTTACAGGTGACCCAAGAATAATTTATGCAATTCGTAAGACTAGATAGTAAGTTTTGTTATATTTAGGATCTGTAGGGGAGGAGCATGGGTGCCGCACCTTAAGTGGAAGTTGATCTTCAAGTCGATCTCTTGCAGCAGGCCATAACACAAGGGATATCCAGCCATAGGCATCACTTCCTCTGGATGATTTCCCAGCAGTCTCTTTCAGGGGCCTCCCCTTCCTGTCACCTGATGTGCTCTTGCACATATATAAAGGGGAGGCCCCTGATACTCCTCAGTTCTTTTCCAACTGTGACCGAGTTCACATCACACTCTCCTTCAAGAGTACCAGCTTTCTCCAGTACTGTCGATGACGAGTTCTACAAGTCCCCTAAGAAGCTTCATCCATTAATGTCTTCAGAACCCTTATTTCAGAAGTGTTCCTGTGGCTGGAGAATCACATTGGAGGACCTCCACAACGTATGTGTTCTGTGCATGGGTCCAGAGCACAGCTTCAGGGAGTGCATCCTCTGTGGACGATGCAACAAGGCCACTGAGCACCAAAGGCTCCAGCAGCTAATGGAGTACCTCATGGAGCAAAAGGTAGCCCTTTTGGAGCAGCAGCAACACTCCTCTGCAGGGGAGTCTTGGACCTCTTCCTCAGGGCCTCGGAGGGGTGAACCTTCATCGTTGATGGAGCATGGGGCTGGACGGAAACATTCTTCCAAAACCAAGCATGTTTCCCTTGTGCCATCATCTTCTTCATCGAAGGCCTCAAGCTCCTACTGATAACATACTGTCTTCTCCACTGTCGATGGTAGTGGGCCCCTCTAGGTCGTCAATGGCTCCTCTGTCGACAACTGCAGTTGTGCTACAGCTTCCACCACTGCCTCCGCCAACCAGCATTGTCAGCCATCATCCGTCGCTGATGGCTTCATCTGCTCCGATGGTGGTCCTGTCAGTGGAGCATTCTCTGGTCTTCCTGTCGATGGGGCTCTTTAGCTGTTCCTTGGCTGCTCCGTCGACGATGCTCATGTTGACACATTCTGGCTGTCCCTCGTTGATGGTGGACCATGTGGCTTCTGTTCCGTTCTTGTTGACGGTCCTCCCGTTGCTGGGACATTTTGATCCATTTCCCTTGTCGATGGCTTCCCCGTCGACGATCATGGCACCACCTCAGACATCTTGGGGGATGTCGTCTTGTTTAAGTGCCCCCCCCATCCTCTATTTTGGGGTTTTACGTCCACCCTTATGGTACCATCGAGCCGGCCGGGTTCTTTACCCTTAGCTATCTCCTCTGTGGTGCCCGTCCAGTCCATGGCCCCTCCCTCTTCGGGGGGGTCAACTGGCCATGGTGGACATCCTGGCTCTAGTTCACTCCATCCACCTTTGGGTAAGGTGGAGGTCCCTGCCTCAGTCCCCTCCAGGCCTTCTTCGGCCACGAGGATAAGGAGTTCCTCTCCTTCCTCCACTGGGTTCTGTCCCAAACCTGAGGACCCCTTCCTCTCAGACTGGGATCTGGAGGATGAATAAGTTTAAACAGGATTATGACTCACAGATCTCTTCCTCAGAGACATCTTCCATGCCCGGGGATGCTCCTGAAGTGCTCCCCTGCTCTCCTCCTGATGACCTATCCCTTTCAGGTATTATGGTGCATCTGCAGAAAACCTTTGGTTTCCAGACTATGGAACAGCATGCCTCAAGAAGCAAGTTGGCCAGGGACCTAGGCCTTCCTGATCGTCCCTCCCCTGGTAGATGCTTTTGAGGAGGCAGTGTAGCTTGCCTGGCAACAGCCCTCCTAGGTGTCCTCTCTTTCCCACAAAGCAGACAGGCTTTATAGGGCCCCTGCGGACAATCCTTATCTTTCTATGCCTCCACAGGCAGACTCTGTGGTCAAGGGCGTGGCTCATGATAAATTTGCTAGACCGCAACACATGAGTGCTCACCCCCCTGATAAAGAATACGAGAAATTGGATATCATGGGGAAGAGGGTTATGCTTCAACCACTTTGTCCCTTAACATTTTGAATTATATGGGCCACCTCCTCAGATATCAGGAGGAGATCCTTAAGATTGCTCATGTATTGGTCCAGTCCCCTTCCACCTTGCCAGCCTCAGGGAAAACCTTGATGCCAAACTTTCTACTGCTGGAACATTCTGTCACCTCCTGCTTAGGGCCACCTATGATGCTGCTGATACTTCGGCCCGGGCCTCCTCGGTGGGTGTTTGCCTCAGACCCCATGCATGGCTGAAGATTTTTGCAAGATATCCAACAATCTGTTCTGAATACTCCCTTTAAAGGAGACAAACTTTTTGGACCGCAGACCCAAGACATTCTAAAAGACCTGCAAGACTCTGGTCATACCCTTCAGTCTGTTTGGACCCTATATCACCCATAGGCAAAGCGTACTTACAAGGGTACCTTTCAGAACTGTTCTAAAGGTAAACCTACTACTCAGTGACAGCCTGCTCACAAACACAAGGCTCAGTTAGCTCTACTGGACAGACCTGCTCTGAAGAAGTCTCAGTATGTCCCTGGTATCCCTCAGCAGGGTCAGCCTTTGGCCTGGAGGTGTGTCTCTGGCTGTGGAGGTAGAGACCCCCTCCTCGGCCATTGGGGGCAGGTTCTCCCTGCACCGCAGAGGCTGGTAAAGGATCACTTCAGACCAGTGGATCATTCAGTTGATCCAGTATGGTCATATGTTGGTCTTGATCAGTCTTCCTCCTCCTTCATCTCCTCCAGTCTCACACTACCCTTCGGACCATGCTCTAGTACTACAAGCAGAAATACATGCTTTGTTGCAAAAACATGCCATAGAACCAGTTCCTGCCCCTCAGAGAGGCTTGGGGTTCTATTCTTTTTTTTTTTTTTGTTTGTTTTTTTCCTGGTTCCCAAATGGACATGGGACTTACGCCCCATTCTGGATCTCTAAGAGGCCTCAACCTTTATATATAAGGTACCAGAAATTCAGGATGGAGACGTTGCCCACCCTTTTTCTCCTGCTAAACATGGGAGATTCTTTGGTTTTTGGACATGAAGGACACATACCTTCATATACTGATCCACCGCGCTCACAGGCTGTTCTTACGATTACAGTTTTAAAGCCATCCTTTTTAGTTTCGGTCCCTCCCTTTTGGCCTTTCCTCAGCCCCCAGGGTAGTCACAAAATGCTTGGCAGCAGTAGCAAAAGCTGTTCGCCAGAAGGGTGTATACGTCTTTCCATACCTAGACGACTGACTCCTGAAGGCGTCTACTTGTCCCATGCTGAAATGCACCCTGACATGCACCATGGCGATGTTCTCCATGGTGGGCATCACAGTCAGCTATTCAAAGTCTCTATGCTGACCCCAGCTCAGACTCTCCAGTATATCAGAGTGGTACTAGATACCTCCCGAGGCATGGCATTTCTCCCCGAATTCATGGCGGATGCCATCCTGACCCTCACTCTCCGTTTGGAACCTTGTTGGTATGTCTCTGCAAGGGACAACCTTCGGCTCCTGGGACATTTGGCAGCCACCATTCCTGTTGTCCCTCATGCCAGGCTTCATATGAGGATCCTTCTGTGGAACCTCGGGGTCCAGTGGGATCAGAAATGGGACAACTTCGATGCCCCAGTCCTTCTGTCCTCCCCAGCACTTCACACAGGGACAGTCTCCTGCAAGGCATGTCATTCCATCACCGGGTCTTTGATCTCATTCTAACAATGGATGCCTCCTTGATGGGCTGGGGTGCCCACCTTCCGGGAGTTCAGTCCCAAGGCTTTTGGACTATGATAGAATCTCATCTTCACATCAACATCCTGGAATTGAGGGCTGTTCTGTAGGCCTTACGGGCGTTCGAGATGTTGCTCTCTCAGGTTTGCCTTCAAGTGCAATCGGACAGTTCCATGGTTGTTCACTACCTGAACAAACAAGGTGGCACCCATTCATACCCTCTCTGCCGGGAGTCCATAAGGGTGTGGCATTGGGCATTCCAGAGAGGCATTCACCTTCTGGCGGTTCACATTCCAGGGGTTTCAAATACCCTGGCAGATGCCCTGAGCAGAACTCATGCTCAGGATCATGAATGGGAGCTCCACCCAGATGTCTTAGTGGACATCTTCCTTCAGTGGGGTCCCCCGGAATTAGACCTGTTTGCTTCTCCATAAAACGCAAAACTGCCTCTCTGTTGCTCTCTAGAGTGAGATTCTGGAACTATATGGCTAGACTCCTTATCTTGTTCCTGAACAGGAAAATTTCTTTACGCTTTCCCGCCCTTTTCTGTCATACAGCGGGTACTCCTAAAACTAGTCAGAGACGGGGCATCAGTGATTCTCATAGCTCCCTACTGGCTGAGGCAGATTTGTTTCCCCCTACTGTTGCAGATCTTGGATCAGGATCCTCTTCCTTTACCTATTTGTCCAGCCCTCCTCTTACAAGAGGATGGCTCCCTGCTGCACCCAGACCTGCCCTCCCTGCGCCTGCACACCTGGCTCCTAAGGACATAGTCCTCTCTCGTTGTCAGGTGTCCCCAGGGGTAGCAGAGATTCTGAGGGCGGCATGGAAGCCCTCAACTAGAGCCTCCTACTCTTTGAAATGGAAGCGTTTCTCCATTTGGGCCTCTTCCCGGGAACTGGAACCCTATGACTGTTCCCCATAGTGGGTTCTGGACTACCTTCTTTCTCTGTCAGAGGAGGGTCTAAAATATTCATCAATAAAACTACACCTGTTGGCTGTTTCTGCTTTCCATTTGCCTGTGGACAACAAACCATTGTCCCAGTTACCTCTCATTAGAACTTTCCTGAAAGGTATCCTACATTTACATCCCCCTATTTGGGACCCTGTCCCCGTGTGGGATTTGAATTTTGTACTTGAAAAATTGACTGAAGGTCTATTTGTGCCTGCTGAAACATGCAAGCTCTGTTTTGTGTCATGGAAAATGATGTTTGTTTTTGGTGGCGATTACGTCAGATAGACGTATCTCTGAATTACAGGCGCTTATGTGCAAGCCACCTTATTTACAGTTTCATAAGGATCGGGTATCCTTACATACTAACCCCTCCTTTCTCCTAAAGTTGTTTCTGAATTTACTCTGAATCAGTCCATTCAGTTGGCAGTATATTTTGCGGAGCCTGAGAATCCAGGGGAAGCCCTGATTCATACTTTTTTTTTTTTTAACCTTATGTTTATCCTTCCTGCACTGTCCCTCCACTCATTCAGATCCCTTCAAGTAGCCGCCTACAGTGCCCCATGGTGCCCCCAGGAGTCTGCTCCTAGAGTGTCTGTCCACTCATGGAGCCTCGGGTAACCCGGTGTACCCCCGGGCGGGGCGGGGGAAGGTCTCCCCAAGCCTTCAACCTCACAATGGTAGAGCATGCGGGACACAGTGGAGTCTGCCCCGGTGAGCGCCGGTGACGCGGTCAGGCTTCAGAGGAGTTGTCACCTAGGAGTGACGGACTGCATTTTCTCCTGTTCTGGTGAGCCCCTATTCCCGCAGTCGCTGGCACACTGGGAGAGCCAGTGAGGAGGCATGCATCAAGACGCAACTCCTCCCTGGGCTCTTGGCTGGCACTGCCCCCCCTGCTGTGTGTCCCGATCTGCATTACCAATCCCGGGTTCACCCAGGAGGTGGTGATATGGCAGCGGGACAGACCTGCAACCCTCTCCAGAGAGGAAGAGCTGCTTTCAGCCCAGGACGACTGGGCGATCAGGTTTCTAAGGAGTGCTTGTCCACATGGTTGACCAACTGCATTACTTTTATATATAACAAATATGAAAAACCTCTCACAGGATCTGTGAAACCCCACTCCACTAGAGGCATGGCTACCTTCAGAGCGTGCTTTCGTGGCGTTTCTGCATCAGAGATTTGTGAAGCCGCCACCTGGTCTACTGTACATACATTCACAAAACATTACAGTCTAGACATTGTTTCTAAGAAATGTACCACTTTAGGCGAGCTGTCCTCAATGGCCTCCTGTCCTAATTTGCTGCAGTTCGCTTCCGCCTCCCATGGGCCTCATAACTGCTGGGGATTCTTCCCATGTGTTATGGCCTGCTGAAAGAGATTGACTAGAAGAAGATAGTATAGTTGCGTAAGAACCCACTGTAACAGTAGATCTTCGAGAGTATCTCTTGCAGCAGGCCATGCTGCCCCGCCGACCATCCCTCTTGCTCCTGCTTCAGAAGGGTCCCTTGCTCCATCCTCACGTGGAGGCCTTAAGCTACTGCCTTTTGTTACCTTCCTCAGTTTCCATCTGAGACCTATGATTCACTTTTCATATCGGTCGCTAAGATGGAAGATAGAACTGAGTTTCAGGGGCTTCCCCTTTATATATGTGCAAGAGCACATCGGGTGACAGGAAGGGGAGGCCCCTGGGAGAGTCTACTTGGAAATCATCTGGAGGAAGTGATGCCTACAGCTGGATATCCCATGTGTTATAGCCTGCTACAAGAGATGCTCTCGAAGATCTACTGTTACAGTAAGTTCTTACGCAGCTGTACTTTTTCACCCCCATGTGGGGGGTGTCTCTGCTCGCATTACTGCTCATTATGGCTGATTTAAAGTAAATGTCTTACAATGTCAAGGGATTAAATAGCACAGTGAGCAGAGCTGGGTCACTTCCAGAAGTTTGCAGCACGTGCATCTCTCCCACACACAACATAGCAGATGTTTCAGGTCCTGGGTGAGAGAGGTGCATGTTGCAGCTTGGGAGGAACAAACTCACAGACAAGGTGAGGCTATTGTGATTAGGAAGGATGCCCTCTTTCTGACCACTGGAATGGATATTGATCCAGAAGAATGCTTTGTACTCCTTGTGCAGGTCTTTCTGCACATGGGCAGCACATTCCTGAATCTGTAGGCAGCAAATACAGATGCAGAGAACCCATGTTTTCTCCAGTGAGTTATTGCAGAGACAGCAACAGATACCAGTTATCACAGTATTATAGGTGGTGATTTTTTTCCCCCATTATGTATTTTATGTGTGTGTTCCCGTTTTCACCCCCCCAGTCCCGGACGTGCATGCGCGCATATGGAGGCACTGCAAGCGCTGCATTCTAACACACCTTCCCGACTTGCTGCCCCCTCCCACCTGCACTGCCACTGGACCTCCACCTGGTGGCAGTGGAACTATGGGGTAAGACAACCACCCCAGGAGAGGAGAGCTGCCACTAGGTGCTCGATCTTGCTCCATCTCTCCCCCCCCCCCCATGGTGGCACCCGGAAGACCAGCGGTCGTTCCCAAACTCGAGTTGCTGGCATGGCATGAGGCATGGCGTCCAGAGCCTCCACCCTCAGCGCCACCGGGCCGGCCTAGATAGGCGGTGATTTTAACTGTGTATTGTTTGAGTGGGAAAGTAGAACGGGAGCCTAGGGCAAGGGCACATTAGGACAGGGAAATGTTGGGGAGAATAACAAAGGAGTTGGAATTAACTGACGTTTTGGGTGAGAGATTATTCCTACTATTCGAGGTGTCACCCTTCCGACTCTCATATTGACTATTCCCTACTCTCAACAGTGTGACAGTGCAAACCTGCACTGTCCAGAACATCACAATATCGGACCTTGCCCAAGTGTTACTGAAAGTGGTTCTCATGTATCCTGAGAAATGCACTCTGAAGTTTTAATGTCAGTTTATGAAACAACTGATTTCAAAGAAATGGTTAGGAACACCATGAAGGAATTTCAGATTCACAAAGTAAAGGATACATCACAGCACAACCACTAGGACAGCTCGACAGCTATACTTAGGGGAAATGTTATTCAGTATGCTTTCAAGGTTTAAAAAAAAAAAAAAAAAACAAGATCAGATTCGGCAACAGTAAGAGCTAGAACACACTATCTTTGATTTAGGGAAATAACACACACATTTCCTGAATGATGCTGTTTAGATGTTTAGAACTGGTTGTGTTTGAGGAGGGTGGAACTGAAGAAATTATTGGAACACAAGATAAAGGGCAACACCCATTACTCCAAGTAGCGGTATTGCGAAGTGTGAAATTACAGGGCAGACTGCTGGCTTATCAAATACAAAAGCATGCAGCTCACCAGGTGGTTCTGTGGATGTTGCCAGAAATCACAAGGTTACAGGGGGAACCCCAGCTGATATTGGATTTATTTGCAAAATATTATGCCAGTACTCTGATCTGGCAGGCAGGGGACTAGGGGTGAGCGGAGCCATTGAGCACTGAAGGGATGGGACCACTGACTACAAAAGCCCGTGCCACCCATTAGTCTGAAGATGCCTGGAACAGCAAGACAGATCCCCAGCTGTGCTGTGCACTTAGTCTGGTGCAAAACACCAACAGCCAACATCGTGGTGAGCTGACAACCAACCTGCAGTTCTGCTGTCGCTGCTGTTCTCCTCGAGACTGTCATCAGTGGCTTCCAATGCAATCTGGCAGGCAGGGGGCTGGGGTGGGCCGGTGGACAGTGGGCGCTGAATGGGATGGGGACACTAACTATAAAAGCCTGCAGCACCTGTGTGAAAATGAATCAACCTGCATGCCAAGTTCCTACTGGGTACTATTTCTATAAATGGAGCAGTCTGTGTACTTGACACTTGCCATTCCGGTGGTTTGGGACCACACAGGAGCACGCTGCACTTTGAACATGCTGCTATATGTTTACAAGTGGCAGCTGACTGTGTCTTACTTCTGGGATGTCATGAAAAGTTCTGGGGTCTCTGTTTGCATTGTGAAGACCTGCATTTGTTGCCTGAAAGAGTCTATAAAACTGCAAGTTGTTATACTTTTTATCTCCTTCGTTTACAATGACCTCATAAGCACTCCTAAGACTTTTTTTATTTATTATTTGTATTGTATGTAGTATTTGAATAATATCCAAACTGAGTTATATTGCTGTGTAATTCCTGTGCTGTTAAGATTGTTAATATTCCTTTGCTTTTTTGTGCTATTGAATTGTTCAGCGCCTCAGTTGTCTGCCCGTTAGCTTTGGTACAGTCCATCCCTTACTTAATACTAGTGATACTGGTCTGCACTCCGAGAGCCTGCTTACTCCACTCCCACCAATCGGTTGCAGTGGCAGGGCTGCTGTAGGTGGGATTGTGGGCTACAAATCTAACATCACCAAGTTGAGTATAACTAGCATTCACTTGTATTGGACTATAGGGCGGTTTAAATTTTGATTTAATACTTGTGCTGAGCTGTAATCATCTCCTTGTCGGTTTCAAAGTCCTGTCCCCTACTTTACACCAGTGATACTGCCTTGTTCTTGGAGGGCCTGCTTAGCCTTTTCCCTCCAGACAGCTGCAGTGGAAAGCTGCTGTAGGTGGGGTTTGGGCTATAACTTTAATTTCACAAAGCTGAATGTAATTTAATTTGATTATATTTAGAGTTAGAATATAGAGCGGTTTGAGCTTTGATTAACAGTGGGTTTATAGGTTTGTATTTTGGTTTAATTTTATTTCTGATGGGGTATAGTAAATTTGATGTGAGAATATATACATGAATATCTACGGTTAGAGGAATCGTCTTCTCTAGGCTATAAAGCACATAGTGGCACTTCAACATAATTGAATGAGAGTCGAAATGGTATAAAGATTTATCATAGAAGGAAGGGAAGGGGTTTGTTTTATCTCACTGTTATCACCTCAATGTTTTGGTTAAATTGTGGGAATTGTTAAGCTTCGTTATAACAAATGTGGGGATTAAGCAGCCCAGTGGGAGGACTGACAACAGCCAAAAACTGGAGCAAAAACTTAGAATGAGAGCCTTGATCTATTTGCTCCTGTTCATATCTATCAATATTCATGTCAACCCAGGACCAGGTTTAAAATGGCGCAATGCTGAGGATGGAAAAAGTGGACTAATTACTGTACACCTAAACTTAGGAAATTTGTTACCAGACTACACAGAGTTTTGGGCCTGGGCTGATATAACTGCATCCAGATGTTATTGTTTTAGCCAAAACCTGGTTTGACACCAAATGTTGGTAGTACTACAGTGGCATTGGAACATTACGTGAAAAGAGGTGGAAGTTCTGCATTATATATTAGCAATCATTTAGTTGCAGAGAAAATGAGTATCATAGAGATTAGGTCAGAATGTGGATTCATGGCCATTTGTTTAACTCTAGGAGAAACACGTAATTTCATAGTGCTATATAAATTCCCCCTAAATATAGTGAAGCAAGGATTAAGTGTTTTTCTGACTGTGATGCCCAGTTAAATACTAACCATGAACACGTTTTCCAGGAGATTTTAATAATGATTGGTTGAGGGGGAAAAAAAACAAATAGTATGGGATAAAATAGCATAATTGAACTTGATACAGATGGTGAAAGAAGTAAGCAGGAAGAACTGCAGAACAAATACTGCCACATTACTGGAAAGGTTTTAGTATCAAATTGCATACATGTGAGGAGGGCTGAAGATGTTTTAAGCGATCATTCCCCATTTTAACATTAGGAAATTCCAAAGGCCAAAACTGCAGAATTTAAACAAATGATAAATGATATTGATTGGTTATACATTTGATTGTATTACAACAGTGGATGAGGTACTTAAGTTACTTACTTATTAATTTAATCAGACTTGCGATAAATTTGCACCTATTAGAATTAAGAAAAAGGGTAGGCCATTACACCGAGTAACTGGGGAAGTTAGGGACACAATGAGAGAAAGAGAGAAAATGTGGCTAAAATGTGAAGAAAGTGTGTTGCATGTGGATAAAATAGCCTATAAACAACTGAAAAATAGTTGTAAGGTATTAATCTGGCCTACTAAATCTGATTATTTTCAACAAAAAGACGAAGGGAGGAAGCAGAAAACTCTGATAAATTCTGGGAAAGTATAAATCGGATCTTAGAAAGGGATAGGAAAATAGTACCAAAGGTTTTACAGAAGGGTGATGGTTTAGTGACTGAGCTGACTGTGGTTGCCAGTGAGTTTAATAATTTTTTTTTTTTTTTTTTAGTTCCTTGTCTGTAGAAGTTCCACCTATAAAAAATAGGTGAGGAAATAATTGGTGATGGGGCTAGAAAAAATAAATGGGGAGTTCCATTTTGAAAAGATAACAAGAAAGGTAGTTATCCAGTGCTGACCTGTTGGCGCAGCGGTTGGATTTCGACTTGCAACGCTGGCAACCCAGGTTTGGGAGTGGACCCGGGAACCAGTGGGCCGTTCGGGGGGAGGATGTCTGAGCATCTGGATTGCTCAGCTCCTCTGGGGGGCACACTGGCTCAGGGGCAGCCTGACCTCTGGCGACACCTGGAGGTATTGTGGCTCTGATGCCCACCACAGTAGGGGAGCATCATGGACTCTGGCACAAGCCATGGCGTTGTTGTGGCACATCACACTTGGGGGGTGGGCATACACCAAGAAAAATGCCCCTCCCGGCACGACACCAACGCGAGGGCCCAAGAAGGTCCTCACTTGCCCGCGGCTGCAGTACCACTGCGAGACCCTGATGCAGGCTTCATTTCCTCTGGGGAGGGGGTTAAGGGGGAGCCTCCCCATCATGTCCCGTCTGGGAGGTAAGCCAGGACTCCATGGGGTGGTCTCCAGTGGGAATGGGCCTCCAGAGCAGGCAAGTCTGGTGACAGTGCTGGGAAGGAGCAAGGAAAAAAATAGAAAGTAAAAAAAAAAAAAAAGTAGTTATCCAATATTTGAATAAAATGAATACGAAAACTAGAATGGGTAGCGATGGGGTGGACATCAAATTGTTGAAACTGGTTATTGATGAATGAGGTGATGTTTTCAGTTATGATGATATTCAGTCTTTCTCTCTGCACACAAGTAGTACCTGAACCTTGCAAACAGGCTGTGGTTGTCCCAGTATATAAAGGGGGTGATGCAGTGATTACAAGCAATAATAGGATGCTTGATTGCGCAGAGCCAAATTCAGTCGGTTATTGACAGTGGGCTACCTGTTTGTGCCTCAGCAGTGGACAGTGTCTTGTCCAGACTACCTAGGGTGGCATACAGTTGAGCTTGTAGATTTGTACGGAAAGCTACTAGTGATATTCACCATTGAACTTTGTGAATGGGTGGGGTGGCTGCCCTTAGATTTTTTTTTTACTTTTTATTTGTAAGTTTTTGGCAAAAAAAACTTACAATAAATTATGAAATGGATGGAAAAAATTCCGTAACCTGATTGGCTAAGAGGTACTTTTAGCCGGTCTGTTATCTCAGCACAACAGCTCGGCTGAAAGTACTTCCATCCAGACAGGCTCAGCACTCACCCTCAAGAGTCCTACGCCTCTGTCCAGGTCAGAAATGCCCACACCTGATCTGGGTGCCGTGGCATAATTTCACAGACCTGGTTGCTAACCGCAGCCCTCTCCTGTTGTTACAGCCGCCACTGCTGCATCTCGCTCCAGTTGTCACTACACCACTTGTCATGGGTCAGTACCCGCCGATGAAATCGAGATGACTCAGTAACACGCGTTTTAACCTAAATGCCAGTTCTCACATAACTCATCCCCAAAACAACTCGGCAGACTGTCATTTGATTTCCTACGCTACCAAATTGCATCCCAACTTCCTGCCCCGTCCCCTGCTGCCAGCCTGTCGGCGATTGTAACATCTGACCTCCACTCTCCAGATGCCGAGTCCCTGAAGCCAGTGCCACTCTACAGTATTAGCACCATCCTCAGGCCAGACAACAACACTGCGGTGACTGTAAGGACTACTTTTTTTGCTTTTACTATATTTGTTTATTTTATTTTGAAATATAAAGTGAAATCCATAAAGAAATAACTGACCATAAAGTAATGGACCAATGGATCCATTTCATAATCACAATAAGGCACTCCAGGGGGTCCGTTATGGTGGGCTAATGCCCCTTCTTGGGTGGTGGAAGTACTCTGCTTTGCCTTGTGCTTCAGCCCACCTGAGGCAGGCAGTTATCCCACCATAATGCACCCCCTGTAGTGCCTTAGTGCTTAAATAACACACGAAGGGATACAGTTGATAAACTGATAATACATTCCACTTAGAAAGGCTTGATATGACACCCTTCTATGAGGTACAATATTGGGGAAGTACCCACAAAGCATGTAAAGTGAATAGTAGCTCCACCACTTATTGCAGCACAGAGCGAATATAAGGACTACATTAATAGTAAATGATAATAGAAATTCCATTATTACCATAATGGCATACTGCCTTCGAATGTCCCACATACAGATAAACGGAAAGTAACAGTTATAGAACTTTCACCCTGAGGGCGAGCCTAGAATATAATTTTAACATGACCAATAATACTGAACTGTTGGAGAAGAAATACAAAACGACCTCCTTAATGGCTGCCCTTAGATTATTGCATTATGTACTTTGATGGTGTTTGGTGTTGGAAACTTTTACACAAACATAGTATTTTTTTTTTTTTGTATACTCTTTTTCTCTCCTGGCAGTTTGGGACATCTGTCAGGCAGGCTCGCTCGGCTTCCACCCCTACCACCTGCCTGACCCACTCCTCTGACCAAAACAGCAGTATCAGGATCCCCATCTCTCCTGCCAGTCCCACACAGGAGGAGGCAGAGGATCCCAAGTGGGTAGGGTCAGAATTGTGACCGGCACTGCTCGTGTGGGGTTTCAGCCCTGGGAGACCCGCCGTTGCCTCACCCGGCTGCCAGGGGGTTTTGCCAGGCTTGGGTCCCCTTAGAGTGCAGCGTACAATGACTCCTGCACATGGCTGCCCTGCTGGCGTCTGATGCACTCTGTCCCTTATATCAGCAGGTGTACTTGCATTACCCCGATCTCCATCAGGGGTCATCAGAACACTGAGCAGCCCTGGAACCCTCCCCAGGGAGAGGAGACCTGTCCCCTGGATGCTCCGCCCTCTCCCTCCCTGCGCACTGCCATCTCGAACCACAATCGAACCCAGGTCACTGGTGGGGCATTAAGGTATGCTCAGCACCTCTACCCTCAGTGTCACTGGGCCGCCTTCACAAACTTGGTAATGCTGTTGAAATGTTAGAACTCATGTACTACAAAATCAACTGCGAATTTGCAACTAGCAATATCTAGCAGTAGAACAAAAGTGAGACAAAAGGTTTTTAAATACAAGGCAACAAAGCTGTGGAATTCATACCCTCTGAATGTGTTAGGTAGTATTTAGGGCACTTTAAAAATTGTCTCCGTATATATCTAGTGTGCCCCCCAAACTGCCCAAACAGGCCTGTAATGGAGGATTTTTCCATCTCTCATATCCCAAATAGGGGCTCTTAGTTATCAAACTTTGGCCAAAATGTGAACAAGCCAAACCACTTCGTCAAAGTGGCCCCAATTGGTTTGGTCCTGCACTTTAAATAAAGTAAAAAGTACCTTGCTGATCTGAGTTAGAGTTCTGCTGTTTCATTCTCTGTTTGCAAAGACAATACTGCAGCTTCGTTGACTCACATTTATAAAGTGCAGTCTGCTAAGTGTGGCAGGGAGCAAATCACTAGGAAAGTAGTCACAGCTTTCCCCTAATCATAAACCATTTCAGTGTGTGATCTGCTCAACTCTGGCTTTATAAATTTATTCAATGATTTTTAGAGGGGCTCCTGGTTGTGACCAATATCAACAAATGAAGTCCAGGATTTTTCCATCTCTCATATTCCAAATAGGGACTCTTAGTTATCAGTTTGGGGGGGCCACACTGGACTTCATTTGTTTGTTGATGTTGGTCACAACCAGGAGCCCCTCTAAAAATAATTTAAATAAATTTATAAAGCCAGGGTTGAGCAGATCACACATTGAATTGGCTCCAAATATATCTGCCTTGGTACTGTACGTGCAGTTGTTTTAAAGGATGATGTAATGAGTGTCATAAGTGATATTTTATTGCACATCAGGGCCCTCGGGGAACGTGGGTACCTGCGTCCTTTATGCTCATTGAGCAGTTCAGGACATGTGTTTGTACCCGTTTCACATCCCTGAAACACAAAATTTATCAGCCGGGACTCCCTCATTTAAATACAGATATTCTAGTGTCCTTCGTTGTGCTCTAATCCTCAAGTTTTCTTTTCTCACCGCCAGGCCTGAATGCTGGTTATCTCGCCATTTTGTGCATTGCGCGATGGTGTGAGATTACCGACATTTGGACCCAGTGGTGAGAAAAGAAAGCTAAGGATCAGTGCACGATGTCGGGATATGTATAAAGGAACTGGGTAGGGATGGGGGTTGGGTGTGTTCTTCTTAAAGGACAGGGTGGGGATGGTGGGGCTCAAATGGGGGATTATTAAAGGAGGAATGCTATGATATGGGTGGGTGTGGACTGATTACTAAAGGAGTGGGTGGGAAGGGTGTTTAATAAAAGAAGGGAAATATCAAACTGGCACTTGTAAACCTAGCAAGAAATGGCTTGCATTTTTCTATTTAAATTTTTTTTTTTTTTTTTATTGAGTCTGAATTACAACCTTTGAGCCAGGGGCTCATTTACAAAGGGTCCATGTTATCAATGGAAATTACACAGGAGAAGGAATAACAGACACAGGTACATTGGGTACAAATAAACAGGCAATAAGCAGAATAAATGACACAAAATTATTTTACAACTATTTTCAAACAAAATCTAAGAATTGCTCGAAGAGGAGATTCAGGTGTTGGTGGATGGCTCAGGAGGCAAAGAGAGCAAGAATAGAGGTAGAAAGGCTAGTAATGAGAGTGGTGTTAGCCAGGCTGTAGATGGATGGAGGAAGAGAGAAGAAGTGGAGTGGGTATAGCGGGTCATTGAATACAGGGTATAAATTGGAGGTGTCGCTGAGTACAATATAGTAGCATTGTGGATGATCATGGACTCGGGCGGTTCTCAACAGTAGTTGCAGCCTGAGGAGACATTGTCAGAAGAAGGCTGGCTACTTATAAGCAGTGGGAACAAACAGGGTTAAGTGCGGCAGTCGCAGCTGCTTAGGTTACTTAGGTTTTGTCGAAGACCGTTCTTAAAGATACCAATTTTTGGTATTGGATTGGATATGTGCAGGGAGGTTGTTTCTTGCTTAATTTACAGCACTTTGTGTCATTTGACAAGTGAGACGGGACAATGCTTATGCCACAGTTCTTTGGGTACCCTCACAAACCTCTGGGGGACTCTTACACTTTTCCTGATGACCCCAGTTTTTGTCCCCCTGAAAGTCCAGGTCCCCCAAATGACAAATCCCACTGAGAACGCTCATTGTATGTAATGAATAAGTATAATTATACCGTATGCTGTGTGTACATTATGTATTGGATGCTGTAATATTGTTTGGGTGACCAGGTTACCTGTGAATAAAGGTACATGTTGCTGAAAGGTTTTTCCCCAGATAATAAAATATAAATCATCCTAAAAAGGGGCATCACATCTTCAGTGGGTGATTTTGGTGGATGTGGAAAAAGTCTTTGTTGGAATGAATGGCAATTTCTAACACATACCCTGTCTTGTCTGGATTTTTGCCCTAAATTTAGTGGATACATGGTGGCCATGTATACTGCTCATACTGCCTTGTGAGGGTGAATAGGATGAACACTGCACCATTTTCATTGTCCCAGGATATGAGGCAGGCTTGCCCTCTCTCGATGTTTCTCTTTGCCATGTGTTTAGAGCCCTTAGAGGCCACAGTCTGCCAGAACTGGAAGATCCTGTGCATTATAGTGGGGGTGGGGGTGAGGTTACAAAAAATATCTCTTTACTCATACGACTCCATATATGTTCTAAGTGTCCTGGCCCAGTTGGTACCAGAGCTCCTGAGAGTGCTGGCACAGTTTGGATACATAGTTATACAAAGCAGTCATTCTAAATCATTTTGGTGCCTGTTCTCTGGAAATCTTGGTAGCATGTGCCTTTATCTGGTCTAAACAAAACACAATTCATTATTTAGGTGTCCTGGCCTCAATAACCCTATCCAGACTGTTCCAACTTAATTCTGAAAAATTAAATCGATCTCTGTAGGCGGAGTTGGTAAGATCTACTTGGCTCCCTGTGTCGTCGTTGAGCAGGGTTAATTCCATTAAAATGGATATCCTTACTTGATTAAACTTGTTTCTGTTCCAAACCCTGCCCATTGTTATCTCATTGAATTTGTGGATTAAGATGCCCAGAGATATTGGCAAGTTTTTGGGGTGGCGGGGGGACAAGAGAATCTGAGTGCAGTAGCGGTGCTGAGCCTGCCAAGGGAGTGAGGGAGGACCGCACTCCAAAATCTTAGAAGTTGCTATCACAGTTTCAAACATAGAAGCATAGACTTTGATGGCAGATAAGGACCGCTTGGCCCACCTAGTCTGCCCATTTCCCATTTTCCTACCTATTGGATAAGTGTAAAGACAGCCCTTTTGAAATGGAACCCTTTCTTGTGTAATTATTAATTTTAATGATGTATGTTTATTAACTGCTTATTTACATAACTTTGTGTGTTGTTTATATACACAGGACGACCCTGAAACAGGCTTTACCTAGTGCCTTATCCTGTTTAAAAAATAAATAAACTCCCAACTACTTAGTGGCCTAGGCTGTGCTTATTTGCATTTGGGCGAAGTGGATATTTACCTCTGGATGATATGAGACATAGAACTTTCTGACTCTGCAGATAGAGTTGTTTGCCATCCTGTATATCAGACTGATGCAAGAGGTCTGGAAGGCAGTGGATAATCCATGGTTTGTACACACGTTCGAGGGTGCAGATTTAAGCTCGTGGCCAAAGTGGGGGACATTAAATGACATTGAGCAGCTGACTCAAATACAGAGGGACCTGAATTTTATGCCCACTTCTTGGGACCCAGGATTCGGGTGGTGGGAAAGGAGTAAATTAACTAGATCCTATCAACTGTGAGTAACTAGGCAGACACATGCTTTTGCCTCTGTGGAACATGGTTATAACCTGCACCCACCGGCATAGTATTAACTCAGAAAACAACAGAAGTGAAATCAGACGAGACAAAGTGAGATTTTCTTTACTGGGTAGTGAGAATTTGGGATCATTTCCAGTATGTCATGACAATACTCTTACAGGTCCAGGAAGCAAATATTGAAGGGGTTTTACTAAAGTGGGAGAAGGAGAGTTGAGAATAAGTTTATCACCTCCAGACAAGCAAGAGGCAAAAAGTCGAGTTGGCTATCTAGCGATGGGTTAAGAGCTCGGGAAGATTGAGTAAACGGGTTCAGAACAGGTTCAGATGCTGGGTAGTAAACAAAAAGCTACCTCAGCCTTATGGGTAGGAGTAGTGTAGAGATCAAACGCTGTACTGCTGCCTTCAGCATTCAGTGTGGGGTGCATCATCAGTTGCAGATTTTCCTGGGCTCCGAAGCAAGAGCTCTACCTGCTGCAGTGCTTCTTGGAGTGACATGTATGAGGCTTTTCTATGGGATCACCATCTGCCACTCCATGTTCTGTGTCTTTCTCTTCTGGTCCCGGTCTACGTGTTGGTCCGAGATCAGGAATCCCTTCTTTTGCAGTGCTTTCCTGACCACTTTAGGGGATGTGTTGAGGACAGTGTCATCATCCCAGAAGAGACACAGTTTGGCCTGGAACGACGTTTAAAACTCCTTCAAGATCTTTAACATAGAAGTATACTCATTTCATCACTGTTGCACCTCAGGAGGATAGTCCTGGTCCAAATAGAGAAGGGATCCCAGATAAGTAATCTCTTTTTAGACCAGGCTTGCAGAAGAATGTCTTCTTTTACTTTGTAACTTGTGAACTACATAACTATAGAGCAAGGCCTGGCTCTGGGATCAGTTGGCTTAGGGAGGAGGGATTGGTGGGCCCGTTCTATCGCAGTTCGGTGGTCCGATGGGAGTTCTAAGACATCCTTGAGTAAATTTTCCAGGAACGCAGTTGTTTCATTTCAGAACCCTCGGTTCCAGACAGTCCATAAAGTCGAAAATTATCACATGTGGAACGGCCTTTTAAATCAAGGCATTTAGCTTGGAGGGCTGTGGTATGTATCAACTGTGCAGCCTAGTTGGTGGGTGCCATCTTCCCTTGCCAAAATCAGTTTTTTAGTCTGCTCCATCCGGTGCTCCAATTTAGTGAATTTCTGGGCCAAGCTTTTAACCCCCTGCCCTGGACTCCCTTATCTCTTTGAGGAGTGTCTCAAACCGACTTCTAGAAAGTTGTTCAGCTCTCCGTCGGTGTCGTAATCCGTGCCCTGCGCACTTGCAGGTGAAGCACTTTTGTTGCACTTGGCCAAATCCTTTGCAAATCTGGATCATCTGTATTTTTAAAAGCCACCTTTGGCTGCAATCAGATGTTTCGCTCATCATTCTGACCTCCTCCTGGCATTATACAACCAAATTGATGTTTTTTTGAAGTGAGCAAGGAGGTAAATTAAGCATGAAGGGTCAGGGCTCACCGTTTAGGCTCTGCACCGATCTGTGACGTCACCGGAAGTCCCCAACTTGGTGAGACTTTGGTTGGATGATTCTGATCTGATTCTTTAGAACTCTGGTCACCAAGCACTTTGAGTCCTGTCACTTGGATCAGTGTTGGAGGAACTGTGGGTTGGTGGGGGCACACATACACATGTGCTGGGGGTATCCAAAACTATGTTACTTTTGAAAAGCTGTCACACAGAGATACAGTTAGTTATAGGGAGGACAATTCCCTTTACATTTAGCGACTTTATACTGGGCCTTCCAATACTGTTGGCTTGTAACATTGATACAGTGGAATACCATTGCTTGTGGCCGCTGATAAGGGGATTACACTACACTGGCTTTCAGCCACTGTCCCAACTAAAGCTAGCTGAAAGTGGAAGGTGCAGTGCATTCGGGACATAAAAGGGCTCACAACTACTTTAAAATGGCAAAGGGGGGTGCTGCTGAGCACTCTACTGAGAAGGCGCATACCTCTAAGGCTCTGCAAAATCATAATAAAAGAGCTGGTTTCTGGTATCTTTCTGGGGTGTTTGGCCTTTAACCATAGCAGCAGTGAACTTATTACATCTTCCTAAACCGATTGATACCAAACAGCAGTATGGGGAGGAACCAGAAAGGTGCTCCTGGCAGTTCTAAATCTCAGCCGTCGGCCGCTCACCAGGCCCCAAGCTCCACGCCTTCTGAAACCAATGTGGAACCACTGTGGAAGGCCCTGAAAACATCTATGATGGTCATCAATTTAAAAGTAGAGACCCTACTGCAACGGTTTGGATAGCAGGATGCTAAAATTGAGGAATGCCATCAAGACAGCTTCTGTAAGCCGGCCTGTCGGCGCAGCGGTTGGATTTCCGCATGTGACGCCGGCGACCCGGTTTCGAACGGACCAGGGTCGCTGGAGGCCGACCGGGAGAGAAGGATGGGGCGTCCCTAGGGACTGCTCGCCTCTGGGAGGTGGGAAGCGCCCGGAGCATCGGGCGACCCCTGGCGGAGGCCAAGAGTACTGCTACCGGCGCTCGCATACCTAGGAGGCGGGGCAGACATTGGCATCATTGCACGACCCCGCCTCCCCAAGAAAAACGGAAAAAAAGGAGCTGCCGACCACCGCTAATGAGGCTCGCCGTGGCTTCAGTTAGCTCCCTGGGCCAAGCCCCCCGACCTAGTCCGAATGTGTGCGGCATGCAGGGAAGAGTGCCGCAGCCCTGCTGTGGGGGGCAAGCCATGGGTATCGGGGGGGCTCATGGCTAATCCGGGGAGTGGAAGCCCGTGGCCTGTGACCGGGCCGAGATACATCAGGCAGACGGCAGCTCGGGGGAAAAAAAAAAAAGACAGCTTCTGTAGCCGGTAGGGTTACTGCTCACGGCACCAGCGACCTGGGTTTGGGAATGGACTCGGGCTGCTGGAGGGTCGGCCGGGGAGAGGAGGATTGAGCACCCACCGGCCGCTCTCTTCCTCTGGGGAGGGATGGGATTCATGTCCCGCAGCTCTACCGACACCTGGGTGACCACGGGTGGAGGTGCAGCGGGACTGCAGGAAAGAAGGGAGGGAGGACGTGAGCCGGGGACCGGAGCGTTCGCACGTCTCAATGTGTGCCGGCCCTAGGTTCCCCTAGCGCGCTCACGTCCTGTGGGAGTAGACAGAAAAACGGAAAAAGGAGCCTGCCACAGAGGACGGAGACTGGACCCGACTGCCCCAGACAACCCATAACCGGCTGCTGATGGATGACGCAGATGGACCTCCTGACACACACTAATGGACTGAAGGGGGTAAAGGGGCCCCCCCCACCAGGAGGGGTAGACCAAGGCAGCATGAAGGTAGGTCTGAACGTCACCTCAGTAGGTACCTGGGGAGGGACTAGGGGACCACAGTTTAGGA
Organism: Neoceratodus forsteri; assembly: GCA_016271365.2. NCBI lineage: Eukaryota > Metazoa > Chordata > Ceratodontiformes > Ceratodontidae > Neoceratodus > Neoceratodus forsteri. The sequence goes on from CM057450.1 coordinate 989,434,992, forward strand.
GCTCCCTGAGGAAGTTCCACTGTGGCAGAGAGAAGGGCCAAAAAAAACAAAAAAAACCAGCTTCTGTATGGAGAGCAACGCAATTCAAGCAATGAACACTGTGACGAAGTTGGTTCAAGAGAATAGCCAGCTTTGCTACAGACTTGAGGCACTCGAGAATGCAAATCGAGCCCCAAATATTCGTCTAGTGGGTCTTCCAGAAGGAGCGGAGGCTCACGATTTACTCTCCTTTCTCAAGACATGGCTGCCGACGGCGTTACAATTGGAATTGGTGTTGGGAGAGAGATTTCTTAGAGCCTACAGAATTTCCCTGAGATCGGCTGATGCGCAACGGGACCTACCTCGCACAGTGCTGTTAGTCACAGATAGCACAATTACTAAAGAACTGATCATGAAAGCAGCAAGATCTACTGACCACCTGCATTTTGAGGGGCAGACTCTGCACATTTTCCCTGATTAGGCTTAAGCGATACGGGATTGCCGTAAAAAGTTCGGCATTCGGGCCTGGCTCAGGTCGTTGGGTATCGCGCATTCCTTGCTCATGCCTAAGAATATTTTACAGTGGGCACACATTTCAATTCATCAACCCGACGGAGGCCAGTAAAAGAGTGGAGAAAATTCAGGCAGAGTTAGAGGCTTCTTGAGCTGGGGTACGTCTCGAGTCTGAATCGGAAGACGAATTGGACACTTGAGGGGAACTTATCCCCAGAGGTTTTTTCCTTTCTCATGGTTCATTAAAGTAGGGTTTCTGTTAACAATATTGGGACTATAATGCTGTAAATGTAATTCCCTGTAAGGATTTCAGCCGTGGTGTGTTATCTTCGTAGTATAATTTGGGGGAAATTAAGGTAGAAATATAGCGACTGTAGAGAACGCTGTTGTAAGAGGTTCAAGATGATGTTGTGTTTTTTTTTTTTTTTGTACTTTATTTATGCATCCAGACCCCTGAGCATCCTTCAGGAGTGCCCACTCAGATACAACCCTAACTCCCGGCCTGAACGCACCTCTTCTTTCAAGCTCTCTTCCCCCGAACGACCTAGGCAGGCTCGACCCCCGGATCACCTCCGAGGCTGGTTCTACCCTCCCCCTGGTGGTCAACTCGTAAGTGTGAGGTGCCTTACCTGTGGTTGATGGGTCGACCATGGTGAGACCCGGGAGCACTTGGGCCAGTATTGGGATGTGGGTGTTCCACTAGAGCCACCGTCATCTCACCGGTGGTCTAGAGGGATTTCTTCCTTGTGCTTGCCCCCGAGCAGAGCTGTGCAGTGGCATCAGCACATAGCTGCCTTGTAGACGCCTGCTGCGCTTGTCCCCAATTCTTGTTCCTGTGCTAGTAGTACCTCCGGCCTCCACTGAGGGTCTCTACTGTGCCGGAAAGAGCCTGGATCCCTCCCCAGGGAGAGGAGAGCTGCCCTACGGACACTCGATCCATCTCCCTCCCTGCCGACCCCCAGTGCCCGGGCTCGCTCTCGAACCCGGGTCACTGGCGTGGCGCGAGGTGTGGCGTCCAGCACCTCAATCCTCAATGCCACTGGGCCAACCATCAAAATTATATGTTAACTGCTTTAGTTACAAATCAATGTTGATTATATGAGCAGAGTATTCTAGGAGGGATGTTACAATTTAGATTTACGAATGTTTGGAAATAGGTCTAATCAGCGCTGAAAGTTGAGTTACAAATGTTTGAATTATATTTTATTAAGCTTGGACTGACTGTTGCTCTTGTGGAGTGCAGCTATCCTGCAAAACCTATATTCGGACATTAAAACGGACTTCCTCCCTTATCTGTAATCAGTATTCCTAGGCTATTACTCTTTTTACCATTTGATGGCATTTCAAAAATGATTGGATGTCTGATATATGGCTTTGTATCTCTATGTTTATTTGAAATAATAAGCAGAAAGTACAAAAACAAATGGCAAAGAGAAAAATATTTGGAACTCTAGAAGCCCTGGGATATGCTTACAAATTGTAAAAATGATATTGGTTCCCCAAGATGAGCTGCTGAACACCATTCTACAGAGTAAGGGTGTGGGAAAGGGAAGTGGTCTTGGGATGGAGGCAGGGGACAGATTATCTCCTCCATTCTGGTAGGAGATGGTATTTGGATTCAGATGTGATCCCAGACCTGTTGTTCAGATGAAAGTTGAGTTTGGGGGGGGGGGGGATTTATAGCAGTTGTGGGCCTGGTGAGGGGTAAAACGTGGTGGTGAGCTACCTCAAGAGTGACTTTATTTTCTGTCACAATGACAGGTCTATCAGTTAGAGGAGATGACTGGTTAGTTGTGAATATCAAGTCTAGGTTGGAAGCCACGGAGGGCACATTTCAACTTGAATTTGACTTTTTCTAGCAGTGCTATAGATAATTTTGGCAGGCATGAGTAATGTACTCCCCGTTTTTTTTTTTTTTTAACTCAGTCGAGTAAACTTAAATTTTGGTGCATAAAAGTGCTTCAAAACTTGAAGAAAAAAATGCTTGATTTTAAAGCAGTAATGGTGTTATAAAGTGACTCTTTTGGTGAGTGTGGAGCTTGTTCAGGTGTGGGAATGAGTATTAGTGTTTATTAAAAAATGTTTGAAAGTTATTTCCTTAGAAATGGTGGGTAAAATAGGCTAGTATTCTCCTTATCTGGAGCGCTGTTCACTAACTACAATTTAGAAATATTGTGTTTTCATCTCAGGACCACTTGTTAGTCAGCTGGATGCTAGTTTATACCCAGATGCCACAGCGGTATCTGTATCCTTGTAATGCTATCAACTGTTTTTTAATAAAGCTGACTTTTAAAAGACAAGTCACAAGTGTAACCCAGGCAAATCTTGGAGTTCATAGGTGCAGAGCAGAAAACAAAACTCTGCAGAATGTTTCTGCCCTACGGGGGTGGAAGCTTTGCAAACCTATTCCAGGCAGGTGAACCAAGGTCACCACAGAAATTGTTAAAATGACTGAAGCTGCCGATGGCACAGAGCGATGAATCGCCTGGGCACACTGGTGACTGGTCTATGCCCCGAGCCTGGGTCGTCAGGAGTAGAGGCCAGCAAGGAAGGATTCAGAGCATGCTTTGGACACTTCCTCACGACGGGTGTTTGAGACATGTATGCAGGTGGTGGGTGGGGCCCCGAAAATGGACAGTACTGGACCAATGTAGGATGCTGTCTGCCTTGCACTATTAACCGTGGTGCTCCCCGGATACCGAGTACAGAGTTCGCTGTGGGCACATCCCTCCACCCCTGAAGGGCCAAGCCAGGGAGAAACACTGGGAAGGGGTAAGTCCTCGGAAGACTGATGACTGGGCTTGGTGTGTGGTAGGACTGATGGGAGCCAATTCAGCCTGTGAGCATGGAGGAAAAAAAAAAAACAAAAAACAAGCAAGCTAATACAAGTACCAGAGTGGTGAAAAGAAGACAGCAATCTCAAAGACGTATTGTCTTTCTTCAGTCTCTTCTACAAAAATTTTCACCACAGATGAATCCCTGTTAGGTTCGGGAGGACATCTGGAGGGGAGAAATGTGCTGGTTTGTAGTCAGTTTGGTGAAACAATGAACAAAATCAGATTTTGAGATTTTGTCAAATGGAAATGCTCATTTTTTCAAAATAGAAAATCAGCGACCCTATAGTATTGGCCCCAGTACTGATCATTGTGGCACCCCACTACCTGCGTTACTTTGAATCCCAGGGCTCTCGGTAGAATTTTTAGTTAGGGAGTCCTGGACAACAAATTGTTTAAAAGTCCCCCAGAATTTTGTGACTGTCCTCAAAGATGTGCATCATCATTGCTTCCTTTATTAATTGTCAAATGACACAAAAGTGCTGTAAGCTGAGCGAGAATAGCTTGCAAAATGCAAGCTACTTCTTGCTTAATTTACAAGTGCCACTTTGACATTCCCCTTCATTTAGTTGTTAGCACCCTTCCCACCCAGTCCTTTAGTAATCAGGCCACACCCACCCATCTCATAGCACCCCTTCTTTAATACCCCCATCTGTGTCCCACCATCCCCACCCTGTCCTTTAAGAAGAACCCATCCACTGGCCCGGTGATGCTTAGAGTTGAGATGCTGGACACCACAGCTCACTCTGTGCCGGCTACACGGGTTTGGGAACAAGCCCAGGTTGTCGGGGTCGGCCTGGGGCAGGCGAGGAGCATTATGAAGCCGCCGCAAGGCAGCTCTCTCCTCCTGGGAGGGATTGGAGGCTCCCCGGTCACTGGCTGCCACTTGGGGCATGCGGGCACCTCCACGCATGCATGTCACCCGTGTGCTGGGGCCCTAGGACCAGGGGAGAAGACGGGCAAAAAAAACCCCAATAAAATATAAATAAAAAAGGAACCCATCCGAGTCCCAGCTCTCAAACCCCATCTCTTCCCAGTCCTGTAATAACAAATCCTTCATGTCCCCTACCATGCGCCGATCCTTGGCTTCCTTTACTCACCACTGGGCCCGAATGCTGGTAATATTGCACCATCATGCAAAGTATGATGGGGCAAGATTACCAGCATTCGGGCCCGGCAGAGAGAAAAGAAAACTGAGGATTGGCACATGGTGGGGTACATTAGGATATCTGTATTTAAATGAGAGAGTCCCGTCTGATAAAGTCTGCATTTCAGGGACATGCATCAGATACAAACCTGCATCCTGAACCACTCAATGAGCGTAAAGGACACAGGTACCCACGTTCCGAGAGCCCTGCAGTCCTGTCCACTAGAGGCGCTCTTACCCAGTTTAGTACAGTCCCTGTTAGATCAAACTGCATTAATTTCTCACTAATTTCCCATGAGGCACTGTATTGAAGGCCTTGCTGAAATCCAGGTACAGTAAATCGCACCCACTGGATTCCCTTTATCAGCTCACTTGACACCTTCTTAAAGAAGTTTGTAAACAGGATTAACAGGACCGGCCGTCACAGAACGCATGTTAATTATACTTATTTATACCATGGTCATTTGCACATTCTCTGATTTTTGAGTTCTTCGTTACTGCATCTAATATCATGCACACTACTGAGGTCAGGCTAATGGGTCTTTAATAGCGTGTTTTCATTTTGTTACATTTGTCCTTCTCCAGTCCTCTGGCACCTTTGCCTTGCCGAGTGAGGCATTGTAAATTTATGCTTATGGTTATGCAATCTGTTTTGCTGGTTGTCTTTGAACCCCGGGGTGTAGTCCATCTGGCCTGGGAAATATATCAGTTGTTGTTCTTTTTAAGAGCTCCCTATCTTTTGAGTCCCTGATAATGAGTTTTGTTATTGTAGTTTACCATCCAAGCTACTAGTTATCAGTTTTCTTATTGTGTTCCTTCTCTTTCTCTCTATGAAGAGTAAAACTCCTGCAAAGCACTGTTTCAGCTCTGGAAAGTGCTCTTTTATATATATCAGTGATCTAGAGCAGGGATCAGGGAGTGGGGTGCCAAAATTCACAGATGATACCATGTTAGGGAGATGCTTGAGAACTAGAGAGGACTGAGTAGGCTGCAAGCAGGTCTGGATCAGCTGCTGCTCAGAGTCCGATAATAGCAGTTGAGCTTCAGCGAATTGTAATGTGATGTATTTTAGGCACATCATTAGCAATTTACAGTGCATGCTGAATGGCACCTATTGGCTTCAGCTGTAGAAATTAAGAGTGATGACATTAGGAATGCCAGATAGTGTGTAGGGATGGCAGGATAGGCCAGTATGATGTGACAGAATTAAACAAAGAGTTTTATTAGCTGGGCATGGCGTTTGCTGTTGCTCTGTATTAAACATATGTATCCCATTTTCTGGAATTCTTTGTCCAGCTGCGTACCCCATCTTGAGAAGGACGTAGTGGAGATGAAGAGAGTGCAGAAGAGGCCTACCAGGATGGTCAGGAGTAAGGAAGGAAAAGGAGATTACTGTGAATTACTAGCTGATTTGGGGATTAGGCTTCACTGGAACAACGATGACTAAAGAGTAAATCACTGTATTTTAAAGGTGATAGGAAATCATTCTTTCTAAGTGTGTTTATTGAATTTTCTTCCATTTACACACAAGGATGGATAAGGATACACAACTCTAGGGAAAAGTACAATAGTTTGTTACAATCTTTGAATACAAGTATTCAACAGATGAAAACAAATCTCAACCCCTCAGGACCCCCCATCCTGGAATTCTCTTCCTTGTCGCTCCTGTATGTCCCCAGTGTGTTTTACTTCATGGGACCTTGCCGTATCACACAGGCCCACTGCTAGAAGTGAATTGATGAACACTCCCATACTCAGTCACAGACTTCTGCTCTCCCTTCGAGATTACAATGTGAACCTCACCAGGGGTAAGACTTGAATAATCAACAACCCTTTCTGTTTGATCCTAGTTGGGGTGACCTTGGAGACCTGTGCCCACCCCACCCCTCCCTGTCACTGCTCTCTCTAGGATGGACAGAGGTGTATCTGCTGTGGGTCTGGCATGAATTCTGGAGATCTGCCCTATCGGTGCAGAAAGGTGAAGCTCCTTACACTCCAAAAGTGATAAAAGTATGTCCCTTTTGCTGTGTTACATCTCCCTCTGTCAAGCTATTCCTATTAAACTTGTGGACCACACTTGAGGATAATATAACCTGTTGATAAATATATATTGTGATTTCTTGTATCTGTTGCATAATATGAAGACACATGTGGTTCAATAAGTGAGGCTAGCTTTTCTTTAATTATTGGCAAACCCAGGTGTCTCTCTCCCACTGTGCTTTAAAGCAGCAGTGCAACAAAAATGGGCTAAAATTTGAGCCCACCTTTTTTTCTTCCTAATCAATGCCAGTCGTTTTCCAGGTTATTTTGGTGGTAACATTTTCAATTTCTGTTATCAAATAATTATTATTATTTTTTTTTTTTTTTTAAATATAGTTTTCATTAACTTTTTTGTATGAGGCACATCATAACTCGCATATACAAAATAATCTGTGGCACATTTATCCCAGCATATCATGTACAAGGTGACAAGAACCCTATTATTTATCATTCAATGACTCTATTATTTAAACATTGTCATATAGAAACCGAAGAAGATGATCTCATTCTGTATTTTCTTCCATTTATAACTTTCCTGGTCCTCTTATATCCCCCCCCCCCAATGGGGGCAGCACCACCACATAAACCCTTTCAGGGGACAAAGTCTGAATCCGTCTGAGCCATGTACCATACCCATTTTTGCCATTTTAAATTGAAGGCGTCCTCCTTTTCGTGGAGACCAGCCGTTAATTTTTCTAATTGATAAATTCCCATTACAATGGCCGTCCAATCCTCCACTGAAGGAGTAACTGGGGTCATCCATCTCCGAGTAATAGCCTTTTTGGCTGCCACCAAATATACTGGCAGTAAAGTTCGCTGCCATGCGGGACTATGATGAGGCATAATGGATAATAGTACCAACTCAGACGATAATTTGACTATCTCTCCTAGGCAATTCTGCAAATCTTCCTGCAAAGTACACCAATAAGGCGTCAAAAGGGGGCATAGCCAAAATATATGTCCCAGGTCCGCTACCTAATCCTGCCCAAAGAATTTTATGAAAGATTTAAAATAATTATTTCTCAAGAAATAAAAATGGCTGCCTCCTTTTTGCATATAAATAATATTGAGGACCTGAGAAGGGTAGGAATCTAGACAAAAAATGCAAAAGTACAGTACACAGCATAGGAAGTTTCCAGAAAACCCAAATCAACATTTCTACCAATACTTTTTTTTAACTATAGCAGAAAATGATTTTTTTTTTTTGGAATAACTTTTTTCGCTGCACTGCTGCTTTAAGCAACAGATACAGTTGAGAGGTTCTATCCTGTCCCACCAGGACAGTAAACCATTCCATGTTCAGATGTTTACTCAGTATAGTCTGCGCCAAGGGGAGAATGGAGAGGCATTAGGATGGTTATGCCCCAGACTGTGGACGCATGCCCTGCACCTTTAAGTATCATTAGAAAATGGGCTTCAGAAGCCAAGAAATCTGATTGGCTTTTAGGGATACATTAACTACCAGTTAGAGCCCTGTCAAAAAAAGTCCCAGCCCCTTGCCAGCCTCATAACTGGCACCCTGCTGCCAACCTGTTAAGCACGCCAAACAGCAGACATTTTCACAGTTGGGGCCACTTCTTAAACCTGACAGAAGTCACTGAAGAAATGTCAGACAACTACACAGTCCAATTCAAAATGACAGCAGAAAATGGAGTCACTGACCTGTTCCCTGGAAACTTCCCAGAAAAAAGGAAAAGAAACAAATGTGTCAGAAAGATTCACAACTGTGATTATGACAGAACTAGACAGTAGAGAGAATGAACGACAGGAAGTCAATACCCATAAAAAAAAAAAAAAAAAAAACGATCTGGGCAGTGTCCGTATTTAACCAGTGGGCGGCAAACAACAACATACAAGTTAACTTCGAAGAAGATAGTCTTGAAACTTTGTCAAGCTACCTCAGGAAATTTTATGCCGAAGTTTGAATGAACACGGGGGAGCAGTACCCGGCCACTGGGTATTGCGTGCTGAGGGCGGGCTTAAACCGTCACTTAAATAGCCCTGGCATAGGTCACAATGTGGGCATTATAAGCAACTCACAATTTAAGCCAGCTAACAATGTGTAGTATGCTATGTTAAAAAAACTAAGAAAGAAACAAGAAGACATAGCCAGTCACCACCTGGCAATTTCTGAGAGTGACCTGACAAAGCTCAGACACTCCAGGGCTTTATGCCCCAACGCTGCACCTGGCCTCGTAGCTAAAGTGTGGTTTGATATACAGTTGTTTATGGCCAGGCGCAGTCGGGAAGGACAACGGGACCACACAAAAAAATCCTTCTCAATAGAAACGGATGACGCTAGAGCTAGATTCGTGACAGTGTCTCATAACTCGGAGACAAAAAACATAAAAACCCCATAGAGCCCAACAAGCAAGAATACCGAGGGTTCATGTACGAACAGACTGGAAACTTGTTTCGCCTGGTTAAATTGTTCGAAAAGTATCTAAGCAGATTGCCTACTGATGACCCATCGCTATACCTACATCCAAGGAGGCTTCCACAAACATAACTGGACACTCAAGAATGTTGGTATTCCATGGAACCCATGGGAAATAACTATTTGGGTTCCATGATGCCCCGGCTGAGCTCCGCTGCCAACCTGTCCCGCCGATACACTAACCATAGCATATGGGCGACGGCAGTGCAAATGCTGTCCAATGCAGGATTAAGTCCAAGGGAAATAATGGTGGTAATGGGGCACCGTTTGGAACAGAGCCTCCCGAACTACTAGACTGCCAGTACAAAGGATTGCAGACTGTGGAGTGGAATCCTGGGACGAGAGAAAAAAACAGAAAAAGCCTGAACTAATCAATCCAAGAGAACCAGGACAGCTCCAAGGCAATGAAACGAACCCAGCAAGCAGCAACTCCTCAACCGCTCCACCACCATCTACAAGCAACTTCTTTACACCATAAGGCTGCATTTTCAACTCCCCCATAAACTTCATATCATACAACAAATAGTGACCTCAACTTTTGTTATTTTGTCCACACCCCAGTTAACAGAGTTTAAAAAGTCAGAGGGACTACTTTTTCTCCAAGTTAAAAAAAAAAAAAAAAAAAGTAAATAAAATTACATTTCTGGTATATAAAAAAAAAAAAACAAGCGGAAAAAACAAAACTTTGTCTTGCCTCTTTTTTTTTTTACAGGGAAAGCTCATTTTCTAAGCACAGTAATACCCTTCGGGGTGAGCGGTATGGGTAATACCAGGGGCTATAAGGCTCTCCGCCTGTGGCATCAGGTCTCATTGCACGCCTGGGCGGTCCAGTATTGCCCAGAATAGTACCGCCCACCCTGTCTGATAATATTGCTTGCTTAACGATGATTATTAGGTATCCTCCAGGGACTGATTACCTCTAGTGTAAGCAGTTCCCCCACACACATTGTGTACCCTTGGCCTCCCAGTCCTTAAAGCCCCTATCCTCCAGTCCTGGAATAAAGTTCGGGTTTGCAGACAAAGGAGCCAACGACATGGGAGAATCTGCTATGCCCTTTCTCCTCTTTATATCCCACTATACATCCAACGTGTACTTTACAATAAGGTTTCCCCTGTGGCAAGACTGCAAAGGCCTTCCTCCTCAGGGAACCAGGAAGGCTTGTAATGGAAGTGGCAGGGAGTCTCATTTCAGATATATCCAGATTGTGCTGGGTCATTTAGCTACATAGTCCAGAACATACTGTGCCTGTATCACAAGGAAGTAACCGTTCGGATCTGAGACTCTAAAGCCCCGCCTTTGCCACTGTTAAGCGAACCTTACTTGCTGAGGCATCTTCTGTAGCCAAGTGAACTGAAAGCTGCAATTCCAGGCTTTGAATGTCCAGTGTAATGAGGCCCAAATGTGTCATCTGTACTAGGTTGAGGACTTTTGGGAACACATTCATTTTGATGATATTTATGTGGCCCAGTCATGAAATGGGAAGAGCCCTCTCCCGTTCCAGTTCTGCCAGTATCCTCGCTATATGGGGCTTGCAGTTTAAAACATGTAGGTACTCCAGCATAGCACTTTCTTTGACTCCCAGGTATGTCATATACTCTCTTGCCACTTTAAAAGGCATTTTCTTTAGCATTTGAGTTTGGTCCCCACTTATGAATTGCAGTGAGTTCCAGCTTCATTAAATATAGTTTAGATCCCGAGAATTTTGCAAACTCTTCAACTGCCTGTATTAGGTCACATCAAGGAAGGTGAAGTTAGAAAGTGTGATAAATTTATAAGAGAAAATTTATCACCACTGATGTGTTGTACAACTAGGGAATATTCCATAGCACACATAGAAGTAAGTTTTTATTTCTTCTGGAATGTTGCAAACAATGCTGCCTAGCAAGAAGAGGTGGAGCGAAGCAGAGCCCCATGTTCTAGGTCAGCATTGTTTGCAACACTCCAGTGTGAATAAAAAGCTTATTTCTGGATGATTCGTGGAATGTCCTATTTAGACCAGGAACACCAAATGTCATTGTAATGAGGCTACAGGGAAAATAACATAGACTGCAGGGAGAATAACATGTTTTTACTCCAGAAGTGAATAATAGGGCTTATTCAGCCCTGTTATTCATCCCATCCATGGTATAAATAAGGATATTCCATGGGTTGATCACAAATAAACTTTTTTTTCACTCTGGAATGCTGCCATCAGTGCTGCCCAGCAACGTTTGGTGAAGCCACAAGTACCAGGCTGCATTGTTGGCACCATGAATGAGTGAATAAAATCTTTTGTGATTAAACCCATGGGATGTCCTGTGTATACCACGGGTATCTGGATTATGTTGGTAGTCTCTTCACTGTTTTGTATGTTGAGGCAAGTAGTTATTCTGCGTTTAATTTTGAATCGGCATGCAGTCCATTGTACTTTTTAGACTGAGCCTCCCCGGGCATCGCAGATGCTGACTGGTCACCATACTAACCAGAGTTAGCATGGAAACCTTATTCCTCTTGGTGGGTAGTGGAGCAGCTTGATTTGTCCTGTCATATCTGAATTATAGCATTGTGAAATTATTGGTACTGATTAGCTGAAGAAAGCAATTGTGAAAGGGTTTTAGTGGAAATAACATTATTTTCATTGCAGCTGATAGCAAGGCAAAATTAACACTTTTTATTTACCAAAGTTATTCATCATTCCCATGGTGTACATCTCTTCCAGCACCGCTCAAAGGGATTGCGGGGTCTGTTCTGAGCCATGTAGGGGCACCCATCCTGTCTGGGATAAGTTTGGGCCTCTTGGAATGGAGGAAGTGGCAGACATAATCTTGATGCTACGGCCAACATGTTGTGATCTGGATCCAGGTCCAGCCCAACTTTTGGTTGGATGTGTGGACCGGATAGGGCCTGTGGTTGCCGGGATTGTCCGGAGTTCCCTAGGGTTCTGAAGGAGGCACTGGTTAGACTCCTTTTGAAAAAAAACTTTGTTGGACCCAGAGTGTCTCTGCAACTATAGGCCAGTTTTGAATCTCCCATTTTTAGGGAAGGTTCTAGAAAAGTGGTGTCTTGTCAACTTGAGATGCTTCTTGCCTCCTCTACCATTTTTGATTATTTCCTGTCTGGGTTTAGATCTGGGCATAGCACAGAGACTGCCCTGGTAAGGGTGCTAAATGCTCTCCTGATGGCGAGAGATAGGGGAGAGTGTACCATCTTAATCCTCCTCAATTTCTTGGCACTGTTTGATATTGTGGATCACGAGGTGCTGCTGGACTGCCTGCAGAACTGGGTTGGACCAACCAGAACAGCCATCCATTGGTTTAGGTCCTTCCTCACAAGCAAGAGTGCAAAGGGTGACAATGGGGTTAGCCTCATCTAACTTGATGCCACTGTCTTGTGGTGTTCCGCAGGGGTCGGTCCTGTCGCCCTTGTTGTTCACGGTATTTATGCTCCCATTGGGGGACATTATCAGGCGGCATGGGCTGAGTTTTCATTGTTACGCTGATGATACCCAGCTATACCTGTCCTGTGCACCCAGATGGCGGCCTCGAGGATTAACAACTGCCTGGATGAGATCCAGAACTGGATGACACACAACTGGCAGCGACTCAGTCCAGACAAGATGGAAGTACTAGTGGTGAAGCCAGGTCGCCATTGTGATGGGAGGGGATAAGGGGATCTCCCTGGGCTTGTTCTAGGGGGGTGCTCCCCTGATTCCCCTCCACTAAGGTGAAGGATCTGGTCATGGTCCTGGATGATGGCCTGACGCTTGAGGCATATGTGTCTGCCATCGTTAAGAGTGGTTTTGACCACTTAAGGAACATTCCTCGGATCCGAGCCCTAATGACAGCTGATGACCTGCCCACCCTGGTGCATGTCTTCGTCACTTCCAGGCTGGACTACTACAATGCCTTGTACCTGGGGCTATATGGAGACAACCTTTTCTGGCTGCAACTGGTGCAGAACGCAGCGGCGAGGTTGTTGACCAGCATTTCTAAATTTAACCATGTCATACCTATCCTCCGTGAACTGCACTGGTTGCCAGTGAGGTGGAGGATTGCCTTAAAGGTTGGGTTGCTGACCTATAAAGCCCTGCATAAGAGGGGACCAGTCTACCTGCAAGACCTCCTGATTCCTCACCAGCCGTGGTGGGCTCTCCGCTCCGCCAAGGGTTGTCTCCGGGTGGTTCCCAGGGCTAGGGTGCGGCAGTCTGGGGATCGACCATTCTTGGTTGCCACGCCAGCCATGTAGAACTGTTTACCTCATCATCAGCAGGAGGCACCCTTGGTGGAAGCCTTTAAAATAGGGCTGAAATCGCTGCTCTTCAAGCAGGCGTTTAATTTGGTTTGAAAATGTCCCTGCTGATTTATCAACTTAGTGAGTTATTGACTGTTGGATGTGTTTTTAGAATTAGTTTATTTTATTGTTTGTGTTATTAATATATAGTATATTGTTGATTGGATAGGGTGAAATTTGCATAGTCTCTGCTGTGACACTTGGACAGCTGGTTCTGATCACTGTATAATTTTTTGTAATATAAAAATGTGTCATGGACTGTCTATCTTGAGAAATGCTGAAACAGCATGTGAGTATCTCTCTCTCTCACACAGACACACACACACACACACACACACACACACACACACACAGGTTTTAGATACAAGGTGTTACCTGGAAGGCCAGAAGCTAATTAGTGTAGACCAGACCTTAATCAAGGATCTCCTGTTTGTTTGAGTTAATTAGAGCTGTAGTTGATAAGAGGGAAATCATAAACATTTATGATGTTCAGAGGAAACACAGTTAAATTTTCACATGGTGATACAAAGCATGTTGCACCTCCATGAGATCTGGCAGAAAGACATGAGTGCTTTGATGTCTGTGTGAGAGGATACTGCTTATAGATGAAAGGAGTTTCTGCTGATGTAACATTAATTATCTTACCTTCTAATATGATAAAATATCCTGGGTGTATGATTTTTCATAAACAGAGGAGGAGCTAGGTGACCTCATGCAAAGAGGTGGGCAAAGCCAGCTTTTAAACAGAATTCAGTTTTCCTTCAGACGCTGTTATCTACACTCTGACAAAGAAACATCTTTGAGCATTTTAAGCAGGTATTTAAAGTGAGATACAAAATCTAAGCACTGTAGTAGGAATTGCACTGTTAAAAACCTTGTTCTTTTAAAAGATTTGTATGTTCTTGTGATATATGGTTCTGTATTTTATGTTTTACATATTTTTTATCTATTTTAGTAAAACTCTATTTTTAGAGCCTACTTGGTCTGTCTTTGATTTCTTTTCTTTTACAAGGGGAGTATATATGGTTAAAGTAGACACTGTACATAAGCTTGAATTCGGATACGAGGCTGCCTGACCGTCAAGAGCTTTAAAATGGAGTTAAAAACATTTTATTTTTAAAAGCTTATGGTGAATGATTTTATTACTGTCTTAATGCTTGTCATTTTTAAATGTTATTTGTACAGCACTTTGATTCTTTGAAAAGTGCTTAAAAATAAATTTGACTTACTTACTTGAATGGTGATACCAAACTGGAAAAAGGTAAGCGTTTTAATCTGAGGTCTTTATTAAAGTTTTTAAGGGTTCATTTCTGTACACTTGGTTAGGTGCCTGTAGGCAAAGATATCTGGTCCCCTGAAGACAGCTTTATCTGAGCCTGTGAGTTGGGTACGCTAGCAAGAGGTTCCAGAACTGAGACCAAAGGTTGATCCGAACCTACAAAACAGGCAGGAGGGTTACCCTGTTTCTGTTAACTGTTCACAAGACTGCGCTTGGAGGTTGGCACTTTGGGAGTAGAGGGGGCTGGCGTGCTGAGTGGGTTTGTGACATCTGCTGCATAAGTGTTATGATGTGAGTTTGTATTACGTATGTATGTACTTATGTATGTTTTAATATCGTTCAGCGCTCCAAGCCCATGGGAAGGAGTGTTGTATAAATAAAGTTCCTATCCTATCTGTTTATTATGCTGTATAATCGCCAAATAAACATTTAATGTCATAATTCATTTCCTTGACCTTTGCACAGAAAAAAAAGAAACTGAGCAGCTGTCACAATGCTGATGACATGTCAGCAGTTCAAATGAGCTTGCTCAACAGAGTTTTCCTGCAATAGACTTGAACTTGAAATCATAGAAAAACAGTAAAATATTCACAAAGAAAGCTGATTAAGAAAATGTTAGAACTGTTAAACTGATGTTGTATAACTTGAATACACAATGGCTAGACTCAGAATATGCAATTTATGTTCACTTGTGAGGGGACAAGACTTTCATAGCTGATCTGGACAGGTGGCCATGGTCTTTGAGCCAGAGAAGTATTGGGTGTGACTTCAGGAGGCCACTAGACTTGAGAATTCAGTGTGTAGTAGTGATGGGGTAGGTGCATTTTCAGCACATGAGGGTAGCAATAAAAAAAAAAAACCACACGCACACATACCCCAAGAACACTTGGAGTTGGACAAGAAAATTATTGCACATCAGTTACTAAGAAGTGTTATTACTAATAGGAAATTGTTAATTAACTGGTAAATTAAAAAGTAGGTAGGAGCACAGTCAAGGTCTGAAAGAGCACATATTTGAGGGTACTGTTTTGATTTTCTGTGCTCCTCTGTTTTGGAGGAGCACATTGTGCTACATCCTTAACACCACCCCTGGATTCCTGTATCCATTCCCTTACAGAGCTCCTTTTTTTTTTTTTTTCTTCTCTCAAAAGCATGTGACCACCACAACTTATTTTACATATGCCACTGTAGACTACTTCCAGTTCCACCCAGTGACCTAGAGGGGAAGGGCCTCATAAATCATTGGCATTCCACTGACCCATCCAGTTATTCTTCAGTGTTCTAGTGCATGCAAAATTAAATATTAAAAAATATATATTAGGTTATTTTTAGCCTGTAAACATAATTCTGTCCAGAATATGGTAAATGAGTGTAAAAAACAAAAACAAAAAAAACTGCATTCTCAAAAGAATAGTTATATTTCCATTTTTCATGGATAGAAATTGGTACCAGCTCAGTGGTGAAACAGTGGTAGATTTTATTTAGGCCAGTATGATTTTTCTTTAACTAGCCATGCTGGCTTGTCTTGCAGGAGGCAACCTTTCATAAATTATATCTTTTGGGCCGGTGGAATGTACTCTTATGGGGCCAGGAGATTATCTCAGTCACTCACCCAGCTGGCTAGTTGTTGCAAAACTTAATTCTGACCTCCTGATGTAAACAAACTCTGGAGAGAGACAAAATGGCTGCTAATACATTAATCTGATAAAAACAAGAGTCCTCCATGGAACTGTGCATGAACAGGGCTGCCTAATGCATGGCTACGCAAATGCTCTACATCAATTGGCTGGTATGTTCTTGCAAACCCAAGTTATAATGCTGTTTAGTAATTGTTCTGATTCTTAATACCTTGCTACCTTTTTCTCCTCTGCTAGCAATACATCATGAATAGCTTTCGCTGTGCAACAGTAAAAACACCAGTTCAAGACAACACAAACGGATTCTATGTAAAGGATGTTATATATGATCCACTTTTCTCAGCCACGTGCAACTCTAACCAGCAAATTAACCAAATGGGGTCCTGCTTCCAAAGCTCCACAACACCCTTTGTCCACCACCTCTGTCACCTCGCCTAAGTTGATCTAACCGACTCGTAGTCAGCTGCACTTGCTCTGAAATCTCCCTCCCACCCAGATCAGAATCAAAGATAGTCAAATAAGCTAAATGATTCTTTATCTATTAAATAGTAAGTCTGAAATCAGAAGGTGAGTTATAAGTTAATAGCAGCACTAGCCAGTGGAACTGCATGGTGTTTGACAGTCACATGGACATGGCACAGCCAAGTTGAGTGAGAGTAATCCCAGAGACTAGCAGCAGCAGACAGCTGCACAGAGACAGAGAGGTAGGCGGATGGCTGCTGATTCTCTGCTCACTTCAGCCGTCTGTTCGAACTTCACTGTGTACTGTGGAGTGTGAGCAGCGGGCTGCAGCTGTGGACGTAAGCCCAGGGTGTATTTACTGCCTGCACAGGTTCAGGGAAGGGGGCAGGCAGCCAGTAGCTGCACAGGGTCCACATTGTGGAAGGTGCTCATTGGTGGTTGCACATGATAAACATGCTGGTCGAAGCACTCACTAACTGCATGGGGCCAGTCCAGGAGCAAGTGGCGCTCACTAGCTTCATGGGTTCCCTTAGCAACTAGTGATCACCAGAGTGATAGGGTTCTGGTACAGCTGGCACTCCCTGACTGCACGGAGGCCATGTACTGAGGTTGGGGGGTGCTCAGGGGGTTCCCATCTGGGTTGTGCATATTAGCCAGTGAAGCTGAGCTGCAGCTGTGTTTAAGATGCCCCCTCTGCTCAGGAGGTTATTGCAGTATCGGCATTTAAGGATGCTGTCTGGATGGGGCGAGCAGGATTGCTGCAGAATTGTGGAAAAAAAATAGTGCATCCAACAGCAGTCCAACATATTAGCCCTTTCATCTGGTAAATGTGATTGGGGGAGGGTGGAGTAAAAAGAATATGTTATATTTCTCCCTATAATTTTAGCCTAGCCTCTTCAGAGGTTTGGACATATTCATAAAGGGATAAATGCAAAGGGGGAAAAACACAGTACTCAGACTTCTGTTTAACCTATTAAACAAAGTGTAGATAAAAACAACCACAGTAGAAGCCTCTGAAAACCACTTAACATTCAGAAACATTATGTTTCAAATAACACATGCTGTAACCTGTCATTTGTTTTTTATGGACAATAATTTCCCACAGCACTTTCCCACGGTAGGCTTTGTTGTATTCTGTGTGCTCCGTTCAAGGGTACCTCTTCTCTTGAGGGGCAGGCAGGATCGCCACCAGCTGTGGCTGTGTTAAAGGGGGCTGTGATCACTGCTGGCCATAGTTATGTTCAAGGGTGCACAGCAAAGATACCGGAGTGCTGGAAAGTAAAAGCTGCTGGCAAAAACTGGCCACCCCAGTGCAGAAAAAACAAATGGTTAGTTGTACAGTGGAAGTGGTAATCAAGGAAATTTTATTGGGGCTTCAGAAGCAAACAGCAACAAAGTCAATCCCTGGTGCGTTGTGCCCTTATGGCACTTCGTTGTGGGAGGGATGTGACTATGTTGCCTTTAGCCTGTGGATCACCAATAAATGTCATTTTACTACCACCTCAGTTGTAGCATTGACCTCCCCCACTTCCCATAAGGATGGCCGTTCTCGGAAACCTCTGGACAGGCCAGGAAGGAGGTGGCAAGTCCTGAGCAAGCACCAAATCTACTAATGAAGAACAGTCAGGAGAGAGATAGTAGGTTCGGGATAAGCACTGGACCTGCTAAAGGTGTTTATATATAAAAAAAAAAAAAAAAGGCCAGGAACTTCATTTGTAGTGCAGAGTTGTTTTCTGCCTTTCAGCATGGCCCTTATTGGTCTTTCTCCCATGGGAGCGGGCTTCAGGATTGGGGCCAGGGAGGTGGCCGAGGACTGCCGGGGGGGGGGTGCTGAGGACTAGTGGAAGGGGTTGAGGACTCTGGAAAAGCCAGGATGGAGGTGGTGGGTCCATAATAAGCACTGGGGCAGCTGAAGGAAAAAATTAAAACTTTCAGAGAGAGAGAGAGAGAGAGAGAGAGAGCTGATTGGGCCATTGAGGGGACTGCTAGTTGCTAGGAATTTTCTTTTCCTTGATTGTGCTGAGGAACAGCTACATGCCAGGGACTACACCGGGGAAAGTGGAATGGCTAGATGCCAGGGACTACAATGTGGGGACAGGGAGACACCAAGCACTATGGCAGAGGGGGTGTTGGAAGACACCAGGGAATATGATAGGGGAGCCACTTCACGCCAGTGACTACGATCAGGGAGGAGGGGGATGTA
Organism: Neoceratodus forsteri; assembly: GCA_016271365.2. Taxonomy (NCBI): domain Eukaryota; kingdom Metazoa; phylum Chordata; order Ceratodontiformes; family Ceratodontidae; genus Neoceratodus; species Neoceratodus forsteri. The sequence goes on from CM057450.1 coordinate 989,453,793, forward strand.
TATGATGGGGACTATATGTGGCACTGGTGGGAGGGGACACTACACGCCAAGGATATCAGGAGGGGCAGAGTGACAGAAAGTAATTGGTATGAGGAGGAGAGGGGAAGGAAAGAGAAAGAAACAGAGAGGAAGTGCAGGGATCACTGCATACTAATGATGTGATGAAACTCCACTGCGGATGTACCATGTGATTAGTGTAGAGTCAAGTGGTGTGCTTCCTTCTTTGCTGGCAATGCATTAGCATATCTGTTGCTATGCACCTGTAAAAACAAACAACAAAGACTCACTCTAAGCTGTCTGTGGTCACACTGTCATGACCAACAACCAGATAAAATTTTATTGTTGTACAATGTAGATGAGAGTCTGACCCTCCCAGCCTAGTACTGTTGAGTCCATGCTTTGCTTAACACATATACCACATTACCCCTCCTCCTACTGTATCCCTTCCAAGTCTCTCCACTGAGCCCCCTAAGTTTGTCTCACCCATGTTTAAATTCATTAATTGTTTGAACATTAGCAGGATCCAGTGGTAGTTGAGTCCACTTACTTAGTACATGTTCTGTAATCCGTGCACTGTTTTCTGATATTCCTTTTGAACCTGCCCCCACCAGCTTTATTTATTTAGTTTTTGTTTACTGGGTAAATGCACTAGACAAAAGCATTGACTATTTTCAGGCACGTCCTGGGAGAGTTACAGACAGAGGCACAGCAATTACAGGTAACACAGCAGTGCAAAACTTCTAACAATGGGTTAGACAAGACCAGGGTATCATGAAACAATGCAGAGTAAAAGCAATTCAGGCAAGAAATGCCATAAATAAGATCATAAATACATAGTAAAGAGATGCTGTGATAACCGTACATAGTTAGTTACAAGTGCACTTATCTGTGCCAATGAGGAAGCAGTGATGTTCCTTCTTAGACACCTGGTGTGACTGGGAGTACCTTACAGGTACTGGCAGTGAGTTCCAGACTTTGGGAGCAGATGCTGTATAACGCTTGCTCACCCATTTTTATATCACACTTTGGTATGTCTAGTAGAGACCCATCAGCAGACTTCAAGGTATAGGTCTGTGTGGCTTGTCTTAACAAGTTGGCCAGTGCTACAGGTGTACAATTTCTCAAGATAGTGTCTAAAGTCTTTATCACCCTAGGATGCTAACCATCTGGTTTAGGTGATTTCTCAACCTTCAGTCCAATTAAACCTTCAAGAACCCACTCTTCTGAATTACAACCCTTAGGCCACACTAGTTTCTCCCTTTGCATGGACATTACAGTCCAAGAGTGGCCCTCCGTTTTAAACCATCAAGATGGAGCAGAAGTATCTGTTAGTTCTGCTATTTGTTCATCACCTTCAAGCCAAGAGTCTCCATTATTTAGCCTCTCGACGCCCCTTTTACTTTTCTGTCTTTTCCTTATGTATCTGGGAAAAAGACTTGTCATTATCTTTCGCACCGTTTGCAATCTTAAGGTCTTCATTTGCCTTTCTCACAGTTTTACTTGTTTCCTTCACACAGCTGAGGCATATTTCTCAAGTGTTCCCTGGTTAAGAAGACTTACACTTCATAAATGTATTTTTTTTGCCTTTACTGCTCCCTGACATCTTTAGATAACCAAATTGGTCTACTCTTCTTTTTATTCTTTCCAACCTAAGGCATCCCTTAGTAACCTCAGTGATTTTGCTCCAGTTATACTCCAGTTTCTCCTCAACACCTACGACCTGGTGGTAACCTGTGAACTCTGCCTGATGTTCACCCTCCAGCTTTCTGAAGTCCACTTTGTGGAAGTCTAAAACCAATGTTCTTGTATCGTGTCTTTGTACCCTTAATGCCAGATCGAACTAAACTGTAAAATGATCACTTGTGCTGAGTGGTTAATCTACCTATGCTTTACTCACACCATCACTGTTTAGCAGGACTAGATTTAAGATGTTTCCTGCTCTAGTATAATCCTCTACATACTGCATCAGGAAACAATCTTGAAATAACTCCAGCATTTATTTACTCCTGGCCCTAGGTGCAACTGGAATGTTTCAGTCCACATCTGGTAAATTGAAGTTGTCCACCAGTATCACTTCACTGCTTGTCTTTATAGTTATGTTGATTTCCATTGCTAATTCATCATCCAGTGTTTCAGTTTGGTTAGGTGGTCCATACACCACGCCCATACAAATAAGCCTCCCTTTTTCTGGAAATAGTTGAACCCACAAAGTCTCTGCTCCCCGATCTTATTTTTTTTTATACTTATTCTTTATTTAGGTCAGAGAAAATTTTCTTTACTAGATGTATGTTAGATTATATATCACAGCATTCAATCCTGTTTATTTTATATATTCATAATTGTTCATTTGATATAATTTTTATCCAAGTATTTATGTTACACAGATGTTTGTTTCATATATACAACATATTTTGTCTTGTCAATTACTTTATACCCAATGGTAATGACAAAAAGCTGTTAAAGTTCTACTTCAACATATAATAAAGATCGGTCACCTCTAAAAAGTCGTATGTCTGTTGTGCATATAGCTTCTAATACATTAACTGTCTTCTTCTCCAATTTGGTAGTACTCTTTTTGGTCTTATTTTCCCCCTTCTCCTGACCCATATCTCCTTTCACCTATCTGGTCAGGTTGTTTCTCTTTGAGTGCCATATAGCAGCCACCTTGTCCACTGGTTTTGGAATTTGGGTGTTTGTCTTCTAAGTCCCATTGTGATTCTCTCCATTCTCTGAATTTCCTCCACTATCTCTCTCCACTCTCCTATTGTCGGTGGTTCTGGTCTCAGCCATTTTCTTGTTACTGCTTTAAGGGCAGCAACAACTAAAATGCTCCAAAGTTGTCTTTCTTCCTTCCCTTTCATGCCTACAGGGTGTATTCCCAATACTAAGTGTTCCGGACCGGGCAGAGTAGGTGTCATAAAAACCTTTGATATGTGTCCACCCACCTGTCTCCAATACTCTTTTATCTCTGGACGCAACCAGAAAATATGGGCCTGTGAGGCCTTGGCTTCCCTGCATCCCTGCCAGCATGTGCTGGACCCACCTTCAGGCCCATGTACAGCCTGTGCTGGGGCCATAAAGTATCTTGTTTGAATTTTCCAGCCAAATTCTCACCACACTGGAGAAGTTGTTATACGCCATGTGTTTACCCAGACTATTTCCCATTGTTTGTCAGTTAGTGACACCCCCCAGTCTCTTTCCCATTTATCCTTTATGTATGTTGATGTAGATTGAGAATCTGCTATGTAATTTGTATAAAGAATGGAGATAGCCCTTTCCACATTCGGTGAAGCCCAGATTTTGTGGAATACTGCATCCTCACCCATCTCCAATCCCTCTTTTCCCAGCTTCCTTCTCATATCTTGTATATAGTTCCTAATTTGATAATACAATATTCGATCCTTTTCTTCCCATTAAAATTTTTGTTTAGCAGTTTCAAAGGGCATCATGGTAGACCCTGTAAATAACTGCCCTGGGGAAACCATTTCTCTTTGTACTTGCCTTTTGTACCAATCATCCTGTTCTGCTGGTGTAAATTGTGTATTATATGCAAACCACCTGCATCTCTACATCTGTTTCTGTGTGTTTCCTTTCTTAGTTCCTCTTCTCCACCTTTCTAGTACTGCTTTAGTTCCGGTATAATTTGATTTTTAAATATTTATCCCCTTCTCCCCTAAACAAGGCTGCACACACTGGGAGGTCTGAATGTTCATGGATATCTGTCCTTTTCCAGAGTGCACCATACTGAGGGTTAGCCCATAACAAAGCTATTCTCATCTGGGCTGCACACCAGTAAGCAAGAAGATTTGGTAACACCAATCCCCCTTCAGCTTTTGGGAGGTACAACAAGTTTCTGCTAACCTTAGGGTGTCCCCCTCCCCACACAAAGTCTAGGAACATCCTCTGCCATTTATCTACTTCTTCTTGTGGGACAGAGCAGGGTATACAATAAAATAGATATAATAGTCGTGTCAAAGCATTCATCATCAGAGATTGTACCTTGGCATGAAATTACAGTGGTAACAGAGCCCATCTCCCAAAATCTTTCTTTAACTGGGCTATCAGAGGTAGGTAGGTAGTTCAGGTTAAATAGTTGTGTGTTCACTGTGCCCAGCTTTATACCTAGGTATTTAATACACTCCCTGTCCCAATTCATTGTCTCTAATATTTGCTGAGCTGACAAAATTAAAACTGAGCACTTCAGTTTTTGTTCTGTTCAGGGTGTATCCAGATATAGTTGAATAAAATTCAGTTATTTTAAACACTTTGTCCATAGTCGTATCTGGGTTACTCACATACAAAAGTATGTCATCAGCGTACAATGCCAGCTTATGTTCTACCCCTCCCACCTTAAGTCCTGTTACTTCTCTACTTTGCCTTATGGCCTGAGCCAACGTTTCAATATATAAGGCGAATAACAATGGTGACATAGGACATCCTTGTCTGGTGCCCCTGCCCAGCTTTAAATTGGAAGAAATATGACCCGTTAGCTCTAACATAGGCATTAGCTCCTTCATAAAGCCGGAAAATCCCTCTCTGGAACTCCTCTGACAGCCCAAATCGGGAAAGGACTGCTCCCATAAAACTCCCAAGACACCTTGTTGGATGCCTTTTCGGTGTCTAGACTCAACAGGACTGAAGGTGTTTTTGTCTTAATAATTTGATCTATGATATGAACTGTTCTTCTCAAATTGTCCTGTGCCTGTTGTCCTGGGACAAACCCCATTTGATCCAATTGTATGAGTCCCAGGAGGACTTGTTGGAGTCGTCTCCTAGCCCATATGGCTAGGAATATCTTATAATCATTATTTAGTAGTGAGATCGGACAATATGAGGGGCATCTGGTTGGGTCCTTTCCCGGCTTGGGCAGTACTGAGATAATTGCCCTGGTCCAGGACGGTGGTGCACATACCTGCTCTCCCATCACCCCTTTATAAACTCTCATTAGTAAAGGTTGTACCAATTCCCTAAAAGTTTTATATAATTCTGGAGGTAACACATCTGTTCCTGGACATTTTTCTATTTTTAAATTCCCAATGACTTCCTTAAATTCCTCTGCTCCTATAGGTGTAAGTAATTCCCCCCCGTTCTTTACTTAATTTCGGTAGCCTGAGATCATTCAAAAAATTAGTCACCTTCTCTCTAACTGGTTCTGAGTCTTGTTTCTATAATTTGGCATAAAAGTATCTAAAGACTTCTGCTGTTTCTGGTATCCGGGTCTCAAATTTTGCTGTGTTAGGATTTTTTTTTATAGAATTTATACAAGCCCATGCCCTTTGCCCTTTAGACATCCCGCCAATAACTTAAGCCCTAGGTCCTCCTTCATAATATTTCTGTCTTATGAATAGTAACTGCTGCTCTACCTGATAATCCATAATGTTCTGCAGTTCTGTCTTAAGTTGTTTTAACTCCTTCGTCCTTTCCTTACTTATTTTTTCTTTTTGCATATCCTCCAGGACCCTTATTTGTGTTGTTATTTTATCCCTTCTGGCTTCCCTTTCTTTCTTCTTCTTGGAGGATATTTCCACAAATTTGCCCTAATACTGCTTTTGCAGCATCCCATAGAATAGCTGGGTAAATTTCTTCCACATCATTTTCCCTCATATACTGCTTATATGTATTAGTGATAATCTCCTGTACTTCCTCGTCACCCAGTAGTGAAGCATTTAGCCTCCAAAAAGTATTTTTCCTTATGTTATTGTTTTTTATTTTCATATAAATAGGAGCGTGATCTGACATAACAAAGTCCCCTATCCAGCTATCACAAGTCCTGTTTATATCCACCTTGGGGAGTATGAAGTAATGTAATCTGGCATGCATTTGATATTGGGCTGAATGATAAGTATAATCTCTCTTACTCCCATTCATTGCCTGCCACACATCTACCATACCCAGTTCAGTTAACAGTTTATCAACCTTTCTAGCTATTTTATGTTCCTTTCTAGGGATTCTGGATGTGGTATCCACCTGTGGATTCAGGGTTAAGTTTAGGTCCCCTCCTCCCATCAGCAGTCCTTCTCCCCATTCCTGGAATTTTAATAGAAATTTTCTATATTCTTCATATCTTGACCCATGTGGGAAACACACCGATGCTTATGTAACCTTTTTACCCATTAGTTGTCCTTTCACTAGAACGTACCCACCTTCCTTATCTCTTAATACCCCTTCATGTTTAAATTGTACCCTATTTGGCAATAATATAGCCACTCCCCTTCTACAACCTTTCTTGTATGGTGCAGCAGCCACCTCCTGGAACCCAAATTTGGCTAACTTGGCATGCTCTGATGCTGACATACGAGTTTCCTGGAGTAACACAACATCGGACTTTGCTCTTTTAACAAGAGCTATTACTTTGCTTCTTTTAACTGGGTTTGTAAGACCTCTAACGTTATAAGAACATATACACATATCTGGGCTAGCCATTATGTTTCATTTAACAATACCCATGATATGGGATCCTGAACCTCCCTCCGGTCTCTAGACCGTTTCCCATATTTCTTCCTTGCACATTTCTGACGGACCTTGTGACCGCTAAACATTTTAACCACATAATTGTTAAATTGTAGCAACAACTTTAACCTGTAAAACAACATTGCTTATCAAGTATTGTGACTTCCAAAATTGGGAATCCAAGTCTCTGGATTCCTGTTCCCCTCATTTCCTCAGATGATATTTGGAAGGGAAAAGAGAGGATGCAATCTTGTTCCTTCTAGTAGGAACTCCTCTCCTTGATC